>CM065470.1:23458909-26263579 GCA_032872505.1 Leptopilina syphax
ACTTAGACTGAATTATTCTGAACTAGAATTTACTAGGCTGAACCTAAATTATTTTATTTTACAAGTGTTCAAGCTGCCTTTTCCCAAATTATCAGAAAATTAAAATTCATTGCATTTAATTTATTGTAAATAAAGTTACTGATTTATTTTTCCGTTTCTACATTTTTCTACTTAGACTTAATTATTCTGAACCAGAATTCACTGGGCTGAACCTAAATTATTTTATTTTACAAGTGTTCAATCTGCCTTTTCCAAATTATCAAAAATTAAAATTGATTGCATTTAATTTATTTTAAATAAAGTTATTGATTTATTTTTCCGTTTCTACATTTTTCTACTTAGACTTAATTATTCTGAACCAGAATTCACTGAGGCTGAACCTAAATTATTTTATTTTACAAGTGTTTCAAGCTGCCTTTTCCCAAATTATCAAAAGATTAAAATTGATTGCATTTAATTTATTGTAAATAAAGTTACTGATTTATTTTTTCGTTTCTACATTTTTCCACTTAGACTGAATTATTCTGAACCAGAATTCACTATGCTGAACCTAGATTATTTTATTTTACAAGTGTTCAAGCTGCCTTTTCCCAAATTATCAAAAGATTAAAATTGATTGAATTTAATTTATTTTAAATAGAATTATTGATTTAAATTTCTGTTTCTACATTTTTCCACTTAGACTTAATTATTCTGAACCAGAATTCACTGGGCTGAACCTAAATTATTTTATTTTACAAGTGTTCAAGCTGCCTTTTCCCAAAATATCAGAAAATTAAAATTAATTCCATTTAATTTATTTTAAATAGAATTATTGATTTAAATTTCCGTTTCTACATTTTTCTACTAAGACTGAATTATTCTGAACCAGAATTAACTGAGCTGAACCTAAATTATTTTATTTTACAAGTGTTCAATCTGCCTTTTCCCAAATTATCAAAAGATTAAAATTGATTGCATTTAATTTATTAAATAAAGTTACTGATTTATTTTCCGTTTCTACATTTTTCCACTTAGACTGAATTATTCTGAACCAGAATTCACTAGGCTGAACCTAAATTATTTTATTTTACAAGTGTTCAATCTGCCTTTTCCCAAATTATCAAAAGATTAAAATTGATTGCATTTAATTTATTGTAAATAAAGTTACTGATTTATTTTTCCGTTTCTACATTTTTCTACTTAGACTGAATTATTCTGAACCAGAATTCACTCGGCTGAACCTAAATTATTTTATTTTACAAGTGTTCAAGCTGCCTTTTCCAAAAATATCAAAAAATTAAAATTGATTGATTTAATTTATTTTAAATAGAATTATTGATTTAAATTTCCGTTTCTACATTTTTCCACTTAGACTGAATTATTCTGAACCAGAATTCACTAGGCTGAACCTAAATTATTTTATTTTACAAGTGTTCAAGCTGCCTTTTCCCAAATTATCAAAAGATTAAAATTGATTGCATTTAATTTATTGTAAATAAAGTTACTGATTTATTTTTTCGTTTCTACATTTTTCCACTTAGACTGAATTATTCTGAACCAGAATTTACTAGGCTGAACCTAAATTATTTTATTTTACAAGAGTTCAAGCTGCCTTTTCCCAAAATATCAGAAAATTAAAATTAATTCCATTTAATTTATTTTAAATAGAATTATTGATTTAAATTTCCGTTTCTACATTTTTCCACTTAGACTGAATTATTCTGAACCAGAATTCACTAGGCTGAACCTAAATTATTTTATTTTACAAGTGTTCAAGCTGCCTTTTCCCAAATTATCAGAAAATTAAAATTCATTGCATTTAATTTATTGTAAATAAAGTTACTGATTTATTTTTCGTTTCTACATTTTTCTACTTAGACTGAATTATTCTGAACCAGAATTCACTGGGCTGAACCTAAATTATTTTATTTTTCAAGTGTTCAATCTGCCTTTTCCCAAATTATCAAAAGATTAAAATTGATTGCATTTAATTTATTTTAAATAAAGTTATTGATTTATTTTTTCGTTTCTACATTTTTCTACGTAGACTGAATTATTCTGAACCAGAATTCACTGGCTGAACCTAAATTATTTTATTTTACAAGTGTTCAAGCTGCCTTTTCCCAAATTATCAAAAGATTAAAATTGATTGAATTTAATTTATTTTAAATAGAATTATTGATTTAAATTTCTGTTTCTACATTTTTCCACTTAGACTTAATTATTCTGAACCAGAATTCACTGGGCTGAACCTAAATTATTTTATTTTTACAAGTGTTCAATCTGCCTTTTCCCAAATTATCAAAAGATTAAAATTGATTGCATTTAATTTATTGTAAATAAAGTTACTGATTTATTTTTTCGTTTCTACATTTTTCTACTTAGACTTAATTATTCTGAACCAGAATTCACTGGGCTGAACCTAAATTATTTTATTTTACAAGTGTTCAAGCTGCCTTTTCCCAAATTATCAAAAGATTAAAATTGATTGAATTTAATTTATTTTAAATAGAATTATTGATTTAAATTTCTGTTTCTACATTTTTCCACTTAGACTTAATTATTCTGAACCAGAATTCACTGGGCTGAACCTAAATTATTTTATTTTACAAGTGTTCAAGCTGCCTTTTCCCAAAATATCAGAAATTAAAATTAATTCCATTTAATTTATTGTAAATAAAGTTACTGATTTATTTTTTCGTTTCTACATTTTTCTACGTAGACTTAATTATTCTGAACCAGAATTCACTGGGCTGAACCTAAATTATTTTATTTTACAAGTGTTCAAGCTGCCTTTTCCCAAATTATCAAAAGATTAAAATTGATTGAATTTAATTTATTTTAAATAGAATTATTGATTTAAATTTCCGTTTCTACATTTTTCTACGTAGACTTAATTATTCTGAACCAGAATTCACTGGGCTGAACCTAAATTATTTTATTTTTCAAGTGTTCAATCTGCCTTTTCCCAAATTATCAAAAGATTAAAATTGATTGCATTTAATTTATTGTAAATAAAGTTACTGATTTATTTTTTCGTTTCTACATTTTTCTACGTAGACTTAATTATTCTGAACCAGAATTCACTGGGCTGAACCTAAATTATTTTATTTTACAAGTGTTCAAGCTGCCTTTTCCCAAATTATCAAAAGATTAAAATTGATTGAATTTAATTTATTTTAAATAGAATTATTGATTTAAATTTCTGTTTCTACATTTTTCCACTTAGACTTAATTATTCTGAACCAGAATTCACTGGGCTGAACCTAAATTATTTTATTTTACAAGTGTTCAAGCTGCCTTTTCCCAAAATATCAGAAAATTAAAATTAATTCCATTTAATTTATTTTAAATAGAATTATTGATTTAAATTTCCGTTTCTACATTTTTCTACTTAGACTGAATTATTCTGAACCAGAATTAACTGAGCTGAACCTAAATTATTTTATTTTACAAGTGTTCAATCTGCCTTTTCCCAAATTATCAAAAGATTAAAATTGATTGCATTTAATTTATTGTAAATAAAGTTACTGATTTATTTTTTCGTTTCTACATTTTTCCACTTAGACTGAATTATTCTGAACCAGAATTTACTAGGCTGAACCTAGATTATTTTATTTTACAAGTGTTCAAGCTGCCTTTTCCAAAAATATCAGAAAATTAAAATTAATTCCATTTAATTTATTTTAAATAGAATTACTGATTTAAATTTCTGTTTCTACATTTTTCCACTTAGACTGAATTATTCTGAACCAGAATTCACTAGGCTGAACCTAAATTATTTTATTTTACAAGTGTTCAAGCTGCCTTTTCCCAAATTATCAAAAGATTAAAATTGATTGCATTTAATTTATTGTAAATAAAGTTACTGATTTATTTTTCCGTTTCTACATTTTTCCACTTAGACTGAATTATTCTGAACCAGAATTCACTAGGCTGAACCTAAATTATTTTATTTTACAAGAGTTCAAGCTGCCTTTTCCCAAAATATCAGAAAATTAAAATTAATTCCATTTAATTTATTTTAAATAGAATTATTGATTTAGATTTCCGTTTCTACATTTTTCTACTTAGACTGAATTATTCTGAACCAGAATTTACTAGGCTGAACCTAAATTATTTTATTTTACAAGTGTTCAAGCTGCCTTTTCCCAAATTATCAAAAGATTAAAATTGATTGCATTTAATTTATTGTAAATAAAGTTACTGATTTATTTTTCCGTTTCTACATTTTTCCACTTAGACTGAATTATTCTGAACCAGAATTCACTAGGCTGAACCTAAATTATTTTATTTTACAAGAGTTCAAGCTGCCTTTTCCCAAATTATCAGAAAATTAAAATTAATTCCATTTAATTTATTTTAAATAGAATTATTGATTTAAATTTCCGTTTCTACATTTTTCCACTTAGACTGAATTATTCTGAACCAGAATTCACTAGGCTGAACCTAAATTATTTTATTTTACAAGAGTTCAAGCTGCCTTTTCCCAAATTATCAAAAAATTAAAATTGATTGAATTTAATTTATTTTAAATAGAATTATTGATTTAAATTTCCGTTTCTACATTTTTCTACTTAGACTGAATTATTCTGAACCAGAATTCACTAGGCTGAACCTAAATTATTTTATTTTACAAGTGTTCAAGCTGCCTTTTCCCAAAATATCAGAAAATTAAAATTAATTCCATTTAATTTATTTTAAATAGAATTATTGATTTATTTTTTTGTTTCTACATTTTTCTACTTAGACTGAATTATTCTGAACCAGAATTAACTGAGCTGAACCTAAATTATTTTATTTTACAAGTGTTCAATCTGCCTTTTCCCAAATTATCAAAAGATTAAAATTGATTGCATTTAATTTATTGTAAATAAAGTTACTGATTTATTTTTTCGTTTCTACATTTTTCCACTTAGACTGAATTATTCTGAACCAGAATTCACTAGGCTGAACCTAAATTATTTTATTTTACAAGAGTTCAAGCTGCCTTTTCCCAAATTATCAGAAAATTAAAATTCATTGCATTTAATTTATTGTAAATAAAGTTACTGATTTATTTTTCCGTTTCTACATTTTTCTACGTAGACTTAATTATTCTGAACCAGAATTCACTGGGCTGAACCTAAATTATTTTATTTTACAAGTGTTCAATCTGCCTTTACCAAATTATCAAAAGATTAAAATTGATTGCATTTAATTTATTTTAAATAAAGTTATTGATTTATTTTTCCGTTTCTACATTTTTCTACGTAGACTTAATTATTCTGAACCAGAATTCACTGGGCTGAACCTAAATTATTTTATTTTACAAGTGTTCAAGCTGCCTTTTCCCAAATTATCAAAAGATTAAAATTGATTGCATTTAATTTATTGTAAATAAAGTTACTGATTTATTTTTTCGTTTCTACATTTTTCCACTTAGACTGAATTATTCTGAACCAGAATTCACTATGCTGAACCTAGATTATTTTATTTTACAAGTGTTCAAGCTGCCTTTTCCCAAATTATCAAAAGATTAAAATTGATTGAATTTAATTTATTTTAAATAGAATTATTGATTTAAATTTCTGTTTCTACATTTTTCCACTTAGACTTAATTATTCTGAACCAGAATTCACTGGGCTGAACCTAAATTATTTTATTTTACAAGTGTTCAAGCTGCCTTTTCCCAAAATATCAGAAAATTAAAATTAATTCCATTTAATTTATTTTAAATAGAATTATTGATTTAAATTTCCGTTTCTACATTTTTCTACTAAGACTGAATTATTCTGAACCAGAATTAACTGAGCTGAACCTAAATTATTTTATTTTACAAGTGTTCAATCTGCCTTTTCCCAAATTATCAAAAGATTAAAATTGATTGCATTTAATTTATTGTAAATAAAGTTACTGATTTATTTTTCCGTTTCTACATTTTTCCACTTAGACTGAATTATTCTGAACCAGAATTCACTAGGCTGAACCTAAATTATTTTATTTTACAAGTGTTCAAGCTGCCTTTTCCCAAAATATCAGAAAATTAAAATTAATTCCATTTAATTTATTTTAAATAGAATTATTGATTTTTTTTTTTTGTTTCTACATTTTTCTACTTAGACTGAATTATTCTGAACCAGAATTTACTAGGCTGAACCTAAATTATTTTATTTTACAAGTGTTCAAGCTGCCTTTTCCCAAAATATCAAAAAATTAAAATTGATTGAATTTAATTTATTTTAAATAGAATTATTGATTTATTTTTTTGTTTCTACATTTTTCTACTTAGACTGAATTATTCTGAACCAGAATTTACTAGGCTGAACCTAGATTATTTTATTTTACAAGTGTTCAAGCTGCCTTTTCCAAAAATATCAGAAAATTAAAATTAATTCCATTTAATTTATTTTAAATAGAATTATTGCTTTAAATTTCCGTTTCTACATTTTTCTACTTAGACTGAATTATTCAGAACCAGAATTCACTAGGCTGAACCTAAATTATTTTATTTTACAAGAGTTCAAGCTGCCTTTTCCCAAAATATCAGAAAATTAAAATTGATTGCATTTAATTTATTGTAAATAAAGTTACTGATTTATTTTTTCGTTTCTACATTTTTCCACTTAGACTGAATTATTCTGAACCAGAATTTACTAGGCTGAACCTAGATTATTTTATTTTACAAGTGTTCAAGCTGCCTTTTCCAAAAATATCAGAAAATTAAAATTAATTCCATTTAATTTATTTTAAATAGAATTACTGATTTAAATTTCTGTTTCTACATTTTTCCACTTAGACTGAATTATTCTGAACCAGAATTCACTAGGCTGAACCTAAATTATTTTATTTTACAAGAGTTCAAGCTGCCTTTTCCCAAATTATCAAAAAATTAAAATTGATTGAATTTAATTTATTTTAAATAGAATTATTGATTTAAATTTCCGTTTCTACATTTTTCTACTTAGACTGAATTATTCTGAACCAGAATTCACTAGGCTGAACCTAAATTATTTTATTTTACAAGTGTTCAAGCTGCCTTTTCCCAAAATATCAGAAAATTAAAATTAATTCCATTTAATTTATTTTAAATAGAATTATTGATTTATTTTTTTGTTTCTACATTTTTCTACTTAGACTGAATTATTCTGAACCAGAATTAACTGAGCTGAACCTAAATTATTTTATTTTACAAGTGTTCAATCTGCCTTTTCCCAAATTATCAAAAGATTAAAATTGATTGCATTTAATTTATTGTAAATAAAGTTACTGATTTATTTTTTCGTTTCTACATTTTTCCACTTAGACTGAATTATTCTGAACCAGAATTCACTAGGCTGAACCTAAATTATTTTATTTTACAAGAGTTCAAGCTGCCTTTTCCCAAAATATCAGAAAATTAAAATTAATTCCATTTAATTTATTTTAAATAGAATTATTGATTTAAATTTCCGTTTCTACATTTTTCCACTTAGACTGAATTATTCTGAACCAGAATTCACTGGGCTGAACCTAGATTATTTTATTTTACAAGTGTTCAAGCTGCCTTTTCCCAAATTATCAAAAGATTAAAATTGATTGAATTTAATTTATTTTAAATAGAATTATTGATTTAAATTTCTGTTTCTACATTTTTCCACTTAGACTTAATTATTCTGAACCAGAATTCACTGGGCTGAACCTAAATTATTTTATTTTACAAGTGTTCAAGCTGCCTTTTCCCAAAATATCAGAAAATTAAAATTAATTCCATTTAATTTATTTTAAATAGAATTATTGATTTAAATTTCCGTTTCTACATTTTTCTACTAAGACTGAATTATTCTGAACCAGAATTAACTGAGCTGAACCTAAATTATTTTATTTTACAAGTGTTCAATCTGCCTTTTCCCAAATTATCAAAAGATTAAAATTGATTGCATTTAATTTATTGTAAATAAAGTTACTGATTTATTTTTCCGTTTCTACATTTTTCCACTTAGACTGAATTATTCTGAACCAGAATTCACTAGGCTGAACCTAAATTATTTTATTTTACAAGTGTTCAAGCTGCCTTTTCCCAAAATATCAGAAAATTAAAATTAATTCCATTTAATTTATTTTAAATAGAATTATTGATTTTTTTTTTTGTTTCTACATTTTTCTACTTAGACTGAATTATTCTGAACCAGAATTTACTAGGCTGAACCTAAATTATTTTATTTTACAAGTGTTCAAGCTGCCTTTTGCCAAAATATCAGAAAATTAAAATTAATTCCATTTAATTTATTTTAAATAGAATTATTGATTTATTTTTTTGTTTCTACATTTTTCTACTTAGACTGAATTATTCTGAACCAGAATTAACTGAGCTGAACCTAAATTATTTTATTTTACAAGTGTTCAATCTGCCTTTTCCCAAATTATCAAAAGATTAAAATTGATTGCATTTAATTTATTGTAAATAAAGTTACTGATTTATTTTTCCGTTTCTACATTTTTCTACTTAGACTGAATTATTCTGAACCAGAATTCACTAGGCTGAACCTAAATTATTTTATTTTACAAGTGTTCAAGCTGCCTTTTCCCAAAATATCAGAAAATTAAAATTAATTCCATTTAATTTATTTTAAATAGAATTATTGATTTTTTTTTTGTTTCTACATTTTTCTACTTAGACTGAATTATTCTGAACCAGAATTTACTAGGCTGAACCTAAATTATTTTATTTTACAAGTGTTCAAGCTGCCTTTTCCCAAAATATCAAAAAATTAAAATTGATTGAATTTAATTTATTTTAAATAGAATTATTGATTTATTTTTTGTTTCTACATTTTTCTACTTAGACTGAATTATTCTGAACCAGAATTTACTAGGCTGAACCTAAATTATTTTATTTTACAAGTGTTCAAGCTGCCTTTTCCCAAAATATCAGAAAATTAAAATTAATTCCATTTAATTTATTTTAAATAGAATTATTGATTTTTTTTTTTTGTTTCTACATTTTTCTACTTAGACTGAATTATTCTGAACCAGAATTTACTAGGCTGAACCTAAATTATTTTATTTTACAAGTGTTCAAGCTGCCTTTTCCCAAAATATCAGAAAATTAAAATTAATTCCATTTAATTTATTTTAAATAGAATTATTGATTTAAATTTCCGTTTCTACATTTTTCTACTAAGACTGAATTATTCTGAACCAGAATTAACTGAGCTGAACCTAAATTATTTTATTTTACAAGTGTTCAATCTGCCTTTTCCCAAATTATCAAAAGATTAAAATTGATTGCATTTAATTTATTGTAAATAAAGTTACTGATTTATTTTTCCGTTTCTACATTTTTCCACTTAGACTGAATTATTCTGAACCAGAATTCACTAGGCTGAACCTAAATTATTTTATTTTACAAGTGTTCAAGCTGCCTTTTCCCAAAATATCAGAAAATTAAAATTAATTCCATTTAATTTATTTTAAATAGAATTATTGATTTTTTTTTTTGTTTCTACATTTTTCTACTTAGACTGAATTATTCTGAACCAGAATTCACTAGGCTGAACCTAAATTATTTTATTTTACAAGAGTTCAAGCTGCCTTTTCCCAAAATATCAGAAAATTAAAATTAATTCCATTTAATTTATTTTAAATAGAATTATTGATTTATTTTTTTGTTTCTACATTTTTCTACTTAGACTGAATTATTCTGAACCAGAATTAACTGAGCTGAACCTAAATTATTTTATTTTACAAGTGTTCAATCTGCCTTTTCCCAAATTATCAAAAGATTAAAATTGATTGCATTTAATTTATTGTAAATAAAGTTACTGATTTATTTTTTCGTTTCTACATTTTTCCACTTAGACTGAATTATTCTGAACCAGAATTCACTAGGCTGAACCTAAATTATTTTATTTTACAAGTGTTCAAGCTGCCTTTTCCCAAAATATCAGAAAATTAAAATTAATTCCATTTAATTTATTTTAAATAGAATTATTGATTTATTTTTTTGTTTCTACATTTTTCTACTTAGACTGAATTATTCTGAACCAGAATTTACTAGGCTGAACCTAAATTATTTTATTTTACAAGAGTTCAAGCTGCCTTTTCCCAAAATATCAGAAAATTAAAATTAATTCCATTTAATTTATTTTAAATAGAATTATTGATTTAAATTTCCGTTTCTACATTTTTCTACTAAGACTGAATTATTCTGAACCAGAATTAACTGAGCTGAACCTAAATTATTTTATTTTACAAGTGTTCAATCTGCCTTTTCCCAAATTATCAAAAGATTAAAATTGATTGCATTTAATTTATTGTAAATAAAGTTACTGATTTATTTTTTCGTTTCTACATTTTTCCACTTAGACTGAATTATTCTGAACCAGAATTCACTAGGCTGAACCTAAATTATTTTATTTTACAAGTGTTCAAGCTGCCTTTTCCCAAAATATCAGAAAATTAAAATTAATTCCATTTAATTTATTTTAAATAGAATTATTGATTTATTTTTTTGTTTCTACATTTTTCTACTTAGACTGAATTATTCTGAACCAGAATTTACTAGGCTGAACCTAAATTATTTTATTTTACAAGAGTTCAAGCTGCCTTTTCCCAAAATATCAGAAAATTAAAATTAATTCCATTTAATTTATTTTAAATAGAATTATTGATTTAAATTTCCGTTTCTACATTTTTCTACGTAGACTTAATTATTCTGAACCAGAATTCACTGGGCTGAACCTAAATTATTTTATTTTTCAAGTGTTCAATCTGCCTTTTCCCAAATTATCAAAAGATTAAAATTGATTGCATTTAATTTATTGTAAATAAAGTTACTGATTTATTTTTTCGTTTCTACATTTTTCTACGTAGACTTAATTATTCTGAACCAGAATTCACTGGGCTGAACCTAAATTATTTTATTTTACAAGTGTTCAAGCTGCCTTTTCCCAAATTATCAAAAGATTAAAATTGATTGAATTTAATTTATTTTAAATAGAATTATTGATTTAAATTTCTGTTTCTACATTTTTCCACTTAGACTTAATTATTCTGAACCAGAATTCACTGGGCTGAACCTAAATTATTTTATTTTACAAGTGTTCAAGCTGCCTTTTCCCAAAATATCAGAAAATTAAAATTAATTCCATTTAATTTATTTTAAATAGAATTATTGATTTAAATTTCCGTTTCTACATTTTTCTACTTAGACTGAATTATTCTGAACCAGAATTAACTGAGCTGAACCTAAATTATTTTATTTTACAAGTGTTCAAGCTGCCTTTTCCCAAATTATCAAAAGATTAAAATTGATTGCATTTAATTTATTGTAAATAAAGTTACTGATTTATTTTTTCGTTTCTACATTTTTCCACTTAGACTGAATTATTCTGAACCAGAATTCACTAGGCTGAACCTAAATTATTTTATTTTACAAGAGTTCAAGCTGCCTTTTCCCAAATTATCAGAAAATTAAAATTCATTGCATTTAATTTATTGTAAATAGAATTATTGATTTATTTTTTTGTTTCTACATTTTTCTACTTAGACTGAATTATTCTGAACCAGAATTAACTGAGCTGAACCTAAATTATTTTATTTTACAAGTGTTCAATCTGCCTTTTCCCAAATTATCAAAAGATTAAAATTGATTGCATTTAATTTATTGTAAATAAAGTTACTGATTTATTTTTTCGTTTCTACATTTTTCCACTTAGACTGAATTATTCTGAACCAGAATTCACTAGGCTGAACCTAAATTATTTTATTTTACAAGAGTTCAAGCTGCCTTTTCCCAAATTATCAGAAAATTAAAATTCATTGCATTTAATTTATTGTAAATAAAGTTACTGATTTATTTTTCCGTTTCTACATTTTTCTACGTAGACTTAATTATTCTGAACCAGAATTCACTGGGCTGAACCTAAATTATTTTATTTTACAAGTGTTCAATCTGCCTTTACCAAATTATCAAAAGATTAAAATTGATTGCATTTAATTTATTTTAAATAAAGTTATTGATTTATTTTTCCGTTTCTACATTTTTCTACGTAGACTTAATTATTCTGAACCAGAATTCACTGGGCTGAACCTAAATTATTTTATTTTACAAGTGTTCAAGCTGCCTTTTCCCAAATTATCAAAAGATTAAAATTGATTGCATTTAATTTATTGTAAATAAAGTTACTGATTTATTTTTTCGTTTCTACATTTTTCCACTTAGACTGAATTATTCTGAACCAGAATTCACTATGCTGAACCTAGATTATTTTATTTTACAAGTGTTCAAGCTGCCTTTTCCCAAATTATCAAAAGATTAAAATTGATTGAATTTAATTTATTTTAAATAGAATTATTGATTTAAATTTCTGTTTCTACATTTTTCCACTTAGACTTAATTATTCTGAACCAGAATTCACTGGGCTGAACCTAAATTATTTTATTTTACAAGTGTTCAAGCTGCCTTTTCCCAAAATATCAGAAAATTAAAATTAATTCCATTTAATTTATTTTAAATAGAATTATTGATTTATTTTTTTGTTTCTACATTTTTCTACTTAGACTGAATTATTCTGAACCAGAATTAACTGAGCTGAACCTAAATTATTTTATTTTACAAGTGTTCAAGCTGCCTTTTGCCAAAATATCAGAAAATTAAAATTAATTCCATTTAATTTATTTTAAATAGAATTATTGATTTATTTTTTTGTTTCTACATTTTTCTACTTAGACTGAATTATTCTGAACCAGAATTTACTAGGCTGAACCTAAATTATTTTATTTTACAAGTGTTCAAGCTGCCTTTTCCCAAAATATCAGAAAATTAAAATTAATTCCATTTAATTTATTTTAAATAGAATTATTGATTTTTTTTTTTTGTTTCTACATTTTTCTACTTAGACTGAATTATTCTGAACCAGAATTTACTAGGCTGAACCTAAATTATTTTATTTTACAAGTGTTCAAGCTGCCTTTTCCCAAAATATCAGAAAATTAAAATTAATTCCATTTAATTTATTTTAAATAGAATTATTGATTTAAATTTCCGTTTCTACATTTTTCTACTAAGACTGAATTATTCTGAACCAGAATTAACTGAGCTGAACCTAAATTATTTTATTTTACAAGTGTTCAATCTGCCTTTTCCCAAATTATCAAAAGATTAAAATTGATTGCATTTAATTTATTGTAAATAAAGTTACTGATTTATTTTTCCGTTTCTACATTTTTCCACTTAGACTGAATTATTCTGAACCAGAATTCACTAGGCTGAACCTAAATTATTTTATTTTACAAGTGTTCAAGCTGCCTTTTCCCAAAATATCAGAAAATTAAAATTAATTCCATTTAATTTATTTTAAATAGAATTATTGATTTTTTTTTTTGTTTCTACATTTTTCTACTTAGACTGAATTATTCTGAACCAGAATTCACTAGGCTGAACCTAAATTATTTTATTTTACAAGAGTTCAAGCTGCCTTTTCCCAAAATATCAGAAAATTAAAATTAATTCCATTTAATTTATTTTAAATAGAATTATTGATTTATTTTTTTGTTTCTACATTTTTCTACTTAGACTGAATTATTCTGAACCAGAATTAACTGAGCTGAACCTAAATTATTTTATTTTACAAGTGTTCAAGCTGCCTTTTCCCAAAATATCAAAAAATTAAAATTGATTGAATTTAATTTATTTTAAATAGAATTATTGATTTATTTTTTTGTTTCTACATTTTTCTACTTAGACTGAATTATTCTGAACCAGAATTCACTAGGCTGAACCTAAATTATTTTATTTTACAAGTGTTCAAGCTGCCTTTTCCCAAAATATCAGAAAATTAAAATTAATTCCATTTAATTTATTTTAAATAGAATTATTGATTTTTTTTTTTGTTTCTACATTTTTCTACTTAGACTGAATTATTCTGAACCAGAATTTACTAGGCTGAACCTAAATTATTTTATTTTACAAGTGTTCAAGCTGCCTTTTCCCAAAATATCAAAAAATTAAAATTGATTGAATTTAATTTATTTTAAATAGAATTATTGATTTATTTTTTTGTTTCTACATTTTTCTACTTAGACTGAATTATTCTGAACCAGAATTTACTAGGCTGAACCTAAATTATTTTATTTTACAAGTGTTCAATCTGTCTTTTCCCAAATTATCAAAAGATTAAAATTGATTGCATTTAATTTATTGTAAATAAAGTTACTGATTTATTTTTCCGTTTCTACATTTTTCTACTTAGACTGAATTATTCTGAACCAGAATTCACTAGGCTGAACCTAAATTATTTTATTTTACAAGTGTTCAAGCTGCCTTTTTCCAAAATATCAGAAAATTAAAATTAATTCCATTTAATTTATTTTAAATAGAATTATTGATTTTTTTTTTTGTTTCTACATTTTTCTACTTAGACTGAATTATTCTGAACCAGAATTCACTAGGCTGAACCTAAATTATTTTATTTTACAAGTGTTCAAGCTGCCTTTTCCCAAAATATCAGAAAATTAAAATTAATTCCATTTAATTTATTTTAAATAGAATTATTGATTTATTTTTTTGTTTCTACATTTTTCTACTTAGACTGAATTATTCTGAACCAGAATTAACTGAGCTGAACCTAAATTATTTTATTTTACAAGTGTTCAATCTGTCTTTTCCCAAATTATCAAAAGATTAAAATTGATTGCATTTAATTTATTGTAAATAAAGTTACTGATTTATTTTTCCGTTTCTACATTTTTCTACTTAGACTGAATTATTCTGAACCAGAATTCACTAGGCTGAACCTAAATTATTTTATTTTACAAGTGTTCAAGCTGCCTTTTTCCAAAATATCAGAAAATTAAAATTAATTCCATTTAATTTATTTTAAATAGAATTATTGATTTTTTTTTTTTGTTTCTACATTTTTCTACTTAGACTGAATTATTCTGAACCAGAATTTACTAGGCTGAACCTAAATTATTTTATTTTACAAGTGTTCAATCTGCCTTTTCCCAAATTATCAAAAGATTAAAATTGATTGCATTTAATTTATTGTAAATAAAGTTACTGATTTATTTTTTCGTTTCTACATTTTTCCACTTAGACTGAATTATTCTGAACCAGAATTCACTAGGCTGAACCTAAATTATTTTATTTTACAAGTGTTCAAGCTGCCTTTTCCCAAAATATCAGAAAATTAAAATTAATTCCATTTAATTTATTTTAAATAGAATTATTGATTTATTTTTTTGTTTCTACATTTTTCTACTTAGACTGAATTATTCTGAACCAGAATTTACTAGGCTGAACCTAAATTATTTTATTTTACAAGAGTTCAAGCTGCCTTTTCCCAAAATATCAGAAAATTAAAATTAATTCCATTTAATTTATTTTAAATAGAATTATTGATTTAAATTTCCGTTTCTACATTTTTCTACTAAGACTGAATTATTCTGAACCAGAATTAACTGAGCTGAACCTAAATTATTTTATTTTACAAGTGTTCAATCTGCCTTTTCCCAAATTATCAAAAGATTAAAATTGATTGCATTTAATTTATTGTAAATAAAGTTACTGATTTATTTTTTCGTTTCTACATTTTTCCACTTAGACTGAATTATTCTGAACCAGAATTCACTAGGCTGAACCTAAATTATTTTATTTTACAAGTGTTCAAGCTGCCTTTTCCCAAAATATCAGAAAATTAAAATTGATTGAATTTAATTTATTTTAAATAGAATTATTGATTTAAATTTCTGTTTCTACATTTTTCCACTTAGACTGAATTATTCTGAACCAGAATTCACTAGGCTGAACCTAAATTATTTTATTTTACAAGTGTTCAAGCTGCCTTTTCCCAAATTATCAAAAAATTAAAATTGATTGAATTTAATTTATTTTAAATAGAATTATTGATTTATTTTTTTGTTTCTACATTTTTCTATTTAGACTGAATTATTCTGAACCAGAATTTACTAGGCTGAACCTAAATTATTTTATTTTACAAGTGTTCAAGCTGCCTTTTCCCAAAATATCAAAAATTTAAAATTGATTGCATTTAATTTATTGTAAATAAAGTTACTGATTTATTTTTCCGTTTCTTTATTTTTCTACTTAGACTGAATTATTCTGAACCAGAATTCACTAGGCTGAACCTAAATTATTTTATTTTACAAGAGTTCAAGCTGCCTTTTCCCAAATTATCAAAAAATTAAAATTGATTCCATTTAATTTATTTTAAATAGAATTATTGATTTAAATTTCTGTTTCTACATTTTTCCACTTAGACTGAATTATTCTAAACCAGAATTCACTAGGCAAAGCGAGCAAAGCGAGCATTCACGAGCAAAGCGAGTGCTAAGACGAGTTTTTTTAATATTGTGCGAGGTCATAAACGAGGTTACCTCCCTTTTTAAATACTTTGCTTTATACAACAACGGCGTATTATGGTTACTCTATGCTACCTGTACCGGTGCATGCTAAGTTCTTCCATATAACCCAGCTGGTCAATAAAGAAACCATTATTGCCCTAGGGAGATAAAGAGTACTTTATTGACCTGTGAGCGGTCAATAATTTAACTTTTATCTCCCTAGGGCTATAATGGTTTCTTTATTGACTGCTGGGTTATAAGGGGGAACTTAGTACGCGCCTGTTCAGGTAGATAAAGTGACCATAATACGCCTGAGTTGTATAAAAATTTAAAAAATTTAATCGATTTGCAAATTTTCTCAATTTAAAATTCTTAATTTTAAAAATTGAATAGTTTATGCACAGTTCCACAAAAATTAATTTATCCTAACCTGAAAAATTGTTGAATTCTAGTTATTTAAGGAACTTTGTGCGATGGCCTGTGAGACATACGAAAAAATTCAAAAATATCTTTTTATTTTCACCACTTACTCAATTTAAAATTTTTGGTTTTAAAAATTGAATAGTGTTTGCACAGTTCCACAAAAATTAATTTATCCTTACCTGAAAAATTGTTGAATTCTAGTAACTTAAGTATTTTTGTGAGATGGCCTGTGAGACTTAGGAAAAAATTAAAAAATATCTTTTTATTTTTACCACTTACTCAATTTAAAATTCTTGGTTTTAAAAATTGAATAGTTTATGCACAGTTCCTCAAAAATTAATTTATCCTTACCTGAAAAATTGTTGAATTCTAGTAATTTAAGGAACTTTGTGAGATTGCCTGTGAGAAATACGAAAAAATTCAAAATTTTTTTTTTATTTTCACCACTTACTCAATTTAAAATTCTTGGTTTTAAAAATTGAATAGTTTATGCACAGTTCCACAAAAATTAATGTATCCTAACCTGAAAAATTGTTGAATTCTAGTTATTTAAGGAACTTTGTGCGATGGCCTGTGAGACATACGAAAAAATTCAAAAATATCTTTTTATTTTCACCACTTTCTCAATTTAAAATTCTTGGTTTTAAAAATTGAATAGTTTATGCACAGTTCCACAAAAATTAATTTATCCTTACCTGAAAAATTGTTGAATTCTAGTAACTTAAGTATTTTTGTGAGATGGCCTGTGAGACTTAGGAAAAAATTAAAAAATATCTTTTTATTTTTACCACTTACTCAATTTAAAATTCTTGGTTTTAAAAATTGAATAGTTTATGCACAGTTCCACAAAAATTAATTTATCCTTACCTGAAAAATTGTTGAATTCTAGTAACTTAAGTATTTTTGTGAGATGGCCTGTGAGACTTAGGAAAAAATTAAAAAATATCTTTTTATTTTTACCACTTTCTCAATTTAAAATTCTTGGTTTTAAAAATTGAATAGTTTATGCACAGTTCCACAAAAATTAATGTATCCTAACCTGAAAAATTGTTGAATTCTAGTAATTTAAGGAACTTTGTGCGATGGCCTGTGAGACATACGAAAAAATTCAAAAATATCTTTTTATTTTCACCACTTTTTCAATTTAAAATTCTTGGTTTTAAAAATTCAATAGTCTTTGCACTGTTTCACAAAAATTACTTTATCCTAACCAGAAAACTTGTTGAATTCTAGTAACTTAAGAATTTTTGTGAGTTGGCCTGTGAGACTTACTCCAAAATTAAAAAATATTTTTAATTTTCACCAGTTACTTAATTTAAAATACTTGGTTTTAAAAATTCAATAGTTTATTTTTCAAAGGTCTCGAAACTTATCACATTTCTAAAAATTTATTTACAAAATTCATTTGTAATTCACCCGAATATTACACAAAATCCGATCGAAATCACTTATTTATTAATAATTAAAATTATTATTTTTAAAATTTGTGACACTAAAAGTTAATTTTTGTTATTTTCGAGAATTTGTTACGAGTTTAAGTTCGGTAATAGTTGGAATAAGAAATTATTCTTGAGAATTGTAATCAAATCAATCTTAGAAACAATTAGAAATATTTTTTATAAAATTCTTTAACACAATTAAATTACTTCAAAATTTTTTCTAAAATCTTTTCTGTGAATTCAGTTATTTTCACAAATGTGGACGTCCGCATGAAAAGGGACCACTTTAGCAGTATTAAACTTATCTATTTGGGCGAATTCCTTACAAAATTTGGAAAATGTTGAGTGGTCTTAGAACCTTTTTGGTGAAAAAGTCAATGAATTACAGAATTTCAAAGTTTAGAATATCGAAATCCTCATTTCAAAGAAATTCATAAATTTTTTGTTTCTTGTTGTACAAAAAAGTGTCCAAAGGAAAAGTTGTTTAATTTTGCTCAAAAATTAAAGAAAAAATATAAAAAAATATTTTTTTGAAAATTGTCAAAAACACAAAATTTTGAAAATTTCAAAGTTTTGTATTTTTGTCCAACGCCTTCGTGGAAATAGAACTATTGTACGCTAGGCACCAATGGAGGAATGTAGTACATTTTCCCACTGGTGGTTTGGCCAGTGGTGGAATGAGAAATTGATTAATCGATTTTTTATTTTATATTAGAAATTAGAACATTTTAGGAACAGAATTTTGAGGACACTCTGGGGATCTTTGGGGACACTTTCAAAACATTCAATTTTGAAAAAATTTTTTCCAAAATTTTTTTTCAAACTTTTGTTTTCAATTTTTAGATTTTTTTTCAAAATTTTTTTTAAAATTAGATTTTGTTTCACTCTCAGTTATTGCTATAACATCATTGTAATATTTTGATTTCGATAAATAAAGAGTAAATTCAACTTAAAATTTTGAAAAATTAATAGTTTAAATTTATTATTCATAAAAAAAATTTTTTACAGTTGTTGGACAAAATAGTATGTGCAACTTGTGGAGAACAGCGATTTTCGCTCTCTCGATTGCTGCGCGCGCTACGCTTGCGCAGCAAACTTCGAGCTCGCGAGAAATCGCCCTTGTTCTCCACTCGTTGCACAATAGGGTGGTCCAAAAAAAAGAAAGTCTGAATTTTTTTGCTCTTACCCCCCAGGATTAAAGTTTATTGAAAATAAAAATACCCCTATTTTTTTGTTTGGTAATAAATTAATATTAACCCGTGCCTCAAAGCCCCTTAAATTTCCCATGTATTTTAAATGGGGAAAAAACGATTTTTCGTTAATTTAATATAAAATCTAGAGAAAATTTTTTTTTTCATTCAGAGCAGGATGTTTTTCTTTTAAAGTGTTCAAGAAATGTAGTCCTCTTACATATTTAACATTTTTAAAATTTTTAAATATTTTATAGATTTTTGAAAAATCTTCAAAAAAGCAAAAAACGGTAATTTAATATTTGTTATTAGCTATTATCATTTTTTCTCATCGATTGTAATTTAATTGGTTTAATGAATTTATATTCATTATTTTTTATAGATTCATAAAGCCAATTGTATTACAATATATGAGAAAAAATTATAATAACTAATATAAAATAATAAATAACCGTTTTTTGCTTTTTTGAGGATTTTTCAAAAATCTATAAAATATATAAAAATGAAAAAAATGTTAAATATGTAAGAGGACTACATTTCTTGAACACTTTAAAAGAAAAACATCCTGCTCTAAATGAAAAAAAAAAATTTCTCTAGATTTTATATTAAATTAACGAAAAATCGTTTTTTCCCCATTTAAAAAAACATGGGAAAGTTAAGGGGCTTTGAGGCACGGGTTAATGTTAATTTATTACCAAACAAAAAAATAGGGGTATTTTTATTTTCAATAAACTTTAATTCTGGGGGGTGAGAGCAAAAAAATGCCGACTTTATTTTTTTCCCATGTATTTTTGGACCACCCTATTGCACAATCTACTATTGTTGTTTTTTGACGAAATGAGGTGGCCAACGAACTCAGGCTTCATTTTTATGTACTAAAAAAGTTTCCCAAATTGCAAATCGATTATCATGACAAAATTTTCTACAGACAGACAAACAGGCGGACAAATAGACACTTAGAGAGCCTCATTGGCGGACTTATTTCCGAACTAAAAGGGAAAGAAATTGAATTTTTTAGAAAAAATTAAAAAAATTATCCTGTCTACCATACTTAACTTTTACACAACTTTTAAATATTTAAAAAATAACAACGTGAAATAATTTGTTTAAAAATTTAGTTCTACAGAATTGTCAGTTAAAAGTATGAAAATTTCAAATTTTCAAAAATTTTACATTGAAACCTTTTCAAAATTCAATTATTTTTTAAAATTTACACTACAATGATTTCAATAGTTAATTATTATTATTATCATATAAAATTGTAACTAAAATTCATTTTTAAATCAATTTTTATTAGAAAACTCTACAAGAATTCAATTATTTATAAATACAATTATTTTATTAATATAAAAATAAATAATTAATTAAATAAATAAATGTTTCTTAAAATTTAATTCCCATAAAGAAATTTAACGACAAATTTTTAAAAAATTGAATCTTTTTAAGGCAATATAATAAAATTTTCTAGAATAATTATACACATTTTTCAAGAAATAATTGAAATTCTGTGATGAGTTTTATTATTCATGAAAATAATTAAATTTCTCAAAAAAATTTTACTTCTCATAGAGGAAGTATTCATGAAAATAATTAAATTTCTCAAAAAATTTCCATTTTTCCTAGTACTTTAAAAAAAATCCCTGACTTTTACATGATTTCCCCAACCTGTGGCAACCCTGATATTTGAATTTTTATTACATATTTTTAATAATTGAATTTACGTGAAAAATTTTATTACTTGTAATATTTCCTAAAGTAAATATTCTGTCAAATGATATTTATAATCATTAAGAAACATATTTTAGGATAATGTGAGTTAATCAAGATTCGAGAAAATTAAGTTTTCATAACAGAAATATTTTATAACCTTAAATGACAATTAAATTAATTGACAATTAAAAAATAATAATATTCGGATAAATAATATTTTTATTAGTTTAATTTTAATCTTTTTTAGGATTAGACGGTATTCTAATTCTTCAACATTATAATTGTGATTAAATAAATTTAGACTATTTTTAAAATTGACACTTTTAAATTAGAAAAAATAACGATTAGAACTTTTTTATAAACGGGTTTTCGAAACATTTTTTAAATAATTTTACATTACGGCGCGAATTTTAGCCAATAACTATCGAGGTGTCAGGTATGCCTAGGTTGCCTACAAAATTTAAAATAAAAAACGATCGTAAAATTTTTAATAAAAGCAAGATTCGTTTCGATAATTTATTAATGTCAATTCGTGTTGAGCATTATTTAGTAATTTATTCGTGGCGTCCTATTCCGTTCATTAAATTTTAAAAGTGTTTATTAGTTTTATAGTTAATTAGTTTATTATTAGAGTTCAGTTTATTACATTTATTTATTGTTATTGTTAATTGTAGTTTTTTAGTATAGTTTTTTAATATACAACCATTTCTAAAATGGTGATGTATACAGCCGCGGAGTACGTCGAAATGGTGGAGTTGTACTTTGCGAATGGGAATAACGCATTACAGGCCAGTAGAAATTATGCCGAAAATCATCCGTTAAACGACACTTGGCCGACGGATAAAGTGATATCTGCAGCAGTTCACAGATTTCGAACTACAGGAAACGTGAATGTTGACAAAAAGGGGAAATCTGGACGACCACGAACAGTAAGGACACCTCAGAATGAAGAAAGAGTTGAAGAAATAGTCGAAAATAATCCAGAAATTGGAATAAGAGGCGCTGCAGAACAATTAGGTATGACTTATGGGTCAGTCCAGCGAATTTTAAAAAGTGAAAAATGGCACGGCTATCATCCTACTCGTGTTCAAGAGTTAAAAATTGATGATCCGGAAAACCGCTTGGCGTTCGCCCAATCGATACTAGAAAGAATTGATCAAGATCCAAATTTTTTGAGTAAAATACTCTTTACCGATGAGTGCACATTCGGAAACGATGGAATTTGGAACACAAGAAATTTCCATCATTATGCTCAAGAGAATCCACATTTAGTGTCAGAGAGGGGTTTTCAAAACCGATTCAAGTTAAATGTGTGGACTGGCATGATCGATAATAAGTTGGTAAGAATGACAATTTTTTAAATTAAAAAATATAAAATATCAGCTAAAAATTTTTTAAAAAAATTTTCGTTTAAATTTTTGAACGAAATTCGTACAAATTTCGAGCGAATTAATTTTGGGAAATGTTTAGAAAATTTCGCACGGAAATACATACGTATGGAATTCCGCACGAAATATTAGCTAAAAATTTCTGAAAAAAGTTTTCGTCAAATGTCCATACGAAATTCGAGAGAATTAATTTTGTAAAATTTTTTAAAATTTATTCTCGGCAATTCGTTTGAAATTCCGCACGAAATGTCAGCTAAAAATTTTTTTCAAAAATTTTCGTTTCAATTTCTGAACGAAAACGAATGCAGCTGACATTACGTGCGGAATTCCATACGAAATTCCGTTCGAAATTTTCTAAAAATTTTCAAAAATTAATTCACTTGAACGAAAATTTTTGAAAAAAATTTTTCGGGTATTATTTGTACGAATATTCGTACGAAAAAACGTTCCAAAACGCCGCACAATTTTTGCTAGTAATTTCATACGAATTCGTACGAATCATTTTTACTTGTGAAAATTGGATTTTTAAAAATATTTCTAAATCATTTTTGACAGACAATAGTTTTACAATTACATTCAATTAAAAAATGTCTAAAAAATTGAAATTTGGTAAAATCTTTTAAAAAATAATTTAAATTTAGTAAAATGTTTTAAAAATAATTAAATTAAAAAAAAAATATTAAAAAATTCATCAAATTTTATAATAATTTTAATAATTATAAATAAATTCTCAAAAATTTTAATTTACTTTGTTCGAATGTAATTGAATCTTAAAAAATAATGATAAAACAATTCTAAAAATTAGTTTTTTATAAATATTGGAATTTAATTTTTCGAAAATAATTGAAGAATTTTTTTTAAATAATTTTTTAAAGACATTTAATTAAAAATGTTAAATATGATTATTTTCTCCAAAATATTAATAATAATTCAAAAAAATTCTAATGTTATTAAATTTGTTTTTGTGTATGTATTTCAATTTTCAGAAATAGTGAAAATATTAAATATCGAAAATAATGTATTTTTAAAAAATTCAAAAAAAATAATTCATGGAATTACTTTTTTCAAAACTATTTTAATATAAATCGATAAATTTTATTATTTATAAAGATAATTTCATTATTTTATTCTACTTATAGATTGGACCGATAATAATTCACGGAAACATGGATGGACCGAAATATAATCGGCTCTTAAGAACGATTCGTCGGAGGTTAATGGATGCAGGGTACACCGCCGAACAAATTCGGGAAATTTGGTACCAGCACGATAACGCGCCGTACCATACAGCGTTATACAATCGAGTCTGGTTGCAAGCGCACTTTCCAAACCGATTCATCGGTCGCGGTGGAGCAATCAGTTGGCCGGCAAGATCGCCTGACCTCAACCCCTTAGATTATTTCTTGTGGGGAGCAATTAAAAGTAAAATTTTTCGGCATACTGTGCCTAATATTAATGTTATGCGCAGAAAAATATTTGCAGCCGTACAAGAAATAACACCAGACATGATCTCGAGAAGTATTGAACATTTGAGGACAAGGTGCAGACTTCTCGTTGAGGTCCAAGGTGGACATATCGAAAATCTTCTATGATTTTTTTTGTTTTTACTTACGTCGATTTATTTATGAAATTGATTTTGAATTTGATCCCGTCTTTTTACAATTCTTTTTTCAATTATTTACGAAAATATTAGAATTTTCCACAGGAATTCAATTATTTTCAAATATTTTAATAAAATTTTTTTGAAATACAGAATTCAATTATTCTTTTAAATTTTAATAAAATTCTTTGGAAAATTCAAGTATTTTCATAAATAACAATATTCACCACAGGAGTTTAATTATTTTTGAAAATAATAAATTTTTCCTTAAAAATTCAATTATTTTAAAAAATATAAATCGAGTTTTTTTGGTCGACAAGTTTAATTTTTCAATAGCCACGTTTTTTATTTTGAAATGTACTTTTTTCCACTTTCTTGAAAATTAATTATCGAATGCGAAGTCTGAAATTATATTACTGTTTCATAATATTAGGTACCTTTTATATAATATACAGAAACTTATATTTTATGTATGAGAATTTTGTAAAAAATGCGGGAAATGTACGGAAATTTTATATCCGCGGACACCCTGCTAATGTTTCTTAATCTTTTTTCTTGTTTTTTCCTAACTTTCTCTTTCTTTTCTCCAATGTATGTACAACAAAAATTGTTCTAAAAAAAATTCTAATTAAAAAATTGTATTAAATTAAAATTTTGATTTTGTTTCTTACCTGCGTCAGAGTAGACAACAGTTAATTTAAATTTAAATTTGTTTAATAAATAAATTCCTGAGGAATTTAAATTGACTTGAAAATCATTAAATTACTGCTAAGAATTGTATCTATTATTTATAATTTAGAGAATTAAAAAAAAATGACTATTTTAATAACATTTTCCAAAAGAATTTAATTATTTAAAAAAATTGTAATAAAATTGTAAGCAAAAAAATAATTATTTTTATAAAATAATACAAATTTCACAAGAATTCTACTATTTACAAATTTTTTATAAATTTCTTCGCAATCATTCAATTATTTTCACAAATAATAAAAATCAAAATGAAAATTATTTGATTTAAGTAAATATTTATTTGACAAAAAACAAGAGATTTTTTTTGATGATGATGATAAAGTTTTATTCATCGTTAATAATGTAATCGTCATCTACAGGTTTTTTATATTTTTTTTTTGGCTCCAATTGCCTAAAATCGCTCTTCAATTTTGCTAGCCTTTTGTTTTTCTTTTCATTTTGAATAGTTACCTGAAAATTTTTTAATTACATTATTATTATTATTATTATTATTATTATTATTATTATTATTATTATTATTATTTATATTTATTATTTATTATTATTAATTAACACTTACATATTCTAAATCACTCTCTTCCTCCGAGCTTGATGAAAGAGATGCACCGTTTAAATTTGACAAAGGAGGAAACGAGACCCTTTTTCCTCTTAACATCCAAGATGCCTGTGAATGATCTATAAAATAATAATTTTGTTAAAATTAACTTTTATTATTTAATTTGTACTTTGATATAAAGTACAACCATGTAGATAAAAAAATAAAATAAAAAAAGAACTAATCCTTGAAGGATTAACCTTCGCGCTACCAAAGATTTTTGTATACGCGGATTCGTGTGCGGTCACACGGGATTACCAAATTCTTTTTTATTTTTATGTTATAAAAATGATTAAAATTCATCAAAGTTTTTTCATACAATACTATGTGCTAATAAAAATACTGTATTTTAATAATGTTTAGGCTTCACACTCAATAATTAATTAAAAAAAAAACCGGACAAGTGCGAGTGGAACTCGTACTAAAACCGAGGGTAATCTATACAGGTAAAAATAAATAAATAACCAATTTTCATCTCCTCAGATAAAAAATTGTGGGCGCTAGGGTAAAAAACACACATTTTTGACGAAATTTTTAAAAGCTTTGAGTTTTTCGCTAAAAAAAATATGAAGATAAAATCCAATCATGTTCGGTGTTTTTTTCCTGAAATCTACACATGAAAATACATAATATAAGTAAAACTGTAGTCCAATAAGCCAAGAATTGTGAAAACCAAGGGGAGGGTACACACTTTTTTTTCTAAAACGAAAAATTTTTTAGTTTCTCGCAAAAAAAAAATATGAAGATGAACTCTGATAATTTTTTCTGTATGTTTGTTGAAATCTACACGAAAAAATATATAAAAATGTATAAAGCCAGTCCACTAGACTAAGAATTGAGAGAACTAGCATAGGTATAATTATTATCAAAAATTGAAAAAAAAATTTAGGTTTTCGCTCAAACCGCAATGAAGATATCAATTCTAATCATTTCCACTATATTTTTCCTGCAATCTACACGTGAAAATACAAAAGTGTACCAATTTTCAGCTCTCTAGGTAGAAAACTGTGAGCGCTAGAGTGAAATACACGCTTTTTTGACGGAATTTTTAAAAACTTTGAGTTTTTCGCTGAGAAAAATGTGAAGATCAAATCCAATCATGTTCGCTATATTTTTCCTGAAATCTACACACGAAAATACATAAAATAAGCAAAACTGCAGTCCAATAGGAAAAAAGAATTGTGAAAAACAAAGGGTTTTCAAAAAAACCAAAAAAGTGTGTATTTCCCGTACAAACTTTTTTTTTAAACGAAAAATTTTTTTAGTTTTTTGCAAAAAAAAAATATGAAGATGAATTCCAATAATTTTTTCTGTATGTTTGTTGAAATCTACACGAAAAAACAAATAAAAATGTATAACGCCAGTCCACTAGATTGAGAAAACCAGCAAGGGTTAAAGAATTTTCGAGCTTGCAAAAAGAGATTTTAGTTTTTCGATGAAAACACTATGAAAATAAATTCTAATCACTTCCGCTATATTTTTCCTGTAATCTATGCGTAAAAACGAATAAGTATGCCAATTTCCAGCTCTTTAGATAAAAAACTGTGGACGCCAGAGGGGGAGTACATACATTTTTTTCGAAATTTTCAAAATTTTCGCTGAAAACACTATGAAGATCAATACCAAATATGTTCGCTATATTTTTCCTGTAATCCATTTTTGAAAATATATAAGCATACCAATTTTCATCTTTCTAGGTAAAAAACTTTGAGCACTAGGGGGGGGGGTACATGCCTTTTTTTTGCGAAAAACGGCCAAAATTTGATGTTTTTCGCCGAAAACTCTATGAAGATTAACTCCAATCACGTTCGCTATATTTTTCGTGCAATCTACGCGTGAAAATACATACGTGTACCAATTTTTAGCTCTCTAGATGAAAAACTGAGCGTTGGGGGGGTATATGGTCATTTTCCGTAACCGTTTTGATAGGGTTCCTACCAGGTACGGAACCCTAAAAATGGCAAAAAGTAGCTTTAAGACTGAAAAAAATTGTAAAAAAAAGTAGCTATCGAAAAATTAAATTTGACGACTAAAAAACTCGTTTTAGTCAATTTACAAAAATCGCAAAAATTTGATACTTTATTTCCAAGCGAAATTTTCCTCATATTAAGAAATTCATTTTTTTCTTATAGTAATAACTTTAATTCTAATTTCAAAATTCTTATGAAATTCAATTACTTTTCAAAGTTCCAATTAAAATTTTTCAAAAATTCGATTATATTTCAAAATAGTTAAAAAAAAATTATTTTTTTTAAAATACAAAATTTACTTCAATTAAATTTGACAGAATTTCCAATTGATTGTAAATTTAAATAAATATTTGTAATTTTCACAAGAATTTAACTATATATATTATTCATTTAATTTTCAAAATTATAATCTAAAATTTTTAATAAAATAAATTTTTAGATAAATTCTTATTTGAAAGTTTAACAAGAATTCAATTATTTCAATACAAAAATAAATAATTGGTCGAATAATTGATTATTTTTTACAATTGAATACTTAGGGGAGAGTTGTCAGAGTTGGCCAGTCTTTAGGGTTGTTTGTCTCACACATTTGTGTTCTGTGCCCCTATGACGCAAAACGACGCGTGAGTCAGAGTTGGGCCATGAGGGAAATTTTGCAATTACAAAGCGTACTTTCAACAGAAATTCATTTTATCACTTAAAGAGATGTTAAAAAAATCATTTCCATGGGAAGAAGGAAAAAAAAAATTTTTTTAAAACCTTTTTCGATTTTTTCAATTTTTCAATTTTGGATTGCGTTCATGAGGAATAAATTATCCAATGTTATATGAAAATGCATAATATGGGATTATATTTTAATTTCATGGTTCTTTTCCTCATTCCCAAGTGTCATTCTATCATTTGAAGGTCATTTTTAATCATTTACCTAAATATTTCATTGATTTTCTACAGTGTCCCAACGCTGGCGACCATGATCAACTCTGACAATTTTTTTTTAAAATTATTTATAACTCTGAAACTATTGGTCCGATTTTTTCACAATGTTCAGCAAAAACAAATGCTAACTCCCCAAGAAAAAAATAACTCGCGCGGGTGTTAAATGAAAAGAGTTAGAAATTAACTCTCTTTTGGAGTTGATTTTTAACTCGAAAAATTTCACTCCCAACTCCCGAGTCCGTTAACTCCCTACATTTTTTACAGTGTATTCATATGAAAATTCTATTATTCAATTAATTAAAATTTTAAGAAGAATTTTAATAATCTTTTTTTAAAATAATTTAATTCTTCCAAAGAATTTTATTGAAAATTTTTTAAAAGAATTTTAATTTTAATTTATTCTTTTATTTAAAAGAATAATTCAATTATTTCGAATAATCTAATTAAAATTATAAAAAAAAATAATTGAATTCTTGCGATGAATTCCATTATTTATATGGAAATAGTTTATTTTTTATAAACAAAAATTATCAAAATTTTATAAAATAATTAATATCTTTCAAAGAATTTTCATCGAAAATTGTATTTCAAATAATTGAATTCTTGTGTAAATTTTATTACTCATGATATGAATTCATTATTTGAGAAAAATTTCATTATTTTTTTTTTGAATAATTAAATTATTTTAAAGAATTTTATAAAAAAAATTTAGATTTGTCTTTCTGAAGAATTTTATTAAAATTATTGAGAATAATTTTTTTATTTCAACTATGTAAGCGCATTTGAAGTAGTGGAAAGTTGAAAAAAAAGAAAAAAGTATCTCTTAGTAGAATCTTTTTTCTTAAAAAAAAGTATCCAAATAGTAGGCAATGACAAAAAAAGTAGTACACTGTAAATCAAAGTGAGTTAAATTCATGTCCCAGTTCTGAATACACTTTGAAGTGCATTAATCTCATGCACTTTAAAGTGCATAAAACAGAGAAATACATTACTTTAGTCACCAAAACGCATGAGGGTAATGCACTTCAAAGTGTGTTCAGAACTGGGACAAATTTATGCACTTCAAGTGCATGAATTTCACTCACTTTAATTTGTAGTGTAAATAGTAGATTGTAGTAGAGGAGTGTGAAACCAGAATGTTTTTATATAAATTACAGGCTTCGCACTCTTCTACTAACAGCTACTTTTTTAATATGAGGCTCCCAGGTGCGATTTTTTGGTCGGCCCATAGTTGGGCCAACTTTTACAAAATCGGTCCCATTTCTCGTGCCAGAGGTTGGGCCAACCATACAGATCATAATGGTTCGCCGTCTAATGGCGACGATGGTTGGCCCGACAACTCATAAGGAAGTTGGCTCAACTTAAAATGCATATGTTGTGCCAACTATACACTTCAATGGTTGGTCCAAAGACTGACGCCAAAGTTGGCACAACTTTAGATGCGTAAGTTGGGCGAACCACAATTTTCAAAGTTTGGCCAACTTTAACAGCCAAAGGTAAAAAATTATTAAAAAACTAAATTATTTAAACAATTAACACGTTATTATTAGCGGAAACATTAGATATAACTTTTACCTATTATTATTAAATACAATCTCATACATACATTTTCGAAAATATCTAACGCTCGCTGGGATCGAACCCCTAACCTAACGCACCGAAGACTTATACACTGACCACTACGCTACGCTCACATGGGAGTGCATATCGCAAAATGTATATTAAAGCTGCAACAGTCGGGCCAACCGTGGCCCAGAATTCGGCCGACCAAGAAAGTTTAAGTTATTTAAACTGCATTTGACAAAGTTTTGCCAACCGTGGCCCAGAGTTCGGCCGACCAAGAAAGTTTATGTCATTTAAACTGCATTTGACAAAGTTTTGCCAACCGTGGCCCAGAGTTCGGCCAACCAAGAAAAATCAAGTCAATTAAACTGCGTTTCATAGAGTTTTGCCAACCGTTGGGCCAACCATGGCCCAGAGTTCGGCCGACCAAAATAATGTAAGTCAGTTAAACTGCGTTTCACAAAGTTTTGCCAACCGTCGGGCCAACCATGGCCCAGAGTTCGGCCGACCAAGAAAGTTTAAGTCAATGAAACTGCGTTTCTAGAGTTTTGCCAACCGTTGTTCCAACCGTGGCCCAGAGTTCGGCCAACCGAAACTGAAAGTCTTTTAAACTACGTTTGGATGAGTTGTGCCAACCTTTGTCGCCAAAGTTGGCCCGACGGTTGGTTAAACTCTGCACGTAATGGTTGGCTTGCAAAGTCGGGCCAACTGTGGGCACTAGTACTTGCCAAAGTTGGGCAAACTCTGGCAACCAAAACTTCGCTTGCCAAAGTTAGGCCAACCTTGGGCCAACCTTCAAACTCTGGCGGCCAACCCAAATTCGCACCTGGGCTACTTTTTAGCTACTAAAAGCTATTTCTCTGAACAAATAGTAAAATTAATATTTTTAGTTTCCACATTTCCATTTAAATTATTATAATTATAAATTATGTTTAGATTTTCTTGCAAATGGATAACCTTTAAATTCCCTGTTTTTTCCCGGCTTTGTCCCCGTTTTATTTTCTCATCAAATTTAAATTTATTTGATTTCAAACATAAATAAATCTACAAATGGTTTCAAAAATTTTTATTATATTTTTTATGAATAGTTAAATTGTTTTAACAAGTTTCTTTAAATTTTTTGCAAATAATTTTTTTTTTTAATAATTTTAATTAAAAATTTGAAAAATAATTGAATTAAACAAAGAATTTTTTCAATTTAAAAAAAAATCTTTTCTCTTCATAGTTATAATTGAAAATTTAATTAATAGAATTTTATAGCAATTTTTGAAAAAAATTGAAAATAATAATATTATTATTATTATTACTTACTAGCAGACTGAACAATTTTGCCAATTATCGCAGGACATAATGTATCCCCTTTTCGACATTTAGTTAAATAGGTTTTCAAAGGATCAAAATTAATTCCTGTCATGTCAATAGTTTTTGTGTTAACAACATAAGAATAATTAATTCCGTGAAAGGAACACTTATTCACGTATTTTATTAACGCCCAATGCTCCATTGCAACTTTTTTATAACTTAACCAAAAAATGTCAACTACAATTTTCATAAAAAAAGACTATCGCATTATTTACCCCTTTTTTTAGGGGCGAATAAACCGATATTTAAACTATATAAAGAAAATAATTTCCATTTTTAAAGTAATTTTTTTAGAAATTTAATGCTCATGAAATAAAATCGATCAGAAAATATTTTCCGCATTTTTAAATGTTCAATTTTCATAAAAATTGGTAATTTCAAAATTAGCCATAACAATATTCGTATTTCATTCTTTCATTCCGTCTGTCCACAATTTAAAGTTAGTTTTTGTGTATGCTTCTGTTTTTTTTCTTTAAAAAATATTTTTTAACAAATCGAAAATGTGGAGGTATTTTTCATGATTTATAATAAAATAATATTTGAAATTAGAAAATTAGAAAATTAAAAAGAAAATTGATATTAACAAATCGATTTTGATTATTATATGCTTTTTTATAACAAATTTCGTTTGACTGATGTAAATTATTATGCTAATTATTCTCCTTTTTATTTATAAAAAATACTAGAAAATTGTTAATTGTTAAAAAATTTGTATTAAAAAGTAGGAAGTGTACACATTTTGTGCATAATTTTTATTTCTCAATAATAATATTGTTTATAAAATATTCTTTTCTTTTGGGAAGAAAACGTTACATATTTCCGTTTCTTAATATTTTTGTAGAAAATTCTCAATTTTTATAAGGAAATAAATTTAGAAAGCAAATTCCACTAATTATTAAGAAAAATCTACTAATATAAATAAAGGAACTTTTCTAAAAAATTATCGAAAACTTCCTATAAAAGAAACATTCCAAAAGATTGGAAAAATTCTTTTAAACGTTTAGGAAAATTTCCTTTTGAAAATATATGAAAATTTCTGACAATTTGGAAAACTTTCCATATAACTTCAATTTATTTAAAACAGGGACCGTCATGGAATCAAAACAAAATTAAAAAATACTTTTGTTCTGATTCGGATATGGGTATCAGAATCAAAATTAATCTCTATTCGGTTTTGATTCAGATAACTGAATCAAAAATAAATGTTGTTTATGTTCTGATTCCAGTATCAAAATCAAAATTCCACTCTTTTTAGTTCTGATTCCAATATAAAAATCAAAATTCCACTCTATTTCGTTTTGGTTCCAATATCAAAATTCCATTCTATTTAGTTTTGATTCCAATATCAAAATCAAAATTCTTTTTTGTTTTAATTTTGATAAAATATTACACTGAGAAAAAAATGCTATTGAATCTATAGCACGCATATTCACATACGTTCAAAAGCAGATGTTATTAACTTAATGCGAAATGTAATTCATTTTATAGCATCGCTATTGAATCAAAGAAGTCATTTTTTGATTTAAAAGCAGTGCTATAAAATAGACTACATATCACATCAAGTTAATGACATCTGCTTTTGAACGTATGTGAATATGCGTGCTATAGATTCAATAGCATTTTTTTCTCAGTGTACTGCGCATGTATAAGTCTCATTGAACATAAATTTTGTTGCAAATGTCAAATATCAAAAGATAATATCGTTTTTACATACGAAATCTGAAGTAGAACTCGTATCGACTTCTGTTTTTATAAGAAAACCGAATTGCAGTATTACAGTATCAGAATCAAAATAGGAAATAAATTTTGTTTCGTTACAGTATCAGAATCAAAATAGGAAGTAAATTTCCTTTCGTTACAATATCAGAATCAAAATAGGAAGTAAATTTTGTTTCGTTACGGAATCAAAATCAAAATGCATTAATAATTACGTTTTCTTTTGGAATATCGTAACGAAATCAAAATTTGATTTCCGTGACGGTCCCTGATTTAAAAAAATTAAATTAAACTGACAAATATTTTAATTTAAAACCTTTTCAAAATTATTGAATTATTTAAATACTAGAGGTGTGCAAAAAGCTCGAAGCTCGAGCAGGTATTTTCGAGCTTTTCATTTTTCGAGCCGAGCCGAGCCTATTCAGTTCGAGCTCGAGCCGAGCTCGGGTACCCGAATTCATTCGAGTACCCGAAATATTCGAGTACTCGAGTGAATTCGGGTACCCGAATGTTTCGGGTACTCAAAAATTTCGGGTACCCGATACATTGAGCCCGGCTCGGGCTCGACTCGGCTCGGCTATTAGAGCTTTTTGCACACCTCTATTAAAAATAATTGAAAGTCTGAGATGAGTTTTATTATTTATGAAAATAATGAAATGTTTGGGTAGAATTTTATTAACATTTTTTTAACTAATGGAATTCTTTTAGGTTTTTTTTTATTAAAGTACATAGTAAATGGGTCAGAATTTCTCAAACGGATCACCTAAAACTAAAAAATTTTCTTTTTGAACCAAAATAGTTTTTTATTGTTAAGAAGAATCCCTAAAAATATTAAGCCAAAAAAAATTTTAGTAAAAGATATTAACAATTGAATTTTCTAGTACTGCTTAATTAACAAATTTTGTTCTCGAGTTCCAGTTGACGGATTTTAAAATTAAAATATGGTTTTTTTCGTTTTGGATTGCATTATTTAAATATATTTTTTGTTTTTAAATTTTTATAATTTTTTATATAATTTATTTATAAAATGTTAATAAACAAATATGTTCTTCACGTCCTAACAAAAAAATTCAAATTGTATTCTATTCCTTAAATGTCTCCGAGTGTAAAACCGTTTCGAAAAAAATGAGCCTCAATTAGAAAAAAAGTTACTAATGAAAAACTGCAGACGTGTAGAGCTTTACATGACGTTAAACTCGCCCCGCGCACATTGGCCTTTTTGACAATTTACTGTTTAAAATTGTCTGGAACCTACAAATTTTATCGAATTTTCATGGGCTTGTTTTTAAATTAAAGGGGTTAAAATTTCTAAGAGATTCTCTAAACCAATTTTTGATTTTTAAATTGTTTATAATTTTGTATGTTATTCAAATTTGACAATTTACAATATTTTTAGAAAAAATCATGTTTATTTTTCTATTTTTTCATTGCAGATGATTGGAATCAATTTATCCAACATGACCACCAGACAAATAATAATGTGTAATACAATTTATTTAAATTGTTGCAAACAATGTTAATTAAGAAATAGATAACTTTGGTTTTTTTTATAAAAAAATTTTTTTTTGCAGATAAATTTATGTTTATTTAAGTAATCTATGTCGATTTTGGTAAAAAATTATTTTGAATTTAATAATTACCATTGTTAACCACCAGACAAATAATAATGTATAATACAATTTATTTAAACTGCTGCAAACAATGTTAATTAACAAATAGATAACTATGGTTCTTTTTAAAAAAAAACTTTTTTGCAGACAAATTTAAGTTTTTTTAGTAATCTATGTCGATTTTAGTAACAAATGATTTTCAATTTAAAAATTATTATTGTTATTGACAATTATTATGAACAATAATTAAGTTTGTTTAACATTTGTAAACATTTTAGGCATTTTTTAAACATAACATGTTTACATAATATGTACATTCTTTCAAAAACTTTAAAAATTTATTAGCACAAACAATTGAGGGTCCTTATCAAAGAACCGGTTATAACTTTTTTAAGCTCGAAATCATTGCCCTGTAAATAAAAAATTAAACTTCTTTTAATCCCAATTTTTTGAGAAACTTTTGGGTAATCTTTATACCAATACAAAATGTTTTCAAGAAATTAAAATTTTAAATCCTTTTTTTACTTAGAAGTCAAGAATTTTGAGTCTCAAAAACTTATAACCGGTTCTTTGATAGGGACCCTCAATTACATTTGTTACGGTAATTATTAAATTCAAAATAATTTTCTACCAAAATCGACATAGATTACTTAAATAAACATAAATTTGTATCCAAAAAAATTTTTTTTACAAAAAAATGTCTATTTGTTAATTAACATTGTTTGCAACAATTTAAATGAATTATATTCTACATTATTATTTGTCTGGTGGTCATGCTGGACTAATTTAAATTCATTCCAATCATCTGCAATGAAAAATTAAAAAAATAAACATGATTTTTTCTAAAAATATTGTAAATTGTTAAATTTGAATAACAAATAAAATTATAAACAATTTAAAATTCAAAAATTTGTTTAGAGGGATCTCTTAGTTATCCCCTTTAATTTAAGAACAAGTCCATGAAAATCCGATAAAATTTGTAGGTTCCAGACAATTTTAAACACTAAATTGTAAAAAATGCCAATGTACAATGTACAAATCCATTATTTTTAATAATAAATTAAAAATATGTATTAAAAAATTTAACTAATTTCAGAAGAAGTTTAGTTATTAAGATTTTTTAAAAATTTAGGTTTTTTAAAATTTCTAATTAAATTAATTTAAAATTGAAATTTTACAAAATTTCAAATTAAAATCTTTTGAAGTTCATCTATTTATGAAAATTGTAAACGCCAATCTTTTAAAATTAAATTAATTTTGAAATATTGAAGTAAAATTACATTTCAAGAATAAACACAATAACTTTGGACAATAATTTTCCAGGATTTCGATCAAAATTCCCTGACGTTTCCAGGTTGCGTGGCAACCCTGTTTCAGGAGGAGTATAAAAAAATAAAGAATAGCAAAGAAAAAGGTGATTTTTCTTTTCTCAACTCACTTGAATATTGCCGGACGAAATGAATTCCTGGGCAATGTCAAACATGCGAAGATCGGAATACATATCGACAGCGTATTGTTGTAATCCAGCTTTTTGATAGAGTCTCGCAGCTTCACGAAGTCGGCCCATTGCAGCCGCTGCTGTTGCCATGCAAGCCTCACGTCCCCATTTGCCAGATTTTAAATTCTCCTCAACTTCAGAGACAATTTCAATGAAGCGCAATTTTTTTATTCTCGCAAAAGCCGAATATGCAATATTGAATTCCAAATTATCCAAAGCGGCAACTCCCAAGACAAACCAATCATTATCCGCCACTCCCAAGCAAGCGATTGCATAAGCTTCCTTAAACATATCAATCTCCAAATACTGATACATCGCGGACGACAGAGGCATCTGAAAATTTATTTTTTTAAAATTGTGAACAATTTTTAATTCAAAGCGAAAGATATCACAGGCACTCAAAAAAAAATTCAAAACCCAGAGGTCAAACTCCCTTATCCCCATGTTTTTGGGGTCGCTGAAACCGAATATGACCATGAAAAATTTTTTTCATCGGCCATTTTCCCGCTAGCACCCCCTTACACCTGCTCCCGGGGGTTGGAATTTAAGTTTAAAAAAAGTCGAGTAGGGGTGTCTATTCCTATGTTTTTTGGGTCGCTCAAACCAAAAAAGACTACCAAAAATAAATTCTTCCCTCCCTTAACCCCCTACAACCCCGGGGTGAGGGGTCGAAATTCGAATTTTCACGAAAAGTCGATTACGGTTTCTAAACCTACGTTTTTTGGGTCGCTAAAACCAAAAAAGACTACCAAAATGAAATCCTTTCCACCCTCAACCCACTACGACCCCCTGCAATAATTTTTTTCAAATAAAACGGACAGATTTTTGGGAAATTGAAAATTAAATAATAATTATCAAACATTATTGCAGGGGGTTGTAGGGGGTCGAGGGTGGAATGGATTTGATTTTGGTAGTCTTTTTTAGTTTTAGCGACACAAAAAACATAGGAATAGACACCCTACTCAAATTTTTTTAAAACTGAAATTCCAACCCCCGGGAGCAGGTCTAAGGGGGTGGTAGCGGGAAAATGGCTGATGAAAAAAATTTTTCATGGTCATATTCGGTTTCAGGGACCCCAAAAACATGGGGATAGGGGGGTGTGACCTCTGGATTTTGACTTTTTTTTATTTGTGTGCCTGTGTATTTACGAACCTCAACTCCCACGATTGAAGGACCGTTGAGACAATAAAGTCTCGATCCATTGTGTGCGATAACAAATCCGGAAATTTTCTGTCAATACTCGTTAAAATTTGCGAATTTGATCGCCAAGTAATTAACACCCGAGAAACAAATAATTTCCTCGAAGGCACTATTGAATGCAACACTTCGTACGTCGTGGAATTCCTGTAATTTTTGATCGGTTCTAATGTCGAATACTGACAAAACATCCGTGTCGTTAACAACGGCCAATTTCTGCTTCAGCAAAGTAATGTCCAAACATCGAACGGCTGATTCGACTTTTGCAAGACCGGCCTCTAAACACTCCTGTCCCACGGGGCCGCCGATTATTTTCAAATAAGTTATCGGTCCATCTAAAATCCACTCACGATCAATTGTCTCAGTGAATGTGAGACTCTGTAATCGTTTATCCAGACCGAGAATCAAACGATGTGTCGTTATCACCAGCATATTACAATTTACTGCCAGAGCCAATTTGTCCGTGATGCGATAATGCATTCCTTCATTGTTACCCGATGGTTCGTAAATTATCACACGCTCCGGAAGTTGAACGGCGAGTTTGTCCTTGTAGACGGGAATTCTGCAGACCTAAACAATTATTTTGTTTCCATTAATTTCTTTGGAAATTATTTTCAAAATTATTTTCTCATAGTTTTTCAAAAGACTTACGAGATCTTTGCACTTTATTCTGACTTTTTGATTTGTCACGAGATGTTGAATAATAACGTCGGTCATATTTTCTCTGTACGCATATCTATCGCCATGGCGACCGTGAACCGTGTTCCAGGATAATTCCAAATAGGTGATTGTTCCATCCTGGCATCCTATTACCTAGGAATTACATAAATAATTAATTTATGTAATTTTACATTAATTAGATTTATTAAAAAATTAAATTACATGAATACTATAGCAAATGTTATGCGCGCTAACGCGGAACGTGACATTCAATTTATAATTATTATTATTTATTATTATTATGCAAATTACAAAATTTATTATTTTAAAATTTCAATTTTAAAAAAAATTTTTTTTTTAATTAAAAATTTTAAAAATTCACTTATTAAGTACATAATTAATTTTTATTGTTTATATTTTCAAAAGCTTTAATATAATTCTTCACAAGAATTCAATAATTTTCATAAATTATAACAATCTACAGAAGAATTCAATTATTTTTATAAATAGTAAAAGTTTTGCAAAAATTCAATTATTTTCATCAAAATTTTGATATAATTTCACGAAAGAATTCAATTATCATCAAAAATTTTAATAAATTTATTGAAACAATTCAATTATTTTTTAAAATAATAAAGTCTATGCAAAAATTCAATTATTTTCAATAAAATTTCACAAAAGAATTCAATTGTTTTCTTAATTCGTTATAAAATTTTTAAAAAATTGAATTATTTTCTACAATTGTAATACATTTTTCGAAATAATTCAATTATTTTTTTTCAATTCCTTGCAAAAATGAAATTATTCTTAAAACAATTATAATAAAATTTCATCAAAGAATACAATTTAAAAAATTTGTTTGTCCTACCTGCACGAAAAGTATGTCATTTCGAGCACTTAAATTGGGCGCAAAGTAACTGATTCTCGCCCGGGGTACTGTACTTTTTCGCCCGCTTCGCTCGTGCCCTCAATGCCATACTTTTCATGCAGTTAGGACAAAAAATTATGTTCGCAACATGGGCGCAAAGGTGATTACGACTTTGGCGAGATTTCGGGACCTCGGGAACACTTTCGCCGCAATCACCTATTTTGCGCCCTTGATACGATAATAACTACTTTTTAAAAATTCAATTATTTTCTAAAATTGTAATTAACCCTTCAAAACAATTCAATTATTTTTTAATTCCTTGAAAAAATACAATCATTCTTTAAACAGAGTTCATAGTGCCCTTAAAAAGTATTTTAGGGGAAAGAAGGGACTGAAAATTAAAAAATAGAGGACTTTCAGGGGACCATAGAAATTAGTTAAATAAAGATAAAAATATAATTTATTTATACAGGATTGCCATAAAAATTTAACTTTATTTCTCCCTGACTTTCCTTGATTTCCAAACACAACTTTGACTTTTTCCCAAACCCTAAAGAATATTTTTATTCACTCTAAAAATTATTAGATACTCAAAAAAATGTTTTATTAAATTTATTTACAAATTTCTTCAAAAGTAAAATTATTCGAAAACATCAATAGTTTTATTTACAATAAATATTTAATCATTTTTTTTTCATTGGAATTAGGATGTTCAAAAATTTCAAATTAAAATCATTCCAAATTGAACAACTCGTAAGAATATTATTATAAAACATAAAGATGACCGACTGACAAAACCATTAGTTTATTACTATAAGAATATTGTTACTGTAATTTCTTCAAAATTATTTGTATCATTTCAATTCAATTAACATTTTCTAGAATTTTTTAACTAAAATTCTACTTTCAATCAATAACATCAATTATTATTCAATTAAACTCTTTCAAAAAAATTAATTCTACAGAATTGTTAGTTAAAAGTACAAAAAACAATAATTTAATTCTACGAGAAATCAATTATTTAAATACAAAAAAAAATTACATCACCTAATGTTTCTGAAAATTTAATTTTTACGAAGAATTGTATTAACAACTTTTAAAAATATTTAATTTCTTTTAAGGAATTTAATTAAAAGTTTTAATGAAATTTATTATATTAAAGAATTTTATAACAATATTTTTGAAAATAATTAAAAACTTTTTGAAGAATTTTATTAAATTTTTTTTAGAATTAATTCATTTCCTGAGAAGAATTTAAATAATAATTTTTTAAAACAATTAAATTCATGAGAAGAATTTTATTAAAATTTTTGAAAATAATTAACTTCAGAAGAATTTTTAAAAAATTTATGATAATAATTTTTTGGAAAAGAATTTTATTAAAATTCCTTAGAATAATAGATTTTATGGGATTTATTTGATTATGCGATTTTATTGTTTATCAAGCTATTTGAATTCTTTTTTTATAATAATTGATTTTCTGCGACGAATTAAATGTTATTTATGAAAATATTTGAATTATTGCAACGAATTTTATTGTTTTATTGAATAATTAAATGTTTCTTAAAATTGAATTGTTTTTAATAAAATTTTTAATAACAATTGCATTTTTCAAGGAATTTATTTAAAATTGTACTCAGATTATTTTGTATTTTTAACACCGTTAAACCTGTACAAATATTAGAAAGAAAAATTTATTCCTAATTATTAATTGTTTTCTATAAAAAAGGATTTTTTTTATAATTTCCAATTTGAAATAATTGAATTCTATAAAAAAATTATCCAAATTTTTTTAAATGATTCCTTTCTGTGAAGAATTTTAAAAATTGTAAAATAATTGAAATATTGCTAAGAATTTTATTAAAATTCTTTAAAAAAATTAAATTTCAAACAAAAATTTTATAAATTATAAAAATAATTTAAATATTTCATTATAATAAAAATTTTCGAAAAGAATTTTATTGAAATTTTTAAAAAATAATAAAATTCTGGCGAAAAAGTTAGTAAATTATGAAAATAGTTGAAATTCTACTAAGAATGTAATACTAATTTTTGAAAATAACTGCTTTTTTCCAAGAATTTAATTAAAACTGAAAATATTTCAATTCTCATAAAGAACTTTGACACATGATAATCATTGTTTGGAATTTTATATATTAAAATAAATTTTCCAGGATCAATTTCCACTAATTTGTAGCCAAACACCTGTTAATAGAAAATTCTTCAAGTCATTTATAAACATTTAAATTTAATTTGTCATGTTTATCAATTGAGATTAATATTTTTAAGATTAAGATAATTAAGAAATTAAAGAAATACCTTATGAAAAGTTAGTCTCACACTGTCTATAGCGGTACAATAGTGCTTAGAATTGTTTAAAATATTCTTTTGAATATTTTGCCTGAGAATTTGAAGACGAGAACGATCTGCTACGAGAATGTATCTAAACAACATGTCCCATTAAACTTTTAATTTTATCGCCAGGAATAATTGTTGATGTTATAATTAAAACATGATCACTGGCTTCATCGTCATCAATAAATTATGAAATAACTTGAGAAGAATTAACTCTGGAGAAGGTGTTCCCTCAATCCACATTCCACGTCGTACAATACAGCCCATATTCCGTGGTTTTGACTATTCCTATTTAATCATTTTTATAAATATTAAAATATTCTTTTTAAGCAGGCTACTCAATTATTTTCAGAAATTTGAGAAAATTCTTCATAGAAATTCAACTATTGTGAAAAATTTGAATAAAATTATTGAAAAGAATTTAATTATTGCAAGGAATTTTAATAAAATTATTTAAGAGAATTTAATTAATTTTCAAAATTTTGGAAAAATTATTTATTTATTCTACTTACTTGCGGTTCCTCTCTTCTTCAACACGTCAAAATTTAATTTTTTAATTAAATTCTTTATAATTATAATCTTTCTTATAATAGTTGGAGTTTTATGTTGTGTCTTTTGTAAACAAATTACAAGTATTCGATTTTTATATGAAGAAATTAAAATTTGTCTCAAAAATACTTTCACTATGAATTTCACCATGAACATGGATCTACAGGTCAATAATAATAATAATAATCAACAATAATAATACAACAGTAATGACACATTTAAAATACACCTGATGGGATTATTTCTATAGGTTAATTTACATACAATAATTATTTTTTAGAGTAAATTTTTCTCATTAATAATTTATAATAATTTTAAAAATCCCACGTGTATTTTGAATATGTAATAACTGTTGTATTTACACTGTAAAAAAAATTTTCTGTAGATTTACAGTTTTCTATAGGAATTTGTAAAATAACATCTTTAAAAGTAGCGAATTTACAATTTCTTTAGTGAAATTACTACTTTAAGCGTGTCAATTTTACAATTTTCTGTAAATTTACTACTATGAAAGTAGGTAATACTACCTAATACTATTTTTTTTACAGTGTACTATTGTAGACCTGAAGATCCATGTTCATTGAGAAAATGCACAGTGAAAGTATTTTGGAGACAGAATTAAATTTCTGAGATTAATAATACAAAAACACTTGTAATTTCTTGATCAAAAGACACAACAAAAAACTTCAACTATAAATTTTTACACTTCACAACTTTAGAACCGGCACGTTGGCGCAATTACGCATATAAACATAAAACCTAACCTCATTTTATCAAACACTTGCACCAACCCAACAAATAAGTAAATCCACTCACACGACGCACTCCTGCCAACCACAAGTTACCAAACTTGTTTCTTTAAGATTAATATTAAAATAATGATAATTTTATTTTATTCATTATTTTTTTATAATTTATATTAATAAAAATTTATTATTATTATTATTTGTGATATAAAGTAATTTAAAAACATTTTATATTTTGAAAAAGAGAAATGAGCAAAAAAACTTTTAGTAAAAAAAACCGCCGCTTGATAGCAGCAGCTGATGAATGTTTTTCCAAAAATACAATAATAAAATTAATTATAGAAAAGAAATTGTCATTTCCATAAAATTAATTGTTACTAAATGAATAATTATTTTTTGTTAATTAAAATAGAAAGAAAAATTATATCATTTTAGAAATTGAATAACTTTTTTTTAAAAGCATTAAAAATACGGAGGAATAAAAGTAACCAGAAAAACTGCAAGAGGGCAACAGCTATAAAGACCATCTTGGTAAAATGAAAAACTTGGAAATTGATAAATTAAATTTTTTTTATAAATAATAAAAACTGTGAGCAAGAGAAAATTCGTAAAAATTACTAACAAATTTCTAAAAACAATATTAAAAAAATTTAATGGTAATTTACACAAATATTATGTGTAGATCAGCGAAAGCACAAATGTTCGACTTTCCGCTGTAAAATCTAAGAAAGAAGTACATTCTTTCGACCTAGGTAAAATAAAAAATTTGATTAATAATAACAAAATTAATTAATTAAATTATTTCAATTAACTACAAATTAAATCAAGTATTTTCTAAAAGAATAATAAAAAAAAAAAATTTTTTGGTCGACCGAGACTTGAACGCAGACTTCCAAATTACAAGTCTGAAGCGTTACCACTGAACCATTTCAGAAGATATTGGTCATTTTTGTTATTTATTATTTAAGGAAATTCGTTTTGACAGACTAAAAAAAAATTGATCCTGAAATCAATCCTTTGATTGATTTCAGGATCAATTTTTTGTTATCTTTTAGAAGACTGAAATTAAATTAATATTAAAATTCATTAATTTCTTCGTTGTATGATTTTAAACATACAAAAATTGTTTTTAAAGAGAAAAAAAAATTCTAATGATAAACAGTGCCACGAGAGGGCAGCTGCTGACGGACCATTAGAAATGAAATAGACAAAATATTAAAAATTATCAATTTTATTTAATATTAAATTTGTAATTAAACTTCAAAATATTTGATAAAACAAATTAATTTCATAAAATTACGGGAATAATTCTTTTTACAAAATCATCCGGACAATTCGTACAGAAAATTAAACCGAAATTTCAAAAAACAGAATTAAAAAAAATTTTTAAGTAGATATTACGAACGAAATTCCATGTGGAACATTTTTTTATTAATTCTCCTTTCGTTCTTTTTAAATAAACTACAATAATAAAATAAATTGTTACTCAATAATTTTTTTTTGTTAATTAAAATGGAAAATTTATATTCTGTCACTCCCAAAGTTAAATATTTTTTTTATAAAAGTTTTTATTAAGTTTTTATAAAGTAACCAGAAAAACTGCGAGAGGGCAGCAGCTGTCAAGACCATTTTGGTAAAATGAAAAACTTTTGGAAATAAATAAATTAAATTGTTGTTTATAAATAATAAAAGCTGTGAGCAATAAAATATTCCTTAATATCATGTAAAGTGGTCGAAATTTTTTGTAAAATTGAATTAATGTTTTATTAAAAAAAAAACGGACTTAACCTTATTTAATTTTAACCAATTTTAATAAGTATTAAATAAATTTGTCTTTACTTACTTACCTTCTAAGGTTATTTAAATTGTATAAAATTATTTTTCTTCTTCATAAATTTTAAATTTCAGTCAAAAATTTACAATTAAAAATTAAAAAATTACTTACCTTTTGAAAGTTATTGAAATTGAGAAATTTCAATTTAATTTCTTTTATAATAAATTTAAAACTGATTATTGTAGAAATTATTAGTTTTATTAATTAATCATTATTTAATTAATTAATTTTCGTTTGTGGTTAAAAAGCAATTAAAAACATTTCACCTAACCTTATTTCAGTAAAACAAAATTTCCACAAACATTTTAATTTATTTACCCTTCAATATTATTAATTAATTTACCAGCTAACTAATTAATTAATTATTAAAAAAAAACTCTAAATTTAATTTCCAAATAATATTTTCAAAATATTATTAATTTCTATCCCCGCGCAAGTCAGAGCCAGCGTCAAGTTTTTCTTTTTTTTTTTTGCAACAAAGAGTAACATGCAACGTGAACCTCGCGTCACAATAAATTTCATTGTTTCAAACTGCAGATCTCATTTCGCGTAATGGCGGCCTCCCATTGGCTCAATTTAATTAATTTTCAATTTCATCCCATTTCAACCAAACTACACCAAATTAAAAACTACAAAAAAGGCTCTCTCCAAATAATTTCCTGATTCCATACATTCCAGATTCGTAACATTTTTTGGATCACCCTGTATATATATATATATATAGAGCCTGTTTACACCGCGTCGCATAAATGTATTCCTCCGCACGCATAAACGTATATTCCTCCAGGAGAATAAACTCGCGTCTGCGCAAAGTGCTTCCCAGCTGTGATGTGAAGAGTTTGAAACCGCTGGGAAGCACTTTGCGCAGACGCGAGTTTATTCTCCTGGAGGAATATACGTTTATGCGCGCGGAGGAATACATTTATGCGACGCGGTGTAAACAGGCTCATATTTGAGAATTTTTGTGGGCCATCCTTATATATATGCACTCGCACGAAAAGTAATCCGTATCACATCATTCCGCATCTGTATGAACGGCAAAGCTTCTCTTAAAGTTTTTTTTTGCTTCCACTTCTTCTTCTTCTTCTTTTTCTACTTCGTTTTCTTTTTTTTCATCATACTAGGTGATTGAGCACCTCTATCACGCCGTTCCATTTTCTCATCGACGTGGAAAGCATGCTTCAAGGAGAAGAAAATCACCACACCTTACACATGTACGTCCTAAATTCAACATCTATTCGAGTCTTACACTCTGAATATTAATATTTTCTATAAAACCAACCACTTTGAGGAAAAGAACATTTCTCATTTTTATACTTGAAAAATTATTATTGGACATACTGTGCAAGAGTCATCGTACTGGTATTATATGAACTATAAATCAGAATTAATATTCATCTGTCAATATGTTTATAAATATATACAATACTTTCAACAATATTTTGTTTTACAATATTTTTTTACAAATTGACTGACAATACTTTCTACATTTTGTCTGACTATCAAAGACTTGTACTACTTATTTGCGAATTTACTAAAGTTTTCACTATTTTTCGTGGAATGTCTGGCTGACAAATATCTGTTCTACTAATTTTTATGAATTAATACGCTTATTACTAACTTTTCGAATTGTCTGACTAATAAAGACTCGTACTACTTACATTAATGAATTAATACGCTTTTTACAAATTTTTACAACTACTACTAATTGCTACTTGTACTACTTATTTTTATTAATTAATACTCTTTTCAGTACTTTCTACATTTTGCCTGACTATTTAAGACTTGTACTACTTATTTAAGCATTTACTAAACTTTTGACTATTTTTCGTAGACTGTCTGACTGACAAAGATCTGTTCTACTTATTTTTGAACCAAGTTGGCTTTTTTCTACTTTTTACAAATTGTCTGACTATAAAAGACTTGTACTACTTAATTGCGAATTTACTAAAGTTTTGACTATTTTTCGAGGATTGCCTGACTGACAATAATCTGTACTACTTATTTTTTCAATTAGTGACCATTTAATTAATTTTGACAAATTGTCTGACTATCGAAGACTTGTACTACTTATTTTAGAAATTACTGAGTTTTTTACGGTTTTTCGTGGAATGTCTGACTGACAAAGATCTGTTTTACTTATTTTTAAACTTAGTGGTCAATTAACTAATTTTTACAAATTGTCTGACTTATAATTACTTGAACTACTTATTTTTTATGAATTATACGCTTTTTGCTAATTTTTTACGTATTGGTTGACCCGTAAATACTTGTACTACTTATTTCATAATTTACTGGACTTTTTTAAAAATAATTTTTGTGTTGCCTGACTTATTGTCCCTAATAGCACCAAATATTCAATTACATTTGTGGAATTTTTCATTGAAAGTTTGGAAATATATTCCTTTGGATAAGAAATTTACCCGATTAAAAATAATTAAATTAAAAAAATACAAAAAGTCGAGAATGTCGTTTATTTTTTTTCGTGTTTGTTAAGTTTTTTATTTAGTAATTTAAAATGAAAATTCAAATAATTACATAATTAATAATATTATTAATATTTGGAAAGTGAAATAATTCTAAAATATAGAAAAGAAAATTTTCCACAGCATTTTTAATTATGGATTAGGTATTGCTATATGTTATTTTAAAAAAACAACGTTTTTTAAATTCTGATATCACATTGATTTTTTAAATTTAAATTCAATACCTTCCGATTTGCATTTAACCGTAAATAAACCAAGGAGAGATAAATCGGCCAAGGCTCGATTTACAAGTGGAGATGAGAAAATAGGTACGAGAACACGTAGCCACCATCTTTCAATCAACTTAATATTTTAATATTTTCCAAAGAATTAAGTGAATTAATTTTTTTTTGTTCATATATAAATGCGTTAATAATTCTTTTCACATGAATTACAGGAAAAATGTCAATTATTTTATTGGGTATGATATAAATAAATGATTTTAAAGAAAATACATTTTTAGAGTTAATAATTTATTCAGTCACGGTGAATTAAGGTAATAATTAAATTTAGAAAATAATAATAATAATAATAATAAATTATTAATAAAATGAAAAATCTGTTATTTAAAGTCACTAGGGAAATATTTTTTTTTGAAATTCGAAATTTATGAAGTAAAATATTTGTATGTGTGTGTTATTTATCCCGTATGGGAGTTTCCAGTAGTAAAATGCGTTTATTGTCAGCCATGAGAAGAATCGTAACGCGTAAGGCATTAAAATAAGTAGAAACAGTCGCGAAAGGTGGGACAAATTCTTATTTACATGGTTATGTCTCTATTTTTACAATTTCGGGATTACAATTTTTCCTTTTAATTTATAGAGCAAATTCATTTTTGTTGTTATAATTTTTTAAAATACATAATATTTATTAATATTTATATGTAAATTTTTTTTACCTTAAATATTTTTTAAAAATTATATTAATATTTTTTAATAATTATATTAATATTATTTAACAATTATATAAATATTTATATTCATTATTGCATAAATATTTATTAGAGATTACATAAATATTTATTAGTGATTACATAAATATTTATTAGTGATCACATAAATATTGATTAGTGAGTATATGTAAATATTTATAAACGTATATATTTATAAGAAAAAATTGATAAAGACGATTCTTTTATTTTGACAATACAAGAGATTATTAAATGAATTCACTAAATGAAAATTACCGACAGTAAATAATGGTCTAGATCTGTTGAATCAGACACTTCAAACAATTACCCAATTAATGCATCATGTGAAACACGTTCAATCAATTGTCAAATATTTACATCTCGAAAACGCATTAAATGAAAACTTTTGCTACATTATTTGAAATAACATAAAATGAAATAAAATACAATTTTACTAACTGCTATTCAAATTTCACTCTTTCGAAAAGTTATTTGCGCGCATGAAGTCTACCTTGACAACTTTTCATATAGCAAATCAGCTTTTTATTTAGAAAAAATAACTATTAATTATTACACTGACAATAATTAAATGTTAAAAACGGATTTATTTCAGTTACAGACAATTATTCAAAGTTAATAAAACAAGTTAATTAATTATTTGAGTGAAAAATGATACTGATAATTGTCAAGGAAAAATTCTTAAGTCTTTTTCACGAATTGTCTGGCTTATAAATATTTGTACTACTTATTTCATAACTTACTAACTAAAATCTGAACTGTTTGTTTTACACTAGACTTTTTACTAATCCTCATCAATTGTCTGACTGATAAAGACCTTTACTACTTATTTTATTAATTACTGTATTATTTATAACTCATTACAAATTGTCTGACTAACAAAGTCTTGTACTACTTATTTTATAGTTTAGTGAACTTTTTACTACCTTTCATGAATTGTTTGATTGACAAAAAACTGTACTACTTAATTTTATTTTATACTCTCTAAATTTGAATTAGTAAAAATGTTTACTAATTTGAATTAGTGACTGACTTTTTGCTTTTGAATTAGTAAACTTTACTAATAAATTAGTAGAAATTACTATTTATTAGTAAAATTTACTAATTCAAAAGCAAAAAGTCAGTCACTAATTCAAATTAGTAAACATTTTTACTAATTCAAATTTAGAGAGTAGCTTACTGGACTTTGACTAATTTTTTAAAATTATCTGCCTAACGAATATTTATACTTGTACCTTTTTACCAGTTTTCATGAATTGTCTGGCTGATAAAAACCTGTACTACTGATTCCCTGAAGAATTAATTTTTTACACGTTTTTATCATTTGTTTTGACTTGTAATTAGTTTTACAACTTAAATAGTAACGAACTGAATATTTTACTTTTTTTCTGAATTGTCTGAATATTAAAGTCTTGTACTACTTATCACACATATGTTAGTGGATTATGTTTAATTTTTTATTAAATTTTTTTTTTATTTTTTTATTTTATTTTTATTTATTCAACTTTTTGCTAATTTTTACAAATTGTCTGACCTATATAGACCTGTACTACTTATTTTAATTATATTTTTTACAATTTCTCTGACAGACGACAATTTTTACTACTCATTTTGTAACTTATTGGACTTTTTACAAATTTTTTTAAATCGTCTGATTGATAAGAGACTTGTGCTAGTTATTTCTTAACTATCTTTTTATTTTCTTAAGATTTTACTATCATACTAATTAGATTAATTAAATTAACTAAATGATTTAAGTTAATTAAATTTATTACATTAAGTAAATTGATTAAATTCACGAATTGTCTGACTTATGAAGACTCATACAACTTTTTCCATTGATTACTATACTTTTTAAAATTTTAAACAAACTGTCTGACTAATTGTAACTCGTACTACTTATTTTTATTAATTAACACTCTTTTGAGTATTTTTTACATATTGCCTTACTATCAAAGACTTGTACTACTTATTTGCGAATTTACTAAAGTTTGACTATTTTTCGAAGATCGTCTGACTGACAAACATCTGAACAACTTATTTTTTAACTTGGTGACCATTTTAATTAATTTTGACAAATTGTCTGACTATCAAAGTCTTTTACTACTTATTTCAGAACTTACTGAACTTTTTACTATTTTTCGAGGAATGTCTGACTGACAAAGATCTGTTATACTTATTTTTGAACCAAGTTGTCTTTTTTCTAATTTTTACAAATTATCTGACTATAAAATACTTGCACTACTTATTTGAGAAATTTACTGAACTTTTTACTATTTTTCGAGGAAAGTCTGACTGACAAAGATCTGTTCTACTTATTTTTAAACCAAGTTGTCCTTTTTTAATTTTTACAAATTGTCTGACTATAAAATACTTGTACTACTTATTTGAGAAATTTACTGAACTTTTTACTATTTTTCGAGGAAAGTCTGACTGACAAAGATCTGTTCTACTTATTTTTAAACCAAGTTGTCTTTTTTATACTTTTTACAAATTGTCTGACTATAAAATACTTGCACTACTTATTTGAGAAATTTACTGAACTTTTTACTATTTTTCGAGGAATGTCTGACTGACAAAGATCTGTTCTACTAATTTTTAAACCAAGTTGTCTTTTTTATACTTTTTACAAATTGTCTGACTATAAAATACTTGCACTACTTATTTGAGAAATTTACTGAACTTTTTACTATTTTTCGAGGAATGTCTGACTGACAAAGATCTGTTCTACTAATTTTTAAACCAAGTTGTCCTTTTTTAATTTTTACAAATTGTCTGACTATAAAATACTGGTACTACTTATTTGAGAAATTTACTGAACTTTTTACTATTTTTCGAGGAATGTCTGACTGAAAAAGATCTGTTCTACTAATTTTTGAACCAAGTTGTCTTTTTTTTAATTTTTACAAATTGTCTGACTATAAAATACTTGTACTACTTATTTGAGAAATTTACTGAACTTTTTACTATTTTTCGAGGAAAGTCTGACTGACAAAGATCTGTACTACTTATTTTTAAACCAAGTTGTCCTTTTTTAATTTTTACAAATTGTCTGACTATAAAATACTTGTACTACTTATTTGAGAAATTTACTGAACTTTTTACTATTTTTCGTGGAATGTCTGACTGACAAAGATCTGTACTACTTATTTTTAAACCAAGTTGTCCTTTTTTAATTTTTACAAATTGTCTGACTATAAAATACTTGTACTACTTATTTGAGAAATTTACTGAACTTTTTACTATTTTTCGTGGAATGTCTGACTGACAAAGATCTGTACTACTTATTTTTAAACCAAGTTGTCCTTTTTTAATTTTTACAAATTGTCTGACTATAAAATACTTGTACTACTTATTTGAGAAATTTACTGAACTTTTTACTATTTTTCGTGGAATGTCTGACTGACAAAGATCTGTACTACTTATTTTTAAACCAAGTTGTCCTTTTTTAATTTTTACAAATTGTCTGACTATAAAATACTTGTACTACTTATTTGAGAAATTTACTGAACTTTTTACTATTTTTCGTGGAATGTCTGACTGACAAAGATCTGTACTACTTATTTTTAAACCAAGTTGTCCTTTTTTAATTTTTACAAATTGTCTGACTATAAAATACTTGTACTACTTATTTGAGAAATTTACTGAACTTTTTACTATTTTTCGTGGAATGTCTGACTGACAAAGATCTGTACTACTTATTTTTAAACCAAGTTGTCCTTTTTTAATTTTTACAAATTGTCTGACTATAAAATACTTGTACTACTTATTTGAGAAATTTACTGAACTTTTTACTATTTTTCGTGGAATGTCTGACTGACAAAGATCTGTACTACTTATTTTTGAACTTCGTGACCTTTTTTCTACTTTTTACTAATTGTCTGACTATCAACGACTTGTAATACTTTATTCATAAAATTTTGAAATGTTTTCTATTTTTTTAATAATTGGTTGTTCTCACGAAAACGTGTACCACTAATTTTATAACTTACTACTAATTTCATTAGTTAATGGACGTTCTTCGACTTTTATTCGTATTGTCTAATTAAGAAATTAGTAGTTGAAGGAAATATTCTTAAACAGTTTTAAATTTAATAAAAAAGAAATTTTTTTTTTAAAATTGAATTTAAAAAAAGGTTTTCATTAAATCAGAATAATTCAACAAATTTAATTTTAACTAATTAATAATTTAATTTTTGCAAAATTACTGATACAATCAGTGATTATACTGGCAGCAGAAAGAAAAAGAAACATAACCTTAAAAATTAACTGATAAATTAGTAAATTTGACGATGAGTGTCATATTTTTAGAGAACTGATTGAATCAGTAATTTTTATTTTACAAATCGAATTAATAAACTTCAACTAATTATTTGTAAGTCAATTAATTACTGTAGTTTAGAATTAGAATTAGTTATTTTTTATGCTAATTGCTGAAGCAAAAACTCAGGCACGATTTTACTATTAATTAGTCATTTGTAACTAATTCAGATTTAGAGAGGAGAAAAAGAAAGAGAGAGAGAGAGAGCGAGAAATAAAAGAAAGTAAATAAAAATAAACAAGAGAAAAGAATGGAAAAGAATAGAAAAGAATTAGTTGCTCTGACCTCATAATCTCATTTTGGCGCTCTTCCTCTTGCTTTTGCCGCATGATGACATCCTCAATGATGCGCCTTTCCTCCGGAGTGAGATAAGATATATCTGGAAGGTCCGCCATCACGGTCTCGGCCTTGTAAGCCGAGTCACTTGATGACCGGATGCTTCCGGTTGTCCGCCGTGTAAAAGACCGGCACACCACAATTGCCAACGATGACCACGTCGATGATGAAACACTGTCGCGTCACAGTTTCCAATACAACAATAACAACAACAACAACAATTACAATAACTATAAATTGTCCCTTTATTATCGCGCTGATCTCGTGCTAACTCCACTAGTGCAACGTCTAACACTACGACATTTTGTCCCGTACGAGTCATCCGCCACCAAGTAAACGCACACCGCGACGACAAAATTGATTCAATAAATTATTATTATTATTATTATTATTATTACCGTTGATGATAAGGAGGTTAGGTTCCGTCGACTTGAAATTATACGCACGACTTGAAATTAATACGCGCGACACATTTTTTATTGTCGACAATTTCAAATGATTTAACGATGATGAATTGTCACTTGTTGTTATGAATATGATGGTGATTATTGTGATTATGGTGATAATGTTGATGATATTGATGATGATGATGATTTTAATTACCACATTGCTTGCCACTAATTGTTTGCAATGCGATGACGACGACGACGACGACGAGACGATTTTCTTTTTTCTCAATTGATGATGATGATGATGATTGTAATTCACATCCAAGTAACAACCCGCGATTGTTGAACCGGTCCGCGACACTTTTTTCACCTCGCAATATTTCTGTGAGGCACTCTTCGTTGTTTGACCACCGCTCGCTGCATCCATATAACAAGTCATGATCACAGGATGTTGTGAGGCTTTCGCATTCTCTCTTCCGTTTTTCGTCTGGCCAAGGGTCCTCAATATTTGTTTTTTTTTTTTTGCTTACTTGGGTCTTTTAATTTGCTTTACTATTTCTTTTCTCTGCTTTACTATTTTCTTTTTTGTTTGTTATTTTGCTTCCTTTCGTTTGTTCCTTTCCTTCCTTATTTTTTTCCTTTTTGTTATTTTGCTTCTTTATTTTTATTTGCTTCTTTATTTTTATTTGCTTCTTTATTTTTCACTTTGCTGCGTTTTTTCTTCCTCTGCTTCTTTGTCACTTTGCTTCCTTTTTCCTTTGTTTGCTTTTTGTTAGTTTGCTTCTTTTTTCCTCCTTTGCTTTCTTGCTTCTTTGCTTCTTTATTTTCACCTTTTTCCTTTTTCTTACTTCTCTTTTTTGTTACTTTGCTTTGTGTTACTTTTCTTTTTGTTGATTTGCTTTTTGTTTCTTTCCTTTTTCTGCCTTTGCTTCTTTATTTTTCAGTTTGCTTCCTTATTTATAACTTTTCTTTTTTTATTGCTGCTTATTTACTATCAGGTGTTTCTCTATATTTTTCCACTTTGCTTCCTTATTTATTATTGTTCTTCCTTTTATTTTGCTTCCTTGTTACTTAATTTCTTTATTTTTCACTGCAGATCCTTTTTTCCATACTTTTTTACTTTTTTTTGTAGTTACTTCTCTTTTTTTATTTGTTGTTGCTTCCTATTTTCTTTCTTCGCTTGTTTGTTACTTCCTTCTTTGTTTGTTACTTTGCTGCTTTATTTTCCACTTTGCTTCTATTTTTCTTATTTCTTTCTCTGCGTCTTTATTTTTTTCTTTGCTCTTAATTTTCTTCTTTGCTTCTTTATTTCCTCTTTTACTTTTTTTTTATCTTGCTTCCTCACTTCTTCTTTTGCTTCTTTGTTTATTACTTTTCTTCTTTATTAGTTATTTTTCTTTCTTATTTTTTATTCTTGTTTTATTCGTTATTCTTCTTTTTTTCTTTGTTACCTTCTTTCTTGTTATTTTTATGTCTGCTTTGTTTTTTCTTCGTTTTTTTACTTCTTTATTTTCTCCTTTATTTCCTTCTTTGTCACTTTGCTTCTTTATTTTTTCTTTGTTCTGCTCCTTAAATATTTTCCCTTTTTCTTTACTATTTTATTTCTTTTTTAATATTTCGCTTTTTTCTCTGTTCTTTTCTTGTTGTTATTTTTTATTTTCTTTGTTTATTTTCTTCTCTTTATTATTTTCTTCTTTTCCTTGTTATTTTATATTTTCTTTCTTAGTTTCCTCTTTCTTTGTTATGTTCTTGTCATTTTCTATTTTTCTGTTTTATTTTCTTGTTAATTTTCTTTTTCCTCTCTTATATTCTTGTTATTTTCCTTTTTTCCTCTTTTTTCTTCTATTTTCTCCTTATTCTCCTTTTTTCTTCACTTTTCCTCACTTTTCAACTTTTTCCCCCCTTTTTTTCACTTTTTCCCCTCTATTTTATCTCCTTTTTATAACACTCATCATTAATTATCTTCTTACATCGAAATTTTTATTCACATATATATATATATATATTTATTTATTTATATATTTAATAATTTTTCCTTAATTATTTTGTTAATTATTTTCAATCGCTTTGCCTAACTACATTTATACATTCACAATTAACTATCTTTTGTGAGCAGGCAAAAGAGCAGTGTGTCCACCCCCTTTGGGATCTTCTCATTTCTCATTTGGAGCTCTATTGAAAATTGACTCATATTATTATTATAGTTTTTTTTTTGTTCTTCTTTGTTTTTAGTATTTAAAATTCTTTTTTTTATATATATTTATTTAGAAAATGGAAAAATTAGTGGAAAAAAGTGTGTATTTGTGGTTTGTATATCTCATTTGGAGAAAAATTGAGACAATGATAAAACCCTGGTTTTTTCATTCGAGACTTTCTATAAGGCAATAGGTCATTCGATTTTTCATAAGCAGAAATTGGACTAACCTTTGGTTGCGCGACTGCATCTCGCGGGCAAACTCCTCGTTATTTAGAAAAGAAAAAAATTTCTAGTTTATTCTCTCGTTGGAAAATTGTATTTTTTTTTGTGTATTATATTAATATTAAAGGGCAAATTTTAAGTATTTTTTCTTGTTTTCTGGAAAAAAAGTTGAGAAAAAGGTTATTATAACCTTTTTGTCTTTTTTCTCGGGGATTATTTTTTTGACGAAACGATTCTCTTGTGACTCTTCAATTCTCCACACCTATTGTTTCTGGAAACTTTTTTTTCTATTCTTGTTTTTTAGAACTTGACACTTTATTTTCTTTTCTTTTTTGGTTGGCTTTTTTGCTAGTATGTTGAAAATCACTTTGATATTCACTGTTTAATTTTTGTTTCTTTTTTTTCGTGTGTATATGTGTGTTTGTGGTGTAAATATGTCTGTGTGTATAATTATTTTTCAAAACGAGTTTCTTTCTTTTTTATATACCCTTATATTCACTACGTTAACCCCGCAACTGCACTGTTTTCTCGTTCCATTCACTCGCATACCAAATCGCTCTGTCCCTCTTTCGCTTCCCCCAATTTCGATACAGAGAGAGCTTCCCCGATATACTCGTCTTAGTTCCCCTACTCTTTTCGAAACTCTCTCTCTCTCTCTCTCTCTCTCACTCTGTCTCTCTCTCTCTCTCTCTCTCCTCTCTTACCTTTATTCCAGAGGACTTTTTTTCACTTTTCAAAGACAACGATAATCGTGGGAGGGGCAAAAAAGATCAATTATAGACAAGAACAATGTGAAAATGTTTTTTTTCGGCGAAATTTTGCGAATTAGAGGAGATTTTTTTTTCTTTTCAATTAATTTTTAGCAGTGAAATTTAATCGTTCACATGACCACCGACACCGGGAGGCCTTTACCGGGGCCACCATGTTACTTGTGTGCGGCTGAGGTTGCGCAAACGGACACACCAAGTCCACCCAGATATGCACTGACTCTCTCGGAACTCTTGGTGTGTGTAGATTTAAGGGTGGGGAGGGGAGACGTGAAAACAGGGGCGGTTTCAGGGCGTTTCACGATGTAACCTCGAAGTAACGTTTCTTAAAAGTTTCCCTACTTTTTTACTCCGAGAAAAGAAAATTCCCCCTGAGGAAAAAAATTTTTTTTTTTTGGTAAAATCGAAAAAGAAGAAACAATTGGGGGGCAAAAAAACCCCCCACGAAAAATTAAGACTCGTTTTTCCCTTAAACAAGTTTCATCCCTGAAATGAACGCAAATGCGTGGGAAATCTTGATCAGAAGAACCGGAAAATTTCATGATTTTTTTCATCTACTTCCAGTCTTTTATCTCTCCTACTTTTTATCTTTCTTCTCCTTCAATTTTTACTGTGAGAATTTTTTTCCATTTTTTAACAATTTGGAAAAATTTTTGGGAGAAATGAGAAAAGAAAAAATTTTTTTTTTTTCATAGTTTGTTGGTCGTTCATTCATGCAGGCTTAATAAATAATGGGATGCGGTGTAAATTGGAGCCAATAGGGACAGCAGGATACGTTTACGTCATGGGAAAACTCGTATTGATCCATTCCCCTCTCTCTTGCACGTTTGATATCAGGACATTGACAAGCACGTGAAGCTTTGTAACGCGCAAGCTCTGATAATACGCCAGAGAACATAGATGGATAGTAAAAGAAGATTTCTTCAAATTCCAAATACTTTTGGGGGAAATACGTTTTTTATTTTGATGATTTTTTTCACTTCTTTTCTTTTAAGTCTTGTAATAACTGTAGAACTGGAATTTTTTATTATTTTGGAGAAATTAGGGAATGAGAGGGAAATAAATTTGAATTTTCGCTGGAAAATGGAAAATAACTGTTTGTAAAAGAAAAACAATTTCGAATCCGTAGGGAATAAACAAGTTTTTACGTGGACTGCGTAAATTACCGAGTGAGCTTTCGTTGGACATTGGGAGTTACGTAGAAATAGAGGAGAAAAAGCGGTTTTATTTAAATAACAAAGTTTTTAATTAATTTTTTTGGAAAAAAAAATTTGAATTTGTAAAAATTTTACAGTGAAAAAAATTTGGTATGAAATATGAAAGAAAAATGATGGTAAATTGTAATAAAAATTTTTTTATTACTCTTTGCTCGTTTTCTAAATTAATTTAACAGTATTACACTTATTTTTTTGTTCTTTACAATGTTTTTTTTTATTTTTACATGCTAATTTATTTACAAATTCTTTAAAATAAAAATCGAATATTTTTAATGTAAGAAATTGATATTCTCTAAATTTGAATTAGTGAACATTGAGCCACTACTTCATTAAAAAATTTTAATAGTGAGCATAGTAAGAAGTTTTAGTCATTTTTCACTAATAATTTAGTAAACAAAAAACTACGAAATAATATATCTACTAAATTTCTATATAGAAAAATTTAGTAAAAATTAGTGACTAAATATTTCTTTAGTTCACTGATTATGTAAATGGCTAAAAATCTGCCTTGAAAAAAAATATTACTAATGTGAATTGCTGATTAAATTTTAGTCATTTTTCACTAAAACTTTAGTAAAAAAAAAGAACTACAAAATAAAATAGTAAATCCACTAAATTTGAATTAGAAAATTTATTAATAAAAATTAGCCACTAAATATTTTTTTAGTTTACTAATTAAGTGACTAAAAATACGCCTCGGAAAAAAAAATTTACTAATTTAAATTAATCAGTCAATTAAAATTAAAACTACTAAAGAAAATATAGTAAATTCACTAGCAAATAAAAATGTACCAAAAATTAGTCACTAAATACTTTTTTAGTTAACTAATTAATTAAATAAATGGATAAAAATCTGCTTCGACAAAAAATATTAATAGTGTAAATTAATGAGTCAATTTTTAGTCAATTTTCAATAAAACTTTTGTAAAGAAAATAGAGCTACGAAATAAAATAGTAAATCCACTAAATTTTTCAACGAAAATTTATTAAATAAATAATTTACTAAATTTGTTGACTCAATTTTTAGTCATTTTTCACTGAAACTTCAGTAAAAGAATAAAAATTGTTAAAAAACTAAATAAAACAGTAAATCCACAAAATCTTTGAACAAAAATAAATTAAAAATTAGTGACTAAATATTTTTTTAATTTACTAATTAAATGCCTAAAAATCTGTATCCGGAAAATAAAATATTACCAATTTGAATTAAAGTGACTCAATTTTAACTAATTTAGATTTAGAGAATAAATTATTATAATTTGTTTCGCATTTAGTTTCTCATTTATTTGCTTCCTTGTAGAAAAATATTCCAGTTCGCAGGCTGAGAAAACATTTTGTTTAATTTACTCATACATAAAAAAAGAAATTCTCAGTACAATATTGAATAATAATTTTTGATAAAGTATATTTAATATAAAATTCTTGATAAAAAGAGCAAATTTCGATTAATTTCAATGTTGAATTTTAGACTTAAATAAATCTCAACTAGAATTTTGATTACTTCGACTAGAATTTTTTTCATTTTAAAAAAATTAACTTTTCATAATGTCGTTGAAATTGTAAATATTTCTTTAATTTACTGATCAAATCGCTAAAAATTTGCCTCCAAAGAGAAAAATAATTACTTCAGAATATCACGATAATTGTAATTGGACTAAATAAACAAATTAATTAATCCAGTTAATAATTAGAATTTCATAATATTCCTCTAATTTATTATTACAATCCATTTTCAAATAATCTATTTAAAATCCATTTATTCGTAACATTCCAAAAAAATATTGCAAATTCAAAAATTTTTAATTTTCCGGAAATATGAACAAAATATTTGTCATTATCATTTGTGTGCATTTAATTACTATTATTATTTATTGTTAGAATAATTATTTTAGCGCTTCGAGACACATTTTTCGATTGAAAATTTTTCCTGATGAAACAGTAGTAAAATTTCCTCTAATTTATAACTACAATTAATTTTTAGTAATGCTAATAATAAGAGCATTTAGTAATGCTAATTATTTTTATAAATTAGTTTTTTAAGTAGTTGAAAACTACTGACAGGAAAATTAAATAACATGAAAAATTAAAAATAACCATTAACTAATAAGTTATTGATTATTATTTTAAATTATAATGTTCGTTAGTAATTAGAAGAAAATTTTTAAAGGAAGCAAATAGTTTTTTTTCAATATTGGTTTCTTTGAAATTCTTTTTTCAAATTATAACTGAATAATTCGAAATGATAATTTCTCTTAAATGTAATTTGTGTTAGTCTTGTTCGATTATAAAATGCGATTTTTTTTTAATATAAAGACGGCGTTAAAGATATTAGTCATGAGTAATATTTAATTATAATTATCTAGGTACTTAATTAATTAGTATTTAATTATTCTCTATTATTTGATGGAGAAATGTGTTAAATTAAATTTTTTTTGTAAAAAGAATGATGCTGAATTAAATTGCAAAGATTAATCCACTTGCAGTGGTTTTTTTTTAATCAATTTAACCGTTAATTGTGAAAAAGGGGAAAAAATTCCTTTTTCCAATTTTCAAGAGAATTATTTATAATGATACACAGATCCAATTAAATATTACTCATTTTGGTACAGCGCATTAAATCGATTGGCAGAATATTGATTTTTTTTTAATTTAAACGCTTTAGTTAATTTAGCCTCTTATTTTTAATATTTCACCATTCGCACATAAGAGTACATATTTCAGCTTTAATTTTTACAATGAAAAAATTAATAAAATACTAAATTATTAATATTCTAAACGATACACTAAACTGTACAAAAAATTTGTTTCTATAGAAAAAGAAATAAAAATTAGTATATTTACAAAAAAAAAACAGAAAATTAAATTATATTAACAAATTTTTTATTTATTCTTTAATATAAATATGGCATTAGATTAGATTCTAAATGTAAAAATTTTGAATTTTATATTTAAGTTATTTTAGTCGAGAATATTTTTTGAATGTTAATTCTAACGATAAAAAGAATTATTTTTCCTAAATTGATAAAGTTGATCGATAAATAAAATTTCGTTTGTAATACTACAAACGTTAGCTAATCAAATTATAATTAAAAAAAAAAGTTGTCATGTAGCTAAAAATTAATTGAATGAAAATATTGTACAATATTACAATAGATAACTATCATTATATACCAATGTTAACAAATTTTTGTTCAACTATTGATTTTAGACAAGAAAAAAGAATAATTTAACAATTAAATATTTATATATACATATTATCAATTTACACACTTTCAAATATTCAATTTGAAATCCCTGATAATAGAAAATTATTCTGTACTCACTTCACATTGATATCAAAAATGATCAGTCTAGAATTTTGGAATATGGCATGTCATACAATATGGCACTTTATATAAATTTAAAACATTTCTGCTTATCGTGTGGTATTCTCGTTTTGAAAAGAATCGAGTCTGCTCGATATTGAGTATTCAACAGTGGCATATATCCAAAAACCTAAAATATAAATGGAAAATTACATTAAAATTTATATTTCAATTTTTTGAAAAATCTATTACTTTCTCTCCCTTTTCTTCAGAGTATATAAATAAATAAATTATTAATAAAAAAAGTAGAATGTAACGATAAATAATATTTTACCTGAGAAAAGAAATTTATACACTTGTGTCTCTCCTGAAAATGCGTGTCATCCTCTGAGAGTGAAACTGGACATCCTGGACAACGGAAAGTCCATCGTGAAGTTACCTAAACACGAAATTTTTTGTTAATTTTTATACACTTAACTCATAATTATTGTTTAAATTATAATTTCTTGTTAAAATTGAATCTATAATTATAGAATATATATGTTTTGTATTTTATACGTTTATATTTATTCGAAATCAATTGAATAAAATTTAAACCTTAACGGGCGGTTTCCTAGTGATATGTGATATTAAAAAGTTCATTGCAATATCCTCGCAATTCATATATTCGTCAACTTTGTCTCTTATTGCCTGAGGAAGCCAATGAGTATATAAATATGTATAATGTTTGTGTATAAATGCAGCTCCCGTCAAAACCATCGACAATTCACAGGAATAATTCGAATTGTAATTCCACGCATTATTGTAATTTTGATCCCAAGCGTGAAAACGTCCAGGAAAACCCACCACGCGATCACGATGTTCTCTCCAGACTCTGAAAAAAAATCATAGAATGAATAAGAAATTTTATATGTAAATAAACTAAAGTTAAACTAAAGTTGGTCAAAATAAAAATTAACTTTAAATTAAAAATTAAAATTAAAAAATTAGTTAAATAATTTAAATAGTTAAAATTAAAACTAGCAACAATTCGCGCGCGGCTGACTTCTCACTCACTATTTTAAATAAAATTAGCAATTTTAAAAAGTAATAGAACGTAAAACTTTTTAATTCAAATTTTTTTTTAATAAAAACAAAATATGAATTCTAATACAAAACCTTCAATTTTTAAAATATCTTACAAAAATTTATTTTTAAATAACTTAAATCTTGAACAACTATCATAAAATAAATAAATTATTTAATGAATAATTTTACTTAAATATTTCAAAATTAATTCAATTTTAAGAGTTGCGTTTACAATTTTCATAAATAAATGAACTTCAAACGGTTTCAATTTCAATTATATAAAATTTCAATCTTGAATGAATTTAATTAGAAATTTTAATGAACTTAGATTTTTGAAAAAATTTTAATAATTCAAAATCTTCTAAAATTAGTTAAATTTGTTAATCTATATTTAATTAATTATTAAAAATAATGGATTTATAAAAGAATTTTAGTTAAAAACACTAAAAAAAAATAGAATTTTAAAGAAGTTACAAATGATTGCAGAAATTCAATTAGTTTTAAAAATAATAAAATTCTTATCACAAAATTCAATTACGATCAAAATCTACAAAAAAAAATCTCGAAAAAAATCCAATTATTGTCTTTATAAATAAAAAAATTCTTCTTCAAAGTTAAATTTTCAAAAATTATTTTAATAAAATTCTTGTCAAAATTTCAATTATTTTCAAAAAATTTTCTTATTTCAATGATTTTCAATATATCTACTATTTTAATAAAATTACCCAAAAGAATTCAATTATTTAAAAACAATTTCAATAAAATTGTACGCAGACATTTAATTATTTTCATAAATAACAATATTTCTCACAAGAATTTAATTATTTTCAAAATTAATAAAATTATTCGTAGAAATTCAATTATTTTCAAAAGATCTGAAAAAAATTGTCAACATTTCAATTAACTTTATAAACGAATAATAGCAAAATTCTTCGACAAAATTCAATTCTTTTCATAAATAATAGTATTTATCACAAGAATTCAATAATTTTCAATATTTTACTATTTCAATCAAATTTCCCAAAAGAATTCAATTATTAAACAAAAATTTTTATAATATTCTACGCAAACATTCAATTATTTTCCAAAAAATTTCCCATGAATTCAATTATTTAAAATAGAATTTGCATAAATTTTTTTGAAAAAATTCAAATGTTTAAAAATTTGGCATTCAATTCTTCGCAGTAATTCAACTATTTTCATAAATTTTAAAATACTTTTTAGGGATTTAATTATTTTCGTAAATAATAAAATCACTCGGAGAGAGTCAATTATTTTTATAAATAACAATATTCATCACAAGAATTCAATTATTTTCAAAAATTTTTCTTAATTTAAAAATTTGTATAAAAATTATTCTAATAAAATTTCCCAAAAGAATTCAATTAATAAAAATATAATTTGCATAATTTTTTTTTTTTAAAGTCAATTGTTTGAAACTTTTTTATAAAATTCTTCGCAATAATTCAATTATTTTAAGAAATAAAACTCATCGCAGAATTCCTTGAAATAATTTTTAAGAAGTTACAATAACAATATTCTTATAATATAAAATAATGATTTTAACCATTCAATATTTTTTATTTTCCTGACTTTTTCCTAATTTTCATCAAAAATATTTATTTTTCTCTTATCCTCCTAAAAAATTAAATTCTTGCTACAAATTTTATTATTCATGAAAAAAATTAAAATACATATAAAAAATAATTTAATTCCTGCTTTATAAATTTTTTTAAATAATTCATTCTTTTTGAATAATTTTATGCAAATCCTAATTTAAATAATTGAATTGATGAAAATTTTTATTATTCATGAAAAGAATTGTATTATTACGAAAATTTTTACAAACCATTTTATAAATAATTGAATTTTGTTTGGAAATTTTATGAAAACAGTAGATATTGAAAATCATTGAATTGCGAAAAGTTTTTAAAAATAATTTAAAATTTACAAAGAATTCTATTAAAAAATTTGACAATAATTGAATGTCTGTGGGAAATTTTATTAAATTTTTTTGAAAATAATTGAATTTCTCAAAAACATTTTATTATTTGTGAAAATAATTGAATACTTACGAACGATTTATTAGAATTTTTTAAAATAATGGAATTTCGAAAAAGAAATTTATTACTTTTGAAAATAATTGAATTATTGTGATGAATATTGTTATTTATGAAAATAATTGAATTTTGAAAACAATTCTATTAAAATACCTCAAAATAATTGAATTTTTGGAAGTAATTTTCTTATTTCTCTTTAATAATTGAATTCTTTCGAAAAATTATTTGTGTAAATAATTGAATTCTTAGAAAAAATTTAATTAAAATTGTATTTAAAACAATTCATTTCTTTCGAATAATTTTATTACATTTTTGAAAATAATTATTCAATCCTTCCAAAAAATATTTTTAAAAACATTTTTTTAAATAATTGATTTTTTCGAGGAATTGAAATTAAGTTTTTAAGAATAATTACATTTTTTGAGAAATTCCTGTAAAATTGTATAAAAAATAATTGAAGTCCTGCTATGAATTTTATTATTTATGAAAATAATTGAATAGTTGCTAGGAATTTTATTATAATTCTCAAAAATAATTGAATTGCAGAGAAGAATTTTATTATTTTTGAAAATAATTGAATTATTGCGGAAAAGTTTATTATTTGTTTAAAAGGAATTGAATTTTCATGAAAAATTTTATTATTAGAGAAAGTAATTGAATTATTGTGAAAAATAAATACCATAAAATTTTATTAAATAATTGATTTTTTCGAAATTCTTTTGAAAATTTGCGAATTAAAAGTAGTGGAAATTCTCTAAAAAAAATATTATTTATATTCTTTGTTCAGAAAGTTGATTATATAATAATTTTTTTACCTCTTCTATTTTTCAGAATAATTAAAATTTTCGTAATGAAGATTATTTTTAATTTAGGTATCAAATAACAATTTTTGCGAAATTCAATTTTCCTCGTACAAGAAAATTTAATTATTTTCAATTTTGAAAATCTGATGTCAAATTTGAAATTAGTATCAAAATTTGTTAAAGTTTTTTTATATACTTTAAAGTTTAAAAATATATAATATAATTTGAAAATTTAATTCTAATTAGTTTTTCAGTTATGTGTCATAATAAGTATTTCTTTGAAAATTACTTAAATTAAAATGACTTGAAATTGTTTACAATAAATAGCGTAACAAAACATTCCCGCGCGGATAATTTGGCTAGTGAATGAAATAATATGAAGATTAATATAGTTATTAATTAATTAATTAATTAATTAATTAAAATGAACTAAAATTAAAAATACTGACCTGAAGGCAAACATTATTTCGTCATGTCTTAAATGAGCATCATCGTCAATAGACAAAACAGCTTCAGTTTCAATTGCATCAAATGGTAAAAATCGATTATTTAAACTATTTCTTGGAGCTTTTATCACCTGTAGTAAAAGATAATTTGTTAATTTATAGCATGAAGTTGCTTATAATATTTTTATAGTTACAATCGCTATTTAATTATTTGAATTAATTGAAAAATTGGTAAAATATTTTTTACGTGAATTGGCACTCCAATGTTGGGCCAACGAAGATCCTCCATTGGTGGTTTTGGACTGTTCCAAACTACAAGTACCTTATTTAAATAAGGTAAGCCGTAAAGTCGAGCGAGAGAACTAATTAAAACCTGTTCCCTCTCATAAGTTAACATTACTATCGTAAATTGTTCTCTCGGATGATTTCCTCCAAGAGACTCACTAAATTCTTTACCAGCTCCGCCAGCTCCTTTACCAATTGGTCTAAATCCCACTTCTGATCCTGCAATCATAAAAAAATTATTAAAATTTTAAGTTGTTTTTAAATTAAACTTTAAAAATTCTTTTGTGATAAAATATTAGAATATTTTATCAGAAAGAATTTATTATTCCAGAATTATTCTACATTTTAGTAGGATCCATTTATGAAAGGAAATTTAAAAAGAGGAGAAAAAAGTGTACGAGCATTTTACCTAAAAATTTTGCATCACTCGGCAAGACAGTGTCGAACGGAAGTTGAGGATATAGATAGAATGGATCCATCCAGTCATTCCACATTTCATAGCCTTGTGTGAGCATAATTGTGTAATTTCTCTTGAAAGAAGGAGATGAATACGGGGGCTCCAGAGGGCCAAGGCTCTCCTCAGCTTCTGACTCCGATATTATTGAGTCAGATTTTAAAGGCTGAAAAATGGAAATCAGTAAAAATTTCGGATTGATTTCATAAAAATTTGTCAGATAAAATGAATTAATTTTATGTGCCTACTTGTAATTTTTGTAATTTACATTTAACTTAATAAATTGTAATTTTTGTAATTTAAATTTAATTAAATTAATTATAAATTTTAATTTTTATAATTTTAATTTAATCAAATAAATTGTAATTTTTTAAAATTTAATTTAATAAATTTAATTTAATATTTCAATTTAATAAATTGTAATTTTATTAATTTTAGTTTAATCTGGGTCTTAAAAAAAATTTGATTTTGATTTTCTCTGACATTTTTCTGATCTCCAGACAGAAAATTGATTTTTGTCCTGATTCCTATTACAAAAAAATCTCAAAGTAGTTCAATTATAATAAATAATAATTTTTAAACATAAAAATTTGATTTTGAAACTTAAATTGTTTGCAAAATATTTTTTTTTCAATTTCCAATAAAATTCAGTAAGAAAATTTAATTACTTTCAATTCAATTTCCCAAAATTCCAATTAATTTTTAGAATCTATTATCTATTTTGGAAATAAAACTAATTTTCCTGGATTATTTTTAAACATTTCAATTAAACTCTTTTAAAAAATTAAATTATTTTTAATAGAATTTTAGAAAAGTTGAAATATTTTTAAAAATTTCATTTATTTGTCCATAAAAATTAATTTATCTGTTAAATAATAGAATTAAAATATTCTAAATATCTAATTTCAGATAATTTAAAATTTTAAAATAAAATTTTTCAAAACTTTAATTTTTCAGAATTTCAAATATAAATTATTAAAATTTCGACTTTTTAAAAAAAATTTAAATTTGAATCTATTTAAAAGTAACCAATTAATAATAATTTTAATTGTAACTCCTTCGAAATTAAATTATTTTAAATGCAATTTGGACCTTTTAATGCTACTTATTATACTGGCAAATATAAATATTATTCAAAATGTTTGAAAATAATTAAATTGTTTTGAAGAATTTAATTAATTTTTTTTTTAAATAGTGGAATTTTTTTAAATAATTTTTATTAAAAATTTTGAACGTATTTGAATTTTATGAAGAATTTTTTTGTAATACCTATTTCAAATAATCATGATTATTAATAATTGCAATTAATAATTTTATTATTAAATTTTATTTAAATTATTGATAGACAATTAAATTTTTCTAAACAGTTTTATTAGAGTTTTCGTAAATAATTAAATTTTTTTAAATTCCTTAAAAATAATTGCAATTTACAGTGAATTTTATCAAAACTTTTTCAACTAACTCAATTTTTTAGAAAAAATTTTATTCCAATTTTTAAAAATAATTGTATCCGTTTGAAAACCTTTATTAAAATTGTTTTGTGAATAATTAAATGTTTCAAAGAATTTTTTTCAAAATTTTAGGAAAAAATTGAATTCTATCGAAAAAATGTTTAAATATATTGAATCCTTTCGTGAAATTGTAGGTAATTAATAATTTTATTATTAAATTTATTAAATTATTCTAATGAATTTTATTAGAGTTTTTGTAAATAATTAAATTTTTTTAAATACCTTAAAAATAATTCAAATTTCCAAGGAATTTTATCAGGGTGTCTAACAAGAATTGAGAAAATAATTCCCTGAATTTTTACTAATTTTATTTCTGCTTTCTTGGGCCAAAAATATGGTAACTCTCATATTTAACAATAAATTAATATTTAATTATAGAATCAAACGATAATAAAAATCTTCTAAGTTCTGTTAGTATACAAAATTTTTTATTCACACAAATTTTAATTTTTGTATAAATTTTTAGAAATTTTCCTGACTTTCAATGAAATTCTCTGAGATTCCCTGACCGTTAAAAACCATGTTAATAGTCTCCACCCTTCGGTCAAAAATCTAAAATTATCAAAAATTCGAAAAAACGAATTTCTTAAAATTTAACATTTTTTCTTCTTTTTTATGGCATTCAGCTTCATTATTTTTGGGCTCTTCAAAAACACTTTACTTATTTAATAGTCTCCACCCTTTGGTAAAAAATCTAAAATTATGGAAAATTCGCAAAAATTCAAAAAACCGAATTTCTTAAAATTCAACATTTTTTCTTCTTTTTTATGGCATTTAGCTTCATTATTTTTGGGCTGTTCAAAAACACTTCACTTATTTAATAGTCTTCACCCTTTGGTAAAAAATCTAAAATTATCTAAAATTATCAAAAATTCGAAAAACCGAATTTCTTTAAAATAACATAGAAACAAACGATAATAAAAATCTTTTAAGTTTTTTTAGTTTAAAAAAATTTTTTATTCACAAAAATTTTAATTTTTGTATAAATTTTTAGAAATTTTCCTGGCTTTCATTGAAATTCTCTGACATTTTTAACCAAAAAAATTCCCTGACTTCCCTAACTTCCCTGACCGTTAGACACCCTGTTTATCAAAACTTTTGCGAATAATTGTATAATTTTTTAGAAAAAATTTTATTCCAATTTTTAAAAAGAATTGAAACCGTTTGAAAACTTTTATTAAAATTGTATTGTAAGTAATTGAATGTTTCGAAGAATTTTGTCAAAATTTTAGGAAATAATTGATTCCTTTCTAAAAATGTTAAAAATAATTGAAACCTTTCGTGAAATTTTATTAAAATTAATATTAATTTAAATTTATCACTGGGTGATCAATATTATTTTATTAAAATTGTTTTAAAAATAATTGAATTCCTTTGAAGAATACTATTAAAAATTATCAAAATAATTGAATTCTTCCAAAGAATGTTATTATTTATGAGAATAATGGAGTTCTTGTGAACAATTTTGTTAAAATTTTTAAAAATAGGTAATAAACCAAAATAATTAATTGTGTACTTAATAAGTGAATTCACTTAAATTTTGAATCTGAAATTATTCAAAATTTGATATGTATTTATATTTGGAAATAAAAATTTGTGATTTGTAAAATAATAATAAATAAAATACCGCATTTCGCACGCGTAACTTTTTGTTAGTTTTTTAATAAAATGGTTTTGAAAATTCAAGTAACTAAAAAATTGAATTAAAAATTCTCAGAAACCTAATGTTATCAGAATTTTAAATAAAAATTATGAAAAATATAAATCATTGTTTAAACAAATAATTAATTATTATTAATTTCTTTAAAATAGTTGAAGTTTTCAAAAATTTTATTTTAAAACCTTCCAAAATTTAATTAACTCTCAAAATTGCAACTGTTTTCAACTAAGTTAATTATAATAAGTTAATTAAGTTAATTATAAAAAGTTTATTATAATTAATTAGTTAATAATAATAATAAGTTAATTATAATAAATTATTATCTTACAAAAAGCAATTTTTTAATTTAATTATTTACTGAAATAAAATTGGCAATGCTGTTAATTCAATAAATTTCAATTAATCAACTGATTGAGAAAAGATAATTCTTAAAAAAATAATTAAAAATGTCTCATACCACAAAACTTTCGTTGAACACACTCGGACTGGCAGTTTGGGGAGCGGGTAAAGGAGGAATTCCAAGTCGATCGCGTATAGATGCAACAATCGTGTCCACAGCGCCCTGAGCAGTTCCCAAATAACGTTCCCATATGAGTCTACCGTGTCTTCGCATATCCAATAAATCGCTATCAGGTATTGCACGCAATAAGAAATGCATTTCCGTCACTCTTGCTTTCGGCAAAATAATCGCCGCTCTCCTCCAAGAGATGACCTCCTTATAACTAAGAAATATCTGATCTCCACCTAAAATAACAGGAATAGAACCCGATCGCAATGCTTCATAAAGTCTCGCTTGTATCGACGACGTAGTGACCAATGTCGAATTACTCGGCGCCAATATCAACGCAAACGTCGATTCCTTCAGAATTGCTCTTCGCGATGAATCAGTACCGCACAGGGACCAATCCAAAACTTCCACCACTCGTCCATCACCCGACGCTGGTATACATTCAAACTGAATGAAAAATCTATCCAAAGTCGTTCCCATACTCATGTCTTTTAAATGTTGAATAATAAAATTATCCAAATTATTCTCATCGATTGCGAGTTTCTCTAAATCGGCCTCGGCATCGTCCATCTGACGGGTGGTTGTCATTTTCAATGATTTCATCTCACCCTGAAATGAGAGTAAATATCTTCTTCGCGCTGGTAACATTTGTGCGCACTCCTGCCAAACATCACCACCCGGTGGTCCCAATATTGGCGGTACAATTAAATCAAAATTGTCCCGGAATTGATTTCTATGGAAAGTCGATTGAACAATAATTGCACGACCAGTTTCGATGTTTTTGAATATATCGCCAGCCTCGACGGACAAATCGCGACGTGCAAGATTCAGGAGAATGTGATTTCTGCCATCACCACCCCAGTAGGGTAACGAGTGGAGTTTCTTCACGTCTACTGGATATCTATCCTTTTGATTTGATTTTTGTACCGAGAGGGCTTCTCCAACGAGGACAATGTAGATGCAAGCCTCGACGGGATTTGCCGTTAAATGCGGATTGTAACCTGGAAAAGTGATGTGTAAGTAAACTTATGAAAAGACGAAAAAAGAGAGAAAAGAATGGTTTTCTTTTCTTTTTTTTTTTTTAACAGAAAATTTAAAAATTATTTATATTAATAATCGTTGTATTCCGATAATCTGTTTGCAGTTTGTTACTGTTTTGTTTCCTAACTTTTTAAATAATTTTTCTTTTTAAATGTTTAAAATTTTAAAATGAAAGTACTGAAAATTATTAAATTCTGGTAAAATATTTTTAAAAAATTTGAAAATAATTTAATTCATTCATTAATTTCAAGAATTTTATGAATAATTGAATTCTTTCGAGAAAATGTAATTAAAATTGTATTAAAAAATTTCTTGGCAAATTCTTAATTAAAATTCTTTAAAATTATTGATTTATTTTTAAGAATTTATTACAATATTCTTGAAAATAATAAAGTTTTTTTTAATAATTTTTACTGAAAATTTTGAAAATAATTTAATTTTAAGAAGAATTTAATTATTTTCAATAATTGTAATAAAATTCTTTGAAAAAAGTCAATTTATAAATAATAAAAATCTTCGTTAAAAATTCAATTACTTTTATATTTAAATAAAAAAAAATTTTGATTAGGATTTCACTTACTTTCAATACAATTTTAATGGACTTCTTCCAAAAATTTCAATTATTATTAAAAATCTGGTAAAAATGCTCCGAGAAAATTCAATTATTTTTTTTTTAAAAATTGAATTTTTCACAAGAGTTCAATTATTTAAAAAACTTTTAAAATTCAATTCAAGAATTCAATTACTTTAAATATAATTTTAATTGAATTTCATGGAAAATCAAATTATTTTTAAAAATTTATTTTAAATTCTTCGAAAGAATTCAATAATATCAATAAAGAGTACATTTTTCACAGGAATTCAATCATTTTAATTTAAATACAATTTTAATAAAACTCTTCCCAAAAATTCACTTATTTTTTAAAATTTTGCAAAAATTCAATTACTTGTAGAAATAATAAATTTATTAGCAGGGATTTAATTATTTCAAAAAGTTTTAATAAAATTTGATTTTATTAAAATTATTATCAATAGTATTGAAAATAATTGAATTTCTCAGAAGAATTTCATTATTTTTCAAAAAAAATTATGCAAATTCTATTTTTATTAAAATTTTTTTTATTAAATTTTTATTAAATCTAATTTTGAAAATAATTGAATTTTTGTGTTGAATATTGTTAATAAATAAAATTAATAAAATTGTTAAATTCTTTCAAAGAATTGCGTTAAATTTTTAAAATTGAAATTAAAATTTTTCAAAAAAAATACTTCATTAAATTATTTATAAGTAATAACTTTATGGTAGTTCTTCAATGTAATTGAGTTTTTCAAAATTGATTATTGTCAGAAATATAAAACGTTTAAGTTTTTTTTTAGAATTCATAGCAATTTCATAGTTTATAAGGCAAACAAAAGTTAGAAAAATTCAGAATTTTCTTATAAATTCCAAACATTTAATTTTTTCCAGTACTTTTAATAAAAATCCCTGACTTTTTCCTGAATCCCCTGATTTCCTTAAACTTTGTCAACCCTGTAAAACTCAAAGAAATATTTGAACAACGTACCAAACGTTTGTTTAATTGTTGTCTTCAAAAAACCATCCACATCCCATCGGGAATTCACAACCGAATATTGATCGGGATCGTAGAGATAAACGGGAAATCCACTTGTCAATGCACAACGACTGTGATCGAAACAATTGTACATTTTACAACCTCTTGGATCTGTACTCGGCACGGTAACGGGAATTTCGTTGATTAAGATTCTCTTCGGCAATGCCAATTCAGGAGTATTTCTTTCGACAGCTTCACGTTGTGCTGCCTGCGCTTGAACGACGCTAATTTTCAAACGATCCAAATCCATCTGCTGATGAAGCAATTCCTGTTTTAATTCATTAATTCTTTGCGTAAATCCACTCACTTCCGTTTGTAATCTCTGACGTTTCGCCTCCAAATCGCGTAGTTCATTGCTGACCGACGCTTTAATTCGTAACATTTCCTCGATTCTTGCCTTTAAATCCACTGCCTTCATTGATGTGAAATCCTCGAAAGCCTCCAATTTCGAACGAGTGCGATGTATGTTCAAATTCGAGGAACTCGACTCAACCTGATGATGGAAAGAGAGAATTAAGTCGACTATTACAAATGAATAAAGTAAATAAAAAGTAAATTAAATAAGTAAACTAAATAAAAATTAAATAAATGAAAACGTAAATAAAATTTAAAAAATTAATTAAATAAATTGAGTAAAGTAAATAAATTATTATTCGCAAAATACATCTTACCTTTGATAAATAATAATGAGCGAATAGTGGAACAATGAAGAGGATAATCGAAACCAATATTAAAATTTTCGTCAATTTGATATGCGTTAACCAGTGACAAAAATCTCGACTACCTGAATGGTAGTGAGGAATAGCGTCGTACCCACTTACTGTCATTTTTTATATAAATTATTTTTTTACTTCTCAATCGATAGTTTACCACTAATTGAAGATTCTTCCAACAGCATTTTGTTGGTCAAGTAAAATCTAGAAAAAAATACCAAATAAATAATTGTAGAATATTTGGTAAAAATTTTCAGTTTATCGATTTCCCTGACATTTCCATAACAATTTACTGACATTAAAATTATTCTCCCTGACAAAATTCTATTTACAGGAAAATATGAATGTTTACGGAAAATGAGTAAAATTTATGAATTTTAATAATTTCTAAAAATTACAATTATAATCCTTATTCCTGAATCAACTATTTTCTACAATTTTCAACTAAACTCCATTTCTGAATCAATTAATTTAAATAATTTTTCAAAAGTTCTTCTAGAATTCAATTATTTAAATATAAAAACTCAATTTTTTATAATTATTGTAACTCTCCATAGATTTCTCTTAAGTTATTAAGTATTATTTTAAAAAAATTATAAATAAATTCTTACAATTTATTTTTTTCAAATATTTTTAAATAATTTTTGAAAGATTATTAGTTTTTCAATTTTAAAAAATTTCCAAACAATTAAAATTTCGTAAAATCTTTTAAAAATAATTGAATTTTTGAAAAATATAAATAAAAATTATCAAATTCTTGAAGATTTTTAATTATAAACAGGACCATAAATTCTCAAAAATTTTAATAAATCCAAAAAGTAAATTTTCATAAATTTTTATTTACATTATTTGAAAATAATTTAATTTTAAAAAATTATTATAGAAAAATTCTAATAATTAGTTTTTAAAAATATTTTAATGTAATTTTTCAAAAATAATTGAATTTCTTAAAAGAATTTTTGTATAATTTAAAAAAAAAAGCGATAATTTTTTGATGAATTTTAATTAAAAATTTTAAACATGATTGTTTTCTCCAAAATAGTTAAAAATAATTCTAAAATATTATATTATTTTTGTATGTATGTATTTGAATTTTTGGAAATATGTAGTTAAAAATTAATGGAAATATTGAATTTTTAAAAATTAGAAACTAATTTTCATTCATTTTCATATTTAAATTTACCTTTAAAGATTTTTATTAAAATTTTTGATAATTCAATTATTATCAAAATTTGCAATTAAAATTCTTCAATTATATTGATTTTAAAAAATTGCAAAAAAAAAAATACTTGAAATAAATTAATTAATTTCAATTAAATTTTACAAAATTTCAACTATTCAAAAAGATTTTTATTATTAATGTATAATTGAAAAATTTAATTATGTTAAAAAATGATTGAAAAACAATTTTTGAAAGATTTGTTGATAGTTATTTTTTGCATTAGAAAAATCAAAATAAGTTGCACTTTTTACTAAAAATTGTGATATTTTGTTGCAATGTTTGGAAGAAAAGTAAAAAAAACGTTCGTAAAAAAAAGTCGTAATTTTTGAAAATAAGTCGAAAAAAGTCTCATTTTCTTAATTTTTCTGAATTTACTGACAAAAATTTTATTTCCCTGACTTTACTGACAATGTGACCACCCTGAAGATTTAAAACATGTAGAATATTTGGTCCACTAAGAGATCTAAAAAAATATAGAGTAAATAATTATGCTCCAAAAATTCGGAACGTTCAAATGAACGGATTATTTTTTCTGTTTTTTCAAAAATTATTGACACAATACAGAAACGTAAATTAAACCATATTTAAAACTTTATAAATTATTTTCTAATAAAAAGATGCAATATTATTATACAATTTTAAAAAACATAAATTTCTTTAATTTTGACGTTCAAAACTTAGGGAACATAAATAATTGTTGAACATTTGATCAAAGATGTAAAAAAATATAGAATAATTATCAAATGAAAAACTATTAATTACAAACACTTACCGTCTGGAGAATTTCGAATAAGTACAAAATTCAAGAAATATTAACTGACTCCGATTAATATACAATTTTGCATTGTAATTGCAAAGCATAGGGTATGCAGTTGAATCGAGCGAGAAATAAAGCAAATGTTCCTGTTTGCTTTTAAATTACTTTTCACTGATCACATCCTTTGTTGTTTGTAAAAATTACTCCAAATGACAAGCGATAAATACAATGATTTATCTTATTCTTGACAACTATTTTTATGAAATGACTTCATTTTTTTTGTTTGAAAAATGCAAAAATTGCAAATTCAGAATTATATGGTAAAAACTCTAGGAACATTATAATATAAATACTTGAATGATTTGAAATTTATTTTTCTTATTAATAAACACTTTATATTCATTATTCACAGTAATAATAGACGTAGAAATAAATTATACAAAGTGGCAGAAATAATTTTTGTTTTCCTTCATTTTGAGGTTAGTTTAAATGGACCGTAAATTAAAAATTGACATTACCGACTGGAAAATTTACCGACGAAAGATAGTAAGTTGCGATTAAGTAACAATTCCCGTCGACAGGCGTCGTAGTAAAGTTTGAAAAATTTTGAAGTTTCAAAGCATTCAAAAAGTGTGAAATTTTGCCTATAATTTTATAATTTGAAATAAATAATCAGTGAATATGTAGGTACTTATGTTTTACTGATTTACAATAGTAAAAATGATACAAAATTGTACTTGTATAATTAGTGCGATTACTTTATACTTAGAGGTAAAAGTAGAGAAATTTTAGATCACGACGAAATTTGAGGTTAGAATTGTTAAACTTTTGTTTTTCTCCTTTTATTACTTGACAATTAAACTTAATTTATATTAAAGTGATATATTTTGAGAGATAAAATATTTTAATTGTAGTTGTAATAAATAATCGTACATTTGTATAAATAATGGTACTTATAATTATGTTTACATTGTAGCACATTGTGCAACCGGTCGTACACAACACAGAGAACACATTTATAATTAATATTATATATTTTTTATAATTAAGAGTATAAACTTTATACAATATTAATTACAAATTGTTAATAAGTTAATAATTATATGCCATTGTAGCATAATCGTCTATACAGTCATACAAATTGCAAATTAACGCCCTGTTTTGTTAATATTATAAATACATAATAATAATTAATTAATTAATAATTAAATTGTTGACAAATACGAATAGAATGAAAGAATTTACCGGGGAGAAAATAGAATTTAATTTTACATAATTAATTCTTTTTTTCAACATTTAAAGTTGTCAATATAAACTCGTGTAACCAATTTAGGAGATTTTTTATAATATCAACAGCCGCATTAACATTATTTGTACTACTTTCTCGATATTCATTTATATTTCTGTTTTGTTTATTTGGTTTAAAAGTAATTTTCTCAATTATTAAATTATTTTTCAAATAATCTTTTTTACTTCCATTATTTTTGCTTATTTCTAAATTAGATTCTTCGCTATTAAAAATTTTTTTTTCCAAAATATTGGTAATAACGACTGATCTGTCACTTGTGGGAATGTCATTAACGTCTAACAGAGTTTCTAAATATTGTTTGTATTGTTCGTGTTCATCAAATTTATCTTCTTTGGGACTGGTTGTCAAATTAGCTTCTTTTAAATATTCTTTTGGTTTTTTTGCGTCGATTTCGGTGTCATTGAAATTTTGTTTAGTCGATTCGTCCTTTTCTAATGTTTTTCCTTCTGTAAGAATTAATTTATAATTTTTATTATAATTATATATATTTTTTTTTAAATTAGTTATTCATTAGTAATTTTTTGGAATTTTTGAAGATAGATTCAATAGCAAAAATTTTCAAATAATCAAAATTTCGTGAAATTAAGTAAAAAATAATCGAATTTGAAACGCATTTTAAGTGAACTTTTTTTTCTTTGAATAATTGAATTTTTAAAGAACTTTTTCAAAATTTATTTAAAATAATTTATTTAGAAAAGAAATCTAGAAAATAATTGAATTGTAGACAAATTTTAGTAGAAAATTTTAGAAATAATTAATTGTCTAATGGTTTCAAATTAAATTTTTAATAATTTTAATTAAAATTCTAAACAACTTAGTTCTTTAAAAAGTTTTGATTCAAATTTTTTTTAAAATAGTTAGTCATTAGTAATTTTTTGCAATTTTTGAACGTAATACAATAAAAATATTTTCGAATAATCAAAATTTATTATGAAATTAAATTAATGAACTTTTTCAAAAATATTGATATAGAAAAAATTCTAGTAAAAGATTCTAGAAAATAAATAAGAAATTTTGATTTTGAAGTTTTAGAGTTGCCATTGTTAAAAGTAATGAAAATTTATTTGACAAGTTTATTGAAAGTTTTGAATAATTGAATTCGTAGAAATTATGGAAAAATAAGATTTTTTGAGAATCTTCATTATTGAAGAATTTTTATTAAAATTTCTTGAAGATAATTGAGTTCCTGAAAATAATTAATTGAAAAATTAACAAAATATTTGTTTCGACCAAAATATATTTTCAAAAATTACTGTCTATAATATTAAAAATAAAAAAATATTTTATGCAGAATTTCCTTGAAGTTTTTTTTTAAATATTCATGTTTGTTAATAATTATAATTAAACATTTGATTATTGAATTTTATTACAATTTTTAGAAAATCAAATTTCAATTTTTGTTTTAATTTTTTGGAAATGAAATTCTTCTTGCAGAATTTTATTACAATTTTTTTAAATGATTGAATTCATTCAAGAAATTTTATTAAAATATTGAAAATAATTGAATTATTTCGAAGAATAATTACTATTAAAGTTTTCGCAAATAATTTAATTCTTTTGAAGAATTTTGTTTAAGTTTTTTAATAATATTGGAGTTTTTTTTTAAATAATTTTAATTGTAATTGTTAAAAATTCTTTCTAGTTTATAAAAATTGACAAAAAAAATAATTAAATTCATGCAAAGAAATTTATTATTTATGAAAATAATTGAATTCTTATAAAAAATGTTATCATAACTTTTGAGAATTGTTCAATTCTTTACAAGATTTTTATTACAATTTTTAAAAATAATCGAATCTTTTCGTAAAATTTAATTAAAATTGCATTGAAGATAATTAAATTCCTGGAAAGTATTTTATTACCTATATTTTTAAAAATAATTTAATTCTTGTGAAGAATTTTACTACTTATAAAAATAATTTCATTCCTTCGAAAAATTGTATTATAAAAATTTTTTAACATAATAAATTGAATCCTTTCGTGAAGTTCCAATAAAATTGTATTGATAATTCCAATTCTTTAGACGAATTTTATTATTTATGTAAATAATTGTGTAACATTTGCTAGTATTATCATAGAAGAATTTGAATTTCAAATAGAAAAAAAAAAATTCGTTTATTTAAACGTTCATACAGAGAAAATAAAGTAGAATTGAAGTTATTATTAGAAAAAATGAAAAAGTTAATGACTTTTCTATTAGTATTAATAGATATTAATTATTTAAATGAAATTAAATTTTAATAATATAAAAATTAAATTTGAAGCATTTTCTTACCACTGTCTCTTTTATTAATTCCAGATTGATTTCCAGAATGGCTTTTGTGTGTGCAGTTACGAATCTTATTCAAAAGTGTTACCAAGAAGGAACCGTCGTTCAACTTTGCCAATTTAATAGGTAATCTCAGTAAATTTCCTTTATACAAAAATTCCGAATTTTCTTTATTTTTCGGAACAAGTTTTCCGAGAACATAAGAATTTCGATATTTTGATTTATTCGTTTTTGAAATGTTACTCCCATTCACCGCCACAGAAGTATTAGATACAATTAATGCCTCCAATGATGGTAAATCATTGTCAATTAATTTTCCCTCATTCACATTATTTTCCAAATTAAAATGTGAATTACTAATTTTATCTATTATCCGCGAGCCGATTAGTCCAATTTTTTCAATTCCGGTCGTTTTTTGAAAATTATCATCATTTACTATATTTTTTCTATCACCTAGTACACCGATAAATTTATTATTATTTTTACCTGAATTTGAATTTGCACTTCTCGTTGATTTTGGTAATGGAGAATTTGATTGAAGTTTTGAAGAAGAATTTTTATCGAATGCAAATTTTTTCTGATCACTCATAAGTAGATGGATAATTTGAGGATTTTTGTAAATATTTCTTTCGGTGGTAATTAATGTTTGATTGGTATTTGTTTCAGGATTGGTGTGTTTTTTATTTCGATGTAATTCGTGATACTGTACTTTTTCATTGAAATGACGATTTTTCGACTGGTTCAAGTTTTTCTCGGCGATTTCTTGATGATTTAATGAACTTGAGAATTGGGGATTATTAATATTTCCGTTCGAAATACCGTGGAAGGTTTTTTCAAATTGAGAATTTGATTTATTGCTTGAAACTTGAGAAAATTGATCTTGTTCTTTGGTTTCACGTTCGGAAGTTAGGAGGATATTTTGATTGGATGAATTGTGGTCGGAATTCTCATTATTTTTTCTGTAACCTAAAATTTTGCTCTCTTGCGAATAATATTGGGTTGGTAAATTATCAATAACTTCCGATTCACTGGGAAATGATTTTCTATTTTTCTTTTCAATTTCAATGGAAAATTTTGTTTTCAATGGATCTGTTCCTGAATTTACCGTTAATGATATTTCATTTCCTAATTTATCATTATGAATCGTTGGAGTAATTTGCGTTTCAATATTAAATTGATTTTTTTCATTTTTCTCCTCTTTCCAGGACTCATGATTTTCATTATTGTGAATCCATTGTCCAATTTTGAAACTTCCTTCGGCAATTGGAATTAGAGTTTTTTGGGAATTTTTTGTAGATGAATCGTTGTTGATCACGAAATTCATGAGAGCAGATTGAATAATTTCATCTGTTATCCACTTTATTGAATGCTCTTCATGGTCTTTCTTGAGTACATTTCTGATCGAATTAATTAACATTGTTTCAACGTGGGAATTTTGGAAAATTTCTTTTAAATTAGTTATTTTATAATTTTCTTTCAGAGTGGAATTATATTCTCGAAGAATTTTGCTTACTGTTTGTAGTAAAATATGCTTTTCACTGATTGTCAATTCGGAAAATAGTTTTTGTAAATGATTTTCTTTTGTTGCAGAAATTCCTGGTCCAAATTTATTTGTACCTCCCGAAGCTTTACCAGTTGGTTCGTTTGACTTGTTAGTTCCACCTTCACCAGGTTCAGTCTTCTTTTTTTTATCTTCTTCATCTTCTTGGGTTTTATCGTCTTCGTCTTCTGAACAAAAATTCTCTTCATAATCACTAAAATCTTCTTCTTCTTCTTCTTCTTCTTCTCCTTCCTCTGGAGAATCGTAAATTTCATAAGGATAATTATAGATATTGTTTAAATAATACGGATGACCGTAATTACAGCAAATAGGATAGCAAATTTTTTTGCAACCTCTTTTTTTCTGATTATTATTTCTGTGAATATGACGCTCAATTCTTTTTTCATTTTTTGATGATTTATTCAGAAATTTTGAGGGTTGGGATTTTTTATGAAAACTATAATCATAGTTAGGTTCTTTGATATTTGACAAATTGGTCGCTTCTTTTTCGGCAATTTTTTTTAATCCACTATCTTCAACAATTGAATTCCTCTTTGATAATTCGGAGTTTGACTGATTTCTGCAACGAAATATTAGATTTTTATTTTTATTTATTATAAAATGAAAATTTGTTTTACAAATAATATAAAATGTCGATTTCGTAAAATAAAAATTGCAGAAATAATGAATCTACAAATTTTATAAAATATAAATTGATTGAAAAATTATTTGCTAAGTTTATCTAATAAAATAAAAATTGAATGAAAAATTATTCTAGAAGTTAATTTAATATATTATGATGAATTATTTAAATTAATATTAATTAATTAATATTGAATTAATATTTATTAATTAAATTATTTCAAAAATTGTTATAGAAGTTAATTTAATAAAATCGAATAAAAAATTATTCTAAAAGATAATTAAAAAAATAATTAAAATGCTAAAAATTAAAGTTCAGTAAAATAGAAATTTGAATTAAAGAAAAATAAAATTAAAAAAATTAAAATGGGAATAAAATTGACAATAAAAGTTAACGGAGTTGAGGATTGGATTTCAAAAATTTAATTAATAATAATTTATATTTAATAATTTTGTTATTGTTGACGATAAAAGTGAGTAGTTCACTTTCATAATTTTTTATGGTTATATTAAAAATATTTTACTATTTTTTTATATGTTTTGGAGAAAATAAGTTACTAATAGTTGCATAATGTTATTTATCACTAAATTAGTTAAATTATAGTGTTACCTTGTTAAATTGCGTGATGATTGATTAATAACAATTCCATTCGTAAAGTTTGTGAGAAAAATATTCCCAGTCGATGCAACCAATAGCACATAGAATAATTTGCACTTCATCGTAATTTTATTTATTACTTTAACATCTTCTTTCAATTATTTTAATAAAAAATTATTTTTTCTTTAATTTCTATCACTTTTTTGCTTATTTAATCAACAATTATTGCAGTTTTCACACACTATTTTTAATTAACTCGAATTTATTGTAAAACTTAATTAGTTTTACAAATTATTTACACATTAGCAGAGTAAATAATTATTCTGCAAGTTCTTTTTTTATTTAATTTTTCAACAGTCAATTTCGATTTTATATTTATTCAATTAATTTCAATTTTATAATTTGAAATTAATTTCAATATTTTAATTTTGGAATTAACAATCATAAAGAATATTTTCTTCTCTATTTGATTTGCAAATTTTCCCAATTAAATCGAAAACAACATTAAATTAAAGAAACTTCAAGTTTAAAATAATATTCCTCTGACAGAAGTTATTGGGCTTGAAGTATTCGAGAGACTGATTAAAATGAAATTAATTGACACTTGTCTTTATATCATTGCGAAATATCCTGGTTATTGGATGCTGTTTCGAAATTTATATTCAGTTTAGTAGAGAAATGCAATTATATGTTTATAGACAAATATATATAGGAAATCAAGAATAATAATTAGAAAGTTAAACAAATTTTTGTTTACAAAACATATTTTATTAGGTGGAAGAAAAATATTTATGATACTCAATGTTCCCTAAATTGTTATATTATAAATTTCCGGTATTAATTTTTTCTTTTAATAATCATTCAATTTTTACTAAGAAGAAAAAATAGTGGAGACTTTGTGACAATTAAGAGTATATAAATTGTTTATTTTATATTCGCCCATGCACTATTGTCTCCAATTTCTCTGACATCAGTATAATTTTTGTCGCGAGAAACTTTCATTGAGAGTCAGGAAGCATAAAGAAATATAATATAAACTTCAATTATTGAGAAATCTCCTCATAAGATATTAACCTCTTTCAATCTTTCATAATAAGAAATATTGATTTTAATATTGTTGCATCATTTGCTCCAAATTTTTTTGTATGTTATTAACTAATTTTGTACTAATTTCTCTTCCTTAAAAATAATTTTAATACTAATACTAATAATAATACTATTCAAAAAGCAAATAATAGTTGTAATAATTATTTATTATTATAATTATTACTATTATAAAATTATTATTATTTTACACTTTGACATTAAGAATTGATTAAATTTAAATTCGTTAGAAACCTTCCGGTATTAGCGAAAAATCAATTGAAATAACAAAATCAAGGACAATGCTATCAAAAATCTATAGTAAATTGTCAGTTAAATAGATCATTACTTTCCTTTCGTAAACCATTCTCTGTACGATAATTTTATTTGTTATTAAATAAACATACAAAAATTATAGGTGAAAAAACCAATTTTCACATTTTTCTTTTTAAAGAGAAAAAACGTTCTTTTACTTTCGACGTACAGGCAGAAAATTTAGAGCAATGTAGTAAAAAATTATAAAATTACAATTATGTAAAATTAATAAAATAAAAAGTTGCAATTAAATTACGAAACAATGAGCATGAATGGATGGAAATTTTGGCTCTTGCTTTTGTTTCTTGCAAATTGTGAATCGACAAGAAGCACTAATTTCAAAAATTACTTATCACCTTTAATGAAATTTATTGAAAAAAATTCAACTAATTATCAAGTGGTGATATTAATAAACAATGAAACGGAATATTTGACTAATGACAATATAGTTAATGGAATTTTATCGAAATTCCCCTGTTTAGTGATAAATAGTTCAACGAAAAATAAGAAACTAGTGTCCCTACCCATTTTTGATGAACCAAGAGCAACAAGTTTTTTTATAATAATTGACAATGAACTGAAAAATAATAATTCATCGAAATTAAATATTATTGATTCGATTAATTTTATGAGAGCACTATCACCAAATAGAATTCGTCCAAAATGTTTAATAATAACATTCTCGATAGTTGAAGAAAAAATTCTTTACAAAGAACTACTTGAGTTTATGTGGTTAAAATTTTTTCTTGACACAACAATTTTCCAGTTGGAATTAAAGGAGTTGGATGAAAAATGGAAGGGATTATTTAATATTTATTCTAAACCACTTGATGCTTCGTTACATTCGTTTAATCCATTCACTGGTGAATACAGAATGGAGAAATTTTCACAAAAAAAACTATTATCAATGGTTTCCAAATAAATTACAAAATATGAATGGTTACAAGTTGATAGCTGGTGCATATCCCAGTCCACCTTACAGTCAATTACAATTCAATTCGAGTGGCAGTTTAATAAAATACTGGGGAGCGGATTTTGTTGCATTCGATGTTTTAGCGAAGGCAATGAATTTTTCGTTTATTGTTGTATCGTTTGCGAATGCATCAATTGGTGTCATTAATTTGAAGGATAATACGGCGGGAAGTATGCTTGGTATGTGTGTAAGAAATGAAATTGATATTCTATTGACGACAATATTATTTTCACGTGATTCAAAAAGAACTGTAACGGAATTCACGAGAATGGTTAATTGGGAGAATATCTACGCAATTGTACCAATAATACAGGGCGAGAAAAAAATTGTTGCGAATTCAGCGCTCTATAAGACGTTTACAATGTTTTTACTAGTAGTAGCTTTTTTCTCCATTATTACTGGATTATTTCGCTATGATCAATTGGGATTTATAAATATTATTGCAATACTCTCCGGTGGTAGTGTTGAAAATCCAACTACGTCAATTCACGAGCGTTTATTTTTTATTTCATTAATTTTTTTGGGATTTTTGTGTAGTTCTATATTTTTTGCTGGTTTTACGGAAATGAATATGCAAGTAATGTCGACAATGGAATTTAATACATTCAATGATCTTGATCGTTCGGGTTTAGATCTTTTAGTTTTTGTGAATATGTTTGATGTTACATTCGGTGACGCTGATGATGGTCCTTTATTGAGATTGAAACAAAAATCACGAAAGGTGACAACTGATTGTATACCACTGATTTTGAAGAATAAAAATATTTCTTGTTTGAAGGGGGGTACAACTATTGTTGCTGCAATAGAATTGTCGAAAAATGAAAGTGGACGTCCAACATTGACGGCAATGAAGGAGAAATTTTGGGGTTTTCGAACAGTTATGAATTTGGGTAGGGGTTCACCGTATAAGGAGAGATTTAATGAATTAATAATAAGATTGACTGAATCGGGTTTACGTGATAAGTGGAATGAACCGTATTCGTTTGCTGATACTTTAATACGTGGCAAGAGTCAAGATTCGTCTGATAAAGATGAATTTGGTTATGTGGAAAATCTTCTTCAGATTCTTCTTTTTGTTGCACTTCATGGTTATTTAATTGCATTTATTGCTTTTTTAGCTGAAATTTCTTTTAAATATTTTTTACGCTTGATTTCTTTCTTTCGGCATCGATATGAATTATATCGGAAAAAAATTGTTAAATAAAAATGGCTAATAAAAATTCCGAAAATCGTCGAAATAATTAAAATTTTGTAAATATAATGTAATAATGTTTTAGAATGATTAAAACAATCAAAACTTGAGAAAAAAGACGCTTAAATTTATTCTTTCTAATTCTAATAATTTGTATGAGCCGATAGTCACCAAAATTGTTGCTGAACATTATCCTGAAGGATAGACTATTTTGTTGTAACTTTAAAGCAGTAGCAGGTCCACCCGTATGCTATCAGACAATAGAAATTGATAAAAATTCGTCAAGCACTATATGGACATGTAATTTTAGCACAATCTCGTCGACAAGTTTTAGAAAGAACAGTGCGGAAACGTATACTTTTACACACAGGAAGAATAAATCATTAATACACCAAAAATTAAAATATGCAGTCCATATATCCTTGCAGAAGCGTCTTTGCTATTTTTTTCGGTGTTTTTTTTCTTTTAAATACATAAAAGAAAAATTAAATATTTTTATGGTAAGCAGAGCCAGTAAAACCGTGGACGGAAATGTTTGACGCTTCCGTTGAAGGCCCAACTTATCCTCAACCTAATAACTCACACACTTCTGAAGATCGTTTGCGTTTAAATGTCTATACAAATCCGGTACATCCAAGTAGTATAATTTCAAGTTGAAAAGAATATAATTATAATAATTATTTTCTTGATTATTATTATTATTATTATTATTATTATTATTATTATTATTATTATTATTATTATAGTAATTGGATTCCTTTCGAATATATATTCATTATAGGTGCCAACTAAATTTAATTTAGTGCTAATACTTTGGAAAAATTCTCTGATGTAAGTAACTGTATGTTAAGTTCAGTCTAAAGTCCCAACCATACTTGTACGTCAGAATTAACAACATAATTTCTTGAATACCTTTAAATTATTCTATTTTTAGTACACTGAAAAAAAAATTTGACAGAGTGTGCTTTTTACTCAGGCAACTTTTGCCTAAGAACAAAAGCAATACACGCAAAGCAATTGTTTCTTTCAAAAATTCCTTTTTTCTAAAGAAACAATTGCTTTACGTGTATTGCTTTTGTTCTTAGGTAAAAATTGCCTAAGTAAAAAGCACATTCTGGGAAATTTTTTTTTCAGTGTATTATTTTTAGTATTATTAAAGTTTTCAGCTGTAGGGGAGACTGCGGCTAAATGTAAAACTTTCAAAACAGTTTAAATTCATTATCTTTTGAACGGAAATAGTAAGAATATTGCAATTTTGATTATAGAAAGGTGTTATTACTCTAAATAAATGTCTCTTTGTAGTCTTAGTTATGTGACATTCTGTTCATTTTTGTAGTGTCCATAATATGAATGATGCGCAAATGAATATTATATTTGTTAATTAAAATTGAAAATGTGTTTCGACAATTCTATTGTAGTAATAGAACAATGACGTGTGAGTCATTCACAAATTATATCGACGAGAAACCAAATTTTGAGAATCAGTCCTCGATCCGTCGCTATGATTAGATTAGTTGTTTGTATTTATTGAAATTTATATTTTATTTGGAAATTGTGTGTTTAAATTGTAATAATTTTATTTAATTTTAATTCATGAAACTGTTGTTATCTACACGGAAAAAAATTATTTTCAGTGATTACAATAGTCTACATTACAGCTCGGATATGTGACCACTTTTTGGAATGATTACGAAGACTATGTAATGTGTTAAGAATTTAGTAGGAACGATTACTACAGCTGTTGTAAGGGATACCTTCATGTTTGTACTCCTTACAACAGCTACAGTAATCATCACAAAAAGTGGTCACATATCCGAACAGTAATATAGACTATTGTAATCATTATGAATAAATTTTTCTCCGTGTAGGAATGTGAAGTAAAAATACTGTGTTTTTGAACTGAATATTAATTAATTAATTTATGCAACTCAATATATTATAAACAACTTATTAAAATCGTTGCTTTGTGTAGTTCGTTTATGTGTTATTATTAGACTGTGAGTTGTGACAAATGTGATTTGGATTACTTTACATTCCCCGCCAATCTACAAAGAAAATTCTAAGTGAATTATATTTCCGTGGCTTTTGTAAGATTGTTCAAATATGTTGTTTGGGTCCCCTAAAGATGTACCTAAAGGTATTTGCTAGATATATTTAGTCATATTTTGTATATTTGTTGTTAAAGCCAAAACGCACCCTGGGGATAAAGTTAAGTGTATTTTTTCCATGTTTTTTTTACATTTTTCTTGTTTTTCGGGTTTTTTGTTTAAAAATTATTTATTTTACATTAGGAAAGTATGCGGTCGAAAAACAAGACCGGTTACGTGAAATAAACTCAACATTTTTTTTTATTTTAAAATTTTAGTTTATTAACTCTATAACTGTTCTAAAGCTATTGTTAAATAAACACAGATGTTTTATTAACTAAATTACCTTAACTTAAAGAATAACTTAAATTATTCACTACTTAACACCTATCAAAAAGTAGTTTTAGTAGGCTAGAAATAGAATTTAACATTTAGCTACAGCATGGGGCTAAATGTTAAAAAATCAAAATATTTAAAAATGGACAAAACATGTATTTTACTCGAAAATATCTAAAACTTTTTTATTGAAAGTTGTAGTGATGCATAACAATAGCAGATTTTCAAATATCTCACTTCATATTGATCGTTTTCAAAAAATACTAACAAAGTAAATATCGTTCATTCACTTGTTTTTTTATATATCGTATCATACTGAAATATCGACCAACTCCGAACGATAATTTCGGTTTTTAAAAATTAAAAAAATAAATTTTTAATATAATAATAATAATAATAATAATAATAATAATAATAATAATAATAATAATAATAATAATAATAATAATAATAAATAAAATAATAAAATAAATAATTTTAAAAATTATTCTACAATGACAGAAGAAAATAAAAAAATTAATTTTACGAGGGGACTACTTATAACGCAGTGACTCGTTAAAGAAAACAGTATTTTCACTAAAAAGGAAACTCAAGAAAAGAGAATTTTCATCATTTTACTTTTGTAAATTTACACTGTCAATAATAAAATGAATCCAATGTTACAAAATTTAATTTATTCTTCTTTGGTTTAATTTTAAAAAATTATTTATTGTTCCTAAAGTATGACAAAAACAATACCAATTAATATCTGGGTCATCAAAATTAATTTAATTAACAATATTCATAAAAAGTAACCACAGCCAATAATCAGCAGAAGATGAAAAATATTTTTTTGTGCGAACTTTATCTTCTGCTTACTAACAATTGTTAGTACGAAAATTGTTTACTGGACCTAAACTATTGCTAGAACAATTCCAATTAATATCTGGGTCATCAAAATTAATTTAATTAACAATTCATAAAAAGTAACCGCAGCCGATAATCAGCAGAAGATGAAAGATTATTTTTTGAGCTAACTTTATGTTTGGTTTGTTAATTCTTAATAAAGAAATTATATACTGTTCCTAAGCAATAGCTAGAACAATATTTCCTCAAAAATCTTTAAAAACAGGCAAAATTAGAGAAAATTTTTTAAATTCCATACTATTTCCAGGCTCTATGGCAACCATGCAACATTAAATTCTTCTTTTTTCTGTACTCTTTTTGTCTGTTCTAATAAGAAATTAAAGCTTATTATAACATTTTTTTAAATTAAATTCTTTTTAAACTATTTATTTTAAAATATTATTTTTGCAAAATAATTTTAAAAAATTTTGGAAAGTACATTCACTTGAAATTCGTTGAATTTCATAATAAATAACAGCATTTTTTTTTTTTTTTTTTTTTAATTGTTTATACTCCTGCCCTATTGGCCTTACGCACTTCGACAAGAGTCCCCGAGAAATACTTTTTTTGGATTAAGCATAACCATTCTACTTTAGAAATTTTCTACATATTAACCTAATTTTTCGTCTACAGCCGACTTTATTAGGAGTACTCGCATTACGCCTGGACTACCCGTCAATGGGTTTTCTCGCCAGAGAAGAGGGAAACTGTAGAAAACCTCTCTGAGTACAACCGGTTTATCGACAGTCGAGTTCTAATGGTGTGTACCGGACAATAATCGACGGTGCACATCATTATACCTCGACGTCAAACCTCCCGCTCAGATTGTCTCACGTGCCGGAAAAATACCAAGCCAAGTAGGCGCGAACCAAGGGTACTTATACCCTTGGTCCTTAAACGACCACCAACGCCAGGCATCTATCCGACTGAGCCAATCTGTCGGTAAATAACAGCATTAATTGTAATAAACATTTGAATTTAAACCTTCAGAAAAATTATACACGGAAAAAAAAAGTACGTGAATCCTTCCTTGAAAGTGCTTGACTTTTGGATAGGACACAAAATACAAGGCTGTTCCATATACTTTTTATTAGAAAATATAAGAAAGTCCTAGAATTATTCTAGTACTAGTATGGGCAACAGTGTTTTTTAAATTTTAACGAAAAGTCATTTGTTCAGTTTTATAAAGTACGTGAAAGATTAGTTGACTGCGCTTGAAAATTCTGTAGACCATGCGCAGTGTGCGTTGTGCGTTTCTACCCAAGGTAAATGCCAGCTGATCGTCTGTTTCCGTTTGTGTTAATTTCAGATGTGAATATACTATTATTTTATGAAAAACAAATAGTGTTAATATATATTTGTCTTCAAGAATTGACTTTCAAAAAAATATTTTTTGTTTTGTGTTTCTCACAAAACAGAATGTTATGTAAGTCTCAGTTTTCAGTGAAATAGCATGTCTCAGAAGTCGTGAAAAATTTCACCAAGTGGTATATAAGAACAATTCGATACGTACTTTTAAGTGTTAAGTGTGTGTTTATAATTAAGTTATACGCGAATATATGTGTGTGTTATAGATTAGTTCATAAGTGTTGACGAACGTCGAAAAGTGATACAATAATTGTTCTTTGTTTGTGTGATTAATTATCCAAATATGTGAATGAATGAGTGAATTTCAGAAAAACTCTGTGAACAACTGGAAATTATTTTTTTTATTTTACAGTTTTTTTTAAAGTCAATGAAATTCTCAAGCAAGGTACTAGAAATTTTCATTGACTGCTTTTGAAACTCCCATGCAAAAGTACTAGACTGTTTTTAGTATTTTGTGTCGTATCCAAAAGTCAAGTACCGAGTCAATGAAAAATTCACGTACTTTTTTTTCCGTGTAGACTGGGAGCGTTCACAAAAATGATGTCACGGAATTTTTTGAGATTTTCGACCCCCCCCCACTTCTTCCCCTGTCACGCAATTTCACATGTGAAAAATACATTGTGTCACGTTTAGTAAATACCACCCCCCCCCCTACCTCCAAAAATGTGACATCATTTGTAAATGCTCCTACTGCAAAGAAAAAGGTAGGAGAAAAATTATTTTCAAAGTTTCCACAATGAATTTAATTAACTTTGAATAAATATTACATGAAAATTATTTATTTAGTTATTAATTATTATCTATTTATAATTAATAACAAATTCATGATAAAAAACAGTGGAAAATTGAAAAATTACTAACAAATTTTCTAAATAAATAACAAGTAATTTCTTCACGGGACTGACTTCTGCAACAAAATATAAGATTTTTATTTTTGTTAGGTATAAATTAAATAATAAAAATAATAAATAAATAATAATTATTTATTATTATTATTATTTTACATTTTGATATTAATGATAAATCGTCCAAGTGCCCATCCTGCCGGAAGGACGTTCCGAAAAAAAGGCTTTTAAAAAAAGGGAATTCAACTTTTCTTTTCTGGCACTCTTTGGGATTAAAGTAGACGAAAAGACGAAAAAATACATATTTTTGCCTTTTTAAAATAATAATATTAAACCATTTTTCAAAGCCTTCAAACTTACTATGTTTCTAAACAGTGAAAAAATCATTTTTTCGTAAATTTAATGTAAAATCCCCAAAAATCAATATTTTTTGATCGGACAAGTCTCTTTCTCTTCAGAAACGTTCAAAGAATGAAACCTAATTGTTCAATTAAAAAAAAATTCATTTTTAATATTGTTCAGTATATTTGAGTAATACTTAGGCGCGAGTCCCTTCGAAATTGCGCTATAAAATTAATATGGAAGCAGATAAATATAAAACTAAATATATCGTTGGAAAGGTAATGAAACAAGCTTTCAAATGATGTAAATATCGAGTCTTTAAATTTATAAACCTGGGCTAGGTAGTCTCTTAAATAAAGCGAAAAGCGTCCTGCCGGCAGGACCGGGCTTCGTCATTCTGTGACTAAAAATTATGTGAATTTTTGGAACGTGTAACTTCTTCAAACTACCCAGCCCTTAGTTTTGAACTTACAAGCTCGATATTTATATGCGCTGAAAGCTTGTTTCGTTACCTTTCCAATGATATATTTCATTTTTTATTTATCTTAATCCATGTTAGTTTTCTTTAGTGATTTCGGAGGGACTCACCTGAGTCTTTTTCGTCCTGCCTGAAGGATGTTGGACGATCTATCATTAAGAATTGATTAAATTTAAATTCGTTAGAAACCACTCGGTATTAGCGAAAAATCAATTGAAATAACAAAATCAAGGACAATGCTATCAAAAATCTATAGTAAATTGTCAGTTAAATAGATCATTACTTTCCTTTCGTAAACCATTCTCTGTACGATAATTTTATTTGTTATTAAATAAACATACAAAAATTATAGGTGAAATACCAATTTTCACATTTTTCATTTTAAAGAGAAAAAACGTTCTTTAACTTTTGACGTACAGGCAGAAAATTTAGAGCAATGTAGTAAAAAATTAAAAAATTATAATTATGTAAAATTAATAATATAAAAAGTTGCAATTAAATTACAAAACAATGAGCATGAATGGATGGAAATTTTGGCTCTTGCTTTTGTTTCTTGCAAATTGTGAATCGACAAGAAGCACTAATTTCAAAAATTACTTATCACCTTTAATGAAATTTATTGAAAAAAATTCAACTAATTATCAAGTGGTGATATTAATAAACAATGAAACGGAATATTTGACTAATGACAATATAGTTAATGGAATTTTATCAAAATTTCCCTGTTTAGTGATAAATAGTTCAACGAAACATAAGAAACTAGTGTCCCTACCCATTTTTGATGAACCAAGAGCAACAAGTTTTTTTATAATAATTGACAATGAACTGAAAAATAATAATTCATCGAAATTAAATATTATTGATTCGATTAATTTTATGAGAGCACTATCACCAAATAGAATTCGACCAAAATGTTTAATAATAACATTCTCGATAGTTGAAGAAAAAATTCTTTATAAAGAACTACTTGAGTTTATGTGGTTAAAATTTTTTCTTGACACAACAATTTTCCAGTTAGAATTAAAGGAGTTGGATGAAAAATGGAAGGGATTATTTAATATTTATTCTAAACCACTTGATGCTTCGTTACATTCGTTTAATCCATTCACTGGTGAATACAGAATGGAGAAATTTTCACAAAGAAACTATTATCAATGGTTTCCAAATAAATTACAAAATATGAATGGTTACAAGTTGATAGCTGGTGCATATCACAGTCCACCTTACAGTCAATTACAATTCAATTCGAGTGGTAGTATAATAAAATACTGGGGAGCGGATTTTGTTGCACTCGATGTTTTAGCGAAGGCAATGAATTTTTCGTTTATTGTTGTATCGTTTGCGAATGCATCAATTGGTGTCATTAATTTGAAGGATAATACGGCGGGAAGTATGCTTGGTATGTGTGTAAGAAATGAAATTGATATTCTATTGACGACAATATTATTTTCACGTGATTCAAATAGAACTGTAACGGAATTTACGAGAATGGTTAATTGGGAGAATATCTACGCAATTGTACCAATATTACAGGGCGATAAGAAAATTGTTGAGAATTCAGCGCTCTATAAGACGTTTACAATGTTTTTACTAGTAGTAGCTTTTTTCTCCATTATTACTGGATTATTTCGCTATGATCAATTGGGATTTATAAATATTATTGCAATACTCTCGGGTGTTAGTGTTGAAAATCAAACGTCGTCAATTCACGAGCGTTTATTATTTATTTCAATAATTTTTTTGGGATTTTTGTGTGGTTCGATATTTTTTGCTGGTTTTACGGAAATGAATATGCAAGTAATGTCGTCAATGGAATTTAATACATTTAATGATCTTGATCGTTCGGGTTTAGATCTTTTAGTTTTTGTGAATATGTTTGATGTTACGTTCGGTGAAGTTGATGATGGTCCTTTATTGAGATTGAAACAAAAAACACGAAAAGTGACAACTGATTGTATGTCGACGATTTTAAAGGAGGTGAATAGAAATATTTCTTGTTTAGGGATGGGTACAAGTATTGTTGCTGCAATAGATTTGTCGAAAAATGAAAGTGGACGTCCAACATTGACGGCAATGAAAGAGAAATTTTGGGGTTTTCGAACAGTTATGAATTTGGGTAGGGGTTCACCGTATAAGCAGAGATTTAATGAATTAATAATAAGATTGACTGAATCGGGTTTACGTGCTAAGTGGAATGAACCGTATTCGTATGCTGATACTTTAATACGTGGCAAGAGTCAAGATTCATCTGATAAAGATGAATTTGGTTATGTGGAAAATCTTCTTCAAATTCTTCTTTTTGTTGCACTTCATGGTTATTTAATTGCATTTATTGCTTTTTTAGCTGAAATTTCTTTTAAATATTTTTTACGCTTGATTTCTTTCTTTCGGCATCGATTTGAATTATATCGAAAAAAAATTTTTAAATAAAAATTGCTAATAAAAATTCCGAAAATCGTCGAAATAATTAAAATTTTGTAAATGTAATGTAATAATGTTTTAGAATGATTAAAACAATCAAAACTTGAGAAAAAAGACGTTTAAATTTATTCTTTCTAATTCTAATAATTTGTATGAGCTGATAGTCACCAAAATTGTTGCTGAACATTATCCTGAAGGATAGACTATTTGGTTGTCACTTTAAAGCAGTAGCAGGTCCACCTGTATGCTATCAGACAATAGAAATTGATAAAAATTCGTCAGGCACAATATGGACATGTAATTTTAACACAATCTCGTCGAGAAAGTTTTAAAAAGAACAGTTCGGAACCGTATACTTTTACACACAGGAAGAATAAATCATTAACACACCAAAAATTAATATATGCTGACAATATATCCTTGCAGAATCGTCTTTGCTATTTTTTCGGTGCTTTTTTTCTTTTAATTACAAAAAATAAAAATTAAATATTTTTATAGTAAGCAGAGCTAGTAAAACCGTGGACGGAAATGTTTGATGCTCCCGTTGAAGTCCTAGCTTGTCCTCAACCTAATAACTCGTTGACTTTTGAGGATCGTTTGCGTTTAAATGTCTTTACAAATCAGGTACATCCAAGTAGTATAATTTCAAGTTGAAAAGAATATAATTATAATAATTATTTTCTTGATTATTATTATTATTATTATAGTAATTGGATTCCTTTTGAATATATATTCATTATAGGTGCCAACTAAATTTAATTTAGTGCTAATACTTTGGAACAATTCTCTGTAAGTAACTCTGTATGTTTAGTTCAGTCTAAAGTCCCAACCATACTCGTACGTCAGAATCAACAACATAATTTTTTGAGTACCTTTAAATTATTCTATTTTTAGTACACTGAAAAAAAATTTGATAGAGTGTGCTTTTTACTCAGTCAACTTTTGCCAAAGAAGAAAAGCAATACACACAAAGCAATTGTTTCTTAAAAAAAAGCAATTTTTGCCTTTTTTAAAGCAAAAATTTTAACTAAGGCAATTTCTACCTTTTTTAAAGGCAAAAATTGTTTTTTTCTAAAGAAACAATTGCTTTACGTGTATTGCTTTTGTTTTTAGGTAAAAATTGACTAAGTAAAAAGCACATTCTGTCAAATTTTTTTTTCAGTGTATTATTTTTAGTATTATTAAAGTTTTCAGCTGTAGGGGAGACTGCGGCTAAATGTAAAACTTTCAAAACAGTTCAAATTCATTATCTTTTGAACGGAAATAGTTAGAGTATTACAATTTTGATTATAGAAGAGTGTTATCACTCTAAATAAATGTCTCTTAGTTATGTGACATTCTGTTCATTTTTCTGGTGTTCATAATATGAAGTGTGTTTCGACCCTACATTTTAAATTTTTACGTAGAAGAAAATTTCAACTTTTAATATGTTGGACTGAGGTTGTGGATAATGTTGGAAACAGTTAGTTAACTAATAAAAGTATTTATTATAGTAACGAGATTTAGCGAAGTATTCGTCAGAAGGGCATATTAATTACTCAATCCATAAAAAAAGAAATATGATAAGCACAATATATAAACAGGGTCGTAGATAGTAACTCATATATTCAAAAAAGTATATATTTTTTTGATTTATTCTCATCGACAAAAGTATTTTAGCCTGTTTTGGTTCTCTAAAGATGTAGGGGAGAGGGCCCTAAGGTGGTCACCCATCTTTTGAACGACTGTAGATTTCAAATGGAATTATATATAAAGGTCAATAATACGGCGTTTGAAACTTTATCTTATTACCTAACTTCCTATCATAAAGTTTTTTTCATTTTATTAATAAAAAAAAAGTTATAGCACTTTTTAAAAAAAGTTGAAAATTCGACTTTTAAAAAAGTGGCCCCAAGGTGGTCACCATAGAAAAATCCACTAAAAAAGTTTTAAAAAAATGTAAAAAACGTATTACTAAGTTGTTTATTTAATATTAATTGTTTTTCAGGATCACAGAAACATATTACATATTTTTTTTGCACTTTGTCCTTTCGTCAAAAATGATACTTTTTGTGTATGTATTAGATAGGTAAAATTTTTAAAATAATTCTATTTCATTATTATTCATTATAAAACTTAAAAATTGATAAAATCCACATTCACAGTGATAAATGTTGATAAATATGGCGTATAAACACATTTTCATAAAAAATCAAAAGTGACCACCTTGTGGCCAAAAAAGTGTCCACCTTAGGGCCAAGACACAATTTTTTAAACGTTAATGAAAAATTTTTTTAAAGCACAATATTAATTATATTCATTTGGAATATTATTGTACGATATATAAAGATAATTATAACGATTTTTACTAATTTAAAATGGTTAATTTCGATGATTTTAACACCCTGAGAAAAAAATTTCTCGATCATTTAAAAACAGAAATTTTACGACGTTCACGTTACAAAGAGACTCATACGACTATTTACTTCAAAACTTTACTAAAATCTTTGTCTTCTCAAATAATAACAATAACAAAAAGCATTTGAAGATACTAACTAATGTACAAAAATTTTCTAAGGGTGACCACCTTAGAGCCCTGACCACCTTGGGGCCCTCTCCCCTACCTAAAGGTATTTGCTAGATATATTTAGTCATATTTTGTATATTTGTTGTTATAGCCAAAACGCACCCTGGGGCTAAATGTTAAGTATATTTTTTCCATATTTTTTTACATTTTTCTTGTTTTTCGGGTTTTTATGTTTAAAAATTATTTATTTTACATTAGGGAAGTATGCGGTCGAAAAACAAGACCGGTTACGTGAAATAAACTCAACATTTTTTTTTATTTTGAAATTTTAGTTTATTAACTCTATAACTGTTCTAAAGCTATTGTTAAATAAACACAGATGTTTTATTAACTAAATTACCTTAACTTAAAGAATAACTTAAATTATTCACTACTTAACACCTATCAAAAAGTAGTTTTAGTAGGCTAGAAATAGAATTTAACATTTAGCTACAGCATGGGGCTAAATGTTAAAAAATCAAAATATTTAAAAATGGACAAAACATGTATTTTACTCGAAAATATCTAAAACTTTTTTATTGAAAGTTGTAGTGATGCATAACAATAGCAGATTTTCAAAAATATCTCACTTCATATTGATCGTTTTAAAAAAATACTAACAAAGTAAATATCGTTCATTCACTTGTTTTTTTTATATCGTATCGTACTGAAATATCGATCAACTCCGAACGATAATCTCGGCTTTTAATAGAAAATAAAAAATTATCAGTCTACAATGACAGAAGAAAATAAAAAAATTAATTTTACGAGGGGACTACTTATAACCCAGTCACTCGTCAAAGAAAACAGTATTTTCACTAAAAAGGAAACTCAAAAAAAGAGAATTTTCATCATTTTACTTTTGTAAATTTACACTGTCAATAATAAAATGAATCTAATGTTACAAAATTTAATTTATTCTTCTTTGGTTTAATTTTAAGAAATTATTTATTGTTCCTAAAGTATGACAAAAACAATACCAATTAATATCTGTGTCATCAAAATTAATTTAATTAACAATTCATAAAAAGTAACCACAGCCGATAATCAGCAGAAGATGAAAAATTATTTTTTGAGCTAACTTTATGTTTGGTTTGTTAATTGTTAATAAAGAAATTATATACTGTCCCTAAGCAATAGCTAGAACAAAATTTTCTTTAAAATCTTTAAAGACAGGCAAAATTACAGAAAATTTTTTAAATTCCATTCTATTTCCAGGTTTTCCATACCTTCTCCAGGTTTTCCAAGATTTCCAGGCTCTGTGTCAACCATGCAATATTAAATTCATCTTTTTTCTGTACTCTTTTTAAGTCTGTTCTAATAAGAAATTAAAGCTTATTATAAATTTTTTTAAAATTAAATTCTTTTTTACTATTCATTTCAAAATATTATTTTTGCAAAATAATTGTAAAAATTTTTGGAAAGTATTTGAAATTCATTGAATTTCATAATAAATAACAGCATTAATTGTAATAAACATTTGAATTTAAACCTTCAGAAAAATTATAGACTGGGAGCGTTCACAAAAATGATGTCACGCAATTTTTTGAGATTTTCGACCCCCCCCACTCCTTCCCCTGTCACACAATTTCATGCAATTTTATATGTGAAAAATACATTGTGTCACGTTTAGTAAAGACCCCCCCCCTTTCTCCAAAAATGTGACATCATTTGTAAATGCTCCTACTGCAAAGAAAAAGGTAGGAGAAAAATTATTTTCAGTTTCCAGAAGAAATTTAATTAATTTTGAATAAATAGTACATGAAAATTATTTAGTTATTAATTATTATTTATATATAATTAATAAAAAATTCATAATAAAAAATAGTGGAAAATAGAAAAATCACTAAACAAATTTTCTAAATAAATAACAAGTAATTGGAATAATTCTAAAAGAATAAAAAACAATTGGAAAAATAATTATTAATTATAATTTACGAATTGTTGTTGTTGATTTTGATGATTTATTCAGAAATTTTAGGGATTGGAATTTTTTATAAAAAATATTATAATCCTCGTTAGGTTTTTTGATATATGACAAATTGGCCGCTTCTTTTTTTCAATCCACTATCTTCATTAATTGAATTCCTTTGGATAATTCGGAGTCTAACTGATTTCTGCAACAAAATATAAGATTTTTATTGTTAATCCTATTTTAATTCGATTATCGGAAGAGTGATAATCTATATATTAAGATTTTTATTTTTGTTAGGTATAAATGAAATAATAAAAATAATTAATAAGAAGCCATTCAAGTACTACTTAAACATATTTTTCAGGTTTTTAGACCCCCCCTCCCCCATCGTAAGATTTTTCACATGCATTAACGCCATTTTTTCTAATGGAAATGAGCAAAAGCCCCCTCCCTCTTAAATCCTTACGTAATACTTGAATGGTCCCTAAATAATAAATAATAATTATTTATTATTATTATTATTTTACATTTTGATATTAAGAATTGATTAAATTTAAATTCGTTAGAAACCTTTCGGTATTAGCGAAAGATCAATTGAAATAACAAAATCAAGGACAATGCTATAAAAAATCTACAGTAAATTGTCAGTTAAATAGATCATTATTTTCCTTTCGTAAACCATTCTCTGTACGATAATTTTATTTGTTATTAAATAAACATACAAAAATTATAGGTGAAAAAACCAATTTTCAGATATTTCTTTTTAAAGAGAAAAAACGTTATTTTACTTTTGACGTACAGGCAGAAAATTTAGAGCAATGTAGTAAAAAATTAAAAAATTATAATTATGTAAAATTAATAATATAAAAAGTTGCAATTAAATTACAAAACAATGAGCATGAATGGATGGAAATTTTGGCTCTTGCTTTTGTTCCTTGTGAATTGTGATTCGACAAGAAGAATTAATTTAAAAAATTACTTATCACCTTTAATGAAATTTATTGAAAAAAATTCAACTAATTATCAAGTGGTGATATTAATAAACAATAAAACGGAATATTTGACTAATGACAATATAGTTAATGGAATTTTATCAAAATTCCCCTGTTTAGTGATAAATAGTTCAACGAAAAATAAGAAACTAGTGTCCCTACCCGTTTTTGATGAACCAAGAGCAACAAGTTTTTTTATAATAATTGACAATGAACTGAAAAATAATAATTCATCGAAATTAAATATTATTGATTCGATTAATTTTATGAGAGCATTATCAGTAAATAGAATTCGTCCAAAATGTTTGATAATAACATTCTCGATAGGTAAAGAAAAAATTCTTTACAAAGAACTACTTGAGTTTATGTGGTTAAAATTTTTTCTTGACACAACAATTTTTCAGTTGGAATTGAAGAAATTGGATGAAAATTGGAAGGGATTATTTAATATTTATTCTAAACCACTTGATGCTTCGTTACATTCGTTTAATCCATTCACTAGTGAATATAGAATGGAGAAATTTTCACAAAAAACCGATTATCAATGGTTTCCAAATAAATTACAAAATATGAATGGTTACAAGTTGATAGCTGGTGCATATCCCAGTCCACCTTACAGTCAATTACAATTCAATTCTAGTGGTAGTTTAATAAAATACTGGGGAGCGGATTTTGTTGCACTCGATGTTTTAGCGAAGGCAATGAATTTTTCGTTTATTGTTGTATCGTTTGCTAATGCATCAATTGGTGTTATTAATTTGAAGGATAATACGGCGGGAAGTATGCTTGGTATGTGTGTAAGAAATGAAATTGATATTCTATTGACGACAATATTATTTTCACGTGATTCAAAAAGAACTGTTTCAGAATTCACGAGAATGGTTAATTGGGAGAATGTCTATGCAATTGTACCAATAATACAGGGCGAGAAGAAAATTGTTGAGAATTCAGCGCTCTATAAGACGTTTACAATGTTTTTACTAGTAGTATCTTTTTTCTCCATTATAACTGGATTATTTCGCTATGAACAATTGGGATTTATAAATATTATTGCAATACTCTCGGGTGTAAGTGTTGAAAATGAAACGTCGTCAATTCACGAGCGTTTATTATTTATTTCAATAATTTTTTTGGGATTTTTGTGTGGTTCGATATTTTTTGCCGGTTTTACGGAAATGAGTATGCAAGTAATGTCGACAATGGAATTTAATACATTCAATGATCTTGATCGTTCGGGTTTAGTTCCTTTAGTTCATGCGAATATGTTTGAGGTTACGTTCGGTGACGCTGATGATGGTCCTTTATTGAGATTGAAACAAAAAACACGAAAGGTGACAACTGATTGTTTACCAATGATTTTGAAGAATGTGAATAGAAATATTTCTTGTTTAAAGCCGGGTACAAATGTTGTTGCTGCAATAGAATTGTCGAAAAATGAAAGTGGACGTCCAACATTGACGGCATTGAAGGAGAAATTTTTTGGTTTTCGAACAGTTATGAATTTGGGTAGGGGTTCACCGTATAAGGAGAGATTTAATAAATTAATAATACGATTGATTGAATCGGGTTTACGTGATAAGTGGAATGAACCGTATTCGTTTGCTGATACTTTAATACGTGGCAAGAGTCAAGATTCATCTGATAAAGATGAATTTGGTTATGTGGAAAATCTTCTTCAGATTCTTCTTTTTGTTGCACTTCATGGTTATTTAATTGCATTTATTGCTTTTTTAGCTGAAATTTCTTTTAAATATTTTTTACGCTTGATTTCTTTCTTTCGGCATCGATATGAATTATATCGGAAAAAAATTTTTAAATAAAAATGGCTAATAAAAATTCCGAAAATCGTCGAAATAATTAAAATTTTGTAAATATAATGTAATAATGTTTTAGAATGATTAAAACAATCAAAACTTGAGAAAAAAGACGCTTAAATTTATTCTTTCTAATTCTAATAATTTGTATGAGCCGATAGTCACCAAAATTGTTGCTGAACATTATCCTGAAGTATAGACTATTTTGCTGTAACTTTAAAGCAGTAGCAGGTCCACCCGTATGCTATCAGACAATAGAAATTGATAAAAATTCGTCAGGCACTATATGGACATGTAACTTTAACACAATCTCGTCGACAAAGTTTTAAAAAGAACAGTGCGGAAACGTATACTTTTACACACATGAAGAATAAATCATTAACACACCAAAAATTAAAATATGCTGTCAATATATCCTTGCAGAATCGTCTTTGCTATTTTTTTCCGTGTTTTTTTTCTTTTAATTAGAAAAAATAAAAATTAAATATTTTTATAGTAAGCACAGCCAGTAAAACCGTGGACGGAAATGTTTCATGCTTCCGTTGAAGGCCCAGCTTGTCCTCAACCTAATAACTTGTACACTTCTGAGGATTGTTTGCGTTTAAATGTCTATACAAATCAGGTACATCCAAGTAGTAAAATTTCTAGTTGAAAAGAATATAATCATAATAATTATTATTTTGATTATTATTATTATTATTTTTATAATTATAGTAATAGGTTTTCTTTCGAATAAATATTCAGAATATACACGAAATATGCTCAATTGTTTGAGGCAAAAATCAGCGAACGAAATTACTAATAGTTTGGAACAATTCCCTGTAGGTATAATAACTCTGTATGTTTAGTTCAGTCTCAAGTCCCTTTAATTTCAAAGTTTTCAGCTGTAAACTAGAATAAGAATTCTTTTTTAAAGTGGCGAGAGAGGAAGTTAAGAAAGGGAACTTTTCTGCAATTAACGATTGGAATACAAAGTGGGAGGAAATAGCACCTATTATATTTGTTTACGAAAGAAATACTGCTAGATCTCGACGAATTAGTAGAGAATTAAACTCATTTTACAATCATGATGAGCCAATTACTGTCAATCATCTTCGAGACATTTCGGGAGTAATATGACATTTTCTTATTAGTTTTAATAATAATTATTCCCAAATCTTGATAATTGGATATTGTTTGTATTTTTCAGCTTCATTGTGACTCCATAATTTCCTATTTAGTTCATCGTCTTGTCCCCTTTTTATACATAAAAAGAAATTCCAAATTTCATCAAAGTTTCATTCTTTTTAAACTCTTTATTTCAAAATATTATTTTTGCAAAAAAAATTTTTTAAAATTTTGGAAAGTAAATTCGCTTGAAATTCATTGAATTTCAAAATAAATAACAGCATTGTAAATGAAATAAACATTTTAATTATACTTTCAAAAAAATTATAAACTACAAAAAAACAGATAGGAGAAAAATTATTTTTAAAGTTTCCGAAAGGAATTTAATTAGTTTTGAATAAATGGTACATGAAAAGATGATGAGGAAGAAAATATTCAATGATTCATAAATAAAATAAATGAATAATTACCTTTTTTTCTAATTGCAAAGAAAAAAGAAAAAATCGTACTTATAATAAAAATTACCGTGTGCTCTACTATTCTTGTTTTTCACTTATTCTATATCTCCCTTGTCTGACTCATATAAAATGTTTCACTCAACTCTTTCAAGCTTCAGTGTACAACTGACATTAGTGCGCAACACATTCAATTATATCTTTGATTTTCTTCAATATTTCTGTTTTTTTCACCATCAAGAGGAAAATAGAATCTAATAAAAAATATATTAGGAATAAATTTTTAAATTCGTCCTAAAAATGGGACGATTTACAAAAAAATATTTGTGCATATTTTTTGTTCTTGTTGGTATGAATATTTCTTCGGCACAAGATGAAGCTTTAGAGACACACGAGTTGAATTCATCCCTTGGTAAAGTGAAAGGTTCTTTAATGACAAGTAGATTGGGTAAAAAAATTTATTCTTTTCGAGGTGTAAGATATGCTGAACCACCTGTTGGTCAACGGCGATTTCAGGTAAGTGACAATTTCTATTCACTTCATTATTTATTTACTTTATTACACTGAGAAATTTTTTTGAATTTAAAAATAAGTATAGCAAACCAAGAAAATATGTTTGAATTACGTAATTTTTATTTTATCAAACTTATTAAGTATTGAATCGAAATTATTCTGTTTAATTCAAAAATACTTTTCAGTTGTCTGTATGACAATTCAAATACATTGTTTCCTCAGTGTACAAATATCAAAAATAATAATGATACACTGAAAAAAATGTATTTGATTCAAATAAACGAATACTTTTTTATCAATTAAATATTTACTTGTCTATTATTTATTTTATTTTTATTTATTTAGTTTAATAATGAATAATCAAATAAATATCTATACTTGAGTCGAGTAATTTTTATTTAAATCAAATAAATTTTATTATTGAACCAATAATAGAACCAAATTCAGTATTTGTTCTAATAATTTCAGTACTTTCAGAAAAATCCCGTTGACATAAAAAAAATTACTTGATACAAACAAATATTTATTTGATAATAGACAAGTAATCATTTATTTGATTCAAATAATTTTTTTCTGTGTAAAATTCACAGTTTAGGTTAAGTAACAATTGGCATAATAATAGTAATAAAAATAGTATAATACTAATAAAATCATAAAGCTTTGAAATCAAGTTCATGTTAATTTGAATTTGCATTTAATTACATTTGTCCGCAAAACGAAATGATGTGCAAATAAAATTATATTGTTTGATTACTTTGTGAAGAAAAAATATTATGTAATGCAAGGGAAGTTGTATAATGTACCTTCCTTTTATCCTTATTTCCGAGTATAGCTCTATTTGATCAAGGAGATGAAAATGATTTTTCAATTTAATCAAAATATTGCGCTGTAAAAAATTGAATTTAGTTCAAATAACCGATTACTTGTCAATTAGCAAATGAATATAATTACTTTAATCAAATAAATTTTATTTAAATCAATTAAATGCTATTTGCTGCAAATACTGATATGACTGGTTTAAATATAATTTATTTGATTCAAATAAAAATTACTTGATTCAAATAAAAATTATTTGTTTCAATTAAAAATTATTTGGTTCAAATAAAAATTACTTGATTCAAATCAAAATTAATTGTTTCAAATAACATTTAATTGATTTAAATAAAAATTACTTGATTCATGTAAATATTTATTTCATAACAAACAAGTAATCAGTAATTTGAATCAAATCAATATTTTTCCAGTGTAATAACAATTAAATTAATAATTTTATTAAGTATTCTATTAATAGTAATTTTAATAATATAGTCGATTGAATTAATAATACAATTGATTAAATTTTATTAGAGTATGTATTCATAATTAAATAAATAAATTTAGATTTATATAAATTTAGAATTCAGTATTAGAAAATTTGGATCAGAATATCAGATCAATATTAATTTAATTGAATTGTATTAAATATTAATTTTTTAAAAATATTTTTAATATTAATTTTCATTTAATTTTTGATTTAAAATAATTACAAAATTTGAAACATGAAAAAAATTTTCTTACGAATATTGAACATTCGGTGTTTAAAGAAATAGAATGAAGTAATGTAATTTTTAATTAATTCGGTAATTATTTTAATTTCATTCAAAAAATTATGTTTCAAAGTCATATTTTAATTGTAGAAGATAATTGTTTTTAATGCTTTTGAATAATAGAATGAATACTAAATAGTTCCTTATAGTGAAAGAAAAATTTTCGAAAAAATTAATTTCTATAATTAAATAATAGTAAAAAATAATAAAATAATAAAAATAATTAGATTAGACAAAAACTTTGACTTAAAACAAATATTTGGTTCAAATAAAATTTTGTTTGTTTAATTCATATTTGGTTCAAATAAAATTTTATTAGTTGAATTCATATTTGCTTTAAATACTGAAAGTATTGTTTCAAATACTGAAAGTATTGTTTCAAATACTGAAATTATTGTTTCAAATATCATTTAATTGATTTAAGTAAAAATTATTTGATTCAAGTAAATATTACTTGATAATAGACAATTAATCGTTTATTTGAATAAAATAAATTTTTTTTAATTAATCAAAGTTTTTTTTTGGTTTTAATCAAAAAGTTTACCAAAGAAGCATTAAATTACTAAGTTTAAAGTAAAAATTTAACGATAAAATTAGTAATAAAATTATTTTTTCGAAAATCAAAAGAAAGTGGTCAGAATTAACGATTTTTATTGCATAATGAGGACCTTGACTGCTGGCAGAAAATGCTATATAATAAAAAGTAACAGTCATATGACTTGGACGAGATGCGTAATAGTTTTTAAAGTCTCATGACAGCAGTTGTCTTAACAACTTCTTCCGTCGTGGTTCTTAAGGATTCTTTCAATGAATCACCTAGTGTCAATGTACAATAAATGCAACATACATATATCTATATGTACAGACATAATATATATATGAATTAATTTCGCCTTGAGGTAAATCGAGATTTACATATGTTTTATAAACAACGCTAAGTAGTTTTGATGTTTGCTTCAGTTAGTGCAATAATAGGAATTTACGTGAAAAATACGCGTTTCATTCAAATAAGTGACTAACATATATATATACGTATATACATATAAAGAGAATATGCAACAGGATCAAAGAATTAATTACTGCGCGAGATTAGTTCCGACAATTAACAAGATTACTTTTTACACGCGATGAAAATGGACTTTTAATAGTTTTTCACATAATTTTGCAATTTTTATTCCTTCACGTTTTATTTTCGCTGTATTTTTATTTTTAGTTGGAGAAAAAAAATGGAAAATAATATTTCGATATATCAATATTTTTATGCATCCAGAGAAATTTTTTATTTCAAGCAAAAATTATTTATTTCAGTCAAGAAAAAGTATGTAGTTGTCAAAGAATTGACTAAATGATCTATTTGTTAAAAATAAAAATTTTATTCGAAATAAATTAAAATTTTTACTTGAACCAAATTAAATTTATTTGAACTGTAAAAGATTTATTTGAACCGAATAAAATTTATTTGAACCGAATAAAATTTATTTGAACCGAATAGAATTTATTTGGACCGAAAAAATTTATTTGAACCAAAAAAAAGTTATTTGAACAAAAAAAAAGTTATTTGAACCAAATAAAATTTATTTGAACTGAAAAAAAGTTATTTTAACTGAAAAAAATTTATTTTAACTGTAAAAGATTAATTTGAATCGAATAAAATTTATTTGAACCGAAAAAAATGTATTTGAATCAAATAAAATTTATTTGAACCGAATAGAATTTATTTGTACCGAAAAAATTTATTTGAACAAAAAAAAATGTTATTTGAACCAAATAAAATTTATTTGAACTGAAAAAAAATATTAATATTATAAATTGAACCGAATAAAATAAAATTTAGCTGGCTCAGAAAAAAATTTATTTAACTCAAATAAATTATATTTGGTTGAAATAAAATTTTCCTCTTGGTGCACATTATATTTGATTAGACGTTTGATAAAAGGAAATCCCCGAAAAAAAATTTGTTGTAAAAAAATTCTCGTCGGTAAATTTTTTTTTTTTTTTTTTGAATAAAAAATAATTAACATATCATTAAACGAGTAGACTTATGCAATATACGCAAGCAATGGTAACAATTTCAAAGGGAACACAATTCTTTTCACGTTTTCCAATGAACAAATTTGTATTATTGTTGATTTGGTTGAATGAACATGACCAAAAAGAATTAAAAATAGGTCAATAATTGTTTAGCGTCGTGCGCATTTTTTTCTTCTTTTTTTTATTCTTTTTCATTTGTTACTTTGTACTTAGAATTTTTTTTTTCATCATCATTTTGTAATCGTTGAAGGTTATTAAAAAATAGGCACAAGGATTATATTCATAAAAATAATCGCAAACAATAAATAATTATTTAGGTTAATTATTATTTATTATATTATTTTAATTAAAAATAAGAAAAAATTATATTTTTTTGTATTTTTGATTGATTACTAATGTTTAATAATACATATACATATATTTTTATATAACATTTGATAATTTCTTATTTATTATTTTGAAAGCGAAAAAAAATTTGTCGAATTCGTCAAAAACTTAAATATCATAATTATTCTAAAAGCAAGCATGGAAAAAATTTTCCAGGTGATAATTGTAAAAAGGTATTTCAATTTATGAAATGTAAAGCGAAGAGTTGCGACAACTAATTCTTTCGTTGTTTGAAATGAGTAATTTAAGATAAGAGTAATGGTTTCCTGGAAACAAATTTTTTTTCAACTGTTAACAATTAAATTTAACGATCGATTAAATGTTTATTATTATTAGTTAGTCAACTGTGACATATTAATTATTATATTATTCCATTTAATTATTATTAACAACTATTGATTTTTAAATTGTAATTAAGAGGATTTAATTTTAGGATTTAAATTTCACTTGTTTATTGAATTTTCAGATTAAAATTTTATTTCTTTATTTTCATAATCAGATTTTAATTCATTTTGTTTTTTATTTAATTTTCAGATTTAAATTTCATTAGTTTATTTCATTTCTAGATTTAAATTTGATTTATTTATTTTATTATTCATAGGTTTTAATTTTAGTCGTTTGTCCTTATTTTCCAAATTTAATTTTAATTTTTTTTTTTTTACTTAAGTTTTAGATTTTAATTTGCTTTATTTATTTAATTTCCTGATTGAAATGTCATTTTTTTATTTAATTTCCAGATTTCATTAGTTTATTTAAATCTTATAGATTTAAATTTTATTATTATTAATCTTAGTTTCCAAATTTTAATTTTATTTATTTATTTTAATATTTATATTTTAATTTTATTCGTTTGTCTTTAATTTCCGAATTTAATTTTAATTTTTTTATTCGCAAGTTACATTTTTTAATTTTTTTTATTTATTTAATTTCGAGATTTATGTTTCATTAGTTTATTTCATTTTCATATTTAAATTTTATTTTGTTTTTTATTTAATTTCTAGATATAAATTTCAGATTTAAATTTAATTTTTCTATTTTAATATTCATAGGGTTTAAATTTATTCGTTTGTTCTTATTTTCCAAATTTAATTTTTTTTTTTTTTTTATTTAAGTTTTAGATTTTAATTTTCTTTATTTATTTATTTTCCTAATTTAAATGTAATTTTTTAATTTAATTTCCAGATTTAAATTTCATTAGTTTATTTAAATTTCAGATTTAAATTTGATATATTTATTTTAATATTCATAATGTTTTAATTTTATTCGTTTGTCTTTAATTTCCAAATTTAATTTTAATTTTTTTTTATGTAGGTAAGTTCCAGATTTTACCTTTTTTATAATTTTTTAATTTGATGATTTAAATGTAATTTTTAAATTAAATTTCCAGATTTAAATTACATTAGTTTATTTAAATTCCAGATTTAAATTTTATTTATTTATCTTAGTTTTCAAATTTTAATTTTTCTATTTATTTCTCTAAATTCCAGATTTAAATTTCATTAGTTTATTTAAATTTCAGATTTAAATTTTGTTTATTTATCATTAACTTTAAGTGTTTTACTTTTTTAAATACAAAATAATTGGAATTTTAATTATTTATAGAAATTTATTTTCTCAGCCAGCTGAACCAGTGAAAGCATGGACAGAAGTTTTTGATGCCTCACAAGAGGGACCAGCATGTCCTCAACCAGGAGATACAACAATTTCGGAGGACTGCCTTCGATTAAATGTTTATACAAATGAGGTAGAAAATTTTATAGAAATTGATAGATAAAGATAAAAAAATAAAATAATAAAAATATTTTTAATAAATATATTAAAAATAAAAATATATATAAATTTATGTAAATTAAATATGTAATTAAAATACAATTTTTATTTAATTAAATTTTGATATAATAAGAGGAAATTAATTTTCAGTTGCCCGACAAGGATAAAGAAGTGAAGAAACCAGTAATTGTATTCTTTCATCCAGGTGGTTTCTATGTTCGATCTGGACAGAGTCATTTGGAGGGTCCTGAATATTTATTGGATAAAGAAATTGTTCTAGTTACTGTAAATTATCGTCTTGGTTCTTTAGGTAAATATCGAAAAATTTTACTCCTTATTACTCCCTAAATTTTTTTTACTACTTTAAATTTAAATACAAAAAAAATTAAAATAAATAAGAAAATAAAATAAGATTTAAAAGATTTGAATTCCAATTATTCAATTTTAATTTCTAATGATTTAAAATTAAATCGAGTGCAGGATTCATGAGCACTGGAGATTCACTTCTTCCGGGAAATCTTGGACTCAAAGATCAAGTGGTGGCATTGCGTTGGATTAGGGACAATATCAAGGAATATGGCGGTGATCCTGATTCAGTGACAATAACTGGTTACAGTGCCGGAAGTTGGAGTGTCTCATTGCATATGGTGTCGCCAATGTCTAAAGGATTATTTCACAGGGCAATTGCAATGAGTGGTTCGGCTATTTATCAAAAACCCCTTCCAATGGAGCAGAAAAATTTGGCAATCAAGCAAGCTGAAATTTTGGATTGTCCCACTGACACCGTTGGTAATATGCTAATTTGTATGAATACAAAAACAGCCGAAGAATTCGCCAATTCCCTCTCACAATTTTTCGTAAGTTTTTCTCGCTTTTCTAAAATTATAAATAGTGAAAATTAACGATCACTCCGAGTCAAGGAGTGATCTCCGAGTCCTTGACTCGGAGTGATCGTTAATTTTCACTATTTATTAAAATACGACTGAGTGATAGAATCATCTCTACTCTTTCTAAAATTATATTTTAAATTCTTATTATTTTTATCGTTATCTAAAAAAAAAATCTATTTACTTTATTCATTTTTATTACTATTTGCGAGAATAATTATTGTGATTAAATAACTAATCAACTCTCTAAATTTTAATTAGTAAAAATAATAAATAATAATAATTTTAAATAGTACAATTCTACTAGCAATTAATAAAATTATTACCATGTAATTTTGGTTGACAACTTTTCATTATTTTATTAGTAACTTTCTACTAATTTAAATTAGTTATTTTTTATTACTAAAATATTATTAAAATTTTTGCTAAATAGTCAAATTTGACTGTTTTCTTAATTATTTATTTACTAATAATTAGATTTTTTTTACATATACAGTCAAATCTCGATAAGACAAAGCGCGATAACTCAAATTTTTCGGTAAGTCAAAGTAATTCTTGGGTCCCGTTCATTCCTTATAAGCATTATTAACATTTGATAACTCAAACTTTTCGATAACTCAAAGTTTTTTCGGTCTCCCTTCGAGTTTGTCTTATCGAGAGTTGACTGTAATTAGTTATATTATTTATTTTTTAGTATTTGCTGAAGCAAAAAATCAGTCGAGATTTTTACTAATAATAAGTTAATTTCTACTAATAATTTATTAGTAAAAATACTAATTTACTAACATACTAATTTATGATTTCTACTAATGATTAAGTACTTTATTTATTTATTTACAATGTCCTCAATTTATGCTAATTATTAGTTACTTATCTACTAATAATTAATTGTTTTCTACTATAAATTAATTTCTTTACTAATAATTAGTGACTAAATTTGAATTAGTAAAAATGTTTGCAAATTGTAATTACTGATTGACTTTTTGCTTTTGAATTAGTAAATTATACAAATAAATTAAAAGAAATTACTATTTATTTATTTATTTATTTATTTATTAGTAAAATTAACTAATTCAAAAGCAAAAAAGAAAATTCAAAAGCAAATAAATTTTACTAATAACTAGTAATTCTATTAATTTATTGATTATATTAAAATTTACTAATAATTAGTAAAGTTCATTTTTAGAATATATCAAAATGACTAAAATTACTAAAATTTTTGGAACCTAGTCAAATTTGGCTATTTTCTTAGTTTTTTCCAGTTAAAATTAGTTTTCTATTTACTCTTAAAATTTCATTTAGTAAAGTGTATATTAATTTGAATTATGAATGATTTTTTGCTTTTGAATTAATAAATTTTACTAATAAATGGTCATTTCTATTAATTTATTAGTAAAATTATTCAAAAAAATAGTAATTCGAAAGCAAAAAATAAAATTCAAAAGTAAATAAGTTTCACTAATAAATAGTAATTTATACTAATTTATTAGTAAATTTTAGTAAAATTTCTTAATTTAGTAAATTTTAATAAATTTTCTTAATTCAAAAGCAAAAATTTTCAAATAAAAATAATTTTCAAATTAATAGTGATTCAAAAGTAAAAAAAAAAATTTTTAAAGAAAATAAGTTTTACTAATAAATAGTAATTTATACTAATTTATTAGTAAATTTTAGTAAAATTTCTTAATTTAGTAAATTTTAATAAATTTTCTTAATTCAAAAGCAAAAATTTTCAAATAAAAATAATTTTCAAATTAATAGTGATTCAAAAGTAAAAAAAAAAATTTTTAAAGAAAATAAGTTTTACTAATAAATATTAATTTATACTAATTTATTAGTAAATTTTAGTAAAATTTCTTAATTTAGTAAATTTTAATAAATTTTCTTAATTCAAAAGCAAAAAATCAGTCACTAATTCAAATTAGTAGAAAACAATATTTAAAAAAATTTTTACTAATTAAAATTTAATGAGAATAAAATTGAATACAAGTAAATTATAAAACTAATTTTTACAATAAAATTAATATTTTGATTTCGAACGTAATAATATTTTTGGAAAAAATTTAGGAGTGGCATGGTGATCCAATTTTGGTATGGACCCCGGTTATAGAGCCGGAAGTGAATGGAGTCGAAAGATTCCTTCCGGACGATCCAGTGAAATTGATAAAAGAAGGCAATTTTTCACAAGTGCCCTTCATTGGCGGATTCAATAAAGATGAATTCGGTGGCGTTAGTTTGTGTAAATAATTTCAAATTTACCTTTTTTTGGTATTTTTATTTATTTACTTATTTTTTTGAATAAATAAATTTAACGCGCTCTGAAAAAGGGGTCTAAAGCAGCAAAAAATGAGAAATTATTTTTATGATCATAGTTTCACTTTGATTAAAGATAGATTTTTTACTTTTGTAAAATTAAAAACAATTTTCATGGAAAATTTTTTAAATGTAAAGAAAACAAAAAAAATAAATTAAAAAGTGATTGAAGTAATAAAATAAAAAAGAGAAATTAAAAATAATACTACCATAAACGTAAATTTACAGTTTTTTTAAAGATATCAAATTGAGTCAAAAAAACGTAACAAAATTGTTGCAATTTGTCTCAATTTGACATCCTTAGAAAAAATGTGTTATTTTTTGCTGTTTTCTACTTCAGATGTGCTCGTCATAAATATTAATTAATATTGATATTTTATTTTATTAAAATACAGTTATCTCTCGATAATTGAACTTTCGCGATAACTTGAATTTCTTAATAAGTAAATTCTTTTACTAAATTAAATAAATTGTAAATTATAAATTTTATTAAATAAGTCCAAAGAAATAATTTAGATACTATCAGAACATTGGACAATTTTAATTTTTTTTTACTTCTCTTGATATTCAATTTTTATCGAGAGTCGACTGTATTAATAATCAAAAATTCTTTTTTCCACAAAAATCATTCATTTAGAACAAAAAATGATTGGATATATTTTTTTTTTTGCCAGTGCCCATAGCTGAGGCTAAAAAGGGAAATTTTTCACTTTTCGAAGAATGGAATACAAATTGGGACAGCATTGCGCCCATTAGTTTCTTGTACGAGAGAGACACAAACAGATCGAAGGAAATTAGTAAGGAATTGAACAAATTTTACAATCATGACAAACCGATTAGTGTCGATAATCTCCAAGGAATTGCTGATGTAAGTTAAGTTGAAAAATATTTTTTAATTTATTTAAAATTTCAATTCAACTTTAAATTAATATTATTTTTCTAAACAAATTTTGTTTCAGATTTAATTTTTCCAGTTTATTTATTTTTTATCACAAATTATTTTTAAAATCAGTTTTAACAAAAAGCAACTAACTAAAATTTAGTTATTTGTTTCTGTTTATTTATTTACTCTAGATTTAATTTATATTTTTAGATCTACTGCGATGGCGTGATTGCGTATTCTGAACATCGACTGATCAACTTATTAGCATCATCGTCAAAGATGCCAATTTATTATTATCATTTTACCTATCAAGGAAGATATAGTCACGTAATTGATCCGGAAACACAAAAACCTTATGGTAATTTTTCTACAAAAACTTACTATTAAAATTGTTTTGAAAAAATGTAAACAGTGCAAAATAAATTACGTTTTTGGCGAAATATTATTTTGTAAATTGTTGTATTTTTATATATTTTTTTTATTTAATAAATAAATAATTTTTAAGAGTTTTAATTAATTTAATTAAGTTAATTAATTAATAAGAGTTCTAATGTTACTATTTAATTATTTTTAATAAATACTGAAATTATTACAAATAATAAATATTAATAATATTAATATTTTTTTTAATAGAAATATTAATTATTTTTTTTAACTTTTTTCTTTTGTTTTACAGGCGTCTCGCATCACGACGATTTGCTGTATCTTTTTTACATAAAGCAATTTCCATTCTTTAAAGAAAATGATCCAGAATTAACGACAGTCGAGCGAATGACAGCAATTTGGGAGAATTTCGCCAAAACTGGCAAACCAATTCCCGAAGGCAATGACTTATTTAAAAACGTAACTTGGAATGAATTCACTTCGGAAAATAAATGTTATTTGGAAATTAGTAATGAGCTCACCATGAAGGATGGTGTCATTAATCCTGAAAGAATGAATTTCTGGGACAAACTTTTCCCCTTGTAACTTAAAAAAAAATCACCTACACTGATAATTACATATAATTTAAATGCAACGCTTTCTGTATATATTGTTTTATATTTTCGATATACTATTATTTGTTATGTAAAAAAATACTATTTTATAATAATAGATAAAAGTAAATCAATTTTTCCACACTTAATAAATGAATACTGTAATAAAAATAAATTTGTCGAAAAAAAAGATGAAAATAGAATTTATTTTTAAATACTTTCCATAGAATTTTTTTTAAATTTATTTTTTAAGTTGTTATTTTTTTTATTTTATTACTTTTTTATTTTACAATTTTTAAATTATATTTAAAAAATTCTAAACGTTCAAATTAACGAAAAATATTTCGTTAAGATATTTGGATAGAGATTTTTAAAAATTACTTTCTTGAAAATTGTAAAAATTAAAAACGTAAATTAAAGGTCATAATTTTAATTTATTATTTGCTTATTCAATTAATTTATTTCCATAGTGGAAAGAAATCGAGCAATCAGAAGATGAATAAGAGAATTAAAAGAGAAGAAGGTAGTGAAAAATTTATAAATATCGTACACCTTATAGATAGTAATAAACAAAATGGTAAACACAGAAAATAAAAAATAATTCAGACGATGAATAAAAAAAATGATTGATGAAATTTTACAATTACGACCTTGTGACCCAAGAAAATTACTAGTTCTCATATAATAAAAGTAAATGAGCCAATTTTCGAATCTGAATGCGAAGGAGAATTAAGTAATTGAAAGAAGTCAAGGAAAGAGATTATTTAACAAGTTTCTTTATAAAAAAAAGAAAAAAAAAGTTTATTTTATATAATAAAATAATAATTATATAATAATAATATAAAAAATATAATAATAATATAATAATATAAAAATAATATAATAATAATAATATCATAATGATAATATTTTCAATATTCAATAATAATAAAAATCATTTTTCTAATTTTTACAAATTTTTTGGGTGCAATTTTTAAAGCAGAGTAATTTTCAAAAAAAATGTACTTAATTTCCAAATATTTTATGTAATTGAATTATAATATTTATTTTGAACAAGAAAATGTGATAATGTTTTTAAAATAAATATTTTTCCTCTTCATTTTGCCACACATTTATTGTGAATCATCGTCTTTATGCAATTATTCTCCTATAGGTATAAGCAACTATATAACTGTCGAACGAGGATAAATCGTGTACATATATATTTTTCAAAAGCAGAGCAAACAGTTTTTATTATTGTTTTTTTATTTTTAAAATTAGCACTTTAATGAGCTATACAAACTTCTTTGTCTATAAAAAGAATAATCAAATAAAAGTTCCTAGTCGCACTTTTATTGTATCTATAATAAATGGAATTATTTTACTTTTTTCTTCGAAATCTGTATACATTTTATAAATTCGATCAGATTAAATTTTTGGTAAAAAAATTTTGTGACCTAATTAAAATTAATGATAATATTATATTACATCTAATATAATAATATTGTATTTATTTATATGCGTAAATAAATTTATTATTAACTACATATTATATTATTAATATTATAATAATCAATAATGTTAATGATTATTAGTAATATTAATATTAATTTCAATATTTTCAATTTTAACGTACAAAAAATGTAATTAAATATTATTTTGAATTCTGACTAAATACAATAAATTATGTAGAAATTTACGTCCACAAAGTTTTCCTTGTTGAAGAAAGTATATAATCTGCCAACTTGATATTTATTATTTTTTCCATTTTTACATCACTCGACGGATTACTTTCATTTTGTTCTCTTATTTTTTTCGGTTTAGATTCTTTTTATAACTAATTAAATTATTATAATTTGTAAAAAGTACTAAATTTTTCAAATTAAAAATTGTGCCAACATTTACATGCGTGTATTTTTACTTTCGAGACTGAAAATTAAAATGGAAAAAATTGCATTTAATTTATATATTCTTGTTTTATTTTCGAATTTTTATGCTGCATATGCGCAAGAAAATTTAAATGTCAAAGTAAATGACCTCGGTCGAATTAAAGGCTCTCTTAAAACAACGAGATTGGGTAAAAAAATTTTTTCCTTCCGCGGTGTGAGATATGCTGAATCACCGACTGGAAAACTTCGCTTTCAGGTAAGAAAGAGTTTTTTTAATTAAATTAATTTTCCAAAATTAATTTAATAATTAATATTTTACACTCGAAAAAAGATTTATTTGATAAATTGATAATTAATTTAATTGATTATCAATTTGCTTTAAATACTGAAATTAATGTTTCAAATACCTACCATTTAATTGATTTAAATAAAAATTAATGTTATTTATACGAAATACACTTAACTATAAATAAATAATTATTTATAAGCAGAACAAATATTTTTTTTTTATTTTGGTATTATAATTATCTTGTTTTTTAAAAAAGCCACCTGTGCCTGTAAAACCATGGAATGAAGTCTTCGATGCCTCCAAAGAGGGTCCAGCATGTCCTCAGCTAAATTATGCAATTATGTCAGAAGATTGTCTTCGGCTAAATGTGTACACGACCAAGGTAATTATATGCAGAAAAATCAAGAAATTTATAATTAAAAATTAAATTCAAATTTTTTTATCGATAGCTTTTATGAATTTTTAATATTTTAATATTTTTACACTGTTCTAAAAATTGAAAAAATTAAAGATAAAAAAAATTGTTTAGATATCTCCGTACTATTTTTTTTTTAATTTAACTTTTTTTCTAATTTTTATTTTCTAACTTTTACAATGTTTTTTAGCTACCAACTGAAAATGACAAAGTGAAAAGACCAGTTATTGTTTTTATTCATCCAGGAGGATTTTTCTCTTATTCTGGTCAAAGCGACCAATTTGGACCAGAATATTTACTAGATCGAGATGTTGTCTTGGTTACCATTAATTATCGAATCGGCTCATTAGGTACTGAAATTGGAATTTAATTAATTCATTACTTATTTGACTCACAATTTAGGTAATTTGTAATTTAATTTGTAATTTATTTCACTCAATTGAAATAATTTGTAATGTAATTATTGTTTAGACAAATTACAATTTAGGTAAAATTTGCAATTTAATTTGTAATTTATTTCACTCAATTGAAATAATTTGTAATGTAATTATTTTTTAAATCAGGGTTGCCACGCAATCTAAAAACCTGGAAAACCTGGAAATGTCAGGGAATTTTTATAAACCTTGAAAAAACCTGGAAAAGTCAGGGAATTTTGATTGGAATCCTGGAAAATTATTGTTTTTAAAAGTTATTGTGCTTCTTCTTGAAATCTAATTTTTCTTTAATTCAATTTTCTAAATTCAAATTTCTTAATTCAATTTTAAAAGAGTTGTCTTTAAAATTTTTCTTCGCAATAATTCAATTATTTTCATAAATAATAAAACTCATAGCAAAATTTCAATTATTTTCAAAAATTTTAATGAAATTCTTTTTAACAAATTTAATTTTTTTTCAATATCTACTATTTTAATAAAATTTTCCAAAAAAAATGAATTATTTAAAAATTTTTTTATAAATTTCTTCGCAATAATTCTATTATTTTCAAAAATATTCAATTTATGTCTACAAAGATTCAATTATTATTTTTATAAATATATGTAATACAATTTTTTACAGGGATTCAATTATTATTTTCATAGATAATAAAACTCATTGCAGAATTTCAATTATTTTTGATACAATTTTAATCGAATTCCTCGAAAAATATACTTAAAATATACTTAAAATATACTTAAAATTTTATTAAAATTCGACAAAAGAATTCAATTATTTAAAAATTTATAGATAAAATTCTTTATGAGAATTCAATTTTGAGAAACATTCAATTATTCAATAAATTATTTATTTTTGTATTAAAAATAATTAGGTATTTAAAAAGAAATATTATCAAAAAATTCATCTCAAGAATTCAATTATTTTCAAAAGTAATAAAATTCTTAGCAGAAATTCAATTATGGTCAAAAGTTTAATAAAAGTTTTAGTCAAAATTTCAATTATTTCTATAAATATTAAAATTTTTCTCTAAAATTTAATTATTTAAAAAAAATTTAATAAAATTCTTGTCAATATTTCAATTATGAAAAAAAATTTTAATAAAATTCTTGACAAAATTTCAATTATTTTCATAAACTTTTCTCAATTCAATGACATTTTTTTTACAGAGATTCAATTATTTTTAATACATTTTTAATCTAATTTCTCGAAAAATGAAATTATTCTTAAAAATTTTATTGAAATTCGTCAAAAGAATTTTAATTACATATTTAAAAATTTGTTGATAAAATTCTTTAAATGAGAGTTGAATTTTAAAAAAACATTCAATTCTTCAATAAATTATTTTTTTTTATTTAAATAATTGAATTGTCGTAGAATTTTCTAATAATAATTGATTCAAATATGATTTTGAGTTAAAACTTTAGATAATAATTGAGTTTTGAAAAGCAGGTTTCAAATTATAATCTTTTGATTTGAATGTTTGAATTTTTCATACTTTTAACTTAAAATTGTGTAGATTTAAGTTTTTTGTAAAAAGTGAATTGAATTTTCTTGAAGTTATTTCAAGTTTTTATTTTCTAATATATATTTGATTAAAGAATTTCCGTATACCTGAATAATCGATGAAATTTCGTAAAATTGAATTGTAAACAAAAGGATTTGAAAATGTTGAAAGAAATTTTTAAGAAATTATTAATAATAATTAATTTACACTTTATAAAGAAGAATTTTTGTTAAAAATTGAGGAAAACAATAATTGAATTAAAATAATGAATGTAATTTTGAATAAGTTAGAGTAACAATATTCTTACAATATGTATAAAATGATGATTTTATCAGTCCAACATTTTTAATTATTATAAAACATGAAGATATCGATTGCTCCGAGTCGAAGACTCGGAGTGATCGATATTTTCATGTTTTATAACATGTTTAATTTCAAAAAGTTTTGAATTAAAAATTTTGTAAAATATAATTATATGTAATTTTAAAAACCTGAAAAAATTTCGTTTTTTAACCTGGAGAACCTGGAAAAGTCAGGGAATTTGAAATGAGCAAAAGCGTGGCAACCCAGATTAAATTGAAAGGAATGTTTCTTTATTAAAATTAGGATTTTTGAGTGCCGACCATCCGAGATTGCTGGGAAATATGGGACTTAAGGATCAAGTGATTGCTCTTCGTTGGATTAAAAAGAATATTAATGTCTTTGGTGGAGATCCAAATTTGGTGACAATTACTGGATACAGTGCAGGATCAGGTAGTGTAACAATGCATTTGGTGTCACCAATGTCCCGAGGATTGTTTCATAGAGCAATTTCAATGAGCGGAGCTGTCACTTATCAAAGATTATTGGATACCAATCAAAAAGAAATGGCCATCAAGCAAGCAGAATATTTCAATTGTCCAACTAATTCCGTTGACGAAATTGTCGATTGTCTGCAAACAATACCAGCTCAAGATATTGCAAATTCAATCCCTATATTTTTCGTACGTTTCAATTTCTATTTTTTGAAATGACATTTACACTATTTTTTATGTTTTTAATTTTTTTTTATTTTTTTTTCTTTTTAATATTTTTAATTTATTTTAACTCGATTTTTCTATTTTACTTTTTAATATTTTGCAATATAGTTTTCAACCAATTTTCCTTTTTAGGAATGGTACAGAGATCCTATTCTAAAATGGACCCCAGTTATAGAACCGGAAGTAAATGGTGTCGAAAGATTTCTTACAGAGCAACCAATTAATTCTATAAGAGAAGGAAGAGTTGCCCCAGTGCCCGTTATTGGGGGTGTTAATAAAGATGAATTCGCCGGTTTAATTGTGTGTTAGTAAACAAAATAAAAATGAAATTTTTTATTATTATTATTATTATTTTTATTGTTATTATTTTCTCTTCTATTCCAGTTCCAACTGAATTTGCCCGAGCAGGAAACTCGACTTTTCTCGATCAATGGAATTCCGATTGGAATCATATTGCTCCGATAAGTTTCCAATACGAGAGAAATACATCAAGAACTCAATGCATTAGCGATGAATTAAAAAGATTTTACATAAATAATCATGTCTCTTTGGAAAATATTGGAGGAATAGGAGAAGTAAGCTTTTTTTAGAAAATTTCCCTTCAATTGCTAAATACTGTTCCATGAATTTTTGTTTAAAGCTTTAAAGAAAAATAATTTATTGCAATTTTCTATTTTCTATATTTCAGCTTTATTCCGATGCTATCATCATGTTCTCCGAGCATCGATTTATTAATTTACTATCAGCATCGTCGAAATATCCGGTTTATTATTATCATTTCACCTATCAAGGAAGATACAGTCACGTTGTCTGGACCGACACTAAAAAACCCTTTGGTATTGCTAATGATTTTTAAAATTCATTAATTTAAAATTTTTAATGTTGTACTATTTTTGCTAGAATTTAAATTTTTAATTTTATTTAATTTCTTTTTTTATTTTATTTTCCTTTTAATTTATTATTTATTTCATAATTTATTGTTTCATAATTTACAGTTTTCTCATATTTATTTCTGAGCTGTAAATAAATGTGTGTTTAGTTGATGAAAATACATGTGATAATTATATTTTAACAGGTGTTTCACATCACGATGAATTAATGTACATATTTTATATGTCGAAATTTCCAAAATTCGTCAAAGGCGATCCAGAAATATTAATGGTGGAAAAGATGACAGCAATTTTTGAAAATTTTGCCAAAACTGGTAAACCAATTCCCAAGGAAAATTCATTATTTAATAATGTGATTTGGAAAAAATTCACACCATTGCAAAAACGTTATTTAGAAATAAATAATAGTTGTATGATTATGAAAAATGGAGTGATTAATCCTGAACGTATGAAATTGTGGGACAGACTATTTCCATTATCATCGAGACGTAAATATTCTAATAACTGTAAGCATTGAATGAATAAAAAATTAAATTTTTACTTTTCCATGTGGAAGGATTTTCGGAAATTGATTCTTTTTGGAAGTTAATTTTTTTCCGGAAATTTTCCGTAAATCACTTCTGGAAATTTATTTTCTTCCGTTAATAGGCGAGACTTTGAAACCTTAATTGATGAAATTATTTGAAAACCTTTATATTACTACTTACCAGACACATAAATCAATTATTTATTCTGTGTGTAAATTTGATATAATTATTATATAATTATTTCATTTAAAGATAAATAAATTTAAATAAATATTATTTAAAAATTTGTTTGTTAACATTCTTTGACAGTATTCAAGTTTAAAAAACTTTCAATTATTGAAAAAAATATTATTATTTTTTTGAATAATAATTTAATTAATTGAAAATTAAATGCGTTACAGGATGAACTTTTAGAAATAATTGAATTTTGAAAAAGTTTCAAGTTAACATCTTTGAAAATTTGAATTTTCCATACAATTCTGAAGAATTCCATAGGAATTAAGATTCTTCAAAACATTCCAATTTTTTTAAAATTAATCAACTTTAAAAATATTGTTATAAAACATAAAGAAATCGATTACTCCGAGTCTTCGACTCGGAGTGATCGATTTCTTCATGTTTAATAATAATTAAAGATGACCTAGTAATAAAATCATTATTTTATATTATAAGGATATTGTACATCTTTCAAATTATTTTCATCATTTCAATTCAATTATTATTTTCAAAAAATTTTAACTAAAATTCTACTTTAGATCAATTATTTTTAATAATTTTCGAAAAAGTTCTTTGGCAATTTTCAAATCCATTTGTTTACAATATTCAATTTCACGAAATTTCAATTATTCCTAAATTCTTTAATTAAACGCATATTAGAAAATAAAAACTTCAAATAATATAAAAGAAAATTCAATTAAACTTTTTCAAAAAAATTAATTTCAAAATTCAATTATTTCTAAAAATTCACGTTTTATTGCTTTTAATATTCAATTATAATCTAAAATTTTAACTGAAATTCATTTTTATGAAATGAAAATAAATTTTTATTAAAAAATTCCACAAGAATTTAATTATTTAAATGCAAAAGTAAATAATTTATTGAATAATTGAATGTTTCTCAAAATTCAATTATCACAAAGAATTTTAGTAACAAATTTTTAAATAATTGCATTCTTTTTGTCAAATTTTATTAAAACTTGCGAGAACATAATTACTTTTTTCAAGAAATTCAATTATAATTGTATGAAAAATAATTGAAACGCTGCGATGAGTTTTATGAGAATTTTCAAATTCATTCGTTTACAATTCACTTTTACAAAATTTCAATTATTCGGAAATTCTGCAATTAAATACTATATTGAAAAATAAAAACTTGAGATAATTTCAATAAAAATCCTATTAAAGTTTTAAAAAGAATTAATTCTACAGAATTTTTTGTCAAAAATATGAAAAATTAAGAATTTCAATGATTTTAGTTTGAAACTTTTTCAAAATTTAATTATTTCTAAAAATCCACGTTATAATTCTTTTAATATTTAATTGTAATCTAAAATTTTAATTGAAATTCATTTTTAAAACCATTTTCATTAGTAAATTCTACGAGAATTCAATAATTATTTAAATGCAAAAATAAATAATTTATTAATTTCATGTTTCTTGAATTATTAAATTCTCATAAAAAGTGTTATCAACAAATTTTTTAAATCATTAAATTCTTTGGACGAATTTTAATAAAATTTTTAAGAATAATTACATTTTGCGAGGAATTCGATTAAAATTGCATTAAAAATAAATAATAATTGAAATTCTGCAATGAGTTTTATTATTTATGAAAATAATTGAATTCCTAAAAGAATTTTATTATTTATAAAAATAATTGAATCCCTTGTAAAAATGTTATTATTTATGAAAATAATTGAATTAGTGCGAAGAAATTTATAAAAAAATTTGTAAATAATTGAATTCCTGTATAATTTTTTATTATTTTTGAAAATAATTGAATGTTTGCGTAGAATTTTATACAAATTTTTTTTAACAATGGAATTCTTTTGGAAAATTTTATTGAAATAGTAGATATTGAAAATTATTGAATTTTAGAAAACTTTTGAAAATAATTGAAATTTTGACAAGAATTTGATTAAAATTTTGTAAAGTAATTGAATATCAGAGAAGAATTTTATTATTTATAAAGAGAATTGAAATTTTGACGAGAATTTAAAAAAATTTGAACACAATTGAATTTAGTAACTATGTTACTAAGTTAGTTAGTAAGTTAGTAACTAAATTACTAACTTACTATTCTTCCTGGAGAAGCTAAATTCGTTGAATTTTTACAAATCGTTGATTTTGGTGTTTTATTTAATGTAAAATTTCATTCATAGTTAAAAATAACACCAAAATAGATTATTTTAATTCTTTCTGGTGTTAATTTAATTCTACACTGAAAAAAAATTAATTGATTCAAATAACCAATTAATTGACTATTATCAATTAAATATTTAATTGAATCAAATAATATTTAATGGAGTCAATTAAACGGTATTTGAACCAATAATTTCAGTATTTGAAGCAAATACCATTTAACTGACTCCAATAAATATTATTTGATTCAATTAAATATTTAATTGATAATAGTCAATTAAATTTTTTTTTCAGTGAAAATCGAAACTTAGAAAAATGGGGTAAAAATACAGAAAAAAACACAGTAAAGACTTCTCAAACCACTTATTATTTTGTTTTATACATTCAATAGGCCCTAATTAGGCATGAGCTAAATCCATTTTAAACTTGAAAAGTAACAATTTGATTTCCAATAATAAATGCTACAATATTTGTTGCGACATACAGTATACTGTTAATATATTTTTTGTATGTACACATTCAGATTTCTTCTTCTTCTTTCTTTCTTTACCTACCTAGGCTAGCTACAGTGTGGCGCCAAAACAGAGCGACTCTCGAGACTCTTCCCTCTTTGCTTCTCTTTTTTTTTATATTTATATAATATATATAATTCCTTAGAATATTTTGTTTTTCACTATAATTTCATTTATAATAAAACTATTGGTTTTTTTTTATTTCAAATACCATTCAATAGTTTTACCAATTTGTTTTATTAGTAAAATTGTAACAAAAGTTACGCCACCCTGTTTCGTATCTTTTTATATCTTTATATAACGCAGAATGATTTACATTTTATTTACCTGCTTACTCTCAATTATATATAACACGTAGAAATGGAAAAATTAATAAAGTTAAAAAAATACAATACTCTTCAGCTACCGCACGTACAATATTATTCATCTTTTTTTTTGTATCTGTTATTTTTTTTTCGAAAAACGCATCGAACATTCATTTTTTTTTGTACAGAAATTATTATGTATTTATTGTTACATTATGTCACTTTTCGTAAATAATATTTTTTTTTTTATTAATGCAGCTAGCGTCGGTCCTGTTGTATATATATTTTTTGTTTTGTAAATTTTTTTTATTAAGTTACACGCAGTTATAATTGCTAATAAATATGTATCTTTATAAATTTAATAAACATTGCAATTTTGGGATTTAAAGTAGATCTAAAAACACATTTTTGGTTTTGTTTCTTTTTAAATTCGGGTACAAAATTTAACAACTTTTTTTTCCTTTGGTATAATAGAAAATGGGCAATGTTTAAGGAATATATAGACAAACTCTGTAAATTATTTTCTTTTTAACATTTTATTTGATTACAAAATCCAGTTCAAAAAGAATCAAAATTTTTAATTTTCGATTACTATTTGTAATGTTGATTTTGTATCAAATTAGGTATGATATATATATTTTTGGTTTGAATTTATTTGGAAAATTGAAAAATGAATCTTGCAGCAAAAAATGTTGCAATTTTTTTTCCTTTGGGGAAAAAATTCTTAATGTATTTTTTTTCATGAAGTGAGAATAGCTTTAAAAAGCAGTTTTTTTTAGATCTTAATATTGTATAGGTATATGTATAATTATACTTAAGCTGTGTATATTAATTATGGTTGATTTAATTAGCATAATACGAAAGCTCGAAAGTACCAATTTTCGTTTATACTTTCGTTCACTTTTTTTTGCGCTCGCTTTATTTCCTAAAAACTATTATTATTTTGCGAAATAATTTTTTCAAGTCCTTGCTGGTTACTTGCGAAGAATTTAATTTTTTAAACTTTTCGAAACAAATATTTAAAGAGTAATAATAAAACATAAAGTAATAAGAAGACAAAGAAAGTAAATAAAATAAATAAAATAGTATAAATAAAATAAATACAATCAATGAAATAAGTAAAAAAAAATTAAAATATGTAAAATAAATAAAATAAATAAGTAAATAATAAAAATACAATAAAATTTGACATTACATTAAAATGGTAATACTGAATTTTTTGTTATTGAGTTGGTTCGTTGATCATTTACTTCTAATAAATTTCTTAATTAATCTTTTAGATTTTTTCACCAGGTTAACTAATTAATTATAATTAATTGTAATTAACTAATTAATTATAATTAATTGTAATTAACTAATTAATTATAATTAATTAACTAATTCACGTGTCAATTAATTAAATTAAAGAATTTATTAATTTAAAAAGTAATTAATTTTTTCCACTAATTAGTTGATTTATTGCTAAGTTAATTAGTTAATTCATTAATTAGTTTGAAGTTGAATAAAATTTATTTAATTAAGGGCATTTGAACCATGATGACGTCACAGATTTAAAACTAATGCTTTGCACAAACTGTGACGTCATCAAGGTTCAAATCCCCTTAAATAAAAATTTAATTTAATTAAAAATTTTTTATTGAATATTGAATTCATTTAAATTAAATTAATTTTGTTAATTAATTCACAAGTAAAATGACTCGTAAAATAATAATTTATCAAATTAAACAGCTAATTAAGAAAATAAATAGTCTCTCACTTTTCATTATAAATTTCCTAGAGATAATTAGTTGATAAATTTATAATTTTCAATTGTAATTATAATATTAAAAAAATATCCTCATATATTTCGTAAAACTTTACCAAGTAAAAACACACTATTTGATAATTTTTAGGAAAACAATAAATTACTTATTCAGGAAACTTCTGTGCGTTGTATTTTAAAAATAAAGAATTGACAAGAACGTAATAATCGATTTTAAAATCGTTTATTTTCTTTTTAATGTTTTGTATGAAATTTTATGTTTCTAAATACTTTCATAATTGAAAAATGTTGCGTTGCTTTTTGTGGATAATTTAATTTTTTATAAAAAGAGTTTATTTAATTTTGTTAAATTAACTTTTTTAAGTTAATTTTAATTAATTTTGTTAAATTCTTTTTTAAAGTTAATTTTAATTAATTTTGTTAAATTCATTTTTAAAGTTAATTTTAATTAATTTTTTTAAATTAACTTTTATGGATGAAAAATTTAATTTTTATGAATAAAAAATTAATTTGAAAAAATATAATAGCAAATACCCTACAGATATGAATTTAAATTTAAATGGATCTTGATATTAACTACAGGTGTTATAAATAATTTATTTATGACTATCCGAAGGTTAAAAAAATAGATTTCGACACTAAGTATTTATTCATCAATTCCAGTCATTTATTATTGTTTTCTTGACTACCACCTCCGGATGTTCAATCAAATGATATTTTAATTAATTATATTTCTATATAAATGCATTTTAATTTAATGTATTTTTAGTCTTTTCTCGTTGCTTCGGGAAAACAAAATTTAATGTAGAATATAAAAATAAAAAATTATCAAAATAAATTAGTCTTAATTGCAATTTTTCTTGTTGCATTTTGAAATAATTCATTTCAAAATATTTTGAAAAAAAAAAATTAAAAAACACTATCCACAAGTTTTAAACGCTCAAATGAACGAAATACTTTTTTAAAAAGTATTTGCATAAATTACTGATTGCAATTAAAATTTTAATAGCAAAAATTAAAATTGAAAAAAATCATAAAAAAATTAAAATTTAAGTAAATTTAATTAATTATTAAATTAAATTATTATTATTATTATTTAATAAACAAATTATTGTTTTTTAACGTTTAATTTAATTACAATTAATGTTGTTGATAGTGATGCTAAATTACTGTAAATAAAAATTTAATTTCAAGGAGAAGTAAATAAATTTCGTTCATTTGAACTTTCAGAATTTTTGGATAATTATGAAAAATACAGTTTGAGAATAGAGAAAGAATTATTTTAATAAATTTCGAATTTTTCATAATTTTTAAAACTTTTCTGAGGAGAAATAAGAAAAAAAAAGAAAAAGAAAAATGGATTTTCAAAAACATGATTATTTTATATTAAGAAAATGCGAACTTTGAAGTATTTTAAAATATAAGATTATAAGAAAAATTCCAAGCACGTTTTAGGATTCATGCCGTACAAATAAAAGGCGAACCTACTTTTTTCCAATACAATCAGTATTTTTTGATTTCTAATCAGCATTCTGCTGAGTCCTCGAAAAAGATCGAAAACAAGCAATTCTGTTATTGCTCTAGCATTATTGATACAATCTTTTCAAATTATATACACTGATGATATTTCCAAAAATTACGAGTAACATCCAGAATTTTTTTTTGTTTATAGTCAAAGATCACTGACGAATTTATTTCCTTATTAATATTATTATTTAATGTTAATGTTAAATTTTTTTAATCAAAAATGTTTTTCTTCTATTTTAAGAAAAAATGAATAATTTCCTCTTTCTCTCTCTCTCTCTCTCTAATATAAAAGAGGAAGCAAAATAAATAATGCAAAAGTAAAAGAAGTTATTTTTTTTAGAATATTTTCTCTGCCCATAGATAGTGAATTTGATTTTATTTTTTTGTTTATAAATACAGTGAAGTTTTGTGATGATGAATGATTCTAAATTTGAAGTCAAAAAAGGAAATATGATGACTTTGTGCTTACTCTCGATCACTTGTTCTTTCTTGATTTTCCGTTCCCAATAGTGTGGATTTATCTTCGGGTCCTTCAATTTCTGGTTCTTCAATATTTACCGGTCGCTTTCTTCGAGACAATCGCAATAAAAATAAAAGTACGAGGGACGATAGACACAGTAGACCAACGAGGACTCCCAAAATGCTGAAAATTGTGTTTAACATTGGAAGAGTAAATCCTGTGCCCTGAAATTAAAATAAGAAATTATTTTTTAGAAATAAATATAATATTAATTTATTAATATTATTTAATAATTTATAAGAGGTTGTTTACAAACTATTTCACGCTATTTTTATTTAAATTTTAAAATTTCACGAAAGAATTGAATTATTTTCTAAAATTTTAATAAATCCTTCGAAGCAATTCAATTATTTTTTTAAATAGTAAAATCTTTGCAAAAATTCAATTATTTCCAAGAAAATTTCACGAATGAATTCAATTTTTTTCTTAATTCGTTATAAAATTTTTCAAAAGAATTTAATTATTTACAAAAACTATAATGTAATTATTTAAAAGAGTTTAATTTTCTATCAATCATTTTAATAAAATTTTAATAGTGTTAACTGTTAATTAAAATACAAAATCGATAATACTCAATAAATTTAAGAATTTTTTTGAAATAATTTAGTTATTTTCAAAAACCTTTTTATTCTTCGAAAGAATTTAATTATTTTCTATATTTTAATAAAATTCCTTGAATGAATTTAATCATTTTAAAACAGTTGACCAAATTTAAATAAATAAATGATTAATTTGAATGATTAAGAAACACGATTATTTTAAAAACTTGTTAAGAATATTTTTTTGAGAATATGTTAAAAAAATATTCGTTGATTTGAACGTTGAAAACTTTAGGGAAATTAATTTTTATATTTTCGTAAGTCCGTTTAAGTAATTAAATAAATAAATAAATTTTCTAAATATTTTTTTTGTTAATTCTTGTTTATTGTATTATTTTTAATAGACTCCTACAATTTAAATAAATAATCAAGTCGGACTATTTTTTTTCAACTTTTAGAGAAAAAAAAATACTTCTCTACTATTTGCGCATTTATCTCAGTATAATTTCCAAATCTCATTTTTCAATATACTCTCAAAATAGAAATTCAAATTTTTTCTTCAATTTTCCAACTCTAAAATGAAAGTATGAATTGAAAATTTCAAACTTCCCCTGCATTACAAAAAGTTAATAAATTTTAAATAAATATGAATAAAAAATTTGAAGAGAAAATCGATATATTCATAAATAAATTAAAAGAGTTTGAAAAGAACATCCTTGAAATGTAACAATCTCTGCAATTTTGAAAATTGAAAACTTTAGTTTTCCTTATTTTATTGATAAAAATAATGAAGAGCTCTAATTAAAAAAGAAAAAAGACGAAAAAAATGGAGAAGAACATCGCAAGAGCGCGAATACCGCTTCTGTTCTGCTTTTAGATTCACCAACACGCTTTGTCTATCGATCAGAAGCTTTTACTGCACCGTGATCAATATTTATGTCAGATCCTAATTCAAACTGATAAATCTGTTTTAGTTTCATCTTTTAATGATAACCTGTCTGCTAAAATGGTCTCTTAAAAAATAATTGCGACCTTTTAGCAATTAGACGTGTAATTGAATTTTAAAAAGTGGGGAAATTGATTTTTTAATTTTGCCTTTCGGTTCGAAGAATGATAAAATAAAATAGAGACAAAGTTAACAATATTCTATTTAAATAAAAAATAAATTAAAAATGAAAGAAAATAAAAAGTGGTTTACGTTAAATAAAAGGTTAAATGAAAATTTAGCCGAAATAAAATTGACTCGGCCTCAAAATAGTTTTATAGTTTTTTTATTTCCTAAATATTTAAAAAATGCGGAACTAGTGCCATTTTTTGCAACAAAAATAAAAAAAAATAGTTTTCGACGCTGAGCGGCGAAAAACATTTTTTCACGAAACTGAAACGAATCAAAGAATTTTTTAAAAATAGTTTTACAGTAAGAAAGTACTCTTAACATTTTTTTTATTTCCGAAATAATTGAAAAATGCGAAACTAGTGCCTTTTTTATCAATAAAAATAAAAGAAAAATAGTTTACAACGCTGAGCGGCGGAAAACATTTTTTCACGAAACTGAAATGAATCAAAGAATTTTTTCAATAGTTTTACATTAAAAAAATACTCTTAAGATTTTTTTGGTTCCATAAATAAATGAAAAAGATGAAATTAGTGCCATTTTGATCAATAAAAATAAAAAAAAAAACAGTTTTCGACGCAAAGCGCCGAAAAAGTTTTTCACGAAACTGAAAAGAATCAAAGGATTTTTTTAAAAATAATTCTACATTAAAAAAGTACTCTTAATATTTTTTTGATTTCCTAAATATTTGAAAAATGCGGAACTAGTGCCATTTTTAGCAATAAAAATAAAATAAATAGTTCTCGACGCTGAGCGCCGAAAAAGATTTTGCACGAAACTTGAAACGAATCAAAGAATTTTTTAAAAATAGTTTTACAGTAAAAAAGTACTCTTAACATTCTTTTTTATTTCTAAAATAATTGAAAAATGCGAAACTAGTGCCATTTTTATCAATAAAAATAAAAGAAAAATAGTTTTCGACGCTGAGCGCCGAAAACGTTTTTTTTACGAAACTGAAACGAATCAAAGAATTTTTCCAATAGTTTTACATTAAAAAGTATTCTTAACATTTTTTTGGTTCCCGTAATATATGAAAAAGGTAAAATTAGTGCCATTTTTATCAATAAAAATAAAAAAAAACAGTTTTCGACGCTGAGCGTTGGCGCCAACTTTAGGGATCTGAAATGTTAACCTAGAAAATTAAAGATTTGATATTTAAAAAAAGGAAACTCACCTGCCACCTCGGGTCCGATGGCATCCACTCAAAGGGCCATTTTTGTGGCCAAGGTTTAATTGTGCCTTCCGGTGTTTTGAAGATCAAACCCTCTAAACTTAAACCCCTCGCCAAAACACTGGTGGTGATGTTTCCCTTCTTGTACGACGCTATTCCAGCTTTCATGTACATTTGCGGTATCGTTTCATTTTCCCGTAATTTTAAAGTCACTCGTGGCATTTTCGGCTTCAATGGCATTCCCGTCACCATTGACGATTTTAATTCTAACGAAGACGAGGCAAAGGTCGATGAACTCAATGATGATATTGGTGCCGGCGATGACACTGACGCGATCGATGACGCCGACACAATTGATGACGACGTCAATGGCATCGTTGAATACAAACTTTTTCGAAAGTTCGTCGCGTACGTTGTCGAGGGAATCGGTGGTGGTCGATTTGTCACCAGATTTATTTCTAAAAAAAAAGAAAAATGATATTTATCTATTTATTAATAAATTTATTCGAAAATAAATAAATGAATAAAAATAATAATTTATTGAAAAAAAAAATTCTTTAATAATTTAAATAAAGAAAAAATTTATTTAATAATTTTCTAGAAAAAAAATTTAATTTGTTTATTAAACAGAATTTATTGAATAATTTAGAAACAAATATTTGCTGGATTATATATTTAGTGCTTTTGTATTAAATAAATTATTTAATTAATGTTTCTTATTAAAAAATTATTCAATAAATAAATACAAATTTAAATAAATATTCAATTAAATTAAAAAAGTTTATTTAATAGAAAATATTTATTTAACAATTTATTTAAAAAGAAATATTTATTGAATAATTCATTTGAAAAATATAATTATTGAAAAATTTGTTTAACAATAAAAATTTGTGTAATATTAAGAAATAAAATTTTTAAAACAAAAAAAGTTATAAATAATTTATTTAAAAAATATATTTATTGAATATTTTAAGTAATACAAAATATTTATTAAAAAATTTTACTTTTTTCTTTAATTTTGACAATCTGCACTACTTTAAATTCGCTAATAATTGAAATAAAAAAAAATTATTCTCAAAAATTTTAATAGAATTCTTAGAAACAACTGAAAAAATTTTAAGAAAATTCTTTGATACGATTCAATTATTCTCAACATTTTTTTGAAATTTAATTACTTTCAATATATACTATTTTAATGAAATTTTCCCAAAAGAATTCAATTTATTTAAGGAAAAATGATAAAATTCTTCTCAGGCATTCAATTATTTTCCTAAAAAATAATATTTTCATAGAAATTTAATTATTTTCTTTAAAGTTTTCGATAAAACCAATTATTAAAAATTTTTCTTATAAAATACTTTACAAGAATTCAATTATTTTCACAAATAATACAATTTTTCACGAGAATTCCATTATTTTTATAAATAATAAAAATCTTCTCGGGAATTCAATTATTTTTAAAATTTAAATAAAATTCGTTGCAAAAATTCAATTATTTTCACAAATAATAACATTTTTCACGAGAACTCAATTATTTTCATGAATAATTAAATTTTTCTCAGAAATTGAATTATTTTTAAAATTTTAATAAAATTTGTTGCAAAAATTCAATTATTTTTACAAATAATAACATTTTCCACAAGAATTCAATTATTTTCATGAATAATTAAATTCTTTTTAATAAAATTAATTTTTTCGTTGCAAAAATTCAATTATTTTCACAAATAATAACATTTTTCACGAGAATTCAATTATTTTCATGAATAATTAAATTCTTCTCAGAAATTCAATTATTTTTTAAATTTTAATAAAATTCGTTGCAAAAATTCAATGATTTTCACAAATAGTAACATTTTTCACAAGAATTCAATTATTTTCATGAATAATTAAATTCTTCTCAGAAATTCAATTATTTTTAAAAATTTGAACGAATTTCTCGTCAAAAATTTAATTATCTTTATAAGTAGTAAAATTTTTCGACAAAAATTCAATTATTTTCAACAATTTAAATAAAATTCTTTGCAAAATTTGATTTATTTTAAAAAAATTTTTTCAATCAATGATTTTCAATATTTACTATTTTCATAAAATTTATAAAATAATTTAATTATTGAACAAAAATGTTAATACAATTCTACTTAAACATTTAATTATTTTCATAAATAATAAAACTAATCGCAGGATTCAATTATTTTTAATACAGTTGTTTAAAAATTTTATTCAAATTCTTCGAAAGAATTGAATTATTTAAAAACATTTTTACAATAATCTTTATATGAATTCAATTTTAAGAAATATTCAATTATTCAATGAATTATTTATTTTTGTATTTGAATAATTGAAATCTTGAAGAACTTTATTATAAGAATTAATTTCAAAATTAATTTCAAAATTTCAACAAAAAAGTATTTATTTGAAATAAATTTTTATATTCTTATGAGTTTTATTTTTTACTTTTAAAAATTATTTTTGAATGTAATCGTATATCTGAAGGATTTTAAATTATAAAAGTTAGAAAATAATAATTGAAGATTGTACACTGAAAAAATAAATATTTGATTCAAATATTATCAATTAAAATATTTTCTTGAATCAAATAATATTTATTTGAATCAATTAAATTGTATTTGCTTTAAATGCTATTTAATTGATAAATAGTCAAGTAATCGATTATTTGAATCAAATAAATTTTTTTTTCTATTTAAAAATTTGTAGAATTGAAGTTATTAGCAGGATAAGAAAAAAAGTAAATTTGATGAAAATTAGGAAAAAGTCAAGGAAATAAAATACAGAATCAAATTTTTATGATTTTTGTGAATCAACTAAAATGAGTTTTTTTTTTATTTTCAAGGTTAATTTTTCGATAGCTACATTTTTACTACTTCTTTTCAGTCCTAAAGCTACTTTTTGCTATTTTTAAGCTATAATTTATTATATTTATATTTTAAGATAGAATAATCTAGTGCGAAGCCAGGATTTTATTAATAAATTATATATCAAGAATGAATTAATTGTAATGATAAGAAAGAAAAAAATTAAAAAACAAAATTTCTTTTTATCACTCACCAGATATCGAAAGATCAGAATCCTGTCTATCGATAATACTTCGAGAGCTCTCCGATTGAGTTGATGTTTCTTCAATGGAATTTCTTTCTCTTGAAGCGTCCAATTTAGAGAAGATTTTTGAGACAATTAAACTCATTTCACGATTTGTATTTGCCTCATCGTATGACGATGGCGAAAGTTCTTTATTATTTGTTGAATTTCTAACAGTATTGTGATTTTGATTTTGTGATGTACTTCTACCAACTGATAACATACTGTTGAGAAAAATGTTCCGTTCATTTTGATTAATCAGAAATGGCGTGACAATACACGAGAGAATGAACAGAATAAAGACAATTGTATATTTCGCCACTTTCAATTTACTTTTTCGAGTCGATTGCGGCTGTTGCTGCTGTGGCATTCCACTCGTAGTAAATTGATCCGTCTGAGGAAGTATTGTATACTGAAGACTTGCATCTCCCTTGCGAACTGTTTTGTACATCTCGTTGCTTTTTAATCTGTAAAATAACAGGAAAGGAAAAATATTGAAAACATTATTTTATTTTTAAAGTATTTCTTTTTGGGGGCGAAAATTAAATGATTTTTTAGATTAATTAATTTTTTTTTGCTGCAAATAATAATGTAATTGAAAAAATGGAGTTATAATTGAAAATCTCTTTGATGTTTCTGTGCGTGGGTATTAAAATTTTTAAACTCATCTAATTAAATTGAAATCGAGTTAATTAATTAATTTCGGTAATTTCACGGTTGAATGGACATTTGGGAAATGAGTAAAATTTTCAATTATCGCAAACACTTGGATAATAAAAATAATAATAGTTATTATTATTATTTATAGTATTGATAATATTAATTATGAGATTATTATTATTGTAGATAATAATAATAATTATTATTTTTTTAATGTCTTGTTCTATATAGAATTAAAAAATGTTTAACTGGAAATTTCATTTTATTTTTGCTCTAATTACTTCAAATATTTATTAATTTTAATTTAAAAAAAAATTGTTGTGATGCTATTTTTGTTACTTTTATAATTTTGAATATAAAATAATTTAATTTTTGCATGGAATTTAATAGAATAATTTGGAAATATTTAAATTGATTGAAAGAATTTTATTACATGACAATTTTTAAAAATATTTAATAAGACAACATTATCTATTGAAAATAGTTGAATTGTTGTGACGAATTTTATTATTTATGAAAATAATTGATTTCCTCTAGAAAATTTTATTGTTTTTGAAAATAAATAAAATTTTTAAGGGCATTTGAACCATTATGACGTCACAATGTGTGCAAAGCATGAGTTTTGACATTGTGACGTCATAATGGTTCAAATGCCCTTAAGAAGAATTTTACTTCCATTTTCAAAAACAATTGGATTGTTTGAAAGATTTTTATTTAATTTTTTAAAAATATTTGACTTCCTGCAAAGATTTTTATTATTTATAAAAATAATTGATTTCCTGTGAAAAAGTTTATTATTTTTGATAATAATTGAATTATTGCCAAGGATTATATTAAAATTTTTGACAATATTGAATTGTTTCGAAGATTTTTATAACATTTTTTGAAAATAATTGCATTTTTTTGAAGGTTCAATGAATTTAAATAAATTTTTTTATAAATTTAATTAATTAAAATTATGTTTTAAAAATAATTTAACTTCTGCGAAGAATTTTATTATATAAAAATAATTTATTTCCTGTGGAAAAGTTTATTATTATTTTAAATAATTAAATTGTTGCTAAAAATTTTATAAAAATTTTCGAAAATAATTTAATTATTTCGAAAATGTACATTACATTTTTTGAAAATATAACGAATTTTTATGAAGAATTTTATCAAAATTTTTGAAAATAATTGAATTCTTTCAAGGAATTATTTTAAATTGTTTTGAAAATAATTGAATTATTGCGAATAATTTTATTAAAACTTTTGAAAATAATTGAATTCTTACGAATAATTTTATTAAAATTGTTTAAAAATATTTCAGTTCCTGCAAAGAATTTTATTATTTATTAAAATAATTGATTTCCTGTGACAAAGTGTATTATTTTTTAAAATAATTAAATTGTTGATAAGAATTTTATTAAAATTTTTTTTTTTAATGAAGAATTACTAATAAAAATAATTGATTTTTTATGAAGAATTTTATCAAAATTTTTGTAAATAATTGAATTTTTTAAAATTTTGTGAAAAATAAATGAATCGTTGCGAAACATTCTTTTAAAATTTTCGAAAATAATTGAATTGTTATGAATATTTTTATTAAATTTTTTAAAAATAATTGAATTCCTTTGAGGAATTAATTATTAAAAATAATTGAATTCTTTTGAGGAATTAATTATTAAAAATAATTGAATTCTTTTGAGGAAATAATTATTAAAAATAATTGAATTCTTTTGAGGAAATAATTATTAAAAATAATTGAATTCTTATGAAGAATTTTATCAAAATTTTTTTGATTAATTGAATTCTTCAAGAAAGTTTTTTAAATTGTACTGAAAATAATTGAACTCCTGTAAATAATTTTATTAAAATTTGGGAAAATAATTAATTTGTTTTTTGAAAATAATACAAAATAATAATTAATTAGTTAATAAGTGGATTTTTTAACTTTTTTATCTGAATTTATTGAAAAATAGAAGTTCATAATTAAAAATAAAAAGTTTCGTAATTTGAATAATAATATGAATTAAATACCTCGTTTCGTGCACGTAATATTTGCTAATAATTATTTTATTATTAATAATTTTTCATTCTTTTCATAAAAACAATACTTTAAACATAATAATAATAATAATAATAATAATAATAATAATAATAATAAATTTTCTAATTTGTGATTATTTTAATAAGTCAGAGTTTGCAAATTATCTTTCTTTTGAGAATAATATTCGTGATATTGAAATTTATAGGTATATGTAGTCGCAAAAGCTAAAAGACGTTTTCTAAGCCCTCAATAACTGCTGAGGAAGTTCTTCAATCTTCAAACTGCTTTAAAAAGTAAAAACTCGTAGAATAAGAGTTTCAAGAAGCTTAAGTAAATGTAAAAGACACGACCCGCACTTTGCCAACGATTTGCCCCCTTCCTATCGACAGATGGAAATTTTTTTCGAGTTTTTTATGTTTTCAAGAATCTCATTCAAGTTTTGAAAAGAAGGAGAGAAGAAAAAAAATATTCCGATAAAATTAGGAGGAAAAAAAAGAAGGTCATTTTCTATTTGAGTTTTCAGTCACTCACTCACTCTCTCTCCCTCTTTCTGATGTATATGTATATAGGAGAGTCATCTTTCTTTAATCTTTCTTGTCATAAAAAGAGCGTTTGCACTTTTTTTTCCGAATATTGAGGTATCACGGATTACGAACTGGTATTTTTAGACTTTTAAAGAGTCGTTCAAGAGATGACGAAAAATGATTCGCTCTTTTTCTTTTTATGGTTCTTTTTTGTGAATCGTAAACTCAATTTTGATGCACTTTTTTCTTTTTATATACTGACAGCTAATTTATAGATACACTTTTTCTTTTATTATTAGGTATAAAATACATTATATTTTATGCTTATAACATTACTGCAAACAGTAAAATATTTTAAAGTAAGTAATAATTATTGAATTTTTAAAGAAACGAAAATAAATAAAGGAGTTTTTTTCAACTTTTTTTGTTTGTTCTTAAAGTTGTAAAGTGAGAGAAAAATATTAATAGAAGAACAAAAGTTGCTCTTAACAGAAATGAAGAAGTTATAATGAAGTAAACAAGTAAGAAGGAAAATAAGGGAAGCAAAGTTATAAGTAAAAATATAAAATATTTGTTTTAGTTACAGTTTTTAGTTTCTGTGTCACGTTTGTTTTTGTATATTTTTTTATTGTAAATTACTTTTGTAGTCTTCTTGTTATTATTTTGTTGCAGCTTTATTTTTTTGTCTTTTTTGACAATATTTATTTACATTTAAATTTATAAGGTTTATTTACACTGTTGCTTTTTTTTGATAATTAAATGCCGAAAAAATAATAACAACAACCACAACAGAAAAAAGTAACAAAAAATAAGAAACAATTCTAGAAAAATATTAAACAAAGAACAAAATCACATCAAAAGTAACAATAACTGAAATTAAAAACAAAAGTAACATTATAGGAACAAAATTAACATTATAAAAACAAAAATAACATTACAGCAACAAAATTAATACTATAACAACAGAAATAAAATGATATTGCAAAAATAATTATATTATAACAACAATAGTAACATTAGAACAACAAAAATAACATTACAGCATTGAAAGTAACATCAAAACAATAAACATAAAATTATAGCAACCAAAGTAAAATTATAACAACAAAAATAACATTATAATAACGAAATTAACATTATGACAACAAAAATAAATTAAAGCAACGAAAATAACATTATAACAACAAAAATAAAATTATAGCAAATAAAGAAAAATTATAACAACAAAAATAACATGACAGCAACAAAATTAATATAATAACAACAGAAATAAAATGATATGGCAAAATAACTGTGATGTAATAACCAAAGTAACATTATAACAACAAAAATAAAATTATAGCAACCAAAGTAAAATTATAACAACACAAAAATAAAATTATAGCAACCAAAGTAAAATTATAACAACAAAAATAACATTATTATAACGAAATTAACATTATGACAACAAAAATAAATTAAAGGAACGAAAATAACATTATAACAACAAAAATAAAATTATAGCAAATAAAGAAAAATTATAACCACAAAAATAACATGACAGCAACAAAATTAATATAATAACAACAGAAATAAAATGATATGGCAAAATAACTGTGATGTAATAACCAAAGTAACATTATAACAACAAAAATAAAATTATAGCAACCAAAGTAAAATTATAACAACACAAAAATAAAATTATAGCAACCAAAGTAAAATAATAAAAACAAAAATAAATTATAGCAACCAATGTAAAATTATAACAACGAAAGTAACATTATAATTCAACAAAAATAACATTACACTAATGAAATTAACATTATAACATCAAAAATTAAATTATAGCAACAAAATTGACATTATTACAACAAAAATAAAATTATAACAACAAAAATAACATTACAGCAACGAAATTAATATTATAACAACATAAATAAAATGATATGGCAAAATAACTGTATTATAACAACTAAAGTAACATTATGACAACAAAAATAAAATTATAACAACTCTAAAATAAAATTATAGCAACCAAAGTAAAATTATAACAACAAGAGTAACATTATAACAACAAAAATAACATTTTAATAACAAAAATAACATTACAGTAATGAATTTAACATTATAACATCAAAAATTAAATTATAGCAACAAAATTATCATTATAAGAAGAAAAATTAAATTATAGCAACCAATGAAAAATTATAACAACTAAAGTAACATTATAGCAACAAGATAACGACGGAAGTAACACAATAGCAACAAAAGTAACAGTGCAACAACAGAAATAACATTATATAGCAACAAAATTAACATTATAATAATTGAAGTAACATTAGAATAAAAAAAAACATCAGATAAAAAAAACCCAAAAAAAATTCATAAATGTACATAAAACATTTTATAAAAATGGCCAAACAATAATTTTTCTATTTCGTTCCATTGAGAGAGAATTTTCATTAAAAGAAAATTTTTTTTTAAATGCCTTAAAGCCATAAAAAATGTGCTCAATTAGGGAAATTGTTGGAATTTAGGTATGAATAATAAAAGAATTTTAAACGTGGAAAATATTCACACGCACACACACACAGAGATGTAAGAATTCATTTTGAGTTATTTTTTTTCTTTTTTTTTAAAAAAACGGCAGGAAAAAAAAGATTGACATAGACTTTAATTAACGAATTCACGCCGTGTAATTTTGAGAGACTCCTTTTCATCGTATAGCCACTGTGTGAGGCGGAAGGCAACGCTGAACGTAAAACCCAAGTTGGTTTTGAAACCACCCTTCTGAATGAGTGTGCAAAAGAGGAGAGGAAAAAACAACTCTTCACACTCAAACAGGAAAAAAAAAAGTTGGTTGGATAGTTACACAAGTACCTCCTCTTGCACTTCATCTCTTTTTTTTACTCTTACTTTTATTGCACTTCTCAAGTTCAATTCATACGAAAAACTATGAGGCACGTAACGAAAAATTTTATTAGTTCTTTAAAAGAGTGATTTTCTTTTTTCTTAATACACGTTTGTAAATAGTGGAAATTTTTCTTCAAATAACAGTCGTTTTTTTATGAATTTGATGAGAATTTTTGAGGAGTAATGGTTAATTTTGTTTGCTTCGAAGTTAATGTTTGTTGATATTGGAAAATTGTAATATTACATTTTATGGAAGTTTTTTTAATGGTGTTACAAATTTTTTGTGTTACAAATTATTGTTTTGCAAGTTATTGTTTTAAAAAATAATTTTTAAACAAATTATTATTATACTACAAACATTTGCATTAGAATAATTTGAAATACAATAATTTTTGATAAAATAATTTGTAGTACAATAAGTTCTAAGACAATAATTTGTAATGCAATAATTGTTAATTTTTAATTTTTTTTATTTGTTAATTTAATTGTTATTAAAATAATTTTAATTACAATAGTTGTATTACAATAATTTGTATTAAAATAATCAAAAATCACATTATTGTACTACAAATATTTGTAATAAAATAATTTGTTATACAATAATTTGTAATACAATAATTTTTATTGAAATAATTTAATCATTAATTATTGAATACAAATTATTTTGATACAAAATTATTGTTGCAGAAATTACTGTAATGCAAGTTAATGCATTACAAATTATTGTATTATAAGTGTTAATTATAAAGCAATAATTGTGACAATTACAATAACAATTTAAATTATATTAACAATAAAAAAATGTTTTAAAAATCATCTTAAAGTCAAAAAACTACAATAAATATTATTGTTCAATTTGTGTTGTTAATTTTTGCATTACGTTAAAAGTACATTAATGTTAACAATATTTTTGTAATATTAAAGAAATATTATATTATTCTTATTATTATTAACATTTTTATTCTTCTTATTTATATTAATATTGAAAATTAGTTTTAAAAAATTAAATAAGTTAAACATAAAAATAATTATGATTATGAATTTTATATAAAAATAATAATAATAAAAACAAACACATTAGTCAACATAATAATAATAACAATAGTAACAATAGTAATTAATAATAGTAATAACAATAGTAATAATAGTAAAAACAATTGTAATAATAGGAAAATAATAATAGTAGTAATAATAGCAAAAATAAAAGTAACAATAATAATAATAGTAATAAAAATAACAACAATAGTAATTATAATAATTATTATTATAATAATGAAAGGGATGATAAGTATCAATTACTGAAATTGTAATTTTAGTCATCTAATCTGTATTATGATTCCTATTGTCATTGCATATTGAAACATTAATTTACATACAGTTAAACATTAATCAGTAAAAAAATATATAAAAGGAAAATCCACCCCACAAAAATGAATATTCAAAATTAAAATTCACCCAACGAAAGTAATTATTAAATAATAAAAATTAAAATGCAATCGCGTTGAAAGCTTAGATATTATTCTCCCAAGAGAGAAACTTTAGAATCGATTTTTCAAAGAGACGTCTCTTCGATTATTTTAATTTTATGGTTTTTTTTTAAATATAAATTTAATTTTCCCCATTAAGTAATTAATTTTTTGTCAAAAAATAAAAAAAAATTGTATATTTAATTTTTTTCAAAGTAAAAACAATATTGTTGTGCACTGAATGTACGTTTGACATGACGATTTCTGGTTGGTAGAAGAAAATTCTGTTCTATTCTCTTTTTTTAAATTATTATTCCCACCTATGTCTTATTGATCGTAGTTGGATTAATTTGACATTAATAGAAGATATCAAGTACTTACTGTGTGGTTGTGTATTTGTGTGTGACAATTTTTGAGAATGATGATAATAATTTTGTATATAATTCTTATTATTTTTTTTCCTTTATTGTTTCCTCTTCCGGGCAAGCTGTACCGGAGCAATAATCCGGGACAAGTAAAACCTAAAGGGTTTCCTTAGAAAAACGCGCAGTTGCGTGCTAAGGGGTGAAATTCATTTCGCATGCGCACCCCAATTTCCCTTTAGGAATATGAGTATGAACTCATTTTCAAATGTTTTTTTTTCTTCACTTAAAACTTAATTATTAAAAATAGAAATGAGTGATAATTACAATTTCGATTTTCTTCTTTTAGAAAAAAAAATTTTTTTTTAATAAGTTGAGATTTTTTTAGTGTTTCGCAAATTAGAAAATTTTTCTTTTTAAATACGTTTTGTGAGAAATTATAAATGAATTTTTTTTTCCTAATAAATTTAGTAAGAAATTAAAAAATAGAAATTTTATTTCTCAACAAGTTTATTAAGAAATTATAAATTAATATTTGTTTCTTAATTAATTTTGTAAAAAAATTAATAATTCTTTTTCTCAACGAATTTAGTAAGAAATTATTTATTTATTTTAATTCAAACGGTCATAATAATACAAATTATAAATTCATTTTCTTCTCTTAATAACTTTAGTAAGAACTTAGAAATTAATTTTCTTCTCTTTTCTTTGTAAGTTCAGTGAGAAAATGTAAATTAATAATTTTTTCTCCTAACAAGTTTTGTAGGAAAATTATAATTTAATATTTGTTTCTTAATAAATTTAGTAAGAAATGAAAAACTAATTTTTTTTCTCAACAGAAATATTATAAATGAATTTTATTTTCTTAATGAGTTTAGTAAGAAGTAATTAATTTTCAAAACTGAAAATTCATAATTAAATCTTTTAAAAAATTAATATTGTTTATTTTTTCTTTATACATACAATATTATCTTACAATTTTTCTTTTAAACAATTATCTTCTTTTTTTTGTGTTTATCAAAATTATTTGATATTCTCTTTTTTGAATTTCTTAAAGTAATTTAGAATATTTTCGATTATTTTATTTTCACGTATTTCTTATGTTTATTAAAAATATTAAATATCTATTTATAAAAAATGTAACTCAGCCTTTTAAATTGTATCATTTTTTTAACACACTTTGTATTTTTTTAATTCTCTTTAAATCTTTGTACTGCGGTCTAACATTTAACAAGAGTATACTGAAGGAATTTTTGAGTCAAATATTGAAATATTTGGCAATTTTGTATTTAATTTTATAAAACAATTTTTTATTAACAAAAAATAAAAATAGTGCATTTTTGTTAATAAAAAATTTTATTTACAAAAAATATCGTTTTGTTAATGTAAAATTTTATTAACAAAAAATAAAAGCTTTTTGTCAATAAAAAATTCTATTTGCAAGAAATAATAACTTTTCGCCAATGAAAAATTTTATTACCAAAAATAACTTTTTGACAATAAAGAATTTTATTAACCAAAAAAATAACTTTTTGGCAATAAAAAATTTTATTAATAGAAACTAATGACAGAAATTGTAATTTATTTGGAAAGAAATTAATAAGATTAGAAAGTAGTGTCTCTTTCAGTTCTCTGAAGTTAGCGTCGACACTAAGCGTCAAAAATAATTTTTTTTCGACAAATTGAAAAGAATCAAACGATTCTTTTGAAGCTTTCAAGTTAAAAAATTGTCCTTAACATTTTTTTAACTCCCTGGATGAATAAAAGAATAAAAATTAATTACATTTTCATCTCTAAAAACCCTAAAAAATACTTTTCGACCCTGAGCGTCGACGCTAATTTCTGGAACATTTCTACTTTCATTAAAATTAGTATTAGAATTATTTATTCATCTAGAAAATAATTACTTTTTGTTTTATAAAATTATTAATTTCTTTATGGATCCAAATAAACTTTTAATTAACTTAATTATTAATTATAATATAATTATATTAATTTTAATTGTCAAATTTTTCATTATTTGATTCAAACGAATTATTTCATTGTAGAGATAATTTTTGGACTAAAGTAAAAATACTCGGTAACAGTTATAAATAGTGGAAGACATTGCATGATACGGAGACGTTTTCATGAAAGAAAAAAATGCTTAATCTCCTTTTGTCTTTCTAACAGAATTTGTGAATATAAAACTTTCATAACTTTTTGATGTGAATATACCTGAGGAAATAAATAGCTGTCGTAATATATATGTTTCTTCTTAGATTTCTTACAAATCTATATTTTTAGCAGCTCTAGTTTTCTTTCTCCTCGTTGATAGAATCAATAATTTTTTTTTGAGTAAAAAATATAGGAAAAGTACAAAAAAGATTTTAAAAAAGTAAAGAAAGTAAATACTTTCTTTTGTAATTTATTTTTTAACCTGATTTTGATTTAGTAAAAATTAAATAAATTATTTGCAGTGTAAAAAATTAAATAATTATTAAATTATTTATTTAAAAAGAAAGTAGAAAGATGAGATAAAAAATTATACTAAAAGATATTTTCATTTATATAAATCTAAATAAAATAAATTTTTAGTAAAAGTTAATTAGTAAAAATTTTTAGGAGACATAAAAATTGCATTTGGCGCTTTTCTTACATTTTTCTGAAAATTATTGCCTTCTTTGAAGAAAAAACGTTAAATTATGCTTATGATTGTAATACTAATTTCGTTTTTTTTTTGAGCTGTTAAAAGTAGCGTATTTAGAAAAAAAGAAACTGTTCCACATTCTCTTAATTAAAATTACTATTGCATTGTGGGCATTGCAGTTGATGATGTAATATCAGTAGCATCTCCACTTCTCCATAATTGTGTGACAGTTTTCGTCTGCGTATGAAAATTAACTCCCTAAAAAATAGAAAACAAAAATTTGAGAGAAAAATTTATTAAAAATTGCTAAACAGAAAAAAAATTTCTATTCTTTCTCGTTCTTTAACAACATTTTTTAAAAAATTTCTATTCTAAGAGAAAATGAAAAAAATCCTTACGTATTTTCCGTAGAAATGATTGTCACCAAGGAAAGAACCTTTATTTCCAGTGAAACTGAACATAGGCAATGGCACGGGAATGGGAACATTAACACCTACTTGACCTGCTTCAATTCTATTAACGTAAGATCTCGCCGTGGCTCCATTAGTCGTGAAAATTGCCGTTCCATTTCCATATTTACTATTATTAATGATATTAATTGCCTCGTCTAAAGTGTCCGCGTTTATGCACACCAAAACTGGTCCGAATATTTCCTCCGTGTAGCAACGCATCGACGTCTGAAAGTATTAAAAATTTCTCCTCGAGAGTCAGTATGAAAAATATCGACAAAAATGATGCATCTTTTTATTTTTGTTAAAGTTAAAATGTAATAAGGAAAAAAGTTTACCTTAACATTCGTGAGAACGGTGGGACCGACGAAATTTCCTTTCTCAAAGCCGGACACGACGATATTTCTTCCGTCGAGTGGAAGACCAGCGCCGTCCTTAACACCCGATTCAACGAGTTCGCAAATTCTCTTCTTTGATTGGGGCGAAATTACGGGACCAAGATCAGCTCCCGGAATGTGTCCGGCGTTTACTTTTAGTCTTTTTGCAGCCTCGACGAGTTCTGGTATCCAGTCTTGTGATTTGCCTACGAAAACTGCAACTGATAGTGCCATGCAACGTTGTCCGGCAGCTCCGAATGCAGCACCAGCGATTTGTGAAATTGTTTTGTTTTTGTTGGCGTCCGGCATCACTACGCAGTGATTTTTTGCTCCCATGTTGCATTGGACTCGTTTTCCGTGAGCGCTCGCTTGTTTGTAGATGTACTCTCCCTGAAAGTGGAAAAAAAGTTGGGGGCATTCGATTGTTTAATAAATATTGGTGTTCGATTTTAGGGAAAAGATTGTTGGCTCGCAGTTGGTACTGGGACTTCCAAGTGTCTTTATGATCTCTATCGGGGATTCTTAGAAGAGCCATGTTCTTTCGAAGAATTTGAGTCCAACTAACGTCTAAAGGACATAAGATACCTTTCGAACGAACATATATTGTGTTACGAACACAATAAATAAATCGACGAAGTGTATTCTGGGTCGTTGTGTAAAAAAACAGAGTAGATCTCTCTTCGAAGGTCGAAGACGAAGTGTGCTGGTCGTTCAGAAGCCCAGCCTTTATATCCTTGCTTGGAGAAGTAGAGGGGGCATTCTGAGCCGAACGGTGGGAGAACCTTAGAACGCGCGACGTTTAATAATGAGGGAGGTGCAGTCATGTCGGAAGTCAGCGACGAAGTGCCTCTGTCGCTCAGGAGTCCGGCCCTTATATTCGCGCATGGAAAATTGGAGGGGGTACCATACAGTGGGGGAATCCTGGAACGCGCTACTTCTCGCAGTGGGGGAAGCCTAGTCTGTCTTTATCGTCCGTGTTACAGTCGCGAAAATTTCACTAACTTTATAGAGGTATTAATAATGCAATTATCAAGACCTCTTTAAGGATTCGAACAGTAAATTAATTTGCAATCTCACGGCCTGATCGGAGCCAACGAAGGAGACAGCTTTGATGTCCGGATGTTGACAAATAAAATCAACGGACTGATGTTGTCCGTGAATGATATTTAAAAGTCCCGGCGGAGCTCCGGCTTTATTGAAGAGATCGGCCAATATCATTGAAGCTCCTGGTACTCTTTCAGATGGTTTTAAAATTGCAGCATTCCCACAGGCAATTGTGATTGGAAACGACCACAGAGGAATCATTGCTGGAAAATTGAATGGACAAATTGACGCTGTCACGCCCAGTGGAACTTTATGAGAAATTGTGTCCATGTCTGTTGCGATATTTTGCATAGATTCTCCCAAAAGAAGGGACGGAATTGCCGTGCATGCATCAACAACCTCTGAAAAGAAAAGAAGGGTAAGTATTTTTAAAAATGGGTTTTTAAATATTTTAATGCAACTACTTTGGTTCTAATCGGTGTTTCATTGGAACGCCTCGCCACCAAAGTGGTTAATAATATTAAGGAATCAACTACTTCGGTTTTAATTGGCTTTCCATTGGAACACCTTGCTACCAAAGTGGTTAATTACTGAATTAACTTAACTCAAAAATTAATTTAACTACATAGGTTCTAATTCACGTTCCATTGGGGCGCCTTTCCTCTAAATAGTTAGTGATACCAGCTGAATTAAGATTTAATTCAATTAATAAATTAAGAACTAATTTGATTACTTACGGAGGCCCCTTAAAACATCTCCCTCAGCGTCAGCCATTGTTTTTCCATTTTCCCTGACTAAATTTGCAGCAATTTCTTTCTATAAAAGGAAAGACGGTTAAATTTTCTCCATATTGTAGATGAGAGAGAGAGAGTTTTAGGTGAAAATTATTTGTTCGTTTTTTTGTGACAAAAGGGAATAGTTTAAAATTGCATTTGAAGCTAACCGAATGCTCACGAATTAGTGCTTGATACTTGAGCATTAAAGTTTGCCTCGTTAAAACACTGGTATTCTTCCATTTGTGATAGGCACTTTTTGCACTTGCAACCGCACTTTCCATTTCTTTCTTTGTGCATTTTGGTGTTCGGGAAATTAATTCATTTGTTGCTGGATCGTGAACATCCGTAAACTCCGTACTCTTTGAATCTGAAAATTTTTTACAAACATATTTAGAATTAATTTTACCTTCTGACAATATAAATAATTCAGAATAATAAATACAATCCTTCCTCTATGAAGAAGCAATATAATAAATATTAATAATTTAGAAAGTATTATTTATTTTGTGATTACTTTTGGGAAAAATAATTAAGTTTTCAAAAATTTAAACAGACGTACCAACAAACTGTCCATCGATGAACATTTTTACAGCCGGAGCTGAAGATCCATAGGCTCTGGCTGACATTCTTGTCTGCGAAAATAATTTAATTAAATAAGTAATACAGTCATCTCTCGATAATTTAATTTTTAGGTTAGTTAAAATGGATTTTGTGTCTCTAGAAAAAATTTTAGTGCTTAAAAATATTTGACAAATAAAACCTTTGAAAGGCACATTTTAGATTTTTTGCTAACGATTTCATATTTAGAGTCAGAATTCCAAAATTCAAAATGGCGGAGTCAATATGGCGGACGAATTTTTAGAAACTTAACGGATTCGCTTAATATTTATTACTCAGGGGTTTTTGGGGTCGCTGATTACGAATCTGATATCAGATTTTCAAAATTCAAAAAAGGGGAAGTAGTATCTCGACTAAAATGTTTAGAAATTGACTTGGCCGATCCGCATAAAGATTTTTTTAAGTTTCAACAGTTTTTTTAAAGGGGAGAGTCGACTGTATTAATAAATTAATCAGTAAATAAAATAAAATTAATTCGGGATAAAATTAATTTACAGAAAAGTTAATTTACAGTAAAATTAATTGGTAATAAATTAATTTACAGTAAATTGATTGACAGTTGTAAAGTTAATTTGCAGTAAAATTAATTTAAAAGTTAATTTACAGTAAAATTTATTATTTATTTATTTATTTATTTACAAAAACAGAATAATATTATTATTATTCAGTTAATTAATTTTATTTTAAGAAAAAAGAACCCTTTACTTGTAATAATTGTCCATTTCTTAGAAACCGAACACTTTTCATTTTGGACTTTTGGTACACTGCAAATACTTAAAAAGAAAATTCGCTTTCTATTTGTACTGTTTGAATAACACACTAGATTTGAGATATTATTTCTCATTCACAGTTATTTTTGCACTGACAACCGTGCTTATAATCAAAAGCCATCGAACCAGTTTGTTTGTTCTCTAAACTGATGTTACGCAAAAAGAAAAATTTCCTCTTAAATAGCAATGATAAAATTCCACAACAAACATTCGGACAACTATTTAAATTACGTCAATAAATATTTACATAAATTTATTTATTTATGCAATTTAAATAATTTTACGTTTTTATTTCATGTTTTCGATTTTCATTGGAAAATATCGATTACTCCAATAATGAAATTACACAATTTGTATTATTACATTATATTACGAGCGTAGATGATTTTTTTTATTTCGTATAATATGTCTTATTGTGCTATCGAATGGTTTTTCTCGAAAGCTAATAATAATTATTATACAGATGATTAATCATTATGTTGCTTAACGAAAATATATTTTTACAGTACATCTGGAGGCGATAAGAAATTGCAACATTTAAAATAAAATTAAGTAGAGGGTTTGTTTTTCTTTTAAACAATTTCGTTTGGAAAAAAATAAAATATTGAACAGTATACAGAGAATTTTGCAGAAAGTTATAAATTACCATATCGTCAAGAAGGAGTTATAAATATAAAAAGAATTTTTAAAATGTAGGTCAGAGATGATTTAAAAAAACATTGTCGAATATATGTATAACACTTTTATAGGTTTCGCGAAAAATAAATTTGCAATTCAAAATGTAAAAGAAAAAATTTAAATTTACATTAAATTACAAGTTACGAAAATAGTAAATATTTTCAATGATATTTTTTTCGAGAAAGTGAATTATTCTGGAAAGAAAAAGAAAAAAGAAGGACAAAAAATAAATATTTTAAAAAATGATGAATGATAATTGCATTTGTAATTACTTCATAGCAGTGTAATAAATATTTGTTACTGTTTTTTGAACAAATATTTATTCGATTTGTATAATTTGTTACAAAAATTAAAAAAATAAAATTAATCTGAATAATTCAACTTTTATTAGAAAATAAAATAAGATTTAGTTATTAATATTAGAAATTTTAATTCCTAATTATAATTATTTTCGAAAATTATTAGCGTAAAAATTACAATTTTCTTCTTGAATTTACCTTATAAAAATAGTTTCAAAATTAAAAAAAAAAATATTTCAAATACAAAAAGTGATTTTTAAACAAGTTCAAAAATATGTTAATTTGCAAAATATTTTTATTCACATAAAGAACAATTAATATTCTCAAATATTAATTATACTTAATGAAAATTAAAATTAACTAAAATTAATTAATAAATTACTTAATTAAAGTATTAATAATTTGTAATTTGTATTAATAAAGAAAGAAAGAATTCTTCTAAGGATTTAATTCTGTTTTTAGTATTTTTATTTAAAAAAAATTTATCACTGATATTTGATTGAAATTGAAAGTGACGATTATAATCTACTCAGAGATTGTAAGAGATGCAAATACTTTAATAGCGATTAATCAAATTTTTAAACCCACGGCCTTGAATTACAATCATATGAATAAAAATATCTTGTAAATTAACATATTTTTGAATATGTTTAACAATTTCTTTTTGTTTGCAACCTTTTTTAAAAATTAACTTCAAGAAGCAAAATATAATTATTACCAACTATTGTCAGCTTTTATTACAATTGGGAAATTAATAAATTAAATCTTATTTCAATTTACAAATTTTTATATATAATATTAATGTTAATAATATGTTAATAATGTTTAACAATATTTATATAAATAAATAAATTCAGTGAGGTTTAATATTAAAACAGTAAAAATAAATTTGATTAACAATTTTAAAAGAGAATTTGAATTAAAGTAGGTAACGAAATTTATGTTTTATTTTAAAAAATTTATTTTTTACATTTAGAAATTTATTTTAATTTTAAATAATGTATTTTTGATTGCAAAAATTTATTTTTGTATGTAAAAATTTGTTTGTTATTTTAAAAATTTGGTTAAGAATGTAAAAGTTTATTCTCACATGTAAAACTTTATTTTTTACTTTAATAAATTTATTATTTACTTTTAAAAATAAATTTTTTACTTTTAGGAATTTATTTTTACTTTAAAAAATTTATTTTTCATTGTTTAAATTTATTTCTGATTGCAAAAATTTATTTCTATATGTAAAAGTTTATTTTTGAATGTAAAAATTTATTTTTTTACTTCTACAATATATTATTTGCTTTTAAAAATTAATTTTTCACTTTCAGAAATTTATTTTTGCATTAAAAGATTCATTTTTGATTGTAGAAATTTATTTCTGTATGTAAAAATTTGTTTATTATTTGTAAACATTTGTTTCTGAGTATAAAAGTTTCTTTTTAAATGTAAAAACTAAATTTTTACTTCTGCAATATATATTGTGCTTTTAAAAATTAACTTTTCACTTTCAGAAATTTATTTTTACATTAAAAGATTCATTTTTGATTGTAGAAATTTATTTCTGTGTGTAAAAATGTGATTACTATTGTAAAAATTTGTTTCTGAGTGTAAAAGTTTATTTTTACATGTAAAAATTAATTTTTTACTTTTACAAATTTATTATTTACTTTTAAAAATTAATTTTTTACTTTTAGAAATTTATTTTTACTTTAAAAAATTTATTTTTCATTGTTTAAATTTATTTCTGATTGTAAAAATTTATTTCTATAAGTAAAAATTTATTTCTGAATGTAAAAATTTATTGTTGAATGTAAAAATTTGTTTTTGAATGTAAAAGTTTATTTTTGCATGTAAAAATTTATTTTTTACTTCTAAAAATTTATTTACATTTAAAAATTAATTTTCTAGTTTTATAAACTTGTGTTTGCAGTAAAAAAATTTATTTTTTATCGTTTAAATTTATTTCCGAGTGTAAAAATTTATTTTTCAACTTAAAAAATTAATTTTTAACTGCAAAAATTGTTTTCAAATTCAAAAACTTATTTTTAAATGCAAAAAAAATTGCTTTAAAGGTAAAAAATAAATTTCCATCTCCACAAGAATGAAATAATATTTATTATTCTATTAGAGTATCGATCCTTTCAAACTGAGGGAATATTTATACAACAATTAAATAAAAATCAATGTGAAAAGTGTTAAATATTCTTGACAATATTGAACGCACCTCTAATTGGGCAATTTTGATTAAAAGCGCCATATTTTTTTTTTTTTTTTTTGAACCTCCTTAGTTTAACTTTTGATGAGACAACACTGACTGACACACTGAGGGGATTCAAAAAACAAGACCACTTCCAGTTGACATGTCTGGGTTGTGCCTGATGTTTTCAGACTGATAGATACCTGGGTCTCAGGGACGACGATGAAAATTCCATTCTCCTATAGCAGGCAACAAAAAAAATTAAAAGTTCATAAAAATTAACTATTTTTGTTTACATAATATAATTTTCCAGTATTTTTTTTTTTTTAACGAAAATTATTTACTGGAAAAAATTTGTATGAAAAAAAAGATATATAATAGTTATATTTTATTGAATTTGTTTTAATTATAGTTAATCGAAATTAATTAGTTAATATAATAATAAATTTAATTTACAATAATTTATTAGATTGTAAATTGAAGATTTAATGATGAATGAAGCTATAATTGTGATTAGGAATAATATTTTCAGTTATATCTGTAATTCTTATCACTAACTTCTCTGGTAATAAAAAAGTGTATTAATAATTAGGAGCATATAATTATGTTATTTGCTAATTATGAAGATTGCATTGTTTATGATATAAAGTATAATATATGTATAATTGGAGAAAAATTGTTTCAAAGACATTTTTTTTATCAAATTTTCGTTTTCGTATTAATAGTTCGAATAAAATTTATTTAAAATAATTTTTTTGAACAAAAATTATTTCAATTCATTGTAAAATAAATTGACAAAATAAAAAATAATACGTTTATTTGAAATTTATATTGTTTTACGTAAAAAATAGAAACGAATGCACAAAACAATAAAAATTATAGTCAATTTTAATATTAATTAATATATTAATTTATATTAATTAATAAATGTTTATTTAATAAAAAAATCAACGTAAAGAAGGAAATTTTTGAGAGAAAAATATATACAATTTGAAGAAAAGAAACTTTTAGATAATAAAAAATTTACGAACGAACACTATTTCCATTACAAATTTCTGTTTCGCAATTCATTTGGGGTTAAATAGATGCTCAACCTAATGCAAAATAGACTTTTGGCGTTGATTAAAAAGATCAAGTATTTATTTAATCGCCTAAAGATTCAATATAATGAATATTTTAATATAAAAATTGGCGCCACTTTCTTAGTTATCCGGAGAGAGAATAAGTTTCCTTGCAATTGCAGCCAATGTACGACAGATGCCGACACCGATTTGTTTTCCCTAATTGTTAATTTTTATTAAAAAAAAAGAACTTTAGATCTTTTCAATTATTTTTATACCACTTTAATTGTTAATAAAAAAAGAAATTTAATGTAGTAAAAAAATATCCAACTAAATTTTATAATTTTTTTTATTAATAATTTTATTTACTTGTTTATTTATTACTTTATTACCTTAATTTATTTATAATTTCATTTATTTAGTATTTTATTTATTTAATACTTCATTGATTATTAATTTAGTTACTTGCTAAAATCGTCTGCTTCTTCATTATGTAAAAATTTGTTATATTTTTGTTATAAAAATACAGTTATTAATAAAAATAAATAAAAACTATTAAATTATTGCAGATAATTAATTATTACATTTTTTACAATTTTATTTGTTTATTACTTTATTCATTATTTTATTTTTTATTTTTTAGTTTTATTCTCCTTCACTATTTTTTATTTTATTTCTTTAAATAAATAAATAGATTTATTAGTTTATTTATTTAGTAATTTATTTTTATTTATTATAAATCTTTTGTAATCAGTAAATGAAATACAATAATTGTGAAGCAAAATAAATATAAGAACTAATAAAATTTTCCAGATAATTATAAATTAAACTATCAGACGGTTAATTTATTTAATAATTAATTAATAAGTCATCATTAGTGTTTGATTTATTAATATTAAATTTAATATATTTTTATTCAGTCTGGAAAGTGACAATGTTAGAATTAATTACTGAATATTATTTAAATAATTATTTATAAATAATAAAGTTTATTTATAATTTTATTTTTTTAAGTTACCGAATAATAATTGAAGAATTAATATTAAATGTATTCGAAAATGAATGAATGAAATTAGTATTTATATAATTAGTTCTTTCAAAATTCGCTTAGTTAATAATTTAAAAATTGTAAATTTCTAAAGGATTAAAAATCGTTTAAAAGACCCTGAAATTAAAAATTGACTGTTATCACGTTTTGAATATGTAACATTTTTTATGATAAATGATTTCCATAGTTTTTATCTTTTTTTACATTTTCTTCGAATTCTTTTCTTATATTTTCTGTGTTTTTTCACTTTATTTTTGAATGATTTTTGAATTTTTTGCTTTTTCTTCTTTTGGCTTTTTTCAAAAACCCCTTTTTTTATTATTTTTTCTAATATCATTATTAATTATTAATTAGAATAATAATTAATTTTGAAAATTGAATTAACGTTGTTAATGATAATAATATTGATAATAATATTAATATTAATAATAATAATAATGATGATGTTCCAATTGAGACAATTGAGAACAATATTGAAGACATAAATTTTAGTGAGATAAATAATTTAGTTCGTGTGAATTGAAGTTACAATTAATTATCGCAATGCTTTAAGAAAACTGATGAAGTTCTCATTTTGAATTCTCGTTGGTAGTTGCTTGTTAAGCAAAGATTATGTTATCGCGCCAAGCAATGTGTTTTGTAACGCGCTGCTTGGCACAGAATATCAAAACTCGTCTTTCTCTATACTATAAAAGCACTTATTTTCACATGATTGCCCTCACCACAATTTTTATAATAAATCAGAAAAAAAATTTACATTATTTCAAATAGCCATTTATTAATATGAATAAATAAAGGGGCATTTTTCCACAGTCCGTGCGTAGTTATAAATAAATAAATTTAATAATACGAATTTTAATAATTAAGTATAATTTAATAAATAATTTAGTAGATAATTAAGAAAAAAATTTTAATAAATAATATTTCAATAAAAAAGGAACCCATAGTCAAAAAAATTCTGTAGAATTTTACTAGAATGCTTTTGTAGAATGATTTTAGGTAAAATCTAGCGAACTTTCTATGGAATTTTACTAGAACAATTCAATACAATTTCTAAATGAATTCCGGTAAATTTTAAGCAGAAATTTAGACAATTATTTCTTTTAGAAATATTAATTGACTACGAGTTTTAAATATTAATATATTAATGCCATTTTTCTGTTTTTGAATTTCGCGCCAAATTAGTTCTTTAAATTACCGCCTAGACGGCATGAAAGTTCTCTCACAAACGACATGAAGTGAATAGAGTAACACGAATTAAAAGAGCGGTGATGTAAAATTCTTTCATTTGAGTTATGAAGTGAATAGTATTGAAAATTACATTAATAAATAAATTGCAAATAATTATTTTTAATGGAAAAAATTAGAGAAAATAAAGTGGGGAAGAAAGATCATTTTATTTATCTATTCTATTCTAGTAAAATTCTAAAGAACTTTTTCTACTGGAAATTTAATAAATAAATATTTTAATATACAAAACATATATATATACAAACAGTAAACAAACAATAAATAAACAATTGAATAAGAGAAATTAGTAAATAACTTTTCCAAATATAAATATTTATTCTCTTCCTGTAAATTCAAACAAAAGAAACAATTAAAAAAACTTAGTCAAAATTACATTAATTTAATTACGTAAAATAATTTATTTATTTTATTTATTATTTTATTTAACTAATATTTTTATAAATTATTTAGTTCAGATAAATTTAAATAAAATTAATAATTATTAATAATACATAACAAAATAAATAATAAAGAAAATAATAATTTACATCTTACAATAGAAAATAATTATGGTTTATTAATTATTAACTACTTTTTACTAATTACTAATTAGTAACAAATTATTACTAATTATTAATTTGTAATAACAAATTAATAATTAGTAATAATTTGTAATAACAAATTAATAATTAGTAATAATTTGTTACTAATTAATACTAATAATTAATTTGTCGTTATTAATTAGTATTAATTTTTTAAACAAAAAATTATTATATTATTGTAATAGCAATAAATAATCATATTAATAATAGAAATAACTGTACTGAAACTAAATTACTCTATGTAAAACTATTAAATTAATAAATTACCGTTAACTAATTAATTATTAATTAAAATTGAATTATTGCTTAAAAGAAATGATTAATTTTTTCTTCGAGAAGAATATTTCTTTTTTTTATAAAATAAAAGAAGTCATATATTGAGAATTTAACAAACAATTGCCACTAGTTTTGCATGTAAATTATCGATTGTTTTAAAAAGAGAAAATGAACATTTTATTATTGCCAGTGGCTAGCAGATGACAAATAAATTATATTTTTGACGCATATCTTGACTTTACAGTTCAAAACATATCCTGGAAATGACACGGAACGTTATTTCCGGAACGATTTTTATGCAGATATAAAGCCATGAAAGTTTGTCACGTAATCTAAGTGGCGTAAAAAATTTTCATCTTCTTTATTTGCAAATTTCAATTTTCTCTCTCTCTCTCTTTCTCTCTTTCTCTTTCACTCTCTTCTTCTCGCTCGCATCTTAATGGATAAAAACCGGTAGGAGAAGTATTTATCGGTGCTTGAAAGGGGCGTCGCGAACGTCTCTCATGTCGGCTTAATATTCCGCACGATGTAACAAATGTTGCGAGAGAGATTTCCAGAAAATCAAGCTGCCACACGTGCTTTGTCTTTGTGCTTCAATCTTGGAATTTGAGATTTTTTTTCTTTTAAATTCATTTTTTTTATATTCGAGATGAAGCAATTTTCGATTTTACCTTTGCGCGGTTAGTTTTCTAATTGGATTTTTTTAATTTTAGTTAATATTTTATTAATTTTACATTCTTAATTTTATTTTATTAATTTTGTTTGTTTTATTCTTATATTTATTTTACTTATTATATTTATTGTATTTATTGTATTTATTGTATTTATTTCATTTATTTTATTTATTTAAAAATTGAAGCTTAAAATGTTTAAAATTTATTGATAGATTGAAAATTTTTTATCAACAAAAATTAAGAATAAATAAAATGTTGATTAATTAAAATTTAGACCAGGTGAGATAGTGAATTAGAATTAGAAGAGAAAAATATTAATAAATGATTTTTAAATAAAAATTCTTTTCTAATTTTGAAAATTTTTTATTTATAATAAATTTTAATATTTCTGATTACATTTGAAATTATCAAAAATAAAAATTTACTTTATTTAAAATTTGAATAAAGTAAAATTTAAATTAACTAAATTAAAAATTTAATTTTTAAATTTAAAAATTCAGAACATTTTGTAATGAGGAGCAAGTTATGTACATTTCTGAAAATTTAAATTGACAAAATTTATTTATTTACATTAGTGAAGTTCACAACGTTTATAAGCAGCGATTTAGAAGAAAAAATATTTTTTCCATTAAAATTTATAATTTTATATTTGTTTAAAATTTATTTTGCCAACAATCTTACAAAAGCAAAGGAAAAATATAATGTTCTTAATTAAAAAAAAAATGAATCATAATTACATAGATTAAAATTTTTAACGAATTAAATTCAGAGTCACTTACAAGTTTAATATGAATGAAAGTTTTGTGAAATTAAAATACAGTTTATCATCAAAATATAAATTAATTTATAAAATTTTTGAAACTGAACATTCGATTAAAAATATTTGAAAAAAGACAAGTGAACAAGGTGAAAATCAAAGGAATAAATTATTTTGAAAAAATTCACTAAATTTTATTAATTGAAAAATGTTAAAATGATGGTTAAAATTAATTTAAATAATTATTTGCGATTGATAGGAAAAAAATTGCAATAGCATAAAATTTTTGAAGCAGGTGAAATTTGTTATTAAAGGTTATAACTAAATTATTTTTTTTTTTGTATATAAATAAAAATGTGCACAGTTTCACAATTCGAAATAATTGAGAGATTTACGAAGCGTGAGAAAAAAAGATAGTGAATCTTACTTTCGCTTAATAACTCCATGCACTTCTTGTGGGTTTATATATACATACTTTTATACATTTACAAATATAATTGCAAATATACACTCAAAGAGCAAAACCAAAGTAAATAATTAATTTTAATGACTCCCGTACAATCGTATTTTTTCTAAGACAAAATATATTTCACTTGCTTTCTATATCATTTTTTTCTAATATCATTAATTTGAAAAGAAGTATTTAAACTCGTTCCGTCAATAAATGAATAAATAAACGTCCATTTCTTGAAGTTCCAATAAAAATTATTTTAATTCTAATATAATTATTAATTGTTTAAAAAAAATATTATTTTAACATCTGAAGAAGGTATTTATCAATATTTCCGTTCGTTGATTTTCGCGCTGAAAGTCAAGAGTGTCACAGTTCTTCTTTTTTTTTTTTATTTAAAACCGCATGGCAATATTAAAGTCAATAAAAGATGAGTAAAAATGTGCGGTTTCGAGTCCACAGGTTTCAAAAAAAAAGAAAACGAGAACTGTTCTTTCTCTCCGTAAAGTTTTTTTAATAATTGAATTTATGAATGAGGAAGCATTTTTGATTTATGATCCTTTCTTCTTTTGCATTATTGAAAACAGTAAAATAAGAAAGGTAGAAACGAAATATTTTTTAAGATATATGTAATAAAATATTCGATTTTCGTTGATTTTTTTCTTAATGTTTTGTAAATGAGTTCGACGAAAAATAGATAGTTTAAATTTACGTGTATGCTTAATCTTGCCTATGATTTTTAAAATATATTTGCATTTATTTGTTGAAATGTAAAATTAAGAAATTAAAAATCTATTTTTATTATTATATTTTTATTTATTTTTTGTTTTAGTAAATATCACCTATATATTAAATATATATAATATATTTATGTTTATATTTTATTTGAATTTGAAATATTGAATTATTTTGTTATTTTAAATTTTTATTACATTATTATATTTAAAATTAAAATATTGTTTTTATTCAGGCCTGGGACTTAATTAAAGTTTATTTATGTTTATGGTTAAACTTTCTAGATTTAATGTCTGATTAAAAATAATTATATAGAATTACAAATACCTTGAGATTCAATATGGAGACGCTAATCTCCACCTGTGAACGCCAAGGTCAATGCTAGATGGCAGTTCAGTTGACAAAACCAGATTCAACGCCACCTAGTGATGATTTTGGCGTTCTCAAGTGGAGAAATTAAAACTCCATTTCATCCCTCAAAAACTTTTTAATAATTAAAAAAATTGAAAAAGAACTTTTTTATTTACGAAGTAAAACTTTGACTAAAAAATTTGTGGTAATTTTAATTATTTTCAGAGTAAATAAATAAATAATATTTATTATCTACACATATATAAATAAAAATGTAATAAATAGAAAGTAAATAAAGAATGAATAAGTAAGTAATAAATGGAAAAAGAAATAATAAATAAAAAAGTAAATAATAAATAAAAAAATAAATAATAAAAAAAATTAGAAACATTAAAAAAATAGAGAAAATAGAATAAATAAAATTTAATGTTCGATGTAAATTTTACTGCATTTTTTTGACTAAAATTCATTTCACTGTAAATTTTATTCCGGAAATAGTAAAAATTGTCAAAGCGTTGCGCAGAAATTTCAAAAAGTTTGGATTGTTTTATGAAAGTAGTAAAAATTATACTTTACTACTTTTTCCGTGTATAAATATAAATTTTATTATCTACTGTTAAGAAAGTATTTTTATTTTATTTATAAAACTACAGTTCTCCAAGAATATATTTTTTAATTCTGAACATCGGCTTTCTCGGATTAAACTTTCGACAGAAAGTTTAATTCCAAAAAGCTGCATTTTTTAAATCTACTTTACCTGCAAAAAATAATAAAATATAAATTTAAAAAAATTTTAAAAAATAAAACAAAAATATAAAATAGAGAAATAAAAAAGAACTTATTTTTAGTTTTTCTATTTTACATTTTATATATATATATATTTTTTTTGCTTCCACATTTATATTTCTGTTTCGTATTTTTCTCCTCTTTTATATATAAAAAAATTGTGCGGTGCTAATTTATATTTATTTCTTGTTCCGTATGCAATAATTCGCTTTTTGTTCCCCTCCTTTTATACAGTATAGCGAATTTAAATTATTTAATTAGTCTCCATAATGACGTTCGTTTTGCTTTTTATTGTTATCACAGACTTATGGACAAGGGATCGTGGATAATTTTTCTTTTTTTTCCCTTTTTGTATAATAATAAAAGTTGTTCAAAACTTTGGGAACATTTAGCCGAGCGGAACCAATTATAAAAATGAATTGTGTGAATATTGTTCTAAATATTCTCAAGACAAAGTTTCTCTTCGTCGTCCCCGCTCTCGCTGTATATAACCTTCGACTTCATTTCCTCGTTCCGCGTTCTAAAAATATTGGCTTGTGTGTATATAAAGCCAATAGGCATCGACTGAATTTTTTTTTTTTTTATATTTCACACTATTTTGACAAACGCAAAATTATATATTGTTTCCGCTCGATAATGAAAAATGGGTTTCTATATATGAAAGAAAACAATTTTTTTTTATTGCAGCCACTCGGATTCATGCGATAATTTTTTTACCTGATATTTAGATATTATTTTTATAAATAAGCTGCTAATGACACTTATTTCGTTAAAAGGGCCACTAATCTTACTTTAAAAAAAAATCGTACTTTTTCTAAACCAAAAATTTAAATATGGTAATTGTAAGACTGTAAAATAATTGGAGACTATAAAAAATTGCAAATTATTAAATTGAAAATAAATTTGATTATAAATAATTATAGAATTACGAATATTGACGAATATTTTGAGATTCAATATGGAGAAGCTACTCTCCACCTGCGAACGCCAAGGTCACCAGAAGATGGCACTTTAGTTCCTTCTTGGAATTTCTCTTGCCACCTGGTGGTGACCTTGGCGTTCTCAGATGGAGAAATAAATCCACCATTTTATTCCTCAAAAATTTTTTTGTAATTTCGAATCTGAAAATAAATGAAAATTGATTTATTCAGAATATTCAAATTCTGTTATAATATTGTCTGAAGTAGTCACAAATAATATATCAATTTCAAAAATTAATTTCCTTTTTTAATTTTTAATGCAAGTAATCCTTGAAATTATTCATATTGAAGAATGTTTCCCAATTTATTTTGAAAATTGTTGGTAATGTTCAAAATTAATTTTTGCCAATACGACGATAAAAATTGTAAGGAAAAAAATTTTTTTTTTTTTTGAAGAGACCAAAAAATTGTTTTCTTTTAATATTTTTTTTTATATTAAAAAATTTTCTTAAATTGTAAAGATACGAATGTATGACGTCGATAGAATAATCACATTATCTATATACTCTATAGTATTTATGATTTCTCTGTGTGCCTCTAAGTGTTGCTAAAAAGTCACGTTTACACCACGTGAATCTTATCTTCGAAAAAAAAAATGAGATTTGTTCATTCAATGTTAGGTGTAAATTTTCAAAGGAAACATATAGAAACATGTATAGATTTTATTTGCATTTTAAAAAAATCTCCTTTGCTTCTAAAGTAGTCTAATTATTCGAGAAGCAATGTATTCGTGACATATTTTCGAAAATAACGGAAATGGGGGTTTACTATTTTCAAAATTTATCACTTCCTTGACGATCGTATTTGTATTTGTTGGTTTTGAAATTTGAAATAAATTATGTGCTTGATGATTGGGAAAAAAATTATAGAAAATAAAAAATAATTGTTATGGGAAAGAGGGAAAAATTTTTGAATTAGTTTTGTTTTGGAAAGAAAATTTTATCAAAAGACAAAAAAATAGGTTTTTCTTTCTTAAGAATGAAAATACTTTTTTCAATATACTTTGTGAATAATGACAATAGCCGATGTACACAATCGTTACTCATTGAAGAAAACGTGACCTCATACCAATTTGCCTAGACTTTTTTTTATTGCAGGAAGAAAATTAATATGTCAAAGACACGTACCGTTTTAAATTAAAAGCACGCGTCTGATTTAGAAATCGAAAATATTAGTCATATTAGATAGAAAATTGTGTACTCTTTTTTATGTAAATTCTTCATTGTACAATAAATTTATTTATTTAATTTTTTTATCTATTTATATTTATTTATATTTATTTATATTTATTTATATTATTAATATTTATTTTATTTACTTATTTTAAAGTTAATGGATTCAAATCCATTTGTATTAATTGTTATAATTAGAAAATTCCAAACAACTTGAGATTCAATATGGAGTTGGTATTCTCCACCTGCGAACGCCAAGGTCACCGTCAGATGGCAGTTCAATTGAAAAAATCAAGCGCCACCTAGTGATGACCTTCGCGTTCTCAAGTGAAGAAATTAAATAACCATTTTATCCCTCAAATTTTCTCTATTCCTCAATTTTTATAATTAAAAAAATGTTATTGTTTATTGTAAAAAGTGTACAAAAAAGATTAATAATTAAAGTTAAACATTAATTAAGCAATAATTTCTTTGACCAACAGAATAACTTTTCCAAATTAAAAAATACAAATAAAAAGAAGTGATAGTGTCATTCATCTGAAATTCTGAATTTTAGGAACTTTAGAAACATTATAAAAAAGAGAGAAAAAAATTTATTGAATAAAATAAATAAAATTGATTAAAAAAATAATATATTTCGTTTGAAACTTTTTAGAAACAATTAATCACTATTGGATATAATATATTATTGATGATTAAATACAAAGAAGAAGAAAAAAATTATATAACTTTGATGGAAATAGTTTTTTTTAATATTAAAATTTAAATGAATTATAATGAGGAAATAATTTTCGATTTAAAAATAAGAAAATGTATAATTTTTTTTTCCAGGTTCCCTTTTTGTTTTGAAAGAAGCAGATGAGCCATTGGCAAAAGTGTAATACACCATCGCTTTGCTAATTATTCTGGAGGCTGATTTCTGAGTCGATTGAGCAACCTTATACCTTGGGGCAATGAATTAGGAGCGGCGAATTTCAAAGTTATATATGTGAGTTGATGAGTTTACATATTTTAAATGTAATGGCCCCCTTGAAATGGGCCTTAAAATTTCAAATCCTTTCAATTTTCATCAGATTAGAATTACATTGAAGGGATCCAATGTTTAAGGTACACCATGTTTGGAAATTTAGTAAAAAAAAATTCTGTTTATTTTTTTTTGTTTTGAATTATTTTCTTATTTTTGTAGATTAAATTTTTATTGTTGAAAATTATTATTTTAGATCTGCCAACATCTCTAAATTTGATTATAAATAATTATAGAATTAGGAATATTGACGAATATTTTGAGATTCAATATGGAGATTCTATTCTCCACCTGCGAACGCCAAGGTCACCAGTAGATGGCACTTTAGTTCCTTCTTGGAATTTCTCTTAACACCTGGTGGTGACCTTGGTGTTCTCAGGTGAAGAAATCAATCCACCATTTTATTTCCGAAAAACTTTTTTCTTATTAAAAAAAAAAATTATCTATTTGCAACTGTTATTAAAATAAAATAAATTTTTAGAAAATTTTCAGAATTCTGTTTAGGAAATAATACTTTGTTGTTTTAATAAAAAAATTTCCTTTATTTCGCAGTGTTCCACTTATAATATATAAGGTTTGACTGCGTTAAATGAAAAAAAATGAAGAATATCTTCGCAACTGAATTCAATTTTTTTAAATGCATTTTTGACCTCAATGTGTCTTGAACACTATATTTCTTAAAAATAACTATAATGACCTCGCCCACGTAAATTATTCCACTTTCGTATAGACAACAATACGTAATTCACGCGACATTTCGCGGGTACATTTTACCGAACGAATTAACAAAAGCGTAGGATGATATGTAGTAAACGGAATGTGAAAAGCGTTAAATGCAACTTACTTTTATGTTAATATTATGCAATATTTTATAAAAGTTTATAATAAATATAAATAAATATAGATAATTATAATCCTACGATTTTGTTAATTCCTTAAATCGATAATCTCTAAATTCAAATTAGTTAAATTTTTACCAATTCAAATTTATAGAAAGTAAAATTACTCAGAAAAATGTTCTATTGCTTCTTTTTTAAATAAATATTTAATTATTATTTTTCCATAGGAATTAAAATTATTCAAAAGATTCAAACTCAAACCTTTTTGAAATTAAACAACTTATAAAAAATTGTTATAAAACATGACCGACTTATAAAATCATTATTTTATATTTTATAAGAATATATTGTTACTGTAACTTCATAAAAATTATTCTCATTTCAATTCAATTATTTTCTAGAATTTTTAACTAAAATTCTTCTTTAAATTAATTATTTTTAATAATTTTTGAAAAATTTCTTTGAACATTTTCTAATCCTTTTGTTTACAATTCAATTTTACGAAATTTCATCGATTATTCGGAAATTCTTCAATTAAATATATATTAGAAAATAAAAACTTGAAATAATTTCAAAAAAGTTCGAGTAAACTTTTTTAAAAATTAAATCGACACAATTTTCAGTTAAAAGTATGAAAAATTCAAACTTTCAAAGATTATAATATTTGAAACCTTTTTAAAATTCAATTATTTCTAAAAATTCACGATATAATACTTTATTTCTAAATTTGAATTAGTAAAAATGTTTACTATATATTGGTATTAGTGACTGAATTTTTGCTTTTTAATTAGTAAATTTTACTATTAAATTAGTAGAAACAACTATTTATTGGTAAAATTTGCTAATTCAAAATCAAAAAGTCAGTCACTAATTTAAATTAGAAGGCATTTTTACTAATTAAAATTTATAGTTTAATATTTAATTATTATCTAAAATTTTAACTGAAATGCATATTTAAATCAATTTTTATTAGAAAATTCTACGAGAATTCAATTATTTAAATACAAAATAAATAATTTATTGAATAATTGAATATTTCTTAAAATTCAACTCTCATAAAGAATTGTATTATAAAATTCTTAAATAATAAAAATTCTTTTGGCGAATATTAGGTAATAAATTTTTTAAGAATAATTTCCTTTTTCGAGAAATTAGATTAAAATTGCATGAAAAATAATTGAATTTCTGTAAAAAAAATTTGATTGAATTGAGAAAAGTTTTTGAAAATAATTGAAATTTTGCCAAGAATTTTTTTATAAAATTTTTGAAAATAATTGAATTTCGAAGAAGAATTTTATTATTTATAAAGATAATTGAAATTTTGACAAGAATTTTTTTTTAAACTTTTGACTATAATTGAATTTCTGTGAAGAATTTTATTGCTTTTGAAAATAATTGAATTCTTAAGACGAATTTTAATGATATATTTCTTTTTTAAAGAATTGAATTCTTTTGTGAAATTTTATTAAAGTACGTAGATATTAAAAATAATTAACTTTTGATAAATTATTGAAATTAATTTAATTCCACGAAGAATTTTATTAAAATTATTTAAAAAAAAATTAAATTGTTAAATAGAATTTCATTAAAATTTTTAAAAATAATACATAAATTATAGGAAGGCTTGTTAAAATAATTAAATTTTTTTTTTGATGAATTTTAATAAAATTTTTATGAATAATTACATTTTTCGAGAAATTTGATTAAAATTGCATTAAAAATAATTGAATCTCTGTAAAAAAAAAATTTGATTGAATTGAGAAAAGTTTTTGAAAATAATTGAAATTTTGCCAAGAATTTTATTATTTATAAAGATAATTGAAATTTTGACAAGAATTTTTTTTTAAACTTTTGACTGTAATTGAATTTCTGTGAAGAATTTTATTGCTTTTGAAAATAATTGAATTCTTGAGACGAATTTTAATGATATATTTCTTTTTAAATAATTGAAGTCCTTTTGTGAAATTTTATTGAAATACGTAGATATTAAAAATAATTGAGTTTTGATAAATTATTGAAATTAATTTAATTCCACGAAGAATTTTATTAAAATTATTTTGAAAAAAAATTGAATTGTTAAATAGAATTTCATTAAAATTTTTGAAAATAATACATAAATTATAGGAAGGCTTTTTAAAAGAATTTAATTTTTTTTTTGATGAATTTTAATAAAATTTTTAAGAATAATTACATTTTTTGAGAAATTCCATTAAAATTGTATTAAAAATAATTGAAATTCTGCGCGATGAGTTTTATTATTTATGAAAATAATCGAAAACCTATATAGAATTTCATTATTTATGAAAATAATTGAATTCCTGGTGAAAAATATTATTTTTCATGAAAATAATTGAATTATTGAGAAGAGATTTATAAAAATAATTTGTAAATAATAGAATTCGTGGGAAATTTGTAGTATTTAGTTCATTCATTCAAAATTGAAATTTATATAAATATGTATATAGAAATAAATAAATTTGTAATATGTTTAATTTTATTTTTTAATTTTTGTTTTGTTACAAAAAAGTCTTAAATCAAAAATAATTAATTCTATTCTCGGAATTTGAATTAGTAAAAATGTTTACTAATTTATGGGTAAAATGTACTAATTCATTTATTAGTAAATTCTATACCAATAAATAGTAATTTTTACCAATTTAAGGGTAAAATTTACTAATTCAATAGCAAAAAGTCAGTCACTGGTTCAAATTAGTAAATATTTTTACTAATTCAAATTTAGAGTGTAAAAATATTTATTCATTAAATTATTTATATATCCACTTAAATATTATATACAAATAATAATATTATATAAATTATACAGTATACCTATATTAAGCATATATCATAGTAAAAGCTATAAAGTATCTTCTGAGATATTAAGCTACTTAATACTGATAAATACAATTACTTTGCCATTCATATATACTTTGCAAAATAGCCGAGACACATTTATTATGTTCATAACTACCTAATTGAACTTTGTATGACTTTTCTCTTTAGATGAAAGGTGCATATAATTCTCCACTTCATGCATTTGATAATTGTTAGCCAATTGTGTCATTATTTCGAAATCCATGTCTTTTCAATGCACAATGAAAAAAAATACCTACATACAATATTTAACAGAATAAAATCCAAATAATAAAAGAATGAATAAACAGAAGGATTTTAAAAAATTCTAAATTAACAAAATTTAAATTTAAATTTTTGTAAATTGTTAACTGAATTAATAATTATAATTACATTTAAAAATACCCAAGTCAATAATTTTATTTTATAGCTATATATTATAGATATGAAAAAATTTAACGTTCTTATACTATTGACAAATTGTTGTTTAATAAATATAATCAAATAAATAAAAAAAAATAATTTTAGTTCGAATTTATTACATGTTAATTCAATCGAAATTATTAAATTAATTATTTCATTTTAAATTATTAGTGTCAAACTTTATAAAGATTATTTTTTTTAAATGTGTATATATATGTAAATTTTTCGATGAATGTAGTAAATGTTTCAAAATTGACACAACAACTTTAATGCTGGCCTAGATTATGCATTTTTCATTATTCAATCGTTCAATTCAAGTCAATTAATTTTTCACCGGAAATCACGCTTTTTTACCTGTCACGAGTGAAAAAATCTGTTTTTTTTTCTTGTAAACAATTTTTATTCACTCATTTTCCTGTATTGAAATTACTATATATACACATAAGCCAGTAAATAAATAACTGAAAATATACATTTGAATTTTTAATCATAATTAATAACAGTAAACAAAATATTAGGTAATTATGCAGAATTATTAATTATTAATTAAACAAAAAATTATAAAAAAAAAATTTGAATAATTACCAAATAAATTTTAAATAATTTGATTCTAGAATAACTTTCTTAAAAATTCTTAATTATAATTAACTTAGATATGATTGGAGTTTAAAAGAGTTGCAATTTTAAAAAAGATAATAATTGAACTTCAGAAGAAAGAAAATTTTTGAAAATATCAATTGCTGTGAAAAAATTAATAATAATTAAATACTTATTTAAAATAATAATTTATATAAATTTTAAATACTTTTGTTAAAATTGTAAAAAGATTTTAAAAAAATTAAATTTTATGAAATCCAATGGAATTAAAAAAAAATCGAATTAAATTTGTGAGAGAATTTCATTAGAGATTTTTAAACACGAATTTTCCAAGAACTTTAATTTAAAAATTAGTAAATAATTAAATTTTTCAGAGTTACAATTGAATGTATTCGCATTAGTGTAAAAATCAGCATTAATTAGTCCAAATTGAACCTAAATTTTTTTAGTTTATTAATTAGTTAATTTAAAAAATACATACTTAAATCAAAAATTTTATTCAGAAATTAAAGTTCGAAAAATTTTATTTAAAATTCTGAAAAATTTTGTTTTAAAAATATTTCAGTTCAATTTTTTGTTGAAGATGTGTAATTGAATTTTTATTAACAAGTATGTGGATTTTTTTGAAGTAATTGAAATTTTCTAAAATTTTATTACATGTAATACTAAATTTTATGAGTTACGTTTACAATTTTTATCGATAATTGAATTTCAAAAGGTTTCAAATTTGAATTTTAAATAATTTTAATTAAAAATTTCGAAAAAGTTTTTTTTTTTTTTTAAATTTCATTCAAATTTTTGTTTAAATTAGCTGAATTTTTGTATATTTGATTAACAATTAATTATTTAATTGAAAAATTTTTGAATAGTTGATTTGTAAACAAGTGGATTTCAGAAATAATTTAATAGGTGAACTTCCTCTTTTTTTTGAACAATTGAACTTTAAGAGAACTTTCTAAAAAATTATTAAAAAAATAAATCCTATGGAAGAATAATAATAATGATAATTAAATATTTATGTTTACGAATAATTTTATAATTAAAAATACAAATTAAAATAAACAATTAAAATTGTTTCTTTGCTATTATTAAGATAATTTCTTTGAAACCAATTATTTTTGTTGAAAAATTAAAATCAAAAACAAATTTCTATTTTTAGTTAAAAATCTAAGAAAGGGACGCCTTTTTCACATTTATATAATAATAAAAATAAAAGCAATGATAAAAATGCTAATTAATAATAATAAATAATAATAATAATAAGAATAATAATAATAATATTAAAAAAGTACCAATAAAAATAATTTTTTCTAATTTTTTTTTCTAATTCATATCGATTAGATTCATCTTAATTCCCATGGTTCGATCAATGTCGTGTGATGTTACTTTATAGACCAAGTATACACCGGTTTCTTATTGATCACTTTGAGATTTCAGAACTCTTGTCACTTGACTGTTGAGCTGTGAGTTAAGTAATCTTGAAAATTCAACTATAACGTCACTTGATAGACGACACACATTGCTGATATATCAAAGCCGACAAGTTTGATTACACGTTAGACAAGTGCAAACATATATTCAGTATTTTAAATTTCAAAAATTTTCCAAATGTTGCACACTTAAGAAAGAAAAAAAAACACTTGTGTACGTAACAGATTATCAAATTTTTAATTAATTTATTTATTTATTTTCATAGAATTCGGAAAAAAATTCATCTTTACGTATTTAAAAGACAATATTTCAAGGTTTAAAATTTAAATCATTATTTTCTGTCATCATACTATAATATGAATAATTTCGAGATTCACAGAAAATTGAAAAAAAATAATTACCAAATTTTCTCTCTGACACAATTTAGAAATTTAAATTCAAATTGATATTTACTTATGTACAGTTTAATGTAAATTTCAAGAAAAAAATTTCTTTTTTTAAACAGGAAATTTAGTTTTTTCAAAAAAAAAAAAAAAAAATTGTATTCATTATTTAAAATGTATAAATTTTATTGCAAATGCACGTCACTGATGAGTAGACCAGTTTTCCTTTTTTTTTTGCTTTTAATTAAGTCTTTTTCTTCATTTACGTAAATCCACTTGACAGTGAAATGCTTTTAAAATATTATCAAGTAAAAGGGGAAAAAGAAAAGAAAACGAGAATTTTATAAGAAGATTTAAACCAACGTAATCCATCACTTTTAATATGCATTTATATATATGTGTATCGATTAAGAGAATATATACAGTTTTTGAACTCTACATTATATACATATTATAGCGCCTTGCGAGTGAAAACAGATTTCTTCATTACGGAAAAATATGTTGACGTATCATCCAGCAGTGAATTAATGAAAAATATGAATCACTCAAATTTATCTATCCTGAATATGATAATAATTCGTGACGAAGCACTAAGTGCAGTTAATGAATTGTATTTACTTTTAATAAAGCTCATTTACTTCATTATTAATTTATAATTAGAATCATTTTATTTAAATGCTAAATAAAATTTTCATTTAAAACACAAATAAATAATTTGTGACAAATATAATTTTTTATATGTGAGAAATATAATTTTTTTCTACCAGTAAAATATTGGCATAAAGGAGGAAGTGCTGGTACCAAAAGTAAAAAATAAAAGGTAACAAACTCCTGAACAGAATAAATAATTTTGATACCAACAAAAGATTGACACCCAAAGAAATAATGTTGGTACAAAAAATTGTTATCGAAGAAACAATTTTCCTACCAAAAAAAGATTGGTACCAAAGAAGCAATGTACAAAAAAATAATTTAGAGAACAAAGAAAATTTTGGTATCAGAAAAATATTAGTATTGGGAAGAAAACATTCGTACCAAGGATACAATTATTTTGATAACAACTAGAACCAACGGAAACAAATAATGTTGGTAGGAAACAATTTTGGTACCAAAATATAATCTAAATAGTCACAAAGACCTGAGGAAAAAAATAATATTGTCGCAAAATTGTCAATGTTGGTACCAAATTACAACCTTTTTTGTAACAATGACCTACAGATAAATAATGATGGTACAAATGATTGATACTAATGAAATATTTATTTTCCTAGTTACTACGACCAAGGAAAATTAATAATTGTTGTACCAAAATATATTCTTCACGGTAACAAAGATACAAAGGCCAAAAAAATAATATTGGTACCAACCGAATATTGGCATCCAAAGTCCGAAAGAAATCAAATGATTGTGGTACCAACAGAATATTAGCAATAAGAATATTAGTACAAAAGAAGCAATGTTATTTTTTAATTATAATCTTGTACGTAACAATGATCTACAGAAAATAAATAATGTTGGTACAAAGAATTGCTACCAAAGAAATAATTATTTTCTCAGTAACTAGGACCAAAACAAAACCAATAATTGTTATACCAACAGGATATTGACATCAAGAGAACAAATTTTGGTACCAAAATATATTCTTGATGGTGAGAAAGATGCAAAGGAAATAAATAATGTTGGTACCAAAAAAATAATTTTGATGGTAACAAAGATACAAAGGCAATAAATAATGTTGGTACCAAAATATAATTTTAATGGTGACAAATGCCAAAAGAAAATATATAATGTTGGTACCAAAAGAATATTCATATACTTTAGAAAATTATATTTTGGTACCAACATTAATTGTTTTCTTTGTATTTTTGTTAAAGAAAGGAAATAAATAATGTTGGTACCAAAATATAATTCCCATGGTAATGAAGACCAAAAGAAAATGTATAATGTTGGTCCCAACAGAATATTTGTAGTAAAGACCAGAAGAAATCAAATGATTGTGGTACCAACAGAATTGTGGTACCAAAAAAAAATAATATTGGAACCAAATTGGCAATGTTGGTACCAATTTACGAATTTGATTGTAACAATGACCTACAGATAAATAATGTTGGTACCAACAAAGAATTGATACTAATGAAATATTTATTTTTCTAGTTACTACGACCAAGGAAAATTAATAATTGTTGTACCAACGGGATATTGATATCAAGGGAACAAATTTTTGTACCAAAATATATTCTTCATGGTAAAAAAGATACGAAGGAAATAAATAATGTTGGTACCAAAATATAATTTTGATGGTAACAAATGCCAAAAGAAAATACATACTGTTGGTACCAACTGAATATTGGTATCTGAGTATTAAAAGAAGTCAAATGATATTTGTACCAATAGATATTGGTACCAAGAACCAAAAAGAAATCAAATGATATTTGCACCAACAAATATTGGTACCAAGGACCAAAAAGAATCTAATAATTATGGTACCAACAGAATATTATTACCATAGATATACGGTATTGATGGTGTCAATGAGAAAAAATACAAAAAATACTTTAAAACCAGTAAAATATTGGTATGAATAAAATAATTTTTTTACTTTAAAATATGGGTACCAAAGAAACAATATTGTTACCAAAGGTACAAACTTGTAATGGGTAGTAGAGATAAAATTTAAAGAGTAATAATTTTGGTGCCAAAAAATATCAGTAGCAAAGAAATAGTTTTCGTACCAAAAAATAATGGTAGCAAAGAAATAGTTTTGGTACCAAAAAATATTGGTAGCAAAGAAATAGTTTTGTTACCAAAAAAATATTAACAAAGAAATAGTTTTTGTATAAAAAAAATACTGGTAGTAAAAAAATAGTTTCTCTACTAAAAAATATTGATAGTAAACAAATAATTTAATACCAAAACAAAAATATTTTTTGTACGCTACTGAAAATTATACAAGTTTATTGGATTTGAAAAAACATCTTTTCTTGAATTCTCAACTAAAAATAGCATTTTTCTCAAATTATATCTTTTAATATAAAATAAACAAAATTTAAATAAAAAATAAAATTTTTCCTTTAAAATAATAAAACTTCAGTGCACGACGATAATTTTTGTTTCGTTTTATTTATATGAAAGTCGTGTATAGACACACATGTGGAATAAAAACAAAAAGAGAAAAACGATTCAGAATCAATATGTGTATGCTCGGAGGTTTTAGATGATTATATGTGAAACAGGAAGTTGATATGCAAGAACGATTACATTATGGACGTCACGCAGGATAATAGGGTCTTAATCTTTCAAGCTAATGCGATAGTTTGATGAACTGATAAATGACTTAAAAAATTATGAATTGCATATCCGGAATTGGAGGGAAATTAAATATTAAATTCATTATTCGAACATAAATAATACGTATTGGAAATTATTTTCTTTTTAAATATAATAAAAAAGTATATATTTAATAATATTTCTCCCATTTTAATTTATATTGAAAATTTTCTTGTATTAAATATGTTTATCTTTAAAAAAAGGTCATTAATAATTGTAATACAAATAATAAAATTTGTAATTATTTTCAACTGCAGAAAAAGTGATTGATTTTTCCAATTTTCAAAAACTTTTCAACTTTTAATGAATGAAACATTTTCAAATAAAAAAAGCAGAGTAAACATTTTCTAATATTAAAAGTATAGTATTTCCAAGATTTTGTGTTTTTTCTTGGTCCAATCCCTCTCGTTTCTTTTATAGTCATTAAATATGATTAATAGTGCAATTTTTTGTTTCTTATTCTTTTTCTTCTTCTTCTTTTTTTTGTGCCTATTGGCATTAGAGAGACTGTATAATGGGTGAAAAAAAATTGGCTCCGCTTCACTTTTAAAAAAATAAGCGAAAGGTATAATACATTTAACATGTATATGTATATTTTCTAATATACATGTGTATTATTTCCTTTCCATATAAATATAAATGCACACTATAATTATACGGTACAATTTGAGTGAAAATCTCTTTAATGTTTATGCCCTCGTGTATTTATGTGTACATATGTGTGTTGTTCGTTTGCACAAAGAGAAATGGCGGATTGCCCATTACACGTGGGGGTATTTCAAAATAGTTTCTCAAGGCCTGGGGCAAGACCAACACAAGACACTACGAATTTTCATGGGATCTTTAGCCGAATATGAGAAGTTATAGACACTGCAATCATATATCTATATATACTGGGTGTTGAAATCGAAAAAAAAAAATTTCTTAATTGTAAAAATATTTTTACAAATTTATTTAACTTCAAATATTTTAATTTTTAAGTTAATTCAACAGGGTTGCCACAAAAATTTAATTTCGTTTTTCCCTGATTTCCAGACAAAATTTTAACTTTTTCCCAGACTAGAAAAGAATATTCTGATTCACTCTAAAAATGATTAGATGCTGAGAAAAATGTTCTAATACATTTATTTACGAATTTCTATAATTGTAAAATTATTCGAAAACATCAACAACTTTTTTTTAAATCAATATTTAATCATTGTTATTTTTCCATAGAAATTAAAATTTTTTCAAATTTCAAATTTAAATTTTTTGATATTTAATAACTTATAAGAATATTATTATAAAACATGAAGAAGTCGATCACTCCGAGTTTTCGACTCGGAGTAATCGATTTCTTCATGTTTTTTATAATAATTAAAGATAATCCAGTGAATTAATAATAAAATAAAATTAATTCTACGCAGAATTTTTAGTTAAAAGTACGAAAAATTCTGATTTTCAAAGATTTGAATTCGAAACCTTTTCAAAATTCAATTATTTTTAAATATTCTCCCCTAATGCTTTAAATATTTAATTATTATCTAAAAATTTAACTGAAATTATTCATTTTTCAATCAATTTTTATTAGAAAATTCTACGAGAATTCAATTATTTGGATACAAAAATAAATATAATTTATTTAATAATTGAATGTTTCTTAGAATTTAATTTTTACAAAGAATTTTATTAACAACTTTTGAAAATAATTAATTTTTTATAAGGAATTTAATTGAAATTTTACTGAAATTTATCATATTAAAGAATTTTATAACAATGTTTTAAAATAATTGACAACTTTTTGAAGAATTTTATTAAAAATTTTTAAAATAATTGACAACTTTTTGAAGAATTTTATTAAAATTTTTTTAAATAATTGAATTCCTGAGAAAAATTTAAATAATAATTTATGAAAATAATTGAATTCATGCGAAAAATTTTGATTAAATTTCGTTTAAATAATTGAAATTTTGCCAAGAATTTTATTCACAGTTTTGAAAATCATTCAATTTTTGGCGAAATATTTTGCTATTTATAAAGATAATTGAATTCTTGACGAGATATTCCTTCAAATTTTTAAAAATAATTGATTTTCTTCGAAGAATTTTATTACTTTTGAAAATAATTGAATTCTTTTAAGGAACTTATAATTAAAATTTTACTGAAATTTATCAAATTAACGAATTTTATAACAATTTTTTAAAATAATTGAATTCCTGAAAAGAATTTAAATAATAATTTATGAAAATAATTGAATTCATGCGAAAAATTTTGATTAAATTTCGTTTAAATAATTGAAATTTTGCCAAGAATATTATTAAAATTTTTGACAATAATTTCATTCTTGAGAAGATTTTCGCTATCTATTTATATAAAAAAAAGGTAATTTAATTCTTAACGGGAATTTAAAAAAAATTTTGAAATTAATTTAATTTTCCGCTAGTATTTTATTCGTTTTTAAAAGATTTGAATTCTTATGATGAATTTTAATATTTATCGAAATAATTGAATTTTGAAAAAGAATTTTATTAAAATTCCTTAAAATAATTGATTTTATGTGGAAAACTTTGTTTTTTATCAAAATAATTGAATTCTTTTGAAAAATTACTTAAAAATTTTTGAAAATAATTAATTTCCTGTGACGAATGAAAAGTTATTTATGAAAATAATTAAATTATTGCAACGAATTTTATTATTTTATTGAATAATGGAATGTTTCTTAAATTTGAATTTATTTAAATCTTAAATTTATTTAAAATTGTATTTAAAATATTGGAAATTTTGCGATGAAAATAATTAAATTCCTAATAAATGAAATTTTATCATTTATGAAAATAATTGAATGTTTACGGAGAATTGTATCAAAATTTCTTTTTAATAATTAAATTATTTGATAAATTTTATAAAAATAGTAAATATTGAAAATTATTCAATTGCAAAAAACTTTTGAAAATAATTGATATTTTGAAAAGAATTTTATTTAAATTTTTGAAAATAATTGAATTTTTAGCGAAAAATTTTGCTATTTATAAAGATAATTGAATTTTTGACGAGATATTCGTTCAAATTTCTAAAAATAATTGAATTTCTTCGAAGAATTTTATTATTTTTGAAAATAAGTGAATTCTTGTGACAAATATTGTTATTTATGAAAATAATCGAATTTTGTAAAGAATTTTTTTTTATTCCTAAAAATAATTGAATTTTTGAAAAGAATTTTTTTATTTATCAAGATAATTGCATTAAAACTTTTGAAATTTAAATAATCTCAAACCAAAAATAAATAATAAAACAGTTTTTAAGATTGAATTTTATAAACCAAATTTATTAAAAATGTCCATTTCTGAGAATTAGAAGAAGAGGAAATTAATTATTTAATTTATTTATTTAGTTTATTTTTATTTATTTAACTTTTATTAAGTTAATTCCAGAATGAAAAAAATTCTCTTCATTCTGAAAATAATTTTTTGCTCCCATGAAATTTCCTTTTTTCTACAAAAAATAGGGCTTTAAATCATCTCAAACCAAAAATCATTAATAAAAAATAATAATAGAAATAAAAAAATAAGAAAACATTTTTTAGGGTTCAATTTTATAAACAAAATGCAATAAAAATAGTTTTTTGAGGATCAGTAGCAGAAGAAATTAATTATTTATTTTGTTATTTTTTTTTATTTTTAATTAGTTAATTTAATATTCCAAGAATAAAAAAATATTCCTGGTACAGAAAAGAATTTTTCGCTTCTCAATGAAATTTTCTCTTCGTTTGAAAGAATCGACATATTTAAATCATGTAAAACAAAAAATAAAAACCACTTATAGAATTAAATTTTATAAATAATATGCCCTTAATTTTTGTTTCTCATTTAAATAAAAAAATTTTATTTTTATTTCACTGATAGAACTTTGAACTTCAGAGACAATTTTTTGCGAATGTGACTCATTTATAGTGATACATACAATATTTAAACTGAATCACCATTTGAATATATTGATTGAACTGAATATTGAAGAGAAAAATAATTTATAAATGAAGCAAAGAAATTTTTTAAAAACAATTTATAAATAAAAGCAAGAAAACAGTTAAAAATAATAAAATAAAATAAAAAAATAAATAAAACAAAAGTAAATTAAAAATAAAAATTAATTTCATTTAATTTAATTAAAAGAAACAATTAAAAATAATTTACATATAAAACGAAAAAGACATAATTATAAATAATAAAACAAGTAAAGAAGTGAAGAAGTAAAACAAGACTTTCGAAATTGATATAATCGAGATGAAAATAAATAAATAATAATAATGAACTTTCGGTGGGTTATTTTTAATGATCTTTATTTGGTATTCCTGAAGTCATCAGTGAATACTGACCTACATTGTTACCCAACCCACAGACTGTCTAAAATTACGTGATACGATAACGAAATGGGTAGTAATAAGTCATAATAACAATGATGAACCATATATTGAAAAAGTACGAGTACAAAAGAAGTTCCTCTTTTTTTACTACTACTACATTTTATTCTTTCATTTAGTTTTTATGTATTTCTTAATGTTGACGTATCCTCATCATAAACTGGGACTTTCACTTTCGAAAAATCATTTCATCTTTCTTTAACTTTCTTTCGTTCGTAATACGAAACGCGTGTCTTCATCGAGAGCATGCGTTCTTTTTTTTACATATTTATGCATAACGATTTTGCATTTTTTTTTTTTTGCTTTTAATTTTAACATGAAGAATTAAATTCCTAAATTTAGAATACAGAATTATATTCCATTCTAAATCATTCCATGAAGGGGATTAGTTTTTTTTTATTATTTTAGAATTAACTTTTTTAGAAATTTAGAATCTTATAAAAATATATAAATTTTAGAATAAAAACGATAAAGAAAAGAAAATAGAAATTCTAAATTTACTTATTTAAAAAATTAAGAATTATATTATTTTTCAAATGAGTAAAACTTAGAATTTTATTTATTAATTTAGAATTAATTTTCTTTCTAGAAATTTAGAATAAGTTTTATTATTTTATTTTAGAAATATTTTTTAGAGTTAAGATTTAGAATATAAATAATTTTATTAATAAACAATTCAAATACAAATTTAGAATAAAGAATTATATTCTAAAATTTAGAACAAAGAATAAAGAATTATTTTCTAAAATTTAGAACAAATAATAAAGAATTGTATTCTAAAATTTAGAACAAAGAATAAAGAATTATTTTCTAAAATTTAAATCAATGAATAAATTATATATTCGGAAATTTTAAACATCGTTTTTAAAAATAAAAGTAAAACATTGTATGAGAAAAATTTGCATCTAAAAAAATGAGGAAGAAAAATACAATACAAAATAATTCTATGATGAACATATTTTATCTATACACAAAAACTTATCTTTATCTTATCAGATAAGTATCGTTCTTTTCAACTTTTACCTTCATCATAAGTTTTATCATTCTAGCTCACTTTTTTTTTCTTATCACAGTAGTATTGACATTTACCAATCGTATACATTATTTATTGATATTTCTGGAATTTCCCCAAGAAATAAATTGTAAACGTAGAAATTCATATCAATGGTCAAACTTTACTTGACAGAAACAGCATCTTACATGAAATATGTATATATTTATGAAGAGAGAGAGGGAAAGAAAAAAGATCCATATAATCAAACACCAAACATTGATATCGTGTTTTCAGAAGAAAACAGTGTAAAGGTGAATACACAAACTGGAGAAAAATTAGATAACAATTTTTTTTTTTTTTTTTGAAATAGAGATTAATTTAATTTTATATCAGATATTTTCCAAAGTGATTATTATATTTTTGACTTTGATTAATCGTACATAAGAATATTTTCCCGCGCGATTTCTTCTTATTGCTTTGAATTTCAATTTCGATTATAAACTGTAGGTATTACGAGTCTCATGGGTTAATAATATTATTTTTCGTTCTCGTTTCTTGTTTTATGTACATATATATTTACGCACGACGTGAGTGCGTATTATAGAGCTCAACGTAAACTATTTTAATTATACCATCCATACTGCCGATTCAATTTATTCCTCATAACGCGCATACATATTTAATAATTTTATCAATAACATTTCATTAATATTTCATATCGTAGAAAATTGATTTTATTTACATTATTCGCTCTAACAAAGTAAGTGGAAAATTTAGTGGATATAAATATTCTAAGTGTAATGTAACAATTATTGGAGGTGTGATCAATTTTATTTGTGGTATGGAATACTTATCATAATTAGCGCAAAGAAGCCACTGGTTCGAAAAATACAATTAATTAGATGGCAAGTGAGATTAAAAGGAAACAAATTTCGGTACAGAATATTGATATACCAAAAAAAATAATGTTAATACCAAAATTTAATATGATGGTAATAAAGACCTAAAGAAAATAAATAATGTTGGTACCAACAGAATAGTGGTACCAACTATTATTATTCGTATTTACGATACAACTTTGATGGTAACCGACTCCAAAAAAACATAATGTTGGTACCAAACGCCAAAAGAAATCAAATAATTGTGGTAAAAACTGTGGTTACCATATTAACAATTTTGTTACCAGTGTATTATCTTGTTGGTAACAAAGATACAAAATAAATAATGTTGGTACCAAAATATAATTCTAATGATAACAAAGGCCAAAGAAAATAAATAATGTTGGTACCAACAAGAGTATTGGTAGTGAAAACCATACAAAATTAAATGATTGTGGTACCAACTGAATGTTAGTACCAAAAGAAAACAAAAATAATATTGTCACAAAATTATCAATGTTGGTACCAAATTGCAATCTTAATTGTATCAATGATTTACAGATAAATAATGTACCAACAAAGAATTGATACCAAAGAAATATTTATTTTCTTTGTCACTAGGACCAAAAGAAAACCAATAATTGTTGTACCAACAGGATATTGACATCAAAAGAACAAATTTTGGTACCAAAATATAATTTTAATGGTAAAAGAGGCGAAAAGAAAATTTATAATGTACCATCCGAATTTTGGTATCCAAAGACCAAAAGAAATCAAATGATTGTTGTACAAGTTGAAGGTACAATTTTGCTGGTAACAGAAGCCAAGAGAATAAAAAATGTTGGTACCAAAGATCAAAAGAAATGAAACAATTATGATACCAACGGAATATTGTCACCAAAAATACGGTGTTAATGATGTTAAAGATAAAAGGAACGCAAATTAATTTATTCAGTAAAATCTCATGCGCAATCAATAACAAAAAATGTTTTACTACATTGAAAAATAAATACGAATAAAAAATTCCTGAATACAAAAAGAGCCACTTCCTCAAAATTCTCTCAAAAATTTTTACAAAAAGATATCATTTTCAAGAATAATAAACATCCTTCCTTTATTTGAATCAAAAGTACTTCCAACAATTTCTCGCTTTTTTATCTCCTTTTTGTTTTCATTTTCTCTCAACAAGATATCGAGGAATAAGTTGAATTTTTTCATTCACTTGAAGAAACGATAGGTTAGTTAAAATAACAAATTATTAATGGCAATCGACGTAAAAAGTAAACGATCAGCGGGATAATTGGTTTGCTGTCACTACATCTGAATTTATTTGCTACCCATCTAGAAATTCTAGAACGTTTTCTTATATAATTTCCTTTCGTCTATAAGATATGAAATCTGTCTCACCGCGTTTATGTACACTCCGTGGAGCCTTAGTCTAATTATAGTCGCTTAATTGAAAACTATCACCGAACCATGAAACCTCAACCATTTGTCAGTGTCGAAAATTAATATTTATAAATAAAAGAAAATTGGTCATTTCGAAAAGACTGACAAGCAATATTTTATTTTATATATATATACAATATTACATATACGGGTGTGTAGGAAATTTTCTCTCTACCCAAAAAGATTAACTCTCCACATGAAGTTTCTCTCGTTCATACTGATGTACAATCATTCAACAAAAGATTGTCTGCGATGAGAAGTTTAAGTCCTTGGGACACGACTTCAAAATGACTTGGATGACTTTAAGTGACATTTTTGTGTATTTTACGTCCAGTCATCTGCAAATAACAATAAGCAGGATTCGAAAGAGAATAAAAAAAAACGAATGCTGATCCTTTTTAAGGAGATTTTAAGTAAATAGCGCCACTGAATAATCAATGTAGGAAAAAAGTTTTAATGGAAGCTTCTTGTTTCCTCTCAAGTTCTTGAGCCAATATGATGATTGTGTGTATTGAACATTACTTTGACGCTGCTGATGATAAATATTTTTATTTTTTTCTGTCACTCAATCGGATGGAATTTTTTTCTTTCTTTCATCGTGAGACAATGGTGTTATTGCTCTTGTTATTTGCTTTCTTTAGCATTAATTATTATGTGTTTTGGTTGAAGGTGAATTTTTCTTCAGTAGAATGCATTGTTTCCTTTGGTTGAAGAAATTTTTGTCTTTCTTTTTCATTCGGACTACGATTCAAACTGTTGTTTCTTTGACTGAAAAATCATTTCTTGCAGAGAATTCTTTTGTTCTTTTTTGGTACCATTCAAAATATTTGTTTTGGTGCCAACAATAATTTTTTGCTATAAATATTTTTGGTACCAAAATTATTTCTTTGATAATAATATTTTTGGTACCCAAATGATTTCTCTTTACTTTTTATTTCTGGTACCATCAAATTTTCATCTTTGGCACCAACATCGGTCTTTATTATCATCAAAATTTTCTTTTCTTTTGTCCTTTGGTACAAAAATTCAGTTGGTAGTTGGTACCAAAATCATTAGATTTATTTTGATCTTTAATACCAATATTGTCTAGGTACCAACATTTTTTTTCTTTTGGCCTCTGTTATCATCAAAATTGTACCTATACTAAGTAAGAATATTTAGTTGGCACCACATTTGTTTATTTTATTGTTTTTATTACCATCTAAATTATATTTTGCTACCAATATTGTTTCTTTGTTACCAATAGTTTGTTGGTACCAACATTATTTATTTTCTTTCTATCTTTGTTACCACTAAAATTATAACCAAAAATATTTCTCCTTACTTTTTAAATATGGTGCCATCAAATTTTTGATTGGTACCAATATGGTACCACAAAATGGTACCAATATTTTATTGTTTTGTTGGTTTCTCTTAATAAAATTGTACCTTTGGTACCAATAGCTTTTTTTGGACCAAAAATTATTTCTTTTTCTTGTTATTTGTTTGATAAAAATATTGTTTCATTTCTCTAAATCTTTATTACCATCATCATTTATTGACTCAAATTAAATTATTTTACAAATTTGTTTTTAATATTCAATGAAAAATGAAAATCAAAAAATTGGAATTTGGAATTATCGACTCAATTTCTTTTAAAGATAAAAACTTATTTTTGTTAATTATAAATTAATAACTTGAAGTAAATTAGAAATTTGTTATTATTATTCCACAAAAATAAAAAAATATTTTTTATTATTCCATAAAAAGAAAGCGATAATTATTGATTAGATTTTGTGATTCTCGATATTTTATTTATCAAATTATTTCCTTTTAATAATAAAATTTATTATTGTCAACTGTTTTTTTTTTATCAGTTATTGACCCAAATCAAAATTAAATTACAAAATTGTTTTTATTATTTCATAAAAAATAAAAATTACAAAATATTTTCTATTATTACATAAAAAGAAAACGAAAATTGTTGATTAGATTGTGACTTGAATAAAGAAACGGAAGTTAAACTTCCCCGTGTTGTCACTAGGTCACTAAACTACACTTTTCCGGTGAAAAGTGACAATTCTTTTTTCATTTTCATTTTTTTTTCTTATTTACTTTTAAAACTATACCTATGTAGAAATATAAAAAATACTATAAATAGAAACAATGTACTATTGTTTCTTCATTTATTAAACGATAAATTATATTTAAAGAAAGAAGAAAAAAATACTGCGAACAATTTTTTCTTTCTACAAAATACAAAGAAATGAAAGAGTTCTCCTTGCTTGTTTTATAAGTTTTATCCAAATTGTCTTACCGCAATAAAATGTATTCTTAAAATCAAAATTTACAGACGAAAAGAAACTTTTAAATATATTTAATGGCTTTTTGAATATTTCGAAACGAAATAATTGGAATTCTTTTGATGGAAAAAAATTATCGCTCTCTTAAAAAAAAAGAAGTTATTTTATACAAGTTTATAAATAATGACAGTCAATTAAAACAACATGCTGTTAATGTCAATATTTATAATCAAATCTCAAGCAAATATAGTTAAGAAGAATTAAAAGAAAAAACTACTTTATATTTTGGTGGTTTTTTAAATAAAAATATATTGATAAAGGTCAGGGTCTTTTGTGGACATAAAAGAAACTCTTTCTCTCTTACACTCGCAAGAGTAGTTTTGTATGAAATAATTCAAAAATTATTGTACAGCGTAATTAAATAACAATTATAAATTATAATATATTGTACATCTCTTTAGGTAATTTTTTTTTGTAAATGATAATAAAGTACTATAATAAAAGAAGTTTAACCGCACGTAATTTTCTTTTATGTTGCATAGAAAATCACTTCGGGAAAGCTAAAAGTAATTTTCAAATAAAATGTCAAAATTGTGAAATTACATTTTGCAAAAGTACTTATTAGGAGAAGGCATTAAGATTTATATTCGAATATAAAGTTTACAATTTATTTGATTCAGAGGAACAAATTTTTTTTTTCTTCTTCAAAGTGAAAAATAAAGTTATATTCGATGCGCGAGAGACTGGTTTCTGATTCACGACACAATAAACCTGTTGATTTAACTTGTTGATTTAACAACGTGTATATATGTAATTGAAAAAGAACCGCTAAAATGGGAAATTGATATATATGTAAATAAATAAAGTTTATTTTTATTTTTATGCGAAAATTCACATTATAGTATTATTTACTTCTTTAGAAAAATATTTTCTTGTTTGTAAACGGATATTAATTTCTTTTTCCAATTTTTTGGGAAAATATTCTCATTATTGACTATTTGATGGTAATTGAGAACTAAAGAAAATGAATTATCCTAGTTAGAATAAAATATTGGTACCAAAGAAGCAATGTTGGTACCAAAATATAATCTTGATGGAGAAAAGATCTAAAGTTGATTTTTTGGTACCAACAAAAGATTTGTAACAAAGAAACAATTGTTTTCCTGATAACTAGGATAAAGAACTGATTATTGTGGTATCAACAGAATATTGGTACCAAAGAAACAAATTTTGGTACCAAAATGTAATCTTAGTAAAAAAGATACAAATGAAATAAATAGTTGGTATAACTGAATAATAATATTTATGGTCCAAAGTTGGTACCACAATATAATTTTCATAGTCATTAAGATTGAAAGAAAATAAATACTGTTGGTACCAATTAATATTTTGTTCGTATCAACATTAGTTTTTGGTACCAAAAATACAATTTTTATAGTCACAAAGGCCAAAGGAAAATATATAATGTTGGTACCAACTGAATATTGGTATCCAAAGGTCAAAAGAATTTAATTTTTGGTACCAACAGAATATTTGTACCACACAAACAATTTTGGTACCAAGACACAATTTTGATGGTAACAAAGATACAAAGGAAATAAATAATGTTAATATAACTAAATAATTGTGTTTTTGGTACAAAGTTAAAACCAAAATATAATTTTCGTAACAATTAAGGCCAAAAGAAAATATATAATGTTGGTACCAACAGAAAATTATTAGAAAAGACCAAAAGAAGTCAAATGATTGTGGTACCAACAGAATATTAGTACCAGAAGAATGTTGGCACAAAATTGTTAATGTACCAAATTACAATCTTGACTGTAACAATGACCTACAGAAAATAAATGATGCTGGTACCAGCAGAAGATTGATACCAAAGAAAAATTTATTTTCTTAGTCATTACGACCAAAAGAAAACTAATCATCTTTATGCCAACACAATATTGGTACCAAGGGAACAAATTTTTGGAACAAAATATAATCTTGACGGTAACAAAGACACAAAGGAAATAAATATTGTACCAAAAAATAATTTTGATACTAACAAATGCCAAAAGAAATTATATAATGTTGTTCCAACAGAATATCAATATCCAAAGACTAAAAGAAATAAAATGATTGTTGTACCATCTGAATATTGATACTATTTGTGCCTAAGAAGCAATTATTTTTATCGGAATTGACATCAAAAGAAAACGAATAATTGTGGTACCAACGGAATATTTGTACAAAAGACCAAAAGAAATCAAATGGTTGTGATAGCAACTGAATATTAGTACAAAAAATGAAAAGATATCAAATAATTGTGGTATCAATTGAAAATTGTTGCCAAAAATACGATATTGATGGTATTGAAGTTAAAAAAAATTATTTTAGTACCAGAAAAATATTTGTATCAAATAAAATTGTATACCAAAGATACAATTTTGATTGTTAGGATGAGTAAAAGTAAATTTTTGATTATGCACCAAAGAAGAATTGGTTTTAAAATTACAATATTGATGGTGTCAAACGCAAAAAGAATGAAGCATAATTTGGATACCAAAGGCACAGATTTAATTGATTTTTTGGTATCAAAAAATCAATATTGGTAAAAAGATATATAATTTTTTCGATGGTAATAAAAACAGAAAGAAAAAAATAATTTTGGTTCATGAAAACGAAGTGTTAAAGATAACAAATAATGATGGGATCATCAAATTATTGGTACCAAAAAACAAAGTAAATGATTATCGTATCTTGCTACCAAACTGAAAGTGTCGATGGTGTTAAAGATAAAAAGAAAACGAAAAATATTTCCCTCTTTGTTGAAACAAAATACCAAAAATACATTTTGAAAAGTTTATTCATCTACATTATTAACCACTTGAAATTGTTTACACAACTTTAAACAAAAGTTTGATTCGTCTCAAAACAACTTTTTGGATTTTAAAAATACACATTTACGTTTGCAAGAAAAATCAATAAATCCTTTTTTTTCGTTTTTTTTTTTGAAAAGAGTAAAAAAATCCGGTATTATCTTCTGATGAGGCAGGTCTATAAGATTGAAAATGCGATCAATTTAAAGATGAGAGGAAAGACAGTGACAGCCATATGTGGAGAAAAAGAGAGGAATAATGACGAGGAGCTGGTGGTTCGAGGAGAGGAGAAGGTTTATATATAAATATATCTATATATATTGGATAAGGAAGGAGGATGAGGTTGAGGATGAGGAGGAGAGAAGACTAAAGGAGGGACTTATATAAGAAAGCAAGATGGCAACTGGTTGTCCCTGAGAGAAGCGACCGACGTTTATTTGCACATTTTTATCTATTTTTCGAGACCGCCAAAAAAGCACGAGAGCTGAGACCATCACAAGAGTGCCTTCGCTTCTCTCTCTCTCATGAATCCAATATGTGTGTTTGTGTGTGTAATGTGTTCTTCTTTCCATCGGGGCAAAAATATTTTTCTACTATCCTTGCCTTCTCTTTGGGATCTACGAACCTTTTTCTTCTTCTTCTTCATCTTCATCTTCATCTACACCTCGCATCTTTCTGATAATAATAATGTCCATTCTATATCTTCACAAGGCCAAAATATATGTCCTTTTTTAGAATCAAGGTTACAATCTCCTCGTTTATAATTTCTTTACATTTTTTCCCTCCCTCGTCCTCCCCCTTCTCGTCAGGAATTGTTAATTAATTGAGTCACAGCTATTAATCTTATATATGTCCTTTTTCTGTATTTACCACATTTTCTGTATTTATTTTTTCAATTGTAAGTTTAAAAGTGGAAAAAATTTTCTTTTATGAGGAACAGGGGATAAGAGTCGCAGAAATATTTTTTGGGGATTTATAAGATTTATTATTTGTTTCTGGTTTATTGAAGTGTTTTTCAAAAAAAAGTCTTGGAGATTTTTTTGATGAGTTCTAAAAAAATTGTTTCGGATTTTTTTTGCAAAGAGAAACATCTTAGATATCTGGGAAAAATATCTTGGATGATAGAATAGATTACTGGTACCAATTATAAAATTCTTTCGTTATAATTCGTTTGTTTTGCTTCTAGTATTTAGAATTCTTTTTTTTAATTTGTTTTGTTTGGCAAATTTTGGATTTTTTTGTAGAGGGAAAAATTTTGCAGATTTTTATTTGGTACAAAAGAAACGGTAGCCATAGAATACTGGTACAAATTTAATGATTCTTTGCTTGTTTCTTATTTGTTTTGTTTTGTTTTTAGAATTTTGTATTCTTTTTTTGTTTTCTAAAAATTGTTTTGGATTTTTTTGTAAAGAGAAGAAGCTTTAATATTTTTTTTGGTACCAAAATTATTGGTAACAATATAGAATACTGATATTTAAAAATTCTTTTGTTATTTATTTACTTTTTTGTTTGGTTTTTAGTATTTGGTATTATTTTTTAATCTAAAAAATTGTTTTGGTTTCTTTGTGAAGGAAAAAATCTTGAAAATCTTTTAATTTCTAAAAATGTCATTTAGATTTTTTTAAAGATAAAAATCTTGGAGACTTTTTTAGAAAGAAAATTATTTGTATCAATAAAATAATGGTATCAATTTTAAAATTGTTTCATTGTTGCCTGTTTTTGTTTTGTTCTAAAGCATTGTTTTGTAATTTTTTGTAGGGGGAAAAATCGAGGAGATTTTTTTTTGGTACCAAAAACATTGATAGCAATAGAATACTGATGCTAAAAGAATTGTTTTGTTCTTTCTTTTAAAAAATTGATTTTTATTTTTTTGGAAAGGGAAAAATCTGTGAGACCTTTTTTGGTGTTTAAAATTATTGTTTTGGATTTTCTGTAGAGAGAAAAATCTTTGAGATTTTTTTGGTACCAAAATTATTGGCTAGCAATGGAATACTGGTACCTATTTAAAGATACTTTGTTTGTTCTTTATTGTTTTTGATATTTTGTATTCTTCTTTTGTTTTCAAAAATTCTTTTTCGATATTTTTGTAAAGAAAAGAAGCTTTAACATTTTTTTTTGTTACCAAAATTATTGGTAACAATATAGAAAACTGGTATTTAGAAATTCTTTTGTTATTTATTTACTTTTTTGTTTTTGTTTGGTTTTTAGTATTTGCTAATATTTTTTGTTCTAAAAAATTGTTTTGGTTTCTTTGTGAAGGAAAAAATCTTGAAAATCTTTTAATTTCTAAAAAAGTCATTTGGATTTTTTTGTTTTTTTCTAGTCTCTAAAATTTTGATCTTGGAGACTTTTTTTAGTAAGAAAATTATTTGTAGCGATAAATTAATGGTATCAATTTTAAAATTGTTTTATTGTTGCTTGTTTTTGTTTTGTTCTAAGACATTGTTTTGTAATTTTTTTGTAGGGAGAAAAATCTAGAAGATTTTTTTTTTGGTACCAAAAATATTGATACCAATAGAATACTGATACCAAAAAGATTGTTTTGTTCTTTCTTCTAAAAAATTGATTTGGATTTTTTTGGAAAGGAAAAAATTTGTGAGACGTTTTTTGATGTTCGAAAATATTGTTTTGGGTTTTTTTTTGAGAAAAAAATCTTTGAGATTTTTTTGGTACCAAAATTATTGGTATATAGCAATGGAATACTGGTATCAATTAAAAGATTATTTTGTTGTTATTAGTTTTTCTTTGTTTTTAGTACTTGGTATTCTTTTTTTGTTTTTTATTTCTTGGTTCTAAAAAATTATTTTGATTTGTTGCGAAGGGAAAATTCTTGAATAACTTTTTTCAAGTTCAAAAATATTGTTTTTTCTTTTTGAGAGGGAAAAATCTTGGAGATCTTTTTTTAGTTCTAAAAAATTGTTTCAGGTTTTCTTTGTAGAGGAAAAAATATTTTGCAAATAGAAGATTAAACTCAGCAAGAAAATTTTCCTTTTTAGAAATTTTTTTTAGAAGTAAACTTTTCAGAATTGAAAAAGAAAGAAAAAAAACCTTTTTGCCATTTGCAATCGAATTTTTGTTCAACAATTTTTTTTCTTCCAAGGCAATATTTTTTTTAATCGATTCAAAAGCTTGTAAGGAAATCCTTTTCCGATACAGGAAGTGAAGTGACTTCGATTTAAATGACTTTCCATCGTGCACTGATTGAATAGCAAAGTCCATGTGTATACATGTCTATATGTATATTCCAATGGTCTCAACTCAAGGGTGTTATATACGCGCTTAACTGCATTTATTTATTTATATATGAATCAGTTTCCTTCAATATAATTTACGTCTATTTCACATTTCGCAAATTATTTTCTTCAAGTCTCATCCAGAGAGAGAGAGAGAGAGAGAGAGAGATTCACTCGCAAAACGTGCATCGTGAGCAACAAACTGGATTTACCTTTTTCAAATGTGTCATTCACGTAACGAGAAATATTTTTTTTAAATATTTTTTTTTCTTCATCATCTTCTTCATCTTCTTTTTCTCTTTAAACTTCTACTCGCCTGACATGAGACGTGAGTCATTTTTTTAAATTATGCTAAATACAGATTATTACTTTAACCATACTAAGTATAACAATTTTTTAAGTACAAGACAACCTTGTGACAATTTCAAATTATAATAAATGTACACTTGTTATTTTACTTCAAGTTTTTTTTATATATACCCTTATCGGGTTTGTGTCGTACAGTTTTTTTAAAGTTACAAAAAAAAAAAAAAAATTCGTTTTTCTCTATTTACGTATGGTACTGTTATTACTATGTAAACGCGGTTTGCGACTGACAACTTGAAAGTTACTAACTAATAAAAATAAAATTTCAGCCACTAAAAGATACTATTTCAAAAATTATAAAATTTATAATCAAATTCTTTAAAACGATTAAATTATTTTCAAAAAATATTCGAAATTCAATTATTTTTAATATCTAGTATTTTCATAAAATTTCGCAAAAGAATTTAATTATATTTAAAAAGAATTCATCCAAAATTCAATCATTTTTATAAATAAATTATTAATTAATTAATTAATTAAATTATTTAATTATTAATTATTAGAAATAAATTATAAATTATAAATAAATTCTCCTAAAAAATTTTGAAAAGCTCAATTATTTAACAAAATTTTTATACAATTCTTCACAATAATTCAATTATTTCTACTAATAATAACATTTTTTGTGGAAATTCAATTTTTTTAAAAAATTTTTGATAAAATTCTAAGCAAGAATTCCATTATTATCATAAATAATAAAACTCATCAAAGAATTTCAATTATTTTTAATACTATTTTCAATTAATTAAGCGAAAAATTCAATTAGCTTTCAAAAGTAACGAAATTTTTTCCAAAAATTAAATTCTTTTTAAACATTTTAAAAAAATTATTCGCAATAATTTAATTATTTTCATAAATATTAAAATTCCTCTCAGGAATTCAATTATTTTTGGAAATTTTAATAAAAATTCTTTGCAACTATTCAATTATTTTTATAAATATTAAAATTCATCGTAGGATTTCAATTATTTTTAATACAATTTTACAGGAATGCTCAAAAAAATATAATAATTCCTAATCAATTATTTTAAAAAATATTTTTTTTAAATCCTTTGGAAGAATTCAATTATTTACAAAAATATTAGAATTTTTCACAGGAATTAAATTATTTTCAAATATTTTAATAAAATTATTCGAAAGAAATCAATTATTTTAAATACAATTTTAAATAAAATTGTTTTGAAATAATTTAATTATTTTTTTAGATTTTAATTAAATTTTTCTCACGAATTCAATTAGTATTGACATAAATAATTCTTCGAAAGAATTTAATTATTAAAAATAAATAACAAAATTATTCCCGAAAATTCAATTATTTTCAGGCATTTTGATAAAATTCTTTGCAAAATTTAATTATTTTTAGTAAACAACAATATTTATCACAAGAATTCAATTAATTTTAAAAGTAATAAAATTTTTCTTGTAAATTCAATTATTTTAAAAATTCTAGTACAATCTTTCGCAATAATTCAATTATTTTCATAAATTGATAATAAAATGCTTTTTAGGAATTCAATTATTTAAAAAAAAATTTAATAAAATGCCACACAGATATTCAATTATTCTCAAAAATTTTAATAGAATTCTTTCTAAAATTTAATTGTTTAAGAAATTTTTTGTAATAATCTTCATAAGAATACAATTTTTTTCATGAATAATAAAAATTTCTCATTAATTCAATTATTTAAATTAGAACTCGCATAAAATTAGTCGAGAAAAGTCAAATATTAAAGTTTTTCTACAAAATTCTTCGCAAGAATTATATTATTTTTATAAATATTTAAATTCTTTCATGAATAATAAAGTTCGATGCAAGAATTCAATTTATTAGCAGGATAAGAAAGATGTAAATATTTTTGGGTGAAAATTAGGAAAAAGTTAGAAAAATAAAAAATATGGAATGGAATTTTTGTCAGTTTTGTGAAGTTTCTAAAACGAGTTTTTTTGTGTCGTCAAGTTTAATTTTTCGATAGATACTTTTTTACTGCTTTTTTTAGTTTGAAAGCTACTTTTTGCTACTTTTTTTAACATTAATTATCGTGTGCGAAGTCTGTAATAATAAAAGTTGAAAAAGTATCAATTGTCGCGTGAGTGATTTCAAGTGTTTTAGAGATTTTGTTAATTTAAGGAGAAACAGAAGGGAAAAGTGGTCAAAAAAGGAGACTAACTGTGATCCCTGAACTTAATTCTTATTTCTTGGAAATTAATTTTCATAATTCAGCCAAATACATCAATTTTTTGAAAAATCTGAAGCACTAAATCGTATCTAATTTTATTTTTTTCAACCATCATTAGTGATGGGGTCAATTCCTAAACTGAACATTAAAAAAAGAAGAAGAGAAAAAACAAGTTTGCTTTTTCTTCTTTTTCATAACTGAGGGAGAGATTTTTTTTCGGAATGTCCCAAAATTCTCTATAATAGTTTACACTAATTTCCTTTTCATCTTTCATTCTCTCAACTCTTTTTCTTTCTTTCTTTCTTTCTTCTTTTTTTCGGTCTTTCGTTTCAAGAAATTTTGCTACTGTTTTCATCCTTTTCTTTACACGCAGATTCGTTTTACGACTCTTTGCCCCAACGCAGTTTTGCAGTCAGCTTTTGCTTTACGACTACGGTTTCGCCAAGAAGCTGGGTCTTTGACCCCGCTGAAAGCGATTGTGTGGACATTCGAAAACGCGCTATATAGATTGGCGCGGCACAACTGAGAAAAGAGGAAACTTGGCTCCAAGTCCGCGCACCTTGACTTGTGTGTTTCATTCAAGAGGACCTAAAATTAGCGAGGGAGTAAAGCGTCAAGATATTTGGCAGCGTTCAACGACATTAATTCACGAACACATTTATCTACATGTGTATATGTATTCAGAATACACAGACGGAAATAATTTCCTACCAGGAATAAACATTCAAAACGTCCCGACTTTAACCATATGAATAAAAAAACAACAGTTTTTTTCATCTTTTTTATTTTCCACCAATTTTCAAGTCTTTGCCAATGAGAAAGCCAGTTCTTTTGTTCTTTTCTTTTGCGACTTTAACAAAATTTTCTTCTTTTTCTAGGTTTTTGACTTTTGGTCTTTATTTTCATTAAGATTATATTTTGGTATGAACACAGACTTTAGGCTCAAATATACAATAGGTACCAGAGTTAGGGTGTCTACTGAAAATATGACTTAAAATTCCAGGACATTTCAGGACAGATTTCTTATTTTTCCAGGACATTTATATGTGTAACAGGGTTGCCACAAGTCAGGGAAGTCAAAAAAATTCAGGGAATTTTATTAAAAGTACTGGAAAAAATTAAATACCAAAAATACAATTTTTATAGTAACAAAGCTAGAACAAAGGAAAATATATAATGTTGGTACCAACTGAATATTGGTATCCAAAGTTCAAAAGAATTTAAATTGTGGTACCAACAGAATATTGGTACCAAACAAACAATTTTGGTACCAAGACATAATTTTGATGGTAACAAAGATACAAAGGAAATAAATAATGTTAGTATAACTAAATAATTGTATTTATAGTACAAAGTTGAAACCAAAATATAATTTTCTTAATTAAGGCCAAAAGAAAATATATAATGTTGGTACCAACAGAAAATTATTAGTAAAGACCAAAAGAAGTCAAATGATTGTGATACCAACAGAATATTAGTACCAGAAGAATGTTGGCACAAAATTGTTAATGTACCAAATTACAATCTTGACTGTAACAATGACCTACAGAAAATAAATGATGCTGGTACAGCAGAAGATTGATGCCAAAGAAAAATTTATTTTCTTAGTCATTACGACCAAAAGAAAAATAATCATTTTTATGCCAACAGAATATTAGCACCAAGGGAACAAATTTAGGGACCAAACTATAATCTTGATGGTAACAACGGCACAAAGGAAATAAATATTGTACCAACAAATAATTTTGATACTAACAAATGCCAAAAGAAATGATATAATGTTGTTCCAACCGAATATCGATATCCAAAAACTAAAAGAAATCAAATGATTGTTGTACAAACTGAATATTGATACTATTTGTGCCTAAGAAAATTTCAATTATTTTTTATATCTACTATTTTAATAAAATTTTCCAAAAGAATTCTATTATTTAAACAAAATTTTAATAAAAAAAAATTTTTTTAAATAGTATTTTTTTTTACTTTTCACAGGGAAAACTGGGTGTTGTTTTAACACCGAATTTGGTGTTAAAATAACACGCAACAAATTTTACCCTCGTAGGCGGCGCCACGTTCTATGTCGTTTAACATTGGCTAATTTCACACGCAACAAAAATCACACCATGTTTTTTCTGTGTTTAAATATGGTGTCATCAAATTTTTGACTGGTACCAATATGGTACCACAAAATGGTTCCAATATTTTATTGTTGTTTTCCCCATAAATTCATTTTTAAATCAATTTTTAATAGAAATTATAACATATTTTTATTTAATCATTTTTATTTTTTTCATAATAATTCAAATATTTTCTTTTCTTTTTTGTTTCAGGTAAGTTAAACAACCTCTGTTTCCTGTCGACTTTATTTTGTAAGTAAATATATATTGAATTGAAATATTTATAATTCTATAAATTATAAGTAAAATATAATTATCAAAGAAAGAATTTGAAAATTACAATTTGTTTATTAAACGAAAAATATCAGCTCCGAAGTGTTTTTATGGAATCCATATAATTAATTAAATTAAAAGAACAAAATTTTACTACTTCTGAAAATAATAAGTTTTTCTAATTTTTATAAAGAAAATTTTCTTTCAAAATAGTAAAAGTTATTCTGGTAATAGAAAATTTAATAATGAAAAATTAATAGAATAAAAAATAAAAATCAAATAGTCAATTTATTACTGCCTATATTTTTAAGGGGAAATCTGATCAAATCTGTAATAAATTTTACTAATTTTCATTGAAATTTTCTCTCTAAATTTAAATTAGTAAAAATGTTAACTAATATGAATTAATAACTCACTTTTTGCTTTTGATTTAATAAGTTTTACTAATAAATTTTACAAATTAATATTTACAGAAAAAATCAATGGTCTACAAAAATTTATTTGATTCAAATAACCGATTTATAATCAAATAAATATTTACGTATTAACTAAAATTAAATAATTTCAGTATTTGAAGCAAATGGCGACCCTTTAAAATTGACTTACACAAAAATTATTTCATAAAAATAAATATATTTATTTGATAATAGACAATTTAATCGTTTAGTTGAATCAAATAAATTTTCTTTTCAGTGTGTGATCACTGTGAGTTCAAAAAATAGATTTAATTAACTGTTAGCTACGTAATTAATAATAGATGACTTAATAAAAATAATAAAAATAATACCTTAATTAAATAAATTAAATTAAATTAAAAAATGAAATAAATAAATAATAAATAATAATAATAATAATAATAATAATAATAAATTAAAATTAAATTAAATTATTAGTATTTTAATTTAATTAATAATTAGATACTTAAATTGATAAGCAATAATCAAGAATATAAGTATAATAATTATCTATTTAATTTATAATTTAAAAAATGTAAAAAATACAAATGGAGTAAATTATTGTTATATTATTATATCAAGTAATAATATGAAAGAAAATTATAGTTATTGTGAATAGTAAATAATTATTTAAGCGAACAATATTAGATGTAACTAATATATATTATTATATTAAAAATTATAATTATTATTATGTTAATAATTATTTCAATCATTTACGAGAATTGAAAAATTTTAGTTAGGTGAAAAAAAAATTAATTTGAATTTAATATTGAAAACAAGTTTTTACAATTATCATTATCGGATAAAAATGCACATACACAGGTATATAAATAAATAAATATATATATATATATACTTATCATACACTATATATATATATATATATATATATATATATATATATATATATATATATATATATATATATATATATATATATATATATATATATATATATATATATATATATACAAATAAAATATATACACAGAGAAGTGAATTTGATTTGAAAGTAGCAAAAGAAGAAAATGGGCATTGAAGTAAATTTGAGAACCTGTTTCTTATACCGAGTTACTCAATCCCAAAGGGCAAGACATTTGCATTAGAAACAAATAGAGTTGGCAATTTCCAAAGAGGATTTCCATCGTGAGGCTTTCTCACACGGCTCTCTCTCTCTCTCTCTCTTTCTCTCTCTTACAATTTTTCTGTCTTTCTCTGTCTGCTAATAAAATTGATCAACATGCATATTGATTACTATCGACTGATATGTTGGCATAACTACCAAGATTACGCATGAAAAAAAAAAAATTCCAAGTCTGCGCGCCTTGTTACTGTACAATTTCAAACGTTCATTTCAAATTTATTCCAACTATTTACACAATTTTCTGATAATTTTATATCTTTTTTATTTATTTTTTGCTTAAATTATCTTTTTTTATTTCTTTCTTTCTATAATTTGTTTTATTTATTTATTTTTTGTTTTAATTATCATTTTTTTTTATTATTTATCTTTTGTTTTAATTATCTTTTTGTTATTTATTTTCTTGTTTAACTTATCCCTTTTTATTTATTTTTTCTTACTAAATTATCTTTTTTTATTTAGTCTTTATTTTTAAATTATATTTTTTATTTAGTTTTTGTTTTTAAATTTTATTTCTTATTTACTCTTGTTTTTTTCTACAGAAAAAAATGAGGAAATCGAATTTTTTCTTTCATTAGATTTAAAAATAAAATTTTTAATTAAAATGTAAATTTTGTTTTTTTTTAATTTAAATTGTGAATTTTAAATTTTAATTAATATTTTGTATTTATTGAAGTACGCATTTTCTATATCTATATAATCTAGATAGATAGATATTATTTATATCGAAATAACAGTCTCTCTAATTATTTCTCTCAATCTTAATTAGTTTTTCGAATTTCTAATTATAATTTATTTGTAAATAAACGAGTTTATTGATAATCTTTTATTAAGTTTGTATTTTTTCTTTTCTTCTTTTTTCTGATTCGGACGTATTTTATTAAAAATATAAAATAAATATAAAAATTAATTATCATTATTAACAATTAAAAGGATAATTTAAATAATTATCAAAGTGAGTGGTTAAATATATTTGTAATGATTATCTTAAATAATAATTTATACCATTTTTTTTAAATAATTAACTCACAAACGAGTCTATGTAATTGTCAACTTTACGTTTTTTATTGCGAGTATAAAAAAACTAGGAAGATAAAAATCTTCGATTAAAATATAATTTTTTTTACCTTTAATTCTTTTTTCAAAAAAGTTAATTAGGAAACATCCAAATCAATTTTTTTCTGAATTATTTTTTATGCATCGAATTAATTATTAGAACTGACAATAATAATCTGAAGAATTTAATTAAAAGATTTTACGATTTTTTAAAATTAATTTTTTTATGTTTAATTTTATGTTTTAAAACTAATTTAAAAATTTATTATTAGAATTTAAAAAAATAAAATAAATAAAAAGTATAAAAAATGTAATGAATAAAAAAATAATTAATAAATCTTAACTTAAAAATAACTAAATTAATAGTAATTTGATAAAAGTCTTAAAACTAGAGGACGAAAGGATTAAAAAATGAAAACACGTGATTAAATATTTTGTAATAATAAAATGTATTAAATAGGTAATGTATTGTTGGCAATACTTATCAAACTACATACATACATGAGACTTATGTGTTTGTTTTCAGAAAATGTAATGAAAAAAATCCTGCCGAGAGAGGGAGAGAAAGAAAGAAAGAAAGAGAGAAAAATAACGAAATCATTTAATTCTCAGCAGTAATTCACATTAATTCACATAAACTGACACCAGCCGCGTGAGAAGAATACGATAAAAAAAACTTTTATTTCACAATTCAAAAAAAAAGCTATTTTCTATATTTAGAATCTATAATCTGCTGAGAATGCCAAAAGTTTCTTCTTTTTTTCTTCTTCTTATTTTTTCCCCTTCTTTCTCTCTTTTCTCACAAACCAACAAAATTCAGCTAAGGCACATCGTTAAAGATCTCCCCTTATCATTCATTATACACACAATTATATTATTTAAAAAAAAAATCACAATAATTTTGAAAAATCATTTTCTTCACTCTCAACATTATTTTTTTCCTATATTGCCTGACTTGACTTTTTCTCCTTTGACAACGAAAAAAAAATCTGTTCTTTTTTTGTTTTTTTTTTCATTTTTATTTTTATTTTATCACGTTTGTGGTCCCGTTGCGATTTCAAGGAAGAAGCCGTTCGAACCTTCGATCTTTCCATTATAATAATAATATTAATAAATATAAAAAACTATTTACTAAAAATAATTTTTTTTTATTCAAAGAATTAACAAAAAGGAATTTTTTTCTTTTTTTGAACAAAAAGAAGGTTAATTAACAAAAAAAAAAAAAAGAATTTCGACTCTTTCGTAAAAAAAAAAATAATAATAATATATATATAATCTCGCATCCGGGAACATGGGAAAGAGTTGAAACCGAGTCCTATCACAGAATACAGAAATAAATATGATCTTTCATTTATACACATAACTAAACTTTGACTTTGGATTCGAACGACTTCCGTCCAGCCTATCAGTTGGCTCCCATATGTTTGTGTGTCTGTGTATTAACTATACTGTACTTTCGAAGTGTTTTTTTTTCATTCGTCGAAGGAAGCACGAGATTTCTTTTTACAATTTTTATTTTTCTTTTTCTTTCACAAAATACACTTCTTCGATATTATAAATTTTTTTTTTTGTTTGTCATCTCCTTTCTCTCACATATACTCGCTCAAAAAAAAAAAAAAATCGTGGACGATCGACGCATTGTATACGCGTTTCTATATATCACAAAGGGAAATTAAGTATATCTTTACGTTTTTTAAATATAAAAACTAGAGCAAAAATGGTGATGGAGGGTGAAGAGAGATTTTTCTTTGAAAGAAACATCATCCCTGCTATGGATCACAGTTTTTTTTTTTATAAACACAGAAAAAGGAATATTTTCAAAAACTAAAACTAACATTTCGAAATTGATGAAAAAAATCGCAGGGATGATTATTCTGTCTCGACAAAAAAAAGGGCTTCCGAGAATAGCTAAAGAACATCCGGTTCCTCTGAGAGCCAAGAGATCGACTTTGCACACATAACATGCGCCTGTTTCTTTTTTTTTTTATTTTCAGTTTTTGCTCGTGTATATCTGTGAAGAACGCAGTATAAAATATTGTATAAATATATAAATACGTTTGAAAAAATAAATATATTAAATTAAAAAAGAGACGTACACGTATAGTATATTATTTATTAATAATATTATATATATTTATATATAGAAGTGGTCAAGTCTATAACAGGAAAGCGCGCTGCTTGAGCGTCACCCTTACGTTTCTTTTTTTTTTTGTACTTTTTTTTCGTTTTCTTTTAAATTATTTTCCGTTTCAAGTTGAGAGAAAAAAAGAACATAAAAGTAAATAAATAAATAATAATAATATAATAATAATAATAAATAAAGAAAAAGACGCGCGCATTAAAATTAATCAGATGCATGCAATTCTTTCAATAAAAAGAAAAAGAAAAAAAATCCGAGTCAGAGGGTTTATATTCTGCACGCACGTAATTATTTTGTTTACAGAAAAAAAAATTATTTTTCTGCATCTGCGATAAATTTTAATTAATTTTTCAAATATATTAGATTATAAACTGGAAAAATTAGGAAGAAAAAAATAATAATTTATAAATATAAATATACTCGCAAGGATAATGCAACCAAGCCCGCGCGCTCATAGTGTACTGGGGCGCCATTTTTTTTCTCTATCTTGTTTTTCATGATCATGGCATAAATATATAATCTTGGCAAAAAAAAAAAAAAATGAAACTAACGAATTGCGAATCAGTTCTTTTCCGCTTAAATACATTTAAAAAATAATTATTTTCCGAGACACTTTTTCAAGCACGCGCTCTCTCTCTCTCTCTCTCTCTCTCTATCTTTCACGAAAGAAATATTTAAAAAAATCTTTTTTCTTCATTCTCCCATATTTCTTTGCTTCCGTCTGTCGATTTCCCTTCTTCCTTCGGCTATTAAAAATTTTTGCCCTGCGACTCCAATTAAAAAAGGAAGATTTTATCACAAAAAGGAAAATAATAAAATAGGGGCAGAAAAAAAATAGCGAAAAAAATTAGAAAAAAGAAAAAAATAGTGTGAAAAAAATAAGCAAAGGAAAAATTAAGAAAAAAGAAAAGAAAAAAAGAGAGAAAAAAAGAAAAGAAAAAACTGATCTCTTAAATACTATAATATAAAAAAGCGTTAAAAGTAAATAATTATTTTGGTAAAAAGTGACAAAAATCGAGCCTAGGAAGAAACAAAAGAGCAAACGGGAGAGACAGACGGTTCATAACATAGAAAAAAATTAAATAATTAAATAATATAATATAATAATAATAATAATAATAATAATAATAATAATAATATAATAATAATAATATAATAATATTAATAATAATAATAAAATAATAAAAAATAATCTACTAAATTAACTCAAAATATTCTGGAGATTATTTTCATTTTTCATAAATTGCGAAATTATTTTTTTTTTCAAGAAATCGTCTGAGAAAATGTTTTGTGAAACATTTAACCCGTTATGGAAGTGTGACAATGGCGTATGGTAATAATAGAAAGTAATAATGTAATAGCGTAACAGTACACCTAGAGTAGTAGTAATGGTTACAATATAAATGAGGAAACGGATGATTGGACTGACTTGATTTTTTTTCTATATACCGACAAGAGGTGACTTCGTATTTAAATATGATCAAAAAACAAACAAAAAAAAAAAAAGATAAGAACGCACCCTCATCGTAAAAAAATTTTAGCGCTTTTGCAAAACACCATGCTAACGGGATATCATAAATAGAGTATGCTGCGCTTTTTCAAACCCGACGCGTATGCGAACATAATAATAGTGTCGTAATAATAATAATAATAATATTAATAAATAATATTAATAATAATATAATATTGACATTATTATTAATATTAGTAATAATATCAATATTAATATTAATAATATAATAATAATATTAATAGTATAATAATATAATAATTATAATAATAATAATAATAATAATATAATAATTATAATAATAATAATATAATAATAATAATAATAATATAATAATATAATAATATAATAATTGTTAATCGTGAAAATAATATTAATAAACTAAATCTATAACATTTTGAATCATGTATATAATTTAAACGAAAACATTTTCTTCTTCGTATCGTAAGAAAAGAGTATATGTACAGAATGTATTCGATTTTCGAAAACCACGTCACTTAGGCACTTTAGTTTACTTGAATTATTATTCCCGTGTGACGCTCCACGAAGAGATTTTGCACCATTTTATTGCCGATTTATTAAAAAAAAAAGAATTTTTCATTTTTTTATTTCAATTGAAATTTTGAAATTTATTGTATTTTTTTTAAATTCAATTTATTGAATTTATTTCATTGCATTTGATGAATTTTATCAATTCAATTCATTTTATAGAATTTATTCAATTTAATTTATCGAATTTATTCAATTCAATTCATAAAATGTATTCAATTGAATTTATAGGAATTTTTTTTAATGCAATGTTTTTACAATTCAATTTACTGAATATATTCAATTTATTGAAATTATTTAATTGAATTCATTAAATTAAAATCAATTTAATTTATTGAATTTTATCAATTCAATTTAATTTATTTAATTTATTGAATTTATTCAATTCAATTGAATTGATAAATTTTATTCAATTGAATTCATTAAATTTATTCAATCGAATTTATTGAATTTTTTTAAAATACAGTATTATTTTAACTCAATTTACTGAATATATTCAATTTATCGAATTTATTCAATTGAATTTTTTTTCAAAACCATTTTTTTGAATTTTAAATTTAGAAATAAATTTAAAATATAAACCACAATTTTCATCACATTCGAAATCAAGTCTGGATATTACAAAAATTTCATTTTTGCAAAATATCCCAAATTATTCTTAAATATTTAAAAAAAAAAACCAAATTTCAAACTCTTATTCAAAAAAACAATCTGTTTTTCATCAAATTTTTATAAAAGAGTTTAAAAAAAATTTATGTTTGAAATAACGATTTTTTTTTTTTTGAAAATATGTCGAGTGTTTAAAAAAAAGAATCAAATTTTTAGAAAATTCGGGTTTTTTTCCAAACGAAACATATTTTTTTCGAATTGAAATCGGAATTTTCGAAATGATTCGAATTGTGTAGTTTTGTTATAGTTTTGCATTTTGTATTTAGCGATTGAGTGATTTTTTCAATCGAAATTTCAATGGTAATTTCAATATGCAATTGAAATTAAAAAAGGCAATCGAATTTCAAAAAAGAAATTAAAAAAGCCAATTGTGAAATTAAAAACTTGAAAATGGCAATTAAATGGGTGAAAAAATTCTCCATTGAAAGTCGCACGGGTTTATATACCATGCTCTCCTATCTCGTTAGAAATAGAATATTCTTCAATTAAAGTAAATATTTCTATTGCAATAGTTACATATCACATTTTTTTTTTTTTATGGGAAAGAACATGTTACCACGAATATTTAATGACCTCCCCTTCGCACTCTATGGCGTTTTACGTGTCGAGAATGCGCGACATGGCTTGGTTCACTCCCGCAATTAAAAAGCGAAAAAAAAAACTCCACCGTTAAACTTTGGAGTTATTTTTCAAAAAACCATTTTTTTAGAAATCTAATTTTTAATTCTATATAGTTGATATTTGTTTCTTTATTCGTTTATTAACAGGCCCACTGTTAATAAGTTTCCACTGTCACTCTCGCGCATTCTCTCTCTCTCTCTCTTTTCACGCAACACATTCACACGTATCACACTTTCTCTACTCTTTCGCATTTGGAAGACAATCGGGAGTTTTTTATCCCTTTAACCAAATCTTTGTTAAATTAAAAAAAAAAGACAGCTGAACGCTCTATTTAGAAGAGGTTATTATTTTTCTTGAAATATTGCAACTTCTCACCTGCCCCGAAATGGAGGAAATCCCACCGACAAGGGTTAAGTTCGAGAAGGAAGAAACGAGATCAGAGGAATTCTATTTTTCCCTCTTTTTTTTTAGTTACTTCTCGATATTATCGCTTGGGGGTGGGGCTTTCGGATTTTTCGGATTTTAGTAGTTGGGATTTTTTTTTTTAGTGGAAAAGATTAGATTTTGAGGTTCTCGAAAGTTGAGCGAGTGCTGCTGATCCTATTGAAGACGGGAAGTCGGGACTCGCCGTTTGATGAGAGTGGTGATGGTGTTCGTGGTGTGAGATCGTCGGAAATTGGACTGCAAATGCCTTGGGGACTGGGACTTTGTCTCGTTGCTAGGAGGCCAAAGTCCTGGCCAAAACTGAATGGTGTTGGTGCAATGATGTTGGTTTGATCGTCACTGAAGAAGCTGGCCATTGAATTTGTTGGCGATTGACTGAGACTCGAGGATGGCGAAATGGAGTCGGCGGTACTGCCGAGGGAGAAAGTGGGACTGAGGTTCAAGGGCTTTGGTCTTGGGGCACCAATCACGGAACTTGTGGAGTGTTGTTGTTGTTGTTGTTGGTGGTGGTGCTGCTGCTGCTGCTGGTGGTGTTGTTGATGAAGGTGATGGTGGGTGATGTTCGCCAGGGTCAACGAGTTGGTCCTGAGGAGTGGCTGATTGTACGAAGTGGCAGCGGGTGTTCCGAGACTGAGTGAGTTTGCTCGCATGAGTGGTGTACTGGCAGCGGCGGCCGCGGCAGCAACGGCAGCAACCTGGGGCGATGTTGCGATTTGCTCAAGGAGACTGACACTGACGTTTGTTGCGGGAGCATTGCCGGCGATTAGGGGATTGAGGCCCATTATGTTTGTTGGTGTGGTGCCAAGCTGAGCGCTCACTTTTTGATTGTGCATCGTGCACAATTCCTCGAAGTTGTGCACGAAGTGACAGCGGGGCCCGTAGGGGCAGAAGCCTATCGTGTGAAAGGTGCGGCAGAGTTCGGTCTTGTACTTTGGATGACGTGCGAGATTTCTGAGTTCATTGAAGCCGTGGGCGAATTGGCACTTGTCGCCGTACTTGCAGACGCCACTCTCTTCAAACGGTCGACAGAGCTCGGTCTTGTAGCGTGAGGTCGGCTCACTCACGCTGCGGTCAAGCTTCCTGTGCTGCTCGATAAGATTCACCAGGGATGTGTAACTCCGACGCAGAGGCGCGTGACCATTGCCATTTGTGTTCGATGCAGGATCTTTCTTCGATGGAGCAGCATTCTGTAACAAAAAATATTGTTCACGTTAGTTCAAGTCTTCGATACTAGATAAATTAAGGTTTATCTAAATTCTACTGAGAAAAAAATCTAGTGATCCGCATAAACTTCAAGGTTTTTAGCAGAGTTTCACTAGGTTCTTACATTGATCAACATTTTTAGCCAGTACCCCTAATTTCAAGTCGTCTAGGTGCAAACAAACAAAATCCGTTTCGGAGACCGTAGTCTCCGAAACGGATTTTGTTTGTTTGCACTCCCGCATTTATGGACAGAAAAAAATGAATAGGTGTCTAGAAACAATATTCTAACAGCCTCGCTTGCAATTACATCGTAATAGAAACATATTTTTTTTTGCTCCTGGTACGATTTCTCCTCGATCGTACGATAATTCCCGCTTGAGTATGCAATCAAAATCCTTCGTCATAAAACCGCTTTATGAGTTTCCCGCTAATGCCAATATAACTCATTATACAACTTTTCTGTCTCTATAATAAAAGCAAAAGCGTAATAAAACTTGGATATTCAAAAATTTATCATCAGCATAAGATATGCTGTAGATTGATAACAACTCCCAAATCTTTTTTATCGACTTTGATAAAAAGAAACTCACAAATTCTTTTTTTAACATCTGTAATATTTATCAAGAAACAGCTTTAAATCGGTACAATATAGCGAACAAATAAAATTTGACAATGAATTCAGTTGAGGGTTCCTCGTGCACTGTAAAAAGAGTTTTACCAGATATATGTTTGCCCTTCATTTGAAACAATCAAGAAACACTTTTAGTCAATCAGACTCCCCTTCAGTGCTCTTTAAAGGGCTTCAAAAGACGATGGAGAGTCTGAATATGAAAATAATAGAGTATGATTGGAGCAATTGATAATTGGTTGTTAGATCAGTGTGCCTCGAGGTCTGTCAATGAACTCTTTGCCAAGATGTATGAACCGGATTTCGTATTCTAAATCAAAGGTCAAAATAAAAGCCGGAAGTTTAGTCATTCTATACTAAAGTCATTAAGAGCCATATGTAAAGATCGCCCTTGAACCTATCGACCAATTTTGTCATACAATGACGACATTATTCATGTCCATTTAGAATTTATTTCTTGGAAATTAATCACAGAATTTGAAAATAATTCTTTTTTTTCACAAATACTTCAACTCTTGCGACTACAATTACGAAACTCTTTTCGTTTCGTATTCTCAAAATTTCTGAATTTTTGGTCCATCCCAAATCCGTCCCATCTTTAAACATCCGGGTGAATCGAGAGGGACGCAATCGCTTTCTCAAAAGTTTAATATACGACCAACAAAGGTGATGGCGCCAAGTTGAGAAAGTAGAAGCCGGAACACTTTTTTCCCAAGGCCGCAAAATACATTATTCTCAATGTTAAAAAAGAGATTCCACGATCAGTATCATTATAACGAGGCTATTTAGGAAAACTGACACTCTGGTTTCGAATTCGAAAAAAAATCTTTTTTTTCGCTTGAAAAATCTTCAAAAAAATACCAAAGTATACAAATTATCACAGCTGTTTAGCTAAAATTAGTCTCAAACTTCAGTCCTGTGGGAAGGAAAAAAGAAAATTTAGGATCTGTTGGAAGGTCTGCTTCCAATAAATGTCACTTCTTCTATTATCGAAGAGTGAAGTTTGTGAACTGCCACAGCTGGATATCTTATTACGAGATTCTAAAACCGGATATTCAACCTTCACTAAATTGAACGAAAGAAAGTGAAACAGAAAGTGTATAACTTACAAAAAAAAAAGAAAGAGGAAATTAGAAATTGGTTACTTTCATCTCAAGTCATTTATTAAAGTTTTGTATAATGCACACACACATGTTTGCTACGCGAATTAAGAATACCAATTAAAATATCTTTCACTAATATCGAACTTCATTCTCAGAAACAAAGAAACAATTTTCATTCGTAATGAACTGATTTACATTTTCAGATTCTAATCTTCTTTTCGTTAATGGAAATATTAAAACAAAATTTTGCTCGAGTGATAAAATCTATTAGTTGTGTTCGGTTGTGGTTCAAATATTGCTTTGAAATATTAGTTTCAAAATATCGCTTCATTCATCAGTTGTACATTACGAAATGTCAACCCACACACCGAAAAAAAAGTGTTATTACACGTTCATACAAGGTTATGTCTCGTATTTTCAATATTCTTCATTTCATTCCGTAATTTAGAATTGCGCGGTAATAATTCCAAAGACATATATTAGCAGTACTGTGTTCGAGTCACAGTGTTGAATTTCAGAAATGTAAATTGTAGCAATTATGTAAATACTGAGGAGAGAAAAAAAAATGCTCATTACTTTTCAGTCAAATAGAAATCGGATATTCCTTATAGTGAATACTAATTTGTGTTCATGTAAATTTTTAAAGCTTCTGCTTTTTTTCCCTTCCAATTATCGTGTATACTCACTTCACGAGTCACTCGTTAACTTCTTACATAATAATCCACATTCACGTGAGATTTTTGTTTTAAATTCCTCTGTAACTTGGATCATTGTGATTTTTGAAGTTGTGAAACAATTTTTAAAGTTATACGAAACAATTTTTCAAAAAAAAAGAAGCAAAAATCGCGTGATGAAGATTGAAATTACGTAAAAATTGTCCCTTGGGAAGTTTTCCGACAAAGGAAAATCTTACGTATTAGTGCACTTTGTATTTAACGGATTCGCTTCGTGAAAAATTTCCTTTTCAAAAAGTAATTCTTCAAGTTTCTATTGAGGGAAAAAAAAGAATTTCCAAGGGTTCTAGCTCTCCGGCTCTAATGGACCAATTATCTGGCACTACCATCTTTCAATCTGACATGCTATACACTGGAGGAGAAGCATTTTCTCCAAATTCGTCACAGGTTTTTCGGATTAAAAGAAAAACCTTTCAACAAGTAGTTTCCTTTTTCTTTTCCCCTACCTCGACACGTCTTTCGGCGCAATTTTTTGATATTCTCAAATGTTTCGATACGCTTGCCATATAATTCATTAGGAGTAAAAAAAAATTTTTTTTTCTGAAGAAGAAGAAGAATATATAATCCTTATCGAAATATCATCGCGTTAATTTGTTGTTAAGAGAGGGGAAACTTTCACTGTAATGTTCGTAATACAAACCCGAAGGTCAGAGGTGAAAAGCAGAAGCGAGTCACGGTTTTTGTATTCAAAGAACGTCTCGCGTTGAAGATGTAACACACGACATTACGTAATCTTCACTGAAATTCTAATTACAACGACAATTATCATCTTTCGTTTCATGTGCGCTCATATATTTTTTTTTTTGAGAAAAAAGAAAGTAACGATTTCTTAAAATAAGGAGTAAATTTATGCCCTACTTATATCAATTTCATAACAACTTTCCATTGATTTTATAAATAAATGAGTTCAATTTTGTAAAAACGAAATGAGATTTTGATTTCTAAATTATTAAATAGTTTGATTGTTAAGCATTTCAATTGTTAAATCGATTTAAGAATTGTTTAACATTTCGATTGATAAAAATTTCAATTTACAAATTGTTAAATATTACAATTGTTAAGTCAATTTAAAAACTGTTAAATATTTCGATTGTTAAATATTTCGAGTGTTAAATACTTTGATTGTTAAATAATTCAATTGTTAATTATTTCAATTTAAAAATATTTCAATTGTTAAATACTTATATTGTTAAATATTTCGAATGTTAAAAATTCTAATTGTTAAATAGTTAAATCGTTAAATATTTCGATTGTTAAATATTTAAATCGTCAAACATTTCAATTTGAAAATTGTTAAATATTCCGAGTGTTAAATACTTCGATTGTTAAATATTTCAATTGTTAATTACTTCAATTTAAAAATTGTTAAATGTTTCGAGTGTTAAATACTTATATTGTTAAATATTTCGATTGTTAAATATTGATATTATTAAATATTTCGAATGTTAAAAATTCGAATTGTTAAATACTTAAATCGTTAAATATTTAAATCGTCAAATATTTCAAATGTTAAATATTTAAATCGTCAAATATTTCAATTGTTAAACACTTTAATTGTTAAATACTTTAATTATTAAATACTTCGATATTAATGTGAAATATTTAATTTCCAAAATCATTAAATATTTCAAATTGAAAAATAATTAAACGTCTAAATTTGTGAAATTGCCGTTTATAATTTTTAAGTGCATTGCGATAAATCTAATTATGGAAATTAGAAACTCAAGACGTTTCTTTGAAGCACGTGACAAAGATTTTCGGTCTCTTCACATAAATATTTTCTCTTTTCATCATTCTTATATATTTTCTGTCTCTCTCCTTCGCTGATTCTTTAAAGAATAATTGTAGGTTTGCGTAACTTTGAGGACAGGTAGTCATTTCCGGTCGTCATTCGTTCGACAAAGTCGTGTCTCATATAATGCATTTGCACGTAATTATAACGACGGGAGGTCGACAACTCGATTACGCGGCTAATTATTATCTATTATAAAAACTTTTTTCACCTAACACCCACTATTTAATATTTTAATTTTTTATTTATTACAAATGTGTCACTTTTTTGACATTTGCAATGATAATGAGAGACATATTTTTCTTTAGTACTTGCGAAGAAAAAATATTTAAAGAAATGCTTAAATGAATTTCGTTTATTTCAACGTTCAAAGTTTGGGGAAAAAAATTACTTTTCTTATTTGTTATTATTATTTTTTTTCTTATTTGTTATTAATGTTTAGAAAAATTTTATTTTGTGACTCTTCTTTTGTTGAAAAAAAAACTGTTTTTACGATAAAAATTTTTATTCTGATATAATTTCTTAATTTTTTTCTCGTTCAGACCTTTTATAAAGACAATTTTTTTCGAGCAATAATAATTTATAGTAGATAAGAAGATTGATTCAATTTTAAGAGAATAGATTAGATATTTGTTAAAAGGGAAACCGTGACTCAATTTCTATTCATATTCGCGTTTCTATAACACGGATATATATTTAGAGACAAAAAACATCTGCTTCAATATTGGCTTATTAAAAATTACAATAATCGAAAGGCGTTTTTTAATTTAGAAACAGTTGTGGCGATAAAAAAAAACCTGCCTTCAAGTGCTCTGTATACGATGTTTGAAGGAATTTTACCCCCTATAATCATTTTTCCGATACAAATTAATTGTTATTATATTTATTATTTGCGTATAATTAAAGCTATTTGTTCTTATTATCATTATAGTAATAAATAATAATAATTATTATTATCATTTTTATTAATTGTTATTATTAGGTAATATTAATATCTAATTAAAATTATTTAATTAATTAATTATTCAATTTAAAATTATTATTATTTATTTAGTTCATATTTTAATTAGTTTTGTACTATATTTTTCTTATAATTTTTATAGTGTATTATATTTTTTATATAATGAATTTTATTTCATAATACACTGAAATTTTGAACGTTCAAATGAACCAATTTTTTTCTAATTTAAATATATTAAAAAATTACTAATATTGCTTTGGAAAATATTTGTCAATTCAATATTTACTCAGTGAAGAGTTAATTTTTTTTAGATAAAAAATAATATTTTTCAATAAATTATAAATTAAAACTAGTAAAAAAAAATACATATATTTTCCTTCATTTCACCGTTTAAAACTTTAGGGACATTTTTTATGTTACGCAATTTCGTATACTATTCTTTAATAATTGTTTTTTATATTAGTTTTTTATTGTTGTCTATTATATTATTCTAAATATTTTTTTAATGATTCATTCATTTTTATCTTTTCTTATTCATTAATTATAGAGAAATGAAAATTGTTTTCAAGTGTATTAAATTAGATCAATTCGTTTCAAATTAAATTTAAATTAATTTCTCTTTTAAATCAATTTTTAACGTCAGAGTTATTAAAATTTAATGTACCTAAAGTTTTGAATTCTTTTTTGTGTTTTTTTTAAAATATTTTTGTTATTACTGTTCATTTTTGTATTGTATTGGAAAATTTTCATTTTTTATATTTTTATATTGTTTTTTTTTTCGAAAATTTTGTAAATCAAAATGAATCAAACAATTTTTTCAAAGGTTTTACAACCTTTGAAACAATTGTTTGATTCATTTTGATTTACAAAATATTTTTTGTTTTAAAAAAGTGCCCTCAACATTTTTCCCAATCTTTAAATGAAGGAATGAAGTGAAATTTTGTTCATTTAATCAATCAAAATTGTTTTTTAATAATTGAATTCTCTTGAGAATTTCTATTAAAATAATTAATATACAGATTATTGAATTAAGAAAAATTTTTGAAAATAACTTAAATTTTGCAATGAATTTTATAACTTTTGAAAATATAATTGAATTACTGCAAAGAATTTAATGCCAAATTTTAAAACAATTAATTTTAGCGAAAAAAATTTATGCAAATTCTATTTTAAATAATTGAATTAATGCAAAAATTTTGTTTGTTTGTAAATAATTGAAAGTTTGTGTAGAATTTTTTAAAAAATTTTGTTTAATAATTAAATTCTTTCGGGAAATTTTATTAAAATAGAATATTGAAAACCATCGAAGTAGGATATGATACTTTGAAAATAATTGAAACTTTGCCATGATGTTCATTAAAATTTTTGAAAATATTTGAATTTTTATGATGAATACTATTATTTATGAAAATAATTGAATTTTGCAATGAATTTTATTAAAATTCCTCTCAAAATAATTGAACTTTGTCCAAGATTATTGTTCATTATTTATAAAGATAATTGAAATGTTGACTACATTTTTTTCAGATTTTTTAAAAATAATTGAATTTAATTAATTTTTAAAATAATTGAATTTTTGTCATGAATATTGTTCTTTATGAAATAAATCTCATTTTTAAGAATTTTAATTCTTCAAGGTTTTGTCATAAAATTCAAGGTGTTTTTAAGGAGCAAAAAAAAATTCAAGTACTTTTTAAGTTTTTCAACGTAGCTGAACACCCTGTTAATTTTTCTAATAAAGTAAGATCCTAAAGTTCTGAATGTTCAAATGAACGAAATTTATTTATTTCTTCTCCAAATTAAATTTTTATTGCAATTATTTTGCGTTACTACCCAAAAAATTAATTACTGAGTTTCTAAACGTAAATATTTCAGTTTTTAAATTTGTTTGTGATTAGTAATTTATTAAAATATCTTCAATAAAAAATATTTCGTTTATTTGAACGTTCAAAACTTGGGGATCATAATAAAGTAGTAAGAATAACTATTTATTATTAATATAATTTGCTAATTAAAAATCAAAAAGTGAGTCACTTATTCAAATTAGTAAACATTTTTACTAATTCAGAGAGAATAGGTAAACTTTTTTAAATTAAAAGTAAACTGAATTGAATTAAATACCTATAAATCAAATCCAAACTGAATTAAATTAAATAAAAATTAAACTAATTTAAATTAAAGAAAGTATAAATCAAAGTAAATAAAAATTAAATTAATTTAAATTTATATATATATATATATATATATATATATATCATTATTCATTCTTCATTAAAAATTACAATTGATAATACACACTACGTTTTGTATATAGTTATATACGTATTTTGCAAGGTAAAACACAATGAAATGGCACATTATAATAATAAAAGTGCGATATAAAAAAATAACCCATAAATGGACTTTTGCACACTCACACACATACATACAGGGGGGGATAATTAAAATATTGCGGAATCCTGGATAAAAATACGAATGTTTTGAGATAAAAAGTGTTGTGCATTGCCAGGAAGAAGGGAAGGTTTCCCTTTCCGGCGCAAAAGAGCGTGTCTTCTCTTTTTTTTCCCCGGGCAAAGTGAGTTTTTTTTTTTCCTTTGTGCGAGCGAGAGAAGGAGGCTCTTTGCACGCAACCAGAGAGACTTGGACTCGAAGAAGAAGAAGAAGAGTGCCTATGGTTGTTGGTGCGAGCTATAGGACTCGGGTATGCGTCAGGCTTTGCTACATGACCGCGACGACTTTTCTGCGGGCACAAAGCCACTTTATGCTCTCAACTGAGGCAATTTGTATGTATTGCCTCTGTATTTGTGTGCATACACACACACACAAGTATTTTTTATGTATAGGTCGCTACATAAGACCAGTTACACATATACTTTAAAGAATCACGTGTTCCTATATAGATACACATATACTCGAGTGATTTTTTAACACTGTGTTTGTGTGCTCACAGAGAGTGCGTAGGCCTATACCCGTTGACCCAGCTTTTCCATCTCTCTCGCTCTCGTTCGTCAACATTTCAAAGTCTCTCGAACTCTAACTCGCGTGCAGTTCTAAAGTCGCTGTCACGCTTCGGAAATTTCAACCAGACACGAATTAACTCGTTTGACCCTCGGTTGCTATCCTGCGAACATAATTGCACTACCATGATGAATATAATACGTGGTGAACAATGTATTGTTGCTGCTTCTATGGAGGAAAAAAAAATTTTTTTTTTTGAAAGAATTGTGAAAAAATTGATGGAAAATTGTAATTGAAGAAAACATTCCGTTAGCTATAGACGAGAAGGGGACGAAATTGAATTCCATTGTTTTTAGTAAATTATCAATTTTTTTTTTTGAATTTATACTTTTATTACGTAATTTTCTATTATTTTACGGAATTTCAATTCATTTCGAGTGCGATTTTATGAGGAAAAAAAAAGACTCGTATAGATACATAACGGAGAATGTTACTTTATTAGCCTTCTGCTCTTATAATTACTTTGGAGCACATCTTCATTTTCCGTAGTCTGTAATTTTCCACGACTTTTTTTTTCTTTATTATCTTCATTTCGTTAAACCTTAAGTGTATATATGTATATACACTTAAGGTTTACTATTGCTGGTCGTGGAGAAAAATATTAAAACTAAAAATAAATATATAAAAAGCTGAATAAACATCTTTTCTATATAAACTGGTTTTTCTTGTTTCGGCAAATTAATATTTAGCGAGAGAGAAAGAGGGAGGGAGAAAAAAATTTGTATTTTCTCTCAAGTTGACAAAAAAAGTGCTATCTTATCAGAGTTTTGTATTCAAATTTCCGTGTAATAAATGTGTAATGTTACATTCAAGTGTAAATATTGGATTTTTATTGAAATTTATTCTGAAAACTTTGGAAATTACCATAATTAATTTTTGAAGGCCATTAACTTTTTAAAAAAAGAAAGAAAAGAATATTAAATTTCTATTTGCTAGGAAATTAAATTTACATTTGCTAGAGAATTAAATTTTTTTTGCTAGAAAATTAAATTCCTATTTAGTAAAATCACGATTTTCCTATATAAATACTATTCAATTAAAAAATTAATTACTAAAAAACGAAAATACTTATTTGCTAAAAAATTACTTTCGTCATAATTCAAAATAATATTATAAACAGTATTTCAAAAATACATCAATCTTTAATTACTAATAAAAAAAATAAATTTTCAATTAAAAAATAATGGAAAAAGACAAAAAGAGATGAAAAGAAAATTATTTCCGGTATTTCTTCTCGAAAACTTTCGAGCGAGCTTTCGAGAGAAGACAATAAAGGAAAATAACAAAATTTAATAAAAAAAATTGTCAATTTTAAAAGAAAAAAATTTTTAATTAAAGAATAAAAGAAAAAAGACGCAAAAGAAAAATTATTTTCGCTATTTTCGAGAATAAAGAGAGAATAAAATTCACTGTCAAGTTGAAAATAAATTGTCAAACAATAAAAATAAAAGAAAACAGACGAAAAGAACAAAAAAAAAATAAAATCATTTTTGCCACTCCCTCTTATGAAAGTTTTCGACTCTTTTCAAATACTTAGAAAGAATAAAAAAAAGTAAATAAGAAAAAGGAAATTCAAAAAAGTAAATCAAAATTAAGTAAATGAAAAAAACTTGAAAAAAATTATAAAGATAAAAAAAAGTTGAAAATAAATAAGTTTTCAATTAACAAAATTAAAAGAAAAAAAAGGACGAAAAGAGTCGAGAAGCAAAATTATTTTCTCAAAAATTTTGGTACTAAAAAAAAGTAATAAAAAAATTCCCTATCAAGCAAGCTATCAAGTTAAAAATAAATAAATTTCCAATTAATCTCAACGTCATTCGGACAAAAATAGAAGTTTCGACAAAAATAAAAATAGCGAATCACAAGAAATAGAAAAAAAAGAAACACGTGATCAAGGGTTAAAACATCTAAATAAAAACCATCTTATAACAACAACAAAAAAAGCAATTTTTTTCCCCTCTTTTTAATGAATGAAATTTTTTTTTTCACATCCACTTCTTGACTATTATTGCGATATTATTGCTTTTCTCTGAAAAATATTGCCTCTAATCAATCTTTCTTTTAAAAAATCCAACGATAAAATCTTGATTTTTTTATAAACTTCTACGACGATGAAAAAAAATTGAAATAATGAAAAACACTTGAAGAGTGATATCTCAATCGAGTAATGACTTTATTGCTCACGTTATATTTCGTATTTGTTATTGTACACACACATATATATATATATATTTGTTTGTAATCTATTTACTATAGAAAAAAACAAATAGAATACATGACGTCAATACTGAATACAGAAGTATTAAATGATTCTGGAAAATGTTCATCTGGCAGGGAGCCAAAGAAATCCAAAAAATAAAAAAAAGAGAAAAAGATGCGAGAAAAAAAAGCGTGGGAGAGACGGTCTTTTGCGCGCGTTTTTCCTTTGTGTTCACTTTGGCCCCCTCGGTATGATGTCGAAAAAAAAACTACGAAGACTGACTGCGCTCTTTCTCAGAAAAAAACGAAAAAAAAAATTGACAAAAGTGTGAACCCTTGGCCTGACAATATTTTACATCGAGATTTTTAAATTTAGATTTGCCAAGACATTGAATTTTGAATATTTCTTAATTTCATTGAACCAGTTTTTTCTTTTATTCCAATTTCGGATTGGAAATTCTTTTCTGTCTTATATTTGGAAACTTTAGAAATAGAAACATTAATAAAATTTGAAATAAATAAATAAATGTAAACAAATAAAAAGTAGTGAGAAATAAATATCAATTTCAAATTCGTTGAAAACTTTTAGGAGACATGAAAGTTTTCCAATTATTTTGCGACTTTGCAGTTTGAATTGAATGGATATTTTTATAAACATATATGGAATTATTAGCGCAAAAGAAATATAAATATGATAATTTCATTCCACTCGTAAACTCAAGATCAAAGTTTTTCAATGCATCGCGAGTGTATTGAACTGAAGTATTTTAATGCGTCATTTTCATATTGAATGCTAATCTTGGAATAACAAAAGCTTAGTAGGTTAATAAGGCGATTCTCCGCAATGTACGAAGCGTGTTACTCATTCCTTAAATAGCAATAAAAATACAGATTCATGACTCGGTACTTGTTGCTTTCATTGCTTCTTATTTTTACAATGTCATAAGCTGAAAATGGATTTTATGAAAATTAACCAGAACTTTATAATGGCATCGTGAATATAATTATTTGTTATTGGTAAATAGCGATAATGATAAATGTATTCGTAAGCAAAGAATAAATAAATAAATTGGTAAACAAAAATATTTGCGTCTTGTTAAAACCGTTTTTTTAAAAATTCTTTTGTAGTAAAATAAAGTTCGGCCGATTTTCGGCCTTCATAAAAAAATAAGAAAAAAATGATAAATACCTTGATAAATAACAAATAATGAATATTTCGATAAACAACTATTTGCTTAAAACCATTTTTTAATTTCGGCCGATTTCGGCCTTTTAGTAAAAACTAAAAAATAATAACTATTAGTAAACAAATAATGACAACGGTGCGAATAAATTTCCAAAGTAGAATAGAAAATCCTTTCAATAGAAAATCAGTTACATTGAAAAGAAATTTAAAAACATTTTACACAAAATTTATTCACTCGATGATTTTCAATCGAGAAAAAAATACAATTACTAATAATGGTCACTCTACAAGTTTACTGTGAATTTCTTTACAATATTTTGCTTTTGTTACTCAACGGAAAAATAAGTTACGAGAGAGCAACAGAGAGAGAGAGAGTGAAAGTGAAGACTTGATGTAAGTTGTGACTGGGTGTAAAATGGACTTGTGAACAAAACCAGAAAAAGAGAGAGGCAGGCAACCCTCCTCACTTCGTACAACAACAACAACACAACAACAAGAAAACCAAGTATAGTAACGATGAGGAGTGAAAAAAGCAAGGTGTACGGAAATCCTCCCCTTTTATGCGTCTCGTTTCTTTTCAAGAATATGGGAAAAATTTTTCAAGCAAAGCATTTTACGGAGTTAAAGCTTCGGATTGAGTGAGCAAGGGGAAAAGAGTGAGAGAGAAAAAGAGAAAAAAAAAGAAAGAAAACGAGAGAGATAGAAGAAAATAGAAAGAGAGAGAAACAAGAAAAAGTAAAAAATAGAGAGAGAGAGAAACAAGAGCTAGAGAGAAAAAAATAGAGAAAGGGAAACAAGAGCAAGAGAGAAAAAAATAGAGAGAGAGAGAGAAAAAGAGAGAAAATAGAGACAAAAAAGAGTGAGACGAAGAAAAATAGTAGAGAGAGAAAAAACAGCGAAAAAAGAGAAAGAGAGAGAAGGAGATGGTCCTGTGAATTTAACAATAGAGAAAAGGAGACTGCGTGCGGATGCAAGTGCAGAAAAGTGTGGGGCTGTGTTATATATAGTAGAGGTTTGCTTTTGCACAAAGGGGAACCTCGTAAACACACCCAGAATGAAGCAACAGGTTCGCACTTACGACCCTATGACTCCTCGGCAAAACGTGACTGAGATACCAAACCAGTGCTTCCGGCATACATATGCATCAAAACAGAAATTAGGGAACACTCGAAATCACGATTAAGAGGTCGTGAAATTTTAAATACCCCCCCCCCCCTTGTCGCACCTTAGGGACGAAAAAACACCACGTGGTCCGATTTCCGGTTCAAAAGATCACCATTTAAAGGAAATTTTCCTTTCTTTACATTATTCTTTTTTATTTCTAAAAATATATAATAGAACGCATAATCCCTTCCAGAAAAAAAAGGCATTGTTTGAAAAAGATAATGGGCATTAAAAGTGTTGCTAAAAGAACGGCAAAATATGGGCCTGAGGCTATGTTCCTAAAGTTACCGTCGACGCTTAGCAGAGAAAATAATCTTTTTTTTTTTGGGTTTTTAGAGACGAAAATGGCACTGATTTTAATTTTCCATTTATTAAATCTCTAAAGTTAGTGTCGACGCTTAGCATTGAAAAGTATTTTTTTGTTCGACGCTATCTTCAGGAACATTAAAAACCTAATTCTCAAGTTAGTTTAAATTGTAACAAAAAATACTAAGTATTAGTAAACTTTAACGATTCTTTTTTTTACTCCAGTAATTTTCCAAGTCTCTGAAGTTAGCGTCGACGCTAAGAACTTTTTCTTTCTTCAAATCCAAATTAAATGGTTAATTTTTTTTTTTCAACATTCAAAACTGAAAAGCTATCCAAAATTAATAATAAAATTATTCAATTATTCTTTTTTCTAATAGGAAAATTAGTAGGTATTTATTAGTATTTTTATTATTATAATCGGTTCTAAAAAGAACCAATTGTAATAATAAAAATACTACTAAATACCTACACTGAGAAAACTGGAGAGTCAAATTCAGAGGTTCAAAAAGTGTATGTTTCCTTTGCTTATGAAGAGAGTTAAATAGTCCTTCTAAAATAAATTTTGAATTGATAATGGAAATCTACTTGTATATTCTCTCCCATTATATCTGAGGGTTAAAAGTTGCGCAGAAAATGTGTACGATCTGATGCGCGCGAAATTATTTTTCTGACATTTTATGTATTTAATTTAGGGGTTAGGTTGCCATATTTATTCATTTCGCGCCGGATAAGGAAGGGATTTCTCAAGATGGTTAATTTGTCCCTCTGTTAGAGAAATGGCACGAATATCTGTCAATGGTGAATTTGAACATTTAGATTGTTATCCAATAGCTAACTCTCAAATATCAACGATTTGTCCCTCCAGATGTTTAGTCCAATACTCCAGTTTTCTCAGTGTACTAATTTTCCTATTAGAAAAAAAAAATTCCAAACGAAAGACTAATTATTTTTTGTATACGTATAAATTTTGGTTTTTTGAATAATAGTTGATATGACTGGTGGTAAAACAATGAGCTGATTAACGAGTGAATAAATCGTGCAAACATGACTCATTTCGTGGAACGTTTTTTTATTCTTTCGTTTTATTTTTTTTCTTTTATTTCTTGTGCGTGTAGTGTGAAAGGTCGAAACACAATGAAAAAAAAAAAAAAAAATGTTTGAAAGAAATGGTTTTGTATACAAATATTTCTTTTAAGAAACGAGGTGAGACCGTATGTGAAATGGCGGGTCGTCTCTCTCAGAAAATCAAATGAGCAAGAAGTCTAGGTTCGTGGCAAAGGTCGAGCGATCTATTTTTGCGGAAATGGAAAAATCGTGTCACCTCGAAAGTCAAGGCGAAGCAAAAATTGATTCTTATCATTTTAAAGTAACTACATTTTTTCAAATTTTTATTTTCATCGCAGTTTCTCCAAAAAATGAACGAAAATATTTTTAACTTCTTTTCTTTGTATTTATTGTTAGAGAAAAAATTGCCCTATTGAAAAATTAATAATTAATTAACTGAATAAAATGTTTAATTTTAATTAAAATTGTTAAAAATAATTAAAATTAAAATTATTATCAATCAAGAATAATTTATTTTTAGATTTTCATCTTAACGTCTTATTTTATTTTTTAAGGAGAAAAACGATTTTTTTCTTTTCTTTTTGAAAAAAAAAATGTCGATAAAATTGATAATTCACCAAAAGGGAAAATGAAATGAAAAAATACAGATAACACGGACTTTCAAAGAGTAACATATACAATTGATATCAAACATGCGATAACCAAAGTAAACATATTAGTTTACATTTGAACAGAAAACTGAAAATAAATTATACGAAAGATTTCAATGGATGAAATGTTTAAATTCGTTTTATTATTGAAAACGTCTTTTTTCGAGTAAATTACAAAAAATTGCTTCGCCATACCTTTTGGAAACGTATATTAAAATAATTTATATCTTTAATAAAAATTTGTGTACATTTTAATATCAAAAGTGTTCGAAAGGAGAAAAGGAAGAAATGCCTTTTCGTTTTTTGCAAATAAATATAAATTTATACACTTTTAGATAAATATGATAAATAATTTTTAATATAATAATAAATAAATATAAATAAATACAAATAAATATAAATAAATTTACCATCATTTAATTTTACTAGAAAGAAAATTTTGCTCACAACAAAAAATTCAAAGTGCAATTTTTCCAATTTTTGAGAATATGATTTATCATATCTCGTGTAATACATATTTTCTTTTTAAAACATTGCGAAACTTTTTTTTTACGTAACTTAAATATAATTGCCGTGAGAAAGTCGCATATGACATTCAAAAATTTATTTTCAATCGCTAAATCTCTCGTATGGTCATTAGTAATTTTAATCTCCATCGTTTATGAACTTTTTTTTTCTTTTTTAAATAGAAAACGAGAGTTAGGAAAGTGAATTATCAATGAAAATTGCTCTCTTTTCTAATTCTCAGTGTGCGTCTGTGTATGCTCACTAATTGGAAAAAGAGCGTATTTTTGTTAATTGAATAACTTTTCACGATTTAATGACTATCCATTTATACGAGAAATTTTTCAATGAAAAATAAATATAGATTTCGAAAGAATTCAACGGTAATATAGAAAATAAATAAATAATATTAAAATATTATTATAACTAAATATGAAATATTATCAAAAAATATTTTTATTTATCTTTATTAACTAAATCGTTAAATTGTCATTATTAACTAATATTTAATAATTTGTAATTAATATTAATATATTTGTAATAAATAATAATAAAAGAAATTAATAATGAATAACAAATGAATAATAAATAAATAATAAATAATGAATAAATAATAAATAAATAATAAGTAAGGAATAATAATAATTAAATGCAGAAGTAAATAAAGAAATAAATATGAATTTAGTACTAAATTTTTTTTCAGGAATTCAGTAGAAGAATAATTATAGTTTATAGTATTTTAATAGAAATTAATAAATATCGGAAAGAATTCGATGGAATAATACTTCATAATGTTTATAGTAATAGCAGTTGTTATAGTGTAAGAAAAAGAAAAAGTTTTTAATTCAAGTTAAATTGAGATTTGTGAGACAAACGAGATCATAATGTTACGCTCTATTAGACTACTGCGGTTTCCGATTGTTGAATTCTTTTTTCCCCTCCTCATAATTTTTCCATCTCCGTTCTTAGGCCATTGGCAAAACAGTCGTAAAGAAATAAAATTATCAAGTATCAAACAAGACTGTTGCTTATTCCCCTGACACGCATCATTACTTTCGAGAGCGAGACGAACATTCAGGGCCGTACTTTCAAGTACAGAAAATCAAAATTTCATATTTCTTTTGAAAAACGAATAATAACGAAATGTATTCGACAAATTATCTAAATCGTTTTCAATTTTATCGAAAAAAAATTGTTCTTCATTACTCAATTTATCATTATTAATTTTTGACGATTCATGTTGGTATGTATGATTAACAGGATTGTTAAAAATGAATCACATGGGAAAAATTGATGATGACGAAAAATATTTCTGATTTCGAATAAAAGTGTTTTGAATATAATTTGTTTACCAACTTTTCGGCAAAGGCGACGATTAGCTTCTTGTCATCGTGACGTTATCGCTTTTCGAATTAAATTTTATTAGTTTCCAACAACTCAATCTTCATCAACACATAATACGAGTGTCCGCATATTTTATAAGTATTTAAGGAATTGAAAGGAAACAAATTCAAAGGACTTTACTTTCTTAAGAAATCAGAGTTGCCACAGGTCAGGGAAGTCAGGGAAATCAGGGAAAAGTCAGGGATTTTTAGTAAAAGTACTGAAAAAAATTGAAGTTTTAAAAATCATGAGAAAATCATCAAAATTAATAAAATTCTTGGCAAAATTTCACAGGAATTTAATTATTTACAAAAATTTTTAATAAATTTCAGATTTCTTCGAAATAATTCAATTATTTTCATAAGTAATACAATTTTCATAGGAATTCAATTATTTAAAATACAAAATTTCATAAAATTTTTCGAAAAATATCAATTATTTAAAAATATTTTTATAAAATTCGTCGCAAGAATACAATTATTTTTATAACTAATAAAATTCTTTATCGAAATTCAATTATTTTTAAAAACTTGAATAAAATTCGTTGCAAGAATTCAATTATTTGTATAAATAATAAAATTCTTCACAAAAATTCAATACATTTTTTTTAAATTCTCGTCAAAATTTCAATTGTCTTTATAAATAACAAAATTCATCATCAAAATTCAATTATTTAAAAAAAAATTTAATAAAATTCTTGTCAAAATTTCACAGGAATTTAATTATTTACAAAATTTTAAATAAATTTCTTCGAAATAATTCAATTATTTTCATAAGAAATAAAATTTCTACAGGAATTCAATTATTTAAACAAATTTAACAAAGTTTTTGTCAAGAATTCAATTATTTTTATAAATAATAAAATTCTTCACCGAAATTCAATTATTTTTATAAACTTGAATGAAACTCGTTGGAAGAATTAAATTGTTTATATAAATAATAAAATTCTTCACAGAAATTCGTTTTTTTTTCATAAACTTGAATAAAATTCATTGGAAGAATTAAATTATTTTAAAAAGTAATAAAATTCTTAGGAGAAATTCAATTATGTTCGAAAAATTCAAAAAAAAATTCTTGTCAAAAGTTCAAGCATCTTAATAAATAATAAAATTCTTCTCCGAAATTCAATCATTTTCGAAAATTTTTAATTATTTTCATAAATAATAAAACTCATCGCAGGATTTTAATTATTTTTGATATAATATTTTAATTAAATTTCTCGAAAAATATAATTATTCTTAAAAATTTTATTAAAATTTGTCAAAAGTATTCAATTATTTAAAAGGTTTTTGGATAAAATTCTTTATGAGAATTCAATTTTAACAAATATTCAATTATTCAAATAATTATTTATTTTTTAATTTAAATAATTGAATTGAAGGAATTTTATTACATTTTTTTAAATAATTGAAGTTTTTTGTGAAATTTTACTAATTGTAAAAATAATTGAATTCTTGCAAGGTATTTTATTGGGATTTTTCGTAAATAATTAACTCTTTTGTAAAAAAATTTATGGTATTTTCTAATAATATTCTTATAAGTTAAATTTCAAAAAGGTTTGAATTTGAATGTTTTGAAGAATTTTAATTCCTACAGAAAAATAGTAATGATTAAATATTTATTTAAAAAAGAAGTTATTCATGTTTTTGAATAATTTTACAGTTAAAGAAATTTGCAGATATTCGAGCATTTTTTCAAGTTTCTAATAATTTTTAGAGTGAATCAGAATATTCTCTAGGGTCAGGGAAAAAGTTAAAATTTTGTCTGGAAATCAGGGAAAAATAAAATTTAATATTTATGGCAACTCTGGGAATTTTCTTGTTTATTTTTATTATCAATAAAATAATTTTTGAAAATATTAAACAAGGAACAAAATTTCAAGTTCAAAACTTTAGGGTCATAAAAAATTAATATTACTTGAGTACTTTTCCGGGAAAAAAATACGAGTAGGTATTATACTTTTTTTTAAGAGAAAAATTTGCAATCGTAATATATAGGAAATGCAATGAAAATTACATATAAAGAGGCATTATAATTGGCTCATTTCTATTTCAATTTTAATTGAACGATCATTAATTTTAATTGAAAAGGTGAAAAGTTGACATTCGTCTTGATTGTTAGTTGAATAAGATCCATTTCATCTACTCGAGTGAAACTCCATGAGGTATAGTGCGGAGAGAAACTGAGAAAGACTTTGCTCTGCGAAAGGCGAGAGTTGTTCCTTTCGTTTTGTCTTATTTAGTCGCGTGTCTTTGCCCGCTTTCGATATCTCTCTCTTTTTCTTTCTTCCTCTGAAGATTTTATTCTCATTGTTAAATATGCACCTTCACGCAGTCAAAATAATCAGTAGGCGTACAATAAAAAAAAAATCCCTCCACAAAGAGACAAAAAAATTTTCTATTTATATTAAAAACACTTTCTCGAAAAAATTGTCAATAATTATTTCGCACAAAAAGTTTAAAAAAATTTCTTCACAAAAGAAAGAATTTCCGCTAATCAAAAAGTGCTATCAACGACACATATATTATGAATCAGCAAAGTAAAAATGGGAAATAATGCAAATTGTGAAATTTGATGAAGGCCTTTTGAAGAAATAAAGAAAAAAAAAATTTTCTTTTTTTTTTCAAAGTGAGTAGTAATCAGAAATTGGTAATAAGAGAATAATAGGTTTGTGCATTTATCATTATAATTGCCATTTTGCATCTTGTGTTTCTTTCTGAAAAACAATTAATTTTTAACGTTCACAACCTACATATGGAAATGTCACGTGCTTGAAATTAAAACATTGTGAAAAATGTATGTCAACAAAAAGGACAAAAAAAAAGAACAGTGTCTATGAAAAATGGTATTTTTTCTCAAATTATCTTGTTATAACTATACTATTAAAAATCGGGAAATTATTTACAATGACAAGAACGTGAAAAATTGTGTAATATCCTCTCTGAGAGACAAATAATTGATCCATAAGAAAATGTAATTAAAAATTTTACTAGTTTTTATAGAAAAATTTGCAAAAATTTTTCCATAAAATTAATATTTATGTTCTTTAAAAATTTTTATTTAAAAAATTAAGTGACTATTTAATTAACATTATTTTTTATTTTAGTTATGTTAATTTTTGAAAATTGCAAAAAAATTGAACGTTCAAAAATTAAGGGACATTTTTAATTACAATTATACGAATCAAAAAAATTGAATTTAGAATAAAATAAACTATGAAAATAAAGAAGAATGTTGAAATGATGGGTGTGATTTTCCCGTGGGTAATATCGCGTATATTATGAAGCTTGAACTTATTTATATGTAAGGATGTAGCTAATCCGTCTATCATGAATATAAAATGATTTTCATATTTGTCCTGTTTGCCGGTGGAATTCCCTTTTTAAATCACGATACACACGCACACATTATTTTATTTACAATATATCCGGTGTTTTCCACTTTCTTATTTGCCGATAACTAACAAAAAAAAAAAAAATTACTCAAAAAATTCTAATATTTATTTATACTAATTGTAGTATTAATATTCATTAACACTAATTTCAATATTAATATTTATCAATACTAATTGTAATATTAATATTTAAATATTATTCTTATAATATTAATAATTATGAACACTAATTGATATTTCCGAATTAGCAGTAAAATAAATGTTTTCAATTAAAAAACCAACAGAGAACAGAACGAAATTTTTCATCTCGTTTCGAAACGGTCGTGAGAGAGAAGAAAAAAAACAGTAAAAATTCCATAAATAGAAATAATTGTCAATTACCTTAAAAAGAAGCTCACTGCACTCAAACATAGGTGTGTTCATTACAGCAGCCGACATCTTATCCTTTCTTCTTATTAAATGGCCCTTTTGCTACAGCAAGTAGCCAATTATTAGTCACTGAAAGTTAACGAAAGAAAAATATTTATATTTTTTAACGTTCACACTAAATTTAGAAAACTATTTTTTCCTTCTTGTCTTTATGCACAAAATATTAGAGCGTGATTATTTTTTTTTTAAAGAAAAAGAAATAAATAAACAAATAAAAAAGTCTTTGAAGAAAAAAAAAATTCGCTCTTACACTATAAACGTCAGACTGAAGTTTACACCTCCACGTTTCGTGAGTGACTAAAGGAGAGGTGAAAGTGAATGAGGAGAGGAGAGGAGAGGGATATGCAGCGGCGCAAGCAGCTGCCATCAGTTCCCCCTCGCCCCCTCCTTTTTCAAAAAAAAAAGAACTTTACCTATCATTTAAATGTTACATATATTTGGAATTTAATTCATAAATCTGCAATTGTAATTGACATGCAAAAATTTAGCTTATGAGTGATAATTGTGAAAAAATTTTTGTTTTCAATTCTTTTTCTTTTTCATTTATTATACACTTCAGTTTTTTGACCTCTGATACTGCGAAAACAAGAAGGAAAAAATATTTGTTATATATTACCTAATAAAATGAAAATTTTCACAATCGAAATCTTTTGATTGTCAAAATTTAAGTAAATATTTTCGCACTTATTGCTAATATTTAAAAATTAAATTAAATAGAAGTTTTTTTAAACATATTATTATTATTATTTTCCCAAAGTTTTGAATGTTCATATAAACGAAATTTTTTTCTACTCAAAAATTTTCAAAGATTACTACATTGAAGTGAAAATTGAATGAAATTTCAAATATTTAATTGTTAAGAAATTGAATTTCCAATTATGGAAAAGAATATTTTGTATTATGGAAAGTATTATTAATAAATAAAAATAAATTCAGAGTAATTTGTACAAAAGAATCGTTCGTTTTTAATTTTAACGAGTTTAATTTTAGGGACATTTATTATTACTACTATAACAATTTTTATTATTATTATTCTATTTATATTATAATTATTGACGACAATAAAAAAAATTACATTCAAAGACGTTTTAAAAAACAAAATTCTTTAAAAAAATACAAATCTAATTCACAAAATTGGTTTTTTTGATCAGATTTATATATATATTATTTATTATATTTAATAGCATAATTGTTTAATGAATATAATATATAATTAATAATAATAAAAATTTTGAAACGTCAAATGACAAAATTTTTTTTCCTTTTTAAATTTTTTTTTATAACTATACTATAGTAAAAAGAAAAACAATTATAAATATTAATTAATTCAAAAATTAATTTTGTTAATATACAGAATTATTATTTGCTATAAAAATTTTTTTAATAAGGAAATTTAAAAAAATTGAAGTTAAAACGTATCGTCGTTCATTTGAACGGTCAAAACTTTAGGATTTAAAAATTTTACTTACAAAGAAAATTAATAATAATATTATTATTATATTACTTAGCATTTATTATTATTTTACTCAATATTGAACAATTGATAGAATCTATTATTTATTTAAATTATTTGATTTATTGCAATTATTATTGTAATTAAATAATTATATTAATAATTTATTATTAATTATTAATATTATTATTGCTATAAAAAATAATAGTAACTATTAAATTTACTTTTATGAACTTGTTTTTGAATTGAAATTAAAATCTAAACTTTCATCTCTGTCTCTACTTTGTGTATAGGCCATAATTTATTTTACAAAAATATTATTTGTTATTAATTATTCTCGTTAGATTAATTAACCCTTTTTGCCTGTGTCGTATAATGACAGCAGTTTATCCTAAGAAAACATTTGTAAGTTGTTGGGACTATTATTTACAATAGTCTTCATTAGTCATTTTGCAACAGAGGTCATAAAAATTTAGTATTCCTTGAGGTAAGAGAGAAGAGATATTTTATATTGTGATGAAGAAAGGAGTGAAGCACTCGTCTCGATTATGGGGAATCTATTTTTAATGTTTCAACGAGAGGAAAATCCAGATTTAATTAGAATTGTGATTACTTTTGTCTATATATTTTTAAACTAGTCTAGAATATTTCCGACAAATGTAATTTATTATTTTTCATTAGTTCCCTCAATTTTTCCGGTTTATTTACTTTTAATTTTCAGAATTATTTTTCTCAAATTCTAAACGTTCGTGTGGACGAATTTTTTCACTCCGAAAAAAAGGAGAGAATGAAAAATGAAAATTTGAAAAATTATTAATGATACTTAAATCATTTGTTTATTATTTTTAACAAATTCTATAACAATTACTTTTTGGAAAAAGCGATACAGAAATCGATTGAAATTCTTGAATTTGTTGAATCGAATTTGTATTTTTACTCGAATTGAATTTTATTAATTTTATTATCATTCTATATTTATTAATTTGTATAAAACAATTATTTATCATTATATAGTTAAATATTTGTTGTTATATAATTATTCACTTATTTTCGTCTCTTTGAACTTGTAAAATTTGAGGAAAATTGAAAACAAATCATTAATTTTTCTCAGTATTTGAGTTTGGAATAAAAATTTTCCTTAAAAAAATTATTAAAATACGTATTCAATTGTAGAGTAAATTAAAATTGAAATTAATTTCCTACTTGAAAATTCCGGTAGAGAACATTATTGGCTTCATAAGCAATATATCAAGATACGAGACTAATAATGCAAAATCTTTTTAAATGAATATTTGGCAAATTAATCTGATAGTCTCAACAGCAATGAGTATTAATTATTGATAATTTTTAAGTCATCATTTTGCAAACAAATTTTTCATTTTCGGTAAGCACTGTAATCTTAATTCTTGTACTGATACCGAGATATTGAAATCTTTTTTGCAAATGAGTAAAATTTACTTTTATTTTTATTCAAAAAAATTAGTTTATAATTTAATAATTGTTTACGAATTTACTCGAAATATGAAAAGCACTGATTTGTAATAAAATTTTCACTAATATTTAATGATTCGAATATTTAAATTGAAATTTACGAAATTAATTCAAAAAGGCAAAGAAAAGAATTTATAAAGTAAAAATTTATTCCAAACTGTCATATTTTAGGTTATGTTACCTAAATTATTTGTTTACCATTGAAAATTATGTCAGAAGTGTAAATGTTATATTCCACTATTATAGGCAATTCTAAAACTTTTTTCAAATCAAGAACACAATTTCACTAAAAAAAAACTCAAACTGTTTTGTTATTTTAAAAAGCAAAATAGTCTTTGTTTGAAACTGTTTGATCTTCCGATTTAAAGGTTATTTCTATCAATTCCTTCACAATAATCACTTTGTTGACAGTGATTCACAACATATTTCTCTCTTCACTTCTCAGTAACCATCACTTGTATCATTTTGATCTACTACTTTTTTTTGGCAAAGAAATAATTACCTGTGGTGAAAAACTCCCTTCGTTCTGCTCTTTTCAATTTCAAGGCTAAATCGCATTCAGGATTTGCCAAAATACAAGAGTCATTGAATATCAAAATAAGTTTTTCGTATTAAAATTCTTCTCTCTTCTTCTAAACACTTGTTTTTTTCTTCTCTTCTCTCGTTAAAACGTGTTTTCTCCTTTGCTTAAATGCCAGGACAAAACTTGAATCGATTTTTTGTTGTTGATTATTTATCAGCTTCTTCGCGTGAATTGCGAAAAAAAAACTTTACTAACACTATTTACTCGATGAACTGACACTTGGTGTCGCGATTACATTTATGCGAAAATACACACACGCTGCTCTCGTTGAACGCCGATTTGACGATAATAATAAAAAAAATCACGTCAAAACACGTTTAAAAAAAGAAAAATGCAAATCCAATTCACAGAATTGGTTTTCGTTGTCAGATTTATAATTGAGCCCGTGTTAAAAGCGAGTGACAAGAAGTGTTATAACTTTTAAGATGTAAATATAAACGAAGAGTCTGCATTGAATATTTTGTTTAAAAAAAAACGTAACTGCACTTTGTTTTTTTTTCAAATCGACGCACTACTCTTCTTTCTTGTGATTGTTTTTTTTTGTTATTGTTTTCTCTCTCACTAGTAATTTATTTTCTTTTTGTTTCAGAGTGAGCGAGGGTTGATTTCGAGAAGCCGGTTTTTCACGATTATTCAAGAGGAATAAAAAAAAAATTGATTGTATCCTGCTCGACTCCCGAAAGCAAACTGGAAAACAGACGTGTAGTGAACAGGGATCTGAAGCTGGTTTTCGAGTTGTGGGTAAATTGATGAGCGGAGGGAAAGGCGGCGCCACTGGACCAGCCAATCAAGTAAGTGAATCCCCTTCTTTTCTCTCTCGATGTGTAAACTCGAGGGCAACGCAATGTTAGTAAAAACATTCCCCTCGATCATGAACAATGCAGAAACCCCGCGAATTTCGAAGCACGCGATTTTCCAACCCTAAGGGGGCCAAGTAAAATGATTGGTCGAGGGCTTTAAGTTGAAATTTTCTCTGCATCCCTTTTATAATGTTCTCCCACTGCGATTCTTGATCCCGCAGACTTGAGATTTTTTTCTTCTTTCTTTTACTGTCTTTTTCTTTGCCTCTCTCTCTTTCTCGCTGTTTCTTTCTCTGTCTCTCTCTCTCTGTTATCGCTCTCTGTTGAGAGTCCCCACTTGGTGATCCACTGCCTGCTGAGCAGGTCCGAGAAAAAAACTAGACAGAGACAGATGATTTTCTGTGCTTGTTCAAAATGTTTTTGGAGGAAAGTTAACGAATGATGATGGCTTTGTAGATTCTAAATTCTAATGTGATGGGCAGGGACTCGAATGATCACTGGGAGGATTAATTATACATTTTTGATCTGTTTTGTCCTTTCTTCATGAAATTGGTTCTTGCGGTTTTTCAATTCTGAACTCGGTATTTTTTTCCTCTCTCTCTCTCTTGTGCGATAATAATAATTATTTCAAATTTTCCTTTCTTGATTCATGCTGTTTGCATTGCAATTTTTAGTTTTTTTCGTTAATGGACTTTTTTCAGATAATATTCATTATTAAATTTTTTTAAATAATTATTACTAATTTTTTTATTTATTACAATTTTTATTTATTATTTTGACTTTTTATTTGTTATTTTCACTTTTTATTTATTATTTTCACTTTTTATTTATTATTTTCACTTTTTATTTAATATTTCCACTTTTTATTTATTATTTTCACTTTTTATTTATTATTTTCACTTTTTATTTAATATTTCCACTTTTTATTTATTATTTTCACTTTTAATTCATTAATATTTTTATTTTTAATACATTCCAAGTGTTTTTTTTCGATTATTTGTTATTATTTGCAATTATTATCGAATTATATGATTTTTTCTAGTCGAATAAATTCGGTTAGGGCTGTTATCAACTCAATCGTTTTTTTATACATTATTATTTTTACTTCTTATTTACTTTTATTACCTTTTTTGATAAATTCCAAGTATTTTTATTCGATTATTTGTTATTATTTACTATTATTGTCGAATTATATTATTTCTAGTCGAATTAATTCGGTTAGGGGAATTAACAGCCCAACCCTGGCATTAAAGCCTAGTTAACATGCGATTCGTTGCAATTTTGCAACAGCGCATGCTTATCTTAGTACTTTGCGTCTATGGTTATTAGTTGTTTGTTCTCCCTCCAAAACACACGAAATATTTTACTTTTTTATCTCATTGTCACGAAGAAAAGCGAATTTACGAAAAGTTTTATAGATTAACAGTTGGATTAGTGAATAATTGTTTGAAATCTGAACCAAGTGGAAGTAAATCGAAATTTTCAATGTCCAAAGAAACAGATTTTCAATCTTTCATTTTTTCACAAGGTTCACAAGTAAGTTCCATTATTTACCGAAAATATCATTTTTTTCACTATTTATTAAAGGTGTTTAATAAATTTGACCAGTTGATCGATATTTTAAACGAATTTTTACAATTTTGAACAAATTTTGGAGTTTTTTTGGTTTTTTTGTATTGAACGGGGGTATACGGGGGCATGCGATCTAACCTGAAAATACATTGTGTACGGAAACGATTAATTCGAGAAAAAGGGACGGTGACGGACATTTGTTACCAATATTAACAAGTTTTTTATTTATTCATCATGTTTCGGGATTGACGTTACACATTTTTGTCTAAAATAAGTAAAAATGATTTGCATTTCGATTTGACAACATGCGCATGCGCAAAAAGTGTACTTTGCGTCATGCACAATTGTTTGTTCTCGCTCCGAAGGAATTGTCTTTGTTGCCGAAAAGTATCATTTATTAAACTCAATTTAACAAGAGTAGTGTCTCTAGAAATGGTTTTATGCACAGAAAGTTCAAATATTGAATATTCGTTTGACATTTTAATCAATCGGTACAAAATTGAACATAAATTTTTTGCAAAGTCAGAAAGTCATTTTCAACTGTCAACAAGTAAGTTCCATTTATCGAATTATCACTATTTTTTTTATTAAATGTAACATTAATCGTATTATTATTCGATTGAATCATGAAATTTATTAAATGTTTATATAATTATTGCCAGTTTCTACATTTTTGTCGATATTTTCCAAGACGGGCGCAAACAATGTGACCTAACCTCAAAATATATTGTTTGCCAAACAGTTTATTATTGCGGTATTATTTACGACTATTGTTTCGAAAAAAATTGATTTAAATAGATTGCAGATGTAAATCGTGTAATATTTTTCCAAAACCAGTACGATCGCAGACAGTGCGACCTAATCTCAAAATTAATTATTTAACAATAACAGTATATAATTTTGAATTATTTATAAATAATACATGTTTGTTTATATTTTAAAAAACAAAGGAAACTAATTTAAATATTTTGCAGGTGTCAAAATTTGCCGTCAGTCAATTATCAATTTTTGTCTTTGGGGACACGGAGAAACTTTTAATACCACTAATTCTTAAAACTGGTGAGACATTTTAGTATGTTAGGTTAGATTCAAGGGAAAAACGACATAGGTTATAGAAATTGCTATTGAGACTATCAAAAACACTCATTCAGTATATATTTTACAGTTCTTCATAAGGAAACTAACGAAAATTAGTATGTTGTTTTAGAAAGAAAATAATAATTTTTGCAAAGTTGGGAAAGCCATGAATTAAAAAGAAACACAACAAATTAATTGTCTATAGATACTCATAGAGACGATAGTGATACTTGGATCTGATGGTAGATGGCATTAGTGAATGTCACTGTAACTGTAGGTAAATATATTTAACACATTTAACACGACGTAAGAACCTAACCTATATTATTAACGCACACACGCACACGCAAGTAAAGACACGACGATTGGTCACGGAAACCGAAAGATCGCACGATTCGTTAGAAGTACACAGCTGAATCGTCCTTATATATTAAACGAGTGGAAAAATATGTGCCTTCGAGAGAGAGCATTTTTTAAAATAATTTACTAATCAAATTATGTAAATAAGTAAAAATCGTGAAAAAAATTATGTTATATTGAGGAACAGTTCTTGAATTTAATTTGGCATAAGGAGACATTCACGTTTATTAATAAAAGGTTTTTTTCTTTCATACACGTGTGAATTTCAACTTCGAAAACATTAGGGTTAGTTCGCGACGTCAGGTGATGGACTCGGTGATGCTCGGGCGAAATCGGTTAAGTCCGCCCGCAGTCCTTCCAAAATTGGTATGTTACGTTAGAATGTCTGTTATATATTCTATCTATATGTGGAAAAAAGGTTAGAATTACCGTATTATTTCACAAACAAAAACTAGCATTTTATTCTTTTCTAAAGAAAAATAAGACTATTTCTAATGCAGATAGTAATTTTTGTACACCGAAGGTTGCTTAATATATAATGAACTTATCATATTTTCGTATTAATGTTGAAATTATTAGCACAACGCACGAAAAATCCTCACATTCTAACGTACTTTTAGAATAAACATAACCAAATATATTTAATATTATAAGAAAAAGTTTCTCCGTGGAGAATTGTGTGAAAATTCATCGAAAATAATATAAAATTGTTTCAAGTGCCGACGTCTATACATATATACATAGAGGAATCATCAAAGTTAGTATTAAAATTAAAGTAAATTACATGGTCTTTCGCTGCGGGTATACGTATAATTGTTTAATGTATACCTTATACTATATATTTTATACATGTGTGTCTAGAGTCATGAATACATGTAAAAGTATATATGTGTAGTATATTGAAAGCGGTCGAGTCTCATGAATGGAATCTTTACTTCTATTCATGCTCCTTGGTAGACCGCCGTTTCTAAATAGTAATTGTCGTTGCTGTTATATTGTTATTACCTCTCTTATATATATAATGTCTGCAGATTTTTCATAGGATCTATGATTCAATACACGACAATCTTTTTCTTTGATCGATTTCATAAAATCCCTTCTCTCTAAAACTGCTTTTCGTTTATATCTAAATCCAAAAAGCCCGAGGTGTATGTATATAGAAAGAGATTTTTTTTCTCCTTCCGACGATAGAGGTATAAACAGGGACGAGACTCTTAATGGGTCTGGCGAATAATGCCGATTATATTGATGGTATTTAAAGTAATGGATACTAGATTTTAATCCTAAGTAAACAATGAATTATCCTGGATTTCACTCCTTGTAATATATTTTTAATATTTGTTTCATATTTCTCCAATGAGTTGCTTATATTAAAGTTCATGTGAAAATTTTCATTTCGATACAATTTTTTTTGTGCTTTATGAAAAAGTAATTTTTAATTCTTTTAATGCTTGAACATTAAACGAAAATTTTTTGTTATTCATTTTCATTTTTGATAAATTTTCACAAAATTCTCCCTCATACGAAAATTGATAATTTACTTTTCCCCAAAAGTTTTAAACGTTCAAATGAACAAATTTTTTTACAATAATATTGAGTCACTTATTAAAAATAATTTTGTATTTAATAATGTAATAAAGTTTAAAAATTTTCGATTAATGTTTTTTATTTTTTATTTCGATGAGTAATTTATGAAAATATTTATATTAAAATATCTCGTTTATTTGAACGTTCAACTTTTTTTTAACAGAAAATATTTTCAAATAACATAATAAATATTTGTAATATAATAAATTTACTATAACAATATTAATAGTATTAAAATTAAATGCTATATACAATAAAATAGTGTCGGAACTTTTTTTGAAAGTAAAAGACTTTTTATATATAATTTTAAAAAATAAAAAATATTATTGCAAATAACGTGTTCTAAATATTATTGCAACGGGTTAAATATTACTTTCGGAAGTTGATTTAAACAAAGTTTTTATTTAACAAAGTTTGTTTATAATAAAAGAATTGAGAAACAAATATTTTTCGCAAATCAAATAAACCATAATCTCTGTTTAACAAATAGTATCATTAATAAAAACAAGAAGAAAAAATAATAATCAAAGAGAAGAAAAAATTTAATAAATAAAATGTTTACTTTTCTATTAAAATTTTAAATTTCTTTGGTAAATTAAAAATTTGTTTATTTTTCAACTTTGGAGGAATTGAAATGTATTAAGAGAAATAATATTGCATTTTCTTTCTTGTGAGATTAAATTGATAATTGCAAAGCGTTAAATTCACATTATACTTGCATATTTATTTTTAAAAATTTCTCTTATCTCGATTTATGTATCATTGTATATGCGATGAGAAGTAGGAAAATTTTAACAGTATTTGCTTCAAGTACACGGAAAAAAATTTTTTTTTGAAATTGGGCCAAATACACAAATATAAAATACAATATATTGCAAATAAAATGTCAATAGCTTATTCTAGGAGAAACGTCCCTTTTTTTGAGAATTTTGGTTTCTTTTGAATGTATTTTTTTTCATTGAAGAGTGAGAAAAAAAAAGAATTGTATCGCATGTGAAATTTTCATGAAAAACCCAACTTCTCTTTTTTATTTGATGATGAAATGTCGTTACAAGTTTTTTTTTGAATACATTTATACACCCGCATGTATATCACGTGGCATTTTAGAGGGTTACACACTTTGTTAAAGTGAGCTTTGAATTGACTCTCCCCCTACCATTATATAGGTATATATATTTAGCAGCTTGAGAATCTATTACTCTTGTAGAGGGGTTGAAAAACACCCCCATAAGTGGTTTTGTCCGGACTTCCCACCCTCATTTTGCCCCTATGCAACACGATGGGAAATATCACAGCAATTCTAATTGCATTCGAAGTCAAGCCCAACAGATTTTTTTTCCTCTCTGTTCCACTTATATTGGGTATTTTCCCTTTTTGGAAAAAGTGGTTGAAATTCTCTGACATGGGTCGTCGATCTGTTTTCTGTATAGACATTTTTTTTTGAGGGAGAAAAAAAATTCCTTCATGTTTGAAAATGCCAATTAATTTCAAATGTGTTCCTTTTTATGATACAGAGGGAAAAAGAGAGAGAGAGTGAAAAACGTGTTTTCAAGATGTTTCCTTTCTTCTATTTCGACTATTTTGAAAACTTAATCGCGTGTAGGGATCAATTATGTGAATCAGGGAGAAAAAAGAAATTTATGTGATTTAAATAAACGATTATTTGTGTATTAGGAAATAAATATTTATTTGTGTCAAAAATTTTTATTTGTATCAAATAATTTTTATTTAAATCAAATAATTTTTATTTAAATCAAATAATTTTTATTTAAGTCAATTAAAAATGGTATTTGCTTCAAATATACATTTTTCTATTTATTTGTTGGATAACTTCAATATTTTAAAAATAAAATCGTAAAATTCAATTAATTTCCAAATAATAAATTTAAATTCTTCAAAAAGTCGATTAATTTTAAAAAATTTAAAAAATTTTTTAAATAAATTCTATTTAGAATTTTGAATAAAACTTTTCGAAATTTCAATTATTCTGCGACGCATTTTAGATTTTTTGATATTGTTTCTTATATACTAAAAAAATGAACTGAAAAAAAATTATTTGATTCAAATAAACGATTACTTGTTTATTTGTTAAATAAATATTTATTTGTGACAAATAATTTTATTCAAGTCAATTAACTGGTATTTGTTTCATATTTATTTTATTCTTTTGCGAATAAGTTCAATTTTCCAAAAATTAAATCGCAAAATTTGCCTAAAATATATATATAATTTTCTCTGAACTTTGAAAAAAATAGAACTTTTTTCCACAATGCAGAAAGAATTAAAATTTTATTATTATTGGTTAAAATAAATTTTAAACATTTGCTTTAAATATTTTTCAAAATTTAATTTTGAGTTAGACATTTTTTGAATTTTGACAATAACAGAGTTGTCGCAGGTCAGGGAAATCAGAGAAGTTATAGGATATTTTATTTAGAATATAGTGGAAAAGAATCAAATTTCTAGAATTGGTAAAAAAATTCTATTTTTGTTTTCCTCTGAAAAGATTGAAAAATTTTTATTTTCTTTGAATTTTCTTTTTTGCTTTAAAAGCTTTGTGTAACAATCATAAAATTTACAGTTTGTAATTTTCATGAAAATTCGTGAAAAAAAAGGAATAATGTAATTTTCAAAGAGTTTTTGGAGAATTATTAAAAATAATTTAATAGAATAATTTTAGTAAAAAATTCTAAAAAATAATTGAATATTGGAAAAGTTGTAGTAGAAATTTTTCAAAATAGTTAAATTTCAAAAGACTTGTAGTTTTTTCAATTCTTGAAAATTTGAATTTTGAATAACTTCTATTAAAACTTTTGAAAATCAATAGTTTTTTGAAAAATTGTAATTCAAATTTTGTTGAAAATGAAAATGAAATTGAAATCAATCGAATATTAAACGAGTTCTAAGTGAATTTTTTTTTTTGGTAATTGAATTTTCAAAAAAATTTTCTTTGAATTTAATAAAAGTATTTGCTTTCGAGAAGAATTTTATAGTTAAAAATTGTACTGTAAAATAATTGAATTTGGAAAAGTTATTTTAGAAATAATTAAATTTCTGAATGGAATATTTTTTAACATTTTAATTAATATCGAAGTTCAATGATATTAAAATTTTTATTTAAGTAGGTAATAAAACAAAAAATTTTAATTATGAAAACTAAACAAATTTTTATTTTTGAAGATCTACAATTGTAGTAATGTTTTTAAATAATTCAATTCTCGAAGGTTTAAATTGAAAAACTTTCAAGAATTTAAATTTCTACGGCAATATAAAAAACTAAATATTTGAATATTTATTTAACAAAATTTTAAAAGTTTAAAATAATTTAGGTTTGAAATTTAAAAAAAATGAATATGAAAATTTTTTGAAAATAATTGAATTTCTATAAATATACCTAAATTTGTCTTTAAAATATAAATTTGAAAGAATTTGATTAAAATTGAAAAAAAAGGTTTTTTTGGAGAAAAGTATGAAAGCATACAAAAATTTGTTTAAAAATAATTGAAATTTACAAAAACTCAAAATTGAAGATATTATCTGGACAAGGAAAGAAATGAAAATTTTTCTTTCTTCCTAAATTTAATACGAGGCCTGCAATTATTTAAATCAATTATTTCGAAAAGAGATTGTATAGAAATGCGTGTAAATTATTTTTTTACGTGCATTTTTAATTTTACAATTAATTTTACAATTATATTGGTAAAAATTATTTTTCGGATAACTTTCTTTTTCGAAATTGGTGTAAGTTAATTTTTTCAAAGTTGAAAAATTTGTCTTATTGTCTTTTTGTTTTCTTTTTTAACAAGTGAAAATTAGAACACAATTTCTCAAGCGTGTTGGGAGTGTTAAAAGAAATTCTAAAAATTTCCAACACAATTGAAAAGAAATTCAAGTCATATTATGTTTCTTGAAAAACTAGAAGTGACAGGCATTTTTCTTTTTCATACAAAGTATAAAAGTTTTACGCTAGAAAAGAGAGCAAACATGGTATTTGCAAAACAGTGTCTACTTAATTATATTAAAATAGCGTCTTATCAATTCCTTATCGGTGTGCAGCTGTCGATCGCGTCGAGAGACACACTGGAAAATAGATTTTTTTTTATCCCTTATCATACTCGTCGGGTCAGATGAATAGAAAAGATTTTGCTTAGTAAGAAATTATTTTGCAACGCTTGCAAGTATAGTTGTTACAAAATATTTATACGATCTTGGATGAGAATATAATTATTGTAACAAAATTTAAAAAAGAAAAATTTATATTTACAGATATACGTATTCTTTCTGTAAAGATTATTATATACGTATATAAACACATAATATAGAGATATGACTGTCATCGAAAAAAATTAAATGGAAAACTTCACTATACTCATTAGGATAACTTCACTATAATCAACTATAATTGCATGTTAATTTGTTTACGAATTATAAAAATTTTTATTAATGAACTTATAGTTTCATGTTTTAATTAATTTTAATTGTCTTTTAATACTTTTACTATTTTAATTTAATAGAAAAATTCCGAGAATTATATTTTCCCGAAATTCAATAATAATTATAAGTCAGTTTTTTTTAATTAAAGGTCATTAAAAATTACTTTTTATCAAATCAAGAGTATAAATATATATAAATTTTTGAAAAATAGAAAAACTAACGTTTGTTTCGTCTGGGGAAATATGGGGAATCTACCAAATTTTTTATTTGTTTCAAATAAATTTCATTTATGCCAAATAACATTTTTTTAAAATAATTTATTGGGCTCTATGAGAAATAATTTTCTTGCAGTTTTGAACTGTTATTCAACAGTTTTTTGTACCTTTAGAAGTTTATTATTATTTATTCAATTTATTATTTTAATTTATTTTTATGTTTAATATAATTTAATTTGTTATTTTAAAAATATTTTTATTAATTTTTCTATTAAATTAAGTAGTAAAAGTATTAAAAGACAATTAAAATTGATTAAAATATACGGAATTTATTGATTCAAAATTGAAATACAATTTATTTGATTTAAATAGAAATTGTTTGATTCAAGTAAATATTTATTTTATAATAGACAAGTTATCGGTTGTTTCGGTCAAATAAATTTTCTTTTTCAGTTTAGGAACATGACAAATATACTTTTATTTAACTAAAATAAATTATTTAATAAAAATAAAATTTTTTGGAACTCAAATATTATTTGTTGCGTGATTTATATCTAATAAATTATATTTGGTTCAAATCAAATCATTCTTTTTAGGTGAATAATTAAAAATGAATTATCACTCGAGAGAAGTAGATATTAATTTCTATGAGTAATGAAGTAATTTGCATATATAATTAGTAATTTTTTTTCTATTGAATAAATTCGATGAAATTATCGCTATTCTTTACTATAGATACGAAAATAAAATATTATCTAATTATAAATGTGAGTAAAAATTCACTTTCCATTTACTTTTTATTACTTTTCTCGTATGTTCTCTCTATTCAGACAGAGACATAAATCTTCATTATTGTTGCCAGCAGCAAATAGTCATCTCTTCCATTAGGAAAAAAAATTTTTTTTTCTCTTTTTTCTTTTTGGTTAAAAAAAGACGCACAATATCCCGTTGGTTTATTATTTACCGCAAAACCAATAGAGAAGTCGTCAAGAAAGGGTTAAGACCCCCGCAAAATAGAATGCATAAACCCTAAGAATTACAGCGCAGTGAAAAAATAAATATCAAATTTTACGTCTCACATCTTCTAGCGACGTATATATATTCATATATGTCGGATTCAATTCTTGCGCGTTTATATTTGTTGTTTTGCATTTTTATTAACTTGAGCTTTTTTTTCTTTTTTTGGAATTAAAATTGTCGTGAAGGTGTTTTGGATTTTTTTTTATAGGGAAGAAAATTGTAAAAGGTTTTTTTGGATTTTTTTTAAACAATAAAAATTGTCGTGAAGGTTTTTCAGGGTTGCCATTGGTCAGGAAAGTCAGGGAAAGTAGAATTGGTCAGGGGAAAGTCAGGGATTTTTATTAAAAGTACTGGAAAAAATTAAATGTTTAGACAATAAAAAAATTTGCATTTTGGAAAAGTTACAAATGGTTTCAAAAAATCAATTATGTACAAAAATTTAAAAAAGTTCTCGTTAACATTTTAATTATCTTTATAAATAATGAAATTTTTCTCCGAAATTAAATTATTTGCAAAAAAAAATTAATTAATTTCTTGGTAAAATTTCAATTTTTTTCCAAAATTTTCCTCAATTTAATGATTTTCAATATCTACTATTTTAATAAAATTTTCGAAAAGAATTCAATTAATTAAAACAAATTTTGATAAAATTCTATACGAACACATTTAATTATTTTCATAAATAATAAAAATATCATAGAAATTCAATTACTTACAATGAATATAATTATTATCAAATTTGTTAGAAATTTCTTCGTAATAATTCCATTATTTTCATAAACTATGCAATTTTTTACACAGATTCAATTATTTTCGTAAATAATACATTTTTTTAGGAATAGAATTATTTTCATAAATAATAAAACTCATAGCAGAATTTCATTTATTTTTACTTTAATTTTAATCAAATTCCTCGAAAAAGTGTAATTATTCTTAAAAATTGTATTAAAATTCGTCGAAAGAATTTAATGATTTAAAAATTTATTGATAAATTTCTTTAAAGGAATTCAATTTTGAGAAACATTCAATTATTCCATAAATTATTTATTTTTGTATTTAATTGATTGTAAAATAAAGACAGAAATAAATTAATAATTGAATTCTCGTAGAATTTTCTAAAAAATATTGATTAAAAAATGGATTTCAGTTAAAACTTTAGATAATAATTGAAGATTAAAAGCATTACAGCGTAAATTTAATTATTTTCAAAAGTCATAAAATTCTTCTCTAAAATTCAATTATTTTTTAAATTTTTAATAAAATTCTTGGCAAAATTTCAATTATGTTTAAAAATAATATATTTCTTCTCTCAAATTCAATTATTTTCCAAAATTTTCCTCAATTCAACGATTTTTAATATCTATAACATATTTTATTAAAACTTTTCAAAAGAATTCAATTATTTAAAACAAATTTTGATAAAATTCTACGCAAACATTTATTTATTTTCAAAAATAATAAAAATTTCACAGGAATTCAATTATTTGCAAATTTTTTATTAATTTCTTCGCTACAATTCAATTATTTTCATAAACAATAACATTTTTTACTGGGATTCAATTATTTTCATAAATAATAAAACTCATCGCATAATTTCAATTATTTTTAATACAATTTTAATCGAATTTCTCTAAAAATGTAATTATTCTTAAAAATTTTATCAAAATTCGTTGATAGAATTCAATTATTTGAAAATTTGTTGATTAAATTCTTTATGAGAATTCAATTTTAAGGAACATTTAATTATTTTAATAAATTATTTACTTTTGTATTTAAATAATTGAATTTACTAATAAAAATGGGTTTAAAAATTAATTTTATTTAAAATTTTAGATAATAATTGAACATTAAAAGCATTACAGCGTAAATTTTAAGAAATAATTTAATTTTGAAAAGTTTTAAAATAAAATCCTTGAAAATTTGAAAGTTTTACTTTTAACTAACAATTCTGCAGAATTAATTTTTTTTCAAAAAATTTTACTGAATTTTATTTTTAATTTATTTCAAGCTTTTATTTTCTAATATGTAATTAATTGAAGAATTTTCGAATAAACGAAATTTCGTGTAAAGTTGAATTGTAAACAAATGGATTTGAAAATTATTAAAAAACTTTTTTGAAAAAATTATTAAAACTAATTATGATTTAAAGGAAAATTTGTGTTAAAAATTCAAAAAAATAATTGAATCGATGAAAATAATTTTGAAGAAGTACTAGTAATAATATTCTTTTATAATATAAAATAATAATTTTATCACTCGGTCATATTTAATTATTATAAAATATGAAGAAATCGATCGCTCCGAGTCTTTGACTCGGAGTGATCCATTTCTTCATGTTTTACAATATTTTTTTTATCAGTTACTGAATTTCAAAATGTTTGAATTTGAAATTTTTGGAAATCATAATTCCTATGGGAAAATAATAATAATTAAATATTTATTTAAAAAAGAAGTTATTGGTGTTTCTGATTAATTTTACAATTAAGGAAATTTGTAAATAAATGTAATAGAAAATATTTTTTAGTATCTAATAATTTTGAGAGTGAATCAGAATATTCTTTAGGGTTAGGGAAAAAGACAAAATTTTGTCTGGAAATCAGAGAAAAGTAAGGGAAATAGAAAATAAAATTTTGTAGCAACCCTGTTTTTGATTTCTTTGCGAATATATATTTTTTCTTATGAAATTTTTTGCAAAGGGAAAGCCGGAAGCTTTTTGGTTTCGAGGTTGCTGAGTGTAGGAAGCGAATCTCCTGCCGTGCTTGTTTCATGGAGGTCCAATGTCAGGTGTTACGAAAAGGTCACGTGCACTTGAGGGCCATATTCTAAAACCTTGTTAATCAAGTTGGCCTACGGTCAACAGCTGTCGTTTATTGGAAATTTCGATTTAAGTGTCCTTCCAAGTCCTTTCAGCTTGCTATGATTATATATTTATTTTTAAATTCTCATATAGTAGTACCTATTCGGATTTTCGGGCTTAACAGCTTTTATAAGGTGCGCATTTATTTTCTTCTTAACTGATGCTATAATGTTTCTCTAGAAGGAATTCAAATTCTCTTTCTTTCTTCACAAAGAAATATCATGCTGTGTGTCTGTATATTTTTTATATTGGTTTTGAAAAGGAGAGTGGACATTTAAGAAAATTAGATCCGTGTATGTTTTTGATTGTGTAGGAGAATTAGAGTTATGTAAACGTATTTTCGAGGGTGAATATTTAATTATAATTTGGAGTTGCCCTTTTTTAAAAATTGTAAAAATGATTTTATCAGGACGGTCGTTACGAGTAGGAGTGTTTACCCTTTTTAATTGGGGAAGATTTCAATTAAATTTTATTTTTAATTTATTCTGATTTTGAGTCTGGAAATAGGATGGCAAACTTCTTTTATTTTTATTTTTTTTTTAAGAATAAACACGTATTTTTGTCGCGATTTTTCATAATTTTGGAATTAAATTAAATTTTAGAAGAAGAATCTGGAAAACATAATTTTTTTGCTGAAATTATTATTTTTTATAATAGAATATTTCTGATACTAAAATTTATAATTTTTAATAGTAAAATTTTAATTTTTGATAGTAAAATATATTATTTTTTAAAGTAAAATTTAGTATTTTTTATAGTAAAATTTTAATTTTTGATAGCAAAATATATTATTTTTCATAGTAAAATTTATTATTTTTTATAGAAAAGTTTTTATTTTTTATAGTAGAATTTATTATTCTTTGTAATAGAATTTTTATTGTAGTTCATTTTTAAAAAATTAAACAGAAATTTTGTGTAATATATTTAATGAATAATTTTACTTAAAGATTTTAAAATTAAATGAATTTTAAAAGAGTTGCGCTTACAATTTTCATAAAAAGATGATATTCAAAAGTTAATTTCTAAAATTATATAAAATTTCAATTTTGAATAAATTTAATTAAGAATTTTTAAAGAACTTAGATTTTTGAAAAATTTTAATAATTCAAATTCTTCTGAAATTAAAGTTAAATTTTCTACTTTTGGAAATAATGGATTTCTAGAAAAATTTTAGTTAAATACATTTCAAAAAAATTGAATTATAAAAAAGTTACAATTAAATGCAGAAATTAAATTATTTTCAAAAGTAATAAAATTCTTGACAAATTTTCAATTATTTTTAAAAATTTTAATAAAATTCTTGTCAAAATTTCAATTATTTTCAAAAATTCTCGTCAGTTTACTGATTTTCAATCTCCAGTTTTTTTCGTGAAGGTCTACTATTTGGATAAAGTTTTCCAGAAGATTTCAATTATTTTCAAAAGTAATAAAATTGTTCCCAAAAATTCAATTATGTTCCAAAATTCACAAAAAATTCTTGTAAAAATTTCAATTATCCTTATAAATAATAAAATTCTTCTCCGAAATTCAATTATTTTTAAAAAATTTAATAAATTTCTTAGCAAAATTTCAATTATTTTCAAAAATTTTCCTCAATTTAATGATTTTTAATATCTACTATTTTGATAAAATTTTCCAAAAGAATTCAATTATTTAAAAAAATTAATAATATTCTACGCAAACATTTGATTATTTTCATAAATAGCACAGGAATTCAATTATTTGAAAAAATTTTCATAAAATTTGTTGCAAGAATTCAATTATTTTCATCAATAATAAAATTTTTTGCAGGATTTCACTTATTTTTATTACAATTATTTACATAAATAATTCTTCGAAAGAATTCAACTATTCTTTAAAATTAATTTTTTAATAAAAATTGATTTAAAAATAAATTTTAGTTAAAATTTTAGATTAGAATTGAAAATTAAATGTATTATAGCACGAATTTTTTGAAATAATTGAATTTTGAAAATGTTTCAAATTAAAATCTTTAAAAATTTGAATTTTCCATACTTTTTTTTAACTACAACAAATTTTAAAAATTAATTTTTTTGAAAATGTTTAATTGAATATTTTTGAAATTATTTGAAGTTTTATTTTTCTAATGTATATTTAATTTAAGAATTTCGGATTAATCAAAATTTCGTAAAATTTAATTGCGCAAACAAATGGATTTTAAAATTTTCGAAGAACTTTTTTAAAAATTATTAAAAATATTTGTTTTAAAGAAGAATTTTAGTTAAAAATTGTAGAAAATAATAATTCTTATAAATTGTTGAATTTCAAAAGGTTTGAATTTAAAATTTTTGAAAATCTTAATTCCCATGGAAAAATAATAATGATTAAATATTAATTTAAAAAAGAAGTTATTGATGTTTTTGAATAATTTTACAATTAAAAAAATTTGTGAAGCAAAACATTAGATATTCCCGTTTCTTAATATTTTTGTACAAAATTCTCAATTTTTATAAGGAAATAATTTGCATCAATTCTATTTACTAATTTTAATTGTTTTAATAAAATTTAAAGCTTTTAAAAAATAAAGGGAAAAAATGTTTATAAATTATATTTGTCAATTAGAAAATTTAATTGAAAATGAAATTAAAAATCTTTAAATTTGTAGAAAATAAAGGAAAAAATTTGATTTAAAAAAATGTTCTGTTAAATTTATTTACGAATATCTTTAATTGTAAAATTATTCGAAAACAATAATTTCTTTTTTAAATATTTTAAATATTTGATTCCTATTATTATTTTTCCATAGGAATTAAGATTTTCAAAAATTTGAAATTCAAACCAATTTTATAATATAAGAATATTTTTACTGCAACTTCTTAAAAATTATTTTCATATTCTATTATAATATCTAAAATTTAAACTAAAATTAATTTTCAAATCAATTTTTATTAGAAAATTCTACAAGAATTCAGACATTTATTATTTAAATGCAAAATAATTGAAATTCTGCGATGAGTTTTATTATTTCTGAAAATAATTGAATTATTGAGAAGACAACTTATAAAAAATTTGTAAATATTTGAATTCCTGTGAAATTTTTATTTTTTATGAAAATAATTAAATGTTTGCGTACAATTTTATTAAAATTGTTTTTAAATAATAAATTATATTCTTTTGGGTTATTTTATTAAAAAAGTACTTAGATATTAAAAATCATTGAAATGAGGAAATTTTTTGAAAATAATTGAAATTTTGACAAGAAATTTATTAAAATTTTTGAAAATAATTGAATTTTGAAGAAGAATTTTTTTTATTTATAAAAATAATTGGGATTTTGTCTAGATTTTTTTTTAAATTTTGTACATAATTGAATTTTGTGATAAGAATTTGATTACTTTTGAAAATAATTAAATTTCTGCGATCATTTGTAACTTCTTTAAAATTCAATTTTTTTTAGTTATCAAAGTTCTGCTAAGTAGACACTCCCTTAAAAGTAAATTAACTTGAATAAAAAAATTTTCTTGTCATATATTTATTACAGAATTTATATTATAAAAGAGTGCTTTGTTATGCGAAGTTTCTCATTCGATAATTTGGACAATGTCGATAAAAGAAAACATTGAGAAAACATTATGTAGATATATATACACATGTGTGCGTGTACTCTTTTGTGATGATAATGTGCGTTCATCTGAAAAAGTCAGAGTAAAGGATTCGTGACATCATTGGCTCGGCGTGCGACATTTTCAGTATGGGTGTTTCGTGTTAACTGCATTCGCGGTTGGAGTTGAGTATATATATATATTCTTTGTCTTGTTTTCCTTTCTAGCTCTTTTTTTTAAGTCACGATCTTTCTTTCTCTCTTACATACATTCATTCAGCATTGGTAATACGCATTGGTGGTGCAACGCAAAACGTGAGGACGCAAGAAAGAACGAGCACACCAGACCCCTAGCTGAGCTCTTACTTCCATGTGCACTTCCAATATTGAATAGTTCCATGTTCCTATGTTGTTTTCACATAATAATGCCAGTTACGTTTTTTTTTTTATTATTCTTCTTGTATATATACATCTGTTGGACACTTGGGCTTTAGGTACAAGTTTTAGGTACAAAATATATTCAATTGATTCCAGATGTTTTCTTGCGCGATAGTTCATTAAAGTTTTTGAAAAGGGAAAATGGAAAAATTATTTCAAGTTGATGCGAAAAATTTCGTTTCCGTTTGCAAAGGTTTCCTTTGAAACTATTTTTCATTCTATTCTTGGCAGAGTGAGAGAATTTTTGGTGAAATGGTTTTGTTTAATTTCAGTTTTGCCACCGGAAGTGTGATCGTAAATTATCGGAGAATGTTTTTTTTTCGATGTATTTTAAATTTTACATTTTATTATTTTTATACAAAATTTTTAATTCTAGTAAAAATTGTTTAGAAATTTTAAAGAAAATTTCAAATAGTTTTTCCTTTTCTATGTAAAGTTTTGAACGTTTAAATGAACAAATATTTTTTTTTATTTTCTTAGTTAAGAATTAATTTCTTAATATATAAATATATTTTTTTATAATATATAAATTAAATATAAATTTAAAAAATGCTTATTTGAACGTTTGAAAATTTATAGGAACATTTCGTTTTTAGAATTTTAAGTCTTTAAAATCTCAAATTTTCTTAAATATTTTTGTATAAACTGAAAGGAAATGTCGTTAGGGAGAGTGTTAGATAATATTTTAAGGTTTTAACACCTCAAACACGCGTTGAGCCTATATAAGATTATATGGTTAATACTCCTTGAGGCCTTAAATGATATTTTAGGATTTTCAACTCGATTTTCAGACTTCCTTAAAATTAGTAATTTTGGTTCTCGGAAGTATCGTAAATTCAAACTCGGTATTATTTAGTGGAAACATAAATTACAGTGGAAACTGTAATAAAACTGAAACAAAAGTAATTTACTTGAAAATTGAGAAAAATAGTGGATGAGAATGAAGGAGAAAAAAAGGGGAAATAAAAGTAGGGGGGAAAAGAGAAAAAAAGATATGGAAAAAGAAAGAAAGAACAAAGAACTGATGTAATCAATTCTTTTGCCATCAACTTTGATGAACAAAATTGCCGTTTTATTTTCAATGGAAAATAATAAAAATATATATCGAGAAAACAATCTGTTTTATCATTGGAATATTATTTTTCTCTCTCTTTTTTCTCATCGTTGAAAATCATTGGAAATCATTCAATTAGTAAAAAATTATTCTTGTAATTAATCAATTAGGATTTAATTCAATTTTTTAATAATTTCAAAATTAAAAGAAATTGGATTTTTAACTAATTAATTATTATTATTTTCGAAAATTTTAATAAAATTCTTTAAAACCATTCAATTATTCTCATCAATTGGAATAGAAATATTTACGAGAATTCAATTATTTCCATAAATATAATGAAATTCTTCACATAAATTCAATTATTTTAAAAAATTTTGATAAAATTCTTCGCAGAAATTCAATTTTTTTCATAAATAATAAAATTTTTTGCGAGAATTCAACTATTTTCATAAATAGTAAAATGTTTGCAAGAATTCAATTATTAAAAATAATAAAGTTCTTGGTAGGAATTCAATTATTTTACTTTTATTATTTTGTTCAATTTATTATACAATAATAAAACTTTGAATAAAATTCTTCGCAAGGCTTCAATTATTTTTTATGAATTATAACATTCTTCACAGAAAATTTAATTATTTTCAATAAAATTTAAATAAAATTCCTTGAATAAATAGAATTATTTTTAAAAATTTGAATAAAATTTTTCGACAGAATTCAATTATTTTTGTTTATAATGAAATTGTTTTCAATACAATTTTAGTAAAATTTCAGGAAAGAATTGAGTTTTTTGTAAAAATTTTCAAAATTTCGCAAGAATCCAATTATTTTAAAAACTAATAAAATTCTTAAGAATTTTAGAAATAATTGAATTAATTTTAAAAATCTTAGCGATCTTCTTCGTAAGAATTCAATTATTTCATAAATAATAAAATTTTAAGGAGGAATTCAATTATTTTTAATACAATTTTTATAAAATATCTGTAAAGAATTGAGTTTTTTGTCCAAATTTTCAATATTTCGCAAGAATTCAATTATTTTCAAAACTAATAAAATTCTCAAGATTCTCAATTTCTAGATTTATCTTTGAAAATATAGTATCGTAAAACGTATTCTCCAAACAATTTTGTTAATTTAATTTTTATAACTATTTAAATAATCGTCAAAATATTAAATTAGAATTTCGTTCATTTTAAACATTTTAAACATTCAGCATGTGATTGTTACAGAATTCAATGTTAATTTTTTCGACCACTTTTCTCTTAAAATATTAAATAAATTAAGCTAGTTTTTTGTGAATAACTCTAAAATATCATAAAGAAGGGCAGTGATGTGAAAAAGTTTTAATATTTTTAAAATTATTTATTAAAAAATAACTTTAAAATTATCAGTTCTCAAAATCACTTTTAATCAATTTCTCGTCTTTTCCGATTTCAAAGTATTTTTTTATAATTTATTTTAGAATTATTAAAACTTTTGCACATCACTGCTCTTCTTTATTATATTTTAGAGTTATTCACAAAAAACTAGCTTAATTTATTTAATATTTTAAGAGAAAAGTGGTCGAAAAAATTAACATTCATTTCTGTAACAGTCACACGCTGTTATCAGAAAAATTACAAAACAAAAAAGCAAACAAAAACAAATGACTTCAAACTGCGAACAGGCATTCGAAATCCAATGGTAATTAAAATAGTTAAAAAATAATAATAATTAATTATTAATATTGCCTGGTGTTAGAATCATAATCGTTATCCCCACGTTGGTAATTTTTTAAATAGTAACATTTACAATCACTGGTAGTTAAAAGCAATGATAGTTCATATATTTTTATCATTTATCACTTTTACTTCAAAACTCTTCACTAATTTCATTATCATTTTTATTCGAAAAGTGTTTACTACACTTCTTATCAAAGTTTCAAGTTTGTCTTGAAAAAAAATGAAAAATTTCACAAATACAAAATTTTATTATATAGTCTCGCAGAAGGAATATTTTCAAATTGAGAATTAATCTTTAAAATTATTTCAATTGGTGACAAAAAAGTTACTTTATGAATAGTTGAAAATTTCTAACGTTTTTTTTTATTTTGTTTTACAGTTGGTTAAAAACCGATCTTTTTAGAAATAAAACTAAAAATATAGGGTCATTTGGGGGTAAATGTAAACAAGGGGTAAATGTAAACAGTAGAGGTTTCAGCTAAATTTACAAATTAAAAAATAAGTACGACGTCAATATTTTTACCTCAGCTCACCTACAAGATGTTCTGAGTATTGCCAATATTTTATTTTGACAATTGGCAATGCCATAGTGTAAGTTATCTTTTAATGCAAAAAAGATTGAAAATCAAAATTTTACTGTTTCAGTATTTTGTCTCGCATTTGCCTAAAAATAAATTTAAAAATCAAACAAAAATATGTCATTCTTCCTTATTAATGCCCTAACAAAAATTGACTTTGATTTTTGATTTTCGTCAATTTAGTTAATAGATAATTAAGTGTTTACATTTACCCCGAGAATTCGAAAACTCGGGGTAAATGTAAACAGAACTTGAACTACATTTTAAAAGAAAATAATTGAATAAATTTGCTTTTATTTCACCATTTTATTAATTTGGTAATGTAAAATTACATAGAAAAGGAAATTAGGTCCTCTTTGGAAAAAAAAATTTGATAAAAAAAAAAAAAATTTTTTTTTTGAAAATTTGATCAATTTTTAAAAATATTTTTAGGTTCATCCGCCATTTTGAAAATTTAAAATTTGACTTCAAATTCGTATTCAACGACCTCAAAAACCCCCTAGTAGCCAGATTCAAGCATATTTGATCAATTTTTAAAAATATAATTTTTAGGTTCATCCGCCATATTGGATCCACCATTTTGAAATTTAAAAATTCGATTTTAGATTCTTATTCAGCAACCTTAAAAACTTCTTTTTACCAAGTTGAATGAAAATCTATTAAAATTTGTTCAAGTTATTCAAGTTTTTACATTAATAATTTTGTAATGGTTGATTGTTTATTTTATATGATACATTATCAGTCAACTGGTTGATTTACTACACATCTACGAAGAATTTTTTTTCAGTTTTTCATCCCTTAAAACAGTAGTATACTTGAAATAACTTGTTTCTTAAACCTCGCTTAACTACAGTGGTGTTTACATTTACCCCGAATTTTAGGAAAATTTCAAAATCTCGGGGTAAATGTAAACAGTAAGTTTTAGGCGATTCAGGTGCATCAATAATTTTTTGTACCTCATAAAATTTTTCTAGGGAACACTAGCAACAAGTTCATGCAAAAGAAATCCGTCCGTTTTACCTTTTAACAAAAAAAACTAATGTTTTTCGTGAAAAATAGATATTCCGTTTACATTTACCCCAATTGACCCTAAACAGTTCGAAATTTTGATTTTTCATATTTACTCTAAATCTGAATTAGTGCGGATTCGTTTACCAATTTGAATTAGTAACATTTTTTACTAATTTTTAGTAGTTTTTTACTAATTGCTAGTAGAAAATTACTAATTCAATTAGTAGAACGTATTTTTTACTATTTCAAATTAGTAAATTTTCTACTAATAATTAGTAAAAAACTACCAAAAATTAGTAAAAACCGTTACTAATTCAATTGGTAAACGAATCCGCACTATTTCATTAGTAGAAAACTACTAATTCAGATTTAGAGAGTACTCTCAAAATTGGAATAAGTAAAAATGTTTACTAATTTAAATTAGTGACTGAATTTTTGCTTTTGAATTAGTAAATTTTACTATAATAAATAGTAATTTCCACTAATTTATTAGTAAAATTTACTAATTCAAAAGCAAAAAGTCAATTACTAATTCAAAATTAGTAAACATTTTTACTAATTCCAATTGAGAGAGTTAATGAATGAATTTTGAATGAAATTTTTTATTAATAATTTTTTCAGTCGGTGTTTTAGAGATAATAATAGATAAAGGGAGTTGTTTACGCGCTTACTGTATATATTGTACATAAGGCCTTAAAGAATAATCACGGGATCGGTTCATTGAAAATAAATGATATTAATGATGCAATCTTAAAAAATGCCGATATGTTACTCTCGGTTTACTCTCGCCGGTGGTTATTGATGAAACTTATTGCTTATATGTGTCCAAAGAAATGTGGGTGCGATTAGATAGCGACCGATAACGTAATCATCCTATATATGTATATATAAATTTGTAATTAAAACATGTGTGATAAATTCTCGCCTCTTTGGTTATATATATATATATATTTATTATAAAATCAACATGATTATTAAATAGCCTATATATGGTAGAAGGGATTAATTTTCAAGCACTGCTTTTTTCTAGACTAAATATTAAGTGTAGGTTTCAAAGAACGGTTTCATAAAAAAGACGGTTTGATAACGAAGTTATATACGTGCACCAAATACTTATGGTAGGAAGTGATGATGTCATTTAGTTACGTTTTGCAGTTCTGGCATCTTCTGATATGTAAACTCTAACTTGTTTTTTTACATCTGGAAAAAATGTGATGAGCATAATTATTCTTTGATGTTTACGCTCGTTGGAATATTCATTTGGTGGAATTTCTTTTGGAGAGAATTTTTAGTCTTTGAATTGGAATTAGTTAATAGTTACTAAGGTGGTAAAAATTCAGTGGATGATTCAAATAGTAATATTTCTATTGATCAAATTTTTAATAATGACTAACTGTTAGGTAACTAATCCTATTAGTTAGATATTATTTGCTTAGTTGTTTATTTACTAATAATTAGTAATTTTCAACTAATAATTAGTTATTTTATACTACTAATTAGTTATATTTTACTAAATTTACTAAATTTGACTGTTTTATTCTCTCTAAATTTGATTTTATTAAAAATAATGACTTTTCTCTAATTCATCAATTACAATTAGAGAGTTATTTATTTATATTTGAAAAATAAGGTGAAATAATAAAAAAAAATTTAATTAGAATTAATAAACTTTTATCATTTGTTCGAAAATACAAAAAAAGAAAAGTTGTAATATTTCAAATTCTTCTGAAATTAGTTAAATTTTTTAATATATATTTCATTAATTATTAAAAATAATGGATTTATAGAGGAATTTTAGTTAAAAACAATAACAAAATTTGCATTTTGGAGAAGTTACAAATGATTGCAAAAATCCAATTATGTTCAAAAGTTTAAAAAAGTTCTTGTCAAAATTTCAATTATCTTTATAAATAATAAAATTCTTCTCCGAAATTCAATTATTTTCAAAAAATTTAATAAATTTCTTGGCAAAATTTTAATTATTTTCAAAAATTTTCCTCAATTTAATGATTTTCAATGTCTACTATTTTAATAAAATTTTCCAAAAGAATTCAATTATTAAAAACAAATTTTGATAAAATTCTACGAAAGCATTTAATTATTTTCATAAATAATAAAAATATCATAGCAATTCAATTATTTACAATAAATTCAATTATTATCAAAGTTAGAAATTTCTTCGTAATAATTCCATTATTTTCATAAACTATGCAATTTTTTACTCAGATTCAATTATTTTCGTAAATAATAAAATTTTTTTAGGAATTTTATTATTTTCATAAATAACAAAACTCATAGCAGAATTTCAATTATTTTTAATTCAGTTTTAATCGAATTCAATTTTAAGAAACATTCAATTATTTAATAAATTATTTATTTTTGTATTTAATTGATTGTGAAATAAAGAAATAAATAAATAATTGAATTTTTAAAGAAATTTAATAAAATTCTTTGCAAAATTTCAATTATCTTTAAAAATAATATATTTCTTCTCTGAAATTTAATTATTTTCCAAAATTTTCCTCAATTCAACGATTTTTAATATCTATATATTTTATTAAAATTTTCCAAAAGAATTCAATTTATTATTTAAAACAAATTTTAATAAATTCTATGCAAACATTTAATTATTTTCAACAATAACAAAAATTTCACAGAAATTCAATTATTTGCAAATTTTTTATAAATTTCTTCGCTATAATTCAACTATTGTCATAAACAATAACATTTTTTACTGGGATTCAATTATTTTCATAAATAATAAAACTTATCGCATGATTTCAATTATTTTTAATACAATTTTAATCAAATTTCTCAAAAAATTGAATTATTCTTAAAAATTTTATAAAAATTCGTTGATAGAATTTAATTATTTGAAAATTTGTTGATTAAATTCTTTATGAGAATTCAATTTTAAGGAACATTCAATTATTTAATAAATTATTTACTTTTGTATTTAAATAATTGAATTTTCTAATAAAAATTGTTTTAAAAATGAATTTTATTTAAAATTTTAGATAATAATTGAACATTAAAAGCATTACAGCGTAAATTTTTTAGAAATAATTTAATTTTGAAAAGTTTTAATGTAAAATCCTTGAAAATTTGAAAGTTTTAACTAACAATTCTGCAAAATTAATTTTTTAAAAAAAATTTAACTGAATTTTATTTTTAAATTATTTTATGCTTTTATTTTCTAATCTATAATTAATTAAAGAATTTTTGAATAAACGAAATTTCGTGTAAAATTGAATTGTAAACAAATGGATTTAAAAATTATTAAAAAAACTTTTTCAAAAAATTAAAAAATAGATTTTAAGAAAAATTTTAGTTAAAAATTCTAAAAAATAATAATTGAATTGATGAAAATAATTTTGAAGAAGTTCCAGTAACAATATTCTTTTATAATATAAAATAATGATTTTATCACTCGGTCAGGTTTAATTATTATAAAATTTGAAGAAATCGATCACTCCGAGTCGAAGACTCGGAGTGCTCGATATCTTTATGTTTTATAATAATATTCTTAAAATTTATTGAATTTTAAAAGGTTTAAATTTGAAATTTTTGAAATTCTTAATTCCTATGGAAAAATAATTATGATTAAATATTTATTTAAAAGAGAAGTTATTGCTAGTTTTGAAATAATTTTACACTTAGAGAAATTCATTAATAAATGTAATAGAACATTTTTTTTGAGTATCTAATAATTTTTAGAGTGAATCAGAATATTCTTTATTGTCAGGGAAAAAGGTAAAATTTTGTTTGGGAATCAGGAAAAAGTTAGGGAAATAGAAAATTAAATTTCTGTAGCAACCCTGATTTTAATCGTTTTGCTTGATTTCAAATTGAAATCAGCTTCGATACTTTTGTATCAAAATTTTATTTGGTATTTTTGTATTATAGAAAATGTGGAATTTATTTGCAGTTTCGGGAGGAAAAATATTTTTCTTCTTCCAATCTTCCGAAATGTTGTTATCTTCTTCTCTACTTCCCTATTTATTCGCAATGCTAAATTACGTACGATTCTTTTTATTCAAAACTTGAAATAAATAAATAAATACAAAAACGTAAAAAAAATTGTATATAGTGACTAACGGGATTGATACGTCCATTGACTTATAGTTGCAGTACATTATTCATAGAATTCTCATTTTAAATTTAAACATACATTATATATATATATATATATATACTTATTCCCAATCTGTTTTTCTCGATTTACGCAAGTGTATTTGAATGATTTCAAATTCGATTGAATCTGTTCAAGTGCGAGAGGAGAATCAAGTATATAACGGTATTTTCATCCTGAATGTCCCATATGTTATGCAAAACATGAAATCACATTTTATTTATGCATTCTCTCCTCCTTCTTCTTCCAAAACATTTTTTATTCACGCACTTTAAATGAAGGAAAAAGAAATAAAATTTTTATCCATTACTTCTTGGGATTTATTTTTATTCTTTTTTATATATCAATGCGCATAAGGAAAGTGCATGAGATTTTTATATAAAATAAAAATGAGATGCAAATATAATCGTGTGTGCTATTTTAAATATATATATGTATATGGAAGATAATTGCTAGAGATAAGAGGAATGATTATAAAATGTATGTATTTTCAATTGGTTTTCGTTTATAATTATAAAGTAGAGATACATTGTTATGAAAAATTTTTTTTCTCTCTTTTGCGGGAGTCATAAAGTTATTGGTTGTTGCGTTGGAGAATATTGCGTTGAAGTAACTTTCCGAGGAGTTGTTCGTTTACTGTATCGTTAGGTATAATCTAAGATTGAAAATCGTTAGATCAAGTTGAGTCGAGATCTTTCCATGAATTTGAAAGGCCAAGGTAATGTTCAGGTATATGTATACCTGAGTTTACACTGTAAGTACTTCTCAGTTACGAATCTGATAATTATCAATATGACTGTACAGAAACCGGACTTTCAAAATTGTCCACAAGTATCTTTGAGTATATAGAAGAGAGAAAGAGAAAAACGGTATTCGTGCGTTTTTTTTTTCTCAAATTATATGCGCTTTTAATTTATTCGATTCTTATTGAATTTGTATATTTTTTTATACAATGAAGCAAAGTGTTTGTATATTTCTAGTTGTATCCTCCTTGTAAGGTCGTCGACACTGAAAAAAAGAATTTTCTTTGTTATGGAAAAAGCATTTTTTCTTCTTATCATTTTATTTTGATATTGAAGTCGATGAATGTTTCCATGTAAGTCACTTATTAGTAGTCAGTTAGTCAGTTATATTTATTCAAGTGTCTTTATTTTGTCTCTTTAAATTCAAGTGACGTTAGTTCAGTAATCATATTTTTAAGCTGGTTAATAAGAATTTTTATATTCACACACATTTTCGATTACCTAAATTTTTTTTTATATTGAATTTGTAGTATTTTTTCACTGTATATTTTTTTATTCTGGGTTCCTACATACGAGTTGGGGAAATCAGCGAAAAGTCATGGAAAATGAAATCGATTAGGGAAATTGGGAAAAGTAAAAGTCCGTAACTTTGCTTGAAGTCCGTAAAAGTCCGTTTTTTTGAAAAAAGGTCCGTAAAGTCCGTAATTTGATACAAATAGGATGAAAATTTTGTAAATTCTACGATATTCAATTATTTTCAAAAGTAATAAAATTTTTCGCAAAAATTCAATTATGATCAAAATTTTTTTTAAATTCTCATCGAAATTTCAATTATCTTTAGAAATAATTAAATTCTTCTCCCCGAAATTCAATTATTTTCAAAAATTTCCTCAATTCAATGATTTTCAATATCTACTATATTTTTATCAAATTTTCTAAAAGAATTCAATTATTTAAAAAAATTTCTTCAAATTCTACAAAGACTTATAATTATTTTCAAAAAATAATAAAAATTTCACAGGAATTTCATTATTTACAAATTTTTTTATAAATTTCTTCGTAATCATTCGATTATTTTCATAAATAATAAAATTTTAATGGGTATTCAATTATTTTCGTAAATAATGAAATTCTTTTTTGGGAATTCAATTATTTTTATAAATAATAAATAAATATATAGATAATAAATAAATAAATTTATAGATAAAATTCTTTATAAGAATTCAATTTTAAGAAACATGCAATTATTCAATAAATTATTATTTTTGTATTTGAATAATTGAATGCTAGTTAAATTTTCTTATAAACATTCATTTATAAATGTATTTCAGTTAAAATTTTAGATTATAATTGATTTTTACCGCATTAGAGCGTAAATTTTTAGAAATAATTGAATTTTGAAAAGGTTTCAGATTAAAATCTTTGAAAATTTAAATTTTTCATAATTTTAACTACACGGAAAAAATAAATTTAGTAGATTTTACGAAACTGTTACGGAGTAGCGGATACAGCTTTTTACGAAACTGAGTTTTGTAAAATGTAAGGAATATTTCAGGATAAACTTCAAAAATATTCAGTATAAACTACGAAAGTTCTGTACTTTATCCTGAAATCTTCCTTATATTTTATAAAACTCAGTTTCGTAAAAAGCTGTATCTGCTATTCCGTAACAGTTTTGTAAAATCTGCTAAATTTATTTTTTCCGTGTAACAATTCTGTGGAATTAAAATTTTTTTATTCTTAAAAATCTTATTAAAATTCGTTGATAGAATTCAATTATTTGAAAATTTGTTGATAATGATTCTTTATAGGAATTGGATTTTAAGAAACATTCAATTATTCAATAAATTATTTTTTTTATATTTAAATAATTGAATTCTAGTAGAATTTTCTAATAAAAATTGATTTAAAAATTATTTTCAGTTAAAATTTTAGACAATAATAATTGAATATTGAAAGCAATGTAGCTTGAAACTTTTTGAAATAACAAAAATTTCCTACAAGTTTTTTCAAAGATAATTGAATTTTATAAAAGTTGTGTTTACAATTTTTATCAATAATTGAATTTCATAAGTTTTCAAATTGAAATTTTAGAAAATTGTAATTTTAAATAATTTCAATTGAAAATTCTGAAAAAGTTGCGTTTTTAAAGAATTTTTTAAAAATTTTTTTGAAATTTGTTTAGAAAATTTAATTCAATTTTAAACTTAGATTATTTTTTAATTTTAAAATTATCTCTAAATTTGATTTCTGCTAAACGAAAATTAATTTTCTTGACTGGCTTTTTCCATCTTTATTTAGTAAAAAATAATTAATTATTAGTCGAAAATATTTAGTTAATACTAGAGAATAACTAATTATTAGAAAATAAATAACTAAGAAGTTAGTCAAATTTTACTAATTGAATTAGTTTCCAAAAAATGTTATGTTAACATCTTCTTTAAATTTGAATGAATAAAAATGTTTACTAATTTGAATTAGTGTCAGACTTTTTGTGTTTGAATTAGTGAGTTTTACTCATAAATTAGTAAAAATTACTGTTTATTATTAAAATTTACTAATTCAAAAGCAAAAAGTGAACTTTAATTTTTTCTTTAAACACTTGAATTCTCAGAGAATTTTCTAAAAAATTATCAAAAATCATTGATTTGGAGAAGAATTTTTTAGTTAAAAATTCTGGAAAATAATTGAATTAAAAGCATGAAATTAATTTTGGAGCAGTTACAGATCCTTAAAAATTATTTTTTTTTGTTATTAGTTTAGTTTGTTTTCTTAAAAACTAAAATACGAAATACTAAAAACTTAAACATTTAAATGGAAATAAGATTCTTTAATCTTAATATTTTCTTTTTGCTTTAGTATTTAATTTGCTTCTGTTTTTAATTCCTTAACAATATTTGCATTTTGTTTTAATTCTTCTTTAATTTTTAAATGTTTGACAACTATTAGTACTTTATGTGCTAAATTAAAAAAAAAAATAATAAAAAAAACTATCATGAAATTAAGACACATATTTGATCCTAAAATTAGACGTTTAAGATATTGTAATTGTGTGTAAGGTTTTTTTTCTAAATAACTTCGTTTTAATCTTAACAATACTTGTCTTAATTTTTAAAATTGAATCCTAAATAAAAAGTTTAATAATTAAAAGTATAAGAAGACAGTAAATACATTAAAAAATTTTCTTGAAATACTTGCAGATTAATTGTATTTTTTCTTAAATGTAACACATTTTTGCAGAGTAGGAAACACATTTTTGCAAAACAAAAGTAGGAAACAAATATTAGTAAGACTAAAAAAAGAAGCAAATATTAGTCAAAGACTAAAACAAAAAGCAAATATTAATCAAAGACAGTAATAAAAATGCGAACTTAAAACAAGACTTTCTCTCTTAAAATAAGTTTTTTCTGTTCTCCATCATCAACACGAGGTTTTTTTCTTCTGCAACATCATTGATTTAACGTTGCCACTCTTTTTGAAAGGAAAAAATATATATTGCCCTGTTAAAGAGAAATTCACTGTTTTTTTTTTCATTTTGAATATAAGAGAGGATATAGTATCTGTATAAAGTTGGAGAAAGCATGAAATCTACTGCTGTAAAAGCTAATTATTTAGTCTTCATATAAACATGAATTTTCATTAAGGTATTTATTTGCAGACAAATGATATGACATTTGCTATAAAGTACAAAAATATATACGAAAGAATTCACATTATAGTGACCACGAGGTCCAAAAATGAAATCTTTCGTATATATATATATAGAAAGTTTGGAATTTAAAAAAGATGGTGAAACTAATTTTATAAAGTAGAATTCTGCCTTATTCAGTCATAAGTATTGAAGGCGAGTTGGTTCAGTTGGATAGCAAATATCAAGTTTAATTTGAATTAAACTTCTCTCGAGTTTACTTTAATGATTACCAATTTTGTCGATTGGTGATGATGATTATATTGGGTGAAATGTGGTACCTCCATTCACGCTTCGTGTATATATATGTTGTACTTGTTTACGTCTTATTACACTTGCTCTCACTTTCTTTCTCTTCACAAAAGCAAAGACCCGAAGGCTATAAGCAATTGCTTGGCACTTTCACATTTCACGTTAATTTCAAATTAATAGCAATCTTTCGTTACGTAATCGAGTTCTTCGTGCGAATATAAATATATGTATACATTTCGTATGTGAATTTCCGCATATATTGATTCTGCATTTTTTTCTTCTTTTTTTTTGCAATAGGTATTTATTAACATTTTGAGTATATGACTATATTACAAAATTCGTTGTAAATTATTTAGAAATGTATCGATAAATTTGTGTTAATGAAATTCGTTTGGTTTTCTATTTATTTAGTTCTATGTTTTGTATATTATTTGAGTAGGTTATGAATTTCCTGGTTCGTGCAATAATCGGTATGGTGAATGGTTAATTTATTGATGTGTGTATACCATACACATATGACTTGATAAATTTCTAATGAATTAATGACTTTATTGACGTGGAGTAAAGTATGGATACATGTTGCGCACATTTTGAAAATTGAGATAATGTAAATTCAATTATTATTGATGTTTATTAATATTTATTAATTATTGATGACGAATTTTAATAAAATGGATCTATACTACTGATTGTTAGGAAAATTCATGATCCACAAGTTTCGAAAGTTCAAATGAACGAAATATTTATTTTTGAAAATATATTCATAAACTGATTCACAGTAAATTATAAGGTATAATTAAAAAGCCTTTCAGCTTAAATTATTCACATTAAAAAAATATTAAATTAATACACTTTTGGATTAATGATAACACAGGCACACAAAAAAAAAAGTTTCGTGGCCGAGACACTACAGTAGTATATTCCCATGTATTTTTGGCCGCTGAATCCGAATCTGAAGTCCGAATGCTCAAATTGGTTCTTTTTTTTGAGTTATACTCAAAAAACGACTCAAAACACGAATTTGAACCAAAAAAATTGAAAATTTTTTTTGTGACATGACAATAGCATATTTCCATGTATTTTTTCCCGCTGAATCCGGATTCGAAGTCAGAATTGACAGATGTGCTCAAAATTATGAGCTAAACTCAAAAATCGACTCAAAAAACCGAATTAAAATGACGAAAATGAAAAATTTTTTCTGTGACATTGCAAAAGTATATTCCTATGTATTTTTGCATGCTGAATCCGAATTCGAAGTCAAAATTGACAGATTTGCTCAAAATTTTGAGATAAACTCAAAAAACCACTCAAAAAAAGACTCAAAAAACCGAATTAAGATGAAAAAAATTTTTTATGACACTACACTACTATATTCCCATGTACTTTTTCCAGCTGAATCCGAATTCGCAGTCAGAATTGACAGATTTGCTCAAAATTTTGAGATAAGCTCAAAGAACTGATAAAAAAAGCGATTTAAAATAAAGAAATGGAAATTTTTTGCTATGACACTACATTACAGTATTTCTACATTACAGTATTTTCAGTATTTCCATTCTAATGGCTCAAAATTTTGAGACACAAGAAAATCTGTTAAGTTACAAAAATTAAAGTCAAGAAACTCTACTTTTCTTGCTAGTACACTACATTAGTATATTCTCATGTTTTTACATCTGCTTCTAAATTCAAAGTTAAAATTATTAAATTGGCTCACAATTTTAAGTTAAATCCAAAAATGCTCAAAATTTAATTTAATGCAAAAGAGTTCATTTTTTTGGTATTCGGTAGTGTATTCCCATGAATTTTATATACGCTGAATACAAACTCGATGTTAGAAATATCAGAATAACATAAAATTTTTTAGAACTCAAACCCTGGTTAAGGTACAAGCATGCATGTTTTTGAGCACTTTTAATGAAATCCAAAATTTTGAGCCACTTGTAGTGTCATAGCAAAAAATTTCCTTTATTCATATTAAATTACATTTTTATCAGTTTTTTTGAGTATATCTCAAAATTTTAAGCAAATCAGTCAGAAATCTGTCAATTCTGACTTTAAATGCGAGATCCGATATGGAAATACTGTAATGTAGTGTCATAGCAAAAAATTTCCATTTCTTTATTTTAAATCGCTTTTTTATCAGTTCTTTGAGCAAATCTGTCAATTCTGACTGCGAATTCGGATTCAGCGGGAAAAAGTACATGGGAATATAGTAGTGTAGTGTCATACAAAAATTTTTTCATCTTAATTCGGTTTTTTGAGTCTTTTTTTGAGTGGTTTTTTAAGTTTATCTCAAAATTTTGAGCAAATCTGTCTATTTTGACTTCGAATTCGGATTCAGCGTGAAAAAAATACATAGGAATATACTTTTGCAGTGTCACAGAAAAAATTTTTCATTTTCGTCATTTTAATTCGATTTTTTGAGTCGTTTTTTGAGTTTAGCTCATAATTTTGAGCACATCTGTCAATTCTGACTTCGAATCCGGATTCAGCGGGAAAAAATACATGGAAATATGCTATTGTCATGTCACAAAAAAAATTTTTAATTTTTTTGGTTCAAATTCGTGTTTTGAGTTTTTTTTGAGTATAACTCAAAAAAAGAACCAATTTGAGCATTCGGACTTCAGATTCGGATTCAGCGGCCAAAAATACATGGGAATATACTACTGTAGTGTCTCGGCCACGACACTTTTTTTTTGTGTGCCTGTGTAATAGACAAGTAATCGGTTATTTGATTAAAATAAATGTTATTTTTTAATGCAAATACTTATAGAGAATTCACTTTTAAGATATGAAGAATGGTCCATCTATATCCGTAATTTATCCTAATTAATGATTTTATTGACCTATGATTAAAAGAAAAATTGAATAAAAATGATGTTTGAAATATAAATGCGAGGGTTTTAGATGCTGGTTGTTGGCATATGTATATGTGTATATATGTATGTTGTTGGTAGGCGTTTCAGTGTATATTTATGGAGTCATTGCTATAGGTCGAAGGGTGCGTCTGCGTTTAAACATATATATGTATATGTCTATCATTTAACGCTTGCGCTTTGCGTTATGTGCATTGGCGAATTGATAGAGAGACTCATTCGTGCATCGTTATGTTCTTATGTTGCCATTTCCCTCTCGTATTAGGCACATTTTCGATCACACATGACGTGCACGTGGGATGACTCAACGCTCGTAATTATTCTTTTTCAATTGACTCCCTTCAACCAGCTGTAATTATTATTTCCTTCTCTTATTGTCTCAAATAAATTATTTCACGGGAAAATAAATTTTCAACGTCAAAAATTCGAGAATTGGTAAAAATGTTTGCGAATTTGAATATTCGTGACTGACTTTTTGCTTTTGCATTTGTAAATTTTACTAATAAATAGTAATTTCTACTAATTCTTTTAGAAAATTTTACTAATTCAAAAGCAAAAAGTCAGTCACTAATTTAAATTAGTAACCGCTTTGATTAATTATTTATTAGTCAATCATCATTGTTACGTAATATTTATAAGGAACTTAATCTCTTTATAATCGATAAATTTTTTGAAAAGCTGTCCATTGCCGCCACTTCAATATAAATAAAAATCGAATTATTTCGCGAATCAATTCTTGGGAATAATATAAAATTATTGTTAAAAAATCAATGTTATATTTTTAGTTGTTCAATATGATTAATAAAATTAATAAAATTATTCCTCTAAATGTTTTTTATATTTAACTTAATTTTGTCTTTCTATTGTACGATATAAATACTAAAAATAACAGTAATAAACAAATTTGTTTCGAAAAACGTTAGTAAAAAAATATTTTTAAAAATTACGTAACAATGATAGGGGGGGGGGGTGTAAAACGATTTTGTTACAACTTGTTACATAGGAGGAGGGGGGGAGTTCAAAATTTTACTAAAAACGTATTACTTAGTTTAAGGACGGCCCCTTAGTAACATTTACAAAACTAAATAGTAGCCTTAACAAATTAGTTAGTAGTTTTCTTCGACAAATTTGTAGTTTTTGAATAAGAATAAATTAGTCAAAGCTTACTAATTCACTTAATGAACGGAACGGTTCTATTTTACTCAAAATTTACTAATTCAGTACTAACATTCTCTCTAAACTTGAATTAGTAAAAATGTTTACTAATTTGAATTAGTGACAGACATTTGCTTTTGAATTAGTAAATTCTTCTAATAAATAGTCATTTCTACAAATTAATTTATAAAATATACTAATCTATTAGTAAAATTTACTGAATCAAAAGAAAAAAGTCAGACACTAATTCAAAATAGTAAACGTTTTTATTAATTCAAATTTAGAGAGAAGGATAAAGAATTTTGAAAATATTAATGACTGTGAAAAAATTAATAGGTTTTTAAAATTTAACTATATTTTCATAAATAATAAAAGTTTCACAGGAATTCAATTACTTACAAATTTTTTATAAACTTCTTCTACGTAAATAATAAATTTCTTTTCAGGAATTCAATTATTTTCATAAATAATAAAACTCATTGCAGAATTTCAATTTTTTTTGACACAATTTTAATCAAATTCCTTGAAAAGTGCAATTCTTTATGAGAATTGAATTTTAAGAAACATTCAATTATTTAATAAATTATTTTTTGTATTAACCCGTTGACTGTTGCTGACGCATAGATGGCGGAATTTTTTCAAAATTTGTCGAATTTGCTTGAAACTTGTTACTCGGGGGTTTTAAGGGTCGCTGATTACGAATCTAACATTAGTTTTCCAAAATTCAAAATGGCGGGTCCAATATGGCGGACAACGAAATAAAAAATTGATCAGATTGGCTTGAAACTGAATACTTGGGGGTTATCAGGGTCGCTGATTACGAATCTGTCATTATTTTTCTAGGGTATTTATCGAAATTCGATTTCACCAAAAATTACCATACTGATGTCATATTAACCAGTTTCAAACAAATTCAATAAATTTTAAAAAATTTTTCGCCATATTGAACCAGATATTTTGAATTTTGAAAAACTGATCTCAGATTCGTAATCAGCGACCCTAAAAATCCCCAAGTATTCAGTTTCAAGCCAATCTGATCAATTTTTTATGTCGTTGTCCGCCATATTGGATCCGCCATTTTCAATTTTGGAAAACTAATGTTAGATTCGTAATCAGCGACCCTTAAAACCCCCGAGTAACAAGTTTCAATCAAATTCGACGAATTTGGAAAAAATTTCCGCCATCTTGGATCCGCCATTTTGAATTTCGAAAAACTGATGTCAGATTCGTAATCAGCGACCCCAGAAACCTTAGGGTACCAAGTTTCATAAAAATCCATTAAAATTTTTTTCAACACACTTTTGGCCCAAACAGTGGAAATCTCGTTGACAGCCAAGGGGTTAAAATAATTGAATCCTAGTAGAATTTTTTAATAAAAATAGATTTAAAATTGAATTTCAGTTAAAATTTTAGATAATTATTGAATATTAAAAGCAATATAGCGTGAATTTTTAAAAATAATTGAATTTTGAAATTAATTTTGTTGAAAAAGTTTAATTGTTGAATTTTTTAAATATTATTTTCAGTTTTAATTTTCTAATTTAACTCGGACTAGTTGTATTTTTGTCAGTAATTGGTCTGTAATTTTTCATTTTTGGTCCGTAAAGTCCATATTTTTAAATACACTGGTTCGAGTCTTGAAATTTGAATCATGAACGATTTTTCACTAAACTTTTTGTAAAATAATTTTTGAGTAAGAGTATAATTTTTGAAAAGACATAATGTTCCCTTTGCATTCACTATTTTTGTCTTCAACCTGAAATAAATGAAGGAAAGGAGAAGATAAGATAATAAAACGGGTACGACTTTTATGTATAATAAAAGAGATTTTTTTCTCTTTCGTTTTTGACTCAGACTTGAAAAATGTCTATGCCCAGAAGTGAAATATATTTTAACCTGAGAGAAGAGACGCGTATACATATTCTTTAACTGCTACTGGTCTTTTGAGATAGTCTCTCACCTCTCGAGACGTAACTGCCAATTGGAGATAAACACAGCAGACAAAAGTATATCTTATCCTCTTTCTTTCTCTCTCTCTCTCTCGTCGAGGAGAGAACTTTCACCGCAGCGCCCGCTAAAACTTTCCCTTTCTTTCTCTTGTAAGAGAAGGAGGAATATTATAAACGAGAGAGACTCTCAATGTTGTTTGACGAGAAATAATGTTTCTCTTCTCTTATGAATGCCGGAACTTCGGTGTTGTGGAGCCAATTCACTTCCGGTACCTTCTCTCACTCTCCTGAAAACGCACCCAAGAACATCGTCTGTTGGTGTATACCTTCAATGCCTGCATTGGCCGTGTCACCGTCTGACATTAACCTATTTTTTATGGTTTCAGATTCAAAGGAGTTTCTAATTTCCTTGAGAATGTTACTTCATGCGTAATAGATAATAATTTTCAACGTATTTATGAGTATATACATTTTAAATGTGTGTATTTTCACTTTCACTGTGTTTATAGTTATACCCGGTGTTATGTAAGAATATTTTCTTCAAATTCAACAGTTCTCTTTTTTTTATATCCATCTTTTAGAAAGCAGGTCGATTATTGTATTTTTTTTTTAATTACAAGTTTTATGAATTTTTCGTATCTTTGCTCTCTAAATTTGGATTAGTTAAATATAACTAAATAGACAGTAAAATTTTTTTGTTTCTTTAAAAAATGTTGTTTGTCAAATCGAAAATATGCAGGTATTTTCTCATGATTCATAATATATATATATTAATATTAGAAATTAGAAAATTAAAAAAAATTACGATTAACAAATTAAAAAATATACCTACCCATTTCGTTTATTATATGCTTTTTTCTATAACAAATTTCGTTTGACTGATCAAAATTATGCAAATTATTTTCATATTCAATTAGGTATAATCTAAAATTTTAACTAAAATTTATTTTTAAATCAATTTTTATTAGAATTTTAATTCTATGAGAATTCAATTATTTAAATACAAAAGTAAATTATATAATTATTGTATATTAAAATCTAATTTTCATAAAGAATTTTATAAACAAATTTTTAAATAATAGAATTCTCATATTATTTTCTAATAAAAATTTTAAGAATAATTCTATTTTTCGAAGAATTCGATTAAAATTTTATTAAAAATAATCGAAATTCTGCGATGAATTTTAATACTTTTGAAAATAATTGAATTTCTGCTATCATATGTAACTTCTCCAAAATTCCTACTTAAATCCAGTAATTTTAATAATTAATTAAATATCCCAGGCGCGAAAGACTAATGCTGACGATAGATTAAAGGTTGATTGAGTCTTGAACGCTCAGTGTGGGTAACTCACAGTAGAAGCAGTCTTTACATCACTGTCAATCAATATTAGTTCAATATTGGTTCAACATTGGACCCAATGCTCGTCCCATGCTCGATTCAAGACTCGGTCAATCTTTATGAGTGAAGCTCGAACATCTAATCTTGATTCAAGCTTGAATCAATCTTTACTCAATATTCAGTTTATCTTTATTTATTACCGTGTTCACTTAATTAAATAATATTATAATAATTATAATTATAATAATTGTTTCAAATAATAATAATAATAATTAACATTAAGTTATCAATTGATTAATAAATATTTATATTTATTTAGTATAAATATATTATTATTTGTAACATTCATATTTAAAGAAAGTTAAATGGAAAATTTTTTTTATAAATGTTTTCAAAATTATTATAGATAATTAATAAATAATAATTAAAATGTGCAATAAAATATTCCTGACACTGCATCATATTTAATAATTTTATTAATTATGTTAACTTTTAATATTAATTTAATTAATTATTATTTATTTATTAATTAATTATTATAGTTATTAATAATTATTATTGAATTAATAAATATTATTATAATTAATAATAATTATAATATTTAACATTATAATTCATTATTATTCCAAATTATATTTATTTAAATAATATATTATTAATATATCTAATAATAAATGTTAATAATTTTGTTACTGAATAATAAAAAATATCAATTATTTATCGATGTTTATTAAATTATCTATTAAATATTTTTAATTGTAAAATGTTTTAAAAGTTGAATTTTGTAATGATTACAATTTTATTATGAATTATTTAATATTCATTTTTAATAATTAAAATAATTCAGGATTAGTATGTGTAAAATTTTAGTCATAGTTTTCACTTTGCCCTTATAAGTAACAAAGTATACGGCACTGGCATTAATATATTACATTAGCCCGAGGTCTCATCGAGACTCAGTGGCCGTGCGGTTTAAGTGGTTGCGTCTAGGACTTCCGGAATGCGTCTGGAGCGGGGGGACGTGAGTTCGATCCCACATGCGAGCGGATTTTTTCATTATAAGCGTTACATAAAATAATAAAATTACTATTTAATCTGTATAATTAATAAGTGTTGTGAATAAAAACTTGTGAACTTGTTTGTAAATAATAATAAAAGTCTGTCAAAAATGAAGTTAAAAAATGTACAAATTATCACAAATTGTGTTTTTTTTTGCTAAAATTATTTTTCAATATTATTATGTTAAATGACATTTATTGTTAGTCATATAATATTTATATGAAAATAATATAATTATTATAATAATAACTTATTATTATTAAATATGTAGATACATATATATTAATAACAATACTGTTTATTATTAATAATAATAATTAATATATTCACGTTATATTGAATGAACGCGTGAGAAGCGTGTAAATTTGGGAACAGTGGAAGCAGTCTTGTTCAGTCCTGCTTTCGGCTTCCGCAGCATTGATTGAAGATTGAACGCCAGTCTTCAACAAAGACTGAGCGTCAGGTTTACATCGATGTTACTATTCCGGACTCAAGCAGCCTTGCTTTCGCTGTCCCACCAATCTTCAACCAATACTGACCAACCCTCAATCAAGCTTCGTAAAGCCTGAACTCACTGTCAGCTCGCGCCTGGGATATTAAAAAATTTAACTAGTTTCATCAGAATTTGAATTATTAAAATTTTTCAAAGATCTGAGTTCTTTAAAATTTCTAATTATTTAATTTTGAAGAAAAATTTTTTTTATCCATAAAGATAATTGGGATTTTGACGAAATTTTTTTTAATTTTAAACATAATTGAATTTTGTGATAAGAATTTTATTACTTTTGAAAGTAATTAAATTTCTGCAATCATTTGTCAATGCTTTAAAATTCAATTTTTTTTCAGTGTTTTGAACTAAAATTCTTCTATAAATCCATTATTTTTAATAATAAATTAATTAAATATATATTGACAAATTTATCTGTTTTTAGAAGATTTTGAATTATTAAATTTTTTGAAAAATCTAAGTTCTTTAAAATTTTTAATTAAATTCATTAAAAAATAATCAGCACTAATAAAACGAACAAAAAAGGACATTTTCTTTTTTTCTCTTTTCTGTTCGTTTTATTAATGTTGAAAATGTATATCGATGACGTTAAATATAAATTATACAAATAATTTATATAAATTGTAATAATAAAAGAATAAATAATAATAATAATAATAATATGATAGCCCTAAAAATACCAATGTGCAAAAAGAAGAAAAAAGCATTAATATAGAATAAATTGAAAATAATAATACCCGCGGTAATAATAGACAATTTAGGGAACAAATGATTATTTGAATGGGAAATTAAAAGATATAAAAGAAACTTTTATTGAAACAATGACTATTTTGAATAAAAATTTCACAAATCAATAAAACTGGTTTAAATTATATCTTTAATTGACTCTAATATTTATTTGCTTTGAATAAATATTTATTGAATATATAATAATAATATATATAATAAATCTTTTTTTTCTGACATAAAATAATTAATTTCTTTTTGTACATAATTATTAAAAAAAACTTTTATTAAATATGTAGAAAATGAAGTGAAAGAATTGAGTACATTAGATAAGAAAATTAAGTATACTACTTTTTAATTTCTGTACTGAAGATAAAAAATAACTACTCGACAATATTGATAAAATTTGTTGTATATATAAATTTTCAATAAAGAAGTCGAAAATTAATTATTTAGAGAATTGTTTCTATTTCTGTATAGTTCTATTTCTGCAACTATACCTATACGAAAAATTACAATAATTTTTATTATTCAGTTTATAATTTAAATTAGTTTAAATGAATATTGATAAAGTTCAATAACCATTTATGATGGTGATGGAAGTTTATTTTAAAAGTATATTATTTTTTCAATTCTCTATGAAGAATTTTTTATTCAATAAATTAATTAAATTAATTTACGCTCGTTTAAAGTAAATGAAATTTATTTTTTTCGTTTACTAATATAAAATAGTTTTAAGAAAACAAAATTTGTTTTATCTTTTACTAATATAAAATAGGGCACTAATTCTGTTGAATGATTTTTTTTGTAGTATTAAAGTGATTTTTTTTCCATACTTACAGAAAACATTCTCATTTTTTAAAATTATATTTTACGAATAATATTTCGTTTGATCGTTCATTTAAAAATGGTCGTTTTAATAAACGAATTAAAAAACATTTATTATTCCTAAAAAGAATTTTTTTTAAATTTATCAGTTTGTTCATGAAAATTATTTCTTTTCGAATTTAAAAAAAAATTGTTGAACTTTATAATTAATTTGGAATTTATCAAAAAGAGAACACTTGTTCAAACTGAATGAAGTTTTTTTTAAAGTTACATTCTTTTATACACTTATAGAAAAAAAATTACCACTCAAAAGTATCTGAATTTTTCGTTTCTATTATTACAATATTTGTAGAAATATTCTTTAAATCTTAATTATTAAAAATTGAACTAATAATTAAGTATGTTAAATTCTTGCCAATTAATTTCTTTACAATTCATTAATAAATTTATATGCAATTTTTTTTACAATTTATTAATAAAATTAAACTAATTAAATAAGAATTTTTTTTAAACAAAAAAATTCAAGCCTTTATATTGAAATAGGGTCCTAACGAATTTTAAAACCTTAAGCAGAAATAGTGTCAAAATTTTATTTCTATAACTTTTAGTGTTTATCTTTAATCTCAAAAGAATAGTCTTTTACATAGAATTTTTTTACTAATTAAACATTAAAGAGTTGTGATTAGTATTTTTATATTATTGTACATATTTTTTAAAATATTATTATAATTATAAATATTTGTGGTAATATTATTATCCTCGCATATTGTCGTTGTTAACAATTGTTTTTGTTGTAACTATCGTTTCAAGTTCTTAAATTCAATTTAAAGTTTAGTTTAATGTTAATATTGATGTTAATTATACACAGTAAAACGTGAAGTGTTAAAATAACACCAAAATGGATTAAAATAATCTGCAACAGTTTAATCCCTCTAGGATTAAATTAACACCAGAAAGAATTAAAATAATCTATTTTGGTGTTATTTTTAACTATGAATGAAATTTTACTTTAAATAAAACACCAAAGTCAACGATTTGTCAAAATTCAACGAACTTAGCTTCTTCAGGGAGAATAGTAAGTTATTTCTACGCAATAATTCAATTATTTTCATAAATAATAACATTTTTACAGATATTTAATTATTTTTATAAATAATAAAATTCTTTTAGGAATTCAATTAGTTTCATAAATAATAAAACTCATTGCAGAATTTCAATTATTATTTATTTTTAATGCAATTTTAATCGAATTCCTCGGAAAATGTAATTATTCTTAACAATAAAATCTTAAAAATTTTTATTGAAATTATTTCAAGTTTTTATTTTTCAATATATATTTAATTGCAGAATTTCCGAATAATTGAAATTTTGTAAAATTGAATTCTAAACAAATGAATTTGAAAATTCTTATAAAACTCATCGCAGCGTTTCAATTATTTTTCATATATAATTATAATTCAATTTCTTGAAAAAAGTAATTATGTTCGTGAAAATTTTAATAAAATTCGACAAAAAGAATGCAATTATTTAAAAATTTGTTACTAAAATTCTTTATGAGAATTAAATTGTGAGAAACATTTAATTATTCAATAAATTATTTACTTTTGCATTTAAATAATTAAATTCTTGTGGAACTTTTTAATAAAAATTTATTTTCATTTCATAAAAATGAATTTCTGTTAAAATTTTAGATTATAATTGAATATTAAAAGCAATAAAACGTGAATTTTTAGAAATAATTGAATTTTGAAATTAATTTTTTTGAAAAAGTTCAATTGAATTTTCTTTTCTATTATTTGAAGTTTTTATTTTCTAATATTTATTTAATTGAAGAATTTAGGAATAATTGAAATTTCGTGAAATTGAATATTGTAAACAAATGGATTTGAAAATTGCCAAAGAACTTTTTCGAAAATTATTAAAAATAATTGATCTAAAGTAGAATTTTAGTTCAAATTTTTTGAAAATAATAATTGAATTGAAATAATAATGAAAATAATTTTGAAGAAGTATAATATTCTTATAATATAAAATAATGATTTTATTACTTGGTCATCTTTAATTATTATAAAATATGAAGAAATTGATGACTCCGAGTCGAAGACTCGGAGTTATCGACATCTTCATGTTTTATAGTTATAAAAAAATTTAATGAACTAAAATTTCATTCATTGTAAAAAATAACACCAAAATTGATTATTTTAATCTTTTTTGGTGTTAATTTAATCTGCAACACTTTTTAATACCTCTCGATTTACTGTGTAAACACCTATTATGATATAAAGAAATGACATTTGTCACTTAATTAAAAATAAATGAAAAATCAGAGAGAGAATGATATTGTCTAAAAATAAACTGTACACCAGCAGAGTGTTTGATATTTAGAGAAAAGAATAGATGATAGCGTAACTGATAGTGTTTGTAACTTTCTCATGTGTACATATATATATCTCTGGTTTATAATGCTCTATTTTAATCATCCCCCAACTGTTTTCTTGTTACATGTCTGCATTCGTTCAATGTACTTATTGTTAGTTGTTGTTACTGAACGCGGCGATAAGTGCAAATACATACCTATCATTTTGCTCTACATAAACGAGTCATTGACTTTTGCATTGATAAACTATCTAGCGCTCAAAGTGCTCTAGCCATGTCGATAAGACTCTCGCAACTCCCACGCACATATTATATATACGTATATATAAAACTCATTTTCAAATCAACCAATCTCATTTTCGATCTTTCCAAATGACATTATATGTATTTCTATAATGATTGCTTCAGTCATAAAATATTAATTGATTTCGTGATTGCAATTCATTGTTTACTCAATCGTGTATCAATTTTGTTTCTGAATATATTGTACTTACATTTTATTCTTTTATTCTTTTACTATTTCTTATATTTTATTTTTCACTGTTTACTGTATTTTTTCTTCTTCTATTTCTTTGTGAAAATGTCTTTCAAACAAGTTGTATGTTTGTTTTATATTTCAATTAATGGTTCAGTGTTTCAATAATTACCTTTTTCTTTTATTATTGTTCGAAGACAACCGAGTAATTATTGATAATTTGGATATTTGAAATTAATATATACCATGACGATTGTTCATTTCAGTGGGAATAAATAAAATGGTGTATAGAGTCAACAAGTAACCTATTTTTGACAAAATTAGAATCCGAATTCTAGAGCAAAAATGATTTCTTTGAACATTTAGAATTTGGGTTAAAACAAATCCCATCGCTGCCACCTTTTGTGGCACTTTTTAGAAATATTCAATTCATCCATTACAATGTCATTCCATTACAAATTTCTTATAAATTTCTTCGCAAATCACTATCATAAAATGATTACTTAGAAATTAATTAATGAATAATTTTACTTAAATATTTCAAAATTAATTGAATTTTAAAAGAGTTGCGTTTACAATTTTCATAAATAAATGAACTTTAAAAGGTTTACATTTGAAATTATAGAAAATTTTAATTTTGAATTTATAAAAGAATTTTATTTAAAAACACTATAAAACAATTGAATTTTGGAGAATTTATACAAATGATTGCATTTATTATTTAAATTTTTTTTTATAAATTTCTTCGCAGTCATTCAATTATTTCCATAAATAATAAAATTTTTACGGGGATTAAATTATTTTCGTAAATACGAAAATTCTTTTTAGGAATTCAATTATTTTCATAAATAATAAAACTTATTGCAGAATTTCAATTATTTTTAATACAATTTTAATCTAATTCCTCAAAAAATTCTTAAAAATTTTATTAAAATTCGTCAAAATAATTCAGTTATTTAAAAATTTATAGATAAAATTTTCTATGAGAATTCAATTTTAAGAAACGTGCAATTATTCAATAAATAGTTATTTTTGTATTTAAATAATTAAATTCTAGTAGAATTTTCTCATAAACATTGATTTAAAAATGGATTTCAGTTAAAATTTTAAATTATAATTGAATTTTAACAGCATCAGAGCGTAAATTTTTAGAAATAATTTAATTTTGAAAAGGTTTCAGATTAAAATCTTTGAAAATTTGAATTTTTCATGTTTTTAACTAACAATTCTGTGGAATTAATTTTTTTGAGAAACTTTAATTGCGGATTTTTTTTTAAAATTATTTAAAGTTTTTATTTTCTAATATATATTCAATTGAAAAAATTACGAATAATTAAAATTTTGTAAAATTGAATTGTAATCAAATGAATTTGAAAATTTTTAAAGACCTTTTTTAAAAATTATTAAAAAGAAAGGATGTATAGAAGATGTTTAGTTAAAACACGAAAAACAATTCAATTTTGTAAAAGTAACAAATCATTGCAGAAATTCAATTATTTTCAATAGTAATAAAATTCTTCTTAAGGATTCAATTATTTTTACTAATAATTATAAACTCATCGCAGAATTTCAATTATTTTTAATACAATAATTTTAATCGAATTTCTTAAAAGAATTCAATTATTCTTCAAAATTATATTAAAATTAGTCGAAACAATTGAATTATTTAAAAATTTGTTGATAAAATTCTTTGTGAGAATTTAATTTTAAGAAACATTCAATTATTCAAGAAATTATTCATTTTTCTATTTAAATAATTGAATTCTTGTAGATTTTTCTAATAAAAATTGATTTAAAAATGAATTTTAGTTTACATTTTAGAAAATAATTAAATTTTAACAGCATTAGAACATAAATTTTTAGAAATAATTGAATTTTGAAAATGTTTTAAATTAAAATCTTTGAAAATTTGAATTTTTCATATTATAACTAACAATATTCTATGGAATTAATTTTTTTTAGAAACTTTAATTGCGGATTTTTATTGAAATTATTTAAAGTTTTTATTTTCTAATATGTATATTTAATTAAAGAATTTACAAATAATTGAAATTTTGTAAAATTGAATTGTAAAAAAATAAATTTGAAAATTCTTAAAGAACTTTTTCAAAAATTATTATTAAAAATAATGGATTTATAGAAGATGTTTAGTTAAAAACACGAAAAACATTCAATTTTGTAAAAGTTACTTACAAATTATTCCAAAAAATTCAATTATTTTTAAGAGTAATAATATTCTTTGCAAAAATTAAATATTGTTTAAAAGTAATAAAATTCTTCTTAGGGATTGAATTATTTCCACAAATAATAAAACTCATTGCAGAATTTAAATTATTTTTAATACAATTTTAATCGAATTTATAGAAAAATTGTAATTATTCTTAAAAATGTTATTAATATTTGTTAATAGAATTCAATTATTCAATAAATTTTTTTTTTGTATTTAAGTAATTGAATTCTACCTATATTAAAAGCAATATAGCGTGCATTTTTAGGAATAATTGAATTTTGAAATTAATTTTTTTGTAAAAGTTTAATTGAATTTTTTAAATATTATTTTAAGTTTTTATTTTCTAATATTTATTTAATTGAAGAATTTACGAATAATTGAAATTTCGTAGAATTGAATATTGTAAACAAATGGAGTTGAAAATTGTCAAAGGGCTTTTTTGAAAATTATTAAAAATAATCGATTTAAAGAAGAATGTTAGTTAAAAATTCTTGTAAATAATAATTGAATTGTAAATGATTTTATCACTCGGTCGTCTTTAATTATTATAAAACACGAATAAATTGATCACTCCGAGTCGAAGACTCGAAGTTATCGATATCTTCATGTTTTATAGTTATGAAAAATTTAATTTATAGTTTTAAGTAAAATATTCTCTTATTTGACTCGCATTGGTTATAGTTTTGTCAGTAATTGGTCCGTAATTTTTTATTTTTGGTCCGTAAAGTCCGTATTTTGAAATACTTTCACTGGTTCGAGCCCTGACTGTTAGAAATTAGTAAAGAAACTAAACTCATATTATAGACAATTAATAAAAATAAAAAAGTAAAGAAGAGAGTAAAATTTGTAAATGGAATAATATTAAGATATAAACTACTAGGAAATGTAATTTTCTTGTATAATTAAAAGTAAGGTATAGAGGTATCTGAACAATGGCTGAATCATGTAATGGTCAATTTCGATTGTATATAAGAATCGTGTTTTAGTAACGTTCTCGCAGGTATAAGAGTGAAACGATATCTAAGGTCAATTAAGAATATTATCTCTCCCTTTTTGCCAGGATCCTAGACCCTCCATTTCTCACACATACACACACTCTTGGTCTCTCTCTCTCTCTCTCTTTTACTTGTAGCATTGGTATAACTGGTTACACACTCTCTTAATAAGTTTTATGCACATTCCCTCACGTATGGTTGCTCATAAAAGTATTGGCACTATCGCCATTGATTTGCAGACCTTGCTAAAGTCACGAAGAAAACGATTTGCCAGAGTTGTGAAAAATTCATAATACACACACTTTTAACAATCAGGCGTGTATAATATGCTTTATCGAAAATTTTTATCTAGTCACTTTTTTATTTAATATATGGAAAATAGTTTTGTAAATTGAATGGAAAATTAGTTGATGAGGAAAAGGGAGAAAACGTTTTTTTAGTTTCTGCTCTTTTAGCCAGAACATACTTCTTGATTTTTGTATTTTACAGTTATTATTATTTTTTTTATTAGTAAAAATTAACTAATTATTAGTTAATAAATCATTGAGAAAATAGTCGCAAATTTGACTATAATTCAGGATTGCACAGGTCAAGGAAAAGTCAGTTGTTGAATTTCAAAAATGTTAGAATTTAAAATTTTTGAAGATCTTAATTTCTATGTAAAAATAATAATAATTAAATATTTTTTTGTAATAAAACTATATTGATTTTTTTTTTTTTTTTTGAATTATTTTACATTTAAAAAAATTTATAAAGAAATGTAATACTAATAATTGATGTTGAATTTGAACGAGTATAGATGGAATATTAAATATATACTCTAAAATAGTGCTTAAAAATAAAGTGAAGGAAACAATTCCGTTAATTATTTTTTTAAGGGCATTTTTGTTATCGCTCTTTTCCCTCCTCACAATTTTATATTTGGTGCCCAAATACAAATATATTTTTAGTCTGTATATTTCTATAAGCACGGCGATGAAAAAGCAAATATCCATATACTTATCTTGATCAAGAACCTTTTTCTCGAAAAACTACATGCATTATAAAGAGATTCACAAATATTGTACTTATACTAAGTATACTAACTTATACTAAGTATACTAACTTATACATAGTGTAATCTTTATAATAAAAAAAAAAGTCCTCTATTTAAAATTTTCAACAAAAGCTCTTTTCAGAAATTACACTTTTCTTTTCTTTGTTTAAATAGAATTGCTTATTTACAGTAACCACAGTTTATTGTTTTAGTGATGAAGATGATTAATAATTTTTATATAGGATTTTAGTATAGATGCAATAAAATGTTTATTGTGTAATAATATTAGTACTATAATAATAATAATAATAATAATAATAATAATAATAATAATAATAATAATAATAATAATAATAATAATAATAATAATAATAATAATAATAATAATAATAATAATAATAATAATAATAATAATAATAATAATAATAATAATAATAATAATAATAATAATAATAATAATAATAATAATAATAATAATAATAATAATAATAATAATAATAATAATAATAATAATAATAATAATAATAATAATAACACTTATTACTATAATAATAGTATTACTATTTATATAAAATTTATGACATATTTTATAATAGTAAGAAAAAATAAGCACAGTTTTTCTAAGGATATCAAATTCAGACAAAAAACGTGTCAAAATTGTTGCGAGGCAGCGTTTTGATACTACAGGGTTCGAACTAGGTCCGTAAATACCGTAAAAATCCGTAACTTTGCTTGAAGTCGGTAAAAGTCCGTTTTTTTGAAAAGAATATCCGCAAAGTCCGTAAATTAATTCAAAAAGAATGAAAAGTTCGTAAATTGTACGATATAATTTGTAGGATTTTAGAGAAATTATAAATGATTGCTGAAATTCAATTATTTTCAAAAATAATAAAATTCTTCCCAGAAATTCAATTATGTTCAAAAATTTTCCTCAATTCAATGATTTTCAATATCTATACTATTTTCATAAAATTTTCCAAAAGAATTCAATTATTTTAAAAAAAATTTAATAAAATTGTACGCAGACATTTAATTATTTTCATAAATATTAAAAATTTCAAAAAAAAAAATTAAATATTTGCAAATTTTTTATAAATTTATTCCCAATAATTCAATTCTGACAATAATTTCTTTTTAAATAACTTAATTCTTAAAGAACTGTCATAAAATTAATTACTTAGAAATTAATTAATTAATAATTTTACTTAAATATTTCAAAATTAATTGAATCTTAAAAGAGTTGCGTTAACAATTTTTATAAATAAATGAACTTTGAAGGGTTCTAATTTGAAATTTTAGAAAATTTTAATTTTGAATTTAGAAAAGAATTTTATTTAAAAACACTATAAAACAATGAATTTTGGAGAAGTTACAAATTATTACAGAAATTCAATTATTTTCAAAAATCATAAAATTCTTCTGTAAAATTCAATTATTTTTAAAAATTTTAATAAAATTCTTGGGAAAATTTTAATTATTTATTTATTTATTTAGTATATAATTTAGTGTTTAAATTATCTTTAAAAATAATATATTTCTACTCTGAAATACAATTATTTTTAAAAATTTTCCTCAATTCAATGATTTTCATATCTACTACTTTCATAAAATTTTCCAAAAGAATTCAATTATTAAAAAAAAAAAAATTTTTTAATTCTACACAAACTTTTAATTGGTATTTTCAAAAAATAATAAAAATTTCACAGGAATTTTGTTATTTACAAATATTTTTATAAATTTCTTCGCAATCATTCAATTATTTTCATAAATAATAAAATTTGTGCGGGATTCAATTATTTTTAATACAATTTTAATCGAATTCCTCGAAAAAATTATTAAAAATTTTATTAAAATTCGTCAAAAGAATTCAGTTATTCAAAAATTTATAGATAAAATTCTTTATGAGAATTCAATTTTAAGAAACATGCAATTATTCAAGAAATTATTCATTTTTCTATTCAAATAATTAAATTCTATAGTAGAATTTTCTCATAAACATTGATTTAAAAATAGATTTTAGTTAAAATTTCTAGAATTAATATTGAATTTTGAAAAGGTTTTAGATTAAAATCTTTGAAAATTTTTTATATTTTTAACTAACAATTCTGTGGAATTAATTTTTTTTAGAAATATTAATTGCGGATTTTTTTTGAAATTATTTAGTTTTTATTTTCTAATATAGGTATATTTAATTAAAGAATTTACGAATAATTGAAATTTTGTAAAATTGTAATGTAAACAAATGAATTTGAAAATTCTTATAGAACTTTTTCAAAAATTATTAAAAATAATGGATTTATAGAAGATTTTTAGTTAAATACAGGAAAAAAAATTCAATTTTGGAAAAGTTACAAATTATTGCAAAAATTCAATTATTTTCAAGAGTAATAATATTCTTTGCAAAAATTAAATATTGTTCAATAGTAATAAAATTCTTCTTAGAGATTCAATTATTTTCACAAATAATAAAACTCATTGCAGAATTTCAATTATTTTTAATACAATTTTAATCGAATTTCTCGAAAAATTTAATTATTCTTAAAATTTTTTTTTAAATTCGTTGATAGAATTCAAGTATTTGAAAATTTTTTTTGTAAAAGTTTAGTTGAATTTTTTTAAATATTATTTAAGTTCTGAATTTCTAATATTTATTTAATTGAACAATTTACAAATCATTGAAATTTGGTAAAATTTAATATTGTAAACAAATGGATTTGAAAATTGTCAAAGAACTTTTTTGAAAATTATTAAAAATAATCCATTTAAAGAAGAATTTTAGTTTAAAATTCTTGTAAATAATAATTGAATTGGAAAAGATGTTATCACTCGGTCATCTTTAATTATTATAAAACATGAAGTACTTAAGAGTAAAAATATATGTACAGATTTAAATTAAAAGTAAGCATTAGCAATATGAACAATAATTATTACCCAATAACAAAATATTAATTAATTTCCATATTGGAATATTTATCGAATTGTGATTAATTTGCTTTCTATTGATTCTTGTTTGTTTTGTTTTGTTTGTGTGGTTTATTTTTTTCTTTTAATTGAAGTTGAAATAAATGACGATAACATATATTTTCTTCGCGTTGAGAAACGTGCAGCATTTTCACGTTTTCTCGTTTGTATAGTTATAGATGCGATAAAATGATCTATCAGAAAAGAAGCAGGATAGATATTTAACACACAAGCGTCGTGATCGTTGTTAATTTATGTTGTCTCTTTCTTGTCACTATTAGCCTCCCACTAAAGTGGAATTTTCCAAGCGCGCTATTATCATTCTTCTCTCATATATGACATTTGCAGCATGATAGCATGAGTGCTGGTTTAGAGCTTATTCTTATATTTCTTGTATACTTTATAGGCTTATATCTTATATCCTCATATATGTATAGCCTATACACCTCTGAAAAGCCAAGACCGGTCTTTATATATGATCGCATCTTCGAAAATTGAATTCTTCTTTAAATGATGTACAAAAAATGAAATTGAGTTTTTTGTTCTTTATTCTCAAAGAAAGAAAAAAAGATCTGAACAAAAGATCGAAAAAATGTTTAAATCGAATGTTCTATTTTATTCGGAATACTATTTGTATTCTTTATATGTTTTTTAAAACAAATAAATATTGCTGTTATAAAAAATTCAGAATTGACATTGTTAGAATACTGTATTGTTATTATTGTTTGGCTTTGAATTTGACCATTTAGGGGGTTTCATTATTTTATTGTTTTACTTGAATGTAATAAATGTATTTTTTGTTTTTGACTAATATAAGTATTGGAGCTCGCTTTGGAGTGTTTAATAGAAATGTATTTTCGGAGGAAGGAAATAGTTTTGGTATAAAAAAGCCTCTATCGATAATATGGCAAGAGGCTAAGAGAAGTGTTTTTTGGGATCACAGCCTCTTTGTATGCGAGATAACCCATCTCCAAGAGGCAGAGAGACGATATGCCGAACGACCGAGAGATCGTAGACTCGACTTTTTTATTACAGTGCCGTACAAACGAATTCTCGAGCACAAAATCCGTTCCAATTACACCTTCAATTCACCATTAAAAACCCATCGTTGTCTTCGAAAAACTTGTTGTTTCAAAATTCCAATCGAAAATTGGATAATGCATTAAAATTAATAAGAATTTAAAATAGCTGGTTTATGTGAAATTGGTAATAATTAATAGGAATTTAGAATAATTTTTAAGAATCTGTACGAAAAGATAGTAAAACTTCTGCCTATTTCTGCTTTGCAATTTTTATTACCTATTTTCAAAGTAAAAATTGATATGGGAAAAGTATCTTTTTTGTACTAGTAAAATTTATTCCAAACTTGGCAAAATTTGCTTTGTGTGTAGTAAAAGTTGCAACATTCAATGTACTTTTTGTAGATACTAAAAGTTACTCCACATTTTTCTCCAAGTACGATAATAGAAATAATTTTCCAAAATTCTAATAAAGAAACTTTCCTTAACATTTTGAGGGCTCAACACACGAATGTAAACATAAAAATCGTAGTATGTACCATATGGTGAATGATACTCTAAATGTTCGTTTAAAAAATTAAATTTGAATTTTATACTAATTCTAATTTCTTATATATATACCTGTAGCTGTATTATTTTACATTAATTTGAGCTAGCGTGTCTTGAACACAAAGGAAATATATATAAATACGACTTGAGAGAAAAAAATGGGGAATGAGAAAAAGGTGGAAGGTGCTAATGTTAGAAAGAAGGGAGAGAGGTGGTTTGGGATCAACTAAAGAACTAATAGAACATGATAATTATCAACACAAAGATTCCTATATAAACCGAAGTGCTATAGCGAACTATTTTAATCCCTGAGGTCTGTTTTGCGGCTGCTTTTCGACCACTTCCGGTCCGGAATTAGAAGTGCCAATAAAAGGAGGTCTGTTGTAGAGACTTATTCGTTGTTTGACCAAGTGCTCGGTATACTGTACAGAAGCTTTCCTCTTTCTTTCTTTCTCCCTCTTTCTTTTCTCCTTTTTATTCGTGACTCAACTCGTTCAAAATATAATGCACAAAGCTTACCAATAGAACATGTTCCTAAAGTGAAAAATTTCTATATTTAATATGCTTCAAGTGGCTTAGGGTTTGGGTAAACATCTTTGAATTTTGATACATTTGAAAAATTTATGTATTTTTAGATTAGTTTATTTTTGTCTGCATTATTATTAGATTTCTTAATACATTAATTGAATTTTTATTTTTTGAATTTCGCGACAATTTTTACACTTCAAATTGCCGAGTAGATGACCAAAAATGTCTGGTACTTTAGCTACTGCTTTATGCTACTTTTTCTACTTTCGGAGTAAACTTTGCCAAGTTCGGAGTAAATTTTACTAATTTTTACAAAAAGCAACTTAGAACGTAGCAACTTTTACTATACTCACAGGGCTCGAAGTAGGTCCGTAAATCCCGTAAAAGTTCGTAACTTTGCTTGAAGTCAGTAAAAGTCCGTTTTTTTTCAAAAAAGGTCCACAATTTGATTGAAAAAGCAATAAAAGTTCATAAATTTAACTATATAATTTGTAGAATTTTTGAAAAGTTACAAATAATTGCAAAAATTCAATTATTCGAATAATTGCAGAAATTCAATTATTTAAATAATTGGAAAAATTCAATTATTTTCGAAAGTAATAAAATTCTTTGCAAAAATTCAATAATGATTAATGGTCAAAAATTTTTTAAAATTCTTATCAAAATTTCAATTATCTTTATAAATAATAAAATTCTTCTCCGAAATTTAATTATTTTTAAACATTTTAATAAAATACTTCCCAAAAATCCAATTATTTCTAATACAATTTTAATAAATATTCATTAAAAAATTCAATTATTAACAAAAAATTTAATAACATTTTTTTAAATAATCCAATTATTTTCTAAAATTTTAATAAATCCTTGGAAACAATTCAATTATTTTTGCAAGTAGTAAAATTTATCGTAAGAATCAAATTATTTTTCCTAAATAATAAAGTTCTTCTTAGGAATTCAATTATTTTCAATACAATTATTAAAAAATTCAATTGCATTTAATAAATTAAAGAAATTTTTCGAAAGAATTAAATTATTTAATAAAATTTTTTAAAAAATTAAAGAATTAAATGTTTAATTTCAATTATTAAGAAACACGATTATTGTAAAAACTTAAAAGAAATTGTTTTTAAAAAAATTTTCATAAAATTTTTCGAAAAAAATTGAATATTTAAAATAATTTCTATAAAATTCTTCACTATAGAATTCAATTATTAAAAAAAAGATTAATATAGATTTTCGTAAGAATTTAATTATTTTTGAAAATTCTAATAAAATTCGTTGCAAGAATTCAATTATTTTAAAAATTTTGTATAAAATTCTTCGTATCAATTCAATTATTTTAAAAAATTTTTATAATATTGGTGAGAAAATTTCAATTATTTTCAAAACTTTTTCTCAATTCAATGATTTCCAATAATCTACTATTTAAATGAAATTTTCCAAAAGAATTCAATTATTTAAAAAAAAATTAATAAAATTCTGCACAAACATTTAATTATTTTCACAAAATAATCAAAATTTCACAAGAAATACAATTACTTACAAATTTTTAATAAATTTCTTAGCAATAATTTCATTATTTTCAGAAATAATAAAATTTTTTACAAAGATTCAATTATTTTCATAAATAATAAAATTCTTTTTAGGAATTCAATTATTTTTATAAATAATAAAACTAATTGCAGAATTTCAATTATTTTTAATACAATTTTAATGGAATTCCTCGACAAATTTAATTATTCTTAAAAATTTGTTGATAAAATTCTTTATGAGAATTCAATTTAAAGAAACATTCAATTATTCAATAAATTATTAATTTTTGTATAATTAAATAATTGAATTCTCGTTGAATTTTCTATTAAAAATTTATTTAAAAATGAATTTCAGTTAAAATTTTATAGATAATAATTGAATATTAAAAGCATTACTAGCGTACAATTTTTAGAAATAATTGAATTCTGAAAAGGTTTCAAATTAAAATCTTTGGAAATTAAAATTTTAACCAACAATTCTGTGAAATTAATCTTTATTAAAGGTTTAATTGAATTTTTTTAGAAGTTGTTATTTTCGAATATATATTTAATTGAAGAATTGAAATTTCGTGAAATTAAATTGTAAACAAATGGATTTGAAAATTGTCAATGAACTTTTTCGAAAATTATTCAAAATACTCGATTTAAAGAAGAATGTTCGTTAAAATTTTTTTAAAATAGTATTTGAATTGAAGTGATGGAATTAATTTTTAAGTAGTTACAGTAACAATATTCTTATAATATAAAATAATGATTTTATCAGTCGATCATTTTTAATTATTATAAAACATGAAGAAAGCGATTACTCCGAGTCGAAGACTCGATATCTTCATGTTTTATAGTTATGAAAAATTGAATTTTTAGTTTTAAGTAAAATGTTCTCCTATTTGACTCGAACAAATTATATTTTTGTCAGTAATTATTGGTCGGTAAATGGTCCATATTTTTCAATTTTTGGTCCGTAAAGTCAGTATTTTTTAAATACTTTTACTGGTTCGAGCCCTGTACTCAGAGTAAATTTTGCTACGATTATAGTAAATTTTACTAATTTCTACAAAATGATACTTTGCCCATATCAACTATTACTTCGAAAATAGTATAAAAATTACAAAGCAGAAATGCTTATAAGTTCCTAACAGTTTAACTTTTACTATAAAACAAAACAAAAAATACTGTCCCCCCTGACTAAAATTCGCTATGTACAAATATAAAAGAAGTGTAAAAACATTTATCTAAACTTTGTGACAGATGAGAAGCGCTCTTTTTCTTTTCCTTTTCTTCTGTTAAGAAGAAGAAATAAGAATTTGACGAAGGGTTTATAATTTGTCTTGCGTTGAGCTGCTCTTATACATACACAAGGGATATTTCTTTTTGCTTAATTTAAAAGTAGAGGAGACTTGTATGTAAATTTAAGGATCACTCCATCGCATCAATATGTCAAATGTTAATTTCTGTTCGACTCAATTAGACGTATTTTTGGTCTGCTCTCTGGAGTAGAACCATAATATAATGATTGGATAAGGACGGCGCGAGTGTGAAGACAAACATCGAGTCGAGAAGATGAAGGCGAGAGAGAGAGGTTGGAGAGAGGATAAGGAGCAGGAAAAGGGAATCAAATACAGCTGCGCGTTCATCTAAGTAAACGAAACGCCAATTAACTACATCGCGCAATAAGGGACAGACGAGGTGACGCTCTCTGTTTCCATTTACATCTCTACATTCTCAACTTGCTTTTCAATTTAAATAAACCCATCTATATACATTGCTTTAGTTTACATACAAAGATGGGTATTTATAAATATTGTATGTGTTTGCAATGTGTCTGACTTTGTATCGTAAATGTATTCGTACTCTGAACGTATTTGTACCCAGAATGTATTTGTACTCTGTATTTATCAGTAATATGTATGTATTTATAATACTTACGCATTTATAATACTTATGCATTTTTAATAAATGTGTATTTATAATGAATGTGTATTTATAATACATGTGTATTTATAATACATGTATTATAAATACATGTGTATTTACGATACGTTTGCTTTTACAATACGTATGTACTTGCAATACTGTATTTGTGCGCACACACACAAAGTATTCTGGTGTGTATGCCTGTATGCTACATTTATGGTGGTCTCTCGTTTTTTTTCTCTCCTGTATGTGGTGAACGAAAGAGCCAAGTTTCTGTTACACACATGCATCGTATTTTAAACTGGTAATCAGCGCGTACTCATGGATCGTGATGCAATGACAGTGTATGAGTGTAATAAATTAGTCACTTATTTTAACTTGAGAGTGAACAAGGCGCCACCATTTGTAGAAGGCTAGGGAACAACTTTTAATTATACATCAAGTGCATTATACTTTGAGAATCCAGTCAATGTGTCAGTCATTGACAATGCAAGACAATGGGTCGTAAAATGATGTTTAAAAATTAGTTATAAAGATAATGTCGATTGTTCCTGAAATTTGATATCTTCACTCATTTTTGTCTTGTAGGTTACGGAGTTTGATTTTTCGTTTCTGCATATTGATGACAATGTGCGGTTGAATCTAATCTAAAAATCATTCTTGTCTTCTGTCACAAAGTTTGATTCTTTGTTTCTGCATATAGATGACAATATGCTGTTGAATCTAATCTGAAAATCAGTTTTTTCTTTCGTCGCAAAGTTTTATTTTTTGTTTATGAGAATATGCTGCTGAATCTAATCTGTAAATAATTGTTGTCTTGTGTCACAAAGTTTTATTTTTTGCTTCTGCATATTAATGACAATATGCTTCTGAATCTAATCTGAAAATTATTCTTATCTTCTGTCACAAAGTTTTATTTTTTGTTTCTGCATATTGATGACTGCTGCTGAATCTAATCTGAAAATCATGCTTGTTTTGTTTGCTGAATCTTATCTGAAAATAAGTTTTGCGCTGTGTAGCAAATTTTTATATTTTGATGTCAATATGCTGCTGAATCCAAGCTGAAAATCTTTTTTGTCTTGTGTCACAAAGTTTTATTTTTTGTTTCTGCATATGCTGCTTGAAAACTATCAATGACACCGGAGATTTTCCCAATGGCCAACACGACTCACTAGATTTTTACACTCTACAGCAATGTTTGTTGTTCATTTTCCCTTTGTGTGCACTACTCTTTGTTTACAGATGTTCACAAATGTTTACGGATGTTTACGAATATCAAACACAAAACCGAAATGGAGTACTTTTCTTTACATAAATTTTTCCCAATTTGAAACCATTGATTCTGATAATGGACAAAGTGGTTAGAGTTTCAGAAAAGTGGAAAATCTTTTAGAAATCTGTCAAAATTTTTGGAAAGCTTCTATTCACCATCGAAGTATGATTGAATCTTTCGGTGAAGTGAGGGACTCAATGGGAAAACTTCAGGTATATAGAGAAGTATTAGAAGTGTAACAGTATATATGCGAGAGTCTTATATAGTTCCGGAAAAAAAAGTGGCATTGTTTAGTCTCTTGATAGGTAATACAGGAGGTATATATGGGCGTCATAACATCGGTAACATGTTTAGTGGCAGTGAGGCGTGCGGATTTTTGTTCACGTCAGGCTTCTTGTGAGATCCTTGGAGGGTTAGGTCCTTTATGGTTGCCACTGGATGGAGAGAATGTTATGGTCGCGGTGTGCACTTGGGATACACCCTAGTGGGTTTGCCAATGTCCACTCACGCGTTTCTAGGTATGGTCCGCAAAGAATAGCAGTAGCTCTGTTCTACACTCTATATACTATACACCTTTACACAATTCTTGTTCTTACACAACCCACTTCGTTCTGGTCTGATCACTTTTTTCGATTCCTCTTTTCTTAACCCTTTCTCCTTAAGTCTGTACGAGTACATCGCTTGGATGGAGAGAGAGGAACAGAAGTATAATTTTCCTGAATTGATGCCGCAATCCTAAAATTGATAATCAGTGCTGTGGACTTTAGTCTTATGAAACATTTTGGTAATGTTTTTTGAATAGCAGAATGCAGATTTCTAGGAAAGGGCAACAAGCAATCTTTATCGCAGATAATAATTAAAGTTTCGATTTAAATGATATAAATTCTCAAATGTAAGTACATCAAATACGTTTTAACCGAAAGGTTTTAAAAATCCAAAAAATATTAAAACGAAATCGTCGACCTTGAAGTTATTGAAATCGAAAGTTGCTGTTTATAAAGTACATGAATTTTGAAACGAATTGAAGAGAGTGATTTCCGAAAATTGATTGTATTTTGCATTTCTAAACAAAAACTGTGCGCAGTTGATGGAAAATTTTCCAACCGCACGACAAGATTTTCAAAGTAACATCGTAAATAATTTATAATTCTTTTGAATTTCGATGTCTCGCTTCGTGGTGAAAATATCGGCCGTGTCGCTCGGTATATATCGTTGTCTCATTATTTATAATAGCCTGAAAAGTAGGCTTTATCTGTTTCCTCTCAGCTTCAAGTCGGCATGAAAATTCGAGAAGAGAGAGAGACTTGTGTGTCGTTGACTATAAACATTCAAAACTGTTATTCTTTCATGACCGACGGGTCAGGAAACTTTCGACGAATGCATCACGGTCGTATACCTGTAACTAAATTTGGATCGAGAAAAAAAAATTGAACAGATCGCGCTCTGATCTTATGTGCATATGAAGTATAAGAATATGGGTTAAGGGGACTGTCATATGCATACGGATCGTGGAATACGATGACTCCTTTTGCAAAGAAAGAAAAATGAGGTATAAGTACAATGCAGTGAGATGGAATTGCGATGTGGCGAATTATATTTTGTTTTTTGTTAAAGGTCTATATTTGGTAGGAAATATTAAATTATCTTAGTTTGTGAGTATTTTCGTTGAATACTTAAGGGTTTTTTACATTTTTTTTTCGACTAAGAGGAAGCGAAACGAACTTCAAAGCGCAAGCGCCGGAGGACAGTGAGAGCGAGAGAGAAATTTCGATGTTTCTCTCTCATACTCATTGTCCCCACTCCGGCAACGCATGCGCTTCGTTTTTCTGTTGCGACGCGCATGCGTCGAAAACCGCGCAAGCGCCAGAGGACAGTGAGTGCGAGAGAGACCCATAGAAATTCTTCTCTCGCACTCATTATCCCCACTCCGGTTTTTGCTCGAAATTCCTTTTTTTTTTCTTTTAATCGTTTTTATTCAATCCGCTACTTTTAATTTGAACTAAACTAAGTAATAAACACCTAAAATGAGACTTTTACGTAGTTATTACTTATTTTAGCTCGTTTTACTCATTTTACGCTCTCCATAATCCCTACCAGGTGTTCAATGACTTTTTTCATTCACAAGATTGTTTCACGTTGTATAACATAATATAAACTTAACTTGCATAACCATTTATAGAAAAATACAATTTTCTAGTATTTATTTTCAAACGTTTTTAATATTTTAAACGTTTCGGCATAAATCATCGACAAAGTGCATATCATACAAAGTATAGTTTTAACATCACAAAAAAAGTAAATGTTTATGACTTTCAATAAATAGGAGATACATAACTAAAGTCGTTTATGCGTTCCTAGGAAAGACAATAGAATGTGCAATTAAAATTAACAATGTTAGAGAAAACAATAATGAACACATCTGATTGAGTAAACGAATAACTTAATCAATTTACGAGCAATTATTTTCTTTTCTTTCATATTTAAAAAAAAAAACAATAGAAGTGACAGTATTTATTATTTAGAACTAAATCTTTTGATAAACAAGAAGAGTGAGAGTGAAAATTTTATTATTTTGGTTTTAAAAATAATAATAGACGTATAGTTATGGTCAGTTACCGCAGTATTTGTAGAGAGAAAAGAATAATTTTTGTGTTATTTTCTATTCTTTTGTGACATTGACCGCAAAAGTGAAAAAGTGAGGTTAGAATATACTTATGGAAAGTTCTTTCCAAAGTGTATTTAAAATTAAATTATGACTGAAGAAATTTTGTAATAAGAATTTTACTTTTTTTTTGTGTTGCAGGAATAGTTATAGATGGGAGATATATACAAAGTTGGAGGCATTGTCAACAATGGGATTGGAGAAATGCAACAAAACAATGGAGTCAAGCGGTGTGTTTATATTCGGGTAAGTACACAACATTAACCTTGAATAATAGCAGGTCAAAATTGTAGTTGATTTAAAAATTTGTAGAAAATTTACAAACTTAGTTTGTCTTGAATTTTAGTCAAATTATATTAATTTTGAAAATTTTTATGTACAAAAATTTTTCAAATTAGTTTTGAATTAAATCGTGGACTGAATTGAAAATTAAATTAAAAATTGAAGTAAAAATTAAATTAGAAATTAAAGTACAAATTAAATTAAAAACTTTAAGTAAAAATTAAATTATAAATTAAAGTAAAAATTAAATTATAAATTAATGTATAAATTAAATTATAGTACAAATTTTAATCGCCGTAAAAGTATAAGAATATTTATTTTTAAAAATTATCAATAAATTATATTTCTCAAAAAAATAGTAGTTTTGAATAATTTTATTCAAAAATTCTAAAAAATAATTGACTTTTGGAAAAAATTGCAGTTGTAGTTTTTAGAAATAATAAAATTTCAAAAGGTTTTCCATTGAAATTATTTGAAAATTCAATTAAAATAAATAACAATAAGTTCTTAAATATTTGTTTAAAAAAAATTGAAGTTTTAAATTCAGGGACATTAGAAATTAAATTATAAATTAAATTAAATTTAAAATTAAAAATGTTCAGCTATTTTTTTCGCTCTAAAGTAATAAATTCAATTTTTATCATTTATTTATTAATTTATTTAACTCGAGTATTTATTCAAAATGAAAAATTTATTTTCTTCGTTAAATAAATAATTGAAATAAATAAAAATCCTCGACACGTTGAGCTCATTTTTTTCTCGCTTTAAAGTAATATATTCAAAACGTGATGAATATTTAAAATCATCCGTTTGTCTGAAAAGAAAATATATAGAACACGTGGTCAGAGAACGCCATTGAGAAAATCACGTGTTTCAACAACCACTGATTCACAATTTCCCAATCGAAAATTTTGTGCAAAAATAATTAACAATTTTTTTTTCACTGTATTTTACGAATGCTAATTAACATTTGATTTACACTCACACACAAATACACGACGGTGGTAATTTATTTTACAATCGAAGAAAAAAAAATATTAATGTTCATTTGCTAAAAGATTGCGTACATTAATCTGTCGTGTTAAAAAATAATGAAAGGAAAAAATGCAACGTGCTTTAAAAGTTAAGAAAAGTTTACACAGCAGAGACTTGATCGTGGAAAATCGAATGGATAATTAATAGTTGTCGATCGTAAATTACTTGTTATATAATTCACAAGAGTTTACAAAGCCTTTAGGGGTATTTAGCAGTAAGTTAAAACCTCATCGTCGGGTGTCGATAAGAGGAATTATTAACCTTTATAAAAACGAGACTAATACGGTGCAATTTATGTTCAGTGGCAATTTTTTTTTCTTTTTTTATTTGCTTTTTGCAAAGTACAGACTTATGACAATTATTGTGAACAATGAAAGCGTATAAAACAAAGACGAAAATGTATTTTTTTTTGCTAACAAAGAAATTGTGGTTTTAATGAGTGTTGGAGAGAAAATTTTTTTTTTCCAAGAATAGTTTTCATTTATCAGCAAATTGGAGAGACTGTGTCACTTGTGTGTCAAGTTTTCCCCCTCGAGGTTAATTTTTCACTCGCATCTCAGTTTTTTTCTCTTTCTTAGAGCTCCGGATGAAGTTTTTAGTGCATTAACATGTTTTCTTTTTGGGAATCGTTTTAATATAGTTTCTTCATGGGAATATTTTTTTTAATTCGAAATTCTTCTGGGAGAAGGAAAAAAGAAAATGTGGGGATGAGAATTTTTGGTCTTCTACAATTTCTGTTTCATAATTCAAATAATTATAAGTCTTGGATAATTATGACTTTTTCGACTTTCTTCGATTATACCTTAAGAAAATGAGAATTTTTCGTCTTTGGGTTTATTATTTAATTTAAAAATTTTAAATAAATAACTATCCAAATTTAAAAAAAATTGAAAATATGCGATTGAGAAAAGAATTTTAGTAAAAGATTTTAGAAAATAATTGAATTTTGAAAAAGTTACAGTATAAATTTTTAGATATAGTTAAATTTCAGATGATTTCGCAAATTAAAAATTTTTTAAATTTCCGTTGCTGTAGAATTAGTTTAATTATATTTAAATATGAATTTGAAAACTTATTAAAATTTTGCTTAAAAACTCTAGAAAATAAAATTTTTGAATAGTTATAGTGTCAATTTTTAAAAGAAATGACATTTAAGTTTTTTTGGAATTGAAAGTTAAAAAAATTTTTAAGTTAAAACCTTTTGAAATTTAATTATTTCTAAAAATTACTACTGTGACTTGTCAAAATTTCAATTATTTTTTAGAATAAATTATTAACTATAATTCGTTTCTCAATCAATTATTTTTAATAATTTTAAGTAAGTTATTTGAGAAATAAATTAATCAAAAAAATTAAAATTATGTCAAGGATTTTTATAAAAAGTACTGCAAAAAATTAAATTTGTAGAATTCATAAGAAAACTCTGAATTTTTTGTGTCTTTTTTGTTTGCACAATAAACTATAAAACTACCACGAATTCTAATACAAAACCTTCAAATTTTTTTTCAAATTCTGACCAGAATGAATTTTTTAATAGTATTTAATTATTTTTAAAAGTTTTAATACAATTATTTTGATAAATAACAAAATTCTTTACAAAAATTCAATTATTTTTAGGAATTTAAAAAAAATTCTTTACAAAATTCGATTATTTTCATAAGTAACAATATTCATCACAAGAATTCAATTATTTTTAAAAGTTGTAATAAAATTTTTTGAAGAAATTCAATTATTTTTAAAAATTTGAACTTATATTTTGTCAAGAATTCAATTGTTTTTATAAATATCAAAATTTTTCGCTAAAAATTCAATTATTTTCAAAAATTTAAATAAAATTCTTTGCAAAATGTCAATTATTTTTCAAAAGTTTTTCACAATTCAATGATTTTCAATATTTAATATTTTCATAAAATTTATCAAATAATTTAATTATTGAACAAAATTTTTAAAATACAATTCTACGTAAACATTCAATTATTTTCATAAATGATAAAATTTCATTTAGGAATTCAATTATTTTCGTCGCAAAATTTCCAATATTTTTAATACAATTTTAAATAAATTTAAGATTTAAATAAATTCAAATTTAAGAAACATTCCATTATTCAATAAAATAATAAAATTCGTTGCAATAATTTAATTATTTTCATAAATAACTTTTCATTCGTCACAGGAAATTAATTATTTTCAAAATTTTTTAAGTAATTTTGCAAAAGAATTCAATTATCTTGATAAACAACAAAGTTTTCCACATAAAATCAATTATTTTAAGGAACTTTAATAAAATTCTTTTCAAAAATTTAATTATTTCGATAAATATTAAAATTCATTGGAAGAATTTAATTCTTTTGAAAACTAATGAAATACTTTTCGAAAATTAAATTATTTTCAAAAGTTTTTAAAAATTCACGTTAAGAATTAAATTACCTTTTTTATAAATAGATAGCGAAAATCTTCTTAAGAATTAAATTATTGTCAGAAATTTTAATAATATTCTTGGCAAAATTTCAATTATTTAAACGAAATTTAATCAAAATTCTTCTCATGAATTCAATTATTTTCATAAATTATTATTTAATTTCTTCTCATGAATTCAATTATTTTCATAAATTATTTTTTAATTTCTTCTCATCAGGAATTCAATTATTTAAAAAAAAATTTAATAAAACTCTTCAAAAAGTTTTCAATTATTTTCAAAAATTGTTATAAAATTCTTTAATTTGATAAATTTCAGTAAAATTTTAATTAAGTTCCTTAAAAGAAATTAATTATTTTCAAAAGTTGTTAATAAAATTCTCTGTAAAAATTAAATTCTAAGAAACATTCAATTATTGAATAAATTATTTTTTTTTTGTATTTAAATAATCGAATTCTCGTATAATTTTCTAATAAAAATTGATTTAAAAATGAATAATTTCAGTTAAAATTTTAGATAATAATTAAATATTAAAAGCATTATTAGAAGGAATATTTAGAAATAATTGGATTTTGAAAAGGTTTCGAATTCAAATCTTTGAAAATCAGAATTTTTCGTACTTTTAATTAATAATTCTGCGTAGAATTTACTTTATTTTATAATTAATTCACTGGGTTATTTTTAATTACTATAAAAGCATAAAGAAACCGTGTCTTCGACTCGGAGTGATCAACTTCTTCATGTTTTATAATAATATTCTGATAAGTTATTGAATTTCAAAAGATTTAAATTTGAAATTTTTGAAAATCTTAACTCCTATGGAAAAATAACAATGATTAAATATTTATTTAAAAAAGAAGTTGTTGATATTTTTGAATAATTTTACAATTAAAGAAATTTGTAAATAAATGTTTTAGAACATTTTTTTCAGCATCTAATAATTTTTAGAGTGAATCAGAATATTCTTTAATGGTCAGGGAAAAAGTTTAAATTTTGTCTGGAAATCAGGGAAAAGTCAGGGAAAAACGAAATTAAATTTTTTTTGGCAACTTGAATTAGGAAGAAAAAGTTTTTAATTGAAGACGAAGGAAATAAATTTCGTTCTGATTTTCATAATTTTTTAGGGACACAAATAATTAGATGGGAAAAAATTTTTATTTGAATATGAATGAAATAAATTTAGTTTATTTTTAAATGTTCAGATTTTCATAACTTTTTAAAGATGCACAAATAATTAGGAAGAAAACATTTGTATTTGAAGATGAAGGAAATAAATTTCGTTCACTTGAACGTTTAAATTTTCATATCATTTTTAGGGACACAAATAATTAGGAGGAAAAAAAAAATGTTGTAGAGTAAAATTGTCTAGTAAATGTCGGGAGAAAATTGTAAAAGAAAATTGATAAATGTGTTGATTTCTCATATATTCAAAGCCCATTATCGAAGGGGACAAATTTCCGTGTCTAATTAGGGAGACGAAATTTCTAGGCGAACCTTTAAGAAGCCGTAAGTCATTCGACAAGAGGAGACGACCCTTGACACGAGAATTTTGAAACGTCTTTCCAAGGAGGTCTTTCAGGGGTCCATTTTTTTGCTAACCAAAGCCCATGTGTGGAAACAGGCTTGAACACCCCCATAAAGAGCTTCACAGATCGACCAATTCTAACCGTCAATTGGGGTGTGTTGTGGTTCGTGGGAAAGACGAAGTTGACCTGAAATATATTGAACACGATTCTTGAATTTAAGACCAAAGTTATCATTAGGTTTTTGATGAGGTACAAAAGGGAAAATTATATTTTTTGACGGAGAATTGTTTTGGGAGAATTTTTCCTTTCGGGTTTATTTCATTTGGAGAATTAGAATTAAGGAAATTTGATAGATTTGGCGTTGAGTGTTGGACAAAACTTATTCTGTCTTCCTTCTTCTTAGAGTACATGTGTGCAACATCCCTAAGACGTTCGTCTCTCCCTCAAGGGCGTAGAATCATTTTAAATCCCTTTCCAAGAAGTTATTTGAGAAAAATAAACAAACGGTTTGAAAATAAGCGTTTTTTTCTTAATGGAAATGGGAGAGGAGTGGGGGGAGAACATAACAAGCAAAAAAAAGGAAAATAAATTTGTCTGTTTTAAAATATAGGAAAAAATGAGTAAGAGTTTTTCCGAGCTTATTGTAACACACGCTTTGTTTGTTTTAAGAAACTGGATTTTTTTTTGAAAATGTGTAAACTTTCGAAAACATACGATTAACATAAACGTTGAAGATTTTATTTGGTTTAAATTTTTTATTTTTAATGTCGATTTTTATATTTTATTTTTCATTTTTGGGGATTTTTTGATTTTTCTTTTTGGATTTTGTGGAACTGCATTTTTATTTTTTTGTATTTAATTTTTATTTTGAATTTCTTTTTTCATTAAAGTTGTCTGAATCTTTTTTTATTTTCAAAATACACTGACAATATTTATTTCATTAAAAATAATCGATTGCTTGAGTAAATTATTGTTGAATAAATAATTACTTTATCATATAATTTTTATTTGATTTCTTCATTTATTAATTAAATGTTTGCCAAAAGGTAAAATTAAACAAATAAAAAATCATTGACCCAAATAAAAGTTATATTGAGAAAAATAAAAAATACTTTGACACAATTAAAAATTTTTTTGTTACAAATAGGAATTTTTTTAAATAAAAAAATTATAATATTCACAGCGGTTTTTAACAAAAAGCATATAAAAAAAATTTCTGTATGAAATGCAAAAGTTTCTGATTTGAATAGAAATTTTCTGATGTAAATAAATGGAAAAATTTATTAATTCAAGTTTTGTTAAAGTTTTGTTAGTTTTGCTGAAATTTTGATAAAGTTTTGCGAAAGGAAACATATATTTATACCTGTTTAGAAAATTATTAATAATTATAAGTAATTAAGCAGAAGCTTCCGTTAATTAATTATCACTGATAAGGGAAAGTATAAAAATTTCAAACACAAATTAAGAAAAGTTGTTTACTTAAAAAGCTTATTAGTATGTAATATATTGATAATGAAAAATCAGCAAACGAGTACAAGCATTAATTACATAATGAAATATATATTTTTCTATTTTGTAATTTTTTTTTGTATTTAAAATTAGATACACATAAATGAATATACAGAAACCTGCTTTTTAAATCCAGTCCCATTGGGATTTTATATACACAGTGAATCCTTTCGAACACATATATCTATAGAAAATCTCTTTCGGAATTTATATATCATATTTTATAAAAGCCAACTCACCAATTGCTATACAGGTTTCCTAATCATAAATTGTAGATTCCACATTCAAAAAGTTGAAAGATAAACCTTCAAATCCGGATCCAGATTTGAATATATCATTATGAGATTTTATTATAGCGAAGAATATACATATACAAAAATTTTGAGAAATTTAAATTATCTCTCTTTAAATAATTAACCATTATTTTCTCAGCTTTTTTCTATTTTTTTTCAAAGTAGACATTTATTTTGAAAATAATGCTAATATATTATTGAAATGGTACCTACTATATTTTATTTAATTATTACGAATCATGCTGACTCATATATTGGTTCCATTTTTATGTGACTGGTTTATTTTTACATACAGAATAAAAAGTTTCTTTATATTAAATTTTTCTAAATTTAAATTGAATACTCTAAGTTTTGTGGGTTGAAGGTTTTTCCCTGCAGACACGACTCTCTGCAAATGATTGAATTTCTTTATAGGCTTTTTATTTTAAACAATGATAATGTTGGTGAATATATATTTTTGGTATTTGTGGTCAGGATGATTTTAACATTCAGTTATTCACTCTCTGCACTGATGACTCATCTTTTGTCGTTGTCATTTTTTTTCTCTTTTCTCTTCAAAGATGCAACTTTGGTATTTAAATAAAGCAGGAACTTGTATTATTTACTCTCGAAAATCCTTTGTATTCGAGTAGGTTTTTTTGTTCTGTTTAAACTTTGTGGGATTCCTGACGAAATTTTTAAAAACAAATTAAAATAATTTATTGTTAATTTATTTTGATTGTTTAGAAAATTCTTTTTTGGGATTATTTTTAAAGAATAAGATGCTTTTTCGATTCTTTTTCGAAAAATATGCTGTTCGTGAATAAAAATTTTCATTCGCGTATAAAAAAAAATTTTCGCATTTAGTAATGAGAACCAAAATTTTTAATTACATTAACAAAATTTTATTTTTTAAGACAAAAATCCTAATAAAAAAAATTGGTTAATATTAGACCTCGCGCTCATCTACTAAAACCTACAATTTACTATACTTTTTTTACGATTTGCTACTATTTGGATACTTTTTTTTATTTGTTACACTAAAAGCTACTTTTTTCCATGTTTGAGAATTTACACTACTTTAAATTTGTTAACATAGTTGAAATAAAAAAAATTATTTAAAAAAATTTTAATAAAGTCAATGGGTAAAATTTTTTAAATTTTAATAGAATTTTTTAATACGATTCAATTATTTTCACAAATTTTTCGTAATTTAATGATTTTTAATATCTACTATTTTAATTAAAAATTTCCCAAAAGAATTTAATAATTTTCAAATATAAAACAGCATTTTCCTAATATTTTTCGAAAAAAATCAATTATTTAAATAGATTTTTATAAAATTTTTCGCAAGAATTCAATTATTTTTATAAATAATAAAATTCTTTTCAGGAATTCAATTATTTTTTAAAATTTTAATAATAATCGTTGCAAGAATTCAATTATTTTTATAAATATTATACAATTTGCAAAGAAATTTAATTATTTAAACACAATTTACATAAAATTTTTTTTTTAAAAGATTTTTTTTAAATTCTTCTCAAAAATGCAATTTTTTAAAAAGTTTTATTAAAGTTCGGTGACAAAAATTCAATTATTTTCATAAATAATAAAACTCATCGCAGGATTTCAATTATTTAAATAAATTCCGCTAAAAATGCACCTTTTCTTAAAAATTTTAATAAAATTCTTTATAATAGTTGAATTGTTTTCAAATATAATTTTAATAAAACTTTGGTATAATTTGTTTCTTAGAGTGTAATAATTATTTTTAATTCATTAGTAATTACATTTCTTTAATGAATTTAATTATTTAAAAATTTTTAATGCAATTCTTCGAAAAAATTCAATTATTTTAAAAAATGTTAATAAAATAATTTATAACACGGAGAAAACTGGAGTATTCAACTAACTATCTGGAGGGACAAACAGACTATATTTGAGGTTAAGTTTTTCGTAACAATCTCGGAGGGATAAATAGACACTCCGATGATTAATTTGACGAAAATAATTTCATTTTCGTTGAACTTTCTAATAAGAATTGATTTAGAATTGAATAAAATAAAATAAGTAAAATTTTGAATAATTTTATTTAAAATTTTCAAAAAAAAAAAAAAAAAAAAAATGATTCAATTTTGAAAGAATTACTTTTGTAGTTTTTAGAAATAGTCAAATTTCAAAAATGCGTTAAATTGAAGTCATTTGAAATATTTTAATTCATGTAGGCAAAATAAATAGGTATTTAAATATTTATTTAAAAAAAATTATACTATTTTTGAATGTAATTAAGAAATTATAAAAAAATTGAATTGTCAACTTTAATTTTTCGATAGCTACTTTTTTTACTACACGGAGAGAGAATATATATTAAATTTTGTGAAAGTATTTAACAAATTGGGGGAAAAAGTACGACAAAGCGAAATTTTGATATAAAAGATATCGAACTTTAAAAAAACTTCTGTGGAATTTAATAAAGTTATATTAGAACTTAATTAATATTCTTGATATTTGTTATAATTGTACTAAATTTCACATAAGTTTTTTTAAAATTTAGTATTTTTTATATCAAAATTTCTCTTTGTCGCACTTTTCCCCAATTTGTAAAATACTTTTACAAAATTTAATATATTATTTTCTCTCCATGTACTTTTTTTCTGCCTTCAAGCTATTTGTTTTTTAAATTAATTGTCGAGTACGTAGCCTGAAATACAAAAACTTAGTTTAAAGGGAAACCAAAGCTACTTTTTTTAAATTAATTATCGAGTACGAAGCCTGAAGTACAAAAACTTGGTGTAAAGTGAAACAAACTTTTTCCCAAAGTCTAACAATATTCTTTAAAAATAACATCCAACAAAAAATACTATTTTATTTGAAAAATACACCCGCACAAAGGAAAAATCTAATATAGTGGGTGAAAAATGCAAAAAAAAAGTCGAGAAGAAAAGAAAATATTCTTTAGTTAAAATTTTTGATTTGTGTCCCACACACCACAAGGGTAGTAGATATTACGTCTGCCTAGTCACAAATGAATCAGAATAGTGTGCATATAAATTCAAGATCATATAGAGGGTTCTCTCTATCCCAATGTCAGATCAAAAAAAATCTAAAAGTATAACTATATAACTGTCGGAATTATAGTGAAAGGTCACGGTGAATTTTCACCCCTCTTACATACAATTTCCTCTACTCTCAGAGAGAATGAGAGAGAAAGAGAGAGAGAGAGAGGAAAAAAAATTCGGGAACCATCCTTGAAGTGGATTCGGGTGCATTCACAGCCTCCACAAACGCCTCGCCAGGTAGATATGTGTGTGCATTCGATTCCCCCGTGGATAAATAAATATACGGGTCGGGCTCACAGGTGTCTCATAGAATAATAAAGGAGGGACACGTGAGTAAAATACTGGGGTCGCCTCTCTCCCCCCTTTTCTCCCCTTCTAACTGCACGAAGAAATGGGTCTAAAGTTTTGGACCCTTCTTTTTTCTTTTTTGGTCCAGAGAAAGAGAGAGAAAGAGAAAGAAGCTTCTTATAATCTATATCTTTTTATCTCCGAGATCCCCCTCTCAGTTTTTTGTGTCGTGACCTGCCGTTACACACCCCCGTTTTATACCCTTATAATGAAACAGGGATGAAAGCAGGTGCTGCCTCCTACGAATAAGGACTTAAAAAAAAGAAATCCCAGTGGCGTAAAATTTATTTATTTTTCAATTGAATTTTTTCTTTTTTTTTTACCTTCCCCTCTCTACACACGTAATAATTACATTCAAAAGAGACAAAAAAGAGTGAGAACCAAGGACAAGTTCTTTTTTCTTTTCCTATCTTACCGCTAAAAAAAAGAGATGAATATTTTTTTCAGTTTAAACAGGGCTCGAACTAGGTCCGTAAATTCCGTAAAAGTCCGTAACTTTGCTTGAAGTCCGTAAAAGTCGGTTTTTTTAAAAAAAGGTCCGTAAAGTACGTAATTTGATTGAAGAAGCAATAAAAGTTCGTAAATTTAACTATATATAATTTATAGAGTTTTTGAAAAGTTACAAATATGTAATAGCAAAAATTCAATTATTTGAATAATTGCAAAAATTCAATTATTTAAATAATTGCAAAAATTCAATTATTTAAATAATTTCAAAAATTCAATTATTTCCAAAAGTAATAAAATTCTTTGCAAAAACTAAATAATGGTAAAAAATTTTTAAAAATTCTCATCAAAATTTCAATTATCTTTATAAATAATAAAATTCTTCTCCGAAATTCAATTATTTTCAAAAATTATAATAAAATTCTCCCTAAAAATTCAATTATTTATAATACAATTTTAATAACATTTCATGAAAGAATTCAATTTTAAAAAAAATTTTTAATAACATTTTTCGAACAGCATGTGATTGTTACAGAATTGAATGTTAATTTTTTCGACCACTTTTCTCTTAAAATATTAAATAAATTAAGCTATTTTTTTGTGAATAACTCTAAAATATCATAAAGAAGGGCAGTGTGATGTGAAAAAGTTTTAATATTTTTAAAATTATTTATTAAAAAATAACTTTAAAATTATCAGTTCTCAAAATCACTTTTAATCAATTTCTCGTCTCTTCCGATTTCAAAGTATTTTTTTATAATTTATTTTAGAATTATTAAAACTTTTGCACATCACTGCTCTTCTTTATTATATTTTAGAGTTATTCACAAAAAACTAGCTTAATTTATTTAATATTTTAAGAGAAAAGTGGTCGAAAAAATTAACATTGATTTCTGTAACAGTCACATGCTGTGAAATAATGCAATTATTTTCTAAAATTTTAATAAATCCTTCGAAACAAATCAATTATTTTTGTAAGTAGTAAAATTTATCGTAAGAATTAAATTATTTTTCATAAGTTTTTTTAGGAATTATTCAATTATTTTCATTACAATTTTTAAAAAATTCAATTGTATTCAATAAATTAATACAATTTTAATCAAATTCCTCGAAAAATTTAATTATTCTTAAAAATTTGTTGATATAATTCTTTATGAGAATTCAATTTAAAGAAGCATTCAATTATTCAATAAGTTATCGATTTTTTTTATTTAAATAATTGAATTCTCGTTGGATTTTCTATTAAAAATTTATTTAAAAATGAATTTCAATATACAATTTTATAGATAATAATTGAATATTAAAAGCATTACCATTACCAAACGGTGAAGACTATTAAATAAATAAAGTGTTTTTGAAGAGCCCAAAAATAATGAAGCTAAATGCCATAAAAAAGAAGAAGAAATGTTGAATTTTAAGAAATTCGGTTTTTCGAATTTTTGATAATTTTAGATTTTTTACCAAAGGGTGGAGACTATTTAATAAGTAAAGTATTTTCCAAAAGCACAAAAATAATGAAGCTAAATCCCATAAAAGAGAGGAAAAAATGTTGAATTTTAAGAAATTCAGGTTTTTGAATTTTTTGGTAATTTTCGATAATTTTCGATTTTTTACCAAAAAATCAAGACTATTAAATAAGTAAAGTATTTTCCAAAAGCACAAAAATAATGAAGCTAAATCCTATAAAAGAGAGGAAAAAATGTTGAATTTTAAGTAATTCATGTTTTTGAATTTTTTGGTAATTTTCGATAATTTTCGATTTTTTACCAAAAAATCAAGACTATTAAATAAGTAAAGTATTTTCCAAAAGCACAAAAATAATGAAGCTAAATCCTATAAAAGAGAGGAAAAAATGTTGAATTTTAAGAAATTCGGATTTTTGAATTTTTGATAATTTTAGATTTTTGACTAAAGGGTGGAGACTATTAACATGGTGTTTAACGGTCAGGGAAGTCAGGGAATGTAAGAGAATTCCATTGAAAGTCAGGGAAATTTCTAAAAATTTATACAAAAATTAAGATTTTTGGGAGTAAAAATTTTTTTAATCTAACAGAACTTAGAAGATTTTTATTATCGTTTGTATCTATCGTTAGATATTAATTTATTGTTAAATATGTCAGTTACCATATTTTTGTCCCAAGAAAGCTGAAATAAAATTAGTAAAAAGTCAGGGAATTATTTTCTCAATCCTTGTTAGACACCCTGATTACTAGCATAATATTTTTAGAAATTCTAAGTTTTTATTTTTTAATATTTATTTAATTGAAATTTCTTAAAATTGAATATTGTAAACAAATGGATTTGAAAATTGTCAACGAATTTTTTCGAAAATTATTAAAAATAATCGATTTAAAGAAGAATGTTAGTTAAAAATTCTTGTAAATAATAATTGAATTGTAAATGAATTTATCACTCGGTCATTTTAAATTATTATAAAATATGACGAAATCGATCACTCCGAGTCGAAGACTTGGAGTTATCGATATCTTCATGTTTTATAGTTATAAAAAATTTAATATTTATAGTTTTAAGTAAAATGTTCTTTTATTTGACTCGGACTGGTTATATTTTTGTCAGATTGGTCCCTAATTGGTCCGTAATTTTTCATTTTTATCCCGAAAGTCCGTATATTTTGAAATACTTTCACCGGTTCGAGCCCTGTAATTGAAGCAAAAATTGAAATTTAGAACATAAAAAATCTGTTTAATGTCAAAGTTGTCAAATATTTTCTTCTTGTAAAAAAAAATTGACCTCATCATTTATCAGTTTAGAAAAGGCATTTGCCACTTTGCAAATATCGTATTGAGTATATACGCACGTCAATCTAGTTGACTATTAATAATAACTTATCAACAATAACTCAGTAACATTAATTCTGAAAAGCGAACAGATTTCTCTCTCGCAGGTATTATATAGTCATCAGTGTTCTAATGTATATATGTATATACAAGGAAAGTGAAATTTCAAGTTGCACAATATGATTTGGACAAAACATTATATTATTATAAGACAATCTTGAAGTTATAGACTTTGTTAGAAACTCACGGGGAAGACTATAGCTTCCGACTTTCGTTTGTTCGTTCCCTGTGCTAGAGATCAGGTGAGAATTCAAGACGGAGAAAGTGCTTTTCGGTATATGAGAAAGAAGACAGTCATAGTCAATCCTTTATATATACATTTCTAATATATATTATATACTTTTCTATGTATATATATATTTTTATGTATGTATATATTTTCCAATATGTATAGACACGTATTCGTACTTTGAACACATATATATTCTTATATCTTGGAGACTCGAAGAGCAAAAGGTAAACGCGAACAACTTTCTGCGAAGGCAAGCCGCGCAGCATCCAATGAACTGGGGAGCGACCTAAGGAAATTGTCGAGAGTCGACCGGTTTCTTCACCAATCGCTGAATAAGACGATGTCATCGTGCCAAGAAAAGTGGCATTTATTCCCTCTTGCCAGAAGGATATTTCAGTATACACATATATTTCTTATCGAGATTAGTCTCTTGTTTCGACATCCCTAATGTACCAACTTTGCTCTCCATAATCAAATTGTGTGGCTCTTCCCTTTTATCTTCCAACAGTTTATGCCATTTGTCACATTCATTTCTGTTCTTTGTATATATGTATAAAAAAGAAAAAAAAATTCTCGATGGCAAATTAAATGTCAATTTTTGTTTCCTCTTATTCGCACTTGTCTATTTTTTAGGGGGTGGAATGTCGAGTTACTTCAGTACAGTAAATAACCAAAAAAAAAATTAGTAATATAGAAATTTTATATAAAAATTAATGAAATAATGATTTTATCACTCGGCCATCTTTAATTATTATAAAACACAAAAAAATCGATCTCAATATTCATGTAGAAATTTTACGAAATTTGTACAGGATATTTTCAGTAAAGACTATTTAAACTAAATAAATAATTTTTAAATTGAAATAAAAATTTAGTTGATTTTTAACAAATTTTCCGTTCATAGAAAATATTTTGTTTTCTCAAAGCAATAATACATTCAACGAAAATTTTGCTTGTTCCAAAATAGAGTTTTTTTTCCAAGTGCAAGAAAAAAAATAGTACAGAACAAAAAGTAATTTGAAAAAAATCGCACAAAACTGGCAAATATCGCAGATATATTCAAGAGAAGTTCAATAACTAAGGATTCCACATATGAAAACGGACATAGCGACGCCTCTGACCGGTTCTCAGGGAGCTTAATGTAGTCAAATTTGCACCAAGTCATTCACAAACCAATATGTGCAAGCAATATCCGGTTTTATGGAAAAGTTTTCATGCAACGGCCTCTGGGAACAAAACTGGTTTTAGCATCTTTTACATTTTTCTGGCTCATTATTAGATACATCATTTCCATAACAATCACTATAGACATTTTAGTTCTTGACAAAATATTTTGCACTTTTTCACTCAAACTCTTATTTTTGTGTGTATATTTTTTTCTCATCTCATCTTTTTTCTTTTTGGTTTTGTTTTCTTGTTTTGTTGTAAATTAAATTTCTCGTTTCTATTCTACCGGTTATTTTGTATACACGTAACTTTCTTAAAGGATGAGTTTTTTTTTTGGGGTAACAGTTTAGAATCGAATTTCAAAACACGAGCATTTCTGTGAATTCTTTTTTTCATTTCGGTAAACATTTTTGCAATTAATTTAGTGTTTTAGACATTTTTGGAAATTGGTTAAAATAGTGGATCAAAACTTTTGGTTTCCTTATAGAAACAAATCAATTTTTATTTAATTTCTGATTCAGTATCAGAATAATTATAATTTTTGTAACTTTTTTAATTTTCAATTTTACAGGGTTGCCACAAAAATTTAATTTTGTTTTTCCCTGATTTTCAAACAAAATTTTAACTTTCCCTGACTAGAAAAAAATATTCTGATTCACTTTAAAAATGATTAGATGCTGAGAAAAATGTTCTAATACATTTATTTACGAATTTCTTTAATTGTAAAATTATTCGAAAACATTAACAGCTTCTTTTTTAAATAAATATTTAATCATTGTTATTTTTCCATAGAAATTAAGATTTTCAAAAATTTCAAATTCAAATCTTTTAAAACTCAACAACTTATAAGAATATTATTATAAAACATGAAGAAAGACTCGGAGTGATCGATTTCTTCATGTTTTGATAATAATTAAAGATAACCCTGTAAAATAATAATAAAATAAAATTAATTCTACGCAGAATTGTTAGTTAAAAGTACGAAAAATTGTGATTTTCAAAGAATTGAATTCGAAACCTTTTGAAAATTCAATTTTTTCTAAATATTCCTCCCTCATGCTTTTAATATTTAATTATTATCTAAAATTTTAACTGAAATTATTAAATTTTGAATCAATTTTTATTAAAAAATTCTACAAGAATTCAATCATTTATATACAAAAATAAATAATTTATTCAATAATTGAATATTTCTTAGAATTTTATTTTTACAAAGAATTTTATTAACTACTTTTGAAAATAATTAATTTCTTTTCGGGAATTTAATTAAAATTTTACTAAAATTTATCATATTAAAGAATTTTGTAACAATTTTTGAAAATAATTGAAGACTTTTTGAAGAATTTTATTAAAACTTTTTTTAAATAATTGAATTCCTGAAAAGAATTTAAATAATAATTTAATTCTTAACAGAAATTTTTAAAAAATTTTGAAAATAATTTAATTTTCGGAAAGTATTTTATTAGTTTTCAAAATTGAATTCTTATGATGAATTTTGATATTTATCGAAATAATTGAATTTTGGAAATGAATTTTATTAAAATTCCTTAAAATAATTGATTTTATATGGAAAACTTTGTTGTTTATCAAGATTATTGAATTCTTTTGCAGAATTACTTAAAAGTTTTTGAAAATAATTAATTTCCTGTGACGAATAAAAAGTTATTTACGAAAATAATTGAATTATTGCTACGAATTTTATTATTTTATTGAATAATGGAATGCTTTTTAAATTTGAATTTATTTAAATCTTAAATTTATTTAAAATTGTATTAATAATATTGAAAATTCTGCGATGAAAATAATTGAATTCCTAAATGAAATTTTATCATTTACGAAAATAATTGAATGTTAGCATAGAATTGTATCAAAAATTTTGTTCAATAATTAAATTATTTAATAAACTTTATGAAAATACTGAATATTAAAAATCATTGAATTGCGAAAAAATTTTGAAAATAATTGAAATTTTGCAAAGAGTTTTATTTAAAGTTTTGAAAATAATTGAATTCTTGGCGAATAATTTTGCTATAAAGATAATTGAATTCTTGACGAGATATTCGTACAATTTTTTAAAAATAATTGAATTTCTTCGAAGAATTTTATTACTTTTGAAAATAATTAAATTCTTGTGATGAATATTGTTGTTAATAAAAATAATCTAAATTTGAAAAGAAATTTTTTTAAACTCCTAAAAATAATTGAATTTTTGTAAAGAATTTTGTTATTTATCAAGATAATTGCATTAAAACTTTTGAAATAATTAAATAATATTAAAAAATTCATTCGTTCATTTTTCCAGTACTTTTAATAAAAATCCCTGATTTTCCTGACCAATTATACTTTACTGAATTTTTCCTGAATTCCCTGATTTCACTGACCTGTGGCAAGCCTGTTTTATTAAAATTGTAATGAAAATAATTTAATTCTTATAAAGAAATTAATGAAAATTTTTGAATTTAGTTATCTGAAGCAAATTTTTAGTTGAATCAAACGAGCGTTTCAAAATCAAAATAAATGCATTGGCATTTATTAGAGTTAATTCATGTAAAATTTAGTTCTTTTAAATAATTTTTTTTAAGTTAAGTAATAACTTAAGTTATGTAATAACGATAAAAATTATCGTCCATCATTTGAACGTGTTCGAAACTTTAGGAACATCTTGAATCGACTTTTTTTTCTCTCAAGAAGGTCGAGTCTTAATATTTGTACATTATTACGTCACGAAGATCTGCAAATACGATCTTCAATTTTCTTAGGACTCTTCCAATTTTTTTTTCGGAAAAATCCTTACAATTTTACACCAGCTGTAAAATTTCTCTCCCTATGAAAACTAAGAGAAAAGAACAAACGTCAATTCGTAGGCCTTAAAAATTTACAACAGTTGCTTCAAAGAGATCATAAAGTGTTTCAAAAAAAAAAAGGAAAAAAACGGAAAATACCTTCTCTATTGCGTTTGAAAGTGAAACTTTTTTACATCCTTATAAGTTTTTTTTCCTCTCTTTTCTTTATTGTCAGAGATACATTGTAAAAGTATATTGCTTTATTTATATGGTATGGGCTGTCAAGGAACATGTATGACGTTGAAAGTTTTTGGTGAATTGTGGTTAACTATATACATTATATACGTTAAGAGTAAGGATCGGTTTGTATCAGCGATGATACAACCATAGGCCTCTTAAACTCTGGCTCTTAACTCTTCGGCTTGAGGCGAGCGTGGACCAGGCACGGCCATATTTCTGACCTTGAAGGGATAAAAAATCTTCAAGACGAGGCTTGGGGCGCCCTCTTTCTCATTCTATCCTTATAACTCTCGCGCTCTCTCGCACTCTCATCTGAGTTCTTTTTTTTCGTTTTTTTCTTTTTCCTTTTTTCTTTTTTTTTTTTGCTTCTTTTCTTGAGGGGCGTCTCGACCTCTCGCTCTCGTGGGTATCACTCTCTCTTTCTTCGCAGGGCTGTAGTGAAAATCACAGTCTTATTTAAAATTTTATTTTTCTATTTTCCGATTGGAAATATTGGAAAAATGAATTTTTTGGTTTGATTGTTTTTTTGCAATTATTGTAAAAACAAAAATAATCAGAGAGAAAAATAAAAACAAAATTTTTTTAAATATGTACTTTCTCTAAAAGTATATTTTAGTTTTTTAAGTGATAAAAGGAGAAATTTTAGTGAAAAAAATCTCAAAAGGTTCTAACGTTCAAATATTTTTTCAATATAATTCTTACGAAGAATTACTGATTGTAATTGAAAATTGAAAACGTAAGTAAAACGTTTCGAAATTTTATTTGTTTGATACGTAACGCAATATTAAAATTGCGATTTGAAATTAAATTTCAATTTGGTTTGATTTGGAATGAATTTCAATTTGATTTAATTAGAATTTGAATTTCAATTCGATTTTAAGTTGAAATTTAATTCTAATTCGATTTGAATTTGAAATGAAATATTTAAAACAAAATTAATTTCATTCAATCGAACGTTGAGGACTTTCAGGACATTGCGAAGAATTTTACTTTTTATCAAATATTTAAAAAATTAAATTTTTTTCATTAAATACTATAAACTAAATTTAATTATTAAATTTAGAATAGTTTGATTAGAATAATGATTAGAATTATATAGATTAGAATAATAATAATTTTGTTAAAAATAATATTTTCTGAACTTTAATGAATAACTTTTAGTAAATAAAAAATACTTTCGTAGAAAACTTTAGAAATTCTTTAAGAAATGGAATTTTTTTTACATTACGTAAAAGAATTTTTATTTGATCGAATAATCAATGAGGTGAATTGTAAATTTTTATTTAAAAATAAGTGTTTGACAAATATGGCAAATTATTTTAAAAGAAATATTCGGTGAAATAGAAATTCTATTAGTTTCTTTATTAAAATTTTGTTGAATATTTTGAGAAGTAAAAATAAATGTGAAGTTTAAAATTACAGTCGTTTCAGAAAGGTGCTTTTTATTTTAGAATTTCTCTAAGAAACAAAATTCAAAATTTCTTAAAAATTGCAGAAAAATATTTTTATTTTTGTAAAAAGCAAACAAAAAATTTTTACTTTTCTTTTACTAAAAGAAAATATTAATCAAATTTAAAAAAAAAATTGTACAGTTTGAGGACAATATTGATAAAAAATGAAGTTTTGGTAGAAAAAATTCTAAATTTTATCAACTATTGCAATTTTAATTGTAATTTTATTGATTTAATTAATTAATTAATTAATTAATTTCATTAACAGACAGCAGTGGCGTTTAAAGTAAAATGTACGAAAGTTCAAATGAACGACGATATTTGTATAACTTTTTTTAATTCGAATTTAATGTACAAAATATTGTTCTTATAATTAAAAAATTAGTTTTTAACTAATTTTCAAGTAAAACTTTTCATTTTCCATTAAAAAAATAAGAAAAAACGAAAAAAAAAATTTTTTATTTTAGAATAAATTTTCAGTTAAAATATTTTTCATTTCAGTCTAGTAATTTTTAAAATTATTGGATCGCAGAAAAATATTTCGTTTATTTGAACGTTTAAAACTTCAGAAAAATAGCACAAATTACTAATATTAGAAACAATTTTTCTAAAATTTCTAAAAACTTTTGATAAAAAAATTATAATTTCTCATATAAAACTTTCGTATTTTAACAAATTGTTCCTAAATTGGAGAAAATTTTTTTAAATTTTATAATTATTTCCCTTCAACGTGGTTTTTATCTAAAATTTGTCTTAACTTTGCTCCAAAATCAATGAAAATTGTCTTTAAAAAAGTTGCTATCTTAAGATAAGTCGCCTATTTTTCCTGGAATAAAACTTTTCATTTTACAATTAGAAAAATATGAATAGAATAAAAAAAAACAAAATTTTAAACACTAATACTTTTGAAAAAAAATAGTGAAACTAAAAAATTATTCAAGGGAATTTTCTATTTTCTCTACAATAATTTTTTTCTAACAATTCACTCTTATTAAAAAACTAAAACCATTTTGTTATATTTGAACAAGTTAAAATAAAATTATAGAAATTTTTTAAAATTCATTCTTGTTGTACGTTTTAAAAAAATTTTTGCTTTTCAGAAATACTTTTAAAGCCTAAAAGAACTCGATGTACATAATTAATTTAAGCAATTAATAATTAAAATAATTTAAGTAATTTTTTTAGATGCGACATTGAATTGTTTAAAGTATTATTTTCTACGAAAATGCATTTAAAATGATCCAAAAATTTTGAGCGTTCAAATGAATGAGATATTTTTCATAGAAAATATTTTCAAAGATTGCAAAAAAATTGAAATCTTAAATTTTATTATTTATATGCGTCACGAATAAAAATTTATGACCCAAAATTATTATAAGAAAATTTTAATTTGAAGAAGAAATAAATAAATTTTATTTATCTGAACGTTCAGAACTTGAGGAACATTTAAAGTTTAATTAAATTTAAGGAAGAATTGTGTAGATTTAAATGTTAAATTGTTATTTTCTACCAAATTTTTACTGATGCATTAGTAGAAAAAATTTTTTTACTGAAAAAGCAGAAACTGATATAAAAGCTAAATGTCAATCATTAATTCTAATAATTTACACTTTCAATACTGAACGAGATTTATGTTCCTAAAGTCTCGAACGTTCAAATGAACGACAATATTTTTTTTCAGATGGTAAATTTTTGAAAAATATTCGAGCAGAAGAAAATTTTCATTCATTCTAAACATTTAAATTATATTAGCAAAAATTCAGATTTAGATAGTTGTGTAGTAGCTGGTACTGGTTCAACTTTTGTTCCGATTGTCGGATTTTTCCTGAAAATTTTCATTGTACAGTATATTTTGCAATAATCCGCAGATAATAGTGAACCACAGAACTGTAATTCAATATATTGTATATAAAAAGTGTAATTAGCGTTGTTTCTTGGAAATATTTTCGTCGGGGTGGAGCCAGAAATGGAGAGTATTTGAAAGGTCAATTGTTCGATAAATGTATAGGAGAAATAAATTTAGTTTTGCCTTTATATATATTGAAAAGTTGTGTAGATTAATTGGGATCCATTAAAGAGAATGTACAGCCCTGATTCTGCATCAGCAGAATATTGCAACTGTCTCTGTCTGTCTCGTTAGGTTCTTATCTTAAACTCGCTCCGTTCTTGGCGATACCCATCGAGAGCCTTTCGCAAAAGGGGACTCAGTTACACGCATGTAATATGTGGCATGTGTGTGCCAGCGGGGTTATATCAATTTCTCTGCAATAACAGAACTTATGGTCCGAAGAAGTTGAATTGTGGTTTCTCTCTCTCTCTCTCTCACTCAATCGCACTCTCTTTCATCATAATATGTTCTTTAGTCTCTCCATCGATTTTACTGTAGTCAAATATATTTTTGTTACCAATTAAACCGACCAATTGATGTCAAATAATAGCCCTCACGTGACAATTGGTCCAATGATGTGACTTGACGTTTCTTTATTAGTTAGTTATTGCGTCCAGAGTGTATTTATGTGAAATTGGGTCATTCATTAAGAAAACGTCATTTGCTTTTTTATCAATTATGATTTGGTTAAGACTCGATTTTTTATGTGTTAGATTTTTAGTGTATGTTCGTCTGTAGGCTGTAAAAAAGAAGAGTTGAATTTTAACTCCCAATGGGATTTTACAAAAGTACTGTTTGTAGTAATAATTTCTTTTTGGAAGTCGATGAAAAATTTAGAGAGTTGAAATTTTACTTCCCTTTTCTAACTTCTTCTGTAAATGTATAGCTGCGAAATCACTCCCAAGGGGAATAATGATACTCTTTTTGTTTAACTTTTCGCAGGGTTGCCAAAGGTCAGGGAATTCAGGGAAGAGTCAGAGAAAGTAGAATTGGTCAGGGAAAAGTCAGGAATTTTTGTTAAAAATACTGAAAAAAATTAAATTTTTACAATTCATGAGAAAATCCTGAATTTTCGTGTTTTTTTGTTTGACTCATAAACTATAAAATTACCACAAATTCTAAAACCTTTAACTTTTTCTATTTCTGACAATAATTTCTTTTTAAATAACTTAATTCTTGAAGAACTATCATAAAATTATAACTCAGAAATTATTTAATGCATAATTTTACTTCAAATACTTCAAAATTAATTGAAATTTAATAAAGTTGCGTTTACAATTTTCATAAATAGATGAACTTCTTCAAAAGGTTTCAATTTAAAATTTTCTAAAATTTCAATTTTTAATGATTTTAATTAGAAATTTTAAGGAACTTAGATTTTTCTAAAATTTTAATAATTCAAATTCTTCTGAAATTATTTCAGTTTTTTAATAAATATTTAATTAATTATTAAAAATAATGAATTTATAAAAAAATTTTAGTTAAAAAAAACTAAAAGAATTGAATTTTGGAGAAATTTCAAATGATTGTAGAAATTCAATTATTTTCAAAAGTAATGAATATCTACGCAGCAATTTAATTATGTTCAAACATTTAAACAAATTCTAGTAAAAATTTCAATTAACTTTAAAAACAGTAAAATTCTTCTTCGAAATACAATTATTTTCAAAAATTTTTCTTAATTTAATGATTTTAAAATTTAAATATCTACTATCTTAATAAATTTTTGCAAAAGAATTCAATTATTTAAAAAAAATTTCAATAAAATTCTACGCAAACATTAAATTATTTTCATAAATAAAATTCTTTTTAGGAATTCAATTATGTATTTTCATTTTATAAATAATAAAACTCATCGCATAGTTTGAATTATTTTTAATGCAATATTTTAATCGAATTTCTCGAAAGATGTAATTATTCTTAAAAATTATTTTTTTATTAAAATAATTGAATTCTCGTCGAATTTTCTAATAAAAACTGATTTAAAAATGAATTTCAGTTAAAATTTCAAATAATAATTTCAAAATTAAATAATAATTAAATAATAATTGTATATTCAAAGCATTAGAGCGTGAATTTTTAGAAATAATTGAATTTTGAAAAGGTTTCAAGTTAAAATCTTTGAAAATCTGAATTTTTGATTCTTTTCATTTAAAATTATGTAGAATTATTTATTCAATTATTTTCAGAAATTTTAGTAAAATTCTTGGCAAAATTTCAATTATTTCTAAAAATTTTTTTTAATTCTAATATCTTCTATGTTAATAAAATTTTCCAAAACAATTCAATTATTTAAAAAAAAAATTTAATAAAATTCTATGCAAACATTTAATTATTTTTATAAATAATAAAAGTTTCACAGGAATCCCATTATTTTCAAATTTTTAATAAATTTCTTCGCAATAATTCAATTATTTTCAAAAATAATAAAATTTTTTACAAGAGTCGAATTCTTTTTATAAATAATAAAACTAATCGGAGAATTTTAATTATTTTTATACTCGAAACTTTGGACTTTTAAAAAATAAAAGTAACATTGTTGTCCGAATGTGTCGTTTTTATTGAAAATTATTCAATTAATTTATTTATTTTTGTATTTAAGTAATTGAATTCTCGTAGAATTTTTTAATAAAAATTGATTTAAAAATTAATTTTAGTTAAAATTTTAGATAATAATTGAATATTAAAAGCAATATAGCGTGAAATTTTAAAAATAATTGAATTTTGAAATTAATTTTTTTGAAAAAATGTAATATTGAATTCTTTTTTTGAAATTATTTGAGTTTTTTATTTTTTATTCATATTTAATTGAAGAATTTCCGAATAATCGAAATTTCATTAAATTGAATTGTAAACAAATGAATTTGGAAATTCTCAAGGGACTTTTTCGAAAATTATTAAAAATAGTTAATTTAAAGAAGAATTTTAGTTAAAAATTGTAGAAAATAATAATTGGATTGAAATGTTGAAAATAATTTTGAAGAAGTTACAGTAACAATGTCCTTATAATAGAAAATAATAATTTTATCACTCAGTCAACTTTAATTAAACATGAAGAAATCGATTATTCTGAGTCGAAGACTCGGAGTGATCGATTTTCTCATGGTTTAGAATAACTTCTTATAATTTATTGAATTTCCAAATTTTTTAATTTAAAATTTTTGAAAATCTTAATTTCTATGAAAAGAAAATGACTTTTCGTTTTGTATTGCTAAATTTTACTAATAAATAATCATTTCTACTAATTTATTAGTAAAATTTAAACAATTACAACAATTACCAAATTAATTAATCGTTTTCTACTAGCAATTAGTCGTTTTTGGATAAAAATTGTCAAAACGCTTAGAATTCATTTAATGAAGGAAGTTCTATTTCATTAGTGAAAAGTGAGTAATTTAGATTTAGAGAGTGAAGTTTATTTTGAAGATTAAAATTCAAATATAAATAAAATAAAAGTAATTAAAAAGTTTTTAAAAAAGTAGAAATATAATTGAAAATAATCCATACAAATGAACGATGGTTATTTTTATAGTTTGACTTTATTGTCATAGTCCATTTTTACGATTAAAATACCTATTCGAAGCATTAAAGAAGCTGTTTTTAAATAACAAAGGTTTTAAGATTAATAGAATATTTGACTATTAGTTTATTATTTTCATTTTACAAACATTTACATTTACATTTCCCTTCTCTTCTTAATGTAATGCTAATGTGTTAATGTTTTTCCCCAAACTTTTGTTAATTTAACCAGTTTTTTGAAGTTCTTTGTTAAAAATTTCTATATAAATAGAAGAAAAGTAACATTAACAAAAGTCACAGTCAACGAAATATTTTTGTGAAGACGAATTTTTCTATATTATCAAAAATATAAAAAATTCATAAAAAAAGATCTTATTTTGTCTTGAATAAAAAATTCACTTCGTTTGTATATCCATTTCGTTTATATTGATAAAAAAGAAAGGGAAAAATAAATGAATAAATACGAAAAAAAATACATTCGAGCAGATAGCTAATTTCAATTACAAATGACATAACTTTTTTACCCAGATAAAATTTTTAGAAGAGTTGGGTCTAAAACCTGTTTTTTTGAATGTTTCTGATTCCATTACTTCTTTTATTTTTTTTTTTTTATTTTTTGTGCTATTATACCACTCGTTTCTGAGTATCAATTCACGTTTTTCCATTCGTGCACGCCCCCAGGGTCGTTTTAGATAAACAGAAATTAACGTCCTAGCTTCGCGACACGGTTTAAATCCGGTTGAACATTGGATACGGTGTATGGGAATTTTTTTTTTGAAAATCAACATATGAGATCATCTTCATCATCATCATCATCATTATCGTCCTTAACCCTCCACTCTCATCCCTTCTTGTCGCAGGTCAGCAATATTATTGGTCTAGCTGAGGGATCTTCTCTGTTACGTCAACTTTTATAACAAAAATAAAATTTCCATTTATGACGTGGTAAAAGTTAGTGGGCTTTATATTTTTCTTACAATGCAGAAAGAGAGAGAGAGAGAGAAGGAGAATAAACATAAAGTTTTCTTAAGCAGTCTAGACCTGTTTGAGGTAATAGGACTTGAAAATTTTGACCGTGAAATAAGATCCATCAATGTCCTTGGGACGTTTTTGAAATTATTCTTAACCCTGTTGGGAAATGCTTTTTTCTTTCTATTGTTATTTGAGGGTGTTTATTGTAGAAAGTTGAAGGGGTAATTATTTTGTTTTTGTTGTCAATTTTCCTTTAATTTTCTTTTCATATTATTCCTGTTGACCCTGCTCTTTAAATTTTCCCGAACTTAGAATTTTTAAAAACATTGTTTTTGGGATATTTTCTGAAAATTGGTCTCTTTAATTTCTAGGTGTTCGTTTCTACTGCAAAGGAAAGTTGGAGGGACTTTGGAGGCAATTGAGGATATTCGGTAAGGTAAGTTTATTAATTTGTAAAAATGTTTATTTGAACTTCTTCTCTTTTTTTCAACTTTTAATTTTATAATTTTATGTTTAAACTTTTCGTTGACACACTGCTGGGTCATTTTGACTCGAATTAAAAATTAATTCAGTTCATTTAATTTTAAGAAATGGAAAAGATTTAAACTAAATTTTTTCTTTATTAAAAAGACTTTGACAATTTAAAAGAATTGTATGAAGCTAGAATTTCTTCAAAATGACTTCAGATTCTGCGAACCCCGAAAACCCTCGAATAATAAATTTTAAGTAAAATCTGGTCAAATTTGAAAATTTGTCAGCCATATTGCATCCGCCGTTTTTAATTTTTAAAAAACGACTCCAAAAACCCCCGAGCAAGGTAATCGGATAAAATTTGAACAGGGTTGCCATAGGTCAGGAAAGTCAGGGAAAGTAAAATTTGTCTGGGAAGTTAGGGAAAAGTCAGGGATTTTTATTAAAAGTACTGGAAAAAATTAAATTTTTAGAATTCATAAGAAAATTCTGAATTTTTGTGTTTTTTTTGTTTGACTCATAAACTATAAAATTATCAGGAAACCTTCGATTTTTTCTATTTCTGACAATAATTTCTAATTATATAACTTCATTTGTAAATAGATGAACTTTCAAAAGATATTAATTCAAATTACTAAACATTTTTATACTAATTTATATTTAGAGAGTGGAAATAATAATAATTAACAAGAATATCTAATAATAGTTGAAAATAATAATAAAATGGAAGTTAAAATAAATAGAAATAGTTAAAAATAAAATAAGCGCAATTGAAATAAAAGTAAAAATTTTTTTTTTTTGAAAATAAATGATAAATTGACTGTATTAAAAATTAAAATGAAGTGAAATAATTTTGGTAATTTAAAAGGAGAAAAAAATTTGTCTTCATTATTTAACTTGATTAATGTTTGGATTAATTGTGACCGTTTTAAATATATGAAAACTTCAATTAGGCCTATTGTAGAAATACTATGGGGAGATGTTAATTTTAAATTGACATGGCGAAATAAAAGCCATTGTCGAGGTCAGAGAAATGTACAGCTGCAGTAATTCTCATTTTATTATACATATATACATATACATTTTTTGTCCCTTTCCTTTCCGTTTTGTTTTGAAATTTGCTCTCTCTCTCGCATATGTTGAAAGAGAAAAATGCATTTCTGTCCATCATATGCGGCCCAAGCCAATAGATTTTTGAAAAGAAAAGTTTCGTCTTTCAATGGTCCCAGAATCCCCAGATCGGTGTCAGACCCCATGCGTCTGCGATGGATCAAGATGCGAAATTTGCCTTTTCGGACTCTCTTCTCTCCCTCTCTTATTTTCTCTTTCGTTTTCTCTCTTTCTCTCTCTCTCTCTCTCATTTTTCTTTCGTCTCTTTCTTTCTCTCTCGTTCTCGGTTTAAAGAATCGAAGAGATGGGTTCTCTCTGCGGTGAGTCGAGAGTTGAGAGAGAAAGAGAGAGAGAGAGAAGGAGAGTCCTGAACCTATTCGAGTTTCATTTTTCAAGGGGTCTAAAGGACCTGCTCTTTGGGCCCCCTTCCCCCTCTCTCGCGCATGAAGGCCCCTCCCCCAGTCAGGGCTATACAAAATGCTTTCTTATTTTGGTTCTTGGTTCGTTCCTCTCCAAGGGCCCACTCACGTTGCCAGATTTCATCTCAGACACGACTTATAACCAGTACCTTTTTTAAAGTAGTTTTTTCTCTCCGAATTTCGACCCAAGTTCTACGTATTTTCATGTATTTTTTTCCTCCTTTAATTCTAACTGTTTCTTATTGTTCCTCTAACTTAAATATTGTCCAAAATTAATATTTTTATCGGCAAAAAAAAGTTTTTCTGATCTTTCTTTTATTTTGTTATTTATTCATTTATTTACTTAATCAATATCTATATATTCATGGCTTGAACTAGGTCCGTAAATCCCGTAAAAGTCCGTTTTTTTAAAAAAAAAGGTGTGTAAAGTCAAAAATTTTAATAAAATTCTTCTCCGAAATTCAAATATTTTCAAAAATTTTTAATAAAATTCTTGGCAAAATTTCAATTATTTTTAAAAACTTTCCCCAATTCAATGATTCACAATATTTACTATTTTCAAAAAATTGTCTGAAAGAATTAAATTATTTTAAAACAAATTTTGATAAAATTCTACGCAAACCTTTAATTATTTTCATAAAATAAAAAAAATTTCACAGGAATTCAATTATTTTCAAATTTTTTTATTTCCCAATAATTCAATTATTTTCATAACTAATAAAATTTTTACAAAGATTCAATTATTTTCGTGAATAATAAAATTTTATTTAAGAATTTAATTATTTTCATAAATAATAAAAATCATTGTAGAATTTCAATTATTTTTAATACAATTTTAATTAAATTCCTCGAAAAATATAATTGAACCCCTTGATGCATGAAGCAAACGCAGCCTATTTAATTTCACTGGTCTATGTCTGGTTCTTGCATCAAGAGGTTCAATTATTCTTAAAAACTTTATTCAAAATTCACAAATAGATAAACTAAAAATGGATTCAATTTAAAATTTTATTAAAATTTTGTACTTTGAAATTCAATTATTTTCAAAAATTTTGAATAAAATTCTTGGCAAAATTTCAATTATTTTCAAAAATTTCCCTCAATTCAATGATTTTCAATAATTTACTATTTTAAAACAATTTTCCAAAAGAATTAATTTTTTCAGTTAAAGTTATATACTATAATTGAATATTAAAAACATTAATTGAATTTTTTTGGAAATTATTTAAAGTTTTTATTTTCTGATATATATTTAATTGAAGAATTAAGGAATAATTGAAATTTTGTAAAATTGAATTGTAAACAAATGAATTTGAAAATTCTCAAAGATCTTTTTTAAAATTTACTAAATTTTATAGAAGAATTTGAGTTAAAAAGGGGGTAAAAAATTTAATTTTTAAAAAGTTACAAATTATTGCAGAAATTCAATTATTTTCAAGAAAAATAATATTCTTCGCAAAAATTAAATATTCTTTAAAAATAATAAAATTCTTCTTATGGATTTAATTATTTTCACAAATAATAAAACTCATCGCAGAATTTCAATTATTTTTAATACAATTTCATTAGAATTCCTCGAAAATTTTAATCCAATTCCTCAAAAAATTCTTAAAAATTTTATTAAAATTCGTCGAAAGAATTCAATTATTTAAAAATTTATTGATAAAATTCTTTGTGGGAATTGAATTTTAAAAAACGTTCAATTATTGAATAAATTATTTATTTTTGTATATAAATAATTGAATTTTCTAAATTGATTTAAAAATGAATTTCAGTTAAAATTTTAGATAATAATTGAATAGTAAAAATCAATATATCCTGAATATTTAAAATTTATAAAGAAATGGATTTGAAAATTGTCAAAGAACTTTTTCGAAAATAATTAAAAATAATCGATTTAAAGAAGAATTTTAGTTGAAAATTCTTGATTTTTTAATTTTTGAAATTGAAGAAGAAATATATTAATTTCGTTACTATTTGAAAGTTCAAAACTTTAGAGACATCAAATTTGCAATTCTCTTTTTATTGATTTTATTACAGAATCAAAAAATTTAATTGTTTCTTGTCATTTACTGAGGAAACGTATTTTTGTTATGAATATAGAAAGCAACTGAGTAAATTTCGTATAATTCGAGAATAATTGACCATGCAGTTCAAAGGTGATGGCGACTAGAAAAAATAGTCCTGTCAAAATAACCTGCCACTCATATTATAATGTAAAATCTGAAAAGTCGCCTTGTAATCGATGCATGAAGCATCCTCGAAACTTCTCTCTTCTTGTGAACTTTTATTTGAAAATTTTTTGACGAGAAACGAATATATTTATTCACTATTCATACACAATGTAAAATGCAGCTCTCTTCATCCAACTGCAGTGCTTTCGTAACCATTTTCACTAAGTGCCGTTTATTAATGAATAGGACAGACGTCAAGGAAAAAATAAACAGAACAATAAATACATGAAAGGAAATACTCAAGATGAGAATTGTATATATATATGTGTGTAAATTTTATAAGTCAAGGAAAAAACTTTCTGAATTTAAGTTATTTTTATAATTATTTTCTATATAAACTAATTTTTTAATTTAATGGGAAAAAAATGTAGGAAAAATTTAATTTTGATTGTTTATTTATTTCAAAGTAAACGGACTTACCCTTTCGTAGTAATTATTTATTTACTTATTTACTTGAGAAATATTCGGGCAATTCCCTTTCGTACAGATTTAAACTTAATTAAAAATAATTAAAATTCCGCAATGAGTTTTATTATTCATGAAAATTATTCAATTCCTAAAAAAAATTTTATTATTTATGAAAATTATTGAATTATCGGTAAAAATTTTACTATTTAAGGAAATAATTGAATTTCCGTGAAAAATGTTTGTCTTTTTTTAAAAATAATTGAATTTTTGCAAAGAATTTTGCTATTTATGGAAATAATTGAATTCCCCAAAAAGTTTTTGTTATTTCTCAAAAATAATTTAATTCTTGCTAAGGATTTTACTATATTTAGGAAAATAATTGAATTCCCATAAAAATTTTTGTTGTTCTTAAAAAATTATTGAATTTTTGCTAAGAATTTTACTATATTTAAGAAAATAATTGAATTTCGGTGAAAATTTTTTTTATCTTTTAAAAATAATTGAATTTTTGCGAAGAATTTTACTATTTAAGGAAATAATTGAATTTCCGTGAAAAATTTTTCTTTTTTAAAAATAATTGAATTTTTGCGATGAATTTTACTATATTTAAGAAAATAATTGAATTCTTGCAAAGAATTTTATTATATTTAAGAAAATAATTAAATTTCCGTAAAAAACTTTTGTTATTTTTTAAAAATAATTGAATTTCTGCAAAGAATTTTACTATTTAAGGAAATAATTCAATTTCCGTGAAAAATTTTTGTTCTTTTTTAAAGATAATTGAATTTTTACAAAGAATTTTGCTATTTATAAAAATAATTGAATTCCATAAAAAGTTTTTGTTATTTTTTTAAAAATAATTGAATTTTTGCGAAGAATTTTACTATTTAAGGAAATAATTGAATTTCTGTGAAAAATTTTTGTTCTTTTTTAAAAATAATTGAATTTTTGCGATGAATTTTACTATATTTAAGAAAATAATTGAATTCTTGCAAAGAATTTTATTATATTTAAGAAAATAATTAAATTTCCGTAAAAAACTTTTGTTATTTTTTACAAATAATTGAATTTCTGCAAAGAATTATACTATTTAAGGAAATAATTCAATTTCCGTGAAAAATTTTTGTTCTTTTTTAAAGATAATTGAATTTTTACAAAGAATTTTGCTATTTATAAAAATAATTGAATTCCATAAAAAATTGTTTGTTATTTTTTAAAAGAATTTAATTTATTCTAAAAATTTTATTATTTATGAAAATAATTGAATTCTTCCTAAGAACTTTACTATATTTAAGAAAATAATTAAATTCCTGTGAAAAATTTTTGTGTTTTTTTAAAAATAATTGAATTTTTGCGATAAATTTCACTATATTAAAAAAATAATTGAATTTCCGTAAAAAAATTTTTTTATCTTTTAAAAATAATTGAATTTTCGAAGAATTTTACTATTTCAGAAAATAATTAAAATCTAAAAAGACATATTTATTATTCTTACAAATAATTGAATTCTTGCTAAGAATTTTATTGTATTTAAGAAAGTAATTAAATTCCCGAGAAAAATTTTTGTGTTTTTTTAAAAAGTAATGTAATCTTTGGGAAGAATTTTATAAAAAAAATGTTTTAAATAATTGATTACCTATGAAAATAATTGAAATAATTGAATTTTTGGTAAGAGTTTAGTTGTTTATAAAGATAATTGGGTCTCTTGACGAGAATTTTTTTTTATTATTTTGAACATAATTGAATTTTGTGAGAATTATACTTTTGAAAATAATTAAACTTCTGTAATCATTTGTAATTTCTGCAAAATTCAATTGGTTTTCTTAGTGATTTCAACTTAACTTCTATATAAATTCATTATTTTGAATAATTATTTAAAAATATATTAAAAAATTTCTCCTAATTTCAGAAGAATTTATTATTATATATTTTTTAGTTTATTTAAATTATTATAATTAACAAGCTTTCTAGAATTAGTAAATTTTATTAATTTAGTAGAAATCACTATTTATTAGTAAAATTTGCCTATTCAAAAACAGAAAGTCAGTCACTAATTCAAAATAGTAAAATGAATTTAAATATTATTATTATTAAACATTAAATATCAAATTAATTTTTAAAGTAAATATAAATAAAGAAATTAGTAAACATTTTTACTTATTCAAATTTAAAAAGAAGGGTATTTCGCACGTTTATTCTGTTAAATAAATAAATGCATAATTATAATAATTACTTAAAATTATTAAAAAAATAATAAAATTAAAGGTACTAAAGAAATAATAGAAAAAATAGGTTGAATTTAAAAGGCGAAAAGAAAATTTATCGTCTTTATAAAATTGCTAATTAACTTTTCGAATTGTATGTGAACCTTAGTCGTTTACGAAAATATAAAAATTGTTTATTATATAAAATGAAAAGTGTAAGTAAGCGAAAATAATGAGGGGTCTAAATTATTCTCTTTTTTTTACTTCTCTCGTGATAAGGGGAACTGGAAATAAAAGCGATTTATCAGAAAATGTTCCATGTGTGAAAAACATTATGAAATGATTAGTTCATCATCGTTATGGAGATGATAGAGGCAAGAGAGTGTTTTATTATTATTATTATTTATTTATTTATTTTCCAGTGATATAAGAGTCACTAAATTTCACTTAATGTTCAAAGTTTAATATAATTTAGCAATTTTTACCGTCATTAATTTCGCAAACGTTCACTTGGTATACTATCGAGTTTCCCCTATTACTGCATTTTTTGTTATCTTTATATTCACGAATAATTTCGTGGTCTGTAGTTTCACGATTTCCACAAAGTGAAATAATTTCCGGCTTAAAAATATTGGGTGTAAATTTTGTTACATTTTTCTCGATTTTATTATTTAGTGTTACTGCTTCCTTTTTATGCATTTCATTTCTTGGTTTTTTAGTTTATTTTTTTCAATTTCCATTTTAATGATAAGTTTCAATTTAGTTTTTATTTTCTGATTTTAATTAAGATTTGGATTTATTAATTGTTGCTTAATTTACTTTCTAATATGTATTCTAATTTTTTATTTATTTTGTTTTATTTTTAAGTTGTTACATAATGTTCAATTTTCTGTTAATTATTAAATTTGTTTTTACTTTTATTTATTATAGTTTTAGGTTAATTATTAGTGTTAAATTTGCTTTAAATAAATAATTATAATAATTAAATTTGCTTATTTTTTATTTGTTATTCAATTTGTTTTAATATTTATTCATTTAATTTGTTTAAATTTTTTATAAGTTAATAAATTTGTCTTAACTTTTATTTATTAATTATCCAAGTTTAAATTTCTTTTCAGTTTATTACAATAAATAAACAAATTAAATAATTTGTTATTTTATTTGTTTTAATCTATTTGTCATTCAATTTGCTTTTATTTCATATTTTTTACTTCATTTTGTTTCAATTCTATAATTGTTTAGTTTGTTTTAATTTTTTATTTTGTTAATTAATTTATTTTAATTTTTTATACTATTTTTGTTTTCACTTTTATTTATTAGTATTATTTATTAGTTATTAAATTTATATTTATTTTTTCAATTTGTTTTAATGTCTAATTTGTTATTTAATTTCTTTCAAATTTTCTCATTAGTTATTAAATTTGTTTAAACTTTTATTTATTTGTTATTCAGTTTGTTTTAAATTTCATTTGTTATTCAAATTATTTGAATTTTGTTCTTTGTTTATAAATTTGTCTGAACATTTAGTTATTAATTATTACATTTGTTTAAAACATTAATTTTTTATTATTCGATTTGAATGGATTTTAACTTAAATAAGTTACTTTTTTAGAGAATTAATATTATAAAGAAATGAATTAAACAAATTTTTAGTTAATTTGTTTATAAATTTCTTATTTAATTTGTTTTAATCTTTATTTATTATTATAAAATTTGTTTTAACTCTTATTTATTTTTTATTCAATTTGCTAAATTGTTTGTTATTTAATTTGTTTTTGTTTGTTAGTTTGTTTAATTTGTTTTAACTTCAATTTGTTTCTTTTCAAAATTGTTTAAATTTTTGTTTGTTTAAATTTTGCTTTTAATTTTTTTTTAATTTTTTAGTAGTTTAATCTTTTCATATTTGTTATTCAATTCTCTGTTACCATATTTTTTAAATTTGTTTATTAAATTTGTTTTAATTAGTAAATAATTTATCATCAGATTTACGTTTTAAATTTTTTATTTCGTATTTAATTTATTTTAATTAACATCTAAATTTATTGTTTAGTTTGACATTCGATTTAGAGTTTAACAAGTTGACATAGTAATTTGTTGCAAGCAAAGATTTAGTTTTCAATTTCCTTATGATTTTTTTTTTTTTTTTTTTTGCAAAAACAAAAAAAGGAATATTGAGTTTGAAATGCATGTTTTTTCAGTGGCAATTATGTTTACACACTTTACGTCTGTAATTAAAACATTTATGAAAAGATCATTAAAGTACAGTGAATAGAGAAAATAATGAAGTAACAATTACACTATCGTTTGTAAATTTTTGTATTCGACTGTACGTACGGCTGAGTTGTTTACATTTTAACTGGTGGCAGCGTTGCCAAGTCTAAAGACCTGTTGCTCGCGTCACGTTAAGCATTTCCCATTAATGTTTTGGGACCCGATTTAATTCGCCAACCCCCCTTAATCTTGATCGTCCACTCATTTGAAAAGAGAGAGAGAGAAAGAAAAAGAAACCCGAAAAAAAAATATTTCCAATTAAATTTCATCTCTCGTGACTTTGTGACACGATAGTCGGAATGATTATTTTTCGCTTATGATAAATTATTTTCATGTTAATAATTCCTTTCGTTTTTCATAAATTTTTTTCTACTCTTGTTAAATGATAATATGATGATTTTTCTTTTTTTTCGATTTTACTCTTTACGTTTGAATGAACATAATTTATTATGTACACGTATAACTTGTATCAAAGAAAAATTTGGATCAATGCGAGTTGGTTAAAAAAAAAAAAGATGTGGGTAGAATTATTCATATATATGTATAGAGGGTTCGTTGATTCAATGACCTTCTTAACTGATAGTCTCATTCTAATAATGTGAACTGGAAACTCCAGAGAGACTTTTTTTTCCCGAGTTATGTTAGATTTTCATTTATATTTGTGTGTGTGTTCCCAGAGAGCGAGAAACTCGAACTTTAGAGTTTCCCAAGTAAAGTATATCGGGTGTACAGAGACGATAAGGATTCTACTTGCGTGGGTTCGTGTGCTGTTTGAACGATAAGAACTTATCATATCCGGCTCCTCTTACACATACTCGGCCAGTTACTGTAGAAGCATAAAATTTAATACGAACTCAATTTGACTCACCCTCTTTTTTTTTACTCTCCCCCCAACCCCTCCCACTTCTTTTCTTGACTTCACATCTGAAACCTTCACTATTTTTCATCATCAAATTCACTTTTTATCAATTGTAAACAACTTTTGATAAATATTGTAATCTTGAGAAGAAGTTTTGAAAAAAAGCTCCTCCTTGTCGTTTTTCTCTTTTTTTGTAAACGAAAATTCTATATCATTTTGATATTTACAGGTCTCGGAAGCATGGGATTTTTATTTACCCGATATAACTATTTAATTATTATTTATTTATTACGAATATTGACGAATATCTTGAGACTCAATATGGAGATGCTACTCTCCACCTGAGAACGCCAAGGTCACCAGTAGATGGCACTTTAGTTCCTTCTTGGAATTTCCCCTGCCACCTGGTGGTGACCTTGGCGTTCTCAGGTGGAGAACTTAAAACACCATTTTACCCCTCGAAAAAATTGTTTTCTAATTAATAAAACAAAAAATGTTATTGTAAGAATAATTTAAATTATTTTTAGCACATATTTATAACAGTTATTATTCTTATTTATCTAAAGAAAACTTATCACTATTTAAAATAAAGTTTATATTCGAAAAATTATTAACTTAGAAAATATAAATATTGCTAAAATTACTATGTATATAACTTTTACTATTTTCAGAATAAATTTTGCTTTTAGCAAAATTTTAATGTTTAAAAATAATATTTAAATTCATAAAGTTAATATTTTGAATTAGTGACTGACTTTCTGTTTGTTGAATGGGCAAATTTTACTAATAAATAGTGATTTCTACTAAATTAATAAAATTTACTAATTCAAATTTAGAGAACTTGTACGTTAATGAATTATAATAATTTAAATAGAATAAAAAAATATATTATCAAATTCTTCAGAAATCAGGAGAAAATGAACTTTGCAAATGTTACAAATGATTACGGAAATTCAATTATTTTCATAAATATTAAAATTCACCAAAAAATTTAATTATTCTAAAGAATACCAAAAATTTTGCACAGGAATTCAATTATTTTCATAAATTGTAAAACTCATTTGCAGAAATTCAATTATTTTTAATTAAAATAAAATTTTTTCACGGAAATTCAATTATTTTCTTAAACATAGTAAAATTCTTAGCAAGAATTCAATTATTTTTAAAAAATAACAAAAGTTTTTTACAGAAATTCAATTATTTTATCAAATATAGTTCAATTAATTTCAAAAATTCAATTATTTTTAAAAAATAACAAAATTTTTTCACGGGAATTCAATTATTTTCTAAAATATAGTAAAATTCTTAGCAATAATTCAATTATTTTCATAAATAATAAAAATTTTCCACGGAAATTTAATTATTTTCGTAAATAATAAAATTCTCAGCATGAATTAAATTATTTTTAAAAAATAACAAAAACTTTTTTAGGGAATTCAATTATTTTCATAAAGAGCAAAATTCTTTGCAAAAAATCAATTATTTTTAAAAAAGAACAAAAATATTTCACGAAAATTCAATTATTTCCTTAAATAGTAAAATTCTTCACAAAAATTAAATTATTTTTAAAAAATAACAAAAACTTTTTAAGGAAATTCAATTATTTTTAGGAATAATAAATGTCCTTTTTAGGAATTCAATTACTTTCTTAAATATATTATTCATCGCAAAAATTCAATTATTTTTTAAAAATAACAAAATTTATTTATGGAAATTCAATTATTTTTCATAAATATAGTAAAAATATAGTAAAAATAATAGAAAAAATATAGTAAAATAAACAATGTATATAACTTTTACTATTTTCGGAATAAATTTTGCTTTTAGCAAAATTTACTCGGGAAATAGTTAAATAGTAAAATAGCTAAAGCAGAAACGCACAAAATTCCCAGAAATTTTAGGTTTTACTTAATATTGTTAATAAATAGTAAAAGTTACTCTACATTTTTTTTCCATTTATAGGAATGTTTCTAGATATTACAGATTACATTTTTTAATTTATTATACATTCATTTTCACTTTTACTTTCGATTATATTATTATTTGCCTTCCGTATTTATTTCTGCTAAAAAGAAAGAGAAAAAAAAACTTTCGGTGTATTGTGTATGTATATTTTATTGACAGTTAATCATGAACCATGAAAGATTAAATTTTGCATCAGAACTTGTGAGTGATATAAGTTGAAAGTTATGCCCACAATTTTTACTGAAATCCAACACCGGAGACAGACATTTTTGACAACATGAATTGTCATGAACCATACTTTGGAAACCGGTTTTTCCATATCTTAAAAGTAATTGTTACAATCATTATACCTCGCATTTAACAAATTATGTATTAAACTGGTTTATCTATTACATTCTTTATAATTGTGTTATTATTATTAGAATTATTATTACTATAATAATAATAATTACTATTATTATTATTATTCCTATTTTTGTTAGTATTATTACCACCAGCTGTTAAAACGAAAATTTTGCTCGCCTCAGATTGTGGTGAATTTTACGAAACAATTGAAAGTTCTATTGTTGTTATTTTCATTGTTCGAATAGTCATCATTGACACTGCCATTGTTTATTGTTTATATGTGACTAAATTTTTAAACTATTGTGACTAAATTATTATTATTGTTGTTTGAAATCGCAGAAAATAATTTTCCTCGCCAGTAAATAGAAAATCTTATCTTAAGAAAATGCTGAAATGTTTCTAGAGTTCTGAAAGGTTCAAATGAATGGAATTTATTTAATTGTTTTAGAACCAAATACATTATTCTCTTTGAATCAAATCAATTTTGTTTTGAGCAAATTAATTTTGTATGAAGAAAATAAATTTTATTTGAACCAATTGAATTCTTTTCGAATTAAATAAAGTTTGCTTGAATTAAATAAATTGTTTTCGAATCAAAGAAATTTTTTTTTTTTTGAAATAAATAAATTGATTTTGAATCAAATAAATTTTCTTTAAACTAAATAAATTGTTTTTGAATCAAATCAATTTTCTTTGAACCAAATAAATTGTTTGTGAATCAAATAAATTTTTTGAACCAAAGAGATTTTAATTTTCAATCGTTGAAACAATTCAAAGAAAGTGGTTTCTTTAAATCGACAAACACTTTTTTCTGGGTGTATTATAATAATAAATTTTAAATCTGAGTCAGAGAAAATTTTACTAATTTGAATCCAGTGGCAACCTTTTCTTTCATGAATCAGTGGTTTTCACTGTGACTCAGTGAAATTTCTCTGATTCATCAAAGAAAATACTCGTCGACTGAAGTCAAATTAGTGACATTGAAGAAATATTATAAATAATGATTAAAGCACATTATTAAAAAATTACAAATTTTAATAAATTAAAAAATTAATTTAAACTGCATTTAGGAAATTTAGAAAATTTTAATGAACTTAGATTTTTGAAAAATTTTGATAATTCAAAATCTTCTAAAATTAATTAAATTTGTCAATATATATTTAATTAATTATTAAAAATAATGGATTTATAGAAGAATTTTATAGTTAAAAACACTAAAAAAATTGAATTTTGAAGAAGTTACAAATGATTTTTTAAAGAAAAAAAAAACAAAAGCATACACAGAAACTAACTTTAAACTGCGGACAGAATGAATAAAAGAATACGAAGATTAAATATAGTTTAATTATCAATGAGAAAAAAACAATAAGACCGTACAACTTTTTTTTTGCAACAGGCAACTCAATAAAAATGATAATTATTGGAAAGGACATAATTAATGAATACTAAGATTTATATTCATATTATATATGAAATGCGAATCCTTGATAGTTATTATATTCGAGTTTTCCGAAGTAAAAATGAATTGATAGGCGCGAGCGCAGTGCATATACGCTCATTAATGGCAATTATTCGGTCCTCGCAATACGCTGCCATGGTTTCCAGCAGCTGCCCTTTGCTATTTCCGATTGCTTATGCAATTATGCATATTCATATAGTATACTAAGTAAGTGAACGCTTATTGCTAGAGTAACGCATCGTGCGTTTTCTTGTAATAGTAATAGCGCAGCAGCAGCAGCAGCAGGTTTATTAGTCGGCTCGTGCTTCAACAGTTTAAAAATGAAAAAATAAAAAAAAAATGAAAAGAAAAAAAATCTCAACGCCACTACTGCAAAAGCCGATCTATCCTTCCTTTTTTCTCACGTAACAGACCTCGTGTCCTGTTCACCCATTTCCGAAGGACCTTATCCAACCATGACCAAAGTTGCCTGTTTGTGTGCTAGTGTGTGCTGCACTTATTTATGCTAACCAACTATACACTTTACTTACCTGGAAGATGTAGCTTCACTGTATAATTTCAGATATTCCCCGCAGTCGTTTTAGTGTTGTTTAATTGTTAGATAATCTTTTAATAAGACGTTATTTTAATCTTCTAGTTCAATATATTATGAGGAAGGGGGAAAAAATTCTCCTTCACGTTCCAAACGTCTTTATTTTAATGGATCTTTTTAATGATGAGGTGGAATTTTTTTTTTATTCAGGGGAAAATTTTTTATTAAATTAATAGTTTTTGATGGTATTTATGCTGAAAAAATTGGTTATTCCAAATATTTGTTTGCTTTTACTATGCCTTTAATTTTTAATACATTTATTTACGATTTTTTTTAATTGTAAAATTATTCGAAAACATCAACAACTTCTTTTTTAAATAAATATTTAGTCATTCTTATTTTTCCATAGGAATTGAAATTCTTCAAAAGATTCACATTCAAACCTTTTTGAAATTTAACAACTTATAAGATTATTTATTATAAAACATAACTCAGTGAATTAATAATAAATTAAAATTAATTCTACACAGAATGCCCCCTAATGCTTTTAATATCTAATTATTATCTAAAATTTTAACTGAAATTATTCATTTATCAATCAATTTTTATTAGAAAATTCTACGAAAATTCAATTATTTAAATACAAAAATAAATAATTGAATGTTTTTTAAAATTCAATTCCCATAAAGAAATTTAATAAATTTTTTAAGAATAATTTTATTTTTCGAGAAATTTATGATTAAAATTGAATTAAAAATAATTGAAATTCTGGGGTGAGTTTTATTATTTGTGAAAATAATTGAATCCATAAGAAGAATTTTATTATTATTGAACAATATTTAATTTTTGCGAAGAATATTATTAGGTACTCTTGAAAATAATTGAATTTCTGCATTAATTTGTAACTTTTACAAAATTAAATTTTTTTCCCTTGTTTTTAACTCAAATTCTTCTATGAAATTTAATAATTTTTAAAAAAGTTCTTTGAGAATTTTCAAATTGATTTGTTTACAATTAAGTTTTAAAAAATTCCAATTATTCGTAAATTCTTCAATTAAATATATATTAGAAAATAAAAACTTTAAATAATTTCAAAAAAATTCAATTAATGTTTTTAATATTCAATTATAGTATAAAATTTTAACTGAAATTCATTTTTAAATCAATATTGTTATTAAAAAATTGTATTAGATTTCAATAATTTTTTAAATACAAAAAAAATATATAGAATAATTGCATGTTTCAAATAAAATTAATTTTTAAATCAATTTATATTAGAAAATTCTACTGCAAATTAAATTATTTAAATACAAAAATAAATAATTTATTCAATAATTAAATGTTTCTTAAAATTTAATTTTTACAAAGAATTCTATTTACAACTTTTGAAAATAATTAATTTCTTTCAAAAAATTTAATTAAAATTTTACTGAAATTTATCATTTATTAAAGAATTTTATAACAATTTTTGAAAATAGTTACAAACTTTTTGAACATTATATTAAAATTTTTTTAAATAATTAAATTCCTGAGAAGAATTTAAATAATAATTTATGAAAATAATTGAATTCTTGCGAAGAATTTTGATTAAATTTCGTTTAAATAATTGAAATTTTGATTGAAATATTATTAAAATTTCTAAAAATAATTTAATTCTTGAGAAGAATTTTGCTATCTATTTATAAAAAACATAATTTAATTCTTAACGGACATTTAAAAAAAATTTTGAAATCAATTTAATTTTCGGAAAGTATTTTATTAGTTTTCAAAAGAATTGAATTCTTTTGATGAATTTTGATATTTATCAAAATGATTGAATTTTGGAAAAGAATTTTATTTAAATTTTTGAAAATAATTAAATTTTTTTCGAAAAATTTTGCTATTTTAAAAAATAATTGAATTCTTAACGAGATATTCGTTCAAATTTTTGAAAATAATTGAATTTCTTCAAAGAATTTTCTCACTTTTGAAAATAATTGAATTCTTGCGATGAATATTGTTATTTATAAAAATAATCGAATTTTGTAAAGAATTTTTTTTAAATTTCTAAAAATAATTGAATTTTTGTAAAGAATTTTGTTATTTATCAAGATAATTGCATTAAAACTTTTGAAATAACAAAATAATATTAAAAAAATTCATTCTGGTCAGAATTAGCAAAAAATTTTAAAGGTTTTGTATTAGAATTTGTGGTAGTTTCATAGTTTATGAGGCAAACAAAAAAGAAAAAATACACAAAAAATTCAGACTTTTCTTATGAATTCTACAAATTTAATTTTTTCCAGTATACTTTTAATAAAAATCCCTGACTTTTACTTGGATTACAAAAAAAAAATGCGAAAATTGACTAATTTTTGTTTTTACTGTCAGTCAAATTGTACTATAATTTTTTTAAATTAAAATTTCATTCATTAAAAAATCGAAAATGTCAAAAAATTTTATGAATTTTTGTTATTACTTTCCTTTTTATTTTACTGCAAAGCTTTTTAATTTAGAATTTTATTTATAAAATAAAAAAATAAAAATGCAAGTTTTGACTGATTTTAATTTTTACTATCAGACAAATTGTACAATAATTTTGTTTAGTTAGAATTTTTATTTTATTTTATTTATTTTTTTTTTTATTTTTTTTATTTTTATTTAATTTTTTTTATTTTTTTTAAAAAGCGAAAATTTTAAAAATTGTGACGAACATTATTATTAAAAAGAAACTGCTAATTTTGATTATATTTTTTATTTATAAGATTTTACTGCAAATCTCTTCGTGTTTGAATTTTATGACATTAAAAAAGTTCTAAATTGCAAATTTTGAATAATTTTTGTTTTCCCGGCCGTTAAATTTCTAGATTTAGAATTTTAATTATTAAAAATCTCGTAAATGTAAATTTTAGACGAATTTTTGTTTTTACTGTCTGTAAATTTTACTGTTAAACTTTTTAAGTTATGAATTTCAATTAACGAAAATGAGAATTTTTACTATAATTTTTATATTTCCTCAATAAAATTTCAAATATTTTTAGGGTATAAAATTTTTATTTATTTAAAAAAAAACGATAATTTGACTATAATTTTTCTTCTTTATATTTTACTGTAAATACTCTAAATAAATGTAATTATTTGTGGACAATAAAATTTGTATTTAAAATTTTTTTTATTTATTTTTTAAGTATTTAAAAATTTAAAAATTTATTTTTATTTAAGTATACTTTTATTTAACTGAAACAAATTTTCCTGAAAAATATAATTTTCTTATGGAATAATTATGTAGATATATTTAACCTAATGATAAAAGTCATCATGAAACATGTTGAGTCTTCAAAAAAATTTTCTTCTATTTGTTCTTTTTGCATATCAAATACACTCAAATTTTGCACCTGAATCTATAAAAGATATGTTATTTGAGTAACCTTACAAAAAAAATGTCTAAAACTTTTTCGTTCGAATGGAAAATGCGTCTTAAATATTAACAATTATTTTCTATTACGTGAATAGGTATTTGACACGATAGGAATCTTTTTAGAAAAAAATATATTAGCATATGTAAATAATGATGGTGTGACTTTTATAATCCGAAAAATATTTCTGTTGATATAAAAATTAAGCTTTCCAGAATACAATACAAAAAGTTATTGTCAAAAATACCTTCCTCTTTTATTTGTATTTATATTATTTACAACTAACTTTTTTCCCCATCATTGTAAAAAAAAATTTACACCTAGTTTATTTTTGTCTGCAATCTAAATTATAGTCTATAAAATAACTGGTTTTTTTTTGTGTGTTAAATATATATAGAAAATTATTTTTAAAATTATTTTGCATTCATTTGAGTAAAAGTTCGTTTATGAATATATATTCTATGAAAAATTCATCAACCTCTTCTCCTCACACCAAGAGCAAAAAAAAAATAAAACTTTCAGTCCTAATTTGTATCTCTGCAAGGTTTAAAAGTTAAAAAGTTATTGTTGACTTTAAATTATGCCATAATTATACAACATTTCTTATTCACAAGGATAGAAAGTGTATTTATTTAATAATAAAACTGGATTTTTTAAAAGTTTCTTATCAGTCTATTACAAATAGTAATATAATAAAGTACTCTAGAAAACTTTTTTTATTGAATTACCAAAAATTACATAGAATAAATTTTGCCACAAAATTAATTTCAAGGATATGTACATTTAGATAATAATTTTAATTTAATTTTCGTTCAAATATTAATACAGTGAAATAACAGTGGTAAAATATTATTTTTATCTCTTTTTCTAAACACTTAAAAAAAAAATTACACAAGAAATGAAAAAAAACTTGCTTATGGAATCGTAATATTAATAAAAGTAATTATACATTTGTGTTTATTTTTTTCAATTGGAAAAATAACTACAATTACTACTATTGTAGTACAATAGATTATATTTCACGTTCTTTAAAAAAAATGTGTTCTTGAAATAAAATGTTTTAAAATTTCTAAATTATAATGCTTTGCAGTACAAAATTTTTATTTCTTTTCAAATAAACAGAAATCTAAATTAAAAAGTTTTGTAGTTTTAATACATAATATTCTAACTTAAAAAGATTTGTATAGTAAAATGTAAGAAACGGAATTTATTGTCGAAATTCGCAATTTCTTTTCCCCTTTTCAGTAAACTTTAAAAGCTATAAAATATAAATAAAAGTTATAAAATTTGGCTGACAATAAAAACAAAAATTGGTTCAAAATTTTTAGCATTTTTGATTGTTTTAATGATTAAATTCTAACATAAAAAAATTTGTAGTAAATTGTAGAAAAATAAAAATAATAGTCCAAATTTGCATTTTTTTCCCTTTTCTTAATAAATTTTAATTTTCTAACTTGAAAAACTTTGTTGCAAAATTCGTCAAACTGTTAAAACAAAAATTAGTCAAAATTTGCATTTACAAGATGCTTTTCTGACTTAAAAGAATTATAGTACAATTTGACTGATAGTAAAAATAAAAATTAGTCAATTTTCGCATTTTTTTTGTAAATTCAAAATTTTCTAGTAAAAAAGTTCATATTTTTAAAACAAAATTCTAAATCGAAAAGCTTTACAGTACAATAATTTGACGAACAGTAAAAACAAATACTAGTAAACATTTTTACATTTTGGTTTTCTTATTCAAAATTTTTTTCTAATTCTGACCAAAATGAATTTTTTAATATTATTTAATTATTTCAGAAGTTGTAATGCAATTATCTTGATAAATAACAAAATTCTTTACAAAAATTCAATTATTTTTAGGAATTTAAAAAAAATTGTTTACCAAATTTGATTATTTTCATAAATAACAATATTCATCACAAGAATTAAATTATTTTCAAAAGTAATAAAATTCTTCGGAGAAATTCAATTATTTTTAAAAATTTGAACGAATATCTAGTCAAGAATTCACTTATTTTTATAAATAGCAAAATTTTTCACCCAAAATTCAATTATTTTCAAAAATTTAAATAAAATTCTTTGCGAAAATTCAATTATTTTTCAAAAGTTTTTCGCAATTCAATAATTTTCAATATTTACTATTTTCATAAAATATATCAAATAATTTAATTATTGAACAAAATTTTTGATACAATTCTACGTAAACATTAAATTATTTTCGTAAATGATAAAATTTCATTTAGAAATTAAAAATCAATTCAAATTTAAGAAACATATTCCCTTATTGAATAAAAGTATAAAATTCCTTGCAATATTTCAATTATTTTCATAAATAACTTTTCATTCGTCACACACGGAGAAACTTTTTCTTCTAATATTAAATATATTTGGTTATCTTTATTCTAAAAGTACGTTAGAATGTGAGGATTTTTCGTGCGTTGTGCTAATAATTTCAACATTAATACGAAAATATGATAAGTTCGTTATATATTAAGCAACCTTCGGTGTACAAAAATTACTATCTGCGTTAGAAATAGTCTTATTTTTCTTTAGAAAAGAATAAAATGCCAGTTTTTGTTTGTGAAATTATACGATAATTCTAACCTTTTTTCCACATATAGATAGAATATATAAGAGACATTCTAACGTAACATACCAATTTTGGAAGGACTGCGGGCGGACTTAACCGATTTCGCCCGAGAATCACCGAGTCCATCACCTGACTCGCGAACTAACCCTAATGTTTTCGAAGTTGAAATTCACACGTGTATGAAAGAAAAAAACCTTTTATTAATAAACGTGAATGTCTCCTCATGCCAAATTAAATTCAAGAACTGTTCCTCAATATAACATAATTTTTTTCACGACTTTTACTTATTTACATAATTTGATTAGAAAGTTATTTTAAAAAATGCTCTCTCTCGAAGGTACATATTTTTCCACTCGTTTAATATATAAGGACGATTCAGCTGTGTACTTCTAACGAATCGTGCGAGCTTTCGGTTTCCGTGACTAGTCGTCGTGTCTTTACTTGCGTGTGCGTGTGTGCGTTAATAATATAGGTTAGGTTCTTACGTCGTGTTAAATATATTTACCTACAGTTACAGTGACATACACTAATGCCATCTACCATCAGATCCAAGTATCACTATCGTCTCTATGAGTATCTATAGACAATTAATTTGTTGTGTTTTCTTTTTAATTCATGGCTTTCCCAACTTTGCAAAAATTATTATTTTCTTTCTAAAACAACATACTAATTTTCGTTAGTTTCCTTATGAAGAAATGTAAAATATATACTGAATGAGTGTTTTTGATAGTCTCAATAGCAATTTCTATAACCTATGTCGTTTTTTCCCTTGAATCTAACCTAACATACTAAAATGTCTCATCAGTTTTAAGAATTAGTGGTATTAAAAGTTTCTCCGTGCAGGAAATTAATTATTTTCAAAATTTTTTAAGTAATTCTGCAAAACAATTTAATTATCTTGATAAACAACAAAGTTTTCTACATAAAATCTATTATTTTAAGGAATTTTAATAAAAAATTTTTCCAAAATTCAATTATTTCGATAAATATTAAAATTCATCAGAAGAATTCAATTCTTTTAAAAATTAAAAAAATACTTTCCGAAAATTAAATTATTTTCAGAAATTTTAATAATATTCTTGGCAAATTTTTAATTATTTAAACGAAATTTAATCAAAATTCTTCGCAATACCTAATTCAATTATTTTAATTATTATTTAAATTCTTCTCAGGAATTTAATTTATTTAAAAATTTTTAATAAAATTTAAAAGGTTTTCATCTATTTTCAAAAATTGTTATAAAATTCTTTAATATGATAAATTTCAGTAAAATTTTAATTAAATTCTTTAACAGAAATTTATTATTTTCAAAAGTTGTAAATAAAATTCTTTGTAAAAATTAAATTTCAAGAAACATTTAATTATTGAATAAATTATTTATTTTTGAAGGGCATTTGAACCTTGACAGTTACAGTTACAGTTTGTGCAAAGCATGTGTGACGTCATCAAGGTTCAAATGCCCTTAAATAATTTATTTTGCAGTAGATTTTTCTTATATAAATTAATTTAAAAATGAATTTCAGTTAATACATGCCATTATTCAATAAATTTTTTTTTATATTTAAATAATTGAATTCTAATACAATTTTTTTAAAATTATTTAAAGTTTTTATTTTCTAATATATATTTAAGGGCATTTGAACCATTATGACGTCACAATTTTAAAACTCATGCTTTGCACACATTGTGACGTCATAATGGTTCAAATGCCCTTAATTGAAGAATTTACGAATAAATGAAATGTTGCGTAAAAGTTACAAATTATTGCAAAAATTCAATTATTTTCAAGAGTAATAATATTCTTCGTAAAAATGAAATATTGTTTAAAAATAATAAAATCTTTATGGATTCAATTATTTTCACAAATAATAAAACTCATCCCAGAATTTCAATTATTTTTAATACAATTTTAATCAAATTTCTTGAAAAATGTAATTATTCTTAAAAAATTTATTAAAATTCTTTAGGAGAATTGAATTAATCAGAGAAAAGTCAGGGAAAAACGAAATTAAATTTTTGTGGCAACCCTGTAATTGTAAACACAAAAATTGGTCACAATTCGCATTTTCTTTTCATTTTTTTAATAAATAAAAATCGAACATAAAAAGTTGTACAGTAAAAACAAAAGTTCGTAAGAATTTGTGTCATTTTGGCTTTTTTAATGAATTAAATTGTAACTTAAAAAAAATATTGTACCATTTTGCTGATAGTAAAAACAAAAATTAGTCAAAATTCTCATTTTGTTTGTTACTTGTAAATAAAATTTTAAATGAAAAAACTTTGCAGTAAAATTTGGACAGTCGAATTGCTAAAAGTTCTCTAAAAATATAATTTTCTGAATGTTAAGTAATTATAATAATATAGGTATATATTACATTATAATGTGAAAATAATTAATTAAATTTTACATTTATATAAAAAAATCACACCACCATTATTTACATATGCAAATATATTTTTTATATTTACTATATTTGTAACAATATAATAAACATATTTCTATGCGTATAGGCCTTTATATAGTTTTTTCATCTTTTATAAAAGGATATTCCTCTCAGCATTCTCTAGTAATTCGTGACAAGATTTTATATTGCGGAAACGACACCTTTCCTCATATACGTTTTACGTATTTCTCTCTATGTGTGTGTGTGTGTTGGTTTGAGGTTATTATACAGGCGGAATAAAATATTCACTATCGGCATAAAAGACAATATTTTCTCAAAGTCTCTCTGAAAACTTAACATTTCTATATTCCACGCAGGAGTTTATTTCCAAATAAAAAAAAATCCGTTAAAAAAAAAACGAGAATTTGAATTAGGAAATTGAAAATTTAAATTAGATTTTTTATTTCCGTATACTAAAAACGACAAAAAGGGACTTTTTTTGATTCGATTAAATAACCTTTTTTGATTTATCTGCGGGGAAAAAAAATTTATGTAAATTGCAAATACCGGTTTTATAAATAATTTGGATAAGTTTCTTGCGTCGTCATTGAACCGCGACTCTGTGTTTCAATCTTTCAATTACTTGATCCATTGAGTAAACAGGTCATTAGAGTTCTGTGGAGAATTTACAATTTACAATTTTTGAATTTTTTTTTCCTTGCGTGTATATATGTTCTCACCCTGACTTTTCCTCTCGATTGGAAATATAAAAAATTTTTTTCTTGCTTTTTAAATAACATGTAGCGGGACACTGAATGTCAGCTTTTGCCATTTAATTCGATTTGCTTATTTGTATGTGGTACTTATATGTGTATATATAGATACTTATAAATATAAGAGAGGTACCTAACTCTTTAAATTTGAATTTGTAAAAATGTTTACTAATTTGAATTAGTAACTGGCTTTCTGATTGTAAATTAGTAAATTTTTCTAATAAATAGAAATTATTTATTATTATATTATTATTATATATTATTTATTATATATTATATATATTATATATAATATATTATATTATATAATAATAATATAATATATTATATATAATATTATATATATTATATATTATATATTTTTATTATATATTATTTAAATTATTAAACTAATTTATTAGTTAAATTAATGTATGAATTTTAAAGCAAAATTTCAGTCACTAATTCAAATTAGTAAATATTTGTACTAATTCAAATTTAGAGAAAATGGCATTTGCTTAAAATATTGAAATTATTCGGAGATGACATTAATAAAATTTCACTAATTGCTAGTAAAATTATTAGTAAATTATTTGGTAGACGACTTTTCATCATTTCATTAGTAAATTTCGATACTAATTCAGACCTAGAGACTTTAGAATTACTACAAAAATTCTGGTCTTTGGTTTCCAAAAATAGTTTTAAAAAACTTAAATACCTTGAATTTTAAGTTAATTTTTTTCACTTGATTTCTTGTTCCTGAAAATAATTAAATTTATTTTAAATTATTAAATTCTAGAATTACTTTTTTAGAGACTTTATGAAGTACTCTCTAAATTTGAATTAGTAAAAATGTTTATTAATTGGTATTAGTGACTGACTTTTTGCTTTTGAATTAGTAAATTTTGCTAATAAAAAGTAACTTCTACTAATTTATTAGGAAAATTCACTAATTAAAATGCAAAAACTCAGTACCTAATTGAAATTATTAACAATTTTTACTAATTCAAATTTAGAACGAATAATTAACTTAGAAAAGATTTTATTTAAAAAATGTTTCAATTTTTAAAAATAATAATTGAATTACCTTGGAAGTAGAATTTTTGAAAATTTGAATTGTCTTATAGAAATCTGTAATAAAAGTAAATATTTATTAAAAAAATTATTTAATTTTTTAGTTAAAACGCAGAAATTAATTTTATTAATGAATTATCAAATTAATTAAAATTTAGTAAAATCAAATATTGAAGTAATTAATTTTGTTTCAAAAATTTTGCTTAGAAATTGAAGTTTCGAAAAATTTTTTTATAAAATTCTCAGTAATAGGTAATTAACATATTTTAGTTATATTTTCATAAGATAATTGAAATTTCTTAAAATTCTATTTAAGAAATAGTATTTTTTAAGAATTTTATTGAAATTTTTTAAAATTCTTTTAAAAATAATTCAATTTTTTAATAATATTATTGAAGTATTTAAAATAATTGAAATTTTCTAAAATTCTTCAAAAAATAATTAAATTTTTTAATCATTTTATTGACATCTTTTTGAAATAATTAAAATTTTCTAAAAATTTTTTAAAAATAATTGAATTATCTAAAGAATTTTATTAAAATCTTTGAAATAATTGAAATTTTCTAAAATTTTTTTAAAAATAATTCAATTTTTTAATAATATTATTAAAGTATTTGAAATAATTGAAATTTTCTAAAAATCTTCAAAAAATAGTTGAATTTTGTAATAATTTTATTGACATCTGTTTGAAATAATTAAAATTTTCTAAAAATTTTTTAAAAATAATTGAATTTTCTAAAGAATTTTATTAAAATCTTTGAAATAATTGAAATTTTCTAAAATTTTTTAAATAATAATTCAATTTTTTAATAATTTTATTGACATCTGTTTGAAATAATTAAAATTTCCTAAAATTCTTTAAAAAATAATTGAATTATTTAATAATTTCATTAAATTTTAAAAATAATTGAAATTTTCTAAAATACTTTAAAAAAGAAATGAATTTATTAAGAATTTTTTGTTAAAATATTTGAAATAATCGAAGGTTTTAAAAATTCTTTGAAAAATAATTGAATTTTTTAATCATTTTATTGACATCTTTTTGAAAAAATTAAAATTTTCTAAAATTCTTTTAAAAATAATTCAATTTTTTAATAATATTATTGAAGTATTTGAAATAATTGAAATTTTCTAAAATTCTTCAAAAAATAATTGAATTTTTTAATCATTTTATTGACATCTTTTTGAAATATTTAAAATTTTCTAAAATTTTGTTAAAAATAATTGAATGTTTTTATATTTTTTTTGAAATCTTTGAAATAATTGAAATTTTGTAAAATTCTTTTAAAAATAATTGAATTTTTTAATAATTTTATTAAAGTATTTGAAATAATGGAAATTTTCTAAAATTCTTTACAAAATAATTGAATTTATTAAGATTTTTATTGAAATCTTTGAAATAATTGAAATTTTCTGAATTTCTATTAAAAATAATTGCATTTTTTTAGAATTTTATTTATAATCGAGGGAAGTTCGCCACAAAAATTAATTTTATTTTTAAAATAGAAAAACATCTTTGAAAGTTATAAACTAAATTTTTCCTTCTAAAAATGATCAATTTTTATAATTTATTATTGAATTTGCTTTGAATTTATTTATAGGCTTCAGGGAAAAAATCCAAGTTCTCTCTCGAAATCAGGAAAAAGTCAGGAAAAAATAAATTAATATTTTTGTAGCCCACTTGTTTTGGCTCAAATACAATTTATTTATTTTAAATAAACATTATAATTGACTTAACGAAATATTTATTATAGTCCATTTATTGGTTATTTGAATCAGAAATTTTTCTTTTTAATTATTCTTTATAGAGTTTAAATAATTATATTTAAATATAGATATTTATATGTATATTTATATAGGCACGTATAAATGTAACTTACTCAATATTTTATTGGCGTTCGCGACCCGATTATGGGAGAGCCGAATTTGTTACGAAATTTCCAGCGAAATTAGTTTATTATTATTCGTAACCCGGGATGGGATGTTCACTTTCTCTCTTTTCTTAGAGACAGTTTCACTTTAAAGAATAACTATTAGAAATTTTTCAAATGAGACTATATAATAGGAAATCAAATTGTTCTCGAAAAGAAAAAAAAATTAGGACCAATTATTATAACAATATAACTATGAATGAATCGTGACAGAAATATTGCAAATGTCATATTTCATTCTAAAATATTTAGAGTGTTTATGTTTTAGCTTTAGATTATGAAAGTTGATATTATTGCTTTTTCAAAACTTTCTCATGGTTTTTGGTACACTATACCTGCTACAAAAGATCAGAATCTAATTTAAATAATGACTTTTGGGTTCTAAAATGATGACGGTCCTAAAGTTTTCTAACTAAAATTTGTTTTTGAATGCGCGCAATATTAGAAATTTTGACTTTTTTGTGTAAATTTTTTTCTGTTTAGCATTTATTTTTTTGGGGGAAGTTTAAGAAATAAGTGAGCCTAGTTTTTGAGAGTATGAATAAAAATAGATTTTTTTTTTTTTTTTTTGAATTAACTATGGATTTCCACCTGTTAATATTCGCTTGGATGAAAAGCAAAAGAAGACAGGTATAACAATGAAAGGACAAAGAAGATTTGAAGAGAAAGGAAAATTCAAAAGTCAACTGTCACTCCCTCGAAAACATGACATGAGAGATCTGACGCGTTATTCGGGATTATCCTTTTAGAGTTATGCCTCTTAGCTCCTCTCTTTTTTTATACCTGTATTTAAAAGTATATATGTATATAAATATGTGTGTGTGTATTATCTGTCTTGTTGGACTGCTCAGTGTGCCAAAATTTACGGTATGCCCCTGTTGAGAAAAAAAAATCCTTCCAATGTCTCTCACTTTTTCACCCTTTGTATTTTTTTCTTCTCATTTTCTAAGGCGACTTGTTATTCTTCTTTTTTTGCATCTAAATTACGTATTCTCCTCTTACACAATTGGCTGCTAATGTTTACTTGGAATTATTTGGAGCACACTCGGGAAAAGAAAAATTGCAAACTGAAAAAAACTTGTTTTGATTTTCATTTTTGGTACTTTTGATGATTTTTCTCTTTAACTCTTTCTTAATTTTTTGTTTAATTTTCCTTTTAATTTGAAATTGAAAAAGAATTTTATTTTTTGTACTTTTGATTATATTAGCAAAAGGGAAATTAAATACCAACTTAAAAAAAAGTTAAAAGACTTAAAGTCTTTTAACTTTTTTTTTAAGTTTGTATTTAATTTCCCTTTCAATTAAAATTCAGAAACATTTTTGGCACTTTTGATAATTTTTCCTTTTAACCTTTTTTTAAAATTTTTTATCCAAATTTTTCTTGCAATTTTAATTAAGAAAAAATTCGACTAACAATCCTAAAAAATTAACTTAATTAATTAATTAACTTTCATTTTTTACTTTGCCTTTCATTTTCACTTTTATTTTTACTTCTGTTATGATAGATTTTTATTTTTACTTTCACTTTCATTTTCACTTTCACTTTCACTTTGCCAAACAGTTGAAATAAAAATCTAATAAAGTAAAAATGAAAGTAAAAATAAAATTCGAACAATGCAGTGTAAAAATAAAAGGAGAGAAAATAAAAAACCTAACAGTGTGTAAATCAAAGTGAAAATATAAATCTTTTAAAGTGAAAGTGAAAATGAAAGTGAAAATGAAAGTCAAAGTGAAAATGAAATTACGTAATCGATCCTCTGCTCGTATATTTCAATAAATAAAATCGTGCTTATTAAATAAAAAAATTTTAATCGCAAAAAACATTAAATTTTACACTCTTTTTACTCGTAGAAAATAATTTAATTTTTGAATTGAATTCAGAAAAATTTTAATCGTAAAAAAATTAAACTTTACATTCTTCTTATTCACAGAGAAAATAATTTAATTTTTAAATAATTAATATTAACAATTAATAATTTTTAATATCTTCAACATAAAAAGTTGAAAAGTTAAAGAAAAGTTAAATCAAAAGTTGCATTTGATGGAAAATTACAATTTTCTGTCAAGAAGAAATGGTTTACAAACGAAATTCGACTTAATGTTTTTTATTGACAGAAAATTGTATTCTCTTTAACTAAATGCAACATTAAGTTGTTTAAAATGTTGCAAATTAAATTGTTACTTTTATTTAATTCATTCGTTCATTTTAATTTAATTAATAAAAATTAATTTTCTATTATTATTCATTTATTTATCCTGTTTTATAGATAAATTGAATTTTAAATTCCTTTTGGTGACAGAATAAAGAAATTAATTTTCAATATTTTCAACGATTAAGAGTTGTATTTAAAAAATAAAAATTATAATTTTTTCTGATGATTTTTTTTTCGAAATTATAAATTTTTCTGTGTATAAGAAACGATTTGTAAGCAAAAAACAAAGAAATTATTTTTGTGGACAGAAAATTGTACTAATTTCGCCTTTTAATGCTAAGTTTAATAGTTTAAAACGTTGAAAATTAAATTTTTTGTAAGTAATAAATTAATTTAATTTTTAATATTTTAAACATTTAAATGTTTGCATTTGAATAAAAACTACAATTTTTTGTTCCTGAGAACAAATTTGTAAGGAAAAATCTACTAAACGTTTTTTATTGACAGAAAATTGTAATTTTTTCCCTCTTCAAATTAATTTAATTAATTACTTTAGGTAATTCAATTTAATTAAAGTCAATAAATTCTATTTATTTATTTATTTATTTATTTATTTATTTATTCAGAAATATACGGGCAATGCCCATTCGTACAAAAGTACTATAAAAAATACTATATACTATATAATCAAAATTATTGATTAATTGAAATTAATTATCTTTTATTATTCATTACTTATTGTACTACAAAAAAAAGTTAAATTTTAAATTCGATTTGGCGGCAAGATAACGAAACTGTTTTTCAATATTTTAAACAGTGAAAAGTTAAATTTAAATTCAAAATAAATTGTTAATATAATAATTAATTGGTAATATAATTAAAAAATTTTCTATCAATAAAGAACGATTTATAAGCAATAATTGAATAAATATTTTTTATTGACGAAGAAAATTATAATTTTTATTTAAATGCAACGTTTGGATGGTAAAAATTTTATTTAATTTTATAATTATAAATAATTCTATTAAATAATTAACTTCGATAATGTAATTAATTAATAAATTAAGATTTTCTTAGATTAATTACAGTTATTTAAAATCGATTAAAATTAATTGTCTGTTATTGTTTATTATTTATCCATTTACCAAAATAAATTAAAAATTCAAATTATAGGTTATAGGATAAGAAATTTAATTTTCAATATTTTAATTTTAAACAATTAAAAGTTGTATTTGAAGGAAAATTACAATTTTATTTAATTTCATTTTATTAAATAAAATGGATTATTTTACTTAATATTACAATCGAATAAATGTTTTTTTTAGAGAAAATTGCGAATTTTATTTTAATTGCAACGTTTAGTTGTTTAAAATGTTGAAAAGTTAATTATTTACTTCTTTAATTTAATTTTTTCTTTACTTCCTTAATTCTTAACCAAACCGAATTTAAAATTTTTCAATGACTAATTCGAAATTACGCCATTGAAGTAATTTTTGTTTTTACTGTCAGATTCTTCCCATTAAAAAATTCAATTTTCAAGTAAATGGATGAAGAATAATTTCTAATTTCAATTTTTAAATACTAAACAATTTTTTTCTATTTTAAAAAGATATGAAAAAAATATTTCAAAGTTTTTTCAAAGTAAGCGTGATTTTTTTTCCTTTGAGTAAATATCAAATTTGGTTATCGAATTTTAAATAAGATTCGAAATATTTGAAGTGTCTCAGGAGAGGAGAGCATGAGAGCAAAAGAGAAATATATTTTCACACTTCTTTTTTGGAGTCGCGCTTGTATAAGATTTTTCTATGTAAAAGATTTTTCGTATGTTTTGCACGTCCTAAGCAAATATTGTGTTTCTTCGCATGATTGCTGAGGGCTTTTTACTATTTTTCTTTACTTTGCCTTCTTCTATTCGAAAAGAAACGCTTTACGTTTATGATCTTCACTTATTGTTGATGGCACGTTCGTGCTGACTACAAAAATAATTATCGGGTAAGGTCCCTATATTGCGCGGTGTAATAACTTCAAATTTTATTTTAGCACCCGCGGCTCACAACCGCATCTCTCGGGTTAAAAAGAAAATAAAAAAAAAAATAAATAAAAAAATGAGAAGAAAAGAAAGAAAAAGAGCAAGGAGAACCTCTCTCTACTCTCGAAAATAATATCCCCTTGTCTCCCATTCATCAACTTCAGTTTCTTTCACAACCTTCGAAAATTTGTGGAGAGATTTTTCAAAAATTTACTCTCATTTATAATTTTCGTCAATTGCTTCGCAAAAAATAGTTATTTTTAGTTTCAAAATAAAAAATATTTTGTAAATATATGTTTCTTATAATTTTTGTGTTTGGAAATAAAACAATTTGTTTTTGTCAATTTTTGTAAAATTTCTCTTTCCAACAATTTTTGGAGGAAAATTAATTTTTTCACAATTGAAAATTTTTTCATTTGGTATTATTTTTTTAAAGACAAAAAATTTAGGAAATATTGCCAAGTTGATAATTTTTAGTGTTTTTTTTAATTATTATTTTTTTTTGATAATATAATATTTTTTGGAAATAATTATTATGATAATTATAATAATTAATAATTATTATATAATTATTATAATAATTATAATAAAAATGATAGTTTTTCGTGTTTAGTTAAATATAAAAAATACATTAAAATTTTTAGTGTTTTATTGGATTTGTTTTTTGAATAAAAAAATATTTTGGAAATAATGTTGTTAATAATTATTGATAATAAAAATAAAAATTTTAATTTTCTCGGTTTAGTGAAATAATAATAATAATATGTAGTTGTTAGTTTTTAGCATTTATTGAAGACTTTAAAAATAGTGCACTGAAAATAAAACAATGGGAAATTTGAAATTTCGAGGCAAGTGAGAGGAGACAATTTTAATAATAGAACATATGAGCTTGTGCAATAAAAAAAATCATCAAAGCAGTGGAGGTATTATTGCGTTTGAACCTCGTGTGGGGGCAATGTTATTTTTCTCTATCCGCAGTGTGTATATATTCGCATCGTGCTAAAAAATCCATTCGGGGCCCCATGGACCACCTCTCAAGGGCGCAAGAAACCTTTTACATTTTTACACGCCCCACGCTGAGGAGCAAGTGAAAAGATCGTTTCACACTGTCACAATTTCTTTTCAAATTCTTGTTTTTTCAGTACTCGATTCTTTGTTATTTTTCATTTTGATTTTTCTATTTTTTTTCTACTTTTGAAATTCGATTCAAAATTAAAAATCGAAATTTGAATCTGAAATGAAAGTAAAAAATTTGATTTAAATTTTCTTTTCTTTTTTTTTGTGCTCTTGTTTGGAAATTGAGGTTTTAGTTTCGAAATTAGTGCGCTTAAACTCCAATCGAATGCAATTCTAATTATCGATGCAAAAATTTTCTATATGCTTATTTGAAAATTATTTTATTTCCTCAATTTCTACAGTGAAACTTCGATCGAGTGCACTTTTCATCGATTGGAGTTCCATGAAGAAATCTCATAAATATTTATCATTTTTCTTTACACTGAAAAATTTTAATTATTTTGTTTCAATTGGTACTTTTTCGATTATACGTAAATAAAAAAACAATATTTAATTGAATCAAATAATTTTTATTCGGAAATTAAAAGAATTTTTCATCCTCTCTCGAAATAAGGGTAAAAATTTCTTTAGCTTGAGAAAAATTGATCAAAATCTGATTGTTTTTATAATCAAGGTTTATTGTATTATTGTATTAAGATTAAATTTAAAAAAATCCGTAAATTTAAGACACGAAATTCGAAAATAAGGAAATATTTTGACATAATGAAGAGGCGCTTGCAAATAACTTGTTATCTAAAGTGATAAATGAATCTGACAAGTTTACTATAATACCTGTAATGGTGATAGTAGTAAAAGTAATAATGATAATATTACTAATTTTAGTAAATAATATTTTCATAAAATTTTGCAAAAGAATTCAATTATTTTTAAAAAAACTGATAAAATTCCTCCAAAATTCAATTATTTTTATAAATAATACTACAAGAATTCATTTAATTTAGAACAGCATTTTTAAAAAATTTCCAAAAAATAAATTATTTAACAAAATTTTTATACAATTCTTCACAATAATTCAATTACTTTTACTAACAATAACATTTTTCATAGAAACTCAACTTAAAAAAAATTAAATAAAATTCCAATCAAGAATTCAATTATTTAAAATAAAATAATAAAAATAAAATAATAAAATAATAATAAAATAATTAAATAATTGTTAACTTCTTTCAACTTTAATATTTAATTACTGAAGGATAAATTCATTTCCTTCAATTATTTAAAATAAAATTTTCAGAATATTTATTATTATATTTCGACAAAATTAATTATTTAAAACAATGTTTATAAAATTCTTATGAAGAATTAAATTATTTTCAAAGATAACAAAATTTTTCACAGAAATTCAATTATTTTTAAACACTTTAATAAAATTCTTCTCAATAATTCAATTATTTTCATAAATAATAAAATTCATCTCAGGAATTCAATTATTTTTGAAAATTTTAATAAAATCCTTTGCAACAATTCAATTATTTTCATAAATAGTAAAATTCGTCGCAGGATTTCAATTATTTTGCATAAAATTTTACAGGGATTGCTCAAAATATTTAATTTCAATTTTTTGAAAAAATTGTTTGAAATAAATCAATTATTTTAAATATAATTTTATTTAAATTTTTTCGAAATAATTCAATTTTTCCTTTATATTTTAATAAAATTCTTCCCAAGAATTCAATTATTTGCATAAATAATTCTTCGAAAGAATTCAATTATTAAAGATAAAATAACAAATTTATCATATTAAAGAATTTTATAACAATTTTTGAAAATCATTGAAAACTTTTTGAAGAATTTTATTAAAAATTTTTTAAATAATTGAATTCTTGAGATTTTGAAAATATTTTAATTTGCGGAATGTATTTTATTAGTTTTCAAAAGAATTGAATTCTTATGATGTATTTTGATATTTATTGAAATGATATTTATTGAAATAATTGAATTTTGGAAAATAATTTTATTAAAATTTCTTAAAATAATTGATTTTATGTGGAAAAATTTGTTGTTTATCAAGATAATTGAATTCTTTTGGAGAATTACTTAACATTTTTTGAAAATAATTAATTTCCTGTGACGATTGAAAAGTTATAAATCTTAAATTTATTTAAAATTGTATTAAGAATATTGGAAAATTTGCAATGAAAATAATTGAATTCCTAAATGAAATTTTATCATTTATGAAAATAATTGAATGTTTACGTAGAATTGTATCAAAACTTTTTTTCAATAATTAAATTATTTAATAAATTTTATGAAAATAGTAAATATTAAAAATTATTAAATTGCGAAAAACTTTTGAAAGTAATTGAAATTTTGCAAAGAATTATATTTAAATTTTTGAAAATAATTGAATTTTTGGCGAAAAATTTTGCTATTTTTAAAGATAATTGAATTCTTGACGAGATATTCGTTCAAATTTTTTAAAATAATTGAATTTCTTCGAAGAATTTTATTACTTTTCAAAATAATTGAATTCTTGTCATGAATATTGTTGTTAATAAAAATAATCTAAATTTGAAAAGAAATTTTTTTAAATTCCTAAAAATAATTGAATTTTTGTAAAGAATTTTGAATTTTGTTATTTATCAAGATAATTGCATTAAAACTTTCGAAATAATTAAATAATATTAAAAAAATTCATTCTGGTCAGAATTAGAAAAACATTTTCGAAGATTTTGTATTAGAATTCGTGGTAGTTTCATAGTTTATGAGGCAAACAAAAAAGAAAAAATACACAAAAAATTCAGAGTTTTCTTATGAATTCTACAAATTTAAATTTTTCCAGTACTTTTAATAAAAAACCCTGACTTTTACCTGAATTCCTGATTTCCCTGACCTGTGGCAACCCTGGAAGTCTGGAATACTGTTAGTAACGATAAACATAGTAACAATAATACTGTCAATAATGAAAATAGTAGTAATAGTAATAATAATTTTTAAAATGATAATAATAGTAATAATAACAATGTTAAAAATATTAATAACAGCAATAATAATAGTGTTAAAAAAAGGACGATAATAATAGTAATAATGATAATAATTGTTAAAAAATGCTAGTAATATGACAATAATGATATCGAACAACAATAATAGTGATAATAATGATAATAATGATGATGAAGATAATAGTAATAAAATTAATAACACTAATAATAATCTGATGTAAATGAGATAAGAGTATGGAGATAAAGACAAAGCACTTGACAGAGTTGTTTGCTACGCCAATGTAAGTGCAAACTATATACGAGCACCTAGCACGCCATTTCTGATACTTAAGGGCACGTGATGCGAATCACGAGAGTTAACTCTCTTACGTTATTAGACCGATCGTACGTGGTTGTGATATCCACTATTAACCCCTTGAGGCTCCGCAGTCTCGATTTTGATAATAAAATTGATTTTAACGCTCCATTGGATCTTCACTTTATAAGTTAACACTTATTCTCAAGGGGAGAACAAGATTGATTGAGTCCAACAATTCCAAACTCATTTTCAACAATTGGTCAATGGTCATCTCACTTTTGTACCAATCAAACGAGTGTGTGTATTTTTTAAAATATACACGTACATACACATTTATGTATTTGCATGTATATCCTCTGATATATAGTATCAAATGGAACAATAGGCATCGAAATTTTAAAATGTTTCATTAATCATTCCCTTTAAGAAGAGAGTTATTTAGGTACAATTTGAATTAAACAAAAATTTAAATGATTTATACCGCGAAATGATGTGTTTAAAAATAGATTTGAACTGCGAGAGAATAGAAGAGCGTAAGATAGGGGTAATAGGGAGCAATGGGGTAATATGTGTAATTTTTTTATTTGATTTTTTTACCATTTATTGCGTAACTTGTTTTATAGTATAATTTAAAAAATATTAAATCAAAAGAACGCAATTCCATTAAAACGTGAGTAAATTTTTGAAAAACGGACTAAATTGGTAAAGTAATAAAAACCAGAGTTGTTACCCAACCTGAAAACCTGGAAATGTCAGGAAATTTTATAAATCTTGAAAAAACCTGGAAAAGTTGGAAATATTTATCGAAATCCTGGAAAATTGCTGTTTTCTAAAGTGATTGTGTTTATTCTTGATATCTAATTATCGAAAGCGAAAAGTTCATAAACTATTAAATTACCACCAATTTTAATACAAAACCTTCAATTTCTGACAAGAATTTATTTTCTATTAACTTAATTCTTGAACAACTACCATAAAATTATTACTTATAAAATATGTAATTAATAATAATTGTACTTAAATGTTTAAAAATTAATTGATTTTTGAAAGAATTACGTTTTAAAAAAATTAATTTGTTTATAAAAAAAAATTTTTTTTAAAAATCTTTTAAAAGTTGAAGAAAAACCAAAACTTTCTTTCTTTGACAACTTTTTTCCAAACTCAATACTTTCAAAGTTATAAGCTATTGAAAATAGGTCTACTTTTAAAAATCCAAAATTTCGAAAATTCATAACTCGAAAATTTTGGCAAATATGGAAAAATAAAAAAATACGTATTTAATATTTTTCTATCAAGAACGATAAAAAAATATGTTTAACCGATTCTAAAATGTCGTAGAAAAATTTCTCGTGGAATTGCCCATATATATTTAATTAAGTATTCAAAATAATGTATTTATAGAAGAATAAAAAATTTAATTTTGAAGAAGTTACAAATGATGTCAAAAATTCAATTATTTTCAAAAATTTTAATAAAATTCTACTCAAATATTTAACTATTTTCAGAAACAATAAAAACTTAACAAGAATTCAAATATTTTATTTTAGAAATTTGAATTTAATACAAATTTTCTATAAATTTCTTCGCATAATAATTCAATTATTTTTATGAATAATAAAATTTTTTACAGGTACTCAATAATTTTTATAAATAATAAAAAATTTTGCAGGGTTTCAATTATTTTCATAAATAACAAAATTCTTTTTTAAAATTCAATTATTTTCATAAATAAAACTCATTGCAGAATTTCAATTATTTTTAATACAATATTACAAATATAAATTACTCAAAAAATGAATTTTTTAATAATTTTATTAAAATTTTTCTAAAGAATTCAATTAATTTCAGGAATTTTAATAAAATTCTAGTCAAGAATTCAATTATCTTCATAAATAATTGAATTATATAAATATAAATATATAATAAATATTATATTTTATGTAAAAATAGAAAATATATAAATTATAAAAAATTTTTATAAGAATTAAATTATTTTCAATGTATGACAATTCAATTTTAAGAAACGTTCAATAAATAAATTATTTTTGTTGTATTTAATTAATTGACTTCTCGTAGAATTTTCTAATAAAAATTGATTTTGAAAATGAATTTCTGTTAAAATTTTAGATAATAATTGAATATTTAAGCATTATAGCGTGAATTTTTAGAAATAATTCAATTTTGAGAAGGTTTTACATTCAAATAATTGAAAATTTTAATTTTTCATATTTTTAATTAAATATTTTGTAGAATCAATTTTTTTTAAAAATCATTTCAAGTTTTTCTTTTCTAATATATATTTAATTGAAGAATTTCCGAATAATTGAAATTTTGTAAAATTGAATGGTAAACAAATGGATTTGAAAATTCTCAAGAAGGACTTTTTCAAAAATTATCAAAAATAATTAATAATTGTTAATTTATTTCTTTTGAAGAACTTTAATAAAGTTTTTCAAAATATTTCTTTCAACGAATTTTTATTATTTTTTTTAAATAATTGAAATCTTATGTAAAATTGTATTATTTAAGAAAATAATTGAAAACCTGTAAAGAATTTCATTATTTCTGAAAATAATTGAATTTCTGCAACGAATTCTATAAATTTTTTTAAATAATTGAAATCCTGTGCAAAATTTTATTATTCAAGAAAATAATTGAAAACCTGTAGAGAATTTAATTTTTTCTAAAAATAATTGAATTCCTGCAACGAATTTTATTACATTTTGTTTTAAATAATTTAATTCTTTTGAGAAATTGTATTAAAATATCAGATTTTGAAAATATTTGAATTTCAGCTTAGATTTTCATTATTTGTAATTTGTAAAATATGAAATTGAATTCTTGCAAAAAAATTTTTTAAAATAATTACATTTTTCGAGAAATTTATTTAAAATTTTATTAAAAATAATTGAAAGCCTATGAAAAATTTTATTGCTAACGGAAATAATTGAATTCATACAACGAATTTTATTACATTTTTTGTAAATAATTAAATTCAAGTGAAAAAATCAAAAAATTTATTACTTGTAAAAATATAATTGAATTTTTGCGAAGAAATTTATTAAAATTTTCGTAAATAATTTAATTTCTTTTGAAAAATTTTATGGAAATTTTAATTATAAAGTATAAGTTGTTGAATTTGAAATGTTTTAAAAATCTTAATTCCTATGGAATAATAATAATGATTAAATATTTATTTAAAAAAGAATTTATTAATGTTTCTGAATAATTTTACAATTAGAGAAATTCGTAAATAAATGTAATTGAACATTTTTTTTTTAGTATATAATAATTTTTAGAGTGAATCAGAATATTCTTTAGGTTCAGGAAAAAAATCAAAATTTTGTCTAGAAATCAGGGAAAAGTCGGGGAGTAACAAAATTAATTTTTTGTAACAATCCTGTATGTGTAATTTTTTTACCATTTATAACATAACTTGTGGGATTTCGATCTTTTGATTTATTTTTTTTTTGGAAATTAGGATAATGTTTACATTATCCTAATTTACAAGAAAAAAAAATAAATCAAAAGATCGAAATCCCACCAAAACATGAATAAATTTTTGAAAAACAGAAAAAATTAGTAAAATAATAAAAACGAATTTTGCACAGTCATGTCTCTAATTTGAATATTGAGAGTCAAAAATAGAAAAAAAATAAAAAAATATTTAAAAAGAAAATTGTCTCAGGCATGAAGATTTCGCTTGTTGTTTGTCAGCTTATATTATCGTCCTCGCAAGAGATTCCCATCTCCATATCATTGTGTATGTGTGTGCGTTGTATTGATTCAATATTTTACAGTGTAAACTAGGCTCACTATAGTTCCAACCTTGGCGTGTCTTAAAAACACACAGACGCATACTGAGACAACAAAACAAGGGGTATCTCTCCTCATTTGAAAGTTTTCTGAGACGAAAGATAGGGCCCTGGACCCTAAACTTTTTAAATAGTTCCAAGATAGGATTCCAGATACACACTTGGTCCTAAACCAAGGTTTGTCTCAAATCTCAAACTGAACAGGTCAAAAATAATCCCGAGCCTGTCAAAGGATATTGACCATTAAACCTACTTGAAATTTGAGCACCGAAAATAATGATCGACTGTTATCGAGACTTGGAGACCTAGCGAGAAAAAGAGATGGAAAAAAGAAAAAAAGAAAAAAAGAAAAAAAAAGAAGAAATTGAGAGTGAGAGAGACCTTTAGTCGACCCCTCGTTATGCCTCAATAATCTTTTTCCTTCCTTTTTTTTTACTTCTTTCGACAAACTACATTTCTACTCGAGAGAAGTCTTCTCCTCCTCCACCTCCTCACTTTGCTTTCGTGGCTCAGAAAGACTTAACATGAAAACGTGCTCGAATGATGCAAACCAGACCTCTTAACGATCCCGGGGTGTTTTGATGGTCAAACTGTGTTTTGGGCGGCCATGAATTGCCAAAGAAACGAGAGAGAGAAAAAAAATCGAAAAGGAAATGTTAATAAACAGAGGAGGTGTATATGGTATTTACTTATGTTACGTGATTCGTTAATCGTGCCCTGGCTCCGAATTTTTTTTCAAAACAAAGCGTAATTTCGAATGTTTTCAAATGTAAGTCTAGAAGGAAAATATTTTGTTAGATTGGAATTAAATGCTTTTTGAAAGTAATGAAAAAATTAAATAGAAAAATTCGCCGAGTGAAACATATTTCTGTTTATCAATATTGAAAATTAATTTCAAATTTTATATTCTCTCTCCAGGGCTCGAACTAGGTTTGTAAATCCTGTAAAAGTCCGTTTTTTGAAAAAAGGTCCGTAAAGTTCGTAATTTGATTCAAAAAGGATGAAAAGTTCGTAAATTGTACGATATTCGATTGTTTTCAAAAGTAATAAAATTCTTCGCAAAAATTCAATTATGATCAAAATTTTTTTTAAATTCTCATCCAAATTTCAATTTTCTTTAGAAATAATTAAATTCTTCTCCTAAATTCAATTATTTTTAAAAATTTTCCTTAAGTCAATGATTTTTAATATCTTACTATTTTCATAAAATTTTCCAAAAGAATTCAATTATTTAAAAAAAAAAAATCAATTACATTCTACACAAACTTTTAATTATTTTCAAAAAATAATAAAAATTTCACTGGAATTTCATTATTTACAAATTTTTTTTATAAATTTCCTCGCAATCATTAAATTATTTTCATAAATAATAAAATTTTTACGGTAATTTAATTATTTTCGTAAATAATAAAATTCTTTTTGGGAATTATTAATTATATAATTATCAATTATTTTCATAAATAATAAAACTCATTGCAGAATTTCAATTATTTTTAATACAATTTACATCGAATTCCTCAAAAAAAATTCTTAAAAATTTTTTTAAAATTCTTCAAAAGAATTCAGTTGTTTAAAAATTTATAGATAAAATTCTTTATGATTATTTTAATTAGAATTTTCAAAGAACTTAGATTTTTCTGAAATTTTATTAAGATGATGAAAAAAATCGATCACTCTGAGTCAGGATATCCTGACTCGGAGTGATCGATTTCTTTCATCATCTTAATATTTTATCGACCGAGTGATAGCATCATTACTATATATATATTCTTCTAAAATTATTTCAGTTTTTTAATAAATATTTAATTAATTATTCAAAATAATTAATTTACATATAAAAGAATTTTAGTTAAAAAAACTCTAAAAAAAATTGTATTTGGAGAAGTTTCAAATGATTGCAGAAATTTAATTATTTTCAAAATTAATGAATATCTCCACAGAAATTTAATTATTTTCAAACATTAAAAAAAATTCTAGTAAAATTTTCAATTAACTTTAAAACTAGTAAAATTCTTCTTCGAAATACAATTATTTTTAAAAATTTATCTCAATTTAAAGATTTTAAATATCTACTATCTTAATAAAATTTTTCAAAAGAATTCAATTAATTAAAAAAAAAATTAATAAAATTTTACGCAAACAGTTAATTATTTTCATAAATAGTAAAATTCTTTTTAGGAATTCAATTATATTCATTTCATAGATTTCTCAAAAAATGTAATTATTCTCAAAAATTATTTTTTTTAATTAAATAATTAAATTCTCGTAGAATTTTCTAATAAAAACTGATTTAAAAATGAATTTCAGTTGAAATTTCAAATAATAATTGAATATTCAAAGCATTAGAGCCTGAATTTTTAGAAATAATTGAATTTTGAAAAGGTTTCAAGTTAAAATCTATTTGAAAATCTGAATTTTCATTCTTTTCACTTAGAATTCTGTAGAATTATTTACTCAATTACTTTCAAGAATTTTAGTAAAATTCTTGTCAAAATTTCAATTGTTTTCAAAAGTTTTCTTTAATTCAATGATTTTCAATATTTATTATTTAAATAAACTTTTCAAAAGAATTCAATTTATTATTTAAAAAAAAATTTAATAAAATTTTACGCAAACATTTAATTATTTTTATAAATAATTAATGTTTCACAGGAATTCCATTATTTTCAAATTTTTAATAAATTTCTTCGCAATAATTCAATTATTTTCGAAAATAATAAAATTTTTTACAAGAGTCGAATTTTTTTCATAAATAATAAAACTAATCGCAGAATTTAAATTATTTTTTTACTCGAAACATTGGATTTTTAAAAAACAAAAGTTACATTGTTGTCCGAATGTGTCGCTTTTATTGAAAATTATTCAATAAATTATTTATTTTTTATTTAAATAATTGAATTCTCGTAGAATATTTTAATAAAAATTCATTTAAAAATCAATTTTAGTTAAAATTTTAGATTATAATTGAATTTGAAAATCATTAGAACGTAAATTTTTAGAAATAATTGAATTTTGAAAAGGTTTCAAATTTATTGAAAATTTGAATTTCTCATATTTTTAACTAACAATTCTGTAGAATTAGTTTTTTTTTGAGAAACTTTAATTGCGTTTTTTTAAAAAATTATTTAAAGTTTTTATTTTCTAATCTATATTTAATTGAAGAATTTACAAATAATTGAAATTTTGTAAAATTGAATTGTAAAAAATAAATTTGAAAATTCTTAAAGAACTTTTTCAAAAATTATTAAAAATAATAGATTTATAGAAGATGTTTAATTAAAAATACAAAAAAAATTTTTGTAAAAGTTACAAATTATTGCAAAAATTAAATTATTTTCAAGAGTAATAATATTCTTCGCAAAAATTAAATATTGTTCAAAAGTAATAAAATTCTTCTTAGGGATTCAATTATTTTCACAAATATTTAAACTCATTGCAAAATTTCAATTATTTTTAATACAATTTTAATCGAATTTCTTGAAAAATGTATTTATTCTTAAAATTGTTATTAAAATTCGTTGATAGAATTCAATTATTTGAAAATTTGTTGATAACGATTCTTTATGGGAATTGAATTTTAAGAAATATTCAATTATTCAATAAATTATTTATTTTTGTATTTAAATATAAATTGAATTCTAGTAGAATTTTTTAATAACGTTTACGCAATTTTTGTATACGCAGTTTAAATTTAATTGAAATAAACTTGTTGAAAATTTAATAAATTTGCTAAATATTTAATAAATTTGTTAAATATTTAATAAATTTGTTAAATATTTAGCAAATTTGTTAAATATTTAATAAATTTATTAAACAATAAAATTGTTAAAGATTTGATAAATTTATTAAATGATTTATAAATTTGTTAAAGATTTGATAAAATTGTTAAATATTTTTTTTTTGAAAAACAATGTCTTTTGACATTTGCTTGAAAAAAAATTGTTTTTTCACCAACAATTTATACATTGCTATTTGCTAATTACGTTAAAGCTCATTTCTTTCACACGTCAACCCTATATAATTAAATGTGTAATAATAATAATTTGTTGGGGAATAAAAGGCAGTTCTTAATATGAAACCTTTGACCTTTGACATCTGGGCTAAATAGATACAGAAAGAAACGTGTGTACGTGAAGCGACATTTTGCAATCACTGAATTTCTATTACCCGATTATGAAATTTGCAAATGGGGCTTGAAAAGTCCAGACAAGTTTCACTATTTATACTATTTTTCCGTTCAATATAAATAATATATTAATAAATTATTAACAATAAAATAGTAATTGAAATTTTCTTTTGAATAATTAGATCATATAATGCTACGAAAAATTTGGAAATTGTTTAAAACTTTCACTGGTTCGAACCCTGTACAAAGCAAAAATGTGCAGAATTTTCTAAAAGTTTAGATTTTACTTTGTACCTAGTAAAAGTTTATTTTCTCTCGTATTTAGAATCCAATTTTTAGATACATAAAAAAGTTTACCTATTTTTGAAACTATTGGTTAAAATATCTCCTATAATAGCGATAAAAAATTACAAGAACCTGGTATAAGGAAAAAAAAATGTTCTACTTTTTTTCTCCAACAAGTGGTTCCATTGATAAAGTGACAATGAAACAAAAACAACAATAGAAACTATAACAATACAAACTACTAAAAAGTTGTGTTTAGAAGAAAAAAAAAATTGTTTTTGAAATTTTTTTTTTGCTCTTTAAATTTACGGACATAAAAAGCACAACAGGATAACAATTATTCGATTTCTTTAGAAAGGATTCCTCCCTCTCTAAAGAGGAATGAATGTAAAAGAAGGAACAGCACGATAAAACAATTCAGGGAGAGTAGAGGGTCATGTTGTTGTGTTGTGGTATGAATCGTTTCTCGTCTGGTATTCCAAGAATGGTAAAACTGTTCCAAACTGTTCTACTTCCTTCTAAATAGTATATACAATATCGATGGTCAAATATCGTTTATACTTTCAGAGTAAATGGACCTTTTATGCTCGCCAATGTAAAATGGAACAATGACCCTGGAAAATATACTTAAAATGATAAATACAGGAAGGAATTTCGTACTATCTCTTCCTGACTTTGCAAAAGATGGATGATTTTCTGTTGTTTTGTTTCGAAAGATTTTTCTCATTTTTCCAAGTTATGGTGGGAAAAAAGAAATTTAGTTCTGCCAATGCTGGAAAATGTTATTGTTTTGTTTTGACAATTTTGGATGTGAAAACCAAATTTTTGACTGATACGAAATTAGTTAGTTGTGTCAAACAAACATTTGATTATGATTATGACAATACCAAATATTTGGGTACATCAGTCAAACATTTGGCTACACCAACTAAACATTTGGTTACATCAACCAAACAATTAGTTACACCAAACAATTGGTTACACCAACTAAAAATTTAGTTACACCAACCAAATTATTCGGCTGTTTTTATCGAACCAACCAAAAACATTAAAAACAAATAATTTGATTGCTTAAATACAAGCCAAATTATTTGGTTGGTTATTTTTCTGAGTGCAACTAAAGTTTTGTTGCTCGGACTAAACATTTTTATCGGCGATTTACAAAGATAAAATGTAAAGAAAAAAGATTTCACTGAGAAGTATATTTAAAATAGGGTATATAGAAAGGAAAAGGGAAAAAAAGGATTCATTGAAATTTCAAGACAACGTCCCTTTTTTTCGACAGATAGACACGACTTTTATCTCTGTTTCTCTCTTTCTCTCTCTCTTCATGATTTGCCCTTCGCGAAGTCGACGCATTTCTTATCGAGGCAACTATTGTTCTCTCGCAGGTGTCTTCAACGGTCCTATGTCTTTCAATCTCTTCTCTGTGAGACAAAGGCGCAAAGACAGATGAAATTTCAAGATCATCATTCTCTCTCTCTCTCTCTCTCTCTCTCTCTCTCTCTCTTTCTCCTCCCTTGTGAAATGCAAACAAAAAAATATCTACCATTTTTATAATATATTTTAAAAGCCTCTCTATTGTACCATACGGTGAAAAAATTATATTCTACTTTTTCAAGTATAATGCCTATATTCTTGAAAAAATATTCTAAATTATATTTTTTATTGTAAAGCTAGAAATATTATTTTCATAATATTTCTATTCTTTGTTATTTTGAGTCTTTCTTAGTTATTAAAATGTATTTTTCTCTTTCTATTATACAAAGATGAAATTCGTGAAAAATAATATTCAAAAATTATTTATTGACATCTTGGAAAATAATTAATTGATTATAATTTTTTATTTTCTTTTATTTATTTTATTTATTTGTGCTCTCTAAATTTGAATCAGTTAAAGTAACAAATTTAGAAGTGAAAAATCAGTCACTTATTCAAACAGTAATATTTTTACTAAAAATTTAGTTTAATTTAGTTAAACTGATGCTTCAGTACAATTTCAGGCTTCGCACTCATCTACTAAAACCTACTATTTACTACTTTTTTTACGTTATGATACTATTTGGGTACTTTTTTTAGATTTAAGCCACTAAAAGCTGCTATTTCTGTTTTGTTGTTGTTGATAATTTTCAACTACTTTAAATTCACTAATAATTGAAATAAAAAAACTATTTTCAAAAATTATAATCAAATTCTTTAAAACTATTCAATTATTTTCAAAAAAATATTCGAAATTCAATTATTTTCAATATCTAGTATTTTCATCAAATTTCGCAAAACAATTCAATTATTTAAAAAAAAAATTGATAAAATTCATCCAAAATTCAATTATTTTCATAAATAATAAAATCCGTCTCAGAAATTCAATTATTTTTGATAATTTTAATAAAATTCATCGCGCAGGATTTCAATTATTTTTAATACAAATTTACAGGAATTGTTCGAAAAATGTAATTAATCTTAAAAAATTTAATTTCAATTCCTCGAAAAAATCAATTATTTAATAAAATGTTCGATAGAATTCAATTATTAAAGATAAATAACAAAATTATTCCCAAAAATTCAATTATTTGGAGGCATTTTAATAAAATTTTTTGCAAAATTCAATTATTTTCATAAATAGCAATGTTCATCACAAGAATTCAATTATTTTTAAAACACATAAATTTTTTCTTGGAAATTCAATTATTTTTAAAAATTGTAATAAAATCGTTCACAAGAATTTAATTATTGTCAAAAATTTTAATTAAGTTGTTTATAGAATTTAATTATTTTTAAAAATTTTTTCGCATTTCAATGATTTTCAATATCTATTTTCATAAAATTTCCAAACAGAATGGAATTATTTAAAAAATTTTTTGTAAAAATCTTCGTAAGAATTAAATTCTTTTCGCATGAATAATAAAAATTTCTCAGGAATTCAATTATTTAAATTAGAATTTGCATAAAACTAGTCGAAAGAAATGAATTATTTAAAATTTTTTATAAAATTCTTGTCAAGAATTAAATCTTTTTTATAAATATTTAAATTGTTTGATGAATAATAAAATTCGTTGCAGGAATTCAATTTATTAGCAGGATAAGAAAAAAGTAAATATTTTTGATGAAAATTAGGAAAAAGTGAGGAAAATAAAATATAGAATTGAATATTTGTCAGTTTTGTGAAGTTTCTAAAACGAGTATTTTTGATTGTCAAGTTTAATTTTACGATAGCTACTTTTTTTAGTTTAATAGCTACTTTTTGCTACTTTAAAAAATTCAATTTTTTAAAGATATTTGATTTTTTTTAAACAAATAATTGAATATTTTTGAAATATTTGAAAGATTTGAAAAGTTTTAATTATGAATTTATGAAAAATTAGTTTTAAAAATATTTAAATTCTATATTTTATTAACGATAATTGAATATTTCTAGACAAGTGTAATTGAAAATTCTTGAAATAATTGAAATTATTGGAAAATTATTATTATTATTTAAAATTCTGAAAAATAAAGTTTTTACCTAATGCACTTTAATTTTATTTTTTTAAGAATTTGAATATTTTCAATTAAATATAATTGAAAATTTTTAAAATAATTGAAAATGTTGAACGTTTCTCTTTAGAATTTTGACAAATTAAATTTTTAAAATATTTAATTTCAACATTTTAAAGGTACATATTTGAATTTCTATAGACAACTAATGGAAATTTTTTATAAATAATTGAAAGTTTATAAAAGTTTTATTTAAAATTCTGAATAGTAAAGTTTTTAAAATATTTGATTTCTACTTTTTTAATATTTGTAGTTTCATAAACAAATAATTGAAAATTTTTGAAATAATTTAATCTTCCTAGAATTCTATTAAAAATAGTTAAATTTTATAAAAAGAATATTGTGGAAATTTTTTAGAGTAGTTGAGGTAAATTATCCACAGTTTTAAATTTTATTTTATGAATAACTCTTAAAATTTATAATTAAATTTTTGCTTCTAGAAATTAATTTTTTTTATAATTGAACCTCCATTGAAATTTTTGTTTATAGGTATCAGGGGAAGAGTCAAAATTCTGTCTAGAAATCAGGAATGGGTATCATTGAAGCAGTCAAATCTTTGTTTAGAAATCAGGAAAAATTCAGGCAAAACAAATTAAAATTGCTATTGAAACCCTGATAACCGATTTATTAAGTCTTGTAATTATTAAAATTACTTATTATTATTAACTTAAGAATGCATTCTTGGTGCCTATTTAAGTCATAAAATCTCTACCAATAAGTAAACAATGAGAAAACAATATATTTGAATCAAACATAATTATCTTTGTTATACAGTCAACCAAAAATTATCTTTGAATTAAACATAATAATTTTGATATTACGATGTTATTTTGTTTGGATTTGTAAATTTAGTGAGATCCATAATAATTTTGATTCTATAAAAATTACGTTTAATTCAATTATAAAATTTGTTTAATTCAAACATATTTTTTTATGGTCGGCTACTGATTTTTGAATTAAAAAAATAATTCCCTCAGTGAAATATTCTTAAAGTCAGAATATTCCTTTTTCAGTCTGTGTAGGCATACAAAAGGCGCTCTGAAAACATTTTTCCTTCTCTCAAGTTCAAAAAAGCAATAATTTTCGAAACTTTTATTGCGTCCCTGAATCATTTACTTTAAAGTTCCATATTCGTTCTCGAGTCGTTAACTTCCTCAGTGCATATGCGCTAAAAATGAAGGTAAAAATGCTTGACGATTAAATTCACGTGGTGTGACGCGAGAGTATATATAGGCGAATCTTTTATAACGATCTAAAGCGCATATTTATAAAGTGCAAAACAAAAAGGAGCAGACATTGCAGACAATTTTCGTTTGGTGGATGAATCAACGGGTTTCACCTTCGCAATGAAAATAACGTGCGCATAAGCATATATATATATATATACAATATGTTTTTGAATACACGAGAGAACATGTGTATATATGTATTTATAGGGTAATGTTTCGCTTTGGTAGGACTTACGCATATTTATATTCTCACACATGTGTGCATTACGCACGTGGGCGTCATTGACGAACAAAGGAAACTTTGCTGTTGCACTCTTTTTTTGGAAGGTATATATATAATGATCGTTCAGGGGCGGAAGTTGTTGCAAATTACACCTGATCTTGAGAATCAGTGCGAGAAGGGCAAAAATAAGAGAAGCATGAAAATAGTTTCGGTCCAGTTGAAACTCATTCACCATTAAGTATTCATTTTGAATTTGGCGAAATTTCTGTGGAGGAAATTTATCATGACGCTGCAAAACGCCCTTATTTTATTGATGGTTTTTGTTTCTTCTTTTCCCCTTTTTCCAGCAGTTAGACTGTTTGAAAATTGTGATTAGTTTCGCAAAACTGTTTTTATTTGCTGTTTTTAGATCTGTTCCCTTACTTTTTATTGTTTTTTGACTCAAGAAACATGTCGTTTGATCAGAAAAGCGAAGTGGACGAAATTTTGAGGCGAAAAAAAATTCTTCGTCGTAAAGATTCGAACCCAGGCGTTTACTGTTACGAGCCCGGTACAATAGCCACTTGGCTATTTCACTCTGAAATTACTAAAGTTGTAAAAGTCGATATATTTAAAAAATTTTTTATTTTGGAACAAAAAAACCAGAAAATAATATTCTGATTCACTCTAAAAATAATTAGATGCTGAGAAAAATATTCTAATACATTTATTTACGAATTTCTTTAATTGTAAAATTATTCGAAAACATTAACAACTTCTTTTCTAAATAAATATTTAATCATTATTATTTTTCCATAGGAATTGAAATTCTTCAAAAGATTCAAATTCAAACCTTTTTGAAATTCGACAACTTAGAAGAATATTTATTATAAAACATGAAGAAGTCGATCACTCCGAGTCTTCGACTCGGAGTAAACGATTTCTTCATGTTTTTTATAATAATTAAAGATAATCCAGTAAATTAATAATAAAATAAAATTAATTCTACGCAGAATTGTTAGTTAAATAAGTACGAAAAATTATGATTTTCAAAGATTTGAATTCGAAATCTTTTCAAAATTCAATTATTTCTAAATATTCCCTCCTAATGCTTTTAATATTTAATTATTTTCTAAAATTTTAACTGAAATTATTCATTTTTAAATCAATTTTTAATAGAAAATTCTACGAGAATTCAATTATTTAAATACGAAAATAAATGATTTATTCAATAATTGAATGTTTATTAAAATTTAATTTTTACGAAGAATTTTATTATCAAATTTTGAAAATAATTAATTTCTTTTAAGGAATTTAATTTAAATTTTACTGAAATTTAACATATTAAAGAATTTCATAACAATTTTTTAAAATAATTAAAAGTTTTTTGAATTTTATTTAAATTTTTAAAAATAATTGAATTCCTGAGAAGAATTTAAATAATAATTTATGAAAATAATTAAATTCTTGCGAAAAATTTTAATTAAATTTTGTTCAAATAATTGAAATTTTGCCAAGAATATTATTAAAATTTCTGAAAATAATTTAATTCTTGAGAAGAATTTCGCTATCTATTTATTAAGAACAGGTAATATAATTCTGAACGAGAATTTTTAAAAAATTTTGAAAATAATTTAATTTTCGGAGAGTATTTTATTAGTTTTCAAACGAATTGAATTCTTATGATGAATTTTGATATTTATCGAAGTAATTGAATTTTGGAAAAGAATTTTATTAAAATTCCTTAAAATAATTATTTTTATATGGAAAACTTTGTTGTTTATCAAGATAATTGAATTCTTTTGCAGAATTATTAAAAAATTTTTGAAAATAATTAATTTCCTGTGACCAATGAAAAGTTATTTATGAAAATAATTGAATTTTATTGCAACGAATTTTATTATTTTATTGAATAATGGAATGATTCTTAAATTTGAATTTATTTAAATCTTAAATTTATTTAAAATTGTATTAAAAATATTGGAAATTCTGCGATGAAAATAATTGAATGTTTTCGTAGGTAGAATTATATTAAAAAATTTTTTCAAAAATTAAATCTTTTGATAAATTCTATGAAAATAGTAAATAAATGTTGAAAATTATTGAATTGTAAAAAACTTTTGAATATAATTGAAATTTTGAAAAGAATTTTATTAAAATTTTTTAAAATAATTGATTTTTTGGCGAAAAATTTTGCTATTTATAAAGATAATTGAATTCTTGACGAGATATTCGTTAAAATTTTAGAAAATAATTGAATTTCTTAGAAGAATTTTATTACTTTTGAAAATAATTGAATTCTTGTGATGAATATTGTTATTTATGAAAATAGTCAAATTTGGTAAAGAATTTTTTTAAAATTCCTAAAAATAATTGAATTTTTGTAAAGAATTTTGTTATTTATCAAGATAATTGCATTAAATCTTTCGAAATAATAAAATAATATTAAAAAAATTCTTTCTGGTCAGAATTAGAAAACATTTTTGAATGTTTTGTATTTATATTCGTGGTAGTTTCACAGTTTATGAGGTAAACAAAAAAGAAAGATACAAAAAATTCAGAGTTTTCTTATGTATTCTACAAATTTAATTTTTTCCAGTACTTTTAATAAGAATTCCTGACTTTTTCCTGATTTCCTTGACCAATTCTAATTTCCTTGACTTTTTCTTGAATTCCCTAACCTGTGGCAACACTGTACAAGACTGGAAAAAAATCCACACCCTCGAGGAATCGAACCCCGACTCCTACTACACAGAAAAAACTTGGTCTCATTTTTGTTGCATCTCATTTTGAGTACTACTCAATTTGAACAAATTACTAACTTCAAGTTGCTCAAAATGAGTATTACCTGACGATAAACATTTTCAAAATGTTGGGTTGGTAACATTTGCAGTTTTGTCATTTTGTGATATTTCATATATATTTACTGTGAAAAATATTAATTTTGATTAATTTGAAAATATTTTAATGTCTTTTTATTTAAAAATCAATTTATTAATTAAAAATTAACTTAATTAAAGTAAATTACACATAACAAGATGAATAAATTTTCAAACTTAGCGCCATTTAATTGAAGTAAGTTGTGTGAACTCAGATTGGCACTACTGGTATGCAGGCCTGCTGGTATGTCAACAAACATTTATAACCTAAAAATTTGCTTGCCTTTATTGAAAAATTGTAGGCAAAATAAATGTGAAATGAATATTACATAATATTTTTTACGTCATTTACGCACAGTTAATTAATATATTTAATATTTTTATTGGGTTATTCATTATTTGATGAAAATTTCCACGTATCTTTTATACTCATAATGAATATGATTGGTCTCATTATGAGTAATTTTTATCTAAGCTCAAAATGAGACAAGGAGTCTCATTTTTGTTGCAACTCATTTTGAGTATCGTACGCTACTCATTTTGAGACTAAGTTTTTTCTGTGTATTGCGAGTGCAGTAATGTATCCACTGAGCCATCTCACTCACTCTAATTAATAAATTGGTGGTTAATTGGCAACTATACTGAATTCACATATAATTCCACCATTTGCTGTTAGATTTCAATTACAAAAATCACAATCATCTGGTTTCAAAGAGGAATTATCGAAAAACGGATCCAATTTCGGTATAGAATGTCGGCTTGAAAATACAGGAGAAAAAAAATTAAAATAACCCTAGTTAAATGAAATGAGGAAACAAGTTATAGCCTGTTCTAAATAAATCTCTCCATTCATTTCTTTTATGGTGACTTCCCGCAAGTAATAAAATCTTCAAAATTACTTCCGTCACTAGAAATTGTTGCTTGCGATGGAGAGGAAAAAAAATACATCCAGACGAGACAGTGTAACACGAACGTGCTTCTGCGTCGCGGTGTATGGAGAATTGGAAAAAAAGGGACGTGAAAGAGAGACAGAGAGAGATTGCATATATAGGCGCAGAAAACAGAAGGTGTGCACATGTATATTTTTCGAGAGTTCAACTTTTAAGTCATTCCCCATATTATTCCCCCTTTTATTTGTGTACAGTATTCTAAATATACGGGGTCAAAAGGTCCCATTGATATTTTCTTTCTCAGCTGATTCTCTCTTGGTGAGCGTGCCTCTATGTTTATACGCACAGGAAGTTTACAAAATTGTCCGCGAAAAATTACAAATTCCGAATGCCTGTTTCAAAATTACCATTCATTTTTCTTCATAATTTGTAAAAACGGAAATTTATTATCAATAGCAAGTTTCAAACTCAACTACCAAATAACTAAAAACTACTATTTACTACTTTTTTACGATTAGCTACAAGAAAAAAATTTTACTTGAAACAGCTCTGTTTTAAAATTAAATTAGTAATTTTTTCGATGATTCCTTCCGAGGAACTCTTCTCATCTGCTTGAGTTGACTAAAACTTGTATAGTTTAAGAACTATTTTCTAAAAGAAATAACAAGCGTATTACAGCACTTGCAATAAAATATACTTTCATTTTTTTCTCGTCTAACTTTTACAACAATCACTCGAAACTAATTGGCTGACTATTGTTGCACTCTAACTACTGCCTTTCAGCTAAACCTTTCGTTGAAGCGATAAATATACTTTCATTCAAGTTTAGAATTTTTAAATAGCTACCAGCATTATCATTACTACACTTATATACACATTCCACGAAACTATATAATCTACCTGATTAATAATTATCACCGATAATTATAATATATACTCTTTGTCGCAAAAAAAGAAGAAAAAAATGTTTCTTTCACAAAAAAGGAAGGAAAAAAAGAAAAAATGTTTCTTTTGCATAAAAATGTTGAATAATTTCTTTAAGTTCCTCTTGTATTTTCGAGAAGTATTTTCAACAAGTATATTTTCAAGAAGTATTTTCACAAGTGAGTAATTTTCGACAAAGAAAAAATGTTTTCTTTTTTCGAAGGGTGAATTCTTTGTTGTTGTCGTCTTCTTTTTAAGAACACAAGTTTACAAGAAAAATTGTTTTGAACTTTTTTTTTTTTTTTTGATAATATTTAACCATTTTTGTTCGAACAATATGTAATGGAAAAAGACAAGAGAGAAAAATATATAAAGGAGAAAATTTGCATTTGTAAATAGTTCCGAGGAAAATATGAATTGTGACAAAGGTTTCTTTCTCTTGGTTAAATTGCGAACGTTGACTGCACATGCGGCGGTCTTTGTCATCACGATATAGCGGCCGTGAACATAGAGTGTTAATGAAAACAAGACAAAATGATTGGACAAGGACTCAGCGGGATTTTCTTACTTTATACATGCATACATATATACATGCAAGCGTACATAAATATTGCACACAAGTATTTCCATCTTTATTCATCTCTCCTCTTCATCCTTTCTTTTCTCATAACTTCCCATTTGGATCTCCTTCTCTTCTTGTATGCACATGCATATACAGTAGAACCTCGATTATCCGAACCTTTGTTATACGAAGTGTAAATCATTTTATCCCAACTTTTTTACTACCTTAAACTCAAAATATTATTTTTCAGGGTTGTCATAGGTCAGGGAAAAGTCAGGGATTTTTATTAAAAGTACTGGAAAAAATTAAATTTCTAGAATTCATAAGAAAATTAGATATAACTCTTAATTTTTTGTATCTTTTTTCTTGTTTGTTTACCTAATAAACTATGAAACTACCACGAATTTTAATACAAAACCTTCAAAATTTTTTTCTTATTCTGACCAGAATTAATTTTTTTAATATTATTTTATTATTTCAAAAGATTTAATGCAATTATCTTGGCAAATAACAAAATTATTTACAAAAATCCAATTATTTTTAGGAATTTACAAAAAATTCTTTACAACATTCGATTATTTTCATAAATAACAATATTCATCACAAGAATTCAATTATTTTCAAAAGTAATAAAATTCTTCGAAGAAATTCAATTATTTTTAAAAATTTGAACGAATATCTCGTAAAAAATTCAATTATATCTTTATAAATAGCAAAATTTTTTGCCAAAAATTCAATTATTATCAAAAATTTTAATAAAATTCTTTGCAAAATTTCAATTATTTTCAAAAGTTTTTTGCAATTCAATGATTTTCAATATTTACTATTTTTATAAAATTTATCAAATAATTTAATTATTAGAAAAAAATTTTTATACAATTCTACGTAAACATTCAATTATTTTCATAAATGATAAAATTTCATTTAGAAATTCAATTATTTTCATCGCACAATTTCCAATATTTTTAATACAATTTTAAATAAATTTAAGATTTAAATAAATTCAAATTTAAGAAACATTCCATTATTCAATAAAATAATCAAATTCGGTGCAATAATTCAGTTATTTTCATAAATAACTTTTCATTGGTCACAGGAAATTAATTATTTTCAAAAATTTTTAAGAAATTCTGCAAAAGAATTCAAATATCTTGATCAACAACAAAGTTTTCCACATAAAATCAATTATTTTAAGAAATTTTACTAAAATTCTTTTCCAAAATTAAATTATTTCAATAAATATAAAAATTCATCATAAGAATTCAATTCTTTTAAAAACTAAAAAAATACTAATTTTAATAATATTCTTGGTAAAATTTCAATTATTTAAACGAAATTTAATCAAAAATCTTTGCATGAATTCAATTATTTTCATAAATTATTATTTAAATTCTTCTCAGGAATTTAATTATTTAAAAAAATTTTAATAAAATACTTCAAAAAGTTTTCAATTTTTTTCAAAAATTGTTATAAAATTCTTTAATATACCTAATAAATTTCAATAAAATTTTAATTAAATTTCTTTGTAAAAATTTAATTGTAAGAAACATTCAATTATTGCATAAATTATTTATTTTTAATAAATAAATTATTTTTTCCACATTTGAACTAAAATTTTTCTGTAAATCAATTATTTTTAATAATTTTTTGAAAAAGTTTTTTAATAATTTTTAAATCCATTTGTTTACAATTTAATTTTACACGAAATTTCGTTTATTCGAAAATTCTTCAATTATTTATATATTATAAAATAAAAGCATAAAATAATTTAAAAAAAAAATTCAGTTACATTTTTTGAGAAAAATTAATTCTGTTAGTTAAAAGTATGAAAAGTTCAAATTGTCAAGGATTTTAATTTAAAACCTCTTCAAAATTAAATTATTTCTAAAAATTTACGCTGTAATGCTTTTAATGTTCAATTATTATCTAAAATTTTAAGTGAAATCCGTTTTTTAATCAATACTTATTAAAAAATTCTACGAAAATTCAATTATTTATTTATTTTTCAATCAATTAAATACAAAAATAAATAATTTAGTGAATAATTGAATGTTTTGCAACATTGAATTTTTATAAAGAATTGTATCAATGAATTTTTAAATCATTAAATTCTTCCGACGAATTTAAAAAAAATTTTTGAAAATAATTACATTTTTGGAGGAATTTGATTAAAAATTAAAATTGAATTTAAAATAATTGAAATACTGCTATGAATTTTATTATTTATGAAAATAATTGAATTCCTAAAAAAATTTTATTATTTACGAAAATAATTGAATATGTGTAAAAAATTGCATAAATAATAAAATTATTTTCATACAGAATACTTTGTTAGAAAGTGATTTCTATCAAATTTGATAATAATTGAATTCTTCAGAAATAATTGAATTCCTATGATATTTTTATTATTTATGAAAATAATTAAATGATTTCGTAGAATTTTATCAAAATTTGTTTGAATTCTGTTGAAAAATTTTATTCAAATAGTAGATATTGAAAACCATTAAATTGAGGAAAGTTTTTAAAAATAATTAAAATTTTGCCAAGAAATTTATTAAATTTTTTGAAAATAATTGAATTTCGGAGAAGAATTTTATTAATTATAAAGATAATTGAAATTTTGACGAAAACTTTTTTAAACTTTTGAACATAATTGAATTTTTGCAATCATTTGTAACTTCTCTAAAATGCAAAATTTTTTTATTGTTTTTAACTAAAATTCTTCTATAAAACCATTATTTTTAATAATTAATGAGCGATATACACTGTAAAAAAAGGGAGTTAAATTTTAACTTCTCCGAGGGGTCTATAAAAGTCGCACCTATTGGGGAGTTAATGCCGGGGGAGTTAAATAAAGAGAGTTAAAATTTCACACCCAAATGCTAACTCCCCATGGAAAAAATAACTCGCGCGGGTGTTGAATGAAGGGAGTTAGAAATTAACTCTCTTTTGGAGTTGATATTTAACTCGAAAAATTTAACTCCTAACTCCTGAGTCCGTTAACTTCCTAAATTTTTTACAGTGTATTAAAAAATTTAACTAATTTCAGAAGAATTTGAAATATTACAATTTTTCAAAAATCTAAGTTCTTTAAAATTTCTAATTACCTAAAAATTCATTCAAAATTGAAGTTTTGTAAAATTTCAAATTAATACAGCTTTTGAAGATAAATTCAGAATTTTCTTATGAATTCTAAAAATTTAATTTTTTTCCAGTACTTTTAATAAAAATCCCGGACTTTTTCCTGACTTCCCTGAACAATAATTCTACTTTTCCTGACTTTTCCCTGAATTCCTTGACTTCCCTGACCTATGGCAACCCTGAATATTGATCAACACAAACCAATGGTTAATTTTCCATTGGAATATAGTCTTTCGAGTACACTGTAAAAAATTTAGGGAGTTAACGGACTCGGGAGTTGGGAGTTAAATTTTTCGAGTTAAAAATCAACTCCAAAAGAGAGTTAATTTCTAACTCCCTTCATTCAACACCCGCGCGAGTTATTATTTCTATGGGGAGTTAGCATTTGGGTGTTAAATTTTAACTCTCTTTATTTAACTTCCCCGGCATTAACTCTCCAATGGGTGCGACTTCTATAGACCCCTCGGGGGAGTTAAAATTTAACTCCCTTTTTTTACAGTGTATTTTATTTTTTTCCATTTGGGACAAAATCAGGGGGTGGAATAATAAAAATTTGAAAAGTCCATACTTTTAACGACCACCCTAATACATAGTGTATTTGGGTGGAGGAGAGAAGAGGAGGAGGAGGGTGGAGGAGAGTGTATATATATATATATACTCTCTTCCACCCAACCCCCGTCACTTTTTCCGATGACTGTACACTTCTCGGAATTACACGATTCTCCCGTGTGTATATAGTATATAAGAGATGCTGACTGAGTGTGTGAGTCTGGACCATTGGTTATCTCTGCCGACAGTGTTTCTCAGACATTGTATTTATGTGTGTGTGTGTGTTTGTGTTTATATATGTACGCCTATGGGGTTGTCGATCCTTCTCTCTCCTTTGCACCTACTCGAAAGTCATGATTTTCCGTCCCACTCTCGACCTTGGTCTTCGCTCTCTCTACATCTCTAGAATTTTATGTTTTGCAGACTGCCTTCAACAAAAGGCTATCTACTACAATTTCAGAGTATTCTTTTTCTCCTCGCGGTGTATGTTCTGTGTGTGCATTTCAGAACAGGAGAATTGAGCGGGTGGGTACGAAGGGGAGAGTGCAAAAAGTATTAAAGAAAAAAAAAGAAAAAAAAAATGGTGAGATAAGTTTTCGAGAATTGTAATTCTCGTTAAAAACTTGTCAAATTTCTCTTCTTTGGTTACAGTCGTATCTGGTTGTGTATGGAATGAATTACACACTTGGTGTGGTTTTTTTTTCTTGTTGGACAAGAAAAGGGAGGTGGTTTTAAAATGGGAAAATTTTCTTTTTAGTGATTGATTTATTTTTTAAATTCTTTATTTTTCGTCATATATTTAAATTATGGGGTAAAAATTAAATTAAATCGAAAATTTTTAGTTCTAAACCAAATGTAAAATTTATAGAATTTTACAACAGGGTTGTTAGAAAAATTTCGATTTTATTTTCCCCTGATTTCTAGACAGAACTTTGACTATTTCCCTGCACTCTAAAGAATTCTTAAATTCACAAATATTGAATATTAATAAATTAAACATTTTTAATGTTATTACTAGCAATAATTCGCGGCTGACTTCTCACTCACTTTTTTAAATAAAATTAGCAATTTTAAAAATAATACAACGTCAAAATTTTTAATTCAAATTTTTTTTATAAAAATAAAATATGAATTGGAATATAGTTTTAATATTATTATAATTATAATAATCATATATTCTGACATAGAAAATTCAGCGAAAGATCAAGAATTTTTATTAAAAATACTGAAAAAAATTAAATTTTTAGAATTCTCAAGAAAATTCTGAATTTTCGTGCCTTTTTTGTTTGACTTATAAACTATAAAATTACCACAAATTCTAATACAAAACCGTCAATTTTTTCAATTTCTGACAAAAATTTCTTTTTAAATAACTTAAATCTTGAACAACTATCAGAAAATAAATAAATTATTTAATGAATAATTTTACTTAAGTATATCAAAATTAATTCAATTTTAAAAGAGTTGCGTTTACAATTTTCATAAATAAATGAACTTCAAACGGTTTTAATTTGAAATTTTATAAAATTTCAATGTTGAATGAATTTAATTAGAAATTTTAATAAACTTAGATTTTTGAAAAATTTTAATAATTCAAAACCTTCTAAAATTAGTTAACTTTGTCAATATATATTTAATTAATTATTAAAAATACTGGATTTATAGAAGAATTTTCGTTAGAAACACTAAAAAAATTGAATTTTGAAAAAGTTTCAAATGATTGCAAAAAATTCAATTATTTTCAAAAGTAATAAAATTCTTATCACAAAATTCAATTATGTTCAAAATTTACCAAAAAATCTCTACAAAATCCCAATTATTATCTTTATAAATAAAAAAATTCTTCTTAAAAATTCAATTATTTTCAAAAATAATAAAACTCATCGCAGAATTTCAATTATTTTTAATACAATTTTAATCAAATTCCTGGAAAAAATGTAATTATTCTTGAAAACTTTATTAAAATTCATCGAAAAAATTCAATTATTCAAAAATTTATTGATAAAATTCTTTATGTGAATTCAATTTTAAGAAACATTTATTTATTCAAAAAATTATTTATTTTTGTACCTATTTAAATAATTAAATTCTCAGAGATTTTTCTAGTTTTCTAATTAATTTAAAAAATGAAATAATTTCAATTAAAGTTTTAGATAATAATTAAATATTAAAAACCTTAGGGGGGAATATTTAGAAATAATTGAATTTTGAAAAGGTTTCGAATTCAAATCTTTGAAAATCAGAATTTTTCATACTTTTAATTAACAATTCTGTAGAATTAATTATTATTTTTAAAAAGGTTAATTACATTTTTTTTTTTTCAAGTATTTATTGTCTAAATAATTAATTAAACAATTTCCGAATAATAGCATTTTTATAAAATTTAATTGTGAACAAAATATATTTGAAAATTCTCAAGTAACTTTTGCAAAAATTATTAAAAACAATTTGATAATTGATTTCTTTTGAAGAATTTTAATAAAAATTTTTTAAATAATTACATTTTTCGAAAAATTTACTTAAAATTGTATTAAAAAATAATTGAAATCCTGGCAAGATTCTTATTATTTGGAAGAATAATTGAATTCTTTCAACGAATTTTATTATATTTATTTAAATAATTAAATTCATGTGAAAAATTTTATTACTTGTAAAAATATAATTGAATTCTTGAGAAAGGATTTTATTAAAATGTTTGTAAATAATTTAATTTCTTTTGAAAAATTTTATGGAAATTTAAATTATTATAAGTTGTTGAATTTCAAAAAGGTTTGAATGACAAATATAATTTATAAACATTTTTTTCCTTTATTTTTTAAAAAAAACTTTGAATTTTATTAAAACAATTGAAATTAAAAAAATAGAATTGATGCAAATTATTTCCTTATGAAAATTGAGAATTTTCTACAAAAATTTTAAAAAACGGGATTATCTAATGTTTTTTTTTTCCAAAAGAAAAAAATGAGTTTGTAAATAATATTGTTATTGAGAAATAAAAATTATACATAAAATGAGTATATTTTTTACTTCTTAATCAAAAATTTTTAACAATTAACAATTTTTTAGTATTTTTTATAAATAAAAAGGAGAATAATTTGCATTATAATTTAGATTAGTCAAACGAAATTTGTTATAAAAAAGCATTAATTTAATACTAAATTTGTTATAAATTAATATAATAATAAATAAAATTCTACTGTAAATTAATTTATTATTAATTAATAATAAATTTCTCTGGCAACAGTGGTGTTCTCTATATTCCATTGATTATTCACGAAATCGAAAAAATTTACAGAAAGACCTTTATATTTTTGTCACAGAAATTAAAACACAAGTGATTCTTTCATTTATACTTTCTGAAATTATTAGGATTTATGAATGCAGTTGACGATGAAGGTGATAAGATATATAATGTGAATGCAAATTCCCACGATTTCTGTGAAAAGGAAAAAAAAAATATATGTAGCGTTGAAAACCGGAATAAAAGTCATTTTATTATCTGCCGTGTATAGTTTACTCTTGCTTTGTATTCCCTGTGCTATCGAGTTTAAAAAAAAGAAAGGGGTGGCTGGCAATCGTCTGCACTCGACGATAATATATTTTTTTTCACTTTACTTTCTTTCGATATGACTTTGCATTCTGTCAAAGTGGCTGTTTTGGTGATAAGCAAAAGTCGAAAGAAAAAAAGAACGTTCTATGATAAAGGTATACGGTATGTATATCTCGTGTTGGTCTTGGAGAATGGGGGACACACAGTAACACTATTGAAAAGAAACAACGTATGTCTTTGTTGCTTTTTACTACAGATATTTCTGTATCGACATATTTTTTTTTTTTTTTTTTTTTTTTTTTAAGAGAGTTTTACTGTTCTTGGAAGAACTTTTTATTATCAGTACGGTTAAAAAATATTCTCGTAAACTAGCAAACGGAATCACTGTAACGGATAAATCTTTAGCTATTGATTGCTGAATTAGATTGAGTAATTAATAATAATAATAATAATAATAATAATAATAATAATAATAATAATAATAATTTTAATATTTAATAGTAATAACAATAAATATTAATATATAATAGTGATAGTAATACTAATAATAATAGTAATAATAAAAAACAATAACAGAGTTGCCACAACAAATAAATTATTTTCATAAATAATAAAATGTTTCATAGGATTTCAATTATTTTTAATCTAATTTTAAATAAATTTCTCGAAAAATGTAATTATTTTCGAAAATTTTTTACAAGAATTTAATTACATTTCATAAATAATGAAATTCTTCGCTGAATTTCAAATATTTTCAAAATCTACTATTTTAATGAAATTTCTCAAAAGAATTCAATTATTTAAAAAAAAAATGTAATAAAATGTGTTTCAAGAATTTAATTATTATGAAAAATAATAAAATTCTTTGTAGGATTTCAATTATTTTTAAAAACATGGTATAAAATTCGTTGCAAGAATTCAATTATTTTCATAAATAATAAAATTCTTTAGAGAATTTCAATTATTTTTAAAAAAAATAAAAAAAATTCGTTGCAAGAATTCAATTATTTTCATAAATAATAAAATTCTTTAGAGAATTTCAATTATTTTTAAAAAAATAAAAAAAATTCGTTGCAAGAATTCAATTATTTTCATAAATAATAAAATTCTTTAGAGAATTTCAATTATTTTTAAAAAAATAAAAAAAATTCGTTGCAAGAATTCAATTATTTTCATAAATAATAGAATTCTTCATATGATTTCAATTATTTTAAAAAAAATATTAAAAACATTCGTTGTAAGAATTCAATTATTCTCCTACCTATAATATAATTCTTCACAGGATTTCAATTATTTTTAATACAATTTTAAGTAAATTCTTGGAGAAATGTAATTATTTTTTAAAATTTTCCATTTGTATAAAAAATTTAAATTTTTAAAGATTTCAATTTGAAACCTTTTCAAAATTCAATTATCTTTAAAAATTAATTAACTGAAATTTATTTTTAAATAAATTTTTATTAGAAAATTCAACGAGAATTCAATTATTTAAATAAAAAAATAAAAAAATAATAAAAATAATAAAAATAATAAAAATAATAATAATAATAATAATAATAATAATAAAAAATAAATAATTTATTGAGTAATTGAATGTTTTTCAAAATTGAATTCCCATAAAGAATCGTTATCAACAAATTTTTAAATAATTGAATTTTTTCGACGAATTTTAATTAAATTTTCAAAGAATAATTACACATTTTTCAATGAATTCGATTAAAATTGTACTATAATAATTGAAATTCTATGATGAGTTTTATTATTTACAAAAATAATGCAATTATTGCGAAGGAATTTATAAAAAAAATTTGTAAATAGTTGAATTCCTGTGAAATTTTTATTATTTATGAAAATAATTAAAGGTTTGCGTTGAATTTTATCTAAATTTTTTTTAAATAATTGAATTCTTTTGAAAAATGTTATTAAAATAGTAAATATTTTTAATATCATTGAATTGAGAAAAATTTTTTTAAATAATTGAATTTTGGAGAAGAATTTTAATAAGGTTCTTAAGGTCATGTTATTCAGTGGTCACGTGTTCCCATAGTAAAGTATATGGGGCACGTGACCACTGAATAACATGACCTTAAAGGATCAATTATTTAAATAAAAAATCTAATTATTTGATAATAATTGCAACTTTAAGTCTTCATACGTATTAAAAAAAAATTATTCATATAAATTATTGAAAACATGTAACAAAAAATATTGAAAATAATCAATTTTTAAAAAATTATAATAAAAAAAATACTTGAAATTAGTATTTTCAGAATATTATAAAATAATTTTTGAAAGATAACAGATTTTTCAATATTATGCACAACTTAAAAATTCCTAATTTTAATATACTTAAATTTCAATTGTCAATAATTGAAAAATTTCCAAATAATTGAAATTCAATAAAAAAAAAAAAAATTGGAAAATAATTGAATTTTTTAAAATAATTTTGTGGAAAATTTTTTAAAAATATTTAAGTTTTTGTAAAATTTAAATAAGTCTCCTTTGAATAAGTTTTTTACTAATTCAAATTTAGAGAGTACAATAAAATAACAAAATAAGAAATAAATAATTAAATTAAAATAAATATAATAAAAATTATAAATAAATTTAAAAATATAATATTTTTACTATTTATCAATAATTGTTTAAACCACTTTTTTATGTATTAGAAGTTTTTACTTATTATTAGGAAGCACATTTTTTTAAGGATATCAAATTGAGACAAAAAACGAATCAAAACGTTGCTTCGCAACACTTTTGATTCGTTTTTTGTCTCAATTTGATATCCTCAGAAAAACTGCGAGTAAAATATTAATTTAGAATTTAATTAAAATAATTAATTAATAAATAATTAAATAATTAAAATTGATTTTATGTTTATTCATTTTTAATTTTATTTAGTAAAAATATTTTATTTCTTAAAAACGTATTTTTATTTATAAATTTATATTTATATAAATAATATATAAATTCATTTGTTTATCAAATTTTATTGAAATTAATATTAAAAAAATTGTTTATTCATTGAAAGTAATGTTTGAATGATAAACTCAATTTAGAGAGAGAAAAAAATGAACAAACGGTACACAATGCCTCTTTTGTACACTACTATTTGTTTATAAAATAAAGAGATTAAGCGTTAAAAAATAAATTTTTATCTCGTTATGATGCGTTCTCAATGAAAAAGCTATTTGAAATATTAATGAAATTACAGAATGAAAATCAGTATTCGCAGATAAGAGACAAACAAAAATGAATCATGACAATCAGTGACTCATGTGAATTGCAAACCATTGTATTAACTTCAAAAAAAAAACCTAATCAACTTGAAAGATTATGTTTTAGTGCTGCATTTTTTGCCTTACAGACATAAAAAATTACAAATTAGTTATTCATCTTTATCTCAGTGAAACAGTAGAATTTGTTTCGTTTTTTTTTTAAATTATTTTTTTGTATTACTAAAAAAAGAAAAATTAGTTCTGAGATTAATTTCACTATTTCCGTAGAGTAGAATATTCATTTAATATTTGGGAATGAATTTCTGAATTGAATTGGAAAAAAATGGATTTTTGACTTGAAAAAATAGAAATTTGGAAATTGAAAAATGAAAATTGATAATTGTAATATTTTCCAAGTGGATTATAATTGAGTCGCACAAGGTGGCAGTAATTTGTTCATCCCTGGAGGGTATCAGTGTGGACAATAAATCTTATTTGCATTAAATTGACATGTGTAGTGATGGACGCGTGTACCATTATCTCCTCGAGTCTTCTTTCGTCCCTGAATTGCCATGGACAGGTTCTCGAACCCGCGCGTTGTTCAACGAAGATAACCTGCGTGGAAGTGCTTGTCAAGAACATTCATTGATACGCAATCGTCTTTTTCATTTATTGCCTCCGCCAGTAATTTTCTTATTGCGCAAATCCAATCGCTGATAGATGCGGCCTTTAATGCCTTTTTGTATTTTCTCTTTTTCCCTCTCTCTCTCTCTATAAAATAATCTTCTATTTGTAAAAAAGGAAAAATTTATATTAATTTTTTATATTATGGAAGAAGAAGGAAAAAAAATTGGTAATGATGAAGAAAATGGTAATGTAGTGGAAGGAAAAAAAAATGTTTATTATTAAAGGAAAAATTTATTAAGGAATATTAAGGAAAATATATTAAGGAAAGAGAAGAAGAAAAATGATAATAAAAGAAATGTTATTAAAAAGAGAAATATTTATCCATTTTTATAATAAGGAGAAAAAAGAAAAAAATTGATAATAAAAAAAATGATATTAAAAACGAAAAAAAATTATTATAAAAAAGTGTTATTAGTAAAAATAAAGGAGAAATAGTATTGAGACAAGAAAAATTTACATACATTTCTATAAATAAATATAAATTTTTATTTTAGTGAAAAAGAATAAGAAAAATGGTAATAAAAAAGAAACAAATTTAATTTGGAAGAATGTTATTAGAAAAAGGAAGAGAATTGTTACAAAAAACAGAAAATAATATTATTAATATAGAAAAGAAATAAAAAGGACTGAGATTTCAACAAATAAAGAAAAAATGCATTATTATAGGGTTGCCACAGGTCAGGGAAATAAATGAATTCAGGAAAAAATCAGGGATTTTTATTAAAAGTACTAAAAAAAATTAAATTTGTAGAATTCATAAGAAAACTCTGAATTTTTTGTGACTTTTTTCTATTTTTTTGACTCAAAAACTATGAAACTTCCACGAATTCTAATAAAAAACCTTCAAAATTTTTTTCTAATTCTGACCAGAATGAATTTTTTAATATTATTAAATGATTTAAAAAGTTTTAATGCAATTATCTTAATAAATAACAAAATTCTTTACAAAAATTCAATTATTTTTAAGAATTTTAAATAAATTCTTTACAAAAATTAAATTATTTTTATAAATAACAATATTCATCATAAGAATTCAATTATTTTCAAAACTAATAAAAATTTTCGAAGAAATTCAATTATTTTTAAAAATTTGAACGAATATCTCGTCAAGAATTCAATTATCTTTATAAATAGCAAAATTTTTCGACAAAAATTCAATTATTTTCAAAAATTTTAATAAAACTATTTGCAAAATTTCAATTATTTTCAACAGTTTTTCTCAATTCAATGATTTTCAATATTTATTATTTTTATAAAATTTATCAAATAATTTAATTATTGAAAAAAATTTCTGATACAATTGAACGTAAACATTCAATTATTTACAAAAATGATAAAATTTCATTTAACCCGTTTCCTGTTTCCGACTCACGGGTGGGTCGTGTTCACTATCACTCAAAATAAATATAATTTGTATATAAATTGATAGATATTTTTCTTTATATCAATATTATAAGAAATTATAAGGGTCATTAATGATATTTTAGAAAATAATTAAATAATTAGTTATAATTTAAATATATTATACTATTTGAAAAAGTATCAAATTCCGATGGGCATTTTGGGACAATTATGTTGTATTTTCCTCAAACAGTTAAGGGGTTAAAAATTCAATTATTTTCATCACAAAATTTCCAATATTTTTAATACAATTTTAAATAAATTTAAGATTTAAATAAATTCAAATTTAAAAAATATTCCATTATTCAATAAAATAATAAAATTCGTTGCAATAGTTCAATTATTTTCATAAATAACTTTTCATTCGTCACAGGAAATTAATTATTTTCAAAATTTTTTAAGTAATTTTCAAAAATTGTTATAAAATTCTTTAATATGATAAATTTCAGTAAAATTTTAATAAAATTTCTTAAAAGAAATTAATTATTTTCAAAAGTTGTTTATAAAATTCTTTGTAAAAATTAAATTCAAAGAAACATTCAATTATTGAATAAATTATTTAATTTTGTATTTAAATATTTGAATTCTCGTAGAATTTTCTAATAAAAATTGATTTAAAAATGAATAGTTTCAGTTAAAATTTTAGATAATAATTAAATATTAAAAGCATTCAGGGGAATAGTTAGAAATAATTGAATTTTGAACAGGTTTCGATTCAAATCTTTCATAATCAGAATTTTTGGTACTTTTAATTAACAATTCTGAGTAGAATTAATTTTATTTTATTATTAATTCACTGGGTTTTTTTTTTAATTATTATAAAAACATGAAGAAATCGATTATAATTTATTGAATTTCAAAAGATTTGAATTTGAAATTTTTTAAAATCTTAACTCCTATATGGAAAAATAATAATTATTAAATATTTATTTAAAAATTTTGTCTAGAAATCAGGGAAAAGTGAGGAAAAAACGAAATTAAATTTTTGTGCAACCCTTTATTAGAAAAAAAAATTATTTAAAAAAAGAAAAATCTAATCAAAAATGCAAAGAAAAATGTTATTAATAAAAATGTTACTAAATATAAAAAATTGTTATTAAAGAAGGAATCAAAAAAAATTTAATTAAAAAATAGTGATAAAAGAAACAAAATAAGTTCTCTTGATAGTACACTTATACTTTAGGATGAGATACGCGCCTATCAACCCAGGAAGACATGATTGATTAGGGAGACAAAAGCACAAGTTACAAAATCTATTTTCGTTTATACATATATATATATATTTTTTTTCTTTTTCATTTTTTAAACTGCGCAAAGTCTTTATTAATGTATATACTTAAATCTCGCTATTCATTATTTTTTGCGATTTCTGATTATTTCAAATTACTTCTTGTGTATGTATATATGTGAAAAGGTTATCACTTTTCGTACGTAGCAATTTTCATATCTTGTTGCTAAAGAGCCATATTCACTTTGCAAATGAACGTGCTTGTTATCACAGACACGTAAAATGAAAAAAGAAATTCAAATTAAATTTTACCCAAAGGAATTGTTTTTCTTTCTTTTTTTTTACGATTTTTTCATTTTACTTTTCGTTCGTTCTACTTTTTCCTGTATTTTGGGGTTAAAGATAAGGAAAGTTGTAAGATTTAGAGGGTTAAAATTACATTAAGGTTAAATTATTGACTTTTATTTATAGATATGGGCATAATTTATTGTTTTTTATATTTATTGAATTTTATACTTATATTTATGTCGTTGATTATCTTTATTTCTAAATTACTTACATCTTCAAAAGTCCAAAAGAAACGTTTTTTACTTTTATGGTTTTATTATTTTTTAAAATTATTTTAGTCAATTTTAGTATTTTTTTCCTTTTACTATTTTATTGTTTATATTTGCCGACTTAACAAATTAAATTTTAGAATTCAATGTTATGAATTATTTTTATTTATCTACAAAAGGCCTTGTCCCATCAATATAAATAAATGAAAAGAAAATAAATTTCTATTTTTATAGTTAAACTATATTTTCTCCTCGTTTTACAATTTCACAATTTTTTCACATTCGTTCTGCTGTTTCTTGTAGAAAAAAAATCGAAGAGATATAGTTTTATCAGTAGAATGCCAGTTAAGTGAGAAATACACTTTGAGGAAAGAAAATTTTCCGCTTTAATGGTTTTTGAGAGGTATAAGAAGAGAGAAGGAGAGAGATGAGTCGTAAAGAAAAAGTATATTGCTTTGATACTGTACACTGATGTGAGATTTACAGGACTCTTTGAGGAGTTATCGCAAACAAAGTACGTCATTTGAGGTGCTTTTTTCCCTCTGAAATTGTTGATTTATAAATATATTGGGAGGAAGAGGCGGACGAAGAGATCGAGATAATCGTGAGGCTAAGAGGGTTCCTTTTCAGGCCCCGGAAAAATATAGTGGTAGACGAAGCGAACCCTGACCTGAGTGATAAGTCTTTTGCTGATTCGTTGTAAACGAGAGAGAGAGAGAGAGAGAAAGAAAGAAAACGAACAAAAAAGACAAGAAAAAGAAAGAAAAAAATTAAAATTACTTATCAGCTGGTGGCCTGCGTCAATCGAGTCGCGTTATCTTCTCGACGCTATAGTTAATTGCCTTTTACGAATCTCATTAACATTATGACGTTAACTTCCCGTTGTCTGGCCAATCAAAATACGCGACCCATTTGGTACGATCCTCCAACTCTCTCATCTCATGAGAGAGCTTTCTTTTAATTTAGGGACGATTAATATATTGCTCCGACTGTTTGTTAATAAAAAAAAGTCGAAAAAAATACTTCGTGACCCGCGATCTTCTCTGCGTCTTTCTCTACAATTTTGTAATAACTTTACTAATGTACGAAAAAAAAGTTATCTATTTTTTTTTCTTTTTTCTCGTTTCGAATATTTCTTCATCTGTTTTCGTTGTTAATTAAAATTTTATTTCGATTCTTCCAAACACGAGATTTTTTGGTTATCTGGACCGAATTTTGATTAATTTGTATTGAGTTGGGAAGAAGAATTTACGATTTAGGTTGAAATTAACGGGATATATTAATTCTATTTTTACTATTTTAGGGAATTTTAATAATCTTCTTATTTTTTCTATTTTTAGTAGTTTTTTCGTTATTTTAGAAAATATAATATTTTTTTTTTTACTTTTACTATTTTACTAATTTTTTACCAATTTTAGTAAAAAAAAAAATAGTAAAATTTTCCTTGATCGTAAATAAAATTTAAACTAATTTTTGGGCACTTCTGCTTTAATTTTTACTTATTTCTAAAGTAAATTTTAGTAATTTTTTGCTTTTTCTAGACACATCTGCATTAATTTTTACTATTTTTAAAGTAAATTTTAGTAATTTTTCACTTTTACTATTTCTTTATTTCTGTTTTTACATATTTAAGTAATAAGTTTTCATAATTAATTTATTTTCCATATTTTTATTAGTATAAAATTTTTAAATTTTACATTCATCGTAATAAAATAGTGAAAATTAATAAAATGGAAGAAATAGTAAAAATTTCCAGAAATGAGAAAGAAAAAATTAATTTTTGTCAAAATTGAACAATTTTGACGGAATTTTGATTAATTTGTTTTGAGTTAGGAAGAAAAAATTAACGACTTAGGTTAAAATTAACGAAATATTTTGAGGGTGTAAATATTGAAGAGATTTTTTACTTCTTGTATTTTTACTAATTGTATTTTTTGACTATTTTAGGAAATTTTAATAATCTTTTTATTTTTCCTGTTTTTAGCCTAGTTTTTTCATTATTTTGGAAAATAAAGAATTTTTTTTACTTTTAATTTTTTACATTTACTATTTCTTTATTTCTAGTTTTACTATTTTCGTAAATTTTAAGGGGATTTGAACCTTGATGACGTCACAGTTTGTGCAAAGCATTAGTTTTAAATCTGTGACGTCATCATGGTTCAAATGCCCTTAATAACTTTTTTTCTCTATTTTAATTATTTCGAATTTCATTATTTTTGTAAATTTTAATAATTTTTTATTTTTACTATTTTATTAGTTTTATCATTATTTTAGTAAATTAAATTTTTTTTTTACTTTTACTACTTTAATTCTTTCTATTTTTATTACTTTAGTAAATTTTTTTACCAATTTTAGTAAAAAATTATTAGAATTTAATCTAATTTCTGGGCAATTTTGCTTTTATTGTTACTATTTTTCCAGACTAAATGTTAGTAAATTTTTTACTTTTACTGAAAAAAGAAATCCAAATTGCCGCAACACTTTTGATTTGTTTTTTGTCTTAATTTGATATCATTTAAAAAAAACTGTGTTCTGCTTTTACAATTTTTGTAAATTTTAATAATTTTTTTTCACTATTTTTATTAATTTTAGTTTCATTACTTTTAATAATGAAACTAAATTTTAATCATTTTTATTAGTTTCACAGTTTTTATATTAGTTTAATTTTCATTATTTTGATAAATTTAATAATTTTCTTACTTTTACTATTTTGATTCTTTCAATTTTTGATAGTTTAATTATTTTTACCAATTTTAGTAAAAAATTAGTAAAATAATTAATTTCACTTTGAATGTAATAAATTTATTTAAATTTCTGGGCACTTATGCTTTAATTTTTTCCATTTTCAGAGTAAATTTGAAGGATTTTTTACTTTTAGAATTGTTGTTAATTTTGTATTTTTACTATTTTAGTAAATTGTAATCATTTTTCTATTTTTACTATTTTAGTAAATTGTAATCATTTTTTTATTTTCACTATTTTTATTGGTTGTTATTTTCATTATTTTATTAAATTTTAATATTATTTTTTATACTTTTACTATTTTTTATTCTTTTTATTTTTATTAATTTAGTACTTCTTAAAATCAGTGTTGGTAAATAATTAGTAAAATAGTAAAATTCTATTCTTACTATTTTAGAAAATTTTAATATTCTTTTTATTTTTCCTATTTTAAGTAGTTTTTTCATTATTTTAGAAAATAAAGAATTTTTTGTTTTACTACTTCTTTCGTTCTATTTTTATTCGTTTCGTGATTTTTTTACCAATTTTAGTAAAAATTAGTAAAATTTGCCTTCATCGTAAATAAAATTTAAACTAATTTCTGTAAACTTTTGCTTTAATTTTTACTATTTCCAGAATAAATTGTAGTAATTTTTTTTACTTTTACTATTTTTCATTATTTCTGTTTTTACATATTTAAGTAAGCTTTCATAATTTATTTATTTTCCCTATTTCTATTAGTTCTACTTTTATTATTTTAGTAAATTTTAATATTTGTATTTACTTTTACTACTTTTATTCTTTTTATTTTTATTAGTTATACTTTTATTTTTTTTTATTTTTATTAGTTTAGTTAACTTTTAATAATTTTAGTGTAAAATTTGTAAAATTTACCTCGATCGTAATAAAATAGTAAAAATTAATAAAATGGAAGAAATAGTAATAATTTTCCAAAAACGAGCCAGAAAAAATTAATTTTTGTCAAAATTGAACAATTTTTCTTTTTTCTGTAAATCTAAACTTTGATTCGAAAATTTTTATCGTTTTCGTATAGTTAAAGAAGCTGCGCTATAATGTTTTTTTTTTTTTTTGTTTTTGTTTTTTTTGCACACGTGAATGTTTACAGTATATATATAGAGAATTATATAACTATTAACAAGAATCCTGTTTCTTCCGTCAAACTTTTTCGTACGGATAATGATTATAGAGATTAAGAGCTCACGAGATGTAACTTCCTGAAAATTTCTTTATCTATTTATATTGGTTCGTGGGAATTCATTGTCGGCCGGATGATGACCGCGTTATTAGCAATTTTTATTAGACATTATTAACCTTTCATCTTTTACCTGAGAGGTCTTATCTCTATTAAAAATTTATATACAAGAATAGATCAATACGTGCGGCATATATAGAGATGTAAACAGAATCCTTGACTTCAAGACAAAGATCTCGTATATGCAAACCAGCAAACGTGATAAATAGATTTGTTAGAAAATGCAAGAGGATTCAATTAATTAAATAAAATCGTATAATTAATTGAATGCATAATTTTGATTGGTTAATACAATTATTTAAATTTATAATTGGTTGGTGTAATTAATTAGATGAATTTTAATTAGTTAATATAATTAATTTAGTGAAATTATAAGTAACTAATATTATTAATTATATAAAATTCATCCAAGGTAATGATTAATTAATTATTATTAATTAATTTAATTCGTATTTGTTAATATGATTAATTAAATTAATTTATAATGTTTAATTAATTTGTTAGTGTAATTATCTAAATTAATTTACAATAGTTAATAAAGTTAATTATATTAATTGATAATTAGTTAATAAAATTAATTTAAAAATTTGTTTATTTACTTTTTAATACTTTTATCTCGCTGTTAATTTTAATAAAAAATTTAAGAAAAAAAAACTGAAAAGTGGTGTTGCGAATCAAGAACGTAAATTTTCTAATCATTAAATATCACATAATAATGGACAAAAATTTAATGTACAGTTGCAGTGAAAGTTACAATTTATATTTGAATTATTTTTTATGACAATTTCCGCATTTTTCTTCACTGATAATTATAGAAACAAAACTATCGCCTCTCTTATATTTTATACAATAATTGCATAGAGCCGACAAATACAATAAGAGAAAGAGGACATTGTTCTCTTAGGGAAAAGAAAAAAAAAAGTGAAATTGTTTTCACTGGCAGCCGAAAAATTAATTATTAGTTATTAAAGTTAAAAACAAATTTCCTCTTTATTGAATAGTGTAAAAATTTTTTGGAACTTTCTCTGTTTAAAAAATTTGAAGAAATTTTTTCGAAAAAAAATTACTTTCGAATTTTGTATGTTTTTATTTTTAGTATGACAACTGTGTACAATAATAAAGTATGCAAATTTAGTAAAAATTACTTTTATTCATATTTCTTTCCGTCTAGGGAAATTAATTTGAAAGTTCGATGGACAAAGATAGGCGTCTGATAAGTTTGGACGTAAGAATGACGTCAGCGGCGACATCAACAGCACCCTGTTCATTGTTTCTAATCCCACAATAAATTGAAGCAGCTGTACAGACAATTGATACAAATTTACGTGTACAGTCTCATTCAGAAGGTGCAATGAAATACTATAAACATTATATGAAAATTTTCATTCGATAATTGAATTTATTTCACAATCAATTATTTCCACAATCCTTTCATCGAATTCATTGAATGTTTATGAAATCTCATCATCGATTGGAATATTTTCCTTGACTTCTATATTTTTCTTCTTTTTCAAAATTTATCTCTTTATAATATTGAAAAATTTGTTTCTAATTTTGGGGATCGATAATTTCGTTTTTACTTTGACTTTCATTTTCATTTTCGCTTTGTTTTTTTTCACTTTCATTTTTACATTGAACTTTCACAGGGTTGCCACAGGTCAGAGAAATTTTTTAATATTATTTTGTTATTTCAAAAGTTTTAATGCAATTATCTTGATAAATAACAAAATTCTTTACAAAAATTCAATTATTTTTAGAAATTTAAAAAAAATTCTTTACAAAATTCGATTATTTTTAAAAATAACAATATTCATCACAAGAATTCAATTATTTTCAAAAGTAAGAAAATTCTTCGAAGAAATTCAATTATTTTTAAAAATTTGAACGAATATCTCGTCAAAAATCCAATTAAAATTTATAAATAGGAACATTTTTCGACAAAAATTCAATTATTTAAAAATTTTTTTTTTTAATTCTTTGCAAAATTTCAATTCTTTTTAAAAGTATTTCGCAGTTTAACTGTTTGCAGAAAATTTATCAAATAATTTAATTATTGTAAAAAAATGTTGATACAATTCTATGTAAACATTCAATTATTTTCATAAATGATAAAATTTCATTTAGGAATTGAATTATTTTCATCACAAAATTTCCAATATTTTTAATACAATTTTAAATAAATTTAAGATTTAAATAAATTCAAATTTAAAAAACATTCCATTATTCAATAAAATAATAAAATTCGTTGCAATAATTCAATTATTTTCATAAATAACTTTTCATTCGTCAGAGGAAATTAATTATTTTTAAAAATTTGTAAGTAATTCTGCAAAAGAATTCAATTATCTTCATAAACAACAAAGTTTTCCACATAAGAATAATTATTTTAAGGAATTTTAATAAAATTCTTTTCCAAAATTCAATTACTTCGATAAATATCAAAATTCATCATAAGAATTCAATTATTTTTAAAAGTAATAAAATTCTTTGAAGAAATTTAATTATTTTTAAAAATTTGAACGAATTTCTTGTCAAGAATTCAATTATCCTTATAAATAGCAAAATTTTTCGTTAAAAATTCAATTATTTTCAAAAATTTTAATAGAATTCTTTGCAAAATTTGAATTATTTTCAAAAGTTTTTCGCAATTCAACGATTTTCAATATTTACTATTTTTATAAAATTTATCAAATAATTTAATTATTGAAAAAAAATGTTGATACAATTCTATGTAAACATTCAATTATTTTCATTGTAGAATTTTCAATATTTTTAATACAATTTTGAATAAATTTAAGATTTCAATAAATTCAAATTTAAGAAAGATTCCATTATTCAATAAAATAATAAAATTTGTTGCGATAATTCAATTATTTTCATAAATAACTTTTCATTCGTCAAAGGAAATTAATTATTTTCAAAAATTTGTAAGTAATTCTGCAAAAGAATTCAATTATCTTGATAAACAACAAAGTCTTCCACATAAAATCAATTATTTTAAGGAATTGTAATAAAATTCTTTTCCAAAATTCAATTACTTCGATAAATATCAAAATTCATCATAAAGAATTCAATTATTTTGAAAACTAATAAAATTCTTTCCCAAAATCCAATTAATTTCAGAATTTTTTAAAAATTCCTGTTAAGAATTAAATTATCTTTTTTTAATAATAGATAGCGAAAATCATCTCCAGAATTAAATTATTGTCAGAAATTTTAATAATATTCGTGACAAAATTTCAATTATTTAAACAAAATTTAATCAAAATTCTTCGCATGAATTCAATTGTTTTCATAAATTATTATTTAAATTCTTCTCAGGAATTCAATTATTTTAAAAAATTTAAATAAAATTCTTTAAACAGTTTTCAATTATTTTCAAAAATTGTTATAAAATTCTTTAATATGATAAATTTTAGTAAAATTTTAATTAAATTCCTAAAAAGAAATTAATTATTTTAAAAAGTTGTTAATAAAATTCTTTATGAGAATTCAATTTTAAGAAACATTCAATTATTGATTAAATTATTTATTTTTGTATTTAAATAATTGAATTCTCGTAGAATTTTCTAATAAAAACTGATTTAAAAATGTATAATTTCAGTTAAAATAACTGAAACAATTTTGCGTAGAATTAATTTTATTTTATTATAACTTTACTGGTTTTTTTTAAATTATTATAAAAACATGAAGAAATCGATTAGTTATTGAATTTCAAAAGATTTGAATTTGAAATTTTTGAAAATCTTAACTCCTATGGAAGCATTGTTATGTTTCCATAGGAGTTAAGATTTTCAATATTTTTTTAAATAAAAAGTGGACCATCCTTTAAATTTTACTTTTTACACTAAATAAGTTCGTTTCGGGTACGAGACTCTATAACTTTCAGTGCCTGTCCGATTTTTTCCTATTTATTTAGTAGTCTTATTATTTTTAGTACACTCTGAATTTAAATGAGACTTTTTTCTTCTCATATTGCTATTCTCACCCTAGAATCAAACACTCCTTGTATTTTCCTGGAAATTTAAGAATATATTCTAATTCTACAACGATTCTAAATGTCCTGGTGTCTTTACACATGTAACGACAATAGACATTACATATGCTGAAGATGGAGCGTCTCGGGGAGGAATTTTTTTTTTTTTTTTTCGTTTATCTCTTGTTTGTACCCCAAGTTGACAACAGTGTCACGTACCAGACTTCCTCGATGCTCTCCTGAATATGAAAAGTCTCTCGTCCGATCTTTAAATCTTGAAGGCGTGTAAAGAAACTATCGATCTTATTTTTTATTATTATTTAACAAAAAAAAAAAAATATAAAAATGGAAGAAGGAAAAAAGAAGCAAAAAAATGTCTGATTGATGGATTTCTTGTGGCACAGTTTTTGATGGAGAGGAAAATAATCTTCCGAAAGGTCGTCTTTGTCAAGCCAACAATGAAAACATAAATACGGTGATTTTGCAATCTTTCTTCTCCACACCCAAAACGCGTATGTTTATTTATTTTTACTTTTATTTACGTTTCGGAAAAAATGATTAAAATGAGGGAAATTTTATTTTAGGTTGGTTTCATAATTTTTTATTTTTATTCTCTCGTCTTACGTACTGCTAACGTTTCTTTTTTCGTTAAACGTGCAAATTTCCGAGATTGTCTCATCTTGCGAAGCTGGTTTCTTCCACAGAGATTACAAATTATTATTTGTCCGCGCTTTCTTCATAATCAAAACGTCATTCGGAATTACGTCTACGTGACACTAGTTGCGTACAATTTATTTATGGGTCGATTATCGCGAATTCTTTCGTTTTTTCTTCTATTTTTTTTTAAATTTCAAACTTTCAGGAAAATTAATCATTATTTTTTCAAAATAGGTTTCGTTTAAAAATTGTTTGATAGAATTATTAGGTATTTTCTAAAAATTTAGATGCTGGACGAAAATTTTTAATATTAAAAGAAAATTGAAATCTTGACTATAGTGGGCCCAAGGAAAACAATATAGTTCTCAAAATGCGTGAAAATACAAAATTAGGTGTAAGTACATCTAATGCTCTCTCACACGCATGAGATTACGTACGATAAGACAAAGACCTGCTATTAATGAGTACTGTTCGCGAGAAAATTTCAAGGAAAGAAAATTATCATTCTGAAGCTAAACGAAAGCCATGAGAAACTTGCAAGGTCTTTTCACTTTTAAACCTATATATATATATACACACAAAAGGTGTAATTTTCGGTGAATGAATTCAGCGTGAGAGAAAAGAAGTTGTAATTTTGTATATATACGAAATTACTTTCCTTTTATTATACCCGGCAATTCTAAATTTACGCACAAAATGCAAAGAAAAAGTATAAAATACCAATATAGAAGACATAAAAAATAAAATAATAACTATTAAACGAAAAATAGAAATCAACAAAAAAGATAAAAAAAGAACACAACAAATTTTTTAAAAAACCGCACTTTTTTATAATCATTTTTTATTATTTTTTTACAGAAATTAGAGAGTAAAAATTTTCCCCTTTTTGTTAATCATTTTCAAAAATTCGTAACGATACGGCACCTTTTTTTATTATGTATATCGAATTCATCAGATCCAGGATGTGAATAGTATTTCAAGTGTATTCAAATTTCATTAATTTTTTTTCAACTTCTTTAATCTCTCTTTCTTGGTCAAAAAAAAAGTAAAATAAGATAAAACCGATAATTTAATCTCGTAAATTATTTTTCTAAACTGGACGTGTCAATGACTAGTATTAACCTTGAATAAAACATAAAAGGGCAATGTATTTAGTTACACGCACACAGTGAGGTTTACACGTTTCATGAGGAGAGCTATATATATATACGTAAAACAGAAAGTGTGTAAATGGATATATGGATACAAGCGTTTGTGCGTGAATGTAGGGAAAAAAAGTAAAGTAAGAAATGTGGGTGTGCAAATGAACTAGTACCATGTATCAAGAAGGCATATGGCGAATCATATTTATAAATGAGTAATGGGAATGAATCCTGATGAAATCACATACTATGTATATGTATATAAAACATATATATGTTCATTTACAGACTATAAACTTTCCCATAGTAATTAATTACTTGGTATCGAATTGGAATTATTTTTTTTTTGGAGTTTTTTTTGTGGTTGCAAAAATAGTTAGAGATTTTAGTCGTTGGGAATGTTGGTATAGGTATATGGTTAATGGTATGAGTTCTTTTTCTTTATTTATAATGTTGGTTGTTGCAAATTTCTGTAATCAAAATTGCTGATAGTTATAAATTACAATTCTTGATGACTGGAAATATTAATAGTAACAATTATTGGTAGCAATAATGTTTTGAAGAATCATATCATATCACAATAAAACGTGAAGTGTTAAAATAACACCAGAATGGATTAAAATAATCTGCAACAGTTTAGTCTCTCTAGGATTAAATTAACACCAGAAAGGATTAAAATAATCTATTTTGGTGTTATTTTTAACTGCGAATGAAATTTTACTTTAAATAAAACACCAAAGTCAACGATTTGTAAAAATTCAACGAATTTAGCTTCTCCAGGAAGAATAGTAAGTTAGTAACTTAGTTACTAACTTACTAACTAACTTAGTAACATAGTTACTAAATTCAATTGTGTTAAAACATTTTTAAAAATTCTCGTCAAAATTTCAATTCTCTTTATAAATAATAAAATTCTTCTCCTGTATTCAATTATTTTACAAAATTTTAATCAAATTCTTGTCAAAATTTCAATTATTTTCAAAAGTTTTCTAACATTGAATGATTTTCAATATCTACTATTTCAATAAAATTTTCCAAAAGAATTCTATTATTAAAAAAAATTTGAATAAAATTCTACTCAAACGATTACCGTACATTTTTACCGAATCCACTTTACCGAACGTTTTTTTTACTGAATTGCTTTTTTACCGAAAATTTTTTTCCCGAACGCCGTTTTACCTAATGCACTTTTACCGAATCCAATTTACCGAATGCATTATTACCGAATTTTAATTTACAAAGAAATTTTGATCATTCTCGATTAAAATTTTAGTAAAATTTTTGAATGCAAAGTAAAATTTACTCGTGGAGTATTAAAAGTATTATTGTCAATTTTTGCTATTCTCGATGTAAATTTTAGTAAAAATTTGTAGTGCAAAGTGAAATTTACATGAGAAGTAGGCAAAGTATTTTTGGTAATTTTTGCTATTTTCGAATGTGTCATTTTTTTCGAAACTTTGTTTCCCTAGCAACCGTCAAAATTTTTATTCGTAAGATATAAATTTTTTGTCAGTTCACCTTCATCATTTATTTCAAAATTAGTTTTGCACTCAAACATTCAATTATTTTCAAAAATAATAAAAATTTTTACAGGAATTCAATTATTTACAAATTTTTTTTATAAATTTCTTCGCAATAATTCAATTATTTTCATAAATAATAACATTTTACAGGGATTCAATTATTTTTATAAATAATAAAATTCTTTTAGGAATTCAATTATTTTCATAAATAATAAAAATTTTTACAGGAATTCAATTATTTACAAATTTGTTTATAAATTTCTTCGCAATAAGTCAATTATTTTTATAAATAATAACATTTTTACAGGGATTCAATTATTTTTTTAAATAATAAAATTCGTTTAGGAATTCAATTATTTTCATAAATAATAAAATTCTTTTAGGAATTCAATTATTTTCATAAATAATAAAATTCTTTTAGGAATTCAATTATTTTCATAAATAATAAAATTCTTTTAGAAATTCAATTATTTTCATAAATAACAAAACTCATTGCAGAATTTCAATTATTTTTAATGAAATTTTAATCGAATTCCTCGAAATATGCAATTATTTCTAAAAATTTTATTAAAATTTGTCCAAAGAATTTAATGATTTAAAAAATTTGTTCACAACATTTTTTAATGTGCATTTAATTTCAAGAAACATGAAATTAATAAATTATTTATTTTTGTATGTAAATAATTGAATTCTCGTAGAATTTACTAATAAAAATGGTTTTAAAAATGAATTTCAGTTAAAATTTCAGATTATAATTAAATATTAAAAGCATTATAACGTGGATTTTTAGAAAGAATTGAATTTTGAAAAAGTTTCAAACTAAAATCATTAAAATTCTTAATTTTTCATATTTTTGACAAAAAATTCTGTAGAATTAATTCTTTTTAAGAGTTTAATAGGATTTTTATTGAATTTATTTCAAGTTTTTATTTTTCAATATATATTTAATTGCAGAATTACAAATAATTGAAATTTCAGGTAAAATTGAATTGTAAACGAATGAATTTGAAAATTCTCATAAAACTCATCGCAGCGTTTCAATTATTTTGCATACAATTATAATTGAATTCCTTGAAAAAAGTAATTATGTTCATGCAAGTTTTAATAAAATTCGACAGAAGAATTCAATTATTTAAAAATTTGTTACTAAAATTCTTTATGAGGATTGAATTTTGAGAAACATTCAATTATTCAATAAATTATTTACTTTTGCATTTAAATAATTAAATTCTTGTAGAATTTTCTAATAAAAATTGATTTTCATTTCATAAAAATGAATTTCAGTTAAAATTTTAGATTATAATTGAATACTAAAAGCAATATAGCGTGAATTTTGAGAAATAATTGAATTTTGAAATTAATTTTTTTGAAAAAGTTTAATTGAATTTTCTTTTATATTATTTGTAGTTTTTATTTTCTAATATGCATTTAATTAAAGAATTTAGGAATAAATGAAATTTCGTGAAATTGAATATTGTAAATAAATGGATTTGAAAATTGACAAAGAACTTTTTCGAAAATTATTAAAAATAATAGATGTAAAGGAAAATTGTAGTTAAAAATTTTTGAAAATAATAATTGAATTGAAATAATGAAAATAATTTTGAAGAAGTATAATATTCTTATAATATAAAATAATGATTTTATTACTTGGTCATCTTTAATTATTATAAAAACATGAAGAAGTCGATCACTCCGAGTCGAAGACTCGGAGTTATCGATATCTTCATATTTTATAGTTATAAAAAAATTTAATGAACTAAAATTTCATTCATTGTAAAAAATAACACCAAAATTGATTATTTTAATCTTTTTTGGTGTTAATTTAATCTGCAACACTTTTTAATACCTCACGATTTACTGTGATCTGATATGAAAGTTGTTGGTTGCGATCGTTGATAGTTGCAAATTTTGGTCAATAAAATAGTTGATGGTAATTATTGGTGGCAATAATATTTAGTAATTGTTGATAGTAGTAAATATTGATAGCTAAAAATATTTTCTAGTTACAATTATTATTAGTAACAAATATTGGTAACAAAAATATTTTGTAGTTACTGTTTATTGGTACCACACAATTTTATGGTTACAATTGTTGATAGTAACAAATATTGCTAGCAACGATATTTTGTAGTTACAAATAATGATTGTAACAAACATTGGTAGTGAAAATAGATGGTAATCAAAATAGTTAATGGTCAAAATAGCTGTTTGTTAAAATAGTTTACAATCTTTTTGATAGTCAAAATAGCTATCAATCAGCATAATCGATAGTAAAAAGTAGTTTCTAATAAAAATAATCGCCACAGGTCAAAGTAGTCGTCATTCACAATTATCAACGTTTACTACTGTTCGTATAGTTAAAACTACATTAATTACAATTCTTCCAAGTCACAAGCACTGGTAACTAAATAAGGGTAGTAAAAGTTGGTGGTAACCATGAATGGTAGTTACAATCTTCGCTACTAATTACAATCATTAGTTACAGTCAGTAGTACTCACAATCTATTCTAAAGTCCAGAGAATCAACTTTTCTTCTGTCTCACCTCCCCTCTTACTCTCGAACCACCTCTCCCTCGGCACTAACAATAAATTCTACACAAGGTACGAGTTTATTTTTCTGATTCCATTAAGGAAGGTTCATTAAGAATGAGTTTTATTAAAATCCCTCATTTACAATTATTTTTATTCTGTATTGCACCAGGAATTGTATATTTCACATTATAAAAATATTTTTCCATATTTTAATAAAAATTCACTACCTATGTTACTAAATACTTTTGCATTCCTATTCATTAACTTTCATGCGAATGTTTTCTTATTTTCAGTTATTATCTTTTGTTGTAATCTCAAGCAGCGTTGTTTATTTTTATTAGTGCGTATATATGAGTACCTATAAGAATTTTATATTTAAATTTCTTTGTGTAATGATTTGAATCTTTTAGATCAATCAATAGATTTTGAAATTAATTTATAGCCGTTATGTAGAAGAGTTAGTATAGTGTTGTAGTGATTTGTAGAAAAATTTTATGGATTTATGGTAAACAGCTATCATATTTCAAGAGTTGTACCAAGTTTATAAAAATGCTTTACATAATAACCTTTTGCACTCGAGTGACTTTATGACAGAAATAAAAACTACTATATCACCTTTATCAATTACTTATCTATTCGTTGTGATTAAGCCAATTACTTATCACAATGTATCATTACTATCATCCTCCTGCTATGTGTGTTTGATTATTTCTTGTTTAACAAAAAAAAAAATACGAAAAGAAAAAAAAAATGTTCATTGGCAATTATATCGCGAGTCTTCACAGGAGAATATTTGCAATAATTATCATCTGGAAGTTTTGCATAACTAGGCGTGTTAAATAGTGCAAGCAATTGCTGATGTAAATTTTCTTTTCTTTTTTTTCATTAATAACTATTCAAGTAAACACACATTTATTGAATCATTTTATTGAATTTTACATAAATTTTTACATAAATCACTTGTCCAATAAAAGTGGATATTTTAATTTTTATTTCAAGTTTTACAACTGTTCTTAATTTGTATATATATATGTATATATGTGTGTGTGTGTGTAGTATACAAATCTTGTATCTATATTAATAATCTTTGTGTTGCGGATGTCTTTTCGTAGTTTGAAGTTTTCCATTTTTGCAAAAATGGAACTTCTTTTTTGATAATTTATTTAAAACTATTTTTAATATTAAAATTAATTACAATTTTTCTGCAGATATCAAATTAAGACAAAATACAAATCAAAATGTTGCTTCGCAACTATTTTGATACGTTTTTTGTCTCAATTTGATATCTGCAAAAAAAACTGAGGGAAATTATTTATTAAAATTTTCATATTTTAAATTGAAATCGATAATTTTTAAACACAGTATGAAAGTACTTATAATTTGTATTTCGTTTTAAAGTATGGGTTTTATATTTTCAAATTTAAACCAGTGTCATTATCTTGCCTTCGTAGAATTACAAATTAAAGTCCCTTGCCTTTTTTTTAGATATATGTTTTTTACCTATACATATATGCATTAGCCATTGGACCAATCATTATGTATATTACTTTTGACTCGAGTTTTACGATCGTTTGAACAAAAATTATATTTAAAATTATACTTCGTTTGGCAAACGTTTCTTTTCGAATAAGCAATATATGTAATATATGGAAATTCTTTTTCTCTGTAAAAAATAATTATTTTTAGCTTTCGCATGAAAATTATTATTTTTCTTTTCTGGGAAATGCCCTTTCTTTTCCCTTCCTTCAGAATAAAATTTTGGAAACATTCTTTTCTATAAAAATGATTATTTTTAATTGTTGCAAAATTAATTATTTTTAGTTCCTGTAAAAATCTTTTTTCCTTTTTATTTGCCTTATAAACTATAAAACTACAACAAATTCTAATACAAAACCTTCAAAACTGTTTGATAATTTTGACCAGAATGAATTTTTAAATATTATTTAATTATTTCGAAAGTTTTAATACAATTATCTTGATAAATAACAAAATTCTTTACAAAAATTCATTTATTGTTAGAAATTTTAAAAAATTCTTTACAAAATTCGATTATTTTTATAAATAACAATATTCATCACAAGAATTCAAAAAGTCATAAAATTCTTTGAAGAAATTCAATTATTTATAAAAATTTGAACGAATATCTCGTCAAGAATTCAATTATTTTTATAAATAGCAAAATTTTTCGCCAAAAATTCAATTATTTTCAAAAGCTTTTCGCAATTTAATATTTACTATTTTTATAAAATTAATCAAATAATTTAATTATTGCAAAAAATGTTGATACAATTCTACGTAACATTCAATTTTTTTCATAAATGCCAAAATTTCATTTAGGAATTCAATTATTTTCATTGCAGAATTTCCAATATTTTTAATACAATTTTAAATAAATTTAAGATTTAAATAAATTCAAATTTAAGAAACATTTTATTATTCAATAAAATAATAAAATTCGTTGCAATAATTCAATTATTTTCATAAATAACTTTTCATTCGTCACATTCAAAAATTTTATAGAAATTCTACAAAAGAATTCAATTATCTTGATAAATAACAAAGTTTTCCACATAAAATCAATTATTTTAAGCAATTTTAATAAAATTCTTTTCTAAAATTCAATTATTATTTCGATAAATATCAAAATTTATCATAAGAATTTAATTATTTTGAAAACTAATTAAATACTTTTCAAAAATTAAATTCTTTTCAAAATTATTTGAAAATTCACGTTAATAATTAAATTATCTTTTTTTAAAAATAGATAGCGAAAATCTTCTCAAGAATTAAATTATTGTCAGAAATTTAAATAATATTCTTTGCAAAATTTCGATTATTTAAACGAAATTTAATCAAAATTCTTCGCATGAATTCAATTATTTTCATAAATAAAATTCGAAAAGTTTTCAATTACTTTTAAAAATTGTTATAAAATTCTTTAATATGATTCAGTAAAATTTCAATTAAATTCCTTAAAAGAAATTAATTATTTTCAAAAGTTGTTAATAAAATTCTTTGTAAAAATTAAATTCTAAGAAACATTCAATTATTGAATAAATTATTTATTCTTGTATTCAAATAATCGATTTCTAATAGAATTTTCTAATAAAAATTGTTTGAAAAATGAATAATTTCAGTTAAAATTTTAGATAATAATTAAGTATTAAAAGCATTAGGGAGGAATATTTAGAAATAATTGAATTTTGGAAAGGTTTCGAATTCAATTCTTTGAAAATCAGAATTTTTCGTACTTTTAACTAACAATTCTGCGTAGAATTAATTTTATTTTATTATAAATTCACTGGGTTATCTTTAATTGAAGAATTTTAATTCCTACTGAAAAATAATAATGATTAAATATTTATTTAAAAAAGATGTTTTTAACGTTTTTGAATAATTTTACAAGTAAAGAAATTTGTAAATAAATGTATTAGAACATTTTTCTCAGCGTCTAATAATTTTGAGAGTGAATCAGAATATTCTTTTTTGGTCAGGGAAAAAATTTTTCTTTTCTATAAAAAAAAGAATGTGGAAAATTTTTAGTTCCTTGTAAAAATATTTATTTTTAGTTCTCGTAAAATAATATTTATTTTTAATTCTCGTAAAAATAAAAACAAAATTTTCATAATTGGAAAAAAGATTTAGTTTTATTACAATGGAAATGATTTTGAAGTAAAATGTGCCATCTGATTAATTACACAAGTAACTTGTGTCAATAAACGATTGATTGATTGATAAAAAATTGACTATAGATTTACAGCTTGATTTGATGATTAGGCATAAGATTAAGTGGCTGATAAAATTAAATTAATTAAAGTTTTTTTTTTACAACCGACTAATTTATCGCGTTTTTGTATCATTATAATATACGTTTCCTTTTCATGACGCATCTCATTTTTAAATATATTATAAATACTTACTTTATAGAGTTTAGATTAAAAAAAAAAATTTTTTTTTGTTAAAATTGTATAGAATTGTTTGAATAATTATGGGAATTATTAAAAAAAAAAACATTTTTTTTGCCGTCGAGAAAAAATAACTTTTGAATAATTAGAATTTGCTTTGAGATAATCATATGGCCGGGCCGTTAACAAAAGGTTGTTGATAGACTTCACTCCCGCTGATTGCTGAAGATTTATGTGGAATCCGATTGCTGACGTCAGTTGTTCAGTTGAAGAGATGCGAAATAATATACCTCAATCATATATATGCAGCAAGTTCTCATTAACGGTTTTATTTTCAATCAACAAAGCAAAAAATGAAGGAGAGGAATAAAAAGTATTTTTTATTTCGATTTTTGACTTTTTTCTACAGGAAATAAAATAGTTTTCGATTTATTTGTTTCGTGGTAGATTTTAAAAGTCTTGGTGAATTTTTTTTTGTTCTAATGGAATTTTTTGTTCCGATGGATTTTTTTTCCTTTTGGGTTTTTTTTCTGTTTAATTTTTTTGTCCAAATGGATTTTTCTTTAATTTCTAAATATTTTTATTCTGTTGGATATTTTTGTCCAATTCGATTTTTCTCTAATTTTTTAGATAATCAATTTTTCCCCCCTCTGATTTAAAGAAAAGGGAGAGAGGGGGCTCTCCCCTTTTTTTTAAATCGCACTTACCAAAGAATTTCACACTCAACATAAATTAGCATCTTTTTCTCAAAGTATTTCAAGAAGTCACTTGAAAGATTTAAATAAATTAGAATATTCACTCAAGTTTAACTGCCGATGGTTTCAAGCATCTCTCATTGGATGATTCCGAGAGATGTTTATTTTAATTGGTCTTAAAAACTGTCCCGCAAGAATTATCTGTCAACATTAACGAGAGAAGCTTTGAACGGAAACTATTAAATGCAAAGAAGAAGAAAAAGAAGAAGCTGCTTCAATAATTAGTCTTGTCAAATTAACATTGAACATGAAATTGATTTTCCATTTTTCAATGTATTCAATTATTTTTCTCAAATTGTAATTGAAAAGTGGGAGTTTTTTTTTAAATTTTTTGTTAATTATTTATTTTAATTAAAATTTATTTTTAATTTTAATTTTTAATTAGAAAATTCTAAATTGTAAACTGAATAAATAAAATATACTAAAATAGTAAATTTTACTAATTTAAATTAACAAAAGCCTTTGCATTGTTTGAGTTTTATGAAGTAATAAAATAATATATCGTAAAAAAATATATGCAAAATAACTTTTACTATTTTTTTTTACTAAAACCAAAACTGCCAGAAATTATTTCACATTTTTTGTTAATTTTGACTATAGCAGAAGTCAGTGTAAATTTTTCTATCCAAATAGTAAAAGTTACTTTATTCATTTTCTCCGTCTCATAAATTAAATAATTATTATTATAACATTATAATTATTATTTTTTTTCGTCCATAAAATATGAAGTTTGGCCAAAATTTGCTTTCGACTGTACGTTCTTGAAACCCTCCTCACCCTTAATTGGTGAAATAGTAATCGCTTTATAAAAAAAGGAAAGTTCCTAATCAAAATGTCAGGTAGCGATTTCGTGCGCAACGCTCGTTTGAAAATGCCCTGCATATAACGAAGGAGGAAAAAAAGTCTAGAAGCTGCATAAGGCTCGAAGGGAAGAGTCGTCTCGGGACCGGGTTTTGCTACCCCCGGGGTCCATCTTTACTTCTCCTTTTAACTGAACCCTTTTTTTCTCCTCTTTTTTTCTTCTTTTTCCTTTGCTCTCTTTTCCTGCGTCTTTCACTCGCTTACCTCGGTGATACACGCAGCCGTGAATTAACGAACAAGGACGTTGTCCAAGTAACCGACCATTTTCCAACATTCACCATATACATATATACATATATATATATATATAAATGATATGAGGAATAAACGAACACGAGAGCCTCGATGAATCCTTTCAAGAATGAAACGCAATATATTTTACTGAAATTAATATCCTCGTTCTGCAGCATCAATCATGTTATGCTATCCTATTTGGTTCTCTGCCGATATTTCATTTTTCAGAATTATTATCACATTACATATTTTTTGTCACTGCGATATTATCTCTCTCTCTCTTTCTCCACAGGCAATTATTAAAACTGGCGAAAAATATTTTTTTCTCAATTTTAAGCAACCATTGGTTACGTATTTTGTTTTATTGTATTTGAATTTCGAAAAGTTCGTTAATTGTACGATATAGTTTGGAGAATTTTAGAGAAATTATAAATGATTGTTTTGAAATTAAATTATTTACATACAAAAGTAATAAAATTCTTTGCAGAAATTCAATTATGTTCAAAAATTTTTAAAAATTCTCATCAAATTTCAATTATCTTTAGAAATAATTAAATTCTTCTCCAAAATTCAATATTATGTTCAAAAATTTTCCTCAATTCAATGATTTTCAATATCTACTATTTACATAAAATTTTCCAAAAGAATTAAATTATTTAAAAAAAAATTAATAATATTCTACACAAACTTTTAATTATTTTCAAAAAATAATAAAAATTTCACAGGTATTTCATTATTTACAAATTTTTTTTATAAATTTCTTTCGCAGTCATTCAAATATTTTCATTTAAATAACAAAATGTTTACGGGGATTCAATTATTTTCGTAAATAATAAAATTCTTTTTAGGAATTCAATTATTTTCATAAATATAATAAAACTCATTGCAGAATTTCAATTATTTTTAAAACAATTATTTCAAGCGAATTCCTCGAAAAAATTTCTAAAAATTTTTATTAAAATTCGTTGATAGAATTCAATTATTTGAAAATTTGTTGATAACGATTCTTTATGGGAATTGAATTTTAAGAAACATTCAATTATTCAATAAATTATTTTATTTGTATTTAAATAATTGAATTCTCGTAGAATTTTCTAATAAAAATTGATTTAAAAATGAATAATTTCAGTTATAAAATTTTAGATAATAATTGAATTTTAAAAGCATTAGGGTCAGATGGGGTAAATATAAACAAGGGGTAAATCGAAATTGTAGTTATTTCAGTTAAATAAAAATTTTTTTAAATAAATACGGCCTTACATCTTGAAGCTTATATCATGCCCAACAAGTTCTGAGTATTTTCCCATTTTCCGTTTCTCAATTAGCAGCAGTATATATCAAAATATTTCCTATTGCATAAAAGATTGAAAATCAAAAAATGTCTTTCACTTTTTTGACTCGTATTTGGAAAAAAATAATCTAAAAATTCATAGGGGAGAGTGCAAACTTTAATAAAAAATAGGAGACTGTTTCTATTTACCCCTAAAAACTGGAAATTCGGGGTAAATAGAAACAGCAGAAATTTCATTAATATTTCTTATAATATAAATGAGAAAATTATTTCTATCATACTAGAACACTATTTTCAGCATTATATATGAAAATGAGAGAGAATAGAAGAGAAAAAGAGAGAACAAACCTTTATTTGTGTAATGTGTTTCAATTTTTGTCATGATTTATTTTTAAACTCATGTAATGCATTATTATTTATTAGTTTGAATTATTTTATAAATAACACAATTTTTTATGTAATTCTTTGTGTCTTTTAACATTTCCATACTTAAAATTGATTTTTTCTTAAATTTTTTTAAGAAATAATGAACTGTTTCTATTTACCCCTAAATTTTTGCAAAGTTGAAAAATTTAGGGGTATTTAGAAACAGTTGATTATTGCGATTTAATAATACCTATATTTTTTACTTCGCCATAAAATTGTTCCACGGAAGTGAAATAATAACTCAATACACAAAAAAAACCGAAAGTATTCTGATTTAAAAGAAAAAACTTATGTTATTGGTGAAACTTAGCAAATCTGTTTCTATTTACCCCAACTGACCCTATATTAGAGCGTAAATTTTTAGAAATAATTGAATTTTGAAAAAGTTTAAGATTAAAATTTTTAAAAATATGAATTTTTCATATTTTTAAGTTTTAACTAACAATTCTGTGAAATTAATTTTTTTTGAGAAACTTTAATTGCGGATATTTTTTGAAACTATTTAAAGTTTTTATTTTCTAATATATATATTTAATTGAAGAACTTACGAATAATTGAAATTTTGTAAAATTGAATTATAAACAAATGAATTTGAAAATTCTTAAAGAACTTTTTCAAAAATTACTAAAAATAATGGATTTATAGAAGATTTTTAGTTAAAAACAGGAAAAAAAAATTCAATTTTGTAAAAGTCACAAATTATTGCAAAAATTCAATTATTTTCAAGAGTAATAATATTCTTCGCAAAAATTAAATATTGTTTAAAAATAATAAAATTCTTCTTAGTGATTCAATTATTTTCACAAATAATAAAACTCATTGCAGAATTTTAATTATTTTTAATATAATTTTAATGGAATTTCTCGAAAAATGTAATTATTCTTAAAAATTTCACTAAAATTTGTCGAAAGAATTGAATTATTTAAAAAGTTGATAAAATTCTTTGAATTGAATTTTAAGAAACATTCAATTATTCAATAAATTATTTATATTTGTATTTAAATATAAATTGAATTCTAGTAGAATTTTCTAATAGAAATTGATTTAAAAATGAATTTCAGTTAAATTGAATTTTTTTAATATTATTCTATAAGTTTTTATTTTCTAATATTTATGTAATTGAAGAGGTTGGGGTACAGTTTTTCTAAATCATATTTTCTAATTTTTTATTTTATAAAACTTTTTTTAATAAAAGTGAATTTCTGGAAAACTTTTTTCTAATGAAGGTGGTTTTCTAATCTTCTTTCTTCTAATAAAGGTCATTTCCCAAAAATTTCTTTTTCTAATAAAGGTAATTTCCATTTTTTTAATCAATATTCAAATTTTTTTGCAATGACAATCAATATGTGATTAAAAAATAAAATTTATGAAAATTTTTTAATTCTTTAAAAAAAATACTTGAGATTTCGTTAAAGAATTGTAATAAAAAAATAGAAATTATACAAATTTTTTAACAAAATTTTAAACTAAGATTTTTTATTTTATTATGATTTTTAACTAAATAGTTAAAAATCATAATTAACAAATAGAAAATAATTGGGATTTTTTTCCTAAAGATATTTAAAATTTTCTAAAAAAAATGTTTTATAAATTTATTAATTTTGGAAATTTTTGTAGAAAAATGATGCAAATTATTATTTCTGTTGTTCGAAGAAGAACAGATTTTTTTTTTTAAATTGTAATATGAAATATGAATTTTATATAATTTTTTTTTCTTTTTCAAAAAGAAACTCGTAATTTTGTAAAGAGAATTGGGATTGAGAAGAATTTTAGTTCTTTTTGTTTCTTTAATGTTTCTATTTGGAATTTTTATTTTTCCTAGTAAATTATATTGCCCCCCAATTTGTTTATGGAATTTATTTATTTATTTATTTACAATGTCCCCGCGGTCAAAAGACCATAAATGGGTTACTGAGGAATTACAGAAAGTGTGTATGGAAAAAAAATAAAATTAATATTAGAGTATTATCGCAAATTCTCTGTGTATTGCACTAAACATCTCAAAAATTATTAATTATTAATTACACGAATTATAGTGATAATAAAATATATGTATAAAAATAATAAAAAACAAAAGAAATTAAGTAAATAATAAAAATTAAAATAATAAAAATAGGTAAAAAGGATAAATAATACTTTTTGTAAATAGGGAAATAAATTACTTTCCTATGAAAGTCGAGAGTGTTTTGGGTCTCGTAATTTTATCAAAGGACCATTATGGGTTATAGAGGGAAGATGTCGGTGAATTTGCAAAGCTCGCACAGAAAACAAGATCAATTAAAAACCTACTGGTCCCATAAAAAGATGTTGGAATAAAAAGTATGTCCGAAACGTCAATTACTACAGCTGATACATTTTGTCCGAAACGAGTTCAGCCCAAAAGGGAGACTCTCTCATTTGGGTGAGGGTTAATTTCCATCTTTATCCTTGTATCTTTATATGCACGTGAAGCGCCGAGAGCCATAAAGGGTTAATTTTAATGCTGCACGGCTTTCATGTGTTGCCTCTTCTTCATCTTCTTTTTTACTTCTTCTTCTTCTTATTCTTGTCCTTGTTGTTCCTTTTTGTTTCTCATCTCTATTTCTCTCTTTTTTCTTTTCGTTTCTCTCTTCATTTCTCTCTCTCTCTCTCTCTCTCTCTTTACCCTTTATTTTTCTATTCTTTTCATTTTGCTCTCTTTTTCTTTTTTTTATCTCTTTTTTCTTTTCGTTTCTTTCTCTTTATTTCTCTTCTTTTAGTCTTTATTTTTCTCTTCTTTTCAATTCACTCTCTCTTTTTCTTTTCGTTTCTTCCCAATGGGAAATGCCAGTGTAGTGCCGATGTTCACCACTGGCTTAGTACTCAGACGATTGTTCGGCGTAGTCTAGCCGAGCCTCGACAATTAGTGCTGGCGCAGTACAGAATTTTTGTTTTGCCGAAGCTTGGACAAGCCACGGCGGCAAGTGCTGGCTGAGTATAGAAAAATTGTTCACAACGCTCTTTGCCAACATTGCTTTTTTGACATAAACTTGAAAAAAATTATAAAAAAAGTTTATGAATGTTTATAAATATAAATTTATTGAAAAAAATTAATATTTTACTTTTCAGTTGTTCATTTTATATTCTTATTAAATTTAATAATAACAATTTAACACAATTGTCTAATTTTGTAAATAATAAATTATTTAAACAAATTAAAATTATAAACAAAATTTAAACTTTAATCTCAATAATAATTTGGTTCCTATTAAAATACTATTATACTTCTTACTATGAATAAAAAATTATGAAAAAAATTACCACGTAATAATTTAAGAATTACGTAAAATGTTAAATGCAATAAATAAAGTAATTTAATTTAATTTTTAAAAATTTAGTTTAATTTATTTTATTTCAATTTATTATTTCTAACGTATCCCTATTTTTTTCTCATCTTTGACTCAATAATTGTATGTCTGAATGATACTGAGATATTAAAATTTTACTGCACACACGTGTCGTTAGCATAGTGGTTAGAGCGTTAGTCTGTTAGTCCGTAGGTCGTAGGTTCGATTCCCCTCGTCAGCAATTTTGTTTATTTTCATAGGTTTGCGATATTTCTAGATTCCAATCGTTAGGTACTAAAATATGAAAATCTAATGCACACTTACTGTAATTGTTTATTATTTAATTTTTAAATGTTATAAACAATTTTTTTCTACTTCATTTACTATATCCATTGTTAGTCTCCATCTTTAATACAATTTCTTTATTGAGAAGAGAAATATTTTATGAATAATAACTATTTATTAATATTATTTACCATTTTGTTGTTAAATTATTAATAATTATGAATTTACGACTAATTAATAACAATACGGCATTTATTGCGGCAATATTCTCAGCCAGCACTGGTCCAGTGCTGCGCCAGCGCTGTCTGGCAGCACTGACAGACAGTACTTCGGCAGCGCCGAACGGCGTTATCATCCCAGAGTTATGCCAGTGCTGGCTCTCAGCCTTGCCGCCAGTGCTGCCAGTGCTGGCGCAGTACTACGCCAGTTGTAAATTTCCCATTGGGTTAATTTGTTCTTCATTTCTTTATTTTCCTCTTCATTTCTCGCTGTTTCTCTCTCTTTTCTTTTCGTTTTTCTCTCTTTTACTCTACTTTTTGCTCTTTTACTCTTTTTCTTTTCATTTCTCTCTTTCTTTTTCTTCTTGTTTTTTTCTCTTTTACTCTTTTTCCTTTCATTTCTCTCTTTCTTTTTTCTTCTTTTTTTCTCTTTTACTCTTTATTTCTCTCTCTCTCACTCTTTTACTCTCTATTTTTCTCTTCTTTTCATTTCGCTCTCTTTTTATTTATCTTTTTTTTCTTTTAGTTTCTCTCCTCTTTTACTCTTTATTTTTCTCTTCTTTCCAATTCTCTCTCTTTTTTATTTAATTCTCCTCTTTTTCTTTTCGTTTCTCTCTCTTTTTTCTTCATTTCTTTTTTCGCTTCATATCTCCCTGTCTCTTTCTTTTCTCTTCATTTCTCTCTTTTTATTCTTCTTTCTGCTCTTTTACACATATTCTTTTCATTTCTCTCTTTCTTCTTCTCTCCCATTTACTCTTTATTTATTTCTTTTTTCTCTTTGTTTTTCTCTCTTTTTTCTTTGTTTCTCCCTCTCTCTCTTTTTTCGCTTCTCTTCTTTCCCTCTCTCTCTCTCTCTCTTCTTTCTCTTTGTTTTTCTCTCTTTTACTCTTTACTTCTCTCTCTAATTCTTTTCATTTCTCTCTCTTTCTATCTTTTTCCTTCGATTATCTCTCTCTCTCTCTCTCTCTCTCTCTCTCTCTCTCTCTCTCTCTCTCTCTCTCTCTCTTTTCTTTTTCTCCTTATTTCTCTCACACACGAATCAATTGTGCTTTTCGTTCTTCTATAAGTATACATATATGTATATAAACGTACAGTGCATTTAGAGATAGAGTCTTAATGAAACAGCGATAAGAATTTATCGTATATATGACTATAAGGATCATTATATATGCGGAATCGTGTCCCTCCCCCCTCCGTGTGTAATCTCATTTCCCCCTAGCGTCTTTTTAGAGAGAGAGAGAGAGAGAGAGAGAGAGAGAGAAAAGGATTTAAAAAGAATCATCAGAAGAGGGTAAAAGGATGATGAGAGCTAGTAGAGGGGATTATGTGTAAGATTTTTCTGAGAAGAGAGGATACGACCTTATCCTCAACCACTGATGGAAATATGGTGTGTGGAGGCATATTTAACCGTAAAATATGGATGGTCCTATCATATTTATCCTTGTGAAGAAATAAGTTAGCCCTGAAATTATAGTGCGTTTAAAGCGATATTGTTCTTCTCGCGTTTATACATACGTATACATACATACATATATCCCTTTTTGGCTCGTATATTTCCTTCTCGACTTCTGCTTTTCTAATTATTATTTAGATTTTATATCCATTTGCATGTTAAACACCTTGTTGATTTTTATCGGTTTCTATAAATTTTCTCCTTTCCAAGAGGCAATAATATTTTTTTTTATACTTTTTAATATGTTACACATTTCATGCTCTCTTAAAACTGAATAGAATCTCTTGGTAGACTTTTTGCTTCGACAATTATTAGTAAAAAAAATGACAAATTGTTAGGAGAAAATAATTTATTGTTTGTAGAAATTAATTAATTATTATTACTCTCTGATTTGGAATTTATTAGTGACGGACTTTTTGCTTTTGAAATAGTAAATTTGACTAAAATTAGTGATGATCTCTACTAATTTATTAATAAAATTTACATAATTCAAATTAAAAATTCAATTAAAACTAATTTTACTAATAAACAGTACTTTCTACTTAATTATTCGTAAAATTTACTAATTCAAAAGCAGAAAGTCGGTCACTAATTTAAATTAGTGAAAATTTTTAATAATTCAAATTTTGAGAGTAGAAAAGAAAATAACTGCATATCAATAAAAAATAAATGATTATTAGTAAAAAGTAACTATTTTTTATTAGAAGAAAATAATAACTAACTAATAGTAAATATGTATCTAATTATTAGTAGAAAGTAACTTTATTATCAGTAAAAAATAACTAATTATACTAATTATTAGTTGAAATGAATTATTTATTAGTAGAAAATAACTAATTACTCGCAAATAATTAACTAATAAATGAAAAATAAAAAGCTTATTATTAGTAGATGGCAACATATTAATTATAGAAAAACTATTTATTAGTAAATAAATAACTAATTAATAATAAATAAATAGCTAATTATTAGTAGAGAACAAATAATTATTTGTAAATAAATAACTAGTTAATAAAAAATAAATAGCTACTTATTTGTCAATAAATTACTAATTAACATAAAATAAATAGCTAATTATTGGTAGAAAGTAACTAATTGTTAGGTACTAGAAATTAATTAGTTATTAGTAGAAAATAACTAATTATTAATAGACATTAATCAGTTATTAGAATAAAATTTATAATTATTACTAAAAAAATAACTAATTATTGGTAAATAAATAACTAATTATTCGTAGAAAACAGCGAAATATTAGTAAAAAAATAATTAAAAACTAGACAAACTGAATTAATTTCCAAAACTTTTAGTTATTTTGACATAAAACGAATGTAAATATTAACTAATAGTAACTAGTTTAACTAGTTTTTAACTAATAGTAACTAATAATTCACTATATTTGATTAGTAGAAATATTACGATTTCAGTATATGACTAACTTTTTAAAATCAAATTATTTATTTTTAATTAATTCAAATGCAGAGAGTGATAATTCATTTAATATAAGTAATAAATTAATGCAACTAACAAAGTGAAGAATAGTTTTTTACAATCACTTTTTGAATACTTTTTAATCTCTCTCAAATAAAATTTAACAATTTTATTTTTTTCATTATTTTAATTATACTTATTTTTTTTTTAATAGGAAATTTTGTAGACGAAATGATTATTCTTTTAAAAAAGAAGAGAATTGACTATTTATTAATTAAGGGCTATATGTTTAAGCAATTAATTTTTTTAGTTTAAGAAAATTTTCCAAAATACAAAATTTTGAAAAATCTAAATATAAATTTTTGAAAATTTATTTGGGGAAAAATTTTATATAAAACAGCAGACGTTTGCCTCTAATATCTGTAATATAATTAAAGAGAATTTAAAAAATATTTTATAGCAAGGAGAAAATTTTGCTAGACTATAATAAAATAAGAAGCAAAAGTTTCTTATTTTATTATTATTAATGTTGAATAAAGTGAGAGTTAAGTCTTATTTAAATACAATACTTTCTCTTTGAACATATAAATAATAATTAAAAACTACAAAAAATTTAATCATACGAAAAAAAATTCTTTTGATCAAAGGAAAATATTTTTCGCTGAGAGTATAGAATCTGTTTTTTGTGATTATTATAAATTATTTTCACCATTTTTTCTAAAAAAATTTTACTAAAAATAAGAAAAAAAAAATAATTGTAAAAAATTACAATCTTTCTCGCATTTTTCTTGACACCTTTTTTTGTAAAATTGCAAAACGTAAAATTGTTTTATAAATATTTATAATATGTTAATTATATACATGTGACGGCTACATAAACAAAAATTATTTTCTCCTTGATGAATTTCACAAAATTTACCATAAATATATACAAAATATACAAAATTAAAAAAAACAAAAAAATAGCCATCAAGTCTTTACATAACGCACCTGATTATTGTCCGGGTGTTACTTAACAGTTATTGTGCATTATAAGCGTATTATTTATTTCTATAGACAATTATTGTAATTACAAACAAGATAAAATCACATAGAATAATGAAAAAGGTCCTTTTTATAAAAAAAACAAAAAAAAAAAGAAATAATCATTATTTATGATTAAATCAGGGTATGCATGTATGTATGTATATATTCGTAGTTTATGCGGGTCCGGAAAATTAGATTGACATAATATATGCATACGTTTGACTGCGGTAAATATACACACCATATGACAGTTTTATTTATTTATTTCTTGTGTTTTTTTTAAGAAAAAAAAAGCACGTTTTGGCATTATCATTCATTGTTGTAACAGCACACGCTATCCTCCTCATGCATATATATATATATATATATATATATATATATATATATATATATATATATATATATATATATATATATATATATATATATATATATAGTGATCATAAATTATTTCTTAGAAACATATATATAATTTTATATTACGATGAGGGTGCGATGAACTTGTTAAACATTATTTCTGCAAACGAGAGATAAACAAGCGAAAAATTCTATCTCTTTAAGAATTTTATTTGCAACTGTTATTCTCGGTACTAAAATATTGATATTATGATATTGTACCGGCTAGAAATAATTTTTATCATCTCATTTTGCTAATTAATGTTTATTTACAGTTTTACAATAATGATTTGCAGTGAAACGATTATTTTGACAAACAAAAAGTTCCTAACTTTTTTGGCGAGGGGGAGAAAAGAGAGAATATAGTATTTGTAAAATTTTTAAAAACGAAAAATTTATTTTTCAAATGTTTCGGTAATTATTTACTTATCTGGAAATGTGTGTAAAATATTATTGAATGAAAAAGTATTTTAAATATGTTTTTTTATTTTTAATTTTCAATAGTTTGAATAAATTAATAAAAAGTTTATAATTTTTAAAAACTGTCAACGAAAATCGATTCTCTTTGAAAAAATAAAACAGCTTTCTATTGGTAATTATTCTTTTTACCAAGTAATAAATAGTAATTTCTACTAATTTAAAAGTAAATTTTACTAATGTAATTTTTAACTTTTTTTCATTCACAAAAAATGGTAGTTTCATCTTTAAAAAAATTCCCTTATAATATACTGGTCAACTGAAATTAAAAAATAAAATAAAATATACAATTTTAATAAATGAAAGTAATAAAATGAAATTTGGGTTCTTTTTAATCGTGTTCGAATTACAGCTGATATTCATAAGGCGTTTTATATTATAGGGTCATTTTCCAAGCCCGCATCGTGCAATACAGTAACCATACGATTTGGAAATTGGTCTTTGTGTACTAGTAGGTCGCGTGTTGCTGAAATACGGGCGCATTAATTGTCATAAATTGACTGAAACGCGGTCGATAATAATAATAATATATTACAGTTGACATTCATAAAGGAATTCTTCAACAGAAGTGATTATCACTTTAATTCAGCAAATGATGTTCATTTCTTTTTTTCTCATTTTCTCCCCCTGACACAATTTTTCATTAGTATTTATTTATTATTACTCATTTATTATAATTATTTATTTATTTTCATTTATTTTTTATTATTTATTTATTTTTATTTATTTTTTTTATTATTTATTATTATTATTTATTTATTAATATTTATTGTACAAAATATTTAACGTTTCTTAGTGTATTTTTTTCTTACGTTTGGTTTTATTTTTTCCAATTTAGATCAAATATTGGAATTTTCATGTAGTTGTAGTTCATCAAAATTACTATTATTTATTTGCATTTTTTATTTTTATAAATTTAGTGTCACAATAAATTCGAGAATAAATTCTAAAAAGGAAGTTATTGGATTCAAGTTCGAAACGTTAACCCAGTGATGAGAGTTTATTCACTCTTTGAGTTTCGTTTTGTTTTGTCGTTTTTGTTCGTTTTTTTAATATTAAACAAATATTTATTTATTATTATTTATGTTGAAATAAAGTAAAATAAAAAAAATATTATCATAATTATTATTATTAATTAATATTCTATTATACACTCACAAAATTTTTTAAAAACAAAATTAAAACAAAATCAAATATTTTTTTAATTTGACAATATCAGCGAATTTTTTAGTTGTTTCAATTAATACTTTCGCTAGGCTGAAGAAATTTTTCGCTATTCCAGATGAAGTTTTAATGCAATCATCTTGATAAATAACAAAAATTTTTACAAAAATTCAATTATTTTTAGGAGTTTAAAAAAAAATCCTTTACAAAATTCGATTATTTTCATAAATAACAATATTCGTCGCAAGAATTCAATTATTTTTAAAAATTTGAACGAATATCTCGTAAAAAAATTAAATTATCTTTATAAATAGCAAAATTTTTCGCCAAAAATTCAATTATTTTAAAAAATTTAAATAAAATTCTTTTCAAAATTTCAATTATTTTCAAAAGTTTTTTGCAATTCAGTGATTTTCAATATTTATTATTTTCATAAAATTTATTAAATAATTTAATTATTGAAACAATTTTTTGATACAATTCTACGTAAACATTCAATTATTTTCATTTAGGAATTCAATTATTTTCATCGCAGAATTTCCAATATTTCTAATACAATTTTAAATAAATTTAAGATTTAAATAAATTCAAATTTAAGAAACATTCCATTATTCAATAAAATAATTAAATTCTTTGCAATAATTCAATTATTTTCATAAATAACTTTTTATTCGTCACAGGAAATTAATTATTTTCAAAAATTTTTACGTAATTCTACAAAAGAATTCAATTATCTTGATAAACAACAAAGTTTTCCACATAAAATCAATTATTTTAAGGAATTTTAATAAAATTCTTTTCCAAAATTCAATTATTTCGATAAATATCAAAATTCATCATAAGAATTCAATTCTTTTAAAAACTAATAAAATACTTTTGGAAAATTAAATTAATTTCAAAATTTTTTAAAAATTCCTTTTAAGAATTAAATTACTTTTTTTTTATAAATAGATAGCGAAAATCTTCTCAAGAATTAAATTATTTGTCAGAAATTTTAATAATATTCTTGGAAAATTTCAATTATTGAAACAAAATTTAATCAAAATTCTTCTCATGAATTCAATTATTTTCATAAATTATTATTTAAATTCTTCTCAAGAATTCAATTATTTAAAAAAATTTTAATAAAATTCTTCAAAAAGTTTTTAATTATTTTCAAAAAATTGTTATAAAATTCTTTACTAAATGATAAATTTCAGTAAAATTTTAATTAAATTCCTTAAAAGAAATTAATTATATTCAAAAGTTGTTAATAAAATTCTTTGTAAAAATTAAATTCTAAGAAACATTCAATTATTGAATAAATAATTTATTTTTCTATTTAAATAATTGAATTCTCGTAGAAATTTCTAATAAAAATTGATTTAAAAATGAATAATTTCAGTTAAAATTTGAGATAATAATTAAATATTAAAAGCATTAGGAGGGAATAATTAGAAATAATTGAATTTTGAAAAGGTTTCGAATTCAAATCTTTGAAAATCAGAATTTTTCGGACTTTTAACTAAAAATTCTGCGTAGAATTAATTTTATTTTATTATTATATCACTGTGTTATCTTTAATTATTATAAAAACATGAAGAAATCGATTACTCCGAGTCGAAGACTCGGAGTGATCGACTTCTTCATGTTTTATAATAATATTCTTATAAGTTATTAAATATCAAAAAATTTAAATTTGAAATTTTAAAAAATTTTTATTTCTATGGAAAAATAACAATGATTAAATATTGATTTAAAAAAAAGTTGTTGATGTTTTCGAATAATTTTAAAATTAAAGAAATTCGTAAGTAAATGTATTAGAACATTTTTCTGAGCATCTAATTTATTATTTTTAGAGTGAATCAGAATATTTTTTAGGGTCAAGGGAAAAAGTTAAAATTTTGTCTGGAAATCAGGAAAAATCGAAATTAAAATTTTGTGATTCGTTTTTTGTCATCTCAATTTGATATCTTTAATAGAAAATCTGTGATAATTTTTTAATATAACAAATTTACGAAAATCTCTAAAAATTCTGTTCTTTCTGATAAAAAAGAAATGTCAACTGTTTTGAATAGAAAATCCATATCCTGCCTCGATAATAATGGGAACAAATATATTTTAATTTTTCGACTAATTCACCTTTAAAAATAATCGTTGCAATTTATATTTGCACAGTCCAATTGACAATTTTTCATTATATTTCGTATCTGAAGCCTGTCGCCTGTAAAAATCGATCTCTGCGAATAAATAAAAGAAAAAAAAAGAAAAAGCAGTCACACACAAACGTAGAGAAAATAAATAGAACGATGAAAATAATACAAATGATTTTAGATTGAGACCCGTTTTTATCGATGCGCACGACCGATCGAGTTCGACCTTTAAAAGTGATCGTTCATGTCATTTTGTGTGTGCGCAATGTTGTTGTAAGTATATAAAAAGTATTATCATCAAACAACACGGAAGTAACTTCCTGTGTGTCGCATTGCAATGCTTCCTTCCGGTATTATTCTCGCATCGTTACTTTGTATATTTATTTATATGTATATATGAATGCAACGTGTAATATTAACTGGAAATAAAATTTATATTCATTGCAATTGCTTATTATTATGTATTGACTGAAATTGAAAGAAGAGAAAAAAATTTGCAATTGATAATATTTTCACTTTCGTGTGTCATTGCCATCTAGGGAATCGTTCATTTACTTTGCCTCTTTTGTTGTGAATTTTCTTTTCTTTCTTTTTTTTTTTTTTTGTAAATACAAAATAATGTTGCATAAATGTCATCGTTAACCGTGAAACTAACTCGCGTGTCTTGCTCGCTTCAGTGATTGGATACTTATTTTATGAAGTGGATTTTACGACAAACAAGGTTGCGCTATATTGCATATTTTTCACGTGAGTTTCAAATTAAAGGAGAGGGTATAATAAATGAGGGATATTTTTCAGTGTCGCTTGTCTTTTTTTAAAGAAATTATTCTTTACACTTTAAAATAGTACGAATGTTTACTAATTTGAATTTCTACTTTTGAATTGGTAAATTTTACTAATAAAAAGTAATTACTACTAATTTATTAGTAGATTTACTGATAAATAGTAATTACTACTAATTTATTTGTAGATTTACTAATAAAAAGTAATTTCTACTAATTTATTAATATTTCTACTAATTAGTAGTAATTTTTACTAATTTATAATTTATAAACTGGAAAAATTAGGACAAAGTCGGGAAAAAACCGGGAATTTTGTTGAACGAAAATAGTAGACACCCTGATTATATCTTATATAATGAAACATTTTTCTAAAGGTAAATTTTACAAATTCAAATATTTTTAACCAAAAGTTTATTTGCTAAAAATTCCGAAAATAATAAAAATTTACAGAAATGTGTAGAAATTCCTATAATAGTTTAGTATAATAGTTTAAAAAAAGTTGTAGAAGTGGTAAAAGTAGTAAAAATACTAAAAGTAGTAAAAATGCTGAAAATAGTTAAAATACTTAAAGTAGTAAAAATACTTATAAAGTGCTAAAAAATATCAAAAGGAGTGCACTTTATTCCTATTTACTGGTTATTTATACAAACAAGTATACATAATACTTAATAAAAAAAAATCATTCTATTTATAGTTTCCGGAAGAGTGACAAAAAAATATTTCCGAATAAAATTATACATATATCTATGTAAAATAAAATTTTGATCTTGCCTTTTTGAAAATCATATATTTTTAGATCGTCAATAATAAAATTCTTGGTTCTCTGCATTTTGCAGACTGTGTTCGAATTCGAAACGAGTATATCGTGCAGCAATGCGTTTTGTTTAAGAATTCAACTCATCTTTTATGTGCGATTTGGATTTTCTCCGTGTGTTTAGTTCGTCCTCGAGTCTTTTTTAAAATAATGTCCTTTTATGCTAAAAAAGAAGTACCTCGTGAATTTTACGTGTGAATTTGAGCAAGAAGCACAAAAGTTGACTCGTTAAAAATTTTTTTTCTTCATCGGAATTTTTTTTCGAAAAAATAATTAAACCTCAGATTTTTCTTTCTATTTCTGAATATTAGTTTTTCTATTTTTTCGGTTTTGTCCATTAAGCCAAACATTGAAATAATTTTCTTTATTATGTATAACTAGCAAACAATTCGCGCGCTAAAGCGCGAATTTCTAACTTCTTACTACCTTTTTAAAATAAAATTAGCAATTTTAAAAATAATAGAATTTAAAAATTTTCTAATTAAAATTTTTATTGAAAACACTAAAAAAAAAATTCAATTTTGGAGAAATTCCAAATAATTGCAGAAATTCAATTATTTAAAAAAAAAATAAAATTCAACTATAAACAAAACTTGAAAAAAAATTTTCGTAAAAATCCCAATTGTCTTTATAAATAACAAAAATCTACTCCAAAGTTCAATTATTTTTATAAATGTCAAACAAAAAATTCCTGTCCTAATTTCAATTATTTTCAAAAATTTTTCTAATTTCAATGATTTTCAATATCTATACTATTTTAATAAAATTTACCAGAAAGAATTCAATTATTTAAAAAAAATTTTAATAAAATTTTACGCAAAAACTTAATTATTCTCATAAATAATAAAGATTTTTTAATTTAAATTTCACATTTATAATATATAAAATAATGGTTTTATTACTTGGTCATACTTTAATTATTAGAAAACATGAAGAAATCGATCACTCCGAGTCTTCGACTCGGAGCAATCGATGTCTTAATGTTTTATTAGAAATACTTTTATAAGTTGTTTAATTTAAAAAAGGTTTGATTTTAAAATTTTTAAATGTCTTAATTCCTGTGGAAAATCCTGTTGCAAAAATAAGATTAAAAATAGAAATTGTCCAAATATTTTTCCTCTTTTTCTAAAACAAAATAATAATTTTGTTAAAAAAAATTGTGATTCATAAACAAAAATAATGCAAAATAAATAAATTTTCTATTTCTTAATCACAGTTATTTAACAATTTTCTAATTTTGTTTACAAGTAAAGAACAAAAATCTGCATAATTTCAATTTGACAAAACATAATATTTAACAAAATTTTAGTCTTTTAATGAAAATTTTCTTCAAAGAATTTTAATATTTAGGTAAATAACTGAATTCTCGCAAAGAATTTTACATATTAAAATTTTTAAGAATCCTAATTAAATTCTTTCGAAGAATTTCTTTGAATTTTTTTTAAACTAATGGAGTCTCTTTAATAATTTTAATTGAAAATTTTGAAAGCAATTGAATTTAATGAAGAAGAATTTTATTAAAATTAAGTTTAATTTTAATTCTAATTTATAAAAATAATTGAATTGTACTGAAGAATTTATTAAAATTTTAGAAAATAAATGAATTTTTATGTTAATATTTGAAAATTGAAATTCTTTCGAGAAACTCTATTAAAATTGTTTTGAAAAGAATTGAATTTCTGCAAAGGATTTTACTATTTATAAAAATAATTGAATTATTCTGAAGAAGTTTACTATTTATACACAGTAAAAAGTAAATCTTAATTTAAGAGCTGCCTTAAATTCAACACTGTCTGCTATAATGTTAAAGGATACGAAAAACGTGCGTAAATTCAACATTGACTGTCTTAAAAATGTTGCATCTTAATTTAAGGCAGCTTTCGTGCCTTAAAATGAGATTTTCTTTTTCCTGTGTAAAAATAATTGAAATGTTTTGAAGAATTTATTGAAATTTTAAGAAATAATTAAATTGTTATAAAGAATTTTATAAAAATATTTCAAAATAATGAAATTTTTTCGAGAAATTTAATTAGGTTTAAAAAATAATTGAATTTCTTTAAAGAATTTTATTAAAATTAAGTATATTCAAAATAATTGAATTCATCACAAGAATTTTATTATTTTTTGAAAATAATTGAATTCTTTTAATTTGTTTGACGAATATATATTTAGAAATTGCATTAAAAGTAATTTAATTTTTATATAGAATTTTTTAAAAATATTTTGAGAATAATTCAATTATTTTTAGAGAATTTTAAATGTTTGTTGAAATTGAATTGTTATGAAATTTTTGAAAATAATTAAATTCTTTCATGTAATTTTATTTAAATCTTATTAAAAATAATTTAAGTCCTGTAAAAAATTTTTGTATTTATGAAATTAATTGAATTCTTTTGAAGAATTTTACTATTTATAAAAATAATTGAATTTTTTTTGAAGGATTTATTAAAATTTTAGAAAAAATAGAATTTTTTCGAAATGTGTTAAAATTTTTGTTAAAAATTGAATTCTTCCAAGGAATTCAATTAAAATTGTTTTGAAAATCATTGAATTTTTGTAAAGAGTTTACTATTAAAAAAAATAATTGAATTATTGAGAAGGATTTATTAAAATTTTAGAAAATAATTGAATTCTTTCATGAAATTTAAAAAAAAATTGTTGAAAATATGAATAGTAATAATTAATTTTGTACTTAATAAGTACATTTTATTAAATTTTGATTATGAAATTATTTAAAAAATCTATATTTGAAAACAAAAGTATAAACAAAAGACAACTTCAGAGTGTGGGGGACAGAAAAAGTGAATGAATGAATAAAAGAACATTCAAATTATTATAGTTAATTAATTTTCATGTTATTTTTTTTTATTTCATTTATGACAAAAAATGGCAATTTTAGGTCTTATATTTTGAGTCCAAAAATATCAGTTATTTATGAACAGAAAGTGCTGAAAATAAAGTTAGGTTTAAGATTTTGTTTTTACGGTGATAAGTGTGAAGTACTTTTAATAAATTTTTGTAAACAATGTGATGTTTTTTAGCCCAGTTAAAACTGTACACAATGTTATCTTTGAGTAATTATTTTTTTATGAGTAATTCATTTATCTTTATCAATTTGAAAGCAAAAGTGAAAATAATTGCAAAGCATTCTGACACGATTTTTTATTGTACATTCGTTATTAATTTTTTCATTAATATCTTTCAATTCTCGTTGAGAAAATTTTTCAATTACTAAACTGTTAGGAATGTTTTTTATTTTTTTCTACTTTTCCTACGAATTATTAAAATACAATTTTTTACTATTTTCGAATCAAATTTTGTTCATGAGCTCTAAATATTTTTTTTTTCAATCGGAAGCAAAAGAACGTACAATCAGTTACATTTTTGATAAATTTTGATTAATGATTCAAAATGGAATAAGAATTATTTTTTCTTCTAAAAAATGGTAGAATCGAAGTAGGAGAAACAAGATTTTTCTCAAAATTCTCTATCTCAATAATACGATCTCTCTATACCTGTGTGTTCGTACAACTGGAAGCCTCGCAATAAATTGAACGTGACCTTCTCATAATCGAGAAATTTGACCTCTTATTAATGATGAAATGAAAAGGTCGATAAAATCGAATGCCAACGAATATATATAGTCTATTATTGCGTGGGTCTAATAGACTAGGCGCATTGCTCTCGTCCTTGATATATTACGGATTAAAGAAAACCGCAGGGGTCACTGAAGTCACCAAGGGTGGTTTAGGCAGCGCCCTCAGGTATCTCGGACACCTGAGAGGATCACACACTGGAAAGAGAAGGGTAAATCTTAAAACAGGAACAAAAAAAAAAGGAAAAAAGAAAAGAATAATAAAAAAAAGAAATGTCGAGGGAAAAAATTGGGCCCCAAACAAGGAGGAGAGAAGAAGACCGGTTCGTCTGGTCCTTGATTTGAAGTTCTTCCTTTTTTTAAAGTATTTTCTCTCTTTTTCTTTTTTCGCTCTTCTTCTTTTTCTCTCCCTCTTTCTTTCTCTCTCTCTCTCTCTTACTTTTTGTCTCTTTTTCTTTTTTCTCTGTCTCTCTTACTTTTTAACTTTTTTTCTATTTTCTCTATTTCTCTTTTTTCCCTTCTTTTCTTTTTTCTCATCTATATTTTTATCTCTATCTCTTTTTTCCCTCTTTTTCTTTTTTCTTCTATCTTTCAATCTATATCTTTTTTTATTCAATTATTTTCGAAAAAAAAATATTCGAAATTCAATTATTATCAAAAAAATATTCGAAATTCAATAATTTTCAAAAAAAATATTCGAAAATCAATTATTTTCAAAAAAATATTTTAAATTCAATTTTTTTCAATATCTATACCTACTATTTTCATCAAATTTGAAATTTCGCAAAACAATTCAATTATTTTTATAAATAATAAAATTTTTACAAAAAATTCATTTACTTTAGAACAGCATATTTAAAAAATTTACCAAAAAATCAATTATTTAACAAAATTTCTATACAATTCTTCACAATAATTCAATTATATACTTTCACTAATAATAACATTTTTCATAGAAATTCAATTTTTAAAAAAAAATATCTGATAAAATTCTAAGCAAGAATTCAATTATTTTCATAAATAATAAAACTCATCGAAGTATTTCAATTATTTTTTTATACTATTTTAAGTTAATTAATAGAAAAATTCAATTATTTTCACAAATAAAGGGGTTTTCCACAAAAATTCAATTATTAAAAATAAAATTTTTATAAAATTTATTATATTACGAAAAAATTAATAATTTTAAACTATGTTTATAAAATTCTTATGAAGAATTCAATTATTTTCAGTCAAAAATGAACAAAATTTTCACAAGAATTCTATTATTTTTAAACATTTTAAATTTTAATACAATTTTTCGCAATAATTCAATAATTATTTTTATAAAGAAAATTATTTTTGAAAATTTTAATAAAATTCATTGTAGGATTTGAATTATTCATAATACAATTTTACAGGAATTGTTTAAAAAATGTAATTAATCTTAAGAATTTAATTTCAATTCCTCGAAAAAATCAATTATTTAAAAAAATATTTTTTTTAATTCTTTGGAAGAATTCAAATATTTTAATAAAATTGTTCAAAAGAATTCAATTATTTACATAAATCATTCTTCAAAAGAATTTAATTATTAAAGATAAATAACAAAATTATTCCCGAAAATTCAATTATTTGGAGGCATTTTAATAAAATTCTTTGCAAAATTCAATTATTTTTATAAATAACGATGTTCGTCACAAGAATTCATGTATTTTTGAAAGTAATAAATTTTTTCTTGGAAATTCAATTTTTTTTAAAAATTGTAATAAAATCGTTCGCAACAATGTAATTATTGTTAAAAATTTTAATTGAGTTGTTTATAAAATTTAATTATTTTAAAAAAAAATTTGAAAATTCAATGATTATTAGGAAATTCTTCAATTTTTTTGAAAATTCAATTATTTATAAAAATTTACTCTTTAAAGCTTTTAATATTCAATTATTATCTAAAATTTTATCTGAAATTCATTTTTAAATAAATTTTTATTCAAAAATGCTATATGAGAATTCAATTATTTAAATAAGAATATAAATAATTTATTGAGTAATTGAATGTTTCCCAAAGAATTGAATTTTATTAAAGAATTTTATTAAAAAATTTTAAAATATCAAATTCTTTTGACGAATTTTAATAAACTTTTTAAGAATAATTTCATTTTTCTAGAAATTCGATTAAAAAAAATATTGAATTAAAAATAACTGAATCCTGTACAAAATTGGAATGTTTATAATAATTGAATTATTGCGAAGAAATTTATAAAAAAAATTTTTTAATAATAGAATTCCTGTAAAATATTTATTATTTATGAAAGTAATTAAATTTTTTTTAAATATTTGAATTGTTTTGTAAAACTTTATTAAAATAGTAAATATTGAAAAAAACCATTGAATTGAGGATAATTTTTGAAAATTATTGAATTCTTACAAAGAATTTTATTAATATTTGGGAAAATAATTGATTGTTTCAAAGAATTTTTAAAAGAAATTGAATTCTTTTCACGAATTTTAATAAAGTTTTTACGAATAATTTGCATTATTTTTCGAGAAGTTCAATTAAAATTGTAGTAAAAATTATTGAAATTCTGCAATGAATTTTACTATTTATGAAAATAATTGAAATTTTGACAGGAATGTTATTAAAATTTTTCAAAATAATTGAATATTAGAGAAAAATTTCATAATTTCTAAAGATAATTGAAATGTTGACGATAATTTTTAAAAAATTTTGATTCATAATTGAATTTCTGCGAAGAATTTTATTCCTTTTGAAAATAATGATTGAACTTCTGCAATAATTTGTAACTTCTCTAAAATTCAATTCTTTTAAGTGTTTTAACGAACATTCTTTTATAAATCCATTATTTTTAATAATTAATTAATTCATTCATATATTAAAAAATTTAACTAATTTCAGAATAATTTGAATTATTAAAATTTTTTTAAAATCTAACAATAAATTCTTTAAAATTTCCAATTAAATTCATTTAAAATTTAAATTTTATAAAATTTCAAATTAAAACCTTTTGACTTTTCCCTCAATTCCATTACTTGTGAAAACCCTGTTTTTCTTTCTCGCTCTACTTCTTTTTTCTTTATTTCTTTTTTTCTTTTTGTCTCTTTTTCTTTTTTCTCCATTTCTTTTTCCTTCTTTTTCTTTTTCCCCTCTTCTTCTTTTTATCCCTTCCATCTTTCTATCTCTCTTTTTTCCTTCTCTCTGTTTAATTTTCCCTTTTCTTCTTTTTCTTTATTATTCTTTTTCTCCCGTTTTTCTCTTTTTCTACTTTTCTTTTTCTCTTTTTCTCTTTTATTCTTTCTTTTCTATTTTTATTTATTTTTTCTTTCTCTCTTTTTCTTTTTTCTCTTCTTTTTCTCCCCACTCTTTCTTTTCTCTCCCTTAACTCTTTTTTCCTCCTTCTCTCTTTTTCTCTTATTCTATTTCTCTTGTTTTCTTTTTTCCCGTTCTTCCCTAACTTATTTTTTATCTTTTCCTCCTTTGCTCTTTCTCTCTTTATCTTTTGCCCTCTTTCTTTTTTCTTCTTTCTTTTTTTTCTTAGTTTCTTATTTTCTTATTTTTCTTATTTTTCTTTTTCTCCTTCTTCTTCTTCTTCTCCCTTTTTCGATGATGCCATCTTCTCCCTCAAACCTCAACGCTATCTATACCACTCCTCAACTTGTATTTCGACGGACATTAAGGGCGTTGGCCATATCGCCACTGAAATCACGCTTCTTTGTTTACTAACAAATCTCAAGGTTCCTCGAGGCCCTAAAATGAAAGGTGATCACCCACCCCCCTTCTCCCTTTGAATACCTTCAATAATATTTTAGTTCTTTGTCAATAGTTTTATTTTAAATTCTAAAGAAGAAAAATGCATCTCATTTTTATGCATTTATATATCGCAGAGCAAAAGTGCAAATAAAATCATTCGACACTAATTATAAGGGGGAAAATGCAAATGAGGATTTCGTGAATAAGGGATTTTTTTCTCTTTTCTTTTGCTTTAAACGACAAGCATTTATGTAAAACGTCTTTAAGCAACTTCTTCAACAAGAATTATCAACACTTTAATTAAAAATCCCGCTTTTGATCTGCAATAAAAATAAAAATAAATAGAGGTAATTTTATTCTTTCTTTTATGCATTTAGATAAGCAATTATTTCGGTTCTTGTCTTTCTTTTCTGCAACTGATTCTGTATTTTGATCTTGCATTATACAGTAAAACCTGCGTTAAAGTGGAACTTGATTTTCTTGATATTATTATAGTAAAGAAAGATTATTATTATTTAAGATTAAAATAAATTAAATAATTTTTTTTAATTTTTATACATAACAATGATTATAAAATTAATATAAATATAATTGAGTTTTCTTAATTTTTTAACAACACACAAAAAATTTTATTTACTTTTTGTTGCAGCTCAAAAATGAACCAGAACATGACGCCAGCTATACGAGCTTTTTGCAGTGAGTAAACAAATTTTAATAATTTATTTATTTTCACAATATTCTAAAACTGAGTGGTAATAATTTTTGATAAATTTCAAAGAGATGCATTTTAACAATTTCTACTGTACATTTGATCTGCAAAACTGAATTTAGAATAAAATTTTTAGACAACTTTTTTTAATACTTACTGGAGATAATTTTTTTAAGAAATTTTTTTAACACAGATAATTTTTTTTCAAAAAAACATATATTTACCCGTTTGGATATATAAATTTATATTTATATATATTTGAAAAAATTATTCTTTTCACCTTCGAGTGAAATGAAAGGCTCCGAGTTGAAGATGGTATTTATCGCGCCTTTGATGAAAAGATTGTTAAATGCGTCAGCGATTAAGGCTATGCATGAATCTAGGGCGCAGTTTACAGTGTGCTTACGTTATTGATAAAAAAAAATTAAATTCGAAGGATATTCAACATGGTAATTTCTGATATCATTACACTCAAATTGCCTGTCGATTATTATTCTTTTAATTGACCTCAAAGCACAGTGTGCTTCGCAAAAACAATAATTATATCTACACCAATGATATTACATGCAATCACAGTGTAGGAAAAACACATTTTTTTCGTGTCAATTTTTTACAATTTCTTTTTTCACAATTTTATACAAATTAATATAACATTTTTGCTATTCAATTAGAGTAGTGAATTATAGTAATTTTCACTACAATTATATTTTTTAAAGTCAATTACAGGGAATTATCATTTCAATTTTAAATAATATTAATTAAATAATTAATTACTTTAAATTTAATAAAATTTAATTTTGATAACTTTAACTAAAACTTATTATAATAGTACCTTAATTTGAATATAATTAATTTTATTGTCATACACTGTAAAAAAAGGGAGTTAAATTTTAACTCCCCAGGGGAGTCTATAAAAGTCGCACCCATTGGAGAGTTAATGCCAGGGGAGTTAAATAAAGAGAGTTAAAATTTAACACCCAAATGCTAACTCCCCAAGGAAAAAATAACTCGCGCGGGTGTTGAATGAAGGGAGTTAGAAATTAACTCTCTTTTGGAGTTGATTTTTAACTCGAAAAATTTCACTCCCAACTCCCGAGTCCGTTAACTCCCTAAATTTTTTTCATAAATTATTTTCATAAATGATAAAATTTCATTTAGGAATTCAATTATTTTCATCAGAGAATTTTCAATATTTTTAATGCAATTTTAAAAAAATTTAAGATTTAAATAAATTCAAATTTAGGAAACATTCCATTATTCAATAAAATAATAAAATTCGTTCCAAAAATTCAATTATTTTCATAAATAACTTTTCATTCGTGACAGGAAATTAATTATTTTAAACAATCTTTAAGTAATTCTGTAAAAGAATTCGATTATTTTGATAAACAACAAAGTTTTCCACATAAAATCAATTATTTTTAGAAATTTTAATAAAATTCTTTTCCAAAATTCAATTATTTCGATAAATATCAAAATTCAACGCAAGAATTCAATTATTTTCAAAAGTAATAAAATTCTTCGATGAAATTAAATTATTTTTAAAAATTTGAACAAATATCTCGTCAGGAATTCAATTATCTTCATAAATACCAAAATGTTTCACGACAAATTCAATTATTTTCAAAAATTAAAATAAAGTTCTTTGCAAAATTTCAATTATTTTCAAAAGTTTTTCGAAATTCAATGATTTTCAATATTTACTATTTTCATAAAATTTATCAAATAATTTAATTATTGAAAACAAATTTTGATACAATTCTACGTAAACATTCAATTATTTTCATAAACGATAAAAATTTTTACAGGAATTTAATTATTTTAATCGCAGAATTTACAACATTTTAAATTTTAAACAAATTTAACATTTAAATAAATTAAAATTCAAGAAACATTCCATTATTCAATAAAGTAATAAAATTCGTTGCAATAATTCAATTATTTCGATAAATATAAAAATTCATCATAAAAATTCAATTATTTTGAAAACTAATAAAATACTTTCCGAAAATTGAATTATTTTCAAAATTTTAATTATTTAAACGAAACTTAATCAAAATTTTTCGCATGAATTCAATTATTTTAAAAAATTTAAATAAAATTCAAAAAGTTTTTAATTATTTTCAAAAATTGTTATAAAATTCTTTAATTTGATAAATTTCAGTAAAATTTTGAATAAATTTCTTTAAAAAAATAATCATTTTCAAAAGTTGTTAATAAAATTCTTTATAAAAATTAAATTCTAAGAAACATTCAATTATTGAATAAATTATTTATTTTTGTATTTAAATAATTGAATTCTCGTAGAATTTTCTAATAAAAATTGATTGAAAAATAAATAATTTCAATTAAAATTTTAGATAATAATTAAATATTGAAAACATTAGGGGGAAATATTTAGTAATAATTGAATTTTGAAAAGGTTTCGAATTCAAATCTTTAAAAATCAGAAGTTTTCGTACTTTTAACTAACAATTCTGCGTAGAATTAATTTTATTTTATTATTATTTCACAGGGTTATCTTTAATTATTATCAAAACATGAAGAAATCGATCACTCCGAGTCTTTCTTCATGTTTTATAATAATATTCTTATAAGTTGTTGAGTTTTAAAAGATTTGAATTTGAAATTTTTGAAAATCTTAATTTCTATGGAAAAATAACAATGATTAAATATTTATTTAAAAAACAAGTTGTTGATGTTTTCGAATAATTTTACAATTAAAGAAATTTGTAAATGTAATAGAACATTTTTTTCAGTATCTAATAATTTTTAGAGTGAATCAGAATTTTCTTTAGGGTCAGGGAAAAATAATGTTGTCTGGGAATCAGCGAAAAGTCTGGGAGAAACGAAATTAAATTTTTGTGGCAACTCTGAATTAATAATTAACACTCAATGTGTTAAGAAATTCAGAAAATGAATATAAAATTTAATACCAATTTAAATACTGAACTCTTTTATAAATAATAAATTAATCATCTAATTAAAAGTCATCATCATATATATTAATATAAGAACCGGAAAATTTATGCGTGAAATGATCAAATATAAAGACAGGATGAAAAATAAGGTCAGAAAGAGAGGTGAAAAAAAAGATGTAAATTGGATAGTTTCTAAACAGACTATTATAATTTATATAGATTGTGAGAGTTACATAATTCAAAATATATAAATGCATTGCATAATTATTAAAATCAGGTAAATTTTCTCGTCTGACCCATATTTTTCAAAAAAAAAAATTAAATTTATGCTTCGAGCGTAAAATATAGAATATTTATTTTTTTCTCAAATTCTTGACAATTAATTTTAGAAAAGCGACTGTCTTCTCGGTCTAAAAACTCGCGCGGTGAGTTTTCGTTTTCACTCTTCAAGTCAAGCAGCGTGAGTGTGTGTTTGGAAAGCAAAAGTATATCCAATAACACACGCGCAGACAGGGATGGTTAAAAACCGAAAACAAAATGTTGTGATGAGGAAAAGGGAAATGAGTAGTAATATTAAGTAATTCGTGTTTGAAGTAAACTTAAATATTTTTGATTGTATAGCAAATATTTTTTAAGTTGGATTTAAACAAAATTTGTTTGGATCAAATAAATCGTTTTCTCATAGTGATATAAAACGAAGTCCAAAAGAAATTACAAACCCAAAGTAGGTATTTAAACTACAGCTACATAAAATAAAAAAAAGGGATGAATGCCCTCAAACCTCAAAAATGCATTTTACAAACTGAGTAAATGTAATTTTTTTGTCTACCCTCCTCTCGCCTTCGAATCTACTCAGAAAACGAGATTGAATTTTCTGATGTCGAAAACCATACGTATAATAATAAATCTCGATGTTTTGCGGTTATTTCCTCATTGCAAGAAATAAGAAGGGGAATTGGTATAGTTCTCGGTCAGCACAAATCGATCGATCTCCTTTCCTCTATATATCAGATGAGGTGGAGGAGGAGGAGGAGAGCAATCACTCGATTTGTCTATCGAATCGTCATTGATCGATCCGTGTTGGCCGCACAAGTATACATATATATATACACCGAGAGAAGCGATTCATTCATGAAATCTTGCAACACGCTCTCCGAGTTACACGCTCGATTACATAAAGGATTCTTTAAGTTTGTCGCCGTGTTGGTAACTGGCACACAAGTAGGACACCACTTTCCCTCAAGTCGCTTACTTGAATATATATACACAACATTATAACGTGTACACTATATAATATGTGCAACTACATGTATAAATAAATAAATAATATATACATGCGTGCGTGTGTATTATGAATATTTCTCGTATGGATCAAATGTTCACAATTCACGTGGGGCCTTTATATATGTTTGTATTTGTAGTATATAAACATATATGGAAACACATTGATCTTCTTGCAAGAGAGTCGATCTCGGATCATGAGCTTTCTATACATGAATATATGTATGGATTTTTATTTTTATTTTCATTTATATATATATATATATATATCTATACAATATATTGTGTGTGCTCATATATTTCTATTGTTTTTAAATTGCATTTTATTATGGAGATATTTTACATATATATGTTTCTTTCGAAACATAATGGCAAGGAATGTTGATCATGATCGATGTTTCATTAACGATCTAATGTATTGGAAATTTCCGTCTTTATTCCATTTCTATACTGGAACAGTTATTTTTCTTTATAATTATTATTTTTAATAGTACTATTATTTTTTTCAATCTTTTCTTTTTTTTTAAAAAACTTGATTTTAATTTTTAAAAAATTATTATTATTGTTACTTTTGTGAATATTGTTAATGTTAAGAATATAATTATTGTACTAGCAACTTCCTACAAACTTCTTCCTGCCTTTTTAAAATAAAATTAGCAATTTTGAAAATAATAGAATTTAAAAATTTTCTAATTTAAATTTTTGTTGAAAACATTTAAAAAATTCAATTTTTGAGAAATTACAAAAAATTAATAGGAGTTAAGATTTTCAAAAACTTTAAATTCAAATCTTTTGAAATTCAATAACTTATAAAAACATTATTATAAAACATGAAGAAGTCGATCGCTCCAAGTCTTCGACTCGGAGTAATCGATTTCTTCATGTTTTTATAATAATTAAAGATAATCCAGTGAATTAATAATAAAATAAAATTAATTCTACGCAGAATTATTAGTTAAAAGTACGAAAAATTCTGATTTTCAATAATTTAAATTCGAAACCTTTTTAAAATTCAATTATTTTTAATTATTCCCTCCTAATCCTTTTAATATTTAATTATTATCTAAAATTTTAACTGAAATTATTCATTTTTAATTCAATTTTTATTAGAAAATTCTACGAGAATTCAATTATTTAAATACAAAAATAAATAATTTATTCAATAATTGAATGTTTCTAAGAATTTAATTTTTACAAAGAATTTTATTAACAACTTTTGAAAATAATTAATTTCTTTTGAGGAATTTAATTAAAATTTTACTAAAATATATAAAATTAAAGAATTTTATAACAATTTTTGAAAATAATTGAAAACTTTTTGAAGAAATTTATTAAATTTTTTAAAATAATTGTATTCTTTAGAAAAATTTAAATAATAATTTATGAAAATAATTGAATTCATGCGAAGAATTTTGATTAAATTTCGTTTAAATAATTGAAATTTTGTCAAGAATATTATTAAAATTTCTAACAATAATTTAATTCTTGAGAAGATTTTCGCTGTCTATTTTTAAAAAAGGTAATTTAATTCTTAACGGGAATTTATAAAAAATTTTGAAAATAATTCAATTTTCGGAAAGTATTATATTAGTTTATAAAAGAATTGAATGTTTATGGTGAATTTTGATATCTATAGAAATAATTGAATTTTGGAAAAGAATTTTATTAAAATTCCTTAAAATAATTGATTTTATGTTTGTTGTTTATCAAGATAATTGAATTCTTTTGTAGAATTTACTTAAAAATTTTTGAAAATAATTAATTTCCTGTGACGAATGAAAAGTTATTTATGAAAATAATTGAATTATTGCAACGAATTTTATTATTTTATTCAGTAATGGAATGTTTCTTAAATTTGAATTTATTTCAATATAAAATTTATTTAAAATTGTATTAAAAATATTGAAAATTCTGCGATGAAAATAATTGAATTCTTTTGACGAATTTTAGTAAAATTTTTAAGAATAATTAAACTTTTTGATGATTTCAATTAAAATTGTATTAAAAATAATTGAATTCCTACAAAGAATTTTATTATTTATGAACAAAATTAAATCTCTATAAAAAAAATGTATTATTTATGAAAATAATTGAATTACTGCAAAGAAATTTTTTAAAAATTTGTAAATAATTGAGTTTTTGTAAAATTTTATTATTAAAAAAAAAATTCATGAAAATAATTGATTTCTTACAAAGAATTTTATTAATATTTGCAAAAATAATAATTTAATGGTTTCAAAAAAATTTTAGAGAGATTTTTAAAAATAATTGAACTTTTTTTAAAATTCTATTATCAAATTGTATTGAAAATAACTGAATTTTCGGAAAGAATTTTGTTATTTATGAAAATAATTAAATTCTTTCGAGGAATTCAATTATTTAAATTGAATATTGGGAATAATTTAATTCTCTTAAAGAATTAAAAATAATTGAATTTTGGAGAAGAATTTTATTATTTATAAAGATAATTGAAATTTATCGAGAATTTAAAACATTTTTTAAACATAATTGAATTTCTGCGAAGAAATTCAATTTCAATTTTTAATTAGTTTTGAAAATAATTGAATTTTGCAATCATTTGTAATTTCTCTAAAATAAATTTCTTTTTTTGTTTTTAACTAAAATTCTTCTATAAATCCATTATTTTAAATAATTAATTAAATATATATTAAAAATTTTAACTAATTTCAAAAGAAATTATTTTTTTTCTTTCGATAGATTTTTTAGTATTAGAATTAGTAAAGATGTTAAGCAATCTGAATTAGTGACTGATTTTTTACTTTTGAATTAGTAAATTTTCCTAATAAATTAGTAGAAATGACTATTTATTTGTTAAATTTACCAATAAATTAGTAGAAATCACTGTTTATTAGTTGATTTTACTAATAAATCAGTAGAAGTTACTATTTATTAATAAAATTTAATTCAAAAGCAAAAAGTCTAATAGTTAATTAGTAATTATTAATTAATGAATATAAGACTCTTTTGTGATCCAATTATTATATTAGATTTTAAATTTGATCCTACAAACCACAAAATCTCTACACTAATATTATTAATTAATAATCAAATAGTAATTTCTACTAATTTTTTAGTAAAATTTACTAATTTAAAAGCAAAAAATAAGTTACTAGTTAAAATGAATAAACATTTTTATTTTCACTAATTCAAATTTAGTGAGTTCGTTTACATTCCTAATTAGTGAAAAATTGAAACTTTAGTGCAAATATTCATAATTCGGAATTAAATAATAAATCAATTGTTTATTAAGAACTCTAAATATTTTCAATATTAAAAGTATTGTGAAATTTTGATGAACTTTCTTGAAGCTGTCAATTACAAAATCTTTTTTTTTATTATTAACTTTCACTTTTTAGAAAATAATTGTCAGTTTTTTTTCTCATCTTGAAGAATAAAATTATTAGATTTACAAGTATATATATCGTATTTTTTTTTTTTTTTTTTGTTTACGTAATAAGAGATTTCGTGTAAAAATTTTATTATACACGATTCATTAAGAATTTACAAGTTGTAAAAGTGTTGTAGAATTGTTGCATAAGCTTATACGTGTGAGTAATTAATAAATTTAAGAAAATATTTTGCTTGCATTGGAAAACAAAAGTTGGTTGTGGTTGTTGGAAATATATTTGATTTGTCAATAATAAATAAATATCGAAAAAAAGCAGTAAAACTGCAAGAAAGTGATTCCACTTTCTATTTCAGCTTTCAAGTGTTTTTCTTTTAAAAAGTAAAAGTATTACCTCTACTTGTGTATATACTATTCAGATTACTCACGTATGTAATCTTTAACATTCAGTGAACAGGTCATTAACATTTAATCGAACATAATTTCTTTTTAATTTTTATTTATATTTTTTTTTTATTCATATTTCATACTTATAATATTTCGATTTTTTGTTATTTTTTAATTTTCTTTCATGAATCATTTTCTCAATTTTCTAATTATTCAGTTATTTTCAATAATTTCGGAAATTTTTTTGCTTTTTCTTAATAATTATACTCACTTTCAGTAATTCAGTAAGTCATTCATTATTTTAAAGACAACTTTCAGTGCTCAGTTATTAAGAAATATTTTTTTAATTCAGTATTAAACTACTTACAGTTTCTAATACGTGTTTGCCAACCTATTACTCAAGGTATTGATTTTCTTCATTAATGGAATCGTAAATAAAATCGAATAAAAATAAATACAGTTTAATAACCTACAAAAAAAACTGACTGATATTTAATTCTCAATTTATTGGAAATTAAAAAAAAAAAAGGAAAATTCAGTGTCGATAAAAATATTTTAATATTTGTTAGGGAGATTGTAATAATTAAAATTCTGTTAATTTAAATACTAAATAATTAAATACTCCCGAGTTATAATAAATAATCAGTCGTGGTATTAAAAGAAAACTATTTTTAAAATTTACCTATTTATTTCTTCAATAGAAGCAACGGAGAGAAAAAATATCGGTAGAAATAAAAAAGTAAATTTAATAATCAATTTAATATAATCGATTTGATAATCGCTATTTTAAATTTGATGATGTGAATTTTAATTTAATATTTATTTTATATATACGTTTAGAGAATTTATATATATTTGTGGAAAACATTTATTAATTGGAAGTAATTAAATTTTTCAACCTATAAATATAAAATACAAAGTATTTTTAAATTCACTCATTACATAACGCGCAGTAAAATTGTTCTATATTTGAAACAAGATAATTACTTTATTATCCTTTTCAATCGATGTTCATCGTGTTTCAAAAGTGTCAGATAAAATCTGAGCGCGTACATTACGTAAATGTTTAATATTATTTTGATAAAGTAACATTTTCATAAAAGTGGATTTTAATCAATTAAAATAAGATATATCAAAATGTCAATAGATAAATTTAAGAAAATGTCTCCAACTGAACAAAAATTATTATCATACATGTAAGCAGTAATTCATCATAACTTGAATTAATAACCTACATATTTTGAATTTAATCATTTTTTTAGTGTCTAATCATTTTTCAAATTATAGTTTGAATTTTATTTCTTATTTCTTTTTTAAGAATTGTTTTCCTTTTATTATTTTTTTTTATTATTCTCAATCATCTCAAAATAACAAAAAAAATATGATTTAATTTATAATTTTATGAAAAGAAAATTTATAGTTTATTTGACAAAAATAAAATATTAATAATGTTGCTATTAATATGATAAATAAAAATTAGTAATTTGTAATTATTATAATAATTATTATAATTCTCACTACAATAAGCAAATTATTATTCAGAGTTGCCACAAAAATTTAATTTCGTTTTTCCCTGACTTTTCCCTGATTTCCAGACAAAACTTTAACTTTTTCCCTGACCAGAAAATAATATTCTGATTCACTCTCAAAATTATTACATGCTGAGAAAAATGTTCTAATACATCTATTTACAAATTTTTTTAATTGTAAAATTATTCGAAAACACGAAAAACTTCTTTTCTAAATAAATATTTATTTTCAAAGATTTGAATTCGAAACCTTTTCAAAATTAAATTATTTCTAAATATTCCCCCCTAATGCTTTTAATATTTAATTATTATCCAAAATTTTAACTGAAATTATTCATTTTTAAATCAATTTTTATTAGAAAATTCTACGAGAATTCAATTATTTAAATACAAAAATAAATAATTTATTCAATAATTGAATGTTTCTTAAAATTTAATTTTTACAAAGAATTTTATTAACAACTTTTGAAAATAATTAATTTCTTTTGAGGAATTTAATTAAAATTTTACTAAAATATATCAAATTAAAGAATTTTATAACAATTTTTGAAAATAATTAAAAACTGTTTGAATTTTATTTAAATTTTTTTAAATAATTGAAAACTGTTTGAATTTTATTTAAATTTTTTAAAATAATTGAATTTCTGAGAAGAATTTAAATAATAATTTATGAAAATAATTGAATTCATGCGAAGAATTTTGATTAAATTTCATTTAAATAATTGAAATTTTGAAAATAATTCAATTTTCGGAAAGTATTTTATTATTTTTTAAAAGAATTGAACTCTTATGATGAATTTTGATATTTATCGAAATAATTGAATTTTGGAAAAGAATTTGATTAAAATTCCTTAAAATAATTAATTTTATGTGGAAAACTTTGTTGTTTGTCCAGATAATTGAATTTTTTTCAGAATTACTTAAAAGTTTTTGAAAATAATTAATTTCCTGTGACGAATAAAAAGTTATTTACGAAAATAATTGAATTATTGCAATGAATTTTATTACTTTATTGAATAATGGAATGTTTCTTGAATTTTAATTTATTTAAATATTAAATTTGTTTAAAATTGTATTAAAAATGTTGTAAATTCTGCGATGAAAATAATTGAATTCCTAAATGAATTTTTGTCATTTATGAAAATAATTGAATGTTTACGTAGAATTGTATCAAAAAATTTTTTCAATAATTAATTTATTTTATAAATTTTATGAAAATAGTAAATATTGAAAATCATTGAAATGCGAAAAACTTTTGAAAATAATTGAAATTTTGCAAAGAACTTTATTTAAATTTTTGAAAATAATTGAATTTTTGGCGAAACATTTTGGTATTTATGAAGATAATAGAATTCCTGACGAGATATTTGTTCAAATTTTTAAAAATAATTTAATTCTTGAGAAGATTTTCGCTATGTATTTATAAAAAAGATAATTTAATTTTTAATGGGAATTTTTAAAAATTTTGGAAAATAATGTAATTTTTGAAAAGTATTTTATTAGTTTTCAAAATAATTGAATTCTTATGATGAATTTTGATATTTATCGAAATAATTGAATTTTGGAAAAGAATTTTATTAAAGTTCCTTAAAATAATTGATTTTATGTGGAAAACTTTGTTGTTTATCAAGATAATTGAATTCTTTGGCAGAATTTCTTAACAGTTTTTGAAAATAATTAATTTCCTGTGACGAATGAAAAGTTATTTATGACAATAATTAAATTATTGCAATGAATTTTTTTATTTTATTGAATAATTGAATGCTTATTAAATTTAAATTTATTTAAATCTTAAATTTATTTTAAAATTGTATTAAAAATATTGTAAATTCTGCAATGAAAATAATTGAATTCCTAAATGAAATTGAATGTTTACGTAGAATTGTATCAAAATTTTTTTTCTCAATAATTAAATTATTTGATAAATTTGTTAAAAACTTTTGAAAATAATTGAAATTTTGCAAAGAATTTTATTAAAATTTTTGAAAATAATTGAATTCTTGGCGAAAAATTTTGCTTTTTATAAAGATAATTGAATTCTTGACGAGATATTCATTTAAATTTTCAAAAATAATTAAATTTCTTCGAAGAATTTTATTACTTTTGAAAATAATTGAATTCTTGCGATGAATATTGTTATTTATGAAAATAATCGAATTTTGTAAAGAATTTTTGTATTATTATGATTATTATATGAATTAGTAATGGTAATTATTAATAATAATATTAATTGCAACGCTTATATTTTAATGTAAATAAATAATTAATAATAGAAATTATATCTCCAAGGCAAATGAAAGTCAATGAATTAAATTCGAAATCCACCTTGAAAACTGATCCGACGCGACATGTTTTTTTAAAAAAGGAATGCTACAAATTACGTGATGAATTATTGAATGGAAATCGGGAATTATTAATGAAAAGACGAGACCATTTAAAATTGATATTTTTGCAAGATTCAATGGACCAAGAAAAAATTATGAGAGAACATGGCTACGCCTTCATTCCAACACAACCGTGACGACAAATAATTATTATTTCAAAACTCATTTCTCAGGCTTCTCATTATCTTCTGCACGATCTTGACCGATTTACTATTTATTTTAGCATTTGCAAAAAAAAAAACAGAAGAAAAAATAAAAAAAATAAATCGTTAGAATTTACTCTGTATAGGTAAACTATTTCCATATTGATACAATACATTTCGCTGTGAAAAAAATTCCATTTCATTTTATAATAACGAAAAAAAAAATATTTTTTTTGATTTCGAAGAGCAAATTTATTCTGAGATAACTGTGAATGATAAAAATTAAAAAAACAATAATAATAAATAAAAAAAAAATACAAAATTTTAAAAAATAAAATTATGGAAAACGATGATAATAATAATAATAATAAAAATAATATTAACACTAATAAATAATATAATAGTACGTTTTCAGGAAAATTCATATTTATTATACTTCGTAGAGCTTACAATTTTATCATTGATAGACATAAATAAAATATATATTTAGGTAGATATCTTACACGATCACGGAGAGAAGAAAATATATAGAAAAATTCTCGCGCGCATTTTATTAAGTATGACTTTGGTTCATTCCAAAAAAAAACAGAATAGAGAAATTTTCTTCTCTTTGATTATTATTTTCTTTTCTTATCTTTTCTTTTTTTTTACTGAGAAAAAGGCCTCAATTATATATTTGTCTCGCGTTTCTCTCCTTTGAAAAACTTAACACGCAAAAAGGAAGGAATAATTGTTTTTTTAACTTCCTACTTCCTATTCAGTTTTTACCTACAAAAAAATGACAATTTTTTTTTTTGTTTGCAAATTTTGCAAAAGCTTTTGTTTTCTGTTTAATCCTATAAATTAAAAATTATCGTATACAATCTAAAAACGACTTTTTTTTAAAATTAAAATTAGAAAAATTTGCGACGGTTTCTAGAAATTCGAATTTTTAATTCGAATCGACTTTTTTTTGTTCTACTTTTGCAAATAAAAAATTCTATTTTTAGTTTTTTATTAGTTTTTTAGAACAATCACTAGAATTTGTGGTTCTTTTTAAGTTAGAATATTTTTTTTCTCTTTTAATTCTATTTACACAAAGGAAATTTATTTAAAATAGTTCCTAGAGAAATTTCCACTCTTCTGAAATCTGAGTTGTTTTCAAAGGCCTCTGACTGGTTCTGCAAAATTTTCTTAGTTTTTTTTTATCTTTTTCGTTTTTTTTTCTCACAATTTTAACCGTCGAATCACCTTGAATTTCCTTTATAACTTTATGGACGGCAATTGTCGCACATGAAGTTTATTAGTTTGTCGAAGACAAGAGACTAATAAAAATTTCGAAGGTTGTATTTCATTCTCGATCGTAAGTTAAATAAGTACTTTTCGTAAATTATAATTATTTAATAACACAATTATTGTGCGTTTATGAACATCTAGTTTATTTATTTATTTTTAATAAATTTCCTACTTGATTAAAATTATCTCTATACGTCCATAGACAATTTTGATTTTTATCAAACCGGTGAAGGAATATTTTTTAACAATTTCATTGTTTCTTAGATCTAATTATAATAGATTGTAATATAACTGTCATAATTATAATAATAATTATCATAATAAAATAATAATTATCAGAATAAGAATAATAATTAACATAATGATAATCATACTGACAATTATTATGATAATTATAATAATAAACATAATGATAATGATAATAATTATAATGATAATAATGATAATAAAAACGATTATAATAATAGTAATAATAGTAGAATTAATAATAATTTTTACAATCATAATTTTTATAATAATAATAATAATAATATTGCAATATATTATAATATTTACTAATTTAATATTACAATATTCGTAATGATTTTATATTGATAATATTGATTTACTAATTTACTAAAAATAATTAAACAATATTATTAATGTATACTATTAATAGATTTAATATCTAGCAATAATATTATGCGGACATTTTTAATATCAAATAATAGTATTTGGCATGGCAACATGAACAAAAAATTTTGTGCGCAGAGTTTTTTTTCTAAATTGAAACAAGTTTTACGCCTTAATGTTTAAACTTATATTAATTATTAACATCATGAATAAAAAATCTCGTTGAAATAGACAATTAAAATAAATAATGCAATTACATTAATGTACAGTTTTCATTTCATAAAAAAAATTGTTTAATACTTTCATCATATAATTTACGTACCTAACATACCAATAAATCATTAAATGACAATTTTTTACAATAAATATTATAAAATGTATGTTTTCCATTTTTAATTTAATTAACATATATATTTTTATTCTTAATAACTCAATTACTTTCATTACTAAAAAAAGTAAAAATAATTTTTGAAAAAGTTTCTAAATGTAATTTAATTAAAATCATTTTTATTCTGCTTGATAATTAAATTGTTTTAATTTTTTTTAATAAATAGATTCTTTTTATTCTTTTTATTAATTAAAATTTTATCCTTTTCATTAATTAATTACACAAATTATGATCAAATAAAAAAAAAAAAAAGAAAAAATTTTACTCTTTTTATTAATTAAAATTTTATTTATTCTTTTTAATAATTAGACTATTTTCATTCATTTTTAATAATTGAATTATTTTTATTCTTTTAATAGTTAAACTATTTTTAATCCTTTTAAAGGAATTTTTTTTTATTCTTTTTAATATTTAAATGACTGTAATTTCTTTTAATAATTGAATTATTTTTACTCCCTTTGATAATTAAACTAATCCTTTCAAAGTGATTTTTATTCTTTTTAATAATTAAATATTATTTATATATTCTTTTCAACAACTGAATTAACTTAATTTATTTCAATAATTAATTTTCATTTCCTCTAATAATTTAATTATTATTTATTATTTTTAATAATAAATATTATAAAAAATTGTTTCCTCGAGTCTCTTGTCTTCAATATTTATAGAAATCGAAGCTTTATTTCCGAATTAATAAAAATTCATTAATGTCAAGAAACTAGAATTTGGAACCTAAAATTGCTTGTCCAAATTTTTTTTTTATAATTGTGTCAAGGCATAAATTTTTCTTTTTAATTTTCACAATTGATTCGCAAATTTAACAATTTTAGATGTAAATTTTTACAGTTGCTGAATTTTAATTATAAAATATCGACCAGAAATTTCTTTTAATCCTGCTTACTGCTTCCTTTGTGCATAAAAATTTGTCTAAAAATAGTATTTTCGTTCCTTGAGAGGTAATCATTTTTATTTAGTTTAAGTCTGAGTTATTATTTTTTTTCTTTAGTAGCAATCTTGTAGAAGTTTTCGTTGAATGACTAAGTCAAACTTTTTTCACTTTTTTTATTCGAAATAATAAAAATTGAGAAAGAAAAAATAAAAACTAAATAAAAATTAAAAGACTATTTTGATAAATTCATTTGGAAAAAAAATCTAAGTGAAAATAATTTTTTTAAGTTCATTTAAGAAAAAATTTATTTTTTTAAAAATTAACTTAACGAAAAGTTATTTTTACTATAAGTTTTAACCTATAGTGAAAATACTAATAATTTACCATTTTGGTAAATTAGTTTAGAAGAAAATAGAATCTAGTAAAAATTTGACTATTTAATTTGACAAATTCGTTTTTGAAAAAAATCAAATCGAAGTGAAAATACTATTTTACTAAAAATTCATTTTGAAACCGTTTTTTGTAAAACATTTTGTAAATAATTTTTTTCGTAGAAATTTTTTCGTTCCTTCAAACTTTGTTTGAATTACAAAAAAAAAATTGAATAGAGAAATAAACAACTCAATATGTCTTACAAATATCGAGTTTGTTACTAAGTTTTCTAAACGTTATTGAACTGAAGTAAAAATTCTTTTTTTTCTATTTACAATCGAACGTATATTATGCTTATTTGTAAAAAGCGAAATTGCATTCTTCATGAGGACAAATGACGGTTGAGAAACACTGTTCAAAACCGAAAGTCGTCGTCCTGTTGATGTTGAAAGAAAGTGATTTCGCGTTTCGCTTTCTCCATTTTTCATCTATCGATTAGTTTGGAGAAAAAAAAGAAGTGTTATCGTAAAGTTCCGGTGATGTCATTTCCGTCATTCTTCTTCTTCCTCTTCTTTTTTTTAACGAATCTAATTTACAACCCACTGTAAAACGCTGGTATCACCACCTCCAATTGATGCGAGCCGGGTATCATCCTGCAGAAAGGCGACATTTGTCACGTGACTCGAGTGACCTCCATAAGAATGGTGGAGTGACTGAAAAAAAGAGTCCAAAAAATTATGCAAGTGACCTTTCCAAATTCGATTTTTAAATCAGAATTTTTTTTACGCTAATAAATTTTGCAAAGTTGTTTTAAATCTTTTGCAATTTTTTAGGCAAGTAGAAATTACTTAAAAAAAATCAACTAACATTTTTGAAAAATTAAAAAAAAGTAGAAATTAAAAAATTAGAAATATTTTTGTAAAATATCTCTAGCGCTATTTTCAGTAATTTATCATAAAAATTCAAAAGTACAAAAAATAGGATAGAATTAATCAACATAAATAGTAATTGTTATTAATTTTAATTCTTTACTTTTACTTTTTACTTTTTTACTTTACTTTTTTATAATTTGAAATATTTATAAAAAATTATTTTTAAATAGCCCTATTCTACACTGAAAAAGAATTTATTTGATGCAAATAACCTATTACTTGACTATTATCAATTAAATATTTAATTTAGTCAAATAACTTTTTATTTGAAGTAATTAGATGGTATTTGCTTCAAATACTATTTAATTGACTTAAATAAAAATTGTTTGATTCAAGTAAATATTTAATTGATAATTGTCAAGTAATCGGTTATTTGAATCATTAATTAATTAATTAATAACCAATTAATAAGAAGTTGATTAATGACGAAATTAATAATTAATTAGTTAATAATGAATTAATAATAAATTAATTATTAACAAATAATTGACGAATTAATTAATAACGATTTAATAACCAACAAATTAATAACGAATTAAAAATGAATTAATTTGATACGAAAATAATAATTAATTAATTAATACAGAGTTAATCAATGATGAATTAATAAGTAATTAATAATAAATTAGTTGACAACGAATCAATAATAAATTAATTAACAACGAATTTATTAATAATGAAGTAACTAATAAAGATTTAATAATGAATTAGTTAATAACGAATTAATAAGAAATTAATTAATAACGAATTAATAAGAAATTAATTAATGAGGAATGAATTAATAAGGAATCAGTAAATAATTAGTTAATAACGAATTAATAATAAATTAATTCATAACGAATTAATTAATATATTATTGAGGAATTAATTAATTAATAATGCTTCAAAGTGATTAATAATGAAAATATTTTTAGTCAAAAAAGAACAGATTTTTTTTTTTTGAAAATTTGAAACAAAATATTGTTGAACTCTTACCTTTGGTTGGCAAACCGGATAAGAGAAGAGCTTGACTTTACCAAAATCATCACCAGTGGCAAGTAACTTGCCATCTCCGCTGCGTGAACAATTATTAACATCAGTGCCGTCTGCACCATCTGGCCAAATACCGATTGTTTCAAAAGAAATAACACAATTCTGTGTTGACCAATCGACATCCCTTAAAGTTGACGATTGAGGAATTTGTCGGCAAACTCCCGGATTCCCTAAAAAAAAAAAAAAAAATTTGAAATTTCTTTCTCTTCTTTACCACACTGTCAGTAAGAAAGATTTCCTTCGAGTAGGAATTTCTCTTCACTGCATAAGATAGTTTTTATTTTATATTTATCATTATTTATTATTATTTTTTACTTGTTAGTTATTATTTATGATTTATTATTCAATTACAAATATTAGGTAGTTATTTTCATTCAATTATAGTTTTCGAAAATATTTCAACTTGAAAAATTCAATAGTTTTTGAAAAAGTAAACAATGAATAAAAAATAATTAATTAACAAATTAAATAAAATAAAAACATGAAATATGCCCGTCCAGTGGTTTAATAAGTAAATAAGTATAAATAAAGTAAATAAATAATAAAATATGAATAAAATATTTAAATAAATAAATAATAAAGTATAAATAAAGTAAATAAATTGAAAAATTAAATTAAATTAAAATAAATAAAATATAAATAGAATAAATAATAATAAATAATTAGAAACAATAATGAAAAAAGTACGAGATGATAAACTTTTTCAAATTGAAAATTATACTCACAGTAAAGTAATTCGTAATCCCCGCTATTACTTCGAAGATAATTTCCATCTGCCGACCAGTCTAAATGAGTTATAAAACTGGAATGTCCCTGGAAAAAATAAATAGTTTTTAGTTTTTAAGTAAATATTAACAGGATTCTATTTTTGAAAATAATTTCGTAACATATTTGCTAGTTTACATTATATTCATAATTCAGTACAGTAAACTCTCGATAATTGAACATAAAACTGTTTTCAAGAAATTACAGTAAATTTTCGATAACTAAACAATTATCTCTTTATTTTTTATTTTCTATTTTTTCTCTCCTTATTTATTTCTTTAAATATATTTATTTAGAATCGCAACTAAAATTTAGTATTAGAGACGGTGAATTTTTTTAATTAATTCATTTATTGTAATAAATTAATTATTAACAAAAATGCAAAAATTTTTTGAGAAATATTTAATAGAAATATTCGGCATAAATATTTAATACAAATATTTAGCATAAATATTTAATACAAATATTCAATAGGAATGTTCAGTAATATAAATATTTAATAGTACAAATATTCAATATAGAAATTTTCAATATAAATAATCGAAAGTATATTATTTACTGAAACAAATATATTTTCATTCATTTATTCGCCAAAAAGTTAGTAATAAGTTTTACTTTCATTATCGAAATATTACTGCACAGTTTTTTCTTTAATCCCGAATTTCTCTCGAACATGCGATTTTGCTGCAAAAATAATAACGATGCGAGTATAATGAGATAAAAAGTAGAAAACAAATATGAAAAGCGTGCTTGTGATGAAGTAATGGCTTGTCTCTAAAAATTTTTTTCATGTACATATTTAAAAAGAACAAATCTACTTTCTATTTTCTCTATATAGAATTTAATGGTTTTCCAAAAGAGACATTTTAAAAAATTACGATAAACTAATTTTTCCGAATTTCTCAATTTCGAAATTTTCTTCTTGGAAATTTCTTGGAATTTCTTCGAAATTTTAGAATTATTTTTATGTTATATTTTAATATTTCTATATATTAAATAATATATCAACGAAAATGTCTATTTCGGAGATGAATCAATGACAAATCTTACTCCGCGTCTTCGAATCCGCTTTGGCTGGAAAGCGAGAAAAAAATTTATTATTTCAGTTATTATTTGATAAAAGAAGCCTTCGATTTTCTCGACAGTTTTTTTTTTGTTTTATCATTTAATTATTATAAACTTTTTTTTTGGGGGGGGGAAATTATTTAAAATAAATTTCAACCTACCATGCAACGTCCAACTCGACTGTATTTTATCGCATCCTCGCTCACTTGATAAATGTAAATATGATTATCCCGAGATCCAATAGCAAGTAATGAACCATCAGGTGAAAATTTCATTATCTGAAAACAATGCATTTAATATTATTATATTCCAACTTTTATTCTTTTTCACTTTTCATTTTCATTTTTTTCAACTTATATTTTTTTTCACTTTTAATGTTTAATTTTTTCGAACTTTTATTTTTTTCACTTTTAATGTTTAATTTTTTCTAACTTTTATTTTTTTCACTTTTAATGTTTAATTTTTTCGAACTTTTATTTTTTTTTCTTTTCTTTGCTTTCATTCTAGAAGAAAACAGAATTTCTCAAAATAAAAATTCTCTATTCTGACAACAAATATTAAATATAGGAAAAAATTGAACAATTTTCGATTGGAAATAAATTGCAAAATTAATTATTAAATATTATAATTTTATAATTATTAATTTTACAAAGACAGGTAAAAATTCAAAAAAAAAAAAAAAAATTGTAACACAAAAAAAAGAAGAAACTGAACAATAAAGTTTACAAAAATTGCTCAATTTAATTTGGAGGATTTCCAAAAAGAAGTTTGCCAATTTTTTTCCGCCTATTTATCTTATATATGCGCTTGACGAAAGAATTAGGACACATTCATTATGGAAAGTACAATTGTTATTAATCAATTACATTGTATCTTGAAATGGTTCATTGTTTTCTATATATATATATTGCAAAATCGATTCTCACCTGAATTGGCTCAGAACCGTCTGAATGATGACTGTATAATTCTCTTGTCTCACTATCAATCACTAGCCATTTTCCATTCGTGCAACCGACAACCAATATATTTCCGTCTGGCGAAAAGCAAACGCTCTGCGCTTGTTCCTGAAAATAATTAGCATTTTCAATTAATTCGTTAAATCGATCCAGTAAAATTATTATCAACTATTTATTTATTTTTACTTTTCGAATTTATAAGCCAAATTTTTTATTTTAAAAAAAAAGTTGAATCCTCTTTTTGATGACTTTTAATTAAAATTATATTCTCATGACAAGGAAATTTATTTAAAATTTGCAAACAAATTATCTTTTTTGCTTTCCTCAGTAAAAAAAAAAAATAAATTGAAACCTTTTTTCGATGACTTTTAATTAAAATTCAAGAGACGAAAATAAATTCACCTCGTGCAGTGGTTGAATGAGGAGACATAAAATTATTTCCATATTTTTTTTTTGTAAATAAACATTCAACCAAAAGTGTCGTTAATTAGGGAAGGTCAAGAAGAAGAAAAAAAAATTGTCTCATTGGAAGATATTATTGAAAGGTCGAGCTAAAAACTCACCCCGATGTCCTTGCTCCAAACGACAGTGTGACTGAGACTGTCCCACATTTGTAATAAGCGATCGTGAGCTGCAGTTGCAAATTGTGGTAAAGTTGGATGCGACGCCAAACCCCATACCTCGTCGGCGTGTCCCAAAACAGTTGGATGAAATTCCATTTCCATATCGCCGACCAAAATGCAATTTCTCGTAGTGCCCACTAAATATTGAGAACCCCTGCCCTCGTTCACTGTGCGAATTCCGCCAAAATGATCCTCGATCTGGCAAATTGTATAATGAGAGTTGAAATTACTCAATCTTCAATGCCTCGACCTCTTTTATAAAGACCTCATTGTAATTTTTGGACGAACGTCTCCAACATTCGTAAAATGAGATAATCGCAATCGTCCACTATTCTCCTTATTTTATTTTCAATTTTCAATAAATAAATATTTAAATAAATAAAATTTTTTTATATTGTAAAAATTTAATGTCCTTTTTATTAACTTTTTATTTCAAGTGCCAATTTATTTTATTTGATATACTAGCTAACTTCGTACTGCCTTTTTTTAAAATAAAATTATCAATTTAAAAAAAAGAATTTAAAAATTAAATTTTTGTTAAAAACACTAAAAAAATTCAATTTTGGAGAAATTACAAATAATTGCAGAAATTCAATTATTTTCAAAAAAAAAATAAAATTCTTCTTAAGGGCATTTAAACCTTGATGACGTCACACATGCTTTGCACAAACTGTAACGTCATCAAGGTTCAAATGCCCTTAAAAAATTCAACTATGTTCAAAATTTGAAAAAAATTCTCGTAAAAATACCAATTATCTTTATAAATAACAAAATTCTTCTCCAACATTCAATTTATTTTCATAAATGTCAACAAAATTCTTGTCCTAATTTCAATTATTTTGAAAAATAAAATGCATTTTTCTAATTTCAATGATTTTCAATATCTACGATTTTAATAAAATTTCCCAAAAAGAATTCAATTATTTAATAAAATTTTTTAATAAAATTGTATGCAAACATTTAATTATTTTCATAAAATAATAAAAATTTCACAGGAATTCAATTATTTTCATAAAAAATAAAATTTTTTTAAGGAATTCAATTATTATTTTCATAAAAAATAATTTAAAATTGTAGAAAATAATAATTGAATTAAAATTTTGAAAATAATTTTGATGAAGTTACAGTTACAATATTTACTTGAATCAAGTAATTTTTATTTAAATAAAAAAAAGTTGTTTAAAACTAAAATTTCTGTATTTGATCAAATACAGTTACATTGATTTAAATTATGAATTATTTTTTGCAAATAAATATTTACTCGATTCAAATAATCGACTATTTACAATGAAAGAAATATTTCCTTGATTCAAAATAATTAGAAAAGAAAATAATTATAAAAAATACTTATAAAAAATAAATACAAAAAAATAATAATAAACATTAATTATAAAAAATAATAAGATAACCATTTCTATACTTAAAGCAAATAATGTTTTATTAATTTCAAATAAAAACATTTTTTCTTAGAAAAAAATTTTTATTTGATTCAAACAGTCGATTAGTTATTAAAGAAATATTTTTTTCATATTACTTAACTTTTATTTGACATAATTATTTTTACTTATTATTAAATTAATATTTACTTGATAAGTATTTAATCGATTATTAAATTAAAATAAATTTTCATTTTTTAGTGTAAAAAAGTTTATCTTTGTACCTGAGCACTTTGTCCAGTTTTATTCAAGGACCCGTCCAAATGATAAAGCATTCCATCTTTGCCACCACCCGTGACAATATTTCCGTCCTTTAAAACGCACATGGAAAATATCGATCCCTCGTGAACATTTTTCACCAGCCTTGCAATTGTATTTGTTCCTTGAAAATAAAGAAAAAAGAAATTTTTCTTTTCGGAAAATAAAGGACAATTTTTTTTCGAAAACAAAAAAAAAACATTTTTTCTTCAAAAACGAAAAATAATTTTTTTTTCGACAGTAAAAATAATCTCTTTCTTGAAAGAAACTAATATTTTTTTTATTAGTTTATTTATTTATCTTTTTTTTAATATTCCCTTTTGTTTCATAGTACCAATCCCACATAACCTTGGAGTGCGGAATCCAAGGTATCTGTAGGCAGATTTCCCAAAATTCCCTAACCAAAAAAAAAAAAAAAAAAAAAAATCAATTTAATAAATTAATTAAATTATTTAATTAATTATATATTAATTAATAAATTATTTAATTAAATTTAATAAATTTAATATTTATTTGAATTTAATTGAATAAAATCTAATTGAATTTAATACAATGGAATTGAATTTAGTTTAATAATATTTAATTGGATTTAATTGAATAAAATAGATTGAATTAAATTGAATTGGATTAAATAATATTTAATTCAATTTAATACAATGCAATTGAATTGCCTTTAATAATATTTAAATAAATTAATTGAATTGAATAAAATCTAAATCAATTTAATAAAATGAAATTGAATTAAATTGAAAAATATTTCATTGAATTTAATTCAATAAAATCTAATTGAATTTAATACAATGGAATTGAATTTAGTTTAATAATATTTGATTGCATTTAATTGAAAAAAATAGATTGAATTCAATTGAATAATATCTAAATGAATTTAATAAAATGGAATTGAATTAAATTGAAATACGTGTAATTGAATATAATGCAGTGGAATTGAATTGGATTAAGTAATATTTAATTCAATTTAATACAATCCAATTTAATTGAATTTAATAATATTTAAATAGATTAATTGAATACAATGGATTGAAAAATATTTAACTGAATTTGATTTAATTTAATTTAATTGAATTAAATTGAAAAATATTTAATTGAATTTAATTGAATAAAATCTAATTGAATTTAATACAATGGAATTGAATTGAATTTAATACAGTGGAATTGAATTAAATTTAATATATTTAATTAGATTTAATTGGATAAAATTGATTGAATTAAATTGGATGAAATCTAAATGAATTTAATAAAGCAGAATTGAATTGAATAAATTCTATTTGAATATAATGCAGTGGAGTTGAATTAAATTTAATGACTTGAATTCAATTTAATAATATTTAATTGGATTAAATTAAATAGAATTAAATAAAATGTAAATGAATTTAGTAAAATGGAATTGAATTAAATTGAAGAATATTTAATTGAATTGAATTTGATAAAATCTAATTGAATTTAATACAATGCAATTGAATTGAATTTAATCAAATTCAATTGAATTTAATAATATTTAAATAGATTAATTGAATAAAATGGATTGAATTTAATTAAATAAAATGTACTGAATTTAATTGAATAAAATCTAAATGAATTTAATAAAATGTAATTGAATTGAATAATATTTAATTGGATTTAATTGAATAAAATGGATTGAATTGAATTGAATAAAATCTAAATAATTTTAATAAAGTGGAATTGAATTAAATATTGTATTGAATAAAATCTAAATAAATTTAGTAAATTGGAATTGAATTGAATAAAGTCTGATTGAATATATTACAGTGGAATTGAATTTATTAATATTTAATGGGATTGATTTGAATAATATTTAATTGAATAAAATCTAATTGAATTTAATGCAATGCAATTGAATTGAATTGAATAAAATTGAATTCTAATTTAGTCGAATAAAATGGAATTCCATCTACCTCTCGCCCAAACAATAATGTTCCCATTACTGTCGCCAGTGAGGACATCACCATTTTGATTGAAGGCAACGCAAGTCACGTATCTTGGCTTCTCGCGACTCTCGAAAACACCCATTTTCTTGTAAAGCATACCGCCATTGTCCAAGGACCAAAACGAAACGTGTCCTTTGCCACACGAAACAATCTGATTTCGTTCCAGCGGATGCCATTCGGCGCACACCACCGTATCAACCGAACACTGTAATTGAAAATTGTCCTCTCCGTTTAATCACTTACTTCCGCTGGTATAAAATATTTATCAACAATAGCTAACGGACCAAAAAAAGAAACCAAGCAAAAAAAAGTAACAAATGTCATCCTGTTTATTTATAGATTGTTATTTGTTAAATGTACTGTATAATTATTTTCTTTAGGAAAAAATGGGGAAATTTACCTTCGTCTCGGTGACTTTGACACCACGTTCACCCTTCTGCCAGTCCCAGATGGAAATATTGTGATCCGCTGTCTCATCAATGGCGCACAAAAAATTCCCCCCGTCTGCTTTCGAGAATGAGAGACAGCAAATTGATCCATCGAATTCACCGCTTCCGATTACTGAGAGTGTTGTTAAACTCACTGAATTCCATATCCTAATGTGTGGCTGAAAAGAGAGTGAAAATTTTTTTTAGGTTAATTTTAGTAGTAGGGGTTGATTTTAGTCAGGCGGAATCATTTAGAAGTCAATAAGGCGCTAGGTTTTTGTAATTAGTAGAACAGGACATTTATAGCCAGACTAAGGATTTTTCAGTCTTCTTAATTTTTTGACTAAGGAAATAAAATAAAAAAGAATTCTGTTTTACTGCAATCAACAGGTTTTTTGTTTTTGAACAGTAAGTAGTGGAGTTTTTGTAGTAAGTAGCAAATAACATTTTTAGTCAGACTGGGAATTTTTGGTTTTTCTTAATTTTTTAACTAGGGGAAAAAATCTTTTTATGTTGATTACAGTCAAACATAATTTTTTTAAGCCAATAAAATGTTCAGTACTTAGTAGTTAGTAGTAAAAGCCTTTGTTAGACAGACTGGGAATTTTTTTGTCTTTTCTTAATTTTTTGACTAGGGAAAAATTTTTTGACTGTAAAAAAGAAAAAGATTTCTGTCTGACTGCAATCAACAAGTTTTTGTTTTTGAGTATTTTAACTAGTGGAATTTATGTCGTAAGTATTGAAGTTTTTGTAGTAAGTAGTAAAAGACATTTTTAGTCAGACTGTGAAATTTTTGCCACTCTTAATTCTCTGACTAGGGAAGAACAATGTCTTTATGGTGATTATATTCGAACGTAATTAATTATTTCTGTGGAAGTCAATTAAACGTTTAATTTTTTGTTGTAAGTAGCAAAGAACATTTTTAGTCAGACTGGGAAATTTTGGTTTATTATTATATGAATAGGTAAAAGAATCTTTTTATGTTGATTACAATTAAACATAATTCTTTATTTATTTGATACTCAATAATAAGTTTTTCTTCTTGAGTAGCAAATAGTTGAGTTTTTGTTTTAAGTAGTAAAATCAATTTTTAGTCAGACTGGGAATTTTTTATTTTATTTTTCCTTAAGAAGAAAAAATTTTTTCTTGTCGATTTCAGTCAGATACAATTCTTTAAAATCCAACAAGACGTTGAGTATTCGTGATAAGTAGTTGAGTTTTTGTAGTAAGTAGTAAAAGACATTTTTAGTCAGACTGAAATTTTTGTCTTTCCATAATTTTTTCTCTAGGAGAAAAAATGTTTTCTCGTTCATTTCAGGCGGCAAAAATTTTTTTATAATTAATTAAGACTTTAAGAGACAATCAATTAAAACAACTTAGAGTTTTTTTAATTAGTAGTAAAGGCCATTCTTAGTCAGGCTGATAAATTTTGTTTTTTTCTATTATTTTATTAGGGAAGAGAAATGTGTTGTTGTTGATTTTAATCAAATACAATTATTCAGAATACAACAAGGCGATCGAGTTTTTATAGTAAGTAGTAGAAGACATTGTTAGTCAGACGTAATATAATGTTTAAATTTTCATTATTTTTTTATAAAAGTAGTAAAAACTACTTTAACCGATTTTCAAAGTCAGACAAAATTTTGTTGCAGTAGCAGCAGATTATCAGCGCCAGACAAATTTTTTGTGCCAGTAGTGTCAGATTGTTAAAGTCAGACAAATTTTTCTCTCAGTAGTAACATGTTATCAAAGTCAGACAAAATTTTCTGTCAGTAGTAACAATTTATCAAAGTCAGACAAATTTTTCTGTCAGTAGTAACAATTTATCAAAGTCAGACAAATTTTTCTGTCAGTAGTAACAGTTTATCAAAGTCAGACAAATTTTTTTCCTGAGTAGTAACAGATTGTTACAGTCAGACGAATCCACATAAAAAATTTTAAGGGAATTACCGGTTGGAAAATCAGTTAGAATTAAAATTCAAATTTTTATTTTCCTAATTTTCGAATTTTAATAATTTTGACATCAGTAGTTATAGTATGCTTTAGTCAGACATATCCTTTTTCTAAGAATTCATTTTTTTATGTAACTTTTTTAAAATTTTCTTTTTATATTTTTTTTCTTCTTTCTTGACAAGTTATTTAGGTAAAAAATTATTTCTTTGGTATTTTTTTTTAGATTTTCTTCTTTTAGATTTTCTTTAGTAGTACGGGGGAATTAGACTCAGACTATTTATAACAATTTTTGAAGTTTAAATAAAAATATTCATTGACCCTCATTAGTAAATAATAGTTTCATTCATTCTGACTTGAAATGTTTTTCAAATATAGTTTTTATAAAATTTCAAATTTGACAAAAATAATTATTTACCATGGCGTTTCGATCGACACCAGCAACTTGACCGGTGGCGACAACTAATTTATTAGGGTGTATGGCCATGCTGTAAAAATAAAATCAACTTTTATTTACAAACATTTCATAATTAGTCTTATTGTTTATAATAATCTTTTTTATAATAATATTATTTATAATTATTTTTTTATAATAATATTTATAATAATAATAATTATTATTATTATAGTAGTAAAATAATAAATAAAAAAATAAAATAATAAATGAAAAATATAAAAAGTAAGAAAATAAGATGAAGTTGAGGACTTACCACTTGACATCGTCAGTGTGACCAATGTAATGTCTTTGACTGTGTACCTCCATATTGTAAAGAACAACAACGCCGGCGACAAAATAGACAATTTCTCCCGTTGGAAGGAGATGTAAATTATTTCTACAGTCTCTGCCTCTGTATCCGTAGACCCAGTCTAATTTCAATTTGCTCTGAGGTGGTGTATTAACCTTATGGGGATCGTACGTATCCGCCAATGGAGTAGGCACATAAAGGACAATTGGCCGTCCTCGAAGGTATATTCGCACTGTACCTTCATCCTCGTTGTACTGCATGTCTCTAGTGCTGTCGAAACAACAAATTTTACAACTCCCATAAATCACATTTTTCTCTATAAAAATTATTTTTTCTTTTGTGGAAAAAAAATTATATTTCGTTATTTCTCCTTTTTGTTAATTTTTTAATAAACAATTTTTAAAGTCTGTTTAAAGGAAAAAATTTTTATTTTTATTCATTTTATTATTATATATTTTTTTAAGTTTATCTTTGTAAATAAGTAAATAATATTTTATTTTATTATTTGCCCATTATTACTGCTTTTTTATTTTTTCTTATTAATTAAAATATACAGACAGGTGATAATAAATTATATTATTATTCATTTTTCCCTATTATGTAATATATTTTAATTTTTTTATTTTCTTTCGTTTAATTTTTTTTTCGTTTTAATTTTAATTTTAATTTTAATTTTTTTATTTATTTTTATTTTTTTTATTTATTTTATTTAATTTTAATTTTTTTTAATTTTATTTTTATTATTTATTTACTTTTATTGTTTATTTATTTATATTTATTTATTATTTTATTTACTTACTTATTTTAAAATTTATTTATAAATAAATGAAAGAAGGAAATTAAAAATAAATAAATGAAAAATAAACAAAGATATTTGTTTATTTAAAATTTATTTATTTTTAATTTCCTTCTTTTATTCATTTTCTTTATTTTTCATTTTATTTCTTGTATTTATTTATTTATTTTTTTAATTTTCGTTTAATTTTTTAGTTGTTGCATAATTAGGTATTATTTCCATTGAATCGATTACAAAAGGTGGATTTAAATTTTTTCGCCTTTTTTGCAATTATTCTGTGTTGTGACTCACGGCTTTTGATCTAGGACGCGCGGCAAAGTGAATTTAAAAAGTGCAGCCTCTCCAGCTGGAAGCTGTTGCACCACTGGTGCGAGTTGAATTACGCTAGGATGAAATTATATTGGCAAAACGAGGGACTTTTTTTTCCATCCAAGTCGCTGACTCATTTTATTCTGAGGACTGCTAACGCACCTTCTCATCATGTTCACTCAAAAGTAACAAAGTTATGCTTCGCGAATTATTTTCACTTTTCTTTGTCTTTAAGCACGCGCGCTATTCCTTAGACAATAAAAATTAAGACGAAGAATAAGAAGAAAAAATAAATATCTCAGGTTCAAAGCGTCTTTTGAATGTGAAGTTTAAATTTGTAGTTTCTGATTTTATTTGTAAATTTTTTTTTTTACTCTATAGTAAAGTTTTAATTTTCCATAGAGTTTCCTATTATATAATAATTGTAATTTTTGTTATAAATTAAAATATTATTTTAATAACTACAATATTTTTAATTGGAAATATTCAATAATAATATATTAGTGATGGAAAATATTTAAAAATAGTATTTTTGTTGAAAATACTTAATAATAGTATTTTGGTTGAAAATATTTAATAATAATATTTTTATTACTCCCTAATTTGAATTAGACGCTTTTAACTAATTTAACAACGATTTTTCAACAATTAAATTAATTAATAACAAACTAGTAACTAATTCGAACTAATTTAATTAATTGGTGACTTAACAGACTTACTTATACCAAAAACAATTTTTTTAGTTAAAATATACTAGTTAGTAAAAAAATACTAGTAAAAAATACTAGTAAAAAATACTAGTTGGTAGTAGAAAATTACTAACTTGTAGTAAACTAAACTACTGATTCGTTTACTGAAATTACTATTTCTAATAGTAAACATTACTGACAAATTTGATTCAATTTTTGTCAAAATACAGTAAAAGTAGTCAAAAATAACTAATTGGTAATAAAAAGTTTTTTATTCCAAGTAGAAAATTACTAATTAGTAGTGAAATCTTAATTTCAATAGCAGAATTATTATTTTAATTAGTTAAAAAGAAATAAAAAAAACTAATTAGTAGCAAGAAATTTTCAATCCCTAGTAGAAAATTACTAATTAGTATTTAGTAGTAAAAAAGTATTAATTTCTTTAGTAAGATTACTATTTTAATCGGTAAATATTACTAAAAGTTTTTTTTTGTCGAATCTTTGTCGAATTATAGTAAAAAATAATCAGAAATAGTTAATTGCTAGTAGGGAATTTTTAATTCCTAGTGGAAAATTACTAATTACTATTAAAAAAAATATTTTCTCTTTTATTTAAATTTTTATTTTAAGCAGTAAACTTTGTTAATAATTTTTTATTGGATTTTTATCAAAATATATTTTAAAAATAGTAAAATAGCAGATTGACACTAAGAAATTTTGAATCAGTAGTAAAATATTTAACTAGTAGTTAAAAACTATTAATTTCTGTAGACAGATTATTTTTTTTATCAGTAAACTTTCCTGATCTTATTGAATTAAAGTTTGTAAAAAAATATTTAAAAAACAATTTAAGAAAGCAAATTAGTAGTAGGAAATTTTCAATTCCCAGTAGAAAATTACTAATCAGTCATTAGTAGTAAAAAAAGTATTAATTTGTTTAGTAAGATTACTATTTTAATCGGTAAATATTGCTAACAGTTTTTTTTGTCAAATCTTTGTCGAATTTTAGTAAAAAAATCAGAAATAACTTTGAACAGAAATAATTTTGAATTAGTAGTAGAATATTAAACTAGTAGTAAGTAACTATTAATTTTTGTAAATAGATTATTTTTTTTATCAGAAAACTTTCCTAATCATATTGGATTAAACTTTGTCAAAAAATATTTTAAAAATAATTAAAAAAAGCAAATTGGTAGTAAGAGAATTTTTAATTCCTAGTGGAAAATTACTAAATAGTAGTAAAAAATTATTAATTCCTTTAGTAAGAATACTAATTTTATCAGTAAACGTTGCTAACAATTTTGATTAAATCTTTGTCAAAAAAAAATATTTAAAAAATAGTAAAAAAACAGACTGGTAGTAGGAAATTTTTTATTAGTAATATAAAATTACCATCTAGTAGTAAAAATTATTAATTCCTTTAGTAAGCTTACGAATTTAATCAGTAAACGTTGCTAATAATTTTGATTAAATCTTTTCCAAAATAGAGTAAAAATAGTAAAAAAAAAGTAAATAATACAAGAATTACTGATTAGTAGTAAGAAATTTTTTATCAGTAGTTGAAAATTACCAATTGAAAGTAAGAAACTATACTGATACGTTAAGTAAAATTACTATTTCAATCAGTAAACTTTGCTAGAAATTTGTTACTACTTTCTTTTACTTTGAATCTGAAACATTTACTAATTTTAAATTTTCTAATAGTAAATTTAATAATTAATTATTAATAATTATTTTTTATTACTACTTAGTAGTAAATTTTATTTAATAAATAGTAAATAGAAAACTTTACAAAAATTAATACAAAAAATAGTTAAATAAAAAAAATAGAAAAAATAAAAGAAAATAGAAAAGGTAAATACGCATAGTTTAGTCATAATTGACTAATAATTAGTAAAATATCCGGTTACTTATTTAATTTAATGAATGAATCGTCCTGTTATGAATCAATTAATAATTTCTTTTTAGAGAGTAGAGAATAATAAAAACCAACTAATGAAATTTTAACGAGCATTGTGTTTCACTTTAGAGACGATAAACATTTTTTGCATTGCTTATTAGCTTATTTATCATTTTTTTTTACACTTTTTGTTTTTTGTTTAGCATACTTATTGAAATTACAAATTTGAAGACCCAGATTCGAAGGAAACGTGACTTCCGGTTTCGTTCAGAAATGACATTGAATTCGTTGAAGAACTCTCGTAAAAATAAATAGTATTGTTCATTTTTATTACACTCCTGTATAGATGTATTTATAACACAATTATTGAAATTGCATTCTTGTAATTTTTACTATTGCAAGAAAAAAAAGTTCAAGTATAAAAAACAGTGACCTTTAAATATTTTTTTGCTTTCACTTTATGTAATTTTCGCCTTCATTAAATTAATCAACTTTTATTTATTTTTTTACTAAATTTTTATTAATTACTTAAACTAAGTCTAAGAATTATTTTCGAATAAATTTTTCAATTTTTACAAATGCAAATTTTGTCTTAATTAGTTAGTTATCTTTTATTAAATTAATTAATTAAAAACCTAAAAATTATTTTTAGTTAAATATTTCTTTCCAAATAAAAATTAGTAAATCGTAAAGATTCGATTGTCACTATGAACAATAACAAGAATAATAATAAATTTATTTTCTTCAATAAAAATAGAAATAAATGATAACAATAGTAATAACAATGCTAATAATTTTCATTTTTGCTCTTTTGGAGCAAATTAAATTTTTTTTAATTAAAAGCAGCTTTTCCTTTAATTTCTGTTCGCGACAGTGAAATGTAATGAGACGTATTTCAAGGGAAAATTAAAAATTGCTCTCTTCATTAACACCATTCGTGTGCTCACGAATTAAATGAACCGTTGTGAAAATGAGGAATACGAATGAAGTATCCAGGTTAGAATATCATCCAATTATCTGAAATACCGTTATTCACTTGAAAAAAAAAAAAATTATTTTACACAATCAAAATTTGCAATCAACCACGATTTCTTTTTATCGATTCTTCTCATTCTAATCTAAGAAAAAATAAAAAAAATAAAATAAAATCCTTTATTAAAGATCAATTTGTCTCTCTAAGAAATTTAAAAATTTTTTTGTTTCAAAAATTTATTGGGGCGAAAAAACTTGTTAATGATATTCAAGGAATGTTTGCATTTCCTTAAAGGTAATACGAAACTCCCTCGCTTTTTTTTCTTTCTGTTATAAATATGGAAACTCGTTTTCTACTTGACGGAGAATTGAATTTAAATTTAGAATATATAAAGTTAAAGAAACTCTAGTAATATATGGAGTGGGAGGAGGATAATTTTTTTGCAATTCTTTTTTTTTCTTTTTTTTCTTGTATTTAATCGAATTAAGTCAAGACTATTCTTTTCCGAACATTGACTTGAATAAGAGGAGAACAAAAAAATGAACGGTATGTGTTCTTTAAGCCAGTTTATCAACTCGAGTATCTACTGAAATTATGCAAACCGCCTCTGCCCACCTTCTGTATATAATGAGAGTTCCTCAACCTCGGAAATATCTCAGATTGCGTACATTATGTGATTCACATAATTGATATTCATTCCTTAAATCGAAAATCGGTAATACAAATATATTTCTGGCGTTGAGGAATTTTTCAATTATTTATAGCTGAAGAATTCCTTTTTTTAGAAGAGAAATTAATTCTTTTTATTTAATTCTTTTGTATTATGTATTGTTTTTCGTTTTTAATTAACTTGTGGTAATTAATCCATTTATTCAGTTATTTTCATTGTTAAATTTTTTTGAACAAAGAATTTTTTGTTCTTTGAAATGTTTTGTATTGTATATTATTTTTAATTTTTAATTACCTTTGAGTAATTAATCTATCTATTCAATTCTCTTTTCATTGTTAAATTTGGTTTTGTATTTTATTTATTATATATTATTTAATTTATTATTATTTTTTTTTGTTAGTTTTGTACTTATTTATTTGTTTACTTATTCACTTATTTATTTATTTATTTATTTATTTACTTATTTTTTAATTTAAAAAAAAATATTCGTATTGTTTATTGAATTTTTGAATATTTTTATTATTTTAACAAAAATTTTATTCCATGGAAGATTTGAAGAGAAAAAAAATTAGAATTGTAAATGTAATAAAAATTTTACTATAGCAAAAAAAAAAAAATGTTTCCTGAAGAATATAATTAAAAATTATAATTAGACATATTTAATGGAATTGGTGAATATGAAATGGAAATTAACTTTCCCTAATTACTTATTGATTTATTTACCCGTGTTTCACGCTGTTTGGCACCGGTGGCTTGAAGAGGTTGAACAATGATTTGGTGGAGGCAGACAATCTACAATTCATGGAAAATAGCAAAACAAAAAAACAAACCATGCGATAAAACAAAGGAAACAACACATGTCAATAATGCAATCAAAAAATTTTGTTCTCGTTGGAAAAATTTTCAAAAAAACCAAATGTATTGGATAATTTTTATTTTCTATACCTAATTAACTAAATTTATCAATTTTAATTTTTTTTTAAAACAAAATTGATATAATAATAAATTTTAATTTTCTAATAACCAAATTTGCCAATTTTGACTTTTAGTTTTTTAAAAAACAAAATTGACAATTTTAATAATAATTTTCATTCTTAATTTTCTAATAACCAAATTTAAAAATTTTTAATTTTACTTTTTTAAAAAAAAATGATAATTTTAATAAATTTTAATTTCAATTTTCTAATCAAACAAAATTGATAATTTTAATTTTAAATAATAACCAAAATTGATAAGTTCAATTATTTTTTCAATTTTAATTTTGTTTATAGCTAAAAATGATAATTTATCTTTTATTGTTTATAATAAGTAATAACCGAATAATATTTCTGAATATTCATTTAAAATTTAATTAAAATAACAAGCGAAAGCGACTAAATGAATAAAAGTAAAGACTCGTTTCTTTTGCAAATATTTACAAAATAATTTTTGACAAGAATCTTCGCCTCTTTTTATTATATTTTTAGAAATAAAATTTCACTCAATTCGTGGAACTTTATTATTATCATTGAAAATAACAAAAATGTTGTAAATTAATTGAAAATGAAATTAAACATTTCGAAAAAAAATAAGTCTATAGATAGTAAAAACTGTAATAAAGAAATAAAAAAATAAATTAAAAACTAAAACAAATAAATAAAAATAGAAAAATTAAAAAAAAAATGTTCCTAATAAAATATTTATTGACTAATGACTAGGTACTTTATTTCGCGAATGCGATTAAAATAATTGTTTAAAAGTTTAAATTAACAATAATGGTTATGAAATAATAAAAACGGTAGTAAAATATAAAAAAAGATAATTAATTAATTTATTTATAATAAAAATAATCCTAATTTCGTTCTTTTACGAAAATATATACAATTTATTTTAATTAAATTCATAATTATTGTTTAAATTCAAAATAATAAATTAAAAATAATGGTTAGTAAATTTTTCCAACGAAGACGTAAAAGGAAAGTGTCTAGGTACTTAAAATTAACAAAAAGCTATATTTATAACAAATCAACTTCAAAGTGCAAACATTATAAAACACAGTAAAAACATGAAGAAAGCGGCAGATATAAATATTTAATTTAAAGAGTATATAATAATAATTGAGCAATAAAAGCAACAACGGGGGGAAATTTTTATATAAAAATAATATATATAACTCTTGGAATTGACTCGCGTTTCGTAATTTCGTAAACAAATTTCGTAATTACTTCGTCAGTGTATATAAAAATTTATCAGTTAAAAAGAAGAGAAACATTAAAAAATCGTTTATACATTTTTTTTCTTTCTTTTTGAGTATAATATTATTATAAGAAAAATATTTGAATTCTAATACATTTCCGATAATTTACTAAAGATAGATTGATATTGAAAAATAATTTAAATACTATCGATTTCAAAAAATTCTCTAACATTCACTGAATTTTATGAAATCGATAGTATTTAAATTTAAATCTTTATAAAAAATTCTTTCTGAAGTTGAATTAGTAAATACTTTAAATAATTTGAAACAGTAGATAGTTGACTTTTTCCTTCGAAGTACAAAAAATGAATTATATTTAAAGTCCTAAATTTAAAACAATTTTTACTATTTCTAGACTGCAACATAAAATGTTTGAAACATTTCTGTGCATTTCTGGTTCAAATAACCGATTTCTTGTTAATTACCAAATAAGTATTTATTTGAATCAAATAATTTTTATTGGAGTCAATTAAATTTTTTTTAACCAATAATTTCAGTATTTGAAGAAAATACCATTTATTTGATTGAAATCAAATTATTTGATTCGAGTAAATATTTATTTTATACCTAATAGAAAAGTAATCGGGTATTTGAATTGAATAAATTTTTTTTATTGCAAATAATATTAATAAATTGAAAAAATTATCTAATATTATTTATTAACAAATAGTATATTACATTAAAAAAACAATATATTTGAATCAAACATAATTATCTTTATTATACAGTCAAAAATTATATTTGAATTAAACAGAATATTATTGATTCAATAAATAATAAGTAAATAAATAAAAAGTAAATAAATAAAATTACGTTTAATTCAATTTATTATAAAATATGTTTAATTCAAACATATTTTTTTGGTTGGTAACATATTTTTTCAGGGTTGCCACAGGTCAGGGAAATCAGGGAAAAGTCAGGAATTTTTATTTAAAGTACTGGAAAAAATTAAATTTGTAGAATTCATAAGAAAACTCTAATTTTTTTGTGTCTTTTTTCTTTTTTGTTTACTTCATAAACTATGAAACTTTCACGAATTCTAATACAAATCCTTCAAATTTTTTTTCTTATTCTGACCAGAATAAATTTTTTAATATTATTTAATTATTATAACAAAATTCTTTCCAAAAATTCAATTATTTTAAAAAATTTTTTTTAAATTCTTTACAAAATTTGATTATTTTTATAAATAACAATATTCATCACAAGAATTCAATTATATTCAAAAGTAATAAAATTCTTCGAAGAAATTCAATTATATTTAAAAATTTGAACAAATATCTCATCAAGAATTTAATTATCTTTATAAATAGCAAAATTTTTCGCCAAAAAATCAATTATTTTTAATATTTACTATTTTCATAAAATTTATCGAATAATTTAATTTTAGAAAAACAATTTTGATACAATTTATCAATTATTTTCATAAATGATAAAATTTCATTTAGGAATTCAATTATTTTCATCGCAAAATGTTCAATATTTTTAATACAATTTTAAATAAATCTTAAGATTTAAATAAATTCAAATTTAAGAAACATTCCATTATTCAATAAAATAATTAAATTCTTTGCAATAATTCAATTATTTTCATAAATAATTTTTCATTCCTGACAGGAAATGAATTATTTTCAAAAATTTTTAAGTAATTCTGCCAAAGAATTCAGTTATCTTGATAAACAACAAAGTTTTCCACATAAAATCAATTATTTTAAGGAATTTTAATAAAATTCTTTTCCAAAATCCAATTATTTCGATAAATATCAAAATTCAACATAAGAATTTAATTCTTTTAAAAACTAATAAAATACTGTCCGAAAATTAAATTAATTTCAAAATTTTTTAAAAATTCCTGTTAAGAATTAAATTACTTTTTTTTATAAATAGATAGCGAAAATCTTCTCAAGAATTAAATTATTGTTAGAAATTTTAAGAATATTTTTAGCAAAATTTTAATTATTTAAACGAAATTCAATCAAAATTCTTCGCATGAATACAATTATTTTCAAAAATTATTATTTAAATTCTTCTCAGGAATTCATTTATTTTAAAAAAATTTTGATAAAATTCTTCAAAAAGTCTTAAATTATTTTCAAAAATTGTTATAAAATTATTTAAATTGATAAATTTCAATAAAATTTTAATTAAATTCTTTAAAAGAAATTAATTATTTTCAAAAGTTGTTAATATAATTCTTTGTAAAAATTAAATTCTAAGAAACATTCAATTATTGAATAAATTATTTATTTTCTAATAAAAATTGATTTAAAAATGAATAATTTCAGATAAAATTTTAGATAATAATTAAATATTAAAAGCATTAGGGGAAAATATTTAGAAATAATTGAATTTTGAAAAGGTTTCGAATTCATTGAAAATCAGAATTTTTTGTACTTTTAACTAACAATTCTGCGCAGAATTAATTTTATTTTATAATTAATTCACTGGGTTATTTTTAATTATTATAAAAATATAAAGAAACCGATCACTCCGAGTCGAAGACTTCATGTTTTATAATAATATTCTTATAAGTTATTGAATTTGGAAAGATTTGAATTTGAAATTTTTAAAAATCTTAACTCCTACGGAAAAGTAACAATGATTAAATATTTATTTAAAAAAGAAGTTGTTGATGTTTTTGAATATTTTTACAATTAAAAAAATTCGTAAATAAATGTCATGGAAAATTGTTTTAAGTGACTAATAATTTTTAGACTGAATTAGAATATTATTTTCTAATCAGGGAAAAATTTTAATTTTTGTCTGGAAAACAAGGAAAAACGAAATTAAATTTTTGTGGCAAACCTGCTTTTGATTTAAAACAATTTTTCTCTCAGTGTAGTAAATTAAAAAAAATGTATCTAATTCAAAAGTAAAAGTCATTAATTGAAATTAAGAACACGGGTTCTAATTAAACTTCAGAGAGTGTTTACTTGTAGAGCATTGAACATTTAACTTTCACATGTACAAATAACGTGGAATTTGTTTATAATGTGACAGATTACAAGTACCTATATATATACGTATAGGTTAGATAAGCGGATATCTAATCTAAAATGGGCTTTTCTAGTAAAATAATTTTTGAATACCGCGAGGCGTGAACTGTTTCCTTTTTGCACTTAAAAGAGATCATTTCTTGGAGCTTTCTCTCTAAATAATTTAAAACAGATTGAGAGTGAACTCTCCCAATGTGAGAGGGGCAAAAAATGGATTTCGACTTACCTAGAACTGGCAAGTTGACTGTTATTTCCGGGACATTGAGGGGAGTGGGTAAAATCGCCCGTTGATGACCATCTTTTTGCTCTTCTTAAACTACTAGGCGGTGGTCCATTTGTTCTTGTTATTGGTGATCTGCTGAGGATTTTACATGATACTCGTTTCGATTTTTTATCATTGACTTTTTTTTCTTCTTTATTTTTCTTACTTTCTTACTTACTTTTCCTTCTCTCTTTTTTCGTTCTTTTCTACTTTTTTTGTTCATTTGATTTTTTTCTTTATTTTATTATTTTTTATTATTATTTTATACTTTTTTCTTTATTCTCACTGGTTTTTTAAGATTCTCAAGAATTGAGACTATTATAGTATCAAAACGTTGCATCGAAAAATTTTGTTACTCTTTTTGTCTCAATTTGATATCCTTAGAAAAACTATGTGAGCTCTCTAATTCTGAATCAGTTAAAATTTTAACTGCAATTCGAAGCAGTGGCTGACTTTTTGCTTTCAAATTAGTTTAAATTTACTAATTTATCAGTTGAAAATAAGATATTTTACTTTAAAAAAATTTAAAGTTAAAACAGTCGAAAGTTAATTTTAATTTATCTAATTTAAAAGTTATCTAATTTATACTTCAAAAATTTAAAATTCTAACTGATTAAGATTTAGAGATGAGAAAAAATTTCAGTCCCAGTAGCCAGAATTTGATTGGAACCGAATTTTTTTCTCACTGTGATTCTTTTTTTCCTTTACGATTACTTTAACCTCAATTTATTAAAATGAAACAATTTTATTTCGTATTTAAAAAAAACTTCGTCTTTAGCAAGAAATCAAATGCGTATTACTTTTTTACTCATGCAAAGAAAGTATACAATAAATTGCAACAAACATTAAAAAAAATGCTAGTCTTTAAGGATGCGTTTTCTAGGCAGGCATTCAATCAACGACAAAAGAAGACATTTTCTTTTTTCTTTTCGTATCATGCGAGAAGAGAAAAGGTTTTTTAGTTTTGAAGTGTTATATATTTACCTTGCTGCAGGAAGTGGCGTAGCCCTAGGACTGGGTGATGGCACCGGAGATACGCTACTACTGCTCGGACTGTCAGAGTGTAGAGAATTTGTTGATTGATAGTGGACGGATCTTCTAAAAAGAAAAAAATTCAAAACAATTGTATTCCCTGGTTTTTGGAATTTTATTCAACAAGAGTTCATTGACCCAGAAATTTAATTTTATTATAAAAAAATTAACAATTTTTAATATGAATCCAAACTTCTCGAAATCCATATCAAAAATAACTTAAAAATCAAGTCAAAGAGAAAAAATATCTTGTAAACTCCAAAAAATACGTTTTTCTGAGACTGTACCCCACTTTTTTCAAAAAACTGACATTCTAGGCGATTTTGAGACCAGGGATCGTATTCAACGAACAAAAATACATTGGAAACGACTCCCATATCAAAATAGTTTAAACATCAAGTTGAAAAAAAATTTTTTTTTTAAAACCCCCAAAAAAAAGTTTTTTGGACTTTTTTCACACTTTTTTCAAAATTCGAACGTTATTTGCGTTTTAGGAAACCGGGATCGTGCTCAGGGAACATAAATCCATTAGAAACCACTCCCATATCAAAAATAACTTAAAAATCAAGTTATAGAAAAAAATATCTCAAAAACCTCCAAAAATTCGTTTTTTTGGGTCTTTACCCCCACTTTTCTCAAAATCCTAACGCGTCAAGCAATTTTTGTACCCGAAACGGTGTTCAGAATAAAAAAAGTACACTAGAAACCAATCCAATATCAAAAATAAAAAGGTCGAATATTGCAAATTTGTGTAATTATTTCTCTAGGGTGAAAAATTACATTTTTTTACCCCAAGAACTGAAATTTTGTCTTTTCGACCTAAGATAAGAAAAAAAATAATATTTCTTACCTCTGAGGAAGTTGGGATGGTGAGGTATAATTTCCAGGTCGTCGAGGACTTGAATTTGCGTCTCTAACGTCGTGAGCAGATCCAGACGATGGTGAACTTCTCAAACCAAGTGAAGCCGTTTGTCGCAGTCTTATGTCCTTCAAAGGAACTGAATTTTGGTTACCTTTCAAAGAGAAAATTACATAAATTTAATATTACTTTCGTATGGGGGAAAAATCGATTTTTATATGCGTGCGTCTAAATAAATTGATTTTTATGCGTACACTATCGGCGGTAATTGTGCGACCCCAACTTTTTTGATGACTATTCAATATCTTTTAACTTTGAAAATATAATATAACTAAAAAATTTTCTTTTTTATTTTCAATAAATGTATAAAATTCTGAAAAAAATTACACCAAAAAATATTAATTTTTCAAAGATATTTTAAAAAAAACCATTTTCAATGATTCGACTAATTTTTTTATATCTTCCAAAGAAATTAACGTTTTTTAACGTTCATACACTGAAAAAAAATTTTATTTGATTCAAATAATCGATTAATTGATTATAATGGATTAAATAGTTAATTGAATCAAATAATATTTATTGGAGTCAATTAAATGGTTCGATTAATATTTGCTTCAAATACTGAAATTATTGGTTCAAATACCATTTAATTGACTTCAATAAATTTTATTTGATTCAAGTAAATATTTAATTGATAGTCAATTAATCGGTTATTTGAATCAAATACATTTTTTTCAGTGTAGGCTCATTATAATCGTATTATTTTTGTAGAATTGAGATTTCTTACAAGATTTTATTAACATACATTTCTTTAGATGCAAGAGCCGAAAGTTGAAAGAAAAAAATTTGAAAATTTTAAAGGTACTTTTACAACTGAAAAATAATTTTTAAAAATCAAATATATACTTAATTCAAAACTTTATTCAAAGTTTAAACTTTTTTTTTGTAAATAACAGATTTTACTAATTATCTTTTTAGCATCTTAACAGTAATTATAATTTTTCAAATTTTTTTTTACGCAAATCACTTGCATTTTCTAAAAAAAAATGTATGTAGAGAAAATCTTCTAAAAAATCTCAATTCTACAAAAATATACGATTAAAATGACCTATGAACGTTGAAAAAAAGGTTATTTCTTTGGAAGATACGTTTATTGAAAATAAAGAGGAAAAATTTTTAGTTATTATATTTTCCAAGTTTTTAAAGGTTTATTGATGTTTTACAAGTTCAAAGATATTGAATAGTCATCAAAAAAGTAGGGGTCGCACAATTACCACCGGTAGTGTATGTATATATAGTTAACCCTGACCTAAAAACTACAAAAACTTTTTGTGTCTATACATATGTGTTTATAGTTAATACCCGAAAATCGTGTTTCATATTTGTAATGTCAGAATCAATGTAATAAACAGATGTGCGAATCCAATTGTCTGAGAAATTGAATTTGCTCTTGTTTTGCACTAGCATGGTTTTAAAACTTCATCGCGTGCGCAAATTTCCAACCCCTTCAGCCAAGTTTCACGAGCACAAATGGATTTAACCTCGTGAGGTTTCCATTCGCAAGTCGTCAGGTACATTCCAAGTTTCATTCAAGGTAATTCGAACCTTCTAACATGCTTTCATTTGGAAAAGTTTTTTTTTTTTCATTTTTTGTTTTCTTTTAATGGATAATATTAAACTGATGTTGGATAATGATATTAAGTTTGATGATGAGGCGAAATATTATTTTCGTGTCGAGAAATAAATTAGGGTAGGGGAATTTCTATTTATGCTTCTCTTTTAGGGAATGAGTTGATATTTTTTATTATTCTTATTTTTCAATATTTGCTTGATCGAATTTAGAGAGTAAAACTGTCTTTTCTGACCCTAGTGAGAAAAATAATTTTCTAAACCTCTAGCAAGTAAAAAAATCACCATTTTTGACCCTAGTGAGTAAAATTACCACTTTTGGCCTGAGTAAAATAACTTTTTTGCTTCTCTAGTGAGTAAAATTATTTTTTACTATTCTACATAAGTAAATTACCATTTTTAACCCTTGTGAATAAGATTATCATTTTTACCTAGTAAAATAATTTTCTAATACTCTAGGAAATAAATAAATCACTATTTTAGACTCTAGTGAGTGAAATTACCATTTTTTGCCTTAGTAACTTTCTGCTTCTAGTGAGTAAAATATCTTTTTTCACCCGAGTGCGTGAAATAACCTTCTAAAACTCTAGGAAATAAATAAATTTTAATTTTTGACACTAGTGAGTAAAATTATTTTAAAAAACTCTATCAAATAAATAAATTACCATTTTTGACCCTGGTGAGTAAAATTACCATTTACGGTCTGAGTAAAATAATTAATAGTAGTAATTTACCATTTTTAACCCTAGTGAGTAACATTACAACTTTTGTTGTAATGTTTTTACAACTTTTTTATTTTTCAGTAAAATAACTTTCTTATACCTTAGGAAAAAATAAATCACCATTACTGTCCCTAGTGAGTAAAATTACCATTTTTGGCCTTATAAAATATTGTTTCTGACCCTAGTGAGTAAAATAAGTTTCTAAAATTGTAGTAAATAAATTTATCACCATTTTTGAGTCTAGTGAGTAAAATTACCATTTTTGGCCTTATGAAATACTTTTTCTGACCCTAGTGTGTAAAATAACTTTCTAAAATTGTAGTAAATAAATTTATCACCATTTTTAACACTAGTGAGTAAAATTACCATTTTTTGCCCTAGTAAAATAACTTTCTAACACTGCAGGAAATAAATAAATCACTATTAGTGTCTCTAGTGAATAAAATTATCACTTTTAGCCTCTGTAAAATACCATTTCCGACCCTAGTTAATAAAATAACTGTCTAAAACTTTAGAAAATAAATAAATTACTATTTTTGACTCTAGTGTTTTTGGATTTAGTAAAATAATTTTCTACTACTATAAATAATAAGTAAATTACCATTATTGACCCTAGTGAGTAAAATTGCAAATTTTAACTCTAGTGTGTAATATAACTTTTTTTCCCTAGTGAGTAAAATTACCATTTTTAGTCCTAGTGGATAAAAAAAATTTTTAGTACTCTAGGAAGTAAAATTACCGTTTTCGCCTCTAGTGAGTAATGTTATTTTCTACTAACCCAGTGAATAAAATTGTCGTTTTTAGCCCTAGCGAGTAAAATAAAATAACTTCTTACTAACTCTAGGGAGTAAAATTATCATTTTTAATCCTTGGTGGCAAAAAATAAACTTTCTCTCTAGTGAGTAAATTTTCCATTTTTTGCACTAGTGAGTAAAATAACTTTTCTCCACTCCAGGAATTAAAATGACCCTTTTCAACCCTAGTGAGTAATGTAACTTTCCAATACTTCAATGAGTAAATTCACCATTGTTAGTCCTAGTGAATAAAATAACTTATTAGTGAGTAAAATTAAATTTTAAATTGAAAATAAATTTCTTAATCTTAAAATGAAAATAGATTTTTTAAATTTTAATTTAAAGATAAAATTTCTTAAAAATAAAATTTCTTTCATAACGAAGAAAATTTTTTGTAATAAATATAATAAAAAGTATCTTCTTACCTTAGGGGAGAAAATAATTTATTTTTTACCCCAGAGGTTAAAATTTAAAAAAAAATAGAAAAAAAATAGAAAAAAGTTGGAATAATTTTACAAAAAAGAAAATTTATTCATTAAAAATGTTTTTACTACTTTGAAGATTAATTTCTATATATGTATGCAAAGACCGTGAAAAATTTCCCTACGCAATAAATAAATCAAAGAGCGTGTGAATCATTTCCTTTTAAGACACCCTTTATGTGACTTTTCGCGATAGCGAATGTGGAGAATGTCAACTGACATAAATCGTGACCAAGTTTTAGAGGCGTTGTTCTACATGTATTTGATACATGACCTGAAAATTGAATATTTTACATTCCCTTTTCTTTATATCAAAATACAAAAAACCGGTATTCTCATCAAAAATTTTTTTTTCCTTTAGAGAAAAAATTCTACCTCATTATAAAAATTTATTAATTTTTTTTCCTGTATAATTAATTGAAGTCCACTATAACGAGTGACATTTGAATTTTTTTTCTTTCCTCCTGGCCTTTTACGTTTTTTCAGCTAAAAAAAAATTTTTTTTAACCCAAAGAAATCTCTGTAACCTTTTCAGAAGGTCTCATTTAATTATTGACATAAAAATTGATAAAAAATGGATATAACTTTTATTTGGTGGATTTTTTTTTTTAAGGCAAAAATTTTAATTGAAATCTAAAAATAAAATCTTGGAGAAGTGTTTGTAAACTGTTTTGTAGGTGATGTGTAGCGAATAACTTATATTCTTTTTGCACATATGCATCTCTTGTATAGTTATGAGATAAACATAGGAATTATTTTTGGCGACTCGATAATAAGATGCACTTTGGACGACACACATAAAACAAGGATAAAAATTTTTGTTATTTTTTTTTATGTTTTGTAAACGTGAATGACGTTGACACGCATGCTTGTTGGAAAAGAGTTGATTTAGCTTCATTAGCATCGAATATGTAAACAAATTTTTCTTTCCTTTCATTTATTCACGTCAATCGGGGGTCGTTTTTTTCCAAAAGGGTTAAAAAAATTGGCGGACAATTATTTACATTTGAAAATTTAATTTTACTTTAATTTAAAAATTGGTTAAAATTAAGTCAAACTTGTGATATGCAATAAATATTAATAATTAATTAGTTAATTAATTAATTAATTAATTAAGTAGCTAAATATTAAGAAATAAACAAAATAAATGTAAAAAATAAAAATAAAAAGAGAAATAATAAAAGAAAATAAAAATAGTAAATAAATAAATAAAATATTAAACAAAAAATTAAATAAATAAAAATTAAACAATAAATAACTAAATAATTTATTAATAATAAGTAGAAAAACAATTGAAAGTAAATAGTAAATAAATAACTAATAGAAAATAAAAAACTAATAAATAATTTTTATAATAATTCTTATAATAATTTAAAAGTAAATGACTGCATTTTTCATACAATGTAAAATGGAAATGCAGTAAAATGAAAATAGACTAAATGAGTAAAAGTTTTTGAGCAAAGAATATAAAAGATAAAAACTAATTTACAAAAGAAACTATGGCGGAAAACCTTCAACTTCTTTTTATTATGACCGCGAGAATAACAAAAGGATAATAAGTCATCTAAATACCTATTTCGCTTATTCATACAAATCATTTTTGCAAGAAGAAAAATAAAAAAACACAACAGTTTCTTTCTTGTTTAAAAGTAATTTAAAATCTTGGACTAAAATCCTGTCATTTTGAAAATTGTGTAGGTGGATATTATGTATTATATTTTCTTATAATATATGACATTATAAAACCCTACAATTTATCTGTAAAATACGTTTTGTCTCATGTCCCGAAGGCGTGTGACATTTAGCAATTTTTTTTTTTTTTGCTCAGGAAAATGAAAACGTATTTTTTTCATGCACTTTAATTAAATATTTTTTGTAAGTAGTTTTTTTTTTTTGGTGGAGTTTTTAAGTTGCCAATTTTAAACTTTGTTAATAGCTACAACTTTTTTTTTTACTGCAACTTTTATGCAACTTTTTTTTCAAAGTTTAAAAAATATAATATGAAAAGTTTTCCTTTTTAGCAGCACTTCCTCTGTATTATAAAAATGGGCTGGAAATAGTTTTATATGAAATTTGGTAATTACTTTTTTCTACTTTGCTAAGAGGTAATAGAAAATTTAAACCGTCATTTTTTTAAAGTTTAAATTTATGTTTGTTTTTTAGAAAATAAAATTTTTTTTGTACTATTTTTGAAATTTGTTGGAAAGTAATAAAATGAATGCATTTCGACAAGTGGTTTTTAATAAAATTTTGCTTTAATTTGGTCTAAAAAAATCTGTCTCCAATTTTTTCTGCTCAAAATCTAAATAATTTTTATAATTAGGTATAGATATAACGAAATAATTTACGAAGTTTATCCAAAAATATTTTAATGAAGAACAAGAATTTAGCAATAAAATTTATAGAAAAAAATTATTAAATTAAAGACAAATAAAAATAAAAATATAAAAAACAAATTACAATCAATTGGATATGAAAAATAATTAAAATAAATTTAAATTGGTTCCTCATTAGAAAATCTATGAAAATCAAAAGTAATTTAATGAACAGCAAGAATTATCAAAAAATACAGTAGAAAAAAATTAGTAAATTGAAAGCAATGAATTTAAAATAAAAATATCAAAAAACACAAATTAGAATCAATTGAATATGAAAATAATTAAATTTATTAAAGAATTTTATTAATAACTTTTTAACAAATCGAATTTTCAAAGTATTTTAATTTAATAATTGAATTTTATAAAGAGTCACATTCCAATGTATTCATGTTTCTTTTTGTGAAGATTAATAATTAAAATTTTTATTAGTTAATTTAAAAAAAGATGCACACTTAAAATTTTTTAATAAAATTGAATTTTTACAAAGTTTTAATAAAAATTCTGAAAAATAAGATTTTTGAAATTTTCGAATTCTGTTGTTTCAAAATAATTGAATTTTTATAAACAAATAATTGAAAATTTTTGAAATAATTGAAATTTCTTTACATTCCATTAAAATTAATTAAATTCTTTTAAAGAATTTTATTTAAATTTTTCGAAAATAATCAAGAGAAGTTAGTCACCGTAATTATAATTTTATTTTTAAAAATTTCTTCGCAATATATTCAATTATTTTCATAAATAGTGAAACTCATTGCAGAATATCAATTATTTTTAATACAATTTTAATTGAATTCCTTGAAAAATATAATTATTCTTAAAAATTTGATTAAAATTCGTCGAAAGAATTCAATTATTTCTAGAAATTGAAAAAAAATCTTCTCAAGAATTCAATTATTTCCATAAATATAGCAAAAATCTTCAGATTTACTAAATTCTTTTGAATATTATTTTTAAAAAATATTCTTCACAAGAATTCAATTATTTTCATAAATTTCCATAAAATTCTAAAAAATAATTCAATTATTTTCAATACAATTTTAATAAAATTTCCCGAAAGCATACAATTATCTTAAAAAATATTATTTAAATTCAATTATTTTCAAGAATTTTAATATAAATTCAATTATTTTCGACAATTTTGATGAAATTCTTTTTAAAAAATAATTATTTTCAAAATTTCCAGATAAAATTCTTCGAAAGAATTCAATTATTTTTATGAATTGTAAAATCCTTCGCAAAAATTCAATTATTTTCAAAAATAAGAAAATTCTTCGCAAGATTAAAATATTTTCATAAATAAGAAAATTTTCCAATAGAATTCAGTTATTTTTATTACAATTTTAATAAAATTTCTCGAAAGAATACAATTGTTTCAAAAAGTATTATTTAAATACAATTATTTTCAAGAGTTTTAATAAAAATTCAATTATTTTCAACAATTCTGATAAAATTCTTCGAAACAATTCAATTAGTTTTATAAATTGTCAAATTCTTGTCAAGAATTCAATTATTTAATTATTCTTGTGAATTTTTTTGTCAAATTGAAATTATGCAGATTTTTGTTCTCTACTTCTAAACAAAATTAGAAAATTGTTATAAAAAACTGTGATAAAGAAATAGAAAATTTATTTATTTTGCATTATTTTTGTTTATGAATCATAATTTTTTTAACAAAATTATTTATTTTGTTTTAGAAAAAGAAGAAAAATATTTGCACAATTTCTATTTTTAATCTTATTTTTGGAACAGGATTTTTCACAGGAATTAAAACATTCAAAAATTTCAAATTCAAAACTTTTTTAAATTACACAACTTATAAAAGTATTTTTTTAAAACATGAAGATATCGATTGCTCCGAGTCGAAGACTCGGAGTGATCTATTTCTTCATGTTTTATAATAATTAAAGATGACCGAGAGATAAAATCATTATTTTATATCATAAGAATATTGTTACTCTAACTTCATCAAAATTATTTTTATCATTTTAATTTAATTATTATTTTATAGAATTTAAATTCTTTTTTATGAAAATAATTCAATTCCTTAAAAAATTTTATTATTTATAAAAATAATTGAATTCCTGTGAAATTTTTATTATTTATGAAAATAATTAAATGTTTGCATACAATTTTATTAAAATTTTTTTTAAATAATTGAATTCTTTTTGGGAAATTTTATTAAAATAGTAGATATTGAAAATCATTGAAATTAGAAAAATGCATTTTATTTTTGAAAATAATTGAAATTAGGACAAGAATTTTTTTGACTTTTATGAAAATAATTGAACTTTGGAGAAGAATTTTGTTATTTTTAAAGATAATTGGTATTTTTACAAGATTTTTTTTTAAATTTTGAACATAGTTGAAATTTTTTTTGAAAATAATTGAATTTCTCCAATTATTTGTAATTTTTCCAAAATTGATTTTTTTTAGTGTTTTCAACAAAAATTTAAATTAGAAAATTTTTAAATTCTATTATTTTTAAAATTGCTAATTTTAGTTTTAAAAGGCAGTAAGAAGTTAGCCGCGCTAGTTTAATTTAATTATTTTTCAAAATTTTAATTAAAATTATTAAAAAAAACATTATTTTCAAAAAATTTAAAGAAACTTGTCAAAAGAATTTAATTATTCATAAAAACTGGAATAAAAAATTTAGAAGTCATTTGTAGATTTATTTATGTTCGAAATCAAATAAATTTAAATTTGATGAGAAAAAAAACCGGGAAAAAAACCGAAAATTTGAAAAAAAAAATTAAAAATTTCGATTTTATAGCGTAAAAAGTATAAAAGTATTTTTTTTACCCCATTTTACACGAATGACAAAAATAGAAAAATAAATTTTTTTTTTTAGTAAATATTGTCTATTTTAGAGTAAGTTTCTTTAACATAAATTTCGATTTTATTTTGCATTCAGGTGGATAAAAATAAAGAATTTTCTTTCTTTGAGTGCATTGTGAAGAGTTTAGAGCTCGAAGTTGAGTAAAAATATTGAATAGACAGATTGTTAGTGGGTAGAGATATGGATGATAATAATAATTGTTGTAGTGTATGCACGTCTCATTTTTGCACACAATGAATTTAATTTCACTCACTTCTAAATGGAACGTGTCCGTTCCTCAAGGGCGAAGAGAGACCTCTCTCGTTTCTCCTTTCATTTCTGTCATCCTCCCGCTTCTCACGACCCTCCAATTGAGCGATTCGCCTGAGAGCATCCGCCAAAGTCGCTCGAAGACAGACAATCTCGTCTCTTTGAGCCAAAGACTGCTTCTCCAAGTCGGCGACACGACCCAAAAGCGATCCCGCTTCACACTCCAACATCTCGTCTGTAAAAAGCATTTTTCTTTTCAAGTAATTTCAAATTTTTCATTGTCAAAAATTACCGATTTTTTTTTTCTTTTGAGACAATATCACAAAATAATGTTATTTATGTGTATTAATAAATTTTAATTCACACTCCAACATCTCATCTGTAAGAAGAATTTTTTTTAAGTAATTTCAAATTTTTCATTTTCAAAAATATACCGAATTTTTTTTTTTTTTTTTTGAGACAATTTTTACAAAATAATGTTATTTATATCTATTAGAAAATTTTAATTCACACTCCCACATTTCATCTGTAAAAAGCATTTTTCTTTTCAAGTAATTTCAAATTTTTCATTTTCAAAAATAAACAGAATTTTTTTTTTTTTTTGAGACAACTTCTATTAATATAATAAATTTTATAAATTTATTTTTATTCATATAAATAAAATGTTATTTATTTTTAATAAATATATTGTTTATAATTTTATATTGATAAAAAAGGCGCTTAAATCACAAAGGTTATTTGCTGAATCGTTTATTTAATCTTTTATAATATCCGAAGTGAGTTTCAATAAAAATTAGAAAAAATTTACTTCGAATTTGGTAAAATTTCGTTCAAAAATAGTAAAATTTACTATTAAAAATTATTATTGTCAGAATGAACTTTTGCTATTTTCGAAAAAAATTTCTTTATAAAAATTAGAAAAATTATAAAAACACAGAAAATAGTAAATGCTAATTAAAATCGTTATTTGCAGAGTAAATTTTATAATCTCCGTTAAATGTTTCATAAAATTATTTTTATAGTAATTTTTTGAGAGAAATTTAACAGTCAGAAAATAAAATCGATGATACAAAATTTTGCCCCTTTTTGAAATTTAATTTTTCTTAAAAATTGATTGGTTTTTTAATTCCATTTGTAATTTTGTAGAAAATGTGTTTTTGTATAAACGAAAAAATGTACAAATAAAAAAATTTATTTTTACTATTTTTGAAGCATTTTTTTGAAAAAAAAAAATTGTCTTAGGTTGAAAATGATGAAAAATATCATTGTTATTCGATTTTTTTATATGGAAATTCATTTGTTTATTTATCTATTATCTAACTAACTTCAAATCATAATTTTATAAGTTTTTTATATTTTTTATTTTTAAAAATGTTTTGTAATTCTCTAGAAAATAAACAAATGAATTTCCATATATAAAAGAAATTGAATAAACAGTGGTATTTTCTTAGTATTTTTAACCTAAAAACAATTTTTGTTTCTCAAAAAAATGATTGAAAAATAGTAAAAATCAATTTTTTCATTTGGCAATTTTTTTAGGGACCCAAAAAAATTATTTTTTCTACAAAATTACGGATGGATTTTGAAATCTATTAATTTTTAAGAAAAATAAAAATTCAAGAAGCGTAAAAATATTTCCTGACCGTTTTTATATTATTACCATTGAATTCCTCTGAAAAAATTAAGAAATAAAAATTCAAAAAAGGTTTATAATGTTTTCTGACCTATTTTATATTCTGACCATTACATTTTTATCAAAAAATTAAGAAATAAAAATTCAAAAAGCGTAAAAATATTTCCTGACCGTCTTTATATTCTGACCATTGAATTCCTCTAAAAAAATTAAGAAATAAAAATTCAAAAAAGGTTTAAAATATTTTCTGACCTATTCTATATTCTGACCATTAAATACCTATAAAAAAATTGAGAAATAAAAACTCAAAAGGTTTAAAATATTTTCTGACCTATTTTATATTCTGACCATTAAATTTTTATCAAAAAATTAAGAAATAAAAATTCAAAAAGCGTAAAAATATTTCCTGACCGTCTTTATATTCTGACAATTGGATTCCTCTGAAAAAATTAAGAAATAAAAATTCAAAAAAGGTTTAAAATATTTTCTGACCTATTTTATATTCTGACCATTAAATACCTATAAAAAAATTGAGAAATAAAAACTCAAAAGGTTTAAAATATTTTCTGAACTACTTTATATTCTGACCATTAAATACCTCCCGAAAAATTCAAAAAGAGTCAAAATATTTTGTGACCGATTTCCTATTGTGATTATTGAATATTATCCTTAAAAAATTACTATAAAAATAATTTTATGGAAGATTTAAATCATTTTCTTGATCTAGTTTAAAATTGTAGCCGAACTCATCGCAATGAATTTTACTTAACGGAATTTTTGTGTAACAATTTTTTATCTTATTGATTTTATCGAACAGAATTTCTATAAGTAACAGAATTTTTTTTTATAACAGCAATTTTTTCTGTAGCAAATTTCTCTTTCACTGAACTTTCATTATCAGGAAAGAATTTTTCTATATTTAATTCTCATTTTTTTTTTAAAGGACATTTTATTTTAACCGAATTTTTATTTAGCGGCATTTCAAACATTTATGATTTTTGATTCTTCTTTTTTCCAATTATCTTTCCATTCTACATATATATTAAACGTTTTCCTTTAATTAATTCTCCAATAATTAAATTTTCCAATCATTTTCACCTGCTGACTTATTGTACAAAGGAAGAGAGAGACAGTGAGAGACAGAGAGGAAAGAAACAAAAAAAAAGAACAACTTGTTTTGGCAAGTGAATCAATTTCAAACTATGATCACTGGACCGCTATCACTTTTGATCAAAAGTAAACACACTCGCACACAATGTTACGGTCTGTGGATTTTAGAATATCATCCCCTTTTATGGCAGACTGCACTTTTGATCGATTCTCTGACTATTCTCTCGTGACAACTCCTCAATTAACGGCAATTATAACGTTTCAATTTTAAAGGGGCCATGTCAAAGTTAACGAAACATATTTTTATTTCCAATATAAAAAAAATGAAGAGAAGAGAAGAGAAAAAAAAACTCACGAGTCATTCGTATGAAAAATGTCTTTTAAAGACATTTATAAAGAGAGAAAAAATTTTTTCCATATCTCCTGACAATATTGTGATCTTATCAAAAGGATCAGAAATATATTTGCAAGTAATCTACATGATCATAATTCTTGTCTTATCTTTGAAGAAACGCCCGCGGAGATAATAATAAATTTGATTTAAAGTTTTTCGAAACTATTTTTATTTTTGGGAAGAGAAATTTTCCTTTGTCTTTTTCTTGGGTTGAATGGGGAACCTAAAAAAGATGTCATTTTTTTATTTTTAACATTTTTTTTTGTATACTTTTTAGTTAATTTATTTTTAAAACATATTTTTGTTTTGGAAAGAAAAATTTTTCTTTTGTCTTTTTTAGGGTTCTTTTTCAGTTGAAGTGAAACCTAAAATATCATTTTTTAATTTTTAAATATTTTTGAATACTTTTCACTATTTAATTTATTTTTCAAACTGTTTTTATTTTAAAAAGAAAAATTTTGCTTTTGTATTTTTTAAATTGATATATTTTCATTTTTAGGTTTTTTTGGGTTGAAGTGGAACCTAAAAAACTATCATTTTTTTATTTTTGGAATACTTTTGAATACTTTTTACTATTTAAAATTTATTTTTCAAACTATTTTTATTTTAAAAAGAAAAAATTTTCTTACTATTAATTTATTTCCAAAAATATTTTTATTTTGAAAGTGGGTTGAAATGGTTGAAGTGAATTTTTTTTAGAACTTTCTACTATTTAATTTATTTTTAAAACATATTTTTATCTTAGAAAGAAAAATTTTTCTTTTGTCTTTTTTAGGGGTTTTTTGGGTTAAAGTGGAGCCTAAAAAGTGTCATTTTTTAATTTTTGAATATTTTTGAATATTTTTGAATATTTAATTTATTTTCCAAACTATTTTTATTTTGAAAAGAAAACTTTTTCTTTTGTATTTTTAAAATTTATGTATTTTCATTTTTAGGTTTTTTTTTTGGTTGAAGTGGAGCCTAAAAAGTGTCATTTTTTAATTTTTGAATATTTTTGAATACTTTTTACTATTTAATTTATTTTTCAAACTATTTTTATTTTAAAAAGAAAAATTTTGCTTTTGTATTTTTTAAATTTATATATTTTCATTTTCATGTTTTTTTTGGGTTGAAGTGCAACCTAAAAAAGCTGTCATTTTTTTTATTTTTTAAATATTTTTTTTAATACTTTTTACTATTAATTTAATTTTAAAAATATTTTTATTTTGAAAAAAATATTTTCTTTTATATTTATGTATTTTTATTTTTATGTTTTTTTGGGTTTAGGTGGGACCTAAAAAACAAGACTTTTTTTAATTTTTTAAAATACTTTTTACTATTTAATTAATTTTTAAAACTGTTTTTATTTTGGAAAGAGAAATAGAAATAGTCTAAAGCAGCAGCCTGCTCTTTTTTATTGTTTGAATATTTTTGAATGCTTTTTATTATTAGTTTACAATTTATTTTTTTAGGTTTTTTTTACAAATATTCTTTAGTTTTTTAATAAGAATACATTTTTTAATTTGTTTAATAAAAATTCATTTTTTTATTTTAAAAAAATTTGTATTTGATTTCCAAAAAAATGATTTTTTTATTTAAAAACAATTTGTGTTTGATTTAAAAAAAAAGTTTTTTGAAATTAAATTTTTCTTTGGGGGATTTTTTGGATTTAATTTAATAGAAAAATTTTTGGAAATTAATTTTTTTTGGGGGGATTGTTTGGAGTAGATTTAATTAAAGAGTTGATTTAATTTAAAGGGAATTTTTTTTGGAAATTATTTTTATTTATTTATTTTTTTTATTTTTTTGGAGTAGATTTTACTTACGCCAAGCATTCTCAGCCTCGTCGATTGTGTTCATCATGTCTGGCGTAGACATCGCGATTAACCCCAAACGATGACCCCCTCGGACGTATTAATGCGTTATTCAATTGAACTGATTAACGGAACTTAAACAGAGCCAATGTACTTTCAGTCATCGTGTATATTTCATATATTTTTCATTTCCGTTATAATCACCGCACAGCACTTCGAAGTATGTAATCGCACATTTTCGTAAAATACCTTCACACAAAAATAATAATGCCAATAAACAAATCGTGGTCAACGGTAAAATTTATATTAATCGAAAATGATAAATTTATAAACTTTTCTGAATGTGAGAGCCATTAAATGAAAAATCAATCTTTAAATTTTTAAACTGCAACTAGTAAATAATTTCAATATTTAAATAAATTAATTTTAAATTTGTAATGAAAATATTAATATCTATGTATCGATAAATTAATTCGTTTTTGAAAAAAAATTTGCAAAACGAAGATTTTAATTAAATACCAAAAATTACAGAAAATATTTTCAAATTGAATTAAAAAACAATTATAAAACTATTTTCAAATTGAATTGAAAAAGTAGAAAATTACAAGAACAGTTTTAAATTAAATTTTTTTTTAATTTCAATTAATACCCGCAGTTTATTAAATATTGGAAAATTAATAAAAAAGAGATCGTCTAGTGTGCAAATACTTAAAAATTGAAATTCACACTGAACAAAATACATGAAAAATAATCAGATACGAGAGGCACTTTTAAATAAATAATCACGTGACTAATTAAAACGTGCTTTTTAATCGTATCAGAATATAAAAGCGACAATTGTATCATCGTTACAAATTTATTTTTTATATAGGTATATTCTATACTGTCTTTTAGACAACAGTCGTTGAAAATAAACCGAAAATAAACTATACACTTTCAAACGTATTTATACGCCGGAAATATTTTTTGTCAAGTAACCAAAAAAAAGTGGGGGAAAAATATTTTTTTCATTTCAAGTCGTATAGTATTTAGACGTTAATTGATTTTAAAAAAATATTCCCAGAAGAATATTTTTTGATATATTCTTTATTTTTCTTCAAAAAAGAGATATTTTTTTGTCATAATTGAAAATATATTCAACATTTAAATTATATTTTTAAGTATAATTAAAAATAATTTCAACTATATTGTTAATTAAAATTAGAAATATATTATTTATAATATTTACATTTACTTATTTTTTAATAATTTGAATTATATAATTGAAAATATTTTCATTGTTTACACTATTTCTACTAATTATTATTCTTTATTAATAATAATTTCACTGTTAATGCTACTTTCACTAATCATTATTTTCTATTACCATTTTCTCTATAATTATTAGTTGGTAATTTAAAAAAATTTTTGTTAATTATAAAATTTATATTCAAAAACCAATTTTTTTTATGAATCGAGAAAAATTAATTTCTTAATTTACATTCTACTTTTGGCAAAATAGAAAGAAATGTTAAATTTAAAAAAATCGTTTTTGTTATTATTGAGAAAATCAAAAAAAAAAAAAAAAAATGATTAGATGAAAAGTTTTCTCGTGTATAAGTGTGTTGAAATTGTATAATCAAATGAGCACACTGTGTCAATCTTTCTGAGCTGATTATATTGCACTGAAAGCAGATCTGAATAATGGCATGCTAAGGTACACATATGTCACATATGCCGGACGCGTGGCCTGTGTGTTGATGCCGGTCAATTATGTAATGTGTGTACACTCAACTCACATGATATTACAGAATTTACTTTACTATTTTTACGGAAAAACTCACTTTCTACATATGCCACGTACAAATAATGATCCTTTTCTATATCAATTTCTTCTCAATTTTTAATTAATAAAATTCATTTCAAAATAGTAATTATCAAATTAAAATAAATTAAATTAGATCGATTTAAATTGTACAAATATTAGTTAGAATTATTTCTATTTTTAAATGTTTTTTTTATTTATTAATAATAATTGGAATTATAAATCATTTCAGAATTTTTCCAAAATTATGACAAAGAAATTAAAATTGTTGGAAAAAATGAACTATTGTTTAACAAAAATACATTATTATTACTTTTTAAAACAGTTTTAAACAACATGACTTGATTTTACTCCAAAAGCTTTTTTTTAAATTATACAAAAAATACTAATTATATTATTATTATTATTATTATTATTATTATTAAATTTAAATTGAAACTTTATTTTAAAAAATAAATTATTACTAAAAAAATAATTGCTGGACGAAAATTATTAGTTTAGTAAACGGTTTAATTATTATAACAATTGTCAATAATAATTAGTGCAAATAGTACTGACAATGCAAAATAATAATTAGTGGAAATTTTTTTAAAAATAAAATGTAATAATTAGTAATTACTAATTAGTGACAATAGTAGCAATAAACAAATAATAATTAGAGAAATAATTATTTACCATAAAAAATAGTAAGTAGGAAAAATACTATTAATAAAAAGTAATAATTATGGAAAATAACATTAATGATTATAAAGTAATAGTGAAGATAATATTTACAACAAAAAATTAATAATTAAGGAAAAAAATTAATAATTAAGGAAAAAAATAATAATAAAAAATAATAGTTAGTAAAAAATAACACTGAAAATTGTATTAACAATAAAAGATAGTAAATAGTGAAGATGATATTAACAACAAATAACTAATAATTAGGAAAATAGTATTAATAAAAATCGATTAAAAAATAATAGTTAGTAAAAAAAAATAGTGCAAGTACTATCAACAATAAAGAATAATTATGGGATAAAATAATAAAAAGAATAACAAATAATAATTATTGAAAATAAAAATACAAAAGAAAATTGTTTTCATTAAAAATAATATGCAGGGAAAATTGATATTAATAATAAATTTAGTAAAAATAGTAAAAGCGACAAAAAGTGATAATTAGTGTAAATAAAAAAAAACAAAAAATAATTATTAGTGACAATATTGGAACGGGAAAAATAATTAGTAAAAATACCATTAACAATACAAATATATAATTGGTAAAATACTATTAAACTATAAAAAAATAATATTAATTAGTAAAAATAAAATTGAAAAATAAAATTGAAAATTAAAATTGGAAATTAAAATTAAAAATTAAAATTAAAAATTAAAATTAAAAATTAAAATTGAAAATTGGTAAACTACTTCTATTAAACAATAGAAAATAATAATCAGTGAAAATATTAATTTTTCTAATTGAAAATTATTATTGTTAATAATACTCTCAGTGAAAATGCTAATTGTTGCATTAAAATTGCTAAGTACTAGTAAAACTACAAGTCTCTATAGTATAAAAACAATAAAAACTGATTTTACACCATAATAATATTTGTGCAAAAAAAATTTCCTTGAATTTATTGTAATACCATTTTCTCTATTAAAACTTAATAACAGCATTAAAAATTGATTCCTAAAAGAATTAAAAAAAAAAAATTCCAAATATCAACCTCCTTTACATAATTTTTAATTCCAATTCGTTCACGTAATCTCAATACACGTTATTTAACGAAAATTTATGCTTTTTAGAGAAAAATTCTTCTTTGAATCAAATAGTTTCGTCTCTCTCATTCAGATGTCACCATAATCGATGGCGCAATATTCATAAAGTATTTCGACATTTTTTTTAAGACGAGCACAATTTCGAGTCATAGTAAAAAATATAGTTTGTATGTATGTATTTAGTTTGCATAATTATTGAAATATTTTGAATGATTCTCATTTTTCTTTTTGTTATTGTCATTTTAATTTAGGTTCACAACTGTTTTATACTTTTATTACACATTTTACATTCCTTTTTAGCCTTCAATTTCAAATTTTTCTCTATAGATATAAAAAAAAGTGTATATATATAGGTATAGAAATGACTATTATTACTATTATTTTTTATTGCCTTAACAGTCCGTTCATTTCTGTATTTTTAATGTAACAACTATTTTCATCCTCTGAATCCATAAAATATCCACTTGACGAGAATTTTTATACGCTTTGAATTGTAAAAAAAATTATTTTTCCCGCCATTACTGCGTCACTTTACTTTTACGTATTGTCCTCGTTTTCTGTAATTCATTCGCAATTCTTCTTCGGAAAATTTTTATATTTCCATTTTCTTTCTTTCTTTTAAACTTATGGCATTTCTCAAATTCATTGAAGTTTTATTGGAGTTAATGTAGAATTTTATTTTTATAAACAATTTTTTTATGAAAAAAATATTTTATTTTTTGTGCATAAAAATATGGAAGAATTGTTCTTTTGATAATATTTTTCATGATAGGTAATAGTAAATTTTTTCTTTTTTTTTGATAAAATCAGTTTTGATAAATTTAAAATTTTTTTAAGTTACTAAAAGAATTGAAAAAAATGTTTTAAAACATAGGTAAACAAAATTTAAAAAATTAGAACAAAAAAATAAAAAAACGGAAAAAAAATGAAAAATAAGGATAAAATGTAAGAAATTGGGGCAAAGTGCAAAAAATAGAGACGAAGAATAAAAAATACAGATAAAAAATGAAAAATGGAGACGAAAAATAAAAAATTTAGGAAAAAAACAAAAAAAATTCAAAGGAAGAATAGAAAATACAGACAAAAAAAAAAATGAAAAATGGAGACGAAAAATAAAAAAGAATAGGAACAGAAAAAAAAATTCTGACGAAGAATATAGAAAATAGGGTTAAAAATAAAAAAATGGTGACGAATAAAAAAAAATAGAAACAGAATAGAAAAAATGCAAACAAAAAATAAAAAATAACAAACAAAAAATAAACAAATTCCAAAGAATAATAGAAAATGAGGACAAAAATAAAAAATTCAGACAATTAATTTAAAATATAAACAAAAAATAAAAAAATACAAGCTAAGAATAAAAAATATAGACAAAAAATAAAAATAGGGGCAAAAAATAAAAAAAAAAATAAGAATAAAATAAAAAAATACGAACAACAAAAAAGTAGGACAAAAAGTTAAAAATAAAGACGCAAAATAAAAATTAAAAACGAAAAATAATAAATAGTGTCAGGGTTGCCACAAAAATTTAATTTTTTTTCCCTGACCTTTCCTTGATTTCCAGACAAAATTTTGAATTTTTCCCTGACCATAAATTTTTCTTTTGAATTATTATTTTCTAAAATTTAAAAACAAATTCTAATAATTTATGATAAAGTTCTTTGGAGAATTTTCAAATTCATTTGTTTACAATTAATTTCTTCGAAATTTTGACTATTTGAAAATTCTTCAATTAAATATACATTAGAAAATAAAAGCTTAAAATAATTTTAAAAAATTGCGATTAACCTTTTTGAAAAAAAAATAGTTTCATAGAATTTTTAATTAAAAGTATGAAAAATTCAAATTTTCAAAGATTTTAATTTGAATCCTTTACAAAATTCAATTATTTCTTAAAAATTGCAATTATTAGTAACTTCTCAAAACTGAAATCTAAAACTTTATATGAAATTAATTTTTAAATCAATTTTTATTAGAAAATTCTAGGAGAATTTAATTATTTAAATACAAATGTAAATAATTATATAGAATTTGATCAACAAATTTTTAAATAATTGAACTTTTTCGAAAAATTTTAATAAAATTTTTATTAATAATTACATTTTTTGAAGAATTTGATTAAAATTTTATTAAATTAAAAATAATTGAAATTTTGCAATGAGTTTTATTATTTATGAAAATAATTGAGTTATTGCGAAGAATTTTATAAAAAAAAAAGTTTACAAAATTAGTTTTTTTCGAAAAAATGTTTGCAAATTCTATTTTTAATAATTAAATTCCTGTGAAATTTTCATTATTTTAGAAGATAATTAAATATTCGTTTAGAACTTTGGCAAAAATTGTTTTTAAATAATTGAATTCTTTTGAGAAATTTTATTAAAATTGTAGAATATTAAAAATCATTGAATTAAGAAAAATTTGTGAAAAAATTGGAATTAGGACAAGAATTTTTGTTGACATTTTATAAAAATAATTAATAAATAGAAAAATGGAAAAATAAAAAAATGAAGACAAAAAGTAAAAAATATTTATTCAAAAAGTAAGAATAAATGGATACAAATAGAAAGAGTAAACAAATAAATAATAATGATAATAATGATAGTAATAATAATAATGATATTTAAAAAAAACAAAAGACAAAAATCACAAAATAATAATGATAATAATGATGATAATAATAACAGTAAGAATAATAGTAATAAAAATACTAGTAATAATAGTAATAATAATAATAATAATAATAATAATAATAATAATAATAATGATAATAATGATGATAATAATAACAGTAAGAATAATAGTAATAAAAATACTTGTAATAATAGTAATAATAATAATAATAATAATAATAATAATAATAATAATAATAATAAATAATAAGTAAATATACTTAAAAAAATAAGTCACAAAGAAACAATTAAAACTCGTTACTTGTCAGAAAAACGTACAATAAATTTTTTCTACTATTACAAGCCAAAAATTAAAAAACTTACGACTGTTTTTGCTTTATTAGAATTTCAATGTTTATACTGTTCATAGGGAAAAAAATATTTCCAAAATCTCTTTCCCCCTCTCTCTCTCTCTCACTTTCTCTCTGTGATAATAATATTTTTTATGTTCAGAATAAATTTCATTTTAAGTGATAGCAATTTATATGGTGTGCACCTCTCTTTTTTTGATATTGAGGTTTGAAATATACATTTGTTTCCATTCTTCCCTCTCTCCGCGCTTTTATTTTCACGTCACTCTTGCTCGATCGAGGGAAACTTCCCCTAGGAGTTGTGTTGTTTCCATTCTCGCGAGCGTGTAACACGTGTGTTTTCCCCAAGACCGCCCCGACGCTACTGTCGGCCAACTCCAGCTGCTTTAAGCGCGATCAATACGTTTCAGATAGTTGAGATGAGAGGAAGTTGTTGTACATATATTTTCTAGATAATAAATCCATTCAATGGACATTTTTTATGTTAAAAAAAAAAATATCAATGTTTATAATAAATCTATTGTGTAAAATTAGGTATAATTGTTATTTAATGGAATAGAGGTGATATTGGAAAAATAAATTGTGGACAATTTTCTCTGTTTCAAATAAGCTTGTTCGATTCCCTCTGTAAAATGCGATTGGCATATATGAATAGAGTGCGTACAATCGAATTGCGAGCCAAACCGGATATTTCCGATGCGCCGGCGCACCTTTCCGGGAGTTATTCAAATTTTGTTTTGTTTTTTTTTTCTTTCTTTTTTTTTGTTGATAATGTGAGGAATGTTATTGCACTCTATCAAGCGAGACGTTTTAATTTCGAGGTGAATTTTTTTTTTGATAGTTATTCGGAATTTGACACTGAAAAAAAATAGATTACTTTTCGAGAAGTTTAGGAAATAATTGGGAAAAGTGAAAAAAATATAAATAAGAAATGGAATAGACGAAAAAAAAATATAAATAAGAAATATAAATATGAAAAATAGTATATAAAATACAAAAAAAATAGAAAGAAATTAAAAAATGTATAAATAAGAAAAAGAAATATAAAAAAGGTTAAGAAATAAAAAAATTAATAAATTAGAAACAGAAAACATAGAGGAAAGAAAATAAATAAGAAATGAAAAAATTGAAAAATAGAAGAAAGAAAGAAAATAAAAAAATTTTAATAAAAAATAGAAATAAGAATGAAAATAGAAATGAGAAACCTAGAAAAGAAAAAAAAAGAAAAGAATGTATTTAAGAAATAGAAAAACATGAAAAAGACAAAAAATTGAAAAAATAGTAATAAGAAATAGAAATAAGAATAAAAATAGAATTGAGAAATAGAAAAGAAAGAGAAGAGAAAGAAATATTAATAAAAAGTAAAAAAGAGGGAAAAAAGAAAAGAATTTAAATATATAAGAAATAGAAAAATCAGGAAGTCGATTACGTAATTTCATTTTGACTTTCTTTTTCACTTTCATTTTCACTTTCACTTTCGTAGATTTTTATTTTCATTTTCACTGTCACTTTGACAAATTTTCATTTTCACTTCAACAGATTTTAATTTTCTCACTTTGAAATTTTTCAATTCTATTATTTCAAGATAATTGAATTTTTTAATTTGAATTTTTGAATTTTTGAAAATTTTTGAAACAATTGAAATTTCTTTACATTCTATTAAAAATAATTAAATTCTTTTAAAGAATTTTATTTAAATTTTTCGAAAATAATCAAGGGAAGTTAGTTACCGTAATTATAATTTTATTTTTAAAAATTTCTTCGTAATATATTTAATTATTTTCATAAATATTAAAACTTATTGCAGAATTTCAATTATTTTTAATACAATTTTAATTGAATTCCTCGAAAAATGTAATTATTCTTTAAAAATTGATTAAAATTCGTTAAAAGAATTTAATTATTTCCATAAAAAATAGCAAGATTCTTCAGATTATCCATTCTTACTTTGATTGAGTTTTATTTTCATTTTTTACTTTAATATATTTTTATTTTTATTTTGAAAGAGAAATTAAAAAGTGTAAATAAAAATGTATTAAAGTACAAGTGAAAGTAGGAATTAAATAACATAATCGACCCCTTGTTAAAATGAAAGTGAAAATGAATGTAAAAGTAGAATTTAATTTTATAATAAGTAAAAATGAATATCTATCAAAGTGAAAGTTAAAGTAAAAATTAAACTAAAAATCTTGCAAGATGAGTGTGAATAAGAATAAAATGAATGAACGAATAAATAAAAAAAAAAATGAAAGTAAAAGTGAAAATGAAAGTAAAAATGAAAATGAAAGTAAAAATGAAAATGAAATTAAATAATCAATCCCCAAAAGAAAAGAAATAAGAAAAGGAAAAATAGAGGATAGAGAGAAATAGAAAAAAGAAAAAAATGCTAATAGGAAATAGAAAAAAAATCATCAAGAAATTTTTTCACTTCTTTTCATTAAAAAACTAAAATTTTGTTAAATATTACATTTTGTCAAATTAAAATTATGCAGATAGAAAATTTATTTACTTTGCATTATTTTTATTTATGAATCACAATTTTTTTTTAACAAAATTATTATTTTGTTTTAGAAAAAGAAGAAAAATATTTGCACAATTCCTATTTTTAATCTTATTTTTGGAACAGGATTTTTCACAGGAATTAAAACATTCAAAAATTTAAAATTCAAACCTTTTTTAAATTAAACAACTTATAAAAGTATTTTTTTAAATCATGAAGATATCGATTGCTCCGAGTCGAAGACTCGGAGTGATCGATTTCTTCATGTTTTATAATAATTAAAGTTTAAAGATGACCATGAGATGAAATCATTTTTTTATATTATAAGAATATTGTTATTGTAACTTCATCAAAATTAGTTTTATCATTTTCATTCAATTATTATTTTCTAGAATTTTAAATTATTTTTTATGAAAATAATTGAATTCCTTAAAAAATGTTATTATTTATAAAAATAATTGAATTCCTGTGAAATTTTTATTATTTATGAAAATAATTAAATGTTTGCATACAATTTTATTAAAAAAATTTTAAATAATTGAATTCATTTTGGGAAATTTTATAAAAATAGTAGATATTGAAAATCATTGAAATTAGAAAAATGCATTTTATTTTTGAAAATAATTGAAATTAGGACAAGAAATTTTTTGACATTTATGAAAATAATATTGAACTTTGGAGAAGAATTATGTTATTTATAAAGATAATTGGGATTTTTACGAGAATTTTTTTCAAATTTTGAACATAGTTGAATTTTATATTATTTTTTTAAATAATTGAATTTCTGCAATTATTTGTAATTTCTCAAAAATTGAATTTTTTTTAGTGTTTTTAACAAAAGTTTTAATTAGAAAATTTTTAAATTCTATTATTTTTAAAATTGCTAATTTTATTTAAAAAAGGCAGTAAGAAGAATTGTTGCTAGTACATATTTAATATAATAATTAATATTTTATATTAATTTTAGTTTGTGAAGCTTCACTAATATATATTTAATGTTAATTTAAAATAGCGATTAAACAATAAACATAATTAATGATTAATATTTAATATTAATTTAAATTAGTGGTTAAATAATAAAATTAAAGATATTTTTATTAAAGCATAATCTTTTCAGGAAAAGAAAAATAGCAGAAATTTTCGGTACTTTATATACGTTTCATTCTCTTTTTCTTTTTTAAATTTTATTTTCACCTTATATATGAGAGAAAATGTTTAAAATGTAAGACAATTATTGACTCTCTGTGTTATTCAAATAATGAAGAAAAAGTATAAAATGATAAAATGAATATTATGAAAATACCTTGAATGTTATTTTAAACAATTTTTGAAATGAATTCTTTGAAAATTTTTGTTTTATATAAAACCTTGGGGACATTTGAGAATTTTTATGGGAAATTCCAAACAAGATAGAGGATTAAAAAGTTATTCCTTTTTTCTTTTCTTACTAAAATTCATGATGTCATGAGTGATGACCTTGCCACGATGATACTCACAATAGTCTTTTCCTATCACACAGTAGTGACTTGATAAAATAAATCTACTGATATATGTATTTTCTACAAAATATATATAATCATGTTCTGTATAGTGTGTTTGTCTAGATTATTTCTGTTTTAAAATTTTTTTTTTTATAAATTTTTATATTTTCTATAAAATGTTATAGTAAAATAAAAAAATAATTATCGACTACATAGTACTCGCGACTACCAATATTGTACATCCAGAAAAAATAAATATACTTTTCTTAGAAACTAATAAACTTTTTATTCGTTTCAAGAAAATTTTATTTACACAATATATTTATAATAAATTTTAATAATTTTTCTAAATTAATAATAAACTTTTCCCTGGATGTAAAAAACTATGGAGGTTAAAATAAAATTGTTAGAACTATTCAGGTTAAAACGTTAAAATAGTTAATAAGTTAAATAATTTTTATTTACCGAACAAATAATACAGTTATTTTATTATTTTTATAAATTATAAATATATAAAATTATTTTATTATTTTTATAAATTATAAATTTATAAAATTATAAATTTTTAAAAATATAATAACATTATATTATTATTATGATTATCAATCTCAAATGTCCGCAAGACTTTAAAAATATTTCCAAAAACGATTCATTTAAAAATTATTATCAATGGAAAAATTGAAACTCTAAAGTTTAATGTTAATAATAATTAATAATTATTATTAACATTGAACTTTATAGTTTAAATTAAATTATTAATACCCATTTTAAATATTACATTTTAAATTATATGAATTTTAACATTAAGTTTAAAATATTAAATTTTATTAATATTAAATTTTTTAATTGCAGGTAATTTCGAAAATGGAAATTGGAGTGGCAGAGGAAGAGAAGTTCTCCACCTTCATCATCTCCCACTTTTACATGACAGTCAATGGCGAGGATCACTTCTGTAAGCGGCGTGGGTAAGTAAAATTATTGCGAAATTTGAAAATTATTTTTAGATATAATTATATAATTATAAATCATAAAATAATTGTAAATTGTAAAATATAATTATAAATTATGAAAAAATATTTTATATTTTTTACATCGCGTGTCTCGTTCGATCACGAGTTTCTAAATTCACTCCTAATTACCCTCAATTTAATATTTTTATTCAAAAAAATTAATGTTTTAGAGTAAGTATAGATTTTATCGAAAATTTTTTCAAAATTAATGACAATAAAAAATATAAAAAAAACGTATTAACAATAACAAACTTGTCCCATTAATAAACGTTAGAAAAAAATTTATTTGATTCAAATAACCGATTACTTGACTATTATCAATTAAATATTTAATTGAATCAAATAATTTTTATTCGAATAGATTTATTCAATTCATAATTGATTTGAATAAAAATCTGGTAAAAACTTCAAATCCAGAATTTATTGGTTTAGATACAAATTATTTCATTTAAATAAAAAATTATTTTATTTTCCGGTTTTTTTTTTCTCATCAAATTTAAATATATTTGATTTCGAACATAAATAAATCTACAAATGGCTTCCAAATTTTTTATTAGAGTTTTTCTGAATAATTAAATTTTTTTGACATTTTTTTTTTAATTTTTTGAAAATAATATTTTTTTAATAATTTTAATTAAAAATTTGGAAAATAATTGAATTAAACAAAGAATATTTTCAATTTTTTAAAATAATCTTGTCTGTTCATAATTATAATTGAAAATTTGATTAATTAATTCAATTTTATTAAAATTTATTGATACTAATTGAATTTCTGCAAAGAATTTTACTATTTATAAAAGTAATTGAATCCTTACAAAGAATGTTGTTATTTATATAATTAAATTGTTTGCGTAGAATTTTATTAAAATTTTCGAAAATAATTGAATTGTGGAGAACAATTTAATTTTTTATCAAGATAATTGAAATTTTGAGAGATTAAAAAAAATTTTTAAACATAATTGAATTTCTGCGAAGAATTTCATTACTTTTGAAAATAATTGAATTGTTTTTAAGAATTTTATGGAAATTTATAAAAATAATTGAATTTTTGTAAAGAATTTTTTTTTAAAATAATATTCAAAATAATTTTGCTCTTTATGGAAATAATTGAATTATTAAGAAGAATTTTTTTACAGTTTCTAGAAATAATTGAATTCTTTTGACGAATTTTAATAAAATTTTTAAGAATAATTACATTTTTCAAGAAATTTAATTAAAATTGTGTTAAAAATAATTGAAATTTTACAATGAGTTTTACTATTTATGAAAATAATTGAATATATTACGAAGAAATTTTTAAAAATAAAATTATAATTATGGTGATTAACTTCCCTTGATTATTTTCGAAAAATTTAAATAAAATTCTTTAAAAGAATTTAATTATTTTTAACAGAATGTAAAGAAATTTCAATTATTTCAAAATTTTTCAATTATTTGTTTATTAAAATTCAATTATCTTGTAACAATAGAATTGAAAAATTTCAAAAGTCTTCTTTTTCAGAATTTTCATAAAAACTTTGCGAAAATTCAATTTTATTAAAAAAATTTAAGTGTGCATCTTTTTTAAAAGTAACTAATAAAAATTTTAATTATTAATCTTCGCACTAAGAAACATGAATACCTTAGAATGTGACTCTTTATAAAATTCAATTATTTATCAATTATTAAATTAAAATACTTTAAAAATTCGATTTGTTAAATAGTTTTTAATGAAATTCTTTAACAAATTTAATTATTTTCAGTTGAATTTCACAAAATTTCTGTTAATTCGATAATTTTTTTAAAAATTTATTTACATACTATATTAATTTGTATCAATGACTGCTTTTTTACTTTCAAATTAATTATTTTTAACAAATTAAAATTTAGAGAGGAGTATAAATATTTATAAAAATTGAAATAAAAAGCGATTTTTTAAAAACAAATTACAATAATCAAACTTTTTTAATTTGGTGAAAAATTCACGGTTTGACATAAAATTCCTGGCTTATTCCCGGTTTTTCCTCGATTAGTAGACACCCTGTAAAGAAATTTTTTTTAGTAAAAAAAAATTGTTCCCTGATTATCAAAGTTTGTTAACACGTTCTTTGGGAATGATCGAAATGTTTTAAAAAAGTCGAAACAAAGAAATTTTTAGTCTTCCAAAAAGAAAGGTTATTTCCTTTCATAATTGAATTAAAAAGAAAAAGAAATTTCTCTTTACAAATATCTCTATGGAATATCTGAAATATCTCCCGCATGGACGATATTTCTTCCTAAGGTTATGAGAAAAAATTCTTCCCTGAGATTCCAGTTTAAATATTTTCCTTAAAGGAATGGGATCTTCATATCCTTCTCGCGCAGCATTATTTTAATATTTCTTTTTTTTCATTGTTTTCCTTTTTTTTCCATATATATACTTTATTTATAAACATTATAGTAGTGTATCCGTAATCTATTATTAGCGATGGAATGTCAGACGTGCAAACCACTATTTCCCGCTCAAATACAAGTTTATTATCGCAAGATAATAACGCTCTGACGTTATTAGTCTCTATACTCCAGTATCTTGAATCAAATTGATAATTGGAAAAATAATATACCGATAAATTTCATTTTGATATTAAAAAAAGCATATTTGCAAAAAAAAAAAAAATCAGAAAAACGTTAACGAACGAATGTTTGTTAACGTTTTTTCTGATTTTTTTTTGTTGCGAAACGAAAAAATTAATGTATGGGCATATTTCGAGTTTTCTTCCCTGTAATTAAAAATTTGTTGATGCTGTAAAAATAGTATTGTGTATAAAATTTGTTTTCTTTTTTTTTGGAGAAATATTAATTTTAATAGCTTTCAATTTATAGTTCATTTAGGAGCAGTAAATGATTTGTATATAAAAAATTGTCGTTATGGTGATAATGTACACTTGAGCCGTTAATGTCTTAGCATTAATCGTTGTTGGATATGGGTAAGAAGGAATTTAATGTTGTTTTAATGTGCTTTCCTAGGGTTTTATCGTTGTATCGTGTAACTTTGAAGTACCGCAGCGATGAATTTGTAGAGTATATTTTTAGAATCAATTTATCATATAAACTTTTGTGTCATAAATGAATGTTGTTTCGATATTGTCTCTATGTTGTCTATAATAGTAATCGTAGGAGTCGCAATAATTATCGACATAATCATTTCTAATGTCGTCAATGTATTTAGAAACACTATGCATTTTGTGTCACGCGAATCTTCAATCACTTTTGTAGTATAGCAATTATTCCAATAAAACAAAGGCAAACGATAATTTTTAATTTAAAGAAAGGTTTTGACCTTCAAAACGTCAACAGTTATATTGCTGAAGGTCGAAACCACCCCTTTAAATTAAAAATGTATTATTCTTGTTCCAATTTAGACACTAAAAGATACTTTTTTTTTGAGAATTTACACAAATTCAAAATTAGCTGAAAGTTGGAAAAAAATAAGATATAATAATAATATAAGAAAACAAAAATAAAATAAGAATATTTTGAAATTAAAAAATAAAAAACAGACAAAAAATTCGTATAGAAGTAAAAAATTTGGAGGGGAATTTTTTGTTTGATAGGTGTAACGAAACCGTTAAGTAACCGGTTAAGAGTAAAAGACGCGATTGGTATTTATAATGAAGGAATAACAGGATGGACCATAGGCGCACCTTACAATGTAACGTCATATTGCCACCTTGAATGGCTTACATAATAATTGCCACTGTGCAAATACTGAGGTAGATATATTGTCTGGGTCATAGGTGTGCACAGCTGAATACGTAGGTGTCGTTTAATAATACACGAGGACCAGCCCTCATAAAAACGACCTTTCATAGCGCCAATCATTTTAAAAGCAACGCCTCGGCCTTGAAGTACAAGTCCTTAATTATCCTTAACACATTTACACTGAATCTTTTGTTCTCATATATACAATTTACATGTGTGTGCATACTCCTAGGAATAATAATGATGCCAATATCGTAAATTGTTCGATAATTGATCCTTTCCTTTTTTATGAATTTAATTTTTCTATACGCTAAATTGCTTATTGAATGAATTAGTTTTTTAATATATAGTTATCGAATTAACAGAAATTTTGTGAAATTCAACTGAAAATAATTAAATTTGTTAAAGAGAATTTCATTAAAAACTTTTTAACAAATCGAATTTTCAAAGTATTTTAATTTAATAACTATAGCAACAATTCGGGCGCTAAAGCGCGCGGCTAACTTCTTACTACCTTTTTTTAAAAATAAAATTAGCAATTTTAAAAATAATAGAATTTAAAAATTTTCTAATTTAAATTTTTGTTGAAAACACTAAAAAAATTAAATTTTGGAGACATTACAAATAATTGCAGAAATTCAATTATTTAAAAAAAAAATAAAATTCAACTATGTTCAAAATTTGAAAAAAAAATTCTCGTGAAAATCCCAATTATCTTTATAAATAACAAAATTCTTCTCTAAACTTCAATTATTTTCATAAATGTCAAAAAAAAAATTCTTGTCCTGATTTCAATTATTTTCAAAAATAAAATGCATTTTTCTAATTTCAATGATTTTCAATATCTACAATTTTAATAAAATTTCATAAAACGAATTCAATTATTTAAAAAGATTTTAATAAAATCGTATGTAAACATTTAATTATTTTCATAAATAATAAAAATTTCATAGGAATTCAATTATTTTTATAAATAACTAGCCAAACTATCCGCGCGCAAGCGCGCGGGAATGTTGTATGGGGCTGCTTATTTTAAACAATTTAAAAAATTTTTAAAGAAATAATTATTATAACCTAACAAAGAGATTTAACTAACTAAAATTCAAATAATTTCACTCAATGGTCTCAATTTAAATAGAATTTACATTACTAGACTTAAACTATGGCTAGAACAATTACAATTAGTATCTGGGTCATCTTTTGCATTGCTTATTTTATAAAGCCATTTTAAATTAAATACTTTTTAAAGAAATAATAATTATTACACACTGAAAAAAGTTTTACTTGAAATAGCGATAAGTTTCTCTAGAATAACGAAAGTATTAATTGAAGCACTAAATAATTTCGCTACTAAAGTGAAATCTGTAGTTCATCCAGCTAAATATTTTTTGCCGTGCATAACGAAAAAAGAATTAAATTAACATCAGATTTTCTACATTAAAAAAAACGAATTCAAATAGAAATAATTAATCATTTTACAACTTAACCAAATTCACCCCAGAAATCACTGAATTCGATAATTTAGAAGAAAGTCAGACAAAAGCAGGGTTCCTACAGAATCTGGAAATCAGGGAAATCATGGAAAAGGTCTGGAATTTTTAAAAGTTTCTAAATTTTTTCAGTTTTCCATTTTTTCTCTTGAATAAAAATTGAAAATATAAAAAAGCTAAATGGCATAAAAGAAAAGAAAAAATAAAGAATTTTAAGAAATTCGATTTTTCGGATTTTTGATAATTTTTGATAATTTTAGATTTTTTACAAAAGAGTCGAGACAATTTAATAAGTAAAGTATTTTCCAAAAGCACAAAAATAATGAAGCTAAATCCCATAAAAGAGAAGAAAAAATGTTGAATTTTAAGAAAATCAAATTTTTTAATTTTTTCGAATTTTTGATAATTTTAGATTTTTTACCAAAGAGTCGAGACTATTAAATATGTAAAGTATTTTCCAAAAGCACAAAAATAATGAAGCTAAATCCCATAAAAGAGAAGAAAAAATGTTGAATTTTAAGAAAATCAAATTTTTTAATTTTTTCGAATTTTTGATAATTTTAGATTTTTTACCAAAGAGTCGAGACTATTAAATATGTAAAGTATTTTCCAAAAGCACAAAAATAATAAAGCTGATTCCCATAAAAGAGAAGAAAAAATGTTGAATTTTAAGAAAATCAAATTTTTTAATTTTTTCGAATTTTTGATAATTTTAGATTTTTTACCAAAGAGTCGAGACTATTAAATATGTAAAGTATTTTCCAAAAGCACAAAAATAATAAAGCTGATTCCCATAAAAGAGAAGAAAAAATGTTGAATTTTAAGAAAATCAAATTTTTTAATTTTTTCGAATTTTTGATAATTTTAGATTTTTTACCAAAGAGTCGAGACTATTAAATATGTAAAGTATTTTCCAAAAGCACAAAAATAATGAAGCTAAATCCCATAAAAGAGAAGAAAAAATGTTGAATTTTAAGAAAATCAAATTTTTTAATTTTTTCGAATTTTTGATAATTTTAGATTTTTTACCAAAGAGTCGAGACTATTAAATATGTAAAGTATTTTCCAAAAGCACAAAAATAATAAAGCTGATTCCCATAAAAGAGAAGAAAAAATGTTGAATTTTAAGAAAATCAAATTTTTGAATTTTTTCGAATTTTTGATAATTTTAGATTTCTTACCAAAGAGTCGAGAGTATTAAATAAGTAAAGTATTTTCCAAAAGCACAAAAATAATGAAGCTAAATCCCATAAAAGAGAGGGAAAAATGTTGAATTTTAAGAAAAACGGATTTTTGAAATTTTTTGAATTTTCGATAATTTTAGATTTTTTACCAAAGAGTCGAGACAATTTAATAAGTAAAGTATTTTCCACATTAAAAAGTTTGACATTAAAAAATATATAAAAAATGCCAATACTTAACCCACAAAATTAAATTTTCAAAACAAACAAATGAATGCAGATAATTTGCTAACGGAAAGGAAACTTACGATTATTATAATGTATGTATATGTATATGTATATTTCTATTTTCTATCAAAACGTATAAAAAACAAAAGAATAACTATAACTAACTTCAAGTGTGGACAGAGATCCGGAAATCTGGAATCACGACGATTATTATATATAATAAAGTTTTTTTAAGGAATTCAGTTATTTTCATAAAAAATAATTTAAAATTCTAGAAAATAATAATTGAATTAAAATGATGAAAATAATTTTGATGAAGTTACAGTAACAATATTTTTATAATATAAAATAATGATTTTATCTCTCGATCATCTTTAATTATTATAAAACACGAAGAAATCGATCACTCCGAGTCATCGACTCGGAGCAATCGATATCTTCATGTTTTATAAAAATACTTTTATAAGTTGTTTAATTTAAAAATGGTTTGAATTTGAAATTTATGAATGTCTTAATTTCTGTGGAAAATCCTGTTTTGAAAATAAGATTAAAAATAGGAATTTTGCAAATATTTTTCTTCTTTTTCTAAAACAAAATAATAATTTTGTTTAAAAAATTGTGATTCATAAACAAAAATAATGCAAAATAAATAAATTTTTTATTTCTTAATCACTGTTGTTTAACAATTTTCAATTTTTGTTTAGAAGTAAAGAACAAAAATCTACATAATTTCAATTTGCCAAAAAATAATATTTAACAAAATTTTAGTCTTTTAATGAAAAGAAGTGAAAACAATTTTGATGATTTCTATTTGTCATTACAATTTTGAATTAATTATAAAATAAATATAATTATAACATAATAAAATAATATACAATCTATTTAAAGATAACAAAAAACAAAAGTATAAACAAAAGACAACTTCAGAGTGTGAGGGACAGAAAAAGTGAATGAATGAAAGAACATTCAAATTATTATATTATATATTAATTAATTAATTAATTTTAATCAATTAATTCGTCTTTCTTATTGCGAAGATTAATAATTAAAATTTTTATTAGTTAATTTTAAAAAAATGCATACTTAAAATTTCTTAATAAAATAAAATTTTTGCAAAGTTTTAATAAAAATTTTGAAAAATAAAATTTTTTAAATTTTTCAATTCTACTGTTTCAAGATAATTGAATTTTTATAAACGAATAATTGAAAATTTTTGAAATAATTGAAATTTCTTTACATTCTATTAAAAATAATAAAATTCTTTTAAAGAATTTTATTTAAATTTTTCAAAAATTATCAAGGGAAGTTAGTCACCGTAACTATAATTTTATTTTTAAAAATTTCTTCGCAATATATTCAATTATTTTCATAAATAGTAGAACTCATTGAAGAATTTCAATTATTTTTAATACAATTTGAATCGAATTCCTCGAAAAATGTAATTATTCTTTAAAATTTTATTAAAATTCTAAATTCGTCGAAAGAATTCAATTATTTCTAGAAACTGTAAAAAAAATTCTTCTCCATAATTCAATTATTTCCATAAATAGCAAAATTCTTTTGAATATTATTTAAAAAAAAATTCTTCACAAGAATTCAATTATTTTTATAAATTTCCATAAAATTCTAAAAAACAATTCAATTATTTTCAAAAGTAATAAAATTCTTCGCAGAAATTCAATTATGTTAAAAATTTTTTTTTAATCTCTCAAAATTTCAATTATCTTTATAAATAATTAAATTGTTCTCCACAATTCAATTATTTTTAAAAATTTTAATAAAATTCTACGCAAACATTTAATTATATAAATAACAACATTCTTTGTAAGGATTCAATTGCTTTTATAAATAGTAAAATTCTTTGCAGAAATTCAATTAGTATCAATAAATTTTAATAAAATTGAATTAATTAATCAAATTTTCAATTATAATTATGAACAGACAAGATTATTTTAAAAAATTGAAAATATTCTTTGTTTAATTCAATTATTTTCCAAATTTTCAATTAAAATTATTAAAAAAAACATTATTTTCAAAAAATTTAAAGAAACTCGTCAAAAGAATGTAATTATTCATAAAAATTAATAGAAATTTTTGAAGCCATTTGTAGATTTATTTATGCTCGTAATGAAATAAATTTAATAATAATAATAAAATGGTAATAAAAATAACACTTATAGAAATAATAATGATATAAATAATATAAGGTCAATTCTATCACTCGTCATATTAATATTGTATTACCTAATAATAATATTAATAACAATAGTGATTTTTATAAAAATTCCATTATATTTACCCATTTCGTGACTCGTATCCTGAAGTTGATGCCCGTTTACGCGCATCGTCGAAACCAGAATTTTCTTCTCATAATTTGAAGACCATGCACTTTTCTCCTCTTCCTGAAATTAAATAATTTCAATGTTAAAAATTTGGTTCAAATAATCACATAACTTTTTGATTTTATTTCTTTTCTATTTATTTGAAATATTAAATCAAGGGCTTATTTGATTTATTTCTATTTTTACTTGAACTATTTTTTATTTCTCACACTCTTATGAATTTTGAATTTCGCGCCATTATCATTCGCTAATATTTTGAATTCTTGCAAAAAAATTTTATGAAAGAATTTGAAAATTATTAAATTCCCGCAAAGAATTTTATTATTTACTACAATAATTGAATTCTTGACAAGAAAAATCGAAATAATTTGCAATTTATACTAAAAATGTGATATTTTGTTGCAATATTTGGAAAAAAAAGTCGAAAAAGTCGCATTTTTTGAAAATAGTGGAAAAAAGTCGAAAAAGTCATAATATCCGAGACAGGATATTTAAAAAAAACATTTGCCCTATTCTCTAACAAGAATATACCTTTGAAAAATATTCTTGTTTCTTTTCGAATAATGAATAACGACAAAAGGTAGATGTAGATTTTTCCTTTAGGAAAAAAAAAATATATGATAATGGGAGAGGGAATATTTTCTATTTCGCCTATATAGAAGAGAATTTTTTCCTTCATTTCGCTCGAAGGCGACAAGGCGAAACGCAAAACCGGTAAGCATTGACCTGGCAGCAGAATCCTGCCTTATTGGTCCAAGTCAAACCCCACGGAGCTTATTTTACTCCCAACGTGTATAAATGTGTATGTGTGTGCAATCTCCGTAACGCCATAAATGAATGTAGATTTTTGTATATTGTGAACGGGCCCAACATGATGAAAAAAGATTCGTTATGACAGTTTGCTAAATCTTCTGGAAACACACTTTATATAAATCACCACACCAACATTCCTTTTTTACTTTTACGTTTCAAAATATTTGCAAAAAAAAAAAAAAATTTACTGTTTTATTTTTGTGTCTAAAAATATTTTAAGAAGAAAATAATTTACTGTTTTTTTTGAGTCTAAAAATATTTTAAAAAGAAAATAATTTACTGTTTTATTTTGGTGTCTAAAAATAGTTTTTAAAAAATAATTTACAATCTATCAGCGCACTCAGAATAATATTTTACTTAAACCAAATATAATTTACTTGAGTCAAATAAAAACTGTATATTTGTCACAGAGACTACTAAATTATTTTTTTGTCCCAAATACAAAATTTTTATTTAGCAAAATATATTTCTTATTTTGAACTAAATAAAATTTACTTGAATCAAACAAATATAAAAAATTATTTATTTCTGGTATAAAACAATAATTTTAGTCAAATAAAATTTTTTTGAACCAAATAAAATTAATTCAAAACAAATAAAATTGGTTTAAATCAAATAATTTATTTGGCTCTGAGACAAATGCTCAAATATTTGAGCATTTGACTCAAATATTTTCTATTTGTTTCAAATAAATTTTATTTGTGCCGAATAAAATTTTTATTTAAGACAAATAAATTTCTATTTGACTCTGAGATCTAAAAAATCAGTTTGAGACTCAATTAATTTATTTAACTGAAATAAATTATATTTGGTTAAAATAAAATTTTTCTCTGGATTATAAATTTCTTCTGAGTGTATGAATAAAATATTTTCGTTTCGAGCAGATTTCATATTCTTTTTTCGTAAAATTCGTTGAAATCTTACACACACAAACTTGAGAGGAAATTAAAAGTGATTTTGAAACGTAATAAAGATGAATGACAAACATTTTTTTCTCCACAGTCGATTTAAGGAGCTCTCTACGAGAATTGAGATTTCCTAATGTCTGATTAACAAATCCGCCTCTAATGACATAATGATCAATTAAGAAACGGTAGATCAGAAAATTAGAGCACTAAAATGAAGTGAAATAAAAGGGAAATTAATGATTTAGAAATTGAATTATTGAAACATGACTCATTAAAAACTTTTCTCTCTTTCTCTGTTCTTGTCATTAATTATTTGGAGAAAATAAGAAAAAATTCACGAAACTATAATATGAATTTATAATTTATTCTATGATCCGTTTTATAAATTGAAATTTCCGGGAGAAAAAAATTGTATCGCTAAAACACTCTCTTTTATTATTCATATTTTTTTTTGCAAAAAGAAAAAAAAGGGAACAGAGTTCCCACGTTTCGGAAATTTCTCATTATTGTCTACTTATATATACAAGTTGGCAAATTTTCTAAAATGATCCCATTTAAGATTTCTTTACTAATTGAGGATGCTTGTAATGTAATTGCAGTGTTTGACAAATATGTTTTTAATGAATGCGGATAAAAATAAAAAATAGTGGAAGTAAAATTTTTGCTATTTGATTCAAAGGATGCTTGGTTATTTTCCTATAATCAAAATTCGCTATTTTTTTTACTAATTCCTAGTTATTTTTGACTAATAATTAGTTAATTTTTGTTAATAATTAGTTCATTATACCAAAAATAATGTTTTTTCCATAGTGGAATTAGTTTTTTGACTAAGAATTAGTTTTTTATACTAGGAATTAGTTTTTTATACTAAAACTATTTTTTTTATTTCGAGAATTAGATTTTTTACTGAAAACTAATTTTTTATATCGAGAATTATTTTTTTATAGCAGAAATGATTTTTTATATTAAAAATTAGTATTTCTACTAGTAATTAGTTTTCTTTTTTACTAATAATGAGTTACTTCTCATAACTAATTAATTTAGTATACCAAGAATTATTTTTTATAATAAAATTAATTTTTTATAATATTGAGAATTAGTTTTTTATATCAGAAATTATTTTTTATAGCGAGAATTATTTTTTTATACCAGAAATTATTTTTTATATTAAAAATTAGTATTTCTACTAATAATTAGTTACTTCTCATAAATAATTAATTTAGTATACCAAGAATTAGTTTTTTATTATAAAACTAATTTTTTATAATATTGAGAATTAGTTTTTTATATCAGAAATTATATTTTATAGCGAGAATTATTTTTTTATACAAGAAATTATTTTTTATATTAAAAATTAGTATTTCTACTAATAATTAGTTACTTCTCATAAATAATTAATATAGTATACCAAGAATTAGTTTTTTATAATAAAACTAATTTTTTATAATATCGAGAATTCGTTTTTTTGCGCCACAAATTACTTTTTGCATTAAAAATTAGTTTTTCTTTAAATAATTAGTTATTTTAAAATTTTTTACTAATAGTTAGTAATTTCCCATTAATAATTAGTTTTTCATACTAAAAATTAATTTTTTTACATCGAAAATTAGTTTTTTATACTAGAAACTAATTTTCTATATCGAGAATTAGTTTTTTAGACCAAAAATTATTTTTTATATTAAAAATTAGTATTTCTAATAATAATTAGTTTTTTTTACTAATAGTTAGTTTACGTCGTGCTAATAATTATTTCATTATACCAAGAAAACAAATAATTAATATTTTTATATTATCCTCAAATTGTAAACGTTTAAATGAACGAATTTTTTTTCTGTTCAAATATATTAAAAAATAAAACTAATAAATTTAATTGTTTATTTCGTTAATAATTAATTGTTCTGAATCATAAAAAAATATTTTCGAATAAAGTTCAAATCTGAACAAAGTATAAAAAAAATTGTTAATTTGAACAGTAAAAAATTAGTGGCCATTTTTTTCAAAACTAATGATAATTATTTTGTTTAGTAAAAATTAGTTACTTTTTTACTATTAATTAGTTTTTTTGTACTAATGACAGTTATTTTACTTACTAAAAATTAATTATTATTTTATTAATAATTAATCTTTTTCTATTAATGTTTTTTGTTTACTATACCTATTTATTATTTTTTTTCTATTCTGTTTTCTGAATATTAATATTGTGTTTATTAAAAATTATAACTTTTTACTAATAATTAGCCTTTTACACTAAGGACAGTTATTTTGTTGACTAAAAATTAATTATTTTTCCACTTATAATTCGTCCTTTTGTACTAATGTTTTTTTGTTAACTATTTTGTTATTTGTTTCTATTTTGTTTACTAAATATTAGTATCTTTTACTAAAAACTAATTTTTAACAAACAAAATTATTTTAGTAAACAAAATGTTAATATTAGTAAAGAAAATAGTTTGTTTTCTGAAAATTAGTTTCTTTTACTAATACTTATTTATTTTGCTTCCTCATCATACAGGAAATATTTTATTAATAATCATAGACATTTTTTTCTATAATTACAGAAAAAAAAAAATTGCCAATATTTTCACAATAACAATGATCTATTTTTAAACTAATTCAGATTTAGAGAGTAAATGAGATAATTTCCAAATAACTGGTTTTGTATAGTGAGACACACAGATTTGCGGTGTATAGAGTGGACTACCTTGCTTGCTACCATCTTGGTTGCACACCTAAGGTCAGTCAACTGCAACGCCATGCCAACTATGCATTTGCATTTACACACAACCATATTCGTAGCTATTGCCGCATTAGAGGCAGAACATATGCCTGTCATTTTCCATTCTTTTCTTTTCAAAAAAAATTGATTTTCTCCATAATCCATAAAAGTATCAATAGTGATAAAAAAAAATTTCAGTACAAAAGTCTCAAAACAGGAAAAAAATGAAAAAATATAATTCTAATTATTTAGGAATAAAAAATTTTCCTTGTATTTCCTTTTCCTTCCTTCCTTTAAGGATAACTTTTTAAGGGCATATCAAAGTCGTTTAGATTTTCTGCGGAAAAGTTTTTTTTTGCTACAACTGTCCTTAAAATTGAAATATATTTTTTATATGGAAAATTATTTTTAGAAGAATTGTAAAAAAATATGTTAAAAAGCAAATTAAGTAATAAATAGGAAATATCGAATAAGAATTAAGATAAGAATTTGTTTCTTATTTTAATATTTTTTTCATTGTTTAAAATTTTTAATTCAGATAATAAATTACTAAATTAGTATATTTTCTTACGACAAAGAGTGTGAGAGAGAAAGATTTTAATATTACTCTTACTCTCATTGTCCCCACTCCAGTGAGAGTGCGCACTCCCTTAGAGTGGGGATAATGCGAGTAAGAAAGAAGTATTAAAATGTCCTTCTCACTCTCATTGCCCCACTCCGGCGCTTAGGCTCCGCCCCTGCGCAGTAAAGTATACACTAAATAGTAATTTTGTTATTATTTATTCTACATTATTTATTATTTTACATTATTAATTAAAACAAAATTTTCTTTATGCGCCACTAAAATATTCTTTATTACGACAGTCATTATATTCTAATTTTAATAATAAAATAGATAAATTTTTTTTAAATAGTAATGAAAACATATTCACAACTACTTAAATTTTTCCGTTTTAAATTATTTCTCTACTATAATTTAAGAATCAATAAATTATTTTCATAAATAATAAAATTTCCACAGGAATTCAATTAATTTAGAATAGCATTTTTAAAAAAAATTCGAAAAAATCAATTATTTAACACAATTTTTATACAATTTATTATTCACAATAATTCAATTACTTTCACTAATAATAACATTTTTCATGGAAATTCAATTTTTTAAAAAAATTTTTCATAAAATTCTCAGCAAGAATTCAATTATTTTCATAAATAATAAAACTTATCGAAGAATTTCAATTATTTTTATAAACTATTTTAAATTAATTAATAGAAAAATTCAATAATTTTCACAAATAAAGTTTTTCACAAGAATTCAATTATTTAAACTAAAATTTCCATAATATTTATTATATTTCGAAAAAATTAATTATTTAAAACAATGTTTAAAAAATTCTGATGAAAAATTCAATTATTTAAAAAAAAAACCAAATTTTTCACAGCGAAATTCAATTATTTTCAAATATTTTAATAATATTTTTCGAAGGAATCAATTATTTTAAATACAAGTTTAATTAAATTTTTTTGAAATAATACAATTATTCTTTTAGATTTTAATAAAATTATTCCCAGGAATTTAATAATTTACATAAATAATTCTTCGAAAGAATTCAATTGTTTACATAAATAACAAAATTATTCCCGAAAATTCAATTATTTTGAGCCATTTTAATAAAATTCTTTGCAAAATTCAATTATTTTCATAAATAAAGTTTATCTGTAAGAATTCAATTATTTAAAATAAAATTTTCATAATATTTATTGTATTTCGAAAAAATTAATTATTTAAAACAATGTTTATAAAATTCTTATAAAGAATTCAATTATTTTCCAAAATAACAAAATTTTTCACAAAAATTCGATTCTCTTTATAAACATTTTAATAAAATTTTTCTCAATAATTCAATTATTTTCATAAATAATAAAATTATTTTCAGGAATTCAATTATTCTTGAAAATTTTAATAATAATAAAATTCTTTCCAAGAATTCAATTATTTGCATAAATAATTCTTCGAAAGAATTCAATTGTTTACATAAATAACAAAATTATTCCCGAAACTTCAATTATTTTGAAGCATGATTTAATAAAATTCTTTGCAAAATTCAATTATTTTCTAAAATTGTAACAATATTCATCACAATAATTCAATTATTTTTAAAAGTAATAAATTTCTTCTTGGAAATTCAATTATTTTTAAAAATTCTGATAAAATCGTTTGCAAGAATTCAATTATTTTCATAGATAATAAAATGTTTTTAGGAATTCAATTATTTTCAAAAAAATTTAATAAAATTTCCAATTATTTCATGAATAATAAAAATTTCTCAGGAATTCAATTATTTAAATTAGAATTTGTATAAAATTAGTCGAAAGAAATCAATTATATAATAATTTTTATACAATTCTTCGCAAAAGTTAAATTATTTTTATAAATATTTAAATTCTTTCATAAATAATAAAATATTCGTTAAAGGAATTCAATTTATTAGCAGGAGAAGGAAGAAGTAAATATTTTTGAATGAAAATTAGGAAAAAGTCAGGAAAATGAAATATAGAATGAAAGTTTCGTCAGTTTTGTAAAGTGACTAAAACGAGTTAACGAGTTTTTTTGGTCTTCAAGTTTAATTTTTCGATAGCTCCATTTTTACTACTTTTTTTAAGTTTGAAAGCTACATTTTGCTTCAAAAAATTAATAATAAAAATAATAATAATAATAATAATAATAATAATGCATAATTTCGCAAAAAAATAAAAATTCAAAAAATATTTACAAGTAGAAGAAAGAAATAAAGTAAATTTTTAGTTTAAAAAAATAATAATAAAAATAGAAATAAAGCGTAATAATTTCTAAAAAAAAAAAATTCAAAAATTATTTACAAACAGAAGAAGAAAATAAAGTAAATTAGCTTTTTAGTTCTTGAAACTAAATTTATAATGATGGGAGCATATTAGAAAAACTAAATAAGCAATTATATTTCTATTCTGCTTCGTGTTTGTGTGAGTGTGATATTCACCACATTTTTATATCTGTAATTTTTGCACTTGAATTAAGCAATTAAGAATGACGGAGATCATTCAAAGAAGATGTATAAATTTTTTTGTAAATTAAACCAGGTTTTTTTTATATTCTATACGTTTTCTTCTCACGAAAACGCGATTAGCGTGACGAGGCTACAGTTAAAAACGACAAGTATTGTACGTTCGTTTCTTGTGTATCTGACATAACGAGAAACATTGCGCCTCAGTGTGAGAAGGATTATAATATTCCCTCAAGCTAGTTATCTCTCGGTATAATAATAACATAATAATAATAATACTAACAATGGTAATAATAATCCGAATAATGTTAACGATAATAACAAAATCATTAGTAGCAATAATAATAATAATAATAATAATAATAACAAAAATAAGAATAATAATAATTATTATTATTTATAATAATAAAAAAATAAGAATAACAAAAATAAGAATAATAATAATTATTATTATTTATAATAATAAAAAAAATAATAATAATAGAAATAAGTCTAAGATCTTTATAATTTAAATGTTATGACATTAAAAAAAAAAAATTTTAACAAAATAATAACATTAAAAATAATAAAAACGTTCTTCCTAAAGTTTTGAATATTCAGGTGAAAGAAATTATAATAAAATATGCTATTATAATAAAAAATAATATAGTAAAAAGAATAATAATGAAAGTAACAATAATAATAATTTAGAAATTCATCGATCCATAAGATAAGAAGATATATATATATATTATATTCAATGTTGTAATGGAATACATTTTTGATCGTATTTATTCCAACGCATGTGATTGAATTCAATTTTATTGTGTTCATGTTAAGTCTTATAGCAATTTCCCTTGAAAGGAATTACATTGCAATCATATCATTTCTATTCTCTTGAAAATATATATTAAATTCACTACACATGACTTTCATACTATTCATAAAAATAAATATTAAAAAAAAAAATTATTAAATTTTTCTCTCTGCTCTTCCTGAAATATGTGTATAAAATGTATAAATAATTTTAAGAACCTTTACATGCTTTTTAATTTTCTAGAATGACAGAATTATCTAAATAATCTTGTTTCCAACTCTTTAATACTATTATAGTGATAAATTAGGCAATAAATTTTAAATAATTAATTTTTCAAACTCACTGGAACGTTAATAATTTATTACGATTCACAATTTATAAATATTAATATAATTAAAGATACAGCGGGCCATTTACTCTCTAAATTTGAATTAGTAAATAAGGACTTTTTGCTTTTAAAATAGTAAATTTTACTAATAAATTATAGTAGAAACTACTATTTTTTAAAATTATTTTTTGCTTTTGAATTAGTGAACTTTAATAATAAATTAGTAAAAATTACTATTTCTTGGTAATATTTACTAATTCAGAAGCAATTAGTAAAAATCACTATTTTTAAGTAAAGTTTACTAATTCAAATTAGTAAACAAGGTGGTCACAAGTTTCTGTTTATCAATTTCCCTGACATTTCCCTGACAATTTACTGACATTAAAATTACTTTCCCTGACAAAATTTTTTCTACAGGAAAATATGAATTTTTACGGAAAATGAGTAAAATTTATGAATTTTAACAATCTCTAAAAATCAAAATTATAACCCTTCCTGAATTCAATTAATTTATAAAATTTTCAACTAAACTTCATCTCTGAATCAATTAATTTAAATAATTTTCTAAAATTTCTTTTAGAATTCAATTATTTAAATACAAAAACTCAATTTATTATAATAATTGTAACTCTCCATAGTTTTTTTAAGCTATTAAGGTATAAAATTTTCAAAAAGTTATTAAAGAAATTCTTACAATTAATTTTTTAAAAATATTTTAAAATAAGAAAAAAAGAAAGATAATAAGTTTTCAATTTTGAAAAATTTCTAAACAATTAAAATTTGGTAAAATATTTTAAAAATAATTGAATTTTTGAAAAATATAATTAAAAATAATCAAATTTTTGAAGAATTTTAACCATGATTTCTAAAAAAAAAGTCCAAAATGTAAATTTTCATAGATTTTTATTTACATTGTTCAAAGATAATTGAATCTTAAAAAACTATTATAAAACAATTCTAATAATTAGTTTTTAAAAATATTTTAATGTAATTTTTCGAAAATAATTGAATTTCTTAAAAGAATTTTTGTATATAATTGAAAAAACTAATTAATTTTTTTGATGAATTTTAATTAAAAATTTTCAATATGATTTTTTTCTCCAAAATGTTAAAAATAATTCTAAAATATGTTATTATTTTTTATATATATATTTTTGAAATTTCGGAAATATGTAATTGAAAATTATTAAAATATTGAATTTTAAAAAATTTGAAGCTATTTTTCATTAGTTTTTATTTTTAAATTTACATCATTAACATTTTTGATAATTCAATTCTTTTCAAAATTTGCAATTAAAATTCTCCAAAAGTTTATTTTCAAAAATTTTAACAAAATACATACTTGAAAAAAAATTATAATTATTTTCAATTAAATTGTCCAAAATTTCAATTTTTCAAAAAGCTTTTTATTATGGATATATTTGAAAAATTTAATTATCTTAAAAAATGATTCAAAAACAATTTTTGAAAGACTTGTTTATAGTTATTTTTCGCATTATAAAAATCAAAGTAAGTTACACTTTTTTTTTACTAAAAATTGCGGTATTTTGTTGCAATGTTTGTCGCAATTTTTGAAAATAATTTTCACTAATTCGTATTTAGAGAGAGAAAAATAAGTCAAAGTTAATAAAATTAAAATAATTAATTGTAGAAAAAAAAATAATTATTAGTTTATAAATGACTGAAAAATAGTAAAATTTAAATAATTGAATTAGTTCACTAATAATTAGTAGTTATTAACTATTTAATTAGTGAAAAATTATAAATATAATTATATTTCGAATCAGACATCTGACTTTTAGTATGAAACTCGTTATTTTTCACTACATAAAATGGAGAAAGATTCGAAAATTGATTTTCAAAAAAAGGAAAGGCAATTTCTCAAAGTGAAAAATTTCTCCCATTTTTTTTCAACTCATGAACAAATTGTTCGACTCCTAACATAATTGATTACGAGTCACTGAAGTTGAAATCAGAACTTTCGAGAAAATTGTCGCCTTATAAGCTTCACGATTCAGTTACTGTGTACAATCATCGAATTCTCAAGTATATATGTATATATCAAAATATATAGCTACGTAAAAAAAATTCTATATATGAAAAATTAGGTCAATAGTCACAAAAATTGTATATACAGTCCTTCGGGTTTAATATAACTATATTTTTATATAAAAATTAAGTATAGATTATTAGAAAATTTCACGGTTTACTAATTTATCGAAAGGATTTCTTCATTTCATATCATCTATATGATGCTTTTTCCTTTTTTTTTCAATTTTGAACTCGTTACTCCAAAAGAACGTTATACTGACACTAAGTATATGTAATCAAAAAGTGAAGAAAAAAATTTATTAGAATGTTTTTATCGGAGTTAAAAATTTATAACATTATGAGAAGAAATTTTTCTTTTTTTTTGGTTTATAACGGTGAAATGTAAGTGTTAAGTGATGACAAAGTGTTTCTTCATTTTTTTCTTCACTTAGAATATGTTATACATATACATCTCTTAAAGTATTCATTAGAGAAATTTTTTCTTTTGGAAAAAAAGGGAGAGGATATTATCAAGTAACATCAGATTATTGATCTTTTCCTTGATATACTTTTTTATGTATATATGAATGTATACATATTTTTTATAGGGCGTTTGGAATTTTAAATGTGAAATGTTTTAATTATTTATATATACTATTTTATGTTTTATTTGGGAAATTTTTGTTACTATTTAATTTATACTATTTTGTATTTCTATTATTTTCTTTCTACTATTTTATTTTTACTATTTTATTTTTACTATCATAATTTTTTCAAAGATATCAAATTGAGACAAAAAACGAATCAAAACGTTGCTTCGCAACATTTTTGATTCGTTTTTTGTCTCAATTTGATATCTTTAGAAAAACCATTTATGCTAATTTACTTACAATTTATTTTTATTGCTCAATTATTTTATTAGTAAATATAAATAAAACAAATCAACTTTCTGTCACTGTGAACTAAATTTTTTCGATAAAAATTTACTAGAGCAAAAAATTCTGCTAGTAAAGTAGAAAAAATTTGAAGTCCAAAAAAAGTAGCAAATTTGAAAGTATTTTTAAGTAGCAAATTACAAATAATATTTAAACTCATAAAAATTCTGCGAGAGAAGAATAAACTTCAGTAAATTATTTTAATTATTTAATTAAAAATATTCACCATTTTCTGTATTTTATGTTGACAATAGAAATATTAAGCAAAAAAAAATTTTGTATTTAATGTGAAATGTTTGGAAGATGTATAGAAGTATAAAAAATTTTGAACAATTGTTGTATTTTTTAAAAGAAACAATATTGATTTTACTTAAAATATTTATTTTTTTTATACTTTATCCAAAAAAAAAAATAAGAAATTTCGTTTCCATTTATGAACTTACTCAAAAGAACATTGCAAATATCTCGTGGACTCGTACTATTGTTATTTTATTGTTAAAAACATTGAAAAATAATAAATTGCAAAAATAAACAAATTTAAAAATAATTTAATTGAAAAATGAGAAATTGAAAAAATAATTTATTTAAAAAATAATAAATTGCAAAAATAAAGAAATCGAAAATTAATTAATTGAAAAAATAAATAAATTGAAAACCAATGAATGAAAATAATTAATAAACTTAAAGCCAATAAATTAAAAAATTAAAGGAATTGAAAAACAAAAAATTGACAAAAGGAAATATTGAAAAAATAAATACCTATATTGAAAACCTATACCAAATACCAAATAGACCTATACCAAATAGACTAAAAAAATAATTTATTTGAAAAATAATAAATTGCAAAAATAAAGAAATCAAAAATTAATTAATTGAAAAATGAGAAATTTGAAGAAATAAATAAATTGAAAACCAATGAATTGGGAAAATAAAGAAATTTAAAAAAATAAATAAATTGAAAAATTAAAAGAATTGCAAATTAAAAAATTGCAAAAATAAATTAATTAAAAGCAATAAATTTAAAAAATAAGGTACTTAAAAAAAATTACAAATTGCATAAATAAAGAAATTGAAAAATTATTTATTGAAAAATGAGTAATTGAAAAAATTGAATACCAAAAAATTGAAAAATTAGAATAATTGAAAAATATGAAATGGAAAAACGAAAATTGAAAAAATAAAAAAATCAATAAATTCAAAGAAAACCAATAAATTGAAAAATAATTAATTGAGAAATGAGAAATTGAAACAAGGGAATTGAAAAAATAAATAAATTGAAAACTAAATTAAAAAATTAATAAACTGATAACTAATAAATTAAAAAATTAAGGGAATTGACCAAATGAAATTGAAAAAATAAATAAATTGAAAACCAAATATATTGAAAAAATAATAAATTGAAAAAATAAAGAAATAAAAAATTAATTAATTGAAAAATGAGATATTAAAAAAAAAATAAATTGAAAACCAATGAATTGAGTAAATAAAGAAATTGAAAAATTAAAGGAATTGCAAATTAAGAAATTGAAAAAATAAATTAATTAAAAGCAATAAATTGAAACAATAAGGTACTTGAAAAATAACAAATTGCATTAATAAAGAAATCGAAAAATAATTAATTGAAAAAAATTGAAAGCCAGTAAATTGAAAAATTAAAGTAATTGAAAAATACGAAATGGAAAAACGGAAATTGAAAAAATAAAACAATTAAAAAAATAAAGAAATTAAAAAATAAGAAATTGAAAAAATAAACAAATTGAAAACTAAATATTTTTAAAAAATGATAAATTGCAAAAATAAATAAATCGAAAATTAATTAATTGTAAAAATATATAAATTGAAAACCAATGAATTGAGAAAATAAAGAAATTAAAAAATAATTAATTGAAAAATGAGAAATTGAAAAAAATAAATAATTTGAATAATAATTAATTGAAAAAATAAATAAATTGAAAACCAATAAATTGAAAAAATAGAGCTATTTGCAAAATAATAAATTATATAAATAAACAAATCAATAAATGATTAATTGAAAAATGAGAAATTGAAAACCAATAAATTGAAAAATACGAAATTGAAAAAATAAATAATTTGAATAATAATTAATTGAAAAAATAAATAAATTGAAAACCAATAAATTGAAAAATTAGAGCTATTTGCAAAATAATAAATTATATAAATAAACAAATCAATAAATGATTAATTGAATCGTTGAACAATGAGAAATTGAAAACCAATAAATTGAAAAATACGAAATTGAAAAAATAAATAAATTAAAAAACAACAAATTGAAAAAATAAATAAGTTGAAAAATAATAAATTAAAATTATGAATATTGTGTGGGAAATATTGACTGAATTTTGCGAAAATCAAAGAACAAACATTTTGAGAGAATAACAAAAAACATGTGGTAAAAAAGTGTCATTTAACACACCACAACTACATAAAAAATCGCACACATGGTCAAATAGTCTCTCTTTCTTTCTTTCTCTCTCTCTCTCTCTTTCTCTTCGATATTTGCAGATCTAAAAATATATATTCATACATACCTGCGTGAAACGCAAACGTATCGTATTTCGTTTGGTTGTTGCGAGATTTCGTCTCACTGCAATAGTTTCTCAAGATACATTCTAAGCTGAGGTTCAATAAGAGTGAGTTTGCACATTCTTAAAGACTGTATGGACAAAACACACACTCACACACACATATACACTTATATAAATATATTTCTATCGCAAAATAAATTGCAAACTAAAAACAAAACACTTTTGTTATTGTCGCACCATCGAATGGATGAAAAGTCAACTTTTTCTTCTTCTTCTTCTAATACCTAATAAAGGTAAAAATTTCACCTTTTAATTTGCATACAATAATTTATTCGTTTTGGCGATAAAGAAAAAAAAAAGAAATTTTCGCACGAACACGTTATGGTTCACCACTATATGCGAAAAGAATGAAGAGGAAGCGGCGCCGGAAGTTCCACTTGGTCGGCATCTAAAGTAGCCAACCTTTCCTTTTTTTTCTCTCCCCCCTTCCTCGTTTTATTTGAAATTTTTCCAAAGATTTTTTTTTTTTAATCAAGAATTTATGTTTCTTTTTTTATTTGTTAATTTTTGAAGTTGGGTTTTTCTCGTTTAGTTGTTGTTTTTTTAAAGAGAGGGGACGAAACAAATGGATTGGAGTAAACACGCACTGATAAAGGGAAAAAAATACGAACTCGGATATTTAAAATTTGTTTGAGTAAAAGTTTAAAATATCTGCAAAGAATATAATATAAGGTATAGGCGATTGACGGTACCTTACACTCGAGATCGCAACCAAGTACTGGCAACAGGTGAGTCGTGCCAACAGTTTGAGTCCAGGGACGGCTGTTTTACCTACCTTGTGGGTGACAGGTGTGCTCTCACTGCTGTTTCCTTGATGTCAGTTGACGGTTTTACGATTATAAGCGAAATAGAAAAGAAAAAATATGGAAAATACTTAACGAGAGGGAAAAAAAATTCGAGTCACGATTTTTTTTTTGGTTTTAAATTGAAAACAAACCATTTTTTTGCTTTTTATTTACATTTATTTTTGTTCTCTTTTTAATTTTCTCTTAATTTTTAATTGAGATTTTCAATTGTGTTGCTTCTTTTTATTTTTTTTATGTATTTTTATTTATTAATTTTTTTATTTATTTTTTTATTTATTTTTATTTATTTTTATTTATTAATTTTTTTATTTATTTTTTTATTTATTTTTATTTATTTATTTTACTAATAAATTAATATAATTATTAATTATATTAATTTATTATTAATAAATAAAAAATCTAGAATAATCTCATAAAAATAAACAATTAAAAATAAAAAAAACAAAAATCAAAAACAGTTTTAATTTAACAAACAAGTTTGCAATTGTCAAGTTAAAAAATATTCGGTTGCATAAACTAAATACTTTGTTGACAATGCAAAATATTTCCTTATTAAATAAAGTGTGACAAAAATCTCTGCAAAAAATTTACTTCTGTTTGAAACTTCATATTTTTGTTAAAATTACTTTTAGAATATAGTTTTAAACATTAACTGAATTTAGAAATTTAGTATTTGAAATGTTATTGCAAAAAGGAATAATTTATGAATTTAAAAGTTAATTAAAAATTAATTAATTGCATAAAACGAATAATTTAATTGGAACTAAATTATTTTTACAACCTGTTTTAATTTTTTTTCAATCTCCATTCTGAGGATTAAAAATGAATAATTTTCAGCCCTAGAGAGATAATTAATGTTTTTCTACCCTTGGGGCAACAATGCTGTTAAGAAAACTGAGAAAGCTATAATAATAAAAAATAATTAGTAGAACAGGGTTGCCACAGGTCAGGGAATTCAGGCAAAAGTCAGGGATTTTTATTAAAAGTACTCGGAAAAATTGAATTTGTAGAATTCATATAAGAAAACTCTGAATTTTTTGTGTCTTTTTTCTTTTTTGTTTGCCTTTTAAACTATAAAACTATCACCAATTCTAATACAAAACTTTCAAAACTTTTTACTAATTCTGACCAGAATGAATTTTTTTTAATATTATTTAATTCTTTCAAAAGTTTTAATGCAATTATCTTGATAAGTAACAAAATTCTTTACAAAGATTCAATTTATTATTTTTAGGAATTTAAAAAAAATTCTTTTTAAAATTCGATTATTTTCATAAATAACAATATTCATCAGAAGAATTCAATTATTTTCAAAAGTAATAAAATTCTTCGAAGAAATTCAATTATTTTTAAAAATTTGAACGAATATCTCGTCAAGAATTCAATTATCTTTATAAATAGCAAAATTTTTCGCCAAAAATTCAATTATTCTTAAAAATTTAAATAAAATTCTTTGCAAAATTTCAATTATTTTCAAAAACGTTTTTTGTAATTCAATGATTTTGAATATTTACTATTTTCATAAAATTTATTAAAGAATATTATTATTGACAAAAATTTTTGATAAAATTCTACGAAAATATTCAATTATTTTCATAAATAATAAAATTTCATTTCGGAATTCAATTATTTTCATCGCAAAATTTCAAATATTTTTAATACAATTTTTAATAAATTTCTCGAAAAATGCAAGTATTCTTAAAAATTTTATTAAAACTTATTTTCATGAATAATAAAACTCATCATAGAATTTCAATTATTTTTAATACAATTTTAATGAAATTCCTCGAAAAATGTAATTTATTATTCTTGAAAATTTGATTAAAATTCGTCATAAAAATTTAAATATTTAAAAATTTGTTGATAAAATTCTTTATGAGGATTGAATTCTAAGAAACATTGAATTATTAAATAAATTATTTACTTTTCTATTTAAATAATTAAATTCTCGTAGAATTTTCTAATAGAAATTGATTTAAAATTGAATTTCAGTTAAAATTTTACATAATAATTGAATATTAAAAGCAATTATAGCATGAATTTTCAAAAATAATTGAATTTTCAAAATTTTTAAAAGTAATTACATTTTTCGAAGAATTTACTTAAAATTATTGTATTAAAAATAATTATGAAATCCTGTGAAGAATTTTATTACTTAGAAAAACAATTGAATTCTTGTAAAGAATTTTTATTAAATTTTTTTTAAATAATTGAAGTCCTGTGAAGAATAAATTGTATTATTTTTGAAAATAATTGAATTCTTTCGAAAATTTTATTAAAATCATACCTTGAAAATAGTATTAAATTCCTTTATAAAGAATTTTATTATTCATAACAAGAATTGATTTTTTGATCAATTTTAAATAAATTACTTGAAAAATGCAATTATTCTTAAAAATTTTATTAAAACTTGACGAAAGAATTCAAATTTAAAAAAAAATCAATTATTTAATAAAATAATAAAATTAGTTACAATGATTCAATTATTTTCATAAATAACTTTCATTCTTCGCATGAATTCAATTATTTTTATAAAATATTATTTAAATTCTTCTCAGGAATTTAATTATTTAAAAAATTTTCAATAAAATTCTTTAAAAAGTCTTCAATTATTTTCAAAAATTGTTAAAAAATTCTTTAATTTGATAAATTTTAGTAAAATTTTAATTAAATTCCTGAAAAGAAATTAATTATTTTCAAAAGTTGTTAATAAAATTCTTTGTAAAAATTAAATTCATCTAAGAAACATTCAATTATTAAATAAAATATTTATTTTCGTATTTAAATAATTGAATTCTCGTAGAATTTTCTAATAAAAATTGATTTTAAAATGAATAATTTCAGTCAATATTTGAGATTATAATTAAATATTAAAAGCATAAGGGGGGAATATTTAGAAATAATTGAATTTTGAAAATGTTTCGAATTCAAATCTTTGTAAATCAAAATTTTTCGTACTTTTAACTAACAATTCTGCGTAGAATTAATTTTATTTTATTATTAATTCACTGGGTTATCTTTATATTAATTATTATGAAAACATGAAGAAATCGATTACTCCGAGGAGTGATCGACTTCTTTATGTTTCTCTCTAAATCTGAATTAGTAGAATTCTACTAAGAAATAGTAAAATTTTACTAATTTTTAGTACACTCAAAAAAAAAACTAGTAGATTTGACTACTTTTTAACTACCCTGAGTGATTCAATAGGTCCTCAACTGAATTTAAAAATTTATATTTACTACCGAAAGTAGTAAAAAGAACTAAGAATTTAGTTGATGTAATTAGATTTTGTAGTTGTTTTTGCAATTTAACTACTTTTTTTAGTTATATAAACTATTATTCTTCAACTATATTCAAAGTAGTAAAATCAACTACACAAAAATTGTTAGTAAAACTAAAAAAGTAATTAATTTGACAACTTTCAACTCAACTAGGTAATAGTAGTTAAAGATTTCGACCGAATTTTTTTCAGTGTAGTTTTCATGGAAGACTTTTCCCCTTTTTAATTAGTAGAATATTACTAATTTTTAGTAATATTTTACTAATGTTTTAGTAGAATTTCACTAATTGAAAGTCACTTTTTTACTAAATGAATTAGTGAAACTGTTTTATCGACTATTAATAAAACAGTTCTACTAATTGTTAGTAGAATTCTACTAAGCAATTAGTAAAATCTACTAATAATTAGTAAAATTTTACTATTTGTTAGTAAAATTATTACTAAATCATTTGGTGGAAGACTTTTCGTCATTTCATTAGTAACTTTCTACTAATTCAGATTTAGAGAGTTTATAATAATATTCTTATAATTTATTGTATTTCAAAAGATTTGAATTTGAAAATTTTGAAAATCTTAACTCCTATGGAAAAATAACAATGATTAAATATTTATTTAAAAAAAAAGTTGTTGATGTTTTTGAATAATTTTACAATTAAAGAAATTCGTAAATAAATGTATTTCAGTAAATAAATGTATTCTTATTTATTACTATACTTTTTTTTTAACTTTTATTATTATTTGCATAATTATTTAATTTTGCATTATTTTCATTATTTTCATTATCTTGCACACTTTCCCAAAAATGATAAATTGAAACGATAAAAATGTTCTACATCTGGAATTTGTGAGGCATTCAATGAACGCCCACGAAAATACATTATAATATTGATAGTGACATTGGTGTGTGACAATGTTCACTTGCAGTTTCTAAAATGCACTTACACATTCAGTATATATATGTTGTCGCCACTTAGACGAATCCGACATTAAGCTAACTGTCCAGACAGTTAGCTAACTGCAGACAGTTAGACGAATACACGTCGATATCGTCTATCTGTCTAAGCAGTAAGCTAAATGTCCGACTGTTAGCTTACTGTCCACCGACATTTGGACAGTTAGAGAAAAGTAACTCAATGAATGGATTCACGTCATCCGTACGAAAATATTCATCTATATTAAAATTATTAACAAATTTTGGATAATTATTAATTAATTTATTTATGCCAAATTAAGTATGAAGAGATAAAATACATATTTTATAATTATTATAATAATAAATTAAATTGTAAATTAATTTGTAATCTTTCTAGAATTATTTAATCATAAGTTTAAATTCCTAAAAAGTTAAACGTGATTGTAAGCAGTCATTTAAATATTTAATTCGCAAACAATGGGTGTATTGTTTTTGTTTTCGTCAATTACTTATAGTATAAGACTATATATATTTCGTAAACTATAATTAATGAGAAATTAATAATTTTTATTCGCAATCGCTAAATAGTAGTCGAAGGAAAAGCATTCTAAGATACGTTAGATTTTTAAATACTAATTCAAATCAATTTTAAATTTCTAATTTTTATAATGGAAAGCAGTTCAGTGAATTCTATTCAGTTCGACAGATTAATGGAAGAAAAAAGATTATCGGAAAAAGGAAATAGAACAATGTGGGATAGAAAACAAATTGAAAAAGTTATATCAATTTTGTGTAACGAAAGTGAAAAAAGTGCTGCTTTTTATCATTTTTCGAAAACTTATGAAATCCTTCGAATTGGTGCGGAATGCAATTAATAATTACAAATTAATTTACAATTTAATTTATTATTATAATAATTATAAAATATGTATTTTATCTCTTCATACTTAATTTGGCATAAATAAATTAATTAATAATTATCCAAAATTTGTTAATAATTTTAATATAGATGAATATTTTCGTACGGATGACGTGAATCCATTCATTGAGTTACTTTTTTCTAACTGTCCAAATGTCGGTGGACAGTAAGCTAACTGTCGGACATTTAGCTTACTGCTTAGACAGATAGACGATATCGACGTGTATTCGTCTAACTGTCTGCAGTTAGCTAACTGTCTGGACAGTTAGCTTAATGTCGGATTCGTCTAAGTGGCGACGACATATATGTATATATAAAATAGAAAGGGTAGAAAGTATTGTAGAAGGAGAAGAATACAGTACGTTTACATACATACACGAATGTAAAGACTCATTGTTTGTTTGCTGCACATTGTCCCCGGTTACCTTCTGAAGGTATATTACATTCTTTGTAGTTAGTTATAGTATACAGTCGGTAAGAAGTAGAAAACCATAATGTGTAACACATTCTATTGATTCTACTGTTTTTCAACAAGGTGGGTTCAAAACGCCCAGGTAAAACCTCTCATTCAGTCCGATTTAATATTTATGATTCTCTTTATAAGAGTGTACAATATGTAATAGCGAATAAACACACTATGATGCATAATAAAGGTAAAATTACATATTTATGTACATAAATATACAAAGAATTTTTACAAAATAAAAATAATTCGTAAAGTAGATATAATTTGCACCAAAAAAAAGTTTTTTTGCTATATGTTTTCTAAATTTGAATTAATAAAAGTTTTTGTATTAATTTTAAGGGCATTTGAACCATTATGTCGTCACAGTTTTGAAACACATGCTGTGCACAAATTGTGACGTCATAATGGTTCAAAAGCCTTTAATAATAATGTTTATATTATAAAATTTATTGATTTTACTATAAACTTTACTAAACATTATTAAATTTTTCTAAATTTTATAGAAGTATAATAATTTTAATGAAAACTAATTTTGTTACACTGAAAAAAACTTACGTCGAAAAATTTCATGGAAGTATACCCCTTGGAAATTCCATGGAAAAGCCAGGGAATTTTATTAAAGTACTGGGAAAAAATTGAATTTATAAGAAGTTATGAATAATTGCAGAAATTCAATTATTTTCAAAAGTAATAAAATTCTTCAAAGAAATTCAATTATGTTCAAAATTTTTTTAAAATGCCACGTCAAAATTCAATTATCTTTAAAAATAAAAAAAAAAAAATTCTTCTCCAAAATTTTAATCATTTTCAAAAATTTTCCTCAATTCAATCATTTTCAATATCTGCTATTTTATAATAAAATTTTGCAAAAGATTTTTCAATTATTATTATTATTATTATTATTTTAATTATTTTTAATACAATTTTAATGGAATTTCTCGAAAAATGTAATTATTCTTGAAGATTTTATTAAAATTCGTAGAGAAAATCGAATTATTTAAAAATTTGTTATGATCAAATTCTTTATGAGGATTGAATTTTGAAAAAAATTCATTTATTTAATAAATTATTTATTTTTGTGTTTAAATAATTGAATTCTCGTAGAATTTTCTGATAAAAAATGATTTAAAAATGAATTTCAGTTATAAACTTTTATATAATAATTGAATATTAAAATCAATTATAGCATGAATTTTCAAAAATAATTGAATTTTCAATATTTTTGAAAATAATTACATTTTTTGAAGAATTTACTTATAAAATTGAATAAAAAATAATTTAAATCCTGTTAAGAATTTTATTATTTAAGAAAATAATTAAATTCTTGTAAAGAATTTTTATTGAATTTTTTTTAAAGAATTTAATTATATTTGTGAAATGTAATTAAATCCTTGCAAAAAATTTTTGAAAATAATTAAATTTTTTGAGAAATTTATTTAAAATTGTATTAAAAATAATTGAAGTCTTTTGAAGAATTTTTTTATTTATTGTTGAAAATAATTGAATTCATGTAAAAATAATTGAATTCTTGGGAAGGATTTTATTAAAATTTTTGTAAATAGTTTTATTTTTTTTTTTTTTTGAAAATTTTATTGAAATTGAAATTATTAGAAAACATAAAGATATCAATTACTCCGAGTCTTCGACTCGCAGTGATCGATATCTTCATGTTTTATAATAATATTCTTTAAATTTGTTAATAAATAAATAATATTAATTTCATATCAAAAACTAAATAGTTAATCTGAAGACTGTAGAAAAATTATAATTGTTTGAATATTTTTTATTAGCTAATTTATATTATTTATTTATTTAACAAAATATGTGAAACTAAAAAATTAAAAATTAATAATAATTATTAATAATTAATTAATTTTTAATTAATTATTATTTATAATTATATAATAATTATATAATAATTATATTATTATTATATATAATTAATAATAATTTTAAATTAATAATAATAATTAATGAATTATTATTATTGTTATTTGAGTTTATAATAATAATAAATATTATTAATTATTAGTAGTTAATAATCAATATTAATAAATTTTTATTTATTTCATGTATAAATAAATAAAGTTTATTAATTTGTGATTAATTAAACAAAAAATTTATTAATATTAATAAAATAATAAGATTTATATTAATTAATTTCCATATTTTATTATTTAGTATAAACAAATTATAGAAAAAAAAAATTATATTTAAAATTATATTTATTATTAATTATGCAAATACTTAATAATAATTATAATAAAAAAATTAGAAGTTAAAAATGTTTTTTTTTTAGAATATTTTTAATAATTGTTTACATTATTTTTATAATTATATAAATAATCTGGAAAATAATTGCAATGAGAATAATTGACATACATCAGTTTATAAATATAATTAATAAATAATATTAATTAAAAATTAATTTAAATAATTAAAATTAATAAAATAATAATAATTAGTAAAATAATAATTAATAAATATAATTATCAATGGAAGTGATAGACTCGTTTTTCTGAGAAGCAAATACTAAATAAGAGAAGGGGAAACTTGAAACTCCCGCCGTTCATCTGTTCATTATTGGATGCGTTTGTGAACACCGCCCCTCACCTCTTGTAGTGAAGTTTCGAAACATCTGACACGAGCTGCGGTGTCCGAGTGGTTAAGGAGTTGGACTCGAAATCCAATGGGCTTTGCCCGCACAGGTTCGAATCCTGTCCGCAGCGATTTTTTTTCAAATTATTTTCAATTTTTTCTATTCACTCTTATTAGAAAATAACTACTCGTAATTAATAAATCGTCATTGTTTATTTTCTTATAATTAATTTTTGCAAAAAAAAAAAAATTATTTTCACTTCTATTATTATAACGTTGAGTTATTAATTTATTATTCATTTTTTTTCTACTAATTTCTACTGTATTCTATTAATAATTCATAATTATTAACAATAAAAATTTTTTAAAATTATTTTTTAATTATTTTCTTCTTTTCCTTTTGAACATTTATTAATTTTTTATAGAATTATAATTTTAGTTAATAAAATATAATTTCAAAAATATAAAATCTATTTTACAATTTTTTAATTTTTTACAAATAAAAATTAATTACTACCTACTATTAACATTTTCTATCTGTAAATAAAAGTATTTTTTTTTTTTTTTGCTGAGAATATATTTTTTTTTACAAAAGTAAACGATCATGGAAATAAACGAAAATTAAATATGTTTTAAAATCAAAAACAATATTTTATTTAACAAAAAGTCAGTTGTATGTAAAATTAGTTTTTCTCTTGTTTTTCATATTTCTAATTATAGATGTATTTTAATATTAATAGTGAAGCAGCACAATTCATTTTGTTGAGCGTTGTCCCATAGTTTCCACTTCACCTTAAATTCTTTCTGCAAAAATTTTGAAAAATTTTGTTAATATTTTTCTGAATTTATTAAAAATAAAAATATTGAAGTAATTTTCTTGAAGCAATAATGAATTATTTTCAATTATTTATTAATTTAATTTAATTAATTATAAAATCTAGAAAAAAAATGTAATCAAATGTAGTAATTTTCTTGAAACAATATAATATAGTGATTTGTTTTCAATTTTAATTAGTTATAATTCAATTAATTTGTGGAAAAAATACTTACGGAGGGGAATAATTTATTGATGTGTATTTTTATGTCATAATTTGAATTTTCATTTTTAACAATCGGACATTTAGTATTTTTACAAGCGTCAGTGTTCATTCCAGCCAATGGTAAATCCAAAATCCCCGAGTCCCAGTATGCTTGAGAACTTGCATTTTCAGCGTTAAAGTCTATTAAATTAGAGGAAGTTAATTATTTTTTGTCGAAAATTAAAAATAGTTTTTTTTAACTAATTATAGATAAATTTGGATAATATTTTATTTAATCTGAAAAAATTAAAACTAAACTTTTTAATTAACATTAAAAAAAATTTATCTGATTCAAGTAAACGATTATTAGTCAGTTTGTTACTTATTGTAATTTTTTTTTTTTTGATTGATTAATTGTCAATTATCAGATAAATATTTAGAAAATAATTTTTAATTTCAGTCAATTAAATAATATTTGCTTCAAATATTGAAATTATTCATTCAAATAAAATTTATTTGATTTCGATAAAAATCGTTTGATTCAAACATTTATTTGATAAAAGACAAAAAAAACCTTATTTTAAATTTTTAATAAAAAATAATTTTTTTCAGTATTTAAATAGTAAATAATTAATATACTTACTTGCAGTGTAATTAAATGAAATTTGTGCATCTAATCCTTTCTTTAGTCTACATGGTAAATTATTAACTGCTTCTTTGCATGGGTCTACTTGAACATTTTGAATTGTACATAAATCTTGGCTTTCTGTAACAAAAAGAAAATAATAACCATTCGTTATAAATAGCAAATAATAAAATGTTGGTAAACTAGTTAATTACCTATTAATTAAATAAATAATTTATTTTTTGTATTAATCTATTTATTAATCAATTAATTAATTTATTGATTTATTTATTAATATATTGATTGATTTATTAATATATTGATTTATTTATTAATCGATTAATTAATTTATTTATTATTAAAATTGTTTGTCATAAATTGCATTTTAGAAATAGTTTCTCACAAATTGCATACTTGTTTCAAAAATTGTTTCTAAAAAATTGAACCAAAAAATTAAAGATAATGATTATTTTAAAAACTTAAATACTATAACTACAATTTAGGCTTAAAAATTTATTTAAATAATAATTGTCCAGTAAAATATTTTTTAAGTGGTTTTGGAGAAAATTATTTTCTTAAATACTTAATAATATAGATGCTCTCCTTTACAACTCACATATACAGTGACGTTTAACTTCCGCGCAGTTCAAATGTCATTTAGTATTAGTGAAATGACTCAAGAGTAATTTTTAAACTTTACCATATTTTTTTGCGTCTATGTAAGCAAAAAGAAAAAAATATTTTTTCCTTATGTAGAAATTTTTAATACACGTGTTTGAAATTTTTTTGCAAAACTGGAGAAATTTGATGAAATCTTCTTTTTAAGAAGCAATACAAAAAAATACGATAAATAAATTTTTTTTCATTTTAATAAAATAAATAAATAATTAAGTTATGGAATATATATATATTTTTTTGAGTATTGAAAGTAGAACTGAACAGAAAATATTTCGACTGTTTAGTGTAAAATATAGGTCATTTTTATTAATAACTATTTTGTTATTATTAATACTATTTTTTGATTTTTAATAATTTTAATTTTTAATTTTTAATTTTCAATTAAAGAGAATTTATAATAAATTTATTTTGTTTAAGGATTTTTCAATTTACGTTAGGAATGTAAATTCTCTCTTTGCTATATTATGCCCTTCTTGTTTGCTTAAAACTTTACTAATACTGTATTTATTCAGATGTAATTTTAATGAGGTGATTTACTGATTCTATTGAATGAACGAAATTTTCCTAGAATACACAAAAGTTAATGTAATTACGAACCATAATTTGAAAAATTTAATAGAAAGTTTGTAATGTTTAGAATTGAGTGTACCTCTAAAGTGGTTTGGTAAATTATTTAAATAACGAAAGAGTGTGCATTTATGTAAATAATTGAATAAATTATAAAAAGAATTTATTTAAAAACAGGTTTTAATAATAAAAAGGATTTATTTTAATTAATGTAATAAATAACGAAAAGAATTTCTGTCAATAAATTGTATAAAATAATAAAAAGCATTCTTCTAAATAAATGCATAAATAAAATAAAATAAAAAAAGAGCATTTATTCAATAAATGCCTTCAATATATTATTGATTTAAACATTTATTTGAATAATTGCACAAACAATAAAAAAGAATTTTTTAAACAAATACATCAATATATTTACTTAATATTTATTGTTATTATTATAGTACCATTTATTTAAATATTTGCTTTTTTCTGTTTACTAGAAAATCAAATTATTTTTCTTTCATCCACTTTCTGACCTTTGATTGTAAAAATTCTTTTTAAAAGTTCGCTTGCACTGAATAAAAAATTATTTAAATAAAATAATCCTATACTTTGACTATTAAATAAATATTTACTTTTTACTAATAATTAATTAATTTTTATTTAATTTTTACTTAAAAAAACCATTCGAACAAAAAATTTCTGTACTTGGAGCAAATTCTGTTTACAATTTTGAGTGAAATACAAAAAAAAACAAAATTGTTGAATTCAATGAAAAAATACAATTTTATACAAAAGAAAAATTTTGAGTAAAATACCAGAAAATTTTTTTTAATGAAATATAAAAAAGTATGCAATGAAAAAATGTAATTTTTAATAAACAGGAAAGTATACAATTTTGAGTAAAATAAAAAAAAAATTTTTTTTGGAATTAAATAAAAAAAAGTACAGTTTTGAATTCAAAGATAAAATAATTTTGAATAAAATTTTAAATAAGAAAAATACAATTTTGAGTTCGGTGAAAAAATTATATTTTTGAATTCAGTGGAAAGAAATACAGTTTTGAACAAAATAAATAATAAAAAAAGTACAATTTTGAATTCAATGAAAAAAATATAATTTTTTGATAAAATAAACAATAAAAAAGTACAATTTTAAATTCAGTGAAAAGAAATCCAATTTTGGATAACATAAATAATAATAAAAAACCACAATTTTGAATAAAAGAAAAATATGCAATTTTGAATTCAATGAAGAAATATAATTTTGAATTCAGTGAAAAAAGTATTGAAAAGTAACAGAATTTTGAATAAATTAACCAAAAAAAATGTACAATTTTAAATTCAGTGAAAAGAAATACAAATTTTGAATTCAATGAAAAGAATACAATTTTCAATAAAAAGAAAAATATACATTTTTGAATGCAATGGAAAAATTCAATATTAAATGAATGAAAAAATAAAATTTTAGACAAACGAAAAAAAACACGATTTGAAAAATTGAATATTGCAAGAACTAAAATAAAATAATGGACGTTTTTTTCTTGAAAATTCTCTTTCATTCTCATGCATGTAAATTTTGTTTTTGAGAAATTTTTTTTCTTCGTGTTTTTTTATTTCTAAATATATTTTTTTTTTATAAAATAAATAGGTACATACCAGGAGTACAGTAATGCCATTGAACTTCTTCGGCAAAAGCTGTGCAAATTAGTAGAAGAACGAAGGCAATAGCACTTTGGTTAATCATTCTTGACAAAGGGTCAGCAACTGAGTGAAAGAAAAACGCTATGACCGTCAGTTGGGTTGAAATGATAATGAAGAGAAGAGGGGCCATAGTTCAATTGAGATAACTAGAGTTAGTTTTAAATAATCGCAACCTAAATTTTGTTACTGTTTTCTTTTCCCAAAAAAAATAAGATTACGTTGAGAATTCCTTTTAGATGAGAGATTATTCCTGATTCTAAAATCTTATCTTATTGTTTACCTTTTTTTGGGATTTTTTCTATTTCTGTTTTTAAAATATTAGAAATACTCTAAATAAAGAAAAAGAGAAAAATAATAATAAAAAATACAATTTTTAAACACTTGAATAAAACTTTATTCTTTTATTTATTTATTTTTTTTTTTATTCACAAACGAACAAGGAAATATTTCAATTTTACAAAAGTATTGAAATAAAAAAATAGTTGTATAATACAATTATTTATTTAGAAAATAATTATAAAATATAATTATTTATTTTTCAGCAACTGTTTAAAAATATTTTTTGTATTTATTTATTCTTTTATTCATTTGTTTATTTACTTTTTCGTATTATTTATGAATTTTGTAAAATTTAATTCTGGAAAATCGTGTATGACTAAATGCAAAAGAGAATAACGTCAGGAAAAAGATATTTATTTAATCTTTTTTGTTTTTTATTTAAGAATTATTTAAAATTTAATTTTTAGAAATTCTTTGCGAATAAGTTTAAAAAAATGTTTTTTTAATCAAAAATATTTTAACTATTAAATTTAATTTTTTGAAAATTAAAGTTATAACATAATAATATGAATATAACTTAAATTCTAAAGTTAACGAATTTTTAAATATTAAACTTAAAATTAAAAAAATTTATTAAAATTTTTTCAAAATAAAAGTTAACAATTTTTTTAAAATTAAATTTAACAATTTTTTTTAGTAAAAATTAAGAGGAACATTTTTTTTTTGTATATCAAAGAAAATTTCTCTAAATCAAAGAATACTTCAAAATCGTTAAACGATAAAAAAAACGTTTCTTCGATTTCAGGAAATGTTCTTAGAAGAATTTTTAAAAGAATTTTTGATTAAAAATTTGCAAAATTTAGATTTAAAAAAATACGTTTAGCCACATTTACGGTATGAAAAGAGATGAGTATAAAATTAATTAAAATAATAGCGTGACTTTAACAATAACTGATGCTTAGTGTCGACTGAAAAAATATAATTCACTCTAATTGCAAAATTGTGAATTTCCTTTATTCGACATCTAAAAGTCTAGTTAGAAAATTTTTAATATTGAAAAATGTCATAATTTTGTAACGAAAAATAAAATAAAATAAATAAAATTCCAAAAAAGATGAAATAAAAAAAAAGATCTTTGGAAATTAGAAGAAAAATGTATATATTTGAGAAAAACATTATTTTTAATTATTTCTCTTTTCGTTTGACTATAGAGATATACAGAACTAAATGAATTAAAAAAAATGTCGTTAATATAAATAAAAACATTTTCACTGTTGAAATTGAGTCGATGTCCCAGTTCACTGACTCCCCTTTATATTCAATTGTGTCAAAGCAATTGTGATTACATCACACGGTGTTAAGATAATTGAAGTTACTTTCGCAGATCATTTTTTTTCATTTTATTTACAAAAGTATAATATGCAGATAGTGTGTCAGTGTTTGAAAGAATTTGACATAATTTATGAAATAAGATTAAAGGTTGTAAAAACAAGAGTTCTTTTAATTAACAAACAACAGGCAATGAAAGTTCAATTATGAATTATTGATTGAGATTTTCTTATGGAAATATAGCAACAAGATTTGTTCAATTTACACTATTTATAAATAATTAAATAAATAAATTCAAAATTCGCTTTATTTTTATGTATTTGTGTGTTTATTTTTTTAAATTAACTTTTTTATACCAAATTAATTAATTAATTTTTTAATAGTAATCGAAACAAGTCAGTAAGTAAGTAAAATAAATAAATCGAATAAATCAGTAAGTAAATAAAAAAATAAACAAAAAAACAAATTTATAATTTATTAATTAATTATAATAATATAATAAATAAATTAATTAATTTTTCAATAGTAATCGAAACAAGTCCATAAATAAGTCAGTAAGTAAATAAAAAAAAACAAAAAAGCAAATTTATAATTTATTAATTAATTATAATAATATAATAAATAAATAAATTAATTTTTCAATAGTAATCGAAACAAGTCCATAAATAAATCAGTAAGTAAATAAAAAAAAAACAAAAAAGCAAATTTATAATTTATTAATTAATTTATTTATTGAGACACATTTTTAATAAAATAACTAGAAGAGTAAATTTTTCTTATAGACCATTTTATTTTCTTTTTTTTAAATAAATATTACAAACAAACTCCAAAAAAGATATACATGAGAAGAAACATCGCATTAAGTACCTATACATATAAACTGCAAATACTGATTATAATTAGCATTTTTGCTAACAAAAATAACACTCTTAAGTACACTATAAACTTACTAGAAAAAAATACTAATTATAATTGGTATTTTTTGCCTTAAATTTTATTTTTATCATTTTTCGTATTTTATCAACTATATGTATTTTAATATTATTATTTTGTTTTTTTTAGAATTAAAGAGAGAGAAAAAAATCCCACGAAATTTTTACGTATATTAACAAAGTAGGATTTTTTGATAACTTACATTTTTATCATGAGTATTTTAGAGGTACTTTTTCTTAATAACTCTTTAAATATAAATGTAAATAACGTAACAATATAAAATTATTAGAAAAAAATTATTTCCTATCGCGATTCATGATTTTTTTCTTCACTGTACAAAGAAATACATAGAAAATACTTTTTTTTTCGTCAAAAAAAAGAAATTTCTTGTCAAGAAATTTTTTGGTTCGAGTCAATTTTTTTTCGTTCAAAATTATTAGAATTATCATTATTATTGAAAATTTTTATTTTAAATAATAATTTTCAATTATTTTTCAAAAATTAAGTACAATTTTTTTTTTTGAGAATTGAAAAGAAAAATTATATTTTTCCACAATTCGAATATTAATATTAACAACAAAATACATCGCTCTTTGGCAAAGGCGCTCTTGAATTTCATTTATTCTTTACGTAAAAATTAATCCTTGGCTTCTATTTTTATAATTATGAAAGTTTTATTATTCCATTTCTAATAGAAGATATCTGCAATTAATTAATTATAAATTCGATTATAATTTCAAAAATAAAAAAAATTTATAAGTATGACAAAACGAAAATCTTTTTTTTTGTTTCTCGAAATGAAAGATGGAAAAATTAAATTAGGATTTTTATTTAATTATCGAAATTAAGATTTTAATTTAATTATTTAATTTGGAAGTTTAATTAAATTTTTTTATTTCTATTTGGTTCAAATAAATTTTAATTGGTTCAAATAAACTTTATTTGATTCAACAAATAAATTTTATTCGGTTCAAAAATATTTTAATTTGGTTCAAATGAAAAAATATTTGTTTCTAATCAATATTATTTGGCTCAAAGAAAACTTCTGTGTCGAATAAAATTTTTATTGAATGAAAACAAATAAATTATTAAGTAGGCTCTGAGAAAAAGATATACTTTTACTTAACTAGAAAAAATTGGTTTAAATAAAATTTTTCTCTGCTTGCAGATAAATTAAATTTTGCTATTAATATTCGAGAGAAGGGGAATTTATAATTAATTAATTGGAAAAATATTATTTTCGAAAGAAAATGAACAAGAGTTTTGATAAACTGAGCGAATAAAAATAACTAACTATTTGTGATATTTAACATTTTTAAATAGCACTTAGTTTAGTATAAAGTCGATAAAGTCTTTTTTTTTCTTCATCCTCTTCTTTTGATTAAGTTTTACCGGCAAATTCACTTTTCTTTCGTACTCCAGAGAAGAGTTGGAACGTGAAAGACAGTTTTTGAATATAAAAAAGAAGTTTTATTTTCACTGTTCACTCTCTGGACATTTCTGTATATAAAAGTTCCTTTTTTGCCATTTTTTTCTCCTTGTCTCCTTGTCTCTTTTTCTCCATTTTTCTCCTTTTTTCCTTTTTCTTCTTTTTTTTTGTTTTTATTCTCCTCTTTTTGTCCTCTTTCTTTTTTTGGTACACGGTTACACCACGTACACTGGATCTTTCAGTACGGATATTCTCGCTTCTTGCAAAATTCTCAGTCTTGGTCCCAATGGGATACCCATCTTTTGCAGCCTTTCTTCGCTCAAGTAAGGTAATTCAACCATTCCTACTCTTTCTTTCTCGAAGGCGCCGGCGTATTTCTGTGAAAATCACATTTTTTATTAGATTTAAGGAAAAATTCAATTTAAATAAAGAGAAAAAAAATTTAGATTATATGTTAGAGAGAGAAAGAGAGAGATTACTTTTTTTTGAAAAAATTTACGAGGATTTACGTTTAACAATATTTTTCCTTAGTTTTTTGTGACATATGCGTTTTTCAAATGGAGGAAAAATAAAAAAATAATCAATTTAAATTTTCAAATTGAATTTAAATTTAAAAAAATATTTTTTCTATTTTCTCAGCAAACATTTTTTCTCTTATTTAATTATCAAATTGTCGATTAATTCGTGTGATTAATATGAAAGGTGCAACATGTGTAAAAACTACTGCCATGAAGAATATAATTATTAATTATATTTAAATAATAATTTTTTATTATTTATTGTTATTATTATTTTTTATTATATTATTATTACTTATTATTACTATTATTATTAATATTACTGTTACTACTACTACTATTATTATTATTATTATTATTATTATTATTATTATTATTTTAGTCGGAAGTGAAAAATCTGTAAATTCAGATTATTATTATTATTATTAATATTTATTTATTTTTTTGCATTTTTTATTTTACAATAATTGTATTTTATTTACTTCTATTTACTCCTTTTGTTTCCTCATTTATTTCTCTTTTCTTTACCATACTTTGCAATTTTATACATTCTTTTTCATTATTATTTCATTAAATTTTCACATTATTTTTCATTCTTTTTTTTACTTATCTTTTTATTACTTTTACTTCCTTTTATCACTGCATATCATTAGCTTTATTATAATCTACATTTAATTATCTTTCATTTTTTTATCAAAATAAAAATTTTATTTTTATTTTAAAATTCCATTAATTTTAGTACATTTTAAGTAAATTTCAGAGAAAAAATTAGAAAAATTAATTTAGTACTTGGAAAAATTTCCTTCAAAAATAGTAAACTTTAATATTAAAAATTGATATTTTTAGAATAAACTACTTTTATTATTTTCAATTGACAATTTTTTTTATGAAAATTAGAAAAATTTACTCTGAAAATAAGAATTTTTAATCTGCTAATTGTAATGTTCGAGGAAAATTTGAATAATTTTTCTTGTAAGAATCATTATTTCCAGTGTAAATTCCCTAATATTCGTATAGTAAATTTTATTGATAATAATTAGTAAAATGTACTATAAATTTAGTAGAGTCTATTCTGTGAATAATACAATTTGTCCAAAATTCCAAACAATTTGAATTTAAACTATTCAAACTCTATTATTTAAAAAAAATCTGAATTTTTCTTATAGAAATAATATAAAAAGATTTTTAAGTTTCAAATTACTATATTTTTTCCAAAACCAATTATTACTTTCAAAAAAATTTCACAAAAAATTAAATTTTTTTCTTAAATCGTTATAAAATTTTTCAAAGAAATTGAATTATTTTCAAAAAAAATTTCACGAATGAATTCAATCTTTTTTGTTAATTCGTTCAATAATTATTAAGAAAGACGATTATTTTAAAAACTTGAAAGAAATTGTTCATAAAATTCAATTATTTTCAAAAATTTTAATTAAAATTATTAAAGAAACTCCATTATTTAAAAAAAAATTTAAAGAAATTTTTCAAAAACAATTTAATTAGAATTTTCAAAAATTTAAACAAAATTCTTCAGAGAATTCAATTATTTTCGTAAATAATAAAATTCTTGGAAGTAATTCTATTATTATCGAATTTTCTGATAAAATACCTTTGCAACAATTCAATGATTTTTAACACATTAATTTTAAAATTGAAATTATTAAAAAAGAAAAATTATTAAGTAGTTAAGAAACAAAAAAGCAAACAACAACTTTCGTCAAAAAAATTAGTTTTAAAATTAATTTTCTCTTTGTTTTTTGTTTGTGTTTTTGAATAACAATTTTTTCATATGTATAACTATATATTAAAGATAATTAATATTCTGAGGACACTATTTTTATGAAAAAAAAGAGAATGAAAATGAATGAAAATCTTTTTCCGAAGAAATCTTCATGACAGCAGTTTTTTTCTCAGTGCGAAATACCCTACCTCATACCCTAGTTCCCGGAGAAAAAGCCTGATGAGTGGCGGTTCTGTTCCAAAAAACTTGGTGAGCTTTTTCACCCTTGAAGGATTCGAGAGAGCCGGCAATTCAGAATCCTTGATCAGAGGCTGAGACTGCGATCTCACCATTGCCATGCTCGTTTGAGTTCTCAACGCCGCAATTTCACCCCTAATGTTCTCCATTTCCTGTGATGAAAAAAAAAGACAAATGAAATTTATTGTCATTGATGCAGAGAAACCGATAATAAAAATTAATTATCGCTAGTGATCCAATTTATTTATTACTTTTTTTTTACATTCTCAACAAAAATGAGAAGGGATTCTTATATCTTCCTGATCAAGAGAAAATAAATTGTATTTTTCTTGACCTATTTCATTTTTTTTTCATAAATTAAGTTTTATTTCATTTAAATGATAATTTTATCTGCACCAAGAATTAATTGGTTTTGGGCAAAAAAAAGAGAGAGAATTTGATACAAATAAATTGGTTCCAAGAGAAATATAATTTTATTGAACTCTGATTTTATTTGATTCAATTAAAATATTTCTCTGTATGCAATATACAAGCATTAGTTAAATTTTTAATTAATTAAATTAATGACTATAATTATTTTTCAATAAATTCAAATAATTTATTTAAATAATTGTTTTAACTAATTTTTAAATTCAATTCAAATAATTATTAATTACTTTATTCCTTTTTCAACTACTTCGCCCAATTAAGTTCTGATTAGATAATTTTCTTTTAAATTCTTTAAATTTAAATTTAAATAAAAAGTAATTAGAAATTGTAATTAATCTAATTAAAATAATTAAGTTAATGAAAAGTTAAATTAAATCAGGGTTTCCACAATTCAATGATTTTCAATATTTACTATTTTCATAAAATTTATCACATAATTTAATTATTGAAAAAAATTGTTGATATAATTTTACGTAAACATTCAATTATTTTCATAAATGATAAAATTTCATTTAGGAATTCAATTATTTTTATCAAAAAATTTTCAATATTTTTAATACAATTTTAAATAAATTTTAAGATTTAAATAAATTCAAATTTAAGAAACATTCCATTATTCAATAAAATAATAAAATCCGTTGCAATAATTCAATTATTTTCATAAATAACTTTTCATTCGTCACAGGAAATTAATTATTTTCAAAAATTTTTATGTAACTCTGCAAAAGAATTCAACTATCTTGATAAACAACAAAGTTTTCCACATAAAATCAATTATTTTAAGAAATTGTAATAAAATTCTTTTCCAAAATTCAATTATTTTGATAAATATCAAAATTCATCATAAGAATTCAATTCTTTTGAAAACTAATAAAATACTTTCCAAAAATTAAATTATTTTCAAAATTTTTTAAAAATTTCCGTTAAGAATTAAATTACCTTTTTTATAAATAGATAGCGAAAATCTTCTCAAGAATTAAATTATTTTCAGAAATTTTAATAATATTCTTGGCAAAATTTCAATTATTTAAACGAAATTTAATCAAAATTTTTCGCATGAATTCAATTATTTTCATAAATTATTATTTAAATTCTTCTCAGGAATTCAATTATTTTAAAAAATTGTAATAAAATCCTTCAAAAAGTCTTCAATTATTTTCAAAAATTGTTACAAAATTCTTTAATATGATAAATTTCAGAAAAATGTTAATTAAATTCCTTAAAAGAAATTAATTCTTTTTAAAAGTTGTTAATAAAGTTTTTTGTAAAAATTAAATTCTAAGAAACATTCAATTATTAAATAAATTATTTATTTTTGTATTTAAATATTTGAATTCTCGTAGAATTTTCTAATAAAAATTGATTTAAAAATGAATAATTTCAGTCAAAATTTTAGATAATAATTAAATATTAAAAGCATTAGAAGGGAATATTTAGAAATAATTGAATTTTGAAAAAGTTTCGAATTCAAATCTTTGAAAATTAGAATTTTTCGTAGTTTTTAACTAACAATTCTGCGTATAATTAATTTTATTTAAAATAAAAAACGAAATTAAATTTTTATGGCAACCCTGTTAATGAATTAAAATTAAAGAAATTATATTAAATTTGAATTCTTTAAATTTAAATTCATGAAATATGAAATTAAAAATTTATTTATTTTACTTTTTTACTTTTTTAAAATTTTTTTTTTATTTTACTTTGGACGAACAAAAATATCTTTAATAAAAAAATGAAAACTTTGTAAATTTTGTATCCTTAAGTTTAAATTTTTCAAATTAAAAAATTTTTAATCTAAAATTCTTTAAATTTAGAAATCTTTAAATTGAAAGGTCTTTAAATTTAGAATTCTTTAAATTAAAAGGTATTCAAATTTATAATTATTTGATACAAGTAAATATTTATTTTTTAATAGATTATTAATAATAAATAATAAAATAATCTATTATTTGAATTAAATACATTTTTTTTCAATGTAAAATTACAAATAAAAGTTCTGTAAATTTTGTACTTCTTAAATTTTAATTTTTTGAATTTAAAAATCTTTAAATTAAATTTTTTTAAATTGAAAATTCTTAAAATTTAAATTCTCGCTCAAGTATAAAATGTATTAATTTTTCACCTGCATCATTAAATGCTGTGTTCTCATCTCAGAACTGAGATGTGCTACAGATCTTGCCAGAGTTACCACGTGAGATTCCAGCCGTTGAAAGCGTTTATTGATACTCTGAAAAATGAAAAAATGTTAATAAAATATAATATATTTATAAATAAAAGAAAATAAATTTAAATTAAATTAAATAAAAATAAAATACAATAAATATTAAGTTTTTTTTATAGTTTTAATATTATTATAATTATAATAATAATAATATATTTATTCTGCTCTATAAAATATTACATTTTGTAGCAGAAGAATTCCGTTTAAAATATATTTGATAATATCAGCCTTTAGATTTTTTCTATACTACTCATTTTTTTTTTCATTTTTCCTTGATTTTGTTTACATACTTTATTTTAAATTTAAGAATTTAAAAAAAATTAGACGTACTTTGATATCTTTAACTTTTTTCATTCTGTCATCCATAGCGTGTGATCTTCGCTTATCGTGATGCCTTGTCACTGGCCTGGAAGAAACTGATGAAGTTGGAAGAGAAGAAACTGAACCGTAACTGGTGAGTCCTCTTGATTTTCTCTTTTTCTTCACACTTCCGCCAAGTAATTTTAAAACCTTTGCCGAAAAGGAAAATTCAATTACATTCATAATGAACTTGATAAGCGTTTTTATAGACAAGTGATAAAAGAAAATCTTTCAAATAATTTTTATAATTAGAAGAAAAAATTCGCATAGGAATCTTTAAAAATTGAAGGAAAAAATTTTCAATTGGAAATAATTCAATTTACAAAAAATTTTTAATTGATAACAAATTTTTAATTATATTTTTTAATTATAAATTTTAATTAAGGGCATTTGAACCATTATGACGTCACAGTTTGTTCAAAGCATTTGTTCTAAATATATGACGTCATAATGGTTCAAATTCCCTTAAAACAAAATTTTTAATTAGAACAACAATATTTTAATTATAATCAAATTTTTTAAGAAACAAATTATTCATTAACAATTAATTAGAACTTAATGTTTTAGATGCTTTTTTATAAGTAAATTGAGAAAAATAATTTAAATAATTTTTAATCGAAGGAAAAAATTATTTTTCCATTAAAAAAATATTTTCTGCTTTAAATTCGAGATTTGTTTACATAAAAATAATGAGAAACTCACTTCGCTATACATATTTTCGAGACCCTCCAACTGTTTTCTTATTGTCCTTGCATCATTTGTACTCAGATCAGAATCACTTCTGTCTAGCATCGAATCTAAATCGAGTCCTGTTGTCGTCGATGTTAAATCCGCCGCTTCCACTCCGAATACTAAGTGAAGATTATTTTTTTAGTTTTTCCGATCATATAATAAAGCTTTCTAGAAAGTTTTCCTTATGGGAAAACATTTTTTTTTCTTCTCTTGTATCAAATAAAAATCTTTTTTACAGGACTCATATTTTTAATAAAACAAAAGTAAAGAAAAAAAAGAGGAGAAAGAAAATATGTTTAAGCTCTAAATTGAAGAAAAATTTTCTTAAAATTGAAGAAACATTTTTGTGCCAGTATATAAATATGCGAGCTAAAATGGTTTAGAATTTAAAGGAAATCTTTTTTTTTGGTTCTTTCAAAGAAGAAACCTTTGAAAAGTGAAAATTCGACTTTAATATTGGCTGGATATATTCGCATTAACAATTCAGTATTTGATCTTACAATGAGAGAACTTTTTCGTTGAATCTTTCTTTGATGTTGAAGCACCGCGATGCTTAGAGGAGCTTGGGTAGTTTCTTTTGTCACATCCTTTACTATATTCACTGTAGTTTGGCTTTGATCCGTAAGGTAAGCTGGAAAATATATGTTTCTTTTGAATAAACAAAAAAAATTAGCGAAATACGACGAATAAAAAAAGTAAATAACAAAAAAAAACACAATTATTTTTAATAATTTTCGAAAAAATTCTTTGGCAATTTTCAAATCTGTTTACAATATTCAATTTTACGAAATTTCAATTATTACTAAATTCTTTAATTGAGTGCATATTAGAAAATAAAAATTTCAAATAATATGAAAAAAAATCCAATTAAATTTTTTCAAAAAAATTAAATTCAAAACTCAATTATCTCTAAAAAATTCTTGCTGTACTGCTTTTATTATTTAGTTATTATCTAAAATTTTAACTGAAATTCATTTTTAAATCAATTTTTATTAGAAAATTCTACGAGAATTCCATTATTTAAATATAAAAGTAAATAATTAATTGAATATTTCTTAAAATTTAACTCTCATAAAGAATTTTATCAACAAATTTTTAAATAATTGAATTCTTTCGACGAATTTTAATATAATTTTTAAAAATAATTGAATTCTTTTAAGAAATTCGATAAAAATTGTATTAAAAATAATTGAAATTCTACGATGAGTTTTATTATTAGTAAAAATAATTGAATCCATAAGAAGAATTTTATTACTCTTGAAAATAATTAAATTTCTGCAATAATTTGTAACTTCTCCAAAATTCAATTTTTTTCTAGTGTTTTTATTTTTTAACTAAAATTCTTCTATAAATCCATTATTTTTAATAATTTTTGAAAAAGTTCTTTGAGAATTTTCAAATTCATTTGTCTACAATTAAATTTTACAAAATTTCAATTATTCGGAAATTCTTTAATTAAATATACATATTAGAAAATAAAAACTTTAAATAATTTCCGAAAAAAATAAATTATAATCTAAAATTTTAAATGAAATTCATTTTTAAAACAATTTTTATTAGTAAATTCTATGAGAATTCAATTATTTAAATACAAAAGAGAATAATTTATTTATTTAATGTTTCTTGAAATTAAATTCTCATAAAAATTTTATGAACAAAGTTTTAAACAATTGAACTCTTGTGACGAATTTTTTCGAGGAATTAAATTAAAATCTTGTTAAAAATAATTGAAATTATGAAATGAGTTTTATTATTTATGAAAATAATTAAATTTCTAAAAAGAATTTTATTATTTACGAAAATAATTGAATTATTGCGAAAAATTTTATTAAAATGTTTAAAAAGAATTTAATTTCTGTGAAAAAATTTTTGTTATTTTGGAAAATAATTGAATTTTTCATAAGAATTTTATAAACATTGTTTTAAATAATTAATTTTTTCGAAATATAATAAATATTATTCAAATTTTATTTTAAATAATTGAAGTCTTGTAAAAAACTTTATTTGGGAAAATAATTGAATTTTTCGATTAATTAATTTAAAATAATATTAAAAATAATTGAATGTTTGCGTAGAAATTTATTAATTTTTTTTTAATAATGGGATTCTTTTGGAAAATATTATTAAAATAGTACCTAGATATTAAAAATCATCGAATTGAAGCAAGTTTTTGAAAATAATTGAAATTTTGCCAAGAATTTTATTAAATTTTTTGAAAATAATTGCATTTTGAAGAAGAATTTTATTATTTATAAAAATAATCGAAATTTTGAAAAGAATTTAAAAAAATTTTTTAATTTCTGCGAAGAATTGTTACTTTTGAAAATAATTGAATTCCTACAATCATTTGTAATTTCTCTAAAATTCTTTAAATTATATCGTATAATTTACGAACTTTTCGTCCTTTTTTAATCAAATTACAGACTTTATGGACCTTTTTTTTAAAAAACGTACTTTTACGGGCTTGAATCAAATTTACGGACCTAATTCGAGCCCTTATAATATCAGGGTTTATTTAATTATTTTATGGACAATTTGTCCATAAAATAATTAAATAAACCCAGATATTATAATCAACTACAAGAAAAAAAGTAATAAAACAAGTATATTTTTCACTCCTTTTAGAAATAAAATCATAGAGTAATTTTTTTTTTACTTAGATGAACATCGTTTATGTAGAATTTATGACTAAGAAAAAAATATAATATCCTGAAAATAGGATGATGAATATTCATTAAGAACTTGGTTCGCAAACACTTATTGCAAGGCAAATGTATTATGTGAAATATAAAAATATTATTTACCTCGCTGAATATCTATTTCGTGGAGTTCTAGGACTTCCATGGGGCGATAAAGGAGGCAAGGGAGGTGTCACTGACGACACACTTTCAGATAAAGTGGAGTGCGCCATTGCCGGAACATCTCTTGGCTCCAAAATGCTTCTCAATTCTGATTCCACTATATCCACCCACTCAGAGTCCTGACCTAGAAACGTGGAAATAAAATGAAAATTAAGTTTTCAAAAAGTCGCTCACGTTATGAAATTTTATCGATTGGAACATCAAAAGCAGAAAAAAGAAATATTCACTGGAATAAAAGTATTTAGGTTGTTATAAAAATAAGATTTTTTACTTTTTAGGAGATATAGCTTTTAGCTTGGATAAAGTTTTTTATATCGGAATTTTCGATTTTCTTTTGCCAGCGAAATAACGCTGGCAAGTGTTGTAGCAATTTTTAGTGTTGTGACATGGCGTTTGTTTTGAATTCGGATTTTTAGTCTAGTGATGGTTATTGTGTGGGAATTGTTACTATAGTAGCGGTTGTTAAGGAATCGGTCAGTATAGCAACGGTCACTATAAGAACCGTTACTTTAGCAACCGTTGCCGTAGTAACTGTTACCATAGCAATAGTTGCTAAGGACACCATAGAAATCGTTACCATACCTATGGTTGCTACGGTTTAGGTTAACGTAGCCAGGGAGTAGTTACCATGGCTGGTCACCCAAACAACTATTACCAGAGTTATGGTTACAATAGCAGTCATTACAATCGATTGATATATGTATAAGAACAGAGATGCGAGATCTGTAAATTAATTTTTTGTGAATTGATAACCTAACAGAAAGGTTTAGTAAAAAATAATGGTAGAAACTGATTTCCCAAACCAAAATTGTTGATTGTAAAACAATCAACAATTTTGTTTTGGGAAACCATTTTCTACGATTTTGGTTTTGTTTTAAAGCCGTTGGAAGTATTTACCTTGAGCGTGTCCTTGATTCTCAGGAGGCGGTCGTCGTCCACTCGAATAAACAGCGGATCCCCTTCCAGAATCCACATTCGACGAACTCTGTCCAGCTTTATCGTAATCCGAACCCGAACCTTGACCCTGAATTTTCATTCTCGCTAGTCCCTGCTCAATATCATCCTTACTCTTCGTATCGTTCTTGAAATAATTCTCCTTATTGTTGGTAATCTGCGAAATTTCGAGTCTCTTCGACATCTCTAATTTTTGTCCTGAATTATTACGGATCTCTTCATTTTCACTGCTCACATCTTTCGATGGTTTCGCAGTATAAATACCATCTTGCTCGTTTTTCTTTTGTAGTTCCTCTATTCGCTTTTGCACCGACAATGTTTGATTTGTATTTTGAGATGGGTCTTTTTGATTATTCTGATGATCGTGTTCGCCTCTCTTCGATGTTCGTCCCTCCTCGCGACGAATTCCAAAACTTGTCTCCGGACGGTATTCGTCTTTTCTTTGCGATCCACTTCTACCGAAATCCATTTGATGTTCCTCGACGGTGATTTCGTATTTCTCCTTGTCCAGGGGATCGACAGAGACACTTGGTTTCATTGCATCGCCTGTGGAATTATTGCGTTGGGGGAAATTCTCATTATTACCGAGTCGCTCCTCCTCGAATGAAAGATGGGGTTGAGAGGCGGCTTTCTCAATTCCTTTCATGGAGTTTTGCCTTTGGTATTCGATCTCCTGACTTGGCGTTTCGGGTTTCATGTAGACTTGAGGCACTCCGTACCTGGAAAATAGAAGATTTAACTTTGGGAAACAAAAGTTAAGGGGGTATATAGAGTCATAAAGGCGGGACTAAACATTATTTTTACTATCTCAGAAAACTATTGATTAGAAATGCTACCTGGGTCTGCCTTGAGCGTAATGATAGTAGATTTCCTGTCCGGAAACTCGAAGATCCTGATTTTGTCTCGAAGTGCTGGGCAAATCAATCTGCGATCTGGAGATTGGTTGTCTAGTCTGCTGGAACTGTTGATAAGGAACATTTCCCGAAAAGTGACTGTTTGTTGTTCGTAGGGGATGAGAATTTGTTTGCTGTCCGGCGAGTTGTTGCTGCTGATGCATCTGCTGAATCAATTGTCGCTGATGCATATTTTGAGCGTGCTGTTGAGAGAATCGTGGACTTTGGTGATGCTGGCTCTGATGCAACAATTGCTGAGGACTTTGGTAACTTTGATGCGACGACTGATGCACGTTTGTTGCTTGCTGTAGCAACAGACCGACTTTCATCACTGGTATGCCATGATTCTGAGTTTCACAATTTAGAGAAAGATGAAGATTTAGAATCGAGTACAGAATAAAAAAAGAAATTTTCTGCAGAGGAGTTATTCTGATTACAATTTACGAATTACGATTCTTTGCGGAAAAAATGAAATGGAGACAAAATAGTAATGTAGCGAGAAAGCAGAAAGTCAAAACAAGAATCAAAATTCGAAAAGGATTCAAGTTTTTGCAGAAATTACGGATGAAAATGAAAGAATTAAGTTTAGAGAGATATTGGAAATGTGAGGGAAGAATGTAATTAGCGTTGATTTCTTACCTGATTCATAGCTCCGGGTCCTTGCACCACGTATTCCCTGTTTACATTCTGAACCGGTTGTCCAGCACTTGTGGATTGAACGAAACCAGATATTTGTGTCTGATGGGCCATTTGAACTCCTCCCGGTGGTGTGTGATGAGTCACGTGAAGTTGTGCACTTTGTCCCGGCAAACTCGGTTGAATTTGAGACGGAGACTGAAGTTGTCCTGGAAGTGGGACAGTTTGCTGTCCACCTTGATAGCCATACGAGTGTCCATATTGTCCTGCAAGCATTGCAGAAGGCAATCATTAAAATTCATTGGCTAAACTTGGTAGAAGATAAGAAATAAGAAGCAATAAAAATAAAAAGGGAGAAGGAGAAAATAGTGAAGTCGTGGAAGAGGAAACTGAAGATGCAGAAGAAGATAAAAAAAAGTTGTGGAGGAAGAAAGTAAGGATGCAGAGAAAAATAAAGAAGATGTAGAAAAGGATAAAGATGCAGAAGAAGATAAAAAAAGTTGTGGAAGAAGAAAGTAAGGATGTAGAGAAAAATAAAGATGCAGTAGTAAATAAAGAAGTTTAGGAACAGGAAAGTAATGATGCAGCATAAAATAAAAAAGTTTTGGAGGAAAATAAAGGACATGCAGAAGAAAATCTAGAACAAACAAAATAGTTATAAAAGAAAATAAAGAAGATTTAGAAGCAGAAACCAAAGAGAGTACCATAGGAATTTTTCGGATACTGTTGCATATTGAGAGAGGATTCTTGCGCTCTTGGTTTCCCGTAAACACCACCACCTTCCTTCTTCTTGACCTCGTCCTCTTCAATATCACGACTCGATTTTCTCAATTCCTCCGTAACATTATTTAAACTCGCTTCAGGTTCTGTATCAGCATCCTTTCGATTTGGACCAAATCGACTCGAGATCATATCCTTGATGGTGTGATATGTTTTCGATAGGGTCTTGGTCTTTTCCTCATCGACTTTGGTCGTTCGAGGAACAGCACCTGTCGCCGTCGACCTGAAGCAGTATATACATATATATGTACATATATATAGAAATTTATGCAAATTACTTGTAAAGATATTCCCCACTATATTCTATATATGTAAAAAAAAGGAATCAAAAGAAACAAATCTTGAGTATTTTAATGATATTTGAGATTAAAATCTATTTGTATAATGAGGAGAGGAAGTTGTCCCAACCAGTATATAATATACGATTCGATAATATAGATATCTCTCAACGACTAATTTACAAACTTAGAATTATTAAATTTAACATAAAATATTATGTGAAGCAGGTATAAATAGCTATATTCGTAATATTATTTGTCGTATTATTGCAATTTGTTGTGAATTATTAACTTCTTGGTTCGTTGATTACAGTAGTTGTTATTTGTTTTTTACTTGCTGTGTGTTAATTAGATGATTTTTATTCTTGTATATTTGTCAGTTAGTAAATGCGAAAAAAGAAAGAAAACGAAAAAGTTTACTATTTCTAAAATACTATTCAAATAAATTTTTTGAAATTTTTTTAATTACTTTTATTATTCTAGCAGAAAAAGGGTTGCCACGCGCTTTACTCATTTTAAATTCCCTAACTTTTCCAGGTTAAAAACCGGAATTTTCCCAGGTTTTTAAAGCTATATTTATTTTTTACCAAATTTAATAATTAATAAATTTTTATAAATACATATATGAAATTGTAAAATTATTCGAAAACATCAATATCTTCTTTTTTAAATAAATATATAATCATTATTATTTTTAAAACTGAATTAAAATTATTAATTCAAAACTTTATAAAACATAAAGAAATCGAGCACTCAGAGTCTTCGACTCGGAGTGATCGGCTTCTTCATGCTTTTTAATAATTAAAGATGACAGAATCATTATTTTATAATATAAGAATTACAGTAACTTCTTCAAAATTATTTTCATCATTTCAATTCAATTATTTTCTAGAATTTCCAACTAAAATTCTTCTTTAAATCAATTTATTATTTTTAATAATTTTTGAAAAAGTTCTTTAAGAATTTTTAAATCCATTTGTTTGCAATTCAATTTTTACGAAATTGTCGATTATTAGGAAATTCTTCAATGAAATTATATTAGAAAATAAAAATTTCAAATACTTTCAAAAAAATTCAATTAAATTGGTTCCAAGAAAAAAATTAATTCTATAAAATTAATAATTAAAATTATGCAAGCTTTTCAAAATTCAATTATTCATAAAAATTCACTCTTTATAGCTTTTAATATTCAATTAAATTATCTAAAATTTTAACTGAAATTCATTTTTGAATAAATTTTTATTCAAAAATTCTATGAAAATTCAATTATTTAAATACGAAAATAAATAATTTATTGAATAATTGAATGTTTCTCAAAAAATTGAATTCTAATAAAGAATTTTATTAAAAAATTTTTTAAATATTAAATTCTTTTGACGAATTTTAATACAATTTTAAAGAAAAATTTCATTTTTCTAGAAATATGAAAATTTATTAAAAATAATTGAATTTTGTAAAAAAAAATTTGATTTTTCTTAAATTGTTTGCAAGCAAAGAAATTTTTAAAAAATTATTAAAGAATTGAATTTTTGTGAAATTTTTATTATTTATGACATTTTATGAAAATAATTAAACGTTTGGGTAGAATTTTATTACTTTTAAAAATTATTGAATTTCTGCAATCATTTTTTACTTCTCAAAAATAAAAATTTTTTTTTGTGTTTTTAACTAAAATTCTTCTATAAATCCATTATTTTTAATAACTAGTTAAATATTTATTAAAAATTTAACAAATTTAAAAACGAATTTAAATTAAAATTCTTCAAAAAAATTAATTCTATATAAAATTATCAATTAAAATTATGAAAAATTAAAATTTTCAAAGATTTTAATTTGAAACCTCTACAAAATTCTATTATTTCTAAAAATCTACGTTACAATGCTTTTAATATTCAATTATTATTATTTTCTAAAAACTTATTTATTTATGTATTGTATAAACGGTGTATATTTTAAATTATTATAAATTAATTTTTATTAGAAAATTCAACGAGAATTCAATTATTTAAATTCAAAAATAAATAATTTATTGAATAATTGAATCTTTCTCAAAATTGAATTCTAATAAAGAATTTTATTAAAAAAATTTTTAAACAATATCATTCTTTTGAGGAATTTTCATAAAATTTTTAAGAATAATTACATTTTTTGACGAACTCGATTAAAATTGTATTAAAAATAATTAAATACCTGGAAGAAAAATTGAATATTTATAATAATTTAATTATTGCGAAGAAATTTATATAAAATTTGTAAATAATCGAATTCTTGTGAAATATTTATAATTTATGAGAATAATTAAATTTTTGCGTAAAATTTGATTAAAATGTTTTTTTAAATAATTGAATTGTTTTGCAAAAATATTATTTAAATAGTAAATATTGAAAACCATTGAACTGAGGAAATTTTTTGAAAATAATTGAAATTTTAAAAAGAATTTTATTAAAATTTTTGAAAATAATTGAAATTTTGAAAAGAATTTTATTAAAATTTTTGAAAATAATTGAATTTCAAAAAAGAATTTTATTATTTATACCTAAAGAAAATTAAAATTTTTGAACATATTTGAATTTCTGCAGAGAATTTTATTAGGTACTTTGGAAAATAATTGAATTTCTGCAATCATTTGTAACTTCTTCAAAGTTCAATTTTTTTTTAGTGTTTTCAACTAAAATTCTTCAATAAATCCATTATTTTTAATAAAATTTGAATCGAATTTCTAGAAAAATGAAATTATTCTTCAACATTGTATTAAAATTCGTCAAAAGAATTTAATATTTAAACCTTTTTTTTTGAAATAAAATTCAATTTTTTAAAAAACATTTAATTATTTAATAAATTATTTACTTTCGTATTTGAATAATTGAATTCTCGTAGAATTTTCGAATAAAAATTTATTTAAAAATTAATTTCAGTTAAAATTTTAGACAAACTATAGAAATTATCACAAATTTTAATACAAAACCTTTTTATTAAAAAATTTAACTAATTTCAGAAGAATTTGAATTATAAAAATTTTTCAAAAATTTAAGTTCTTTAAAATTTCTAATAAAATTTTTGAGAAATAATATTTTATATGATAGTTCTTCAAGAATTAAGTATTAGTTGAAAAGAAATTATTGTCAGAAGTATAAAAAAATTTAAGGTTTTGTGTTAGAATTTGTGGTAATTTCTATAGTTTATAGACACAAAAATTCACAATTTTCTTATGAATTCTAGAAATTGAATATTTTTTCAATCCAAAGAAACCCAATGTTTTTAGAAAACAACAATTTTCCAGGATTCCGATCAAAATCCCCTGACTTTTCCATGTTTTCCAAGTTGCGTGGCAACCCTGAGAAATATTCTCTAGAATTATTATTATTTAATTATTATACTTAAATATTATTGTACTCAATTATTTTATTTAATTACAAATAACGAAAATTCGAAAAAATATATACCGGTAATTCGAAGCACTAAAAAAGCCAACAATGAAATTAATATCTGAACAGATATGGATTACTTACGAGTAGGTTTCTGGGGATTGGTAGTTTCGCTGACTTTCTTGTCTCAGTTCCTGCATCTGATTTCCCTGGAGCAAAAAATGAATTAACCTTTATATTTTTTTCCCTTCTTTTCTGTGTATATTTTTTAATATATATTTTTTAATATATTTTTTTAATATATTTTTTTAATATTTTATTTTTTATTATATTTTTTATTTTTAATCAAAAAGAAAACGAAAGGAAAATCATTGCCTTTATATACAGCTCACTCTTGGAACTTGATTAATAAGTTGAGTTATAACTAAGAAAAACGAAGAATTTTTAAGAGCGGAAAACATTCAACATGTTTGAAAGTGCATCGAGGTGCATCGAAGCGAACTTTTTCGTTAATGAAAATCGTGGCGGAAAATAAAATTATATCTCCTTGGAATTAAATATAAACTAATTTCAATTTTTCACGATTCTACGAGCCGAAACATGTATCTATATGAAAACACACTGTATGGAAGTAAATTAAAAACTACTTCGAATATATAATAATTGTTTCTTGATTTACATTTATTTATTAGTTTCTTCACATTCGTATAAATATCTAATTAAAAAGTAACGTTACTATTTTTATCGCTGAAATGACGGTTAATTTAATTTTTTTTTCTTCTTTAATGATTATAATTGTCACACTGAATTATTTCTTTGTCTCGAAATAATTTTATCGCCGGAGTGTTCTTAATTTTCGAAATAAATAAATAATTAGGTACTTGCTTAATAATATGGTATTTCAAATATAAAGAATTTAAATTATTTTTTAAATATTAATATTTTTTTCATCTTTTTACCTTAATTTATTTTTATTTACTCAGTATTAGGGGGGAAATTAAATGGAAAATAATTTAAAATATGTTGCATTTTTCCTGCAATTTTGAGATTTATTTTTCCGAACAAAAAGTAGGAAAATAAATACAAGAACAAAAGTAAATAAAAATAATGTAAAAAATACTTGTGATAATAATGAATTGAGGAGAAGAACATTCAAAGTCGTATGATGAATTTCGAAGTTTGTTAGTCGGTTCTTCGTTTCTTAAGAAGGGAAGCAACTGGAATAATAACACAACATTTTGCTTGCAAACCCCACTGAACTTTCTGCGGCACGCTTCTTGCATACCGAGAAGGTGTATGTATATATTTTCTTCTTGTGTATTCCCAAGATTTTGATTTAAAAATAGCAATTCTTTAAAAGAGCGATAGAGAAAAAATTTTGATTTCTTATAAAAAGGGAAATTTTTTATTCTTAACTACCCAGTATTTGGAAACTTTGGAAAATTTAAATATTTGTTCTTCAAAAATGAAAAATTTATTCGTTTGTAATTTTATTATTATTAATAACAAATCTTATTATACAATTTAAAAAATTTTTCTACTTGTAATTATTAACTTCAATTTTTGAATAATTTATTAATTTCAGATTGAAAATTAAATAAAATTAAAATTATTCTTTTGGAAAATAATTGTTTTAAATTTATATATTAACGAAAATTATATAGAAAAGTAAAATAATTTCTAAGTTTTTCAAAATGAAATCTAAATTACTAAAAATTGTAACTAATTGAAATTAGGAACAAATTTTTTGTATTATAATATAATAATAATCGAAATATTTAGTCGCCTCACGTGAAGTTGAGGCTTTTTGATTCTAAATTGTTTAACAGCTCAAATTTTTATTTCAAAAATTTGACAATTATTGACAATATATAAATATATAATTGACAATAAATAAAGTGATAATTATTTTAGTGAAATTACAGTTTATTTATTATTTTTGTATTTAAATAATTTAATTGTCGTATAATTTTTTGATAAGAATTGATTTGAAAAAAATGTAAGTTAAAATTTTAGAAAATATTTCAATAATTGGAAGATTTGCATTTTTAAATTTTAGAAATAATTAAACTTCTTTTTCCTGCTGAAAAAATAAACAACTATAAGTATTCAAGTATTTTTTAAACAAAAATTAATTAAATTGGAAAAATTTTATTTAGAAATTCTGAAAAAATGAGGTTTTTTTAAATTATAATTAATTTATTTTTAAAATAATTGAATTTCTGAAAATAATTTTAAAAAATTGGAAAAATAGAAAATTCTTTCAAATTATATAAGAAATTTTACATTTCAAAGAATTTTATTTTCTCACTTTAAAAATTTATTTTTAAACATTATTCTACTTTTTGAAGAATTGTAACTAACAATTCGAAAGATATTTAAATTTTACAAAAAGTTTCGAATTTAAATAATTCAATTGTCGTTGAATTCTAATTATAGAATTGATTTAGAAATGAACCACAGTTAAAATTTTGAAAAAAAATTGAATATTAGAATTGAAAAATAGAATTATAACAATATTATAACAGAAATTTTATACAAATAATTAAATTTTAAAAGATTTTTAAATTGAATTCTTTGTAAATTTTAATCTCTGTAAAAATATAATAATATTTAAATATTTATGCCAAAAAATTATTAATATACTTTTTTTCGTTTCAAAATTATTAAATTTGTGAATAATTAATTTAGAAATTCTAAAAAATAATTGACTTTTAGAAAAATTGCAATTGTAATTTTTAGAAATAATTAAAATTCAAAAAATTTTATATTGGAAATTATTCGAAATTTCAGTTACAATAAATAACAATAAGTTTTTAAATATTTTTTTTTTTTGAGAAAAATTATTGAACTTTTGAATAATTTAATGTTGGATTTCTAAAAAATTTAGGTTTTTGAAAAATTGTAAATAAAATCTTTTTGAAGATAATTGATTTTCCGAACATAATTTTAAAAAATTGGAAAAATAGAAAATTCTCTCAAATTTTATATTTCAAAGAACTTTATTTTCTCACTTTAAAAATTTATTTTTAAACATTATTCTACTTTTTGAAGAATTGTAACTAAAAATTTGAAAGATATTTAAATTTTACAAAAAGTTTCGAATTTAAATAATTCAATTGTCGTTGAATTCTACTTAGAATTGATTTAGAAATGGACTACATATATTTAAAATTTTGAAAAAAAATTGAATATTAGAATCGTTATAAAACAGAAATTTAAAAAATAATTAAATTTTAAAAGATTTTTAAATTGAATGCTTTGAAAATTTTAATCGCTGTAAAAGTATAATAATATTTAAATATTTATTTCAAAAAATTATTAATATATTTGTTTCGTTTAAAAATTATTAAATTTGTGAATAATTAATTTAGAAATTCTAAAAAATAATTGACTTTTACAAAAACTGCAATTGTAATTTTTAGAAATAATTAAAATTCAAAAAAATTTTTAGAAACAATTAAAATTCAAAAAATTTTATATTGAAAATTATTTGAAATTTTAATTACAATAAATAACAATAAGTTTTTAAATATATATATTTTTTTTTTTGAGAAAAATTATTGAACTTTTGAATAATTTCATGTTGGAATTCTAAAAAAATTAGGTTTTTCAAAAATTGTAAATAAAATTTTTTTGAAGATAATTAAATTTCCGAAAATAATTCTAAAAATTGAAACAATTATTAAATGTTTTGTCAAATTTCGTCATTGAAATTAATTTTATATTTTAAAGAATTTAATTTAATCTTTTTTAAAATTTTGTTGTAATATAATCGTATTTTTGAAAAATTACATTTCGAAAAATTAGTTATTGTTTGAAAATAAACAATAGTTTATTTTTAAACTTTATTCTGAAAAATAGGTAGTACTTATTTCAAAAAGTCATCTATATTTTTAATTTTATTATTTTACACTATTTTTTTATCATTTTTCATCCATAATTCAATGTCATTCTGCTATTTTTATTGCATTAGAAAATAATGTAAAAACTAAATTACAAAATGCAAAATTCAAATAAATTGGAAAAAGAAAGAATCCAATTGCATTAACATGATAACAAGTTATGTAAAACTTAATAAAAAAAAAGAAGAGGAATTATTTCAAACTCATTGTCTTCCCCTTGTTAAACTTGTTTCTAATTATTTTTCAAATCATTTTCTTTCGCCTTGTTAAAGAAGACTGGTTTTTTAATTATTTGTGTGTACTATTATAAAAGGGTCGTGTTTTACACCACAAGAATCTTGTACGCTTGAATTATGCGGGAGGAACGTGTTCTCGTTTCTTTTTTTTATAATTTTTATCTTCTCGTTTTATGTATTTTTTCTCTTCTCTCTTTCTTTTTTTTTTGCTTCTCGTTGCGTGCAAAGTTTCTGTCAGTTTTCTTTTTACACAACGATGCGTCAAGGGAAGAATAGAAGTTTTTCTTTCCGATCGTTGAGTATAATAGAGCGTGGAGAATCGCTAACTCATCTAACGGTTACGATTCGAGATCAATATTCATGTCTATTTTCTGAATCTCATTGAACTACTACTACCAACAACATCACCACCACCGCCTTAAAAAAAGAGGAATTAAAAAAAAAAATTATTCGCTGTCTATTTATATGAAAAAAAATTAGGATAACAATAAAATTCAATTTTCCTTGAGGGAATTTTTATATGTAGTACTCTCTCTTTCTCTCTTAATAGAAAGAGAGAGAGAGAGAGAAAATTAATTTCATACTCGTTTCTTTGTGTGACAGTTTTTATGTAAAAAATAGGAAATTCCATTTTTTTTTCTGTTTAGTATATAATATAATCTATCATCTATAATTATAGGTATAGATAAAGAGGTAACTATGGTATACATATGATCTAGAAGAAATTTCTTAATTTGAAAAGTGAAAGCTTGGGAATTTTCAATGTGTAAACGCGCTATATTGTTCAGTCCTTCATAACTTCCTTTTATGAAGTGATACATTTTATTCAGAATCCAATAACAAAAAAAAAAGAGAAAAAAAAATTGGGTCGGTTGTTTGTATTTTACGATTTTCCCTGCATGTCACAAGTTTATCAGTAAATAGTCATCTTGAAATTATTCTAATTAACAAAATTGAAAAAGATAATCGTTTCTTTTTTAATTTATTGGAGAATTTTTTTTTAGAATTTCCACTACTTTAAATTCGCTAATACTAGAAAACAGAAAACTATTCTCAAAAATTATAATCAAAATCTTTAAAACTATTCAATTATTTTCAAAAAAATATTCGAAATCCAATTATTTTCAAAAAATATTTTCAATTCAATTATTTTCAAAAAATATTCTCAATTCAATTATTTTCAAAAAATATTTGAAATTCAATTATTTTCAAATATCAAGTATTTTCATAGAATTTCACAAAAGAATTCAATTATTGAAAAAAAAATTGATAAAATACATCAAAAATTCAATTATTTTCAAAAATAATAAAATTTTCACAGCAAGTCAATTAATTTCAGAATAGCATTTTGAAAAAAAATTTCGAAAAACTCAATTCTTTAACAAAATTTAACAAAAATTTTATACAATTCTTCACAATAATTCAATTACTTTCACTAATAATAACATTTTTCATGGAAATTCAAGTTTGAAAAAAAAATTTTTGTTAATTTTCTAAGCAAGAATTCAATTATTTTCATAAATAATAAAACACTTCAGAAGTATTTCAATTATTTTTAATATTATTTTAAATTAATTAATTGAAAAATTCAATTATTTCCACTTATAAAGTTTCTTACAAGACTTCAATTATCTAAAATAAAAAGTTTCATAATATTTATTATATTTCGAAAAACATACATATTTAAAATAATGTATATAAGATTCTTATGAAAAATTCAATTATTTTCAAAAATAACAAAATTTATCACAGAAATTCAATTCTTTTTAAATTCTTTTTAAATTTTTCGCAATAATTTAATTATTTGCATAAATAATAAAAAATTCTTCTCAGAAATTAAATTATTTTTGAAAAATTTTAATAAATTTTTCTTCATAAAATTCTTAATTCGCTTTTTCTTAATTCGCTATAAAAATTTTTCGAAGAATTCAATTATTTTTATAAATAGTTAAACTCTTTGCTGGAATTCAATTATTTTAAAAACAGTTTTAATTGAGTTCCTCAGAAGAATTTAATTTTTAATAAAATTTTTAATACGTTTCGAATAAATTCAATTATATTCTAAAATCTTTAATAAATCCTTCGAAACAATACAATTATTTTTATAAATAGTATAATTCTTGGCAAGAATTCAATTATTCTCAAATAATTGAATAAAATTGTTCGAAAGAAATCAATTTTTTCAAATACAATTTTAATTAATTTTCTTTTTTTTTTTAAATAATTCAATTATTTTTTTTTAGATTTTAATATAATTCTTGCCAAGAATTCAATTATTTACATAAATAATTTTGCGAAAGAATTTAATTATTAAAGATAAATAACAAAATTATTCCCGAAAATTCAATTATTTTGAGGTATTTTAATAAAATTCTTTGCAAAATTTAATTATTTTCATAAATAACAATATTTATCACAAGAATTAAATTATTTTTAAAAGTAATAAATTTCTTCTTGAAAATGCAATTATTTATAAAAAATGTCCAATAAAATCGTTCGCAAGAATTTAATTATTTTTATAAATAATAAAATGCTTTTTACGAATTCAATTATTATTTTCAAAAGTTTTTTATTAAAATACCACACAGACATTAAATTATTGTCAAAAATTTTAATAGAATTCTTTGTAAAATTTTATTATTTTTAAAAACTTATCCCAATTCAATGATTTTCAGTATTTACTATTTTCATGAATTTTCAAAACAGAATTCAATTATTTACAAATTTTTTTGTAAAAATCTTCGTAAAAATTCAATTCTTTTCATGAATAATAAAAATTTCTCAGTAAATTACAATAAAATTTCATAATAATTTTAAGATGAGAAAATAATTGAATTCTTGCAGCAAATTTTATTAAATTTTTTTTTAAAGAATTGATTTCTTGGGAAGAATTTTATTAAAATTGACAAACATTTTTGACAATAATTGTATTCCTAGGAAGAATGTTATATTTTACGAAAATAATTGTATTCCAGGCCTGTTGTATTCTATGATCAATTTTATTATAATTTTTCAAATTTATATAAAGCATTTTATCAAAAATTTTTTTAAATAATTGAATTCTCCAGAAAAATTATATTATTTATGAAAATAATTGATTTATTGCAAAGAAATTTATTCCAATTTTTTTAATAATTGAATTGGTTCGAAGAAATTTATTAAAAATTTGTTAAGTAATGAAATTCCTGTGAAAATTTTATTAAAATTTTGTTTAAATAATTGAATTCTTTTGGATAATTATATTAAAATAGTAGATATTAAAAATAATTGAAATGAGAAAAATTTTTAAAAACAAAAAAGACTCAAAAATTCAGAATTTTTTTTATAAATTTTAAAAACTTAATTTTTTCCAGTACTTTTAATAAAAATCCCTGACTTTTCCCTGAATTCCCTAACCTGTGACAACCCTGTTAATATCACTGATATAATAATGAACTATATTATAATAATAAAAATTAATAATAAAAATAAAATTTTATAATAAAAAAATATCCGGAAAATATTTTAGCAAAAGAATTCAAGAAATATTTTCGATAAATATTGAAAAGTTATTTTATTTGATTATTAATTTCCTTTTAATAAAAAATAAAAAATTTCCGTAGCTTTCACCGCACATACATATAGTGTTTAATGTTCAATCATCATAATAATGAAAATTTTCTTTATCAATCTTGTGGACAAATTTTCTATACAGCTAATGGAGCGGAAAGACATAAATATTTCTGAAAATGATGTGGAAATATTAAAAAGAATATAACGAAAGTTGGCCATTTTCCACGCAAGAGTGAATCTGGATCATCAAGAAGAACTTGTCGATTTGTATATAACTATATAATATAGAAAATATATAAAACTCCTTTTCTTTTTCAAATAGCTCCACTATAGGTAGTCATCAATATCAAATGTATAAAGTTAATTCTCCATAAAGATGGCAATTCGAAACAATATCATTTAAATTAATCGAGACTCTGGGGAGTTTCACTATTCACTATCGTAACTGTAGAATCTCACGATTCGGTGATTAACTTAATTAAATGAGTAGTCCACCATCGTGAGTAATATTATGCTATATACTATCGATATTGCGTGTTGGCGTTTCATGTGTGACACATAATAATAAAGTTACCTCACATTTACACTTTATCTCTCTCTCTCTCTCTCTCTCTCCCTCTACATTTATTAAAAAAAAGACTATTCATTAAATCAAGAAAATTAAGAATTACTGTACTGGCAATATTTTCTTGATTGCAATTATTCTTTATGAAAGAATAAATTGCGAAAAAAAGAAATTAAATATGAAAAGATATTATAATGGTAGATCAGGCGGCAAATGGGGTTAATAATAAGATAATTTTCATATTTCAGAGAAATGAGAATTGACCTGAAAAGTATTTTTCTTTTCTTTTATCTTTTGAGGTACTTATGTACTTGAAGGAGGAAGTAGCTTTTATTTACTTTTTACTCTCGAGTATTTTACATTTCCGTTTATACACATAAGCCGCGCAGGAATAATAGAGTTAATTGGACAAATCAGTAAAAAAGGGTTGTAATTTTTATGTTAAAGTAGACGAAAACTTTCGTAAAGGACCGTTTAATTTTTGTTTCTTCTACTTCTTTTTTACTATGAGAGCAATTTGTTTCTTCTAAAAGATTTTTAAAAAATTTTTCTTAAAGGTTTAATTTTGACAGACGAAACTATTATCAGGGTTGCCACAGGTCAGGGAAGTCATCAGGGAAATCAGAGAAAAGTCAGGGAAAGTAAAATTGGTCAGGGAAAAGTCAGGGATTTTTACTAAAAGTACTGGAAAAAATTGAATTTTTAAAATTCATGAGAAAACTCTGAATTTTTTTCCTTTTTGCCTCGTAAATTATGAAATTACCTCGAATTTTAATACAAAATCTTCAATTTTTTTCAATTTCTGACAAACAATAATTTCTTTTTAAATAACTTAATTTTTCAAAATCTATCATAAAATTATGACTTACAAATTATTTTATAAATAATCTTTAAAATTTTCATAAATACTAGATTGATAGAAGAATTTCAGTTAAAAATACTAAAAAAATTTAGATTTTGGAAAAGTTACAAATGATAACAGAAATTCAATTATTTTCAAAAGTTACAAAAATTCTTCGCAAAATTTCAATTGTTCAAAAATTAAAAAAAAATTCTCGTCAAAATTTCAATTATCTTTATAAATAATAAAATTCTTCATCGAAATCCAATTATTTTTGAAAATTTTAATAAAATTCTTTGTAATAATTCAATTATTTTTCATAAGTAATAAAATTTTCACAGGAATTCAATTATTTAAAATACAAAATTTCATAAAATTTTTTGAAAAATATCATTTATATAAAAAGATTTTTATAAAATATTTTCATGCATTCAATTATTATTATAAATAATAAAATTCTTCACCGAAATTCAATTACTTTTATAAACTTGAATAAAATTCGTTGTAAGAATTCAATTATTTATATAAACTTGAATAAAATTCGTTGGAAGAATTACATTATTTTCAAAATAATAAAATTCTTCGCAGAAATTCAATTATGTTCAAAAATTAAAAAAGAAATATTGTCAAAATTTCAATTATCTTTATAAATAATAAAATTCTTCATCGAAATTCAATTATATTTAAGAATTTTAATAAAATTCTTGTCAAAATTTCGTAGGAATTCAATTATCCAATTTTTAATAAATCAATTCAAAATAATTCCATTATTTTCATAAGTAATAAAATTTTCACATGAATTCAATTAGTTAAAATACAAAATTTTTCGAAAATTATCAATTATTAAAAAATATTTTTATAAAATTCGTCGCAAGAATTTAATTATTTAAAAAAATTTAACACAGTTCTTTTTAAGAATTCAAATATTTTTATAAACTTGAATAAAATTCGTTGTAAGAATTTAATTATTTATATAAATAATAAAATTTTTCTCCGACATTTAATTATTTTATGAAAATTTTAATTATCTATTTACTTATTATTTTTATGAATTATTTTTTATACAATATTTTAATCAAATTCCTCGATAAATGTAATTATTTTTAAAAATTTTATTAAAATTTGTCAAACGAATTCAATTATTTAAAATTTTATTGATTAAATTCTTTATGAGAATTCAATTTTAATAAACATTCAATTATTCAATAAATTATTTATTTTTTAATTTAAATAATTGAATTTTTTTAGAATTTTCTAATAAATGTTGATTTAAAAATAAATAAACGAATAATCGATTTATTATTATTTATAAAAATAATTGAATTATTGCAACTAATTTTATTACATTTTTTTAAATAATTGAATTTTTTTGTGAAATTGTACTTCTTGTAAAAATAATTGAATTCTTGCGAAGGATTTTTTTTTTAGGATTTTTGTAAATAATTAACTTATTTTAAAAATTTGTATGGCAATTTAAATTATTACAAAACATGAAGAAGACGATCACTCCGAGTCTTCGACTCGGGGTGATCGTCTTCTTCATGTTTTGTAATAATATTTTTATAAGTTGTTGAATTTCAAAAAGGTTTAAATTTGAATATTTTGAAGAATTTTAATTCCTACAGAAAAATAATAATGATTAAATGTTTATTTAAGAAAGAAGTTATTGATGTTTTTAAATAATTTTACAATTAAAGAAGTTTGTAAATAAATGTAATAGAACATTTTTTTTGAGTATCTAATAATTTTTAGAGTGAATCAAAATATTCTTTAGGGTCAGGGAAAAAGTGAAATTTTTTTCTGGAAATCAGGGAAAAGTCAGGGAAAAATAAAATTAAATATTTGTGGCAACCCTGATCATATAAAATTATAACTCAAAAATTTTATTAGAAATTTTAAAGACCTTAAATTTTTGAAAAAATTTAATAATTCAAATTCTTCTGAAATTAGTTAAATTTTTTAATAAAAAGTTTTTGTATTACAATTTGTGGTAATTTCTATAGTTTGTCTAAAATTTTAACTGAAATTAATTTTTAAATAAATCTTTATTCGAAAATTCTACGAGAATTCAGTTATTTACATATATACTACAAAAATAAATAATTTATTGAATAATTGAATGTTTTTTAAAAAATTGAATTTTATTTCAAAAAAAAAAGGTTTAAATATTAAATTCTTTTGACGAATTTTAATACAATTTTTAAGAATAATTTCATTTTTCTAGAAATTCGATTCAAATTTTATTAAAAATAATGGATTTATAGAAGAATTTTAGTTAAAAACACTAAAAAAATTTAATTTTGAAGAAGTTACAAATGATTGCAGAAATTCAATAATTTTCAAAAGTAATAAAATTCTACCGAAACATTTAATTATTTTCAAAAAATGTCATATAAATAATAAAAATTTCAGAGAAATTCAATTCTTTACTAATTTTTTATAAATTTCTTTGCTTGCAAAGAATTTAAGAAAAATCAAATTTATAATTTTCGTAAAAAATTTAAATTTACCTAAATAAAAATTTATTTAAAAAGATTATCAATTATTTTTTACAAATTTAAAAAAAAATTCTTTGCAAAATTCAATTATTTTTATAAATAACAATATTCATTACAAGAATTTAATTATTTTCAAAAGTAATAAAATTCTTAGAAAAAATTCAATTATTTTTACAAATTTTAACGAATATCTCGTCAAGAATTCAATTATCTTTATAAATAGCAAAATTTTTCGCCAAAAATTCAATTATTCTCAAAAATTTAAATAAAATTCTTTGCAAAATTTCAATTATTTTCAAAGACGTTTTTCGTAATTCAATTATTTTCAAAATTTTTTTAGTAAATTCTTTAAAAAAATTCAAGTATCTTGTTAAACAACGAAATTATCCCCATAAAATCAATTATTTTAAGGAATTTTAATAAAATTCTTTTCCAAAATTCAATTATTTTCGTAAATATCAAAAATACAGAAGAATTCATTTCTTTTGAAAAGTAATAAAATACTTTGCAGAAATTAAATTATTTAAAAAAAAATTTTTTAATTCTCGACAATAATTGAATTTGAATAAACATTCTATTATTGAATAAATTATTTATTTTTGTATTTAAATAATTGAATTCTCGTAGAATTTTCTAATAAAAATTGAGTTAAAAATGAATTTCGGTTACAATTTAAGATAATAATTTCATATTAAAAGCATTATAGCATGGATTTGTTAAAATATTTGTATTTTGAAAAGATTTCAAATTCAAATCTTTGAGAATCTAAATTTTTCGTTCTTTTAAATAATAATTAATTTTATTATTATTTTTTAAGTTTTATTATTTTTATTTAAAATTTTTTCTTAGTCAATTAACTGTAAGAAAAAATGTTTATTGACTGACGGATCAGTTCTCAATAAATGAATAAATAAGAAAAAATGAATGTATCTAATTTTATTCATTAAATGAAAATTTGTAAACCGATTATTTCTAATGAACTTTAATTGACCTTGTTGGTTAATGTGAAAAGGGACGATAAAGTATAAGAAAAAAGAACCTGATTACCTTTAAGCATAGGACAAGTTCTCACAGTCGTTTTCTAAAGAGGGTTCTCTCAAAAAAAAAAAAGTTAAAAAAAAAATTTGAAAAAAAGAGGTGGGGGGGGGGACCAGAAAGTGCCAGGCACACCATGCAATTTCGTCTCACCTCCTGAACCCAAGCCTGTTGGCTGATTGGTGCATCCGGTGCGATTGCCGCCCTTCCGGCACTTCTTTGCTTGTACTCGTGAAGAATTGGGATTTTCGAGTTCTTGTCTCCTGATGAAAGAACAACTTCACGTTCAATCTGTGAGCACAAAATAAAAATAATATTAATTAAATAAATTGCCTTTTTTTGTCTTTTTTTTAAGTTGAGACTTTTTCTACTCTCTAGAAAAATAAATATTTTACAAAACTATTTTATTTTTCGGTTAATTTTATTTTTTACGATTTTTTATTTATAATTATTAATTCAATTCCTGGAATATTCTTGGAATATTTCTAGTCTATTAAAAGTGGAATATTTTTACTGTAATCCAACTTATTTGGGAATATTTTTACTTTTTTTTGGTGGAGTATTCTTCCGATATTCTAATGGAATACTTTTATAATTTTTTTTCAAATATTCCAAAAATATGAATGGAATATTAATCGAAAATAATCCTAAAATACGAGTGCAATATTTCTAGAGAATATTTTAAAAATATAAATGTAATACTTCTAAAAAATATTTGTAAAATATGAATGAAATATTTCCGAAAAATATTCCAAAAATACGAGTGGAATATTTCTAAAAAAAATGTATGTATTCCAAAAAAATTGTTCCCAGAATATTGCAAAAAATATTTCTTGTCACATATTCCTTACAATGGATACTTAAAATTTTTTTCCTGAATAATAAAATGCGTCCATTCATTGTCATAAGAGAGCGAGAAAAATCTTTTCATTAAAATTTTCTCTCAACTTTTCTTCGGCTTTTTCTTTCTTTTCTTGATAACTCTCTCTCTCTCTCCCTAATTTTTAGGTTTCTCGCGTGAATGAATCACTTTTTCTCCCCTACAGTGCTCTCACTTTTTTTATTTCAATTTCTCGAAAGTGTAAAAAAAAAAAAATGAAAAAAAGTTGCGCTAACAGAGAAGTGCACTTTGGTGAAATCTTTGGTAACAGTTCATTGTACGCGTGTTACATGCACTCTGGGAATATTCTCATGGGGTTTCTATGTGTACCGTTTACCGGAAATGTGTTTGGTACATCACTTTTCCTCTAGGAATCGTCGTCGCGTTAATATACTATACAACCAACAGTTCAACAACTGACTCTCTACATGTATTTATATATATATAAATATAGGTATATAGACAAAGCCAATAATGACATGTGTATTAGTAAAAGCAATATGTCTATTGTTACAACTGACTTACATCTATACTTACATCTACTTACTGATAATTTGTTCTTTTATCATTAAACTTATAGAGAGAGATTAAAAAGCAACAAAAGAAAATCAGCTTTAAATCTTATTGACTCTCACGTTCCAGATTTTTATTCAGCACCTTATTGTAAAATTTATACTAAGTCTCCCCCTCAATGGGAGGGGGTGGCAAATTACGTTGTGTGTAGAGAAAATATTTATTCATATCGAGTTCGCGTAATGATTTATTTCACACGTTGTGTTTCTAATTATCCTCTTTCATGTTCAGGAAAGAAAGTTTTCAGAGTTATTAAATTTTCTTGTGCAGTTTTTCGTTCGAAAAGGCGAATTTTGTACGAATTGAGAATTTTGCTCGAATGGATACTAATTAGGATGAATAACGGATAATTGTGTTCTCATATTGAAAATTGCATCTAAATTCAATAATTACTGGTATTTTTATATCGATATTTGATTTCTCAACATTATTACCCTTTTTTCTTACTATATTTAAAAAAAATATTTGAAACATATTTGAAACATATTTGAAACATATTTGAAACATATTTGAAACATATTTTTAACATATTAATATTAATTTAATTACGTTTATAAACATACGAATATTTTTAATATTATTATTAGGTACAATTAACACTATAGCAACACTTCGCGCGGCTAAATTCTTGCTGCTTTTTTTTAAATAAAATTAGCAATTTTTAAAATAATAGAATTTAAAAATTTTCTAATTTAAATTTTTGTTGAAAACAATAAAAAAAATCAATTTTGGAGAAATTACAAATAATTGCAGAAATTCAATTATTTAAAAAAAAAATAAAATTATTCTTATAAAATTCAACTATGTTCAAAATTTGAAAAAAATTTCTTGTCCCAATTTCAAATATTTTCAAAAATTTTACTAATTTTAATGATTTTCAATATCTACTATTTTGAAAAAATTTCCCAAAAAGAATTCAAGAATTTAAAAAAAATTTTAATAAAATTTATGCAAACATTTAATTGTTTTCATAAATAATAAAATTTTTTTAAAGAATTCAGTTATTTTTTTATAAAAAATAATTTAAAATTCTAGAAAATAATAATGAAATTAAAATGATGAAAATAATTTTGATGAAGTTACAATAACAATATTTTTATAATATAAAATAATGATTTTATCTCTCGGTCATCTTTAATTATTAGAAAACATGAAGAAATCGATCCAAAAATAAGTTTAAAAATAGAAATTGTGTAAATATTTTTCTTCCTTTTCTAAATCAAAATAATAATTTTGTTAAAAAAATTGTGATTCATAAACAAAAATAATGCAAAATAAATAAATTTTCTATTTCTTAATCACAGTTGTTTAACAATTTTCTAATTTTGTTTAGAAGTAAAGAACAAAAATCTGCATAATTTCAATTTGACAAAACATAATATTTAACAAAATTTTAGTCTTTTAATAAAAAGAAGTGAAAGAAATTTTGATGATTTCTATTTGTCATTATAATTTAGAATTAATTATAAAATAAAAATAATTATAACATTAATTATTAATAATAATAAAGTACATGTTCCGGTAATCTGTTCCCAATTTTGAAGTTAGTTGTTGCTTGCTTCTTTGTGTTTTAACTATTTTACAATTTTTCTTTTCAAATATTTTTAATTTTAAAATTAATGTATTGAAAATTACAGAATGGTTGCAAAGAATTTCAACAAAAAATTATTATTTTTTGTTATATTAATTATTAATAATAATTATTATAAATAATAATAATTATTATTATTTAGAAAAATAACTGAATCTTCGCGAAAATTTTTTAAAAATCCTAATTAAATTCTTTTGAAGAATTTCTTTGAATTTTTTGTTAAACTCATGGAGTTTCTTTAATAATTTTAATTGAAAATTTTGAAAGCAATTGAATTTTATGAAGAAAAATTCATTTGCATTTTTCAAAAATAATTTAATTTCTGAAAAGAATTTTATTATTTATGCAAATAATTGAATTATTGCGAAAAATTTTATTAAAATGTTTAAAAAGAATAGAATTTTACGTTAATATTTGAAAATTTTAATTCATTCGAGGAATTCTATTAAAATTGTTTTGAAAAGAATCGAATTTCTGCAAAGGATTTTATTATTTACAAAAATAATTGAATTATTGCGAAAAATTGTACTATTTATAAAAATAATTGAAATTTTTCGAAGAATTTATTAAAATTTTTAAAAATAATTAAATTGTTGTGAAAAATTTTATAGAAATATTTAAAAATAATGAAATTATTTTGAGAAATTCAATTAAAGTTGTTTCGAAAATAATTGAATTTCTTTAAAGAATTTTATTATTTCTTGATAATAATAATTGAATTCTTTCAATTTTTTTGACGAATATATTTAAAAATTGCATTGAAAGTAATTCAATTTTTATATAGATTTTTTTTAAAACTATTTTGAGAATAATTGAATTATTCTTAGAAAATTTTTAATTCTTGTTGAAATTGAATTTTATGGAAATATTTGAAAATAATTAAATTCTTTCGTGTAATTTTATTTAAATTTGATTTAAAATAATTTAATTCCTGCAAAGAATTTTTGTATTTATAAAAATAGTTGAATTGTTTCGAATAATTTATTAAAATTTTAGGAAATAATTGAAATTTATGGAAATATTGAAAAATATTTGAATTCGTCCGAGAAATTCAATTAAAATTGTTTTGAAAATAATTGAATTCCTGCCAAGAATTTTACTATTTATATAAAATTAATTGAATTCTTGTGAAGAATTTTACTATTTATAAAAATAATTGAATTTTTTCAAAGGATTTATTAAAATTTTAGGAAAAAATTGAATTTTTTCGAAATGTGCTAAAAATTTTTTAAAAAATTGAATTTTTCCGAGGAATTTAATTAAAATTCTTTTGAAAATCATTGAATTTTGTAAATATTTTACTATTACAAAAAAATAATTGAATTGTTTAAAAGGATTTATTAAAATTTTAGAAAATAATGGATTTCTTTCGTGAAATTTTATATTAAAATTTTTGAAAATACGAACAGTAATAATTAATTTTGTACTTAATAAGTGATTTTTTTAAATTTTGATTATGAAATTATTTAAAAAATTTATGTTTGAAAATAAAAAATTTTGCTTGTAATAATATAATATACAATCAATTTAGTTAATTTTAATCTAGTTCTGTACTAGAAAATAGTAATTGACCTTTACTTTTTTTTCATTGGAAATAGGATTTCACTAAGGACCCCAAAAAAATGTTATATTGATTTTCAATTTATGCCGTTTCAGTTTTTTAATTAAATTGAGTATTAAAATAAAGAAATTATAATATAAAAAAATTCTGTTCAAATAAAAAAAAAATTTTTTAATTTTTTATTTTCTATTGAAAAGCTAAAATTTCTTGAATTAGAAATTAAAATTGCTTTAAACAAGAAAAAATGTTAAAAAACTATTGAGAAACTATTCGAAAACCGTTCTAACTTTTCGCTAAATTTATTTTTCGATAAAATAAATTACTATAGTTCTATTTTATATTTTAATATTTATCAATTTAGTTTAATACTAAACTATAGGTAATAGAGATCAATTTAATCAAGTCGAGAGATAAAGAGATTTTGTTTTTTGCATTTTTTTCAATAGCGTTGTTACACTTTTTCCATCTCCAAATCAAATATACAGATTCCTGTCAATTTTTCTCTCTCTTTTTTTCGAAAAATCTTTTTTCCCCGAATGAAGTGAAAATTAGAGAAGAATATTTATTTTTAAAAAGAATGTAAAAAAAAAATAAAATAAAAAATAGAAAAGAAGCTTACCGGAAATTTGCTACTGTGAGTTTGGAGATTGGCTGCTTGTTGAGCCTGATTTGAACTCTGCTCGTCGCCATATAAAGGTGGCATCCTGTATTCCGGTGCAGGAGTTTGTGCGGAATTACGAGCGAGCGTATCCTCCCCCGATTGACCGGAAGTCACCTTAGGGTACGACGCTTCCACTATCGTCTGTTGTGACTGTTGAAAATTTTGATTCTTCTGATTATTCGACACCGGTTTCGGTGGTGGCACCGGCTTATAATATTCCTCCTCATCTGAAATCAAATGAAAAAGAAAAAAAAAAATTTTAATTTCCACATAAATTAAAGCTCATAATTCAGAATCTTATTTTCATAATCGTAATGAAAAAATTTCCTATCTTGATTCTTCAAACACGCCTTCTCATTTTTATTCATATTTTTATCACTTCGAAGCTAATATTTGTATATACTGCGGTTCTGTTTTTCAATTATAGGATTCATTTAGGGTTCAAGAAATAAGATAAACTGTCATCTAAATTTGAGAATTCAAAGAATTAAAATCATTAAAATCAATTAATTCATTAATTAGAGTTAAATTAATTAAATACTTGATTTTATTGTATTATAAAAATAATTTGGTAAAAAAAATTTTTTTTACAGAAAAAAAAACAGTTTTGCATAAAGATCAGCCGAATATGTTTCGTATTTTAAGGAAAATTTATACATAGATTTTGCGACGTGCATAAAAGTTGTGCCAACTTTAATTGAAGTTCGTTGCTCAATAAAAGATGTAAAACATTGAGAGGCAATATGCAAATTAAATTTTCATCCCGAACTTTAATTGAATTTGTGTACGGTTCGTAGTGGTGGTGCTTCGTTGACATTTTGTGATTGGACCTATTGTTGAAATTGATGCTGTCAAAAGATTTTTTTCCCATTTTGTCTCTAATTTTCCTATTTTATCCGCGCAGTTAAAGAAATTTTTTCCTGCATTTCAAACATGAATAATAATTGACATATTTAATGACGAATTCACATTAATGAAATTAGATTTTTTTTCGTAATTTAACATATTATTTTGAACGAAGGAATATTTTTTCATTCGATAAAATATATTAGCTTTACCAGAAATAAAATATAATTCAATTTAATTAGTATAATAATAATAAATTTAGTTTCAACTAAGAAACGTAAAGTAATAAATAAAATTCCTAAAATTTAGCGGAATTTTTAAAAGACAAAATTTTAAATTTTTCTCTAAGTAGGAAAAAATTATCAAAGTCGAGTACGACAGCTAGTGCATAATGTATAGTAAAAAGAATGATGAATTATAAAATTTTCACCACAGCTGCATATCACAAGTTGCGAAAGTCGCGCACATAAACCTGATTTTCTATTACAAATTTGTAACGCATCTTGTACATATACACAATTTATTTGTTTATGTGTGTATGTGTGTCTCTGTGCAGATTGTATAGAGAGCTGCTGGGCAGTCAATGTGACAATTCAGATCCATGCAACTTTCTTAACATTGAAGAGAGACAAGGTCAATCTTGTTAACGTGATTCCTTCCCGTGACAGTTTTATTTTCTCTTTTATTATTTATTACACTATATATACATATGCACTCTTGCCTGTAAATATAATTGATGGATAAACTTTCAAAGAAGAGAAAAAAAATCAAATTTTATGTTTTCGTTTTCTTTTTGTACAAAATAAAATTTTTCTCTCTGTTTTTTACTTCAAGAATTTTTTTTATTTGGGATTTTTTTAACGGGCAAAAAAACTTCATGTGGAACAATGACAAATTTTGCTATATTCTTTCTAACTCTCTAAATTTAAATTTGCGTAAAATAGTTTACTAATTTGAATTAGTGACTTACTTTTTGTTTTTGAATTTGTAAATTTTACTAATAAATTAGTAGAAATTACTAAAATTTGATTAATTCATAATTACTAATTCAGGGTTGCCACAAAAATTTAATTTTGTTTTTCCCTGATTTTCAGACAAAATTTTAACTTTTTCTCTGACCAGAAAAAAATATTCTGATTCATTCAAAAAATGATTAGATGCTGAAAAAAATTTTTCAAATACATTTATTTACGAATTTTTTTAATTGTAAAATTATTCAAAAACATCAACAACTTCTTTTTTGAATAAATATTTAATCATTGTTATTTTTCCGTAAGAATTAAAATTCTTCAAAACATTCAAATTCAAATCATCTTTTAAATTCAATAACTTATAAGAATATTATTAGAAAACATGAAAAAGTTGAACACTCCGAGTCTTCGACTCGAAGTAATCGATTTCTTCATGTTTTTATAATAATTAAAGATAATCCAGTGAATTAATAATAAAATAAAATTAATTCTACGCAGAATTGTTAGTTAAAAGTACAAAAAATTCTGATTTTCAAAGATTTGAATTCGAAACCTTTTCAAAATTAAATTATTTCTAAATATTCCCCCCTAAGGCTTTTAATATTTAATTATTATCTAAAATTTTAACTGAAATTATTCATTTTTCAATCGATTTTTATTAGAAAATTCTACGAGAACTTAATTATTTACATACAAAAATAAATAATTTATTCAATAATTGAATGTTTCTTAGAATTTAATTTTTAGAAAGAATTTTATTAACAACTTTTGAAAAAAATTAATTTCTTTTAAGGAATTTAATTAAAATTTTACAAAATTTATCAAATTAAAAAATTTTATAACAATTTTTGAAAATAATTGAAGACTTTTTGAATAATTTTATTTAAGTTTTTTAAAATAATTGAATTCCTGAGAAGAATTTTAATAATAATTTATGAAAATAATTGAATTCATGCGAAAAATTTTGATTAAATTTCATTTAAATAATTGAAATTTTGCCAAGAATATTATTAAAATTTCTGAAAATAATTTAATTTTTGAGAAGATTTTCGCCACCTATTTATAAAAAAGATAATTTAATTCTTAACATAAATTTTAAAAAAATTTTGAAAATAATTCAATTTTCAGAAAGAATTTTATTAGTTTTCAAAAGAATTGAATTCTTATGATAAATTTTGATATTTATCGAAATAATTGAATTCTGGAATAGATTTTTATTAAAATTCATTAAAATAATTGATTTTATGTGGAAAACTTTGTTGTTCATCAAGATAATTGAATTCTTCTGCAGAATTACTTAAAAATTTTTGAAAATAATTAATTTCCTGTGAGGAATGAAAATTTATTGTTGAAAATAATTGAATTATTATAACGAATTTTATTATTTTATTAAATAATTGAAATTTTCTTAAACTTGAATTTTTCGAAATTATTTTCATCATTTAAATTGAATTATTATTTTCTACAATTTTTAACTAAAATTCTTCTTTAAATCAATTATTATTTAAAAAAACGAAAAATTTAGATTTACAAAGATTTGAATATGAAACCTTTTCAAAATTCAATTATTTCTACAAGTCAATGCTATTATGCTTTTAATATTAAATTATTATCTAAAATTTTACCCGAAATTCATTTTTAACTTAATTTTTATTGGAAAATTCTACGAGAATTCAATTATTTAAATACAAAAATAAATAATTTATTCAATAATAGAATGTTTATTAAAATTTAATTATTGACGAGAATTTAAAAAAATTTTTTAAATAATTTAATGTCTGCAAAGTATTTTATTACTTTTCAAAAGAATTGAATTCTTGTGATTTTTTATATTTATCGAAATAATTGAATTTTGGAATAGATTTTTATTAAAATTCCTTAAAATAATTGATTTTATGTGGAAAACTTTGTTGTTTATCAGGATATGTAATTGAATTCTTTTCCAAAATTACTTAAAAATTTTTGAAAATAATTAATTTCCTGTGACGAATGAAAATTTATTTATGAAAATAATTGAATTATTGCAACGAATTTTATTATTTTATTGAATAATGGAATGTTTCTTAAATTTGAATTTTTTCGTCAAGTTTTAATAAAATTTTTAAGAATAATTGCATTTTTCCAGGAATTTATTTAAAATTGATCAAAAATTCAATTCTTGTTATAAATAATAAAATTCTTTAAAGGAATTTAATTATTTTCAATATGATTTTAATAACATTTTCGAAAGAATTCAATTATTTTTTTTAAAAAATAATTCTTTGCAGAAATTTAATTATTTTAAAATTTATTAAAAATTTATGAAAATAATTGAATTCTTTCGAAAATTTTAGTAAAATTGTATTGAAAATAATAAAATTACTGCGAAGAATTTTATTATTTATGAGAAGAATTGAATTTTTGAGAAAAATATTATTAAGATTTTTGACAATAATATTTTAATTCTTTAGAAGATTTTTATTATTTATAAAAGTAATTAAATCATTGCAACGAATTTTATTGTATTATTGAATAATGGAATGTTTCTTAAATTTGAATTGATTTTGAATTCCTAAATGAAATTTTATCATTTATGAAAATAATTGAATGTTTACGTAGAATTGTATCAAAAATTTTTTCCATGATTAAATTATTTGATAAATTTTATAAAAATAGTAAATTGTTACGTCAAAACGAGAAACCTTTTTAAATATACCTAACATTCCTCGTTTTAAATTAGTTTCATAAATGAATCTAATTTGGGATGAGGATAAGTCAATGAGCCTACTAAATGTATTGAGAGAATAATTTATTTAAAAACCAACAAGAAAGAAAAGAGTTGACAAAATTACAATGAGTACAAAAATTATGAATCTTACTTAAAGAATAACGATTACTGGTGGTGTGATGATAATCTCCTGTCTAATCTCAATGGTGTTGAGCGGTAGACAAAAGGGGCCTTCTGCTTGTTGTCCTTAATGGTTGGGTCTTAATCCTCTTGTTTACACTAATGAGATAGTGTATTGTATTGTGAAAATATCTGGTTCCTTCCAGACGGTTGTCGCCTCTTGAGCAAATTTCGATGGTTCGAAATTTGGAATGTGTTGTTTCAATATTAGATCTTCGTTGATTGTTGAGGTTAAATTTAATAATTTTTGGAAATTGTTTAAAATTTATATTTTGCAAATTGGTATAATTGCAAACGTTTGAATTAAAGTTCACTTCAAATTTAACACTTGGGGATATAATGTTCAGTTTCGAACAATGGACTTTGAAAAGAATATTTGGAGATATACTGTTCACTTTGAAAGATATACTTGATTTCGCTTTTAAATTATATGATGTTCTGATGTTGACTGAGCGATGTGTACTGGTTGATTCCCAAAAAATTACTCTCTGTCTCTTGTACTGAACGATGTGTTCAGGTTGATTTCTAAATAGTTACTCTCTGCCTCTTGTACTGAACGATGTGTTCAGGTTGATTTCTAAATAGTTACTCTCTGCCTCTTGTACTGAACGATGTGTTCAGGTTGATTTCTAAATAGTTACTCTCTGCTCTGAATGGAAAGGGTTCCCCTTTTTATATCGAATCTTCTTCATTAATTTGATGCTAATTGAGTCTTTGGGTCTGTTGTGGTGTGGCAGAGCCATTGGCTTTGGGAAACGTGGCATGCCTTCTCACTCGACGTTTGTTGCGTTTCCGTACTTTGTTGTTTTCTATCCTCCCACGTGTTGAAGGCTGTCTTTGGGTCTGTTGCAGTGTGGCAGAGCCATTGCCTTTGGGTCTGTTGCAGTGTGGCATAGCCATTTGCCTTTGGGAACGTGGCATGCCTTCTTACTCGACATTTGTTGCGTTTCCGTACTTTGCTGTTTTCTATCCTCCTACGTGTTGAAGGTTGTCTTTGATTATTCACCTTCTTCCACATAGCAGGTTATCTAATCGATGCACGATCGTTATTCTTTTTACATGGTTCAAAATATAACTCTTCTTCCTTTTAATTTGTTATAATTTATAAATCAGATATATAATAATAATTACCATATTTTTGAAATATACTGAATATAATGCAATAATATAAAAGAGTACAACAACAATAATATAATATATTCAAGGGAATAAAACATGTAAATATTATAGCTTAAACTAAGAATATGTGAAGAAGTTACGGACGTAACACCTGCCCCCTTAGATTGAGCATGGGAGAGAAATGAAACATGCTCAAACTATTCAAACAAATATATTTGGAGGAGATGTTATTATTATTATTATTCATGCATTTTAAAGAAAATTTCATACAAATCCACTCAATTCTTATCTGAATTACAATAATTATTTTGTTATTAAAATCAGTAATGCATTCATTCTTTCCATTCATTGTAAAGAAAATTTCATCTAAACTAGTTTATTTCACTGAATTTTTATCAGAATTACAATAATTATTTTTGTTATTAATCTTTATTCTTAAAATCTATAATGCATTCATTCTATCCATTCTTTGTATTCTTAAAGAGGAAAAAAAAAAATTTTACTCAAATTTATTACAATAATTGCTTTATGAGTGTATGTAACTTATTCATTCCTTGAAAGAGAAAAAAAAAATTTTCATTTAAACTTATATTCTTTCACTCAATTTCATATGAATTACAATACTTTTTTGTTATTAATGTATGTTCTTTGAATTAATGTGCACGCATTCCATCCATTCTTTATATGTGATTTTTATTTAAATTATAGTAATTATTTTTGCTATTAATGTATGTTCTTTAAATCATTCTTTTAAATTCACAGTATAAAATGAATTTTATGTAAATATTTTATGTATTAATTTTATATAATGAATTTTATGTTTGATACAATTTGATGCTTACAATTTTTATCTACAAAAAGAAAAATAATTTGTTCTATACAAAGGATTGCTTTTTTGTAAAATGTTGTATCGAAATTAACAAATTATAATTTTTTATAGTCTGCTTTGAAATTGCATTAAAAAAAATATATTTTTACAAATTGGTTTTGAAACTTGAGTCTTCTATGACTTAAAACTATGACAAAATTTTTGCTCTAAAATTAAAAATTGTTTATGATTGAAATTTATTGCAGAGTTAAAGATTTTTAAAATATTTTATTATTTATTATTTATTTTTTAAATCATTTAACCTTTATAAGCAAAAATTTTCTACTTTCAATTTTTACAAACAGAAAAATATTTAATGACACATTTTTTTTGACATGACAATTTTTAAATGTTTATTTCTTAATTTCTATCGCTTTTAGTTATTTCATTTATGCAATTTTCTTTCGTTCTTAAGTTACATTTAGACATAAATCCTTAAGTGTTTGAGAATGAAGGAAATTTTGTTTTTTCGAGTTTCAGATAAACCTTGTTTTTAAAAATGTTGTTAAACTCTGTGGTCGTAATGCTTTTTTCTATTTAAATAGCTTTTTTCTTGATAATACTCTTCAGTCAATAATAAGGTAAAATTTCAAAGTAACCTTGTTTTGTTATTATAAATTTGAAAAATACCATTTTAAATTCTTCTTTAGTAAAATTATATTAAATAAGGTATAGAGTTTATTTTAATGTGTTAAAAAAAAGAGTTTTGATTTCTTTTAGTGGAAAACAAGTATGCAGAACAGTGTTTAAGATTTAAGATCAAATCATTACAAAATCAAAAATTGATAAAATGTTATAAAAATTTAATTTAAATTTGCGAATATTATTATATTATTATAATATTGTTATTGTTGATTATTGTTATAGTGAAAAAAAAGATAATTAAACATTTGCTTATCATTTATAAAAGTTTAGTTTAATGAAAACAAATTAATTTCTTTTTCTTTTGAAGTCGCTTCCGAAAACATAAAACTATATATTATAAAAATATTTTATTACTCTTGTTTAATTCGCGATTGTTTCAGTCTGTTCGTATGTACTATTTTTTGTTTATTTTTAACTTGTATTTTAACGTTTCCTTTGTTTAAAATTTCTAGTATTTTGTGTGGACCTGTATATTGATTAGCAAATTTATGAATTTTCCCCCCGTGTAATAAAAATACTTCATCTCCGAGTTTAAGATTTTGTGGATTGCAATTTTTATCATAATAGATTTTTGACTTTTCTTTTGCTAAAATCAAATTTTCTCTAGCGATGTTTCTCATTTCATGAAGTCTTGTTATTAAATCTGTTAAATAATGGTCATAAGTTTCTAATTTTTCGTGTTCAAGTGGCGGATCGCTTGACGGTAATCGTGCTAATTTCCCAAAAATTAATTCGTATGGAGTACACTTTGTCCCTTCATGAATACTTGTATTATATGAGAACATAGCTAATTCTAACCAATCATCCCATTCTTCATTTTTATTTATAAATTGTTTTAAATATTCTCCTAAAACGTGGTGAGATCTTTCAATTGATCCATTAGACTGAGGGTGAAAAGCGGTTGTTTTAAATTGTCGAATTCTAAATCTTTTTGCTAATCTTCTCATTAAATTACTTAAAAAAATCTGTTCCCTGATCTGTTAACACTCCTTTGGGTGATCCAAAAATACAAATAAATCTTTTAATAAATGCATCAGCTATTGTACTTGCTTGATGATTTGGAAGTGCGATTGCTAATGAATATTTGGTTAAGTTGTCCTGTATTGTTAATATATATTCACTACCGTTTTTGGTTTTTGGTAATGGACCAACGATGTCCATTGCGATTTTTTCAAATGCTGTACCTGGTGTATCTGTAATAATCATTGGATCTTTTGTTTTAACTCTAACTAACTTTTTCAATTGACATTGTAGACAACTTTGAATATATTTTTGAATATTATTTTTCATATTTTCCCAATAATAATTTTGACGAATTCGACCATAAGTTTTGGTTACACCTTTATGTCCTCCAACTGAGCTTGAGTGAGCTTCTTCGATTAACTGCATATATTCTTCTTTAGTAGGATATTTTGTATATCCATTACATACAACAACTCTTACAAATGAATTTTCAAAAATTAATTTTATCATTGATAGGATTTCGTCCCAAGTTACATTGTTTATTTGGGCTGTTTTTGCAATACTGATACTTTTCAATTTTAATTCTTCACATAAGTTTTTCATTGAAATAATTGTAGATTTAATTCTTTTTATTGTATCAGATAAATTTTCTTTCATTTTACTTTCTATAGGGAGAGCGATATGGTAATATATACCTCTCTTTATTTTTTCTGCTAAACCTAATTGAAGTTTACCAAAATTTGGCAATTTTTCGCGTTTGGCTAATGATCTGGATCCATTATCTCGAGGATCTCCCTCAACTGAAAGAAAATAGGTTAGATTGTCTCTTCGCATTGGTAATTGGTCTCTGCAGTCGATAATATATTTTTCTTGATTATTATTTAAATTTTCACAATTTTCATTTTCCATTAAGTGATCTTCTTCATCAGATGATTCTTCAGAATTCGAATTTTCGTAGCCTTGGTCAATTTCTTCGTGTTTCTTCAATGTTGATTTTTCTTTAATGTACTCAGGATCTGATTCAATTTCGTCAGGAATAACTTCATTATAAAATTTTTCTTTTCTTTTATTATTTGTATTGCATACCTTTTTCGGTCTTCCCCTTCTCTTCTTGGAAAAGGAGGTATTCAAACGTGTGCTATGTTTCTTCGGTCTACCTCGTTTCTTTGTTTTGTGTGCTTTTATTTCTTCATTTTCAATTTCTTCGATTTCTTCATTTTTCTTTTCTTGTATATTCTTTTCATGATTATCATTTTCTTGTATTTTCCTTTGATTTCTTGTTATGACATTACAAGTTTCTTTACTTGTACAATATTTTCTTTCAATAGATGGGAGATTTTTCCTTATCTCCGAATTCATGTAGGATTCATTGTCCTTCAATATTTTTTCAATAGATGGGAGACTTTTTCTTATCTCCAAATTCATGTAGCATTCATTAATTATTTTTTCAATATGTGGGAGACTTTTTCTTATCTCCAAATTCAGATAGGATTCATTGTCCTTAAATATTCTTTCAATAGATTGGAGACTTTTCCTTATCTCCAAATTCATGTAGGATTCATTGTCCTCAAATAATTTTTTAATAGATCGAAGAATTCTTAATATTTCCGAGTTTTCATAGGATTCATTGTCCTTAAATATTTTTTCCATATCATGGAGATTTCTTATTATCTCCGAATTCAAGTAGTATTTCGTTTCATTTGCTACACAATGTATATATTTTTCAATTTTTTCTTGCACACATATCAATATATTTTCTTGTATTTCCTGAGTTTCTTCCATTTTTTCTTCTTTTATTCCTTGTACTTTTTCTTCAATAATATCTTCAACTGGATTTCTGGATAAGGCATCAGCATTGACATTTGTTTTGCCTGCCTTGTAGACTACATTAAAATCATATTCCGCTAGTTTTAGCTTCCATCTTGTTACTCTTGAGCAGGGATCTTTAGAATTTTGAAACCAAACTAATGGTTTGTGATCCGTTACCAATGTAAATTTTCTACCATAAAGGTATGGTCGAAAATGTTGCACACTATATATGATGGCCAAGGCTTCCTTTTCGTACGTGTCGTATTTTCTTTCACATTCATTTAAAGTTCTTGACGTGTAGGCGACTGGTTGGTCTTTTCCAATCACTCCTTGCGATAAAATCCCTCCTATTGCGAAACCTGAAGCGTCTGTTGTCAGTATAAAAGGTTGTGAAAAGTCGGGTCTTCTCAGTAGTGGTTCCTCACATAGTTTATTTTTTAACATATCAAAAGCTGTCTGTTGTTTATCAGTCCAAAGGAAAGGAATATCTTTTCTTAAAAGTTGATTTAAAGGATTAGCGATTTTTGAAAATCCGTCTATAAATTTTCGATAGTAACCTGCCAATCCTAAAAATTGTTTTATATTTTTTACATTTTTTGGTTTTGGAAATTTCTTGACCGCTTCTACTTTTTTCGGGTCGGGTCTTACCCCGTTTTTATCTATTATGTGTCCTAAGTATCCTACCTCTAATCTCAAAAATTCACATTTGTCTGGCTGTAGTTTTAAATTAGCAAAACGTAATCGTTCCATAAGTTTAGAGAATTTTTCTTCATGTTCCTCCAAGGTGTCTGCATAAATCACAATATCATCTAAGTAAACAAATAGTTCTGATCCTTGTAAACCCAATAATACCTGATCAATAAGCTTTTGGAATGTACTTGGCGAATTTTTCAGTCCGAAAGGCATTCTGTCGAATTCATAGTGTCCAAATGGCGTTGAAAATGCTGTTTTATAAGAATCTCTAGGATCCATTTTGATTTGGTGAAAACCTGACGCCAAGTCAAAAACGTGCGTTCATTAAGTTTCCTGAAATCTAAAACTAATCTCCATTTTTTATTCCCTTGTGAGTCATTTTTCTTTGGTACAATCCATATTGGTGTATTGTACGGTGAGTCCGAATCTTTAATAATTCTTTGTTTTAATAGTTCGTTTACTTGGCGTGTCATTTCTTCTTTGTGAACAGGCGGAAATCTGTATTGTTTGGTTATAATTGGTGTATCGTCTGTCGTTATGATTCTATGTTTTATGAGATCTGTTCCTTCCAAATATTCTCCAGGTATATGAAATCTGTCTGAATAATTTTTTACTAAGTTCATGATGTGTTCTAATTCTTCTTTGTTTAAGTGTTCAAGACGAAGTAATTTTTTAATTTCTTCAACTCTATCGTTGCCTGTAATGTTGAAAACATTTTCTGATTTAATATTTTTTGAAAATACATCAATTATTTGTTTAATTGATGTGTCTTCATTTTTAATATCATATTTGTTTACTGGAGTTTCTTGTTCTATTTCATCAAAATCTTCTAAATTTATTTCAAAAATTGGAATGTCAATCGATTCATTCAGTGTGTTGATTGCCTTTAAGTAAGCTATGCCTTCTATGTTTGAAACTACTGCATCACCTAAGTAAACACCATCTTTTACTTCTAATCTTGGAATAAAACCCTCTTTTTTATTTTTATTTAAAATCTTTACATGAATGTTACAGATGGACCTTGGTGGTATTGTAAAATAATTTTTTGAATCAAAATTAAATTTTTGTTTATTGATTTCTAGATGTCCTTCTTCATAATTAATTTTTACTTTATTCTGGACAAAAAATTCTGTTCCTAAAATACCGTCATGTTCGATTGGAACTTCATTGGGTAATAAATTAAAAATTGTTGGAATCCCGAAAATATTAATTTCTACTTGTCCTAAAGTATAAACTGCGTGATCGTTAATTCCTGTTAATTTAAGACACTTATTTTCATCAATTTTTATATCAGGATTTAATGCGCGAATTTTTAATAAATTTGGTCCTGCTCCTGTGTCAATCATCATTGTTATTGGAACTTTTAACTCTTTAGTATCAATTCGAATGTATGGGATTGCATTAGTTTTTGCTAAATTAATGTTTCTGGATGCATAGTAATTTCTTCTTAATTCTTCCTCAGAGCACCCTACTGAAGAGGAATTTTGGAGTTTCCCTGATTTTGTGTTTGAGAATTTGTTTGTTGTTGTCTATTGTTATCATCCCACATCTTTTTCCTACAATTGGTGGAAATGTGTCCTAATTTTTTGCAATAATTACACGTTATACTTCTATTCGCAAAGTTTGTAGTATTGTTAGTTCTTGGTTCTTGAGAGAAATTTCTTTGTTGATTTTGGAAAATGTTTTGTTGTTGATTTTGTCTTTGATTTTGGTATGGAGTTCGGAATTGATTTTGTGGTATGTTTCTAAACTGATTTTGTGATGTGTTTCTAAATTGATTTTGAAAGTGATTTTGTTGAGGATTTTTGTAAAAGTTTTGACTTTGAAATCTATTAAACGTTGGATTTGGATTGTTGAATCGATTTTGATTCTGGTTTGAAAAATTTTGTCGTGATCCTGGATAAAAGGAGTTTTCTCTTCTTGGTCCTATCAATTTATTAAGTTGAAAACAGTTTACTGCAAAATGACCCTTTTTTCCACAAACTAAACAAGTTATTATGTTATCTTGAGCGATATTAATTTTTGTTGTTTTAGCAAAGTCTTTATTATTTTTAGGATGAGAATTATATTCAGTATTATGCTCATTTTTTCTTAGTTCGCGGTGTGATAACAATTTTCTTTCTATTTCTACTGCTTTGTTAACTATATCTTGAAATGTATCTGCTGTTCCAATTCTTATTTCAATTTCTGGTCTAAGTCCTCGCGAAAAACAATCAACAGTTGTTTTATCTAAACTTGCTTTAAATGGTTCATCTACTCTATTTTCATTGCTAATCCTATGCGCGTCTAATATTCTTTCTGCTGCTTCTGCGATTCTTGACCCATAAGAAATTACATTTTCGTGTTCCCACATATATATTGCTCCTAGTTCTCCTTGTAACTGATATACAGACTTTGCTGGCGCGTAAATTTGTTTTAATCTTTCTGTTAACTGTTCTACTGTATTAAAATTATTTCCTATTATAATTCTTCTTGCTTCACCCGAAATTCGACTCCTAATCAATTTTACTAAATTTGTTTGTACTTGTGCATTATCAGGAAGCATAGATTTTGCTTCTAAGCAACTTTCAATAAATATAGATAGTGATATGTTTTTTCCGTCAAACATTGGTATTGTTTCTAAAGCATCGCGTAAAGACACTTGCTGATTATTTGGAAGAGCCATGTTTTCCTCAAAATTGTTACTATTTCTAGTGTTATCAAAAGAATTATTTTCAGAGTTATCGTCTGTTTCAATTTCGCCAGTTAAAGACTTATTTAAACTTTTATTTGAATTCTGATCCACTAATGTTTTTTCAGTTATGGTATTTTCACTATCGTTACTGTCACTGTCGAATAAATTATCGTCAGTATCAAAAAGTTGGGACTTAATATACCCTGAGTCAAACTGTTCTTGTAATTCTAAGGGATTAGGGTTTCCTTTAGAATATCTGGGTGTACTTGCTGATGGTTTTATTTTATAATTAGGAATTCCCGAATTCAATGCTAATTCTGGATTATTCTTTATTTGTAAACGAGTTAAATGTGAGGAATCGGTAGTATTTTTATTCGAAGAAGACATTAAAAACTAGCATAGTGTTAATTGTAAAATTGTCAATCTTGTCTCTTGAATATAAAATACACTTTTCTTTTGTGGTTAATTTTTTTTATCTTGCTTCAGTATAATAAAGTATTTTTAAACATGTAATAATAATAACAAATCACAATTAAATGAACAAAACAAATTTTGTATTAGCACAAATTAAATGTCAAAAATGATTCATAAACAAGACAAAAAATTCCATAAGTCTAGAGGACTTGAACCCCTATTCAGTAATATAACAAAGGATTTAATTTGATGAATGCACCTTGCAACTTTAAAAATTATAAGTTGAGAGGACTCGAACCTCTATTTATTAATACAGAATTGAATTAATAAATGCACCATGCACATTAAAGAAAAATTTATAAGTTAAGAGGACTCGAACCTCTATTCATCAATACCAATATAAGATGTATATTTATGAATGCACCTTGCGACTTAAATCTTGTATAATGTTATCAATTAGCATAAGATGTGTTAAATTAATAAAAAATTTTTTTTTTTAAATTTTTTTTATGATACTGATTATTTTCAATTATTGTATGTTGATATTATTTGTTATTATTATTTGTTAAAAAAAAAAATTTTCCCTTTTTTAAACAATTGGTATACTCATTGATTTATTTATTTTTATTGAATTATTTCATTAATTTAAAAATTATATCCATTAAAATTTTCGAATGTTATTAAAAATTTGACAAAATTATATGGCTGATCGACTTTATAATTTTCCCGGCCGATGCACCAAAATTTAAAAGGGCTTCTGTTACGTCAAAACGAGAAACCTTTTTAAATATACCTAACATTCCTCGTTTTAAATTAGTTTCATAAATGAATCTAATTTGGGATGAGGATAAGTCAATGAGCCTACTAAATGTATTGAGAGAATAATTTATTTAAAAACCAACAAGAAAGAAAAGAGTTGACAAAATTACAATGAGTACAAAAATTATGAATCTTACTTAAAGAATAACGATTACTGGTGGTGTGATGATAATCTCCTGTCTAATCTCAATGGTGTTGAGCGGTAGACAAAAGGGGCCTTCTGCTTGTTGTCCTTAATGGTTGGGTCTTAATCCTCTTGTTTACACTAATGAGATAGTGTATTGTATTGTGAAAATATCTGGTTCCTTCCAGACGGTTGTCGCCTCTTGAGCAAATTTCGATGGTTCGAAATTTGGAATGTGTTGTTTCAATATTAGATCTTCGTTGATTGTTGAGGTTAAATTTAATAATTTTTGGAAATTGTTTAAAATTTATATTTTGCAAATTGGTATAATTGCAAACGTTTGAATTAAAGTTCACTTCAAATTTAACACTTGGGGATATAATGTTCAGTTTCGAACAATGGACTTTGAAAAGAATATTTGGAGATATACTGTTCACTTTGAAAGATATACTTGATTTCGCTTTTAAATTATATGATGTTCTGATGTTGACTGAGCGATGTGTACTGGTTGATTCCCAAAAAATTACTCTCTGTCTCTTGTACTGAACGATGTGTTCAGGTTGATTTCTAAATAGTTACTCTCTGCCTCTTGTACTGAACGATGTGTTCAGGTTGATTTCTAAATAGTTACTCTCTGCCTCTTGTACTGAACGATGTGTTCAGGTTGATTTCTAAATAGTTACTCTCTGCTCTGAATGGAAAGGGTTCCCCTTTTTATATCGAATCTTCTTCATTAATTTGATGCTAATTGAGTCTTTGGGTCTGTTGTGGTGTGGCAGAGCCATTGGCTTTGGGAAACGTGGCATGCCTTCTCACTCGACGTTTGTTGCGTTTCCGTACTTTGTTGTTTTCTATCCTCCCACGTGTTGAAGGCTGTCTTTGGGTCTGTTGCAGTGTGGCAGAGCCATTGCCTTTGGGTCTGTTGCAGTGTGGCATAGCCATTTGCCTTTGGGAACGTGGCATGCCTTCTTACTCGACATTTGTTGCGTTTCCGTACTTTGCTGTTTTCTATCCTCCTACGTGTTGAAGGTTGTCTTTGATTATTCACCTTCTTCCACATAGCAGGTTATCTAATCGATGCACGATCGTTATTCTTTTTACATGGTTCAAAATATAACTCTTCTTCCTTTTAATTTGTTATAATTTATAAATCAGATATATAATAATAATTACCATATTTTTGAAATATACTGAATATAATGCAATAATATAAAAGAGTACAACAACAATAATATAATATATTCAAGGGAATAAAACATGTAAATATTATAGCTTAAACTAAGAATATGTGAAGAAGTTACGGACGTAACAAAATATTCAAAATCATTAAATTGCGAAAAACTTTTGAAAATAATTGAAATTTTGCAAAGAATTTTATTTAAATTTTTTAAAATAATTGAATTCTTAGCGAAAAATTTTGCTATTTATAAAGATAATTGAATTCTTGACGAGATATTCGTTCAAATTTTTAAAAATAATTAAATTTCTTCGAAGAATTTTATTACTTTTGAAAATAATTGAATTTCTTCGAAGAATTTTATTACTTTTGAAAATAATTGAATTCTTGCAATGAATATTGTTATTTATGATATTATTGGAGATTTTTTTAAAATTATTTCGTAAATTCTAGCCACCAATTTTATAGTAGAAATTTTTCTTTGAAAATTGTTTTAAAAATGTTCCCCACCAATTTCATAGTATTTGAGATTTTTATTCAAAAAATTGTATTAAAGATTTTATGGCCACAAATTTTATGTATTGTTTTCGAGAATGTAAACTACAATTTAGTGTTCGATTTTTGACTAGGTGAACGGTCGAGCATGAGAGAAAAAAATACTATATCCTGTGTCGATACTTTTTAGCTCCAGTTTCGTAGATTGATGGTATCGTTTGACAAGAAATTTGAGATTTTATTGATGCACACATGTCTTTGACATGATTTGAGCTAGTATTCACTAAAGCTACTTAAAATGGATTATATTATTTAAATTAATTGTATATCATTATTATAGTTAGGGATGAGGGATAATTTATGCCAGCTGGTGTTTAGTGGAAACATTTATGTTCATTAAAGTTAATATTTAATCGAGCTTTTGTTCATTGAAGCTTCTGTTTATCGAAATTAAATTATGGCAACTAATGTTTACTGACTGTATAAATAATTTATTAAATATTTCGTTTATTGATTCCTTTATTTACTAAAACTTTTATTTATTGAAACTTTTGTTTATTGAAACATTTAACTGAAAAACATTTTTAGAAAAAATCTAAAAACATTCTAAATAACATTTATCTAAAATTAGAGTTAATATAAATTAATGATTATTATATTTTTCCATTGAAACAAACAATTAATTTGTAATTAGTCAATTAAAAAATCGTCAATGAAATAAAAAAAGAAAATTCTCAATTTTTACCTTGATTCTGATTAAGTTTCCTCAATCTGTTTTCCTGTTTGACTTTGCGAACAGTAGTAGCCATTGCGTGTTGGCTGACCATTTTCTGAAGAGATTTTTCTATTATTTTTTTTTCTTTTTTTAATGAAGATATAACTTTCAGTGATGAATTTTCTCTCTTATTCTTAAGAGACTATTTTTTGTTCACTATTTTTAATGTTCCTTTATACTTCACTATTTTTTTCTCCTTCTTTTTCAGTTCACTACTTTTCTCATTTTTTTCCTAGTTTAATTTAATTTCTTCTAAATTCAATTTATCGCAACAAGAATATTTAATTTCTCTTTAGTTTCATATTATTGTCAAAAACAAAAAAACTGGAAAAAAGGTAAAAATCTCATATATAATACCGGAAATATAAAAATTCTTTTATAGGTTTTTATATACGGTATTTGTATTATAAAAGTCTCAAGATTCTTATATTGTATACACGTGTGTGAAGGTAGAGAACATGATTCTACATTTTTCTCTGAGTCATATATACCTATACATCGCTTCACTTCTCACCCACTTTGTTCATCACATTTCAAATCACTGTTTCTTTTTTCCCCATTTTCCACGCACTTGTATTTTTCATTACGTCAAAGAAAAAAATATTTTTTTTTTCTCCTATTTATCACATTTTCATCAAAACCCCAACTTTCACTGATTTCATCACTGAATTTATAATTAAATCACTTTCTAATTTAATTTTTTGATTTATTTCCTAAGCAATCTTCGATTGTTTTTCGAATTTTTTCCACGTGTTCAAAAAAAAATGTTTTTATCTTATTCAAATTTTTAATTAATTTGCATTGAATATTTATTTATTATTTCCGAGTTTTTAATTTTGCTATTCACTTGTCATTTTTATGTTTAGTATTTTTGATATTTATTTACTATTTCTGTATTTTTTACTTTTCTGTTCACTTATTAATTCTGTGTTTTTTATTTTTCTATTCACTTGTCATTTTTGTATTTAGTACTGTTTTATTTATTTATTATTTCTGTATTTTTTCATTTTTCTATTCACTTGTCATTTTTGTATTTAGTATTTTTTCATCCATTTACTATTTCTGTATTTTTTACTTTTATGTTCGCTTATTGTTTTTTGTGTTTCGCTTTTTTATTTATTTATAACTTCTGTACTTATTTACTTTTTTTATTCACTTTTTTTATTTGTCAATCTTTTATTTATTTACTATTTCCGTATTTATTATTTATTTTTTTTTACTTATTATTTTTGTGTTTTTTTATTATTTTTGTATTTATTATTTATTTTTTTTACTTATTATTCTTGTGTTTTTTTATTATTTCTGTGTTTATTTATTATTTTTGTGTTTATTTATTATTTCTCTGTTTATTTATTATTTCTGTCTTTATATTTATTTATTTATTTAGATTTATAATTTATTTATTTACAATTTACCAATAAGAGACTAATTTCCGTTTATTACAAAAATCCCCGTAATTATTGTGTTTCGAATTAATTATTGACCGACTAATTGTGTGATTAATGATAATGTCAATGAATTGAGAAGTTTATTATTGTTGACATTTCTAAGAGGCGGGTAATTGCCTTCTATTGATATGTATAGTGTAATTGGCGTGTGATTAGAGATATTGAGGGTTAAAATCAAAATGTCTGTGTGTTTATATATTATTTGAATGAGAGACAAGTTATTGAATAGTTTTTGTAGTGAATGTTTTTCAGAGAAGAGACTGCCCACTTGGCGAGCCTCTTGGACATACTGAAAGACTTTCCATTGAGTGAACGCCTGGTTCCGCTGTTGTGAGTTCACTTCCTGTATCATCCCACCATGCCAAGAAATCATTATAGACCCATAGAGTCCATAGAGACACCCTGGATAATTTATTCCCAGTCCATACGTCGCGCTCAACGCGTTCAAGAAAAATTTATATATGTATTCACGCACCTTACGCATTTGGACATATGCATATATATGAGTATAAAGTACACACACTTTATTCTTCTGATCCCCCAGGATGATTTTGCTATATATGCCTGAAAGATACTCCAAGATAATATATGTAAGAGAGATTCCTTTTTTCTTATTCATACCGCGAGGAAAATGATATTTCCGATTTTTTTTTTCTTTTCGAAGTGTATTTTTTGTAGTGATTTAGAAGTTTTTTTTTATAATTAATTATAATTGTAAGGAGAAAGAATTTTTTTTGTTTTAAGAAGAATGAAACATATTTTTGCAGTTTCAGGAATATCTTAATTAATTTTTTTATTTTTAATTAAATTAAATATAATTGTAGGAGACAAAATTTTGTTGTATGTACTCAGAGAAAAATATAAAGTAACTTTTACTATTTTTTATAGTAAAAAATTTCCGGTAAAGCATTTCTGGTAATTTTTACTACTTTTGAAGTAAATTTTGCTAAGTTCGAAAAGTAAAAAAAAAAAAAAAAAAAAAAAAAAAAAAAAAAAATTAGTAAAATATAAAATTTACTTCAAACGTAGCAAAATTTACTCCAAAAGTAGTAAAAATTACCAGAAATGCTTTACCAGAAATTTCTACTTATTTTAGAGAAAAAAAGTAGATTTTAATCTAAATTCTTCTTATTTTTTTTATTTACTATACTCTCAAATAAGAAACTAGTAAGGACCTGGATAATTTAACTAATTATCATTAGTTTTCATTTTCAACAATCTAAACTGTAGGAAATTTAGTAAATTTTCTTTCACATTAGTATTAAAATAAAAAAACGCCATAATTTGATGGTATTTAAAATAGAATTTTATTAGGGGCCTAGACAGTTTTCTTAGTTTAAAGAAATTTTAATTTTTAGAAACTTTTTTTTCCGATTCTAATTTTAATCCAATTTTGTTTTAAAAATATAAAGTAAATCCCGTAAAGGTCCGTAAATTTGCTTGAAGACCGTAAAAGTCCGTTTTTTTGAAAAAAAGGTCCCTAAAGTCCCAAGTTCGTAATTTGAAATAAAAAAGACAAAAAATTCGTAAATTGTACTATATAATTTGGATAATTTTAGAGAAGTTACAAATGATTGGAGAAATTCAATTATTTTCAAAAGTAATAAAATTCTTCGCGCAGAAATTCAATTATGTTCAAAAATTTTTTTAAATTCTCTTCAAAAATTCAATTATCTTTAGAAATAAATAATAATTAAATTCTTCTTCAAAATTCAATTATTTTCAAAAATTTTAATAAAATTCTTGGCAAACTTCAAATATTTTTAAAAATGCCCCTCAACTCAATGATTTTCAATATCTATTATTTTCATAAAATTTTCCAAAAGAATTCAATTATAAAAAAATAAAATACATTCAAATTTCAATTATTTTCATAAATAATAAAATTTCCACAGGAATTCAATTAATTTCAGAATAACATTTACAAAAAGATTTCGAAAAACTCAAATTATTTAACAAAATTTTTATACAATTCTTTATAATAATTCAATTACTTTCACTAATAATAACATTTTTCATGGAAGTTCAATTTAAAAAAAAAAGATTTTCATAAAATTTTAAGCAAGAATTCAATTTATTTCGTAAATAATAAAACTCATCGAAGAATTTCAATTATTTTTAAATACTATTTTAAATTAATTAATCGAAAAATTCAATTATTTTCAAAAATAAAGTTTTTTACAAGTCTTCAATTATTCAAAATAAAATTTTCATAATATTTAATGTATTTCGAAAAAACTAATTATTTAAAACAATGTTTATAAAATTCTTATGAGGAATTCAATTATTTTCAAAAATAACAAAATTTATCACTGAAATTCAATTCGTTTTAAATTATTTAAAAATGTTTCGCAATAATTCAATTATTTGCATAAATAATAAAATTTTTCTGAGGAATTCAATTATTTTCGTAAATAATAAAATTCTTTGCAACCATTCAATTATTTTCATAAATAATAAAATTCATTGCAGGATTTCAATTATTTTTAATATACAATTTTACAGGAATTGCTCAAAAAAATGTAATTATTCTTAAAAATTAATTTCAATTCCTTGAAAAAATCAATTATTTTAAAAAAATGTTTTTTTAATTCTTTGGAAGAATACAATTTTTTACAAAAATATTAGAATTTTTCACAAGAATTCAATTATTTTTAAAAGTAATAAATTTCTTCTTGCAATTCAATTACCTATTTGAAAAAATTCTAATAAAATCGTTCGCAAGAATTCAATTATTTTCATAAATAATAAAATGCTTTTTTACGAATTCAATTATTTTCAAAGGATTTTATAATAAAATACCACACAGACATTGAATTATTGTCAAAAATTTTAATAGAATTCTTTGTAAAATTGAATTATTATTTTTAAAAACTTTTCTCAATTCAATGATTTTCAGTATCTACTATTTTCATAAAATTTCCAAACAGAATTCAATTATTTAAAAAAATTTTTGTAAAAATCTTTGTAAGAATTCAATTATTTTCATGAATAATAAAAATTTCTCAGGAATTCAATTATTTACAAATTTTCTATACATTTTTTCGCAATCATTCAATTGTTTTCATAAATAATAAAATTTTTACATGTTTTCAATTATTTTCGTAAATAATAAAATTCTTCGCAATAATTCAATTATTTCCATAAATAATAAATACCTAATAATTTTCAAATTTCTCGAAAAATCTAATTTAAAATTCGTCGAAATAATTCAATTATTTAAAAATTTGTTGATAAAATTCTTTATGGGAATTGAATTTTAAGAAATAAATAAATAAATAAATAAACATTCGAATTGTTTCGTTTAGATTACAGAAAAACGTGAAATTTTTTTGCAAAAAAAAAATTAAAATGACTATAATTTTCTTCCAAAACAGATATTGTGGAAAACTAAAAGAAGAGACAATTTTTTGACCTTATAATGCAAATATTTTCGAAGAATTACCCATAAACATGTACAATAAAGACGATGTAATTTTCGTTTAAAAGTATGTCCAAGGTTATGAAACTCTGTCCTTCGAGCGAAATTGTTTATTTCATCGGAGTGTGGATTTATGGGTTGTTCCCAAGTGTTTTATGAAGGTTACCCAGTGATTTAAGGTATTTCAAGTAAAAATTATCGAAAGTACAAAATTTAAATACAACTAAGAATTAAATGCATCCGCGCAGTGCACGTGAGAAATTACAAGACTAATTTGATATAATTGTATAATTTATCTGATAAATTAAAATAACCATTTGATTATAATCGAACTCAAATATTTATTAATAGCCAAATATAAATATTTATTTTTAATTCATTTTTAATAAATCTGTATAAAATAAATAGTAAATAAATAACATAAGCAAATAGATATGTAAATAAACAGAAAATAATAAATGAATAAAAGAAATATAAATAAAAAGAACAATTGCTTGTAAAAAATTTTTCCATTTTTATTTCTCAATTTTATACCGAGAGAGAGAGAGAGAGAGAGCTTAACCCTTGTGACAAATTTTGTGGCATTCGACTTTTTGCCTCCTTAATATTTTTCTTTTGTCCCTCCTCTATACCTTCTCCATATGTATTATGGATTTATGCGAACCATGTTTTCCCATATTTTCCTTTGAGCAGGAAAATGCTTTACATACCACTCAAACTCCTGTGAAGGGGAACACACCAGACATACCTACAGTTAAACTCACACAGACCTACTTCCTTCCTGTCTTAAAGTCCAAAAGTCAACGGATTTTACAAATATATTTAAACGAAAAGAAAATTCAATTTCCCAGGCAATTTTTCATGATAAAATTGAATTTTTAGAAAAATTCTCTTCTATTTCTACAAAAAAAAGAAAAAATGAAAAGATTTCTTTTTGATAAAATTGCTTCGATTTTTCTGTTTTAAAGAAGAGGTTTTTATATCGCAGAGGGTAGAAGAAACTGTCTGGGCTATTATGAATGTTGAAGGGATTCAGTAGAAAAAAGTAGGGCAATTTAAATTAGAAAAGAGGAAACTTTTTTTTCTACTTGAAATAGGATTTTATCAAGGACTTGTCCAGTTTTCCTAATTTCAATCAGATTTAAGTTTTAGCTTAAGAAATATTTCAGTTTTTTAAGTAAAATATTATAGTCGCTAGAAATAGTACAAAAAATTCATGTTCGTTATTCATAAATTGTCCGTTTTTGGATAAAGAAAACCATTATAATTAAAAATTAAGAATAATAAACAATGATTCTGTATATTTTTTCTCTAATCGACATGAAAAAATACGAATATTGACCAAACATTAGTTCTTTAGGTCAAAAATTTTTAACCCTAAAAACGAAGCGAGAATAAACATTTTCTATTTTTTAAAACACAAAAATATTAAAATCAAACTCAAAATGTCTCGTTTTGTTTTTTTTTTTTCATTCTACAAGAAGAAATATAAATTTTGACCAAATTTTAGGTCCATAAGTCAAAAATTATGACTGTTAGAAATAGAAAAAAAGTACTGTTACATACATAGTTTTTCTAAAAATTTATGATTTTTGACCATAAAACATTAAAATCAAAACTTAAAAATGATTTCCTATATGTTTTGTCCAATCTACCTGGAAAAACACAAATACTGACCAAATTTTAATTCTTTAGGTCGAAAATTATTACTGCCAGAAACAGGAAAATAAGCAATGTTCGTTTTTCCGAAAATTTCGTTTTTTTTTGGCTAAAAAACACTAAAAACAAAACTTAAAAATGGTTCACTATATTTTTTCTGGAATCTAAATGGAAAAGCGCAAACGTTGACAAAATTTTAGTTATTTAAGTGAAAAATTATTGATCTTAAAACGAGAGCAAGAAGCGAGTAGAATATTTTTTTAACATTTTCCAATTTTTCAAGGAGAAAGAATATTAAAATCAAATTCAAAATATTTCGTAATATTTTTCCTGTATTCTGCAAGAAGAAATACAACTTTTTACCAAATTTCAGTTCCATAAGTAAAAAATTATGACTTTTAGAAATAGAAAAAGGAAATGTTAGTTTTTCCAAAAAATTGTTTTTATTACCAGAAAACATTAAAATTAAAACTTAAAAATTAATTCCTACATTTTTTCTCTAATCTACCTGGAAAAACACGAATATTTACCAAATTTTAGTTTTTTTGGTCATAAATTATTACTGTTAGAAACAGGAAAAAAGTAATGTTAAATTTTCGAAAATTTCGCTTTTTTCACTAAACAACATTAAAAACAGAACTTAAAAATGGTTCACTATATTTTTTCTGTAATCTACCTAGAAAACACAAATATTGACCAAATTTTAGTTCTTTAGGTCAAAAATTGTGGATCCTAAAACCAGAGCAAAAAGGGAGTATGATATTTTTTTAACATTTTCCAATTTTTCAAGGAGAAAGAATATTAAAATCAAATTCAAAATATTTCGTAATATTTTTCCTGTATTTTACAAGAAGAAATATAAATTTTGACCAAATTTTAATTCCATAAGTTAAAAATTATTACTTTTGGAAATGGAAAAAGGAAATGTTAGTTTTTCCAAAATATTATTTTTTTAACCAGAAAACATTAAAATGAAAACTTAAAAATAATTTCCTACATTTTTTTTCTCTAATCTACTCGGAAAAACACGAATATTGACCAAATTTTAGTTCTTTAGGGGAAAAATTATTACTGTTAGAAAGAGAAAAAAAGTAATGTTAGTTTTTTGAAAATATCCCTTTTTTTGGTTAAAAAACATTAAAAACAAAACTTAAAAATGGTTCACTATATTTTTTTTCAATCTACCTGGAAAGACACAAATATTGACAAAATTTTAGTTATTTAGGTCAAAAATTATTTATCTTAAAACGAAAGCAAGAAGGGAGTAGAATATTTTTTCAACATTTTTCAATTTTTGAAGGAGAAAGAATATTAAAATAAAGAATATTAAAATCAAATTCGAAATATTTGTGAATATTTTTCCTTTATTCTACAAGAAGAAATATAAATTTTGACTAAATTTTAATTCCGTAAGTAATAAATTATGACTTTTAGAAATAGAAAAAGGTAATATTATTTTTTCCAAAAACCAAATTTTAGTTCATTAGGTAAAAAATTATTACTGTTAGAAACAGGAAAAAAGTAATTTTAGTTTTTCCAAAATTTTGCCTTTTTTGGTTAAAAAACATTAAAAACAAAACTTAAAAATGGTTCACTACATTTTTTCTCTAAGCTATCTGGAAAAACACGAATGTTGACAAAATTTTAGTTCTTTAGGTAATAAATTAATGATCTTAAAACGAGAGCAAGAAGGGAGTAGAATATTTTTTTAAAATTTTCCAATTTTTTAGGAAGAAAGAATATTAAAATCAAATTCGAAATATTTCGTAATATTTTTCCTGTATTCTACAAGAAAAAATAAAAATTTTAATCAAATTTTAATTCCATTAGTCAAGAACAATTACGGTTAGGAACAGAAAAAAAATAAAGTTAGTTTTTCCCAAAAATTTATGTTTTTTGATCAGAAAACATTAAAATAAAAATTTAAAAATAGTTCCATCTATTTTTTTGTAATCTACCCAGAAAAATATGAATGTTCGACAAATTTTAGTGTTGTAGGTAAAAAATTATTGACCTCTTAAAAAGAAAAAAAATTAAAAATTGTTCGTTCCATTTTTTTTTTGTAATTTACCCAGAAAAATGTGAATTTTTGACAAATTTTAGTGCTTAAGGTTAAAAATTGTTGACCTTAAAAGGAAGAAAAATCAAAAATGGTTAGTTCTAGTTTTTTTTGTAATCTACCCAGGAAAATATGAATTTTCTTTAAAATTTTAGTGCTTTAGGATAAAAAAATTCTGGACCTTAAAAGGAAAAGAAAAAAGAATCAGAGATTTTTTGAACATTTTCTAATTTTTCAAGAAGAAAGAATACTAAAATCAAATTCAAAATATTTCTCTAACATTTTTCGTCTAATCCACACGGAAAAACGGAAATTTTGACCAAATTTCGTTCCCTTAGGTCAAAAATTCCAAAAGCTAAAATTGATCACAAGAGTGCCAATCACTTTCTCGAAAACTCATCTTAACATTTATCCACTAGGTCAAAATAACTGAGTCCTCTATAAAGAAGAATATAAATCACCATCACACAGTAAAAAGTAAATCTTAATTTAAGAGCTGCCTTAAATTCAACACTGTCTGCTATAATGTTAAAGGATACGAAAAACGTGCGTAAATTCAACATTGACTGTCTTAAAAATGTTGCATCTTAATTTAAGGCAGCTTTCGTGCCTTAAAATAAGATTTTCTTTTTACTGTGCACATAGACATTCTGCCAAAGAGAAAAAAAAAATCCTTTTTTCCAATCTATTTTAAAAAAAAATCACTCGCAATATATTTTACAAATGTCGCGTGACTGAAAAGAGATGATAGCGAGTCTGTTACATCGCACGCAATCGATCAAGAACTGGCACTCTCCTTCGATATTTCTCTCTTGATCATGGATTACAGAAGCATGTTTTTTCCTAGTTTTTTTCTTTTCTTTTCTTTTTGTTTGTTTTTTTTTTGTATAAAACCCCTTTTTCGCGGACAAGTAGGACTCGTCCTACTACTACTGTAATTCACCTGTAATGCTCGCAAGTACGGGGAACCATGCATGGTTGAGTTACTTAAGTAGTTTGCTGGTGAGTTCAAGTCCGCTCGTCTGGCTTACGCACTTGCTTCCAGAATAAGGCTCGCAGTCCTCTATTTATGTGTGTGAAGACATATATATATTGTGAGTGCGCGTGTGTCCCCCAACGGATTTTCTCACGGATCATGAGTTTTAAAAACCTCGAAATCTGCCATATTGTGTAGAGGAAATAAGCAAGGATGTCACATACAGTCGCCCCCTCATAGTCCAAGAGGGTCTTCTTCCTATCTAACTGCTTGTCTTCCCCCTTCTCCCACCCCCCTTCTTAATTCCCAAAATTTCTTCCTTATTTCACTTCCCTAAAGTGAGTGTGTCCTTAGGGTGTTTTTTTTTGTTTTTTCAAAGCAATTTTGCTTCCCAGTCTCGCCCTCTAATTTTCTTGTTGATTTTTGGAGAAAAAAATTCATTTGTAATGCACAGTGGCGAAAACTGTACTTCTTTGTTTCAAATCACTCTACAGGTTACAATTTTTTAACCGGAACGACTTTTTTTCTAAATTTTCGTCATTAAATACTCTGACGTTCTGACAAGCTCGATTTTTGGATTTTTGTTTTTAAACGTCTTTTTTTAATAACAATAAGTATTAAGGTGGTTCGTCGCACATAAAATTCAAACCTCTAGAAAAGAAATTAATTAACATTTAAGTAATTAAAATATTATTAATAATAGTATTTTCTATAAAAATCAATTAGTCAAATAATCTTTAACGTCCGAGATCCTTTATAAATTATTAAGGCAAAACGAAAACATTCGGACAATGAAAAAAAAAAAAAAAAATTAATAAAAAAAATAAAAATATTTATTTACTCCAACGTTTCGAAATCTGAATGATTTCCTCTTCAGAGAGTCTATCCAAAAAATATATACAAAATTAAAATAATAATAAAAATTATATACAAAATTAAAATAATAATAAATATTATATGCAAAATTAAAATAATAATAAAAAATAATTTAACAATAAATAAAATGAAAATTTATGAGTAATTATCTTAACTACAAATAATAATTAAAATAGACAAAGACTTAAATTTTATGCCCTGACGATGGAATAAAGTCTGGAGTCAGAAAATTATAAAGGAACTTAATATTCATAAAATAAATTTTAAAAAATAAAAATAATTAAAAAATTGAAAATTAAAAAGAGAAAAAATTAATAATCAACAATAAAAGAATGGAAATTAGTAACAAATTAAAAATTAATAAAGAATTGCTATATAAAAAAATTACATTTATGAAAAATTAATTAAAAAAATAATAATACAATTATGAAAAATTATTAAAAATTAATAGAAAATAATAATAAATAAAAATTAATATTAAGTAATAAATAATAATAAAAACTAAATAAATAAACCATAAATAAAAAAATAATCCGTCTTGGTATAAAAACAATAAATAAATTAATAACACATAGATAATAAATAATTAAATAAATAACGGTTCACAATAAATTAATTCAAAATAAAATGAAAATAATTTTGTTAATAATTTTTGTTAAATTATTTTTTATTATTATTTTAATTTTGTATATATTTTTCTGGATAGACTCCCTGAAGAGGAATCATTTAGATTTCGAAACGTTGGAGTGAATAAATATTTTTTTCATTGTACGAATGATTTCGTTTTATTTACCTTAATTTATAAAAATCAAATTATCAATTTTCAAAAAAAAATATTGACAATCAAAAAATTTATTTTTTTAAACACTACACAAGATTCAAATTTTTCTTTGTCACATCGCTTAATTTCATCGAAAAAAAAAATAATTCTCTACAACGTCACCGCTCAGATGTTTAGACAGACAGTTTTGAAAATATGCTTATTTGTTTAAAAGAAAATGTTGACTTTTTTTTAAACAAATAAGCATATTATCTAAATAGAATGTTTGTTTAAAAATCTGAACGGTGAAGTTGTTGAGAATTATTTTTTGTTGAAAATATGCCATATTACATTAAAATCGAATCATTTTTGAAAAATTCTACAGATGCGGTATAAAAAAAAATTTTTTGATCATATGTAAATTGTTTAAATATATAAATTTTTTGATTGTCAATATTTTTTCTTGAAAATTGATAACTTTATAAAAAATGCTATTAATAACAATATTTTAATTACCATTTAAATGTTAATTAATTATTCTTCTAGATGTCTGCATTTCTTTGGATAAACGTCCTTAAAAACATCATAAAATTGATAACAATAGATTATTTAAACAATTTTTAATTAATTAATTTTTAATTTTTAATTATCAGTAAATGTTTTACTATTATAAAAAATTGCTCAATTGAGAAAAAACTAGAAATTAAGAAGAAGAACTATAACTTATTAACTAGAAGAACTAGAAATAACTGCCTTAAGTACAATTTAGGGAAAAAAAATAACAACAATACATTGTTAAACAATTTCATAAATTGTCACAATTTTTTTCATACAAAAAAAACACCCAAACATTATTTTAATTGGTTTTCTGACTAATTTTCCTAATTAATGAAGCTGAAAAAAAATTATTATTTAGACAGTTTTCCCATTTAAAATAAATTTGAATGAATTTTGATTTTTTAAAATTTGATTTCATAATTGTGATTGTTTTCAATTGAAATAAAAAAGATGAAAATAATTTTTTCTAGTTAAAATAGAATATTAGCAAGGGCCTGGACAGTTCTTCTAGTTCAGAGAAATTTTGAATAAATTTAATTAATAATTATAAATTTGTAGAAAATTTAAATTATTCTAGATTAAAATTTTAATCCACACAGTTTTGCATTTAATTAAAGATCCACCTAGTATTTTTTCTCATTGAAATAGATTTTACTAAGAAACCGAACAGTTTTCCTAATTTAAAGAAATATTAATTTTTAATTTAAGCCCTTCCATCTTTTCAATTCAAAATGAGTATTAAAATAAAGAAATTATGTTTTAAAAACATATTATTTTTTTAAAATTTAAAAAAAACATTTTTGAGTCTTTTAAAATTCGTAAAACATGACTTGAATTTTTGTCTAAGTTCTTCAAATGAAAGAAAAATTTTTTCTTTTGGACACTATAATTTTTTTTTTTTTTTGCTTCTTACACCGACATTCTATGATAAAAAAAAATCACTGTAATTTTGAAACTATAATTTTATAGTCGCAACTAGAGATATAAAGTAATTTATTTATTTGTCAAATTACAGAGTCGCTTTGAGAAATTTTATTTGCAAGAAGGAAGGCATTGCAATGATTATTATACACGTTTTATAATACACATTCCATAACTATGTGAAAAAAAGTTTTTTTCACTTTAACTTTTTCCCTATCTTCCTTATTTTTTAATCGTGTGACTAGAATTCTTTTTTTGTATATATAGTTTATTCCTTTACGAAACTGACCGCTATGAATTATTATTTTCCAGTAGAAATACGAAGGTAATAAATATGTTACACTGAATAATAATTTGTCTAAAGAAGAATTGGTTAGAAAATTATCTAGTTAATAATAAATAATTACTGAATAATCAATTAGCAAATTCTTTAGAAAATTTTTTTAATTTTTAAAATTTTTTATTAAAAATATTTAGTAAAGTATTTAGTAAATAGTTTGCAAGTAATTTGGTACATTTTTCAGTAAATATTAAGCAAAATATTTAGTTGAGAAATTAATAAATTAAGTAACAAATTGTAGTTAGTCAAAGAAACTAATTAAAGAAAATTTACTGTCATTTTATTAGTAAGCTAATTATGCAGTTAATCAATCATTAAATTAGTTAAATTAAATAATAAATTAATAAACAAATGAATTAAGTAAATAAATGAATAAACTAATTATTTTAATTAATTAATTAATTAATGTTTTAAATAAATTAACAAATAAGTTAATGAATAAATTAATTAAATATATTAATAAATTTAGTTCAAAATTGTAGTTAAACAAAGAAACTAATTAATAAATTTTTACTGTCAGTCAATTAATTAATTATTAATTAATTTATTATTAATTGATTAATTAATTAATTATGCAATTAATTAGTCACAAAATTACTCAATCGTCCGGAAAATTAATTCTCGCCAATTTCAACTCAAAATTCCCAGCGTAATTTTTCAATTTTGATTTCTCTTTGGTAATTGATGAAAAGTGAAGAAAAAAAAATTTCTTCGCAAAGAAGTTAAATAATTGAATTAAGAAACTTTCTATTGAGAGTTAAACAAAAAAAAGAAGGAAAAGAAAAAATAGAAAAAGAAAAAGGATAATTGATGGAAATGATGTGTATGCTAATTCGAATTCAATGGTTCTCTAAAGAACAGTGGTATATGTATAAGCAAGTGAATAGTATTATATTGAAGCAGAGTTTCAAGTACTTAGCAACGAAATCCCATTCTTCGATAAAAGAAGCAATCGATTCTATTTGATCTCATTCGATCTCATTTCTATTCAACTGCTTACTTTGAAGTCCAACTCAATATCATGAAAACTTTATTCACTTATATATTCTCCCCTGTGCGCAATGTTGAAAAGTCGTCATCTTTAAGAATCAAAAGGGGGAAATTGCAAATGATGGCAAATCAAACACTTTCTTAATTGCTTTCAGTATTTACATTATTCTTTTCGTGTATTTTTTATCAAAATAATTTAAAAATTTGTATTTATTTATTTATTTTTTTTTTCATTTATTTTTTCAGGTACTTTTTTAATTTAGTGTTTCAGTTATTTTTTTATTGAATTGAAATTTATTTTTTATTTATATTTTATTTATTTATTATTTTTTTCTTTAAATAACAAACTAGCAACATTTCGTGTGGCTAACTTAAAATTTTTGAATAAAAATATAAAAAATATACCTTTTTAAAATAAAATTATCAATTTTAAAAATAATAGAATTTAAAAATTTTCTAATTTGAATTTTTGTTGAAAACACTAAAAAAATTCAATTTTAAAGAAATTACAAATAATTGCAGAAATTCAATTATTTTCAAAAAATAAAATTCTTCTTACAAAATTCGACTATGTTCAAAATTTAAAAAAAATTCTCGTAAAAATCCCAATTATCTTTATAAATAACAAAATTCTTCTCCAAAGTTCAATTATTTTCATAAATGTCAAAAAAATTCTTGTCCTAATTTCAATTATATTTCCAAAAATTTTTCTAATTTTAAGGATTTTCAATATTTATGATTTTAATAAAATTTCCTAAAACGAATTCAATTATTTAAAAAAAATTTTAATTAAATTGTATGTAAATATTTAATTTAACTACTTTAATAAAATTTTTCAAAATAATTCTATTATTTAAAAAAGATTTAATAAAATTCTACGCAAAGCATTTCATTATATTCATAAATAATAAAAATTTCGCAGGAATTCAATTACTTACAAATTTTTTATAAATTTCTTCGCAATAATTTAATTATTTTCATAAATAATAAAATTTTTTACCGAGATTCAATTATTTCAAAAAATAATAAAATTCTTTACAAGAATTCAATTATTTTCATAGTTAATAAAATTTCTTGCAGAATTTCAAATTATTTTTAATACAATTTTTATCAAATTCCTCAAAAAATGTAATTATTCTTAAAAATTCTATTATAATTCGTCGAAAAAATTCAATTATTTAAAAATTTTTCGATACAAATTTTCAATTTTGAGGAACATTCAATTATTCCATAAATTATTTATTCAAATAATTGAATTCTCTTAGAATTTTCTAATAAAAATTAATTAAAATATTAATTTCAGTTAAAATTTGAGATAGTAATTGAATATCTAAGAGCATAATAGCGTAAATTTTTAAAAATCATTGAAGTTTGAAAAGGTTTTAAATTAAAATCTTTGCAAATCGGAATTTTTCATACTTTTTACTAACAATTCTGTGAAATTAATTTTTTTGAAAAAGTGTAATTGAATTTTTTTCGAAATTATTTGAAGTTTTTATTTTCTAATATATATTTAATTGAAGAATTTGCGAATAATTGAAATTTCATAAAATTATATTGTAAATAAATGGATTTGAAAATTCTTAAAAGAACTTTTTCAAAAATTCTAAAAAATAATTGATTTTAAAAAAGAATTTTAGGTACGATTTTAATCAAATTTCCCAAAACGAATTCAATTATTAAAAAAAAAATTTTAATAAAATGTGAATAAAATATTGTGAACATTTAATTATTTTCATAAGTAATCAAAATTTCACAGGAATTCAATAATTTTCATAAATAAAAAATTTTTTTCAAGGAATTCAATTATTATTTTCATAAAAATAATTTAAAATTCTAGAAAAAAATAATTGAATTAAAACGATGAAAATAATTTTGATAAAGTTACAGTAACAATATTCTTATGATATAAAATAATGATTTTATTTCTCGGTCATCTTTAATTATTATAAAACATGAAGAAATCGATCACTCCGAGTCTTCGACTCGGAGCAATCGATATCTTCATGTTTTATAAAAATACTTTTATAAGTTGTTTAATTTAAAAAAGGTTTGAATTTGAATCTTTTGAATATCTTAATTTCTGTGGAAAATCCTGTTCCAAAAATAAGATTAAAAATAGGAATTGTGCAAATATTTTTCTTCTTTTTCTAAAACAAATTAATAATTTTGTTAAAAAAATTGTGATTCATAAAGAAAAATAATGCAAAATAAATAAATTTTCTATTTCTTAATCACAGTTGTTTAACAATTTTCTAATTTTCCTTAGAAGTAAAGAACAAAAATCTGCATAATTTCAATTTGACAAAACATAATATTTAACAAAATTTTAGTCTTTTAATCAAAAAAAGTGAAAAAAATTCTGATAATTTCTATTCGTCATTACAATTATAAATTAATTATAAAAAAATAATTATAACTTAATAATATAATATACAATCTATCTAAAGATAACAAAATTTAAAAAAAAATTGAGATAAACACATATTCAAAATATTATTAAAATCCTTAAAAATCGATTTATCACTGTTCAATTTAAGAAAAAATATTATTACCAAAGAAAATTTTTAATTTACAAAATATTTTGGCCTAACCGTGATGATTTTTAATTTTAATTTTTTTATTAGAAAAAAATTACCAAAACCTTTAAATTCCCTTATTATAATAAACTTTAATTACAAACAGAGCGTTTTAAATATAAAAAATATTCAATTACTATTACTATTATTTTTTATAGTCATATTTCAATATTTTTATTACTTTCAAAATATAATTTAAATAAAATTAAAATTGCTAGCGTATATAGAAAACATTTAAAAGGAAAAATTTTTTTTAAAAAAAGAACTTTTTTTCCCTTTTTTTGTCTTTTTGTTGCTTTGTCTGTAAATTGGCTTCCAGATTAAACTGGATTAGCCGTATATCTTTGAGATTATAATTATAGGCAGTGAAATTTCAGTATATAATTTTTTCCTTTTAGTATTATATAGATTGTAAATAGGGGAGGGGGGTGGGGGAAATATTGAAAAGATAAAGGACGTAGAGAGAGAGAGGAGAATGAAAAATAGAGAAAATTGCGTTAAACACACGGAGAAAAATTTATTCGTACTGATTACAATAGTCTATATTACTGCTCGGATATGTGACCACTTTTTGTTATGATTACTATAGCTGTTGTAAGGAGTACAAACATGAAGGTATCCCTTACAACAGCTATAGTAATCGTTCCTACTAAATTCTTAACACATTACATAGTCTTCGTAATCATTCCAAAAAGTGGTCACATATCCGCGCTGTAATGTAGACTATTGTAACCATTAAAAATAATTTTTCTCCGTGCATGCATAATATAAAGTTTGTGTTGTTTGAAAGAAACTGTAGACGAACATCAAGACACGAAAGTTGAAAAAGACTCTATCTCTCTTTCTCTCTCTCTCTCGACATTACACCTGCAAAGGATAAAACTATAGAACACCTCGTTATATATCCTTCCTCGAAACACTTTGTGCTTCCACGGCAGAAGCCCTTTGCGATTTCACGCTATGTCTTCCCAGACGTTGAACTTTTTACTTTCCCCCCTCTGCTTCTATCTAAATGTTTCACTCATTATACTTCCCAGCGAGTTATTAATTTTTTTTTTTGTTTTTTTTTTCTTTTGAAAACCAAACTTTTCGAATACCAACATTTTTGAGAACTGAACTTTTTGAATACCGCAACATTTTTGGAAACCAAACTTTTTGAATACGAACATTTTTGAAAACTCAACTTTCTGAAGACGAAGAAGAAGAAGAAGAAGAAAAATTTTTCCAAAAGTATTATTTCTTATACTAAAAGCAATTACTTTGCAAATAAAAAAATGGAAAATTTCTTCAGTTTATGCGAGAATTCGTTTTAAGAAAATTTAAAAAATAAAAAACGAATTCACTGGAAAAAAGTAAACTTGAACAGGACTGAGCTTCAATTCCACATAATTAATACAAGTTTTTCTAGAAAGCTTAACTTTAATTAACTTCATTAGTAACTTCATTAGCAACTTCACTCCCCTAATAGCTTCAATTGTCTCCATAAAGAATCCAAAATCCTACTGTACTTCTATGTAATTAAAATTTGTATAATAATAATAATTAAAAAGAGGCAAATTAATATAATAATTGCCTTACGTGATAAATTAAAAATGACTGCTGAGAAAAATGAAAATTGCAAAGAAAAAGAAATTAATAAAATGAATTTGATGTAATTATGGTAGGGGCCCAATCGATTTGTGATACGAGGTACGGGACACAATATAATGTTGTGTGTGCAAAGGGAATGAAAAGCCACGGGTGTGTATAAAACTAGTTGCGTCGGACAAAAACTAGACGCTATTCAAAGGCCGTTTGTATCGCGAAGAAGAAGGAATACACGACGTGGCCGGCACTTGAACACAACAAAATGAGAGAAAAATAAAGTCGGAAGTGCTATACGAATAACGAAGAAGGAAATGAACGAGAGAGAGTTGGAAGCGAGAGCACCAAAGTATTCCATCTTGTACATAATTGGAGAGAAACAGGAGAGAAAAACAGAGATCACTCATTTTCAGAAGAAAATGAACACCGTCGATATGATATGATCGTGTCTTATATGAATTTTTATAATTAGCTCAGAATTCCTCAAGCTTTCATCTTTTTTCGAAATAATAATTTTGAATCTATATCAACTTTAAAAAGTTGATATTCAAAGTATTATTATAAGAATCTATTCAAATTTCAGTTCTTTATAGGTCAGAAATTCTAAACAATGAAACAAGGAGAGAAGAGGGAAGAAAATTTTGCGTTTTTATGACAAAAGAAAAGTCAAATTTTTAGTAACAGGGTTGCCACAAAAATTTACTTTTTCCCTGACCCTAAATAATATTCTGATTCACTCTAAAAATTTTTACACACCCAAAAAAATGTTCTACTATGTTTATTTACGAAGTTCTTCAATAATTGTAAAAGTATTCAAAAACACCCGTAACTTCTTTTTTAAATAATCAGAATATTATTATTGTAATTTCTTTAAAATTATTTTCATCATTTCAATTCAATTATTATTTTCTAGAATTTTGAACTAAAATTCTTCTTTAAATCAATTATTTTTAATAATTATTAAAAAAAAAAAAAGTTCTTTGAGAATCTTCAAATCCATTTGTTTATATTTTATAATTTAATTATTTAAATTGAAAAATAAATAATAATTTATAAATTTAATGTTGCTCAAAATTAAATTCTCATAAAGAATTTTATCATTTATCAAGAAATTTTTAAATAATTGAATATACTTTTGACGAATTTTAAAATTTTAATAAAATTTTTTAAAATAATAACATTTTTCGAGGAATTTAATAAAAATTATCTTAAAAATAATTAAAGATATTAAAAATAACTAAATTAAGGAAGATTTTTGAAAATAATTGAAATTTTGACAGAACGTTTATTAAAATTTTTGAAAGTAATTAAAAATCGAAATTTTTAAGAGAATTTTTAAAAATTTTTGAACATACAAATTTAATTTCTGCGAAGAATTTTATTATTTTGAAAATAATTAAATTATTGCAGTGAAATTTATAAATATTTTGTAAATAATTGAATTCTTATGAAATTTTAATTATTTTATGAAAATAATTAAATGTTTATGTAGAATTTTATCAAAATATTTTTGAAATAATAAAATTCTTTTGTAAAAATTTATTAAAATAGTAGATATTGAAAATAAATGAATTTAGGAAAATTTATTAAAAATAATTGAATTTCGGATAAGAATTTTATTATTTATAAAGATAATTGGGATTTTGACAAGATTTTTTTTTCAATTTTCAACAGAATTGGATTTTTGCGAAGAATTTTATTATTTTGAAAATAATTGAATTATTTCGGAGAAATTTAGAAAAATTTTCTAAATAATTAAATTCTTGAGAAATTTTTACTATTCATGCGGAAATAATTAAATGTTTGCGTAGAATTTTATCAACATTTTCTTGAAATAATAGAATATTCTCTTGGAAAACTTTATTGAAGTAGTATATATAGATATTGAAAATCATTAAATTTAGGGAGATTTTGAAAATGATTGAAATTTTGACAGGACGTTTATTGAAATATATTTAAAAATAATTGAATTTCGAAGAAGAATTTTATTTACTTTTGAAAATTTAATTAAAATTTTTACGAGAATTTTTAAAAATTTTTGATCATAATTGAATTTTGTCGAAGAATTTTATTACTTTTGAAAATAATTTAATTATTGCCGAAAAATTTATATAAAAAATGGTAAATAATTGAATTTTTGTGAAATTTTTATTATTTATGAAAATAATTAAATGTTTGTATAGAATTTTATCAAATTTTTTTTAAATAATATAATAATTTTGGAAAAATTTATTACAGTATAGTAGATTTTGAAAATAATTGAATTTAGGAAAATTTATTGAAAATAATTGAATTTTGAAGAAGAATTTTATAATTTATAAAGATTATTAAAATTTTGACGACAATTTTTTTAAATTTTTGAACATATGTAATTGAATTATTGTGCAGAATTTTATTACTTTTGAAAATAATTGAATTTTTGCAATCATTTGTATCTTTAAAAATAAATTTTTTTCTGTGTATTTAACTAAAATTATTCCATAAATCCATTATTTTTAATAATTAATTAAATATATATTAAAAAATTTAACTAATTTTAGACGAATTTTAATTATTAAAATTTTTCAGAAACCTTAGTTCTTCAAAATTTCTAATTAAATTCATTCAAAATTGAAATTTTCGAAAATTTCAAATTGGAACCTTTTGAAGTTCATCTATTTATGAAATTTTTAAACACAACTCTTTTAAAATTCTGTATGATCGTATGATTTCGAAGATAAACGAATATTGACGAAGGAAACGACATGTTTCTAGAAACGTTTATTTTGTAATTAAATTCAGTACTCGACACTCGGGTGAATGACTAACATCAATTATTGTATTTAATTTTGTATTATTTATTTGAGTTATTTTCTTCATTTTTTCTCAATTTTATTATAAATTATTATTGGAGTGCTTTTATTGAGAACTGTGTATTTTTTTTAAAGACCTATTAAATAAAGAGTTTGTTAAGTGTTAAATAATTTTGTGTTCATTTTATTTATTCTCAGCCGCGCAATAAACTATTAAAATAAAACTAATTTTGCGTTGAACATTTGGTCCTTCGAGCCGGATCATTCACATAAACTAAGTTAAAAGTGTCGAGTGCTCAAATTGGTTCAATTCTTTAATATTTTAAAGAATTGAAATTGACTGTGAAAAAGGTGTTCTTTGTGAAAGTGAACAAAATCGAACTAATTTATTTGAGAGTCCTATTCGGACGTATATATTTGGAATTTGACTGCATCTGGAGGTTGCTGCTGAGGTCTTATCTTCGAGAGAAATAGGAAAATCATCATTCTGATCGTCTGAAAATTCGAACCCATCGATACTAGGCCATTGTACATTCATTGGAAAGCGTTGCGAATTTTGTAAGTCGATTGTCTACGCAGTGACTCATCAATACGTAAGCTGTTTATTCTATAAGTATCTATTGTTCAAAAATAAATAATTAAATTTGTAAACATCTAAATCGCGCAAATTATAATTTTATTTGATTTATTCGAATTATTATAAATTGTGAAATATTATGGAGAGAAGCGAACTTGATGAAGCTCGACAAAATAGAACAAATTGCAAGTCTAAATTAACAAAATTTAAATCATTTTTAGAAAAATGTTTTGTCGACAATGAAATTACTGTCGAGGAAATTCAAATTCGCTTGTCAAAAATAGAATCAATGTGGGGGGAGTATGATAAAGCACAATTAACGTTAGAATTATTGGCTCCTGGACCGAATCGCGATGATGAGAGAACAGAATTTGAGAACAATTATTATAAATATGTAGCTGTTGCAACTAAATTGTTAAAAGAACGATCTCCCACTCTTACTCATGATCGCGCCTTGTCCGTGGAGAATAACGAATTACAGCAATACCGTGATAAAGTAGCCGAACTGGAATCCGAAATTAGAACTCGGCAAGAATCGGAAATTGCTCACTTGAGAGAATTATCAAACTCACGAAATTCAAATGTAAATAGTAATACTAATGTGCGATCATACTTCCCACTACCGAAATTAGACCTTCCCACTTTTTCTGGAGGATATGAGGAATGGCTCGGTTTTCGAGATATATTTAAGGCTGTTATACATGATGATTCGAGTATACCTAAAGTACAAAAATTTCGTTATTTGAAATCTTATTTAAAAGAAAATGCAGCTCGGGTTGTTGAAAATATTGAAATTTCCGAGGATAGTTATGACGAGGCATGGAAATTATTAGAAGATCGATACAATAATAAACGGATAATAATACAAAGTCATATGACATCATTATTTGAATTAATTGGTCCAACTAAAGAATCGCCTTCGTGTTTACGTAACTTACTCGATACAATTTTGAGACATATCCGAGCTTTAAAGGTTTTAGGTCAGCCAGTGGGATCTTGGGATACTCCCTTGATTTGCCTCATTTCTTCCAAACTAGATAAGGACACTAGGAGAGAGTGGGAACGGTCAATTAAGGGGTCTGAAATGCCATTATTTAAAGATTTGACTCAGTTTTTGCAAGATAAATGTCAAGTTCTGGAATCAATGAATCCTGTTACCAGTGACCAAAATAAAAATATTAAAGTAAACAAAACTCAATTAACTTCTGATAAAAAAATAATTAGTAAATCTTTCTTAAATAATCAAATAAATACTACTTGCATTTTTTGTTCTGAAAATCATTTTATACAAAAATGTCCGGAATTTGTAAAAAAGGCCACTGGTGAAAGGTTTCATTTTGCGAAACAAAAGGGTCTATGTTATAATTGTTTAAAAGGGAATCACCTGATTGGTAATTGTAAATCCAGAAATTGTAGCACATGCGGAAAACGTCATCACACATTGTTGCATATGGAACCAAAGAGCGTAGTAAATTCGAATACAGAAATTGAGAATTGTAGTGTAGGTCAGGGAAAGAATTTGCACGTGGTTGACTCATCGAATGTTTTGTTATCCACAGCTGTTGTATATATACTTGATAGATATGGTAAACGCGTGAATTGTAGAATCATTCTAGACAACGGGTCTCAACCAAATATTATGACAGAAGAATTTGTAAAAAAATTAAATTTAAAAAGACAACAATTAAAATCTGCAATAGAAGTATTAAACGGTAATGAAGTCAACGGTAGCAGTTGGGTTGAAGCAAAATTAGAATCAAAGATCGGTAGTTATTCCGCGACAGCTTCTTTTCTCGTATTGCCAACAATAACAAGTCAAGTTCCATCAATGTCATTTGAAAAAAGAAAATTAAATATTCCTTCTCACATTATGCTCGCTGACCCTGAGTTTCATAGGCCGGCCGCTATTGATGCACTTGTAGGGGCAGAACTATTTTATGAAATTTTAGAAAGTGGTAAAATAGCACTCACTGTCCCAAATACTTCTTTACAAAATTCGAAAATAGGCTGGATAGTTACAGGGAAATTATTTAGTGGTCCAGATCAACAAAAATTAAAATGCAATCTTGTCAAGAATTCTTTATCATCACAGCTTGAGGAATTTTGGAAGATTGAAGAGGGTAAAGAAGTAAAACATTTAACAACAGAGGAAGCAGCCTGCGAGAAACATTTCAGGGACAACGTGCAACGTGAATCTTCTGGAGTTTATACCGTACGTTTGCCCTTTAATGAAAAGAAGGACAATCTTGGGAATTCTTATGAAATTGCACAACGTAGGTTTTTTATTATGGAAAGAAAGTTGTCAAAAAATCCAGAATTGAAGGAAGATTATAAAAAATTTATGCAACAATACGAAAAATTAGATCACATGGAGCCATCGACCAGCAAGCCAACTGAGGGTTATTATTTGCCTCATCACGCCGTTCTAAAAAATACGATTTTGGGTATGATTTTGAGAGTGGTATTCGACGGATCATGCGCAACAAAAACAGGCATTTCACTTAACGAAGCATTGATGATAGGGCCTACCATTCAAGTGGGAGTATTTACATTGCTGATACGATTTCGTCAATATCCGATTGCCTTAACAGCGGACATCGAGAAGATGTATAGGCAATTCCTTATACATCCAGAAGATCGCAAGTTCCAAAAAATACTCTGGCGAGATGATGAAAGTATGCCTGTTAAAACATACCAACTCAAAACCATTACTTATGGGACTTCTGCCGCACCATTCCTAGCAATACGTTGTCTCAAGCAACTGGCGGAGGATGAGAGGAATCGGTATCCAAGGGCTGCCGAAGTTCTGGAGAATGATTTCTACGTTGACGACTTGATCACCGGAGCTGAAACAGACGAAGAATGCAAGGGATTGAAGGATGAACTCACTGAATTGACTAGGCGAGCTGGACTAAATCTCTGCAAATGGCGATCAAATAGCTTAGAAATAACACAGGATCCACAAAATGGGAATACATTGCTTGAATTGGACTCTCAGGTTTCAAAGACGTTGGGAATTGTGTGGGATTCCGGGCATGATTTGTTATTATTTAATGTAAAAAATGATGACAAACAAATTGTTACGACGAAAAAAATCATGCTATCACAGATTGCAAAGTTGTACGATCCTTGTGGGTTGATTGCTCCAGTTGTAGTATTTGCAAAAATACTCATGCAGGATTTGTGGAAAGAAAAGTCATCTTGGGACGATCCAGTTCCACTACATATTTTGAAATTATTCGAACAATTTAGGAGTCAACTGCCAATCATAAATAATTGGAGAATATCAAGGTCATTTAGAGAAGAATCAATGAAAGTCGTTCAATTGCATGGTTTCGCGGATGCAAGCGAGAAAGCATATGGTGCATGCATCTACATCAGAGCTTCGAATGGAGAAAAATACAAAGTTACATTATTATGCGCAAAATCCAGAGTAGCCCCTGTGAAAACTGTAACTTTGCCAAGACTCGAACTCTGTGCAGCACTCTTGCTTGCAAAGCTGGTGAAAATAGTACTAGATGCATTGAAGATCGAAGTAGAACAAGTGCGACTTTGGACAGACTCGATGATAACATTAAATTGGATACACTCGTCACCACACAGATTTGGTACCTTTGTAGCAAATAGAATCGCTGAGATTCAAACCTTGACCTCAACGACCTCATGGGGACACGTAATTTCAGAAGAAAATCCCGCTGATTATGTGTCTCGTGGACAACTGCCTCGAGATTTCGTCACCAATGAATCATGGATGTTTGGTCCGAGTTGGCTTCGGGAATCAGAAGATCATTGGCCTGTTTTTCGGAGTACTATTGTGGAGTTGCCGGAACAAAAAAAGACTGTAACATTGACTGGATCTCTTAAGGAAAAATTCAATCTTTGGAATCGTTTTTCTTCTCTAAAAAGGTTAATTCATGTCGTAGCGTATTGTTTGCGTTTTAGATCAGGGATGCGTGGTCCAGCTGAATTTCCGGAATTGTTGACAACAAGCGAGATTCAAGCAGCATTCACGAGACTTCTTTTCCTAGCTCAAAGAGAAGAATTTTCTGATGAAGTTCAATCACTAAAAAAAGGAACAAATTTATCGAGCCGATCAAAATTGCTGAAACTCAACCCGATTATGGAAGATAATTTATTGAAGGTAGGAGGAAGAATAAAAAACGCTGAAATATCATCTGAACAGCAGCATCCGATTTTGTTGCCTAAAAATCATCCGTTGACTGATTTAATTACCCGTGATACTCACGAGAAGAACCTGCATCCAGGCATCAATGGAACTCTCTACGCGTTGAGAATGTCGTTTTGGCCTATTGACGGTAGATTGACTGTAAGAAAAATTATTAATAAATGTATAAAATGTTTTAGAGTAAAACCAAAGGAATCTTCGTATGTTATGGGTGATTTGCCGAGTGTGCGTGTAACAGCGTCAAGGCCGTTTGAAAATGTTGGAGTTGACTACTGCGGCCCCTTTTTTGTAAAAGAAAAGCGTTTTCGAAACAGAAATAAAATAAAAGTATACGCAGCAGTATTCGTGTGCCTTAGTACGAAGGCAGTTCACATAGAGTTGGTGGGGGATTTGTCTACAGAATTGTTTTTGGCTTGTTTGCGTCGATTCTTCGCACGTCGAGGTAAAAGTAAAAGATTATATTCTGATAACGGAACGAACTTTGTGGGCGCAAAGAATGAATTGAATGAAATTTATAATTTGTTAAATTCGAGCGAACACAATCGAGTTATTAGTCACGCAATGAATGATCAAAATATCGAATGGCATTTCTCCCCTCCAAGGACTCCACATTTCGGTGGGATTTGGGAGGCAGCGGTGAAGTCTCTCAAGCACCACTTGCGACGAACAATTGGTGAGACACTTCTTACATACGAGGAATTAAATTCTTATTTATGTGAAATTGAAAGTATTTTAAATTCAAGGCCACTGACACCAATGTCAATGGATCCAAATGATTTACGCGTTTTAACACCGGGTCATTTTTTGATTGGAGAACCATTGACGACAATCCCTTCATTAGATCATTCCGAAACTCCGATGAATCGATTAAATAATTGGCAATATATTCAAAAAATTAAGTTTGATTTTTGGAAAAGATGGACAAAAGAATATTTGAATGAAATGAATATTAGGTCAAAATGGCATTTGGGTTCACCTGAAATAATAAAGGAAGGAACTATTGTTGTTCTCAGGGACGATAATTTACCCCCTTTACGTTGGGCTTTGGGTAGAATTATTCGGGTGCAACCGGGTGATGACGGGATTGTCCGCGTGGTTCAAATAAAAACTGAAACTGGCATATTTACTCGAGGTGTGAGAAGAGTCTCACCACTTCCGATAGATGTATGAGAATAATATTGAACGTGTCCGTTCAAGGCGGGCCAGAATGTATGATCGTATGATTTCGAAGATAAACGAATATTGACGAAGGAAACGACATGTTTCTAGAAACGTTTATTTTGTAATTAAATTCAGTACTCGACACTCGGGTGAATGACTAACATCAATTATTGTATTTAATTTTGTATTATTTATTTGAGTTATTTTCTTCATTTTTTCTCAATTTTATTATAAATTATTATTGGAGTGCTTTTATTGAGAACTGTGTATTTTTTTTAAAGACCTATTAAATAAAGAGTTTGTTAAGTGTTAAATAATTTTGTGTTCATTTTATTTATTCTCAGCCGCGCAATAAACTATTAAAATAAAACTAATTTTGCGTTGAACAAATTCAATTAATTTTGAAATATTTCAGTAAAATTATTAATTAAATAATTTATGAGTAATAATTTTATGATAGTTCTTGAAGAATTAAAAATTAATTAAGTTATAAATTATTGTCAGAAATAGAAAAATTGAAGGTTTTGTATTAGGATTTGTGGTAATTTAAAACTTTATGAAGCCATGAAAAAAAAATACCAAAATTCAGAATTTTCTTATGTATTCTAAAAATTAATTTAAAAAAACTTTGCACCGATTGCACTTTTTGATAAATGGAGAAAATAATAATTAAAGATATATAACTGGTTCGGAAAAAATTAAGAATAAAAAATACACCAGTTAAATTTTAGTTAATTTATACAGTAAAATTTTAACAGTTAATAAAAATAGAATAAATAAATTATTATTTTCTAAATTTTTAATTACTGTAAAACAACTCCTTAATTTTCAATTTTAAATCAAAAACACTTCGTTTAAATAGCATTGAAAAAGAAATGTACAACTGATTTAATTAATTTTCCCTCAAACAGAATGCATACTCCATTCATGATACAAGCCTCTCGCGTTATGAATTATGCCTAACACTTTGTCTCAAAAGTCTTCCTTCTACATGCGGAAGATTGATAATCCCACCGCTACAATGAAGATTCTCAACTCTACTCTCCTTTCTTTCATTCCCACTTTTTTCTCTTCTTCATTCTTTCTTTCTTATTTTTTTGCTGTTGTTGTTTTTGCTACACATAAACGAGCATAATTCCCCATCTCATTCACGAGAATTCTAAATGATCGTGAATCTTATGCCGGTGGAAAATATACTTTGGATCCAGGATCATTATACATCTCTCGCGCTCATATATGATGTTATATGTTGGTTCATAACGTCGTGTGCTTTCAAAAATAACTGTATATTGATTGCTATTTTCTTCCAGCCCACTAGCAATTGAACGTCCGATATTCCAACTTTTATTTATTTTTTTTTCTTTCAGTTTAGAAATGCGAATAAAAGCTATAATCTTATATTCCACCTATTTCTCTGTATCTATATACTCTGGATTAAAGGAATGAGATAATCGTAAAGCGCGCGAGAAATTTCTTGTTGACCGGATAAAAATTGTTTTTCATCCTATGAATCACCTTCACACTTTTCCTCCGGCGATATTTTGTTTCTATTTCGATAAATAGTTTCAATAAATGTTCAGTAATTGATAATTGATAATGTCAGCTAATGTATTTTTGTTGGTTAATAAACAATTTTTAATTTCATCTTTATTTAATATTACTAGCAACAATAATTAGTAGTAAGTAAGCTAACTTCTTACTCACTTTTTTAACTAAAATTAGCAATTTTAAAAAATTTAAAAAAAAAAAAAAAAAAAAAAAAAAAAAAAAAAAAAAAAAAAAAAATTAAAAAATTAAAAAAAAAAATTAATTAATTAATTAAATTAATTAATTATTTAATTAATTAATTAATTAATTATTTAATTAATTAATTAATTAATTAATTAATTAATTAAAATTTAAAAAAAATTTAAATTTTTTTTTTTTTTTTTTTTTTAGAATTTAAAAATTTTTAATTCAAATTTTTGTTGAAAACACTAAAAAGTTCAATTTTGGAGAAATTACAAATAATGATTATTAATTATTAATTAATTATTATATTATATTATTATTACTAATTATTATTATTATTAATTATTATTAATTTACTTTTTTAAATAACATTAGCAATTTTAAAAGTAATAGAATTTAAAAATTTTTAGTTCAAATTTTTGTTGAAAACACTAAAAAAATTAAATTTTGGAGAAATTACAAATAAAAAAATTTTAATAATTGAATTTTTTAAGAAGAATTTTATTACTTTCGAAAATAATTGAATTTCTACAGTAATTGTAGAAATTCAATTATTTTTAAAAGTAATAAAATTCTTATCCTTAAATAAATAAGAAGAATTTTCAAAAGTAATGAAATTCTTCTTATAAAATTCAATTATGTTTAAAATTTTCAAAAAATTCTTGTCAAAATCCCAATTATCTTTATAAATAACAAAATTTTTCCCTAAAGTTCAATTATTTTCAAAAATTTCAATAAAATTCTTGTCCTAATTTCAATTATTTTCAAAAAAAATTTTTCATTTCAATGATTTTTTAAAAATTTTTTCAAAAAGAATTCAATTATTTAAAAAAATTATAATAAAAGTGTAGGCAAACATTTAATTATTTTCATAAAAAAATATTACAAATTCTAGAAAATAATGATTGAATTGAAATGTTGAAAATAATTTTAAAGAAGTTTTTGTGTTTGCCTCATAAACTATATGAAATTACCACAAATTATAATACAAAACCTTCAATTTTTTCCAATTTCTGAAAATAATTTCTTTTTAAATAACTTAAATCTTATCACAAAATTCAATTGCGTTCAAAATTGAAAAAAAATCTCGTCAAAATCCCAATTATCTTTATAAATAATAAAATTCTTCTTCAAAATTGAATTATTTTCAAAAAATTTCCTCATTTCAATAGTCTTCAATATCTCTACTATTTTAATAAAACTACCCATAAGAAATCAATTATTTAAAAAAAATTTTAATAAAACTGTACGCAAACATAATTCAATTATTTTCATAAATAATAATAATTTCACAGCAATTGAATTATTTACAAATTTTTTTATAAGTTTCTTCTCAATAATTCACTTATTTTCATAAATAATACAATTTTTTTTACAAATATTCAATTATTTTCGTAAATAATAAAATTTTTTTTAGGAATTCAATTATTTTCATAAATAATAAAACTCATAGCAGAATATCATTTATTTTTAATTCAATTTTAATCGAATTCCTCGAAAAAATGTAATTATTCTTTATTAAAATTCGTCGAAAGAATTTAATGATTTAAAAATTTATTGATAAAATTCTTTATAGGAATTAAATTTTAAGAAACATTCAATTATTCAATAAATAATTTACTTTGTATTTAAATAATTGAATTCTCGTAGAATTTTCTAATAAAACTCGATTTGAAAATGAATTTTAGTTAAAAGTTTAGATAATAATTAAATATAGAAATAATTTTGAAGAAGTTACAGTAACAATATTCTTGTAATATAAAATAATTATTTTATCTGTCGAACATCTTTAATTATTATAAAAATTAGCTTCATTATACTAATTTCCATTCTTCTTCAAAACAAATAATATTTTATTAATACACACGCATATTAAAATAACACTTTCAATAAAATTCTACGTTCATCAAAGATTGTACAGTGGAATTATTTTAGAAGTAGTTAATTAAAAATTCCGGAAATGATTAATTTTGAATATTAAACAAGTTTCAAAGTACATTTCTAATTTTTATCGATGAGGAAAAGTTAATAAATAAATGAGAGATGGTAAATACTTGTTTATCGATTTTCGAATTGGAAATACTGTTCTGAAAGGTAATTTAGAGCTGTAATTATTTTATCTTCGTGTAGCAAAAGGGTTTTTAGTTTTTTTTTTTGTTTTTAATAAATACATATTTGTGGAGTATAAACTTTTGCTATATGGAAATAACTGGTTCGGTTAGTTTGTCTCCTCGTAGATCGACATCATAGTTGAATAAATTTTTCTTATCGAGACATGTTACGATTATGTATATTGCTGTATTACACTGCATTAACTTGATTGTTTGTTAAGTTTATAGAAAAAAGTTTTTTTTCAATAAGAAGAGTGTTTGAATAAAATTGTATGCAAACATTGAATTATTTTCATAAATAAAAAAAATTTTTCAGGAATTCAATTATTTTCATAAATAATACAATTTCTTTAAGGAATTCAATATTATTTTCATAAAAAATCATTTTAAATTCTAAAAAATAATAATTGAATTAAAATGATAAAAATAATTTTGAAGAAGTTACCTACAGTAACAATATTTTTATAATATAAAATAATGATTTTATCTCTCGGTCATCTTTAATTATTAGAAAACGTGAAGAAATCGATCACTCCGAGTCTTCGACTCGGAGCAATCGATATCTTCATGTTTTATAAAAATACTTTTATAAGTTGTGTAATTTAAAAAAGGTTTGAATTTGAATCTTTTGAATATCTTAATTTCTGTGGAAAATCCTGTTCCAAAAATAAGATTAAAAATAGGAATTGTGCAAATATTTCTCTTCTTTTTCTAAAACAAAATAATAATTTTGTTAAAAAAATTGTGATAAAGAAAAATAATGCAAAATAAATAAATTTTCTATTTATTAATCACAGTTGTTTAAGAATTTTCTAATTTTGTTTAGAAGTAAAGAACAAAAATCTGCATAGTTTCAATTTGACAAAACATAATATTTAACAAAATTTTACTCTTTAAATGAAAAGAAGTGAAAAAATTCTGATAATTTCTTTTAGTCATTACAATTTTGAATTAATTATTAAATAAAAATAATTATAACATAATAGAGGAGTAAGTTTTCAAAACCTGATAAATCCAAATTTTGTCATTTCGAGAAATTTGAACAAATGACAATTTTCACAAAACTATTAAAATTAACTTTAATGTAGAAAAATTGTAATAAATTATTCATTTTTGAATATTTTTTCTATTTGAAACGCTCTGTTTGTAATTAAACTCCATTTTAATAAATTATTCATTTTTGAATATTTTTTCTATTTGAAACGCTCTGTTTGTAATTAAAGTCCATTTTAATAAGAGAATTTAAAGGTTTTGGTAATTTTCTCTAATAAAAAAATTAAAAATCATCAAGTTTAGGCCAAATAATTTTTATTTATTGGTAAAATTATTTTTTTATTATTATTTTATTTTTGTATATGGGGCATTCCAGGCCAAATCGGACAAGGCTTAAAAATTGTTAATTTAGTGCCAGTTTCTCACAAAAAATTTTGAAAAAAATTGATCGATACATACATTGTTAAAAATGAAATCTCATTTAAAAAATTTTTAAATCTTATCGTAAATTATTTAAAATTTTTTTAAAAATATTTTTATTAAAAACTACGCGTAAAAGCAAAACTTTTCATTATAATAACGTCCAATTTGATCAATTTTTGACCGAGTTATAAGCATTTAAAATTTTTAAATCAAAAATTTACGTAAAAAAACGTCATTTTTCAAAAATCTGTATCTCCTGAACCGCTTTATGAAAAAATTTGACAAAAATCAAGGTAGCTCATTTCAAAGAGTACTAAAAGAAAAAAAATGTTTAAAAAAACTTTGAGATGCAAAAGCAAAATAATTTCCGATTTGGCCTGGAATGCACCATATATTTTTTGGATAGACTCTCTGAAGAGGAAATCATTTAGATTTCGAAATGTTGGAGTAAATAAATATTTTTATTCACTGTCCAAATTGTTTTCGTTTTATTTGCCTTATTCTAGAATTAATAAAAATTAATAAAGAAATAGAAAATAAGAAGAAAAAGTAAGAAAAATAAAAAAGAAGAAAGAAATAGAAAATAAAAAACAGGACGCAGAGAAACAAGAAAAGGAAAATAAATGGCACAAAAATTGCAGAAGCAAAACTAATTTACACGAATGGACGTGCTAATAAACCTGTGATTCCTATTACATGAGACTATGAAATAAATACAAACAGTGAAACTAGTCGTCCACTATTGTGTGATGTTTTCCCTTCACGATTTCAGGTGAAACGATGAGTAAAATATAAAAGGTGAATGTCTCTTTTAATGTTATCTCAAGAGGCAAATAAATAAAAGTGGCTATACTCATATTCCAGTAAAATGAACGTTATGCTTTTACTTTGCAGTACGGCGAAATTACATTGTAATTATTTAGCATTTACTCTCCTTTCCCCTTTTTTCTTTATTTCTCTCTCTTCTCTTTTTTCCCTTTTTCCTTTTTTTCCTTCTTTTCCTTCTTTCCTTTTTTCCGTTTTTTTCCATTTTTCCTTTTTTCCTCTTTTCCTTTTTCATTCACAAAGAAAATAATGGCATAAAATTTCCTCATATACATCACTAATTAAAACATCTAAAATCAAATATACCTGTCGTCACTCATTCATTGAACAAACAGAATAACTGTACGGAAGAATTTTTAATGCCCGAGGAATAATTATTGAGCAGGTATATATACAATGAAAGACTGAAGTCTTTCCATTTAGAATCGTAAAAGCCGCACACGTTTCGATGTAGAAGAGTCACCAAAGCTAATAATATAATAATAAAACGGAAAAGACATTTGTTACGTGCCTTTTCTTCATTTTTTTTTCATCTTCTTCCAAACGCAGACAACTTGAACCGTTTTTTATAGCGAGAGTTAAATTTTATGTTGGAGAAAACGGATTAAGAATTTTAACACTCATAGGGATTCTTTAGAAATTTTTCTTGAGAAAAGAATGAAAGCGGAAAGATAATAAATACACTTTTTTTATTCTCCAGTTGATAGTATTTTTTTTTTATTCATATTTTTAATTCTATTGTTTCTGTTTTAATGGCGGGGAAATGTTTTTTACGATTAATAATATTTTCAATAAATTGAATTAAAACAATTTCTTTTTTTTAAATTAATATTGATTGTTGAGACAATGGAATTAATATGGTAGTTTCAGATATGCATGTATGATATTTTCGGTTAGTGGTAGTTTCAATCATTGATATCTTCAATTAGCGCTATCACTAATTGAAGCTATTTATGGTGCTTCATTTAATCAATCTAATTAACGAGATATTTTGAGTTAATGGTGACAATAAATATTGTCCCCTTGAACATTTAATGGTCAGTCTAATTGAATAAGGAATTTGTTGATAACAATATAAGAGATGAAATAAATAAAATTAAAATCACCAGGAATTTAAAAGGAAAGCACTTCATTTACAATGTTATTTATTTATCATAATTACAATAAGTTATCGAATAATTTTAATTGAGAACTATAAATAACAATCTTGTATATTAACCATCATCATATAAATTTTATTGTCAAGAATAAAATATTATTAGTTTACTGATAAATTATAATATATTTTAATTAACCTAATATTTTACTACTTTATTATTAAAAATTCAAATTTTCTACTCAAATTTTAGGGAAAAATGACTAACAATTAGTAGAAATGTTTACTAATTTAGTGAGTGTCATTAATTCTTCTTATTATTATAACTTCGTAGTAAACAGTCCAAAATATTATAATTATTTTTTGTTATTACTATTATTATCATTATGATTATTATTTTTTTAAAATTATTATCATCGTTACTTGTTTATTACTTTATTGTCATCATTACTACTCTTATTGTTACATTATTATCGTTTGCGCATTATTGAATAATATAACAATTGGATAATAATTGCATAATGCAACATTGCAATTAACAATATATTATCATTATTATTACATTTCTCAGCGTCACTCATCGCTGATTTCAAGTTTTGAACAGCCCTTAATCAAGGTATATCATGGAAGGCCCATAAATCATATTGAAGATACACTCACTCACTCGTTCATTCACTCTCGTAATATAAAGAAAGCCGGAAAAAAGATTTTTCAGATGATTTAGAAGAAATATTGATATAATAAAGAAATAATAATTCCTTTAAATAAGAATTCAAAGAAATATTTTTAAGCAAAAAAAAAAAAAAAAAAAAAAAGAGAGAGAGAGAGAGAGAATGACGAAGGGGGATCAAGGATCGCTGGATAATTAATGATCCATGAATTTTAAAGTGAATCAATTTTTTTACGAAGAGAGATTTCCATTTTCTTGGTGGGTTTTTTTGTTTGTTTCGAAAATTTTTTTTTCACCACTGGACAAATTTATTTTGATTTTTCATTCGTTATCGAATTTATTTTATCAAATAGTTGAATTATTTTTTCCTTAGAATTTACTAAAATTTCAAAGAATTTCTGACCGCAATGAATTTTTTAATATTTAACTATTTCAAATGTTTAATGCAATTATCTTGATAAATAACAAAATTATTTTTAAGGAATTTAAAAAAAAAATCTTTACAAAATTCGATTATTTTCATAAATAACAATATTCATCACAAGAATTTAATCGTTTTCAAAAGTAATAAAATTCTTCGAAGAAATTCAATTATTTTTAAAAATTTGAACGAATATCTCGTCAAGAATTCAATTATCTTTATAAATACATAGCAAAATTTTTCGACAAAAATTCAATTATTTTCATAAATGATAAAATTTCATTTAGGAATTCAAAATCAATTCAAAATTAAGAAATATTCCATTATACAATAAAATAATAAAATTCGTTGCAATAATTGAATTATTTTCATAAATAACATTTTCTTTCATTACAGGAAATTAATTATTTTCAAAAAATTTTTAAGTAATTCTGCAAAAGAATTCAATTATTTTTATAAATAGCAAAGTTTTCCTCATAAAATCAATTATTTTAATGAATTTTAATAAAATTCTCTTCCAAAATTCAATTATTTCGATAAATATAAAAATTCATCATAAAAATTCAATTCTTTTGAAAACTAATAAAATTCTTTCTGAAAATTGAATTATTTTCAAAATTTTTTTAAAATTTATGTTAAGAATTAAATTACCTTTTTTATAAATAGGTGGCGAAAATCTTCTCAAAAATTAAATTATTGTCAGAAATTTGAATAATATTCTAGGCAAAATTTCAATTATTTAAACGAAATTTAATCAAAATTTTTCGCATGAATTCAATTATTTTCATAAATTATTATTAAAATTCTTCTCAGGAATTCAATTATTTTAAAAAATTTTAATAAAATTCTTCAAAAAGTTTTCAATTCCTTTCAAAAATTGTTATAAAATTCTTTAATATAATAAATTTCAGTAAAATTTTTATTAAATTCCTTAAAAGAAATTAATTATATTTTCAAAAGTTGTTAATATTCAATTATTGAATAAATTATTTATTTTTGTATTTAAATAATTGATTTCTCTTAGAATCTTCTAATAAAAATTGATTTAAAAATGAAAAATTTCAGTTAACATTTTATTTTAGATTTTCAATATCTACTATTTTAATAAAATTGTCTAAAAGAATTCAATTATTTAAAACAAATTTTGATAAAATTCTACGAAAACATTTAATTATTTTCATAAATAATAAAAATATCATAGGAATTCAATTATTTACAAAGAATTCAATTATTATTATCAAATTTAATAGAAATTTCTTCGTAGTAATTCCATCTCTCTAAATCTTAATCAGTGACTCTATTCTCGCGATTTGAATCAGTGGAATTTCACTGAAAACCTGTTAAAAATAACTGAAATTTCAGTTATTTTCCACTGATTCGCCAATGAAAAAACTACTGAAAATTTCCGTTATTTTTTAATTGGCCAATCAGTGAAAAATGACAGAAATTTCAATCATTTTTAACTGATCTTCAGTGAAATTTCACTGATTCAATTCGCGAGAATAAAGTCACTGATTCTCAGTCAAATTTCACTGATTCAGTTTTAGAGAGATTATTTTCATAAACTATGCAATTTTTTATACACGGATTCAATTATTTTCGTAAATAATAAAATTTTTTTTAGAGGAATTCAATTATTTTCATAAATAATAAAACTCACAGCAGAATTCTAATTATTTTTAATTCAATTTTAATCAAATTCCTAAAAAAAAAAATAATTAATTTTACAAATTTTATTTAAATTCGTTGAAAGAATTTAATGATTTAAAAATATATTGATAAAATTCTTTATAAGAATTCAATTTTGAGAAACATTCAATTATTCAATAAATTATTTATTTTTGTATTTAATTCATTGTAAAATAAAGAAATAAATAAAGAATTGAATTCTCGTAGAATTTTCTAATAAATATCGATTAATTAAAAAATGTATTTCAGTTAAAATTTTAGATAATATTTGAACATTAAAAGCATTACAGCGTTATTCAAAAGCAAAAATTTATTCACTAATCCACATTATAGTAAATATTTTATTACATAATTCGAATTTACAGACCAATAAGTAAATAAAAATAAAATGAAAGAATAAAGTAAAAGAAACTAAAAAGAAAAATAAAGTTAAAATAAATAAAGTTAAAGAAAAACAAAGTTAAAAATTCAAATAAATAATAAAATTTCTTAATTTATTTTTAATTAAAAAATGTTTTGTGTAAAATATCTTGATTAACCATATCTTCAATTTACCAGCACATATACAATATTCTTTCATATCACACCTCGATAATTCCAATATAAAGCACGACGATGGTGTTCGTATGGTAGTACCTACATGTAATAGTATTTACTGGAAAAATGTTCTTACCTGTTTCTTTGCATTTCGTGCATGCTGCACATGCAAAGCTGGTGGTTAGCACATTCCTCTAAGCTGATAAATCTCATCTTAACACTCAGAAGCTCAAATGGAAAAAGAACCGGAAATTCCTTCAGCCAATAATAATTAATAAACTATTCAACTCAACGTAAACACCAAATGAAATTTAGATTTTCACATATTTTATTTCTCATTCAAGAAAAAAAACACACTTTAATTCTCGTTGCACTTTTATGAACACATGGCTTTATCACTTCTTACTTTTTGTTCCTTTAATTTGTAAAGTTCCTTTTCTTGTTTTATTTATATTTCAATTCCCTCTCATTATATTTATTAAATTTATTATTTTCTTTTCTTTCTTTATTTTTATTATTTTCTTTAATTTCTTTATTTTTATTATTTCATTATTAACATTTCTTGCAATTTCTTCTCTTCTTCTTTACTCTTTTCCAATTTCTTTACATTAAATATTGAAGTAAATAAACTGAGTTATATAAATTTTCTATTTTTGTAAATTAACAAAAAAAAAACACTTTGGTACAAACTCTCGAAAAAAAGAAAAGAATTTTTGATCGATTTTTTTGTCTATGAAAAAATTCGATTCGATTTACACGAGTAGAAGTAAGTCTCTTTTCAAGGAATGTCCGCTTTCATTATCACTATATATATATTTATTTGTGCCTGTGTGTGAATGTGTATTATTTTGAAGTGAAGCGAGTATCGGAAATTGAATTTTGGTATACTGTGCGAAGGAGAGAAATATCTGGTACCGGAGGCACTTCCGGAAACCCGGCCAAAGTGTAGACGTCCCAACGTAATTAAATTGATACCGACGTCGAAACGTCTAATTGTCTTTTCTTTTCATCAAGACTCGCGCCCGCAAACAGACGCCACTGCTGTAGGAAGAGAAGAATGAAGGTGGCACATAAGTGAGAGACGCCAGGTGGGAGTGGATGGAAAAGGCCCCTCATCCTCCCCACCAGTCGCCGCGATAACTCGTAAGGCCCATAAGAAAAAGGATCAGGCCCTGAGAAGATAAAAAGGAGTCTCTCCCTCTCTCTTTTACTCTTTCTCTCTCTCCCTCTTTCGTATTCCCTCACATACACACGCACGACAAGGAGGCATTCATTTTAAGGCCCCAAAAGTATTGTGTTGTGCCCTCGGAATTTCTACGTTATCGATACTCGATCGATAAGATATCGTCTGTCTTAGAAATCGGTAAAATATTTATTTACTAAATATTTAATAGATATTTATTTATTTATTAAATACTAGCCAAATTATTCGCGCTCAAGCGCGCGAGAATGTTATATTGTTTATGAACAATTTCAAGTCATTCACAGTAAAACGTGAAGTGTTAAAATAGCACCAGAATGGATTAAAATAATCTGCAACAGTTTAATCCCTCTAGGATTAAATTAACGCCAGAAAGGATTAAAATAATCTATTTTGGTGTTATTTTTAACTATGAATGAAATTTTACTTTAAATAAAACACCAAAGTCAACGATTTGTAAAAATTCAAAGAATTTAGCTTCTCCAGGGAGAATAGTAGGGGAGCGTGGGGGAATTGGAACCCCTTAAGGAAAATTATTTAAAAAACCAACTTATCTTTATAATAATACATTGTTTTCATCATTTCCTACTCATTTCGTTATTTATCTTTAATTATGTTTAATTAGAAACTTAAAAAGAGAAAGTAAATTGGAAAAAAAAATTTTCAAAAAAAAAAATACATTTTTTGCGATCACCCAATTTGTGGGGGGTAATGGGAGCTTTCACTTGAAATTTAAAAAATTTCTATATTTTAGGAATATTTTTTGTTTTCTAATAGAAAAAAGTGTTAATACTTACAATGAAGCCAAAACTTTAGACTTAGAATAAATTTTTTCCTAAATTATAATTGAATAAAAAATTTTTGAAAAAAAAATTAAATTTTTCATTTTTCCCACCAAAAATTATTTTTTAATTAAAAGTTTTTTCATAAGGTGATATCTTTTACAATTTTGAAAGAAATAACGAAAGACGCAACATAGTAACGAAAATTCTTTGGTCTGACACTAATTCTCCCATTACCCCACAGAATTCTTACAGGCCAAAATTTGAATAAAAACATAAACAAATTTTATTATTATTTCGATTTTTATACAAGTATACATATCTACACATATTCACCTATAATATAATGAAAAAACAGAACTAAATAATACGATTTTCACTACTTATGGTGATGTTTAGAAATATTTGGCATTTTACAACGAAAACTCAAAAAATACATTTTCCCTTGTCTTTACTAAAAATTTGTCAAGAATGTAATCGTTTGTTTTGGAATGATATAAACAAAGGTTGTAGAAGATTTTCTAGACATTGCAGCGAATTTGAAGGCTTTTAAGTGCGTGAAATTTAAAAGCTCCCATTACCCCTCGCTCCCCTAAGTTAGTAAGTTAGTTACTAACTTAGTAACATAGTTACTAAATTCAATTTTGTTCAAAAATTTTTAAAAATTCTCGTCAAAATTTCAATTTTCTTTATAAATAATAAAATTCTTCTCATGTATTCAATTATTTTACAAAATTCTAATCAAATTCTTGTCAAAATTACAATTATTTTCAAAAGTTTTCTAAAATTCAATGATTTTCAATATCTACTATTTCAATAAGATTTTCCAAAAGAATTCCATTATTAAAAAAAATTTGAATAAAATTCTACACAAACATTCAATTATATTTTCATAAATAATAAAAATTTTTACAGGAATTCAATTATTTACAAATTTTTTTATAAATTTCTTCGCAATAATTCAATTATTTTCATAAATAATAACATTTTTACAGGGATTCAATTATGTTTATAAAATAAGAAAAAAAAAAATTTTTTTTAAATTTTTTTAGGAATTTAATTATTTTCATAAATAATAAAACTCATTGCACAATTTCAATTATTTTTAATGCAATTTTAATCGAATTCCTCGCAAAATGTAATTATTCTTAAAAATTTTCTTAAAATTCGTCCAAAGAATTTAATGATTTAAAAAATTTGTTGATAACATTTTTTATGAGAATTTAATTTCAAGAAACATGAAATTAATAAATTATTTATTTTTGTATTTAAATAATTGAATTCTCGTAGAATTTACTAATGAAAATGGTTTTAAAAATGAATTTCACTTAAAATTTTAGATTATAATTAAATATTAAAAGCATTATAAAATCATTGAAATTCTTAATTTTTCATATTTTTTCAAAAAAAATTCTTTAGAATTAATTCTTTTTAAAACTTTAATAGGATTTTTATTAAAATTATCTCAATTTTTTAATTTTCAATATATATTTAATTGCAGAATTTACGAATAATTGAAATTTTGTAAAATTGAATTGTAAGCGAATGAATTTGAAAATTCTCATAAAACTCAACGCAGCGTTTCAATTATTTTTCATACAATTATAATTGAATTCCTTGAAAAAAGTAATTATGTTCATGCAAATTTTAATAAAATTCGACAAAAGAATTCAATTATTTAAAAATTTGTTACTAAAATTCTTTATGAGATTTGAATTTTGAGAAACATTCAATTATTTAATAAATTATTTACTTTTGCATTTAAATAATTAAATTCTTGTAGAATTTTCTAATAAAAATTGATTTTCATTTCATAAAAATGAATTTCAGTTAAAATTTTAGATTATAATTGAATATTAAAAGCAATAAAGTGTGAATTTTTAGAAATAATTGAATTTTGAAATTAATTTTTTTGAAAAAGTTTAATTGAATTTTCTTTTATATTACTTGAAGTTTTTATTTTTTAATATGCATTTAATTAAAGAATTTAGGAATAATTATAGAAATTTCGTGAAATTGAATATTGTAAGCAAATGGATTTGAAAATTGCTAAAGAACTTTTTTGATAATTATTAAAAATAATAGATATAAAGTTAAATTGCAGTTAAAAATTTTTGAAAATAATTATTGAATTGAAATAATGAAAATAATTTTGAAGAAGTATAATATTCTTATAATATAGAATAATGATTTTATTACTTGGTCATCTTTAATTATTATAAAATATGAAGAGATCGATCACTCCGAATCGAAGACTCGGAAAAAATTCCCAAACAGAATTCAATTATTTAAAAAATGGTTTGTAAAAATTTTCGTAAGAATTAAATTCTTTTCATGAATAATAAAAATTTTCATCAATTCAATTATTTAAATTAATTAAAAATAATTAATTTAATAATTAATTATTAATTAAATAATTATTAAATAATTATTAATTTAATAATTAATTTGTTTTAATTATTTTCATTAAATTAGAATTTGCATAAAATTATTCGAAAGAAATGTATTATTTAAAATTTTTTATAAAATTCGTTGCAAAAATTAAATTATTTTTATAAATATTTAAATTCTGTCATGGATAATAAAATTCGTTGCAGAAATTTAATTTATTAGCTGGATAAGAAAAAAGTAAATATTTTTGATGAAAATTAGGGAAAAGTCAGGGGAAAAAAAATATGGAATGGAATTTTTGTCAATTTTCTAAAGTGAATAAAACGAGTTTTTTGTTTTTTTTTAAATTAATTCTGCAGAATTGTTAGTTAAAAGTATGAAAAATTCAAATTTTCAACAATTTTTCTTTAAAACCTTTTCAAAATTAAATTATATCTAACAATTTACGCTGTAATGCTTTAAATGTTCAATTATTATCTAAAATTTTAATTGAAATCCATTTTTTAATCAATATTTATTAGAAAATTCTATACGAGAATTCAATTCTTTATTTATTTCTTTATTTTACAATCAATTAAATACAAAAGTAAATAATTTATTGAATAATTGAATCTTTCTCAAAATTGAATTCTTATAAAGAATTTTATCAATAAATTTTTAAATCATTAAATTCTTTCCACGAATTTTAATAAAATTTTTAAGAATAATTACTTTTTTTCGAGTAATTCTATTAAAATTGAATTAAAAATAATTAGAATTCTGCTTTAATTTTTATTATTTATGATAATAATTGAATTCATTGTAAATAATTAAATTCCTATGATATTTTTATTATTTATGATAATAATTAAATGTTTTTGTAGAATTTTATCAAATTTTTTTTTAAATAATTGAATTCTTTTGAAAAATTTTATTAAAATAGATTTTGAAAATCATTAAATTGAGGAAAATTTTTGAAAATATTTAAAATTTCGACAATAAATTTTGTTTAATTTTTTTTTGGAAACAATTGAATTTTAGAGAAGAATTTTATTATTTATAAAGATAATTGAAATTTTGACCAGAAATTTTTTAAACTTTTGAACATAATTGAATATTTGCAATAATTTTGTAACTTCTCCAAAATACAAAATTTTTTATTGTTTTCAACTAAAATTCTTTTAGACATCCATTATTTTTAATAATTAATGAGATATATATTAAAAAATTTAACTAATTTCAAAAGAATTTGAAATAATACAATTTTTTAAAAATCTAAGTTCTTTAAAATTTCTAATTAAAAATTAAATTCATTTAAAATGGAAGTTTTACAAAATTTCAAATTAATACCTTTTGAAGTTCATCTATTTATGAATGAAGTTATTTAATTAGAAATTATTGTTAGAAATAGAAAAAATTGAAGGTTTCTTGGTAATTTTATAGTTTATGAGGCAAACAAAAAAAACACAAAAATTCACAATTTTCTTATGAATTCTAGAAATTTAATTTTTTCCAATACTTTTAATAAAAATCTACTGTTTTTTTTTTAAATCGAAAATACTACCCTTAAATGTACAAATTCAAAATTTAAAGTAAAATATTTTATTTTTTGTGATTAACAAATAAATAATAAAATAACTAATAAATTGATACGTTCTTTTTTTCTTCTAGTTTGAATAAATAAAAATCAAACAAAAAAATAAATTTTTAACAACAGTAATTAGTAAGCAATTTATAAAATTGTATCGAGCACTTGTTATATTATACTCTAAATTTGTATTCACGTATTTATTCCGCTAAATTTTACCTTCTCCGACAATATTATTAATTATAATTATAATAACCTTTTTCAAAAGGGATTTTCAATCTCAATTCACATTAAAGTGGATATATAGCGACTAAAATAAAGCAAGTTTTGTACTCACTCTTTGTCGTAAGGATGATGAGCCCCTGCTTCTGTAATAGACAGGTGGTATATAGACAAGTAACAGGTGTTTACTAATTTTAAACTTTAAAGCGGCCTGGCTTACTTGGAAATTATAAACTTCATTTAAAAGCAAGTATTCTGAAGTTTTGCTTCCCTCAGCATATTATTATAAATTCTGCCATTAGCAGGATTAAAAAATTAAAACGAAATTAGTACCACGTCTTTAAATCACAGCCAGTCAAAAAAGTGTACGAAAAAAGGAAATTTCTTCTCTTTTCTTTTCTTCTTAAATTTACATTTATAAAATTATATTTATTATTATTTATTTTAATTATATAATAATATAATATTATATTTTTTATTATTATTATTATTATATTTTATAAATTATTTATAACATGCACCAACATTGAAAATTTTGTTCATCTTTAAGTATCAAGCTTTTGTATTAAAAATTAAAATAATGGTAATACCTAATATTTTTTCCTATAAAATATTAATTTCTATGCAAAAAATGTGTTTGTCGTTTAAATCCACAGTAACTTTAAATAAAAGGATCTTGGAACTAATAATTTTATATCAATTACAAAGTTTTATCCACTCTGATTATTCCAAAAATTATATTTCTATAGTTAAAAATCAACAATCGAATAAATAAATAAATTGTAAATAATTTTTACTAATGGATAAAAATTAGAGAAAATAATAAGAGGTAAGAAATATATTATTTTCTTCATATTAATCTCCTTTTTTAATTTTTGTTTTATAGTTCGAATTGTTACATCAAAAGTTTGACAGTTAATTTGTAAATAATAAAATAAATAGAGTAGGAAAATTTAACCCCAATTTCAAAAACTCAATAAAAAGGTACAGTTGCAATTTTTTAAAATAATTAATTATTATTCTGTGAATTATTTTTGTATTTAAATAATTGAATTCTGATAAGAATTGATTTAAAAAAGAATTTTAGTTTAAACTTTAGAAAATAATTAGAAGTGTTAAAGTAGGATTCTTTAGAAATAATTAAATTTCAAAAAGTTTTTAAATTTCAATCTTTGAAATTCTAATTGCTGTAAAAGTATCGAAATATTTGAATATAAAAAATTATTAATTGGGTATAGCTTCCTTAAAAATTCAAAGTTTTTAAAAATATAATTGAATTTTGGAAGAATTGCAGTTCAAATTTTTATAAAAAAATTTTTCAATGATTTTACATTGAAAGTATGTCAGAATATTGAAATATTGAATATTCAAAATATTTAAAATATTGAAAGTATTCAAATATTTATTTTACAAAAATGATTGAAATTTGAAAAATTTAATTTAGAAATTCTGAAAAAATTAGGTTTTTGAAAAATAGTAATTAAAATTTTTTGAAGATATACTTGAATATTCTTGAAAATATTTTGAAAAAATTTGAAACAATTAGAAGTTTTGTTAAATTTTCTATTATAAAGAATTTTTTTTCATCTTTAAAAATTATCTAGGTATAAATATAATTGTATTTTTGAAAATACATTATTTTACAAATTTACAAAAATTATTCTATTTAAATAATTCCATTCTCGTAGTTGAACTCTGTTAGGAATTGATTTAAAAAAATTACAGTTATAATTTTAGAAAATAATTGAATATTTTAAATATTATAACAGAAACTTTAGAAATTCATTAGATTTTAAAAAGTTTTTAAATTAAATTCCTTGGAAAATTTAAGGAAAGCAAAAGTATAAAAATATTAAAATTTTTATTTTAAAAAATTATTAATTATAATATTCGTTTTTAAATTCTTATAGTTTTTCAATAATTTTATTCAAAAATTCAAAAAAAAAAAAATAATAATAATTCAATTTTGGAAGAATTACAGTTGCAATTTTTAGAAATAATTAAATTTCATGAATTATTTGAAATTTTAATTCCTGTGGAAAAATAAATAAAGAATAAGTCTTTAATTTTTTATTTAACAAAAAGTTTTGAAGTTTTGAATAATTCAATTTAGAAATTTCGAAAAAATTTGTTTTCTGAAAAAATGTAAGTAAAATTTTTTTTAAATAATTGTATTTCCGAAAATAATTTTAAAAAATTGAAATAATTGAAAATTTTGGCAAATTTCATCGGAATTATTATATTTTAATAAATTTTATTTGTTTATTTTTTAAAACTATATGGAAATATAATTGTATTTTTGATGAATTCTAATTGAAAATTTGGAAAATAATTGAATTTTAAAAGAATTTAGAAAAAACTTATTGTTACCAGGAGTAAAAACTTATTATTTAATCACAAAAATATTCAAGTTGATGTTAGAAATATCTTCAATAATTAAATTTAAGGAAAAACTGTTAGAAAATTTATATTTTTTAAAAAATTAAGAATTTTTATTAAATTTCAAAAAGCAAATCTTTTAAAGTAACAGTGGCAAAGAAAATTTCATGTGCGTTTAGTTTTGCTAGTTTCAAATAAATTAAACATTTATTTTAATGAACAAATTTATTTAATTATTATTTATTATATTATTATTTTATTTTTATTATTATTTATTTATAATTTTATTTTTTTATTTTTATTATCATTTATTTATTTATAATTTTATTTTTCCTTTATTATTATTATTTATTTATTCTTTTATTTTTTTGTTCTTTATTTTTTTAGTCTTTTTATTCAGTCACTGAAGCCAATATTACAGCCACTGCTCTTAAATGGTCTTTTAGTAAATTTTTCACTGGTTTTGCAAAAAAAAAGAAAAGAAAAATAACAAGAAAACAGCAAAAAATGAAACAACAGGTGTTTAAACTGGTTGAATGAATAGACCTTTGAAACTTCCAAATCGTCCTTGGAAATATTTTCGAGTTATTAAATCTCGTTCAGCGACCCTTAAGTTTTGACTCTTGAAAGGTGTGTGATTACTCTCTATATACTCTATATATATTTCTTAGTAACCCGAGGCGCTTTAGAAAAATTTCGTTATTTCTTTTTTTTCCTTGTATTTTTCACATACACACGCATTTTTACTTTTACTCAGCGATTATATTTTGACTTTAATAGAGAGAAAAAAAAGAGAAAATAATAATTAAAGTGATTCGTTATAGATTAGTTATAATATACAACTGCGGGTTATAGTGCGTGTGATTATTAAGTCGAGATAAATCTTTTCTGACGATTCTATTTCATTTTTGAAAATTATGCCTCACCTGATAGTTACTTCGCATTTGATTCACGTTCTTCGTCTGCATTCTCTCTCTCTCCTCTCTCTCACTCTCTCACTCCTCTTTTTTCCTGCAACAAGTAAAAGAAACACAATAATTTAAAGAATCGTGTAATTCCAAGGCTCGTCGCGCTCGAAAACAATGGCCAACGAGCAGAAAGCTCCGCACGCACCTTTTATCTTATACCAACTATTTTAATTTTAATTATACAAGATAATTATTCGTTTAGCTGCTTTTTTATTGTTAGACCAAAACTATATAAACAGTTATAATGATTTTTTTATTTCAATTATTTTTGTATAATACGGGTTTTTTGTTTTAAGTGCTCACGAATTCAATTGTGTTTATTACGTTTACTTTTCTTTCTTTCAAATTTTTCTTCTTCGTCAAAATATTGACATTTTTTTTAAATTACAGTAATATCTAATATTAATATATTTTGTTTCTGTAATTATTTTGTAAAACATTTGCAAGTTAAATAAATAATTATTTCTTTAACTGTCGTAAATCAATGATAAAATTTCTTGGATTCGAAGAAAATTTGTTTAAAATAAAGAAAAATTGTTTTTAGCAAGAAAATTTTCTTTGAATCAAAAACTCTTTTTCTATTTGAAAGAAAAATTCATTTTAAATGAAAAAAATCAAGAAAACAAATTTTTTTTTATTAAAATCTAAAAAAAATTGTTTAAATCAAAGAAATTTTCTTCGAATCAAGAAATGTTTTTTTATTATTTTTTTTTCTTTTGTGGAATTTTTTTATTTGAAATAAAAATTTATTTTTAACGAAATACATCGAGAAAACTAATTTTTTTAAAATTAAAATCTAAGAAGAATTGTTTGAATGAAAGAAATTTTCTTCAAATTTAAAATCCTCTTTTCTTTGAAATGATAAATTTATTTTGAATGAAACAAATCGAATAAATTAATTTTTTAAAACTGAAATCAAAAAAAATTGTTTAAATCAAAGAAATTTTCTTCAAATTTAAAATCCTCTTTTCTTTGGAATAAAAAATTTATTTTGAATGAAACAAATCGAGTAAATTAATTTTTTAAAATTGAAATCTAAGAAAAATTGTTTAAATCAAAGAAATTTTCCTCGAATCAAAAACCTTGTTTTGTGGAACTTTTTTATTTGAAATAAAAATTTATTTTTAACGAAATACATCGAGGAAACTAATTTTTTTAATTAAAATCTAAAAAAAAATTGTTTAAATCAAAGAAATTTTCTTCGACTAAAAAATACTCTTTTTAGTTAAAATAAAAATTTTTTTTAAAGAAGTACATCAAAGAAAGTAATTTCTTTTAAATAAAATCTAAGAATAATTGGTTAAATCAAAGAAATTTTCTTCAAATTCCAAATCCTTTTTCTCTTTGAAATAAAAAATTTATTTTAAATGAAACAAATGAAGTAAACTAATTTTTCAAAATTGAACTCTAAGAAAAATTGTGTAAATAAAAAGAATTTTCTTTGAATCACAAAAACCTTTTTAAAATTTGATAGACAAATTTTTTTTGAACGAAACAAATCGAGTAAACTAATTTTTTTTTAATTAAAATCTAAGAAAAATTATTGTTTAAATCCAATATATTTACTTCAACTAAAAAATCTTTTTTTGAGGAATTTTTTTATTTGAAATAAAAATTTATTTTGAATGAAATAAATCGAGGAAAATAATTCTTTAAATTAAAATTTAAAAAAAGTTGTTTCTCTTAAAGAAATTTTCTTCAAATTCAAAATCCTCTTTTCTTTGAAATGAAAAATTTATTTTGAATGAAATAAATCGAGTAAATTAATTTTTTAAAATTGAAATAATCTAAGAAAAATTGTTTAAATCAAAGAAATTTTCTTGGAATCAAAAACCTTTTTTTGTGGAATTTTTTATTTGAAATAAAAATTTATTTTTAACGATATACATATACTAATTGTTTTTAATTAAAATCTAAGAAAAATTGTTTCAATTAAAGAAATTTTCTTCAAATTCAAAATCCTTTTTTCTTTTAAATGAAAAATTTATTTTGAATGAAACAAATCGAGTAAACTAATTTTTTAAAATTGAAATCTAAGAAAAATTGTTTGAATCAAAGAAATTTTCTTCGAATCAAAAATCCTCTTTTCTTTGAAGTCAAAAATTTATTTTGAATGAAACAAATCAAGTAAATTAATTTTTCAAAATTGAAATCTAAGAAAAATTGTTTAAATCAAAGCAATTTTCTTCGAATCAAAAACACTTTTTGTGGAATTTTTTTTATTTTCCAAAAAAAATTATTTTGAATGAATCAAATTGAGGAAACGAATTCTTTAAAATTAAAATCTAAGAAAAATTGTTTAAATCAAAGAAATTTTCTTCGAATCAAAAACATTTTTTTGTGGAATTTTTTTATTTGAAAAAAAAATTATTTTTAATGAAACAAATTGAGGAAACGAATTCTTTGAAATTAAAATCTAAGAAAAATTCTTTAAATCAAAGGAATTTTCTTTGAATCAAAAATTCTATTTTTTAAAAAAAACTTATTTTGAAAGAAAGAAATCAAGGAAACAAGTATTTTGAAATTAAAAACTTTTTTCCAGTTCCACTGTTTTGCAAATAAAAACAAAAAACGAAATTGACCTCGTTTAAATGTCTCTTAATGACACGTTACGAAATGATAATGTATTTATTTTTCATGAACTTCTCATTGAAAAAGGGATTGTGACATAGAAATCTACTCGCGACGACGAGAAATTTTTCCCTATTAGGTATTTGCCGCATTGTTCATTTAATTATTGACGTGTAACCATCTAAGAATTATATATACCTATATACATACATATATTCAGCTTTACAAACTATATAAATAACTAATATATACATATATAACTGTTAGAATGTTTCCATATTTATTTTACACCTATTTTGTGTTATCTCATTCGTTCCACATTAGCACACCCTCTCTCGTGTGATACTTCTCATAGAATTATTACACATTTTAATATACTGAAAATAATACGAGAAAAACTTTAATATCATGGATTTAAACTAGATATTGTAATTTGAATTTTTAATTACAAAAAAATATAAGAATACAAAACCAAAAAAGAAAAATTAAACATTTACATATTACACATGAATACTGAATAAAAATCGGTAATTTTTTACTGAATAAATAAATTTTTTTGTAAAATTAAATAAATAATTTATAGTATAATAATTATAGGCAGTAAAATAATTGCCTTGTAAACAAATAAATAAAAAAAGATATAATTGTTTATCGTTTATAATAAATACTTATAATAAATTATTTTTTAATATAGGCAGCTTATATTATTACAAAATAATTTATTTATAATAAAATTATTATTATTTTTAATAAAAATTTATAATACAATAATAATAATAATAAAAATACTGTATAATAATAATCGAGAAATTTCATCCTCACGTGAAGTTAGGGTTTTTTGATTCTCAATTGTTTTACAGCTGAAATTGTCATGTCAAAATTTTGACAATTAATTTGTAAATAGAGTGATTAGTATTTTAGTGAAATTAATTCCCCTAGAATTTTGACGTTAACTGGATTTTTACAGGACAGGGAAATAAATAAAGTAAGGACATTTTATCTAAACAATTAAAAAAATATCAAATTATTAAAAACCTTAAATAGTCTATGAATTTTCTTTCCCAGAATAAAAAAAATCCATAAGTAGAGTTACAGTTACAATTTTTTTTTAGAAATAATCGATTATTTTATTATTTATTTTTGTATTTAAATTTTAAATAATTGATTTTTCTTTGAAAATTCAATTATTTTATTGATTTGAAAATGAATTTCAGTTAAAATTTTAGAAAATATTTGAAGAATTTTTGCAGTTTTAATTTTCAGAAATAATTAAATTTCAAAAGGTTTTATATTAAAACTATTTTGAAATTTTAATTCCTGGTGGAAAAACAAATAACAATAAGTATTCACGTATTAATTACAAAAAAATTGATGAAATTTGAAAAATTTTATGTGGAAGTTTTGAAAAAATGAGTTTTTTAAAAAATTGTATAATTAAAATTTTTTAAAAATAATTAAATTCATGAACATAATTTTAAAAAATAGAAAAGATAGGAAATTTTCTCAAACTTCGTTAAAATAAATTTTCTATTCCAAAGAATTTTATTTTCTCACTTTAAAAAGTTATTTTTAAATATTATTGTATTTTTTGAAGGATTGTAACTACAAAACTTGGAAGATTATTAAACTTTACAAAAAATTTTGTATTTAAATAATACAATCATTGTTGAATTCTAATAAGAATTGATTTAAAAAAGAATTTCTGTTAAAATTTTGAAGAAGAATTGAATAACATGAAATTTAAGAAATAATTAAATTTTAAAAGTTATTTTGAAGTTTTAATTCCTGGTTGACAAAAAAATAACAATTAATATTTAAATACTTAAAAAATTGATGAAATTTGAAAAATTTTATTCAAAAAGTCTGAAAAAATTAATTCTGTTAAAATTAGTTTTTTTTGAAATTATAATTGAAATTTTTTGAATATAGTTGAATTATCAAAATTAATTTTTAAACAATTGAAAGAATAGAAAATTTTGTCAAATTTTATTAAAATAAATTTTCTATTTCAAAGAATTATATTTTTTCACTATAAAAAAGGATTTTCAAATTTAGTATTTTTTGAAGAATTGTAACTAAAAATTTGGAATATAATTAACATTTAAAAAAATGGTTGTATTTAAATAATTCAATCATTGTTGAATTCTAATAAAAATTGATTTAAAAAAGAATTTATGTTAAATTTTTTTTAACATTTTAATAGCCATAAAAATATATTAATATTTAAATGTTCCATTAAAAAATATTAAACTTTAAATAATCTTATTCAAAAATTCCAAAAAATAAATGACTTTTTGAAAAATTGCAGTTATAATTTTTAGAAATAATTAAATTTCAAAAGGTTTTACATTGAAATTATTTACAAATTTAATTAAGATAAATAATAATAAGTTTTTAAATATTTGTTTAAAAAAATTATTCAAGTTCTGAATAATTCAATGTAGAAATTGTAAGATAATTAGGTTTTTGAAAAATTGTAATTAAAATTTTTTGAAAATACTTAAATTCATGAAAATCATTTTAAAAAATTGAAAAAATAAGAAATTTTCTCAAACTTCATTAAAATAAATTTTCTATTTAAAGAATTTTATTTTTTCACTATAAAAATTAAAAAAAAAATTATTAATATATTATGTTCTTTTGAAAATTATTAAACTTTTAAATAATTTTATTCAAAAATTCCAAAAAATAATTGACTGTTGGAAAAATTGCAGTTGTAATTTTTAGAAATAATTAAATTTCAAAAGATTTTACATTGAACTTATTTTGAAATTCAGTTATTAAAATAAATAACAATTAGTTTTTAAATATTTGTTTAAAAAAAATTATTGAAGTTCTGAATAATTTAATGTAGAAATTCTAAAAAAATTAGGTTTTTGAAAAACTATAATGAAAATTTTTTTGAAGATAAATGAATTCCCGAAAAAATATTAAAAATTGAAACAATTTAAAGTTTTGTCTAATTTCATCGAAATAAAGTTTTTATTTAAAGGAATTTAATTTTATTCCTTTTAAAAATTTGTTTTGAAATAGAATCGTCTTCTTGAAGAATTGTATTTCGAATTAATTAAGCATATTTTTCAAAAAAAATAAAAAATAATTTTTTAAAAACTAATAAATTTTCATTAAAATTAATATTAAATTAGCTTCATTGTCCCCTTTAATTTACACTTAATTTAATCTTATCTTTATTAAATATTTTATTTTTAATTACAATTAATTAAATTGATACAATTAATTTTAAATTATTTGTTATTATTATTATTATGGAAGTTTTTCTAGCAAAAAAGTTTGTTGTAAATATCAATGTAAAACAAACATTAACTTAATTTTTATAAATTTTAAATCTTTTAAATATTTATTAGTTTAAATGTTTAAATATTTTTTGTTGCGCATTTGACAAAATCTTTTTTATCAGAAAAAAAATTTTTCTTCGTTTGCAGACAAGTAAATAAATAGTAAAAATAAAAAAAAGTTTTTGTAATTAACAAGGGGGATGAAAATTTCACGCTCGTGTAGTTATGCTATTTTCAAATTAGTAAATGAATAATAAAAATTAAATAAATACTGGAAAAATAATAAAGTAATGGAACAATAATAAATAAAATAAGAAAAATAAGAAAATATACAATATGCCAAAAAATCAGTTCATTTATTTTTCCTTTTTTTAAAAAAAAATCTAGTGTGTCTGCTCTCTGCTGCTATATTTGTAAAAAATTAGGGTAAAAAAAAATTGTTGAAGAGAACGATCGTGGTTAAAAATTGTATATATAGAGAGAGGGAGAAAGAGAGAAAAAGAGACAAAGGGAGAGAGAGAAAGTTAAAATAGAAGGGCAAGGGTACCTAAACCGCAGTTCGAGAGAGGGTTTCTCTCTTCTCTCCAAAATGTGGTCCAGGCGGTGATTATTTTGGCAAAGGTCGATACACTTAAAGATTTTGTTGGCGCATTTTTTCGCGAACTCTCATCTCGAACTTCGCATCAGCACACACATACATGCATATATACAGAACAGAAGCGCACAATTTCTTTTTTCGTGAGAAGATTCTGATACGAGTCATTTTTTTTCTCTGCTCTTTTTCTATTTTTTATCATCTTTTTTTCTTTTTCAAAAATCGAAACCGATTTCTTATGGTGTAAACACGGCTACCATGATAGTATATATATAGAGAGGAGAGGGGAGGGGGCTCTCCAAAAACTTTGGCAAAGTCAAGAAGAGAAAAGTTTGTTCCGTGATTCAGGATCATTATGAGGGATACCTCGCTCTAATTATATGTCTAGCCCTGAAATCTACGGCTTTATTGCTAAATATGCTCCGGCTGTGTTGTGGAAAAAATCTAATTTCTACTTTGAGAACGGGTATTTTGGTCCTGCGAAGTGAAAGAAAGGAGAAAAATATGTTTTTTTTTTTTTGCTTTTGAAAAAGATGATGCAGAAAATCGCTGTTTCCGTTTATTTTTTCCTATATTTATAAACATTCATTTTTCCTTCGATTTTATTTATTTTTCTTTTTTTTTTCTTCATTCATTTTTCTGCAGATATCAAATTGAGACAAAAAACGTATCAAAACGTTGTTTCGCAACTATTTTGATACATTTTTGGTCTCAATTTAATATCTACAGAAAAATTGTGATCAGAAAATTTTTTGAATTTTCATTCTTTTGTTAAAATTAATATAATTTTCTAAATAATTGAAATATTACTTTAAATATGTAGACTTCGACTACAATTTTAACTTTATTATGAATAGATTTAAATCTTACATAAAATTATAATTTTAGTAATTTTTAAAGAAGAAATCAATCGGTCAGAAAATATTCTGACCATTCTAGGATTTTTAATTTTCTCAAAGATTTGATAGATTTTAAAATCCATCTGTAATTTTGTAGAAAATATGTTTTTGTATTTACAAAAAAATTGACGAATGAAAAAATGACATTTATTCCTTTTGAAGAACTTTTTTGAAAAAAATCATTGTTTTTAGGTTGTAAATGCTGAAAAAACCATTGTTATTCAATTTTTTTTATATGGAAAAATGTACTTGTTTATTTTTCTGTATAACTAATTTTAAATCATAATTTTATCATAATTTATTTGTATTTTATACTTTTTATTTTTAAAAAATTATAATTTGAAATTAGTTAGAAAAATAAACAAGTGAATTTCTATATAAAAAAATTGGTATCCAGACAAGAAGTCCAAAATAAAAAGTCCAATCAAAAAAATCCGAAGTAAATGAAATCCAAAAAAATAAATAGTTTCTCTTTGGACTTATTTTTTTGGATTTTTTGTCCTGGTCAAAAAGTCCAAAGAAATTAAAAATCCAATGAAAAAAATTGAGATATAAAAATATAATGGTTACCTTGAATGAAATTGTCCTTTTTTTAAGTTGCTCATGTCGATGACTGTGAATTGAAAGTAGGTAAACTTAACATTTTAAATTTCTAAAAATAATTAAATTAATCGAGTCATTTAATTGGAATTATAGTGAAAAAAATTATTGAAATTTTGTAAAGAATTTTATCAAAATTGTTGAAAATAATTGTATTTCTTGGAGTAATTGTTTAAAAAATTTTATAGAATAATTGAATTTTTGTAAAATTTTTTTTTCAGTTATGAAAATATTTATTTGTAAAGAATTTTTTTATTTATGAAAATAATTGAATTTTTGTGAAGAATTTTATTATTTATGTAAATAATTATAAAATCCTGCGATTTTAACATTAACATTTTAAATTCCGATTTTATAGCATAAAAAGTAAAAATGGGTCTTTTTCACTTGTTTCATTATTTATTTTTGATTTTTCGACTTTGGACATTTTTATTTTGGATTTTTTGTACTTTGAACTTTTTTTGGGATTTTTTGTTCTGTAAATAAAAAAAATTTCAAATTTCAAAAAAAATGCTTCAAAAGTAATAAAAATCATTTTTTATTCGGCAATTTTTTTGTGAAAACAAAAACATATTTTTCACAGAATTATACGGATGGATTTTAAAATCTATCAATTTTTAAGAAAAATCCAAAAATAAGGTCAGAATTTTTTCTGACCATTGATTTTCTCTTTAAAAATTACTATAAAAATAATTTTATGGAAGATTTAAATCATTTTCTTGATATACATAGTTAAAAATATAATCGAAGTCTCCCCTCAATATATATAAATACTTAAATAAATAATTAAATAAAAGTAAAAATAATCACGAGAATTAAATTTTAAAATTTAAATAAAATCCTCTTCTTGTTTAAAATCAGGATAAAATTTTGCAAAATTAACTGGTTGTCAGTTTCAGCTTTCATTCAAAGAACATTAAAACATGTAAATTATTTTAAAAATTGTGTTAATTTTAATAAAAAAAAATGCAAAATCGAGAATTTTTTTAATATTTCTAGAAAATTATTTAAATTTTTTTGTTTGAGGTTGAATTTTCAAAAAATTTTAATAGATTCTAGTGGCTGGAGGGAAAAAATATGAAATTTCTTTATAAATTTTTTTTTATGATTTCATTAAATTTTCTCATTTCTCATTCAAAAAATTTCTTTTTTAGGTTTAATTTTCAAAAAAATTTTAATAGATTTTAATGTCTTAGAGAGAAAAAATGTTAATTCATACATTTTAGTTAATAGAAAATTCTTTAAAGCATTAAAAAAGTAGAATTTACACAAGTTTTGTAGACAGTGTAAATTTAATTGAAATTGGCTAAATGAATTCAAAAATTCATTTTTACGAAGAATTTTATAAACAACTTTTGAAAATATTTAATTTCTTTAAATGAATTGAATTAGAATTTTCCTAAAATTTATTATATTAAAGAATTTTATAACAATTTTTGAAAATAATTAAAAACTTTTTGAAGGATTTTTATGTACATTTTTAAAAAAATAATTGAATTCCTGAGAAGAATTTAAATAATAATTTATAAAAATAATTGAATTCAGGCGAAGAATTTTTATTAAATTTTGTTTAAATAATTGAAATGTTGCTAAGAATGTTATTAAAATTTTTGACAATAATTTAATTCTTGAGAAGAATTTCGCTATAATATTATTTATAAAGATAATTTAATTCTTGACGAGAATTTTTTTTTAAATTTTGAAAATCATTTTAATTTCTGCAAAGTATTTTATTACTTTTCAAAAGAATTGAATTCTTGCGATAAATTTTGAAATATATCAAAATAATTGAATTTTGGCAAAGAATTTTATTAAAATTCCTTAGAATAATTGATTTTATGGGAAGAATTTTGTTGTTTAGCAAGATAATTGAATTCTTTTGCAGAATTACTTAAATAATTTTGATAATAATTGATTTTCTGCGACGAATTAAAAGTTATTTATGAAAACCAGGATTAAATTTTGAAAAATTAACTGGGTGACAGTTTCAGTTTTCATTCAATGAACATATTAAAACATGTAAATTATTTCAGAAATTATGTTAATTGTATGAAAAGAAGGCGAGAAATTTTTTGATATTTCTAGAAAATTGTTCAAATTTTTTTTTTTGCAAAATATATATTTTTTAAACTTCTAATATAACTATTAGTGAATAATTTATTTGCTAATGAACATTATTACTCAGTATTATGTATTATTTACATTTTCAACTGTATAATTGAGTTTAATATGAACCAAATTTTCGTGTATGAGAAAATTATTCTAAACTTTCTATAATAAAGTGACTAGATAACTTGGATAGGAACTTTAGAAGCTTAATACAAGTTATATTGAAGTTTAGAATTATTTCTAACACAAAGTTTGAAACGTTTCCTTTGAAATTTAATATCTCCTCATAACAAAGAACTTTCATTTCCCAAGATTTTACTCGAAAAAGTTTACGAAATTTCTTTAAATTTATAGGAAAAATTTATTCATAGCTAATTAGATAATATAAAACATAATTAACTTTGTGGTTATACAAGATCTTCGTACTTTATTATATAATAAAAAATTTAAAAAAACAAATTTTTTTTGTAAATGAAGAAATTATTTGCTTTGATAACAAATTAGTTGAAAAATTATTTAGCAACTGTATTTATAGTAATTACTAGTTATTTTTCTGTCTAACAAATTAGTTACTTAAGTATTTAATTAGTAATCGTAGTAATAGTAACAATAATTACTCTCTAAATTTCAATTCGTAAAAATGTTTACTAATTTGAATTAGTGATTGATTTTTTGCTTTTGAATTTGTCAATTTTACTAATAATTTAGTGAAATTACTATTTATTAGTAAAATTTACTGATTCAACAGCAAAAAATTAGTCACTAATTCAACAGCAAAAAATCAGTCACTGATTCAAATTAGTAAACATTTTTACTAATTAATTTGTCAAGTATTAATTAGCTATCTAACTAATCTAAAATAATAAAATAAAAAATAATAATAAAAAATAAAATAATAATTAATAAGTAAATAATTAATTAGCTGAATAATAAAGTATATAATTAACTAATTAATTAAGTACTTAATTAGCTAAATAATAAGGTATATAATTAGCTAATTAATAATGTAATTAACCAGCTAATTTGGTAATAAAGTAATTAGTAAACTAATGAGGCAAGTAATCTGTTAACTATGTAAATAATAAATAATTTGACTAACAAGGTACTTAATTAGCAAACTAATTAAATAATTAATTATCTAACTAATTAGGTAATTATTCAGCTACCTAATTAGTAAATTAATCAGCTACCTAATTAGATAATTAAACGACTATCTAATTATTATAGGTTATCTAATGATTAATCAGCTACCTGATTAGGTACTTAATCTGCTGCCTAATTGGGTAAATATTTTACCAAAATAAGTATAAAATTAAATAGTTAGTGAATTTGTAAATGAATTAATTTTTTAGCAAGCTAATTATGTAGTTAATAATTAATATACATTTTAATTACTTTTCTGGGAAAAAATTGGAAATTAACTGAAATTAGCTGAAGTAGGCAAATTAGCTAATTAAGATGTTAATTAATTCATCAACAAAAATGTTTTAAAAATAAAAATATAATTTTTAGATTGTAATTTTTAATTTTCGCAAAATAATATTGCATTAATAGAGTGTGTTTATAAAAAATATATTTCAAAGCATAATTCCCGAACCGATGAACCAGAAAACATTTTACCGGGACAGGATATCCTCCATTAGTCTTTTAGCCCAATTTTTGCGTGTTATATTTATTTAGTTTTTTTTTCGTTCTCTTTTTTTGTTTACTGAAAGCAAGACCAGACATCCGCTCACGAATTTCAATAATTCAGAATTCATAATATTTAACAAAAAAAAAACTAAATTTTATGAATGAATGAATGGGTTTCAACTCTGCAAAAAAAGTTAGACCTAAACTATTTTCTTTTTAAACGGAGCAAACTTAATTTATTTATTCTTCACATTACTAATGTAATACTAAACTGGAAAAATTACAATGGCCACGGTGAAGAATCGTGTCTGTGTTATTATATATATACATATATATTTTACTCGAAATAATAGGAGGCAATTATAACAGAACATTCGCAAGTATAATATGACTCTTATAATACAGTTATTTTAGTGTTTTACAATTATAAAAGTGGAAAAGTAGTTCGTGCGAGGGCGTTTTATAATTCTCATTTTATAATATAGAAAAAATTTATAAACACATAGGTATATATTTTATACTGAGAAATATTTTTAATTGCAATCGTGTGTACAAAAAAAAATCTAATGAATTTATATTATATTGTAATTAAGAGTTAATTTATAAATTCAAAATAACGACGATGGAAAATTTTATTATAAAATTTATTATTATATTTAAATAGAAATATAATTAACGTACTTTTTAATTTACATATTTTGCAATTTGCATATTTTTCAATCTGCAGAGTAATAAATTTATTCACTTGTAAATTAGGAGAATTAATCTCATATTGTTTGTCAAAGTGAAATAAAAAAAAAATGAGTTTGAAAAATTTATATCAATATTCATATTTTAATTGAAACTTATTATTCCATTATATATTCTCTGACTGCAAATGTGATCCAAGTTTCGTGCATTTTATTTAATTACGGGAATTAATAAATTTTCAAATTTTCCAAATTGAGTTTATTTTTTTTTTCTTTCGGGAAAAAATTGAACGTAATTAGTGAAATTTGAGAAGAATATAATTAGATAATAATTAATCAAAAATATTACAAGCCACGAACTGTAATATTTAAAATTTTTAAATTAATAATTTCTATCATAATTATTAATTAATTAAAAAATTACTAATTCTTCACTCAGAAAAAAATTTGTTTGAAATAACATAATTTTGGTAGAATCAACAAAATAAAATCATTGCTATACCAAAAATTTGCTTCTAGAAACCAAATTTTAGTCTTTGAATGCAAAATTTGTTAAAATAGACCAAATGTTTATTTAAATCAAATAAATATTTATTTATACTAAATAAACACAAATTAAAATTACCTAAAAATAAATTTTATGGAAAAAGAGAAGATTATTCGATACCTATTATAATTTTTTTCTAATGAATTAAAATTATAATGAAATAATTAATTAATAAATTAATTAAAAAATCGTCAATTATTTGAAACAGTAATTTTATGAATCGATAAAAATTATCTGTATGGAAAATTTTTTCTAATTAATTAAAATTATAATGAAATAATAAATTATTAAATTTAATTAAAAAAATTCTTAATTATTCTAAACAATAATTTTACGAATCAATAAAAAATTCTCTGTATGGAAATTTTTTCAGAAAATTATCGTTTGATATGAAAAAAGAAAACAATTTATCAATATTTTCCACGAATTGTTTATTTTTGTTTCCAGTCTTGTATTGTGGGAATAAATTTTCCCTAAAAATAAAGAGGAAAAAAAAACAAATAAAGAATCTTGTTGTGGGGTAAACGAGAGTGTAATGCAATTTACAATGTTTTATTTTCTCAGAATAGATATATACATATAATATACTTACGTCAATTCTAGATTTTCTAGAAGAACATTATTAAATCCATACGATTTTCTCTGCTATTCTTTATATATCCCCTTTTGCCCATGCACACGAGAAACTTGAGGTATTTACAGAAAAAGAAAATTTCTCAGTGTGCTTGAAGAAAAAACAAAAAAGAAAAAGAAAACAAATTCAAGACTTCACGCAAGGGGTCAAAAGGATGCCTCGACTGGAAGACAATTAGCGGATAATTGAAATTTATGCGTAAAAATTATATACGAGGGGAATTATTCTCAATTTATAAATTATACCATTAAGATGAATGTTCTTTATGTTTTTTTTTCTTTTGGAAATAATTTTCGTTTCTTCTCCCCCTCCCTTTTGGGGGGGGGTAAAGTAAAAATTTCTTTGTTTCACATTTTTAGTTCGTAATAGTGTTCGTAAAAAGAATCATTAAAATTGAAATTAAAATTAAAATCGAAATTAAAGTTAAAATTTGAATTTAAATTTAAACTAAAATTAATATTGAAATTGAATTGAAATTTATTGAAATTTTAATTTAAATTGATTTAAAAAAAATTAAAAACTTTACGTAAAATTTTTGTAATAAAGAAATATTTAACTGAGGGTTAAAAAATAATTTTTATAGTAACAAATTTTTCTATGGTAAAAAAAAACATTATTTTTGTCTAAACGTCCGACGTTTAGATAAAAATAATGTTTCTTTTTTTACCATAGAAAAATTTGTTCCCATAATTATACAAAAGAAATTCGTCGATTGTAATTTTTTTTTTTTTTGTTTCATTGGAACCAAATATTTTTTTTCACTCTGCAATTGTTTATGTAAACGAGGCGAGAAAAGAATCTTTTTTTCCCGATAAAATTCTTCTTTATTTGTTAAAAGCTATTTCCACTATTGAACATTATCACTCGCACGAAAAGGAAAATATTTTTTTTGAAATTCTGCCAATTTCGATATAATGCACTTAAATGTTGAATCGACACGATCAATAACCACAAGTTTTTCACATCGAGAGCAGAATTTTCTATATCATAAAATACGAAAGGATGATGATTTGAGCAAAAATTTATAATTTACACCTGAAAATAATTCTTTTCCATTTTCGTTTTTACGCGAAAAAAAAATTAGTTTACACTAAAAAAATACCTAGTTATTTGATTAAAAAAGTTATTAATTTTCTATTATTAAATAAATATTTGTTTGTGTCAAATAAATATTTGCTTGTATTTAAAAAATATTTATTTGTATCAAATAATTTTTAGTTAACTAAAAACAATTTTTATTAAACGGTATATTTACCTCGAATACTGAAACTATTCAAATAAAATTTATTTGATTGAAATAAACATTATTTGATTTAAGTAGTTATTTATGTAATTGAAATAAAAATTATTTAATTTATTTTAAAATTTAAATTATTCAATTATTTTTATTTAATTCAAGTAGATATTTTCTTGGATTTAAATAAAAATTATTTAATTCAAATAAATAGTTACTTGATTTAAATGGAAATTATTGGATTTAAGTAAATATTTATTTGATATTGGAAAATTAATCGGATATTTGAATCAAGTAGATTTTTTTCAGTCTATAAATGGAGAAGGTGTGAAAGAAAGAAGGAATATTTTTTTTTACCTTATTATGTTTATTTAATCATTGAGAAAAAAAATATGATTGATTGAGATATATATGTTTGAGGCGAAACTTTCATAAACACGTCGTTTCAAAAGCGCGCTTTAAAAGAAACTGCCAACGATACAGTTCAACGAATCTTTCCTCTTCGATCGAACCATATTATATATATAGTTCGTAATTCTCTGCATTTTCATCTTCTCACAGGACCTCCGAAATACGCGATTTTGTGATTTCCACAGAGAAAATATAATTTCATTAAAATAAGTGCCAGTGGAGAAATATTTTTTTTTAATACAAATAGAATTTTTTTTAAAGAAAAATTTTTGTTTGTTTCAAAAAATTTTTATATAAAAATTCTTTTTTGTTTCAAAAAATTTTTATAGAAATTCTTATTCTCTTTATTTCTTGTCAATTTATTTTTTTAATTTAATTTTTTTATTTTACTATTTATTTTTTTTCTCGGTAAAATTTTAAATTATACTTCATTTTGAATAAATCGAAAAAATATCTAATAAAGATGAAACAAATTTTTTATTAAAATTAATTAATTAAATTCACTAAATTTGCAATGAATTATTTACTTGAAATTTAATTTTTTAACATTGAAAAGAAGTCATCGACGTTAAGTTAAATATTACTATTTAACATTTTTTATCTTTGAATTGTAGAACAAATATTTATTTTTATCTATATCAAATAATTTTTATTTCAGACAATTTCAAAAAATGACATTTTCTTCGAGTGTAGAAATGAATTTTTAACATTACAAGTTTGTTAGATTTCAATGAAAATTATTTGATAGAAAATAAAAATTATTTGGGTCAATTAAATATTACTTGCTTTAAATCGAGAAATTATTCGATTCAATTAGAATTTAATTGATCTGAATAAAAATTATTTGCTGTAATTAAATATTTCTTTGATAATTTTTAAAATAAACAAAAAAAAAACAACATTTTTGAAAAAGTAAAACTAAATTTTAATATTTAAATAAAAATTATTAATTTTCAGTAATATATTAATTATAGTAATAGTAACAATAAATAATTAGTCTGAGGAACTGTAATTCAAATAAATTAGTAATTAAAAAAAATTTAATTTGTGATTATTTTCTCTTTTTTATAATTTTTCTTTTTGAACTCATTAATTTAAATTCTTATCCCATAAAACATAAGGTTTATAATTTTATATTTAATTTATAAAATGACGATAAATGCATCCATTGATTTTTTTATAGAATTCAAAGTGATTATTTTTAGAATTTTCTAAACGTCACAATTCGGTAAATTCTATCAATATATAATTCCATTAATAATTGAGTTTCTCTCAATTTCTGAAGACCAAACAAGAAAATCGATTTTGTAGACATATTCGTTATTCTTTTTCCTATATGGTCGTTTTGTACAGTGAAAGAAAAAAAACAAAAGACAACCCCTTGTTTCGTGCAATTATATATGTTGCAATGAGTTTTTATTCTTATTTTTTTTCGTTCCTTTCTCCAATAAGTCGGAAGGAAAAACAGACAAAAAAGTAAAAAGTAGGAATAAGTTTTTAAAAATAATTTAAAAAACAAAAAAGTTCAATTTTGAACTTCATCAATAAATTTGTAAAATACTTTTCTGTAAAAAAAAAAAAATTTCAAAAAAAAAAAAGAATTTTGAGAAAAAAATTATAATATATATCTGAAAGGAAACTGCCTCGGTTATTTCACAAGTTTCAGTGGAGGGAAATTTATTTCGCAACTTTTCTGTTCATCTTATTCAAATTGAAAGTGTAAAAAGATAAATTCAGGAGAATAAGAATTTTTCAATATACTTTTATACATATATACATATATATATGCATTGGTAACTTTATAAATTTACGAGTTCGAGCCTTACGAGAAAGATTTACGATTCATCAAACATTTCTGGAATTTCACAGTTCAATGAACAAATGTGTCTTTTATATGGTTCAGTACTTTTATACGTTTTCTTGCATAAATGCTTACGAGGACGGTAACCGAAAATTTCCTCTTTCATCGTGTGTATATTATGAATTATGAAAATAGTTTGACCCGATTCCCTATATATATATATATATACATACCTACGGGAATCATCCCCCTCATCGTAAAATATGCATATATTATTTTGTAATTTACATAATATACATGTATATTCAAAATACTTGTTTGTCCGAACAAGTGAGAGAGAGAGAAGGATTTCAATTAAAAAAAATCACAATAGTTTAATTGTTTTCACTTGAAGAAATTAATATGGTCGCATGTACATTATTTATTTGTTATGCATCATTTCTTATTTTGTGAATCATTTCTTATTTTATGAATGAATTATTTTTGTTAAGCATAAAAGTATGTAGACAACCAGATAAATGCAAAAATTAATAAATGACTAAAGAAATAACTAAATAGACAAAACTAAATAATTAACTAACTAAATAGACAACTAAGTAACTAACTAAACAAATAATTATAAGTAAATAATAAATAAAGTAATTAATTAAATTGCTAAATAAGAAAAAAACCAAATGAATAAATGACTAAATAACTAAATTAGAAGCTAACTAAATAAATTACTAAAAAATTAACTAACCAAATGAATTAATAACCGACAAAATTAAATAAGTAACTAACTAAATAGGTAACTAACCAAATAAATAAATAAATAAATTAGTAAATAAATGACTAAATAACAAAAAAATCATTAAAAAAATTATTAATTAACTAAATAAGTAAAAATACTAAATAAATAACTAAGCAATAAATAAATTACTTAATAAGTAACTAATCATGTAAATTTTAATTTTATTTATAGAAATAAATCCAGCAGTCACAAAGACCAATTACAGGATTATCAGTTATAATTTGATTTTCGAAAATGGCACAAAACAATTAATAACTAAATCATCGGATTCTCGTTAATCAACATTATTATGTTATAATTATTTTTATTTTATAATTAATTCAAAATTGTAATGACAAATAGAAATCATCAAAATTTTTTTCACTTCTTTTCATTGAAAGACTAAAATTTTTTTAAATATTACGTTTTGTCAAATTGAAATTATGTAGATTTTTGTTCTTTACTCCTAAACAAAATTAGAAAATTGCTAAACAACTGTGATTAAGAAATAAAAAATTTATTTATTTTGCATTATTTTTGTTTATGAATCACAATTTTTGTAAACAAAATTATTATTTTGTTTTAGAAAAAGAAGAAAAATATTTGCACAATTCCTATTTTTAATGTTATTTTTGGAACAGGATTTTCCACAGGAATTAAGACATTAAAAAATTTTTAATTCAAACCTTTTTTAAATTAAACAACTTATAAAAGTATTTTGTTATAAAACATGAAGATATCGATTGCTCCGAGTCGAAGACTCGGAGTGATCGATTTCTTCATGTTTTCTAATAATTATAAAGATGACCGAGAGATAAAATCATTATTTTATATTATAAGAATATTGTCACTGTAACTTCATCAAAATTATTTTAAATTCAATTATTATTTTCTTAAATTTTAAATTATTTTTTATGAAAATAATAATTGAATTCCTTAACAAAATTTTATTATTTTTATTTATGAAAATAATTGAATTCCTGTGAAATTTTTATTATTTATGAAAATAATTAAATGTTTGCATATAATTTTATTAAAAATTTTTTTAAATAATTGAATTCTTTTTGGGAAATTTTATTAAAATAGTAGATATTGAAAATAATTGAAATTAGGACAAGAATTTTTTTGACATTTATGAAAATAATTAAATAATTGAACTTTGGAGAAGAATTTTTTTATTTATAAAGATAATTAGGATTTTTACGAGAATTTTTTTCAAATTTTAAAGATAGTTGAATTTTATAAGAAGAATTTTATTTATTTATTTTTTTATAATAATTGAATTTCTGCAATATATAAGTAACTTACTAGATAACTAAAAAAAAGTAAACAATTAAATCAGTGGCCAACTTAATAATTTATTAGCTAAATAATCTCCTAAATAAGTAACTAAATTAATTACTAAATAAATTAATGAATGCGTAACTAAACAAAAAAATAACTAAATAAATAACTGAATAAATTACTAATTAAATAAATAAATTACTTAATATGTCACTAATTAAGAAACAAATCATAATAAAAAATTATTAATTAACTAAATAAGTAAATTTATAAGAAAATACATAAAAAACAACTAAAAAATAAATAAATAATTAATTAACCAAATAAGTAAATAACTAAATAAATAACTTACTAATTCTGTAACATGACAAATAAAAAATTTACTAAATAAATAACTAAATAAATAACCAAATAAATAATTAGAAATATTTACTAGGAATAAATCCGCATTTAATATTATTTATCAGTAAACAATGCTGAAGTTGCAAAAATATTAAAAGAGGTAAAATTTTCTTGTGTATTTATTTACACGTAAAAATTGATTACAGGACAAAAAATCTAATCCAAAAAATCCAAGAAAATAAGTCCAAACTACAAAAAATCCAAAATAAAAATGTCCAAAATAAAAAAATCCAAAATAAATAAAAACGTCCAAAATAAATAATGAAACAAGTGAAAAAGACCCATTTTTTACTTTTTATGCTATAAAATCGGAATTTAAAATGTTAATATTAAAATCGCAGAATTTTAATTATTTACATAAATAATAAAATTCTACACAAAAATTCAATTATTTTCATGAATAAAAAAATTCTTCACAAAAATCCAGTTATTCTATAAAAGTTTTAAAACAATTATTCTAAGAAATACAATTATTTTTAACATAATATTTTGATAAAATTATTTACAAAAATTCACTCATGTTTTTAATATAATTCCAATTAAATTACTCGCTTAATTTAATTATTTTTAGAAATTTAAAATGTTAAGTTTACCTATTTTCTCAATTTTTTTAAATGGATTTTCAATATCTTTGTACTTTTTGAGCAGGACGAAAAATCCAAAAAATAAGTCAAAAAGTGAAACTATTTTTTTTTTATTTTACTCTTTTGGATTTTATTTGCTTTGGATTTTTTTGATAATTGGACTTCTTGTCCGAATACCGTAAAAATCAGTTCATTAAAATTAATATTAAAATTTACTGGTTTGCATCAATGTGAAAATTCCCAATAAAAGAAAATTTCATGAAAAACTTGTTTTTATAATATAAATTATAAATTAGTAGTTTTTTACTTGGGAAATAGTGCGGATTCGTTTACCAATTGAATTAGTAACTGTTTTTACTAATTTTTAGTAGTTTTTCACTAATTTTTAGTAGTTTTTTTTACTAATTATTAGTAAATTAGTAATTTTCTACTAGTAATTAGTAAAAAACTACTAAAAATTAGTAAAAAATGTTACTAATTCAAATTGGTAAACGAATCCGCACTAATTTAGATTTAGAGAGTAAATGACACTGAATACTTTTAATTTAAATTTTACTCTTTAACATAATTTTAACATTATACAAAAAAAGAGAAGGGGGAAAATGAAAATACTAATATGATTTATTAACAAGAATATTAAGCATCTCTAAATACGTCTTCCAGAGATGATCGTTCCAGGGGAAAATTGTAAAAAATTTTCGAATATTTTTTTCACTCATAAAAATATAATTTATAGAACACATGGAGAGCTCAATAAATTTATATATATATATATATATATACAAGATGCTAAATATGTGGGCAATAACTTTCAAGACATATTCCCTGCTTTCGACCCTTTTTCTTATAAAATTTCCATTTTGTTTCTTCGTCCCTTTCATCTAGAGATAACTCTGCATTTCAAAGGAAGAGAGAGAAAAAAGAGAGAATATATAGAGAGAAGAGTGCAAAAAATGAAGAACTTAGGGATATGTCAGAAAAAATTTTGCATAATAAAACTTTTTACGATATGGACAGCACTGATTTCTTTCTTCTTTTTTTTCTTCCTCTCTTTTCTTGTGGACTAAATGGGATAAATTTAGACAAAAAAAAGCTCCTTTTTTATATTTAATCAATTCTTTTTATCTACTTTGACCGTCTTATTTTAGAAAGTTGGAAAATTCGTCTGCTTTAAAAATTCCTTTTTCCTTTTTTACATAAAAAAAAAAAACAACTACCTATATTTTTGTATTTACTGAGGGAAAACTTTTAAATGTGAATCAAAAAATCAGAGTTGAAATAAAAAAAATATCAGATGACCAATTTCTTGTGGTTTTTCAAAGTGAACGGAAAATTTTTTAGTTTCTATTTTTGCATTCATTTTGTTATCTTTTGCTTCTTTTTGATATTTTTTGATAATTTTTTTTTTTTATTCAGAAATATTTATTTTATCATTATTTCAATATTTTTAACGATTACAATTTGTTTTTATTAAATTTTCAGATTTTCAAAATTCGTGAGCAAGAAATAGTGACTTTTTTTGAATCTGAGGGTTTTGTTTCTTCAACAATCTTCATATGTTTGGTAAGTTTTTTTTAACTTTTATTTTCTTTTTGTTTACACTTTCTCGTAATAATCTGAAGATTTTTTTTTTTTGAAATAATGATTATAATTACCTATATTTTATTTATTTATTCATAAGATGTGCACAAATATTATGATTAATATGAAAAATACAATTATTATTTTCTGTTTCATTATTTATTTGTTTATTATTAATTAATAGAACAGCATAAATTATTAATTAAAAATTATATTAATTTTAAGAGACTTGAATTACACTGATTTTATTTAGATTACTTAAATAATTACTAATTTAAAAATTAATTAATTATAATACAAAAGCTGTTCAATCGAAAAATTTACAAAACAGTTTCAAATATTTTTGAAATGTATTTTTTATTTATATATTAAATATAGACCGTCAAAGCAATCTTTTTTTATTTTGAAAATATTTAGAAAAATTAATTCTCAATATTTGTAACTAAAGATAATTAGTTTTCAACAAATTTTATAATATAACTAGAATTATACTATTATTTATTTAAAAGTAGTAAAATACTAATAAATTATTAATTAAATTGCGAAAATTCATTGAAATTTTTTAATTTGAATCATTTTTTAATGTTTTGGAAAACGAGTGAAATTTATACTTAGAGATTTTAGTATAAATATTTTTATTTACAATTTTTCGAAATGTAATATAATTTTTTTTTAAATAATATTTTATATATTAAAAGAAATGAAAATTACAATTCATCTGTAAAGAGACTCGACCTAAATATTCAGGGGCACATTCACATATGAGTAACGAAAGAAATATTGAAGGATGGATAAATTATTTGAAATTTATCGTGAATTATTGACTTGAAGGATTACGACTTTGAAGGAGAGTCTTTGAGGCGTGATTTTAACTTTGTATATATATAGCAGCATGAAATAATAATTTTTCTGTGTGACTTAAAAGTTAAAAGTAGTCAAAAATAATCTACCTTGAGAAAAAATATATTTCTTTTCTTCATTCTGCATAATAATTTTCTTCTTCTTTATCGAATTTTGTTAAAATATTTTTTACTTACAAAATTACAGTAAATAGATAAATAAACAATTAAATTAATGAAATAAATAAAAAAGTAAATAAAAATTTAAACAATTAATAATAATAAAAAACAATTAAGGGTGAGGGTGAAATAGAAGGGCTATAGAACCGTTTATATATAAATAAATAAATAAGTAAATAATAATAATGAAAAGTAATGAACAAATAATTAATTATTAATAAAAACAATAAATTAATAAGTAATCATTAATAAAAAATAATAAAAAAATAATTAATTACTACTTAATAAAATAATAATAATAATAATAATAATAAAATTTAAATATTTAATAATAGAAAATAATAAATTATGTAATTAATAATAATATGAAATATAATTAATAAAATAGTTAATATTGAGAGAAATATTAAATAAATATATAAAATAATAATAGAATGAAAATAAGAAAAATTTGTTTCGACGTAATACATATTGTTTTATTATATCCATAATAGGAATTGAATTTCACATCGTTGGAAGAAAAATTGTGTTTTATATATTACTAAATGTAATTTATAATAATAGCTATTGTAATTTTATCTTTCCTGCAATTGTAACAATATATGAAATCGGTACAATTTACATATTTTACATAAAAATGAGATTTTCTATATATCGATTGAACATATCATCTCTATTCCGTTCAGATACTTTGCTAATTCCATTATCCGTAAAAGAGATTCTTTCCCCTCAATTGCCCTATGGCGATAAGAGAAGAGAATATATAAATTCACCAATAAGAAACGGAATAAATTTCAAAAATGTTGACTTTTCAAAGTAGATTTATAATCCATTTTTGTTATCAATTAATTTGTTTACTTACATTCTCTTTATATCTGCGAGGGAAATATTCTATTTGTAACTTTATATTTCTTTATAATAATATTTTCTAGAGAGTTTACATAAAATTCTTTTTGTTTAATTTTTTTACTTTTATAATAATTGTTCCATATTTTATTATTTTTTCAAATTCTACTTCTAAAATAATATTAAATATTTTTAATATTAATTTAAAATTTTTAAATATTGACTATAATAATTTGAATGTTCTTTCATTCATTCACTTTTTCTGTCCTAAAATTTTAATAAATTCTTCGAAACAATTCAACTATTTTTATAAATATTAAATTCTTTGCAGGAATTAAATTATTTTTAATCAAATTTAAATAAAATTACACGAAAGAATTTAATTATTTTCAAAAATTTCCATGAAATTCAATTTCAACAAGAATTTAAGATTCTCTAAAAAATGATTCAATTATTCTCAAAATATTTTTAAAAAAATCTATATAAAAGTTAAATTACTTTCAATGCAATTTTCAAATATATTCGTCAAAAAAATTGAAAGAATTCAATTATTTTCAAAAAATAATAAAATTCTTGTGATGAATTCAATTATTTTGAATATACTTAATTTTAATAAAATTCTTTAAAGAAATTCCATTATTTTCGAAACAACTTTAATAGAATTGCTCAAAAAAATTTCATTATTTTCAAATATTTCTATAAAATTTTTCATAACAATTCGATTATTTCTTAAAATTGAAATAAATTCTTCGAAACATTTCCATTATATTCATAAATAGTAAAATTCTTCGCAATAATTCAATTATTTTTATACATAGTAAAATCCTTTGAAGGAATTCAATTATTTTCAAAACAATTTTAATTGAATTCCTCGGATGAATTCAAATATTTAAATTAATTTCCATAAATTTCAATTATGTCCTAAAATTTTAATAAATTCTTCGAAACAATTCAACTATTTTTATAAATAGTAAAATTCTCCGCCAGAATTCAATTATTTTCAATACAATTTTAATAAAATTCTTTTTCATAAAATTCAATTGCTTTCAATAATTTCAATTAAAATTATTAAAGAAACTCCATTAGTTTAAAAAAAAATTCAAAGAAATTCTTCAAAAGAATTTAATTAGAATTTTTAAAAATTTTAATAACATTCTTTTCGAGAATTCAGTTATTTTTCTAAATAATAAAATTCTTTGAAGGAATTATATATTATTATCAAATTTTTTGATAAAATTCTTTGCAACAATTCAATAATTTTCAATATATTAATTTTAAAATTGAAAATATTTGAAAAGAAAAATTATAAAAAAAGTTCAGAAACAAAAAGCAAGCAACAACTTACTTGAAACTGCGAACAGATTACCGAAACATGTACTTTATTATTATTAATTACCTAATAATTAATTAATTAATGTTATAATTATTTTTATTTTATAATTAATTCAAAATTGTAATGACAAATAGAAATCATTAGAATTTTTATCACTTCTTTTCATTAAAAGACAAAAATTTTATTAAATATTATATTTTGTCAAATTGAAATTATGCAGATTTTTGTTCTTTACTTCTAAACAAAATTAGAAAATTGTTAAACAACTGTGATTAAGAAATAGAAAGTTTATTTATTTTGCATTATTTTTGTTTGTGAATCACAATTTTTTTAACAAAATTATTATTTTGTTTTAGAAAAAGAAGAAAAATATTTGCACAATTCCTATTTTTAATCTTATTTTTTGGAACAGGATTTTTCACAGGAATTAAGACATTCAGAAATTTTAAATTCAAACCTTTTTTAAATTAAACAACTTATAAAAGTATTTATTATAAAACATGAAGATATCGATTGCTCCGAGTCGAAGTCTCGGAGTGATCGATTTCTTCATGTTTTCTAATAATTAAAGATGACCGAGAGATAAAATCATTATTTTTTATTATAAGAATATTGTTACTGTAACTTCATCAAAATTATTTTCATCATTTTATTTCAATTATTATTTTCTAGAATTTTAAATTATTTTTTATGAAAATAATAATTGAATTCTTTAAAAAAATTTTATTATTTATGAAAATAATTGAATTCCTGCGAAATTTTTATTATTTATAAAAATAATTAAATGTTTGCATACAATTTTATTAAAAACTTTATTTAATAATTGAATTCTTTTTTGGGAAATTTTATTAAAATAGTAGATATTGAAAATCATTGAAATTAGAAAAATGCATTTTATTTTTGAAAATAATTGAAATTATAGGACAAGAATTTTTTTGATATTTATGAAAATAATTGAACTTTGGAGAAGAATTTTATTATTTATAAAGATAATTGGGATTTTTACGAAATTTTTTTTCAAATTTTGAACATAGTTGAATTTTATAATAAGAATTTTCTTTTTCTTTTTAAATAATTGAATTTCTGCAATTATTTGTAATTTCTTCAAAATTGAATTTTTTAAGTGTTTTCAACAACAATTTAAATTAGAAAATTTTCAAATTCTGTTATTTTTAAAATTACTAATTGTATTTAAAAAAGGTAGTGAGAAGTTAGAATTGTTGCTAGTTTTTTGTTAATAATATTTGTTATTTAAAGGTGGTATAAAGTGTATAAATTATTGGTTATTATTTTAATTAACAATATTTTGTTAAAATTTTTATTATATTTTTATTATTTTTATTCTACTTTGCGTTGATATTTTTATTTTGTTTTCAGTTATTTTTTTCATATTCGTTTGTATTACATTTTCTATTTATAAAAAATTTTCCAATTATATATACTCGCTCTGAATTTAACAAATGTCCTTTTGAATATAATAAAACCTTGAAAGTACGTTTATCATTTGGAAAAACTTTTAATAAACGACTTTTATCAAATAATGCATATATTCAAAAAAGTTTTTATTTTGCGATTGTCAAAGAAAATATATTTATTTAAATTTATTTTTGAAAAAATGTTCGTTAGCGTAATTTATAAAAATACCTACTTATAAAAAAAATCGTAAATTTAATGCTATTCTAGAGAAGAAAAGTTTCCTGAAAAGAAAGTGTATCATTATTTTTTAGCATTATGTATGTTTAAAAGAGGACAAAATAAAGGGAAAATGATGAAATTAATGAAAGACGTTATAAGAAAAATTGTATAGAAATAAACTTTCTGCAGTGGATTTTTCTTGAGAATAAGGTATGGAATATATTAATTCTAAGAAATTGTATATTTTTATAAAAATTCTGAAGATCAAAATTATATGTTTATTTATTTAGTAATAGCGACAATAATTTTATTACCTTGATGATAATTTGTAGACATTTCTCGATTACGAAAGAACTGGATTTAATTTTAATTAATTATTTGATACTTTTTGACATCAATTCGATATTTTTTTATGCACTTTAATATTTTTTGGTATCAGTTTGATATTTTGGCAGCAATTTTAGTTCATTTTGTATCAATTTGTTATTTTCTGGTATCAATATGACACAATTTGGTAAATCGATTTGATATTTTTAAATTAAATAATGTTTTTCTAATTGATACCAAAAAAATAAAATTTATACAAAATTTATTAAAATTGACAAAAAAATTTTTTATACCAAAAAATAAAAAAATATCCAAAATTGGATAAAAAATTTTAAATTGCTACCAAAAGTATTTAAATGGATAAAAAATACGAGATTGATAAAAAAAGGAACAAATTATTACTAAAATGATTTTCATATTTATTTTTGTTAAGGGCATTTGAACCATTATGACGTCATGGCTTAAGATCAAATGCTTTGCACAAACTATGACGTCATAATGGTTCAAATGCCCTTAATACTTTATATTCTTATAATTATATTCTTTTACTTTCTTCTCTTGTAATTACATTCTTTTTATTACTTTATACTCTTATAATAAAATTATTTATTTCTTTATATTTTCAATATTTCTTTTCTTCATTTCTTTACAAACTCATTTTTTATTACTTTAATTATTTTTATTACTTTATTTTCTGTTTATTACTTTATTTTCTGTTTATTACTTTATTTACTCTTTACTACTTTGTTTACTCTTTATTGCTTTATTAACTGTTTATTACTTTATTCGCTTTTTATTGCTTTATTAACTGTTTACTACTTTATTCACTCTTCATTGCATTATTAACTGTTTATTATTACTTTATTCATTTTTTATTATACTTTCTGTATAATGAAAATACTTTCTGTATTCATTAATTATTACTTTTATTAATGAATCATCAATATTTATAATACTGTCATTTATAATATTTATATTCACGTGAAAAGAATATTAAAAAAAAGAAAGAAAAAGAAATAAAGATTAAACATTTCATATGAAGAAGGAAAGAACGAAGAATTTTAGGGCAAGAGGTGATTAATTACAGAGACCTAATTAATTTTAGATTCAAGTTCTAAAGTATATGTATGCCTTAGGTATTTTAAGGTCATTATATGCTAAGGTAATTGAATAAGGGTGCTTTTCCCCCATTACCAAGACTCAACAAAGTTAAGATAATTAGTTATGTAAGTACCTGCCTTCAATTTTGAATTATCTAAAAAAAATATACACTACAAAGAATGAAGTGATATGTTAACGTATGTAAATATAACGATAAAATTCTGATAAATTATCGTAATGTTCATTTTCCTTTGAATATAATTTTTTCAAAGTGGCAAATGAATATTTTGATAATTTATTTATTTCAATATATAAACGGAACTTGCCCTTTGACCCTAATTACTAATAAATTCTAAAATGTTAAAAATAGGAATTTTTAAAAAATTTTATATATTATAAAATTAAAAAATTTTTTTCTCCTTATTTTTTAAAATAGAGAAAATTTGATTTTAGAATAAAAAAAATTACTAAGTTTTTGCATTGTAGAAGAAGATTAATGTGGAAATTTTTTGTTTATAAATTTATTTAATTTTGCACCGAGTCATTAATAAACTTTAGGCATCACTTTTTTTATCCCCTTAGACGAATCAACGGTAAATTTTTTGTTCACACACGTAGTTTGAAAAAGGGCTATATAACACTCTTAATATATATATGTATATACATAAAGAGGGGCGCAAATCTTGCCCTAGGGGAATATCTTGTATTCCACATTTGGCCTAAATTTTAGATGAAAATAAAAAATTTACTGGATTATCAAATATTTAAAATTTTTATCGCGTGGTGTGTTAACACCTCTTAACTATACTTTTTAGAGTGGAAATTATTTACACCTTGCGTAGTGGGTACTTAGAAAAATAATTGATGGGTATTTAAAAAAAATATATTTAAAAAAAATATATATTAAAAAAAAAACATATTTAAAACAAATGTATTTAAAAAAAATATATTTACAAAAAATTGTTATGTTAAAAAATTATGATTGAGAAATAAGAAATAAATACCCATTTTATGCATAATTTTTATTTCTCAGTAACAATATTGTTCACAAACTACTTCTTTTATTTTAGGAAAAAAAACATTACATATTCCCGTACCTTAATCTTTTTGTAGAAAAATTTTCAATTTTCTCAAGGAAATAAAGCTCATCATTTTCTATTTCTTAATTACAATTTGTTTTTAAAAAATTCAAAGTTTTTCAAAAATAAAGGAAAAAAATGTTTATTAATTCTATTTGTCAATTACAAATTTTAATTGAAAATGAAATTGAAAATTTTTTAATTTTTAGAAAATAAAGAAAATAATTTTACTCAAAAAAAGTAGTAGGTCTCCTACATTTATTTACGAATTTCTTTAATTGCAAAACTATTCAAAAACATGAATAACTTCTTTTTTAAATAAATATTTAATTATTATTATTTTTCCATAGGAATTAAGATTTTCAAAAATTTCAAATTCAAACTTTTTTTTAATTTAAACAACTTTAAAAATATTGTTATAAAACTTGAAGATATCGATTACTCCAAGTCTTCGACTCGGAGTGATAGAGTTCTTCATTTTTTTATAATAATTAAAGATGTTCGGCAGATAAAATAATTATTTTATATTATAAAAATATTGTTACTAGAACTTCTTCAAAATTATTTTCATATTCAATTATTATCTAAAATTTTAACTAAAATTAATTTTTAAATCGATTTTTATTAGAAAATTCTATGAGAATTCAATTATTTAAATACAAAAGTAAATTATATTTATTGAAATAGTGAATGTTTCTTAAAATTGAATTCTTAAAAAGAATTTTATTACCAAATTTTTAAATAATTGAATTCTTTTGACGAATTTGAATAAGATTTTTAAGAATAGTTACTTTTTTTAATGAATTCGATTAAAATTGTATTAAAAAATAATTGAATTTCTGCGATGAGTTTTATTATTTATGAAAATAATTAAATTATTGCGAAGAATTTTATAAAAAAAAGTTTCAAATAATTGGTTTTTTTTCGAAAAAAATGCAAATTGTATTTTTAATAATTGAATTCCTGCGAAATTTTCATTATTTTAGAAAATAATTGAATATTCGTGTAGAACTTTGTTTAAATTGTTTTTAAATAATTGAATTTTTTTGGGAAATTTTATTAAAATAGTAGAATATTGAAAATTATTGAAATAAGGAAAATTTTAGAAAATAATTGAAACTTTGCCAAGAATTTTATTAAACTTTTGAAAAATAATTGAATTTCTAAGAAGAATTTTAGTAGTTTTGAAAATCATTGAATTATTGCGGAGAAATTTATAAAAAATTTTGTAAACATTTGAATTCTTGTGAAATTTTTATTATTTATGAAAATAATAAAATGTTTGCGTAGAATATTATCAAAATTTTTTTTAAATAATAGAACTCTATTATTTAAAAATAACTCTTTTTTGCAAAATTTTATTAAAATAGTTGATATTAAAAATCATTGAATTTGAAAAAATTTATATTTGAAAATAATTGAAACTTTTGCCGAAATTTTTTTGTTAAACTTTTGGAAAATATTTGAATTTCTAAGAATAATTTTAGTAGTTTTGAAAATCATTGATGATTTTCAATTTTTCAATTCTTTGAACATTAAGTTCAGAAAATTTTTTGAAAATAATTGAAATTTTGCCAAGAATTTTATTAAAATTTTTTGAAAATAATTGAATTTCAAAGAAGAATTTTATTATTTATAAAGATTATTGACATTTTGACGTCAATTTTTTAAAAATTTTTGAACATAATTGAATTTTTGGGCAGAATTTTATAACTTTTGAAAATAATTAATTTTCTGCAATCATTTCTATCTTATCCAAAAATAAATTTTTTTTTGGAGGGTTTTAACTAAAATTTTTCTATAAGTCCATTATTTTTAATAATTAATTAAATACATGACAAATTTAGCTAATTTTAGAAGATTTTGAATTATTAATAATTTTTCAAAAATTTAAGTTCTTTAATTTCTAATTCATTTAAAATTGAAATTTTATAAAATTTCAAATTCAAAGTGTTTGAAGGTCACTTATTTATGAAAATTATAAACGCAACTCTTTTAAAATTGAATTAATTTTGAAATATTTAAGTAAAATTATTCATTAAATAATTTATTTATTTTATGATAGTTGTTCAAGATTTAAGTTTATTTAAAAAGAAATTTTTACCAGAAATCGAAAAAATAGGTTTTATATTACAATTCGTGGTAATTTAGTTTATGAGTCAAACAAAAAAGATACAAAAATTCAGAATTTTCTTAGGAATTCTAAAAATTTAAATTTTTTTAATACTTTTAATAAAAATCCCTAACTTTTCCCTGAATTCCCTGTGTCAGAATATATGATATTATAGTTATAATAATATTAAAACTATATTCCAATTCATATTTTATTTTTATGAAAATAAATTTGAATTAAAAATTTTTACGTTCTATTATTTTTAAAATTTCTAATTTTATTTTTAAAAAAAGGTAAATAAAAAGTTATCCGCACGCGAATTGTTGCTAGTATTCTAGGAATGGTCATAGAATATTCCGAGCTCTTCAAAAAACATTTTCATATATGCCTAAAATGTGGATGTTATTTTTCCAAAGTTGTAATGAAATATTTCAGGAATATCAATGAAATATTCCTCTCTAATATAGGAAAGGAAAAAAAATAAAATTTGTCCCTATTTAGTGCACGGAAAACAATATTCACCTGGAACAGCTATAAATTTTACTGGGTTAGCCAAATTTTTAGTTGTTTCAGTTAAGACTTTCGCTATTTTAGAGAAACTTATCGCTGTTCCAGGTAAACATTTTTTTCCGTGTGGAAATCTATATATTGTTTACATTACGTTTTCATTTTATTTGACCCCCTGTTATCATATAATATATATAAACCAGTCAACTGCTTTTTTTTATCACTTGCGAGTAAGAAAAAAAAAAGAGTGTATGCCCTTAAAGATAAATATAACGTCTCAGCTTATATATGAAGAAGGGAAATATATAGAGTGTGTCTCTCTTCTACTCTCTTTTCACTGTTGGGGGTGCTTGCAAGGGAGAAACAATTAATTTCTCATCGTATATATATACGTGCGAGTGGTGTTTCTACCGAGCGGATTGCAATGATGTTTAAGGGGCGCATGCGTCTCCGGAACGAGTGCTTCATATACAAGGCGCCTCAGTCTCGGCTCGCCTGGGCTGTAGGCAATACGGCCGACGTACTCGATCTTCCCAACGCTTTCGTCCAGGCGCCCCGGGATAACTCATCCCCTTAATTTCCCGCGATTCGTCTCTTACGAGTTGAACAAAAAAAATACACAGTCACGTACGTGCAAAAAAAAAAGGAGGAAAATAATCGCGAACTACTTTTTTCGCACAAGTGAAAAGTATTCATTTAGAGAGAAAAATGAGAATTGTTATTATTAGAAACAATTGAAATTTTTATCGTTTTTTTTTTGGATTTTTTTTTTGTTGGTGAAAACAGGAAGTATTTTCTCTAGTGAAGAGAGAGAGAGAGAGAGAGAAAAAGCGAGGGAGGAAGTGAAGAAGAGATGCTCCGCTTTTCAACTCCCTTTAAGGGTATTTAAAATAGAAATCGCGAGAAAGGGGAAAATGTGTAAGCGCGCGTGACATGTTCGTGTGTGATTCGTAGTTAGCTTTTTCCATGTAAATCGATCATCACTGTATAAACTCCTGTTTCATTAACGATAATACACTTTTATAAACAGAATTTAAAAGAAATAAACAGTAAATATTTCATTCCTAGTAGAGAAAAAATGGAAAACATTTTTTCTGGTAAAGCAGGAAAATTTTTTCCTAGTAAAAAAAAATATTTTTCCTAGTGAAAAAGGAGAATTTTTTTCAGTAAAAAAAAGAAAAAGTTTCTATAGGAAAAAAGGAAAATTGTTTTCTTTGAAAAAGGAGAAAGTTTACTCTAGTAAAAAATGTGGAAAAAATTTCCCTAGTGATTAAATGTTTCGATTACAAATGAAAATGTTTCTTCAACTTCTTGAAAATTTTCCCTAGTAAAAAAGGAATATTTGTTTCTATTCAAAAAGGAAAAGTTTTCCCTAGTAAAAAATGTGGAAAAAATTTCCCTAGTGCTAAAAGAAAAATTGTTTCGATTAAAAATGAAAATATTTCTTCAACTTCTTCAAAAAATTTCCCCTAGTAAAAAAGGAATATTTGTTTCTATTAAAAAAGGAAAAGTTTCCCTAGTAAAAAATTCAAAAAGATTCCCTAGTGAAAAAGAAAAATTATTTCGTGTAAAAATAAAAAAGTTTCTTTATAGTAAACAGAAAAATTTTCCCTAGTAAAAAAGAAAAATTGTTTTCTTTGAAAAAGGAAAAGTTTCCCCTAGTAAAAAATGTGGAAAAAATTTCCCTAGTGATTAAATGTTTCGATTACAAATGAAAATGTTTCTTCAACTTCTTGAAAATTTTCCCTTGTAAAAAAGGAATACTTGTTTCTATTAAAAAAGGAAAAGTTTCCCCTAGTAAAAAATGTGGAAAAATTTCCCTAGTGCTAAAAGAAAAATTGTTTCGATTAAAAATGAAAATATTTATTCAACTTCTTGAAAATTTCCCCTAGTAAAAAAGGAATATTTGTTTCTATTCAAAAAGGAAAAGTTTCCCTAGTAAAAAATTCAAAAAGATTCCCTAGTGAAAAAGAAAAATTATTTCGTGTAAAAATAAAAAAGTTTCTTTATAGTAAACAGAAAAATTTTCCCTAGTAAATAAGAAAAATTGTTTTCTTTGAAAAAGGAAAAATTTCCCCCTAGTTAAAAAATATAGAAACAATTTCCCTAGTGATAAAAGAAAAATTGTTTCGATTAAAGATGAAAATGTTTCTTTAACTTCTTAAAAATTTTCTCCAGTAGAAAAGGAATATTTGTTTCTATTGAAAAAAGAAAAGTTTTCCTTAGTGAAAAAGAAAAATTGTGTAAAGTAAAAATAAATAAGTTTCTTTATAGTAAACGGAAAAATTTTCCCTAGTAAAAAAGAAAAATTGTTTTCTTTGAAAAAGGAAAAGTTTCCCCTAATAAAAACTGTGGAAAAAATTTCCCTAGTGATAAAAAAAAAATTGTTTCGATTAAAAATTAAAAGGTTTCTTCAACTTCTTGAAAATTTTCCCTAGTAAAAAAGGAATATTTGTTTCTATTCAAAAAGGAAAAGTTTCCCTTGTAAAAAATTCGAAAAGATTCCTTAGTGAAAAAGAAAAATTGTTTCGAGTAAAAATAAAAAAGTTCCTTTCTAGTAAACGAAAAAATTTTCCCTAGTAAACAAGAAATATTTGTTTTCATTGAAAAAAGAGAAGTTTTCCTTTGTAAAAATTGGAAAAACAATTCCTAGTGAAGAATGTAATTTGTTTAAGGAAAATTTTCTTTTAGTAAAAAGCTTTCCTAGTGAAAAATAAAAATAAGAATAAAAATGAAAAACTTTCTTCTATAGTAAAAAAAAGACCATTTTTCTGTAGTAAAAAAGAAAATTTTGTTTCCCTTTGAAAATGAAATTTTTCCCTAATAAAAAATAGAAAAAGTTTCCTTAGTGAAAAAGAAAAATTGTTTCGAGTAAAAATGGAAAAGTTTCTTTCTAGTAAAAGGAGGAAAAATTCCACTGGTAAAAATAGAAAATTTTCTCTAGTAAACAAGGAAAATTGTTTCCATTTGGAAAGAGAAAATTTTTCCCTAACAGAATAGAAAAATTGTTTTCATTTTTCATTCAAACGAAGGAGAAATCTTCTCTAGTAAGAAAGGAAAATTGTGCCTAGTGGAGAAGGAAATTTTTTCCTAGGGAAAAAGAAAAACTCCTCCTAGTAGAAAGGAAAATGCCTCCTAGTAAAGGTTTAGTAAAACTTTCCCTAGTAAAAATTGAAACATTTCCCCTAGTAAAACAGAAAACATAGTCCCCATTAAAAAAGAAAATTTTTTCCCTAAAAAAAATATTTTTCCCCAGGAAAAATTTCCTTTTTAAAGAAAAATTCTCCTTTTCTGGGAAAAATGAAACAAAATGCAGAAACATTGTTGAATTATTATTGTTGACAGTGGTTTGTGAAGAAAGATGAAATGGATTATTCGTCAGGTTGACATAAAGAAAAGTGGAGAAAATTTTGTTTTCCTTTCTTTCATTCATCGGGGACAAGTGTGAATTTAGGGAGTGCTGATGTGATTGAAGATCTCTAAAGTGTTTAAGGATTTGTTGGAAGACCGGTAATGAAGTTTTCTAGGGGATCTTTGTGGTTTATAGAGGGGGGGGAGTTGTGGGTGGGGTGGTTGAATAGTTTCAGTATATAAGTAGACAGTGGATGAATTTCAATCGATAAAAGTCATAAGAATCAAAGGAAAAAAGCAAATTCCATTTGTAATAACCATAAAGAAAAAGAATTGAATTGTAAATATTCATTTATTTTTCAGTAGGGATTTTTTTAACACTATTATTTAAAGTAAATTAAAGCTTTTGTGATTTTTTTTTGCAAAGGAGGAATTCAAATTCAAATGCAAATAAAAAATTTAAAAATAAAATATAAGAATTAAAATTAAAGTAAGAAAATTAAAATTAAGAAAGTTCGAAAAATTGAAATGAATAATTGATTATAGAGAAATAAAAAATTATTATACAGGCACAAAAATGACAATGAAAAATAAAAATGAATTTTACTTTTCCAAAATAATGCAAGTAGATAAAAAATTTTGTTTATAAAAATAGCGAAAGAAAAATAAAAATTACAAGAAGTTAATAAAGATCGTATTTTTTAAAATTAGAATTAAACAATGCAAGTAGATAAAAATTTTTATTTATAAAAATAAGAAAAACGATTATTTATTGCAAATATAACAAATATAGTATGTATTCATAATAATTATAAAACAAATATAAATATCAATCAAATTATAAATTATAATAAGAATAATAAAATGACAATAAAAAAAATCCTTTAGAAAATTTTATTTTAAGTACATAATTATAATATAAAAATTTTCCTAATATTGTTGAGTTGAATATTCGTATATATATCGCATCTTTAAAAACCAACTTAAATGTGGGTGAAAAAAGTGTCTCTTTGATAGGGAAAAAAATTTCATATTCAAAGTAGGTGCGATATTAAATTGTCATGAAGTCGTTTCTTTATGAAATTGGTCTCCACAGATTTGAGCACTTTTTCTCCCCTAAGTATTTTTATAAAATATAATTATAAAATCTGAACCGTGTTCTGTTGAAATGGAATTTTAATTCCAATTATTTACTTATTTACATTAAAAAAATAGAAACAAATCCATTATTGTAAAAAGTAAATGTGAATTTTAAAATTAAATTGACCAATGGTAAATAATTAAATTGAAATTCATTGTCATTTTTGTCATCAAGTCGAGAGTAGAGTAAATTGCAGGTGTTCAATAAAATGAAACGTTTTTGAGACTTATTGTTATTTTTATTATTATTTATTATTTTCGTGCATTATTATTATTATTATTTATTATTATTATGATTATTATTTATTATTATTATTATTATTATTATGATTATTTTTTATTATTATTATTATCATTATTAGTTTATTATTGTTTATTATTATCGTTATTATCATTACTTGAAACTTATTACAGTGAATTGTTTGTTTTATGGGAATATTTCACTATCATGAGGGAAAAAAATAATGTAGGTCAATTTTTGAGAGAATTTTTAAAGCGGTATCAAGATTTATGACTCCATTAGATACTAATGACAGTGTTGCATGTGGATGCTAATACATAGTGTGTATAACTCTTTAGAAAAAGCTTTTACCAATATTTTATAGATCTTGTGCGATATTTTTATAAAAGTATTCTATTTACTTATTTATTTTACTTAATTATAATGATAAAAAATATTTTGCGCTTCAATGATAAAATCTATAAATAAATTTGAAATAATAAATAATGACAAAATTATCAATAGCAAAAAGTTTATAATTTTTTGATAAATAATTTTGTTTAACGGTTATTTTACTCATTTATTTGTACGTTTTCAACGAACCAAAGTTGAAACTAAAAATAGGAAACTAAATAAAACAAGGAAAAAATTTTTTACCTGGGAACTATTTATTTATTTAAATAAATCAAATCAAATAAATACGAAAGAAAAATAAAAAAAATTAACGAAAAACAACAGAAAATAAGAATAAAATAATAATAATAATAATTTATTTAAAACAAATTTTTTCAATAAAAAAGAAAAAATAGGAGAAATAAAACAAATTTATTATTGTAACTGTCGGTCCTTGATTGAGAGTAAATAAAATTTTCGATTTATGGTTTAGTTTTGGACCGTGGGGAGAGTGTATAAAAAAATAAGTAAACAATAAAAAGCGTAAATAAATACCACAACTTGAAATATAATTCAAATTTTGTTTATTTTGATTATTATTTTTTATTATAATTAACAATTATAATTTTGTTTAATATTTTTTATAATAGTTATAATTATAATTTTATTAAATACATTTTATTATAATTAACAATTATAATTTTTTTATTTAATAATTATAATTTTTTTTTAAATTAGTAATATTATTTCTATTTCCAAAGACAATGAATTTATTTTCCACTTTGAAATAAATATTTTGACACTAATTTATTGTCACAGATACATAAATTTACTGTTCTCTTAAAATTATATTTTCAACTTTCGTAAAAGAAAATCGAGCTTTTTTCCTGTAGTCCTTACATAATGAAAATTAGTACGCGCACTTATCCAAATGAAAAATCTGTTTGCATTAATAAAAAATTCCCTCAATTACCATTAAAGTACATTACCAAATCAGTCGAGTGTTTTGAATTAATTTTCCAAAAAATGAAAAAAGAGCGGAAAAATTTAAAAAGGAAAAAAAAGAAAAAAATTATCGAAATAAAAATTTAAAAATCACATTCCTTTAATTAAAGTGTAGTCAACTTTTTCTCATTTCATTTTTTTTTTTTTTGTAATGTTGATAATAAAATTGAATTTTATGGTTGAAAAAAGGTAAATGAAAAAAGTTGGAAAATTTTATAAATCCCATGAACTTGCAGAAATTGGTGAGATTATCTATCGTTTTACAGGAGAATGGAACTTTTTAATCACGTAATAATCGCATGAATTAACTTGTCGAGTTTTAATTAATATTTTATGTTCAAAATGCACACACTCTAGTGTCTAAAATCCAATTGTACAATGAAAGTGTGTGTGTGTTTTTATCAAGTATATATTCAGCAAATAATCATTTCCAATTTTCGCAATTCAACTAAATTAAATATTTACATAAAAGTAGTTAAGAGCATTATTTGCTTCGGGATAGAAACTTTTGTTTTTTTGTAATTTTTAAAAGCCAAACATTAAATATTTATGTGATTTAACATTGTTTTTTTATTTTCTCAAACAATATTAATTATTCAATTGTAATTAATGACAAATTTTTATTTTATAACTTATGCTTTACTAATTTACTATGTTTTTATTTTTATTATTATTATTATTTGTTTTATTATTCAGATTTTTATTTTATTTTCTTTATTTTTATCCTATTTTTTAATTTTAACATTGGTTGTATTTTTACAATAAATTTTATTTATTATTATTTATTTGCAGTAAATAAATTCTCACAGTATTTTGAATAGTTTTTTATTTTTATAACCGAGTATTTGAAAATAATTCTGTTATGTGTTACGTCCGTAAACGCAACATTCGTATAAATTAAATTAATTGAACATTTTTGAGTCTAGACTTGCGTCCACTAACTCAGGAACGATTCAAATTGATAATTGTTTTAATGAATTTTCATTTTATAAGGAATAAAAGAATCATTAACCAGATTAACTAATTAATGTTCTTAGGCAAAAAAAATAAAAATAATATTGTTAAATACAAAAAATATTGCAAATAGAATTTGGAAGATATATTAACCGAATAAACCAATTAATATTCATTGAGAGAATTGACAAGAAATAGATTTTAGAAAAAGTTAGATAGCAACATAATTTTTAAAGACTTACTTTTATTAATAAATCAAAATTGTAGAAATTACAATATTTGGAACGGCAACGACTGGAACTTGATGAAAAGACTGGATCTTGGCTTCCTTCTTTACGAGTGTGGATTGAACTTTTTATTCTTTTATTAAAATTTAATAATTATTTTCACGAAATAATAAAAACTTAAAGTCTCTTTTTTTTAAAAGAAAGTTTCACAAACTAAAAACTCGCGTTATTTTGAATTTAGAACTTTTTTAGAATTTTAATCGCGAACTGAGAACTTAAATGTTTGAATTTTGAAGTAGAGAAGTCTTGTAGAATTGAACTGAACTATTTTAGCAAGGATCATATTTTTATACCCTTGTCCCTTCCTAATTTTGGAGTTAGGGTTGGTTCAGAAAATATATTGTCTCAGGGTGGAGGAAAAGAGGTTGGAAAACTCTAATGATTGGATCCGTGAAAAGGAAAATGGCGAAAAACTCATTAGGTCAAGGACGGTATTGGGTCCTTCAGGCCCAGCCTTGTGAAAATAGGAGTTGCGTAGGCGTAGTTTAAAACAGGGGTGTTTTCATGTGGAAGGGGCTTAAAAGTGTTTACCGTTTTTAATAGATGGAGCCAAAATTCACCTTTTCAACAAGTTCCTGTAAATTTACATAATTTATGTAAATTAATGAATTAACAATATTAAGATTATTAAAGAAAATTGTTAACAATAATTTTAAACAATAATATCTAATTAATAATAATAAATTTATGATATAAAGAATTTTATATACTGAAATAATTATTTTATAAACAATATAACTTAAATAATTAAAAATAACTTGAATATCATTAAAAAATATTAGTAATTGTTATTAAAACTTAATATTAATTATTAAAGTATAGAAATTTCCTTATAATTATTAAAAGTTTGGAAAATAGTTAAAAATAAATGAATTAATTATTAACATTAATTAATATTAAATAAGAATTATTTAAATATTTATGAAAGTAATTATAAACAATAATTTTTGTTTATTCTTGAAAGAATTGAGGTTATGTTTGTTATAATTGTTATTTTTATGAATAATTCTTATTTATTATTTATAGGTTATCTCACTCATTCTTATATTTTATACTTTAACTAATTTTAACATTAAATTACATTAATAATAAAAAGATGTCGAATTTTAAACAATAATTATAAAATGTGTACAATAATAATAATTGAGATTTTTGGAATTTTACGCAATGAACAGGCACACTTTATTTGCTAATTTATCTAGGACTATTTGAATGTGAGAGTGCATCGGCGTCAGAGGGATTAAGATCATTACGTAAGATTACGAATATGTGTATACTTGTTTGTGGAAGGTATCGGAGGGACAACCTTAAGTGCAGTTTTCTTTCATTCATCTTTATAATTTACAACTATTGATTTTTGTGCTTTAGAATTTGAAAATATTTTCAATCTTTTGAAAAATAAGTAAATACACTTAAAGCAATCGTTCCGCTATCTTTTGTTAATTCTAGATTATTTTTCGTATACAATTTATTTAGGGTTGGCAAGAAGACGCAACAAAATTCGAAACTAACCTTATTTATTTAAGAAATATTTCCTTAAATTACTATCGGTATTTGTGGGGGACGTCACATATGCTTGTAATTAAAATATTTATCCACGAATTAAAATAAATTGATCATTTTTAATAATTAAATTTATTTGAAAATTGCGGAACTAATGATGAAAATTGGTTGAAATAACTTCTGCCTTCGCGTTAGTTTAATTTCATTGCCCTTTTTCATTACAGAATAAAATAAAATTTAATAAATTCAATATTATATTTTGTTCCTTAGTGTGTTAAAATTGATTTTCTGCTTATTTAACAAATAAACGTTAATTATTTTTGTAATAAACATTATATCATTAAATGAACATGACATATCGTTGGAAATTAAATTTTATTCATTGAAATTTAAAGTTAATTAAAATTATAATTTTTAATCGCAAATTTCGTTCATTTTAATTAACATTTTCCAGTGTTGTAATTTTGTTAATGTGTATTTTATTTATTTGTCAAATGAAACGTAAACATTGAAAATTTTATTGAAAGTAAATAAAATAATTTTTATTTATGTATTTTATTTATTTTTTATTTATTTTTCTTTATTTATTCAATTTTTATAAGCACGAGTTATACTACATATTTTTTTTAAAACTACGATTATTACTATGTACTGTTCCTTTGAGGGCTTGTTAGCTTTTGGAACTTATTTTTTTCTAAATAAATAAATAAATAAATAAATTTTTAAAACTATTTTATTTATTTTTTAAGATAATTAAAATAACAAAATAAATGCAGACAAATGAAATAGAAAAATTAAAAATGTTATTGAAAATAAACAATATACTTTCGATAGAAAAAAATTCATTCTCTACAATTCACCACTAGTTTTGAAAACTCCTGCAATTTAAAATACTTTCGAACTTTATTTTTTTTTTTTTGCAAATTTTTCTAATAGAAAAAAAAGTGTAAGGGGAAAAAAATTAGCATTCCTTGTGCGTATATATTTTCTATTTATAACTCAAAGCTTCCACAAATCTGTGTAGAAAACCCAGGAGAATCTCAACAAAATTCAATAACCTGAAATTCCGGAATCCTGCATCCACTCCGGAAACTTCATGTGAGTGTGCTGCTTCGAGAATTAATTAAATCAGTAATCGAATATGTGCAGGATGCGCTTTCTCATATAAGGAAACTGGGAACTTGAAGAAGAAGAAAAAAAATAATAATAATAATAAAATACGAGGAGACAAATATAAACAAAATGCTTTGAAAGAATACAAAATAGAAAAGAAGGACAACAGAAAAAAAGACGAAAAATAGAAACAAAACAAATTAAAAATACAAAATAGAAAGAAACACAAAATAAAAAAAAAGACAAAATATTAAAAACAACCAAATTAAAAATACTGAAGAAGAAAAAATACCAAATAAAAAATACCAAAAAAGAAAAGATACTAAAGAAGAAAAATACCAAAGAAGAAAAAATACCAAAGAAGAAAAAATACCAAAGAAGAGAAAATACCAAATTGAAAATTACAAAATAAAAAGAACACAAAATAATTAAAATACAAATTAAAAAAAAAATACAAAAACAATGTGCTAAGTATTTAAAATAAGTTACAGAAAAAGGAATAAATATATTTGAAAATCAATTTCGAAAACTATTCGAAATATGTCGTTTAAACGAAAAAAGATACTTTGCCCTCGTGTGGACTATGTGAAGGATAAAGTGCATGAAGACTGAATTTACTGTATATATAAATAGGTGAATGTATATTTATATATGGTATAGAGAAAAATAATTTTTTCGCCATGTAAGAAGAAAAAGGAGAGTCAGACAGCACGTCAAGAGGACTTTTGGCATTGGAAAATTTGTTCAAGGGGGGTGTGAAAAGCTCGGCAGTAAATGTGAAAAGAAAAATAATAGAAGGGGCATTAATTCACAATGGGTTGCAAGCTTAGTAAATTGGCGTCCTCGACAACTCAGAATCAAACTGGCCGCGATAGTCCGCCACCGCCAGCAGCCACGGATCCGCGACTTCCCCTTTCCGCGAGGCAGAAGTACACAATTATTGCGAGTTGGAAAGCTGTTGCCCGATCTATGGAAACAACTGGCGTCTATATGTTCATTAAGTACGTAATTCAGAGCTTTTTATTTTACTAATAATAATAATAATAATAATAATAAGAAAACAAGATTTCCGTAATTTTTTTTTATTACCTACCAAAATTAGTACGTAATAAATAAAATAAAAAATAATAATAAATTAATAAATTAATAATAAATAAATAAAATTAGTAGGTACTAATTATTAGTACCAAAATTAAATATATTAATCTCCGTATTGTTTGACAAATCGAAAATAAGGTATTTTTTCCTGATTTATAATAAAATAATATTAGAAATTATTATGCAATTTATTCTTTTTTTTATTTATAAAAAAATAATAGAAAATTGCTAATTGTTAAAAAATTTTTATTAAGAAGTAGAAAATATACGCATAATTTTTAATTCTCAATAACAATATTGTTTATAAACTCATTTTTTTTCTATTAGAATGAAAAACATTATATATTCCCGTTTCTTAATATTTTTTGTAGAAAATTTTCAATTTTCATAAGGAAATAATTTGCATCAATTCTATTTCTTAATTTCAATTGATTCAATAAAATTCAATTTTTTAAAAATAAAGGAAAAAAGAAAAGTTCGTAAATTCTATTTGTCAATTACAAATTTTAATTGAAAATAAAAATTGTTGAATTTTTAGAAAGTATAGGAAAAAATTTATAACTCAAAAAATGTTCTGTTACATTTATTTATAAATTTCTTTAATTGCAAAATTATTTTCTTATTCAATTATTATCTAAAATTTTAACTAAAATTCATGTTTAAATTAATTTTTATTAGAAAATTCTATGAGAATTCAATTATTTAAATAGAAAAGTAAATTATATAATTGAATGTTTCTTAAAATTTAATACTTATAAAGAATTTCATTACCAAATTTTTAAATGTTTATTAATTCTATTTGCCAGTTACAAATTTGAATTAAAATGTAATTGGAAATTTTTTAATTTTTAGAAAATAAAGAAAATAATTTTACTCAAAAAAATTATCTGTTAAATTTATTGACGAATGTCTTTAATTGCAAAATTATTCGAAAACAATAATTTCTTTTTTAAATATTTAATTATTATTATCAAAAATTTAAACTAAAATTCATTTTCAAAGCAATTTTTATTAGAAAATTATACAAGAATTCAATTATTTAAATATAAAAATAAATTATTTATTGAATAATTGAATGTTTCTTAGAATTTAATTCTTATAAAGAATTTTATTAACAAATTTTTAAATAACTGAATTCTTTTGACGAATTTTAATCAAATTTTTTAGAATACTTACATTTTTCAAGGAATTCGATTAAAATTGTATTAAAAATAATTGAAATTCTCCAATGAGTTTTATTATTTCTGAAAATAATTGAATTATTGGGAAGAAACTTATAAAAAATTTGTAAATATTTGAATTTCTGTGAAATTTTTATTATTTATGAAAATAATTAAATGTTTGCGTACAATTTTATAAAAATTGTTTTTAAATAATTGAATTCTTTTGGATAATTTTAATAAAATAGTAGATATTGAAAATCATTGAAATTAGGATAATTTTTGAGAACAATTGAATTTTTGACAAGAATTTTATTAAAATCTTTGAAAATAATTGATTTTTAAAGAAGAATTTTTTTATTTAGAAAGATAATAATTGGGAATTTGTCGAGATTTTTTGTAAATTTTGAACATATTGAATTTTGTGATAAGAATTTTATTACTTTTGAAAATAATTGAATTTCTGCAACAATTTGTAACTTCTTCAAAATTCAATTATTTTAGTGTTTTTAACTAAATTTTTTCGATAAATTCATTATTTTTAATAATTAATTAAATATATATTGACAAATTTAACTAATTTTAGAAGATTTTGAATTATTAAAATTTTTCAAAAATCTTAGTTCATTAAAATTTCTAATTCAATTCATTCAACATTGAAATTTAATAAAAATTTTAAATTGAAACCGTTTGAAGTTCATTTATTTATAAAAATAGTAAACGCAACTCTTTTAAAGTTGAATTAATTTTATAATATTTAGGTAAAATTTTTCATTAAATAGTTTATTTATTTTATGATAGTTGTTCAAGATTCAAATTATTTTAAAAAAAAATTTTGTCAGAAATTAAAAAAATTAAAGGTTTTGTATTAAAATTCGTGGTAATTTTATAGTTTATGTGTCAAACAAAAAAGACACAAAAATCCAGAATTTTCTCATGAATTATAAAAATTAAATTTTTTTCGATACTTTTAATCAAAATTCCTAACTTTTCCCTGAATTCCCTATGTCAGAATACATGATTATTATAATTATAATAATATTAAAACTTTATATTCCAGTTCATATTTTATTTTTATAGAAAAAAAATTTTTTTTTAAATTAAAAATTTTTACGTTCTATTATTTTTAAAATTGCTAATTTTATTTAAAAAAGTGAGTAAGCAGTCATGCGCTAACCAATTGTTGCTACTAATACAAATATAGTACCAATAAAGTGCTAGAATAGTACTAACTAAATTTAGAATTTATTTAAAATTCTAATAATTTAGTAGGAATATAAATTTCAGTAGTAAACATTATGAATAGTCAGACGTAACTATTGAAACTCCTTTAAATTATTAGTGGCTTAAAAAAATAAATAAAATAAAATAAAAACTAAATAAAATTGAAATGAGACGAAGTGTTCTAAAATAAATTATTCATTTCATGAATCAGTAGTAAAAAGTGGTTTAAGTCAGACATTAGTAGTCAAAGTCTTTTGTAATGAGACGTACATTAAAAAAATAATGTTATTCTTTTTATTTTTGCGATAAATACTTTTCCGACGTTAACTTCAGGAATCTAAAAAATTTAGTTAAACTTCTGACATTTTAATTATTTATAGTCATAAAAACTTTTATTAACATTTATTTACAATTTTTTTTAAATTATTATACTAGTAGTAAAAACCAGTTCATGTCAGACGAAGTTTTTAAAAAAGCAATTCTCCTGTTTCAAGAATTAATAGTAAAAAGTGGTTTAATGTCAGATACAAATTATCCTCAGTAGTAAAATTCGTTTGAAGTCAGACAAAAACGATTTTTAATAATCAGTAGTTAATACAATGAATGGTCAGACGAAACTTTTCAAAATCTTTAAAATTATTGTACCAATAGTAAAGGGAATTTAAAATTTTTTTTTTTTTTTACAATCAGTAGAAAAGTCAGTCAGACGTTGTAATTATTTTTTTTAGTGAAATTTCAAGATTTCTTCTAGAAATTATTATACTAGTAGTAAAAAAGTTTTTAGTCTGCAGAAGTTTATTTTTTAATTAATTCCTCCACTTAAAAAATCAGTAGTAAAAATTACTTTAAGTCTGACATGAATAATCCTGATAATCGTAACAATATAGTATCAAAATATAATGTTTAATAATAATTAGTACATTAGTGATTGAAGACTTTTATAACCAGACGTGTTTTTTCTAAACTAGTAAAAAGAATTGTTCAATATTTTTTTTAACCATTGCACTAGTAGTAAAAAATATTTCTAGTCATAAGTAGTTTTTTAAAATAGATTCCTTCACTTATTGAATCAGTAGTAAAAACGGTTTGAGTCAGACATGAATTATTTTATTTGTCAAATCAGTAGGAAAGATTGGTTAAAAATCGATGTTTAAATTATTCAATAATAAAATTTTTAACCAAAAAATTTACTAAGCTAAAATATTTACCAATTTTTGAAAGTTATTATAATAGTAGTAAAACATAGCTTTAGACAGACGAAATTTTTTTCATAAATAATTCTACTATAAAAATAAAATAAATAAAACCTTCTAAAAATAAATAAATAAATAAATAAATAAATAAATAAATAAATAAATAAATAAATAAATAAATAAATAAATAAATAAATAAATAAATAAATAAATAAATAAATAAATAAATAAATAAATAAATAAATAAATAAATAAATAAATAAATAAATAAATAAATAAATAAATAAATAAATAAATAAATAAATAAATAAATAAATAAATAAATAAATAAATAAATAAATAAATAATTAAATAAATAATTAAATAAATAATTAAATAAATAAATAAATAAATAAATAAATAAATAATTAATTAATTAAATAATTAAATAATTAATTAAATAATTAATTAATAATAAATAAATAAATAAATAAATAAATAAATAAATAAATAAATAAATAAATAAATAAATAAATAAATAATTAAATAAATAAATAAATAAATAAATAAATAAATAAATAAATAAATAAATAAATAAATAAATAAATAAATAAATAAATAAATAATTAAATAATTAATTAAATAAATAAATAAATAAATAAATAAATAAATAAATAAATAAATAAATAAATAAATAAATAAATAAATAAATAAATAAATAAATAAATAATTAAATAATTAAATAATTAATTAATTAATTAATTAAATAATTAATTAAATAATTAATTAATAATAAATAAATAAATAAATAAATAAATAAATAAATAAATAAATAAATAAATAAATAAATAAATAAATAAATAAATAAATAAATAAATAAATAAATAAATAAATAAATAAATAAATAAATAAATAAATAAATAAATAAATAAATAAATAAATAAATAAATAAATAAATAAATAAATAAATAAATAAATAAATAAATAAATAAATAAATAAATAAATAAATAAATAAATAAATAAATAAATAAATAAATAAATAAATAAATAAATAAATAAATAAATAAATAAATAAATAAATAAATAAATAAATAAATAAATAAATAAATAAATAAATAAATAAATAAATAAATAAATAAATAAATAAATAAATAAATAAATAAATAAATAAATAAATAAATAAATAAATAAATAAATAAATAAATAAATAAATAAATAAATAAATAAATAAATAAATAAATAAATAAATAAATAAATAAATAAATAAATAAATAAATAAATAAATAAATAAATAAATAAATAAATAAATAAATAATTAAATAATTAAATAATTAATTAATTAATTAATTAATTAATTAATTAATTATTTTACCATGCTTCAAAGCAAGAAGTTTTCTTTTTGATTCTGAATTTACTAAAATTGGTTTAATTTTTGAATTCTAAATTAGTTGAATAATCTCCTGTGATTTTCGTGTTTGAGTAAAAAAGGTACATTTTCGCCAGGCAGAATGATTTAGAGCCTTGAAAGTTTCTTGCCAGTAGTGCAAAACTAAGTTCAGTCGGTCGTTATTTCGAAACTTTTGAAAAAAAATTATATGAGTAGTAAAATATATTTTCAGTCACACGAAGTTTTTCATAAAAAACATAATTTATTGAAATTTTAAAAAGATACCAAAGTTTAAAAATTTCATAGGCAAGAAATCACACATTTTTGTCCTTTTTTGGATCTAGTGTGATAACTTTTTTGGTTTTTGTTCTACAGAAAAGTGTCTAAAGGAAAAGTTGTTTGTTTTGGCCTAAAATTTCAGGACAAAAAAGAGAAAAACATAATTTATTAAAATTAAAAAAGATACCAAAGTTTAAAAAATTCATAGGCAAGAAATCACACATTATTGTCCTTTTTTGGATTTAGTGTGATAACTTTTTTGATTTTTGTTCTACTGAAAAGTGTCTAAAGAAAAAGTTGTTTGTTTTTGACCAAAATTTAAGGACAAAAAGAGAAAAATTCTTTAATATTATTTTTCTCAAATTTCATTTTCCAATGTGTAACAGTATTAACGTTTTTAAGAAATTAAATAATAGTAATAAACACAATTTTTATTCAGTAAAAGTTTCAGTTAATAAATTTTTTAAAAAGAATTTTCATTTTCCTGAAAAAACTAACAACAATATTTATTAACAATAATAATTAATAATAAAAAAATAATTTATATTAAAACTTACCTACTATTTAAATATCAATCAGATATCCAAATTACTACAGATATCTAAATAGGATTAGAAATCGACTGTTTACAGAAAATTTAACGAAAAAAAATATTAAATTGACAAATTACAATTTTTAATAGACATTTAAGTGTTAGAAAAAATAAGATAAGAGCAATGAAAAAAAATTTCAAACATAAATAATGCAACACTTTTTGAACAAGTGCAACACCACAGTTTTGCCTAACCCGTAAGGCAAAATAATAAATTATCAAATTTATGAACTGAATTCGAAAATTTAAATTGGCGAATCTAAAATGTCGGGATAATTTTTCAAATTCAATAATTCAATTTATATAAATTTAACTGATTATTGTTACCCGGGGTTTTATTAGGAAGCTGAATGTGAATACGAGGTCATAATTTAGAAATTTAAAATGGCGGATTCATTATTGCGGATTTTCATTATGTTAGGAAAAGTCATAAAAACTGATTGAAACATATATTAATTTTTTCATGAATAATAAGTCCTAAAAAGGATTTATTGAAAATTATTAATTACAATTTATTAATTACATTATTTAATTTTTTTTGTTTCATTTCATTTCATTATTTTTTGTTTCATTAAACTTAAATATATAAATTAATAATTTTCAAAAAATTATAGTGCTATACAACATATATTACCTAGAAATAAAAAAATTAACAGTACATTAGAATCCGAGCGAGCGCGGAATTCATCGCTATTTATTATTAATCAGACGTTACTTTCCGAAATTCGTGGATATTTTTTACAAGTAGTAGAATACATTTCTAGTCAGACAGTTTTTTCTAATTTCAATTATTTTACTCGTTTTATTTTTACTTTTTCACTTTAAAAAATTTATAAAGACAGAGGTAGTAGTTAATTAGTCAGCGATCGAAGACAGTTAACGTGAGACATAAATTATCTTAAATAATTTTAGTTGTGAGTAGTAAACTTTCCTAATAGTCAGACGTAATTTTAAAGTTCTACAAATAATCACGCATATACTTCCTAAATTCTCTGTAATTTTAGAATTAGTGATAAACGTCAGTTTCTGCCAGACAGAGTTTCTCTATATTTCTCTAATTGTTATTTCATTAAGGGAACACAATTTCAGCAAAATTCGTTCCAATTATAGATATTAAATTTCCCTGTAAAGTTTTTTATTATTTTATTTTGTCATTTGTTTCTGTAATTATTCTTTGTAATTTTTTTTTCTCAATTTCTTCAATTCTTTTTGTAACTCTTTTCTTCTTATATTCAACTTTTAGAAAGTTGACCCATCAAAGTCAACAAAAAAAATATTATTTCAAAAGAAAGCGATTTAATTTCCATCTATTGTGTGAAATGTTTATTTCAAAAAAAAAGTTTTTCTTTTACATACACATTTTGAATAAATATTTAAATTTTATTTTTTTTCAAAATACTCTGTATATATTTTGACTCTAGAGTATATTTGCCCATAATGAAAACAAATTAGAATTCTAGAGTTGCAGAAGCTTTATTCGATGGAAATTACTTCACTTGTTGCAATGAAAAGGGGCACAGTAATTGATTAGTTGTGTTCATTTAACTTTCTAAATACAAAGTTTGTTTCAAAACTTTCTCTATATAAGAGACATCGACAAACGTGCAGTTTAGTCCTTATACTTATCACTTTAAAGAAAAAAAGAAACTTTTATTGTTGAACTTCTTTTTCATTATATAATTCAATTCAATAATGATTTCACTAAAACTAAATTTTATGCCAAGTACAATTTAAATTTATTAAAATTTTTTTTTCTAATTTCTCTACACTCTAATACTGAATTTAGTTGAAAATAACTAATTTTTAGTAAGATCTTGTAGGATTTCTTGATTTAGCTATTAGTAAAAAATAACTAATCAATAGTAGAAAGCAACTAATTATTCATAAAAAATAACTAATTATTAGTAGAAAATAACTAATTATTACAGGGTTGATACAGGTCAGGGAAATCTGGAAAAAATCAGGGATTAAAAGTACTGGAAAGAATTTAATTTGTAGAATTCATAAGAAAACTTTGAATATTTTGTGTCTTTTTTCTTTTTTGTTTGCCTTATAAACTATGAAACTATTACGAATTTTAATGCAAAACCATCAAAATTTTTTTCTAATTCTGACCAGAATGAATTTTTTAATATTATTTAATTATTTGAAAAGTTTTGTTGCAATTATCTTGATAAATAACAAAATTCTTTACAAAAATTCAATTATTTTTAGGAATTTAAAAAAAATTATTTACAAAATTCGATTATTTTCATAAATAATAATATTCATGACAAGAATTCAATTATTTTTATAAACAGTAAATTTGTTTGCAAAAAATCAATTATTTTTAAAAAATTTTAACGAATATCTCGCCAAGAATTCAATTATCCTTATAAAAAGCAAAATTTTTCGCCAGGAATTCAATTACACAGGCACACAAAAAAAAAAAAGTGTCGTGGCCGAGACACTACAGTAGTATATTCCCATGTATTTTTGGCCGCTGAATCCGAATCTGAAGTCCGAATGCTCAAATTGGTTCTTTTTTTTGAGTTATACTCAAAAAACGACTCAAAACACGAATTTGAACCAAAAAAATTAAAAATTTTTTTTGTGACATGACAATAGCATATTTCCATGTATTTTTTCCCGCTGAATCCGGATTCGAAGTCAGAATTGACAGATGTGCTCAAAATTATGAGCTAAACTCAAAAATCGACTCAAAAAACCGAATTAAAATGACGAAAATGAAAAATTTTTTCTGTGACATTGCAAAAGTATATTCCTATGTATTTTTGCATGCTGAATCCGAATTCGAAGTCAAAATTGACAGATTTGCTCAAAATTTTGAGATAAACTCAAAAAACCACTCAAAAAAAGACTCAAAAAACCGAATTAAGATGAAAAAAATTTTTTATGACACTACACTACTATATTCCCATGTACTTTTTCCCGCTGAATCCGAATTCGCAGTCAGAATTGACAGATTTGCTCAAAATTTTGAGATAAGCTCAAAGAACTGATAAAAAAAGCGATTTAAAATAAAGAAATGGAAATTTTTTGCTATGACACTACATTACAGTATTTCCATATATTTTTACACTCGGATCTCGCATTTGAAGTCAGAATTATTCTAATGGCTCAAAATTTTGAGACACACAAGAAAATCTGTTAAGTTACAAAAATGAAAGTCAAGAAACTCTACTTTTCTTGCTAGTACACTACATTAGTATATTCTCATGTTTTTACATCTGCTTCTAAATTCAAAGTTAAAATTATTAAATTGGCTCAAAATTTTAAGTTAAATCCAAAAATGCTCAAAATTTAATTTAATGCAAAAGAGTTCATTTTTTTGGTATTCGGTAAATAAAATAAATAAATTTTATATACGCTGAATACAAATTCGAAGTTAGAATTATCAGAATGACATAAAATTTTTTAGAACTCAAACCCTGGTTACAGGTACAAGCATGCATGTTTTTGAGCACTTTTAATGAAATCCAAAATTTTGAGCCACTTTGAAAATTCTGACTTTGGAATCACAGTGAAAAAATACATGGAAATACACTAGTGTAGTGTCATAGCAAAAAATTTCCTTTAATCATATTAAATTACATTTTTATCAGTTTTTTGAGTATATCTCAAAATTTTAGGCAAATCAGTCAGAAATCTGTCAATTCTGACTTTAAATGCGAGATCCGATATGGAAATACTGTAATGTAGTGTCATAGCAAAAAATTTCCATTTCTGACTGCGAATTCGGATTCAGCGGGAAAAAGTACATGGGAATATAGTAGTGTAGTGTCATAAAAAATTTTTTTCATCTTAATTCGGTTTTTTGAGTCTTTTTTTGAGTGGTTTTTTGAGTTTATCTCAAAATTTTGAGCAAATCTGTCAATTTTGACTTCGAATTCGGATTCAGCATGCAAAAATACATAGGAATATACTTTTGCAATGTCACAGAAAAAATTTTTCATTTTCGTCATTTTAATTCGGTTTTTTGAGTCGATTTTTGAGTTTAGCTCATAATTTTGAGCACATCTGTCAATTCTGACTTCGAATCCGGATTCAGCGGGAAAAAATACATGGAAATATGCTATTGTCATGTCACAAAAAAAATTTTTAATTTTTTTGGTTCAAATTCGTGTTTTGAGTCGTTTTTTGAGTATAACTCAAAAAAAAGAACCAATTTGAGCATTCGGACTTCAGATTCGGATTCAGCGGCCAAAAATACATGGGAATATACTACTGTAGTGTCTCGGCCACGACACTTTTTTTTTTTTGTGTGCCTGTGTTATTTTCAAAAATTTAAATAAAATTCTTTGCAAAATTTCAATTATTTTCAAAAGCTTTTTCTCAATTCAATGATTTTCAATATTTACTATTTTCATAAAATTTATCAAATAATTGAATTATTAAAAATTTTTTTTTATATAATTCTACATAAGCATTTAATTATTTTCATAAATGATAAAATTTTATTTAGGAATTCAAAATCAATTCAAATTTAAGAAACATTTCATTATTCAGTAAAATAATAAAATTCGTTGCAATGATTTAATTATTTTCATAAATAATAAAATTCTTCTAAAGAATTAAATTATTGTAAAAAATCTTAATAACATTTTTAAAAAATTCAATTCTTGTCATAAATAATAAAATTCTTCGCAGTAATTTAATTATTTTCAATACAATTTTAAGAACATTTTCGAAAGAATTCAATTATTTTCATAAATTTTTAATAAATTTTAAAATAATTCAATTTCTGCAAAGAATTATATTTTTTTTTTGGAAAATAATTGAATTCTTTCGAAAATGTTATTAAAATCATATTGAAAATAATTAAATTCCTTTAAAAAACTTTACTTTTAAGAATTGAATTTTTGATCAATTTTAAATAAATTCCTCGAAAAATGCAATTATTCTTAAAAATTTTATTAAAACTTGACGAAAGAATTCAAATTTATGAAAAATTCATTTATTTAATAAAATAATAAAATTCGTTGCAATAATTTAATTATTTTCATAAATAACTTTTCATTCGTCACAGGAAATTAATTATTTTTAAAAATTGTTAAGTAATTCTGCAAAGGAATTCAATTATTTTGATATACAACAAAGTTTTCCACATAAAATCAATTATTTTAAGGAATTTTAATAAAATTCTTTTCCAAAATTCAATTATTTCGATAAATATCAAAATTCATTATAAGAATTCAATTATTTTGAAAACTAATAAAATTATTTCCGAAAATTAAATTATTTTCAAATTTTTTTTTAAATTCCCGTTAAGAATTAAATTAATTTTTTAAATAAATAGATAGCGAAAATCTTCTCAAGAATTAAATTATTGTCAGAAATTTTAATAATATTCTTGGCAAAATTTCAATTATTTAAGCGAAATTTAATCAAAATTCTTCGTATGAATTCAATTATTTTCATAAATTATTATTTAAATTCTTCTCAGGAATTCAATTATTTAAAAAAATTTTAATAAAATTCTTCAAAAAGTTTTTAATTATTTTCAAAAATTGTTATAAAATTCTTTAATATGATAAATTTTAGTAAAATTTTAATTAAATTCCTTAAAAGAAATTAATTATTTTCAAAAGTTGTTAATAAAATTCTTTGTAAAAATTAAATTCTAAGAAACATTCAATTATTGAATAAATTATTTATTTTTGTATTTAAATATTTGAATTCTCGTAGAATTTTCTAATAAAAATTGATTTAAAAATTAATAATTTCAGTTAAAATTTTAGATAATTATTATTAAATATTAAAACCATTAGGAGGGAATATTTAGAAATAATTGAATTTCAAAAGATTTGAATTTACAATTTTTTAAAATCTTAACTCCTATAGAAAAATAACAATTAATAAATATTTATTTAAAAAAAAAGTTGTTGATGTTTTCGAATAATTTTACAATAAAAGAAATTCGTAAATAAATTGTATTAGAACATTTATCGCAGCATCTAATCATTTTAAGAGTGAATCAGAATATTCTTTTCTGGTCAGGGAAAAAGTGAAAATTAATTTTGTCTGTAAATCAGGGAAAAACGAAATTAAATTTTTGTGGCAACCCTGTATATTAGTAAAAAAATAACTAACCAAGAAAATAGTTAAATTTGACTTTCAGTAAAATATTTTAAAAATACGAATAAAATACACCATTTATTAGATAGAGAATACTTTTTTTTAATTATTTAAGCTCTCATCAATTCCTAATGTCCCAGCCAGTAAATATGATATCATAATGTATCGCATGAATATTGTATGACTCTTACTTTTCGAGTAGTGTAAACTTGACTTGACACGATTCAACAAAAGAAAGAAAAAACAGTAAATGTATTAGATAATAAATTTTTACCCTCGATTCACTAAAAAATATTCTCATTTTTCTTTCACTCATATACCAGTGTTTCAGTGATATTTTCTTGAAATAGAACCCCCTGTTCATTTTACCAAGTTGCGTCGATAAAAAAAAAATGCTTCGAAATCGATACTTCTCTTTAATATATACACGTATATACATGTACAATATACGAAACATCAGACATGGTTGAATGACGTACTTTTATTAACGAAAAGAACAAATATTTGTTCAAGAGTAAACACGTCTAATTGATACAAATCGAATACATTTAATTTAGGCAAACGTTACGAAGTAAATAGAATTAAAAAAATTATTTCCCTTTTCATTTCGTTACAAGTTGTGAGAGAAAATATTTTATCTTCTTAATTAAAATCGAGTTCAAGTATAAAAAGAAATGCATGTCGGGTTAATGAGGACGTTTTTTTTATTGCTGAAAAAAGAAATGGAAGACAGTTTTAGTTGGATGGAAGTTTAATAAATTCTTCAAATTCAAATTTGTATACATTAGAAAGAGCTTTTTGATCAGAGGAAAACTTAGGGAATATATTTTAAAAGTTTCTAATTAATTTTGAAGTAAATAAGTAGAAAAAAACATTTTTGACCAGACCGTCTTTTTTAATTTTTGAATTCAGTTTTATTTAGTACTATTCATTTTGTGTTAGAATTACAAATAGTTAAGTTTACTTTTATTTTTTCGTTTTTAAGTTTTCTACTCGTAATTGTTATTTCAGTAGTTAAAGGCGTTTATAGTTAGACGTAACTTTACTGAATTCCTTCTAATTGTTATTTTCGTAATAAAAAGTATTAATAGTCGCAGAGGAAACATTTGAAAATCTGGAAATTTTAAACTTTGCTAGTTAAAATAAACCTTTAGGCAGGCACAGATTTTTTTTTAATAACTGAATTTTTATGAATCAGTGATAAAACATATTTTCCGTCAGACAAAATATATCCAGGCTTTTCAATTTTTCTAAATTTTCTTATATTAATGGAATTTCAGTAGTAACGTAAATTTATAGTCAGACGTAATTTGTGAAATGATATAAATTTAAAATTTTAGCTGTGGAAAAAATTTATAGTCAAAAGAAACTAAAAGAAATTTCAATTTAAAACATCAGTAGTAAAGTAAAATTTTAGTCAGACGTAGCTTTTCTAAATTTTCTTGTAATAATTGAATTTCAGTAGTAAAATTAATTTAAAGTCAGACGTAATTTAAAAGAAAGAGTTTCGTCGTTATTTTAAGTAGTAAAAATATAATTGTAGTAAAGAAATAAATGGAAGTAGTAAACATCAATTTTGGTCAGACGTTGCTTTTCTAAATGATTGTTTTATTTTTTTCTTTCAGTAGTGCAAGTCATTTTTAGTCAGACTTGATATTTATCTCCGATTGAAATTTTAAAAATTGTATAAATAAATCCGAAACTATTCGTCTGATTAGAACTATACGCATTCCTTCTGCCAAACTTTGTAAGAATTTGAAAAAGTTTCGTCTGACTTAAACATGGCTTTTACTACTAACTACCAAAATTATAAAGAAAACTCAAACGAAATTCGCCTTTTATTCTAAATTACACTTTTCTTCCCTTTTTGTACGACTGAAATTGACTTGCACTACTTACACAAAAAATACATTGATCTCTTGATAATAATCTTAATTCGATAACAATATATATTTTTGCTAAATAAATATTTGATAAGAAACTATAATTCACGAGAAGATTGACACTTAATATAACTTTTGTGTTTTGTTAAAAAAAAATTGAATTTTCCCTCCTCCTCTATTTATACAATAAATATATAGAAAATTGTGGGCGAGTGTGATTAACTTACAATCTTAATATTTATTGTCAGGGTCATTGTTGACATCAGTTTCAGGCTTATATTCAGAGATCCAATAGACGATAGGAGAAAGCAAGTTCTCTCTATATACTATATTCCCTTAGAGTTAAACTTTATCCTACGGTCAATTTTATTTCCACACGCGAGGAATTCTTATCGTCCCAAGAGTCTGCTTCGATCATCTTTCAAATGTGGATATTTACGTCTGTATAGAATTATCAAAGGTCCCTTTATATACTTCTTCCTCTTCCTTTTTTTTTTTGATTTTTTTTTCATCCTCGAGAAAATCTTCTTATCTACTTGAAGAAAATTAACAATTTCGTTGAAATATTTCCGTTAAAGGGAACATATCTATTTATTTTACTCTTCTTATACAATGTCGAATTTATTTTCTTACTATTTTTGCTTTTACTTTTTTTTACTACTTTTTTGGAAAAAAATAAAAATACTGTAAAGGAAGTATTTTTTTATGCTTTTGAAAATTTTTTAATTCGTTTCACGTTTTCAATTTCATTTTATTTTGTTAGTTTAATAAATTATATTTTTATTATTATATTTGTTGTTATTTAAAGATTTTTTTCTTTTCTATTTCTTTACCCAGCTGAAAAAGTTCTATAGAAAATTCACTAGAATTATTCTATATGAATTCTAGTGAAAATTCTACAGAATTTCACTAGAATAATTCTATAGAATTTCTACAAGAATTCTACTAAATTTTAATGATTTTTAATTAGAAAGAATATAAATTTGGTGAAATAATTTTTTTAACATTATATTATTATATGGTTACTACAGGGCTCGAAGTAGGTCCGTAAATTTAATTCAAGTGCGTAAAAGTCAGTTTTTTTAAAAAGGTCCGTAATTTAATTAAAAAAGGACAAATAGTTCGTAAATTGTACTATAAAATTTGGAAAATTTTAGAGAAATTACAAGTGATTGCAAAATTCAATTATTTTGAAATCTAATAAAATTCTTAGCAGAAATTCAACTATTAAAAAATTTTTAAAAATGTCACGTCAAAATGTCAATTATCTTTATAAATAATAAAATTTTTCACCGAAATTCAATTATTTTCAAAAATTTTAATAAAATTATTGGAAAAATTTAAATTATTTTCAAAAATTTTCCTCAATTTAATGATGTTCAATATTTATTATTTTCATAAAATTATAAAAATTTCACAGAAATTTAATTATTTACAAATTTTTTAATTTATAAATTAAAAAAAAATTTTTTTTTTAATAATTGAATTTCTGTGAAAATTTTATTTAGTAAATACTAAATACTAAATAAAATTTTCACAGAAATTCAATTATTTACAAATTTTTTATAAATATCTTCGCAATAAAATTCAATTATTTTTATAAATAATAACATTTTTACAGGGATTCAATTATTTTTCTAAATAATAAAATTCTTTTTAGGAATTTAATTATTTTCATAAATAGTAAAACTCAAATATTTTTCAAGAATTAAAATATTATTAAAATATTTTTAATTAAATTTTAATCGAATTCCTTGATAAATGTAACAATTATAAAATTTTTTACTAAAATTCGACAAACGAATTCAATTATTTAAAAATTTGTTAATAAAATTCTTTATGAGAATTCAATTATAAGAAACATTTAAATATACAATAAATAATTTTTTGTATTTAAATAATTGAATTCTAATAGAATTTTATAATAAAAATTGATTTAAAAATGAATTTCAGTTAATAACAAATGAATTTAAAAATTCTCAAAAAAACTATTTCAAAAATTAATAAAAATAATGGATTTATAGAAAAATTATTGTTAACACTAAAGAAAATTTAATTTTGGAAAAGTTCCAAATTATTGCAGAAATTAAATTGTTTTCAATAGTAATAAAATCCTTCGCAGAAATTTAATTTTGTCAAAAAATAGTTAAATTTTTCTTAGGAATTAAATTATTTTTTATAAATAATAAAACCCAATGCAGAATTTAAATTATTTTTAATACAATTTTAATCGAATTTCTCGGAAAATGTAATTATTTATTAAATTTTTTTTTTTAAAATCGTTCAAAGAATTAAATTATTTAAAAATATGTTGGTAAAATTCTTTATGAGAATTTTGAATTTTAAGAAATATTCAATTATTTAATAAATTATTTAGTTTTGAATTTAAATAATTAAATTCTAGTAGAATTTTCTAATAAAAAAAAAAATTTTTTTAAAATTGATTTCAGTTAAAATTTTAGATAATAATTGAATATTAAATTTAAAATGGAGAAAATTATATTTAATATATTTTAACAGAATGTAGAGCGTGAATTTTTAGAAATAATTGAATTTTGAAATTAATTTTTTTGAAAAAGTGTAATTGAATTTTTTTCACATTATTTAAAGTTTTTATTTTCTAATATATTTGTAAAATTGAATATTGTAAATAAATGGATTTTGAAAATTGTCGATGAACTTTTTCGAAAATTAATTGATTTAAAGAAAAATTTTAGTGAAAAATTCTTAAAAATAATAATTGAATTGAAATGATAAAAATAATTTTGAAGAAGTACAATATTCTGATAATATAAATATAAAATATTGATTTTATCAATTTTCCATTTTTAATTATTATAAAACATGAAGAGATCGATTGCTCGGAGTCGAAGACTCGATTTCTCTATGTTTTATAGTTATGAACAAATTTAATTTATACTTTTAAGTAAAATATTTTTTTTTTGACTCATTATTTTAAATATAATTAATAGTAAAATAAATAAATTCTATATCGTGGAACCTTTTTTCTATTTATCAGATTGAAAAGAAAAGGGGAAAAATAAATTTTTTCCTTTATTCTCCAAGATAAAATTCTGTTGAAGAAATAAACATTTCACGATAAGAGACATTTTAACAGAGTCATTTCTAAAACTATTTTATTTAAAGCGAAGCTAATCTTGGAAATTCTCTTTACAGTGAAAACACTGTGAGAGAGAAATAGTTTTACCTTTAACTCCCAAGTTGTTGGCTGTAATGAAAAAATATAGACCATTATGCTCCGTTACGATTTGCCGCAACGATTTTCTTCGAGAAATTTTTGGTTCACCAGGGGAAAAATACTTGTCTACTTAATCCCTTCATCTTAATCCCTCAGAAAATTGCCCTCCTTCATGCAATTGAAAATTAATGAATCTCTTTTCTCAATTATATACTTCCGTACTAATTTCCAGTTTTTTTCCGTTTCATTAATTTTATTTACAAAACTACAAATATAAATAGAAATATAGTAGAAATAAATAATAAAATAAGGAAAATCAATAATTTTAATAATAAAATTTATAATTTTTATTTATTCAGGTTTATTGAAATTATGTTGAATTTTTAATAATAATAAAATAATATGATTATAATAATAATAATAATAATAATAATAATAATAATAATAATAATAATAATAATAAAAATAATAATGATGATAATAATTTTAAAAGCAAACTTTATCCTCAACTAAAACTTGACTAAAAATAAAAAAGTGTTTTCTTCAATAAATTTCCAATAAACATTTTTCAATAAGACTAACGTTTCTTTTTTTTTTAATCTCCTCAGTAAAAGCAAAGATAACATTACAAGTAATGTATAGAGAAGAGTTAAAGTATCGAGTTTAATCAAGATCCTAATAAGTGTTCGATATAAAGTTTTTCCCAATAAACCGGAAGTTCATCTAAACTTTTGATTGAAGAAAAATAAGTTTTTAAAAACAGTTATTTGTTATAGATTGCGATCTGTAAAGAAAAAGTACATTATTTTTTTAAAAAGTCATTAGACTTGATAAAAAAAGTGGACACATAAAAAAAATTTTATTAGTATACATTTGCTGGAAAAGCTCGTGGCATATAAAAGTTTGGTTTTACAACTTCATGTGTATTTACAAAGAGCGAGAGAGAGAGAGAGAGACTCGAGTTTTTAAAAAGCTTCAACGAAGAAAATTGAAAATTTTTGATTATGGAATAAAGTAAACAAAAGTAAAAAAGTTCTTTTAGAATTTTATTTATTTTTATTTTCGTTGTATTATTTTTCTAGAATTTTAATTTAATTAACTCGGACGTTAAAGACTGATGCAATATTTTTGATTTTTGTTTCTTATTAGTTTCATGTTTTTAGTATTATTTTTAACTTTTACAGTTTGTTATTAGGTTTAAAAATTATATTTTCAGTAGTAAATGACAGTTCAAGTCAGACGTATGTTTCAAATTCACTACATGTTTGCATCAGTAGTTAAACACGTTTTTAGTCAGACTTACCTTTCCTTGAATTTTCATTTAATTAGTATTTGAGTAGTAAAATAAATTTATAGTCAGACCCAATTTAAAATAAAAAAATTAATCCGAATAATCAATAGTACGAAATGTTTTATAATTTTATTTATTTTTGTTTTATTATTTTCCTACATTTTTAATTAAAGATTGATTAATAATTTGGAAATTTGTTTTTAATTAGAAATTTTAAAATTTTACAAATTGTTTATTTTTTCACTCTCAATATTTTTTTACCTAATTAATTTATACGTCATTAGCTTTCGATCAATACTGTGTTGAAAAATTTTTTTTTCTCTCAGTTTGGTTTTTGGATACAATTAAAATTTATTTATTTAACTTTTATTTATTTAATGTTCAATTCAATGTATTTGAATTTTAATTAAATTCGCTTCAAACCAATGTAAACAGTGGGATTTTTTATTTTCTGTGTGAGATAGAGGCACATGAATAAGCCACAAAGGTAATTTGTTAGAATTTCCCAGTGATAGAATTTTATTTTACAGAATTTTTTTCAAATAACTTTTTAGCAGAATTCTATGCAAAAATTTTTTTTTAATTTTGTAAATTTTTTTTCTACTTTTCTGCAGAATTTTTTTCAGACATTTTCATTTGCTACTGAATTTTTGTTTAATTGAATTGTAAAATAAGGTTTTTTCGTTAAAAAATAATTAATTATCAATTATTTTTTTTTAATTACTATATTCTTAAAATTAATTGATAATTTGACTTTATATTAATTTAACTTTTACTGTTAAATTTAATGTCTTTTTATTTAGAAGAATTTTTATTTAAACGCAAAATCTTATTTCCTGGAATTTTAAAATTGAAGGGAAAAACATTAACGGTATGTTCAATAACCCGAATTTACAAAATTCCAGAACTCAAAAAGTCAAAACTATGGAAAATATCGAAACTAAATTATCTACAATATACAAAGTTTGACAAAAACTTTATTTGAACTAACGTTTACAACGTCACAGTTGACGATTTTACATAATTTAAAAAAAACATCAGATTTGACGTTGTAAATTTTAGTTTAATGAAACTTTATAAATTAAAAAATATTTTTTAAATAAATTTTAATTTTTTGTAATTAAAAAAAAATGATATAAGTGCTTGAATTGTCAATTTCTCATCAAGTGTAGGTACTCATGATACAAATAATTTTTTTTTTTAATTTCCCACATTTTTTTTTATTTTTTCAATTAAAATTCTTGTATACAGTCATCTTTTTATGGACCAATGGAGAAGAATCAATTCGAACAAACTCGCGCGTTATTCAACGTAACATGAGAATTCCAAAGAATGATGAGTTAGTTTTCAAATAATTCAATACTAGCGGAATGAAGCTTACCAGCCCAGCATCACCACTACCATTTTGACAAAGAGAAAAGGGAAATTAAAAAAAAGCAAAAAAAAATTATATTTTTGCTTTTTAGATTACAAATGAAAATGATGTGTATTTCACATATATACATATAATAAAAGAGAGAACTCATTAATTTCGCAATTAATGCTTCAGTGCAAGTAGTTACATAATGAACATATTGTCATTACGAGCGAAAACTTTCAGCCATATTATTACTAATTAAAGGGTTGATCTCACGTACATATGTATGTATATTAGTGATTACTCCCATTTTCAAACTTGTTTTATTAATTTTTGACTCTTTGTTATCGAGTGTTAATTATTATTATGAAATATTTTTTTTAATTTTAATGCCAATTTAATGATTTTTCATTTTAGCTGACAAATTTTTCTTTTAATTATGAAAAACTGTCTGTGAAATTGAAATTGAATTTTTGTGGTGATATTAAATTTTCGCTAATTGGAAAAATTAGTTTAATACATAAGTGGTTGAAACATATTTTTTGCCAAACAAAAAGTTTTTAGGATTAATAATTATATTTCCAGTAGTAAAAGCTCATTTAAGACAGACATAAGTTTTAAGTTTTTTTTTGTAATTCGAATTTAAGTAGTAGAATAAATTTATAGTCAGACGTAATTTTTCTTTGCTTTCTTGAAATTTGAATTTCAATAGTAAAATAAATATAAAGTCAGACGTAATTTAAAAAATAATGCAATTCAAAACTTTAGTGATAAAAGAAGATTTTAGTCAGACGTATTTTTTTCAAGACGTTAAATTTCCAATATTTTTAAATTTAAAACTTCAATAGTAAAATAATCATTTAGTCAGACGTATTAAATGTAAAATTTCAGTAGTTAAATAAACTTATGGTCAGACGTAGTTTCTTCTTATTCTTCAGTTCAATAGACAAGTAGTAAAACATATTTTTCGTCAGACAAAAAGTGTTCAATGTTTAAAATTATTTTTCAGTAGTAGAAAAAAGTTTGAGTCAGACATCAATTTCTTTATATTTCTGTATCAGTAGTTGAAAATCTTTTTAGTCAGAAGTAGCTTTTTTGAAATTTTCTTTAAATAATGAAATTTCAGTATATTAAAATAAATTTATAGTCAGACTTAATTTAAAAAAATTTCAATTAAAAATTTTAGTTGTAAAATAAATTTTTAGTCAGACGTTGATTGTATTTCATTCTACAGTTTAATACGTATCAGTAGTAAAGCATATTTTTCGTCAGACACAAGTTTTTTCAATCTTTTATTTTTCTGTCAGAAGAAAAAAAGAATTTTAGAAAGACATAAGTTTTAATAAAGAAATAAATCCTAAACTAGAAAGTTACTTTCTTTTCGAAATTATTTGTTTCTGCCATTGTCTGACCGAAATTGACTTGTACTACTTGCATAGAAAATAAAAATACATACATCTTTTAATTACCTCAAGAAATAGAATATTTTATATATCAAAATCACAATTTTTCTAAGTATATCAAATGGAGACAAAAAACGAATCAAAAGTGTTGCGAAGCAACATTTTTAATTCATTTTTTGTCTCAATTTGATATCCTTAGAAAAACAGTGTCTGTAATTTATGAAAATCACTATTCAAGTTGTTCAACATTTTTCCAACTAAAAACTAAAATATAGTTGAAAAACAAGTAAATTTTAAATTTTTCTTTAGTAAAAACAAAGTAATAAATTTTTTACCATCATTATCATTTTGCTGCGAATCTGAAATTTTCAAGAATTTCAAGAAAAATACATCTTGATTTAATATATTCACGAGAGTACATATTTTTTATTTTTTTCTGTTTTTCCCCATTTTTTTTTTTTTTTTTTTTATTGACATATATGAATGACACTTTTTTATTGGCAAATAAATCACGGGCGGGTTTTTTTTCTTTTTTTTCTATTATTGACACATAAAAATTTTCTGTATGACGAGTGAAATGAAAATTGATGGAAATAATATTGTAACGACGTGAAATGCATAAATTGCTTTTAGGTATCATAATTAAAGTGGTCAGACTATACAGTCACATGACATTATGAGCATGAGACTCGAGTGCAAGCCTTTGGTCCAGACTAGCCTTGGAAATCAATAAACGGCCATATGAACGTGATACTGGTGTGTACGCCATACCAGTTGCATCAGTCAGTATAATGATACTGTTGAAAAAAAATTTTTTTTAAATAATAATAATAATAAAAAGAGGAGATATCCATTAGAAAATGAGGGGTCGTATTATTTTTTATATATAAATACAAAAAAAACATTGGGTGCTTTTTAAGATTTTTTTTTCTATTTAATAGTAAATTTAGTAATTTTTTTATTGAATTAATATTATTCTGATATTTAATGTTTTATTTAAGTATTTTACTATTTTAGTAAATTTTAATAGTTTAGTATTTTAGTAATTTAGTATTTTGTATTTTTGTATTTTAGTATTTTCGTATTTTGGTATTTTAATATTTTAGTATTTTGGTATTTTAGTAATTTTGTATTTTTGTATTATTGTATTTTTGTATTTTTGTATTTTTGTATTTTAATATTTTATTATTTTAGTATTTTGGTATTTTAATTCTTTAGTATTTTAGTAATTTAGTATTTTGTATTTTTGTATTTTCGTATTTTGGTATTTTAATATTTTAGTATTTTGGTATTTTAGTAATTTTGTATTTTTGTATTATTGTATTTTTGTATTTTTGTATTTTTGTATTTTTGTATTTTAATATTTTATTATTTTAGTATTTTGGTATTTTAATTCTTTAGTATTTTAGTAATTTAGTATTTTGTATTTTTGTATTTTAGTATTTTCGTATTTTGGTATTTTAATATTTTAGTATTTTGGTATTTTAGTAATTTTGTATTTTTGTATTATTGTATTTTTGTATTTGAATATTTTATTATTTTAGTATTTTGGTATTTTAATTCTTTAGTATTTTAGTAATTTAGTATTTTGGTATTTTAATTCTTTAGTATTTTAGTAATTTAGTATTTTGTATTTTAATATTTTAGTATTTTGGTATTTTAGTAATTTTGTATTTTTGTATTATCGTATTTTTGTATTTTTGTATTTTAATATTTTATTATTTTAGTATTTTGGTATTTTAATTCTTTAGTATTTTAGTAATTTAGTATTTTGTATTTTTGTATTTTAGTATTTTCGTATTTTGGTATTTTAATATTTTAGTATTTTTTTTATTTTAGTAATTTTGTATTTTTGTATTATTGTATTTTTGTATTTTTGTATTTTAATATTTTATTATTTTAGTATTTTAGTATTTTAATATTTTAGTATTTTAGTACTTCTCTATTTTTAGTGTATTAATTTATTATTCTTTGATTGTATATTTAATTTATGATTTTTAATAGTAGCATTATTATTTTACTATATTTATTATTTTTTATCATTTTTATTTTATTATTTTTGTTTTCTTAATACTAAAAATTAGTATTATTTTTCTGTTTTATTATTATTTTATTTATTTATTACTTTTGTATTTTATTTCTTCTTATCATTAATGAAAAATGTTAAAACACAATTGTGAAATATTTTAATATACGAATCCTTCAATTGAATATGTTAATGCACACGAACAAATGCAAATAGAAATTTACATTGCTAATTATTAATAACGATAATGACAAATTAACATAAAATATTTGGAAAAATTGTATTTAAATTTATTTTCAGATATTATGCTGAAACTTGTGTCAGTAGTATAAGTCATTTTAGTCAGGCATAGACTACTATGAAATATATTTATACAGGCATATTTTTTTTAGATTTTCGTATAATTTATAGTTTTGTAGTAAAAAATATCTTTAATTCGAAAATATTTTTTAAAAAAATTATTTCTTCGGATAAGTAGATAAAATTAGTTAAAGTCAGACAAAAATTAGAAGTAGAATTAGAAGTTTCACCTTTAGCAGTAAAACGTTGCTTTTCAAAATTCTTTTTAGCTTCTCTTTTACGATTTTAAAGAATTAGTAGTAAAAACAATTTTTAGTCAGACTTAGTACACTAGAATTTCTTAAAATCATAATTTTCAGTAGTAAAACACAATTTGAGTCAGACATAGATTTTCCAAATTGTTTTTAAACATAATATTAGTAGTAGAGCTACACGGGTTCTGGCTCAGTTACCGACCGTCGGTAAGGTAGATTTCCCAATAGCTCACTTTCAGATGGGTTAGAAGGGATGTTCTGTTTTACCGACCGAGTTTTAGTACCGGCCGCCACCGCTAGATGGCGCCACTTTATTTTTTGTTTAATTTAAACCCCCTTAGAGGGGTATTAAAATTTTTATTTTTGAATTTTCAAGTGTGTTAGAAGGGATGTTCTGTTTTACCGACACCTGAGTTCCGGCTGCCACCGAGAGATGGCGCCACATGTGAATTCTAACCCACTTGGCGGGAAATTTAAATTTTTTATTTTTAAACTTTCAAGTGGGTTACAAGGGGTAATTTTAAATTTCGCGCCACTAAGTGTAAGTTGGTTGATGTTCTACTTTACCGACCTTGATGATAATGCTCCTATAAAAATGCCGGTAAGTTACCGACTGATGGTAAGTTACCGACCGATGGTAAGTGTTACCATCAGTCGGTAATGCAGATTTCTTCCACCATTTTTGGTCGGGTCGGTATGTCAGGGTTCTGCATTACCGACCGATGACCCACTTGGGTTATGTTAACTTCAAGTTATCCCGGTAGTCGGCGTTTACTACATTGTAGTTGCGCGCGCCTGTGGAGTAGTGGGGAGTTGCACAGTGGGGAGGTGAGTATAGTGGGGACTGGGGTATAAGTTACGGAGCGCGGGCCACAAACATCAGTTGCATCTTGAATGGTGCAGCAGTCTACTTCCAGGTTTTCAGGGTTCCAGAGTTTTCAGAGTTTCTTTCCAGAGTTAATTTTTCAGAGTTTTTTTCGTATCGAATTTAGGAGTTATTGATTTTTTATTATAGGTTTTTTTTAAATTTTTGTGTTTTAGTTTGCATTAGTTTTAAGTTGGTGGTGGTTTTTTTTTTCTATTTTAGGTTTTTTTTTTGTTCTATTTTGTATTAGTTTTTAAGGTGGTGGTGGTTTTTTTTTTCTATTTCAGGATTTTTTAGTTTTAGTTGTTTATTTTCAGGATTTTTTTAGTTTTAGTGGTTTATTTTCAGGATTTTTCAGGTCTTTCTTAGTTTTAGACGTATTTTTTTTTAAAGTTTCTTTCAGATTTAGCTATCAAGATGCCAAAGTGCAAATCGCGAAAGAGGTCTCGTCAACGTATTGACATGGAAGAGTACAATGAAATGTGTCAAGAATCTGACAAATTCATTACAACAGCGGAACGTCAGCTCATTTCAACGATGGCTATGACTGCTGAGGATAAAATGGTTACAGCATTCCAATGGCAGAACAAGTGTCAACGGTATATAAACATTTTCCGAAACTTTTTACGTGAGTCTGATTTTTCATCATCTCAAAGATCTAGGTGTTTAAATTTAAGACAAAAAATGGAATACTTGCTCTACCATTTTGATACTCTAACGAAACGTGGTGCGGGTGTTGAAGTAGTGAATGAAGGAATGAAATGGGTGGATTTTGAAGAAGCGTTTGAGGGTCGTTTACAAAATAGTGCTGTAATGAATTTAGATTACAAGGATATTAATGAATTCCTTGATGATGCCTTTAGTTTATTTAAAGTTAACATTGAAAAAGCTTTAAACAGGTTTGGTCCGCTAAAAGTTTACACCGTATTGTTCGCGAAATTTGTTAAAGATTCCATTGATGGTAAAACCCAAGAAATATCAGATTTAAAGACATTCATCGCGAAAACCGGTGACATTTTAGTTACAACCCCATTAGAAGAGTGGTACAATGTTTATGTTAAACAAGTAACCTTAAAAAGAATGGAGGAATTCCAAGAAAAAGATTCTAATTGGAGACTTCATTCTATTGAAAGGTTGGAGGTTAACATTAACAAGTACAATCCCATGCGCGCAAGTTCTTATATCAATTTGCCAACTTCTATCAATCGAAAGCATGCCTGCATTAATGTCCAAAATGCTGATAACCAGTGTTTTAAATGGGCAATATTGTCAGCACTGTACCCAACAGACAAAAACGCGGAACGAGTTTCAAAATATAGACCCTATGAAGATACACTCAATTTTAGTGGTATCGAATTTCCTGTTTCTCTCAAAGACATTTCTAAATTTGAAACCCTAAACAACATTTCCGTCAACTTGTATGGTCTTGTTAAAAGAGATGAGAAGTTTACAGTTTCACCTCTTCATCTTTCGTCTCAAAAGAAGATGAATCACGTCAATCTTCTTCGAATTGAAGATCACTACATAGATGAAAATCTAAGTGAAGACGATGATGATGAAACTGATATACCTCTCATATCGTTTAACTACCATTATGTCTGGATAAAGGACTTGTCGAGACTTGTTAGCTCAGACTTATCAAAGCAGAAAAATAAAAAATTCATTTGCGATCGTTGCTTACATTATTTTCTGAATCAAGAAAAACTCACTCAACATGAAGAGCATTGTCGAAAAATGAACGACACAAAGATTAAATTACCCCAAAAAGGTCAAAATACAGTCGAGTTTAAAAATTTTCAAAATAAGGAACGTGTTCCCTTCATCATTTATGCCGATTGTGAAAGTCTGTTAATTCCCTCGGCAGCACCCCAAGAACCAAAAAATACTGAGGTGTTTCAAAACCATAAAACTCTCAGTATTGGTTATTACTTAAAGTGTAGTTTCGATGACTCTTTGTCTGTGTACAAAGCATCACCTAGAGATGAGGAAAATCCAGCTAAATGGTTTTCTTTAGAATTAAAGAACTTGGCTGATAATCTAGATTTCATATTCAAGAACCCAGTTCCCATGGAAACATTAAGTCCACAGCAGTTGGCAGCTTTTCGAAATGATATGACTTGTCATATTTGTAAAAAGAAAATCGCGTATGGGGATGTGAAAGTACGAGATCATTGCCATCTAACAGGGAAGTACCGCGGACCCGCTCATCAAGATTGTAATATTAATTACCATGAATCGCAGATCATACCTGTTGTTTTCCATAACCTAAGTGGCTATGATGCACATTTCATTATTGAAGCTATTGCTACAGAATTTGATGGTACTGTTAATCTACTTCCTATTAACAAAGAAAAGTACATTAGTTTTACTAAAAATGTAAAAGGTGGTTTTCTAAAATTTCGTTTTATTGATTCTTTCAAGTTTATGGCATCATCTCTGGATAAGTTAGCATCCTATCTCGAAGAATACAAAATTGTAAATTCCGTTTTTTCAAACTACAGCGACGATAAAATCCAATTGTTGACGCGAAAAGGAGTTTTTCCTTATGAATACATTGATTCAAGGGAAAAACTCGACGAAACAGAGTTACCGCCGAAAGATAAATTCTACAGCACATTGAACGATTCAAATGTTTCCGATGAAGACTATGCACATGCGCAGAAAGTGTGGAGTGAATTTAGTTGTCAAAATCTTGGTGATTATGTATACTTGTACATGCAAACCGACATACTGTTACTCGCGGACATTTTCGAAAATTTCAGAAACCAGTGTTTAATCTCGTACGGTCTAGATCCAGCACACTATTATACTACACCGGGTTTGACTTGGGACGCAATGTTAAAGTATACGGAAGTAAGACTTGAACTCTTGACAGACATTGACATGGTAATGTTTATTGAACGAGGAATAAGAGGTGGTGTAAGTCAATGTACAAATCGATATGCAAAAGCTAACAATCATTACATGGAACAATTTGATAAAAATGAGGACACGTCTTACATCGTATACTTTGACGCAAATAATCTATACGGTTGGGCAATGGTTCAACCGCTTCCCTATGGTGGCTTCAAGTGGGTAGAGAATGTTGATAATAGTTTTGATTTCAATGTTGCAGACGATGCGCCTACGGGTTACATTTTGGAAGTTGATTTGGATTATCCAGATCACCTTCATGATAAACACAGCGATTTTCCATTTTGTCCGGAACGCTCGAAGCCACCAGGGTCAAAAGAGGAGAAGCTCCTAACTACCCTCCTACCGAAACGAAAGCACGTTCTCCATTATCGTGCCTTAAAACAAGCTATTGCCAACGGTCTCGTGTTAGTTAAAATTCATCGCGTCATAAAATTCGAACAATCCACATGGTTGAAAAGTTACATTGACTTTAATACCACGCGAAGAACAAACGCCAGTAATGAATTTGAGAAAAACTTGTTTAAATTGATGAACAACGCGGTATTTGGCAAAACAATGGAGAACGTGCGAAAACATGTTGACATCAAACTTGTGACAAAGTGGGAGGGTAGGTATGGAGCTGAAGCCTTAATAGCAAAGCCTAACTTCCACAGCAGAGCCATCTTTAATGAGAATTTGGTTGCTGTGGAACTTAGGAAAATGGAGGTACTAATGAACAAGCCGGTGTATGTTGGCTTGACTGTTTTGGATGTGTCAAAAACGCTTATTTATGATTTTCATTACGATTACATGTTAAACAAGTATGATGAAAATAAATTGAAATTATTGTACACCGACACCGATAGCCTGATTTATGAAATCAAGTGCTCAGACATTTACGCTGATATGAAGCAAGACATTATGAAATTCGACACTTCTGATTATCCGGTTAATAACGTGTACAATATTCCGCAAGCCAACAAAAAGATATTAGGTCTCATGAAGGATGAATGCAATGGAAAAATTGTAACAGAATTTGTTGGCTTGCGGAGCAAAATGTACAGCGTCCGTGTAGAAGGGAAAGATTTAATAAAAAAGGCTAAAGGTGTCAAAGCAGGAGTTGTTAAGAAAAATATCGACTTTGATGATTATGTTTATTGTCTTCGAAATATTAAAATGCAATCTAGAACGCAATATTCAATTAGGTCGAATCTTCACAAAGTACAAACTTTGAAACAAACGAAAATTGCACTAAGTCCTTATGACGACAAGAGATACTTGATAGAAAAAAGCACCGACACCCTCGCATGGGGTCATTGTAAAATTATTGAAATTGACGACGATGAAAATAAACTTATGTAAAAAGATTTGTTACAGAAAGGAGAAAGAAATGGTTGTTTGAATAAAAAGATGTTCAATTTATTTTATGTCTACTTTATTAGAAAAAACCTTAACCTATTTACATTAACTTATTTTAACTATATTTTAACTTATTTTAACTTATTTTAACTTTACTTTAACTTATTTTAACTTATTTTAACTAAATTTTAACTTATTTTAACTTATTTTAACTAAATTTTAACTTATTTTAACTTTACTTTAACTTATTTTAACGTTACTTTAACATTCGTTTAACATTACTTTAACTATACTTTAACGTTACTTTAACATTACTTTAACGTTACTTTAACTATATTACATATCAGATTTTTTTATCCAACTATTATGTGAGCTATCGAATCCAAGCCATTTCACGTATACATCATTACCACGAGTCTTGAGAACTTTTTCTACGAGGTAAACATCTGGATATTGGACTTTCAGCAATTCTTCTTCGTAGAAACCACCTTCGATGGGTTGATTTTGGTAATCTTTCAGCTTGTATGTAACTGGTTTTGTTGATTTAACTTTATCCACGGTGAATACTTCCGTTGTCCAGTTGGGAGTATATCCTTTTTCAAAGATATTTTTAAACTTGCTAACTCGAACTCTGTCTCCAACTTTGAATTTTGATCTTTTCAGCGGAATTCTACGTAGTTTACGGATACGTCTCAGCAGTTCTCTTGTATCTTCTACGGTGACATCTTTGGGTTTCATACCAATAGTACGATGCTTTTTATTATTGTACTTTGTCATGAGAGTTGGTAAAAGATTAATCCATTTATAATTGCCTTGCAAGCTGAATTCAGGCCACATCATGTTTTTTAGAGTGCGGTTAAATCTTTCAACAATTGAGGCTTTCAAATTACTATATGTAGAATAGAGATTAATGTTAAATTCTTGCATTAAACTCTTAAATTCAGAATTGTAAAATTCTTTTCCTCTATCAGTATGCAATTTTTTTGGAATTCGGCCTTGTTTGAGAATAGTTTTCATGGCCAAAGAAATATCCTTTCCATTCTTACTCTTTACAGCTACAGCCCAGGCATATTTGGAAAAAATGTCTATAACTGTGAGCATGTATTTGAAACCTTTATTAGAATAAGAATAAGGTATCATTTCAACCAAATCTGCTTGCCAGGTTTCATCGATACCACGCATTTGAACTTTTCGACGAGGATAATTTTTTCTAGCTTGTTTATGCAGTTCAGTTACAACTGTTAATTTTTGATCAGCCATCACTGTTGAATAAATTTAGCCTCTTTGATAATGTAATTTTGCTGTGATTCAATTTCTTTAAGTTTTTCGTTCACCCTATCCTCGATAATTCGGATATAAAGATTCAAATCATCAATAGCTGATCTTAAAGAAGATGTAATTTGAAAAACTGTTTTTATCTCGTTTTTAATAATTTTCTGTGCAAGTCTTAAATTTACAGCGTCTTGTTGCTCTTCAGCGTCTTGAACGTTGCAAAGTCTTTTGTTATCAATGTCGTATTGTTCACTTTGAGTAATTTTAAAACCAATTCCAGAAGGTCCAGGAAGTCCACGACTTGCAAGAGGCCGTGACAAGGGATGTCCAAACACATCAATGCTCATTTTAATACTAAGCTCTATTTGCTTGTACTCTCCTAATATATAATGCGAGCTTCACGTAGTTCTTCGATGATTGACATAATTTCATTATTATGGCTTGGATTACCAGCTTGCTGTGATGCTACTAGCAGACGTAAACGGTCAACTAGTTCATTGGGATCATCCCAATAGATGTAGTCTGGGTTAAATTGTTTCTTTGAAATCATAAATTGAGGTAATTTCTTTCCAAGCTTCTTCTTCTTCAAAACACCACTACCCTTTTTTGGTGTACCCTTAAAAAGTTTTGAAATGACAACAGTGTATTTAGAACTCCTGGTTACGTTGACAAGTCCACTGGAACTATAATTTTTTCGGTGTGCATTTGTAGCTACAAGAATTTCTTTATAATTTTCCAAATCATCTGAACTTATTAATGCAGGATTAGGTTCTTGTCGAAATAAAAGTTCAAGCAACCCAGCAGTTTTTAAATATTTTTTCTTTCCAGCAAGTTGAATATGTGAACCTTCTAAATCAACTGGTGTATCACCAATAATAAAAGAACCATTAGGAAGCTTACGTACTCCATAAACCATGTCTAAAAAACTTTTCCTATTTTTATTCAATAATTGAATAAACTTATTTGTCAAATTTTCATAATTAAGTTCTTCTTCTTCTTCTTCAAACTTGTTGCTCTTATCAAGTAGACTGTCATTGAGTAGTGTTTTATCAAATTCCTCTTCCTCATCAACAGCAGTTGAAAAAGAAAAATCATTTTCCTCCTTTTTAACTTTTTCTTTTTTAATATTTTTGAAAGGTATGTCAGTTATGTTCACCAGCTTTTCCAGAGGTGTTACTATTGGTTGAAAAGTTTCTTTCAATACTGTTTCTGCAGCCTCTTTACCCATTTTGAGTAAACGATGTTTCCGCCTAATAGCATCACTTGCTTTTGCTATTTGACGAAGCGTTTCTTGCTCTTTTCGATACATGTTTTCTTCGAGACAAGATAAACTATACTAATGAAAAATTCAATGAACTTCTTGTATTTATAGTGAAATGAAGCAATCAAATCCTCTTCTATATCTTCCTTCATTAAAATTACGGTCCTTATCAATAACAACAAATCCATATTTGTCAGATTTCCAACATTCTGAACATAAATCGCGAAATTGAGTATAACTCATATCTGTATTAACATGATCTTCGTATACATGTTTCAGATTCTTTTCATCTTGTCTAAATAGAACCAATAAATTAACATTATCTCGAACTAGATGTTTAGGAATACGAGCATACGTTTGACATAAATAGAAACTGTCAACGTTTACATGTCTGCCCATACAAAAGAAAGCTCTAACATTATCTTGCTTTTCACAAGCAATGTCATCAAAAACGAATATTGAATTTGCTTTAGCATCTTTTGGAGATACTACTTCTTCATGTTCACTAAATGGAAAATACTCAACACCATCTACCTGACTGATTACATTTTCTAAAAATTTATATTTCGGTTGCTGTAGAGATTTAGAGTAGAGGTAAATATTTTCAAAACTTAGACCATTTGGATGTATTATTAGGGAAAGAAGAGCATTTGTTTTACCACAATTTGAGGGGCCACAGAAAACTGCTCGAATGCTGTCTGAAAACAGACTACCATGACGTTTAATCTTTTTTTCATTAGTTTCAACATCTATACTAGAGATTGGCAGTGCGACAGGTTGTTTCGTGAACTGCATCTTGACAGTAACTGCTTGAAAATCTATAAATACCCAGCTTTTATAGTCAATTTGTCAGTTTCACGTCAACCATTGTAGAGTGAAGTATGATTCTGCATCAGGAGGTGAAAAAAGGTCGCTATCAAGGAAAAGGTTTAATCAATCGTATCATCAATAGTTTACCGTTTGAGTTACATTTACCAGGATACCAATTCTGTGGGCCTGGTACAAAGTTGGCTAAGCGTTTGTCACGAGGTGACCAAGGAATTAATCCACTGGACGCTGCATGTAAACAACACGACATTGCTTATTCGCAAAATCGTGAAAATATTCAAGCTAGAAACGAAGCAGATAAAGTATTAGCTAAGAGAGCTTGGGAACGTGTTACAGCTAAAGATTCTGGTGTAAGTGAAAGAGCAGCTGCTTTAGCTATATCCGGAACCATGAAAGCTAAATCAAAGTTAGGCATGGGAATGAGAAGAAAAAGAAAATCATCTATAAAGAAGAAGAGTAAAACAATGTGTAAGAAGAAGAAGCAAATAGCGCTAAGAAAAATTGTTGATGCTGCACGAAAAAGTATGGCTCCTGGTAATAATGCTGAAGAATCAATTCGAGCAGCTATAGTTGGTGCACGAAAAGCAATAAAAAATGTTGGTGGTAAATCCAAAATTTTATCACCTAGAATTCTTCCTGTACCTACTAAAGTAGGTGGAATTTTACCGCTAGTTCCAATTTTTGCTGGACTTAGTGCTTTAGGAGCTCTTGCTGGAGGAGCTTCAGGAATAGCAAGGGCTGTTAATAAGGCTAAAACAGCTAGTGAACAGCTTGCAGAAGCTCAACGTCACAATAGATCCATGGAAGCCATATCACTTGGAAAGGGATTACACCTTAAACCTTATCGACAAGGACTTGGTCTCCACTTGAAACCCTACATTCAAGGAAAAGGAATTAAAAAACGAGCATCAAAAAAGAAGAAGAAGAAGAAGAAACGAGCATTAAGAAAAAAGAGAACAACAAGAAGGAAAACAAAAAACTTGTTTTGAAGCTACCTCACCGTCCATTAACTGACTTTGATCTGTGGAAGCATGCCAAAGCTGTCAAAATACCCCATTTTCGTGGTATTTTTATGCGAAATGAACTACCTGTAAGTGGTCCTTACAAGTATGAATCAGGAATAATTAATCTTGATAATAAAGAAGGTGCTGGAACACATTGGGTAGCATATAAAAAATTCAAAAACGAAACAATGTATTTTGATAGTTTTGGCAACCTTGCTCCACCAACAGATCTTGTCATTTACTTGGGTGATGGTAGCTTAATAAAATATAATCATAAAAGATATCAAAATTATGATACATTTGTATGTGGACACTTGTGTCTCAAATTTTTGTGTAATCAACTAAATATTAAGAGTTGTTTTAACCTTTATAAGACTATGTAACACCTGTAAGCTTTCAGTATAAAATCTGACAGCAACATGAGTGATTCGTTTACTTTAACGTTAACAGGAAATTCTTCAGTTCTAGGAGCTGAATATTTCCCTCCAATAGAACTAAATTCAAATAAAAGTTATGTACTTGGTCTTGTTGAACTATTGACTTTTAATTCAATTCCCAATATTGATAAAGGAAATAACAAATTTTTCATTGGAAATCAAGTAATTGATATTCCAACTGGAAGTTATGAAATTAAAGATATTGAATCATATTTACAAAATTCTGTAAAAACTGGAACTGTTATTAGTATAAAACCTAATAATAATACATTACGCAGTATTGTTGAATCTAATTTACCAATTGATTTTAAACCTAAAGATTCGATTGGTAAGTTGTTGGGATTTACATCACAGAAACTATCATCTCATAGAGCACATATTTCTGATTTACCTGTAGCCATTTTAAAGGTTAATTCAGTTAGAATTGAGTGTAATATCACATCTGGAGCATATATAAATAACCAAAAAGTTCACACTATACATGAATTCTTTCCTAGCGTTCCACCAGGATATAAGATTGTGGAAGTGCCTGCACACGTCATTTACCTTCCGATTGCCACCAAGACAATACATAATATACAACTGCGAATTGTCGATCAGGACGGTGATTTAATCAATTTTAGAGGAGAAACTATAACAATTCGATTGCATATAAAGTCTTTGTAATGGGAATCGTTTATAATCAAAGAGCTGTTGTTGGTGGAAACTATAAAAGTCAGACAACATGCAAGAATCCAATCAGTCTAAATTTATCTCACAAGGTGTTAACACCTCAGAATCGCCTCTTTCTGCAAGAACTAGGTCTAAAAGTTCAAGAAAAGAAAATAAGACAACAAGACAATTAATTTACATATTTTTTGGTTGCTGTTGCAATAAAAATGGACGAACTTCTCAATATTCCAGCAGCAGTGAATTTCGATGAGTCAATAGCTCATTATGAAATTCATGCTCATCAACCATACGCATCTTCATCTTTTAACAATAGCGATGAAATTCGAATCGCAGTACAACATCAAGACTTGTGCATTTTACCTAGTAAAAGTTCATTACACATTTTTGGTAGATTAACTAAAAATGATGGAATTACTCTTACACAAAACGTACATTTAAGTAATAATGCTGTATGCTTTTTGTTTGATGAAATTCGCTATGAACTAAATGGTATTGAAATTGATCGCTGCAAATACGTTGGATATACTACAATCATGAAAAATTACACCTCGCAAACATCAAATCAGCTAAATTTTATTGAAAATGCTGGATATTCAAAAATTGCAGCTGATGCAAGACTTGTATTGGAAAATGGATATTTTGATGTCACAATACCACTCAGCATGATTTTTGGTTTTGCTGAAGATTATAAAAAAATCATTATGAACGCTAAACATGAACTTATTTTAACAAGAGCACGTTCTGACGTGAATGCCGTAATTCAAACAGGACAAGGAGGGGATGAGGAATTTAAAATTTCCATCAATAAACTTGAATGGATGGTTCCATACGTTTTACCTTCTGACAATAACAAAGTTAAATTGTTAAAATATATTGAAAAGGATCCATTAATTTCAATAAGTTTTAGGTCGTGGGAAATGTATGAGTATCCTTTAATTCCTACAAGTTCAAAAGTTTTGTGGCAAATTAAAACATCAACGCAATTAGAGAAACCTCGTTATGTTATTGTTGGATTTCAAACAGCGAGGAAAGATAAACGAAAAAAATATGCCTGTCATTTTGACCATTGTAATATTATAAATGTTAAACTCTTTTTAAATTCACAATATTATCCTTATGGAAATTTAAATCTAAACTTTGATCAAAATCAGTACTCTCTACTTTATGAAATGTACGCCAATTTTCAATCATCCTATTATGGTAAAGATTCAAAACCTATTTTAACAAAGGATATTTTTAAAAGTCTATTTCCTCTAATTGTTATTGATTGTTCTAAACAAAACGAGTTTTTAAAACAAGCATCAGTTGATGTGAGGTTAGAATTTGAAGCAGGAATCAACATGCCAGCCGAGACCACCGCCTATTGCCTAATCATCCATGACCGCGTCATACAATATAAGCCAATCAGCGGCGTTGTAAAGAAACTATTGTAAAGGAGTGGGGATACTGTGGTAGTGGTGGGGGTGATTACTATAAAAGCAGCTGCTCTCGGCTAGAAATTCATTTCTGCTTCAAAATGGAGTTTATCGTAGACGTTCAAGGTTTTAAAAGAGTCAACAACGAGTTTATCTTCAAAGAGTTGGCGATACTTCCTCTTCAACCAGATGCACAGCCTCTCGTTTACCTTTTTGAACCTCCTTGTCCTTGGAATTCACTGCCAGGACGCTACAAAAGTGAAAATCTTTGGCTAACACATAATTACCATGGAATCCATTGGACAGCTGGAGACGTCTCATATGATGAACTTCGACCAATTCTACAAGATATACTTCGAAGTGCAAGTGTAATTTACGTTAAAGGTTTAGAAAAAAAGAATTGGCTAGAAAAATATTTACTCAACGTACAAAACTTGGAAGATTTTAATTGTCCATCGTTGAAAAAAATTAAGTCTGATTTATTAACGACGTGTACGCATCATACTTTTTGTAGTGAAAATTGTGCTGTAAAAAATGTTAAAATTCTACGCGATTGGTTTTTGGATCCTCCAAACCAATATATAAGTGCTATTTCTAATGGAATTGATGAAGTTGACTCTACTTTAAAATCTTTTTATGAAAATTGTGAATCTTTTTTGTAAAATTTAGTTATTAAGTTTTCAAAAATAAATGTTATTAATTAAAAATTTAAAACAATGCTTTTTAATTTCAAAAACAACCTATCCTTTAAAATTTAATTTAAATTCTTTTATAATTTCTAAAAATAAAACTTATTCTAATTCTGAAAAATAACTTATACTAAGAGAAGAAGGAAAGTAAATTTAAAACCAATTTATAGGTAAAACTTTGTGTGTTTATTTTATCATAATTTTTTAAAATATATATACATATTCTTTTTACAATTTATTGTAATAATTTAAATTCGACAACATTATACGGTCCTCCAAGATACTTCATTTGAAGTTTCTTCGATATCGCAGCTTCTTTCATCATGTCCAAGGTGGTTGGTTCATCCTCAAAGAGCTTGATGAATCTTGTTGGTAAGTATGTGACGAAATCAGCATCAATTTCGACAATGATCCTTGGTCCATATTTGGTCTGGACCTTCTTCATTTTTGAGACGTAGTACAGTCCATCTTTCATCAATTCCGCGAGCGGCTTCGTCGGCAGGTAACCTTCAAAACGCCCAACGGAGTTGACTTTTTCTAGATCCATTTTTAATACGTTTGAAACTAGAAGAAAACCTTAAACAAAAGAAGAAAATATAGCTGTAAAAGAACTTAGAAAATATAGCTGTAAAAGAACTTAGAAAATTTAGCTGAAAAAGAAACTTAGAAAATAAAGCTGTAAAAGAACTTAGAAAATAAAGCTGAAAAAGAAACTTTGAAAATATAGCTGAAAATGAACTTAGAAAATATAGCTGAAAAAGAACTTAGAAAATATAGCTGAAAAAGAACTTAGAAAATATAGCTGTAAAAGAAACTTTGAAAATATAGCTGTAAAAGAAACTTTGAAAATATAGCTGAAAATGAACTTAGAAAATATAGCTGAAAAAGAACTTAGAAAATATAGCTGAAAAAGAACTTAGAAATAGCTGAAAAAGAAACAAAAAAAAAACTTAGAAATGAACCTGAAATGTAAACAGAAAAAAACCTGAAAATGAAGCTGAAAAACTTAAAAATATACCTGAAATTTAAAACTTAGAAAGAAGCTGAAAAGAATTGTTAAAATGGATAACTTATTATACTTACTGCTAATTCTAGAACCTGAAATAAGAATGATCTTATCGCTTTGAAACTCGTCTTATATAACTGCAACCCCACTTTTTATCTCAATCCCCACCACATTTTCAAATGCGCACGCAAATTACCCCCACTATACACTGCGCACGCAGAAATATCCCCACTATAATATGTGCTTAAATCATGCGAGTTAAAATTAAGGGAACTGAAATAAATGCGTAAATTTAAAAAAATATGTTCTTTATTTAAAAAATTAATATTATTTTAAGGCTCCATACAATCTTCTTCTTCTTCTTCAAGTAGCTCCGACATCTGAAAAATAGTATTTTTTAAAGTCAATTGAAAAATAAAAAAATATATTTTCAAAGTTAATTTAAATGTACTAGAAATTTTCAACTAACTTCCTGAGGATCGATGTATATTATTAGAATGTTATCATCATCATCATCATCATCATCATCATCATCATCATCATCATCATCATCATCATCACTGATGATGATTGTTTCCCCCTGACTATCATATGCATCCTCATCCTCATTTTCATCATCCTCATCCTCATCCTCATCACCATAATTGTTATGAGCGTATTCGTCGTAAATGACAATTGCAGACTCATTATCTTCTTCTTCTACTTCTTCCTGAATTTGTGGAGGATTTGTAATTTTGTCTTCCATTTTTTTTTTTTTTTCTAAAAGAAAAAAGAAAATAAATTTTTCTAATTAAAGAGAAATAAACCTGGAGGAAAGAAAAAAAATTTTTAGAGTGAAAGACCTGGTGAAGAGAAAGAAAAAATTTAGAGAGAAAGACCTGGAGGAGGAAAGAAAGACAAAATTTAGAGAGAAAGACCTGGAGGAGGAAAGAAAGACAAAATTTAGAGAGAAAGACCTGGAGGAAAGAAAGAAAAAATTTAGGGAGAAAGACCTGGAGGAAAGAATGAAAAAATTTAGGGAGAAAGACCCGGTGAAGAGAAAGAAAAAATTTAGAGTGAAAGACCTGGAGGAAAGAAAGAAAAAATTTAGAGTGAAAGACCTGGAGGATAGAAAGAAAAAATTTAGGGAGAAAGACCTGGAGAAGAGAAAGAAACAAAGACCTAGAGGAGAGAAAGACCTGGTGAAAAGAAAGAAAAAATTTAGAGAAAGACCTGGAGAAGAGAAAGAAACAAAGACCTGGTGAAAAGAAAGAAAAAATTTAGAGAAAGACCTGGAGAAGAGAAAGAAACAAAGATCTGGTGAAAAGAAAGAAAAAATTTAGAGAAAGACCTGGAGAAGAGAAAGAAACAAAGACCTGGTGAAAAGAAAGAAAAAATTTAGAGAAAGACCTGGAGAAGAGAAAGAAACAAAGACCTGGTGAAAAGAAAGAAAAAATTTAGAGAAAGACCTGGAGGAAAGAAAGACCTGGAGAAGAGAAAGAAACAAAGACCTAGAGGAGAGAAAGACCTGGAGGAAAGAAAGACCTGGAGAAGAGAAAGAAACAAAGACCTAGAGGAGAGAAAGACCTGGAGAAGAGAAAGAAACAAAGACCTGGTGAAAAGAAAGAAAAAATTTAGAGAAAGACCTGGAGGAAAGAAAGACCTGGAGAAGAGAAAGAAACAAAGACCTAGAGGAGAGAAAGACCTGGAGGAAAGAAAGACCTGGAGAAGAGAAAGAAACAAAGACCTAGAGGAGAGAAAGACCTGGAGAAGAGAAAGAAACAAAGACCTGGAGGAAAGAAAGACCTGGTGAAAAGAAAGAAAAAATTTAGAGAAAGACCTGGAGGAAAGAAAGACCTGGAGAAGAGAAAGAAACAAAGACCTAGAGGAGAGAAAGACCTGGAGGAAAGAAAGACCTGGAGAAGAGAAAGAAACAAAGACCTAGAGGAGAGAAAGACCTGGAGGGAAGAGACCTGTAAGGAAGAGAAACCTACAACGATGCAATCTGAAAGTAGAATGAGTGTGGTGGCTGGCGCACTGCACTCACTCACCGTTGTGATCCCCACCACGGCACTCTCCCACCACAGCGCTCCCCACTAGGCATCGCTAGTGGAGTGTAAGCAGCATCTCCATGCGGTAGTCTTCTTTACTAATTCAAATATGAGGAAAAATTCAAATATAATAAAAAAAAAACTTTAATATTATAATATTGATTTGAAGTTGAGAATTTACTGCATTGAAATGTAGTAATAAATACATCGGTTTACAATAATTTATTTAATAATTAGTATTGAGTTACAAATTTATTTAAATAAAAGAATTGGTTATTTTGAACAATGTTTATCCTTTGATTTTAAAACTGTATTTTATGAATTATAAGTACAATTTAAATTTTCTAAAAATTATATTTTAGTATATCATTTATTACTTACCTGTACTAAAAATGTAGATTTCAAAAATAGGTATGAATTTTCTTATAAGACTTAACATCTGCTTTTGTATTTACTGAACTTGAACTTTAAATAAATGGCTTTTTAATTAAAAGAAAAAAATTGTTTACTTTTCACATTATTTACATTCAATTTTCTAATTTTTAATTTATCTGATAGAAATGGTTTACATTGAAATAAATATTTCAACTAGGTATAAAGGTTTATTATTATTATTATTATTAAAATACTCATAACGTAGAAATATGTTTATTATTAATCATTACATTGGTCATATATTCGTTTAACGAAGATTTTTAATGGTTTAAAAAAAACTTTATCTAACCATTCTTAGAGATTATAATATCTCTGTACAATATTTTTGGAATTCAAGTTTAATATAAAATAAATAAAATGAACTAAAAAATTAACTTGTTTTTTTTCCCTTAAAATAAAACATTTTATAAACATAGTAAAGAATGTAAATATTATGTAATACATATTTCTTGAACACACATAGGTGTGAAAAAATAAGATGGAAAAAAAGTTTCTTTTTCCTCTCTCGAAATAGACATTTATATAACTTCAACTTAGTTGAAAAATAAAAAGAAGATCTTGCCTTTAAAATAGCACTTATAAATAATAATATAAAAAAGAACAGGGAACTAAAAATAAGAAAAGATTATTGTCCTTGAGAATAATACTTAAAATTATCAATGAACATTATATATATATCTTAACAATTAAAAAACTGAAGGGTAAAAACATAAGGAACTTTCTACACCTTTTTTTCGTTATGATGACTAGACTTATGTCTTTTGTTCCCTGTAGCCACCTTTTTTGGACGTGTTGTTTTTTTAATACATGGATCATCAGGGTTAATAATGATAGTCTTTGACGTTGGAGCTCTGGACGTTGAAGCTCTGGACGTTGAAGGTTGTGTCGTTGAACTCGATCCTACATTTGAATTTGATGCCACCAAGTTTAATGTTGGAGCTCTTGACGTTGAAATTGATACATTTAAAGAATTCGATGCAAAGTTTGACATTGAACTTGATGCAGTTGATGCCGTTACGTTTGACGCTGAAGGTTTTGACGTTGAACTTGATGCAGTTAATGCAATTACGTTTGACGTTGAAGGTTTCAACGTTGAATTTGATGCAGTTGATGCAATTACGTTTGACGTTGAAGGTTTCAACGTTGAACTTGATGCAGTTGATGCAATTACGTTTGCCGTTGAAGGTTTCAACGTTGAATTTGATGCAGTTGATGCAATTACGTTTGACGTTGAAGGTTTCAACGTTGAACTTGATGCAGTTGATGCAATTACGTTTGCCGTTGAAGGTTTCGACGTTGAACTTGATGACATTGCGTTTGATGTCTGCTGCTTTGACGTTGGAGATGAGGAGTTAGATGATGAGGAACTAGACGATGAGGAACTAGATGATGAGGAACTAGATGAGCTCGATGATGAACTTGATAAAACAATTTTTACAGGAGAAGATGAACTCTTTGGATATGAATTATTTCCAATTTTTATGTCATCCTTAGAAGTTAGAACATCCTTAGGAGTCACTGACTCCCATCGTGACTTTCGCTGCAACTCATTTTCCTTCCCCTGTAAAACATATAATATTTAATAATTGCAAGTAAACGTACTTTGCATAAAATATAAATTTTCTTTCATAATGTTAATTAACTAAGAAAATAAATAAGTTTTTATAATCTCAATTGGAAACATATTTAATAGAAATGAAAAAAAAAACTATAAGACTTAATTTAATGTAAAAAAAAATATTCAAATAGAGAATAATAAATTTGAAACATCAATATATTTTGAACAAAAAAAAAAAAATTAAATTAATTTCACACAAAGAAAAAGGAATAAATACGTAAACTTTAGTAACATATAATTAATTAAAAACCAATAGATAAATATAATATAATTTAAACAAAAAAAAATCAATAAATTTCAAAATTAATTTAAAAATAAAACCAATTTCACACGAAGAAAAATAAATATAATAATAAATAATTTAATTAAAATAGAACCAATTTTAAATAAAGAAAAATTAATAAACTTTAAACGGATATTAATAAATTAAAAACAAATGCATAAATATACTTTGAAAATAAATTGAAAACAACTAAATTTTAGAAATAATTTAAACAGAAATCAATTTAACACATAAAAGACAAAAAAAAAAAAAAAATGACTAGATATTTAAATAATTTTAAAATAAAAACAATTTCACATAAAGAAAAATTAATAAACTTTAAACGGATATTAATAAAAACAAATGCATAAATATACTTTGGAAATAAATTGAAAACAACTAAATTTCAGAAATAATTTAAACAGAAATCAATTTACCACATAAAAGAAAAAAAAATGACTAGATATTTAAATAATTTTAAAATAAAAATATAATGGAACGTGTTAAAATATTGAATAAGTTTTACTTACATCATATCTCACATTTCTATTTACAGTTGATGGTGGACCCCTTGCTCTGACACTACTGTTATTGTTGATGTTTTGAATATTGAAAGGCCTCATTGAGTAGCTTGGTCGGTTGAGTTGGCAATAATTAATAAATCCTGGATTTATCTGTGAAAATAGAAATCAAAATGTATTTAACGTCAATTTCAAATGACGCTTTATATTTAAATATTTCATGAAAAATTATCTGAATATAATATATAACTTTGGAAGAATTTGAATATATATATATATATATATAATATAAAAAATATAAATATATATATATATATATATATATATACATAGTTTAATTAAATTAAAAAAATAAATAAGTTTCATTAATATTAAATTAACTTGGAAATTAAAAATTAAATGTAATATTAATTAAACTAAACTGTAAAACTTACCGGTATCAATGAAGCCATATGCCTGCAAAAGCAGCAAACGCCACAATAATTTTGTGGAAAATTCTGAAATAATGAAGTTAATAATACATGAAATAAAAGTAAAAGAAATGTTTATTATTACTAAATTATTATTATTATAAGAATTTTAAGTTGTACTTACCATTATTTTTTCCTTATTTTTTTAATTCCTGATAGATTTATATCCGTCCTTCGCTTAGAGGTATCAAGATCAAACTGAGTCAAATTTTGTAGAAACGATTTAAAGTTTGCTCTGCTGTCACCTTAAATTATTTCTATGAAGTTAAATGTCACAAACATTTCTATTGGTTGAAAGATTGAATACATTTAACTTCATAGAAATAATTTAAGGTGGCAGCAGAGCAAACTTTAATTAAATTACAAAACATTTATTTAAAAATCTTTTAAGATAAATTATTAAATTGTAATAATATTATTGAACTCTGAGAGATTCTTTGTTGTTGTTGTTATTAATTTTCAAAATAAACCTAAATTAGACAAATGGTTAGTAATTATGGCGCGAAATTTAAAATCATCCCACACCAATACACTTGAAATTATTAAATAAAAATTTAAATATCCCGCCAAGGTGTTTTAAATTGAGCGGTGGCAGCCGAAACTAAAACTCGGTCGGTAAAAGTAGAGCACCCCTTGTAACCCACTTGAAAGTTTAAAAATAAAAAATTTAAATTTCCCGCCAAGTGGTTGGAATTCACATGTGGCGCCATCTCTCGGCGGCAGCCTGAACATAGATGTCGGTAAAACAGAACATCCCTTCTAACCCACTTGAAAATTCAAAAATAAAAATTTTATTACCCCTCTAAGGGGGTTTAAATTGAGTGGTGGCGCCATCTAGCGGTGGCGGCCGGTACTAAAAACTCGGTCGGTAAAGTAGAACATCCCTTCTAACCCATCTGAAAGTGAGCTATTAGGAAATCTACCTTACCGACGGTCGGTAACTGAGCCAGAACCCGTGTAGCTCTACTACTAATATTTATTTATTTATTTATTCGTATAAATATGATTGTTTAGTAGTAAAAGTAATTTACAGTCAGATAAAAATTCGAATTCTCTTACGACAAAATAACAAAAAATAAAAAAAAAACTTATTAATATTTATTTATAAAATTTTTTTTCCATTTATTATAATTTCTTTGCTGAAGGTAATTTTTTTCTATTAAAAATAATCTAAAAAGTGTTTTTCGCATTTCTAAACTTGAATTTCAATTGGAAATTGTATTTAAAGTTGTTGTCATTAAAATTAGAGTAAAAATGTTTTTAACATGACCTTTTTTTTTTCTTCTCCGAATAATATGAAAAGCTCTAAAGTAGCCATTAAAGATTTTCCAACGAATCTATAATAATTCTACTTCCGAGTAATAGTGGAGCAGGGGTTTTGAAAGGCGGATTCGAGAAAATGGCATTATTGAATTCAGAATAATAATTTATAAGTTTCTTAGCAGCCGCATCTCCACCGCTCGCGCATCTATTGGAATAAATTTAGAATTCTTTTAAAAATTTTATCCCTTTCATTTCTTTTTTTAACACATTATTATTTTTATTATTGCCCTTATTATCATAACCAGCATATTATTTTTCAAGAGAAATCAACCACTTTTTTTTAATAGTATTTTTTTTTATTATATTTTCATTCTTTTATGTTTTTTATCATTACAATTATTTCTCAATAACTTTTATTCTCAGTATTTTCAGTATATTGACAGTAAATCGTCAGGTATTAAAAAGTGTTGCAGATTAAATTAACACAAAAAAAGATTAAAATAATCAATTTTGGTGTTATTTTTTACAATGAATGAAATTTTAGTTCATTAAATTTTTTTATAACTATAAAACATGAAGAAATCGATAACTCCGAGTCTTCGACTCGGAGACATCGATTTCTTCATGTTTCATAATAATTAAAAATCACCGAGTGATAAAATCATTATTTTATATTATAAAAAAATTGTTACTGTAACTTTATCAAAATTGTTTTCATCATTTTGATTCAATTACTATTTTTCAGAATTTTTAACTAAAACTCTTCTCTAAATCAACGATTTTTAATAATTTTTGAAAAAGTTTTTTGGCAATTTTCAAATCCATTTGTTTATACAATATTCAATTTCACGAAATTTCAATTATTCCTAAATTCTTTACTTAAATGCATATTAGAAAATGGAAACTTCAAACAATATAAAAGAAAATTTAATTAAACTTTTTCAAAAAAATTAATTTCAAAATTCAATTATTTCTAAAAATTCACGCTGTATTGCTTTTAATATTCAATTATAATCTAAAATTTTAACAGAAATTCATTTTTATGAAATGAAAATAAATTTTTATTGGAAAATTCTACAAGAATTTAATTATTTAAATGCAAAAGTAAATAATTTATTGAATAATTGAATGTTTCTCAAAATTCAATTCTCATAAAGAATTTTATTAACAAATTTGTCAATAATTGAATTCTTTTGTCGAATTTTATTAAAACTTGCGTGAACATAATTACTTTTTTCAAGGAATTCAATTATAATTGTATAAAAAATAATTGAAACGCTGCAATGAGTTTTATTATTAATAAAAATAATTGAATCCCTGTAAAAATGTTATTATTTATGAAAATAATTGAATTTCTGCAATAATTTGTAACTTCTCTAAAAGTAAATTTTTTTCTAGTCTTTTTAACTAAAATCCTTTAATAAATTCATTATTTTTAATAATTTTTGAAAAAGTTCTTTGAGAATTTTCAAATTCATTCTCATTCATTCGTTTAAAATTCAATTTCACAAAATTTCAATTATTCGTAAATTCTGCAATTAAATATATATTGAAAAATAAAAACTTGAGATAATTTCAATGAAAAGCCTATTAAACTTTTAAAAAGAATTAATTCTACAGAATTTTTTGTCAAAAATATGAAAAATGAAGAATTTCAATGATTTTAGTTTGAAACTTTTTCAAAATTTAATTATTTCTAAAAATCCACGTTATAATGCTTTTAATATTTAATTATAATCTAAAATTTTAACTGAAATTCATTTTTAAAACCATTTTTATCAGTAAATTCTACGAGAAATCAATTATTTAAATACAAAAATAAATATTTTATTAATTTCATCTTTCTTGAAAATAAATTCTCATAAAAAATGTTAGCAAGAAATTTTTTTAAATCATTAAATTCTTTGGACGAATTTTAAGAAATTTTTTAAGTATAATTACATTTTTCGAGGAATTCGATTAAAATTGCATTAAAAATAATTGAAATTCTGCCAAGAATTTTATTATTTATGAAAATAATCGAATTCCTAAAAGAATTTTATTATTTATGAAAATAATTGAATTCCTAAAAAAATTTTATTATGTATTTATAAAAATAATTGAATCTCTGTAAAAATGTTATTATTTATGAAAATGATTGAATTATTGCGAAGAAATTTATTAAAAAAATTGTAAATAATTGAATTCCTGTAAAAAATTTTATTATTTATGAAAATAATTGAATGTTTGCATAGAATTTTATTCAAATTTTTTTTAACAATGGAATTCTTTTGGAAAATTTTATTGAAATAGTAGATATTGAAAATCATTGAATTTTAGAAAACTTTTGAAAATAATTGAAATTTTGACAAGAATTTAATTAAAATTTTGTAAAATAATTGAATATCAGAGAAGAATTTTATTATTTGTAAAGAAAATTGAAATTTTGACGAGAATTTTTAAAAAATTTTGAACACAATTGAATTTAGTAACTATGTTACTAAGTTAGTTAGTAAGTTAGTAACTAACTTACTAACTTACTATTCTCCCTGGAGAAGCTAAATTCGTTGAATTTTTACAAATCGTTGACTTTGGTGTTTTATTTAACCCCTTCACAGTCGAGTGAAAATAAAGTTTTTGTGCCATAAGTGTTCAAAAAAAATTTTTTTTTTTAAATCATAATATTGTCATATTATATGTTTTTGAGGTCACTGATTCAAAATCCGTGGTCAAAAAGTCAAAATTCAAAATAGCGACTTCAAAATATCGACCTAAAAAAATTAAAAAGTTAACGAATGCGTTAACTTAAAACTTTTTTTTTGTTGCCTTTTTAAAGCTGCCATTTTAAATTTTGAATTTTTGACCACGGATTTAGAATCAGCGACCTCGAAAACCCCCTAGTAGGCATTTTAAGGCATTTTCAGACAGATTCGTTAACTTAAAAATTTTTTTTGGGCGCCATTTCGAAGCCGCCATTTTGAATTTTGAATTTTTGACAACGGATTTGGATTCAGCGACCCCGAAAACCCCCGAGTAAGGATTTTTAGCCAAATTCGTTAACTTTTAAATGTCTTTTTTTCCGATGGCCCTATAGAGCCCATGGACATACAGGGCACGACATTTTTATGGCTCTATAGAGCCCACTGACAGTGAAGGGGTTAAAGTAAAATTCCATTCATAGTTAAAAAATAACACCAAAATAGATTATTTGAATCCTTTCTGGTGTCAATTTAATCCTAGAGAGACTAAACTGTTGCAGATTATTTTAATCCATTCTGGTGCTATTTTAACACTTCACGTTTTACTGTGTAGAAAATTTTTATTATTTTTGTCACTCTTTCATGTATTTATTCATTTTGTTTCAAAAATGAACTAGTAATAAACAAAATGATAAAAAATTGTTTTTATTTTTTTCCCCTTTGGACAAACAAAAATTGTTTCTATTTTTCCTTTCTTCTTCTTCATTCTCCTTTGAATAAGTCAAAAAAACTAATCTTTTTCTTTCTTTTTTTTCTTATTTTGCTGCGAAAAGTAAATTTTTTTCTTCTTTTTACACTGTGCTTTGAAATATTGCTTAGGAGTGCACAAAGAAAAGTTTCACATGAATATAAAATGAGTGTGAGTGTGTTTGTGTGTTTGTATATACAAGCTAGGGTGAGAGAAAATCTGGTGTGGAAACCAGTTAACCACGAGCGACAGATAGGGGTAAACTTATTACCATATGTGTTACGCTCCCTTGATTCGTGCCCAATTTTACTCACGTCGGATCAAATTTATTATCCAACTATGCGTATATACAGAATCAATCGTAAACAACCAAAAGACAAATTCTGATCAATTTGTTCAACTCATCAAAGAATCTATTATATCTTGTGCGTGCCAAATTTTAGTCGAAAATCAATTTATTTACGATTATACAACCCTCGACAACGACGAGGAGAACGAAGTCAATAATAATCTAAAATTAACTTCCGATCGGGTCGATGACACATTATAGATGTTGTATATAGTGGAGAAAAAATTATTTTTTCTTTTCTTTTTATTTACTTTATTTGGGGAAAATTTATTGAATTTTTATATATTTATTATTATTTTTATACAAATCGTAAAATAATAATCTTCTAGAAGATAATCAGTGGTAAAACACATGTTTCGTCAGACGATAAATTTTCAATTTTAAAAACAGTTTTTTCAGTATTAAATGCCAGTTTGAAGTCAGACCATAACAAATTAATTCTTTTATTTATTTATTTATTTATTTATTTATTTATTTATTTATTTATTTATTTATTTATTTATTTATTTATTTATTTATTTATTTATTTATTTATTTATTTATTTATTTATTTATTTATTTATTTATTTATTTATTTATTTATTTATTTATTTATTTATTTATTTATTTATTTATTTATTTATTTATTTATTTATTTATTTATTTATTTATTTATTTATTTATTTATTTATTTATTTATTTATTTATTTATTTATTTATTTATTTATCTATTTATTTATTTATTTCAAAAATTCTTTTCTTTTGGGAAAAAAAAACGTTCCATATTCCCGTTTCTTAATATTTTTGTACAAAATTCTCAATTTTCATAAGAAAATTATTTGCATTATTTCTATTTCTCAATTACTAGGTATTTTTTTAAATAATACCTATTCATAGTTTTTTAAAAATAAAGGAAAAAAATGTTTATAACTTTCATTTGTACATTATAAATTTTAATTGAAAATTATTCGAAAACATATCAATTAATTCCTTTTGAAATAAATATTTAATTATTATTATTTTTCCATAGAAATTAAGATTTTCAAAAATTTCAAATTCAAACTTTTTTGAAATTAAAGAACATAATAAAAGTATTGTTATAAAACATGAAGATATCGATTGCTCCGAGTCGAAGACTCGGAGTGATCGATTTCTTCATGTTTCATAATAATAATTAAAAAGATGACTGAGAGATAAAATTATTATTTTATATTATAAGAATATTGTTACTGCAATTTGTTGAATATTATTTCCATCATTTCAATTCAAATTATTATTTTCTAGAATTTTTAATTTTTTTTTATGAAAATAATTGAATTATTGCAAAGAAATTTATGAAAATAATTGAATTATTGCAAAGAAATTTATAAAAAATTTGTAAATAATTGAATTTCTGTGAAATTTTTATTATATTTATGAAAATATTTAAATGTTTGCGTTCAATTTATTTAAAAATTTTTTTAAATAATTGAATTATTTTTGGGAAATTTCATTAAAATAGTAAATATTGAAAATCATTGAAATGAGAAAAATTTTTGAAAATAATTGAAATTAGGACAAGAATTTTATTGACATTGTTGAAAATAATTGAACTTTGGGGAAAAATATTGTTATTTATGAAGATAGTTGTGATTTTGACGAGAATTTAAAAAAAATTCTTAACACTTTTGAATTTTATAAGAAGAATTTTATTACTTTTAAAAAGAACTGAATTTCTGCAATTATTTGTAATTTCTCCAAAATTCAATTTTTTTTAGTGTTTGCAACAAAAATTTGAATTAAAAATTTTTTAAATTCTATTATTATTATTATTTATTTATATTATTTCTATTATTATTGTTATTATTTTATTCAAAAAAAAAAATTACTACAAATTTTTTCCCTTTTAAAATAAAATATTGAAGCTTTGTGACAAAAATTGTAATTGACAAATAGAAATCATACAAATTTTTTTCATTCCTTTTGAATAAGAAAATTTCAATTTTAAACTTTAGTAATAACATAATCTTTAATTGCGGTAGTGTTACAACCAAGCATTACTTTAAAAAATATTTAAATTCAAAATTTCAGTAGTAAAATAAATTTTAAGTCAGCCGTAGCTTTTTTAAATTGACTAGCTGTTACTTTAGTAGTTATTTCACTAGTTTAACACTTAAGTGGTAAAATATAGGTTTGGTCAGACAATAATTTTTTAATTTTTAAAATAATTTTTCCAGTAGTAGAAAACAGTTTTAAGTCAGACATAATAATTAAAATTCTCTATATTTGTGTCTCAGTAGTTAAAATTGATTATAGTCAGACATATGTAATTTTCTTGAATTTTCTTGGAATTTAAATTTCAGTAGTAAAGTAAATATGCAGTCAGGCGTAATTTAAATAATTCAATTGAAAACTTAAGTGGTAAAATTTATTTATAGTTGAACGTAATTTGGAAAATGATTTCAATTTAAAACTTGAGTAAAATAAAATTTTAGTCAAAAGTCTTTTTAACCGAGAAGTTACATTCAGAATATTATTTAAATTGGAAACTTCAGTAGTAAAATAAACTTTTAGTGCCACATATAAAATAGCCAGACTTTAAAATATATTTAAATTCAAAACTTCAGTAGTAAAATAAACTTTCAATCGGACGAAACTTTTTCTCGATTTTTTCTTAGTTATTATTTCAGTATAGTAAAATAAATTCACAGTCCGGCAGAAGTTAAAAGTCAAATTTAAATTTTAAACTTTTGTAGTAAAATAAAATTTTTTTCTCTGGTATAAATTTGCCAGACGTTACTTTTTATATTTTAATTTATAACTTAAGTAGTAAAATTAACTTCTAGTCAGACGTATTTTCAAGTAAATTTAAATTTAAATCTTCAGTGGTAAAAAAAAATTTTCAGTCAGACGTAACTTTTCTGTATTTTCTCGTAATTTCTATTTCAGTAGTTAAAATAAATAGAAATTTTTGTTCTCTTTTATTCTCGATTTAATATTTAAATATTCAAAATTCACCACAAATGACAAAAGAATGATTATTTCCATAAAGCTTAGTAGGGAGCATAAGAAATCCTCCCCTAAAAGTATTAATTACATTTTATATTTAAAGTACTTTTAATAAAGTAAATTGTATTTTAAAAGTGCTCTCCGCGTTTGTATTTGCTACCGCTCTCTACGGTTTGAAATAGAACATGACTCTCATATACAGTAACAATAAAATTTTCTCCCTGGACTATAATTTACTCAAAGTTAACAAGAAACTTTTTTTACTTCACTAAAGTATAATTAAAAAAATACACGAATCGTCGATAATGAAAAATATATGTATAAAATATTTATTTTACACCCATTGTTTTAATTTAGAATTTTTTTTTAATTTTTTAAATTCACAGTAAAACGTGAGGTGTGAAAATAACACAAGAATGGATTAAAATAATCTGCAACAGTTTAGTCCCTCTAGGATTAAATTAACACCAGAAAGGATTAAAATAATTTATTTTGGTGTTATTTTTAACTATGAATGAAATTTTACATTAAATAAAACACCAAAGTCAACGATTTGTAAAAATTCAACGAATTTAGCTTCTCCAGTAGGGAGAATAGTAAGTTAATAAGTTAGTTAGTAACTTACTAACTAACTTAGTAACATAGTTACTAAATTCAATTGTGTTCAAAATTTTTTTTAAATTCTCGTCAAAATTTCAATTCTCTTTATAAATAATAAAATTCTTCTTTGATATTCAATTATTTTACAAAATTTTAATCAAATTCTTGTCAAAATTTCAATTATTTTCAAAACTTTTCTAAAATTCAATGATTCTCAATATTTACTATTTCAATAAAATTTTCCAAAAGAATTCCATTGTTATAAAAAATTTGAATCAAATTCTACACAAACATTCAATTATTTTCATAAATAATAAAATTTTTTACAGGAATTCAATTATTTACAAATTTTTTTTATAAATTTCTTCGCAATAATTCAATTATTTTCATAAATAATAACATTTTTACAGGGATTCAATTATTTTTATAAATAATAAAATTCTTTTAGGAATTCAATTATTTTCATAAGTAATAAAACTCATTGCATAATTTCAATTATTTTTAATGCAATTTTAATCGAATTCCTCGAAAAATGTAATTTATTATTCTTAAAAATTTTATTAAAATTTGTCAAGAGAATTCAATTATTTAAAAATTTGTTGCTAACATTTTTTATGAGAATTTAATTTCAAAAAAAAGAAAATAATAAATTATTTATTTTTGTATTTAAATAATTGAATTCTCGTAGAATTTACTAATAAAAATGGTTTTAAAAATGAATTTCAGTCAAAATTTTAAACTATAATTAAATATTAAAAGCATTATAACTTGGATTTTTAGAAATAATTAAATTTTGAAAAAGTTTTAAATTAAAATCATTAAAATTCTTAATTTTTCATATTTTTAACAAACCTTTCTGTAGAATTAATTCTTTTTAAAAGTTTAATAGAATTTTTATTTAAATTATTTCAAGTTTTTATATTTCAATATATATTTAATTGCAGAATTTACAAATAATTAAAATTTTGTAAAATTGAATTGTAAACGAATGAATTTGAAAATTTCTTAAAGAACTTTTTCAAAAATTATTAAAAGTAATGGATCTATTGAAGGATTTTAGTTAAAAATACTAGAAAAAAATTTAATTTTAGAAAGAAGTTACAAATTATTGCAGAAATCATTTAAATTCTTAATTTTTGATATTTTTGACAAAAAATTCTGTAGAATTATTTTTTTTTTTAAAGTTTAATAGGATTTTCATTGAAATTATTTCAAGTTTTCATTTTTCAATATATATATTTAATTGCAGAATTTCAGAATAATTGAAATTTTGTAAAATTGAATTGTAAACGAAAGAATTTGAACATTTTCAAAGAACTTTTTCAAAAATTAATGAAAATAATGAATTTATTGAAGGATTTTAGTTAAAAACACTAGAAAAAAATTTAATTTTAGAGAAGTTACAAATTATTGCAGAAATTCAATTATTTTCAAAAGTAATAAAATTCTTCTTAAGGGGATGTCAAAGTCGATTGGGTTTTTGCATTGAGCTTCAATGGGAAAATCGCATCGACTTTGACATCCCCTTAAGGGGATGTCAAAGTCGATTGGGTTTTTGCATTGAGCTTCAATGGGAAAATCGCATCGACTTTGACATCCCCTTAAGGGGATCCCACTTATCGACATGTAGATTGAAATTATTGAAAAACTTGCGACCGTCTTTTCTTGAAGAAAATGTAATATAATGCTTTGTTAATTATGGGAAATTGATTTTGAGAGAAAAATACATAGGATGAATATTTTAGTTTTAATAATTATTAAATAATAATTATTTTTCATTAATTAAATATGTACAGTTTTCCTCTATCCATGCCTTCACCACATCGCAAAGCACGACCGCCTTTTCGTTGAAACGAAGAAACACAATATTTTTTCCTTTTCGTAAATTGAATATATTTATCAAACACACAGGATGAAACTAATTACACACTCAAAAATAAATAAAAACTTTATTTTAAACTAATTACCATTACTCAGATAATGACTGTATTTGACAGCTGTGCTATAGGTTTTATTTATGTAAATGTTTCCAGAAAGTGTGAAGAGATGGCGCGTCTAAAAAGCAACCGTAAATTATTAAAACATGTCAAAATTGTTTTTATTATTCATTTGTAAATATTCGTGATGTGAAAAGAACTACAAGCAAGGATGTTATGAACTTTTTAAAAATTTATTATTTATCAAAAAAAAGTAAAATTATTATTTTTAAATAACATTTGTTTTATAAAATATATAATGTCGGTAAATTATATTTCATAAAAAAAATGTTTTATCCAAAAAAATGACAGCCATGTTTTAAAAACTACAAAAACGACAATTTTCCCGATTTGGGAAACTCTAAATTGTTAAAAATATTACAACAGATGACACCTGTTATATTATTAGACATAAATATAAACAAATTGATTTACTTTTTCAGTAAAATGCATTTTGTAAACAATGTGACAGCTGAGCGACAGTCAGTCCGAGAACGATTCGATATTCAAATATCGATTGCAAAGTGTCGATTCGCTGTAATCGATTAGGGTGTTTTATAACAGTAGTTTAACTATTTACAAAAATTATTTTTTGGAAAAACGAGGATTACAGCTAAATCACAATTCTGCACTAAACGTCAGTAACTTTATTGCTATTTCTAGGTTATAAACTGTGTCAAATCATAACAGTTTTATTTTTTCGTAAACAATTTTTTGTTGGTTGACAACCTCTATAGGGAAAAAAATTCCCTAAAAAAAATAAAAATAATTCAAATTTTCTATGTATGTAAATCTTTTTTAGCGATAATTCGCAAATATAACATTTTGGGAAAATAAAAAGATATATTGTTCTGAAAAGTAGCAAATTTTATTTAAAAAATGTATTTTTGAACGAAGTGTCAAATTTATGAATCATCCTTAGAATTTAAAAATTAGTAGATTTTTAAAACAAAGTGACAAATGATAAATCAGTAGTTGAAGCAACACTACTCTACAAAAATACAGGAACATTATTCCATTAGAAATTTTCAATAAATAATTAATATCAATATTATTATTATTATTAATTATTATCAATAAATAACTTTATGCTCATGACGAGTTATTGTATTGTATTTGTAAAATTTGGAAAGTACAAAGTAGCATCTAAAAAAAATATAAGGCTACCACTATAAAGGCATTTCCACAGCTCGGCTGCTCCGCAGCAAGCTACAGAGCAAGGGTGCATCCATACCTCTGTTGGCAAGAGAAAAATATGTAAATAATATGTCGGAATCCCGTTCACACATTTTTGTAATGGTGTTCCCACAATAACCCACAAATGCATTTGTTTTGCAAAAAGGGCTAGTCCCATGTCGGCATAAAAACGTCAAAGCGTTGAAGCTTATGTTATGTTTTTTCAGTCTTTTAATGTCCGACATCTTGAAAATGTAAATTACATGGGTTTTCTACCATTGTCTACGTGAGTGCAAATATAGCGAACATATATCTCCATCTCTCTCACACTCATGGTCTAGTTACAAAACGCCACGCAATACGCTGCCATAGGACTCCAGCCTCAAGGCACATTTTTCCTCGCATTTTGTAACTGGTCCATGAGTGCAAATATAACGAACATATATCTCCATCTTTCACATCCATGTCCTAGTTACAAAAACCAAAGCACAATTAGGCTATTTCAGTTGTGACGTCAGATAACTGGAGGGAAAACAAACAGACGACGCAACGCAACTCTTATGAGAGAAAAAATTTTGCATTTTCTTTTTAATGTTTTGCAAATTTAATGGATTTTAAACACTTTCTATCTACATATATGTAATTGAAACGCATTCTATAAAATAATTGTAGTGAAATTAACACTTTACATTTCACAGGAACTTCAGAATATGCTAAAATGTATGTTTTTGAGGTTAGCAACGTTTGTTTACCCTTATTTTATACAAACAGAGATAATAGAGGTATATTCTGTATTCTGATCCCATGTGAACAGAATACGTCAACCAAAAGCAGAAAATCGTGAGAGTGAAGAGAACAATAATATCTACCTATCTTTATTGCACTCATAGTTTTCTGCTTTCGGTCGACTTTTCTGCTCACATGGGATCGCACCCTAAGGGTGTGCAGCCCCATGTTAAACAGAATTTCGTGAGTGCAAGAGAGATAGTCAGATATCACTATTCTTTTCACTCTTACGAAATTCTGCTTTGCATTGTGTTTTCTGCTCATCATGGGACCGTTCCCTTAGGGTGCAGTCCCATGACAGCGTTTTGAGTTGAGTTTTGTAATTAGGCCATGAATGGAAATATAGCGAACATGTATCTTCATCTCTCTCACACTCATGGTTTTTTTCTATTCGACAGAAAGGAAGTGAAAGTGCTTGCACACTTCCAAATTTTTTGGCGAGCGATGTCGTTAAAATTAACGTTACTAAATATGATTGGCTTTGACAAAAGTTTATTTTTACTCCGCTTTAAGGAGAGCCAATCATATTTCGTGACGTGAGTTTCACGATCGTGAAAACTCGATGCTTGCCCAAAAATTTGGAAGTGTGCAAGCATCTTAATTGCTTAACCCAAATACCAAAGGTATGTAAGCACCTTTACTCTAGTGAAGGCCTTTCTCCAATAGGTTTCAAAAAGTGTGCGAATGACTGCGTTGCGTTGATTTTAGCATGTGTTGCTATAGCAACCGACGCAGACGCAGTCCTTCGCACACTTTTTGAAACCTATTGGAGAAAGGCCTTAAAGGCCTTTCTCCAATAGGTTACCACAAGTGTGCGAATGACTGCGTTGCGTTGATTTTAGCATGTGTTGCTATAGCAACTGACGCAGACGCAGTCATTCGCACACTTTTTAAAACCTATTGGAGAAAGGCCTTTACGGCTGTCTGTGTTTGTCTGCGAATGACTGCGTTGCGTTGATTTTAGCATTTGTTACCATAGCAACCGACGCAACGCAGAGTTTTGTGAACCTATTGGAGAAAGGCCTTTAGGTCTATTCATGATGTAATCACAACAGTCGATTGCTTACGTGTCATGCCTGTAACCTCTGTAGCTGCAGATTTCAGAAGCTATTGGGGTGTACTTCCCGAATGTGACTGTACTTCCCGAATGTGACTAACTTCTTTAGTCGTTGTAGGCATCAAAGTTCTATCTGGGAAGCCCCTTTGAACGTTTTCCATGTGTATTTAATTATTTTTTATAATTAAAATTATTATATATTATTATCAGTCCAAGTTGAATGAAACCTCTAATCATAAACATTGACAAGATAGTGAGAGAAAAGGATAAAAGATCCACTCTTTTTCCTCTCATGTAAAAGATTATAATTAGATGTTTTATTCTGATAAGATTTATTATTACTCTCTAATTCTGAATTAGTAGAAATTTTACCTTTTATTAGTAGGTTAATGTTTTACTAATGAATTAGTAGAATTATTAAATTGCTTCCTCATAAAGGAAGCTTTGTATTAGCAAAATTTTGGATTGCCATTTTTTGACATATTTATAAAATTTTTTTTATTATGCCTAATACTTTAGTACTTTATATATTCACAGGAACTCCCCGTATAAATGTTCTAAATAAATAAAAAAAAATTTCGACGTATTTTGACCCCCGAAGTCCAAAAAACGGATTTTAAAAATTTGTCCCGATGTGTGTGTGTGTGTACTAACATTACATTTGCCTCAATATCTCAGAACGAGAAAGAGCTAAAGGCCTCAATTTTTTTTTAAATTGTAGGTCTCCCCGGGGGACATAAAATGAGAGTATTTTCAGCCCGATTCATGAAGTTTAACTATTTTTTTTTTGCTTTTTTCATTTTGTAAAAAAACGTTTTTTGGACATAACTTAAAAAAATGTTAGGACACTTATAAATCTTTTTCTTTAGTTTTGTAGAGTTTTTTCAGACGCATCTTTTGAGCCCTAATTGAACATTTTTCGTCCATATTAACCGGAGATATTAAACTTTTAAAAATCAAAAATTTTGGAATATAAGACTTTTTTAAAAATTTTGTTAAAAATGTAGAAGTTTAATTTTGTTTTGTATTTAGTTTTGTAGAGTTTTTTCAGACGCATCTTTTGAGCCCTAATTGAACATTTTTCGTCCATATTAACCGGAGATATTAAACTTTTAAAAATGTAAAATTTTAAAAAATAAGAATTTTATAAAAATTTTTTTAAATTATGTAAAAGTAACTTCAAAAAATTATTACCAGCTTGAAGAGCATTAAAAAACGCTTCGATTGACCTATTTTTGAACCTGATTCGGGCAGAAATTATGAAATTATTGGTATTTGAAAAATCAAAAATTGTGGAAAATATCATTTTTTCAACATTCTTGTTTATTAACTTATGTGTAATTATTAAACTATTATTACCATCTTATAGAATATATAAAAACACATTTCTTGGACCAAGATTTAATGATTTTAACCCTTTTATAAAAAGTAATTCTTATATTTCAATTGTTATTATTTCCATGAGGAAGCAAAGTGTTCATGAAATGAACACCAAAATTATAAAAATGTACAACTTGGCAGCGGTTTTTTACTAATGAATTAGTAGAACTATTAAATTTTACTAACGAAATAATAGAATTCCTATGCAGTGCCTATAACTAATTTAAATTAGTAAGAATTTTCACTATTTGAATAAGTAGTTTTTACTAATTCAACTAGTAAACTGGCTATGTGACGCAGAAGATAGCGCTCCTCGTGTTCACTTTGGGTAAATACTAAACGTGATGTAAACAGTATATCAAGTGACTCGTATTGGGATCTGAAATACTACGCTACGCCATCTAGTGAGAGCCTTGTTGTGGTAGCCATCTTTCGTTTCGTCTCTTTCTGATATACGTTCAAGAAAAAGATAAAATCCAAGATGGTTGCCACAAAAAGGCTAAGGGGTGGATCAGTTTCACGTGATTTCAGATCCCAATAATTTTGAATACTTTTTGTAAGGCCGCAGTCCCATGACAGCGTTTTGCGTTGCGTTGTAATGAGAGAAAATGCAGCAAACGTATATTTGCGTCTTTTTCTCTCCCATTACGACGCAACGCAAAACGCTGTCATGGGACTCCACCCTAAGGCTGAAGTCCCATGGTAGCGTTTTGCGTTGCGTTTTGTAACTAGGCCATGAGTGCAAATAGAGCAAACATATATCTGTATCTCTCTCACACTCATTGCCTAGTTACAAAACGCAACGCAAAACGCTGCCATGGGACTCCAGCCTAAGTGGCTATAAGAATTCTTGTGCTAAATCTGTTAAGATCGTTTAGATTTTGGTGATATTTGAAGAAATTACTATTTCTCAAAAAACTTTGGAAAAACTAATAATACAATTTTGATAGTTTTTTTTTGTTTTTGTTTAGTGTTTTTGATAGAGTTTCTTGTAATTGTGATAACAATTGTGATAATTTTTTAATCTATTTTAAAATGAACTAAATTTTCGTTTAATATTTAATTTTATCAATTAATTTTGCATTTAACCAAGTTGAAGTCCACAACGTTGATCAACGAAAAAAATTGTTCACTAAGTAAATTAATTAAAAATTACGCAACAATATTGACAAAAAAGTATTTAGTAAAAAAAGATTGATATTTATGTTTTGATAATAATTATTTCACAATTAAATATTACATTTAAAATAATACTTGATTGCATTAAATAAATTTTTTTCGTTGATCAACGTTGTGGACTTCAACTTCGTTGCATTTATTATTTTACTAATTCAAATAGTAATGACGTAATGACTATTTGAATTAGTAGTTTTCTACTAATTCTACTCTCTAAATCTGAATTAGTGCGGATTCGTTTACCAATTTGAATTAGTAACATTTTTTACTAATTTTTAGTAGTTTTTAACTAATTGCTAGTAGAAAATTACTAATTCAATTAGTAGAACGTATTTTTTACTATTTCAAATTAGTAAATTTTCTACTAATAATTAGTAAAAAACTACTAAAAATTAGTGAAAACCGTTACTAATTCAATTGGTAAGCGAATCCGCACTATTTCATTAGTAGAAAATTACTAATTCAGATTTAGAGAGTAGGTGGACGACTTTTCCCCATTTCAATTAGTAATATTCTACTAAGAATTAGTAGAATTTTACTAATTCAGATTTAGATCATTGACAGTGACTATGCTTCGCGTATGTAAAATAAATTTGGATATTATCTACAATAATTAAATATAAAGTGAAACGTAAGTCGTTCGTTATCTCAGAAATTGACCATTATAAATTAATAAATTTTGCATTTATTCCTGTCCCAAGAACTATGTCTTATAATAAGTTGTTAAAAGTAAACTGCTTTTTCGTAAGTACTGTAAATTTTCCAGTTTGTCTCCATTAGTCAAGAAACTTTGCTAATTTGGTGAACATTTGTCGGATTAGTGACTTAGTGTATAGAAAATAGTAAAAAATACAAAAGGTTCCCTTTATTTCCGGTGGTTGCAATGTGAAAATTGTAAATTCTAGTGTGATTTTATACAAAAATTAATAATCTCGGTCTCTCCTTGTACTAAAACCGAACACAACTCGGTTCGGTTCGAATTTTATAGTAACTCGAATGCCGAATATTCGACTTCCGAACTGGGCTAACTCGAATGTCGAATTTTTCGACATCGGTTCGAATTATTTTGCACAGCTCTACTGCTTACTATTTTTTAATTTGATAAGATTTTTAATTTCACAACATAATTTAAACGTATAATTTTTTCTCATTTTTTATTGTCATAATTAGTAATACGTTATTGAGTTAGAAAAGGACAGAGATATATTTGTGTCCTTGTCTATCTCATGCGTCTCGTTCTCGAACGACTTTCGCGAACGAGACGCATGATTTTCCCCTAAACGCCAAGTGGTCGAATGTTCAAATGGTCGAATACCAAGTAGTCGAATCGTTAACTGGTCGAATGCTAGAAACATCGAATAGTCAAAACGTCGAATGTTCAAAACATCGACTCATCAATTGATCGAATGTTCAAAACGTCGAATCGTCATTTGGTCGAATGCTAAAAACGTCGAATCGTCAAATGGTCGAATGCTCAATACGTCGAATGCTCAAATGGTCGAATGCTCAAAAGGTCGAATGCTCAAATGGTCGAATGCTAAAAACATCGAATTCTCAAATAGTCGAATGTTCAAAACGTCGAATCGTCAAATGGTCGAATGCTAAAAACATCGAATTCTCAAATGGTCGAATGTTCAAAACGTCGAATCGTCATTTGGTCGAATGCTAAAAACGTCGAATCTTCAAATAGTCGAATGTTCAAAACATCGAATCGTCAAATGGTCGAATGCTCAAAAGGTCGAATGCTCAAATGGTCGAATGCTAAAAACGTCGAATCGTCAAATGGTCGAATGCTCAAAACGTCGAATCGTCAAAAATTCGAAAAATTTGCTTGGTTTAAGTTAATGTTGACTTAAACCAAGCAAATTTTTCGAATTTTTGATGATTCGACGTTTTGAGCATTCGACCATTTGAGAATTCGACGTTTTGAGCATTCGACCATTTGAGGATTCGACGTTTTGAGCATTCGACCATTTGAGAATTCGACGTTTTGAACATTCGACCATTTGAGAATTCGACGCTTTTAGCATTCGACTATTTGACGATTCGACCTTTTGAGTATTCGACCATTTGACGATTCGACCTTTTGAACATTCGACTATTTGACGATTCGACGTTTTTAGCATTCGACTAAATGACGATTCGACGTTTTGAACATTCGACCATTTGAGAATTCGATGTTTTTAGCATTCGACCATTTGACGATTCGACCTTTTGAGCATTCGACCATTTGACGATTCGATGTTTTTAGCATTCGACCATTTGAGAATTCGACGTTTTGATCATTCGACAAATTGACGATTCGATATTTTGAACATTCGACGTTTTTAGCATTCGATGTTTTTAGCATTCGACCAGTTAACGATTCGACTACTTGGTATTCGACCATTTGAACATTCGACCATTTGTCGTTTAGGGGAAAATCATGCGTCTCTCGCGAACCTATTGTGTGTTGGACTTTATGGTGGCGCCTGCCTGCAGAAAACACATGAGAGTAAGAGAGTTAGATAAGTCAAATTCTATATTTCTCTCCTTTACTCTAGTTGCGACTGCTTGCACGCGCAGGAAGTCGCCAAAGGTGTGAATGCGCCATAAACGCAACTAGATTCGTTAGAACCAATCAAATTTAACCCTTACTGGTGATTGCAAATGATCCGTGTGCGTGTGGACAAAACAACTCGAGTGAAACATCTAACAATAACAAAAACAAACAGAAGTGGAACTTTTTGAATGTTCAACAAGTGTTTTGTGAATATTAGTCATTGGAGAATTTCTTCATATTTAAAAACTTTACTCTGGAGTTATAATCATACAACATATTTTCGTGCGTGTAAAACGTGTTGTGACAGGATCTTTCTACTAAGTTTCTGAAGTTTCGTGCATGATTATATTTACTGCATATAGTGCGAATGAAAGTGGAAATCAAAACATCAAAGGTAAGAAATTGAATGATTGTTTATCACAAGGCTTCATCAGGGTTGCCACAGGTCAGGGAAATCAGGTAATTCAGGGAAAAGTCAGGAAAAGTAAAATTGGTCAGGGAAAAGTGAGGGATTTTTATTTAAGTAACTGGAAAAAATTGAATTTTTGAGAAGTTACAAATGATTGCAGAAATTCAATTATGTTCAAAAATTAAAAAAATTCTCATAAAAATTCAATTATCTTTAAAAATAATAAAATTCTTCTCCAAATTTCAATTATTTTCGAAAATTTTAATAAAATTCTTTGCAAAATTTCAATTATTTTCAAAAATTTTTCTCAATTCAATGATTTTCAATATCTACAGTTTTAATAAAAATTTTCAAAAGAATTTAATTATTTAAAAATAAGTTTTGATAAAATTCTAAGCAAACTTCGCAATAATTCAATTATTTTCATAAATAATAACATTTTATACAAACATTCAATTATTTTCATGAATAATGAAATTCATCACAGAATTTCAATTACTTTTTAATACAATTGTAATTAAATTTCTCGAAAAATTTAATTATTCTTGAAAATTTTATTAAAATTTCTGGAAAAAATTAAAATTTGTTGATACAATTCTTTTTGATAATTTAGTTTCGAAAAACATTCATCTATTCAATAAATTATTTATTTTTGTATTTAAATAATTGAATACTTGTAGAATTTTCCAATAAAAATTGATTTTAAAATGAATTTCAGTTAAAATTTGAGATAATAAATTATCCTCAAGTTTTGAACGTTCAAATTAACGAAATATTTTTTATTGAAGACATTTTTTATAAATTACTAATCACAAAAAATTTCAAAACTGAAATATTTACGGTTAGAAACTCAGTTATTAATTTTTTGGATAGTGATGCAAAATAATTGCAATAAAAATTTAATTTGAAGAAGTAAATAAATTTCGTTCATTTGAACGTTCAGAACTTTAGGATCTTGATAATAATTGAATATTAAAAGCATTATAGTCTGAATTTTTAAGAATACATAATTGAATGCTTTCAAATAATTTTAACAAAATTTTTGAAAATAGTGACATTTTTCAAAGAATTTACTTAAAATTGTATTAAAAATAATTGAAATCCTAAAAGTAATGGAATCTTTGTGAAGAATTTTGTTATTTTTTAAAATAATTGCATTAAAACTTTCGAAATAATTAAATAATATTAAAAAATTCATTCTGGTCAAAAATAGAAAAAAGTTTTGAAGGTTTCGTGGTATAATTTATGAGTCAAACAAAAAAAAAACACTAAAAATTCAGAATTTTCTTATGAATTCTAAAAATATAATTTTTTCAGTACTTTTAATAAAAATCTCTAACTTTTTCCTGAATTCCCTGATCTCTGGCAACCCTATACAGTGGTCTTTTTCTTACAGTTATAATTCCAAAATAGTAAACTACAATCTTAAAATAGTAAAATACAATTTTACAATAGTAAGATTAGATTAGCTACTATTTTTTTTGTACGTTATTAATTTTTTTTCTTTTCGCAGGTGCATATCAGTTATAAATCCAATTAAATCTAAATCTCGATCGGCTGAATCATGGAGAGGTCTAATTGTACGAATAAGGCATTTAACACTAACAGCATATGACAAAGCACTTTTACGATTTAGAGAAATTATTAAGGAGCATCGCGAGAAGCGAAATCAACTCGGTTGGAATTTTTGCCATTATTTTCTTCTACAAGTGAGACTTTTTTTCTAAATTAAGAATGAAGAATTTTTTAGTAAAATGTATATTTAAATATTGAAATTTGTATTTTTGCAGGAAGAACTTGTATTTGTATTAGAAGTCTTAGGTTTACATGGCGGGACTTTGATACAATATGATGAATTAGACGCACTTTTCACACAGTTTGAACTCAACTCAAATGTCGGAGGTGAGCTTTTTCTTTTTATTTCCAAAAAACTATTTTTTTTTAATTTTTTACTTATTTTATTCTAATGAATTCGGTTATAATTCCTATAAATTTTACATTCAGAAATAAATATCAAGATTCGCGGTAGAGAATCGCCGCTAAGTAAAAAAAAAATATCGGCTATTTTTCGATAAAATTGAATAACTCGAGTAAATCTTAACCGATTTGGCTCATTCTTTTTTTGTTGGATAAAGAATCAAAAAAGAAAGAATTCTGTCAAGTTTAATTGAATATTTTTGATATTTTTATAGAATTTAAGCTAGGAAAACCGAAAAAATAGCCATTTTTTGAGATTTAGACAAACGTGGAGCGTAAACTCCTAAATGGATTTATAGAATATTATTAATTAGGTCAAAATCTCGATATACATTTCAGGAAATTTTAATATACTTCGTATTTTTTGAAAAATTTGAATTTTTCTCAAAAAAATGGAATATTTTGACATTTAGACAAACGCAGAGAGCAAACTTCTAAACGGAAGTGCAAAATATTCTATAATATCATTGATAGGGTTAAAATCTCGATATATATTTTAGGAAATTTTAATACACTTCATCTACTAAAACCTACTATTTACAACTTTTTTTACAATTTGCTACTATTTGGATACATTTTTAGATTTATGACATTAAAAGCTACTTTTTTCTTTATTTTTGGTGAAATTTGCATTAAAGTTTAAATTCACTAACAGTTGAAATAAAAAAAATTCTAAAAGTTGTAATAAAATTCTTTGAAACGATTTCATTTGCAAAAAATTTTTGAAAATCAACGATTTTCAATATCTACAATTTTAATAAAATTCCATAAAAGAATTTTGATAAAATTCTTCGCAAACAGTCAATTTTTTTATAAGTAATAAAATCTTCACAGGAATTGAATTATTTTAAATATTTCAAAAATTTTTCGAAAAAAATCAATTTAATAGTTTTATATGAAATTCTATCGCAAGAATTCAATTATTTTCATGAATAATAAAATTCTTCTCGGAAATTCAATTATTTATAAAAAAAATTGATAAATTCTTTCTCTAATTCTTTACAATTATTCAATTATTTTCATAAATAATAAATTTTTCAGAAATTCAATTATTTTTATAAAAATTGATAAATTCTTTAAAAGAATTAAATTTTTGAGAAACATTCAATTATTAAATTGAAATCGTTGAAAATTTTAGTTGTAAAACTAATAATATTTAAATTTTTACTTTTAAAAATTATTAATTTATTGTTTTTTAATTCCTGTAAGCAATTTAAATTAAATTTTATATTTTAACTAGTTTTATTTGTTTACTTTTAAAAATTACTTTCAAATACAATTGTATTTTTGAAGAATTTTATATAAATATATAGAACATAATTTTCAAAAATTTGGAATTGTAGTTCTCAGCAGGATTAGAGAAAAAATAAATATTTTTTTGAAATCAGAAAACAGGGAAATACTGAATAAAACTTTTGTGAATCGACTAAAACAATTTTTTTTATTCGTTAACATTAATTTTCGATAGCTACTTTTTGATACTTTTTTAAAATTAATTATCGAATATAAAGTCTGAATTCCTTTCTTTTCGAATGTTTTTAATTTAATTTCCATGTTATTTTAATTTCCAGACACGGCGGTTTGGCTCAGTACACCGTTGATCATCAATTGAGACTGATGTTGGCTGAATGTAAAGCTTCCTTATTAGATCTAAGGAGTTATTTGTTCGGCAGACAGGCGGCAATGTTATTGCTACGCAATATGCCTTGGGAGGTAATTTACAGTCTTTTACGAAAAATTATAATTAATACCGAAATCTAAAAAAAAATTGCAAATTTCGCAATAGATTGCGCAAAGGTGTTTATCATTCATTGACAATACACTCATCGAACTTCAAATTTTGGAAATTCAAAAACCAGAAGGTGCTGTCGAATGTTGGGCTTTTCTCTGTGCTTTAGAAGTTCTTCACGCCTGTCAATTGTCGATGTCAAATTCAGAGAATAATCAACAAGTTGATCTCTGTTCTGTACATACCGCAAGTTTATGGCCAGTTGCCAAAGGTAAGGTTTGAATTAAATAAACAATTTTTTTGTATTTTTTATCGACTAAAGCGACTTTTTTGCTCCTTAAAGTCGTTCCGAGGCCTGATTTCTTAAAATTTGACATTTGTAACATTTATTTAGAATAAGAAAATATTTAAATTTTAGTTGGAGTCTTTGGGAAAATTGTGTGGTCTCATGCCGGGCAGTGAACCATCGAGTGAACAATTACACACGGTTGTTTATTTAATTGCCGGAATTGGCGATTCAGAACCACAAGCAATGGGAAAACCAAAACCAATTGATAAATTAAAAGAGGCATTGTCCTCGAAGGAGGCATTTAAAAGACAATTTCTTGAGCACGCTGAATTGGCAATGGGAACTTATAAGCATATAGGACATATAAGTTCGGCGCGTTTAATTGGCAAGGATCTTGCAAATTTTTATACTGAATTAAATGAAAATCAAAAGGCCGTTGCATTTCTCTCCGATGCCTTACAAACATAATATACGGACGAAGGATGGTTAAATTTAGCGGCACAAACATTTCGAGGAATTATTGGTCTATATGAAATTATTGTCTTCCCAAAAACCATTGCTCAGTGAATTAATGGACTGTTTCACAATACTCAGTATGGAAGTTAATGTTACGGACAAAGTGGTTCAAGATTGTATAGTTAGTATAGAAATTATTGTACAAAGTTCACTACCAAGAGGAGTGAAATGTAATCTTGCTTCAGCATCCATTGAAGAAATACAGAAGCCCCAGGTGCCTAATAGAAAAAAAGGAACGAAATTACCAATCGAACCACAAAAGGATTTGTAAATATCTCAAATCAAATTTTTAATTAAATTAAAAAATTATTTATTATTTATTAAAAAATTATTTCTAGTTGTTTCTTCTTTAAATTTTATTTAATTCATTGATTTTAATTTCAGATTATTAAAGTGTACAATAGACGTAAAGAAATCAATATACAAGAGTTTATTAATAACAATGAATTCATTTTTCGAAGAACAACAGGACAAAAGTTTATTTCTTGCCAAGACAAATCCACAAATTGTAAAAATTCCAATAAGACGATCGGACAGCACGAAACATCGAAAACCGTCCACAAATGTAAAATGTGATTTTGATAATTCTCTTGTCAGTGATGAATTTATAGTGGAGCCGGGACTAAATGCACTGATAATTAAACGAAAATTTGAACAACCAGGTTTTTATAAAGTTGGTCCGAGATTATTGTTTCAAGTGGCAAAAACACAACCAACAGTTTCATTAAATTCAACGAGGGATTTATTAGCCGGTCTTGTGCAGAATGTAGAATTAATTATTTCTAGTGATAGTTTGCAAATAACGAAAAATGATGTTTTAAAATTGAGAACATCGCGTGGATTCACATTACGAATTGATGACGCCGAATCATCGGGACACAAGGAATATAATATTAATTTACCAGAATGTGAACCATTTCAAATAGAGAAAATTCCATTGAAAGTGTTCGTTGATCTTCCACCAAAAAGGGATAATCGTCCATAGAGTACAAGGTATTTTAATTATATAAATTTGACGCTCCTTCTCAAAATGGTACTTTAGTTTCTTGTACCTTTTGTCGACAGGGTTGCCACAAGTCAGGGAAATCAGGGAAAAGTAAGGGATTTTTATTTAAGTAACTGGAAAAAATTGAATTTTGGAGAAGTTACAAATTACTGGAGAAATTCAATTATTTTCAAAAGTAATAAAATTCTTCGAAGAAATTCAATTATATTCAAAAATTTTTAAAAATTCTCATAGAAATTCAATTATCTTTAAAAATAATAAAATTCTTCTCCAAATTTCAATTATTTTCAAAAATTGTAATAAAATTTTTTCCAAAATTTCAATTATTTTCATAAATAATAACATTTTATACAAACATTCAATTATTTTCATGAATAATAAAATTCATCACAGAATTTCAATTACTTTTTAATACAATTGTAATTGAATTTCTCGAAAAATTTAATTATTCTTGAAAATTTTATTAAAATTTCTGGAAAAAATTCAAATTTGTTGATACAATTCTTTGTAATAATTTAGTTTCAAAAAACATTCATTTATTCAATAAATTATTTATTTTTGTATTTAAATAATTGAATTCTTATAGAATTTTTCAATAAAAATTGATTTGAAAATTAATATTAGTTGAAATTTTAGATAATAATTGAATATTAAGAGCATTATAGCATGATTTTTTAAAAATACATAAATTGATAAAATACATAATTGAATTCTTTCGAAGAATTTTAACAATATTTTTTAAAATACTGACATTTTTCGAAGAATTTACTTAAAATTGTATTAAAAATAATTGAAATCCTATGAAGAATTTCATTAATATATGAAAGTAATAAATTGAATTCTTGAAATTAATTTTTTCAAATTTTTTTTTTAATAATTGAAATAATGTAAAGAATCTTATTATTTATGAAAATAATTGAACTCCTGCAATGAATTATATTACATTTTTTTAAATAATTATTGAATTCTTTTGAGAACTTTTATAAAAAAAAGTAGATTGTGAAAATATTTAAATTTCAACGAAGAATTTCATTATATTCGTAAAATGTAATTAAATTCTTACAAAAAAATTAAGAGAATAATTCTATTTTTCTAGGAATTTACTTCAAATTGTATTATAAATAATTGAAATCCTCAGAAAAATGTTATAATTAATGAAAATAATGGAATTCTTATAACGGATTTCATCAAATTGTTCTTTAAATAATTAAATTGATATGGAAAATTGTATTACTTGTAAAAATAATTGAATTTATGCAACGAAATTTATTACATTTTATTTAAATAATTATATTCTGTTGAAAACTTGTATTAAAAATGTAAATTTTGAAAAGTTTTAAATTTCAGCGAAGAATTTCATTATTAGTAAAATGTACCTTTAATTTTTGCAAAAAATTTTTGAAGATAATTTTATTTTTCGAGAAATTTATCTAAAATTGTATTAAAAATAATTGAATTCTTGCTTAGAATTTTATTATAATTTTTGTAAATAATTTAATTTTTTTTGAAAAATTTTATGGGAATTAAAATTTTTATAAAACATAATGATATCAATCACTCCGAGTCTAACACTCAGAGTAATTGATATCTTCGTGTTTTATAATAATATTCTTATAAGTTGTTTAATTTTAAAAATGTTTGAATTTGAATGTTTTGAAGAATTCTAATTCCTATAAAAAAATAATAATTAAATACTTAATTAAAAATTTTGTTATTCATGTTTGGGAATAATTTTACAATTTAAGAAATTCGTAAGTAAATGTAATGGAATGTTTTTTTGAGTATCTAATAATTTTTAGAGTAAATCAGAATATTCTTTATGGTCAGGGAAAAAGTGAAAATTTTGTATCAGAGAAGAGTCAGGGAAAAATAAAATTAAATATTTGTGGCAACCCTGTTAATAAAATGTCATCATAGTACACACTGTACCTAAAAATTAATATTATAAATTTTAAATTAAGTTAAAAGTTAAGATAATGTAGAAAGTGCAACAAGTGAAAATTAATTTAAAATATGAAAATTTTAAAATATAAGAATATCTTTAGTAGATATCATTCTTTTTTTTAATATTAATTCAGAATCTAGTAATATTAAAAATTATTCCTAAAAAACATGTCTTTATAGATTTGTCAAAAATATTTATAATTTCTTTTAAATAATACTATTTCTTACTATTTATGTGAATATGTCAATATGTTAAAGTCAAAACTACTTTTCTTCTGTATCTATACATATAAAATATGCTTAGATATATTTTAAAGAGATGGAAATTATATAATATTTTGAAAATTTTTTAGCTTGTACACTTTTAATTAAAAATATTGCAGTGTTGAATGACTATGAAACAGGTTTATTAGCGCGTATGAAATTTACGATACTTTTTAAATTATTATTTAAATAGACAAAATATGATTGAAAGTTATTCTTTGATATAAATGTATTATAATTGATAATGACGTAGTTAATCAACAACTTAATTATTAATTTCGCTAACGTATTTTAGAAAGTAAAAAGATCATCATGGAGCAGAAGTTTATTCAGAGAAACAAAATGTGACACAAATAAACCCACGAAAGGAAGTGCTTCAACGATGGAAAATTTGAATGAAGGATATTGGATTCGGAGAAGTGTCCACATCGACATCCTGATCGATAAATGAGGTTAGTTGAAATATGTACTACTTTACAATTTTTGTTTAAAAAATTTATTTTAACAATCGCGCTACCAACTATTTTTTGTATAATGTCTAACAATGTCCACCCCGAGTAGCCAACATGTTTTTTCATTTGTATATTACATAAAAGTCCAAAATTTATCAAAAATTTTTTTTATGTATTTTAATTATTTTCAAAAAATTTCCTCAAGAAAATTATTTTCAATATTTATTATTTAATAAAAATTTTATGCAACTCTACGCAAGCTTTTTAATTTGTTCATAAAATAATTAAAAATTTTACAAGAATTAAATTATTTATTTTTTAGAAATAATAAAATTTTTACAGAGATTCAATTATTTTCGTTAATATTAAAATTCTTTTTAGGAACTTAATTATTTTCACAAATAATAAAACTCATCGCAGAATTTCAATTATTTTTAATACAATTTAAATAATAATTGAATTCTCGAAGAATTGTTTAATAAAAATTAATTTAAAAATAAACTTCAGTTAAAATTGTAGATAATAATAATTCTATATTAAATAAATTAAAAAGTTATAAACTTTAAATTTTGCATGAATTAAATTAAAAATTTTAAAGAACTAAAATTTTTGAAAATATTTCTAAAAAATTAAATATTAGAGAATTTACAAAAGATTGGAAAAATTCAATTATTTTTAAAAGTAATAAAATTCTTCGCAGTAATTTAATTATTTAAAATTTTTTTGAAAATTACAACTATTTTTATTAAATAATAAAATTCTTATTCAATAAATTCAATAAAATTTAATTGTTTTTAAATAATTTAATAAAATTGTTGACAAAATTTTAATTATTTTTAAAATTTTTTCTGAATTCAATAATGATTTTCAATATCTGCTATTTTAATAAAAATTTACAAAAGAATTCAAATATTTAACCCTCCGTCACACACCTAGGGAGGGATTCCCTCTACGGTTTCAGTATTTTTTAAATAACTTTTGTTTTCCTCATTGCAAAATAAAATCAGTTTCTATACCTTTCGACAATTTACTCCTCAACACATTTCTAAAAAAACATTTAGTTTAAACATAATTAATATTTAATTATGAAGCTTCAAAGCCAGAAAAAAACTCGAAAAAGTGAGGTTATGTTAAATAAAAGAATCAAGTTTTCAAAACATTTTTTGTTCCACTGTAGGTTAATGACAAAATTATATTATAATTATATTATTAAAATGAATTGTTTAATGATTTTTTTTGCTTATTTGTTAATGTTACATTATTTTTACATGTCAAGTAGAATTCCTTCAAAGATGTGCATTCGTGTAATTAATTTTTATTTTTGAGACCGAAAATTAATTTTATTAATTTTATAATTTAGAATAATTTACTACATATTTGTAAGTTTGTGTTAAAACTAAATTTTTGTTGATTCCTTTGTTTATGTTGTAATGTTGCTTATTTTACAATGTGGTGAGGGATTTTCTCTAAGCGTGTGTAAAGTCGTAATTTTTTCCCATGTGTGTGACGGAGGGTTAAACAAAATATTAATAAAATTCTACACATACATTTAATTATTTTTTTAAAATAATAAAAATTTTACAGGAATTCAATTATTTACAAATTTTTTATAAATTTCTTTGCAACAATTGTATTATTTTTATATAAATAATAAAATTTTTATAGAGACTCAATTATTTTAGTAAATAACTAAATTCTGAATAAAAATTCAATTATTTTCATAAATAATAAAACTCATCGCAAAATTTCAATTATTTTAAATACCCTGGAATATATATATACTATTTTTTTTGGCACCAAGGCTAGTATTTCCTACTTTTTTTTCATCTAGGCTACTTTTTTCTACTTTTTTGAAACTCATAATGGAGTGCGAAGCCTAATCATTGTAAAATTTGTATTACTTGGATTTTTCGGATGATGATTGGTAGCACGAAGGTTAATAAATTTAATTTTCTCATTTTATAAGCATAATAATAATTATTATTATATACAATATATTACAAACTTATTATGAAAGTGTACTAAAGCAATAATTGTTTTTTTCAGGTACGTATTTTGGAGAATTTGGAGAATTTACAATGAATTTTACTTTAAAACGTCAAGTAAAATGCAGAATTTCTAAATGTTAAAAAATTGGTCAAATAGTATAAGATAGGGTAAGTGTGGGTATTCCTGCGAGTGACACAATTATTGCGATTTTTAAAAAATTATTATTTTCATTTTGAAATATACGCCTAATTTTTTCAAAATAATTACAAAAATTATTTTAAATCTTACTTGATAGAATAGCTCATAAAAATGTACATTCCGAAAATTATTAATTTATTTATTTGAATTTAAAATATATTATGACAAAATTCTGTGAAATTATCAAATATGTCAGTCATGAATGAATATTAAAAACCGTTGATATTTCCAATATTCACTATAGTATAAACGTTTCAGTGTTACTTATCAAAGAAGTACACTTTATTATTTGAAAAATATATTAATTTACCTATCTATTATTGATATTCAATTAATAATACTTAAAACTATATTAGTAGCAGAATTTTTACTGCATGTTAGTATTATTGCGATTTTTAAATACGTTTACAATATTACTCGCGAGTCAACAATAATACATGTGTTGACAATTAGTTTTGAGTTTACTTTTTCAACTACAAATAAGTAACAAATACAAAGTAACAAACTACAAATATATTTGGAAAATATAATAAATGAACTTTAATTTGTAATTGAAAAAACTGCATTACATTTTTGCGTAAACTTAGACGAGCTTCTCAAAGTTAACCTACACTAAAAATTTGCAGAAATACCCACACTTACCCTATATTTTATGGTAACTGTCTTTATGCTAAAATTATTTTAGAAACTATTTCATAATGGATAAATTAAATATTTTAAGAAAGTGTTAATAACCCATTTCGAAATAAACGCTAAAATAATTCTGACAAAGGACAATCCGATTTATGCAACTGAATAGTGATTAGTTTACACGATAAACGTAAAAGATTTTCTCCAACGTTTGTTCTGAAAGGTGTACTTTCCATATTAAAAAAGTGTGTCGAAAGCAGAACTTTTCTCAACTACTTTGACGGGAGTGGTGAAAGTAACATTTGTCGTAGTAAAAGTAAATTTAGCGTGGCGAAAATAAATTATAACGTCACTTTTTTTTCTATATCTTTTATCGAGATTTATTTTGTGTCCAACTGGCTCTTCATTCAGAGAATTTGTTTGTTATTTTATAAAACTCAATCACATACTAAATTAAAATTATTCAAAACTAACAAAGAAACCTTTCCTCGCAAGGCGTTGGAGAAAATGTCGTGTGGAACTCGTTGTGAAAATTGATTTTGCTAGTGTTTGCTGCTCTCGCAAAATCACTTATTTTCACCACTAGTTGGACAATGTACCTACTTAAGGCGGTCTCAAAGTCGATGCGATTTTCCCATTGAAGCTCAATGCAAAAATCCAATCGACTTTGACACCGCCTTAAAATCATATAATTTTGATCACTTTTTTTATAATTTAGTAATTAAATGTAAAAATAACATATTTCACTTTTTTTAGGTAAATATATTAAATCCCATCCTTTCCTACTTTACCTACTTTTTTGTATTTTTATATGCATCCCATTTTAAAAGTGTCCTAATTCAGTTTTTGTTAAAATGATTTTTTTATTTTGTAGATTTTGTTAAAACAAGGACAATTTTTTTCAAACAAGGATATAACATGCAATTATTGCATGCCTATAAATAGAATAATGTAATAACATTTGCTAAAATATATTTTTCTATATTATAAAGCATTCAATGCATAAAATTACATGTGCGAGTTGAAAGGAAAACTCTACAGTATAACTGCAAATAAAGAAAAGGCCATAAGTTTGGTTTGAAAATCACAAAAAATTCAATTCATACAATTGGATACGTATGAATTGAATGACGTGAACGAGTTTGCTGAATATTTTTCTTCTTTTGAAGATTGGTCGACTCATACAAGTTGTATGCGTATACTTAAAATAAAAAACTTTGTAGTATGACTCGAGAAAATACTGAAGACCATAAAGTTTGTCTCAAAATTACAAAGAAATTAAATTCATACAATTGCATGTGAGTTTGCTTAAAAATATTTTTCTGTTATAAATACAACTCATAAAATTGCATGTGTTTGAGTTGAAATGAAAATTTCTTATATGGACTCGAAAAAATTATTATTTTAGTCTGCAAATCACAAAGAAATTCAATGTATTCAATTGCATGTGCATGAAATGAATATTGTGATCAAGTTTACTGAAAAATATTTTTCTTCTAACATAGCAGTTTTAAACTGAATCAATTCTATGTGTATGCGTTGAAATACAAACTCAAATAGGGTAAAATTCAAAAATAAAGAGAGCTAGTGCTATGAATTTTGTCTGTAAATCACGAAGAAATTCAATTCATACAATTGCATGTGTAGCGTATGAATTGAATGATGTGAGTGAGTTTGCCTAAAAATATTTTTCTATTATAAATACAACTCATAAAAATGCATGCGTTTGAGTTGAAATGAACAGTGTAAAATAAAAGGTACTAAATCGGAATTTGGTTCTATTTTAATACCGAAATTAGTTCTAATTTAGAAAACCTTTTTTTTACAGTGAAAATTCCATATATGGACTAGAAAGAAAAATAAATTTAGTCTATAGATCACAAAGAAATTCAATGCATACAATTGCATGTGTATGAAATGAATATTGTGATCAAGTTTACTGAAAAATATTTTTCTTCTAACATAGCAGTTTCAAACTGAATCAGTTCTATGTGTATGCGTTGAAATAAAAACTCAAATAGGATAAAATTCAAAAATAAAGAGAGCTAGTGCTATGAATTTTGTCTGTAAATCACGAAGAAATTCAATTCATACAATTGCATGTGTAGCGTATGAATTGAATGATGTGAGTGAGTTTGCCTAAAAATATTTTTCTATTATAAATACAACTCATAAAAATGCATGCGTTTGAGTTGAAATGAACAGTGTAAAATAAAAGGTACTAAATCGGAATTTGGTTCTATTTTAATACCGAAATTAGTTCTAATTTAGAAAACCTTTTTTTTTACAGTGAAAATTCCATATATGGACTAGAAAGAAAAATAAATTTAGTCTATAGATCACAAAGAAATTCAATGCATACAATTGCATGTGTATGAAATGAATATTGTGATCAAGTTTACTGAAAAATATTTTTCTTCTAACATAGCAGTTTTAAACTGAATCAATTCTATGTGTATGCGTTGAAATAAAAACTCATATTGTGTAAAAATTGAAGATAAAGAGAGGGCTATGAATTTTGTCTCCAAATCACAAAGAAATTCAATTTATACAATTTTTTGTTTTACAAAGTATTCGACTTATACAATTGCATGCGTTTGAGTTGAAATTAAATCTCAAAAAATAAAAAAAATCTATAATTTTGAATGTAATTGATACACAAATAATTCACACAATTAAATTCGTATGAGTCTCTCCATAATTTTCAGTATATTTTATTATATTTTTATATTACTGTATATTTATATTATTATATATCTCAAGAAAGAGATATATAGATATAATATAAATAAGTAAAGAATATATAATTAATATCTTAACTACATCTCATTTAATAACTAAATAAAAGTGGTAACCAATCGCTATTTTCGGCGTATAATTTGCCAGAAATATTCTGATATTTCTAATTAGAATTTCCATGGTTCAGTAAAAATTAGTACGAAAATGTAAAATAATAATTTTACTAAATGAATGACAATTTTTAAAATATTTCATTAATTGAAAATTCATTGATATTAAAAATTGTTAAAAATTTATATATTACAAAATAAAAATTTGATAAAATTAAAATTATTTTTATATAATTATTATTATTATAAATAGTAAATTTTAAAGTGATAATTTATTTTATAATTTTGAGAAATACTAAAATTCGTCCTTTAATTTCAGTAAGTGTACTTACACTGTTGCTTTTAAATACAATGACGAGTTTTCACAAGTGAATATTCACTTGTTCAAATTTCAAGGATATTAATAAAAAGTGTTGCATATAAATTTCTTAGAATGCAAGTTTTGTTTTAGAACGAAATAATGGAATCGTGTAAATAAGTGTATAAAATGCACAAATTAAAAATTGTATTTATAAGCAAATATAATACACACATTATTCTCATACTAAAGTGTAAAAGTACTTCTTTTGAAAAAATACTTAGAATATTGAAAGAAGTATACACGCACTGAAAGGAAATAAAGATATTTTGTAAATTTCTATTTGACAGTTTTATTAATAGACAAAAAACACAATTTATATACGTATAAACGTATATATAAAAACAAACAAATAAAAATAATAATTTAATTCATAAATTACAGAAAACTAAAGAAAAATAACTATAAAAATAAAGATCGTAAATATATGAGAAAAATAACTCTCTTTTAATAACATTATGTTCATTTGTAGATTATATTTGGTTTATTTATAAAAGATTATTTGATAAACAAAACAATCTGCGAATGATTTGACAAGTTAGGTTATGTAAAACTGTATTATGAAAGCAAAATAATCCTACCACTAAAAAAATTAGTTTTACATAAAAGAAATGTTATAATAACAATTCTCTCGTCAATTCCTTTGATTGTTTGTATGTTTTATTACATATACAACACAAGTTTATCAATATTTGGTATCCGCCTATCCAAATGAAAAATCAAAATCCCAGATACTGACTAAGTGTACGAAACTCGTATTAGCTATTTTTAGCTATCGCCTGAAAGACTTGCATGGCGCCATCTGTTAGCGCTTAGCTAAGAAAAAAGCTAAAGTCTGAACGTACGTCGGTATAATAAAAATTAATCTTTTTTTTTAATTTTTTATTATTTTCATTAATAAAAATATCTTTTAACCTAATATTTAATCCTTTCCTACCTTTCTATTTACTATTTCTATTATATTTAACAAAAAATTTTCAATGTATGAACCGGTTACTTGTCACCATACGACTTTGACACCCCCTTAAGGATTCAATTATTTTTACTAATAATAAAACTCATTGTAGCGTTTCAATTATTTTTTATACAATTATAATTGAATTCCTTGAAAAAAGTAATTATGTTCACGCAAGTTTTAATAAAATTCGACAAAAGAATTCAATTATTGACAAATTTGTTAATAAAATTCTTTATGAGAATTGAATTTTGAGAAACATTCAATTATTCAATAAATTATTTACTTTTGCATTTAAATAACCCGTGTGGAAAAATATTGTGGCAGTCTAGAGTCCAATGATTTCCCGATTAGCAATCATCAAGTCCGTCTAATTCTAGACGGTCCATCAAGTCCCGAATCAGTGACTTAACAGATGGGCTTATTAGAAAAAATCTAAGTCAAATATGTCCGTCTAGTACGGTGTTATTAAGACCGTCTAGATTTGGTCTAGGATGTTATATGCGCAATGAAGCTGAAGTCCGCAACGTTTTTAAAAACGAAAAATCAAAAAAGAATTTTTTTCCAAGTTAAATTCATCTCTAATTTTCATGTTTCGTAATTTTTAAGAAATTAATTGTTGCTTAAGATACAATTATTAAAAATTAACATGATTTAGAATCAAAAATAAAAAAATCGTCCCTTTATTTTTTCGTTTTCGTTTTTAAAAACGTTGCGGACTTCAGCATCATATATGCGCATGCGTCGATGTATGCCCAGCTGTTAAGTAACATGGCGCCTAATGGCGTCGCGTCGTTTGGCGTCGTTAGATCAGTCAGTGTATGGTACATTTTCTTTGTGAATTTTAGTATTCGTTGTGGTTTCTGTTTTATGTGAATAATAATGTGCTATGTTGTTGCTGTTTTCTGTATAATTTAATTTTAAATGTGCACTGAAAAAAATAGATTTTGATGTGTTTCTATGTGTTTTGATTAGTCGGCTGAAGCTAGCAGTTGTACTCAGCATCAATGTTTAGGCGTCATCTACCAATATGCCTCTCCTTCAAATTTAGAAATACTTAATGATTTAAAAAACCATCGAGTATTGTTATTTGAGAATCAATATACACTAAATAGCAAATTTAGTAAGTTTTTATTTATTATTTTTATTAATTAGTGGTTGACGCCTGAAGATTGGTGCTGAGTACGACTGCTAGTTTCATCCGGCTGTTTTGATTTGCAGTAAATTTTATTTTACAAAAAGACTACTATATCTCCAATGCCAAAGATTGGGAGGGACACAAAGCCTTACGCTTAAAGAAAGTTGAAGTGAAAAATACAGAAAGTTAAAATATTTTTTTAGACTTTTTATGTAAAAAAAAGTCATTAAAATTATTTCAAATATAATTAAGTCTTATCATTTTAAGAATAGTTGTCATAACATATAATGATAAATTTTGAATAGACGTAGATTAGAATTTACTAGCACTGCTGATCAGACCAGAAACGCTGGTCTATTCTAGACGATAGCGTGGAAGTTTCGTTTCAATTCTGAACAGCCGCTCGACAAGACCGTCTGCCCTGGGTCTAGAAAGACGTTAGACAGTCTATTAAGCGCTTGGTCAGCGCCCTAAAATTTTTCCACACGGGAATTAAATTCTTGTAGAATTTTCCAATAAAAATTTATTTTCATTTCATAAAAATAAATTTCTGTTAAAATTTTAGATTATAATTGAATATTAAAAGCAATACAGCGTGAATTTTTAGAAATAATTGAATTTTGAAATTAATTTTTTTGAAAAAGTTTAATTGAATTTTCTTTTATATTATTTGAAGTTTTTATTTTCTAATATACATTTAATTAAAGAATTTACGAATAATTGAAATTTCGTGAAATTGAATATTGTAAACAAATGGATTTGAAAATTGCCAAAGAACTTTTTCGAAAATTATTAAAAATAATTAATGTAAAGTAAAATTGTAGTTAAAATTTTTTGAAAATAATAATTGAATTGAGATGATGAATATAATTTGGAAGAAGTACAATATTTTTATAATATAAAATAATGATTTTATTACTGGTCCGTCTTTAATTATTATAAAACATGAAGAAATCGATGACTCCGAGTCGAAAACTCCGAGTTATCGATATCTTCATGTTTTATAGTTATAAAAAAATGTAATGAACTAAAATTTCATTCATTGTAAAAAATATCACAAAAATTGATTATTTTAATCTTTTTTGGTGTTAATATAATCTGCAACACTTTTTAATACCTCATGATTTACTGCATTTAATTCAAAAATTAGAAAATATTTCCAAAAATTCAACTTCGTTGATATTAAAAATAGAAATATAAATAAAAGAAATAATATTTTTTTCTCCTCTCAGTCAAATAAAAGAAAAATTACAAAAATTATTCCACACGAAAGTTTAATGAGAAAATAAAACCCCAAGGGGGAAGGAAAAAATAAATTATCCTCAACTAGGAGTAAAAATAAATATATCTCGTTAAGTATTCCATTATTTTTTATTTAAGTTTCGCTTGTGCGATTGTTTTGATACTTTACTAAGTAAATTGTTGTTTATTGCAATAGTTTTCCAAGAGAATATATATGTATACACAACATTGTTAAAGGGGAAGAAGAGAATGACCCATTTTTGGTAATTTCGCTCGGGGGAATTTTTTTCCCCTCCTGGTGTATATAGGGTATACATATACATATATATATAGAGGTACAACTCTCGGTATCGAATAAATAGATCTCTTTGTGTCTCCCTTTTTTTCTGAAATATCGATTACTCGAGTAACGAATGAGACCTAGTGAAACAAATGGAATCAGCGTCGCTAAAACAAGCAAAACAAAGTTGGAGGTTTGCAATTTTTGTTTAAAAAAAAAAGAAGAGAGAACCCAGAGAGGATAATCCCGCCAATCTTTCAAACGGATTACAAAAGGCTGCGGATGCAGTCTCTCTCTCTCTTTCTCTCTCAGAGATCCCAGAAAGAAAATTCTTTTCGTTTCATCTTTTTTCTTTTTATACTCTCATCTACTATATATATACATATATATTGTATATACTGATCGAGATGATACAAAATTCAAGAAACTTTTATAGAGATTCTTAAGAATTTCCTGTTTTAATTTAACAAGCGAGAATAAAATAGTAATAGAAAAAAAGGAAAAACTAGAAAATAAGGGAAGAAGTAATGAAAAGAAGGGAGAAAAAGTATTCTTTTTCCACGAATGAAAAAAATATACATAGTTTACTTTTTATACAAACTTGTAATTATGTATATATCTATGTATGTATGCTTTGTGAAAAAAATTTCTTGTATTAAAAATGAAAATTATATTTGCCAAGAAAAAGAATGTAATAATTAGAAAATGTTTTTCACAACTACGGTGTATATTTGCAAGTTGAAGAGAGAATAAAATTTTATTAAAAGAAATTTTAGTTCTTGTTTTTACATAATAAATATTAATTAATTAATAATAATTTAGTAAATTAAAATTTTTGGTCTACTTTACAATAATACTACTGGCAAGAGAATTAAAATTTTTCTCGAAATTTTTCAAGGCTGACTGTGTAATGTACTTGTACTACTGATAACGAGAGAGAGAGAGAGAGAGAGAGAGAAAACTAGAAAGTTTTGTCTGGCTGAACATGTTTTGTACTACTGATATGAAGATAATGTAAATTTTGTAATACTCTGTCTGACTATAATGTTGTTTTACTACTTGTAGCGGAATAATGAGAAATTTTTAAAATCGTTGTTGGATACGGTTCTATTATAATAATTGCTGCATAATTAATTCTAATACTATTAATAAACTGATATTAATTTTAATATCAGACTAATTTTCAAAATTCATTTTGTCTAATTATAAAAGTCCATTACTACTTTTATTTGGAATAATATACAAATTAAGGGGAAAATATGTCTGACTAAGCATATTTCTTTTACTGATATATAGAAAATTAGTAATAGAAATGATTAATATAGGAAGAAAGAATATTTTCGTCTGACTGAAACGGCTTTTACTACTTATATTCAAAAATTATTTATTATAATAAATTACTTACTTGTATTTAGAAAACAAAAAAATTTAAAAATAATTGGTCTGACTGAAATCAGTTAATACTACTAATAGAATAATTATTAAAATACATGTAGTTTTCGAAAAAATTCAATTTTTTTCTAAAATTTTAATAAATTTTTCGAAACAATTCAATTATATTTATAAATAATTAAATATAAAATATCTTTGAAAAAATTCAATTATTTTCACAAAAGAATTCATTTTTTTTTCTAGTTCGTAATACAAAATTTCAAAAGAATTGAATTATTTTAATAAAATTCAATAATAATTGAATGTTTAATTTCGATTATTAACAAACAACAAGAATTTAAAATTTTCTAAAAATAATTCAATTATTTTCAAAATATTTTTAAAAAATTCCATATAAAAATTAAATTACTTTCAATGCAATTTTTAAATATATTCGTCAAAAAAATTGAAAGAATTCAATTATTTTCAAAAAATAATAAAATTCTTTAAAGAAATTCAATTATTTTCGTAACAACTTTAATTAAATTTTTCGAAAAAATTTCATTACTTTCAAATATTTCTATAAAACTCTTTATAACAATTTAATTATTTCTTAAAATTTCAATAAATTCTTCGAAAGATTTCAATTATTTTTATAAATAGTAAAATTTTTCGCAATAATTCAATTATTTTTATAAATAGTCAAATCCTTTGGAGAAATTCAATTCTTTTCAAAAGAATTATAATAGAATTCATCGGAAGAATTTTAAATTTTTAAATATTAACATAAAATTTATTTTCTAAAATTTTAATAAATTCTTCTTAACAATCCAATTATTTTTATAAACAGTAAAATTCTTCGCAAGAATTCAATTATTTTCAATACAATTTTAATAAAATTCTTCTTCATAAAATTCAATTGCTTTCAAAATTTCCAATTAAAATTATTAAAGAAACTCCATTAGTTTAAAAAAAATCAAAGAAGATTCTCGAAAAGAATTTAATTAGGATTTTTAAAAATTTTAATAAAATTCTTTGCGAGAATTCAGTTATTTTCCTAAATAATAAAATTATTTGAAAGAATTCTATTATTATCAAATTTTTTGATAAAACTTTTTGCAACAATTTGATGATTTTCAATACACTAATTTAAAAATTGAAAATATTTAAAAAGAAAAATTATAAGAAAGTTAAGAAACAAAAAAGCAAACAACTAACTTCAAATTGCTAACAAATTACCGGAACATATGTACTTTATTATTATTAATGTTATAATTATTTTTATTTTATAATTAAGTCAATGTTGTAATGACAAATAGAAATCATCAAAATTTTTTTCACTTCTTTCCATTAAAATACTAAAATTTTGTTAAATATTATATTTTGTCAAATTGAAATTATGCAGATTTTTGTTCTTTACTTCTAAACAAAATTAGAAAATTGTTAAACAACTATGATTAAGAAATAGAAAATTTATATTTTGCATTATTTTTGTTTATAAATCACAATTTTTTTAAACAAAATTATTAATTTGTTTTAGACAAAGAAGAAAAAAAAAGCACAATTTCTATTTTTAATCTTATTTTTGGAGCAGGATTTTCCACAGGAATTAAGACATTCAAAAATTTCAAATTTAAACCTTTTTTGAATTAAACAACTTATAAGAATATTTTTATAAAACATGAAGATATCGATTGCTCCGAGTCGAAGACTCAAAGTGATCGATATCTTCATGTTTTCTAATAATTAAAAATGACCGAGAGATAAAATCATTATTTTATATTATAAGAACATTGTTACTGTAACTTCATCAAAATTATTTTCATCATTTTAATTCAATTATTATTTTCTAGAATTTTAAATTATTTTTTATGAAAGGAATTGAATTCCTTAAAAAATTTTTATTATTTATAAAAATAATTGAATTCCTGTGAAATTTTTATTATTTATGAAAATAATTAAATGTTTGCATACAATTTTATTAAAATTTTCTAGTTATCTTTTATACTGATAGAAAAATTTCAAGAGCTTTGTATTTTTGTCTGACTATTCATGATGTTTACCACTGAAACTCATAAATAAAATAAAAATTCGTATCTGACTACTAAAGTATCTTTACTACTCAGACAAAAATTACAAGAATTTTTATAAAATCTGACTAAAACTATTATTATTATTATTATTTATTTCTTTTTATTTGTTTATACACCTGTCTTCAGCCTTGCATACTTGGCTATACAAGTGTTTTTACATTTTTCGTAAATTTCTCTTACAATTTTTTCCCTAACAAACTTAATACTAAATTTTGCCCCTACAGAGCGACTTGAAAATAAGAAGTAAAAATTAGGAGTTTTTTTCCTACTAATAAATCTTAAAATTAAGTTAACAAGAAAGTAGAACATTTTTAAATCTAAAATTCAGAGATTTTTTAATCATAAAAGTAAAATTTTCACTTAAAATCACTAAAATTAGGTCAAAAATTGTTTAAACAATTAAATGAAAAACTATTGTAGTTAAAAATGGGTTAAAAGTAAGATGCACTTTTATTTTTTATTTTGTAATTTTTTTGTTTCAATTTTTTGAAATATTTTTTATTTTTTCGTTTAAATTAAATTTGCATTAATTTAAAAATTTATAATTAATTATTAATTTTTTCCTATTAAATTATTAGGATTACATTAACCATTTCATTAAAATTGAAAATCATGCAACACATTTACACAGTGAAAATATCAAGAATGACAATGTTTTTTAATTATACACTTTCCAATAATTAAATCGAAATAAAAAATATATTTTCGCAAGATATTTTAATTAAATTCGGATTTGGTTAAATGTGTATACGGTTTTAATAACTATTATTTGATTCCCAATAAACTTGAAGAAAATATTATGCACAAAATTTACGACTATCATGGCTAGGTTGGATTTCACTTAAGACCATATAATCCCCTTCACAAGCGTTTCATGTTATAATCGACGCGCCTTGCAATGACCAAGCAAAGCACGCAACCCACAAGAAATATATATATATATATATATATATATATACATTCTTCCATCCCCCTCCCTTCAACTTTAATACATATTGTTCTAAAAATAGATTTTTTTTCTGAAATATCATTTAAATATTTAATCATTGCCCATATAACGATCCATTAATTTTATTTCCTTACTCAAAGTGTCACTCTGACTGATTTCGTTCAATGGAAAATTTTACTCTTTTATTTTCTTTACAATTTTTTTCAATTTTTGCACAACAATCTGTTTTCTTTTTTAAAAATTAATTTACGAAATTATTTTAATTTTAATTTATACGAATTACGAAATAATTTTTAAGTCTCTAAATTTATCGTCGAATCCAACTGTCAACAAAGAAATTTTCATGCTTCGAAACAAAAAAAAATTCCAGCAATTTTTATCAAAACTTTTAAAATTCAACAGTTAATTTTGAAAATTTACATATTCTTTAATTTTAACAAAACATTTTTTTTTTATTTTCACGAAACAATTTTTTATTGTCCATAAAAACAATGTTCTCTTCGTATAACAAAAATTTTCACAAGAGACAATAAAAATTTCGGTTTTTGCATATTTTATCATTTAATTCCATTAATTTTATACTCCATTTAAATATCTTTCGTAAACTGTTTTTTTCCTCTTGTTTTTTATGTCTTCCCAGTATAAAACAAGTCTGTTAATTTGTGAAAATTTTTTCTTTTAAATCTTTTTAAAACTCTAAAATTCATAGAGTAATGAAAAATTTAAGAAAGACATTTCCGTATACTTTGAAAAGAAATTCCCTCGCGGCTTTGGCCTTCGTGAAACGTTTAAAGTGCAAATGGAGAGAGGGAGCATTTTTGCGAAAAAGTGTCTCTTAAAATTGAATGTATTTTTTTATTTATTAAAAAACAGTAAAATGTAAAATGACAAAAATAATTTCAAATGATGCAAAAGAATGAAGGGAAAAAATTTACACACTGTTAAAAAAATTGTTTGTTTTCTTTATTGAGGTGATATTCTTTTAGTATGTATAATTTACAATAGCAGGAAATTTCCACTTTTATTAGTATATAAAATTTATATTTAATTTTCACAAGTAAAACATGAAAATGATGTAAAAATATTTTTTATGTTAAACATTATTACTGAATTATTGCATGTATTTTGCTGTGCATTACCTGAGCTATGATGGAAATAAAATAGAAAATATTTTTTTTATCTAATATTCATTTTACATGAATTCAAACATAAACGGACAAATTTTCGATTTCTTGAAAATAACATAAATGCGAATTGAATTGAAGGTAAAATTTTCACACGTGTATAAAGGTGGAACATCTGGTATTACGAATGTATACATATTCGAAAATTCTATATATTTGGCTATTCAGTGGATATTTTTACATTTTTTCACAAGATAAATTTATGATTCTTCAAAAAAAAAATTTGATTACATTTTATAACATTGAAAAAAAGAAGAAAATCAGCGTATTTTTTGACGAACTGAAATCTATTAATTACTATTTAAAAAAAGTGTAATAAAGTTTAGTTTGACTGAGGCCAAAAAAAGCGATTATAAAAATTAAAAAATGTCTGACTAAACATGCTTTTACTACTTAAAACAATGATAATAATAAAAAACGTTTCAGCTGACTAATAATGATTTTACTACTGTTAAGAAAAATGACAAAAAATAGAAACCTAATTGTCTAAAGAAATGACGAAAATGAACTAACGTTTCGTCTGACTAAACTTACTTTTACTACTGACAGTAATCATAACAAATTAAAAACGTTTCGCCGGTTCAAAAAATTTTTACTACTAATAATAATTGTGAAAATTAAAAAACACTTTGTCTGACTAAACATATTTCTTCTACTACTAATAATAATGAAGAAAAGCAATAAACGTTTAGTGTGACATAAAAAAGTTTTTACTACTAATATTAATGACGAAAACTAAGTAACGTTTCACCTGACTATTCATGTTTTTAATATACTTAATAAAGATAAATAATAAAAATAATAAAAGTAAAGAAATGTTTCGTCTGACTAAAAAAGTTTTACTACTGATATTATTAATAACAATTTAGAAGCGATTGGTCTGACTAAAACGGCATTATACTACTTATAAAATAATAAAACTGCGAAACTTCCAAACCACTTGTCTGACTAATCATCTTTTTTAATTACATACATGGAACAAAAATTTTTAAAAGTTTGAACGAATATCTTGTCAAGAATTCAATTATCTTTATAAATAGCAAAATTTTTCGCCAAAAATTCAATTATTTTCAGAAATTTAATTAAAATTCTTTGCAAAATTTCAATTATTTTCAAAAGTTGTTCTCAATTAAATGACTTTCAATATTTATTATTTTCATAAAATTCATCAAATAATTTAATTATTGAAAAAAAATTTTTTATACAATTCTACGTAAACATTCAATTATTTTCATAAATGATAAAATTTCATTTAAGAATTCAAAATCAAGTCAAATTTAAGAAACACTCCATTATTCAATAAAATAATAAAATTCGTTGCTATAAATCAATTATTTTCATAAATAACTTTTCATTTGTCACAGGAAATTAATTGTTTTCAAAAATTTTTAAGTAATTCTGCAAAATAATTCAATTATCTTGATAAAGAACAAAGTTTTCCACATAAAATCAATTATTTTAAAGAATTTTAATAAAATTCTTTTCACAATTTTAATTATTTCGAATAATTTTGAAATTGATCATAAGAATTCAATTCTTTTGAAAACTAATAAAGTACTTTTCGTAAATTAAATTATTTTCAAAATTTTTTAGAAATTCCCGTTAATAATTAAATTATCTTTTTTATAAATAGACAGCGAAAATCTTCTCAAGATTCAAATTATTGTCAGAAATTTTAAAAATATTCTTAGCAAAATTTCAATTATTTAAACGAAATTTAATCAAAATTCTTCGCATGAATTCAATTATTTTCATAAATTATTAAATTTTTTTTGACAATTAAACCTGAAAGAAGAAATTTTGTAAATGAGAAATGAGAAAATTAAATGAAATCGTAAAAAACAACAAATTTATAGTGAAATATTATATTTTTTCCCTCTAGCCACTAGAATCTATTAACATTTTTTGAAAATTAAACCTCAAACAAAAAAATTTGAACAATTTTCTAGAAATATTAAAAAAATTCTCAATTTTGACATTTTTTTTTAATTAAAATTAACACAATTTCAGAAATAATTTACATTTTTTAATGTTCTTTGAATGAAAGATGAAACTGTCACCCAGTGAATTTTTTAAAATTTTATCCTCACTTTTACAAATAAGTTTCAATTCGTCGCAGAAAATCAATTATTTTCAAAAAATTTTTATGTAATTCTGCAAAAGAATTCAACTATCTTGATAAACAATAAAGTTTTCCACATAAAATCAATTATTTTAAGAAATTTTAATAAAATTCTTTTCCAAAATTTAATTATTTTGATATATTTCAAAATTCACCATAAGAATTCAATTCTTTTGAAAACTAATAAAATACTTTTCGAAAATTAAATTATTTTCAAAATTTTTTAAAAATTCACCTGTTATTAAGAATTAAATTACCTTTTTTATAAATAGATAGAGAAAATCTTCTCAAGAATTAAATTATTGTCAGAAATTTTAATAATATTTTTGGCAAAATTTCAATTATTTAAACGAAATTTAATCAAAATTCTTCGCATGAATTCAATTATTTTCATAAATTATTACTGAAATTCTTCTCAGGAAATAAATTATTTTAAAAAACTTTAATAAAATTATTCAAAAAGTCTTCAATTATTTTCAAAAATTGATATAAAATCCTTTAATTTGATAAATTTTAATAAAATTTTAATTAAATTCCTCAAAAGAAATTAATTATTTTCAAAAGTTGTTAATAAAATTCTTTGTAAAGATTAAATTCTAAGAAACATTCAATTATTGAATAAATTATTTATTTTTGTATTCAAATAATTGAATTTTGAAAAGATTTCGATTTCAAATCTTTGAAAATCAGAATTTCTCGTACTTTTAACTAACAATTCTGCGTAGAATTAATTTTATTTTATTATTAATTCACTGGGTTATATTTAATTGTTATAAAAACACGAAGAAACCGATTACTCCGAGTCGAAGACTCGAAGTTATCGACTTCTTCATGTTTTGTAATAATATTCTTATAAGTTATTGAATTTAAAAGATGATTTGAATTTTGAAATTTTTGAAAATCTTAACTCCTATATGGGAAAATAACAATGATTAAATATTTATTTAAAAAACAAGTTGTTGATGTTTTCGAATGATTTTACAATTAAATAAATTCGAAAATAGATGTATTAGAACATTTTTCTATAAGGTTAGGTAAGTAAGTAGTAAAAAAAAAGTTTTGTGAAACAGAAAATTGATTCAAATTGTTAATTATTCGAGTATCAGTAGTATAGCCACATTAATAGTCAGACAGCATATGACACATTTCTACAAATTTCTTTTTTAACTTATTAAAATGGTCAGACAATTATAGAAACAATTTTTAAATATTTCGTCTGACTATAATTGTCTTTCACTACTGCTTTCACGATCACAGAGAAAAGCGAGTGTTGTTTTTGATGCGGGTAAATTTTGGTAGGGTAATTTTAGTGAGGATAAATTTTCTATAATAGAAAATTTACCTTATTTTCGGTGTTAAAATAACACTTCCGAGCTAAAGTTTGATGCAGACACTTTTAACACCGAATTCAGTGTTAAAATAACACTCACTTTTTTCTATATATAGAAACAATTCGTATATTCGTTGTCTAATAATAGACTTTTACTACTGCGACAATTTTTTAATATTTTTTCAGACTAAAATAATTTTTTACTACTGCCTCTAAGGGTGAATGAATTTTTAAATATTTCGTCTGAATAAAATGATTCTTTACTACCACTAACACTTGTCAAACGTTTCGTCTGACTATAATGGTCTTTTACTACTTACTGCTCCCAGGTTAGAAATAATTCAAAAATGTTATGTCTGACTAAAATGATTCTTTACTACTGCAACTAGGTTAATAATCAATTTCTGAATATTTCGTCAAACTCAATTAATTATGCACTACTGCCAGCAGTATAAAAGCAAATGTTTAATGTTTCGTCTGACTAAAACGGTTATTGACCACTAAATGGAAGGACAAAACAATTCAAATATATTTTATCCCACAAAAAATTTATCTTCCACTAATATTAGAAATAAGAAAACAAATATTCAAATATTTATGATTATCAACTATTTGAATATTTTTTTCGACTGATAAATCATAAATATTTGAATATTTAAAAAAAAATAGTAAAAAAAGTAATCTTAAAAATTGTGTTTTAATATTAAAATACACATTACGAGTAAGAAATATATAAATCGAAAGGGATGCGAATAACATTGGAAATACATTTTATTATTGGCAAAGAATCTTTAATATCTCACGTAGGTATTAGATTCCTCATCATTCAACTTGATTAGTTTTTGATGAAAATAAAATTTATTGAGAAAAGGAAAACATTTATTTATAGTCTTATTCTCACTGGCATTCTTTTCTCTTCTCCATCACTCACCCCTTCTCTCCCTCTCTCTCTCTCTTTCTCTCACAATTTTATATATATTTTCCTTCATATTTTTCTCCTACTCTCTTTACATTTTTTATGGGAAACACCTCTGACCCCTGACCTCAGTATCCCACGGGAGGAAAATACAGGAAATTACATGAACGACCCTTTTCACCAGCCCCATGCACTATATACAGAAACACGTGACTTTTGCGACAAACACACGGATCTATAGATATATATATATATATATTGAAAATCAACTTCACGTACATATAAAAGATGGTATTGCATTCGATATCTGTATTACTGTCACAAATCTGTATTTTGTCCTCAACCCAATTGTCGCTTACATTATATGCTGGTTATTCCGTGTATGCTTCCTAAGGATGACAGATGATGGACAAATGCGTGTATTTTGTTTTGGAAATTATTTTAAAAGATTCATTTTCTCTTGAGGGTATAATTGATTTTATTTATGCGCAGAATAGACTGTCTTACTTAGGCAGGTTTGACTGTACGGTTATTTTTTCCATAATTAAAATAAAAAATTATAATACACAGTAAAACGTGAGGTGTTAAAATAACACCAGAATAGATTAAAATAATCTGCAACAGTTTAATCCGTCTATGATTAAATTAACACCAGAAAGGATTAAAATAATCTATTTTGGTGTTATTTTTAACTATGAATGAAATTTTACTTTAAATAAAACACCAAAGTCAACGATTTGTCAAAATTCAACGAATTTAGCTTCTCCAGGGAGAATAGTAAGTTAGTAAGTTAGTTACTAACTTACTAACTAACTTAGTAACATAGTTACTAAATTCAATTGTGTTCAAAAATTTTTAAAAATTCTTGTCAAAATTTCAATTCTCTTTATAAATAATAAAATTCTTCTCTAATATTAAATTATTTTACAAAATTGTAATCAAATTCTTGTTAAAATTTCAATTATTTTCAAAGGTTTTCTAAAATTCAAAAATTTTCAATATTTACTATTTCAATAAAATTTTCCAAATGAATTCCATTATTAAAAAAAATTTGAATAAAATTCTACGCAAACATTCAATTATTTTCATAAATAATAAAAATTTTTACAGGAATTCAATTATTTACAAATTTTTTTATAAATTTCTTCGCAATAATTCAATTATTTTCATAAATAATAACATTTTTACAGGGATTCAATTATTTTTATAAATAATAAAATTCTTTTAGGAATTCTATTATTTTCATAAATAATAAAACTCATTGCAGAATTTCAATTATTATTTATTTTTAATACAATTTTAATCGAATTCCTCGAAAAATGTAATTATTCTTAAAAATTTTATTAAAATTCGTCCAAAGAATTAATTGATTTAAAAAATTTTTTGATAACATTTTCTATGAGAATTTAATTTCAAGAAACAATAATAAATTATTTATTTTTGTATTTAAATAATTGAATTCTCGTAGAATTTACTAATAAAAATGGTTTTAAAAATTAATTTCAGTTAAAATTTTAAACTATAATTAAATATTAAAAGCATTATAACGTGGATTTTTAGGAATAATTAAATTTTGAAAAAGTTTCAAATTAAAATCATTGAAATTCTTAATTTTTCATATTTTTGACAAAAAATTCTGTAGAATTAATTCTTTTTAAAAGTTTAATAGGATTTTCATTGAAATTATTTCAAGTTCTTATTTTTCAATATATATTTAATTGCAGAATTTCCGAATAATTGAAATTTTGTAAAATTGAATTGTAAACGAATGAATTTGAAAATTCTCAAAGAACTTTTTCAAAAATTATTAAAAATAATGAATTTATTAAAGGAATTTAGTTAAAAACACTAGAAAAAAATTAAATTTTAGAGAAGTTACAAATTATTGCAGAAATTCAATTATTTTCAAGAGTAATAAAATTCTTCTTAAGGATTTAATTATTTTTACTAATAATAAAACTCATTGCAGCGTTTCAATTATTTTTTATACAATTATAATTGAATTCCTTGAAAAAAGTATATTTATTTTTATGCAAGTTTTAATAAAATTCGACAAAAGAATTCAATTATTTACAAATTTGTTAATAAAATTCTTTATGAGAATTGAATTTTGAGAAACATTCAATTATTCAATAAATTGTTTACTTTTGCATGTAAATAATTGAATTCTTGTTGAATTTTCTTATAAAAATTTATTTTCATTTTATAAAAATGAATTTCTGTTAAAATTTTAGATTATAATTGAATATTAAAATCAATATAGTGTGAATTTTGAAATTAATTATTTTGAAAAAGTTTAATTGAATTTTCTTTTATATTATTTGAAGTTTTTATTTTCTAATATACATTTAATTAAAGAATTTAGGAATAATTATAGAAATTTCGTGAAATTGAATATTGTAAACAAATGGATTTGAAAATTGCCAAAGAACTTTTTCGAAAATTATTAAAAATAATTAATGTAAAGTAAAATTGTAGTTAAAAATTTTTGAAAATAATAATTGAATTGAGATGATGAAAATAATTTGGAAGAATTACAATATTTTTATAATATAAAATAATGATTTTATTACTGGGCCGTCTTTAATTATTAGAAAACATTAAGAAATCGATGACTCCGAGTCGAAAACTCGGAGTTATCGATATCTTCATGTTTTATAGTTATAAAAAAATTTGATGAACTAAAATTTCATTCATTGTAAAAAATAACACCAAAATTGATTATTTTATTTTGTGTCAATTTAATCTGCAAAACTTTTTAATACCTCATGATTTACTGTGAATGAATTATTTCAGTACTCCTCGTCTTATTATTATGATTTTTTTATTTTAATTATAGAAAAAATAACAGTACAGTCAAACCTGTCTAAGTAAGACAGCCTATTCTGCGCATAAACAAAATCACTTTTACAGTTTTGACTGTAATGTTTTCTCTACACTTAAAAACTACAATTTACAAAAATAAATAAAGAGATTTTTAATTATAAAACACGAGTTCTGTAATGAAATATATATTTATTTCTTCCAGGTAATCGTTTTTTGCTGTCTCACTTTTACACTTTCGACTGTATTGCTTCTTTCTGTAATTAAAAATCATTTCATTTTTTTCTCCTCTTCTCTACAGAATAAAAACACATAAATATGTAAACTATGTGCAGTGGATTTTATTTTTTCATATTTTTTTTATTTTGTTTTGTTTTCTCTATGAAAATTTTTGCATTCTCACAAACTAGAGTCTCCGGGTCATTCTCGTGCACAACATATTTCGCGCTCTGATTTTTCCCCCACCCCTTCCCTCCTCCTCCCCCCTCTTTCCAATGCACGCTCGACAACACAACGCTTCAATGAACTCCTAGTCCGTGAATTGCTTTTTTTTACACTTCACGTGCAGTCGACAATGTCGGTGCTTTGTTCTAAATAAAACATCACCTTTTTTCAACTTTTCACAGAAAAAAGTCTAATAATATATTTCAACTGGGGCTATTTTTCCTTCTCACTCTCTCTCTCTCACACACTCACTCTCTCTTGTCCTCTCTCACTGTATGTCTATTGCTCTACACGATGCCAAATACGATTTTTGTTTCAACAAGTTGCGTGATTTATTTTGTCTTTCGAAATATATTATTGATGAAATGCAAATATAGATGCATTCTTTTTTTTAAAAAAAGCGGGTTTATTCAACTTTGATTTATAAAAAACAAACAAAAAATAAATGATAATATCAACAATATATTAAATTCTTGACAATTTTTTGCTTCTCTGATAGTAGAATATTTTTCATTCTATAATTATTATTTTTATTCGACTGTTTATTATTATTATCGTTATTATTTATTATTAAATTATTATTATTAGCAACAATTCGCGCGCAGCTGACTTCTCACTCACTCTTTTAAATAAAATTAGCAATTTTAAAAATTAATAGAACATAAAAATTTTTAATTCAAATTTTTTTTTATTAAAACAAAATATGAATTGGAATATATAGTATTAATATTATTATAATTTATAATAATCATATATTCTGACGCAGACAATTTAGAGAACGCAATTATCTTGATAAATAACAAAATTCTTCACTGAATCTCAATTATTTTTAGGAATTTTAATAAAATTCTTTGCAAAATTCAATTATTTTTATAAATAACAATATTCATCACAAGAATTTAATTATTTCAATTAATTCAATTATTTTCAAAACTTTTTCTCAATTCAATGAATTTAAATATTTACTATTTTCATATAATTTATCATAAAATTTAATTATTGAATAAAATTTTTTGATACAATTCTAGGAAAACATTAAATTATTTTCATAAAAAATAAAATTTCTTTTAGGAATTCAATTATTTTCCTATAGCAGAATTTCAAATATTTTTAATATAATTTTAAATAAATTCTTCGAATTTTTTTGTGTTTTTTTTTTTTGTTTGACTCATAAACTATAAAATTACCACGAATTCTAATACAAAACCTTCAATTTTCTCAATTTCTGACAAAAATTTATTTTTATAAATAACTCAAATCTTGAACAACTATTATAAAATAAATAAATTATTTAATGAATAATTTTACTTAAACATTTCAAAAATAATTCAATTTCAAAAAAATTGCGTTTACAATTTTCATAAGTAAATGAACATCAAACGCTTTCAATCTAAAATTTTATAAAATTTCAATGTTGAATGAATTTAATTAGAAATTTTAATGAACTTATAGATTTTTGAAAAATTTTAATAATTCAAAATCTTCTAAAATTAGTTAAATTTGTCAATGTATATTTAATTAATTATTGACAATAACGGATTTATATAAGAATTTTAGTTAAAAACACTAAAAAAAATTGAATTTTGAAGAAGTTACAAATGATTGCAGAAATTCAATTATTTTCAAAAGTAATAAAAATTCTTATCACAAAATTCAATTATGTTCAAAATTTGCAAAAAAAAAAAATCTTAACATAATCCCAATTATTATCTTTTTAAATAAAAAAATTCTTCTTCAAAATTAAATTAATTTCAAAAATTTTAATAAATTTCTTGTCAAAATTCCAATTATTTTCAAAAAATTTCCTCATTTCTATGATTTCCATTATCTTCTATTTTCATAAAATTACCCAAAAGAATTCAATTATTTCAAACCAATTTTAATAAATTTGTACGCAAACATATAATTATTTTCATAAATAATAAAAATTTCCCAGGAATTCAAATATTCACAAATTTTTTGTAAGTTTCTTCTCAATAATTCAATTATTATCAGAAATAATAACTCATCGCAGAATTTCAATTATTTTTAATACAAATTTTAATCGAATTCTTTGAAAAATGTAACTATTCTAAAAATTTTTATTAAAATTCGTCCAAAGAATTCAATTATCTAAAAATTTGTTAAAAAAATTCTTCATAAGAATTAAATTATAAGAAACGTTCAATTATTCAATAAATAATTTACTTTTGTATTTAAATAATTGAATTCTCGTAGAATTTTCGAATAAAAATTGATTTGAAAATGAATTTTAGTTTAAATTTTAGTTAATAATAGAATATGAAAATAATTTTTAAGAAGTTACATTAACAATATTCTTATAATATAGAAAAATAATTTTAACACTCGATCCTCTTTATGTTTTATAACAATATTTTTAAAGTTGTTTATTATTTATTATTCGTTAAATATTTCTTTTAACATAAACTGATAATAATGCTATTCAATTTCTAACAAGTTTTTGATTTCATAATGATGGGATTTGTTGGTTTTTTATTATTTATAATTTTTATTCGATTAATAATTATTAATATTATTATAAATTTTTTTCATTTTGTAAAGTTTATTTTCTCTTTATTCATTTATTTATTTACTTATTTACTTAAGCAAAAGAAAAACAAAAAGTCCTTTGGTATTTTTTTCTTATTTTCTTCGTTTTTTATTATTTTATTATTTTTCCTTCTTTTATTGTTTATTAAGTAAGTAGTTTTTTAAGTTAAAAAGATTCTAATTATAATAAAATTTTTTATAATTTTTTGTTCTATATTAATATTAATATAGTATTTTTTATTTTACAATAGATTTTTTATTCTATTACTTATTATTATAATTTTTTCAATTATTTTTTTCTTATTATTTATTAAATTTATAAATAGAATAACATTATAGTGACATGGTTTATTGATTTTTAATTTTATTTTTCTTTGCATTTTTACCTTACTATTTAAATAAACAATTGTTAAATTGTAAATTAATAATTTACCTTTCCAAGATCATTTATACTAAACACAAATTGTTAAATATGTTATTTATTTTGTTATTAACAGAAAAAAATAGAAAAAATAAAATCTTATTTCATTATTTTCATTACTATCATTTTCCATTATATTTATCAAAAAGTATTTTTTTCAAGAGTATTGTTTTTCAATATATTTTTATTTTGTTTCAGATTTTTTTTTCCTCCATTTTTTTTTTTTTTTTTTTTTTTTTTTTTTTGACTTCTATAAAGGTATTTGGTTTCACATGTTTTTTTATGATCTTTTTCGCAATATACGTCTGACCATATATGGATTTTTTCACTTGTTTCAGATTATTCGAGAATAATGCGGAATTACTAGAAATGTTTAAAAATTTTAAACATCTAAAAACAAAAGACGAACAAGCAACGAGTACTGAGCTTGCGGATCATGCGGTGAAAGTAATGACGACATTAGACGAAGGTATTAAGGGTTTGGACGATATGGATGTTTTTCTTTCCTATCTACATCAAGTGGGCGCGTCACACAGAAGAATTCCAGAATTTAAACGTCAATATTTTTGGGTAAGTTCTTCCATTAATGTATTTAATTTTTTTTTTAATTTTATTTTGCGTGAAAAAAGCACTCTTTTACTTTTTTTTTCTTTTTACATTTGTACAATAGTTACTATAGAAATAATAATTATTACAAATTTTGTATTTAATTTTATTCAGTTTTTTTGGCTACAAATTTAACTTGATTAGAAAAGAATTTAAAATTTAAATTGATTATATAAGAATATTTGTTTTCTAAATTAAAATTTTAATGTTTAAATTTAAATTTTTAAATTTGTTAAATATTTAAAATATTTTTTTAATAATTTCAGTATTGATTTTAAATGTTAAAATTAAATTAATATGAAATATTCTTAATATTAATCTTATTGAATATTAATTACTTTATTATTAAATTTATAAAGAAATAGATTTACACTCCTTGAAATTTACAATTTAAAAATTAAATTAACAAAATTCGTATATATTTGAATAATTGTTAATTAATTTAGTAATTCAATAAAATAATTAATTAACAATGATTAAAAAAAATTTATTTAGACATTTAAAATTGAAAGAGATGTGAAAAAAATTGCAGAATCAGGAAATAAAATTCAACCCTATAAAAAAAAATTCAAACCCTTGAATAATACATGTTTTTAAATAAATTATCCAATTTAGTTTTTTTTACTGTCGTTTTATTTGGAAATAAAATTCTATTTTCCAAAAAAACGAAAAAAAAAATGAATAACAAAATGTTTCGAGGCGGTTTCAACAGGAAAGGGAACAATCTAATAAATGAAAATTAAAAACCTTGGTGAAAATGTAGACATTTGCTGGCACATAAACCAAAAATAATTGTTGAGGAGGGAACACTGATTTTAATTGTGCTACCGCCCTTTCATTATAGTTTTACGAGCATTCTGTGGCTTACATTTAACTACGGTAAATTGCATTGCGGTTTCCTTCCGAAATTCCCCGTTTGACCAATATTCCATTCGTCCATTTTGCCATTGTTTTCCCATTGTCATTTCGAGTTAAGTTTTTTTTCCAACATTTTTTTATCACCACTTTTTTAATTCGAAATTCATGCTCGTAAATAGTTTAATAAAACTTGTCGTCGCTTTTCTGAAAAGATCTTTTTATTTTTTTTTTATAGTATTTCCTCCTGCAATGGAAAATTTTCCAAAAATATTTAATTTAGAAAAAGAATTGAAATTTGAGTCAAAAATAATTTTATCTTTTTACTTATTTTTTTTTTTGTTTCATTCTTTTCTTCATTTTCATTTATTTTTATTTAATTTAATTTTAGTTTATTTATTCTTATTTTTCTGTTTCATTTAGTTTATTTTATCTATTAGAGAATAGATAATAAAAAAATGTAATAGTAGAAAGAAATTGTTACAAATATATTTTCACTTATGTAAAAAAAAATAATAAAAAAATTACATTCTTGAAGTGAATTTAATTTTGATTTAAATTAAGTATTCAACTACATTTTTTTGACGTTGCGATGAAAATAGCAAAAATTTTCCATTTCTGCTTTACAATTTAACAACGTGTAGAGGTAAAAGAGGACTAAAAATTAGAGCAGAAAAATAAATTAGAGTTAACCATCCAGGAAATGAGATGGTGCAATTTTTTCCCCTAAATTAACGTCAATTTTGTTATTTATGAAAATAAAAAACCGTCTAATAATAGAAAATGAAGTTTTTTTCAAGAAAATTTTCATTTAAACTTTATTTTTTATTGTCACGAATGATGAACAAGAAAACTAATTACCAATTTTTCAACGATATTTTTATAATTTATTATTAATTTAAAATATAAAATTTCACATTTAAAATTTTTTTTAAATTCACTTTTTAACCAACCAACTAATTATTATTATTTATTATTTGCAATAATTTTAATGAAATTCTCCAAAAAAATTCAATTATTTTCGTTAATAATATAATTTTTTGAGGGAATTCAATTAATTTTTTGCCTTCCTATAATTATTTTTTATACTCTTTAAATGAAGTTTATTGAGGAATTTAATTCTTTTCTAAAAATTAAATATAATTTTACGAAACAATTCAATTATTTTCAAAACTTTTAATACAATTATTCTTTGAAAGAATTCAATTATGTTTGAAATAATAAAATTTTTCGCAAGAATTCATTTATTTTTTTATAGGTACAATTGGATATGAAAATTTTGAAAGACTTCAATTAGTTTCAACAATTTAATAAAATTGTCAGAAACAATTCAGTCATTTTCAAAAGTTTTGATAAAATTTTTTGCTGAAATTCAATTGTTTCCATAAATAATTAAATTTTTAGCAGAAATTAAATTATTATTGACAGATATAATTTTTAATAAAATTTTTCGAAAGAATTCAATTATTTCCGTCAGTAAAAAAATTGTTCGAGGGAATTCAATTATTTTCGATACAATTTAAATTAATTTTCTACAAAAAAAATTCAATTTTCTATATTTTTAATAAAATGAATTTAAAAAATTCAATTATTTTCAAAAAATGTAATAAAATTACTTGAAAGAATTCAATTATTTCCGTCAAGATTAAAATTTTTCTCAAAAATTCAATTATTTTCAAAAATCTAAATACAATTCTGTCAAGAATTTAATTATTTTCATAAATAATAAAATTCTTTTCAGAATTTTAATTATTTTCGAAACAATTTAAATAAAATATCTTGAAAGTATTCAATTACTTTCAAAAAATTTAATAAATATTCTCGGAAACAATTCAGTTATTTTCCAAAGTTTTTAAAAAATCTTTCGCTGGAATTCAATTATTTCCATAAATAATTAAATTTTTAGCAGGAATTAAATTATTTCCAACAATAACAATATCTTTCGCAGGAACTTAACTTTTTTATCATTTTTCTTTGCAAATATTTTCAATTTTAAAATTAATGTACTGAAAATCATGGAACTGTTGCAAAGAATTTTATATTAAAAAATTTGATAATAATAGAATTCCTTCAAAGAATTTTATTATTAAGGAAAGTAACTAAATTTTTGCGAAGAATTTTATTAAAATTTTTAAAAATCCAAATTAAATTCTTTTGAAGAATTACTTTGAATTTTTTTTAAACTAATTAAGTTTTTTTAATAATTTTAATTGAAAATTTTAAAAGCAATTTAATTTAATGAAGAAAAATTTTATTAAAATTGTATTGAAAATAATTGAATTCTTGCGAAGAATTTTACTATTTATAAAAATAATTGAATTGTTCCGAAGAATTTATTAAAATTTTAGAAAATAAATGAATTTTATGTTAATATTTGAAAATTTAAATTTTTTCGAGGAATCCAATTAAAATTGTTTTGAAAAGAATTGAATTTTTGCAAAGGATTTTACTATTTATAAAAATAACTGAATTCTTGAGGAAAATTTTACTATTTATAAAAATAATTGAAATATTTCGAAGAATTTATTAAAATTTTAAGAAATAATTAAATTTTTATGAAAAATTTTATAGAAATAATTGAAAATAATGAAATTTTTTCGAAAAATTCAATTAAAGTTGTTTCGAGAATAATTGAATTTCTTTAAAGAATTTTATTAAAATTAAGTATATTCAAAATAATTCATTTCATCACAAGAATTTTATTATTTTTTGAAAATAATTGAATTTTTTCAATTTTTTTGACAAATATGTTTAAAAATTTCATTGAAAGTAATTTAATTTTTATATAGAATGTAAATATTTTAAGAATAATTGAATTATTTTTAGAGAATTTTAAATTCTTGTTGAAATTGAATTTTATGTAAATTTTTGATAATAATTAAATTTTTTCGTGTAATTTTATATTTAAATTTGATTAAAAATTATTTAATTCCTGCAAAGAATTTTTAGTATTTATAAAAATATTTGAATTGTTTCGAAAAATTTTTAAAAAGTTTAGGAAATAATTGAAATTTATGGAAATATTTTTAAATATTTATATATTGAATTCATCCGAGGAATTCAATTAAAATTGTTTTGAAAATAATTGAATTCATTTCCTGCAAAGAATTTTACTATTTATAAAATTAATTGAATTCTTGTAAAGAATTTTACTATTTATAAAAATATTTGAATTTTTGCAAAGGATTTATTAAAATTTTTGAAAATATGAACAGTAATAATTAATTTTGTACTTAATAAGTGAATGTTTAATTAATTAATTATATATTCCCAGCAAACCCCTCAAAAACGTAGAATATACTTTATAGACAAAAAAATCTTAATTAATTATCTATTTTAAAAATATTTTTTAAAAAAAGTAAAAAAAAAAAATTTTTTCCCGACAGAAATATGATAGATAATTTTTTTCCCCCTTTTTTTATTACAGAATATCGAATCGCCGTTTCTGGAGGCAGTAAAAAGGACCTTAGACGATCGATACACGGAGAATGTCGAGAACATATACAAGTTAACCATCAAATTCATCATACAGACACTGATCGACGGTTACGATAACGCGGCATTATAATCCGTGGGTAATATTTGTTAGAAAAAATTTTATTAAGGTCGTTAATTAACAAAAAAAGAACTTGATCCTTTAAATCGAAAAAAAAGGAAAAGTGAAAAAAAGGAATATCCATTTGAAAAAATGAAATTCATTTGAATATTTCCAAAAACAAAATACATGTAAATAATTTCACATTCAAAATAAATAAAAAAAAAATATATATATATATATTATATAACGCGGAGTAATATGAAAAAATCATTTTATAAAATGAAAATTTTTCAAAGAAATCAACCGAGAATGAAGAAAAAGAACGAGCTTATAGGAACATTGATTTCACGAAAAATCACCCAGTTTTGTTCCAAACGAGGACAGACTTTTCCAATACTTAAGCCACGTTCCATCGAGAAAATGGAGTACACAAGGTGGCGACGAAAAATGAATTCAGAAATTTGTCAAAAATAAGTTTTTTGGATACCCATTTTTTTTTTCTTTGACAAATTTCTCATTTATATATATACAAATAAAAATATATTTCACGTGACTAAAAACCACACAACCGCCTAAAGGTCGTTAAAAAAAAAGAAAATCAATTTTTAGGTGATTTTTTGACTATATATAAAATTATAGTATGTATACATATATTTATACATTTTTATTGAAGAATGTGTATTTATATATGTAGACAAAAAATTGTCATCAATATACGTCAGTTATTTTTTTATGTATGTATTACCGGTATATTTCTCACAAGTATAAAATATTGACGTCTTGGGGATGTCATTTGAGAAAAAGAAGGCTTATGATTAATTGGAGGAAAATTGAGGAAATTCTTTTTTTTAAATGTCATAGAGGAAGTTATGAAAATTCTAATATATTATTTTAATTTAATTTCAATCTTGAATTGTAATTAATAGTTAATTCAATTTAATAATGATATAAATTTAATTTTAATTCAATTTAATTTTTAATTCTATTTTTAATATTAATTCAATTTAATTATTAATTCAATTTAATTTTTATTTCAATTTTAATTATTAATTCAAATTAATTTTTAATGCAATTAAATTTTTAATTCAATTCAATTTTAAGTTTTAATTTAATTTGATTTGATTTAATTTAATTTGATTTTTAATTCACTTTAAATTTAGTTTTCTCCTAATAATTTAATATTCGTTTTCATCTTATTTCATTCGATTTTATGTCAATTAAATTTCATTTCCATTAATGTAATTTCATTTCACTTCATTAAATGAAAAATTGACATAATTTTAATTTCCTTTTTTTGTAAAATCTGCACAGGAAGATATGAATTTTATTATTTGAAAACAACCCGGATTTGAAAAAATTTTTCCAACATTTTTTGTAAAATATTAGTTTTTATTTAAAGCATTTAAAGTATAAAAAGTTCATCTGTCATATTTAAAGAGTATTTAATTGTACTTTTTTAATTTTATTAGCAGAGTATTTTAGAAATATTGCAACCTTAAAAAATAGGATCCTGCAGACTAAGGGTGTATTTCGTATTTTAAAAAAATTATATTAAAGCAATACTTTTTAAATACTTCTTAAATATTCTTTAAATACTCTTTAAATACTTCTTAAATACTTCTTAAATACTCCTCAAATACTCCTCAAATACTCCTCAAATACTCCTCAAATACTCCTCAAATACTCCTCAAATACTCTTTAAATACTCTTTAAATATTCCTTAAATATTATTTAAAAATTCCTTAAATATTTTTAAAATACTCTTTAAATACTCTTTAGATACTCTTTAAATACTCTTTAAAAATAACTTAATTATTTTTAATTTTTAATCAAAAATTTATCTAAATAAATAAAATAAGTGAATAAAATTAAATTGAATTAAGAAATAATTTTTGAAACTCAAAGTACCAAAAAATGAATCCCAAAAATTTTTTTTCATTTTATAATTTATTGCATTAATGAATAAAAATCGATCGAGGTTAGTCAGAAAAAAAGTTCATTTTAAAATAAAAAGTTCTTTTGTAACCTTTTTTCATTAAAAAATAATTATTAAATACTTTTGCAAGGAATAATTATTAATTAATTATTAATATAGATTTTGCAATTAATAATTGTCAATTAATTTCGAGGATAAAATTAATTTTTTCTTTAATAATTATTAACTAATTATTAATCTAACTCAAGCAATAATAATTAAATAATTTTTGGATTCATTATTTTCAATTAATTTTTCGACAAATAAATCATAAGCAAATGGTCGATTTCTCATGTATCAACATATTTTTTTTTCCTTTTTTGTTTTCTTTTTTAAATCGTGGGTGTGGCGTCAATCGAACAATTTTTAAACAATTCCCAGGACTCGATGAAAGTTTCGCTAAGTGTTATGAATATTAATTCGTTCGATTGAGAGTGGCCAAGGAATATTGTCTCATTGTCGGATATTTGAGACGATTTCTTAAAACTATTATAATATAACTTAATATACGATTTTATAAAAAAACAAACCAAAAAAAAGAAAATAAAATACCAATGTAATCGATTATTTTTTATGAAAAATTTCTCGATATATTTGCAATAGCGGCGATTCGAGAAGCGCAAACTCTGAAAAAATATAACTAAACGCACAGAAAAAGAAAACAGTTCATAATTATTATTCTTATCATTAATAAATTGTATTTACCCTTATTTTATGTATTTTTTATTTCTTTGCTCTCTAAATGTTAATTTATATTTTCTATTTATGAAAATAAGCGAAGAGATTATTTTTATTGGTTTTTTTTTTTGGTTTTTTTTTACTTTTTTGGGAAAATGGGAAATTTTCTTTTTCGAGTTTTTCTAATTATTTTCACCAATTCAAAAAATTATTACATATATTTTCCTAATTTCTTTTAATTATATTTTTCACCGATTCGGGAAATTTTTTTTTCTAATTTTATATTTTTACTGATTCGGGAAATTAGGAATTTTTTATTCTGATTTTTTTTTATTAAGTTTTTTCCTCAATTTTCATTTATTTTATTATTTTGTTACCAATTGGGGAAATTCGGTTTCTTTTCCTGAATTTTCTTTTATTTTATCTATTTTCCAAATTCGGAAAATATTTTTTCTAATTTTATTCTACCACTGATCCAAGAAATTAGGAATTTTTTTTCTTAATTTTCATTTTTTTTCGTTATTTTGTTACCAATTTGAGAAAATATGACCTTTTTTATTTTTATTTTGTTTTATTACTTTTTTCTCGATTCAGAAAATTATTTTTTAATTTCTTCTAATTTTTTTTTTTTTGCCGAATCGGAAATTTTTTTTTTCTAATTTTATATTTTTACTGATTTGAGAAATTCGGAATTTTTTATTCTGACTTTTTATTTGATTAGGTTTTTTTCTCAATTTTATTTTATTTTATTACCAATTCGGGAAATTAGGTTTCTTTTCCTGAATTTTTCTTTTATTTTATCTATTTTCCAAATTCGGAAAATATTTTTTCTAATTTTAATATTTTATTCTGTTACTGATCCAGGATATTAGGAAATTATTTTCGTTATTTTGTTACCAATTCGAGAAATAAGGAATTTTTTTTGTTTTATTATTTTTTTTCGATTCTCGAAAATTATTTTTTAATTTCTTCTAATTTTTTTTTTTACCGAATCGGGAAATCAGGAATTTTTTTTAATTTTCTCTTAATTTATTATTTTTTTTTACTCTTTCGGGAAATTATTTTTTTCTAATTTTTTTCTAGTTTCACGTTTTACCGATTCGCGAATTTTTAAATTCTTCTCTCTATTTTCTTTTATTTTGTAATTTTTTTTTTCTAAATCGGAAACTCATTTTGTTTTATATTTTCTAACTTTTCTACTGATTCGGGAAATTATTTTCTTCTAAATCTTTTTTATTCTATTATTTTGTTTTCACCATTTGGGAAAATTAGGAATAAATTTTGTTTCCTTTATTGTATATTATTTCTTTTTTTCACTAAATTCGAAAAATTCGGAAATATTTCTTTCGGAATTCCTCGAGGCGCACTGGGATGAAAAATAAAGCAAAAGGGGGACTAATTGAATAATGAAGTAGTAAAAGGAAGACGGTGAATTTTAATTAAGAAAAGATATTAAGGAAGCAATTCTGTGTTACTTAAAATGATACGAATGCAAGATATCAGCTTGAGAAAACTCGGAGGGAATCAGTTTTTAATTTGTAATGTAATCAACTTTTAAGTTGGACAAAAGAAAAAAAAGTTTTTTTTTTTACTTTTTCTTCTTTTTTTTCGAGAATTACATAATATATACAGTTATAAAAACAAAGGGGGACTAATTTTGTAAAGATTTAGTTTTTTGCCATTGAATTTTTAAAGAACAAATTTTTTTTTCTTTTTTTGTATGAAAATTTTCCTGAGATCACGTTAAAGGTAGTAATTTTGAATGGGAATTTTCTTGAAAGCTCGAGGCATACAAAACTACCTCGTCATCAGGAATAGCGGATCTCTGATAAAAGCCGATGTTCCAATTCGACTAAAGTATCATGGGGACATATCTAGGGACAAGATCAACACTCTTGTTCTTAAATGAACCCTCTCTAAGGCTCTCTCTCTCTCTCGCTCTCTTTCTTTCTCTCTTTCTATTTTTCTTTTTTTCTATTTTTTTCCTTTTCTATTTTTTTTTCTTTTTCCTTTTTTCTCCCTCTAGTTTTCTTAGGTGACGTTTTTGTCAATTGAATTTTTCATCTTTCGGTATTATTTTCAATAACCGCATTGTTTCCTAATCTATTTTTTTCGTTTATAAATTTATTCCCTTTCTTTGGAATTTTTTTTCCCTGAAATAATATTTTTTATTTTATTTTTTTTCAATATTTAATTTTATTTTTATTTGTTTAGTTTATTATTATTTCCCTTAAAAGTGAAAATAATAAGTGGGTCAAAATTATTTTTAGTTGAAATTAGGAAACTTCTTTCAAATCGCTTGAATTTTAATTTTTATTAATTAATTACATTTTTATCTTGCCATTTATTTTTTTTCTTAATTTTTATTTTTTCTATTTACTATTTAATTTTTATCACACACAATTTTTTTTATTTATTTCAACATTATTATAAATTAATTATTTATTACTTATCATTCGTTATGTTTTCTTTTCAAAAAAAATCGACTAATACACATTACATTGTCTGCGAAACAATGCCACAAAGATATAAATTATATTTTCTTCTCTCAGTGAAAAATTAAATTTTACCAAATGTCAATTACATTTCATTTCTCGCTCTCGTAAATTCACAAACGAATAACGTGCAAATAATCGATCATCTTTATGTAATTTTGCAATTAAAAAAAAAACATACTTTCAAAAAGGAATTGACGTAACGTCAATGTGAAAAATGTCAAACGCTTCGCGTTTAATATTATAGAAAAAATAAATTTTTTCTAAGCTTTTCAAATAGAGCAATCGAGAGCAAAAAAAAATTGATCGATAATTCACTTCGACACAGTAAAAATCTAAACATTACAATTTCTCAGAATTTTCCCCCCTGCCCAGCCCCCAAAGAAAAAAAAAGTGAAAGAAAGAGTCAAAATACTTCTTTGTACATAATTTCAATTATGAAAATCGTGTTCATAATGGTGTGATTATAATATATAGAGGTACTATTAAATATAAAATAAAAAATACTAATAATAATGATAATTTAAAAATTTCATATTGAAGTAAAATTGACTCTAAAAAAAAATAAACAAATTTTTCTTCTGAGAAATTGAAGTGTTGATAATGGCTGTAAAAAGAAAAAAAAAATTGTGAATGTGTCTCCCTTGGGCCTATAAGGTCCGATATTTATATATAATAAGTATAAAATAAAAAAAAAATGATGGACCCGGAATAGCGAGCATCCCTCGTCACTATGTCAATTTCCCTGGTGGTACTTAAGATATAGGTCCAGAAAATATACCTTCTTCCTCTTTCCCAGAATCTTCACTCACTTTCTCCTCTTTCTCTCCTTCTATTCTTTTTTCCTGTCCCTTTCTCTCTTTCTATTGAATATTTTTTTTCTTCTCTCCGAGGTGCAGTACTAGACGCGCTATTATCGCGACAATTTTCTTCATGGCTACTGGAAATGAGTCAAAAATAAAAGAAATGAGAAAGAAATAAAAAAAAAAAGAAAAAGATTCTTGAAATCTAGAAATTTGTTTTTCCAATCACAAATATTGACGGAGAAAAAGAATCTTCGAGAGAGATAATAATTTTTTTATATTATAGATAAAAAATGTGCGACACTTTATTATTTCAAAAAGAAGGGGAAAAATATTTTTTTTAATCAATAGAATTCATTTTAAATTGCTTTTGAAAAAAAAAAATATTTTTTTAATCGAAGAAATTTCAATTTTAAATTTTGCTTTGAAAAATATTTTTGTTATCGACGAATTCAAATATACAGCAAATGATTTTCTATTTAGAAATTATTGTTCCTCGATTCTTTTTTTTCGATTAAAGTCATTTTTCCTTAAAAGTCACTTTTTTATTTTCAATTATTTTTTATATTATTAAATATATTTTACATTTTATTATTACTGTTTTATTATTAATTAATTACGTAAAATATAATTAATAGTAAATTATTACCTATTATTAATTATTCTAATTCTTATTCTCATTGTTTATTTATCGGAACTTCATTGTAGAAAAATATAATTAATCCTATAGTAAATTATTATTTCTTACTCTTATTTTAATTTTCTAATTTTTATTATTTCTTATATTTATAATATATTAATTTACACACTTTGTCAAGTAAATAACTTTCCCTCGGTGCAGACCCGTCTGTCTTCTGTGAAACTCGTGGACCTATAAATATTCCACAATGATAGAGGCGCCACTGTTTTAGGGGGCCCAAAAATGCATTGAAATATAACAGTTTACACAAAAAAAAAAAATTAAATAATTAAAAAATAATATTACATTTAAATAACTAATTTTTAATAATAAATATCTTTATTTATATTATTAAATAAAAAATATTTGCAGAGAATTATGTATGAAATAAATAATTTACAAGTAATAAAAACAAATTTTATTCAAGCAGCAATACGTAATTCAGTTAATAAAATGAAATTTTTTAAAAGTATACAGGGTATACACTAACAATAATTTTAAAACACTTTAAAATAAATATTGAATCATAATTATAATGTTGAATAATTAGAATAGATGAAAATTAAGCTGGTAAAATTTTTATTTATTCTATATTTTAGGGTAATATTTTCTAGTTGCTATTTATTCAAATGCTGAATTCTTCAAAATATAAGTTAATAAAATATTTATCTTAAATAAAAACTTTATTTTCTTGGACATTTAACATTTAAAACTTTTAAATTGGATAAAATTAGATTAGAATTTTTAAATTACGGAGTTGTACAAACGTCCAGATCTTTCTAACATTTCTGCCCATTTAAAAAAAACACTTATTATGTTAGGAATGATTCTTTAATTTTATTATGTTTATAAATATTTGTAAATAAGCAACAGAATACCCACTGCAGCATGTATTTATATACATAATAACGATAATAACAGACAAAACTAGGCCTCCTACGAAAGTGGCGCCTCTACTGGCGTGGAATAATTAAAGGTCCACAAGAATACGTACAAAAACAGAAGAGACAGACGGACCTGCCTCGGTGTAAAAATAAATGTAAAAAAAGTATCTAAATAATTACTATCTTTGTTAAAAAATCAAAATTTATTTCAATAGTTAAATAAACATTTTTCTGTACATAAGTTATATATCGGTAAAGAATATTTATTCTAAAAATAGTATATGTAATGGGGAATACTCATTTTTAAATGTATAGATTCACCCTTCTGGAAAAACACAATTTCTCAATATTAGAGCAAAAACAATCCTTTATATGAAAATTGAAAAAAAAATTATTCTCACAGTTTTGTAAATTTATTATTTACGTAAAGACTATTTTGTGACATTTTTTTAGAGTTGTTGTAATATTTTGTTTTATATTATAATATTATAATGTTATAATAATAATTATTGTATACAAAAATAATTATATTATTTAAATTATAATTTTTATATTTTCAAATTAATTATTAATTATTTCTATTATTCGAATTAATTGAAATTTTAAATAATTTGAACAAGTAAATAAAAATTTAAGGTGCGCCGCAGCGTTTGTTAATTTATTTATTCAAATGAATAAATAATTTTTATCATACTATAAAATATACATTATAATATTCGTAATAATTTTTAATTCACATAAAAATAAAAATTATTAATAAATTAAAAAAACAACTCTAACTTTTTTCAATTTTCAATTAAAAAGTAACTAAAATCTTCGATATTTTCATTTAAAATATCGAAAATATTGTGTTCGTATAATTTTTTGTCCATACAATTTCACTCAATTTATGGAATAAATTTTTTGACAAAAGAGATAAAAAAAAATTTGAGTAAATAAAAAAACATTGGTGAATCCTTATTATAAAACTATTCTCCATGTACTTTTGTAGATGCAATAAAATTGCATCTCAAAATTGCGAAGATAAAAAATATATAGTATAATATAGTTTATAATTAATGTGTCTATGATAAATATTTCAAAAGAAAAAAAAATAGTTATCGCAGTTTTTGTTTCTTTTTTTTGTGTAAATAAATGTGACCCATTCGCTTAACAAAATAACGTCTGTAAGACTGATAACATTATATAGTTATAAATGTATGTACACATATCGATAACGTCGAAAGCTCCCGCGCAAAATGGGCGCAATAATTTCTCAATTATTATAGGACATTTATAAAATGCCTTAAATAATAAATTCACAAATAAAGTGTGTATGTGTATATCGAAACGTCCATTTTATTATATATCAAATCGTATTCTATCACAATTTCAATTATTTTTATAGGAAAAAATAATTAGAGCTCAATTTTTTTTCATTTTCTCTCAAAATTTTCTCATTTCACTATAATTATCGTTATGTTTTTATTAGAGAAACGCTTAAATTAAAAAAATTATTTTACATCTTCTTAACTTATTTATTTTTACTATAATTTATAATAAAAATTATACTATATTTATATTTATATTTTATTAATTTTTTATTTATTATATTTTCTTGTATATTTTTTTCAGGTATTTTTTCATTATTTTATTTAATAATTTAGAAGATTATTTTTGGCCAAATAATCTAAGATTATTTCGCAAAGAAAAAATTATTATTTGGCCATAAAAAAAAGTAAATAAAATAATTTATAAAAGAATAAGTTTTGAAATTATTTTATTTAATAATTTAGAAGATATTTTTTTCATTATTTTCTTTAATAATTTAAAAGATATTTTTTTCATTATTTTCTTTAATAATTTAGAAAATATTTTTTTGTAAATTATTTTATTTACTTTTTTTTCTAATTTGAAAAATCCATTTCTAGATTGTTATAATAGTGAGAAATAAAAATTCGTTAAAAATTCTTTTTTTTTCCACCCAAACAATCACGGTAGGAAATTTTCAATTTTTCATTGTCATACTTTGTCAAGCCTGCAGTTGCATTTATCTCCCATCATTTTAACAAGCTTATCAAGAGATTCATTGTGAGTTGAAACTGCTTCAGATCCTTTCAATTAAAATCCACAATTATTTGTTCTCTCTGGGTTAAGAAAATTTTCCAGACTTTTCCAATTAAATTTCTTTTTTGCATTCTTTTATTTTTTTTTTATTATAAAGAAAAGAAGAATTTTTTCTTTATTATATAATTTTCTTTTAATTATTATTTAGATATAAATTTATACATATAAATTTATACAAATTATTGTATTTTTATATTTCACTATAAATATATAATAATAAATTCTCTTCAATTCTTTTTTAAAATTTTTTTCTATTTCATTTTATTTTTTTTTTTTTATTTTCTTTTTTTGCAATTTTAAAATTCAAAAAAAAAAAAATTGTGTTTACTTCAATTATTCAAAGTACACGAAGAGAGGAGAAAAATTTATCCCGAGGGGGAAAAATTTTTGCCATTAATTGAAAGAATTTTCATGACGTGATTTAAATTATTTATCATGTTTGAAACTGCTTTGGCAAAGTGAAAGTAAACACTTTCTGTTGAGTAAATTTTGGTATTCGTTGAAAGGCTTTTAGCTACTTGACTAAGTTGCTTTGTTGAAAAATTAAACCCGCGTCTTAAACACTCTAATTAAGTATAAATTTGACGTTGGGGAATTTTGTCTTCACTCAAAATGCGTTTGCCTCCCGTTTTTCCTTTGAGAAAAATTCAAATCGCCTCTTCCAGCGGAAAAATGACACTTTATATTAAAATCTTCTTCGAAAATCAAATTTAAAAAAAAATTTATTTATTGTTAAAGTTTATTGAACTTTTTCTTAGATTGAATTAATTATATTAATGAATATTTATTTTATCAGTATTTATATTACTGATTAATTTTTTATTAATAATAATTAATAATATTAATGAACTATTGAAAGTAAAAACATGCAAATTCAAATGTAAAAACTGAAATTTTTTTGATATTAAATTAGCAAACATTTTTTAATATATTTTTTATTTATATTTTTAATATAAAAATTAAAAAACTGCAATTGAGTTCAATTAAAATTAATTTGTTAAATAAACATTTTCTTTCGCACTTTATTAAAATGGACAAGAAAAAAATTTATTGAGAAGAAACTTTTCCTTGAAAAAAAAAAATTCGCAAAGAATTTTCTTTTTTTTTCATTACACAAACTTTCATGGACTCAACTCGCGTAAATTAAAGGAGAAGTCTGGATTAAGAGATATTTAAAACATTGCATTTGATATTCTGACCTGTCTCCTGAAATGCTACTCTGTCATGCGCATACTAAACTAAGAGGGTCAAATCGATGTACTTTTTTTTTCCTGAAAAATCGTTATTTGGATCTTATAAAACCGGTAAGCGAATGGGTACATACAGGAGTTAAAAACTCACCTCGGAGAAAATTCTGTGTTCAAAAAAAAATATATATTTAAATATATCGAATAAAAAAAGGTGTATTTCATCGCAAACAAAAAAAAAGTCAACCTGCATATTGTCACGAAAAAAATTCGAAATGCACCCTCTCTCTCTCTCATATAGCGAAACAAATTTAACGTTGATCGTTAATCATTAAAAACATAGGCGATAAAAAATACGATCGGGGGTCACAAAATATTTTTTTAGTTAAAAAAATTTTCTTCGATTTAAAAAGAAAATTTTTTTTAAAAATTGGCAAAATTTTCAAACATTTTTTTCCGTAAGTAAATATTAAATTAGCAAGCAAAGCAAAAAAAAAAGAAAAATTCTACCAACGGAAATGGAATTAAATTTTAAGAATCGACTAATAATTTATATTTTGTATGCGACCCGCGATGGCATTAGACACGATAAATGTTGCATGTTGAGTCTCATCGAGGTTTTCGTCGCACGGAATAATATAGAGAGAATCCCGCGTATACGAAATAACTTAATTCGACAGAATAGAAAAAAGAGCAGAAGAAGCAGATTATATAATGAGAATTTTTTTTTTTTTTTTTTTGCGGAAATAAATAGGAATGAAAAATAAAGTGTTCAAATTGCACGCAATTGGGGAATTAATAATGGAGTCTTTTTTTTGTATAAATATAAGCGACGAGACTTCTTTATTAAGAATAATTATTATTATATAGAAAAAAGAGAAGAAAGATATAAAAAAAAATAAACTACTAAATTTCATACCGAAATGCACAAATTTTTTTTTTTTTTGCGACTTTATAAACTTCTATTCGCAAAAAGATGAACAAAAAAAATGGAAATATTTAATCGAAAGTCTTCAGAAGAACATACATAATATATGCGAATGAGAATGAAGAAAAAAAATTTATATATATAAAAGTATTACTATATTGCTAGGATACTATATGATACTATATCGCACAGTTATGCGAATGTTGCATTATCTGTTTGTTCTATGCAGGTCCAAATGTATTATTGTATCTGATGGAATATTATATATAACGAAATATATAATATATATATTTATCCCTGAATTTATTCATCCCATTCTAAAATTTATATTCTTTTTGAAAGAATAAAGATAAATTTTATTTTTATTACTTTTCATTTGAATTTTAAATTTTTTAATTTTTCTAAAAACTTTTTTTCATTTTCAATTTATATTCTTCATTTTCAATAATATGAAATAACATTTTTCATTTTGTTGTAAATTTAGATTATAGTAAATTTAATAAATAAATAAGTAAGAAACAAAATAGATAAATAATAATATTATATACACACAACATTTATATTTTTTTGTATTTATATATTTTTATATTTATTTTATATTTTTCATGCTCATCCAGTTCTAAATTGTTAATATATATTCATTTTATAAAAAATTAAATTAAATTTGAATTAGTAAATTAAAAATGTTTAATAATTTGAATCAGTGACTGACTTTTTGCTTTTGAATTAGTAAATTTTACCAATAAAGAATCAATTCTACTAACTTATTAGTAATTCACTAATTATGTACAAAATTAATTATTACTGTTCATATTTACAAAAATGTTGATAAAATTTCACGAATTAATTCAATTATTTTCTAAAATTTTAATAATAATTCTTGTAAACAGTTAAATTATTTTTTTTAAATAGTAAAAACTTTATAAAAGTTCAATTATTTTCAAGATAATTGAAATTAAATTAATTGAATTCCTCGAAAGAATTCAATTTTTAAAAAAATTTGTAACACATTTCGAAAAAACTTCATTTTTTTTCTAAAATTTTAATAAATCCTTTGAAAAAATTCAATTATTTTTTTAAATAGTAAAATTCTTCGCAAGAATTCAATTAAATTTTTTTTAATAGTAAAATTCTTTGCAGGAATTCAATTATTTTCAAAACAACTTTAATTGAATTCCTCGGATGATTTCAAATATTTTTAAATATTTCCATATATTTTAATTATTTCCTGAAATTTTAATAAATTCTTGAAAACAATTCAACTATTTTTATAAATATACTAAAATTCTTTGCAGGAATTAAATTATTTTTAATCCAATTCAAATAAAATTACACGAAAGAATTTAATTAATTTTCAAAAATTTCCGTAAAATTCAATTTCAACATGAATTTAAAATTTTCTTAAAATAATTCAATTATTCTCGAAATATTTTTTAAAAAATCTATATAAAAATTAAATTACTTTCAATGCAATTTTTAAATATAATTCGTCAAAAAAATTAAAAGAATTCAATTTATTTTCAAAAAATAAATTCTTCGCAACATTTCAGTTATTTTTATAAATAGTAAAATTTTTCGCATGAATTCAATTATTTTTATAAATGTAGTAAAATCTTTTGCAGGAATTCAATTCTTTTCAAAACAATTTTAATAGAATTCGTCGAAAAAATTTAAATTTTCAAATATTAACATAAAATTAATTTATTTTCTAAAATTTTAATAAATTCTTCGGAACAATTCAATTATTTTTATAAATAGTAAAATTCTTTACAAGAATTCAATTATTCTCAATACAATTTTAATAAAATTCTCCTTCATAAAATTCAATTGTTTTCAAATTGGCTAAATAATTTTATTTAGTCAATGAAAATCATAAATATAATTATAAATTTAATAAGAAAAATATTTAGAAAAAGATTTTTTAATTTATTGAAAGTATATTATATTGTAAATTTACTATAATCGTTGAATATTATATTTATAATTTAAAGCACAAACGATTAATTTTAAATAAAAAAATTTTAATTTTAAGAACAATATTCTACGACAGTATTTTTTTAAATATTGTTTAAAATTGCAGTAAGATTTTTTATTAATGAAAATAATTTGGCCTTTTGCAGAAATCGAACTTTTTTCGTAAAAAATTATTTTTTTTGGCCGAATACAAAGTTGTACTGATTCATAATAGAATCTGGGAGCCTTAGAAGAGATTTTTTTTGGGTCAAGCACCTCTAACACTAATAAGGTAAGAGAAAAGTCTGTAAAGAATCACTAAAAATAAATAAAATATTTATTCATTTTTTGAAATAATATAGACAATTTTTAAAATAATTTAATATGCGAAAACCGACTCTTGACTTTTATGAAAATTATTCTCCTCTAAAGTTAAGTATGAAAAGAAAAAAAAATTTTTTAACTCGAACAAAAAATTATTATTTTATTAAAAATTATATTGTTACTTTTTTATTTTAAATATTTTTATTTCTTATTCTTTATTTTTATTATTTTTTCAATTTTATAATTTCTTATTTATTATTTATTTCTTTTTCTGATTTTATTAATAAAATTATAATTTTATTTTTCATATTTCTAACATTAAATGAAAAGAAAAAAATTTATTAAATTAAAAAACATTCGCATTACTTATTTTATTGTTAACAATAACTTATTAAATTTCAATTAATTTCTCAAGAAAGAAAGAAAAAAGAAAACTTTTGTGATCTCTAATTTTTATTTACACCAATAAAAAAAATTTTTTTTTCCTTCTTTTTTCATCTTGCAAATATTAAATAAAGAAAATATTCTCGCGTTGGAATATAAATTGGCAAATAAACTTTTTTTTTATGCGCCCTGGCTTTTTTTTTTGAACCGTAAAATAAACAAACATATAGCTATGAATACTTTGTATAAATAAATAACATCGGAGAGGAGAAATTCCTGTGTAAAATATTCGAAACTTTTCAAGCGTTCAGTTTATTTTTCTCATAAAAATTGTTTATTCAAAATTACTCGTAGCCAGTGGAAATTTAATGAATCTTGCATTAACTATAAATGTGTACTTTGGAGGAAAAAAATTTAAATTTCTTTAAATTTTATATTTTTTTCAAATTTTTTTTATGAAAAAGAATTTTTAAAAAAAAAACTAATTAAAAATTGAAAAAACTAAAATTTGTTATATTTTTAGGTACATTGTTTATATTCTGTTATTTATTAAAAAAGAAAGAAATTTCGTACTCGACTTTTATATTTATATTTACTTTTTATTTTTTATGGAAAATAACTTCTCTGTTTTAAACAAAAGCATCAATGGTAAACAAATTCTATTGTATTGCTGTTGATAATTAATTAATACAGCAAGTATTTATTTTCAAAACAAAATTTGTTATGAATTTTTTATTCTTTTCATTTCTGTCAGTTTCTTTAGTTCCTTTTATTTATTTTTTTATTTTATTTTATTATTTATTTTTATTATTTTTTATTTATTTTATTATTTTCTTATTCGTATTTTATATTAAATTTAAATGAATAATCTTTATAACTAATTATTTTATTTATTATTTATTTATTTCATTATTACTGTTTTTTATCTCACTTAATTTTCGAAATAATTTCAAAAACTCCCGCCAAAGTTTTCGCGCCTGTACATAGGCAATGCGCTATACTGCGCGTACGCTGCAAAAATGAATTACATATGGCCGCCAACTGTTGACAGGTCATTTTTGTCATATAAAAACAAACATTTTTCGTGTAATATTTAACATTGAGATAAAAATTCAATAAAGTAAGTGAATTTCTCCCTATTATTGCTTCAAATTGCTTTGGTGTATTTAATAATTTTTGTCAATTTTGAGTCAGAACTCGGAATATTTCCGTGATCAACACAGTGAGTACAGATGTTTCCTAAGAAATTTCGCGCTCTTTCTAATTACTTATTGTTCTACAACTTTTGTCTAATTACCCTATTTGTTTTCTATTTTCTTTGTATTAAATTCATTATGTTTACTTTAATCGAGTCCAAGTGTAATTTAGAATTGATGGTTTGATTCAAAGGTACATAACCTATAAGACAGTTATTTTGTTTGAACGTTTGTTAATTAGGCTTAATTAAAAAACTAAATTTATACTTTACGTAAGATTGTAAGTGGCGATTCACTATTATATTCTTGTAACTGTTTATTTACTTTTTCTTTACTTTTATTATTTTTTATGATGTTTTGAGGTTAAGTTTATATTGCGACTATGTTGACTATTTTCGATATTATTATTGTCAAGACGTTGAATTTTTTTTGACTTTAAAATAAATTAGGACCACCATATAACATTAGAAAAAATATGGAAATTAAACTAGAAATTAATTATGTTGCTAGAAAACCTTAAAAATAATAACTGAATCATAAACATTAATACAAAAAGTACGAAAGGGAATTTTTTTGTCAGCCCGTTGATAGTAAATAAATTATTCCAATATTGAAAAATCAAATTCAAAATTTGTAAAAATGAGGGATATTATCTCAAAATTTCTGTATTTCGCAGATGCCGAGTGTAAAGGATGAATCTGAACCCGAAGGAGAGGAGATCTCTCACGACAGCAATGACAGTAATCAAAGTTCAGCTTCCTGTGATAGTAGTGCAGAACACACTGACAGTGATGATTCATCTGAGATGGATGAGGACGAATGCGAAAGGCGGAGAAATGAATGTATAGATAATCTAGTCGATCTAGAAAAACAATTTTCATTCCTCAAAGAACAGTAAGCATTCATAAAAAATCTTTAAATTTTTTGTGTCTTTTTTCGTTTTTGTTTGCCTCATAAACTATGAAACTATCACCAATTGTAATACAAAACTTTCAAAACTTTTTGCTAATTCTGACCAGCATGAATTTTTTAATATTATTTAATTATTTCAAAAGTTTTAATGCAACTATCTTCATAAATAACAAAATTCTTTACTAAAATTCAATTATTTTTAGGAATTTAAAAAAAATTCTTTACAAAATTCGATTACTTTCATAAATAACAATATTCATCACAAGAATTCAATTATTTTCAAAAGTAATAAAATTCTTCGAAGAAATTCAATTATTTTTAAAAATTTGAACAAATATCTCGTCAAGAATTCAATTATATTTATAAATAGAAACATTTTTCGCCAAGAATTCAATTATTTCCAAAAATTTAAATAAAATTCTTTGCGAAATTTCAATTATTTTCAAAAGTTTTTGTCAATTCAATGATTTTCAATATTAACTATTTTCATAAAATTTATCAAATAATTTAATTATTGAAAAATTTTTTTATACAATTCTACGTAAACATTCAATTATTTTCATAAATGTTAAAATTTCAGTTACAAATTAAAATTTAAGAAACATTCCATTATTCAATAAAATAATAAAATTCGTTGCAATGATTTAATTATTTTCATAAATAATAAAAATCTTCTGAGGAATTAAATTATTGTCCAAAATCTTAATAACATTTTTCTCAAAAATTCAATTCTTGTCATAAATAATAAAATTCCTCGCAGTAATTTAATTATTTTCAATACAATTTTAATAAAATTTTCGAAAGAATTCAATTATTTTCATAAATTTTTAATAAATTTTAAAATAATTAAATTCCTTTAAAGAATTTTATTATTTATAACAAGAATTTAATTTTTGATCATTTTTAAATAAATTCCTCGAAATTTGCAATTATTCTTAAAAATTTTATTAAAACTTGACGAAAGAATTCAAATTTAAGAAACATTCCATTATTCAATAAAATAATAAAATTCGTTGCAATAATTCAATTATTTTTATAAATAAATTTTCATTCGTCTCAGGAAATTAATTATTTTTAAAAATTTTTAAGTAATTCTGCAAAAGAATTCAATTATCTTGATAAACAACAAAGTTTCCCACATAAAATCAATTATTTTAAGAAAAATTTTAATAAAATTCATTTTCAAAATTCAATTATTTCGATAAATATTAAAATTCATCATAAGAATTCAATTATTTTGAAAACTAATAAAATTATTTCCGAAAATTATTTTAAAATTTTTTTTAAAATTCCCGTTAAGAATTAAATTAATTTTTTAAATAAATAGATAGCGAAAATCTTCTCAAGAATTAAATTATTGTCAGAAATTTTAATAATATTCTTGGCAAAATTTCAATTATTTAAACGAAATTTAATCAAAATTCTTCGCATGAATTCAATTATTTTCATAAATTATTATTTAAATTCTTCTTAGGAATTCAATTATTTAAAAAAATTTAAATAAAATTCTTCAAAAAATCTTCAACTATTTTCAAATAATATTCTTATAAGTTATTGAATTGAAAAAAAGATTTGAATTTGAAATTTTTGAAAATCTTAACTCCTATGAAAAAATAACAATGATTAAATATTTATTTAAAAAACATGTTGTTGATGTTTTCGAATAATCTTATAATTAAAGAAATTCGTAAATAAATGTATTAGAACATTTTTCACAGCATCTAATCATTTTTATAGTGAATCAGAATATTCTTTTTGGTCAGGGAAAAAGTGAAAATTTTTTCTGGAAATCAGGGAAAAGTCAGGGAAAAACGAAATTAAAGTTTTGTGACAACCCTGAATTACAATTGAAATATAATTAATTTTATAATTATTAATTAAAAAAAATTTTCCCCAGGCTTTATCGCGAACGAATCACTCAGGTCGACACAAAATTGGGTGAGGTTCGCGTGGGAAAATCCGAGGAATATCTCATTCCACTCGAACGATTGAGGGAGAATATGAAAATAAAACAAGAAGTTGCCGATATTCTTAAACAATTTCGATTGCAGAATATTCAAAATAAATACGACGCCGAGGAGCAGGCTGCATTGCAAAATTTAAAAAGTGAAAAACAACTAATCTGGGATGCAATTCACAGTGATTTACAGGAGAAAATTCGTCGTCTCGAGGAGGACAGAAATAATGTCGATATTCACGCTGATTTATGGCAAATATCAAGTGGTAGACGAAGAAGAAATCACACCGATCGAAGGAGAGCAGTTTCCGTTACTGGTCCATTTATAGTTTACATGCTCAAAGACGAGGACATTCTCGAAGATTGGGCATTAATAAAGAAAAGTCTAACCAGTCGAAAGACGGAAATTCTCTAAGAATTCGAAAAAGAAAATCAATGACTGATTTGAAAAAAACGAAGAAGAAAAAAGAAATAGTGCATTAAGAAAATAAAATTTGTGTTTACGCGTGAAAGTGATAAAACTTTTCATTAGAGTGGCTCGTTTGTTTTGAAACGGAAGCAATTATCCTACCATTTTATATGGTAATATAAATAATACTTAACACTTATCTTTAGTTATATATTTTCACTATACAATTTATTCGAAAAATACTTTATTAATTGCAATAACAATTTTTCCTCTTTTTTAACCAATTGTAGCGATGAAAAATTCACTGACTGATTATATACCGACTTTTGATAAACTGTCGGTAATAAGTAAAAATCGATAAAGAAAGAAGAGCTAATTTTTTACTTATCTGTAATTGCAAAAATAATCTAAAAACCAAGTGAAAGATATTTATCCAGAAAAGAAAAATTGTCTATATATAAATGAGAAAATGTAAATACATTACAATGTAAAAAAAAGAGTTCAAGAAAATGAAATAAGAATTTTTTCCAATTTTTTTTTATATAATCAGATTAAATGCAATTAAATTAAGATAAGAGAAGTTACGTCGCTCTCAAAATAATTTGAGAAAAATTACGAATTTTCAAAAGAAAAAAATATAAGTCAAACTAAGTTTTGATTATTTATTATCGAATACGTTACAAGTTAAGATTTTCTATAGCGCTTTGTACTTGACATGAAAATTATAAATACGAGTGTAAATAGAAAATAAATATTAAGGATCCAAACTGAAAAGCGAGAAAGGATACTTTTAAATGTTAATTTTTATTTAGGCTATTTACAACACATACGTACAATACGTAATCCTTATTTAAAATTATGTTGCGCTCGACCGAAATAGCGCTCCCGTATTTATTCATAGTCCTCTGTTTTCTTCTTTTCTTTTTTGTTTCTTCCAACTTCTCCAAAAAATGTTTCAGTTGCTCGTTACCAAGTTCGTCGCTCATTTAATCACGCGAGCATGTGATATGTTACAAACTTTTAGGAACATTTTCACGAGCGATATTTTCTGAAAAGTCGCCAATAAATAGCACAAAGGAAACAATTCATTCGCTGAAATTAGCGAAACTCAAACAAAAATTATTTTAATAATTTTACCACTTTCAATTCTGAAATTTTCCATTTAACGGTTTAACGATTATTTAACTTTTCTTGGTTTTGCTAAAAGAATATTTTTTGGCGTTTAACGTCAACGCTAAATTTATAAATTTAATTATTAAAAAAATTAGTTTTCTTTGTAAAATTAATTAATTGTAGGTTTTAATTTAATTAAAATTTCATTTTAAGAATAATTTTCGCCAATTTCCGCAAAGTGATTTGTCTTCCCGCGCATAAAACAATGCAGCTCTCTGCAGCTTTTTCACTCTCTTAAGTCCTTACAATGAGTAGACAGTTATCGCAAAGTGACACCAATATAGACAATTGTCGATTGGACAGATTCCAAATATCACGACAGAACAACGCCAGGAAAAGGACGATTTACAAGTATCAAAAATAAAAAAAAAATAATACAAATTGATAAATGAATAAAAAGCGCAAATCTAAAAAAATTAATAGAATCCTTAAACGCAAAAAAAAGTGAAATTCCCTTAAAAATTAATTTCGATTAAAATTAAGTTTTACAATTTTTATTCTTTTCTGTCCTCCATTTTTTTTTGCGTTCAATGAATCTATTTCACAATATTATTTTCTCATCTATTATTTTTTTCTCACTTTGCAAAAATTAAATATTAAATCCTGGCGTCGCAAAAATTTTGAACTGAAAATTATTCTCGAATTCATTTGAAAAACAACAGAAGCGTGAAAACAAAAATATCTATAACAGTTTATTTTAAGGTAGGATGCATACATTTTTTTTAAAAGGACATTGAAAAATCGCATACGCTAGGATATCTGTTTGATTAATAATACTATATGTACGTATCTATCTCCCTCCGTTCGTTTATGTACAGCGTTTCTCCTAATACGAGCATCTCTCCTTTTTTTTATTATGTTTAAAATTTAACAAAACCGTTCTTTTTTTCGCAGATCGTTGTTAAGAAACTAATGAAAGAGCGTGCAATTTTTTATTAAATACTTTCAGGTTTTAAATTTATTCGAGTCCTGTACAAGGTCGCATTTGGAAACGCATTAAAATTTTCCTCTTTTGGAGAAAAATAATTTCTCGTTTATTTGATATGGACAATAATAATAATAATAATAATAATAATAAATTCGAAATGATTATTTGAAAATAATTTATTTGGAAAATTAAAACTAGAAAAAAATTAATAACACTAAACATTAAAATAAAAATCAAATTTGATTAGTCAATTAAGTCTAAATTGAATAAATAAATAATAATAATTTATTATAAATTTTTGAATTTCTATTAATGCAATTAAACGGCGTCAATATTTCTGTTAAAAAGTTAAGGCTGAGAATTGCAATAATTTCGTTTTTTTTAATTCACCATTTTGAATATGAACAAATCAGAAATGTATTTTCTTTAGATTCTTAAGTTTGTTTACGTTTTTTTTTTTTTTGCTGTTTTTAATTCTTTATTGTTTAATTTTATTAATAATTGAAATTCGAAACATGCGAATTTTTTATTCCAAGCGTTCTTCAAGAGGAAATAATAATAATTACAAAAAAGCGATTTCTATTTAAATCTGTTTTCTAAAAAAAGTTTTTATAACAAGTTTTGATTTCTAAAAAATGTTTTTCTCAAAAGTTATGATTTCTAATATTTATTTTCCTAAGTAAAATTCCATAATTTTGATAAAACTAAGAAAATTGTTAAAAAAATTATGATTATGAAATAGAAACTATTTTGTATATTTTCTGATTCTCAATCACAATTCTGCTGACAAAAATTATAAGTTTCTTTTTGGAAAAGAATAAAAATTTTTATAAAATTATTATTTCTTATCACAATTTGTTAACAAATTTCTGTTCTTCTTTGAAAAAAAAAAATAATAATTTGCATAATTTTTCTTCAAAAATTTCCAGAATTAATATATTTAGAAAATTTTAAATATCTTTCGGAAAAAATCCTTATAATTTCTATTTATTAATTACGATTTTTAACTAGATTATTTAAAAATTTTGATAAAAAAATTTGCATAATTTCTATTCCTTATTTTAATTTTTTAACGAAATCTCAAGTATTTTTTTTTAAAGAATTAACAAATTGTCGTAAATTTTATTTTTTAATCATAATCCTATTGATCGTCATTACAAAAATTGAATATTGTTAGGAAAAAAATAGAATATTACCTTTATTGAAAATAGAAATTTTTAGAAAATTTATTAGAAGAACAAAAATTAGAAAATCACCTTCATTAGAAAAAAGTTTTTTAGAATTTCAACATTATTAAAAAAAAATTTTTTTTTAAATAAAAAATTAGAAAATACGTTTTAGAAAAACTGTACCCGAACTTATTTTGAATATTTATTGAAGTCGTTTGATTTGAAATAAAAATAAATAGTAATTATTATTGATATTAGGTAATTAATATTTTAATATTCAAATAAAAATTCCCAACTCTTTTTTTTCCTTATAAAGTTACAAAGAATTAATAAAAAAGTCCAATTTGGAAAAATTTTATAGATTTTCAAAATTAATTTTTAGTGGAGACTAAAAAATATTTATTATAAGAATGAAAAACATCCAAATTGGAAAATCTTGTAGATTTTATCCACTTTTAGTGGAGATTAAAAAATAAAATAAAAAAATATTCAAAATACTATTAGGCAAATTTTTGTAAATTTTCAGCTTCAACTTTTTAGTTAAAACTATCAACGTCATCAACTATCAACTTTAAAATAGTTTCCAAAATCAAATTCTCGAAAAAAAATTTTTTTTAATTAAAAAAAATTTTAATAATAAATAAAATATAATTTAAAAAAATAATTTTAATAAATTCCCCACCCAGCACACAATAAGTCCTTTTATCATTGTGCTTCAATCCGCGCTTTTAAATTCACACACGGCTAAAAACTTGAAAATCCATTTCTCTTGAATTTCTCGAATTTTGTGATTCTCTCACACTGGTCACAATAATTATAATTATTACTGTAAACTTTCTTGGACATGTAGACGCGTCTACTTAAATTTATATAATATAATATAATGCTCTTACTCTGATATGAGCGATATAACGAACGTTATTTTATAATAAAAATAGGCGATCTCAATGACGGTTGTAGACTCGTGACGATAAACACTAAAAAAATTATCATTATTGGGACTAGATTTTATTTTCATTTTTGACTAGCGCAAAAAAGTGCGTAGACAATTTTCTTCTCTTACTTTGTACACGAAATAATATTGATCGTGTCGAATTTTTTGTTTGTAAATAATTCGTTTATATATGTATAGTTAGTATTTACTTTTTTTTCATATATTATTATATTAATATTAATTAAATTAATATTATAGTATTAATAAAAGTTACATTAATTAATTAATATTATTATTATATTAATATTAATTACATTAATATTAATCTTATAAAAATAATATTAATAATATTTTTATTAAATATTAATTAAAATTGATTAATGATTAACATTGATTAACATTAATCAATGTTAATTAATATTTAACAGTAATTAATATTAAGAGATAATATTAATTACTTTAATTATAAAAATAATATTAATTAATTAATATTAATACGAATATTAAAAGATTTTGGGAAAAATTCTTTTCTTCGATATGATCAATATTAATTTTTTCACAAAGACTTTTTTTTATTAATAATATTATTATTATTTTTTCTGTTAATATTTGCACTTTTTTTAAAAAAAATGTGCAATGGAATGAGTTTCTTCAATATATTTTCAAGCCAGTGAAGTAACTCATTCTTTTTTTCTTTGTTATATATTATTTTTTTATTCTGTTTTGTTTCTCTCTCTTTTTCTTCTTTTTTTTTGTTGTCTGTGCGGACATGTTTTTTGACTGGCGCGAAATTCTTTTAGGACATCGTTAAAAGTTTTTCATGTCGAATTTCGAAAGCGACCAGTTTGCTGGTCGAACCACTGACTCGACATGGAGGTCAGCAATTTTGTGGTACCGAACGAAAGAAACGAAGGTCCCTCTTCATCCTTTATCGGAGAACTCTTCGCGCCCTTCGTCGCCTAAAATTATGTTTGGTATTGAAGCATCGGTGCAGCAAGGTTCGGATGATGTGCTGTATTCATTCTTAGGGCTGAGATACTTTTATTGTACCATTCGTCCTCGGCAGACATTCCTAAAAAAAGAAAAGATTTTGCGTTAAAAAATAATCTTCTATTTTAATTAAAAATTAATGTTAATGAAATTAAAAAAAAATTAATTAGTTTAATATCATAAACTCCAGCAGTTGACACACACAAATTTAATTTTGTCTTTCTCTGATTTCCAAGGAAGAATTTTGACTTTTTCTCTGACCAGAAAATAATATTCTGATTCACTCTAAAAATTATTAGTTCCTTAAAAATGTTCTATTACATTTATTTACGATTTTCTGTTATTGTAAAATTATTCGAAAAAATCAATAGTTTTATTTCAAATAAATATTCAATTATTATTTTTCCAGAGAAAGTAAGTTTTTTAAAAATTTCAAATTCAAATCTTTTGAAATTTAAAAACTTATAGGAAAATTATTATAAAACATGAAGAAATCAATCACTCCGAGTCGAAGACTCGGAGTCATCGATTTCTTCATGTTTTATATTCTTCTTTAAATTAATTATTTTTAACAATTTATAACTTTGAAAATTTTCAAATCTATTTGTTTACAATTAAAATTTACAAAATTTCCATTATTCAGAAATTCTTCAATTAAATGTAGATTAGAAAATAAAAACTTCAAAAAAATTGCAATTAAACTTTTTCAAAAAAATTAATTCTACTGAATTGTTATCGTTAAAAGAATGAAAATTCAGATTTTCAAAGATTTTAATTTGAAACTTTTTCAAAATTCACGTTGTAATGCTTTTAATATTCAATTATAATCTAAAATTTCAATTAAAATTCATTTTAAAATTTAAATCAATTCTTATTAGAAAATTCTACGAGAATTCAATTATTTAAATACAAAAAAAAATAATTTATATCGAATAATTGAATATTTCCTAAAATTCATTTCTTATAAAGAAATTTACCTAAACTTTTTTAAATAATGAAATTCTTTCGACGAATTTTAATCAATTTTTTTTTAAGAATAATTGCAGTTTTCGAGGAATTCATTTAAAATTGTATTAAAAATAATTGAAAATCTACGATGAGTTTTATTATTTTTAGGAAAATAATTGAATTCCTGAGAAACATTTTAATATTTATGGAAAATAATTAAATTCTTGAGAAGAATTTTATAAAATATTTTCAAAAATTGAATTTTACTGAAAAATTTCATTAGGTTGTGAAAATAATTAAATTCCTGTGAAGAATATTATTTAAAATTTGTAAATAATTTATTTTTTCGAAAAATTTCGTGCAAAAATTCGATTTTAAATAATTGAATTCTGGTGAAATTTATATTATTCATGAAAATAATTTAATTCCTAAAAAAATTGAATAATTTATAATAATAATTGAATTCCTGAGAAAAATTTTAATATTTGTGGAAAATAATTGAGGCCTTGGATCCAATAACTCGCCCGACGCTCGAAGGAACGCTCAACTGCCAGTCAGTGAGCAGTGAGCGCCTCTGGGCCACTCACTGCTACCCGACTGGTATTAGCGCGTCCCTTCGAGCGTCGGGCGAGTTATTGGATCCAAGGCCTCAATTAAATTCTCGAGAAGAATGTTATAAAATTTTTAAAAAATTGAATTTCACTGAAAAATTTTATTATTTGTGAAAATAATTGAATTCCTGTGAAGAATTTTAATATTATGCAAATTGGATTTTAAATAATTGAATTCTTGTGAAATTTGTATTATTTATGAAAAGAATTGAATGTTTGCGTAGAATTTTATTAATTTTTTCTTTACATAATTGAATTATTCTAGAGAAATTTTATAAAAAAAAAATAGTAGGTATTGCAAATTATATTGATCTGCGTAAATATTTGAAAATTAATTGAATTTTGTCGAAGAATTTTGCTTTTTATAAAAAGAATTGAATTCTTGACGAGAATTTTTAATACAGTTTTTAAATAATTGAATTTCTAGCAATAATTTTATTACTTTTGAAAATAATTCAATTCTTGTGATGATTATTATTATTTACGAAAATAATTGAATTTTGCATAAAATTTGATTAACATTCTTCAAAATAATTGAATTTCTGGAAGAATTCTGTTTTTTATCAAGATATTTGAATTCTTTGGAAAAATTGCCTTGAACTTTTGAAAATAGAAAAAATTTATGGTTTTGTATTAGATTTCGTAGTAATTTCAAAATTTATGAGGCAAACAAAAAACACACTAATATTCAGAATTGTCTGATGAATTCTAAAAACTTAATTTGTTCCAGTATTAGTAAATTTTACTAATAGATACTAATTGCTACTAATTTATTATAGTAAATTTTATTAATTTTTAGTAAAATATCACTTTTGTTTAGTTGTTTTAGCTTTGCTTTATTAAATTTATAGTAAAAAATGATTTTTCTAAAGTAAAAAATTAACCAATTTTTAATATTTTGTTTTGTAGATCTCCTTTCTTAATTTTTAGCAAAAAATTGTTTATTATTTTTTATAAATTATTTGAGTCAGACATTATTAATGTTTCAGTAGTAAAGGACAAGTTTAGTCGGGCGTAAATTAAACAATATGTAATAATTTTGTTTCAATTTCATTATAATTGGACAAATATATATAAATAATAATATTTATATATATTTGTCCAATTATAATTAAATTGAAACAAAATTATTACATATTGTTTAATTTACGCCCGACTAAACTTGTCTTTTACTACTGAAACATTAATAATGTCTGACTCAAATAATTGTTTACTTTTAAATAAATATTTCAAGAAAATAATGTTTAAACTTATTATTAGCTTTTGCTTTAAAAATTATACAAAAGTTAATAAGAATATAAATTTTATATTATTTCCGTATTTGAAGCAAATACCATTTAATTGATTCAATTAAAAATTATTTGATTCAAGTAAATATTTATTTGACTTGAAAATTTCATTTCGTTGACTAGTTGACCCTATAATATTATCAAATGAGTGTGGAGCAAAAAAAAAATAAAAAAAAATAAAATAAAAAAACACGAAAGAGAAAAAAAAGAAACGGAAACGGAGCGAATCTGTGAAACGTTTCTGGGCACGAAAATCGCTTGCTTCAAGACGCTCCATTTCCGCTAAAGCGCCGTCTTACATCATTTCCGGCGCAAGATGGGAATATCGCTTCTAAATCGAATCAAGACTATTCGCGAATTGCCTATCGACTTCTCTTCGGCACTTTACGATCAACGTCGTCGGGATATCTGCTTTCATCAACGATTTACCGTCGATTAATCATTTCATCTTCCATCAGACGGATCATAAAATTTAATTTTTACACCATTTTATTTTGATCTATTCATTAATAAAATCATTTCCGTACATTTTATTATATATATATAGAGAGAGAGATAAAACATTAAAATTGAAATTGAAACTTTTTAAATTTTTAGAAAATAAAGGAGAAATTTTTACTCAAAAAAAACTTCTGTTTCATTTATTTACGAATTTCTTTTAAATTATTCGAAAACATCAATAACTTCTTTTTTAAATAAATATTTAATTATTATTTTTCCACAGTAATTAAAATTCTTTAAAACATTCAGATTCAATCTGAATCATTCAGATTCAGATTCAGATTCAAATTCAACAACTTATAAAAAATTGTTATAAAACATAAAGAAATCGATCACTCCGAGTCTTCGACTCGGAGCAATCGATCTCTTCATGTTTTATAATAATAATTAAAGATAACCGAGTAATAAATTCATTATTTTATATTATAAAAAAATTGTTATACTGTATGTAACTTCTTAAAAATTATTTTTATTATTTTAATTCAATTATTATTTTCTAGAATTTTTAATTATTCTTTATAAAAAATAATTCAATTTCTTAAAAAAAATGTTATTATTTATGAAAATAATGGAATTATTGCGAAGAAATTTTATAAAAAATTTGTAAATAATTGAATTCCTGTGAAATTTTTATTATTTATGAAAATAATTAAATGTTTGCAAACAATTTTATTAAATTTTTTTTAAATAATAAAAAATAATGGAAAAAAATAAATTTTTAAATAAATAATAATCAAACCGATTATTTGATTCATTTAATAAGTATTTTTTTGCTTTAAAAAATAATTATTAGGATTAAAAATTATTTTTGTGTCTCATTGCAAATAAAAAAAACTACAAATAAAATATTTGTCGAAACGTTAAAATTGTGTTTTTATTATTTTAATATTTGACTTGGAGGATTGATAATTTTCTTGATATTTTATACAAATAAAATAATTTTCATAACAATATTTTGTCGCATTCTACACTCAATTTTAATAAAACCCCATAATATTTTTGCAATTTTTTTTACATTTTTTATAATTTCATGCTTTTTTTATCGTTTTTTCTAAAAATTCATGCGATATTTTCGGAAATTTCATGCGACTTTTCGCGACTTTTGCTGTAAATTTATGCGACTAAAGCGACTTTTTTTGGGTCTTATAGTCGATCCGAGCCCTGAGTTTTTTTTATAATTTAATTAAATTAATTTAATTTAATTTAATTTAATTTAATTTAATGTAATTTAATTTAATTTAATTTAATTAAATTAATTTAATCAAGGTGAGTATAATTATAATCTTACCCATTGCATCTTGTCGCATGCCAGTAACTGCAGACATATTAGACGCTGAATGCGACATCGAGAAGGGTTGAGTCATGCTTGGATATGATGTCGTTCCCATCTGAAAAAATAGAAAATTTTTTACATCACAGATTTTTTTTATGATTGGAAAAATTTTCCTTGTTTTTTTTTTAAGTAAATGGAAGATTTATCAATTAGTATTGATTATCTTATAGAACTTGAAAAAATGAAATTTACCAGTTTTCTCACTATTGCCCTCGATGAATTTAAATGCAATGCCTGACTAAATCTATTTTTTACTACTGTGGTGAATTTTGCAATTTAATTAAATACGGCCTGACTCTATTCGTTTTTACTGCTGAAACTCGAATAACAAAAAAAAGCCTGACTAGATATCACTCTTTTATTACTGAAATAAATATTTCGAAAAATTTAAGTCTGACTAAAATTATTCTTTACTACTTGTAAAATAATGAGGAACACTTTAAGCATTTCTGTCTGACATGACCTCTGCTTTTACTACTGAAAATTTAATAATCTTTACTACTGAAAGTGAAATTGTCTGACCAAATATATTTGTTACTACTTAAATTCCAACTGAAAAAGCATTGTCTGACCAAAACCATTTTTTACTACTTAAATTTCAACTAAAAAGGCATTGAATGACCAAATCCATTTGTCACTACTTAAATTCCAACTAAAAACGTTTTGTCTGACTAAATTCATTTGTTACTACTGAAACTTTAATAAAATCACAATGTTTGACTAAATCTATTATTTACTACTTAAATTTCAACTAAAAAGGCATTGTCTGACTAAATACATTTGTTACTACTGAAACTTTAACTATAAAGGCATTGTCTGACTAAATATATCTACTACTACTGCAACTATAATTAGAAAAAGAATGTCTGACTAAAATCCATTCGTTACTACTTAAATTGTATAAAAAATCATGGTCTGACTAAATCTATTTGTTACTACTTAAATTTTAATTTAAAAAAACATTGTCTGACTAAATCCACCTGTTACTACTTAAACTTTAACTAAAAAAGCATTGTCTGACTAAAACCATTTGTTACTACTTAGATTTTAATTAAAAAAAGGTATATAATAGCAATGTCTGCTTAAATTCATATTTTACTATACTGAAATTACAACTAGAAAGGCAGCTTTATTTAAAAAATAAAAAACAGATTAAAATTTCGTCTCCGTTGCGAAAACAAATTTTGAGTCCCGTAATAAAGAAAAAAAAGAACACCTTTATTAATAAATGTAGAGAAAAAAACAATTTATCCTGGAAAATATCGAGAGTTATGGTCTCTGTATTGAAATCTAATTAAATGGGTAGCAGATGCAAGATTTTTGCTGGTGGTTTCGACATTAGGTAGAAATTATTGGTTCAATTGATACGATAGGCATTCGGTTATCTATCCGACCCAACTAATTAGTCGAAATGCAATTTACCCGAGCCGGTGAACGGCTACGCAGACTCATATGTAGATACCTACATACGTACAGGTGCACTCCAATTTGATACCTTGGTTTAAATCATTAACGAGAAACGCATTCAATTCATTTGCTCGTTCTACATGTTCCGGGATTTCTCTATCCGGTACCCAGGACCTTGTATTATATATATGGGCAATTCCACGTGAGATTTAAGTCGACCTCTTAAAATCGGCCAAAAATATTTTTTTTCTATTCTGTATTGAAAAAAAACAGATACGTTTTTTTTTTATGTTTAATTGTCAAAATTTAATTTAATTCGAAAATTTGGACTTTTAATTGTAGACCTATAATCTACTGATTATAAGTCGGAAAATATTGAGTTTAGGAAAAAGTTGTCAAAAAATGAAAGTTTTAGTTTTCTTTCGACTTTTAAAAAATGTAAACAAAAAAATTTTTTTTTAAATTTTTTATTCAAAAAAAATTTTTTTTATAAACAAATTAATTTTTTTTAACTTAGGGCCGGATTTTTAATTTTTTTTTTTACTTTCTTATACCTTATAATATAGAGAAGATTTTTCAAAAAGTCCCGAAATGGGCCTGATGTGTTAAATGAGTTTTAAAATATTTTCAAAAATCACTTGCAAGCATCACAGTGGGATTTTTTTTACATTTAACTTTTTAAAACTGTTTACAGCGTAGACCCTTTTATTTAAAACAAAAAACACTCAAATATATTAAAAATTATACGCTGTAGACAGTTTTAGAAAGTTAATTGTAAAAAAATCCCACTGTGATGCTTGCAAGTGATTTTTGAAAATATTTTAAAACTCTTTTAACACATCAGGCCCATTTCGGGACTTTTTGAAAAATCTTCTCTATATTATAAGGTACAAAAAAATAAAAAAAAATCCGGCCCAAAGTTAAAAAAAATTAAATTGTTTATAAAAAAAATTTTTTTTTTATTAAAAAATTAAAAAAAAAAAAATTTGTTTACATTTCTTAAAAGTCGAAAGAAAACTAAAACTTTCATTCCTTGACAACTTTTTCCTAAACTCAATATTTTCGGACTTATAAGCTACTGAATATATGTCTACAATTAAAAGTCCAAATTTTCGAATTAAATTAAATTTTGACAATTAAACATAAAAAAAAAACGTATCTGGTTTTTTTCAATACAGAATAGAAAAAAAATATTTTTGGCCGATTTTAAGAGGTCGACTTAAATCTCATGTGGAATTGCCCATATACTAAAACATATACATAGAAATAAACCCTTAAATATTCATAAAAATCGAAATCAATATTTATTATTTAACCAAAAGCGAAATTTCTTTTAAAGATTTATGCTGGCGTACTACTAGCAAATACTAAAATAAATAAGGCTACGTCTGACTAAACTATCATTGTACTACTGAAAAATTAGTTTTATAGCCTCTGCCTTACTAAATTTATTTTTCGTTATACTGTAAAACTTCTAGAATAGAAATTAAATCTCGACTGATCAGAATTGTCTTCTACTACTTAAAAAACATAATCTAAGATTCGTTTATTAACAACTTGTTAGAAACTACTTTTACATTTTTAATTAATTTTAATTAATTTCTTATAATTTTAATATCAATTAACAGGGTCGCCAGGCTTTGCTCTTTTTAAATTCCCTGACTTTTCCAGGTTTTCCAGGTTAAAAAACAAAATTTTTCCAGGTTTTTAAAACGAAAATTATTCAAAAACATCAATAACTTCATTTTTAATTATTTTAAATAAATATTTAATCATTATCATTTTTTCTTATTTCAAAAATATTTCAAAAATTTCAAATTCAGAAAAATTATTTTCATCATTACGATTATTCATTCATTTCTAGAATTTCCATAACTAAAATTCTTCTTTAAGTCAATTTTTTAAAAATAATTTTTGAAAAAGTTCCTTGAGAATTTCCAAATTCTTTTGTTTACAATTTAATTCTATCTGCGAAATTTCGATTATTCTGACATTTTTCAATTAAATATATTAGAAATTAAAAACTTCAAATAATTACAAAAAAAAAATTCAATTTAACTTTTTGAAAAAAATTAATTCTACAGAATTCTTAATTAAAAGTATGAAAAGTTCAAATTTTTAAAGATTTTAATTTTAAACCTTTACAAAATTAAATTATTTCTAAAAATTCAAGCTAGAATGCCCTAATATTCAATTATAATCTAACATTTTAATTGAAATTAATTTTTAATTCATTATTTATTAGAAAATTCTACAAGAATTCAATGATTTAAAGCTACAAAAATAATTATTTTATTGAATAATTCAATGTTTCTTAAAATTAAATTTTCATAAAGAATTTTATCAACAAATTTTTAAATAATTGAATTCTCCTGACAAATTTTAATAAAATTTTTAAGAATAATTTCATTTTTCGTGAGATTTGATGAAAATTGTAGGTATTAAAAATAATTGAAATTATGCCAAGAATTTTATTCAAAGTTTTGAAAATAATTGAAATTCGGAGAAAACTTTTATTATTTTTAAATATAATTTAAATTTTTTGTAAATGTTTGAACATAACTGGATTTCTGTGAAGAAAATAATTGAATTTTTGAGATGAATTTTATTAAAATTTCTTTTTAAATAATTGAATTCTTTGAAGAAATTTAATTAAAAATGTATTGAAAATAATACTTAAATTGTAATAAATGAATTGTAACAAAAGTTTTTAAAATAATTGAATTTCTTTGATAAATTTTAATAAAATTTTAAAAAATAATTACACTTTTCGAGGAATTCCATTAAAATTGTATACAAAAATAATTGAAAGTCTGCGATGAGTTTTATTATTTATAAAAATAATTGAATCCCTGTAAAAAATGTTATTATTTATGAAAATAATTGAATAATAATTTGTAGATAGTTGAATTCCTTTGAAATTTTTATTATTTATGAAAATAATGAAATGTTTGCGTAGAATTTTATTAAAATTTTATTTAACTAATTAAATACATTTAGGAATTTTTATTAAAGTAGTGGATATTAAAAATCATTGAATTGAGGAAAGTTTTTAAAAACAATTAAAATTTTGACAAGAATTTTATTAAAATTTTTAAACATAATTGAATTTTGGCGAAAAATTTTATTAGTTTTGGAAATAATTGAATTTATTCAATTATTTGTAACTTCTCCAAAATTCAATTTGTTTTAGTGTTTTTAACTAAAATTCTTCTTTAAATTCATTATTTTTAATAATCAATTAAATATATATATTAAAAAATTTAACTAATTTCAGAAGAATTTTAGTTGTTAAAATTTTTTAAAAATCTTGGTTTTTCAAAATTTTTAATTAAATTTATTTAAAATTGAAATTTTACCAAATTTCAAATCAAAATCTTTTGAAGTTTATCTTATGAAAATTGTAAATGCAACTCCTTTAAAATTGAATTAATTTTGAAGTACCTATTTAAGTAAAATTAGATTTCAAGAATAAACACAACAACTTTAGAAAACAACAATTTTCCAGGATTTCGATCAAAATTCCCTGACTTTTCCAGGTTTTTTCAAGGTTTATAAAATTCCCTGATATTTCCAGGTTTTTCAGGTTTCCAGGTTGCGTGGCAACCCTGATTAATTACTCTTCATTAATTTTAATTAGTTTCAATTAAAAATTAAAAGTACCTAATCGTAATTATAATTACGATTAATTAAAGTATTTTTTGTAAATTAATTAAGAAATTAAAATTAACTGAAATAAATTAAAATTAATAAAGTTAGTCTTTATTATAATTTATAATATTTACTAATATACTATAATATTTATTATAATAAAGATAAACTCAATTTATTTTAGTTTCTTAATTAATTTGCAAAAAAGACCTTGTTTTCGTTGACATATTTCTCCGCAAGCGAAACTGGTAAAATTTCATTATTCCAGTCATCAATATCAATTTCAAGAAATCCTATTTAAATTCATACAATATAAGAAAATACAAAAAATATCTCAATTTTAAAGTAAGAAAAAAGAAGAAATGCAAGAGGAAAAAGAAGAAACTAAATATTTAATTGGACTTTTAAGCTGACCTGGGGGTAACGATTTATTCCGTTTATACTGTTGTGTGGGTGGGGATAGGGTTGATAACCTCTGCCAGCACCGGGGTAAATGTTCCTCATCATAGCTCCCTGACAGGCGGGAATTGGTGCAAGAGCTTTTTGCAGTTGTTTTTCCTGTTTCCTGTACTTTGCCCTCCTATTTTGAAACCAGACCTGCAAAAAGAAGGCGTAACAACTCATTATTATATATAGACGTCTTAATAAAATTTAAAACCAGAATTCTGTCGGAGGAAAAATTTAAATTTTGTACATAACGAAAATGCAATGTCTGACAAAATTGGTCTTTTACTACTGTAACATATACGCTTAAAGGGGGATTACTTAATAAGTTAATTTCATATTTATTAAGTTTATTATCATTCAGTTGTATATTCAAATAAATAAAATATGATAATATGATTTGTCTGACTCAATATGTTTGTCACTACTGAAACTTTAACAGAATCAAAATGTCTGACTGAAACCATTTGTTACTACTTAAATTTTTACTGAGAAGCCTTGTCTGACTACATCCATATCTTGCTACTTAAATTTTAACTAAAAAGGCATTGTCTGACTAAATCCACTTGTTACTACTTAAACTTGAACTAAAAAAGCATTGTCTGACTAAATCCACCTGTTACTACTTAAACTTAAACTAAAAAAGCATTGTCTGACTACATCCATATGTTACTACTGAAACTTTAATAAAATCACAATGTTTGACTAAATCCACTATTTACTACTTAACTTTTAAATAAAAAGTCATTGCCTGACTAAATCCGTTTGTTACTACTTACATTTTATCTAAAAAGACATTGTCTGACTAAATCCATCTGTTACTACTTAATCTTTATAACTAAAGAACCATTGTCTGACTAAATCCATTTTTACTACTTAAACCTTAACAAAAAATAGCATTGTCTGACTAAATTCATATATTATCACTGCAACTATTAATTGAAAAAAATGCCCTATCCACTTGTTACTACTTAAACTTTAAATTAAAATAGCATTGTCCGACGAAATTCATTTCTTACTACTGAAAATGTAATTTTTCTCTTAAAAGAACGGTAAAAAAATGAAATTAATTTTTTTTTAAGTTAAAGGTATCGATAACGGAAACGAGAATATCGCCATTTTGTATCGGTCAATTTCCATTGTTTCGCGGGATTAGTAAACCCATAATGGGGTTGCCCGAAATACCACCACCATAAACCCACCCTCTTTTGCGACCCCTCATATCCAGAGAGAAAGAGAGAGAGTGAGAGAAAAGCCTGCGGCTTTCGCCGGCAAAGAGAGGATCGACGAGGGTGTCCACCACCGCGATTACGTCACTGGTGCACCACTATTGGCCAGTAACAGGCGCCTGACGTCACTTCGCGCCCTCTCATTGGCCAACACGTTTTATCGACATTTCCATCCACCCCGGAGTAGCTGCAGGGAACACACAGAAGCATGGCGTTTCAAAACGAGTCGCCGCTTCGCTAAATATCTGCAATGATTTTCATTCCTTGGCAAAAGAACGTCGTACGCAGAGCAAAAAAAAAATTGTTGAAAAAAAATTAGAAAAAAAATTCGTAGGAAAAAAATTAAGAATAAAAAAATTTTATATTAGAAAATGATAAAAAGTAGCACGATTCTTGCGCAATTTCAAAAAGAAATTTATATATATACTGTTGTGAAGAAACATTTTCATTTTATTTTATTTCGTTCTTCAGGGTTGTCACAAAAATTAAATTTCGTTTTTCCCTGATTTCCAGACAAAATTTTGACTTTTTGCCTCACCAGAAAATAATATTCTGATTCACTCTAAAAATGATTAAATGCTGAGAAAAATGTTCTAATACATTTATTTACGAATTTCTATAATTGTAAAATTGTTCGAAAACATCAACAACTACTTTTTTAAATAAATATTTAATCATTGTTATTTTTCCATAAGAGTTAAGATTTTCAAAAATTTCAAAATTCAAATCTTTTGAAATTCAATAACTTATAAGAATATTATTACAAAACATGAAGAAGTCGATCACTCCGAGTCTTCGACTCGCGGAGTAATCGGTTTCTTCGTGTTTTTATAACAATTAAATATAACCCAGTGAATTAATAATAAAATAAAATTAATTCTACGCAGAATTGTTAGTTAAAAGTATGAAAAATTCTTATTTTCAAAGATTTGAATTGGAAACCTTTTTAAAATTCAATTATTTCTAAATATTCCTCGCTGCTTTTAATATTTAGTTATTATCAAAAATTTTAACTGAAATTATTCATTTTTAAATCAATTTTTATTAAAAAATTCTACGAGAATTCAATTGTTTAAATACAAAAATAAATAATTTATTCAACAATTGAATGTTTCTTAGAATTCAATTTTTTCAAAGAATTTTATTAACAAATTTTCAAAATAATTAATTTCTTTTAAGGAATTAAATTAAAATTTTACTGAAATTTATCATTTGAAAGAATTTTATAACAATTTTTGAAAATAATTTAAAGCTTTTTGAACAATTTTATTAAAATTTTTTAAAATAATTGAACTCCTGAGAAGAATTTAAATAATAGTTTATGAAAATAATTGAATTCATGCGAAGAATTTTGATTAGCTTTCGTTTAAATAATTGAAATTTTGCTAAGAATGTTATTAAAATTTCTGACAATAATTTAATTCTTGAGAAGAATTTCGCTATCTATTTATAAAAAAGGTAATTTAATTCTTAACGGGAATTTTTTAAAAATTTTGAAAATAATTTAATTTTTGGAAAGTATTATAGTTTTCAAAAGAATTGAATTCTTATGATCAATTTCAAAATTATTCGAAATAATTGAAATTGTGAAAAGAATTTTATTAAAATTCTTTAAAATAATTGATTTTATGGGGAGAATTCTGTTGTTTAACAATATAATTGAATTCTTTTGCAGAATTACTTAAAACTTTTTGAAAATAAATAATTTCCTGTGACTAATGAAAAGTTATTTATGAAAATAATTGAATTATTGCAACGAATTTTATTATTTTATTGAAAGAAAAAAAAGAAATTTTATCATTTAAAATTTTTAATTTATTCATTTCTTTGTTTTCGTAGAATTGTATAAAAAATTTTTTTCAATAATTAAATTAATTGATAAATTTTATGAAAATAGTAAATATTGAAAATCGTTGAATTGCGAAAAACTTTTGAAAATAATTGAAATTTTGCAAAGAATTTTATTTAAATTTTTGGAAATAATTGAATTCTTGGCGAAAAATGTTTCTATTTATAAAGATAATTGAATTCTTAACGAGATATTAGTTCAAATTTTTAAAAATAGTTGAATCTCTTCGAAGAATTTTATTACTTTTGAAAATAATTGAATTTTTGCGATGAATATTGTTATTTATGAAAATAATCGAATTTTGTAAAGAATTTTATTATTTATCAAGATAATTTTATTAAAATTTTTGAAATAATTAAATAATATTAAAAAATTCATTCTGGTCAGAATTTTTAACTTTAACTGGAGGAAAATTGAAGTCAGGAGTTAAATTAAATCCTTTAATATTATTATTTCGGTTAGAAACTTTTATTTAAATCAAATAAATATTTATGAATAAAAACTTTTTTCTATTGTTTTATTACTATTTTTCTTTCTATTTATTCTTAATTTTTAATTATTTATTTCCTTTTATTCTCCTGATGAATATATTTTATGTATTATTCATCTTTTTATTTATTATTATTATTTATCTTATTTTTATTATTATTATTATTATTATTATTATTATTTTTATTTTTATTATTGTTGATTTTATTGTTATTTTATGATCCCTATTTTAATAGAATTTCAAGGGATATTAAATTTTAGTAAAAAATTAACTAGTTTAAAAAACAGGGAAAAAAGTCTTTTACATTATAAAACAGTAAATTTTTAATGCAGCATTTCTATTGGTGAAAGAAAGACTTTTTTTTTCTTCCAAGAAGTAACTTTCTTTTTTTTTCTTTTTTTTTTTGTAGTACGTACTTCCGTGTCCGTGAAAGAGCGCCCTTACAAGAATCGGAAAGCTAAGAGTTCGCAATTTAATAAACGTTTTCCCCTTGGATCTTTCTACTCTTATATACTTTTATCCTTCGACGCCATTATTTATGGAGGTCAACCAAAATAAAATGGAAGAAAAAGAAAGTTGACTGATGAAAATAACTGACGTGAATACTGAAAAACATGTCTAGCTTTATAAAAGAATTGTGCAAAATAAAATTTATCATATAATCACTGACATTTTTATTTACGAATATTTAGAAACTAAGAATTTTTAACTTATTTTTTACGTATTTCCTTTAATTACTTTCTTACTCTTTTTTTCTATTTGCTTTTTATCCATTTTTCTATTTTTTTTTTATCTATTTTTCTCTTTATTTCTTCTTGATCTATTTTGTTCTTCTAATCAATTTTTCTATTTTTTTCTTCTTTAACTATTTTTACATTTTTTTCCTTCTTATCGATTTTTCTATTTCGATTTTATTTTTTTATTTCTTTATTCTCTACGTAAGACAAACAGAAAATTAGGTCCCTGTATTTATGAGTATAGTAAATTATCCAGTAGAAAATTCGATATTTGGTCAGACAAATAGAAGATTAAATTATTCCGTGTAACTAGCATTAAATTATTTAGTAGAATATCCAGTATTTAGTCAGCCAAATACAAGATTATGGTCCGTGTGACCAGCATTAAATTATTAAGTAGAAAAATAAATATTCAGTCAGCCAAGTAATCAGACGAATTAATTTGTCTATAGTTGCATAATTTTTTTAAGAATGTCAAATTGAGACAAAAAAAACGTATCAAAACGTCACAGTAAAAAGAAAGTCTTAATTTAAGGCATAAAGAGTACCTTAATTTAAGATGCAACATTTTTAAGGCAGCCTGTGTTTAATTTCAAATCATATTTTTTGGCTGAAATTCAAGAGCAAGCATGCTGGTTTTCAGCACGTTGAATGTGCTGAATTTAAGACAATCATATTGAAAACTCAGCAGTTATATACTTACGATAAAATAGTTTGAAAACCTAGCATTCTTTTCACTTAATATATATTATACTCATAATTGTTTCTTATTATTTCAATATTTGACACTTTCAGGTTATGTATTTTGTTTTTTATCGTCGCAGCGCTCGGAATATATTTGACACTTTCAATCTTTTTAGGTTACATATTTTGATTTTGATTGTCAGCGCTCGGAATATGTGTGGTCAGTTTCGAAATTACTTTCTATTACGATTTTAGTCGATAAAAACGTCATTATAACTTATTTTTATCGGTAACGTTAAAAAATAACCTAAAAGTAAATAGTGATTCAATATTCTTAAATATTTTTTAACAGGAAATGAATGATTTTTATTATTTTTCCATATTCTGTCATATTATGGATAATTATGGATAATCAATATTGTTTATTCAAATAATATAAGTAGTACTATTTACTCATATAATTTTTTTTTATTTAATGATAAAATTTTTATTTTGCTTGTTATGTACTGTCGGTAAAAAAATTCAATATTTAGACGTTTCTGAAACTGACCACATGAGGACTAGTGTATATTTTAAAAACAATGTAAAAACCTAACCTGAAGCTGTCAATTTGTTTGACGTTTAAAAATGTGATTAATATTGGGAAAAATTCAAGAATATTAACTATTATATGCAGTGATCATTTAGAAATTCACTACAGTACTGACAATTGTAAGTTCAGAATGCCTGTTCTTATTTTCACGCAAGCGCAGCTGAAATTCAGACTTCCATTATTTTCACGACTTGTTTAATTTCAGACAGCGCTTAAAGTAAGATTTACTTTTTACTGTGGTTGCTTCGCAACTATTTTAATACGTTTTTTGTCTCAATTTGATATCCTTAAAAAAAATTGTATTTGACACATATTTTGTTCACAAACAGTAAGAACATAATATTTATCACAATCATACAATTATTTTTTTACAAAATAAAAAAAATAAGAAAAATAGAATTATAAATAAAATAATAAAACTAGTAAGAATTAATTTATTATAAACAAAATAAGAAAAGTAGTAATAATGAAATTAAAATAAAATTTATTATTATAAATAAAATAATAAAAAAACAATGAGCATGAAATTATTATAAATACAATAATAAAAACAGTAAATTAAACTTCTGAGAAATAAAATGATAAGATTAGCAGAAAAATAAAATCTTTGTTGTATAAAATATTCCGATCAGAAGTTGAATAATTAAGGTGAAAAAAAGGGGTCGAATAAAAATTCAACTAACTCAATATCAAAGCTTCTTTTTCTTTTACCTCGCCCTAATGAAATTTCTTGTGCGGTGATTCGTGAATTATTCTCTTATAACCACGGCACTATTCGTTTTATAAGACCGTTTATCTTTTTAAAATACTCGCAATATATATTTTAATTCGTTTGTTACGAAACGTTTATCAATTTATTTGAAAACAATAGAAAATAATTGCATAATCTCCTACTAATATTCCTATGTTATATATATATATATTGTGAATTATAATTATTACTTTATTATTATTATTTTTTATTATTTATATTATTATACATTATTTATATATATATATATATATATATATATATAAACTAATTACTATAATTTGTAATAAATATTTGCTCAACATATTCATTAAAAACTTAATGATTTTTTTATTTATTCTACTAAAATACCTACACGATTATATTAATCCGTTTGACTAAAACTCACTTCTCTCACTGATACTATTACTAAAAGCATTTTAAAATAAAAAGTCTAACCAAACTTGATTTCAACTACTGAGAAAAATTTAAAACAGAAATTTAAAAATTAGTCAAACTATAAAAAATTATTCGTACTGATATAAAAATAAACAAACTATTTGAGTAAAATTCGTCTGACTAAAACTTATTCCCATCACTGATTCTATTAACTGAGTTCAAAATATGCGTCTGACTAAAACCGACTTTTACTACTGCTACGTGCTCCGAAAAGTTTGTAAATTTTTTTTTAACGACTGAGAAAAAAGTTACAGTAATTTCTGAATTCTCCCTCGACACGTATTCGCACAGAAGTTTCGAAAACTGGCTGACTAAAAGTAGTTTTACTACTGATATCAAAGTTTGGAATTACTTTAGATCTTCAATTAATAATGATTTGAATATTAATAGTTAAATTATCAATTTTTACAAACATTTTGACAATGACACTGAAAGTCAATGAGAAAATTTGAAAATTATCTGTTTTAAATGTTTTTTTTTACTACTCCTATAATAATTTTAATATTAGTAGTAACATTCCAATTTCAGTTAGCCAATCTTTGTAATTTTTACTAATGACAAAATTACAAGAAAGTCGAAATTACGAATGTCATGTCTGACTAAACACGGTTTTTACTACTGTTAGTTTTGTACCTGTCCTATTACAAAATTAATAGTGGTAAAAACCAAGTTTAGTCAGACAATGTTTTTAATCACACAATAAAACGTGAGGTGTTAAAATAACACCAGAATGGATTAAAATAATCTGCAACATTTTTATCCTCTAGGATTAAATTAACACCAGAAAGGATAGAAATAATCTATTTTGGTGTTATTTTTAGCTATATAAATGAAATTTTACTTTAAATAAAACACCAAAGTCAACGATTTGTCAAAATTCAACGAATTTAGCTTCTCTAGGGAGAATAGTAAGTTAATAAGTTAGTAACTAACTTACTGACTAATTTTGTAACTAATTTTGTAAATTCAATTGCGTTCAACAATTAAAAAAAATTCTCGTCAAAAAACCAATTCTCTTTATAAATAATAAAATTCTTCTCAGATATTCAATTATTTTACAAAATTTTAATCAAATTCTTGTCAAAATTTCAATTATTTTCAAAAGTTTTCTAAAATTCAATGATTTTCAATATCTCCTATTTCAATAAAATTTTCCAAAAGAATTTCATTATTAAAAAAAATTTAAATAAAATTCTACGCAAACATTCAATTATTTTCAAAAATAATAAAAAATTATACAGGAATTCAATTATTTACAAATTTTTTTATAAATTTCTTCGCAACAATTCGATTATTTTCATAAATAATAACTTTTTACAGGGAATCAATTATTTTTATAAACAGTAAAATTCTTTTAGGAATTCAATTATTTTCATAAATAATAAAACTCATTGCAGAATTTCAATTATCTTTAATGCAATTTTAATCGAATTCCTCGAAAAATGTAATTATTCTTAAAAATTTTCTTAAAATTCGTCCAAAGAATTTAATGATTTAAAAAAATTTCTTGATAACATTTTTTATGAGATTTTTATTTCAAGAAACATGAAATTAATAAATTATTTATTTTTGTATTCAAATAATTGAATTCTCGTAGAATTTACTAATAAAAATGGTTTTAAAAATTAATTTCAGTTAAAATTTTCGATTATAATTAAATATTAAAAGCATTATAACTTGGATTTTTAGAAATAAATAATTTTGAAAAATTTTCCAACTATAATCATTGAAATTCTTAATTTTCTAATACAATTAAATATATGTAATTATTTTGGACCCAAGGCCACAATCAAAAAAAAGTATTTGACAAAAATTAAGGTCCTAAAAACATACCAAATACAATTATAATTGAATTCTTTGAAAAAAGTAATTATGTTCAATGCATGTTTTAATAAAATTCGACAAAAGAATTCAATTATTTACAAATTTGTTAATAAAATTCTTTATGAGAATTGAATTTTGAGAAACATTCAATTATTCAATAAATTATTTACTTTTGCATGTAAATAATTGAATTCTTGTAGAATTTTCTAATAAAAATTGATTTTCATTTCATAAAAATGAATTTCAGTTAAAATTTTAGATTATAAATGAATATTAAAAGCATTATAACGTGGATTTTTAGAAATAATTAAATTTTGAAAAAGTTTCAAACTAAAGTCATTGAAATTCTTAATTTTCTATACTTTTGACAAACAATTCTGTAGAATTAATTCTTTTTAAAAGTTTAATAGGATTTTTATTGAAATAATTTCAAGTTTTTATTTTTCAATATATATTTAATTGCAGAATTTCCGAATAATTGAAATTTTGTAAAATTGAATTGTAAACGAATGAATTTGAAAATTCTTATAAAACTCATCGCATCGTTTCAATTATTTTTCATATATAATTATAATTCAATTCCTTGAAAAAAGTAATTATAATCATGAAAGTTTTAATAAAATTCTACAAAAAGAATTCAATTATTTAAAAATTTGTTACTAAAATTCTTTATGAGCATAGAATTTTGAGAAACATTCAATTATTCAATAAATTATTTACTTTTACATTTAAATAATTAAATTCTTGTAGAATTTTCTAATAAAAATTTATTTTCATTTCATAAAAATGAATTTCAGTTAAAATTTTAGATTAAAATTGAATATTAAAAGCAATTTAGCGTGAATTTTGAGAAATAATTGAATTTTGAAATTAATTTTTTTGAAAAAGTTCAATTGAATTTTCTTTTCTATTTTCTATTTTCTAACATTTCATTCATTGTAAAAAATAACACAAAAATTGATTAATTTAATATTTTTTGGTGTTAATTTAATCTGCAACACTTTTTAATACCTCACGATTTACACACAGAAAAGCGAGTGTTGTTTTTGATGCGGGTAAATTTTGGTAGGGTAATTTTAGTGAGGATAAATTTTCTATAATAGAAAATTTACCTTATTTTCGGTGTTAAAATAACACTTCCGAGCTAAAGTTTGATGCAGACACTTTTAACACCGAATTCAGTGTTAAAATAACACTCACTTTTTTCTGTGTACTGTGTACTGCTCACATCAGAATTACTAGAAATTACAAAACTTCCGTCTGACTAAAAATGGGTAATAACTACTGTCACTTTTGTAGTGTTTTTACAAAAATAACAGTGGTAAAAACTATGCTTAGTCAGACAATCTTTCGAACTAGAATATTTGAAACTCCAGTAATAATTTTAATATTAGTAGTAACAGTCCACTTTAGTCAGACATTGTCATACAGTAACTACTGCCGTTACCTCAAGTTACTCAACTAAATTTACGCTTCCAATTAACATAACTTTACCCACATTTCCCCTCATTATTCATTCATGATAAAAATTCCTCTTCTCTTACTTACACAATTCGTCAATAAAAAAAGATTTCTGTAGAGAAATATAAAAAAACGAGTGAAAAAAAACATAAAATATTTTTAAAATTACCTACAATTTACAAGGTTTCTATTAAAAAGCGAAATGGCGACACGATACTGGACAAGTAAAATGTATCTACGTTATATATATATGTATAAAATGAGAGAGACTCGGAAAGGGGTGCCTTGGGTTTGACAGAACGCAAGTGATAGAGCTTGGGGGTGGCGCGTTTGAAGGGAGATTGAGAGATGAGGGGCTGGCGAGGAGGAATCGGAGGGCTACACGAGGGAGGCAAAGTTGAGACGAGTTGGGGTTGGGCGACTCTATACCAGGGCCTGCCATTATATCTGAGCCGCCATTTTAAATTGAATTTTCTCCACCCGAGATAGATCTGAAACGTCTCTACCTTACGGAGGCTCTTCATCGTTGGGGCCCTCTTTCTTTACGAATACGTCCCTAGCAAAGCCATCCCATCTCATATCTCACCCTCTTGCGATGGATACCTTCCTACAAACTCACCCCCCCCCCTTCCCCTCCCATCCACCCACCTCATGTTCGTTCTCCGCGAAAATGGCGAGGGTGGATACAACAGATATAAGCGAAAGTCTAATTGAAGATCCTCGAGAAACGTGACTCTCTTTCTCCTTTTTTTTTTAGTTGAAATGTTTTTTTTCAATTTTTCCCTCGAAATTATAACAATTTTTCAATTTCTTACAATATAAAAAAATAGCCAATGAGAACTGTTTTGCACTACTAAGAGAAGTATCAATAAAAAATAAATTATTAAAAAAATAAATTAATAAAAAATAAATAAATAAAAAAAATTTTATTAATAAAAAGTTATGTCCGACTAAACTCTTTTTCACTACTGTAACGTAATGTTACAGGAAATTATTTAATCTTCGTGTCTGACGAAACCTTTCTTTTTCTACTAAAACTTACAGTATAGAATAATAGTTACGTTCGACCAAATTTACATTTTACTACTAACAAATATTAAAGTAAATAAAATAACGTTTGACTAAATCATTCTCTTACTACTGAAAAATTATTTTTGTAACCTTTGCCTGACTAAAAACATTTATTACTACTCACACTTAAAAAAAAGCATTTTCTAACTTAATTTATCTATCCAGGGCTTGGATCGACTTTAAGACCCAAAAAAGTCGTTTTAGTCGCATAAATTATTCACAACAAAAGTCGAGAAAAGTCGCATGAATTTTTAGAAAAAACGATAAAAAAGAGACATGAAATTATAAAAAATATTTAAAAAAATGACAAAGTGTTCATAGGTTTTCACTAGAAGTATGTGAAAAAATATTGTTATAAAAATTATTTAATTTGTACAAAATACCAAGAAAATTATCAATCCTCCAAGTCAAATATAAAAATAATAAAAACACAATTTTAACGTTTCGACAAATATTTTATTTGTAGTTTTTCTTATTTAAAATGAGACACAAGAACAATATTTAATCGTAATAATTAATTTTAAAGCAAAAAAATACTTAAATGAATCGAATAATTGGAATTCAATTATTTACAAATTTTTTATAAATTTCTTCGCAATAATTCCATTATTTTCATAAATGATAAAATTTTTTTTAAGAAATTGAATTATTGTCATAAAAAATAATTAAAAATTCTAGAAAATAAAAATTGAATTAAAATAATGAAAATAATTTTGAAGAAATTACCTACAGTAATAATTTTATTATAATATAAAAAATGATTTTATCACCCGGTCATCTTTAATTAATATGAAACATGAAGAGATCGATTGCGCCGAGTCGAAGACTCGGAGTAATCGTTGTCTTCATGTTTTATAACAATTTTTTATAAATTGGTGAATTTTGAAGAGGATTAAATTTGAATATTTTGTAGAATTTTAATTCTTATGGAAAAATAATAATTAAATATTTATTTAAAAAAGAAGTTATTGATGTTTTCGAATAATTTAAAAGAAATTCGTAAATAAATGAAACAGAACATTTTTTTTTTTGAATAAAATTTTTTCCTTTATTTTCTAAAAATTTAAAAAGTTTCAATTTTAATTTTCTGTAAAATTTGTAATTGACAAATAGAATTTACAAACAATTTTTTCCTTTATTTTTAAAAAACTTTAAATTTTATTTAAGCAATTGCAATTAAGAAATAGAAATGATGCAAATCATTTTTCCCTTTCAGTGATTTATAAATTCAATTATTTAAAAATTTAATATTTAAAAAAAAATACTTAAACACTTCTCATTTGTTTTTCCAAAGGAAATAGAATTTAATAAATTTCAATGTAAGACATTCTAAAATTTTATAATATCTAAAAAATCATTCCAAAATTAAATTATTTTCTACACTTTCAAAGTTAACTTTATTTCTACAAATTATTTTGAATAATTTTCCGAAAGTTGTTCTCGAATTAAATTATATACAAACATTCAATTTTTCATAATGATTAGAACTGTATTTTTTTAAAGTTATCTTTTAAAAGTAATTGAATTTTTCAATTAAATACAATTAAAAATTTTCCAAACAACTGAAATCTGGTAAAATCTTTTAAAAATATTTGAATTTTTGAAAAATATTGTATAAAATAATCAAATTTTTGAAGAAATGAAAAATATGTACCTAATTGAAAATATTGAAAATAATTGAATTTTGAAAAATTAGAATGAGAAAATTCTAAGAATTACATTTTTAAAAAATATTATAATACAAATATTAGAAGCAAATTTTTATTAATTTTTATTTTGATATTTACTGTTAAACATTTTTTTATTAAAATTTTGGAGAATTCAATTATTTTCAAAATTTTCAATTAAAATTCTTCAAAAGTTGATTTTTAAAAATTGTAATAAAATACTTGAAAAAATCAATTATTTTTAATTAAATTTTACAAAATTTCAATTATTGAAAATCTTTTAAATTAATAATAAAATACAAATATAAAACTATTCCCCAAATCCAAAACCAGAAGAAAATAGTTTTCAAAAAAAGAATTTTTTCTTTTAATCTTTTTTCTAAATTTAATTTTCAAAAAAAAAAAAAATAAGAGAAACAAGTGGAGAAAAAAAAAGTATGCAAAAACACATTTGAGGGCAAGAACGTTATGATTATTAAATCTTTTTGTGATAATTTGTACTAATGAGAGTAATTAGAAAAAAGGAAGAAGAAAAAATTGTCAAATGACATTAAGAAGAATTATGAAACCACTTTGTGGTAGAATTTTCAGGCTAAACCAAAAATTTCGCAGGTCTCGAGAGCGAATGGCTAACACTTTGTGCATGGCTTATAACCGGTGACTAAAAGCAAACCGCGTTTCACTTGGCATAGCAATTTAACAGGGTTAAGTCGCAGCGGTTCCCAGGCTTTTAACACAAACAACACTGTTGCATTATATATCAAAAGAGCGAAACGCAGCGTTGACTATTTTAATATGTACCTACCCGTGTATATATATACATATATATACACTTAAAATCTTGGACTGAGAATACAGATTTGTATTTGTATATATACGCAAAGAGATTGCGTCGACGAATGTATACATCGAATCTAATATACGAATTTATACGAAAAGCGAGAGAGAAAAGCAGACAGAGAAAGATAACAATTTTTTTAAAATAGTTTTAAAAAAATTTAAATTAAAACAAATTAGAATTAAAGATCGAATTCATTTCAGAATAGGCAGGCTTGACTTTATTATTTTATTATATAAATTATAAAGAAAATTCTCCAAAAATTTTGAGCAAAAAGAATAATTTAATTTTTTCTTTTTTTTTTATAAAAATATTAAATATAATTGTTTTTCAGTAATTTCAATTTTAAGTTTTTCAGTAAAATGGCAGACACTTTTTACTTTTGAATATTTTTCAACTTTTCCAACGGTTTTTGAAAGAAGAACGAAAGCATTTTTATCTGAAAAAAGAAAAATTTAAATATCCTAAATACTCAAAAAGTTACAAGACATCAAAGTTTTTTTTCTTACATTTTAGATAAACGAAGAAGTTTCTCACTTGTACTGTCTAAATTTGAAGTAGTAAAATTTTTACTAATTCGAATTAGTAAATTTTATTATTACACAGTAATCACTACTGATTTGTTAGTAAAATTTACAAATTAAAGTGCAAAAAGTCAGGCATTAATTCAAATTAGTAAATATTTTTACTAATGAATAATAGTTTCTACTAATTTACTAATTGAAAAGCCTTTTGGCTTTTGGCTTTGCAAATTAGTAAACATTTTTACTACTAAATAATGATAAATAACATTTTGCTAATAAATAATAATTTCTACTAATTTATTGGTAAAATTTACTAATTCAAAAGCCAAAAGTCAGTCACTAATTCCAATTAGTCAACATTTTTAACAATTAAAATTTAGATAGTAAAGTTAATATCCTCCAAACTTTAAAAAAAAAATTAGTTTCAGGAAATAAAAAAATAGTAGTCTAATATTTTTTAAAAAACAATATTTTGAGGATAAAATTAACTTAATGCAATTAAAATATCCAATAAAATTAATTTTTTACACCACACTATTATTCTAGTTAAAGAATAAGTAGTAACAAATGGATTTGTTCAGACAATGTTTTTTTAATTAAAATTCAAGTGGTAACAAATAGATTAAAATAATTCAATTCCTTAAAAAAAATTTATTTTTTATAAAAATAATGGAATTATTGCGAAAAAATTTATGAAAAATTTGTAAATAATTGAATTCCTGTGAAATTTTTATTATTTATGAAAATAATTAAATGCTTGCATAAAATTTTATTAAATTTTTATTTAAATAATAAAAAAATAATAGAAAAAATAAATTTTTAAATAAATAATAATCAAACCGATTATTCGATTCATTTAAGTATTTTTTTGCTTTAAAAAATAACTATTACGATTAAAAATTATTTTTGTGTCTCATTGCACATAAAAAAAACTGCAAATAAAATATTTATCGAAACGTTAAAACTGTGTTTTTATTATTTTAATATTTGACTTGGAGGATTGATAATTTTCATCATATTTTATACAAATAAAATAATTTTCATAGCAATGTTTTAGCACATTCTACACTTAATTCTAATAAAACCCTATTATTAAGAAAGATTAAGATTAAGAAGTATTAACCCCAACATTTTGCCATTTTTTTATATTTTTTACAATTTCATGCCTTTTTTATCGTCTCTTTTTAAATTACTAAATGTAATAGAAATTTTCAGTTTTTTTTTCATTTTTAGCTAATTTATTTCTTTTATTTAGTTGTTCCAAATTTGTTTGATTGTTTCAGTGAAAAATGACCAAAAAGAGGTAAAAATTTATACTTTTTTAATTATTGAAATTTTGTTTATTAAAGTTTTAGTAAAAAATTACTAAATTTAGGTAGTTGAAATTTACACTGTTTTTATTTTTATTATTAACTTTAAACAACTGAATAAAAGAAATATAATTCTTTTATTCAGTTGTTCAAAAATTTTGTTCCTCATTTTAGTGCAAAATGACTGAAACTTTCATTTGAGACAACAAAAATATTGTTAACTCAACTAAAATCTAGAGCAAAATTATTTTTCTTGCCACCTATTATTTTTTTCGCACTGCATTTATTCAAATAGTCAAAAAGAAAAGCAGAAAATAAGTTTTTTCTTTTTAAATGTAAAAAACTAAAATTGAAATAAACTTCTCTTCTACCAAAGTATCATAAACAAATTTAACTTTATTAATGAAAGACAAAGACCATCTGATCGATAGGATAGAAATAATCGACAGTCCATTATTACCCCCTGAACGAATTCTCAATCCCCGAAAAACTATATGGGGTGTCTTGGATCGACATTTGCGCATGTAACTTAATTTTATCACCCTACATGCGTCTTTGATTCAATTACAGGATGAGTCATGATAAAAATGTTCAAGTAAAAGAAAAAATCATATATTCTTCCATCGAACCAGATATAATATAAACAGCAATCTACAAAATTCGTATACATGAGGGATTTTTGTCCAAAACAATTTTTCTCTCAACGATTATAAATCAGAAATGTAATCATATGTAAACCGGAAAGTCGAATTTCGAAAAAGTTGTTGTAATATTTATAAATAATTACAAATTTTAAAGTTGTTTAATAAAAAACTTTGCAGAAAAAAATATTTTCACTAAAAGAAAAGAAATGTTTTTCATTTAAACGTTCAGAACTTTAAAGACATAAAAATTACTTAATTTAATTAATTTCTAATTCTCTATTCATTCAATTTCTATTCTTTAATTTTTATTTTTATATTCCCAATATTTTACTAGATTTTAAGGTTTTTGAGGTTTTATAAAAAATGTTATAAACATTTTTTTGATTAAAATACACTTTTTAACGTTTTTAAAAAAAAATTGTTTAATTGGTTTGTTTAATAAATTATATTTAATAAATTTGAATAAACAACATACAAAAAAATCTAAATTGAAAGATACTTTGACAAAAAATTTCTCGAAATTCTTTTCCATGAGCGAAATTCAAGAATAAAATAATATAATTAGAATTAGTTCACTGTAGATTGCAATGAAAAAGAACAATAAAAAAAGGAGAACAAATAAATTCAATATAAACCTTGGAAAAATAATTCACTGAAAATTAAAAATGCTGACGTGCTTTGCTAAATGATTACTTGAGAGAACCTATACATTTACATGTGAAGCTTTAACGTACTTAAACCCTCAGTTCAGAACGACCATCCATGTTCTACGTTCGTTACGTTAATCCATTTACGCCTTTGGCTAGATTTACATGGTTTTGCACTCGTTTCGAGAAGTAAAAAAAAATTCAAAAACAAAATTTTTACCTATCTAATATGTAAAGATATTTTTTTCTCCTCTAATTTACATAACTAACGGCATACGTCTAATGGTAAAACTTTCAGGATCATGGAAAATAATAAAATTTGGTCAAAACTTATTAAAAAGAGAGAAATAAAAATAAAGAACATATAAAAAATTTGAATTTCTATAAATTTCTCTACGGAAAGAATTTCTTTTACACTTCCACTTTTATTGTAAATATTACATTCTACAGTGATGGAGAAATAGTTATTAAATTCCACGAAAGTATTCTGCAATTAAAAGACAAAATAAATAAACGAACTGAATAAAAATTCGGATATAAAAAATTTATTAAAATTATAAAACGAAATTTTAGCTTGAAAATATTCTAAAACTCATTGAAAATTGTGTAAAATTGTTCATAGTTTTAATGAAGTTTAAAATTTGAAATATAATGTTTGAAATATTCTGAATAGGTAGTGAATATTTTTTTTTATAAATTTTAATAAAAAATAAAACTTTACTAAATTTTATAAAGATTTTTTTTAATTAAAACTTTTTACATTTAAAGTTTGCTTCTTAACAAATTGACCATTAATTAAAAAAATAATTTTTATAAAATTATTTATAAACTTTTGAAATTATTTTCTTTCAGTGTATTATTTCTGCTTACTCTCTTCACAGGAATGTAATATTCGTTATCTATTTTACGTAATTTATTAATTTATTAATATATTTTTCTGTATTTATTAAATATGTTTATTAAATCTTTTTAATATATAAATCATTTAAGTTATTACATTTGAAATAAAAAAAAGAAAATACTTCTCTCCCAAATTATACTTAATTTTTTTTTTTTTAAGTAATTATATAAAAAGTGATTATGTATACTTTTTACATAATTAATCGAAAAAATTACCCGCCAAACCTGAATTTGTAAAAAGTCGTTCACCGATTCAAATTAGTTACAAATTTTACTAATTAATAAATAAAATTAATTTATTTTCCTTATTCAGTTGTTGCAATTTTTTTGCTTAAGTTTTAGTGAAAAATGACTAAAACTAGTCAACATTTATGATTCTTTATTTTATTGCTTATTTTTTTATTCAGTTGTTGAACATTTTTTTTTTTTTTTTTGCTAAAGATTGAATAAAAAATGACAAACATTTGTAGAAATTTATCTTTTTTTTGTATATTTTATTCTTCAGGAAGAATCCGTCGGAAAGTGAAAACAAAAATTATTCAACTTTATACTTTCACATTCTTTTTTTTAATAAAAACAATTATATTAAAATTATTAAATTCAGTTTTTCTGTGAAAACAAACAAACAATTCGATTTCTAACATTTTCTACGATCCAAAATTCCATTTGGATAAAAATTACAATTTTGTCAATAATAATCATTTATGTAAAAAATATTCTGTTATTTTTACATTGTTTTTTATTGATAAAATTGCAATTTCTATTCACATGGAATTTTTGACTACTTGTAAAAAATAAAAAAAACTAAAATAATTATAAATTAATAATTTTTAGTCTAAAATGTAAAAATTAAATTCCTTACCCACTTATCAAAATTTAGTTAATATTTAAATTGAAGGTCCCGATCAAAGAATCAGTTATCATTTATTTTTAGCTCAAAATTGTTGGCCCATAAAACAATTTAATTTTTAAAGGTAGATTCTCGTAATGCTTTTACAAATACGAAATGCTTACCGGAAATTGAAAATATTCTTTTTATTTAGAGGTCGAAAGTTTTGAGTCTTAAAAAATATAACCACTTCTTTGATCGGGACTCTCAATTATTGTTTAAACTTCAAAAATAAAAAATACAAAACTATATTAAATTTATCACAATTATTTGTCAGATTCTCTTTATAAAATTTCACTCTTAGTTAAAAAAACATTTTCCAAGAAAAATATTCTAAATGGCAAAGTTAAAAATATATTTTGTTTCTTTTAGCAGAAACAAAATATCCTTAGAAAAACTATGAGTATAAAATTCCCTAAGTTTTCAAAATCGAAAAAAATATATAAAAAATGAGTAAAAATATCGCGTATAATGCAATAAAAGTGAAAGAAAAATATATACTAATTATTTTGAAATAATGACAAAATAACTTTGTCTTTAACAATCTTTTATACTCACTTGAATTCTGGCTTCGTTCAATTTCGTGCTCCTCGCTAATTCCTCTCTGCAGTATATATCCGGGTAATGGGATTTCGCAAACGCCGATTCCAATTCCGCTAGCTGCTCCTACGAAACAATTCGAAACAGCACTAAAATACCAGTCCGGTAATGGTCAAGGGAAAATACAGTAATACTCAAATAACACCCTGGGAATAGGCTAATGAAATATCCAGAACAAATGATTCATTGTGAGAAATAAAATAGGCGTATTACTTTCAAAATTATTTCTCAATATTATTTCCTAATTTTTGTTTCAAAAACAGATAATAAAATTATTTTTCTCTTCCCTTTTATTCCATATATTTCGATTGTTATTGTTTTTTTTTTGTTTTTCGTTTTATTTTCGAAAAAAAAACACACACACAATTTCCAATAGAAAATTTTACATTGCCACTACGCGTCTCTTTTGTAAATTGTAAAATTTTCCGAATTGATTTTGTCATTCTTTTTCGATTCGCACAATATTCACGAAAATCAAACTGTTTTTCTGTTTCTATTTGTCATTTAATGACGATTTATTGTTTGTTCTCGAAAATGGAAAATAATGTCAAGGAAAAGTAAAATTAATTATTGAGAATTTGAAATTTTAATTATTTCCGGGAAAATTAATTATTTATAATTATTTATAAATTTTATAATCAAACATTGAATCTAGAGACTTTAATAATTAAATTATTAATAATACTTTTATGTAGGAATTCCATGTAATTTCTAATTTTCTAATTTGATAATCTAATTTTCTTTTTATATTGAAAAACAATTTTTAATCGTCAAACAGTTTTTATTAAACTCTAATTTTCATTTGTACCTAATTTACTCCAATTAGTTTTTGATTAAATTTTGTTTATCAATTCTATAAATTTATTATTTTTATACTTAGTAATATTATTTTTGTACTTTGTAAAAATTTTAATAAAAATTAGAAAATAGAACATATTTTGCAAATGAAAAGAATTTTTATATTATTATTTTTTTTTATTTTTCTATTTTTTGCTTTTAAAGCCAAATTCAATATTGAACGCATAAACTCAGAGAGACTTTAATGCTTTGCTTTCTTGCGATGTAAAATTTTATTCCAGGCATTTTGAATCGTCAAAATAAATTTTGTTTTTGAAAACGAAAATATAATAATAATTACGTAACATAAAATTAATAAAAATGTAACATAAAAATAATAATATAAGGACAATAATTTAAAAATAGTATTTAAAAAAAGCAATATAAAAAATATAGAAAAATTTCGTATTTTCTACTTTAGACGAAAAAATAATAAAAATAAATTTGTATACAATTTTTTATTTTTTTTATTCATGTAAACGACTCGTAATTTTTTGAGATGAAAGAATAAATAAATAATAAGAAATAAAAGAAGGTTTACCAACTGTTATTGAAATTTCATGGCTTCCTTAAAATTTCCTTTTTGTAAAAATAATAAAACCAACCTGGGTAAAAGTGGTTCTATGCCGCCGCCGGGCTGGGGTTGGACAACTTGCGGTAGTAGGGGTGTGACCAATGTGTGGGCTTGAGGCGCAGGGTTCCGGTTTTAATTTTTTGAAGGCTCCTTCGATTCCTGAAACCAATAAAAAACCCCACTCAATGTTTTCTGTAAACAATTCCTTTTTAATTCAATATAAAAAAGGTTACAATGCAAAAAATCTTTGTCCTGAAGTTTAAAAAAAAACTCCTGTGTTTTTAATCTTTTCATTTCTAATTTTTTATCTATTTGTTTACTTATTTTCATTTTTTCATCAATTTATTAAATTTATTTAATTATTTAATTTAATATTCAATAACTTTTTAAACTTATTTATTCAATATAGACGAATATTTTATAATCAAAAAATTCTCCATTCATCATTATTGATCAAAGTTTACTTTTAAATATAGAAAATAAAATATTTCTCTATTGAATTTATTGAAATATTCTAAGTTTCAAAATACAAAAAAAAATTTTTTTATAAATCAGGGTTGCCACAAAAAATTAATTTTGTTTTTCGATGACTTTTCCCTGATTTACAGACAAAATTTTAACTTTTTCCCTGACCCTAAAGAATATTATGATTCACTCTCAATAAAATTATTAGATAATTAAAAAAAAACATACAAATTCAAACATTTTTAAAATTCAACAACTTATAAGAATATTATTATAAAACATAAAGATATGATTTACTCCGAGTCTTCGACTCGGAGTAATTCATATCTTCATGTTTTATAAAAATTTAGATTTCTATAAAATTTTTCGAAAAAAAAATTAAATTATTTACAAAAATTATAATAAAATTCGTTGCAAGAATACAATTATTTTCATAAATAATCAAATTCTTCACAGGGTATCAATTATTTTTAAAACAATTTTAAATAAATTTCTCGAAAAATGAAATTATCTTCAAAAAACCACATGAATTCAATTATTTAAAAAAAATTTAATAAAATTCGTTATAAATTCTTTCAAAAAATTTCAGAAAAAAATTCCTTTTTTCTAGGATTTTATTATAAATTCTATTAAAAATAATTGAAATCTTTAATACAATTTATAATAAAATCCTCGAAAAATGAAATTTTTTTTTGAAATTTTTTAAAAGAATTTAATTACATTTCACGAATATTATAATGAAAATCTTCGTTGAAATTTAAATATTATCAAAATTTACTATTTTAATAAAAGTTCTCAAAAGAATTCAATTATTTTCATAAATAATAAGATTCTTTACATTATTTCAATTATTAAAAAAAAATTTGATAAAATTTGTTGCAAGAAATCAATTACTTTTATAAATTAATAAAATTCTTCACAGGTATTCAATTATTTTTAATAGAATTTCAAGTAAATTCTTCGAAAAATGAAGTGATTTTCAAAAATTTTATTAAAATTCTTCGAAAGAATTCAATTATCAATTATTTTTAAAAATACATCCTATAATGCTTTTATAATATATTCATTAACATTAATTTTTAATTCAATTTTTATTGCAAAATTCTACGAGAATTAAATTATTTAAATACAAAAATAAATAATTTACTGAATAAATGAATGTTTCTTTAAATTGAATTATCATAAAGAATTTTATCAACATAATTGAATTTTTTCGAGGAATTTTAATAAAATTTTCAAGAATGGTTAAATTTTTCGAGGAATTAGATTGAAATATTGTATTAAAACTAATTGAAATTCTATGATGAGTTTTATTATTAATGAAAATAATTGAATTATTGCAAAGAAATTTATAAAAAATTTGTAAATAGTTGAATTCCTGTGAAATTTTTATTATTTATGAAAATAAAAAAAAATAAAAATAATTAAAAATAAAAATATTAAATAAAATAAAAATAAAAATAATGAAAATAAAAAAAAATTTGCAAATAGTTGAATTCCTGTGAAATTTTTATTAATTATGAAAATAATTTAATGTTCGCTTAGAATTTTATCAATATTTTTTTTAAATAATTGAATTCTTTTGAAAAATTTTATTAAAATAGTAGATATTGAAAATCATTGAATTGAGGAAAATAACAAACAAAAATAAATACAAAACCAAATAAAATAAAAAAAAATACAATACAAAACGAATAAAATTTAAAACAAAAGTAAATACAGAATGAAATAAATATATAAAACCGAATAAAATAAAAAACAAAAATAAATATAGAAATAAATAAAATATATAAAATAAAGACGCAGAAAAACACAAAAACAGATGAAATAAAAACATAATAAACCACAACGAAGAATAGAAACCCGAATAAAAAAAAAAAAAATTAATACAAAAATAAACAAAAAACAAAAATGATGGAAAAAATTTTAATTGTTATATTAAAGTTTCTCAATATTTCCTCCAGCAAAAAAATTTTTTGCAAACTCAGTCTCAATATATACATTCAAATCCACATCTTAGTTAAAATGGTTAAAATTACTCCACCCAAAGAATTGGAAAGAAAATTTCAAATTGAATTCTCTTTTGAAATATATTTAATTTGGCAAGAATTCGATATAAGGGATGAGTAAAGGCTAAAGAAGAACAATTAGGATTCCCGTTTGGGAATGTCATCGGGAAGTCATAGACTGTAGCTCGCACCCAGCTTTATGAACGGAGTAAGCGACGAGGTAACCGTAGCCAGCGAAGTCCCTCGCACTATGCTAACTTGGTTAGAGCGTTAATGACCTAATCATGTTACATGCTGATTCAATGTTCAAGGATGAATGCTGTCCACTTTACATACCTTCCCCCATTACCCAGTGAACGAGAGGAAACTCGGTCAAGTTCGTTCAAGAAAATCAAGTGACAGTTTAAACTTTATCAGTCAGCATCACTCGTCGCGCGTGTCCTTATTTTTCATTAATTCTTCTATCACTCAATTATCGCAATAATTCTTCATTCCTAATGATCCTTTAGAAATTTCTTATCAATCGAATCTTACATGAATTTTTTTTCCCCGTCTCATTTCAATTTTCATTTCTTTTATTACATTTTCATAAAAAAAATGAGAAGGTCTTTTGTTTGTTCTATTTACCTATTTAACGAAACTACATATTTTTTACAATAAGCAAATATTTTCTTTAAACAAAAAATAACATTTTTTTCAGACAGCAAAATATTTTATTGTTAATGTAAAATATTTTTCCCCAGTAGTCAAAAAATTTATTCTCTAAATATTACCGAGTAATTAATCATATAACTATAATTAGAATTATAATTACAATTTTACAATTTCTTTCCATTTATCCATTTATTCCATTTATTTATTTAATTTAAATTCAAAATGTTTAAATGTAACTTTTTTTCTGGACATTTCCCACAAGTTTTTTTAAATAAAAATAAAAATAATAGAAAATAAATTAACATAGAATGTAAATAAATATAAAATACTTCCTCTGGGAGGAAGAAAAATAAGTAAAAATAAAAGTAAATAAAGTTAGAGAGCAAGTAAATAGAAGAAATAAATAACTAATAAAAAAATTAATTAATAAATACAAGTAAATAAATATAAAAAATAAATAAATGCAAGAAATAAATATAAAAAGTAAAATATAAAAAATAAATTAATACAAGAGGTAAATAAACATAAATAGTAAGAAAATATAAAAAATAAATACAAGTAAATATAAATGTAAGTAAATAAATTTAAAAAGAAAGCAAATATAAAAAAGAAGTTAATACAAGAAGTACCTAGATAAATTCCACAAGTAAGTAAATATAAAGAAAAGTAAATAAAAAAAATAAATTAGTACAAGACGTAAATAAACATAAGTAGAAAGCAAATAAAAATAAATTAGTACACGAGATAAATAAATATAAAAAGTAAGTAAATATAAACAAAAAATTAATACAAGAAGTAAGTAAATATAAAAGATAAGTAAATATAAAAAATAAATTAATACAAAAAGTAAATAAACATAAAAAAGTAAGAAAATATGAAAAATAAATATATATGAGAAATATAAAAATTGAAATCAAAAAAAAGTAAAAATCATAAAAATTGTTTGAATAAAGTAAACAACAAAGACAAAGAAATAAAAAAAAGTATTCGAAAAGGAGTGAAAGAGACGCAAACTTTTCGAAATAACCGCCCTATTACCATCACTCACGAATAGATACGAAAAATCTAAATACTAATTTTATAGAAACTTTGAAAGGAAACTGACCAATGCTAAAGAGCACCTGGACAGAAAAGGATGAAAATAATTAGAGATGATTTTAACCAAAGTTCGGACATTAAGCCTTTTGACATTACCGTAAAAGCTACCAGCTGTCAATTGACCACTCGCCACTCGCATCTGTCCAGGATTACAATCATTAGAGATTTTGTCACATTTTTCTTCCACTAAATCGAGTATTTCAAATTAGGAAAAAAAGAACAAACTTTCTTTTTCACACATCTATCCTCATTAAATGCTACAAAAATTCAAACGGAAAAAAACGATAGAGAAATGTTACAAAATCGCTATTTGCCTTCCAAAAATAAGAGGTCAGAATGTTTTATTATCAATTATCTAAAATATTTTTCGAACGTAAAAGTTTTATAAATAAATAAGTGACTAATGGAAAAAATTCATTTGATTCAAGTAACCGATTACTTGTCTATTATTAAATAAATATTTACTTGAACCAAATAATTTTTATTTGAGTCTATTAAATTGTAATTGAACCAATAGTCTATTATCAAATGAATATTTACTTGAACCAAATAATTTTTATTTATTCCATTAAATTATAATTGAACCAATAATTTTAGTATTTGAAGCTAATATAATTTAATTGACTTGACTAAAAATTATTTAATACAATTCAATATTTAGCTGATAAAAGAAAAATAATCGGTTATTCGAATTAAATACAATTTTTCTCAGTGAAGTAATGTAATAATAATAATAGTGAAAAATATTAAAACCCGAGGAGTAGAAAATGAAATAAAAAATCGACACGTATGTGTAACAAATATAATAAATAATATGAAAAGAGACGAAAAATAATGAAAGTAAAATCGAATCAAATAATAAAAATATATCGTGAATAATAAAAAGCTATCAATAAGAGAGAAACTTAAATAAAAAAGAAAAAGATAAAATCAGTAATAACGTAATTTTTAATAAAAATAAAAAAGTACAAATATTTTTTTTCTCTACAACACAGAAGTAAAATAAGCAAAAAACAAAAAGAGAATTTAAAAAAAGTTGTAGTAAATACAATTTTAAGAACAATAACGCATATTTTTGATTTTTACAATAAATTACATTTGTATTCTATTTTTCTTCACTTTCAATTTGACGTTTTCCTTTTTACGATAAAACATTTTTTGATTTTTATTATTTTGATTCTATTTCTGTTTTTATTTTTGTTTTACTAATTTTCTTTTCGTTTTTACTTCTACTTTTGTTTTCATTTTTTTCATTTTTTCTACTCATTTACCAGTTTTTTATTACTTGCAATCAGAAAAAATATATTTATCTATAAAGTCTTCTAAATTTAATAATAATTTAATAATTTTTGAAAAAGTTCTTTGTCAATTTTCAAATCCATTTGTTTACAATATTCAATTTTACGAAATTTCAATTATTCCTAAATTCTTCAATGAAATGTATATTAGAAAATAAAAACTTTAAATAATATTTTAAAAAATCCAAATAAATCTTGTCCAAGAAATTAGTTTCAGAACTCAATTATTTCTAAAAATTCACGTTATATTGCTTTTAATATCTAATTATAATCTACAATTTTATCTGAAATTAATTTTTAAATCAATTTTTATTAAAAAATTCTACAAGAATTCCATTATTTAAATACAAAAGTAAATAATTAATTGAATATTTCTTAAAATTTAACTCTCATAAAGAATTTTATCAGCAAATTTTTAAATAATTGAATTCTTTTCACGAATTTTAATATAATTTGAAGAATAATTGAATTCTTTTAAGAAATTCAATTAAAATTGTATTAAAAATAATTGAAATTCTGCGATGAGTTCTATTATTAGTAAAAATAATTGAACTTTGTAAGAAGAATTTTATTACTCTTGAAAATAATTGAATATTTCTGGAATAATTTGAAACTTCTCCAAAATTCAATTTTTTCTAGTGTTTTTAACTAAAATTCTTTTATAAATCCATTATTTTTAATAATTTTTGAAAAAGTTCTTTGAGAATTTTCAAATTCATTTGTTTACAATTTAATTTTACGAAATTTAGTTTATTAAAAAATGCTTCAATTCAATATATATATTGAAAATAAAAACTTTTAATAATTTCCAAAAAAAAATCCAATTAAACTTTTTCAAAAGAATTAATTCTACAGAATTGTTAGTTAAATATATAAAAAATTCAGATTTTTAAGGATTTTAATTTGAAACTTTTTCAAAATTCAATTATTTCTAAAAATCCACGTCATAATGCTTTTCATATTTAATTATAATCTATAAAATTTTAACTGAAATTAATTTTTAATCCTATTTTTATTAGTAAATTCTACGAGAATTCAATTATTTAAATACAAAAATAAATAATTTATTAATTTAATCTTTCTTAAAATTAAATTCTCATAAAAATTTTATGAACAAATTTTTTAAATTCTTTTGACGAATTTTAATAAAATTTTTAAGAATAATTACATTTTTCGAGAAATTCGATTAAAATTGCGTTAAAAATAATTTAAATTCTACAATGAGTTTTATTATTTATGAAAATAATTGAATTCCTGAAAAGAATTTTATTATTTATGAAAATAATTGAATTCCTAAAAAGAATTTTATTATTTACGAAAATATTTGAATACAAATTTTATTATTTATGGAAATAATTGAATTATTGCGAAGAAATTTATCAAAAAATTTGTAAATAATTGAATTCCTGTAAAAAATTTTATTATTTATGAAAATAATTGAATGTTTGCGTAGAATTTTATTTAAATTTTTTTTTAATAATGGAATTCTTTTGGAAAATGTTATTAAAATAGTAGTTATTAAAAATCATTGAATTGAAGAAATTTTTTGAAAATAATTGAAATTTTGCCAAGAATTTGATTAAAAATTTAGAAAATAATTGAATTTCAAAGAATTTTATTATTTATAAAAATAATTGAAATTTTGATGGGAATTTTAAAAATTTTTTGAGTTTTTGCGAAGAATTGTTACTTTTGAAAATAATTGAATACCTACAATTTAATAGACTTCAATAAAAATTATTCGATTTAAATAAACGAATGTTTTCTTGATTTAAATAAATTTAATAACAGACAAATAATAATTTATTTAAATCAAATAAATATTTCTTTTCATTACATCAACGATCAACATGAAATATTTCGATACCGATCCTTATCGTCAAGGTCAGGAATTACCATAAATAAAAATAAAAAAAGAAGAAATAAACTTTTCCACGTGAAGAGTGCAATTGTAATGCAAATGAAAAAAACTGCGACATTGCGCTTTCGCAGAGTGTAGAACGGGGAAAAGATGAGGCGAAAAGAAGAAAGAGAGAAAGTTTCTCGAGCATTTGCTAAAGAGGTAGTGGTGGTGGTGGTAGTAGTGAGAGCCTGAAGGGATGAGAAATTAACGTAGTTAACTCTACGAGTTCAGTGAGGTATTAAAAGTACCTTGTCGATGGGCTTTTCCCACCCACGCGATTTTCTTGCCTCCGTTAATAAACGTGCGCGTAATTTCCTCTCTCCCGGAACGGCGGAAGACAGAAGATTCGTCTTATAATTTTCCGCAGTTGGGAGAGAAAAAAATCTCTTGGAAAAAGTCTATGGCGACAGAAATAAAAACGTTCATGTCCTAGGCACTCAAGAAAAATCAGATCGTATAATATGGATTTCCGTCGAATCACTGATAAAGTGTAAGGACGCGAGATGAGAATCGAAAAAAGAAAGAAATTCATTGAAAAATTACCTATCTCATTGTCACAAAAAAAAATAAATTTACGATAATTATTTTCTACTGACATGCATAATTAATTATTTTCTATTTCTTTTGCCGAAAAAATTACTTCTATAAAATATTCATTATTCTCTAATGGATAATTGACTAACAAAAATTATTAATGTATTTTTTAAAACGATTTTTTTTGTTTATCATCATCATCATTGAAATTATAAAAAATGTAAAAAATGGCCAAATGTTAATGGAGTTTTATTAGAATTGAGTGTAGAATGTGACAAAATATTGTTATAAAAATTATTTTATTTCTATAAAATATCAAGAAAATTATCAATCCTCCAAGTCAAACATTAAAATAATAAAAACACAATTTTAACGTTTCGACAAATATTTTATTTGTAGTTTTTTTTTATTTGCAATGAGACACAAAAATAATTATTAATTGTAATAATTATTTTTTAAAGCAAAAAAATACTTACATGAATCGAATAATAGGTTTGATTATTATATATTTAAAGATTTATTTTTTCTATTATTTTTTATTATTTAAAAAAAATTTAATAAAATTTTACGCAATCATTTAATTATTTTCATAAATAATAAAAATTTCACAGGAATTCCATTATTTACAAATTTTTTATAAATTTCTTCGCAATAATTCCATTATTTTCATAAACGATAAAATTTTTTTTATGAAATTGAATTATTTTCATAAAAAATAATTAAAAATTCTAGAAAATAAAAATTGAATTAAAATAATGAAAATAATATTGATGAAATTACCTACAGTAATAATTTTATTATAATATAAAAAAATGATTTTATCACCCGGTCATCTTTAATTAATATGAAACATGAAGAGATCGATTGCGCCGAGTCGAAGACTCGGAGTAATCGTTATCTTCATGTTTTATAACAATTTTTTATAAATTGGTGAATTTTGAAGAGGATTAAATTTGAATGTTTTGTAGAATTTTAATTCTTATGGAAAAATAATAATGATTAAATATTTATTCAAAAAAGAAGTTATTGATGTTTTCGAATAATTTTAAAGAAATTCGTAAATAAATGTAACAGAACATTTTTTTGAGTAAAATTTTTTCCTTTATTTTCTAAAAATTTAAAAAGTTTCAATTTCAATTTCATATAAAATTTGTAATTGACAAATAGAATTTATAAACAATTTTTTCCTTTATTTTGAAAAAACTTTAAATTTTATTCAAGTAATTGTAATTAAGAAATAGAAATGATGCAAATCATTTCCTTATGAAAATTGAGAACTTTCTAGAAAAAATATTTATTTAATATTTTTGTAAATAAAAAAGAGAAAAATTTTCATAATTTAAATCAGTCAAAAGAAATTTGTTATAGAAAAAAGCATGTAATAAACAAAGTTTGGACAGACGGAATTAATGAAAGAATGAAATGCGAAGATTATTATTTAGTAGATAATAATAGATAATTTACAAAAAAAAATATTTCTGCTACTTAAAATTCAAGTCAAAAAGTAATTGAAAAATGTAAAAAAAAGTCTATTAGTCGCATTTTACTGAAAAAATCTGGAAAATGTCGATTAATCGCATTTTTTCACAAAATTGTCAAAAAAGGTAAAAAAAAAGTCGCACAATCCGAGCCCTGAATATAGAAAAATTTGAAAAGAATTCGAAAATAAATATCTCTATTAAAATAGATTCAAATAAATTTAATATTCATAAAAATTATTTTTGTATTTAAAATTTCATTATTTAAACAAAAAAATGTATTTTTAAAAATTATTTTCTCAAAAATTACAAATTTTCAAGAAAATAAATTTATTTTCTTCCAAAAATCTCAATTAATTTAAAAATTAAAATCTTCTAATAAAAAATTTTTCTTGCCAAAATCATTGTAATTAAGACATTTCATAATGTCAAATCATACACACAAATCGCTAACGTTCTCACACATGATAATCACATCATGCGCATTAATTCCTCGTCATTACATTGCTTCATATATTGAACCATTTTCATGAATATGCAGATATGTTCATTACCATGTAATGAAATACTGCTTCAGAAAATTAAATTCAAAACTAAAAAGGCGAGAAGAAGATACAAAAAATATAATATTATAATTTCATTAAAAAATTCAAAATAATATTTTATCAAAAAATTTTCCAAGTCTTTTTAATCAAGCTAATTTTCTTCATTATTTTCAATTAGAGTTTAAAAAAAATAATAATTAAAAAAAATTATATTCTCATATTTACTTTGACAAATTATTTCATTAGGCATTCATTATTCTCGTTCATTATTATTTCCTATATATGTGTACATATAAAGGCGAAATGAAACAAAATTATAAGTCCATTATTTAACACGAGGACAATAAATGTTTTTGTTTTATTTAGAATTGCAAAAAGGTGTCAGTCATTAATATTCATTCATTTTATAATTTTATTTGTCATTTCATTCAATATTGGCAATTTGCTTTTAAATTTTCTAAATATAGCGCTTTCGTAATACTTGTCATATTTGTATGAATTTTAAATAAATATTTAATAAAAGTGAATAATTGATGCAAAACAATATTTAATAAAAATAAACCTTTTACTAGAGATAAATGTTTAATAATTAATAAATAATTGTCAAAAAATAAATTCACGTCATAGGTAATGAATTTTTCCAAATGTGGATGTTCATTTTGAAAAGTAAATTCTCGACTTTGTTTTCGAATTTACGTTTTGCGATACTCGAGAGAAAGTGTTAAATAAACATAATGAAATATATAATCGCATCTCTTTCTTTCCTTTTTGATATCAAGTGGGAGGGTGTTGGAGGTGCCAGATTCGAGTGATTCCTATAAGGCTCAGAGCTGCACTACCCCATTAGCGTTCCCCTAGTGCTAAGTCCCCTTAATCCCCCCATGAGCACATAATAATAGCCCATAGAACAGGTAGCACCATATGTCTGCCTCATTTGTCAATACGTCGTGCCGGCTTGTCACTGTACCACCAAATGTGTACGTACACGTGTCATGTACTTAAGACTCAACAACCGGAAAATTTGTGTATCTCGAGATGGCACGTTGTCCACTTTTTTTTTCTTTTTTTCAAATTTTATCACATCTATCTCTATTTTTGTGTGATTTTTACAATTCATGTTAATTTTGGTGCAAATAGAGAGAGAGAGACAAACAAAATTTAAAGGGAGGGTGTGATTAAAAATCTAGTTTATGGAGTAAATAAATAATATTAATTATATAAACAAAATCCTTGTCGGAGTTAAAGTTTTACTCTTCTAATTTGGCTGTAAAGAGTCATTCATTCGAAAACTCAAAAAAAAACCGTAAAAAATAATTTAAATGAAGAAAATGAGTAAAATAAAAAAAAACCTTGGAGTTAAACTTTTACTCTCCTATTTACACTACAAAAAATTTAAAGAGCAAATGGCATCATAAGTTGGGAGTAAAGTTTTTCGAGTTGAAAATTGACTCAAAAAGTGAGTTAAATAATCCGAAGTAAAAAAAGAAAAAAAAAAAACTTCTTTTGGAGTTATATTGCAGTGATTTAGCAAAGGAGTTAATATAGATGAGTAAAATTTCAACTCCCTAAATTTTACTCCTTTTGCATTAACTCCAAAAAGGTGCGAACTGCGAAGTTTGTAAAATCCAATTGGGAGTTAAAATTTTACTACTTTCTGGAGTGTAGGCACAGTTTTTCCAAGGATATCAAATTGAGACCAACACGAAGCAAAAGTGTTGCCTCGCAACACTTTTTATTCGTTTTTTGTTTCAATTTGATATTCTTATAGGAAAAAAACTGTCAATTTGTTTAATTTTGAAAAAAATCCTTTCAAATTCTTGCCCGAAGAGAAAATTCCTTCATCAACAACTTTCCAATACTTTCGTTCCAAAAAACGAAAAAAAAACCTCGTTTGCAAATAAAGACACCTCCCACTATCTTTCGTTGAGTCTAAAAATCATTTTAAAAAAACCAAAAACAAGATTAAAACTCACCAACAGTACTGGCGGAACCAACGCTATTTCTCCCAGGCGTTGCGGCGGGCGTCGGTGGACTCGCCTCAATACCCTGATGCACCCCATAAAGACCAAAATCCTGTTCATTTGAACTTGTACTGCTACACTTTCTCTTCTCCTGATTATGATTCAAGTGAAATGTATCATTTTCCACGAGTCCAACGCCCAATAAACCAAGATTCGGTCTCAATTCGTCCATAAGTTTATTCTGTCCACAATTAGCGGCGGCCGCCGCTGAAAAATTCAATTGCCTACTGAATATCGCTGGGAATATATTGAATTGCTGATGATCTAAACTCAATGCAGTTGTTGATAATGATGATCCACTACCGACGGATGTGCCACCGACGGAACCAACTCCGCCACCCGGCCCGGTACTTCCCGATAAATCGTTAGCCAGGATGATGCCGGGGTGACCTTGCCGAGGTCTACCAAATGGATTAGCAATATTTACACACTTTTCTCCTCCTTTTAATCATACATCGTCGAAACAAAAAAAACCAATATCCACACTACTTTCTTCAATCCTTTTTCAATTCTCTTCAATCCTCTTTCAATTCCTTTCAATACTCTTCTTTAAAAAATTTATTTATGTCGGTAAAAAAAATGTTTTTAATCTTCTTTTACCGTAATTTTAGTCGTAAGTCCTACAAATAATAATACACAAATAGCTCTATTTGTGAAGTGAATTATTCACCTATTTATTTTCTGAACACTTCAATAATCTCCTGACGAAAAATAATAATTTTATCAGAATTTCAGAATTTCTCAAATCGAGAACTATTTTTACGTTTCCGACTCAACAAATCGCTTCCATTCTTCACAAGAATGCGTTGGGTCAGTTTTTCCGAAACTGGTGACTTTTTATCCTCATTTTCACTTGAAAATGTATTTTATTTGTTAAGTGTATTCACTGTATTCAATGAAAATATTAAGTTCTTTTTTTAATATTATTATTTATAATGCTAAATTATTATGACAATAAGCTGTCTCGAGAATAGGTGATGAAGTTCTCAGATCAGTTGGACCAATTTCTAAACGATTAAGAATTAGACGGTGAAGATTGATGATTATGATATTAATCCGTCAGGAGAGTTTGTAATTTGTAATTAACTTTACAATCAAATTGTAATTTGTAATTAGCTGTACAATCAAACTGTAATTTATAATTAACTTTACAATCAAATTGTAATTCGGAATTAACTTTACAATCAAATTGTAATTCGGAATTAACTTTACAATCAAATTGTAATTCGGAATTAACTTTACAATCAAATTGTAATTTGATGATTGTTGGAGAAGAAATAATTACTTCACTGTCAACTACAATTACTTTGTTGAAATTATTGACGTTCTTGTTGTTTTTCTTCTGATGAAACAGAATTTATCTATTATTATTATTTATTGAAGATAAAATATTCCTTCGCTTTAGAAGTGAAGAGGTAGATTACAAAAGTCACCTTTTTTTTTTGCAATAAAAACAGTGTTTTTTAGTAAAAAAATTCTGTTTCTTCTTTAAAATTTTCACTTCACGATTCGTTTCTAACCATTAAATTATTTTTTCAACAGTATAGTAATTCTTTTCTTATTTCTTTTCCTATTCTACTATTTTTTCTCCTTTTCTTCTAATTTTTCTCCTCCTTTTTCTTTCTTATTCCTTTCTTCACCGTTTTCTCCTTCTTCTTCTTCTTTTTTTCCTCCTCCTTCTTCAGTATTTTCTATAACTTTTTTTATTTTTATATACTTGAAGTTTTTTATTTTTGTTTCTTTTTTTCCTTTAATCCTTTCTTTAATTATCTCTCTATAATTAATTAATTAATTATATCTTTTTAGATATCTGTTATCTTTTCTCACAAAATCATCTCTTCTTGGCTATTTTTTTCACCTGAACACTAATTTCTTCTTTTTTGCTTTTCTCGCTTGGTGCTTTCTTTTTCTTTTTATCACTTCTTCTTTTCTTTGTTGTTACTTGTTTTTTTTTGTTTCTTGGTTTGCTACTTAGTTTTCTTTCTTTCCTTCCTTTCTTAGTTGTTACTTCTTCTTTTACTTTTTATTTATTCTTTTTTTCATTACTTCTTTTCTTTTTGTTATTTCTTTTTATTTGTTACCTCTTTTTTTCACTACTACTTCTATTCTTTCTTTTGATTTTTTTTATTTTCTTCTATTCTTTCTTATGATTCTTTTTATTTTCTTCTATTCTTTCTTATGATTTTTTTATGTTTTTCTATTCTTTCTTGTTTCTATTTTTCCTATTACTTCCTTTGTTTTCTGTTTCTATTTTATCTGTAACTTCCTTTGTTTTCTGTTTCTATTTTATCTGTAACTTCCTTTATGTTCTAACACTTTCTTTCTTGTTATTTTTTAAGAAAGGATTATTTCTTTTCTTGGTACTTCTTTCTTTCTCGCTACTTCTTCCTTTCGTTTTCGTTACTTCTTTTTCTTTTTATTATATCCTTTTTTTGTCACTTCTTTTCTGTTTTGTCGTTATTTCCTTTCTTTCCTTGCTTCTTCCTTTCTATCTTGTTATTATTCCTTTCTTTCGCTACTTCTTTTCTTTACTTCTTCCTTCCTTTTTCTTCACCTGTTTCTTGTTATTACTTCCTACGTTTCGTTACTTCTCCTTTTTTGTCTTGTTACTAACTCCTTTTTTCGTTACTTCTTCCTTTTCTTCGTTTCTTCTTCCTTTTATCCCTTTCTTCTTCCTGCTGTCGTTTCTTCTTTCTTTCGTTTTTTTTTCGTTCCTTCTTCCTCTATATCGTTTCTTCTTCCTTTTTTGTTACTTCTTCCCTTTTTGTTACTTCTTCTTTTTTTGTTACTTCATCCTTTATTCCCCTTTATTTTCTCTTTTCCGTCACTTCTTCCTTTCTTCTTATCTCCTCTATTCCACTTGATCAATCGGATGAATGAATTAATCCCGAAGAACAACCAAACAATTTCCTCTTCTTCTCTTCGTCCCAAAAAAATTGCTTCACACAAACAAGAGAGTTCACTTTGAGTGCAGTTCACAATAAAATCCTTAACATCGAAATCAATCACGAATTTCACAGAGTGACCTTCACCTCGCCCCCTCTCAAAGGAACCAATGACCCGAAAACAACGCGGTTCTCCGAATGAAGAACAAAAAGCAGAAGAAAGAAGATATTCACCCGCAACCGGTAAATAATAATTCCAATAATCGAAATAAGATCGAAGCGCCACGAGACACGTTAGATGCGTCGCGGTTGGCCTGGTCCGATTCGAAAATCCAAATGAGATTATCCTCGTCAATCCAATTAGGGTTTCCTCTCCCGCCTCGTACTTACGGTGGGTGGCGTAGGAGAGAGCGTAAGAGAGAGAGAGAGAGAGAGAGTATTTCGTAATCCGTAATGGTTGTTTTCGGGGGGAAGGAAAACGCGCGCGAACGGCCTTGAAAATTCAAATATCGAAATAATTGGACCCAAATGACGTTATGCCGAGAACATCCAAAAGAGGAATGGAGAATATATAACAAACGAGACGATATAGCGAGAGACTCTACAGTTTATGTATATATATGTATATATTGACAAACGTTGACGAAAACGTCGAGGATCAAGAGAGAGACACACACCGAATAGGGGTACCGCTCGCCGTGAGTTCTTGCGGGATTCTGTCCGCGAAATGCAGTTATCCTGCTGACTTGGGGGTAGAAGCGCGGAGGGATTCTCTATGGGGGCGAAACGACAACCGCCCCCCCTTTCGCCCCTTCTTCACCCCCTTCGGCACAACTGCGAGTCACCATCCCCCAAAAACACCGAGTGGAACATCGTGTTGGGATTGGAGCGCGCGGGGAAGCGTTACCCTGACAACAACCAATCACAATTGAGCTCACTACTTCGCTACCCTTAACAGACAAAATGGCGTCCATCCAATGAAAATTCCTCCGGAAAATAGCCTGCAAGCGATTTTCTTTACGCTCTCTCTCTCTCTCTTTCTCTTTGCGTCCTCGTCCCTTTGCCATCACCCTTGTCATCATTCCACCCACCAACCGGTGACGTTTTTTTTTTCCTATCCTCTTTCTCCTTTTTTCTTCTTTTCTCCTTTTTTTTCATCATCTCGCGGCAGATAGCTTTTTTAATTCTTTTTCCTTTTTCGGGATTTGATTGTAACGTATACCACCGTTGTACACGATATCCTCTCCTATATATATGTATTGAGAGGCTGGGAGAATAAAGAGAGGTGTATGAGTGAAGATGTTGATGTTAATGTAAGTCCTAGAGTATATTATTTGTGTGTGTGTGTGTGTGTGTGTGTAGTGTAGTGTATATCATCTGGGATGCACACATGCATCCAGTTACAGAATTCAAGATAATGCGAAAGTGGTTTTCTCTCTTCGCGGATTCACCTTCTGCTTTATAGATATCTAGTTGCTTTCTTGTATATAGATGTATGTATGTATATCGTTGGCAAAAGTTTCTTCCTTGTCATGGAATACGTAAAAGATTATTTCCTCGCGCTGGATTTAGATATATCAATGTCTTTTGTTGGGAAACTGTGGCGAAAAGTTTGCAATTTTTTCTCTTAATTTTTATAGAGAAAGGGTTTAAAAATGAACGTTTGGGGGAGTTTATTTTCTCTTTAATTTTCTGTTGGAAAAATGTTCTCTTTGACGTTACAGAATAAATACCTGATTTATTTATGCGGTTCCTTGAGAAAGCGCAAAAGACGGATTATAATTTAAAGCAAACAAATTCTACTGTCTTGTAAGATTAATTTTAAACCAGAAATTTGATTAATTCATCTATTTTCATTTTACATAATCATTCTTGTATTATTTAGAACCTTCGATTGCAATATTTACTATCTAGATGACAAGATTACAGAAAATAAATAATGAAACATGTGAAAAAGCAACATTTTTACTTTTTACGCTATAAAATCGGAATTTAAAATGTTATTGTTAAAATCGTAGGATTTTAATTATTTACATATAAAATTCTTCAGAAAAATTCAATTATTTTCATAAATAAAAAAATTTCTAGAAAAATTTCAATTATTGTATAAAAATTTTAATACCAATATTATAATATAACAATATTAACCATATGAATTGTATCACTTATACAATATAAACCCTAATTTTCGTAATGATACTCTAAAAAATTAAGGGAGTAAATGGCATCAATAGTAAAGTTTTTCGAGTTAAAAATCTACTCCAAAGTAGGAGTTAAACAGAAATAAAACAAAAATAGTTTAGCATTGACTCTCTAGAAATTATTTCAAAGTTGCATATATTAAATTAAGGAGTTAATGTAGACTAATGGAATTTAAATTCTAAATTTTACTTCTTTTCCTTCAAAAGGAACTAAAATTTTATTATTTTTTTAAAGTGTAGTTCGAAATATTTAAAAAAATAAATTCTAACACCAAAATAAACTAAAATAATCTACAACGCTTTAATCCATTAGAAACTAAAATAAGCCATAAAAGGATAATTGTTTTAAAATCATTACGAATGATTTGGTATATTAATTTAAAGATACTTATTTGGTTTGGAAAAAATTAATCCAAAAAAATTTAATATTCGAATCAATTAATAAAAAAAACTCAATCAAACTAATCTTTTCCCATAGAAATTTAAATTTTCAAAAATTTCAAATTCAAATCTTTTAAAATTAAAAAACTATTAAGAAAATTCTTATGAAACATGAAAAAATCAATTACTCCGAGTCGAAGACTCGGAATCATCGATTTTTTCATATTTTATATTTATTAAAGATGATCGAGTGCTAAAATGATTATTTTATTTTATAAAAATATTTTTACTGTAATTTCTTCAAATTTATTTTCATTATTTCAATTCAATTATTATCTTCTAGAATGTTTAACTAAAATTCTTCTTTAAATCAATTTTTGTTAGAAAATTCTACGAGAATTAAATTATTTAAATACAAAAATAAATCATTTATTGAATAGTTGAATGTTTCTTAAAATTGAATTCTCATAAAGAATTTTATTAACGAATTATTAAATAAATTCTTTTGACAGAATTTTTATAAAATTTTAAAATAATAATTAGGTACATTTTTCTGACAAATTCAATTAAAATTGTATTAAATAGTTATTTTCGTATTAAGGGCGCAAAATAGGTGATTTTGGCGAAGGCAAGATTAGGGAAACCGAGGGGACCTGAAGCACCGAGGCGAAGCCGAGGATGCGTAGGGTCGCCGAGGTTGTCCCATAATCTCGCCTGAGACACTATCACCTTTTGCGCCCGTGCTGCGAACAACATTTTTTGTCCTGCTGCATGGAAAGTGTGTTATTAAGTGCACACACATTTGGATGAATTGTTTGTTTGTTCCATATGGCTAAAAATGACTTGTGATGTCATTTTCTAAAAGTTAAGGTCACTGGATGCACAAATGAGCAAAGAAATATTTTGCGCCCGCATCTATATAACGGCAGCGGGCGGGAATGTATTTTGCGCCCGCTCTTATGACGTCAGCGGGCGGGAATGTACTTTGCGCCCGCTCCTATGACGTCAGCGGGCGCGAATGTATTTTGCGCCCGTTCACCTTACCTCTGGGCGGGAATCACTTACTTTGCGCCCCTTTCATGTGCACGAAATAACACATTTTCCGTGCAGGCAGGACAAAAAATAATTGAAATTCTACAATGAGTGTTATTATTTATGGAAATAATTGAATTCCCAACAAGAATTTTATTATTTATATGAATAAAATTGAATCACTGTAAAAATTTTATTATTTATGAAAATAATTGAATTAAAACTAAAAATTTTAATGAAATGACTAATTAATAAATTAATAATTTAATAAAACATACGTTACAATGAAAATTTCTGCACTAAAAAAAATTTATTCTAAAAAAGAATAAACGAAAAGAATAGTTTTCTTCAAAAGTACAATTCACAAGCTAAAATGCAATCTGAGGCGTTTTTTTTTAAACGGACCGAAAACAGAACGCCCATGACGCGTGTCAACAATTTCAGAACTATAATTTCGTCAACAATAGACAACAGAGTTAAAAAGCGAGCCAATTCAAAACCAAAACTGCTTTTCATTGAGGTTTATATCAAGACCTATAAAAGTTTCTCATGTCATTCAAAATTCAATTAATATACAACAAATAAAAATTTACATTTAAAAGTGCTCCATTACTTTCTTTTTCCTTTTTTTTCCAAGAAAAAAAATTATGTAAATCAAAACTTTTCTACCTTTTTTTTTGAGAAAATGTAAAAAAAAAGTACCAAAAGAAAAACATTATTTTTATTCAATTTCACCATATAGTCAGAGCCTGAAGACCTTTCTAAATCGGATCAATCGATCTCCTTTTATTATGCACGCCATGCATCCGACTAATTCCGCATTTACAATTATATCGAGACTGACTCGCGTGTAAAAACTATTTGCGTTCGTTTATCAGCATAAAATTATTCTTTAAAATCTTTGTAATTATTCATTTATAATTTATTTAATCTAAGTTTTTTAATTTTTTGATTTTTAATAATTTTTTAAATTTAAGTTAATTATTTTTTTTTTAATTTTACTAATTCCGGGGCTTAAACCAGTGAAAGTGTTTAAAAATACGGACTTTACGGACCAAAAATGAAAAATTACGGACCAATTACTGACAAAAATGTAACCAGTCCGAGTCAAATAAGAGAACATTTTACTTTATCGATTTCTTCATGTTTTGTAATAATTAAAGATGACCGAATAATTAGCCCAAAGAAAAGTATATTTTTCTCACAACAAAATAGAATTTTTTTGACAAATTAATTTTTTTTCGGTTCGAATGAATCTTATTTGATTCAAATAAATTCTATTTGGTCCAAATTATTATTTTCAAGAATTTTCAACTAAAATTCTTTTTCAAATCGATTATTTTTAATAATTTTCAAAAAAGTTCTTCGAAAATTTTGAAAATCCATTTATTTACAATATTTAATTTTACAAATTTCAATCATTATTTTAATATTAATAATATTTTAAGAATTTAATTATTATCTAAAATTTTAACTGAAATTCATATTTAAATCAATTTTTATTACAAAATTCTACTAGATTTCAATTATTTAAATACAAAAATAAATAATTTATTGAATAATTGAATGATTCTCCAAATTGAATTCTCGTAAAAAATTTTCTCAACAAACTTTTAAATAATTGAATTCTATCAACGAATTTTAATAAAATTTTTAAGAATAATTACATTTTTCGAGAAATTCAAAAATTATTATTTACTATTTATGAAAATAATTGAATTATTGCGAAAAATTTTATTATTTACGAAAACAATTGAACCCGCCTGTAAAATTTTTATTATTTATAAAAATAATTGAATAGTTGCGAAGAAATTTATAAAAAATTTGTAAATAATTGTACTCCTGTGAAATTTTTATTATTTTATGAAAATAATTAAAGGTTTGCGTTGAATTTTATTACATTTTTTTTAAATAATTGAATTCTTTTGGAAAATTTTATTAAAAAAGTAGATATTAAAAATAATTGAATTTAAAAAAATTTATATTTGAAAATAATTTAAACTTTGCCGAGATTTTTATTAAACTTTTGGAAAATAATTGAATTTCTAAGAAGAACTTTAGGACTTTTTAAAATCATTGCAGAGCAGAAAATATTGCAGAGAAATTTATAAAAAAATTGTAAATAATTGAATTCCTGTAAAATTTTTATTATTTCTAAAAATAATTAAACGATTGGGTAGAATTTTATCAAAATTGTTTTTAAATAAAAGAATTCTTTTGGAAAATATTATTAAAATAGTAGGTAGATATTAAAAATAATTGAATTTAAAAAAATTTATATTTAAAAATTAAAAATAATTGAAATTTTGCCAAGAATTTTATTAAACTTTTGGAGAATAATTGAATTTCTAAAAATTTTAGGACTTTTGAAAATCATTGAAATATTGCGGAGAAATTTATAAAAAAAATTTAAATAATTGAATTTCTGTGAAATTTTTAATATTTATGAAAATAATAAAATGTTTGCGTAATAAAGTTCTTTTGGAAAATTTTATTAAAATAGTAGATATTAAAAATAATTGAATTTAAAAAAATTTATATTTGAAAATAATTTAAATTTTGCCCAGATTTTTATTAAACTTTTGGAAAATAATTGAATTTCTAAGAAGAATTTTAGTAGTTTTGAAAATCATTGAATTATTACGGAGAAATTTATAAAAATTTTTAAACATTAAGTTCAAAAAAAATTTTTTATTTTAAATAATTGTAATTTTGCCAAGAATTTTATTAAAGTTTTTTAAAATAATTGAATTTCAGAGAAGAATTTAATTATTTCTAAAAATAATTGAGATTATGACAAGAATTTTAAAAAATTTTTGAACATAATTGAATTTCTACGAACAATTTTATTACTTTTGAAAATAATTGAATTTCTCCAATCATTTGTAACTTCTCTAAAATTTTTAAATTATATAGTACAAAACGTACTTTACGGACCTTTTTCAATCAAATTACGGACTTTACGGACCTTTTTTCAAAAAAACGGACTTTTACGGACTTCAAGCAAATTTACGGACCTTTACGGGATTTACGGACCTAGTTCGAGTCCTGTATGTCTTTTAGTTGAATTAAATTAATAATTAATTTTTATTTAATTTTGTAAAAAATTGACAAGAATTTACTCTTTAGCCCAAAGAAAAGTATATTTTTCTCACAACCAAATAGAATTTTTTTGACAAATTAATTTTATTCGGTTCGAATAAATCTTATTTGATTCAAATAAATTCTATTTGATTTAAATAAATTCTATTTGATTCAAATAAATTCTTTTTGATTAAAATATATTCTATTTGATTCAGATAAATTCTATTTGATTCAAATAAATTTTATTTACTCCAAATAAACTTTAATTGGTTGAAATAAACAGTATTTAGTTGAAATAAAAATTTGATTTTGATTGCTACTTCTATAGAATCCTATTCGAAGTTAAAATACTCTTTATCTAAACAGTGAACGCATAAATTTTCCCTAAGTGCATTGAGAAAAAAATCTAAAATTAATTTATCATTATAATTATCCTAAATTCTATGTTACATAACGTAGAAAAAACATTTTGAATGATTATTCAAAATACTATTTTGTTCCTTTTTAATAAAGAAAAAACAAAAAAGAATAAAAAATTGAAAAATTATACAATTCCCCTCTGGTATTATGAGCCGTATAGATATAGTAACGTCAAACCACTATTTGTATGTACACGATTCTAGCTCGATCTCTGATCTAATTCGCCAAAGGGTAGATCGTAGAGCAGATTAGATTCGACGGATAGAACAGCGCTTTCTGCAAACTCCGCGGACCATATGCAACTTGTACATCGTATATGGGCACTTTAGTTTCCCCCAAGGATACCTCGACTTGACGATTCTACATTTTAAAAAGTCGATTTTCAATCGAGTTTACTGATGGGACCGAGAGGCAGTTTGTCTGCGTATTTTGTGTCGCTAATTGAACACATCAATTCGATCAAATCAAAAGCAAATGTTGATCGAAAAACAACAAAAAGAACGTAGAATCCATCACTCAACCCTCACTTGTCTATAAGTCAATTATTTAGTAATTCACAAATGAGCGCTAATATATGTCAGTGTTTAAATCGCACTCAGCCAAAAAACCAGAAATAAATCTTTTGTTTAAATTATAGAAAAAAATTGTTGGTATGAAATTATAAATAATACGAACAAATAATTAAAAATTAAATAACTAAATTCATTATTAATAATTAACATTAACTCGAAAATTTTTAAAGTCAACTCCTGTTTATACAGTCTAGCCGCTCATTTTTGGGATAAATTTTCAACTATAGAAAATCTTTACTACCAACTTTCGATGACATTTTCCCTCTAAATTTTTTAGCTCTGTTTTTAGTGTTTCTTAGACTCGCTTTGTTTCATTCAAAATAAATAAAAATAAATGTTTCCAAACTGAAAAAAATCAGAGTTGCGACAAAAATTGAATTTAATTTTTCCCTGATTTCGACACTGAAAAAAATTTGGTCCAAATCTTCAACTACTATTACCTAGTTGAGTTCTTTTTTGAATTACTTTTTGGTAGTCAATATAACATTTTAAATTCTGTTGAAGACCTATTGAATCACGCAGAGTAGTTAAAAAGTAGTCAAACCTACTAGAAATTTTTTTCAGTGCAGACAAAATTTTGACTTTTTCCCTGACCTTAAAGAATATTCTGATTCACTCTAAAAATTATTAGATACTCAAAAAAATCTTCTATTACATTTATTTACGATTCTTTGTAACAGAAAATCGTAAATAAATGTAATTAATTAATTAATTAATTAATTAATTATTCGAAAACATCAATAGTTTTATTTCAAATAAATATTTAATCATTATTATTTTTCCATAGAAATTAAGATTTTCAAAAATTTCAAATTCAATCCTTTTGAAATTTAAAAACTTTTAAGACAATTATTATAAAACATGAAGAAATCAATTACTCTGAGTCGAAAAATCAAAGTCATCTTTTGTACTTGATTATTCTTAAAAAGTTTATTAAAATTCGTTGAAAGAATTCAATAATTTTAATATTTGTTGATAAAATTCTTTATGAGAATTCAATTTTTAATAATTCTGTAGAATTAATTTTTTTGAAAAATTTTTATAATAGTATTTTATACACTGTAAAAAAAGGGAGTTAAATTTTAACTCCTCCGGGGGGTCTATAAAAGTCGCACCCATTGGGGAGTTAATGCCGGGGGAGTTAAATAAAGAGAGTTAAAATTTCACACCCAAATGCTAACTCCCCATGGAAAAAATAACTCGCGCGGGTGTTGAATGAAGGGAGTTAGAAATTAACTCTCTTTTGGAGTTGATTTTTAACTCAAAAAATTTCACTCCTAACTCCCGAGTCCGTTAACTCCCTAAATTTTTTACAGTGTATAAGTTGTTGAATTTCATAAAGGTTTGAATTTGAAATTTTTGTAATTTTAATTCCTATGGAGAAATAATAATGACTGAATATTAATTCGAAATAGAATTTTACAAAACAAAAATTCAGTATTTGAAGCAAATGAAATTTAATTGACAGAAATAAAAATTATTTGATAGAAGTAAATATTTATTTGATGATAGACAAGTAATCGTTGAGTTAAATTTTTTTTAAATTCTTTTAGTATTTTTTATTTATTTGTTTATACACCCGTCTTCAGCTTATCTAGCTATACAAGTGTGTTTACATTTCTCTTACAATATTTCTTATAAATACATTTCTTAATACTAAATTTTGCGCCTACAGAGCGACTTGAAAATTAGGAGTACTCGCATTTGCCTGGACCACCCGTCTAATGGGTTTTCTCGCCAGTGGAGAGGGAAACTGTAGAAAACCTCTCCGAGTTCAACCGGTTTATCGACAGTCGAATTCTAATGGTGTGTACCGGACAATAATCGACGGTGCACATCATTATACTTCGACGTCAAACCTCCCGCTCAGATTATCTCACGTGCCGGAAAAATCCCAGGCTAATGGGCGCGAACCAAGTACCCTTGGTCCGCCCACCGAGCCAGGCATCTATCCGACTGAGCTAATCTGTCGGTTAAATTTTTTTTTAAATTTAAATATTTTCAAAAATTTTAATACAATTCTTGGCAAAATTTCAATTATTTTCAAAAATTTTCAGTATCTAATATTTTAACAACATTTTCCAAAAGAATAAAATTATTTTCAAAAAATAAAATTTTTTAATAACATTCTGCGCAAACGTTTAATTATTTTTATAAATAATAAAATTTTTACAGTGATTAAATTTTATTCAGATAAATAATAAAATTCTTGTTAGGAATTCAATTATTTTCATAAATAATAACACTCATTTTAGAATTTCAATTATTTTTAATACAATTTTAATCGAATTCGTCAGAAAAATGTACCTAATTATTCTTTTAAAATTTTATAAAATTTCTGACAAAAGAATTCAGTTATTTAAAAATTTGTTAATATAATTCTTTATGAGAATTCAATTTTAAGAATCACTCAACTATTCAATAAATGATTTATTTTTGTATTTAAATAATTGAACTCTCGTAGAATTTTCCAATAAAAATTGATTTAAAGAAGAATTGTAGATAAAAATTCTAGAAAATAATAATTGAATTGAAATGATGAAAATAATTTTGAAGAAATTACAGTAATAATATTTTTATAATATAAAATAATTTATTTTTGTTTTTTTACATTACAACATTTTTTTCATTAAAATAGTAGATATTGAAAATCATTGAATTGAGGTAAATTTTTGAAAATAATTGAAATTTTGCCAATAATATCATTAAAATTTTTGAAAATAATTGAATTTCGGAGAAGAATTTTATTATTTGTAAAAATAATTGAAATTTTGATGAGAATTTTTCTGAAATTTTTGAACATAATTGAACTTTTGCGAATAATTTTTATAACTTTTGAAAATAATTTTTCTGCAATAATTTGTAACTTCTCCAAAATTCAATTTTCTTTAGTGTTTTAAACTAAAATTCTTCTATAAATCCATTTATTTTTAATAATAAATTAAATATAAAAGTTTAAAAAAAAATTTAACTAATTTCAGAAGAATTTGAATTATTAAAATTTCTCAAAAATCTAAATTCTTTAAAATTCATAATTGAAATCATTAAAAATTCAAATCTTCTAAAATTTCAAAATAAAACCTTTGTAGTTCATCTATTTCTGGAAATTGTAAACGCAACTCTCTGAGAATTGAATTAATTTCAAAATATTTAATTAAAATTATTCATCAAATAATTTATAAGTAATTATTATTTTAATGGCAGTTTTTCAAGAATACTTCTTATTAACATTATTTAATTAAATTTAAATTAATTTAATTAATTCTTCATTTGGAGTCAAGATGACCCATTGTGACAATAGGAGATTAAAGAAAAGAAATATTCTTTTCAAGAAAAATAATAATAATAATAATAATAAAAATATTTATATAATAATTATTAATTTTACTTTTTATTATTAATTATTTTCATTTTGTGGCAGCAATAAAAAATGTTATCTTTCTTGAATGAATACCACGAAAGTTAATAAAAATTATAAATTAACTTAACAATTTATAATTATTTACAATATGAAAAAATTAATAAGAATAAAAATATATTATTATTTCAGTTATTATTATCCATAAAGTTACTATCCATACTTATAAATTGAATACGGATACAATAGCAAGCAAATGTTATCTTTCTTCGAAAGAATGATACGAAATTCGTGATAGTAGACATTCAATAATAGTCTTCTGTACATGTGTTATATCCGCCTACCAATTTCCTGCTTTTAGATTCATGTGCACCGCGAACTATATCTCTATTGTGTGAGCCATACAAGTGCCAATCGAACCTTTTACTGTAATTTCACAACTTCGATATAATGAAATAATAAAATTTCCCCTCAAAAAAACTGCAATATTTCTATAAAGAAAAAACTATTGTTCCTATAAAAGACGAAATTCAAAAAAGATAGCAAAATTCCATACGAGAAAAACGAAAATGGAAGAAAATGGAAAAAGAAATTAAGTAATTTTTTATTTAATTTTTTTTAATTTCATTTTTTAAATAATTCTACATGGAAAATCTAATGATCTCTAAATACGTAAATTACTTGATAGTAAATATTAAGTTATAAATTACACTGAAAAAAAATTATTTAATTCATATAACCGATTATTATTTGACTATTAACAATTAAATATTTATTTGAATCAAATAATTTTTATTTAGGTAAATCAATCAATTAGACGGTATTTAAATCATTACTAAAATTATTGATTCAAATATAATTTGTTTGATTTAAATAAAAATTATTTGATGTAAGTAAAGATTTATTTACACTTTCTAAGGATATCAAATTGAGACAAAAAACAAATAAAAAATGTTGCGAAGCAACTTTTTGATTCGTTTTTTGTCTCAATTTGATATTCTTAGAAAAATTGTGTTTGTAGTGGACGGTTATTTGAATCAAATAAATTTTTTTTATTTCTTATATTTATATATAAATAAATTACCTAAGTCAAATAATAATATTCCTCATTCTTTGTGCATAAATTAAGAAGCAAAAAATATCGAGTATTTTTTATTAGCTTTTGCATTAAAAAAAACTGCAAATTTTTTCGTTACGGAAAAATGATTTTTTTCCCGATTTATATTTTCAGCAAAAAGAAAAAGGGAAAAGTAATAAAAATTTAAAACATTCTGTTTTAGACTCGACCGACACGATTGAGTCGATGAGTCGCTTTTCGTCCTGCAAAAGAGACCCGCAGATCAAAGCTAGTAAATGCTAGGGCTCCATTCGGAGGGTGACAACGGGGGTGGGTCAAGGGGTACCATATCGGTGAGGCGTGGCCGAAATCTGTCACAGTAGCCACGAATAAACTACTATAGAGTTGCAAAGAACTCATACAATCACACATCGCTCTTCATCATATAACTCGCAAGTGGTGTAAAATTATCACAATAATTATTATTATTCTTCTTGAAAAAGTCAATGCGCATTCTTGACGATTCATTTAAACTAAAAGGTCAATTCAAACATCGTCATTTTAATTTAATAAATTTTATATGCTATGTCGACAAAGTTCACTCATTTTAGGAGTGAAAAAAATTGTGTATATTATTCACTCTCAGGACTCGAACCAGTGAAAGTATTTAAAAATGCGAACTTTACGGACCAAAAATGAAAAATTACGGACCAATTACTGACAAAAATATAACCAGTCCGAGTCATATAAGAGAACATTTTAATTAAAAATATAAATAAAATTTTTCATAACTATAAAACATGAAGATATCGATAACTCCTCCGAGTCTTCGACTCGGAGTGATCGATTTCTTCATGTTTTATAATAATTAAAGATGGCCTAGTGATAAAATTATTATTTTATATGATAAGAATATTGTTATTGTAACTTCTTCAAAATTATTTTCATCTTTTAAATTCAATTATTATTTTCAAAAATCTTTAACTAAAATTCTATTTTAGATCAATTATTTTTAATAATTTTCGAAAAAGTTCTTTGGCAATTTTCAAATCCATTTATTTACAAAATATTCAATTTCACGAAATTTCGATTATTCAGAAATTCTTTAATTAAATATAAATTAGAAAACAAAAACTTCAAATAATATTAAAAAAATTCAATTACACTTTTTCGAAAAAATTAAATTCAATTATTTCTAAAAATTCACGCTATATGGCTTTAATATTCAATTATTATCTAAAATTTTAACTAAAATTAGTTTTTAAATCAATTTTTATTAGAATTTACCAGAATTTACTAAAATATATTACTAGAATTCAATTATTTAAATACAAATAAAATGCAAATAAATAATTTATTGAATAATTAAATGTTTCTTAATGTTCAATTCCCATAACAAATTTTATCATCAAATTTTTAAATAATTGAATTCTTTCGACGAATTTTAATAAAATTTTTAAGAATAATTACATTTTTCGAGAAATTCGATTTTAGTATTAAAAATAATTGAACTTCTGCAATGAGTTTTATTATTTGTGAAAATAATTGAATCCCTAAGAAAAATTTTATTACTTTTGAGCAATATTTAATTTTTGCGAAGAATATTATTACTTACCCTTGAATATAATTGAATTTTTGCACTAATTTGTAACTATTATAAAATTGAATTTTTTTTTCGTGTTTTTAACTAAACATCTTTTATAAATCCATTATTTTTAATAATTTTTAAAAAAGTTCTTTAAGAATTTTCAAATTCATTTGTTTACAATTCAATTTTACAAAATTTCAATTATTCGTAAATTCTTCAATTAAATATATATTGGAAAATAAAAACTTTAAATAATTTCAAAAAAAAATCTGCTAATAAAGTTTCTCAAAAAAAAATTAATTCCACAGAATTGTAAGATAAAAATATGAAAAATTCAAATTTTCAAAGATTTTAATCTGAAACCTTTTTAAAATTCAATTATTTCTCAAAATTTATGATCTAATGCTTTTAAAATTCAATTATAATCTAAAATTTTGACTAAAATCCATTTTTAAATAAATGTTTTTGAGATAATTCTACTAGAATTCAATTATTTGAATACAAAAATAACAATTTACTGAATAATTGCATGTTACTTAAAATTTAATTCTCATAAACAATTTTATCTATAAATTTGTAAAAACTGAATTAAAAGTATTAAAAATAATTGAAATTCTGCAATGAATTTTATATTTACGAAAATAATTGCATTCCTAAAAAGAATTTTATTACTTACGAAAATAATTGAATCCCCGTAAAAATTTTATTATTTATGAAAGTAATTGAATAATTACAAAAAATTTAAAAAAAAAAATTTTTAATTTATAAAAAAAATTTTGGAAATAATGAAGATCCTGTGAAATTTTTATTATTTTTTGAAAATAATTAAAAGTTTGTGTAGAATTTTATTAAATTTTTTTTTTTTTAATAATTGAATTTTTTTGGAAAATTTTATGAAAATGGTAGATATTGAAAATATTTAAATTGAGGAAAATTTTTGAAAATAATTGAATTTCTGAGAAGAATTTAATTATTTCTAAAGATAATTGAAATTTTTATGAGAATTTTTAAAAATTTTTAAACATAATTGAATTTTCGTGAAGAATTTTATTACTTTTGAAAATAATTGAATTTCTGCAATCATTTGTAATTTCTCTAAAATTATCCGAATTATATGGTACAATTTACGAACTTTTCATCGTTTTTTTAGTAAATTTATTCTAAAAATAGTAAAATCACTCTCTAAATTTGAATCACAGTAAAATTCTAATAAGAAATAGTAAAATTTGATAAATTATTAGTATTTTCATATAATATAATAATGATTCTATCACTCGGTTTTCAACACATAATTTATTAGTATTTTCCTTTACAACTTTTTCCCTTTTTAATTAGTAAAACATTACTAATTTTTAGTAAAATTTTACTAATTTTGTTGGCGTATTTCACTGATTCAGATTTAAAGAGTAGAAAAAATAGTAAAATTGCGTAAAAGCTTCTAACTGTTTAGGTTTTACTTCGTAAATAGTAAAAGTTAAAATGTTTTAACTAATTTTGAGTCAAAAACTACAAACTTTTAGTAAAAAAAAACTACTAACTCATTTCTTACGGATAATTAGCAGCCTTAATAAATAAATTATTAGCTTCCTACTAACAATTAGTAAAAATTTCAAAAATTCCAACAAATCGGTCCTATTTTATTAGTCAAAAGTGTCTAATTCAGGTTTAGAAAGTATTTACTGTCAATCGGAGTACATTTTATTTCTACTTTGACTTTCATTTTTATCAATTTTTATTATCTCATTTATTTTCAATTCAATATATTTTTTATTGGAAGTAATAATCTATCAAAATAAAAATTAAAGTGATAATAAAGATTTGATGTGAAAATAAAAGTCAAAGCAGAAATTTATTCCTGGGGTACGATTTTGTAATTAAATAAACAGAAATGTTCAAAAATTCCTGTAAATTCAGACAAAAAATTAGAAAAATAGTAAAAGATATCTTTTTTTCGCGTAACTGTCATATAAGATTTGAGTCCAATCGAAACTTTGTAATAAAAATTTAAAAAAGGAGAAAAAAAAACACCAGGGCGTCTGGAAAGGCACATCCTACTAAAAAGAGGCGTATAGTGTAAAATTGGCCTATTCAGAAAACGCACAATATTTGGACGTGGTTTTATTGATGGCACGTGTTTGAAACCAAATTGGTTGACACGTGTCCACTGACCCCGTAGTATTGCTAATGATAATAATCAAAAATCTAACTCACTTATAACGTTATCCAAATCCCGTCCTTCAATTTGAGAGCAGTGTGTATAGCATTGTGCCTCATCTTTCAGAATTTTTATAGCAAAACCAAGGTGTGCAATTATATCACCCGGAGGTGGAGAAGCCTTTTTGATTTATCCAATACTCCAGTGTTATTTTTTCCGAATCACCTACAAGAAACATAAACGACATAATTATTAATTAACAATATAACAATTAATGCATATTAACAAATTCCAATTTGACATTGACTTTCGATTCGATTTTAACTTTGACACTGAATTTAATAAATTTAACTTTGATTTTGACTTTGACTTCGATTTCTCTTTGATGTTTACTTTGACTCATTGTCTTTCAAATTAAAAGTAAAAATCAAAGTCAGAGTGGAAACGAAAGTAAAAAATCAAAGTCAATTACAAAGTCGCAGTCAACGTCAAAGTTAAAGTTAGAGTGGAAATGAAAGTAAAAATCAAAGTCAATGCCAAAGTCAATAATAATAATAATATTAAAATTAATATATAACAGTAATAATAAAAAGAATAATAGTTATAATGACAATAACAAAAGTAATAACAATAATAATATACGTAAAATAATAAATAATAAAATACTAAAAAAATTTAATAAATTATAAAAATATAATATTTTACAAAATTAAAAAAAATATTTTGAACTAAACGAATTAATTTTTAAGGGCACATCAAAGTAATTCAGATTTTTATTGAAAAAACTTCAAGCACTTTGAATTAAGAATATTAAAGAATTGAAGAACGAAGAATCAAACGAATAAGGAAGAATTGCGTGTTCAAGTGGAAAGATTCCTATTTGGTCAGACACAAGTCTTTTCTCTTTATATTGGAGAATAATCTTCTTCCAATATTTTTATTCGTACGAATTATTCCTATATCTATTATTTTTCTAATTGATAACTAATTACTGGATAAATTTCACTAATTAAATAAATGATATTTGAATAAAATTATTTTTTTAATTCATATTCTCTAAATGTGAATTAAATGAGAAGTCATTCGCATTTCAAATTTGTAAAAAAAATGTGTTAATTCTAAGTAAAATTTTAGTATATAACATTATAGTACTATAGTACTATCATTATAGTTTTATAGATTCAGAAAAAGATTTATTTATATAATAAATTAATAACAGACAAATAGATTAATTTTTACTAATTCTAATAAGTAAAATTTTATTATAACATTATAGTAGTTTTATAGATCCAGGAAAAAGATTTATTTATCTAATAACAGACAAATAGAACTTTATTTGTTTCAAAGAAAAATCACATTTCTCACCGAAAAAATTTATTTGAGTCAAATGATTTTATTTTTGCCAGAACAAAATTAATTATGTCAAATAATTCTACTGTCGACTGAAAAGATATTTGTTTGAGTTAAATAATTTTATGTTGGTCCAATAATAATTAAATGAATCAAATAATTCTATTTTCGACTGCAAAAAAATGTATTTTAATCCAAATAGGTATTACATTTGGTTCAAATAAAACATTTCTCTGGGTGTAACTTTATTATATTGTTTACTTAAATATTAAATTGGAACGAATTAATACCAAAAATATAGATCAAATTAAAAGTTGCTGCAAATTTTTGGTATGAATTTGATACTTTCAAGAAATTAAATTAAAATTAAATTTTAAATAGCAGAAATATTTTTTTTTTTTGTAAACTATCTATTATTATAACACTAAGAAATAATCTTCGTATTTCATTCTTTCATTAATTCCGTCTGTCCACACTTTGTTTATTATAATATTGTTCAAAAGCTCATTGTTTTCTTTTGGAGAAGAAACATTACATATTCCCGTTTCTTAATATTTTTCTAGAAAATTCTCAATTTTCATATAAGGAAATGATTTGCATCATTTCTATTTATTATAATTACAATTGCTTGAATAAAATTTAAAGTTTTTTCAAAATAAAGGAAAAAATTGTTTATTAATTCTATTTGTCAATTACAAATTTTACATGATATTGAAATTGAAACTTTTTAAATTTTTAGAAAATAAAGGAAAAAAATTTTACTCAAAAAAAAGTTCTGTTACATTTATTTACGAATTTCTTTTAAATTATACGAAAAAATCAATAACTTCTTTTTTAAATAAATATTTAATCATTATTATTTTTCCATAAGAATTAAAATTCTTAAAAACATTCAAATTCAATCCTCTTTTAAATTCAACAACTTATAAAAAATTGTTATAAAACATGAAGAAATCGATCACTCCGAGTCTTCGACTCGGAGCAATCAATCTCTTCATGTTTTATACTAATTAAAGATGACCGAGTGATATAATCATTATTTTATATTATAAGAAAATTGTTACTGTACACGGAGAAAAATTATTTTTAATGATTACAATAGTCTACATTACAGCGCGGATATGTGACCACTTTTTGGAATGATTACGAAGACTATGTAATGTGTTAAGAATTTAGTAGGAACGATTACTATAGCTGTTGTAAGGGATACCTTCATGTTTGTACTCCTTACAACAGCTATAGTAATCATAACAAAAAGTGGTCACATATCCGAGCAGTAATATAGACTATTGTAATCACTACGAATAAATTTTTCTCCGTGTAGGTAACTTCTTCGCAATTATTTTTATCATTTTAATTCAATTATTATTTTCTAGAATTTTTAATTATTTATTAGGAAAATAATTCAATTCCTTAAAAAAATTTATTATTTATAAAAATAATGGAATTATTGCAAAGTAATTTATAAAAAATTTGTAAATAATTGAATTCCTGTGAAATGTTTATTATTTATGAAAATAATTAAATGTTAGCGTACAATTTTATTAAATTTTTCTTTAAATTAAAAAAAAATAATAGAGAAAATAAATTTTTAAATAAATAATAATCAAACCGATTATTCGATTCATTTAAGTATTTTTTTTGCTTTAAAAAATAATTATTACGATTAAAAATTATTTTTGTGTCTCATTGCAAATAAAATGTTTGTCGAAGCGTCAAAATTGTTTTTTTATTATTTTAATATTTGACTTGGAGGATTGATAATTTTCTTCATTTTTTATACAAATAAAATAATTTTCATAGCAATATTTTGTCACATTCTACACTTAATTCTAATAAAACCTCATTCACATTTTGCCATTTTTTATAATTTCATGCCTCTTTTTTATAGTTTTTTCTAAAAATTCATGCGACTTTTGTTTTGAATTTATGCGACTAAAGCGACTTTTTTGGGGTCTTAATGTGGATTCGAGCCTTGAATTTGGAGAGTACATTAGAATCATTTTTGATTGAATTCACAGAAAAAATGTGTGTTAAATTTTTTGCTTGTTGTTTTCAGATGATGTTGTTTTAACACAATTTTGGTGTTATTTTAACCCCATTTAAAATGTATATTAATTTAACACACACTCCAGTGTTATTTTAACACCAATGAAGTGCTAAAATCACACAGTGTCGGTTAAAAATGTTGCGTGTAGTTTTAACACTACTTTTAGTGTTAAAATAACACTTCTTTTTTTCTGCACGGAAAAAAATGTTTACCTGGAACAGCGATAAATTTCTCTAAAATAGCGAAAGTCTTAACTAAAACAACTAAAAATTTAGCTAACCTAGTGAAATTTATAGCTGTTCCTGGTGAATATTTTTTTGCGTGTGTGATTTTATTCTTCTCTTTAAATTTAAATCAGTTAAAAATGATAGTTTTAACTGACAATTAATGACAGACTTTTTGGTTCTGTATCAGTTATTTTTAACTGATTCAATTTTAGAGAGTTAAGAGTATGATTTTAATTTTTCAAATTGACTTAAACTATTTTTATGCTTAAAAATAGGAAATAACATTTTAATCACTTTGATTTTAAGATCTGTAAACGGATTTAGATTTTGTTTTCTTTTATTGAACACACACAGAAAAATAATTAAAAAATTGGTATTGACACAGAAATGCCAGGATGATACGTATAGAAATAGCGATTCATTCGAATGTATATGTATGCGTTTTAGGATCGATGGTCCCATTTAAATTCCCTGGTGCAGGATCATTTCTAAATTTTCGGCATTGGTGCACCCTTTCGCGTGGCAGGTGTTCCCAAAACCCGGGAATGATATAGGTACACCTCGGCAAGCGTCGAACAGAATGATCGATTTTTCGTGTACACGTAGGTTGGCAGATTTAGGTGTTGAATGTAGATGCTGTGTGTATAGCTATATATTCAGGTAAATACATACGCAAAGAGTGAGAGAGATAAAGAGAGAGTGCTCGTTCACTCACACGTGCACACACGCAATTCTCTCTCTTCCTCTCTCTCACTCGACTCTCGCAGAATCTCCCAACTCTCGTCTCTCCCTCCCCCGCCCTTGTAGCCTTCCTCATCCACCCTGGTATCCACCCAACGACCCCTCGGGCTCTGGAAACTCCTCTCCATACCCCTGGCCCATCTAACCTAGCGCAGCATCCGCGTTCTGGAGCTCTCGCAGCTCTCGTAATCGCATTTGACGTCGCTACGTTTTTGTTTCAGAGCAGTACGTGACGCTTCCGCCGTCGTGAGGGCTCACGATGAAACACGCGAAAGAGGGAGACAGAGAGAGAGAGAGAGAGAAGGATGACTCGATCGAGGGAAAATAGAAAGGGAGATAAAATCTAGAGATAGAGAGAGTGTATGAGAGAGAAAAAAAGTAAGAGAGAGAGAGAGAGAGAGGGGGGGGGGAACCTGTCGAAAAAAGAAGGAAAGAAATGCGCCCGACGAAGTACCAGGATATCCGGCGATGTAATGCCGAAGTTCAAACTCTTCCAAGAAGATCCTAAGATCCTTGAAGAGGATTCAGGGAAAGGTGGACGAGAGGTAGACGAGCATTTCTTTCTTATGCTCTCTGATTCCCTGTGTTGAAAGTATTGCGAGATGAAAGAAAGTATATTACAGGAAACGAACGTTGCAGATAAATTTGTTACATGGCAGTATTTTACAAGAGAGAAAAATGGACAGGATGAAATTATATATTTTTCCTTCTCTTCCTTTTTTCCCTTTTTCTTTTTTTTTTTCTTCTTTTTTTTGCAACGAGAGAAAAGAATGTTTTCTTCTCGATATATCACGAAGGCAAGATATTTTGTCAAATTAAGAGTTGAGTCATGAAATAAGGAAAAATTTGTTCCTTTTTTCAAGTTTTTAATTCCTTTTTAGTTTTTACATTCTCTGCACATCACGGTGTAAAAAGAAAAACTTAATTTAAGGTCCAGTTTGTAATTTAGCATTGACTGTCTTAAAAATGTTGCATCTTATAATTTAAAACCGACTTGGTGTCTTAATTTACAATTAAGTTTTATAAAATTCCGATTAATCGGAAATTCTTTAATTAAATATACATTACGAAACAAAAACTTCAAATAATATGCACTGTTTCCAAACACAATTAATTCTACAGAATTGTTAGTTAAAAATATGAAAAATTTAGATTTTCAAAGATTTTAATTTGAAACCCTTTTAAAATTCAATTATCTCTAAAAACAGGGTTGCGACAAAAATTTAATTTTGTTTTTTTTTCTGACTTTTCTCTGATTTCCAGACAAAATTTTGTTTTTTTCCCTGACCCTAAAGAATATTCTGATTTACTCTAAAAATTATAAGATACTCAAAAAAACATTCTGTTACCTACATTTACTTACGAATTTCATAAATTGTAAAATTATTCGCAAACATCAATAACTAAATTTATTTAAATAATTATTATTTTTCCATAGGAATTAAAATTCTTCAAAACATTCAAATTCAAACATTTTTAAAATTAAACAACTTATAAGAATATTATTATAAAACATGAAAATATCAATTACTCCGATTCTTCGACTCGGAGTGATTGATATCTTCATGTTTTATAAAAATTTTAATTTCCATAAAATTTTTCAAAAAAAAAAATTAAATTATTTACAAAAATTATAACAAAATTCGTTGCAAGAATTCAATTATTTTCATAAATAATAAAATTCTTCACGTGGTTTCAATTATTTTTAATACAATTTTAAATAATTTTCTCAAAAAATAAAATTATCTTCAAAAATTTTTTGCAAGAATTAAATTAGGTACATTTCACAAATAATGACATTTGCTGAAATTCAAAAAAATTTCAAAATTTACATTTTTAATACAAGTTTTCAAAAGAATATAATTATTTAAAAAAAATGTAATAAAATTTTTCACAGGAATTCAATTATTTAAAAAAAAATGATTAAATTCGTTGTAAGAATTCCATTATTTTCATAAATTATAAAATTTTTCTGAGGATTTCAATTATTTAATACAATTTAAAGTAAATTCCTAGAAAAATAGAATTATTCTTATAATTTTTTTGTAACAATTTAATTACATTTCACGAATATAATAAAATTCTTGGTTAAAATTCAAATATTTTCAAAATCTACTTTTCTAATAAAAGTTCTCAAAAGAATTCAATTATTTTCATAAATAATAAGATTCTTTACATTATTTTAATTATTTTTAAAAAAAAATTGAAATAATTCATTGCAAAAATTCAATTACTTTCAGAAATTAAGGGGTTACATGGGTCAAAACGGCCAGACAATGTATGATTGTTTAATTTTTTTTTTCATAAAATAAATAAATTTTTTATTTGAGTGTTTTTATATCTTAAAGTACACTATTAAAAGAGTAACTTGTAAAAATTTCGTTAAAAAATATTTAAAATCAGGGCCGTACCTACAGGATCTTTATGAGAACCCTTCCAAAAAAGCGGTGGTCACGATATCTTCTGACCGGTTCATTGAAAATCAAAAAAACAAATATTTTCTGTTAGTGGATGAGTGCAGCTCGTGATTGAACGAAGGAATATTTTTTTTGTTGATTAGAACCAATTTTACATGGTCTTAATGGTTCTAAAAATTTTAACTTTTGATAAAAGACACTGTCAAACATCCAAATTTCAATTTCTTTGAAAACCCTTCGTTCAATCACGAGATATATTCACCCACTAACAGAAAATTTTTTGTATTTTGATTTTAGATGAAGCAGTCAAAAGATATCTTGACCACCGCAAAAGCAATTTTTTTTGAAAGAGGCCCGAAGAACTGTTGCTACAGGCCTGATTTTTAATATCTTTTATCAAAAATTTAATATCTTTCTCATTTAATAGTGTACTTTCAGATACCAAAGTGTTCAAATAAAAAAATTTATTTATTTTATGAAAAAAAAAATTATTAAAAAAACATACGTTTTCAGGTCGTTTTGACCCATGTAACCCCTTAATAAAATTCTTCACAGGATTTCAATTATTTTTAATACAATTTTAAGTAAATTCATCGAAAAATGGCACTATTTTCAAAAATTTTGTTAAAATTATTCAAAAGAATTCAATTATGTATTTTATCAATTATGTATTTTTAAAAATTCATGCTATAATGCTTTTAATATTCAATTATTATCTAATATTTTTACTAATATTCATTTTCAAATCAATTTTTATTGGAAAATTCTACAAGAATTCAATTATTTAAATACAAAAATAAATAATTTATTAAATAAATGAATGTTTTTCGAAACTAAATTATCATAAAGAATTTTATCAATAAATTTGAATTTTTACGAGAAATTTTAATAAAATTTTCAAGAATAATTAAATTTTTTCGAGGAATTGTTAAAATTTTATGATGAATTTTATTATTCTTGAAAATAATTGAATTTTTGTAAAAACTGTTATTATTTATGAAAATAATTGAATTATTACGAAGTTTGCTTAGAATTTTATCAAAAAAATTTTTTTTTAAATAATTGAATTCTTTTGAAAAATTTTATTAAAACTGCAGATATTGAAAATCATTGAATTGAGAAAATTTTTTTAAAAGTAATTGAAATTTTGCAAAGAATTTTATTAAAATTTTTGAAAATAAATGAAATTTGGAGAAGAATTTTTTTATTTTTAAAGATAATTGAATTTTTATGAGAATTTTTTTTAATTTTTGAACATAATTGAATTTCTGCCAAGAATTTTATTACTTTTGAAAATAATTGAATTTCTGCAATCATTTGTAACTTCTCCAAAATTCAAGTTTTTCCAGTTACTTAAATAAAAATCCCTGACTTTTCCCTGAGTTCCCTAACTAATTTTACTTTCCCTGACTTTTCACTGAATTCCCTAATTTCCCTGACCTGTGGCAACTCTGGAACAATTCTTGCTGTACTGCTTTTATTATTTAGTTATTATCTAAAATTTTAACTAAAATTCATTTTTAAATCATTTTTTATTAGAAAACTCTACGAGAATTAAATTATTTATATACAAAAATAAATAATTTATTAAATAATTAAATGATTCTCCAAATTGAATTCTCGTAAAGAATTTTCTCAACAAACTTTTAAATAATTGAATTCTTTCAATGAATTTCAATAAAATTTTTATGAATTTATATCATTTTTTGAGGAATTTGATTAAAATTGTATTAAAAATGTTTGAAATTCTGCGATGAGTTCTATTATTTATGAAAATAATTGAATTATTGTGAAGAAATTTATAAAAAATACGTAAATAATCGAATTTCTGTGACATTTTTATTATTTATGAATATAATTAAAAGTTTGCCAATAATTTTATTAAAATTTTTGAAAATAATTGAATTTCTGCAATCATTTGTAACTTCTCAAAAATTCAATTTTTTAAAATGTTTTTAACATTGTTTTGCGAAGCAAAAATTTTGATACATTTCTTGTCTCAATTTGATAACCTTACAAAAACTGTAATTCTATAGAATCTGTCAAGTGAAATTCAGTAAAACTTTTTCGACTTAAGCACAATTATTATCTTTTGAGCCAAAAAACTGATCGCATGCATATAAATGTTGAATTTTTTTTTCTCTTTTCCAAAAATTGGGATACATCATCACTTGGAACAGAAGATGGGGCTAATATCTACGAAATTAAAATTAGAGCTCACCAGATTGCTAATTTTCGTTTCATGAAAAGGAGAAATAAGATAATAGCGGAGAAACTAACGCCCGTTAGGATCAACTTTTCGTTGCTGACTCAAGTTGTGAGTGACGATGGTCGCCAAGCCTCCATTAAAAAGTTGTTAAACGCAGCCTGACGGTGCCTTGCGGCAAATTGAAATCTCATCATAAGTCTTGCTTCCTTCGTTATATATATACATATCTATAGATATATATAATAATATATACATGGTTGTTAAACAACCCCAAGTTATTTCCCAGATATCCATGTAATTAAGTACTTGTCGACATTTCCTAACGAAAAATACAAAAAAGAAACGAAAAACTCTCCTTCATTTATATATTAGAACCCAGCTGAAAAAGTTCTATAGAATTTCACTAGAACGATTCTATAGAATTTCTACATGAATTCTACTAAATTCTAGTGATTTTTAATTAGAAAGAATATAAATTTCGTGAAATAATTATTTTAACATTATATTATTGTATATGGTTACTATAGGTATTATATGAACCGTTCGCTCGAATAACGGCTTAAGTTGATTTAAGCCGTTTTTCAAAAGACGCTTACCATCCTGTTAATTAACATCTAAATTATAATGTTTGATTGGAATTGTTCAAAGCAAAACCTCTTAAATTAAATAGTAATGCTTTAAATTACTTATAATTTATAAATTAGTGTTAATTTTAAGATTTTCCAAAATGCTTTAAAAACAGTAAAGCCGTTATTCGAGCGAACGGTTCATATGGATTCAAAAAGGTTGAAAAGTTCGTAAATTGTACCATATAATTCGGATAATTTTAGTGAAATTACAAATGACTGCAGAAAGTCAATTATTTTCAAAAGTAATAAAATTCTTCGAAAAATTTCAATTATTTTCAACAATTTTTTTAAATTCTCATCAAAATTTCAATTATCTTACAAATAATAAAATTCTTCTCCGAAATTCAATTATTTTCAAAAATTTTAATAAATTTTTTGGGAATATAATTCAATTATTTTTATAGATAATAAAACTTTCACAGAGATTCAATTATTTTTCTAAATAATAAAATTCTTTTTAGGAATTTAATTATTTTCATAAATAGTAAAACTCATTGTTTTAAAAAACTTTCAAATATTCAATAATTTTTTTTTTGTATTTAAATAATTGAATTCTAGTAGAATTTATTAATAAAAATTGATTTAAAAATGAATTTTAGTTTAAAACAAATAAATTTGAAAATTCACAAAAAACTTTTTGAAAAATTATTTTAAAAAATCGATTAAAAGAAAAATTTTAGTTAACGCTAAAAAAAATTTAATTTTGGAGAAGTTACAAATGACTGCATTAAATCAATTATTTTCAAGAGTAATAGAATCCTTAGCAGAAATTTAATTATGTTCAAAAATAGTAAAATTCTTTATAGGAATTCAATTATTTTCATAAATAATAAAACTCAATGCAGAATTTCAATTTTTTTTAATACAATTTTAATCAAATTTCTCGGAAAATTTAATTATTTTAAAAAATTTTATTAAAATTCGTCAAAAGAATTCAATTATTTCTAGAATCTGTAAAAAAATTCTTCTCAAGAATTCAATTCTTTCTAGAAACTGTAAAAAAAATTCTTCTCAATAATTCAATTATTTCCATAAATAGCAAAAATTCTTCAGATTTACTAAATTCTTCTGAATATTATTTAAAAAAAAAATTCAATTATGTTTAAAAATTTTTTTAAATTCTTCTCAAAATTACAATTATCTTTATGAATAATTAAATTTTTCTCCACAATTCAATTATTTTCAAAAATTTTAATAAAATTCTACGAAAACATTGAATTATTTTCATAATTGGTAACATTCTTTGGAAGGATTCAATTACTTTTATAAATAGTAAAATTCTTTGCAGAAATTCTATTATAGTATCAATACATTTTAATAAAATTGAATTAATAAAATTTTTAATTATAATTATGAACAGACAAGATTATTTTAAAAAATTGAAAAAATTCTTTGTTTAATTCAATTATTTTCCAAATTTTCAATTAAAAATATTAAAAAAATATTATTTTCAAAAAATTTAAAGAAACTCGTAAAAAAAATTTAATAATTCGTAGAAACTCTAATAAAAATTTTGGAAGCCATTTGTAGATTTATTTGTGTTCGAAATTAAATAAATTTAAATTTGATGAGAAAGAAAACTAATAAAAATTGATTTAAAAATGAATTTCAGTTAAAATTTTAGATAATAATTGAATATTAAAAGCGATATAGCATGAATTTTTTGAAATAATTAAAATTTGAAATTAATTTTTTTTTTGAAGAAATTCTTAAAAATTTTATTCAAAATCGTAGAAAGAATTCAATTATTTAAAAATATGTTGATAAAATTCTTTATGGGAATTGAATATTAAGAAACATTCAATTATTCAATTAATTATTCTTTTTGTATTTAAATAATTGAATTCTAGTAGAATTTACTAATAAAACTTGATTTAAAAATGAATTTCAGTTAAAATTTTAGATAATAATTGAATGTTAAAAGCAATATAGCGTGAATTCTTAGAAATAATTGAATTTTGAAATTAATTTTTTTTAAAAAGTCTATAATTGAATTTTTTTATATTATTTAAAGTTTTTATTGTCTAATATATATTTAATTGAAGAATTTACGAATAATTAAAATTTCGTAAAATTGAATATTGTAAATAAATGGATTTGAAAATTGGCAAAGAACTTTTTCGAAAATTAATAGATTTAACGAAAAATTTAAGTGAAAAATTCTTAAAAATAATAATTGAATTGAAATGATGAAAATAATTTTAAAGAAGTAAAATATTCTTATAATGTAAAATAATGATTTTAACACTCTGTCCTCTTTAATTATTATGAAACATGAAGAAATTTAATTTATACTTTTAAGTAAAATGTTCTGCAATTTGACTCGAACTGGTTAAATTTTTGTCAGTAATTGTTCCATAATTTTTCATTCTGGTCCGTAAAGTCCGTATTTCTAAATACTTTCACTGGTTCGAGTCCTGTTACTAAGTTAAATAAATTATATAAATTTAAATGATATAAACAATTTTTGCCTAAAATTTTTCATACAAAGCAAATGTTAAATTCAATTACACAATAATATAAAGTTGAAAAATATTCTTTAACGAATTTAAATTCTTTCAAATTAAAAATAACTAAAATTTAATAGAATTTATGTAGAAATTCTATAGAATTATTCTATAGAACTTTTTCAGCTGGCAAACAAGAAAAAATTCATGTGAAATTCACAAAAATACAGTTTCGCTGAAACAGCAAAAAGTTTCTCTGAAATAGCGAAAGACTTAATTGAAATAGCTAAACGGTTTACTGATAATACTGAAATTTTTAGCTGTTCCAAGTAAAGCTTTCAGATCCCTTCTTCCCCTGCGTTACATGATAAATTTAAAAATGTAGAAATAACATAAAAAAATGATAAATAATTTATCCAGAAATCTATTTTTTTTTCTTCTCTCTATTACGATATAGTGGAACGCGTTTGACTTTTTCTCGCTAATTTTTTTTTCTTCCCTTTCCTTTTTCTCCTTCTTTTTCTTCCTCTTCTTCTTCTTTTTTTCATTTTATTTTCTCTAGAAGGATTTGCAACGCAATACGCCTTCCCTTTTTCTTTTTTCCTCTCTCAACCATTCTAAAATAGATAAAACGAAAGAAAGTCATTCGAAGGAGTTCGAGGCTTTCTGTGTGTAGTATACGGACTAGAAACTCTTGGCCGAAGCGCAGGGAAAGAGCTGAAAAATAAAAGAAAAGCGCGACGTAAAAAGCACCGGAGTAGCAGGGGTTACGGATGGCTGGCTTAAAAGTACCTACAGCACTAACGGTCTCTAAAAGACGAGAAAGATAAGATAAAAATCATTTTTGTTCAACACATCAATTTCTTTTTTGTCAAAGTAGAAACTGATTTAGAATTTTTTTTTATTTTAATTTTATAGAATAGAAACTTTTTTTCTAAATAATGGAGAAATAATAATGCACTGAGAAAATATTGCATACTTAATTCAGGTACAGAAGTATACAAAATATATTCGATTCAACTCAGTAAAAAAAGAATTCAATAGAATTTTAGTATTTTATTCTGTAGAATGATTCTGTATATAAAATCTAGTGAACATTTTGTAGAATTTCACTAGAATAATTCTAATTTTTAAACAAATTCTAAAAAATATTCTAAATCTATCAAGGTGTTTACTATTTTCGTTCAACAACATTCCCGGTTTTTTTTCTCATCAAATTTAAATTTATTTGATTTCGAACATAAAAAAATCTAGAAATGGCTTCAAAAATTTTTATTAAAGTTTTTATGAATAATTAAATTCTTTTGACGAGTTTCTTTAAATTTTTTGATAATAATGTTTTTTTTTAATAATTTTAATTAAAAATTTGGAAAATAATTGAATTAAACAAAGAATTTTTTCAATTTCTTAAAATAATCTTGTCTGTTCATAATTATAATTGAAAATTTTATTAATTCAATTTTATTAAAATGTATTGATACTAATTGAATTTCTACAAAGAATTTTACTAATTAGGAAAGTAATTGACTCCTTCCAAAGAATGTTATTATTTATGAAAATAATTAAATGTTTTCGTAGAATTTTATTAAACTTTTTGAAAATAATTAAATTGTGGAGAACAATTTAATTATTTATAAAGATAATTGAAATTTTGAGCAGAATTTAAAAAAATGTTTAAACATAATTGAATTTTTGACAAGAATTTTATGGAAATTTACGAAAATAATTGAATTCTTGTAAAGAATTTTTTTTAAAAATAATATTCAAAAGAATTTAGTAAATTTGAAGAATTTTGCTATTTATGGAAATAATTGAATTCTTGAGAAGAATTTTTTTACAGTTTCTAGAAATAATTGAATTCTTTTGACGAATTTTAATAAAAATTTTTTAAATAATTCCATTTTTCGAGGAATTTGATTAAAATTGTATTAAAAATAATTAAAATTCTGCAATAAGTGTTATTAGGTATTTACGAAAATAATTGAATTCCTAAAAAGAATTTTATTATTTATATGAAAGAAATTGAATCACTGTAAAAAACATATTTATGAAAATAATTAAATTATTGCGAAGAAATTTATCAAAAATTTGTAAATAATTGAATTCCTGAAAAATTTTTATTATTTATGAAAATAATTAATAGTTCGCGTCAAATTTTATAAACATTTTTTTTATTAAAATAGTAGATATTGAAAATCATTGAATTGAGGTAAATTTTTGAAAATAATTTAAATTTTGACAAGAATTTCATTAAAAGTTTTGAAAATAATTGAATTTTGGAGAAGAATTTTATTATTTATAAAAATAATTAAAATTTAGACGAGAATTTTTAAAAATTTTTGAACATAATTGAATTTCTACGAAGAGTTTTATTATACTTTTGAAAATAATTGAATTTCTGCAATCATTTGTAACTTCTCAAAAATTCAATTTTCTATAGTGTTTTAAACTAAAATTCTTCTATAAATCCATTATTTTTAATAATTAATTAAATATATAGGTATTTTACAGTTTCTAGAAATAATTAAATTCTTTCGATGAATTTTAAATAAATTTTTTAAAATAATTACATTTCTAGAGGAATTTGATTAAAATTGTATTAAAAATAATTGAAATTCTGCAATGAGTTTTATTATTTATGAAAATAATTGAATATAATTAAATTTTGAAAAATAAAATTATAATTACGGTGACTAACTTCCCTTGATTATTTTCGAAAAATTTAAAACAAATTTTTAAAAAAAATTAATTATTTTTAATAGAATGTAAAGAAATTTAAATTATTTCACAAATTTTTAATTATTTGTTTATAAAAATTCAATTATCTTGAAACAATAAAATTAAAAATTTCAAAAATCTTATTTTTCAGAATTTTCAAAAAAACTTTGCAAAAATTCAATTTTATTAAAAAATTTTAAGTGTGTATCTTTTTCTTAAATTAACTAATAAAAATTTGAATTATTAATCTTCGCACTAGGAAACATGAATACACTAGGGAATAATAACAGCAATAATTGTCTAATAACCTCCCTGATGTTGGCATCGACGTTAAGAATCAAAAAACAATTTTTTCGTAAAGATTAAGAAAATTAAATAATTTTTTCGAAGATTTAGCTAAAAAAAAGTTTCCTAAAAATAATTTAGCTAGATGAATAAAATAGCTAGATGAATATATAGATGAATAAAAGAAGTGAAATTACATGGTTGCCACGAAAATTTTAATTTCTTTTCCCCTGACTTACAGATAAAATTTTGATTTCTTTCCTGATCCCAATAAAAAAACTGTAAAGGGAATTCAATTATAAATGAAGATAATATTTAGAAACAAACATATAATTTAAAACTTTAATGATGTCTAAGAGATACCTATTTTAAAAACGAAATTAATTGTGTACAAATTTTTTCGATTTTAAAAATTTCAGTCCCTAACCTGCCTGTGAGTAAAAAAATGACTGATTTCAGTAAAAAATAATAACTGAAAAATTAGTTAAACTTGACTAATTGAATCAGTTAAAAAAATCTACCCGAAACATTAGTTATTTTTAACTAAATGATTCAAATTTAGAGAGTTGATAAATCTCATTTAAAACGATAGAAAACAAATCGATAAAAAAGCTTTTCTCAGTGAAGAGAAAGTTTCTCTGATTCAGAAAAATTAACAGACAAATTTATAAAACAAGCGATACTCATCTTTAGTTATTTCTTATTTTTAACCAAAATTTTAGTAAAAAATTAAATCTACTAAACAAAATAATAATGATTCACTAAAAAATAGTGAATATTCAATAACCAATGTAAATAAGTGCTTCAGTTCATCCCACAAATTCAGATTTAAAAAGCCACTGAATGAGATAAAAATATTAATTACCATGAAAGTGAAAAGAAAACGCATCTTGAGAAGAATTTATGAATGATGACACAGCAGATGAAAAAAGGATTATCTTAAAAACCTAGTGCATCATGTAGGGAATGACCACAGGACGATAAAAGGACTTAAAAAAAGGGGGAAGGGTACAAAAAAAATGAAAAAAAGCACGGCAAGTCAAATAACCACACCGGCATATCCAATTCTTTTTGCCTTGTATGTACGCACGAGCGTAGGTATATAACCGTCCGCGCTGGGTCAGCTTTCAAGCTAACGTGGTTAAGAAAATATTTTTAAAATAATTTTGCACTTAGTTCCCCGTTGGAAAAAAGCATAGCTTGTAGAGTCGAGGGTCGGAGTAGGAAGGGATCGCGCATTACAGACCTTTTTACCTCCACGCCTCGTCCTCTTAGGTGTATTTAGCGGAAAAAAATTTCTGAAGAAACTAGAACAACCCGCGCGTCGTCCATATATTAAAAGCCCAAAAAAAAGGAAAGAAAAAAAGCAGTACTGAAAAATTAGAATGTACTCTTTTTCAGAGAATTTAAACAACAGTTACTTACATTTATAAAGAACAAAATTTACAGGAAATAAATATTTTATTTTGCTTTGACAATGCAACAAAGAGAAAAAATTTATATTTTAATTTAACAGTATTCTTAATTGAAAGAATCAATTTGATTGTAGTAAATGGGATCAAATTGATACTAGTAGCTTGAAATTTAATACTCCGTGCTTTTTTGGGTAACTGATTACTAATCTAATGTTACTTTTCCAAATTCAAAATGGTGAATTCAATATGACGAGCGATTTTTTAAAATCTGACGAAATTCATAATTGTATCTTCTTATTCGGGAGTTTTTTTTTAATAACACAACTTTGTCTCTGGAAATTCTTTTAAATTTCCAAAAAATAGAAACTTAATAAGAATTAAAAACCAAAAATTTTTTCTTCCCTAAAGATTTTTATATGGCGATGAGATAAAAAAAATTTTTAATTTTAATTTTTTAAATTTTCTTAAAAATCTTTAACAACAGGCAAAATTACAGAAATTTTTTTGATTTAAAAAAAAATTATTTATTGTTTCTAAACTATGGCTAGAACAATACCAATTAATATCTGGGTCATCAAAATGAATTCAATTCACAATTAATAAAAAGTAGCCTCAGCCGATAATAATCAGCATCAGCAGAAGATAAAAAATTATTTTTTGATCCAACTTTATCCTTTGTTTATTAACAATTGTTAATAAAAAAATTGTTTGTTGCAAGGCTCAAATCAGTGAAAGTATTTAAAAATACGGACTTTACGGACCAAAAATAAAAAATTACGGACCAATTACTGACAAAAATATAATCAGTCCGAGTCAAATAAGAGAACATTTTACTTAAAACTATAAATTAAATTTTTCATAATTTTATAAAACATGAAGATATCAATAACTCCGAGTCTTCGACTTGGAGTGATCGATTTCTTCCTGTTTTATAATAAATAAAAGATGACCGAGTGATAAAATCATTTACAATTAAATTATTATTTACAATAATTTTCAACTAAAATTCTTCTTCAAATCGATTATTTTTAATAATTTTCGAAAAAGTTCTTTGACAATTTTCAAATCCATTTGTTTATACTATTAAATTTTACGAAATTTCAATTATTCGTAAATTCTTCAATTTAATAAATAATATAAAATAAAAACTTGAAATAATATTAAAAAAATTCAATTAAACTTTTTCAAAAAAATTAATTTCAAAATTCAATTATTTCTGAAAAATTTACGCTATATGTACCTATTCCATTGCATTTAATATTCAATTACAATCTAATATTTTAACAGAAATTCAGGTTTACATAAATTTTTATTAGAAAATTCTACTAGAATTCAATTATTTAAATACAAAAATAAATAATCTATTGAATAATTAAATGTTTCTTAAAATTCAATTCCCATAAAGAATTGTAATCAACAAATTTTCAAATAATTGAATTCTGTCAACGAATTTTAATAAAATTTTTAAGAATAATTACATTTTTCTTGAAATTTGATTAAAATTGTATTAAAAATAGTTAAAATTCTGCAATAAGTTTTATTATTTGTGAAAATAATTGAATGCCTAAGAAGAATTTTATTATTTTTGAACAATATTTAATTTTTGCGAAGAATATTTAATACTCTTGAAAAAATTGAATTTTTGCAATAATGTGTAACTTTTACAAAATTGAATTTTTTTGCGTGTTTTTAACTAAACATCTTCTATAAATCTATTATTTTTAATAATTTTTGAAAAATTTCTTTAAGAATTTTTAAATTCTCAAAATTTACAATCTAAAGCTTTTAAAATTCAATTATAATCTAAAATTTTAACTGAAATCCATTTTTAAATCAATGTTTATGAGAAAATTCTACTAGAATTCAATTATTTAAATACAAAAATAACAATTTATTGAATAATTGCATGTTTCTTAAAAATGAATTCTCGTGAAAGAATTTTTTTTTTTTTTTTGACAAATAATAAAATTTTTAAGAATTTTTTCGAGGAATTCGATTAAAATTGTATTAAAAATAATTGAAATTCTGCAATAAGTTTTATTCTATACAAAAATAATTGAATTCCTAAGAAGAATTTTATTATATTTACGAAAATAATTGAATTCATAAAAAGAATTTTATTATTTACGAAAATAATTGAATTCCTAAAAAGAATTTTATTATTTACGAAAATAATTGAATTCCTAAAAAGAATTTTATTATTTACGAAAATAATTGAATAACTGTGAAGAAATTTATAAAAAAAAATTGTAAATAATGAAATTTGTGTGAAATTTTTATTATTTTTTGAAAATAATTAAAAGTTTGTGTAGAATTTTATTAATTTTTTTTTAAATAATAGAATTCTTTTGGAAAATTTTATGAAAATAGTAGATATTGAAAATCATTGAATTGAGGACAATTTTTGAAAATAATTGAATTTTGGAGAAAAATTGAATTATTTCTAAAGATAATTGAAATTTTGATGAAAATTATTAAAAAATTTTGAAAAAATAAAGGAAAAATCGAACTGTTACCAAATGAATAAAATTCGTTATATAGTAGTATTTATACGTCAAATACTTAAATTATTGATTCATAATACAAATTGCATTTCAAATACAATTTACTTAAATACACAGTTTTTTTTAAAGATATCAAATTGAGACAAAAAATGAATCAAAACTGTTGCGAAGCAACGTTATGATTCATTTTTTGTGTCAATTTGATCTCCTTAGAAAAACTGTAATAAAAATTATATTTGATTCAAGTAAATATTCACTTGAAAAAAACAATAATCTGTTATTTGATTGAAATAAATTTTTTTCAGGTATATTAAAATATATTTATTATTTATTAAATTAATTGATTCAGTCAGTCAATCACAATTCGATATTTCCAAATATATGTTACAACCTGTTTCCGCTACATCTCAGGAAACAGGAGGGACTCACTCAATTGGCGATTTACGAAGTTAACGTTGATTTGTTATCTCAGGTCACTTGAAGATTAACAAAATTAAAGTTGTCATCAGTTATCACTTTTTCAAATTTATTCTAAACTTTATTGAAGTTGTCGTTTTTCTTGTCCTTTCATCATAGATCAACACTTTATCCCATTAACTATTTGAATTCTGCAAAAAAATAATAAATAAAAATTTTTAAATGCAGCTTAGTGTAACAAATTTTATTATTCATGAAAGAATTTAAATATTTATAAAAATAATATAATTCTTGCGAAGAATTTTATACAAATTTTTAAACAATTGATTTCTTTCGACTAATTTTATGCAAATTCTAATTTAAATAATTGAATTGATGAAAATTTGTATTATTCATAAAAAGAATTGCATTCTTATGAAGATTTTTACAAAAATTTGTTTAAATAATTGAATTCTGTTTTGGAATTTTAAGAAAATAGTAGATATTGAAAATCATTGAATTGCGAAAAGTTTTTAAAAATAATTCAATTTTACAAAGAATTCAATTAAAATTTTTGACAATAATTGAATTTTTGCGAACGATTTTATTAGAATTTTTGAAAATAATTGAATTTCCAAGAAGAAATTTATTACTTTTAAACATAATTGAATTCTTGTTATGAATATTATTATTTACCAAAATAATTAAATTTTACAAAGAATTTTATTACAATGCCTTAAAATAATTGAATTTTCGGGAATAATTTTGTTATTTATCTTTAATAATTGAATTCTGTCGAAGAATTATTTATGTAAATAATTGAATTCTTGGATAGAAGAATTATTTTCAAAAAAATTTAATTAAAATTGTATTTAAAATAATTGATTTTTTTTCGTAAATTTTATTAAAATATTTTAAAATAATTGAATTCCCGTGAAAAATTCTAATATTTTTGTAAATAATTGAATTCTTCCAAAGAATTTTATAAAAACATTTGTTAATATAATTGGTTCTTTCGAGAAATTGAAATTAAATTTTTAAGAATAATTACATTTTTCGAGTAATTCGATTAAAATTGCAGTAAAAATAATTGAAATTCTGTGATGAATTTTATTACTTATGAAAATAATTGAATTCGTGCTAAGAATTTTATTAAAATTTTCAAAAATAATTGAATTCCTGAGAAGAATTTTATTATTTATGAAAATATAATTGAATTATTGCGAAAAATTTTGTTAAAATTTTTCAAAAGAATTGAATTTCTGTGAAAAATTTTGTTATTTTTGGAAATAATTGAATTTTTCATAAGAATTTGATAAAACATTGTTTTAAATAATTCAGCTTTTCGAAATACAATAAATATTATGGAAATTTTATTTTAAATAATTTAATTCTTGTGGAAACTTTATTTGTGAAATTCTTCGATTAGTTTCATTCATTTATGAAAATAATTGAATTCTTGCTTAGAATTTGATCAAACATTTTTTTTTTAAATTGAACTTCTATGAGAATTGATATTATTAGTGAAAGTATTTGAAGAATTGCAGAAAAATTTTGTTAAATAATTGATTTTTTCGAAATCTTTTTTAAAATATTCTAAATTAACTCACTTACTGTGGAAATTTTATTATTTATGAAAATAATTAAATTTTGGATGAGTTTTATTAATTTTTTTTAAATAATTGAATTCTTTTGCGAAATCTCATAAAAATACTAGATATTGAAAATAATTGAATTTCGAATATTTTTTGAAAATAATTGAATCATTTTAAAGAATTTCATTATAATTTTTGAGACTAGTTTTTTTATTTCTAGTATTAGTGACTAACTTTTTGCTGTTTAATTAGTAAATAGCAAATAATTTTACTAATGAATAGTAATTTCTCCTAATTTATAAATAAAAACTATAATTCAAAAGCAAACAGTCAGTCATTAATTCAAATTAGAAAACATTTTTACTAATTCAAATTTAGAGAGAAAAAGAATTCAGTTTTGAAGTTTTTCAACACCAAAAATCAGAAATTTTGTAGTAATCCTAGAAATTGGATATTTTTTCAGTACTTTTGATAAAAAATTCCCCAATTTCCCTGACCTGTAGCAAATCCGATTTTCCCCTGAAAAAAATACAGAAATTGTGCAAAAAAAAGATTTCATAAAAAAAAGAAAATTACTCGAAACAAATAGAAAAAATCCACTTTCATTCAGAGTGCATATTTCTTAACATACATATACTACATGAAATAAAAAAAGTGCAAAGTGCACAAAATTTAAATGCATCGGATAGAAAATATTTTTCCTATCGAAACCTTCTAAAATACTAATAATTCTTTCGAGACATTTTCACATTCCCTTTTTTTAGTAAGTGAATTTTCTATACCGGAAAAAGGTGATGGAAAAAAAAGTAATGTCCTCACATGGTCGATCGCTTTTGCTTCAAAAGAGGGAAAAAAATCGTGACCCTCTCTCTATCTCTCTCTACATATATATCCCGAATTGTCGAAGATGAAAAAATATGTTCGAAAATAAAAAAAAAAGATAATACGTCAAAATTGAAACGAGATTCAATTGTTCCTTTCACGAATAATGTGACACTCAATATCATAATACATCAATTTTACTTTGAACATTTTGCGCGCAACAACAAAAAAAAAGAACAATAATAATATCAACGTATGAATTTCCAGTGAAAAACAGTAGAAAAATACTTCCCTCAATTATTGAACGCATGATTTGCGTATTGCGATGAACTGAAAAGCAATGAAATGCAAACGGACCCGGCAAAAGAGTTGCATTGAAGGCAATGGGGGGGGGGGGTGAGAGTCGCGTTCAACCATCCGGAAGCTATGAATATATTATTTGGCGGGCAGTTTCGGTAGACTCTCTCTCTGATCGGATAGAGAACATCGATCACGAAATACGGATGGCGCATCCCTTTGGGCAATTTTCATGCGTCAGAATACAACATTCTATGATCGGATATGTTGCAGTTAAAAAGAATGAAAAAAAAAAAAAAATTGAAAAAAAATATAAATGTCAACCTGTTTTTCGAGTTTGGTCAAGTTCCTCCTTGCGAGACTCCAATTCCCAAAAGGCACAAGCGAAATACACGCCAAAGCTTTTCATTGACTATATATATCCTTTCCTTCTTGTTCGTCCTTCTCTTCATGCTGCGTTTTCCCAAATAAATAATTTATCGTTTCAAATTTCACGCCCCAAAAGCATAAAGGACAATTAACCGCTCTTACGAAATAGAATCATCACTATAAAACTGATATAAATTTTATTGGCTTCTATGAATTAAAAAAATATTCATATTCATAAACTTTATACCTATATGTACCTATATATTCAATTATATTTATTAATTATGGAATATAGAAACTTGTACCTATTTCATTTGAATTGGTGATGATGAGAAATTTTACTATGATTATGAATGTGTTCAATTAATTAATTATTATTATATTATTACTATTATCACTGTATTAGTGATGATGGATAATTTAACTGATTATTGCTGTGAAAAGTATATGTGAAACATTAAAACTGAAATTGTTTATAGAATTGTAATTAATAATTTCAAATCAAAAATCGCACTTACAATTAGAATCAATTGACTTGATTTTTATTTTTAGTTTCAAATTTTTAAGACAGTTTTAAACTCTCAAAATCAGAAATTTTGTAGTAATCCTAGAAATTGGATATTCTTTCAGTACTTTTGATAAAAAATTAGAAAAAAAAGGTTATTACGTTGACAAAAAGATTATTAATATAGTAACTAACAAATTAATTTTTTTGTCCTAGAAATTATAATTTTTTCTAATAACAATAAATCTGTTGAGGTAACAAAAAATTTTATAACAACAACAAACGAAATTTGTTAGTTCTATATTAACCATTCTTTTTTCTCTGTGCAGTAAAAAGAAAATCTTAATTTAAGATCAGTCTTAAATTCAACACTGTCTGCTTCAATGTAAAATAATCCTAAATCTACTGTGTAAATCCAGCATTGACTGTACAGTTTCTCTAAGGATATCAAATTGAGACAAAAACAAATCAAAAGTGTTAAGTGATACAACATCTCGAAGCAACATTTTGATTCGATTTTTGGCTCAATTTGATATCCTTAGAAAAACTGTGTGCTTTAAAAACGTTGCATCTTAATTTAAGACTATTTGCAATACAAATTTTTACTAAAATTTACATCGAGAATAGCAAAAATTGACAATAATACTTTTAATACTCGACAAGTAAATTTTACTTTGCATTCAAAATTTTTACTACAATTTGAATCGAGAATAATCAAAATTTCTTTGTAAATTAAAATTCGGTAATAATGCATTCGGTAAATTGGATTCGGTAAAAGTGCATTAGGTAAAACGGCGTTCGGGAAAAAATTTTTCGGTAAAAAAGCAATTCAGTAAAAAAGACGTTCGGTAAAGTGGATTCGGTAAAATGTACGGTAATCATTTAATTGACTCCAATAAATATTATTTGATTCAATTAAATATTTAATTGATAATCAGCAACAATTCGCGCGACTAACTTCTTACTACCTTTTTTTAAATAAAATTAGCAATATTAAAAATAATAGAATTTAAAAAGTTTCTAATTTAAATTTTTGTTGAAAACACTAAAAAATATTCAATTTTGGAGATATTACAAATAATTGCAGAAATTCAATTATTTTCAAAAAAAAAAAAAAAAATAATAAAATTCTTCTTGTAAAATTCAACTATGTATTCAAAATTTGAAAAAAATTCTCGTAAAACTCACAATTATCTTTATAAATAACAAAATTATTCTCGAAAGTTCAATTATTTTCATAAATGTCAAAAAAATTCTTGTCCTGATTTCAATTATTTTCAAAAATAAAATGCATTTTTCTAATTTCAATGATTTTCAATATCTACCTACTATTTTCATAAAATTTACCAAAAAGAATTCAATTATTTGAAAAATTTTTTAATAAAATTGAACCTATGCAAACATTTAATTATTTTCATAAATAATAAAAATTTCACAGGAATTTAATTATTTTCATAAAAAATAATTTAAAATTCTAAAAATAAGAATTGAATTAAAATTATGAAAATAATTTTGATAAAGTTACAGTAACAATATTCTTATGATATAAAATAATGATTTTATCTCTCGGTCATCTTTAATTATTAGAAAACATGAAGAAATCGATCACTCCGAGTCTTCGACTCGGAGAAATAGCAATCTTCATGTTTTATAAAAATACGTTTATAAGTTGTTTAATTTAAAAAAGGTTTCAATTTGAAATTTTTGAATGTCTTAATTCCTGTGGAAAATCCTGTTCCAAAAATAAGATTAAAAATAGAAATTGTGCAAATATTTTTCTTCTTTTTCTAAAACAAAATAATAATTTTGTTAAAAAAAATTGTGATTCATAAACAGAAATAATGCAAAATAAATAAATTTTCTATTTCTTAATCACAGTTGTTTAACAATTTTCTAATTTTTGTTAGAAGTAAAGAAAAAAAATTGCATAATTTCAATTTGACAAAACATAATATTTAACAAAATTTTAGTCTTTTAATGAAAAGAAGTGAAAAAAATTCTGATGATTTCTATTTGTCATTACAACTTTGAATTAATTATAAAATAAAAATAATTATAACATTTTAATAATAATAAAGTACATGCTCCGGTAATTTGTTCGCAATTTGAAGTTAGCTGTTTGCTTTTTTGTTTCTTAACTTTTTTATAATTTTTCTTTTCAAATATTTTCAATTTTAAAATTAATGTATTAAAAAATCTTCGAATTGTTGCGAAGAATTTTATCAAAAAATTTGATGATAATGGAATTCCTTCAAAGAATTTTATTACTTAGGAAAATAACTGAATTCTCGCAAAGAATTTTATAAAAATTGTTGAAAATCCTAATTAAATTCTTTTGAAGAATTTCTTTGAATTTTTTTTAAAGTAATGAAGTTTCTTTAATAATTTTAATTGAAAATTTTGAAAGCAATTGAATTTTATGAAGAAGAATTTTATTAAAAGTGAATTAAAAATAATTGAATTATTGCGAAGAATTTTACTATTTATAAAAATAGTTGAATTTATTATTTCAAAGAATTTATTAAAATTTTAGGTCATAATTGAAATTTATGGAAATATTTAAAAATATTTGAATTCATCCGAGGAATTCAATTAAAATTGTTTTGAAAATAATGGAATTTCTTTAAAGAATTTTATTAAAATTAAGTATATTCAAAATAATTGAATTCATCACAAGAATTTTATTATTTTTTGAAAATAATTGAATTCTTTCAATTTTTATTGACGAATATATTTAAAAATTGCATTGAAAGTAATTTAATTTTTATATAGAATTTTTTAAAAATATTTTGAGAATTGCATTTTATGGAAGTTTTTGAAAATAATTAAATTCTTTTATGTAATTTCATTTAAATTTGATTAAAAATAATTTAATTCCTGCAAAGAATTTTTGTATTTATAAAGATAATTGAATTGTTATGAAGAATTTATTAAAATTTTTTAAAATAATTGAATTCCTGCGAAGTATTTTACTATTAAATTTATTAAATTAATTGAATTCTTGCGAAGAATTTTATTATAAAATAAGAATTTTATTTATTTTTTATTATAATTATTTTATTTATAATTTTATTATTTTATTTATAATTTTATTATAAATTTTATTATTTTTTATAATTTTATTATTTTATTTTATTATTTTATTTTGCATAATATCTAAAAATAATTAAATTTTTTCGAAGGATTTATTAAAATTTTAGAAAATATGAACAGTAATAATTAATTGTGTACTTAATAAGTGAATTTTAAAAATTTTGATTATGAAATTATTTAAAAAATTTATATTTGAAAATAAAAAATTTTGTAATTTGCATAACAATAATAAATTTAATATCACGTTCCGCGCGTAACATTTGCTAGTAATAATATAATATACAATCTATCTAAGGATAACAAAAAACAAAAGTATAAACAAAAAATAACTTCAGAGTGTGAGGGACAGAAAAAGTGAATGAATGAAAGAACATTCTAATTATTATAGTTAATTATTGTCAAAAATAAAAAAATTCAAGGGTTTGATTTTGAATTCTTTGCAATATTTCATAGTTTATGAGTCAAACAAAAAATACATCAAAATTCAGAATTTTCTTACAAATTCAAAAAATTTAATTTTGTCCAGTACTTTTAATCTTTTAATAAAAATCCCTGACTTTTCCTTGATTTCCCTGACTAATTCTAATTTCACTATGACTTTTCCCTGACTTCTCTGAAGTGACAGGTCACTGTGGCAACCCTGATAAAGTAAGATTTTTCCCATTACATTATTCTGTGTTATAATCTCAAAATACCGATGTATAGAATATTTGACAACATTTTAAGTGCAAAATTGATGGAAATTGAGACAAGTTAGAGAAAATAGGGGGTGGTCCCCCTTTCCGGGGGGGAGAAATAGGCATATCAGTTTTGGAAAGCACGTGTTCTCCGCTACAGGTACCAATTTTACGAAATGCGTTAATTCCCCACTATCCAGACGAATAGAGAGATAGAACAGAGCGAAACATCCACTCCTGTACATTGTTTGCGGCTTGGAATCAATAAAAGCATAGCTTTAGGCTACGCTGGTTACCGTGGCAACCTGAGAGACCCATCCACTCACTCACTCACTCTCTCTCTCTCTCTCCCTTACACCCACTCTTTATCTCTCTCTCTCTCTCCCTGTTAACGCTCAAAAGTTCGGGCCCGCCTACAACGGGGGATCATCCTCGAAATTTTCAACGAGGACATCCCTATGCATTGAGATCCTTTTCTCCGTGCGGCTTTTTGTCGGTCATTGTATCTTCAGGGAAAATGTGACGGATTAACTCAGATCTGGATATTCAAATTAGTTTAGAGAGAGGAATTTTTCCATATATAGGAATAAATGTACTTTTTTTTTTCCTTTTGAATATTTTTTTTTCAACCCGTATACATATGTATATATACGAAAAAGAAGTAATCTGTATGGAAATTAAACATTTTTTTTTTGTCCCAACTATAGTCATTAAATTTTTTTTTCTTTTTTTTCTACGCGTAGATTGTATAATAAATTGATAACAAAATTGTATATAAATCGTTATATAAGTGGCATTTCATATAATGGGATATTGCAACCCTTTGTAATGTAATTATCTTCGATCAAAACATTGGTTTCCAAAATTTTCAAAGGAAATTTAATTTCATGTTAATTTGCATAAATACGAGAGTAGAATCAAAACGATATTTTCTTTACACTATATATATATAAATATACATGTATAATGTATATTGAGGGGAAAAGACTCGGAAAAATTATCTGATGAATTAAATAAAAGAAAAAAATAGAATTATCGAATATTGAATTAAAATATCGCAAGTGTGAGAAAGAAGATATAAATACCTATATATTTTTTATTAAATATGAATAGATGAGATAAATATTTTTTTAAAACAAAAATTTTAAATTAACTCTCTGATTTTTTAAGACTTCATTTTGTAATAATTTATCAATTTTATTTTTTCTATCTATACTTTTAATCTACTTTACTGGAGGATCGAATTGAATTTTCAATTTTTTATTCCTTCCTACTATGTAAAAATGTTTCTATCATAATTTTGTATAAAAGAGAATTTTATGTTTGAAATTTCACGCTGCATCTTTCATAAATTTTCCATTTACTCTAATTATTAACCTAGTGACTTAAAATCCTTCATAAACAAAAAATTGTCATTGAAATTTTTATTTATTTTTTAATAAACACTTTTATAATTAATTATTATTATTATATTTATTATAATTATAATAATAATTATTACTATTCTTGTTAGGTATAATTATTTTTATGTTATAAATTAAATTATTAGTATTATCATTAATTTTTATTAACAATTTTCAATAATTATTTTAAAAATTACTTAATTTTACTTCTTAGCAATAATTATTAATTTTCACTAAATTATTACAGTTTTTATTATTTTTTAATTTACATTAAAAAAAATTTATTATATTCAAATATATTTATTGCTTATCTACACTGAAAAAAATTTATTTAAATCTTATAACCGATTACTTTACTGTTATCAATTAAATATTTACTTGAATCAACTAATTGTTATTTGAGACAATTCAATAGAAATTGTGTCAAATACTGAAATTATTGGTTTAAATACCATTTAATTGACTTCAATCAAAATTATTCGATTTTGATTCAAATAAATTTCTTTTTCAGTGTATATAATAAATAAATTTTTACTTGAATCAATAATAATTTTTCTTTAAATCAAGTAAAATTATTTGAACCAATAATTTCCATATTTGAAGCAAATAGCATTTAATTAACTACAATAAAGTTTATTTTAATCAAATAAATATATTTAATAATAAACAAGTTAATCATTTATTTGAACCAAATAAATTTTTAAAAAACAATTTTTTTCAGTGAATGAAATCAAGTTTGCAATCAAATAAAATTTTCACAATTAGTCAATGTTTTTTCCTTATTAATTATTTATAAAAAACACTGAAGAAAAATTATTTGATTCAAATAACCAATTACTTGTCTATTATCAAATAAATATTTTCTTGAATTTTATCGCCCGTTTATACATCTAAATAAATAAATAATTTTTATTTAAATCAATTAATAATGGTATTTGCTTCAAATACTGAAATAATTGATTCAAAGTACAATTTAATTGACTTTAATAAAATAAGCTTATTTTTTTTAATTTTAAGAATAACATTAAAAAATCTAAAATGCATCTAAAATAATTGAAATTTCAAAAAACTTTAATTAAAATTTTGGAAAAATGAGATGTTTTAAAGGATTTTATTACTGCTTTTGAGAGTAATTTATTTTTTGAAAAATTTTAATTGAAAATTTTGTAAATAATAAATTTTCTGATTAAATTTTTAAAATTGAAGTTATCGAAAAATAAATTTATAAATTAATTGAAAATTTTGTAAATAATTGAATTTTTCGATTCAATTTTTACAACTGAAGTTATCTTAAAGTAAATATATACAAATTAATTGGAAATTTTGTAAATATATTGAATTTTTCGATCTAATTTTTACAATTGAAACTATTATCAAGTAAATATTTACTAAAATCAGATAATTGTTATTTGAGACAATTAAAAAGAATTTGCGTCAAATACTTGAAATTATTGGTTCAAATACCATTTAATTGACTTCAATAAAAATTATTTGATTCAAGAAAATATTTATTTGATAATAGACACATAGTCAGTTATTTGAACCAAATAAATTTTGTTTCAGTGTAAATAAAATAAATTTTAAGATATACATTAATATCTTATAAAAAGTATTATTTTAGAAAAATTAAAAATTTTTTTTTTTTGTCTTTAAAAACTCTTATTTTATCTAAACAACTTATAATAATAAATTAATGATTCTAAGCACAAAAATTAATTAATTAACGATTTCAAACAAAAAAAAAATAGATGGAAAAGAAAAAAGTTAGTTTCACTGTTTACAATGTAAAACTTATACTTTTTTTAATTTTTTGCAAATTTCTGTTAAATTTTACTGTTTTAGGAGTAAAATTTACTATACTATCGAAGTAAATTTTGCGGATTTTTTTACATTATACTCCGGAAGTATAGAAAAAATTGACAGATTTAAAAATTCCAAAAAGTTATAATAAATAATAATAATAATAATTCGAGTTAATTCTTATTTACCAAAAATTAATTCTCAAATAAAATTAAAAATTTTCTAAAAGTTCATATTCTTCTTACTGTCTTTTTTTAAATAAAATTAACAATTTTAAAAATAATAGAATTACAAAATTTTCTAATTTGAATTTTTATTGAAAACACTAAAAAATTCAATTTTGGAAAAATTACAAATAATTGCAGAAATTCAATTATTTTCAACAAAAAAATTAAATTCTTCTTATAAAATTCAACTATATGTTCAATATTTGAAAAAAAATTCCTGTAAATATACCAATTATCTTTATACATAACAAAATTCTTTTCCAAAGTTCAATTATTTTCATAAGTGTCAAAAAAAATTCTTGTTCTAATTTCAATTATTTTCAAAAATTTTTTCTAGTTTCGGTTATTTTCAATATCTTCTATTTTACTAAAATTTCCCAAAAAGAATTCAATTATTTGAAAAAAAAAAATAATAAAATTGTATGCAAACATTTAATTATTTTCATAAATAATAAAAATTTCAGAGGAATTCAATTATTTTTATAAATAATAAAATTTTTATAAGGAATATTTAATTATTTTCATAAAAAATAATTTAAAATTCTAGAAAATAATAATGGAATTCAAATGGTGGAATTAATTTTGATAAAGTTACAGTAACAATATTCTTATAAGTTATAATATAAAATAATGATTTTATCTCTCTGTCATCTTTTAATTTATAGAAAACATGAAGAAATCGATCACTCCAAGTCTTCGACTCGGAGCAATCGATATCTTCATGTTTTATAAAAATACTTTTATAAGTTGTTTAATTTAAAAAAGGTTTGATTTTGAAATTTTTGATTATCTTAATTCCTGCATGGAAAATCCTGTTCCAAAAATAAGATTAAAAATAGGAATTGTGCAAATATTTTTCTTCTTTTTCTAAAACAAACTAATAATTTTGTTTAAAAAAATTGTGATTCATAAACAAAAATAATGCAAAATAAATAAACTTTCTATTTCTTAATCACAGTTGTTTAACAATTTTCTAATTTTGTTTAGACTTTAGAAGTAAAGAAAAAAAATCTGCATAATTTCAATTTGACAAAACATGCATGATATTTAACAAAATTTTAGTCTTTTAATGAAAAGAAATGAAAAAAATTCACAGAAAAAGTGAATAAATGAAAGAACATTTAAATTAATATAACAGTTAATAATTTGTAGTTTGACGAAAAAAATTTTAATTTCCGGTTAACTTTAATTCACGGCTATTTTCCGGTTATCCTGAACAATTTTTTTTTCACCCTTATTATAGTAGACACTCTAGCGAGAGAGAACGAAAAAAAGCCTATTTCAATTACGAAAAAAAAGAAGAACCCGGGTAGATCTATATCATCCCCTAGATTTTCAGAAAGCCAAGTGGCGCCACATGGAGAGAAAATAGAAAATGATACAAGGCTGAATGAGAAACATGTTATTTAGAGCTTTTAGAGCAACTCTCAAAATACGCAAGCTCCAAACTAAAACGTCGATAAACGTCGAAATACCATACCCACAGTCCCGGGAAACACAGAAGGAGGATCGAAAACCCATTTTTTGCCCCATCAATACATACAGGGTGAGTTTGTTGTTTTTTTTCTTTTTAAAAAAAGAACTTTTCTAACTAATATTTTAAGAGTGATTAAAACTATTGAGATTTTTAATTGGGGATTTGAATAAAAAGCCTTTTTTTGTGGGGGATATGTAAACAATCTAGATGTAACAGGTTCGACTAAAACATAACCTTGTGAGTTTGTAGTATATAGAAAGGACGAGAGAGAGAGAGAGAGAGGGTGAAAGTGAGAGAGGAGGAGAGGGGGATGAATCATGTAAAAGCATTCCTCATACAGCATCCCTTATTTCGAGATTAATGAACGCCGATAGTCACGACGTCTGGTTTTGTGGCGCGAGTTATTTGAAATGATCAAATGTAGTATCAAATTTCACGACATTCGACAAGGGGATTTATTAATTCTAAAACTTGTCTCTACTTTTCTTTTTGTATTTATTCAATTATTCATTCTATCTTTCATCGAAAACAAATGATAATCTAAAGTGAAAGTATTGACATTATAGAAATTGTTTCAAAAAAAAAGATATGTACCTACAGTTAATTATTTAAAAGTTTTTATTCGAACTACATCCAGAGAAAAGATATATTTGACTCAGAGCCAACTAGACTTTTTATTATTTATAATTTTCTGACAATTCTTTCTGTCTTTCCGTTGAGAAAATTTTTTTTTTGGTAATAATAAAAAAAAGACAAATTTATCTTTTTTGCAAATCATCAAAATAAATTTGCTTTTACATTTGAATTGTAAATGTAAATCTAAATTTACAAATGGAAATTTGTAATAATTTGAAATAGATTCCTAGATTTTTCTTTCTTCTTCCTAAATTCTCTGACAATTGTTTCTCACTTTCATTTCAACGATTTTTTTGTTAAATTTGTCTCTTTTATTTAATTAATTAATATAGTTTTGCTTCTTAATTTAAATTTGCAAAAATTTTTAATAATTCGAAATCAAATTTTTAGTTAATTCCCTGATAATGTTTTCTCTTTTTCTTTATAGAACAATAATTGTAGTAATTACATCATTTGAATTTGCAAAAATTTGTAACTTTGTAATAATTCATAATTGTTAGATTTTTTTTTCAATTTTTGACAATTTTTTCTAGCATTCTTTGTAAAAAATTTTGTTAAAAATTATTTTTTTTTTTTTTGCAAATAATCAAAACAATTTTTACTTCTTATTTAAATTTTGTATAATAATTCGAAATAGATTTTTCTATTTAATTTTCTTTTAATTTTTTCTCGCTTTCTTTGTGGAGAATTTTTTTAGTAATACGTCTCTACAACAAATAATCAAAAAAGATTTGTTTATTAATTTGAATTTGCAAAAATTTGTAATAATTCAAAATTGTTAGATTTTTTGTTTAATTTTGCGAAAAATGTTTCTCCTTTTTTGGAAAATTTTTTTGCTTAATTGTCTCCTTTGTTTATAGCTTTTTCATATTTTTTTTTAAATTTTTTAAAATAATTTTTGCTTCTTGATTTTAATTAATAAAAATCTGTAATAATTTGAAATTTTTTTATTTTTTATAAAATTTTTTGACAATTGTTTATCACTTTTTTGTAAAAAAAATTTTCGCCAATTTGTTTATTTTGAAAATATTCTAAATAATTCTGCTTCTTAATTTTAATTTGCAAAAATTTTTTAATTTTATTTTTTTCTAATATATTTTATTTGGTTTGAATACAATTTTATTTTGCTTAAATATACATATATATTTTATGTATGTATGTCAAATAAAATTTTTCTTTAAAACAAATAAATACTTTAGTAGATTCTAAGACAAATGTACTTTTCTTTAACTCAAATAAATTATACTTGATTTAAATAAATTTTTCCCTGGGTGAAAAAATGAAAGTATTTTTTTTGCATAAAAAATTTTGCTCTTATTTTTAGAACTTTCTAAATACATATATTAGAAAAAATGCTAAAATGAATTTGAAAAATAAGATCTTACTTTAAATTAAAATTTTTTAATTTTGAAAAATTCGAAAAAAAATTTACAAAATTTTATCAATTTTCTTAATTTACAAATTTGGTAAAAAAAATCAATAACTTTTTACGAATTCATAATAAGAACCAAGAAACTAAAACTAAAAAACGGAAACTATTTTGATTATTTTCAAAGAAACAAATTAGTAAAAAAAAATTGTTTTCGGCAAAAAAAGTGAAAAAAAAATCAGAAAATTAAACAAAAAAAGTCCATTGTAAACAATTACAAATTTTTATCAATTTACATTAAAAAACGAAAATTATTTTGATTCTTTGCAAATGAGAGAAATTTGAAAAAAAAATTTATGAAGAAAGCGAGAAACAATTTATTGAAAATTAAACGAAAAATTGAAATATTTCAAATTATTACAAATTTTTAATAGAAGCAAAAACTATTTTAATTTTTTTCAAAAAGAGACAAATTTACAAAAGTTTTTCTGCAAAAAAACGAGAAACAATTATCGAAAAATTAAATAAACCAACAATCTTTATTGAATTATTACAAAATTATGGCAAACTTAAATTTATAATCAAAACTTCTTGATTTTTTTTTTGCAAAATGACAAATTACTTGCAAAATTTTTCAACAAAGAAAGGGAAAAATTTTTTTAGAAATTTTTACTAATTCAAATTAAGAAGCAAAAACTATTAAAAAAACTTTAAAGAAAATATGAAAAAGCTATAAACAAAAGAGACAATTAAGCAAAAAAATTTTCCAAAAAAGGAGAAACAATTTTCGAAAAGTTAAACAAAAAATCTAACAATTTTGAATTATTTCAAATTTTTGCAAATTTAAATTAAGACGAAATGCAGAAAAAACAAATCTTTGATTTTTTTTTTATTTTTCTACAAATCGAGAAAGAATTATTAGGAAATTAAACAAAAAAGTGAATCTTTTTTAAATTATTACAAATTCAAATCAATAAGCAGGACCATCATGATTATTTCCAAAAGAAGCAGATTACCATACAAATTTTTGTCTGCCAAAAAAGCGAGAAGCAATTATAAGAAAATCAGTAAAGAAATCTAATATTTCACAAAAAGAAAATTTTTATTTGTAACTTTAAATTTGAGTTTACAATTTAAATTAAGAAGCAAATCTACTCTGATTATTTGCAAAAAAAATTACCAAAACGTTTTTCTCACCAAAGAAAATTGCACTGAAAGAAAAATTTATTTGATTCAACTAACCAATTACTTGACTAATATCAATTAAATTTTTAATTGAATCAAATAATTTTTATTTGAGTCAACTATTAAACGATATTTGCTTCAAACACAGAAATTATTCGTTCATATACCATTTAATTGATTGAAATAAAAATTATTTGATTCAAGTAAATATTTATTTTATAATAGAAAAATAATCGTTTATTTGAATCAAATAAATTTTATTTCAGTGCATAGAAACAATGATGAAAAAGTGAAAAGGAATGAGAAATAAGAATTGAAAAAATTCTAAGAAAAATTCCATTCTGTTTCAGAAAATTGGAAAAATTAATTCTCGACACCACCTCAGGAAGAAAAAGACGAAAATTAAACACCTGAATAATAGCAAGTGTAGTGTGCAGTTTGGCATTTTTCAAGTGAAGAGGAAGATCCTGGAGCATAAGTAGATTCGGGCACAGTGGTGAAAGGCGACACAGGTATACATATGGGCTCTCTATCGCTGAATGGACCAAATGATATAAATTATTTATAGATTTCGACACCCGACGGGGGCGGACGTTCTGTTCCTATGCTGGGGTGCGTAGCCCCCGGGGGGTCCACTTGCACCAAAAATCCCTCGGGGACCCCTCAACATATGCATTCTCGTCCAAGCCCTCTGTAAGCTCATAAAATTGATTCCTAAGTACCGCATACTCGCGAGTGCGAATTGACGTCTCTTGACACCTACACTACTGTTACATATATGAACATCTCTCTCACTCTCTCTCTCTCCCTCTCCTGACAAATGTCTATTATTCACGTATGTTTTTCACTTTTATTATGGTAGAGTCTGTACTCCAAACAAAGTCATTAACATCTAATGAGACATTATTTTTTCAACTCTAAATGAGTCGCACGAGAACAAAAAATAATTTTAAAAAAATTTATTTGATTTAAATAAAAAATTACTTGAATCAACAAATTTTTATTTAAATCAATTAAATGCTTAAAGATTTAAATTATTAGTTAAAATACAATTTGATAAAAACTCTTCAGGGCTCGGGTCGACTTTAAGACCCAAAAAAAGTCGCATATATTCACAACAAAAGTCGCATGAAATTTCCGAAAAAGTCGCATGAATTTTTAGAAAAAACGTTAAAAAAGAGGCATAAAATTATAAAAAATGTAAAAAAAAATGTCAAAATGTTAATGGGGTTTTATTAAAATTGAGTGTAGAATGTAACAAAATATTGTTCTGAAAATTATTTAATTTGATTATTATTTATTTAAAAATTTATTTTTTCTATTATTTTTTTATTATATTAAAAAAAGCAATAAAATTGTACGCAAACATTTAACTATTTTCCTAAATAATAAATATTTCACAGAAATTCAATTATTTACAAACTTTTTATAAATTTCTTCGCAATAATTCCATTATTTTCATAAATAATAAAAATTTTTTTAAGAAATTGAATTATTTTCATAAAAAATAATTAAAAATTCTAGAAAATAATAATTGAATTAAAATGATGAAAATAAAATGATAAAAATTTTATAGGAATGTTATTTACAAAAATTTTTTAAATTTCTTTGCAATAAATCAATTATTTTCATAAATAATGAAATTTTTTACAGTGATTCAATTATTTACGTAAATGTTATAATTTTTACTGGGATTCAATTATTTTTATAAATAATAAAATTCTTTTCAGGAATTCAAATATTTTTAGAAATAAAAATTCTTGATAAACTTTCAATTATCTTTATAAATAATAAAATTCTTCTCCGATATTCAATAATTTTCAAAAATTTTAATAAAATTCTCGGCAAAATTTTAATTATTTTCCAAATTCCCCTCAATTCAATGATTTTCAATATCTACTATTTTAATAAAATTTTCCACAAGAATTTAATTGTTTAAAATAAATTTTAATAAAATTCTACGCAAACAATTAATAATTTTCATAAATAATAAAAAGTTTACAAGAATTAAATTATTTAAATAATCTTTTAAGAAATTTCTTCGCATTAATTCAATTATTTTCATAAATAATAAAATTTTTTTAAAGCGATTCAATTATTTTTAATACAATTTTCATCCAATTTATGGAAAAATGTAATTATTCTTAAAATTGTTTTCTTAAAATTCGTCGAAAGAATTGAATTATTTAAAAATTTATTAAATAAAATTCTTTATAAGAGTTCAATTTTAAGAAAAATTTGATTATTCAATAAACTATTTATTTTTGTATTCAAATAATTGAATTTTCGTAAAATTTTTTAGTTAAAATTGATTTCAAAATGAATTTCAGTTAAAATTATTTTAGATAATAATTTAATATTATAAGCATTACCTATATAGGGTGAAGTTTCAGAAATAATTGAATTCTTAAAAGGAAAATTTTTTTGATATTATTTAAAGTTTTTATTTTCTAATATATATTTAATTGAAGAATTTTCAGATAATCGAAATTTCGTGAAATTGAATTATGTAAACAAATAGATTTGAAAATTCTCAAAAAACTTTTTCAAAAAATTATTATAAAAATAATTGATTTAAAGAAGAATTTTAGTTAAACATTCTAGAAAATAATAATTTTTAATTGAAAAAGTTAAAAATAATTTTTAAGAATTACAATTTTCTTATAATATAAAATAATGATTTTATCACTCGGTCATCTTTAATTATTATAAAACATGAAGACATCGATTGCTCCGAGTCGAAGACTCGGAGTGATCGATTTCTTCACTTTTATAACAATTTTTTATAAGTTGTTTAATTTTAAAAATGTTTGAATTTGAAATTTTTGAAAATTTTAATTGCTATGGAAAAATAATAATAATTAAATATTTATTTAAAAAAGTAGTTATTGATGTTTTCGAATAATTTCAAAGAAATTTGTAAATAAATGTAACAGGACATTTTTTTGAGTAAAATTTTTTCCTTTATTTTCTAAAAGTTTAAAAAGTTTGAATTTCAATTCCAATTAAAAATTTGTATCAGAATCAAACAATTTTTTTTGTGAACATTTAAATCAAAAATCTTTTCTTTAATATTTAAAAAAAAATTTGATTCTAATAATATTAGAAAAATAATTATTTAAATAAATTTTGTTATTAATATTATTTTTCATATTTATTATTAATATTCGAATATTTAAAAACATTCTTTTTGATTGTAGTAATATTAGAATCAAAAATTTTTCTGAATTAATTTAATAAAAGATTTTGATTTAATGTTCGAAAGAAATGATTTTTGATTCATTGTTAAAAAAAATTTTTTCGTTGACTTGAAAAAAGATTTTTCATTCTAATAATTGAAAAAAGATTTTTGATTGTAAAATTCAAAAACAAATTTTTTAATTTAATATTTAAAGAAAATAATTTTTAATCCTAATATTTAGCGAATTTGAAAAAATATAAATTCGTAAATATATAGAAGATAGTCGCGTCTAAGTTGGGACATAACGATTACTCCGATTATCACACTAATATTTCAGTGTCTACAAATAACTTATTATCGATGACAGCAAATTTTTTTCGTCACTAACAGTGAAGCACACGAGCATTATTGACGTATCACTTAACTGAGTGGAAAAATAACAACAGAAAACTAATTTCTAGTTACAAAAAAAGTGCAGAACGAATAAACAAACGACAAAAAAGTTCATTGAAATTATTAGTGTAATTTGAAAATTTCCAAAAGTATTTAGTGTTTGTATCGAGCGTTTCATATAACCCCAAACGAAACGAGAGTCAAGGTTGGAATATTCTGGGTAGTGGAGTACGGGACACCCAAAATTTTTCAATTAAAATTTAATTTAAGTCATAAAATTAAGACTTAGGAAAATTATTTTTCGAAACGATAGATTGTAACCTAATATTTTCCTAATTACTAATTTTTTCAGAACCAATTTCTTGAAAATTTGAACTTAGAAAAGTAAATTAATAAACTGTGAGAAAAATTTTCTTTGTTTTAAAATTTCTATAGCTAAAATAATTTTTAATTTGGAAAAAAATGTCTAACTAAATAATTTATAATCTGAAAAAAAATTGCTATAACTAAAATAATTTTTAATTAAAAAAAAATTGCAAACTGAAATAATTTTTGACTTAGAAAAAACTGTGAACTAAAATGAATTCTGATTCTTGATTATTAAATACTGCCGAGTGATCAATTCAATCTACATATTAAAATAATTTTTAATTTGAATAAAATTGCTAGCTAAAATAATTTTTAATTTGGAGAAAATTTCTAACTAAATAATTTACAATTTGAAAAAATAACTATCTGAAATAATTTTTAATTAAAAAACAATTGCTAACTGAAATAATTTTTGATTTAGAAAAAACTGCAAACTAGAATAATTTTTAATTTGAATAAAATTGGTAGTTAATATAATCTTTAATTTGGAAAAAAATTTGTAACTACATAATTTGAAATTTGAAAAAAAATATGGTACCTGAAATAATTTTTTATTTAGAAAAAATTGCGAACTAAAATAATGTTTAATTTAAAAATAATAATCTTTAGCTTAAGAGAAATTAGAAATTTGTATAAATAAAAAAAATTACCCAGCAAAAAATAGGCAAAAAAAAATATGTTTCAGTAAAGAAAAAATTTACTACATAATTAAGTATATTAATTACAAAAGGTTCCCTTGTTAAAATTGTTTCCGTTCTTTTAAAGATGAAACAACGTTTGATCAAAGAAACTTCACTCCGACTAAACAAAAAATAAAATTGTCCCTTGGTAATACTTTCAAAAAGAAAATTTCTTTACAAATTTTTCCAAATTAAAACTCAAATTAATCAAAATTTTCCCAAGAAAGAAAATCACTACGTCACCAAATTTTAAACCGATTTCCAAAAAAATAAAAAAAAGTGTCAAATACAAAATATTTAATTTCCCGCAAAAAATGCAAAAATATCAACTTGAATTGATTTGACAAGCTCTAAATAAAAAAAACAAAGTATTTACACTTGAGAGTAACGATTTCTAAAGTACATACTTGAAATTTGAAACAAAATTCGAGATGTATTCTTGAATTTGATGCGATGTGTGGAACCCCCCCAGAGTCCAATCTAAATCAATGGGCTTGTGGGTAATCGCATAATAATTACTACGGGACCCCCTCTACCGTCCCATCTGTCGAGCAAAGAGTTTTTGCCCCAAGAGAAGGAAAGAGAACAGGACATTGGACGAGAGAATCGTTTCGAACACGACCCAGCAGCAGGTCCTATTGTAATTGTGCACTGTTCACAAAAAATATCGTGTGGGGCCTTTTTGAGTTACTGAATTTGAAATTCTTCCGATTTCCATCGTTGCATAATAACCGATATCAAAAAAAAGAGCCGATTAATGAAAATCAATGCTAACTCTCCATGAAAGAAATTTGAAACCCCTCTGAATTGTCATTAGATTATAGATTATAACAAAGAACTAAACTTTGTTCTTTATTTCAATTTTTGTTTGCGGTATTTTGATTTTCATTTAATCAGGGTTGCCACAAAAATTTTAATTCAATTTTCCCTAACATCCAGAACAAATTTTCAAACTTTATCCCTGTTTCCTCTAAAAAAAATATTTCAAATAGAGTTCAATTATAAAAAAAGTTAATATTTAGAAGCAAACAATTAATTTGAAATTTTAAATGTGTAAAATTAATTAATAATTAATTAGTAATTAATTTAAAAATAAAATTAACTATTGTTTCAAACTTCCCCCAATTTTAAGACATTTCAATAAAATTATTTAAGAATTAAATTATAATTATAAATTTTATTAAATAAAATTTTAGGAAATTTCAATAATTTCAAAAATTTTAATTACTTGTTTCTAAAATCTAATTATTTTCCAAAAAACAAAAACTGAAATGTTTTAGAAAACTAATTCTGACTTCTTGCAATATTCAATTATTCGACAATTATTGAATTTAAATTCTTTGAAAATTTCATTTTTGTTAAACTCTAATGAAATTATTTAAAGGGAGAGTTGACCAATACAATAGTTTTAACCCTATATAAAGAAAATAGTTTAAATATTCCATAAAATTATGTTTCTAGTAAATTTATTAGTAATCTGATTATTTACAGTAATGCTTATAAAATAAAAACGGTCAGAAGATATTTTAACTCTTTTCTAATTTTCATTTTTCCTAAAAAATTAGTAGATTTTGAAATCCATGCAAAGTTTTGTAGAAAATAAATTTTTGTATCCACAAAAAAATTACCGAATGGAAAAATTGATTTTTACTATTTTTGAAACATTTTTTTTAGAAAAAAAACTTTGTTTTCAGACTGAAAAAATTTAAAAGAATACTATTGTTATTCAATTTTTAAAATTTTTAAATTCATTTGTTTATTTTTCTAACTACTTTCAGATCTCAATTTTTTTTGCGTTAAAAATAAAAAATATATACAAAATTTATGACTTGAAAAAATTAGAAAAATGAACAGATAAATATTCAAATAAAAAAATTGTTTTTCAGTCTAAAAATGAAATACTTTTCCAAAAAAAATGCTTCAAGAAGAATAAAATTCAATTTTTTCATTTAGCAATTTAAAAAAAAAAAATAAATTAAAAATAAATAAATTAAAAAAATATTTTCTTAAAAGTTGAGAATTGACTTAAAAATCTACGAATTTTTTACGACAAATAAAAATTCAGAAAAGGTCAAAATATTATCCGACCATTAAATTTCACTGAAAAAAATTACTATGAAAACAATTTTATGGAATTTAAATTATTTTCTTGATAATAATTATAGTTAAAAATATCAAAGAATCCTCTTCATTAAAAATTTTCAATTATTTTTAAAGGGTCTTAGGAAATTTCAATTGTTTTCAAAATTTCAATTACTTGTTTTTAAAATTCAATTATCTTTCCAAAAATTTGCACTAAAATATTTTAGAAACTTAATTTTGCAAAATTTTCATAAAAAAATTTCAAAATTAATTTTTTAAACTTTAAAATTAAAACCTTTTTAAAATTGAAAAATTATCAAAAATTGTTATTGTAAAAATTTTTAGAGATTATTTTTAAAATAAACATTGAATTAGTATTAATTTTTTGTCAACTGAAATTTTTCAAACTTTAAGCATAAAACTTGAAATTAAATTATTTCTGAAAAAAATTTCGGAAATAAAGAATCAAGAGAAAATTCAAGATTTTTTAAAACTTTTCCAAAATATTTTTAGACACCAAAAACCAAAATTTTTTGTAGTAAGTTTAGAAAAGTCTGTTATTTTTTCAGAACTTTTCATAACATTCCCTGACATTTTCCTGATTTCCCTGACAAATTTCGTTTTTCCTGACTTTTCCCTGATCTTTGGCAACCCTGTCAATGTCAAAGTTATTTTAGAATTATAATTTTTAAAAAGTGAAATAGGTTTTAAAAATTCAACTGTTGATTATAACTAATCACAGTCGGACAAGAAAAGATTTCTGGAAATTAATACAAAAATGTTTTCGTGAACAATTTCGAGAAAATTGAAAAATGTATTATTTTTTTAAATTAATTACTAAAAATGATTATAAGTAATATTAAAAAAAAATTAAACTGATTATTAATCAACATTAATATTTATTGAAACTCAAAAAATTATAATCACAATTACAATACGTGATTACATCAATTCTGTTTAACGTATTTATTATTTTAAATGCTAATTGTTGTGTAAATAATTATATATTATTTATTTATCATTGATTAATTTAGTTAATATTCTCTTTCCTATTTTTATTTAGTTATTAATAATTAATAAAGCTAATTAACTTTATTAAATTTGAAATACACATAATTACTCCTACTGCATGAAGAATTTTTTATTTTCTAACTAAAATAAAAGCTTTTCCAAAGAAAACTAAGGAAATATTTGTAAAATTGACAAAAGCTATGATTCCAAAGAATTACCCTAATTGTTTAAAATTATTATTTATTTATTAGTTAATTATTTGAAATTCTTTTAATCAGTTAAAAATCATTTTTAATTTTTCCAAATTTCGTTTTTCTGTCCAACTGTGATTGATATAAATCATTTTTGTTAAAAAATAAAAGAAATTTACGAAATTAAGAGTAAATCACTTACCTTTTTTGTCTTTTCAAAATGTAAGCTCAGAATTCGTTGCTTTGTTGATGTAGATGCTCCTGTTGCTTCTGATCAGTCTTCACTCTGGTATTGCACTGGGATTTCGGGGCCCGCATCATCCACAAAGTAGCGTTTCGCATCATCATTACGCGCCTCAAAAGGACATTAAACTCACGCAGGATGCTCAACTACTTCATGACACCTCGTACGTCATCATCTTCATACAATCATAATAAATTTGTTAAAATTTTATTTCACGACAATAAAAAAAAATTTTAATTCAATTTTTCCAGTCACTTGAAAGAAGATATGGGTCCGCTGGCGGATCAATTAGATTTATCTAACTTATCTGATCAGGAATTGGAATTTTACTATTTCAAGTAAGTTTATTCATCACAATTTTAATAAGAATTAGCTTTCTTAAATTACAAATTTTAAAAATTTTAAATAAATATAATTACTCAAATTTTTAATTTTGAAAAATGTGTCAAAAAATTTAATCATTGAATTAAATCTATTAAGTGAAATTATTGAATTTTTTTTAGACGAATAAGGATTCGTCTAAAAAATAGAATTCAATGACTTTTCGATAAAAAGAAAATAGTTTTTCGATATTAAATAATAATGAAATGTAAAACAATTAAATACAATAAAAATGTAATAAGAATATTGCAACTAAATAATCTGTAAACTAAGGACAAATTTCTGACCAAAGAGTTTAAAAAGTAAAAATAAAAAAACTGACAAACTTACATTTTAGACTCCACGACATTGACAATAATACAAAGCTCGATGGTCTAGAAATTCTCCATGCCATCCAGCACACTTTTCATGAAGATGAGAATGAAGGAGAGAAGAAGGAATTAAGTGATTACCCACCCAAAGAGGATGAGAATGAATTGCCTTGGATTATAGGTAAGGAAATCTGTGGAAACACAAAAAAGTAAAATATTTAAATAAAAATCAAAATATTGAAAAACAATAATCAAAATACTGAAGAGAAATTAAATTACAATTTCTGTCTCTCTTTCTTTTTTTAGAACTTATAGACAGGGTTCTCGAGGAGGATGACTTGGACAACGATGGTTACTTAGGATATATCGAATATATGCTTGGTCGACAACGTGACCAGGGCGAAAACAGGGCCTTAAAGGATAAAATTTTAAATATTTAAATACAAAAAAAACATTTATTTTGTACATGGAATTAAAACTTATCAAAACGCCTACAATTTTTTTACTTACAAATTTCAATCATCTCGAGGCAGTGGTCCATCAGTCACTATCAAACATTTTTCCCAAAGATCGTGTACAATGCCGAGCTGACAGAAAAATATCCCAGTTATTTCAATTTTAAATAAAACTTTAAAAACAAAGAAGTTATCTTTTGTAATAAAAAAAAGAGATGAAAAAAGAAGAAACTTGATTATTTTACTCACCTTGACATCAATATCGATTTCGGAATTTGGCAAATCTTCCACTTTAATATAATTCGGATACTGGAGAATTATTTCTTTGATCACAGGTACTTGGTAACGTTCAATCTCGAAAAATTGCGGTTCATGCTCATGATATTCCTTCGAGTTTTCAGTCGAGTAGTAAATCTTGAATGAATCTTCATCCTCTAATAATCTTTTTTCAGAAAAAAAGTAATAATTTGAGAATGTAGATAATTAAAAATACTCTTTCAGGGTTGCCACAAAAAATTTGATTTTGTTCTTCCTGACTTTTATCTGATTTCGAGATAGAATTTTGACTCTTTCCCTGACCCTAAAGAATATTTTGATTCACTCTAAAAATTATTAATTACAAAAAAAAATTCTAATACATTTATTTGAGTATATCTTTAATTATAAAATTATTCAGAAAGATCAATAGTTTTCTTTAGATTCATGATTTCAATTCAATTATTTTTTAGAATTTTTAACTAAAATTCTTTTCTAAGTCAATTATTTTTTTTTTAATTTTTGAAAAAATTCTTTAAGAATTCAATTATTCGAAGAAAAAAAAAAGTTCACAGCCTAAAATAATTCTTAAATCCATGTTTACAATTTTATGAAATTACAATAATTCGAAAATTATTCAATTAAATTTATATTTCAATTTAATATGAATTTATATTTAATTGAATTTATATTTACATTTATATTGATGAATAGAAAATTCAATTTCGAAAAAATTTAAATAAAAATTTTTCAAAAACTAGCTTTTCCAGAATTTTTAATTAGAATTGTTTCAAATTAAAATTTTTTAAAAGTTTAATTTAAAATCTCTTAAAATTCAATAATTTACAAGAATTGCTACTGTAACTTCTCCAAAATTATTTTCAACACTTCAATTCAATTATTTTCTAGATTTTTTAACTAAAATTCTTTTCTAAATCAATTTATATTTTTAATAATTTTGAGAAAATTCATTGAAAATTCAATTATTCAAAGAAAACCCGAAACTTCATAGCCTAAAATAATTCTAAATCCATTTGTTTACAATTCAATTTTACAAAATTTCGATAATTCGAAAATTTTTTAATTAAATATAATATTCAAAGATTCACCATAAAAAAAAATTTAAATAAAAATTTTTGAAAAACGAAATCTTTGAGAATATCAAATTAAATTAATTTAAAATTCAAATTTTTCAAAATTTAAATATGAAACTTTTTGAAATTCAATTATTAGCAAAAGTTTTAAATGCAACTCTTCTAAACTTCAATTATTTTTTTTATTTAGTAATAAGTAAAATTTTTTTTTAAATAATTTACAACTAATAATTTTTTATAGTTGTTAAAGTATTAAATTATTTAAAATAAATTCAATTTCACATTCTGTAAAGTTCAAAAGTAGAAAAAATATAATATAAGGTTTTAGATTAAAATTCGTAGTGATTTAAAAGTTTATAAGACAAACAAAATGAAATTTAAGAAGAATTAAATCTTTTTAACGTTTCCAAATGTTGCTGGACATCAAAAGCCTAAATTTTATTATGAATTCTAAGAATATATAATATTTTTTCACTACTTTTCATAAAACTTCCTTAATTTTTCCTGATCTCTGGCAACCCTGTATTTACTAATTTAAAACACAATCACAAAAATAATAATTATGAATAAACATGAATGAAACATTAATGTGAAAAACTAATTTCCAACTCAAAATTTAACAAGAAAATCAAATAAAAAATGCAATAATTACCAATAGAAATAATTTCCAATTAAATATTAACAATAATTTTCAATCATATATTATTACACGCAGAGAAGGGTTTTATTTGAACCAATTATAATAAATTCGTATTGAATAAATGTACCTACATTTGTCTCACAGCCATATAGAAATTTACATATTTCAATTATAAAAATTTTATTTCGCTCAAATAAATTTTTTTCATTGAAATAATTTCTTTTTACGAAATAAAATTTAATTGTAGTAATAAATAAATTTCTCTTTCGCCCTCAGGCAAATATACCTTTTCTTCAAGTGTATAATAATAATAATTTCAAATTAGTTTCTCAATTTAATATTTAACATATTTTAATAGGAACATTACCTTATACAGTGCGATCTTAAAAGTCGAATTCTCGTGTCGGGTCGAATGTCAACACGTTCCTCAACAATTCCCTCATTTCTCACGATCCATCCATCGCGAATTACGGAATTACGTTGCTCCTCGTCCCTCAGAACTGGTGGCAGAAAATCGTGAAGATGACCCTTAGCCATTTCATCAACGGCCTCATCGACATCCGCATAATTTATAAGATCATCCAGAAGAAGTTTCGCCTTCTCCAAAAATGCCTTTCGCTCTGAATTTCTATCACTCGAATTAACGTAACCCATAAATCTTGTTGATCCAACGGGTAAACCTTGACGATAGCGATAGTCCAATTTCGATGCTTGAGCAAGCGCCTTGGGCAATAATTTCTCAAATAAGTCTGTCCAACAATTTTTTTGATACACACTGAGTGTAATGTGTAAACTGTGTGTGTCGTCTATTGTCTCTCCCTGATGAATAGTTCCACGGGGGAAATACAGTAAATCGCCTGCATTTAAAACCGTATCCATAATCAGTTCACCAAGTTCTGATTGTTCGAAATTTTTCGACGAAAATCGAGCGAGAAATTCTTCATTACGCGGTTTATACAGTCTCCAACGTTTCTTGCCCTCGATTTGCAAAATAAAGGCTTCAATGTCATCGTAATGCGGGGCAAAACCCTGACTATTCGGTGGAGTGAGATAGGAATTTGCGCCGACAAAACAACCGAAAAACTCTTGAAGAATTGCTGAGAAAAAAAACAGATCAAAACTTTAATTAATTTCAATCGAATTTTTGAAAATTTTAATTATCAGGGTTGCCACAAAAATTTAATTTTGTTTTTCCCTGATTTCCAAACAAAATTTTGAATTTTTAAAGAATATTCTGATTCACCCTAAAAATTATTAGATAGTCAAAAAAATGTTCTATTACAAGTATTTACGATTTTGTTTAATTGTAAAATTATTCAAAAACGTCAATAACTTCTTTTTTTAAATAAATATTTAATTATTATTATTTTTTCGCAGGAATTAAGATTTTTAAAAAATTCAAATTTAAACGTTCTTAAAATTTAATATCTTCATGTTTTAAAATAAAATAAATTTTCATAAAATTTTTCAAAAAAAATTAAATTACCAATTTACAAAAATTTTTATAAAATCCTTCGCAAAAATTCAATTATTTTAATAAGTAATACTATTTTTCACATCAATTCAATTATTTAAAAAAGGTAAGGAAATTCATTGTAAGAATTCAAATATTATCATAAATAATAAAATTTCTCCTAGGATTTAAATTATTTTTAATACAATTTTAAATGAATTTCTCGAAAAATGTAATTATTTTCAAACATTTCTTGTAAGATTGCAATTAAAATTCACAAATAATAAAATTTTTTTAAGAAACTCAAATCTTTTAAAACTCTGTACTATTTTAATAAAATTTTTCAAAAGAATAAAATTTATTTTTAAAAAATGTAATGAAATTCGTGTTATGAATTCAATTATTTTCATAAATAATAAAATTCTCCATGGGATTTCAATTTTTAAAGAAAATATAATGAAATTCGTTGCAAGAATTCAAATATTTTTATAAATAATAATATTCTTCACAGGATTTCAATTATCTAAAAAAATGTATTAAACATTCGTTGCATGACTTTAATTATTTCCCTAAATAATAAAATTTCACAGGATTTCAATTATTTTTAATACAACTTTAAGTAATACTTTGAAAATTGTAATTAATTTCAAAAATTTTATTAAAATTCTTCGAAAGAAATAAATGAACAATTATCAATTATTTTTAATATTTTTTACAAAAGTTCCTAAAGAATTTTTAAATCCATTTTGTTTACAATTCAATTTTGCAAAATTTTGATTATTCGGAAATTAATCAGTTAAATATTTAGAAAAAACACTACAAATAATTATTTTTTAAAATTCAATTAAACTTTTTCAAAATGCAATTATATTTCTAAATTCTAATATTAATTTCTTCACAACAATATTAAAATTTTTTTAAATTCTAGTTTAAAACCTTGTTTTGTCAGCAACAAACCTTCTGAAATTCAATTATTTCAGGAATTGCAACAGTTTCAAACTAAATTCTCTTCTAACTTAATTATAATTTATGACATCAAAAAAGTTTCTCTAAAATCGAGTTATTTAAAATAAATTCAATTATTTACAAAAATAAGAAAATCAAGGTATTATTTTTAAATTTATTGGAATCTAAAAGTTTTTAAGGTGGAAAAAAATTCAAAGATAATTCAAGCTAAATATATATTAAAAATGTAACTATAATTGTAAATAAATTTGAATTATTAAAATTTTTTAAAAATTTTTTATTAAATCCATTCAAAATTGAACTTTTATAAAGTTTCAAATTGAAACCTTTTAAAGTTCATGTATTTATGAAAATTGTAAACGCAAATCTTTTAAAATTCAATTAATTTTGAAACATTTAAGTAAAATTATTCATTAAATAATTTCTAAATAAGAATTTTATGATAGTTCGTCAAGAATGAAGTTATTTAAAAAGAAATTATTGTCAGAAATTTCATATTCTATAAAGCAAGCAAAAAAGACACCAAAAATCAGAATTTTCTTATGATTTCTAAAAATTTAATTTTTTAAAATTCTTTTAATGAAAATCCCTGACCCGTGGCAACCCTGATGATGTAATTTTGAATTTAAAGTTGAATTCACATTCCGAAAATTTTAAAAAGAAGAAAATAGAAATAAGAATACGAAATTTAGAGTAATTTAAGATTAAGTGTAATTATTAGGAGTTTATTAAACTTTCGAAAATAACCACTAAAATAAATAATAAAATTATCTAATTAGAAAAGAATAATTTAAAAAATGTGATTTACCATTCAAGTCATGAAGTTGTGGAACGAAAGTTTGGGGATTCAGCATTCTAATTGAACAATCATTTCCAAAAAAATCCCAAACGATACTGGGTAATGCTCGGCCAGGTGGATTGTGAGTTTCTCTTATTCCATTGGTATACGAAGTTACGTCGAGATTTTTTGTAAATAGAACATGTTGTTCTCGTAAAATAGTGTCCAACATAGGAGTCGAAAGTAGAAATTTATAATAATCCGGATCCTTTCTTTTTATATGTACCGGTTGCTGCTCCCAGGATTGCCTGTAATTCAAAATCAATATTTAAGCACTTAAAGCAATTTGAGAAGAAAATTGTATAGAAGTTTAGTTTTAGTTTACATAGAAATATAACTACATATTTTATATAGTTAGCAACTTACTCCAAAAAGTCATCAGCGCTAATCGGCGAAATCAACCATTCAAAACACAATTTACTCTTCTTTAGTGGATTAACACTAAAATCTTCATCATTAGACACTGTTTGTTCTAAAGTACTTTTCTTTTTTTTCAATTTCGTATTCTTCGTTTTGCCCTCATTGGAATTATTTACAGTTTTATGTTGAGCGTTCGAGACATTTTTTGCTTTATTTTGTTTAAGTTGTCTAAGTTTTTCAATTTTTTCCAACTTTTTACTCTTTTCATTTTTTGTCACTTTTTTCAATTTATTTGCATTTTTACTTTTTTTCTCAAAAGTAACAGGTTGTGCTTTTTCCGTTAGTTTATCTACTTTCTTCATTTCTATTGAATCCATGAATTTAAAATCGTTTCCATTATGCTCTATGATAAGTTTTTTCTTTGTAGACGTATCATTGCCATTATTTGTTCTTTTTGTATTATTACAAATACTCGTTACGTTAGTTGGATTCTTCTTTTTATTCTTAACTTTTTTGGCATTCTTTGGCTTTAAAGAATCATCACTCTTCCTCTTCATGGAATAAACCGCAAATGCGGATATTGGCTCTGTGTCGTTAACCATCTATAAGAATATAAATGTTTAATTATTGAAAATATTTAAATTTTTTTATATTCATTATAAAAAAAATTCCACATAATGTTCCTAAAATTTTGAACGTTTAAATGAAAAACGATTTTTTTTCTTCATTTGATTTGCGTTTTTTATTAAAAGAATAAATTAAATGTTTAATTTCAATTATTATTCCTTTTTACATAGTAATTTTTAAAAATAATTAAACAAAAATAATTTACTTTATTCGAACCTTGAAAACAGAAAAAATTTCACACGAGAGGAACCGGTGCAGGATTTACAGTTTTGACTCCCTGCCGAATATATCTTAAATTTACACGAAAAATCGACTGGGAACCAAAACTAATGTAAATGCTGTGGGATCTTTCATATTATTCATGCATTTTAATAAGTTTATATTATTATTAATTGAAACATTGTTTGCAACAACTGAAACAATTGTTTTACGTTTTTTCGTCAATCGACATAACCTTAAAAAAAGTTAACAAAATTCTCACTCACAAAATTGTAAATAATACAAATAATTCATAATACAATCATATCACATATATTATTTAAAGAAATCAATAATTATTCGTTAAATATGTATTAGAATGTTTAAAAGTCTAATTATAATTGTGAAAGTACAAAAACACAAAATGAACGTAACAGAAAATTTAGGCGGCATGATTTGCAACCAGAATATCGCAATGTTTGCAGCATTTGAGAAATTAATATTTATTCACTTAAAAACATAGTAAATTATATTCAGATTTTAGAATTGATCTAAACTTGAAGAAATTGATAAAAGTAATTCTTACCCGGAATGTTTTGATGATTCGTTTATAGTCTCACGCGTCTCACGTGTAGCTCTCGGAAAATTTTTTTCACTGCTCCTTTTTTCCTAACGTGCGCATGCGCATACACTTTTCCTGGAGAGAATTTTTTGAAATTTCAAAATCTGAAAGAAATTTTCCACTTTAACAAAATAAAGATAATAATAATAATAATAATAATAATAATAATAATAATAATAATAATAATAATAATAGTAATAAAAATACTAACAAAAAAAATAATAATAAATAAAATATGTACATCGATTTCGTCAAATTTGATAAAAATTTATTTGACGAGGGATAAGAGAATATTGTTTTCTAATTGTGATAAAAATTACTCAAAACTTAAATTAATTTTAATGAGTAATTATCAATATTACAAATTATTCATTATTATTATTATTAATTCATTATTTAGGATTAGTAAAAATTATTATTATACATAATTAATTATTCAAAATAAAAATTAATTAAAATTAATCAAAATTAATTAAATTATTTTTATACAAATTATTAATTTCTAAAAAAGAATAATGTAATATTGTTGGAATAATTACTAATTCGACAAATATAATTGAAATTATTTCTATAATGTAATTTCTACTAAAAATAAATTTCCCTATACAATAATAATATAAAATTAATTAAAAATAATACAAAATACACAAAATTTTCAAATACAAAAAAATAGAATTTTTTTTCAAAGGATACAATAATTTTAGAGAGGATGGAGAGTATCAATATCGAAACGTGACCAAGAATTTCTGGATTAAGCATTTATTCGAATTCTGGCATTAATTATTATTCTAACACACGATTTTATCGACTATACGTAATAATCTAATCTAAAAATTAATTAAATTATGAAGAGCATTCATTTTTTGTTTTGTTTTGTCAGTTCATAATTATTTTTTCTTCTTTTTTTCCCAAAATCATCTCTCTCTCTCTAAAAAAAAAACGAATACAAATTATAAACAGTAAAAATTGTTTTTTTCAAATATTGTATCATAGAAATACATTTTTTTCCCCAATGAGAGATGATTTTCATTTTTAATAAACTATAAATCCAATATTTTACAGACAACTCAATAATAGAGTTATAATAATTAATTAACAGATGATAATAATTATAACCCGTATTCCGAATTATGAAATGCTATCCATAAGCTCCATTTATTTTTTTTATATACTCCGTGCTGCAACGGCTTATGATTTAATACGAGGCTTACTCCGAGAAATTATTTCATAAAAAGGAAGGTGAACGTCGTTTCATTACAACAAATCGTTCCCAAAAAGAAAAAAAAAATTTGTTCTTTCACATCCCAAAATGATACGACATATATTATTATTATTATATATGTAAATATATCACGTATATACAGCGATGTAAAACAGTAAATGTCTTTACACAATTCTTATCGTTTTTGTTTGTTTTAATATCTACATTGTTTAACACATTATTATTAATAATTAATAATTATTATTAATAATTAAACCACCGTTTTTTCACCTTCAATTTCATTATACGATTATAATGTTTTTTTTTACCTAAATACAGATGGTAATTTCTTAGTGTACTATAAAGAAATTTTTTTAATTTTATCTTTATTATAATTCTGCTTCTTTTTTCTTTCTTATTTATTGTATTTATATAATTATAATGGGCATTAAGATTTCGCTTTTCTTACTTATATCGATTAAAATTACTTTTAAAATTTTTAGGTACATGAATGAGACCATAAAGCGTCAACCATTTTTTTTTTTAAAGCGAATTCAATTTTTATTTATTTTAATTGCTAAAAATTTCCTTTTTTGCACAAGAAAGAGGAGAATGCGCAAAAAAAGAGAAAGAAACTATTTTTTTGGAATGAACTTTCAGAGTTTCTTATTTATATTTTACAAATTATTCTCTCTGATTCTTAAAATTGCATCAACTTTTTTTTAAAAAAAAGTAAATTATAACATTTTTCTAAAATTATAAATTTCGAAATTTCACATTTATTTTAATTTAATAATTTAATTAATTTTATAAATTTTCATAATTTTCATAAATCCACTTTTTTTAGGAAAAATTTCGAAATTCACATATTTATCTTTCTATTTTAGAGAAATTAATTTTTTCTTCGAGAAAAAAAATCTGATCGATGAGAGTCCACGTTAAAAGTTATTATTCTTTTTTTTATTTATTGTCACTCAACTCGAATCCACAAATAATTTTATATCCTTTTTTTAAATACATCATCTATATTATATAATTTATAAATAAAAAATATAGTTTATATACTTTCATTTTTCTTTTATTGCCATTGATATTTTAGTCAGTGGACTCTTATCGACAGAATTTGCTATACATTATTAGCGACTTGATTAATATTTTTATTTATTATAGAAAAAATAGAGTATTTGAAAAATAACACCATATTAAGCGTATGGCTTTTGAATACACAATTCGAAATATTGCAATGACATTGAAAAATCGTAGCGAATACAGAGAGAATTGAAAAAAAATTGCAGATTTTTTATTATCTCATTTTGATGAGAAAGATGAAAAACAATTTTTGCTAGAAATTTTTGCTTCCTGATTAATTGTCTAAAAGAAAAATTATTTTCTAAAAAATAAATCTATAAGCCAAGCAAATTATTATCATTATATATATAATATGTACCTGTAAAGAGACAAAAAAATAATTAAGTTACATTTTACATTCTTTTCTTGCTTTTTTTCTTTCAACTAAAATCGTAATGCGTCGATTGCGGAAAATTTTCTTTCTGCTTATCGAACTTTTGTTACTTTCTTAAAATTTAGATAAATACGATTACGATTTTAGTGAATTACAATAAAATATCTACAAACTCGAGAAATTGAGAGGACTTAACATCGATTTTTTTTTCATTCTGTTTTCTTTATCTAATGTTATCATAAATATATATATAATATACTTTTACAATATTTATAGATGATGCTCATTTAGAATCTAAATTAATTATTATTTTATAATCTATAATAAGGTATGTCATATATTATCTTAAAACTAGTCAATAACATTCTTTACGGATCTCAACAGACATAATTAACTTATACTTTCAGCATGCACATACATGAAATTATCAATTTTTTTTCATTATTACCAATTTGTTTTATTCTCTTGATAAAGAGTACGATGCACGCACCGTTAAATTCACTAAAAATTAATTATTATCATTCATAACCGATTCAAAGGGTCTTGATATTTTTTTTAGAATTTTTGAAAAATTCCCCCTACACGAAGAGCGCCCAGGCACTTAAATGAGAAATTTTCTTTTCAAAATTATAAACAAATATTATTTTGATTTAAAAAATTTCCATCTCCTCAAGACAATAAAGCAGCAAAAAATTATTCCAAGAATGTTATTAAAAAGAATTATAATAGCGAAATACACTTAATATAAATCAGGAAAAAAAATTTTTTTGTTGAGAAAAAAGTGAAAGGAATTGCAAAATGTAAATATTTAAAGAAAAATCTAAACAATATTGAAAATAATTTGAATTTGTTCCTCTAGAAGAGCTTCTTAAATTATTTAATGTATAATTAAGAAAATATAATTATATAATAATTGTATATTTAAATAATTATTTAATTCAATAATGAAAATAAAAGACCTATTAATATCTAACTAGAAATTTTTTTAAATCAAACACTTTTATCCGTGGACGCTGACATTCTTAAAGCTGACAATTATTATTTCTATATTTCATAATATACTTAAAAATAATTATGTGATTCTTAAAATGAATTTGCATTATTATAATAATATTAAAATCGCCCCTTATTTCATTAAACATTCTTCGCATCGTGCAGAACTGTCTAATCCGTAATTATTATTTTTCACCTCTTGCGCAATTTTATACAAGTAAACTCAACTTTCATTGCAATTCAGTGACGTATAACGGTTAAAAACGCAAATTGATTGATTATAATTTCGATTTTCTTGAAATTTTCTCAATTTTTTTTAAAAATAATGACAAAAAATGATTAATAGTGTAATAATTAAAAAGAGAAAAGGACAATGTTTGTCCAGGCAGTATAGAGAGAAGGGTCTAAAAGATGCAAAATATTTTGCATTATTTTCTTAGTTTTTTTTTCATTTTATCACAGATGAGTAGCCATTTGCAAGATTTTTTTTATTATTAATATTCTACTTGCACAAAATGACGGACAGTTTATATTTAAGTCTCGGTGGTTTTTTTTATTTCCTTTTTCTTTATTTTTTATTAAAGCGTATTTCTTACCGATTATTATAAATCTAATTATCATTCTAAATAATCTATTGCATTTTTTGTGATTAGTAAATTCGAGGGAAAAAAACTTTATTTATAAAAATAAAATTCAGAAGGAAATAAAAAAATTTGTGTCTCAAACATAAAATTGTTTCATGAAGATTTGATATTCAAAATCATATTCGAAATATTAAAAAATTCAAAAATGTTAATATTATTCTGAATATTCAAAACATTGGAAAATAGTTCAGAATTTTGAAAATATTCAGAATTTACAAAGAATTAAAAAAAGTCAGAGTATAAAAAAGATATAAAGAATACGACTAAAATATAAATTACGTATTAAAAAAGAAATATACACTATTCAAAAATAAACAAAATTCTTCTAGTATTTTTCAGTTTATGCGACCGTTATTCGTCACTGCTGTCTTATTTTGATATTCTCTTATTTCTATCGAAAAAATACTCGCACAAACGCATCATATCAACTAGCTAATTTTGCTTTTCTATAATATAATCGAGTTTCAATCCGGAAAGTAATTTAAGAGTGATTTGAAAAAATCTACTTTTCAGTTAGCAATTTTGCAAAAAAAAAAAAAAAAAAAAAACAAATGGAATTTTTATAAATTCAAAAATTGCAACTAACAAACTATAAAAATTGTAACAAAATAAATACATAATCAGAATTTAAATAAAAAGTAGAAATAAATTAAAATGTTCATTTTAAAAATCGACCAGATTAAGAAAATTGAAAAGAAATTACAAATTTTTTTGAAAATGAAAAATTCCGAAAAAATATTTTATTTTAGAGAATGGAATAAAAATTGCAGAAAATAATTTTGATTCACAAAATAGATTAAGAATTCAAATGATTTTGATTTAGAAAATGGAATAAAAATTCAGAAAAATGATTCGAAAAAACTTTTTTTTAAATAAAAATATATTTATAAAAAGTCAATTATATCTATTTAATAAGTATATTATGTTTAAAAAAGGGAGCAAATGTTACTTATTCATTCAGCAATACTACTCTTGAAACTCATTAAAAAGCAGAGAGAAAGACAGATAGAAAGAGACAATTACAATATTATGGTTCTAAAATTCGTTACATGGAATTTGTTTTTCTTTTATCAAATTTTAGAACTGTACTTTGAATAACGTGACACATGCATTTGCGTGAGAAGATATGGAGGAAAATTATTCTCTAGAAAATATCTATTATTATGACGTTGAAAGACTACTAGAAAAATATGTACAATTATTGTGTACAAGATGTTGTCCGTCTAACGAAGATATCGTTTAAAATTAATTGTTTTTTCATAAGTGTATCATATGTTAATATATATATTTTTCACATATATATATATATATATAATATAATAATCGGCATCTTCGCGAAGGCAGCATTTCGATCGCGAATACAGCATTATAATGTGTAATCGACAATTATAAGCTAAGTGCGTTATCCATTTATGAATGAAATGGTGTGAAGGTGTATTCTTTTCTTTTTTTTTTGTAAATATATACATACAATATATTTATAATATATATAAATATAAATTATTTTATATCCTTAAATTAATTTAACCGCAGTGCTTGGATCCTTTCTTACACCCGTTTATCAAGTTTTTTTTTTATTTTTCATTTATTTATTACTAATATTTTTTCCCAATAATCGACAATTTTTCTTTCTTTCTTTTTTGTATTATGCTTTCTTGAGAATACTTGCAGTAATTGCCTCTAAATAAAGAACACATTGTGAAAGCAGTCCTACCGAAAAAATTATAATAATTAAAATACTAATAAAAAAAAATATTAAAATATTAAACTTTAATTATTGATTATTAAACTATTATTGATTAATCATAAGATTTCGACTTTGAAAGGAAAGAACTTTGTACTCCGAGAAATTTACTTTAGAAACAAAAATAATGAAACACTAAAAAGAGAAATATTTACAATCCGAGGCTCTCAGAATGCGAGAAATTGTCATTAGGAATATTTTTGTTTTATCAAAGCAAATTATTTGATGTAAAATTATTTTATTCTAATTTGAAACTTACAGCATTGTGTTTGTTTTATTGTTGACAATTTCTCACACTGTAACTTAAAATTACTATATAAATGGTTGAATTTGTGTGAGTAGTTATTGATTTACATGATCTCGTTATGATTGAACACTAACATCTATTAGCACAGCAAATAATCGTCTGTGTTCAATCTTTTTTTTTTCTTTTTTGATACTCATTAACTTCTAAATAACGCAACTATTTTAATAAAACTTTCAATGTTCTAATTATACTCAGCCCATTATCATCTATCTTCTTTTGAGTTATCTTTTGGTATTTAATTCAAATTGCCTTAGCAATTCGATGAATCACACTCGAGTTGCATTTCTATTAATTACCAAAAAGAAAGATACTTTTTTTTTAATAACAAAATTTGCCTAATTTCTTTTCTTTTCTTGTCGAGGCTGATCCTAAGTATTTAAATTTTATACAGGTTTATGTATCTGTCATTGATCATCTTCTACATTATTATATCTAGAATAAATATTACATGAGAGTCGAGGTCCTTTTCATACTTTCGACGATAAATTTTTTTTCTTTCCTTCATTCTCTCTTTTTAATTACTTGTTAATTAATTAATTTTGTCTCAATTAATTATAAATTATATCATGAATCAATCATTCTCAATTCTTATCAAAAGAATTTCAATATGAATTAACAAAAAATAATGAAATGACAAAATGTGCGAATGATAATATAGGTAATAAAATACCTAATTAGATGATTTTTAATCATTTCAAAACATCTTTATGTGAAGTCTGTTAAATTCTTTTTAAATGCATTTAGAGTAAACAAATTCTATTTTTGAGATTTTCGATTTATAATAAAAATATGATGAATCAAAATAGAGTACAGATTCTTCGAGAGATTTTTTTTTTATAATTATTCGTATGTATATTTTTTTCTTCTTATTCTAGTTATCCCGTTTAGTTTGCTCTTTATATTATTATAATATAAGCAACGATTTTATTCATTTCTCGATTGGGATTGGTGTATATTTTATAATGTGAGTTCTATAACTAATTTTTTTTTGTTTTACTGCACGCACTGTTAATTTCACTAGGATATTGTGATTTAGAATAGTTTTTAGTAAAACTGATTGATGAATTATTTTCATTTTAAATATAGATGGGAAATATTAAGTCTCTCCCGAATTGTGATTACACAAAATTTTGGTCATTTTCTTGGCTGACATAAAATTTCGATTGATAAATTTCAATAAGAACACATTGCATCAAGAAAATTCGTAATATATAAGAAAAAAAAATTGTATAGTCGTTAAAAATTAATAATCTTTATCTTTTTTCTAATCGTGACGTAAATATAAATATATATATATAAATATTTGAAAGTAAAGCATAATTCTAACTGCAATAATTAAGAATCTAACATTGAACAGAAAGTTCTTAATTAAAATTTCGCCACAATTCCTAATTTCATTTTAATAAAATTCTAAACTTACTTTGGCCATTCTCTTATATAACTCTTGGCAAATCAGCTCAGTATCTTTGTATGTTATAATCAAGCGTTTTCATTTTATGACAAAAGTCACTCAATTGGTGGCCAATTTTTTTTTCTCTTCTCAAAAATTTTCAGTTCATTATTTAAAGCAATCCTAATTCATAAATATAAAGCTCAAGTATCGTAATTGTATTTTTATTTAAATTAATATTATGATGGCAGTCACGTGATAGCATGAGTTGTGAAATCTGTATTTTTTCGATATGATACAAAATGCCGATTTTCAAAATAGAGATAAGAAAAAATATCTCAAAGCAAGCAAAAAATATAAAAAAAATAAGCGTAATTCCAGCTCGAAAGCTAAATCTTTATAAAAGAGAAAAATTCACTACTTCATATAGTGAAACTGAGAAAATCTTAATCTACAACATGATTGATTAACTTAAAAAAAGCACTTTTTTCGTAAATAAAAAATCAAAATAAAAAATAAAAAATAGATTCAACTTTTTGCACCGAAAAATAAAGTAAATATAAAGAATAAAAGATATGATAAAAAGCCGTCAAATTCCAGATCTTAAGAAGTCCTCTAAATCAAGAGAGGCTCCACTTTCTTCAACAAAGCAATTTTGGGCTTTCGAATCTATTAAATTCATTTCAAGATTTCATTGTCTAGCAGAGATATGACATGATATTTGTAAGCAATCTATATAAATGTACATTAAAAAAAAAATTGGCCGACCACGAGCTCTCAAGCGTCAATTTTTAGTTTTTTTTTAAGTAGCCTACGATCCTTACTCCGTTTACTTTACTTTTTAAAGACACTGGAAGAAATGATTACGGGGATAATATGACAATTTTAATAGTAGCTATCAATTATTAGCTAATTGAGTTTTCTTTTCTTTTCTAATTTGATAAAAAAAATAACCCCCAATCGTTTCTTCCAGTGGATATGGCGATTTCGCAGATGATCAACATGCATAAATTACGCAAAGTACATAACTCTCTTTGTATCCGCGTGAACTGTTATTGCTCGCGCCATCGCACCTGGCGTTCTATCTTCACTGCAGCTTGATTGATGAGATCCTTCTCCACTGTGAATAATACATTTTTAATCAATAAATTTTGAATTTAACAAAAATTTAAACAAGAAATTTTTTAATTCTCAACTAAAAATTAAACCAAGTTCTAAATTAAATCAAATTCAAGTTTAAAAAATATACAATAAGTTAAATGTTATAATGAATAAAACAGATTTGAATTTAATAATTCAGAAAAAGAATGTTGAAGAAAATTTAAGTAAATTGAGGTAAATAAAAACTAGTAATTGCAACACTTACCTGTCGTGTTCCTTTTCAACTAAATGATATCTAGCGCGAAAAGCGACCAGATGAGCATAATAAGCTGGAGCTGGTATGCTAACCGATCTTGTACATCTGACATAAGTGTGACAAAGTTGATAGGTGAGACATTGCAGTTCATCACTCTCAAAGTGATTATCATCCCAAAGCACATGATAATGTGAAGGTCTCGATGTTCCCTACAAATTAATAAAAACAATTAATCATAAAATATCAATTTCTAAATTATCAAATTAAGCAGAAAAATAAACTTTGAAAATCAACTCACTGTATCATTTAAAGGTTCATTCAAAGTTCTTCATTCATAAAAACATACTTCAAACTTATATCAAATAAGTTCATTCTCCACTTTTTCTTCATCCTCTCGACAAAATTCTCAACACTTTTTTTCATATTAAATAAAACTATGAAAGCAAATGTACAAGCACAAAAAAAAGAAGCGTAAAATTTACAGCTTTTGAGGCTGTAAAATAAACAAAAGCACAAAAGAGCGATAGCCAAAAATATCCCATGAATCCAGTAAAATTTCTTTCATGATTTCATGACTACATGATTTTAAAATTTCTTTCCTTAAAATTCATATCCAAGCAAGAGTGAAAAACATTAAATTTCAATGTTTCTTTCTTTAAAAAAGAATCGTGCAAAAATAGTAAAACACGCTCTTTAATTAAAATAAATATGTAATTAAAATAACCGTCGAGTATTTTCCCTTTAAAAAAAGGGGCGAAATTATAGATATTCAATTAAAAATAAACATCCAAGCACATAAAAAAATTCTTCCCTTTAAAAAAGGGGCGAAACATTAACATAGATATTCAATTAAAAATAAATATCCAAGTACATAAAAAAATTTTCTTTTAAAATAAGGGCAAAAAATAAAATAGATAACTATTTAATTAAAATAAATATCAAATAATAAAAATAAATATCAAAATAATTATTAATAAATATCAAATAATTAAAATAAATATCAAATGAGACGAACAAATTACAGGGATCAAACCAGTGAAAGTATTTAAAAATATGAACTTTACGGACCAAAAATGAAAAATTACGGACCATTGGCATTGACGGACCAATTACTGACAAAAATATAACCAGTCCGAGTCAAATAAAAGAACATTTTACTTAAAAGTATAATTTGTAAATTCTTCAATTAAATATAATTATATTAGAAAATAAAAACTTAAAGAAATATAAAAAATTACCTGCAATATTAAACTTTTTCAAAAAAGTAAATTGCAAGATTCAATTATTTCTAAAAACTTACGCCACTATAATGCTTTTAATATTTAATTATTATCTAAAATTTTAACTGAAATTCATTTTAAAATCAATTTTTATTAGAAAATTCTACTAGAATCCAATTATTTAAATACAAAAATAAACAATTTATTGAATAATTGAATTTTTCTTAAAATTCAATTCTCATAAAGAATTTTATCAACAAATTTCTAAATAATTGAATTCTTTTGAATTTTTTTTTTAGTGTTTTTAAATAAAATGCTTCTATAAATCCATTATTTTTAATAATTTTTAAAAAAGTTCTTTGAGAATTTTCAAATTCATTTGTTTACAATTCAATTTTACAAAATTTCAATTATTCGGAAATTCTTCAATTAAATATATAATATTAGAAAATAAAAACTTCAATAAATAATTCCAAGTAAAATTGAAATAAGCTGTTACAAAAAAATTAATTCTTCTGTAGAATATTGTTAGTTAAAAGTATGAAAAAGTAAAATTTTTAAAGATTTTAATATGAAACCTTTTCAAGATTCAATTTTTTCTAAAAATTCAATAATGCTTTTAATATTCAATTATAATCCAAAATTTTAAGTGACATTCATTTTTAAAACAATTTTTATTAGAAAATTCTACTAGAATTTAATTATTTAAATAAAAAAAATAATTTATTGAATAATTAAATTCTTTCGACGAATTTTAATAAAAATTTTAAGAATAATTACATTTCTCAAGGAATTCTATTAAAATTGTATTAAAAATAATTGAAATTCTACGATGAGTTTTATTATTTATGAAAATAATTGAATTCCTAAAAAGAATTTTATTATTTACGAAAATAATTGAATTCATGTAGAAATTTTATTATTTATGAAAACAATTGAATGATTGCGAAGAAATTTATAAAAAATTTGTAAATAATTGAATTCCTGTGAAATTTTCATTATTTTATGAAAATAATTGAAGGTTTGCGTAGAATTTAATTATTAAATTTTTTTTAAATAATTGAATTTTTTGGAAAATTATGTCAAAATAGTAGATATTAAAAATCATTGAATTGAGGAAAATTTTTGAAAATAATTGAAATTTTGACGAGAATTTTTTCAAATTTTTTAACATAATTGAATTTCTGCGAAGAATTTTAATACTTTTGAAAATATTTGAATTTCTGAAATTATTTGTAATTTCTCTAAAATTCTCCAAATTAAATCGTACAATTTACGAATGTTTCGTCATTTTTCTATCAAATTATGATTTTTACGGACTTTTTTTCAAAAAAAACGGACTTTTACGGACTTGAACCAAATTTATGGACTTTTACGGGATTTACGGACCTAATTCGAGCCCTGAAATTATAATAAATACTTTCTCTATAAGGACGCAAAAAAAAAAAAAAAATAAAAAGCAAATTTCTCTTCCCTTTAAGAAAGAAGCGAGAAAGACGGAAAGATAAAAAATAAATTACCCACAATAGCAGGCAGGTAAGGAAAACTTATAAATCAACGACTCACCTGAATTCCTTGATGACTGCAAAGGTAAAAGTCGAATTCAGTAGGATGGGTGATACAAACATCAACAGTCGTTCCAGCTGGAATATTTCCACTTTTTCCACTCTGTTCCCTCTTATCAGCGCAGAACAAACGTGTATGATGCCTCTTTTGAACAGCGATAAAGGTGATACCTGGTCTATATTCAGCTTCTAGTTTAATGCAGGCCTCACGAATGGCAGTCAACTCGTGTTGTAGAACATGCAAGAATTGTCCTTCGGAGATACCGTCACGATACAAGATTATTCGATGCGGCTTATAACCACCTGTGCTCTTGTAGAACATTATCAGCAACTCCCTGTAAAACACAAATTCACAGAAAGAATTAATAACAATTCGAAAAATTGTAAATCAGTTGACATTAATAAAATTCTAATAATAAAATAAAACTAAATAAATTGAAAACAAAATTAAGTTAAACAGAACGACAGTATTTTCATTACTTTCATCAATTTCATTTTTTTTTTTATTTTAAAAATACTTCAACACAAATAAATATTTCGTTCACTTGAGCGTTCGAAACTTTAGAAAACTATTTAATTAACAGAACTGACAATTGTTTATCAATAAAAACTTGCAATAAATAATATTTCGGTTAATTGATATTTTGATTCTTTAAAATACAAAGCAAGTTATGTTTCTAAAGAAATTTATTTCATTTTCAAATTCAAATATTTAATTTTGATTTTGATTTTTAATAAAGTCAATAATTTTCAAAAACATATTAAAAAATTTCGTTCAGAATTTTTGGAACATAGCAAATTTACAAAAATCTGATAAACCTATTTTGTTTTTTCCTGTAAATACAGGGTGGCCGCAAAATTTTATTTTCAAAATTCCCTGACTTTTCCCTGACTAATTTTTGATTTTCCCTGACTAACAAATTTTTTAATTATTTAATATTCTACATTAAAATGTCTGTAAAAAGGTCCAAACTTATAAAAAATGTGACGGCACCATTATAATGAGCTATATTACAAAAACGTCTAAATAAAAAACTGAATTGACATTTAAGTATCAAAGTTTTTTAATTTGTTGTTTTCTTTCGATCAAAATTCCCTGACTTTTAAAGAATTTTTAAAAATTCCCTGACTTTTCCCTGATTTCCAGTTTTTCCCTGACTTGCGGCCACCCTGAAATAAACTTTCTTCTAAATATAATTTTTATGCATAATAGTTACAATAGTTTTGCTAAATTGTTTCTACAATATAAATTTAAAAAACTAAAATTTTTTGACTAGTTAAATTTAGCATTAAGTAAAGATTTTAATCGATGAAACTATTAAGAAATTAAAATCAAGATTTATTAAAATATTAATTATTATTTTCCAAATAAAGAGCTTTTATATTTCCAAATATAAAAATCAATTTTTAAATAATTTCAGATTCAAAATTTTAAAAATTCACTTATTAAGTACATAATATTATCCTTCATTATTTTCAAAAGTTTAAATAAAATTTTTCGCAAGAATTCAATTATTCTCATAAATAATAACATTCTTTGGAAGTATACAATTATTTTTATAAATAACAAAATTATTCGCAGAAATTAAATTATTTTTGAAACAGTTTTAATAAAATTGAAGGAAATGAATTTATCATTCAGTGATTAAATATTAAATTTGAAGAAGTTAACAATTTTCCCGAATCAATCTACACAAATAAATTAAATATCTTAAATAAATCTCGATAAGCTCATGGGCTTTTTAGTTTTAATAAAACTTCAAGAATGAATTCAATTATTCTTAAAAATTTTTCGAAATAATCCTATTATTTCCTAAAATTTTGATAAAATTTTTCAAAAAAAATTCAATTATTTTTATAAATAATAAAATTTCTTAAGAGGATTCAATTATTTTTAAAGATCGTAATAAAATTTTTCTCAAAAATATTAATAAAATTCTTTGTAAATTTCAATTATCTTCAATAAATTAAAAGAAATTGATCAAATAAATGTAATTATTTACGTAAACTAATGAAATAGTTTAAAAAAATTGAATTTTCTAGCTATAATTTTAATAAAATTTAATTATTAAGTTATCAATTACAACTTTTAGTAAACACGATTATTTAAAAAATTTAAAAGAAATTCTTCATAAAATTCATTTTACTTTCAAAAATTTTAATCAAAATTATTTTTAAAAAACTTCATTATTTTCAAAAAATTCAAATAAATTCTTGAAAACAATTTATTTTATAAAATTTCGATAAAATTCTTGCCAAGAATTAAATTATTTTCATAAACAATAAAAAATTCTTTGCAAGAATTATTTATTTTCAAAAATTTTGATAAAATCCTACAAAGGAATTAAATTAAATTCATTTTACTTTCAAAATTTTTACCTAATCAAAATTATTTTTAAAAAACTTCATTATTTTTAAAAAATTCAAATAAACTCTTGAAAACAATTTATTTCATAAAATTTTGATAAAATTCTTGCCAAGAATTAAATTATTTTCATAAACAATAAAAAATTCTTTGCAAGAATGATTTATTTTCAAAAATTTTGATAAAATCCTTCAAAGGAATTAAATTAAATTCACTTTACTTTCAAAATTTTTAATCAAAATTATTTTTAAAAAACTTCATTATTTTAAAAAATTCAAATAAATTCTTGAAAACAATTTATTTTATAAAATTTCGATAAAATTCTTGCCAAGAATTAAATTATTTTCATAAACAATAAAAAATTCTTTGCAAGAATTAATTATTTTCTAAAATTTTGATAAAATCCTTCAAAGGAATTAAACTATTTTCAAATTCTTTTATAAATACTTAGCAAGAATTCAATGATTTTCAATACATTAATTTTAGAATTCAAAACATTTAAAAAGAAAAGTTATTACAAAAAATTAGGAAAAAAAGAAGCAAACAAAAACTAACTGCGAATAGATTACCGAGAAAGAACGATTATTAATATAGAAAAATTAATTAAAAAAATTTTAAAACTTCAGTTTTAGTGTAAGAAGTTTATCCGATTAAAAATATTTAAAAAATAATTGAAAAAAGGTCTGTGATCCATAAAGATCCGTAAAACTTCGAAAAAGAAAATAAAAAAATGGAAATTAAAAAGAAAAATAAGTATGTGGTTTTACATACCTAACCATAGAACTGAGTTCTTGAATAATTTCTTGTCTATGTTGCTGAACTCGTACAGTAGCTGCATATCGAGAGGGATGAGCGTCCATGCTACCAACAACGGCGGCTATACTTGGTTTTTTGTTATCTCCTGCAGGTGGATGTGTCACATCAACTCCAAGGAAAATAACCGGTTCATTAAAGACCTTCGGTCTGATACTTGGTACCAATATACTATTAATACCACCGAGTTTCACATTGATCTTAAGGCAGAGATTTGACAACGTTTGCGGAGATGTTTTATTAACATTCTTTGCCTGAACACATTGTGTTGCCATTCCTAATAGGGTATCGCCTACCCTTTTAACTTCGGCTGAAAAAAGAACATTACAAAATCAAACTACCATTCTTGTCAATAACAAAACATCAAAAAACAAAAAGCTTAGATCTTAACAAAAACAAAACTTTTACTTAGAAAAAATCGTCGAAAAAATATCATAAAAATAAATATCAATCATAAAATAAAAAGTTCCTCTTAAGCACAAAAAAAGCATTTTTAAAACACTTTCGTTTCCAGTGTTGACACGCTTTTGCTTATTTAAAATTCTGTGACTATTCCAAGGTTTTACAGGTTAAAAAACGGAATTTTTCCAGGTTTTTAAAACGAAAATTATTATTCGAGAACATCAATCGAGAACATCACTTCATTTTTAAATAAATATTTAATAATTATTTTTTTTATAGAAATTAAGATATTAAAAAATTTGAAATTCAATAACATATAAGAATATTATTATAAAACATGAAGATATCGATCACTCCGAGTCTTCAATTCGGGGTGATCGCTTTCTTCATGTTTATAATAATTTAAATTTTCAGAAAATTTAAAAAAAGAAATTAAATATTTACAAAAATTTTAATAAAATCCTTCGCAAGAATTCAATTATTTCTACAAGTAATACAATTTTTCACACCAATTCAATTATGTAAAAAAATGTAATAAAATTCGTTGTAAGAATTCAATCATTTTTCATAAATAATAAAATTTTTCAGAGGATTTAAATTATTTTTGATACAATTTTAAATGAATTCCTCGAAAATTGTAATTATATTCAAAAATTTTTTGCAAGAATTTAATTACATTTCATAAAAATAGTGAAATTCTTCACTGTAATTCAAATATTGTAAAAATCTACTATTTTAATAAAATTTCTCAAAAGAATTCAATTATTTAAGAAAATATAATAAATTCGTATGCAAGAATTCAATTATTTTTTTAAATAATAAAATTTTTCACAGGATTTCAATTATTTTTAATACAATTTTAAGTAAATTCTTAGAAAAATGTAATTAATTTCAAAAATTTTATTAAAATTCTTTGAAAGAAATAAATGAACAATTATCAATTACCTATTTTTAATAATTTTTGCAAAAGTTCCTAAAATATTTTCAAATCCATTTGTTTATAACTCAGTTTTACGAAATTTAGCTTATTCGAAAATTATTCAATTAAATATTTGGAAAGTAAACACTTTAAATAATTAAAAAAAAATTCAATTAAATTTTTTCAAAATTCAATTATTATCTGAAATTTTAACTGAAATTAATTTTTAAATAAATTTTTATTAGAAAATTTTATGAGAATTGAATTATTTAAACAGGTTCTTAATTAAAAGTATGAAAAGTTTAAATTTTCAAAGATTTTAAGTGAAATTCATTTTTAAATAAATTTTTATTCGAAAATTCTACGAAAATTCAATTATTTAGATTTAAAAATAAACAATTTATTGAATAATTAAATGTTTCTTAAAATTTAATTTTCGTAAAGAATTTTATCACCAAATTCTTAAATAATTGAATTCTCTTGACAAATTTTTAATAATTGCATTTTTCGAGAAATTTGATGAAAATTGTATTAAAAATAATTGAAATTCTGATATGAATTTTATTAAAAATTTTGAAAATAATTGAATTTCTGAGAAGAATTTTACTACTTTTGAAAATAATTGAATTACTGCAATCATTTGTAATTGCTTCAACATTTAATTTGTTTTAGTGTTTTTAACTAAAATTCTTCTATAAATCCATTATTTTTAACAAAACTAGTTAAATATATATTAAAAAATTTAGCTAACTTCAGAAAAAATTTTAGTTTTTAAAATTTTTTTATATTTTTAATTAAATTCGGTTAAAATTGAAATTTTAAATAAAAATCTTTTTAAGTTCATCTACTCATGAAAATTGTGAACGCAATTCTTTTAAAATTGAATTAATTTTGAAATATTTAAGTGAAATTAGATTTCAAGAATAAACCCAATAACTTTAAAAAACAACAATTTTTCAGGATTTCGATCAAAATTCCCTGACTTTTCCAAGTTTTTTCAAGATTTATAAAGTTCCCTGACCTTTTTAGGTTTTCCAGGTTGCTTAGCAACCCTGGTTTCGAACAATAAAGATAAATTGAGATATAAAATTACCATAAACAGGAGTTTTTCCCGGCAGAACAACGCAGACCAATTGTAAACCTTGGAACGTTGATTTAAGATATCGGAACATTGGTTCAACTTGATCGGGGCCAGTGGCGTATTTGCAGAAACAAGGTTGCCCGATAATTGGCATTCCAGCGTCACTGCTTATCTTTTGAAGTTGTGTTGTGAATGTGCGTAATGCATCTTCTCGTACTGTTCTTTGCGGTGCAAAACATGCAATTGCCCATACTCGAATTTCAACACCAGTGAAAAATTGTTTACCCCTCATATCCCATACACCTTGATTTGGTAATGCTTGTTGTTTCGCCTACAAAAAATGACAAAAAATAATAAATTTAAAACAAATTATACAATTACCAATAAATTCATTTTTCATAAAGGCGCTATCAATTTACCTCTAGAGTGAAATTCTTTACCTGTCCAGTGAGGGAACTAACACGTCCTCCATATTGCAGTTTGGGTGGTGGTAAAACACGGCCTCTAACTTCCATCATATTATTGGAAATTGTTAAACCAAATTCTTGGACGTAAGAATCATTATTAAAATCAGCGCGTCTTACAAGATTGTTGATCTCACGTTCACGATCAGGAGCTGAACGAGCAGTTGCTTTAATCATTGTCGAAGTTTGCATGTCCGTCAATTTTTTAATACATCTTTGTCCTGCTACGATGTTGCAGACCTGAATTAAACAATTATTTTGTTAACAATTACATTTTATTTTATTCAATTTTGTAAATAATTTACTAAATTAATTAATAAATTATTTACTAAACTGTTAAATTAATTAATAAATCATTGACTAAAAACAAAATTTAATATAACTAAAATCAAATGAATTTAAAAAAATGAAACAAACCTCTAGTGGTAAGTACGTGTGTTTGTGCTCCTGACCAACCTGAAGGCACGGAAGATGAGGGTATCGCAGTTTCATTTTATACTTATCTAAGAAGTACTTGGCAACTGTACACTCGACTGTTTGGCCATTTTCTAGTTGTAATGGAAATCTGTAGAAAAAAAATATTACGTTAATAAAGAACAATAAAACCATTACTTATAGGGGTAGAAAATTATTTTTCAAATTTCAAATAACTTACGATTGCATCTGGGCAGGTTTGCGCGTCACATTGCAGACACGATATTTTCGTCTCATGGTCCCACAATGTGTAATTTCAATTTTAAGTCCTTTGATTTCTTTGGTAAACTTTACACGTTGCGAATCTGTCAATGGTTTTCTCTGATCGTTAATATCTCGAATATCCAAAACTTCGCACATAAATTCAATTACAGGTTGAGCTTTATAGAACGCAGTTGCAGAAACTGAAAAGAAAAAAAAGGATCTTAATATACATCTTTTTTTAAATGAACAGGCCTCAATTCGACTTTAAGAAACAAAGAAAGTAGTTTTAAACTAAATTCCCATTTTCTATTATAATTCAGTCCAGTTTAAAAAATAATGTCAAATTAATCTTTTTTAGCTTTAAATAAAAGATTTTCCTCTTTTGACAAAACAAACGATACAGGAAATAACATAACCAAAAAATACTTTCTCATTATGACGAGAAAAAAATTGTTTCCTTATCAAAATGAAAACTATATTTGTTACATAAATAATAATTTAGTTAAAACTTACCATCAATATTTAACATCATTTTCCATTGAGAAGGCCGCACGGACTGATGGAAACCAAACCAAACTTCCCTTCCGCCACCCAAGGGATGATAGTATCCGTCTGGAGTACTAAAGAATGATCTTCCCACCGGAGTGTAGGTCATGGATGGTAAATGCCTCATGACCACGTCCAACGCAAGAATCGCATCAAATGGAATTTGTCTAGTTCGACCTTCTAGTGCCTCTTCTAAAGCGAACAGGGAAACTTGAGCCACCCACTTAATCACAACTCGAAAGACTCTATCCTTTCCTTCTCCAGGCAGTATCACCTTTAATTACACAAAAATATGTTAATTACACGAAAAAGAAATTAATTACTCGAAAAAAATTAATTACAAAACAATTTAATTACACAAAAAAAATTAAGTACAGAAAACAAACAGTTACAGAGAAATTAAAAGTAGAGAAAAATAATCCCTTACCTCTAATTCTATTCTATCTGTACCAATTGGTAATGGGTCCCGGGTATATAAATTGCTTCTACCATCGAAAACAGGCTTGAGAGTTCCAAATATTTTACTATAAGCGTGAACCATAGTCTCGATAATTTCTCGATTGACTTTACGCGGACATTTATCGGGTTGAATATTAATGTCATAATGATGCACATAACCCCGTGGCATTGTAATTTGGAAGTGATTGGCCCTCAGACCGATTACTCGGCCCTCGCGGCCTATGTTTGGCCTCCTTGGACATGAGAAAACTGTAAGGATAGAAAAAAAATTGTTATTAACAAGCAAAACGAATTCATTGTCTATGTTTAAGTTATTTACTGTGTTTATGCAAATTTAGTTTATTTACTACGTTTATGATATTTACTGTGTTTATGTAAATTCAACGTGTTTATCTATTTTAATTAATTGACATTTTTTTTCATCACATACCCGGCAGATCTGGAGGTTGAGGAGGCGTGTGTGTTTGTTGGGCGGGAACCAGGCTCAAGGAACTGGGAGCAGCAACACTACTTCCAGTTGTTCCAGCTGCTCCCACGGCAGTGCTTGTCGACCCCGGCGGGGGAGCTGAAATTAATAATTTAATTAATAATCAGTTTATAATATCATTACATGCGTTAAAAAGATATTGCTACGATTTTAAAGTTACAAGTTTACTCATTTTTTTCCGAGTTGAACGAAACATTTTATTTTCTTACAGAGAATGTATAAGCAAATTCTATAATTAACCTCAAAATTAACATTTCCAAATCAAACTCCTTAAAATTAGTGAAAATTATAGATTCTTGGGATTAAAAAATAAAAAAATGTTACAGCTGCTTCGATTATTAAGATTTTCTTTCATTCAAAAGTGCTTTGTCCTCTAGTAAAAAGATCACCTGCTTACTTTAAACAAGGGGATATATGACACAATTTTTTTTATATTTCAGCAAAGTTATATTTTCTCTTTTTAAATTAGTTTTTTTCTAATTTTTCCAATATTTTCAATTAAAAATTATAATCATTCGAAAACCATTTTATCTCTATTTTTTACATATTTATCATAATGGAAAGATAACAGTAAATAGAAAAGATAAATTCTGTGAAAATAGAAAAAAATATCATTTTCATGAAAAAATTTCATCATGTAAAATTTCGCATTTTCTGTAAATTGTCCCAAAAATATTTTCTAATTTATAATCATCATAGAAAAAAAATAACAAGAAGCAGAATTTTCAGAAAACAAAAACCAGACGAAAAGCAACAGTAGGTTTTCCAAATGTGTATTATTGGGAAAGGAAATCAAACAATCGAGAATAGGTCAAAAATTCAATGCTACGTGGTATTATTTATTGATTTTCTCAGTAACTCATTTCAGGTAAATCGTGCATGAAATAATCAAGCGTGTTCTAAATATAATTTCATTTTCATCAAATTTACATGATTATCAAGCAAAAAATTAAGGATTATTGAAAATTAATAAGTCTTTCTCTAAATAATGTGACGGATCTAGTGAAACAAGCAACGACACATGCGCCTGTTGAGCGGGGGGTTCATTCGGGGTCATTCCTAATGCTTTGCCTGCTATTAAAGAATCTTAAAGATTTCAAGGGACAAATCCTATCAAATGAAAGAATTCATTTTTTTCAATGGCATTTTTTCCAAATAACCCATGAATTGTGAACTGAACAAAGAACCCCCCCTCACAATGTACACAGACGATAAGTTTTTAGAATCAGCCTCTAAACAAGCGAAAGAGGGAACACACTTTTATCATTCTACTTCGCGCCATTTTGCGACAAAAAACAAGAAAATCACTACTCACGCTGTCCCACAGGATACATATTTGCTACTGCCGATGAAAAATTATCAATTATCACTAATAAATAAGTAAAAAATTTAACACAAGACCCGATAACCACCCAACACACTTCTCAACAACACACTGAAGCGAAACCAGTTGTCTGCCTCCCACAATGGCGGATGCTTAGAAGCTTCTCATTGGTTCCTTTATTACCAATCACAGAACGGAATGACCAGCAGAAGATAAAATTTTCGCGGCAAAATTCAAAATAAAAAAAAAAATTATCTCACTTTTTTTGAACATTTTTCATAACTTTTAATTGATTACAACAAATTTACAAAGACAATAAATAAAAAAATGTATAAACAAATTAATACCAACAGAACAAAATATTTTTTCTTGTAAGAATTAAGAAAAAATAAATAAAACAAAATAATAGAGAGAAAATAATATTAACAATAATCAAAAAATGAAGAATTAAAGAAAACAATAAAAACTACTTGAGAGAAAGAAGACAAAAATTCACTACAGAAACTACAATGTTGGCAGCATTATGCCTTCTGATAGCGATTGGCAACACTGCACTTATCATGATGTACAAATGGTTGATCGGTAATCTATAAAAGTGCAGTTAATTTTTTTATGTTTAAAAAATGTCGATTATATTCAGTGGACGAAATTCGCGATCAGCAGGTCTAATAAGTGCAATTGCAAAACAATTAAAAGCTATCAATTTTCAACCAGCAAAAAAAGTTACAGTTCAATTTGATCCATTTCATGAGGGATCCGACTCAGCGAGGTTAGTTTTCAATCATATATAATTTTCTTTCACAAAAGCGCCAAAACAACAAAAACTACAGAACAAATTTATCATATATGCAAAAAATAGAATTTCAATTATCATGCATCTACATATTTCCACAAAATGAGCATTAATAATAAATTTTTCTCCAACAAAGAAACCCTGACAAAAATGCTATAATTACTGTTTGATGAAACGAATGGTATACATTGTTCTGTGTCATTACTTTCAGTCTTTGAATACGATCCATTAATGTGCTCCATAAAACCATAAAAGAAGGAATGAGTTTTTAATTGGAAAAAGCGTAGTGTATAAGGACGACAACTTGATCCCTTAAATAATACGTAACGATTTATGTTGATTCTGTGTGTTTGTACGTTCCTGTGACGTCGATAACTCGCACATGCGTATTTACATTTTGCCAGTAGACTAGCAGACGAGATCAGGAACGACGTCGTTAAATTATTTTTAACAAAAACAAAGTTCTTTTTTTTTACCAAAAAAAGCAAGAAAAAATGTAAAAATTCAAATTATTTACTTTTCGTAACAATTAACATTATCAGGTGTGTTTATTGTGTTTTGATATTGGTGTTTTTATTTTAAATTCTAAATTTAATTTTCGAGAGCAGTTTTCGTTCGATATCCCTATATTGTCAATTTGTACTTATACAGTGACCCCAATTTTTTTCCCTTAAAAATTATTTTTAACGTGCCAGAAACTTTGATTTAAATCCAATTTAATGAATCAAATTAAATTTAATTGTAAAGAATTTAAAAAACTGGAGATATTTGTAAACTATTAAATTTAATTAGTTAAATAAAAACTTTAACGTCCGAGAACTTTTATAAAATAAGGCAAAAAAAACGAAAACATTCGGACAATGAATAAAAATATTAAATATTAAAATATTGTTATTTTACTGTGAATAATTTATGATTAATTTTTCATAAATTTATTATTATTATGCAAATTACCAAATTTTTTATTTTCAAATATAAATTTTTAAAGAATTTCAGATTCAAACTTTAATAAAATTCAATTATTAACTAATTTACTAATTAATCATTCTTGTTTATTGATTTCAAAAATTTTTAATAAAATTCTTCACAAGAATTCAATTATTTTCATAAATAATGAACATTCTTCGTAAGAATTCAATTATTTTTATAAACAGTAAATTTGTTTGCAAAAAATCAATTATTTTTAAACAAAATATTAATAAAATTTAACGAACGAATACAATTATTTTCTAAAATTTTAATAAATCCTTTAAAACAATTCAATTATTTTTTTAAATAGTAAAAACTTTGCAAAAATTCAATTATTTTCAAGAAAATTTCACGAAAGAATTCAATTTTTTTTAATTTGTTATAAAATATTTCAAAAAAATTCAATTATTTTTAAAAATTTTAATAAATTCTTCGAAACAATTCAATTTTATTTATAAATGGTAAAATTCTTTGCAAACATTCAATTATTTTTAATACAATTTCAATAATACATTTCATGAAAGAATTCAATTTTTTTTAAAAATTTTAATAATATTTTTCGGGAAAAAATTCAATTATTTTGTAAAATTTTAATAAATCCTTCGAACAATTCAATTATATTTATAAATAGTAAAATTCTTTGCAAAAATTCAATTACTTTCCAAAATTTTAATAAAATTCAATAAATAAATGTTTAATTTCAATCTTTAACAAACACGATTATTTTAAAAACTTGAAAGAAATTGTTCATAAAATTCAATTATTTTCAACATTTTGAATTAAAATTATTAAAGAAACTCCATTATTTAAAAAAAAAATTCAAAGAAATTCTTCAAAAAGAATTGAATTAAAATTTACAAAAATTTTAACACAATTTTTCGCGAGAATTCAATTATTTTCCTAAATAAGGAAATTCTTCGAAGGAATTCTATTGTCAAATTTTTTGATAATATTTGCCTTATTTTATTAAATTTAAATTATTATTTAACATTTTTTGTGAAATAAAATTGCAAATTGATTGTAAAATTAGTTCTATTAAAGAATAGTGGTGATAAAGATAAAGAATTCTTTTTTTTCTGTCACTTTTGAATGCAAGGGAGAATCATATTTTTTTAAAATAAAAAGTGAATGGAATTTTCACTCACCGGCACACTGTCCACAGCCATAAGCTTTGCCTAGCATAGAAACTGCAGTTGTTATTCGAATTGTGCTCAAATCCGGCACTGGAATAGGAATTTGCTGCTCCATTTGCGCCATTGTTCTAAAAATCAAAACATTAAAATTTATAATCATCTACCTCTCTATAAATGTCTTTATTATTTTTTATATTCTAATCAACGTCTCTCTTGTTTGTTTACAGGAAGTTTTTGAATTACATAAGTGCGCCAAGATATAAGAAAACAAATCCAAAATGTTTGTTTAAAACAACAATAGTCTGCGATCAATCAGAACCGACAATAACAATAGACTTAGGTAAATAAAAAAAAAATTCTTATTTGGTATTTTATTTATAGTTAATTTAAAATTCCCCAAATGATTGTAATAATTTTTTTTTAATGTCAAAAACAAATTTTCTTTTACAGAATCCGGAGAGAAGGTGGTGATGAAAAGCACCAATTTGTCGGAATTAGAATTACTGACATTGTACAATAAGCATGTAACATCCCTTGTGCCACCACCACAAGAAGAGCAGCCAACCACAACAAAAGGCAAGAAACTAAAAAAGAGATAATCAAATTCCATTGCGAGAAAAAAAGACGCAATTGTGCTCTGATCAAATTAGTAAGTTTACTGATTATACGATAAAATTTTTAAAGAAAAAGAAAAGGGATTGCCTTTAAATTTTGACAAAATTTACGAGCATATTTCCTATTTTTTTTGCCAACGCCAATCTGTGCTCTTGAAAATATAAAACAAAAACAAGAAAAAATGCTTTTTTGATTTTTTTTCTTTATTAATCCGCACATATTTAAGGAATATAAACAAAATGTCCTACATTGTCAATTCATGAACGAGAAACTAGAAAGATTAAATCCCAGCAATAAACCAAAAATAAAAACGTATCTAAAATTTTTGGAAACGAATAGCGGGGAAGTAGAGAGAGCTTCTTTTTGATATATAAACAAAACAAAAACTAAATAAAGCGTAGGACCATCTCAGGTTTTCTTCACAAATTCTCGCAAGAATTGTGTCTCTAATTTAGATACACATATATCTATTGCTTAAAAAATAATAAATAATCTCCACCTTTCTCTTCGAATTAAGAAGAAAAAAAACTTTCAAAATGACACAATATACACGTCCCAAAGATTACAATTTAAAATTGATAGACACACTTTATAATCAAGTACCAGCATTTACCGATGTTTTTGACGAGGAAACTTGGTATATTTTCGTTGGTTGCTTTGTGGCAGGCACTATTATGCTCGCCTTTCTTTTATCTCGATTTATAACAATAAAACCTGTCGATTAATTTTCTTTCTCGATTTATAGAGAAAATAATTAAAAAATTTCCTTTCTCTGTCAATATTGAAAAGCCAAATAGACAATTTAAATTTAGAGCAATATTTAAAGAACAATGAAACAAAAATCAATTCATAAGCTTAAAACTTGTACACTGGAGCCTGAATATGTACTTATCATTTGTAGCTATTTATATTTGACAAAACTTTATACTCATCTAAATATAGAACAATATTAAAATTAAATGACAAAAAAATGTACTTCTATTTGAATTAATTTTACGATCTCTTTTTTTCCAAGAGCGTCGCAATAGATTTCTTGACCAATATTTAATAATTCGACTGATGAATAAAAACTTTAATAAATAGAAACAACAACAAGTGATTAGCCAAAAAAAAGAAAGAGAAATATTAGTTGAATATTTTCAATTGCATGGACTTGAAAAGCCTACAATTTTATACTCGTTTAGATAATAAATATTTAAAAATACAATGTTTCGAATTATATATTATATACGTTAAAAAAAACCTTAAAAATATGTATTAAAAATATTACACTTTTTTTTATTAAAAATCTGTGTTAAATAAATATTTAATCATTTAAATTTTCATCTACTTTTTAATGCTCTCGCTTCTTTTTCTCATAGTTCTTAAAATATGATATATTCAAAAGAAAAGGGTATTCATTTCATTGCCTTGTACATGATACAATTCAAGTATTTTATTACCTGGAGGATTTCGTATTTATTTTACTAAACTGCATGTTAACGTTAAAAAATTTATTTTTTTAATTAATTTATTAATTAAAACCACAGTTTATCATTACGAATATAAATTAATATTAAATAGTATTTTTTTTAATATTCTATCCCTTAAGTCCTGAATGTTTAAATAACGAAACTTATTTCTTTATTTCTCTAAAGTTTTAAACGAATTATTTATCCATTTAAATATTAAAAATCTGGAACAAAATATTTCTTATGATCCAATATTTAAAAAAAAAATTACTGGATCGAAATTCGAAATGAAAAATATTGCAAATTAAAATATTGTACAAATTTCATTCAAAATTAATTTTTTTTAAATATAAAAAATACAATGTTTAGTAACAAAAATTTATATTTAAAAAAACGTTTGTGAAGTTTACAAAATTTGTGAATAATGATTGAAAGAAAACTTTAGTGAAGTTTACAAAAATTGTAATCTACAATTGAAAGAAAAAAATATTTTCTACGCCGAAAATAATAAAATTTCTTGTTTACAAATTTTTTATTTCTTAAAGAATTGACTAAAGAAAAATATATAAAACAATTTTTATACAAAAATTTATAAAAATTTAAATAGAAAAATAATGTTTCTTCTAAATTGTTGATTATAAACTTTGTGAACTTCACAAACTTGAAAAAAAATATTTTCCATAGGTACTAAAAAGAATAGAAATATTTTGTTTACAAATTTTCAGTTTTTAAATTATTGATTAAAAAACTACGTAAAACACTTTTTTTACAAAAATCTACTTTAAAAAAATGAACTTCAAAAGGTTTCAATTTCAAATTTTATAAAATTTCAATTCTAAATGAATTTAATTAGAAATTTTAATTAAAATTTTTGAACAATTTTAATAATTTAAGTTCTTCTGAAATTAATTAAATTTGTTAATATAGATTTAATTAATTATTAAAAATAATGTATTTATATAGAAGAATTTTTGTTAAAAACACTAAAAAAATTGAATTTTGAAGCAGTTACAAATATTTGCAGAAATTCAATTATTTTCAAAAGTAATAAAATTCTTCGCAAAAATTCAATTATGTTTAAACATTTTTTCAAATTCTCGTCAAAAATTCAATTATTTAAAAAAATTTCAAAATTCTTCTCTGAAATTGAATTATTTTCAAAAATTTCAATAAAATTCTTGTTAAAATTTTAATTATTTTCAAAAATTTTCCTCAATTCAATGATTTTCAATATCTAAGCTTTTTTAATAGAATTTTCCAAAAGAATTCAATTACTTAAAAAAAGATTTTAATAATATTCTATGCAAATATTTAAATATTTTCAAAAATAATAAAATATCAATTTTTTACAAGGATTCAATTATTTTTAGGAATTCAATTATTTTCATAAATAATAAAACTAATCACAGAATTTCAATTCTTTTTAATACAAATTTAATCGAATTCTTCGAAAAATGTAATTATTCTTAAAAATTTTATGAAAATTCGTCAAAAGAATTCAATTATTTAAAAATTTATTGATAAAATTCTTTATGAGAATTTAATTTTAAGAAACATTCAATTATTCAATGAATTATTTATTTTTGTATTTAATTAATTGAATTTTCATAGAATTTTAGAATAAAAATTTATTTAAAAATTAATTTCAGTTAAAATTTTAGGAAATAATTGAATATTAAATGCATTATAACGTGAATTTTTAGAAATAATTGAATTTTGAAAAGATTTCAAATTTAAATCTTTAAAAATTTGAATTTTTTTTTTAATTAACAATTGTGTAGAATTAATTTTTTAAAAAAAAGTTTAATTGATTTTTTTTTATTATTTGAAGTTTTTATTTTCTAATATATATTTAATTGAAGAATTTCTGAATAATTGAAATTCCATAAAATTAAATTGTAAACAAATGGATTTGAAAATTCTCAAAGAACTTTTTCAAAAATTGAGTAATTGATTTAAAGGAGAATTTAAATCAAAAATTGGAGAAAATAATAATTGAATTGAAATTATGAAAATAATTTTTAAGAATTTATAGTAAGAATATTCTTAGAATGTAAAATAATGTAGGTGAAGTTCACAAAGTTTATAATGAAAGATTCATTAGAAAAAATTCTTTTTCTGTTCAAATTTTTAGCTAAAAAAATTTTTTAACATTATTTCTTCATCTATAATTCAAAAAATAAAAAATAGTCAAGAACAAATATCGTTTTCTGTGTAAAAAAATAATTTTTCTTACAATCGTTGAATCATAAACGTTGTGAACTTCACAGACATAAAATATTTAATGATTTTATCACTCGGTCATCTTTAATTATTATAAAACATAAAAAATAATATTCTTATTATGTTGTTTTTGAATAATTTTACAATTAAAGAAATTCGTAAATTAATTTTAAACAATATTGTTTTTAAGTATCTAATCATTAGAGGGAAGCAGACAATATTTCGTTCATTTGAACGTCCAGAAATTTTTGAATATAAAATTTTGTAAAATTTAAATTCTTTCGAAAATGCTCATTTTTCAATATCAAGTTAAATGTTTAAAAAACGAAAATCATTCTTAAAATAATAAATTATATATGTTATTTTTCAAAAACAAATTGAAACAAGTAAAATTGAAGCTTGTTAATTTAATAGATCCATTAAAACCAAAGCTTGTTGGAGAATAAAATTTTTTTTTATCGAATTCACAAAGTTATGGCAACACTCAACAGGTAGTAGAGGTTGTGTTGATAAAAAAGAAAGCTTGACCTCAAGAGTGTAAAGTGTTGAACTCACCTCTTTATATTCTGGTCTCTTGCTGCACAAAATAATCCTCTAAACCTCTAAGTAATCAGAAATCACATATTTTTTTCTCTTCTTTCAAAGATTATTTCATGTACCAAAAATATCATGAATTACGTCCACATGTAAAAGCTGTGCTGGATATTTTCTTTTCCTTTCTTATCTGATACCACAGATATCACCATTGATTTATAACAAACAATATTGTACTTTGATCTTGAATGCACATTTTTCTTTTCTTTCTTTTTGCCGAAAATTGGTAAATCTGAAATAATTAAAGTTTAAATAAAATATAATTTTATATAATTATTATTAAATAATCCAATCTTTTGAAAGATTGAAACATTTCATTAACAGTGTAAAAAAAAATTTTTAGATGAATGAAAAAATTACTGCATGGACTTCTTTTTATTAAGGACTCTTTTTTTATTCTAAAAAGTTATCTCTTTATTTTTGAAATAGAAAAAAAAAAATATTTGTACATGAATATACTCGAGAGCTCGCAATATGCTTGTCTGGCTTCTTTTGTCGTCCAGAAATCAGAAGGGGAGAGAGAGGAAAAGGACAATTCGTCGCAGCGAAGAATGAACAAAGATCTTGCGCGTTTCATGCTCTCTTATTGGGCTGGTAAGTAACAAAAGATGCCAGAGTTTTAGCAAAAAAAAAAAAACAATACGAAAAAATCTTGAAAATTTCGATTCTTGAAAAAAAATACAATGTTGTAAACTATTGAACAAGAATTGTTTCACAATAAGAGAAAAATCACCAAGAGAGAGAGAGAGAGAGAGAGAGAGAGAGAGAGAGAGAGAGAGAGAAAATGATAAAACTCGATTAATCAATTATTTATGAAAGGAATTCGATTGTTTCCAAATCATCAAACAAGCTCTCTTAAAGCTTTTAAAAGTTTTCGAAACAAACTATTTTTAATCTAGATTATTTTTAAATCCAAATGTGAAATCTTATCTGGTTCGAATAGCGTGTACCATAAATGAGTCAGTGGTAACAACCATTCTGAGTCAGACACGCGCAGTCACGTGATTTTTAGCATTTTATTACATTCCAATAATCAAAAAAAAGAAAGTATAAAAAAATTTTCATAATCAGGACCAAAAGTCAAATTATTTCCCCAAAAAGTCGAAACTTTGCAAAAATTTAATTTCACAAAAAACTCTTCTTTCTTTACCCACTGTTTTAAATTTGACAACTTATCAAAATTTGGCAAAACGAAAAAAAAATATTCTCAACAAACTGGTTTTATAATTTTAAGGTTATTTTTCCAATAACCATTCCAATAATTGACGATAAGGGAAAGAATACAAAAAACAATGAATGAAATTTGAGATACCTGATAACAAATTGTAAAATTTAACAAGACTTGTTCAATAAAAAAAAAAAAAAAAAAAAAAACGGCGAGGAAAAGTTAAGTGACTGATAAAGTATCTATTTTTATCAAGAAAAGGTAATAAAAAACGAAAAAAGTTTAAAAAGCAAATTTAAAAACTGCAATGATCACCTTATGTTTGCAAAATTACTCTAAGACGCAATTGATAGGAAATAAAAGTAACTTTTCTCTCGTGTGTGGCGATTTGTAAATGACGTTCATGAATTGGTTTGAAACGCACCGGTGAACTTAACATGAACAAAGCACAAAATTACATACAAGTGTGTGCACAGCACTATATAGAAAACATCCGTGGATCCGTGTCGATGACACACAAATTCGCAAATCCAATATTGAACTTTTTATTTAAAAAGGATTATATTCGCGAATGTTTAACGCGCGACAGCTTTCACTATAGGATGACGCGAGGATATACATTCTCCAAACGAATTAAACTTTACCCGAACCGCCAAAGACGATCACCAAGTGTCAAGGTTGCCATTTTATACAATTTTATATATGTATGTACATATATGAACCCTCGAGACGCCTTTGACACGTATGCCTCCACCAAACCAACACAAACATATACACGCGCACTCTGGAAACTATAATATTTTGTCCCCCCGCGCTCTCTCTCTCACACGCTGTCACAACAATCAAATATTATCACCAACAATCGCGAATATCATATGTTGTCATGATTTGGAAAAATGCTTTTATTACTTTTCCAAAAAAGAAAAAAAATCTCCGGCTTAAGGGATGTTAATAATACAATGCAAATGTTCCGGCGATTTTTCACAAAATACAAAGGTTTCAGCGGTCAACCCCCCACTACTTGTTCGATTCAATGACCAGCGCGCATGCGTCACGACTTCAGGGCCGTAATTAGAAAAAAGGCCCCGTCCTTTCGCTACCGTTATTCTGCCGCCCACGATACATTTCTTTTTTTCTCTTTTTCTTTGTTATCTTTATTCTTTAATTTCTTCACGCCAATTTTGATAATAATTTGCCTACAATTTATATTACTTATTTTCCGTATTTTTATTTATTTATTTTACTCTATTTCCGAATTATTTATTTATGAATATTAGGTATATTTTTTATTTAATATTAAATATTATTTTGTTGAATTTATTTAATTAAATGTTTTAATTCTATTTATTTCTCTTATCTATTTTAACTACTTTATTGAACACTAATAAAGTATTTTTTATTTAAATCTTATTTAATTTTTCTTAATTTTTTTAATTTTAATAATTAATATTAATAAGATAAAAATGATTTGTTAAGATAAATTAAACAATAATTAGTTAATTAATTGTATCAAATAATTCATTTAATCAAATTAAACTAAATTTTATTGCAGATTTATTAAAAAAAAATTTCACTTTGCACACTTTTACCGGTAATTTGTTGATTTTAGATAAGTGATAAATGATTTTTAAAAATATAATACGTAATAAAGATAAAAACTTCGATAAGAGATTAAAATTTTAAAAATACATTACATACAATAAATCGATTATGTATTTATAAAACTTTATAAAAAAAATTATTTACTGAATAAAACTATAAATTTTAGATATTTATAAATTATTTATAATTAATAGACGTTAAATAATAAGAAACATGTTTAATAAAAAAATTATTAGCTTATAATTATTTATTAGTTTAATTACTAGTTTGTTATTGAATTATTAATTTCTATTTATTTAATTAGAAAATGAAATTTATTTATTTTGTTATTTTAAATGTAGTGTTTAATAAAAAAAACTTTAATTAGTAAAATATAAATTAATTATTAATTTTAATCAAATTCAGTAATTTAATAAAAATAGTAAAAATTAAATAATAATAGAATAATTTTAATAATATTTAATTAAAAAAGTTTTAATTAAAAAGCTAAAAAAATTAAGACTGAATTAATTAAAAAAAAAATTTTTAGTAATTAATTTAATTTAATGAAATTTGTTACTTACAAGTTTTATAAAATTTTTTGCTGCTTCGAGCAGCAGTGAAGTAGAATTCTGCGAAAGTAATTGGAAGTTTATACTTGAAATGGTGAAAAAAAAATTTAGGGGTTGCAAATCCCTGAGGGGTTTCACCCCTGATGAAAAGCGGTGAACAACACGTGCTAGGATCCTTTGTTATGAAAACGTCGGATACAGCGGTAAACACGAGCACATGCTCTAAGATATCGATTATTCTAGCTAGACCAATGAAAATCTTGTGCGTCGTAAACAAAACAAGTTGATTCGAAGAGAATTTCCCGCTAACCGGCACCTCAAATTCAAAACTTCTGAGTTTGCGTAAAAGGGTTGTTTACAGTCAAATGACATTTAATTTTTACTCTTTTCAGAGAAAATTTCACCTCCTAATATAATCGCAACTTCATGGAATTCAAATTTTACAGTTTCTTTAAAATCGAGATTTATTATTTCGTCACTTCTATTGGTTTTCATTTTTTTCTGAACTATATTTTGAAAATTTTTACCTTTTGCAAAAGTTAAGTTAATGAAATATTAATTTAAAAAAATCTTTATCAATTGATAGAAAATTATTTCATAGATAAGCCTCAAAAGGAATTTATCATCTATATATATATTTTTTTTACTGATAATTTTGATATATTTTGTAATTCAAAGGTATTTTGGATTTTTTGTTTTATCTTCTCTGAAACTTTATCAATTTTTATACTAAAAATAGTAGTAATAATAATAATTAAAAATAAAAATAATGTTACAAATAATAATAATAATAAAACTTTTTGCAAAAATGCCTTGTTAAATTTATTGCTCCCTCCTTTTTTTTACTGGTTGATAAGTTTTTTCAAAGAAAGCGATATACCATTTCCTGTGGAAATCTTATCACATTTTTCTACTCTTTTATTGTCGAGATTTAAAAAAAAGACAGTCGCTAATTCTAAAACAGTTGAATAAAAAACGTGCTATCGTGAACAATCCAAAAGGTCCAAAAGGCAAGAATTTTGAGTTACAATTAAAAATTAAAATAATAAATCTCAGAAAATTTTATTATTGAACTAAGCATTTGATTCAAAAATTTTCATTTCTATCTCAATGTGCATTTAATTTCGAATTGATTTGTTCAAAAATTACATTCCAATTCTATTGAATCAGTTTTTAATACCAGAAAGCGGATTAAAAAATAAAAATTTACAAAGATTGGAAAAATTACTATCTTTCAAATATTATTATTAATTTGAAATCGAATTCGAAATAAAAATATGCAAATAAATAAAAAACTTGTAAATCAATAAAATAAAAATGCTTAATTAAATAAATAAAAAACTATTTCCCGTTTCTCAGAAATGAAATCGCTTGTCAAACCGAGTGCACAACAATCAAATGTTAGAAAAAAAATTATAAATCCCGACAAATTATTGATTACAAATTGGATAAAAGTCGAAACAACATTTGTTTGGGTAATAAAAGATTTTACGGACCTGAAAAACTTTCTTGAACAGACTCCAATTGTCATGGAATTTGGACATCTTAAGGAACGTGAGAATTCAAATCTAATGTGCACATTGGAATATTCAAAAAACGAATCCAAATATTACTATGGGAATATCGAGGAACATCGTTTAATCGCATCCTTGAATATTTTATCCTCCGATAATATTGTCAAATTAATCATTTGTTGCTATATTGTTGGACGAGACGACGAGAAACATTTGAACACTGTACACGAATCTAGAATTTCTGCAAAAACCAAAAAAACTATAACTCTCTTCGATATTAATGACAATAATTTAGAAGGTCAACGTTACCTGCAAAATGGCACTTTAAAATTGGCATTTCTTATCACTGAATTAAAATTTCCCACTTAATTGAAAAAGTACTGAAAAAATTCGAATTTTGAAAATGTAAATGTAAATAATGAAAATAAATGTTGAGAATAAATGTAAATAGTAAAAATATACATTAAGATTAAATGTAAAAATTTTTTATTTTCAAATATGAATTTTTGAATAATTTCGGACTGAACTTTAAAGAAAAATTCAATTATTAACTAATTTATTAATTAATTATTCTTGTTTAATATTTTCAAAAATTTTAATAAATTCTTCGAAACAATTCAATTACTTTTTTAAATAGTAAAATCTTTGCAAAAATTCAATTTTTTCTTTATTCGATATCAAATATTTCGAAAAAAATCAATTTTTTTATAAAATTTTTATAAACCTTTCAAAACAATTTAATTATATTTATAAATAGCAAAATTCTTGGTAAAAATTCAATTATATTCAAAACAATTTCACGAAATAATTCAATTTATTTCTTAGTTCGTTATAAAAAATTTCAAAAGAATTTAATTATTTTCTAAAATTTTAATAAATTCTTTGAAAAAATTCAATTATATTTGTAAATAGTCGAAAATTCTTTGTAAAAATTCAATTATTTTTAATACGATTTTAATAACATTTCATGAAAGAATTCTATTTTTTTAAATTTTTAATAATATTTTTTGAAAAAAATCAATTTTTTTCTAAAATTTTAGAAATCTTTGGATACAATTCAATTATATTCATAAATAGTAAAATTCTTTTCAAAAATTCAATTATATTCAAAACAATTTCACGAAAGAATTCAATTTTTTTTCTTAATTTGTTGTAAAAAAATTCAAAGAATTCAATTATTTTCTAAAATTTTAATAAATTCTTGGAAAAAATTCAATTATATGTATTTGTAAATAGTAAAATATTTGCAAAAATTCAATTATTTTCCAAAAAATGTTACTAAAGAATTCAATTTTTTTATTCGATATAAAATCTTTGCAAAAATTCAATTATTTTTAAAAAGATTTCACGAAAGAATTCTTTTTTTTTCTTTATTCGATATCAAATATTTCGAAAAAATTCAATTATTTTTAAAAATTTTAATAAATTCTTCGAAAAAATTCAATTATATTTGTAAATAGTAAAATCTTTGCAAAAATTTAATTATTTTCAAAAAAATTTCACGAAAGAATTCAATTTTTTTCTTTATTCGATATCAAATATTTCGAAAAAAATCAATTATTATTTTCTAAAATTTTAATAAATTCTTCGAAAAAATTCAATTATATTTGTAAATAGTAAAATTCTTTGCAAAAATCCAATTATGTTTTAAACTTTCAATAAATCCTTCGAAACAATTCAATTATATTTATAAATAATAAAATTCTTTGCAAAAATTCAATTATTTAAAAAAAAAAATTTCACGATAGAATTCAATTTTTTTCTTAATTCGTTATAAAATTTTTCAAAAGAAATTTCAATAATTTTAATAAAGTATAATAATTAAATGTTTAATTTCAATTATTAATAAACACGATTATTTTTAAACTGAAATGAAATTGTTCATAAAATTCAATTATTTTTCAGATTTTTAATTAAAATTTTTAAACAAACTATTATTTAAAAAAAAATTCAAATAAATTCTTCAAAAAAAGTTTAATTAGAATTATTAAAAATTTTAACATAAATCTTCTCGAGAATTCAATTATTTTCCTAAATAATACAATTTTTCGAAGGAATTATATTATTATCAAATTTTTTGCAACAATTCGATGATTTTCAATAAATTAATTTTAAAAATGGAAATTATTTAAAACTATTATTAATAATATAGATAATTGTAAATAAAATATATGAATTTATATTAATAATTATAATAAATATAATAGTTTTTAAAATATAATATTAAATATTATCAGTAAAAGAAAATTGAACGAAAAAAATTAAAAGAAACGAACTTTTTCTAAAAATTGAACAGCGATGTGAATTGTTTGTGTGAAAAGAAAAATGACAAGAACACCTTTTCATCATCTTTCAACAAAACAATTTTCTTTTTATTATATAATGTGAAACTTACACTCTACTATTTTCTTTTAACCGATATTGCAAAGAGATACACAAGTCGTAGTGAAGCATTAGTAAGAATAATTCAAGTTACCAGTATATCCAGAGCAAAAATTATTTCGCACGACACACAGAGAGACATTACAAAAGAGAGAGAGAGAGAGAGAGAGAGAGAGAGAGAAAAAAAAGGAAAAAAAACAGAAAGAAAAAAGTGTCGAATTCAAATCCAGTCTTTTTTTTTAATCGAAACACATTCCCTCGTCATCCTCATCTTTCTTATCAGTTGATCCAGCTCCAGATGGAGGTTGCTTCTTGCTTTTGTCATCCTTACCCTGCTCACTGCGTTGCTCCTGCTCCTGGTCGTCCTTCATCACGAACTCAAGTGCGCTCACAAATTGCTCGAGATTTCCATTGGTTGCTGCATTGACCGCCTGCGTTCCAAGACCAAATTGACGAATGACTGGGCCAGCCTGACCGGACTGCAAAGCAGACCAGAACATTGATAGCGCCTGGGAGAACTGAGGAGACGATAGCGTGGTATTGAGGTTGTCCCCGGGTGGCAAGTGCTCTTTCATTTCTAATTCAAGGTTCTCGGTCGACGAAATCGCCCCTGGGATGGAACTGCTCAACTCGCTTGCTACGCCCCTCTGCCGGACAATAAGCTGTGCTGTAGCCGATCGAGAACAACAAAGTAACCTGGAGGAGTTACTTCTCCAACTGCTCAGCAAAGTCAATGCCTCCGAGAGCCAGGAGAAGTTCACACGAAGAACAGTACTGAGCAGTGTCAAATACATGCCACTTCGCTATACCAACGCTAATGTCTTTTTTTTTATATTATTATTATTATTTCTTTTTCACCTTAACACTCACCGTTTCCAAGTGACAATAACTATAAATGGAAGAGGGTAACTTTAACTTGCCCCCCCTCTGGTTACTTTTCCATCTCTTCATTGAAAGAATACCAAATGTACGAATACATCAATAAAACAATATATTCAAAATATAATAATGACCAAGACAAATTCCCCTTTCAATTTCTATAATTATTGATTTCTAGTATTTCTACACTTGGTATACTTCCCAAAGTTCCACTCAAACAAAGCGCAATCATCGTATTCTCATTTCAAAAAATCTAGAAAGATAGAGAAAAATTTTAGAAATCAGCAAATCAGAAATTTGTCAGTCAATTAGTAATAAAGACAATACGTACCCTTTTCGTTATTGAAAGAAAAAAAGAGTACAACCAGTAAATAGTAAAAAAAACTATGAAAGAAAAACAAGACTATTCTCGCAATGCTAGTAAAATACTGTCAAAGTTAACAAACAGAAATGATAACTTTGCTAAGGAGTGATAAACCAATTATACTTCTGGATAAGAGACAAGATTATTATTGCGAGTAATGTAATACGAAATTACCGTATCATATAAAATTTTTATCTATAAAATACAACTTGTGAATAACGTAATTTAAACAAAAAGGAAAAATTAATCTTTGATTATTCCCGTTCTGATTTGCCGATAAAGTATGTGACGTGAATTTATTTCTATTATTGAAAAATTATTACTTTGGTTTCTTTTATCAATTTGACAATTCTAAAAACTCTCTTTAAAAGAAAAAAAAATAGTCTTTATTTAGAACAAAATTAAATATTGATTTGATAAAAATTTGTACCTAACGAATTTTATGAAAATGATGCATGTGATTGCGCTTCACTGAAGTGGTTTCAACGTCAAGTTTCTGACATTTTGCATACAAAAAAACTGAATAATCTTATCAAAGTAAACTTCTTGGATAAGAATCTCAGAATTTTAAACTGCAAATTAATATTTAAGCAATTAACTACGAAGTATGAAATTAATATCTGCAAATAACGAACAATGCCAAGAGAAAATTTTTTAATCTCTTTCGAATGCAATATTTTCAAAATTCTAAGTATAATTTATAATTTAGTTCTACATTGTACTCGAAAATATTAAAGAGTACTAACTTTAAGAACAGACATAGAGTTTCATTTTGACAAGAAAATTTTTCGTTCATTAGAAAATAAGACATTTAATTATATGAAAAATATTTTTATATTCTTCAGAACGTTCAAATGAAGGAAATTTTTTTATCAATTTAATATTTTCTCAAAATTACTGTTATAAAATGAACAAGGTTGACATTGGTCAGGGAAAAGTCAGAGAATTTTATCAAAAATAATGGAAAAATATTAAACTATTAGAATTAATAAAAAAACGAGTTTTTTTGGTCAGCAGTTTTTGCAAAAATTAACAAGATTTAATACTTAAATAATAAATAATAATAAAATAAAAATAATAATCGGTAGCTAATAATAATACATATTAAATAAATAATAAGAATAAAAAAATTATAAGAAAATTATTTTTTATATACTATTTAAAGAAGAATTTAATTTAAAAATTTCAGAAATAATTGATTTTTTTTAATGTTCCGTTTATTTTTATAAATTAAATTAAAAATGAATTTCAGATAAAATTTTAGACATAATAATTGAATATTTCTTAAAATTTAATTCTTATAGAGAACTTTATCAAAAATTTTGAAAATAATTGAATTGTTGCGAAGAGTTTCATTAAAATTGTTGAAAACAATTAAATTCTTTCAATTTAATTAAAAATATATTAAAAATAATTATTAAATTTTAATAAATTGTAAACAAATGGATTTTAGACTTATTTTAGATGGACTTTCTTCTTATTATTTGAATAATTAAACTCTCAAAGAACTTTTTCAAAAATTATTAAAATTAATTGATTCAAAAAAGAATTTTTTTTTAAATTCCAGAAATAATTGAATTTTAAAAGATTTCAATTTGTAATTTTAGAAAATTTGAATTTCAAGTAATTTTAATTAAAAATTCTGAAAAAGTTAATTTTTTGAAAAAAAAATTTACACAAAATTTTTTTTTAAATCAGGTAAATTTATAAATATAATTGAAAAATTTTCCAAAATTATTAAAATTTCGTAAAATTAAATTGTAAACAAATGAGTTTTCAACATTTTTTTAGGTGTATTTTCTTCTTATTTGTTTTAGTAATTGAACTATCAAAGAACTTTTTCAAAAATCATTAAAAATAATTGATTCGGAAAAGAATTTTAGTTAAAAATCCCAGAAGAAAATTAAATTTAAATGTTGGAAATTATTTTAGAGGAGTTGCAGCAATATAAACAGAAATAAACCTTTTGAGTCAAAGAAAAATCAAAATTCTGTCTGAAAATCAGGGAAAAATAAAATCAAATCTTTGTAGCAGCCCTGATGATGAAACATTACAGAAAAATTATTTTCCAATGAAATTTCAATTTGAATGAAATATCAACAAAATTCTCGAATTATCAAACCTAAAGTTTGATAATTCTCTTATTATCAAACCTTAAGGGAATAATATGAAAATTATTTTTCCAATTGATCAAATTATTTTCTCAATTTTGAAAAATAGAAACGATTATTTATTAATCGAATAATTGACGAGTTGAAATTGAATTTCATGGAAACTTTGATAATCGAATTAAAACTAAAATTGTATAAAAATTTTCCTTCATTAAATTCGTTTAGAACTGTAGAAATGTTTGTTATTTCCAGTAATTTTTTTTCAAAAAAAAAAGATTAAAAGTTTAATATTCCGAGAATATTAAATTACCTGATCAGTCCGACCTTCGGATGGTGTTGGTATTTCAGAAAGATATTGTACTAAATCACTGACTCTTATTGGAGTTCTTGATTCATCTTCTGTTCCAGATGCTGGTGCTGCTGTTCTACTTGAAGTTTTAGAACCTCCTACAAAAGAATCAATGATTTAAGAATAAAAATAAATAAATTGAATTAATTAAAAAAAATACAAATGTTCCTAAAGTTTTGAACGTTCAAAAGAATATTTCCGTTTGCTTCTTTTAATTTGTATTTTCTTATAAAAAACAAGACCCTTTTTTATGAGAAAAAGCAAAACAAAAGAAGAAAATAAAAAAAGAAAATGCAAGGAAAAAAAATAAAACAAAAAGATAAAATAAGAGGTAAAATTGATAAACTAGTTATTCTATAAAAAGAAAAAAGTTTCAGTAGATTACCAGTAGATCTGGATGTTTCGGTGGTGGCAGCTCCAGCAGATGCTGTGGCAGTAGGCGCTGGGGTTTGAGCAGCAGGTGGCCTGGTGACGATAGTTGTTGCAACTGGCGTCGAGGAAGTCGTGGTAGTTGTTCTAGCAGTTCCATGTGGTCGATTCATTGTTCCCAATAAATTTCCTAATCCTCCAATTTGTCCCACGCCACCGAATAATTGAATCAATTGCTGTTGCGACATATTATTCAAGAGATTTTGTAAATCCCCCTCTGGATTTGCACCACCACTTCTTTGAGAACCTGGTGTTGGTGGATTATTGAGAACTTCGTTGATCTTTCTGCAGTGCTCATCATCCTTATCGGTTTTTAGATCCTTGAATAAATTCGTCGAAATTAATTAATTAACTATAATAATTTTTTTTAACAAAATTATTATTTTGTTTTAGAAAAAGAAGAAACATATTTGCATAATTTCTATTTTTAAATTTATTTTTGAAACAGGATTTTCCACAGGAATTAAGACATTCAAAAATTTCAATTTCAAATTTTTTTTAAATTAAACAACTTATAAAATTATTTTTATAAAATATGAATATATCGATTGCTCCGAGTCGAAGACTCGGAGTGATCGATTTCTTGAATTAATTAATTAATTAATTAATTGAATTCGTTTTGGGGAATTTTATTAAAATCTTAGATATTGAAAATCATTGAAATTAGAAAATTTTTTGAAAATTGAAATTAGGACAAGAATTTTTTTTGACATTTATAAAAATAATTGAACTTTAGAGAAGAATTTTGTTATTTATAAAGATAATTGGGATTTTTTTCCAATTTTGAACATAGTTAAATTTTATTTCTTTTGAAAATTATTGAATTTCTGCAATTAATTCTAATTTCTCCAAAAATGATTTTTTTGTAGCTTTCAACAAAAATTTAAATTAGAAAATTTTTAAATTCTATTACTTTTAAAATTGCTAATTTAATTTAAAAAAGTCAGTAAGAATTTAGCCTAGTTGCTAGTTATTTTAATAATTGCAGAAAAAAATCATTTCATCATAAAATTAAATTATTAAGCACTGAATTTCGTTTTAACTATTAAAAAAAATCTGCTTCAATTATTAAACAGTATTTTGTATTTTTAACATTTTTAACAATAAAACTATTTACCTGGAGCCAAAAGAAGAATCTTCTACTGGACGATTTAAATTTTAAAAGATACACTCTGCCAGTAGTGCATTGAGGAACATGTTTAAATTCACAGTCATCGGGAAATATGATCAAATCCTAGAAAAGAAAAAAATTATTATCATCCCATTATAATGAATAAAAATTACAAATTTGCGCTTACTCATGCAACATAACCTAAATGTCTAAAAAACCTAAAGAACAATAAAACTAACTTTAAACAAATTATCCAACAACGTTCAACTATCCACACGCATCATAAATTTAACTATTATTTTTAAAAACAAAAATTGATTACAAAAGACATAAATTATTCCATTAAATTCGTAATAACTGATTCCTGTTTTTTTCTAGGTTAGAAAATATAATTCAATACAAAAAAAACATATTCGTGAATTTATTGATTTCAAAGACAAGTGAAAAATTAAATAAAAATTCTCTTACGTCTTCAACAACTCCAGAAGTTCTGTCTTTCCAACAAAAATGCATTAAACAATCGTCCGACTGATATACATAAAGTTGTCCTTTCCTATTGTCTGGATAAACCTTGCTTCCCTTCATTGTCATTTTTCCGGCTTTAAATTCAACAAGATTTTTACTTGCGCCTCGATTAACATTATTACCAAAAAGTGCTCCACTCGACATTTTGTATACACGTTTAAAAAACGAAAAATAATCACTTATAAATGTTTTACAAACAGCTTCCAAAGATGACAAAGCTGAATGTAGTTGAAATTAAAAGATGGCGACAAGCCCTTTTTCATTTAATTTTCTCAGCCGTAAAGTGCTGTGCTCTATCAAGAAACTAAGAAACTACTTTAAATTTTGTCGATTAAATAGAAATCTCTTTGAAAATTATTTAAATTCAAATATTTATTTAAGTTCAAACTTTTTTTTATGTGAAATAAATTTTTAATTAAATAAATTATTTAAATTTCCCTCCAAAAGTTTAGAAAAAATTTGCTTTTTTAATTAAATGTTTTATTTATTCAAAAACTAAATATTAATTAAAGTTAATTAACTTGTAATTCTAACATTTCTTTCCTATTTTAGTTTATTTATTAGTTTTTCGTTTACAATTACCTTTTTAAATTCCAATTCAAAAAGTAATCACTCCACTTCCGTTTCTATTTTTGCAATCTAGATGAAGTTCCGGTTCCGTTTCAGTATCAGTACAGCCAACGGCTGTTGTTAATTATAGTTGTTTGTTGTTTAATAATTAATAAATTGAAATTTCGGTTGTAAAATAAGTAAAATTTGCTATTAAGATTAATTACGAATAATAGTTGATAAAATCTTCTGTAATTCATTGAATAGTATTTACAAATTGATCAAAATCCACGTTTTTCGGGAGTAATTTCAGTTTTTTGCGATTTCGGAATCCCGCGTTTTCTTTGTTCTAATAAACGTATTTTTTAATTACTACACAGTCGTTATTACCAGAGTATCGTTTTTTAAAATTTGTTTCATTAATCTTTAAAGAAATCTATAACAAATTTGATAAACATTCGGTAAATTTGTGTTAAATAAAAAAAAGAGATTTGATGGGTGAAAAGGGGGTGGGAGGGGGAAGGAAACAGAAGGTTAGGGTCAAAGTGCTTAACATTTCCGCCATTTTCCGGAAAATTGTCGGATTGTTTTGATTGTGGGGATTGTTGGATATTATACGAATTAGTTGAAAGTTAAAAGATAATCAGATACAATAATGGAGATTTTAATAAAAGTGACACGTGAATATTAAAAATGGAGTGAATAATTACAAATTACATGCAAACTGGATAAACAACGAAAGGTATGTTTGAGGTTATGTCGGCATTGATTGTGGATCCTTCTGGTTTATAATTAAATTATAAAGGTATGTTTGTTACGTTAATTGTTAAATATAATGATTTATGTGAATTTCATGACAAAATTTATGTTTCTCTTATGACAACGATTGATAATTGTGACAATACTGTTTTAATGTACAATGTTATCAAAATTCACCAAGTTCTCGAACAAAAGTCGTTGCATGGACTTTTGATATCGGAAATAATTATATTGACTCGTCTATTCATATCTTAATTTTATACAATTTTTACATAATGCATAAAAAATAGAAGTCCATTTATTAATATTTATATGGCGCGATATAAAAATTACGGAAATAAAATATTGCTTTGCATATAAAAATAGCAAAAATATTTTAATTATATGTCATCTTCTAGAAATTCGCAATGCTTATTTTTAAGAATGAATGCATTTTAGAAATATGACAGATATTTGAATTTATCTTGGTATACATTTATTCTTGTTTATAAAATTTCTTCTAATATCCATTCTATTTGAATTATTTGATTCTATAATAGAGTATTTTATTTTTTCCGACAGTAAATAAATTTAATGATTCAAATTCTTCTGACTGAAAATATTTCAATTTCTTAATATATATTTAATTAATTAATGAAAATAATGGATTTATATAAAAATTTTAGTTAAAAAACTAAGAAAAAATTTAATTTTGGAAAATTTGCGAATGATTGTAGAAATTCAATTATTTTCAAAAAGAATAAAATTCTTTGCAGAAATTTAATTATGTTGAAACAATTAAATGAAATTCTTGGCCTAATTTCAATTATTTTCATAAATAATCAAAATTTCACAGGAATACAATATTATTTACAAATTTTTTATTAATTCCTTTGCAATAACTATTTTTAATACAGTTTTAATCGAATTCCTCGAAAAATATAATATTATTCTTAAAAATTTTATTAAAATTAGTCAAAAGAATTTCATTATTTAAAGATTTATTGATAAAATTCTTTATAAAAATTATATTTTAAGAAACATTCAATTATTCAAAAAATTACTTATTTTTGAATTTAAGTAATTGAATTCTCGTAGAATTTTCTGATAAAAATTTATTTAAAAATGAATTTCAAGTAAAATTTCCGATTCAATAATTAAATATTTCTTAAAATTGAATTCTTTTAAAAAATTTTATCAAAATTTTTGGAAATAATTGAATTATTACGAAGAATTTCTCTATAATTTTCGAAATTAAATTCTATCAAGGAATTTAGTTAAAATTGTATCAAAAATAATTACTAAATTCTAATATCTTCTAAACAAATGGTTTTTAGAATAATTTTAGATGAACTTTCTTCTTATTGTTTGAATAATAATTGAACTCTCAAAGAACTTTTTCAAAAATTATTAAAAATAATTAATTCAGAGAAGAATTTTATTCACAAATTCCATAAATAATTGAATTTTATCAATGTTGCGTTTACAATATTTATAAATAATTGAATTTCTAAATTTAAATTTTTTAGAATTATTTTTAACATTTTGGAGAAAATAATCATAATTATTAAAAATTTTTAATTACAATTCTTTAAAAAATTAGTTATTTTTAAATTATACAAAAAGAGAAATGTACGGTTTCAATTATTAAAAAAAAATTGAATTTTTGTATTTAAATACATAATTGAATTCTTGAAGAATTTTCGAAAAATTATTAAGAATTAATAAATTGGTAATTGATTTAGAAATGAAGTTTAGATAAAAATTGTAAAAAATTATTGAATTTTCGGAAAGTAGTTTAAAATTTTTAGAAATTGAATTTCAGAAGTTGAAATTTTTTAAATTTTATTTCCTGTGAAAAAAAATAAGAAGTATTTAAATATTTATTTAACAAAATAATACAAGTTTTGATTAATTAAATTTAGAAATCAGTGAAGAATCAGGGAAATTTAAAATAAAATTTTTGTAACAACACTAAATTTGAAAATTTTCAAAAGAACTTTATAAAAAATTATTAAAAATAATTGATTTAAAGAAGAATTTTAGTTCAAAATTGTAGAAAATAATCATTGATTTGAAATGGTCTTTAATTATTATAAAACATGAAGAAATCGATCACTCCGAGTCGAAGACTCGGAATGATCGATATCTTCATGTTTCATAAAAAAATATTCTTACCTATAAGTTTTGTTGAATTTCAAAAGGTTTGGATTCGAAATTTTTGAAAATCCGAATTCCTATGAACATTCTTTAAGTATCTAAAATTTTTTAGAATGAATCAGAATATTTTTTAGGGTCAGGGAAAAAATTTAAATTTTGTCTGAAAATCAGGGAAAAGTTAGGAAAAAAGAAAATTAAATTTTTGTATAGTAACCCTGTAATTGTTTTAATGAAGTTTATTTTTTAATTATCCCATACTTTGAAAGTCTGAATTAATAATTAGAATAAAAATCTAATTTTAACTTGATAGTCATTTTGAAGTACCAATAAATGTTTAGTTTATCCTGTTTCTTTACGATGCTGAAGGATCGAACTTTTCATTTGAAAAGTTTTGAGTCTTTTAAATAGTGTTAACGACGGGCTTTTCCTTTTAGTTCTTCTTCTTCTTCTTCTTCTTCTACTTATAATGAAAGATCGGGAAGGGAGTTTTGTTAGCATCTTCTAACCTAACCAGCGGATGGTAATATAAACTTTGTGCCGACATTACCGCGATAATTAAACCAGCGAACTGCAGAAACTGCAGTCTGCATTGAAATATCTCATCCCCCAAAGCTTTTGCTACTTTCCCGCTTCCAAGTTCCTACTAAAAGGTTCCATAACCGTCGGGGTTATTTGCAGTAAAACCAAGATCCTGGTGCTACCAAGCCCATCTTATTCCGCAAAGTTATTGCTAGTATCGCACACCACTATTTTCATCAACATTCAAGTAAATCGTAAAAAAATAAACACCACTTATTAGTTTATTTTCTCCCCGATTTCCTTTTTTCCTTGTAAAAACTATAATTTTCAATTTTTCTTCATCTCCTTTTTATGAACAGGGTTGCCACAAATCAAGGAAATCAGGAAAAAGTCAGGAATTTTTATTGAAAGTACTGGAATCTTAATAAATGTCTGTATCAAAATTCTTTGCAGAAAATCAAATATTTTCAAAAATTAAAAAAAAAATTCTCATATCAACATTTCAATTATCTTTATAAATAGCAAAATTCATCACCGAAATTCAATTATATTCAGGAAATTTAATAAAATGTATTGCAAAATTCAATTATATTCATAAATAACAATATTCATTACAAGAATTCAATTATTTTCAAAAAATCTAAAAAAATTTATCTTCAACATTTCAATTATCTTTATAAATGAATAGCAAAATTAATCACCGAAATTCAATTATATTCAGGAAATTTAATAAAATGTATTGCAAAATTCAATTATATTCATAAATAACAATATTCATCACAAGAATTCAATTATATTCAAAAATTTAAAAAAAAATTTTCATCAACATTTCAATTATCTTTATAAATAGCAAAATTGATCACCGAAATTCAATTATTTTCATAAATAACAATATTCATCACAAGAATTCAATTATTATCAAAATTAATAAAATTCTTCAAAGAAATTCAATAATTTTCAAAAATTTTTTTTAAAACTTCTCATCAACATTTCAATTATTTTTATAAATAGCAAAATTCATCACCGAAATTCAATTATTTTCATGAATTTTAATAAAATTTATTGCAAAATTCGATTATTTTCATAAATAACAATATTCATCAATTTTCATAAATTTTAAAATTCCTTTCAGAGATTTATTTATTTTCATAAATAATAAAATTATTCGTTAGAAGTCAATTATTTTCACAAATAACAATATTTATCGCAAGTTTAAATTATTTTTAGAAATAATAAAATTCAATTATTTTTAAAAATTTTAATAAAATTTATGTCAAAACTTCAATTATTTTCAAAAATTGTTCCCTTTTTAATAATTTGTATATTTACTATTTTAATAAAATTTTCCAAATTAATTCAATTATTTAAAAACAATTTTGATAAAATTCGACACTAATATTCAAATATTTTCTATAATTCTAAATATTTGCCTAATTTTTTTTTGAAAAAACTCAATTGTCGGAAATTTTTTTATAAAATTCTTCGCAATAATTCAATTATTTTCATAAATTTTAATAAACCACAGCAAAATTTTAAATTATTATTAATACACAATTTTAATTGAATTCCTCAAAAAATGTAAATTATTCTTAAAACTTTTATTAAAATTCGCCGAAAGAATTCAATTATTTAAAATTTGTTTATAAAATGATGTATGAAAATTAAATTTTAGGAAACATTCAATTATTCAATAAATTATCTAAGTTTGTATTTAAATAATTGAATTCTCATAGAATTTTCTTTCAAAAAAATTTTACCAAATTTTAATTTTTTGAACATATTTTAATTATTGTATGTAATGATAAAAATATTGTCTCTCAATAATTATTTAGAAATAGTTTTTAAAAAATTAATTTTAAGAATTTCTTTTTTAAAATTTTTGAAAATATTCTACCTTAATAATCTTTAAAAAGAAAAATAGACGGTTTCAATTATTAAAAAAAAATTGAATTTTTGTATTTAAATAATTGAATTCTTGAAGAATTTTCGAAAAATTATTAAGAATTAATATTGATAATTTGATTTAGAGATGAAGTTTAGTTAAAAATTGTAAAAAATAATTGAATTTTTGGAAAGGTTATAGTTTCAAATTTTTAGAAATTATTAAATTTCAGAAGTTGAAATTTTTTTAATTTTATTTCCTGTGAAAAAAGAAATAAGAAGTATTTAAATATTTATTTAACAAAATTATACAAGTTTTTGATTAATTGAATTTAGAAATCAATGAAGAATCAGGGAAATACAAAATAAAATTTTTGTGACAACACTAAATTAAATAAACGACTTTTTCGACTTTTTTCTATTTTCAATCGACTAAAGCAACTTTTTTTTCTCGTTAAAGTCGATCCGAGGCCTGGAATAATCGAAATTTCATTAAATTAAATTGTAAACAAATGAATTTGAAAATTTTCGAAAGAACTTTTTAAAAAATTATTAAAAATAATTGATTTAAAGAAGAATTTTAGTTCAAAATTGTAGAAAATAATCATTGAATTTGAAATGATCTTTAATTATTATAAAACATGAATTATTGAATTTCAAAAGAATTCGAAATTTTTGAAACTTTTAATTCCTTTATGAAAAAATAACAATGATTAAATATTTATTTAAAAATGAAGTTATTGGTGTTTTTGAATAATTTGACTGATAATTTTTAGAGTAAATCATATTCTTTAGGGTCAGGGAAAAAGTTCAACTTTTGTCTGGAAATTAGGGAGAAATCAGGGAAAAACAAATTTAATTTTTTTGTGACAACCCTAATGATGATTTTAATTACTGACATTAATTGAATTGGTGTTTCAAAAAAATTTGCGTCTCTCAATGAAAGAATTTTTTCCAAGGGAAATAAAGAAGAGTTTAAAATTGAAGAATTGTTTTTTTCGGATTTCTTCTTTTTTCTTTTGTCATTCACTGATTGAAGAGCATATAAGATAAGATAATATTATGAACTGGTATTTAAATTGTGCTTAATCATTATCCAGTTTGATTAGATATGCGACATAGAGGTTTTCATTTTACCATTCTACGTACATTTTGCACTTTTCCTGGAAGTTCACAAGTACTTACTTCAAAATGATATCATTATATAACTTGTCTCTTTCTGTGAGTGTGTGTTTTCGTTATATGAACAAAATGTGTCCCAATGATGTGTGTATATAATTATCAACATTGCGAGTTTTATCATAGATATATGGAAATATAATGACTCAAGTCTTGTTTATTCATGGAAATCGAAATCTTTTGCGCAAATCTTGATATTTTCATTTCAACTTTTTCATTGACAGTGTCACCACTGTTATATACTCTAAGGATCAAGTTATTTCTAAACTAATTATTCATTTTTTTTTAATTTCTTCATTTTTATTCGCCCATTATAAGAAAATTATATATTTTGTTATTTTTATTCTTATTATTTAAAAGCGTCAAATGAATATTGCGCGAAACTCGGTATTCAATTTTTTATTATTATTATTATTATTATTATTATTATTATTATTATTATTATTATTATTATTGTGAAAATTAGAAAATTTTTTATTTTCAAATATCGACGAATTTATAAAACAGATGTTTTCTTTTGAAAATGTGAGCGCAGGTATATAAACAGGAGATTCCCAATTTTGAAACCAGACTGAGCAAACTTAGGTGACAATAGCTTCCTTTTTATGGAATGTATACTAGGAAATTTAGTGAAAAGACTGTTTTTCTTTTTTCATTTTGTCTCTTCAAGGCTGTACAGTCTCATAAACGCAAGATAACGGTTTACTATTTTCTTATTTTGTTCATGGTAAATATTCTTCGCAAATCTCTTTTTCACTGAATGAATTATTTACTTTTTTTCATTATTTGTTGTTGGAATTTTTTCCTAAAATTGTTACTTTTGCAAAATGGCACTATGCTTTAATAAATAGAAAAATTATGTTAAGTAAACAATGGAAAAGCAATTGAATAATTTTCATTTTTCAAGAAAAAATATTTTATGTTCCGAAGATGAATACCACACTTTTTTCGAATCAAGCACTTTTTTTTTTTTTAAAAAGTGCCCTTTTTCCATAAAATTTAACTTTTTTTTAATAAAAAAAGATATTTTTGTCAGTACAGTCAGGAAAATGTCAGGGAAAATATTTTTTTTCAGGAAAATTTAGAAAATTTGAGATTTTTTTTCCAAATATTACAAGAAAATATCATATCTGTTAGTATTAAATGTAATTCATTTCGAATTTTATAGTGCGAAAAATAGATAAACAAATCTTTCAGAAATTATTTTTGAATCATTTTTCTATTTAAATTTTTGAAATATACAATTAAAAAGATTTGGAATAATTGAAATTTTGTAAAATTTAATTAAAAATAATTAATTTCTTTCAAGTATTTTGTCAGAATTTTAGAAAATCAACTTTTAAAGAATTTTAATTAAAAATTTTCAAAATAATTGAATTATCAAAACTTTTAATGAAAAACAAAAATTTTTAAACGTGAATTACAAAATTTAAACAATTAGCTTCTAATTTTTTAAAATTTAGAATTTTTCGGTACTTTCAATTACATATTTCCAAACATTTTGGAGAAAAAAATCATATTCATAATATTTTATTATAATTCATCAAAAAATTAATTAGTTTTTTTTAAAGAATACAAAAACTTTTTTAAGAAATTCAAATGTTTTCGAAAAATTACATTAAGATAAGTGTATTTTTAAAAACTACATACTTAATTCTTAGAATTTTTTTATCGTAATTTTTTAAGATTCAATCATCTTCGAATAAAGCAAATGAGAATTTACTTTTTTTGGACTCATATATTTACAATTAAACATCTTCAAAAATTTGATTATTTATTTTTTTTTTGAAAATATTATATCCTAATAAACTGAAGAAAAAAATATGGACAGTTCAATTATTATAAAAAACTGAATTTTCGTATTTAAATAATTTAATTCTCGAAGAAGTTTCGGAAAATTATTTAAAATAATTGATTTAGAGATGAAGTTTAGTTGAAAATTATAGAAAATAATTGAATTCAGGAAGGGTTATAGTTATTTAAAAATACTAAAACAAATTGAATTTTCAAGCAATTACAAATTATTGCAAAAATTCAATTATTTTCAAAAGTAATACAATTCTTCTGAGAAATAAAATTATTTTCAAAAATTTTAATTATTTTCAAAAACTTTCCTCAAAAATTCAAAAAATCAATGATTTTTAATATCTACTACTTTAATAAAAATTCCCAAAAGAATTCAATTAATTACAAAATATTTTAATAAAATTCTACGCAAACATTTCATTATTTTCATAAATAATAACATTTTTTACAGAGATTCAATTATTTTCATAAAAAATTAAACTGATCGCAGAATTTCAATTATTTTTAATACAATTTTCATTAAATTTCTCGAAAAATAAAATTCTTCTTAAAAATTGTATTTAATCTATCAAAGAAATTCAATAATTATTTTAAAAACCTTCAAAATAATTTTAATGAGTTTTGCCAAAATTCAATTATTTTTAATGTCTACTATTTCAATAAAATTTTACAAAAGAATTCAATTATTTAAAAAGAAATTTTAATAAAATTCGTCTCAAGAATTCAATTATTTTCAAAAGTAATATAAATTTTTGCAGAAATTCAATTATGTTAAAAAATTCTTGTCAAAATTTCAATTATCTTTATAAAAAATAAAATTTTTCTCCTAAATTCAATTATTTTCAAAAATTTTAATATAATTCTTAATAAAATTGGTTGACTAAATTCTTAATAAAATTTGTTGACTAAATTCTTTGTGTGAAAATTCAATTTTAAGAAACATTTAATTATTTAATAAAATATTTATTTTTGTATTTAAATAATTGAATTCTCATATAGAATTCTCTAATAAATATTGATTTAAAAATGAATTTCAAATTAACATCTTTGAAAATTTGAACCTTTCATACTTTTAATTAAAAATTTTACAGAATTAATTTTTTTTCAAAAAGTTTAGTGGAATTTTTTTTTAATTATTTGAAGTTTTTAATTTCTAATATATTTAATTGAAGAATGTCAGAATAATCGAAATTTCGTAAAATTAAATTGTAAAAAATGGATTTGAAAATTCTCAAAGAACTTTTTCAAAAATTTTTTTAAAAAATTGACTTAAAGAAGAATTTTAGTTGAAAATTCTAGAAATGTTTAAATCAAAATAATGAAAATAATTTTCGAAGAAGTTACAGTAAGAAAGTAACAAGATTTAATTATTATTATTAAATTTAAAATTTTTGAAAATCTTAATTTCTATGAAAAAATATTAATGATCAAATATTTATTTAAAAACAAAGTTCTTTGGAGTCAGGGAAAAAGTCAAAGTTTTGTCTAAAAATCAGGGAATTATTTAATTTGGTAGAATATAAATGTATTTTAAAAACTTGGAAAAATTTCGTTTTTTAATCTGGAAAATCTGGAAAAGTCTCCCTGACTTTTCCAGGTTTTGCTCTGAAAAGAGCAAAAGCGTGACAACCCTATGAATAATAATAAATTTCTATCCTGATCCTGATACAAAATCTCTATGTGATTTCAAGAAAGTTTCTTCTTTCTTTTTTTTTTTTTTTTTTGGTTTCTTTATTCCTTTGAGAAGTAATATTTTGCTTCAAGGAAATAAAGTCACGATTTTGAAATAAATCGATTTTTGAAAAGTAAACTATATAGTATAAGGAAAGAAATTTAGAAAATTACTCCTTGGCGGTTAAGGAGAGAAAATTATAATTCTAGAGGCATTGTTTGCAATGAGAAGTCTGCCTTAGAAGGTTCGAGTTGCAGATAAGATAACAGATAAGGCAACCGGATGACATCGCGGACAACACAAGTACCTAGTAGTCGAAAACATATTATAGAATTTTCTTGGAAATGACTATGAAAAGATTACGAGACTTGTACGAGCGTAAATTTACGTTTACACATTGTATATGTAGGTATACATGGCTATTATAGAACTTTAATGATATAAGAGAGAATTTATTTTTTTCTCCTTTTTTTTTGTTGCGGATAAAAGAAAGCGTCATTGTATTTTTTTTCTTACAATATCGATAAAATGTTAATAATTCGTCATTCATTATATTTTTGTATGAAGAATATTCAAGTTTTTTTATATACTTTAGAAAATTTTTTATATGTAACGTGTGAGTAATAATTTGCTTTTGTTTCTATATAATACAATTAAATTAAGAGGAAATCTTATCTCTGTCGATGAACATAAAGTCTTGATCAAAATTATGATAAAGATAAAGTTCAATTAATCAATTCTTCGATATTTTCAAATAATTTTGTCAATATTCAATTTTAATTCGTAGGATGAAATTTCCAAATAACCTATATTTATTGAAAAAAGTCACAATTATAATTTTTGTATTTTGTATATTAAAAAAAAGTTTTTTTTTAAATTATAAAAAATAATAATTTGTTTAAAACTTTGAATAAACTTTTACGTCCGAGTTAATTTTACCTACTATTCCAATTGTTTAAAACTTGTTATATTTAAAGATGTTAATTTTAATTATATTATAATTAAATAATAATCATGCTTCCGTTCTTTTTAAATATTTATTTAAAGAAAATTTAAAATTAACACTGCGAGCTTTTTATTCGCACATTTTAATTAATTTTCTTCCTCCCTGGTATAAATTAAGTAATATTTAATAAATTTTCTCCTTTCGTATTCTGGGGTAAATAAAATTTATTTTTATTTTCTCAATAATCGATTACAAGACATTTACTATTCCAGAATTGTTTGTATTATATTGAAACTGTCAAATTATTCATAAAAGAGGAATTTTCAGTAAGTTTGTAAAAAATGGTAATGAAAAGTCAATTTCAATAATTGTTTTAAATTTCTGTAAATATATTATAAAGAAAAGTGGTTTTTTCGATTCAGTTAAAATCTTTTATAAATTTGTCATCTTTTCTTTTAAGATGGAATAATTCTATTATTATCATTGTATTATTATTGTTAGAATGATTGAATTTCTTTAAAACGTGTATTGATTTTTATATTATTTAAAATTGAACTAAATTGCTGGCAATATTTTTCCAGTAATTTTTTTTTCTCTACACGATTTTTCAATTATATATGAAAAAATAACATTTGCGATTGTGTAATAGAAAAAATAAATTAGGATCTTATTTAGCATTCGAGGTAATTTAATTCATTGCGGAAGATCTAGGTTAGGATAATGAAAATAATTTTTATTTTGTTTCTTTAGTGATGACGCGGCAAAAAAATTTATTTCATAGAAATAACCGATAGAGTGTCTATTATCAAATAAATATTTATTTGAATAAAATAATTTTTATTTAAAAAAATAAAATATAAATTTATTAAGAAGTAAAATAGTGGTTTTTTTAACCCACTCTTCTCTATATTTATTACGACTTTTTCGACTTTTTTCGCCTATTTTCAAAAAATACGACTTTTTTCAAATTTATTTAAAAAAATTATGACTTTTTTTCCAAATATTGGAACAAAATACCACATTTTTACTATAAAATGCAACTTATTTCGATTTTTATATTGTGAAAAATAACTATAGACAAAGTTTTAAAAAATTATTGTTGAATAATGATTTTTTTAAGATAGTAATTAAATTTTTAAAATATACCTATAGTCGTTTTTTTTCAAGTATTTTATAACAATTTATAAAAATCAACTTTTGAAGAATTTTATTTAATTCAAAATGTTGAAAATAATTGAATTCTCAGAAATTTTAGTAAAAACTCTTCAAGTGTAAATTTAAAAATGAAAAAGTTCTTTGAGAATTTCCAAATCCATTTGTTTACAATTCAATTTCACGAAATTTCGATTATCTGAAAATTCTTTAATTAAATATATATTAGAAAATAAAAACTTCAAATATAATCAAAAAAAATTTCCTTTCAAGAATTCAATTATTTCTGAAACTTCACCCTATAGGTAATGCTTTCAATATTCAATTATTATCTAAAATAATTTTAACTAAAATTCATTTCAAAATCAATTTTTACTAAAAATTTTAACAAAAATTCAATTATTTAAATACAAAAATAAATAGTTTATTGAATAATTAAATTTTTCTTAAAATTGAATTCTCATAAAGAGTTTTATTAACAAATTTTTTAAAAATTCAATTCTTTCGACGAATTTTAAGAAAAAAATTTTAAGAATAATAACATTTTTCCATAAATTGGATTAAAATTGTATTAAAAATAATTGAATCGCTTTAAAAATTTTTATTATTTATACGAAAATAATTGAATTAATGCGAAGAAATAACTAAACAAATTTTGTAAATATTTGAATTCCTGTAAACTTTTTATTATTTATGAAAATTATTAATTGTTTGCGTAGAATTTTATAAAAATTTATTTTAAATAATTAAATTCTTGTGCAAAATTTTATTAAAATAGTAGATATTAAAAGTCATTCAATTGAGGGAAATTTTTGAAAATAATTAAAATTTTGCCGAGAATTTTATTAAAATTTTTGAAAATTATTGAATAGGTATTAAAAAAGAATTTTATTATTTCTAAAGACAATTGAAAGTTTGACGAGAATTTTTATTTCTAAAAATATTTGAATTCCTAAAATGAATTTTATTATTTATGAAAATAATTGAATCCCAGTAAAAAAATTATATCATTTACGTAAATAATTGAATCCCTGTAAAAAATATTTCATTATTTATCAAAATAATTCATTTGTTGCAAAAAAATTAAAAAAAATTTTGTACATAACTGAATTCTTGTATAATTTTTATCATTTTATTTTCATTATTTTCATTCAATTATTATTTTCTAGAATTTTTAATTATTTTTTATGGAAAATAATTCAATAAATTTGTTAAAAAAAATTTTTATTATTTATGAAAATAATGGAATTATTGCAAAGAAATTTATAAAAAAATTTGTAAATAATTGAATTCCTGTGAAATATTTATTATTTATGAAAATAGTTAAATGTTTGCGTACAATTTTATTAAATTTTTTTTTTTAAATAAAAAAATAATAGAGAAAATAAATTTTTAAATAAATAATAATCAAACCGATTATTTGATTCATTTAAGTATTTTTTTTGCTTTAAAAAATAATTATTACGATTAAAAATTATTTTTGTGTCTCATTGCAAATAAAAAAAACTACAAATAAAATATTTGTCGAAACGTTAAAAGGTATAGATGGTCACTTCTTCTAAAAAATATTTTCTAACCCTGTTTGTCTAAAAAAAGCAATTTCTAATGAAATCTGTTTTCTAAAAAAAGTTTTTTTAACAAGTTTTGATTTCTAAACAAAAATTTTCTAAAAAGTTATGATTTCTAATATTTATTTTCCTAAAATTTGAAAATTTCCATAATTTTGATAAAAGTTAGAAAATTGTTTTAAGAAAAACTAAGATTAAGAAATAAAAATTATTTTGCATTTTTTCTGTTTCTTAATCACAATTTTGTTTATAAAATTATAAGTTTCTTTTTAAAAAAGAAGAAAAATTTTTTAATAAAATTACTATTTTTTATCACAATTTATTAACAAAATTCTGTTTTTCTTGGAAAAAAAATAATAATTTGCATCATTTTTATACTAAAAGTTCCAAAATTAATTTATTTATAAAACACTTTTACAGAAAATTTGAAATATCTTTGGGAAAAAAATCCCTATAATTTCTATTTCTTAATTACGATTTTTAATTTCATTTTTAACTTTTTTTAAAGTTTTGTTAAAAAATTTGCATAATTTCTATTTTTTATTATAACTTTTTAATGAAATCTCAAGTATTTATTTTTAAAGAATTAAAAAAATTTCGTAAATTTTATTTTCTAATCATACCTATACCTATTGGTCATCATTACAAAAATTGAATATTGTTAGAAACATTTTTTTTTTGAAAATTGTCTTTATAAGAAAAAGAAATTTTTAGACAATGACCTTTATTAGAAGAAAGAAAATTAGAAAATCACCTTTATTAGAAAAAAGTTTTTTAGAAATTCACCTTTATTAGAAAAAAAATTTTTAGAAATTCACCTGCATTAGAAAAAAAATTTTTAGAAAATAAAAAATTAGAAAATACGTTTTAGAAAAACTGTACCCCAATCCGTTAAAATTGTGTTTTTATTATTTTAATATTTGACTTGGAGGATTGATAATTTTCTTGATATTTTATACAAATAAAATAATTTTCATAACAATATTTGGTCTCATTCTACACTCAATTCTAATAAAATCCCTTTAAGATTTTGTTATTTTTTTTACATTTTTTATAATTTCATGCCTCTTTATCGTTTTTTCTAAAAATTCATGTGACTTTTTCGGAAATTTTATGCGACTTTTCGCGACTTTTGTTTTAAATTTATGCGACTTTTTTTGGGTCTTAAAGTCGATCCGAGCCCTGTATTTGCAGCAAATTGCATTTATAACTGACTTAAATAAAACTTGTTTTACCTATAAATAAATATTTATTTGATAATAGAAGAAATAATCGCTTATCTGAATCAAATAAATTGTTTTCACTGTAGTAATAATGAAAGTGTATGTAATTTGGTAAAATATGTCTACTGGGCATTTTTTATCGCTGCTTTTATAAGTTTTTGATACATAAATCAATCAAAGGTAACTCTATATATTAATTTTGGTGCATTGAAATTAAGACTGAATAGAAATTTCTACAACTAGCTCAGACACCGTTTAATAAAAATACACACACTCTTGCTCGATGAATACGTTCATATACGAGTAGTAATCACGCTGACCAGAAAGCTTACAAATGTATGAGGTTGCTCGCCTTGTTCGACCTCGCCACATCACTTTACCATACGCCTACCTATATATACACATATATACGAATACGTAAATATCCAGTTAGCCAATGTTTGGGCTATAGTTATATAGCCTCTTAAAAGCGTCACCTGCAATTTGAAAAATGACGTCAACATTTCCCTTATACTTTTTCTTGTCCATTTCACTCTCAACATTATATTACAAGTATTTTACCAATTTAATTTACCAAAAAATATTTTTAAATTTCTTCTATTTCTATTTTTGGATTTTTCGTTTTCAGACATTTTGTAATGTCTTTAAAAATGTATTTTTGATACAAATATTTGACTATCCAGGGTTGTCAGGAAAATCAGCAAAATTTTAGGGAGTTTTCACCAATTCATATTATTTAGAGAGATAAATATTGTCCGAAAAAGCGAACAGGTGGAAAAAATTTCGGAATTGGGAATATTCTAATTTTTCTAGAGTATATTTAAAGTTTTGTTGTCTGAGCTAAATAGAGATGTTTCTAAATTCCATTTTTCGTCCTAAGTAGGTAAATTGTCTGCTGACAATATAATCCTCGCAAAGCAATAAAATTAGCAGAGCATAAAACCGCTTGAAATACTTCAGGTGTTGCTTATATATACAGAAACCCTATATAAACGATTGTAAATTCAAAAACATCTGCTTTGAGACTTATGATAAAATAAATTTTTGACGAAAACATCGTAAAATATAATTCTCGACCGATATAATATCTATGGAATTTGAAATTCGGACGAGCAGTGCAGGATGTTAATGTTAAATTTGCGAATTTCGTTATTTAAATTTATGACAACAAAACTATTCTTGATTCCGAATTCCTTATCAGTTTCTTCAGTTGTTTCTTTTCATTATTTTTGTATTCAGAGTTGACACAGGTCATTGAAGTCAGGAAATTCAGGGAAATCAGGAAAAAGTCGAGGATTTTTATTAAAAGTACTGGAAAAAATTAAATAATAAAAAATTAAATAATTTAGAATTAATAGGTCATCTTTAATTATTAGAAAACATGAAGAAATCGATCACTCCGACAAAACATAATATTTAACAAAATTTTAGTCTTTTAATGAAAAGAAGTGAAAAAAATTCTGATGATTTCTATTTGTCATTACAATTTTGAATTAATTATAAAATAAAAATAATTATAACATAATAATATGGTAATTAGAAATTTTATAGAAAAAGGTTAATTTTGAAAAATGTTAATGATTGAAATTCTTCTGAAATTAGTTAAATTTTTTAATGTATGTACATTTAATAAATTATTAAAAATAATGGATTTATAAAAGAATTTCAGGTAAAAACACTAACAAAATTGATTTTTGAAGAAGTAAAAAATGATTGCAGAAATTCAATTATTTTCAAAAGTAATAAAATACTTCATAGAAATTCAATTATATTTTATAATTAAAAGGAAATCTTGTCAAAATTTCAATTTTCTTTATAAATAATCAACTTCTTTTCCAAAGTTCAATTACTTTCACAAATAATAAAATTCTTGGCTATAACTTTCAAATAATTTCAAAATTTTTCCTGAATTCAATAATTTTCAATATTTGCTATTTTAATAAAATTTTCCAAAAGAATTCAATTATTGTAAAAAAAGTTTGATAAAATTTTACGTAAATATTTATTTCATAAATAAGAAACATTCCACGAGAACTCAATTATTTTTATAAATAATAAAACTCATGGCAAAATTTCAATTATTTTTAATACAATTTTAATCGAATTTCTCGAAAAATGTAATTATTCTTAAATAATTTATTAAAATTCGTCTAAAAAATACAATTGTTTAAAAATTTGTTGAGGAAATTATGGATTTAAGAATTCAATTTTAAGAAACATTCAATTATTCAATACATTATGTTTTTTTGTATTTCAATAATTGAATTCTCTTAGTATTTTCAAATAAAAATTGATTTAAAAATAAATTTGAGTTAAAATTTTAAATAATAATTGAATATTAAAAAGAAATCTTGAGTGAATTTTAATAAATAATTGAATTTTGAAAAGGTTTGAAATTAAAATATTTAAACATTTGAATTTTTCATACTTTTAACTAACAATTCTGTAGAATAAATTTTTTTGAAAAAGTTTAGGGTCCGTTCAAAAAATACGTAACGCTATTTTTCTGAAATTTGGACCCCCCTCCCCCCATGTAACGCAATGTATACATTAGCGCCATTTTTTCTGCTGACCGTAACAAATAGCTTGACCCCCCCCTCCCCCCTAAAGCGTTACGTATTTTTTGAACAGCCCCTTAATTGAAATTTTAATGAAAATAATTAAATTCTTTTAAATTAAAAAAGTTGTTGGAAATAATTATTGAATTCTAATTAACAAATTACATCAAAGTCTTCTTAAATAATTGAATTTTTTGCGAAAAATTTCATAAAAATCTTTTTAAATAGGTATTTGTTTTTTTAATTTTATGAAAATCGTGTTTTAAATAATAAAATTCTTCTCCGAAATTCAATTATTTGCAAAAATTTTAATAACATTCTTTGCAAAATTTTAATTTAATTTTTTTATATTTTTAACTAACAATTTTGTAGAATTAATTTTTTTGAAAAAGTTGAATTGAATTTTTTTTTTTTTTAAATAATTATTTGAAGTAATATTCTTGTAATATAAAATAATGATTTTATCACTTGCTCAGTTTTATAATAAGATAATTTTTATTAGAGGAAATGAATTTATCATTCGGTAATTAATATTAAAGGTGGAAGAGAAGTTAACAACTTTTCCGAATCAATCTCTCACAAATAAATTTTTTGAATATTCTCTTTAATATCATTTTAAGTTGTTGACTGTCAAAAAGGTTTGAATTTGAAATTTTTGTAAATCTTAATTCCTCGGGAAAAATAATAATGATTAAATATTTATTTGAAATAAAAACAATTGATGTTTTCGAATAATTTTACAATTAAAGAAATTCGCAAATAAATACAATAGAACATTTTTTTGAGTGTTAATAATTTTTTTTAGAGTGAATCAGAATATTCTTTAGGGTCAGGGAAATAGTTAAAATTTTGTCTGGAAATCAGGGAAAAGCCTCTATATATAGTTTCATTTTCGGAAACGGTCCAAAAATTATTACAATTTTGAAATACAAAAATTTTGTCATGAAGACTTGAACCCAGGTCCTTGGGGTTAGAAATCCTTTAGCGAAGCCACTTGGTCATCTCACAAGTCGATCAGGGCCAGTTCTTATCAAAAGTAATCAAATCTGAACGTAAATTTAAAATACTTTTCTGCAATTTCGAAAAAGTTCACTCAATTTTTTCCATTTTATAGACCATTTTTTCCATTTTTATATCCTAATATAAAATTGATTCCATTGAACGATTATCTAATATTGAGAATAAGATTCTCTTTTCTCCTTCTATTTTCATCTAAAGAATGCGGTGTTTCACCAGAGGCATTATATATAGACTCCAATAGTGTTACTGATAAACCATATAGTAATTTACTGCCTGGTATTTGATTCAGAAAGTAAAAAAAAACATCACGCGATGAAATCTATAATTCCCCTTGTTCATGCAAAATTTTATTTACATTCGAAATTTATATACATACAAAACAAGTTGCCCGTAGGTGAAAAAGAAAACTATGCGAAAGTTAGGAGAAGCGATACATCAAAGATTACATGTATACTTTTTTATATATAAAATGATAAATTAATCTACTTTATATCAATAAGTAAACACTACAATAAGTAGACACATATGATTTTATTAATGAGACTTTTTTTATGACAACACAGTATATTTAAAAGTAAGAAATTGATACTATAAAGTGGTTTAAATTAATCTCAAAAGTATGAATCAATTTTTTATTTGGTCCACAATTGTAGTATCGATTTTTTATTTAATTCACATTTTTGGTATCAATTTGTTGCAATTTGATACCATTAAGTTAACAGTAAAATTTTGAATATTCGAATTTTTTATTCAACCGAATACAAATCACACAACTCGAATAAATTTCTGTTAAATAATATTTTGATTACATAAAAATACTGTTTAGCAGAATTTCAGGTTAATTTATAAATTCTGCTGAATAAAAATTCGAAAAACCAAAATTCGAAACTGAAAGATAAAAATTTTAGTTAAAAACACTAAAAAATTTGCATTTTGAAAAAGTTACAAATGATTGCAAAAATGCAATTATGTTCAAAAAGTTTTAAAAAATTCTCATCAACATTTCACTTTTCTTTATAAATAATAAAATTCTTCTCCTAAATTCAATTATTTTAAAAAATTTAATAAAATTTTTGGCCAAATTGCAATTATTTTCAAAAGATTTCCTCAATTCAATGATTTTCAATATTTTATTATTTTAATAAAATTTTTCCAAAGAATTCAATTATTTAAAACAAATTTTGATAAAATTCAACGAAAACATTTATTTACTTTCATAAATAGTAAAAATTCACAAGAATTCAATTATTCACAAATTTGTTATAAATTTCTTCTCAATAATTCCATTATTTTCATAAATTATACAATTTTTTGCAGAGCTTCTATTATTTTCGTAAATAATAAAATTCTTTTTAATAATTCAATTATTTTCATAAACTTAATGATTTAAAAATTTATTGATAAAATTCTTTATGATGGTTTATGAGAATTTAATTTTGAGAAATATTCAATTATTCAATAATTTATTTATTTTTGTATTTAATTGATTGTAAAATAAATAAATAATTAAATCCTAATAAAATCCTTCGCAAGAATTCAATTATTTTTAGAAGTATAGTAAAATTTCTCGAAAAATTCAATTATTTGAAAAAAATTTAATAAAATTCGATGAAAGAATTATTATTTTCATATAAATAATAAGTCGATTATTCGGTAATTCATTTTTAAGTCAATTTTTATTAGAAAAATCTAGAAGAATTCAATTATTTAAATTAAAAATTAAATAATTTATTGAATAATTGAATGTTTGTTAAAATTGAATTCTCATAAAGAATTTTATCAACAAATTTTTAAATAATTGAATTCTTTCGACAAATTTTAATAAAATTTTTAAGAATAATTACATTTTTCGAGGAATTCGATTAAAATATTGTATAGGTATAAAAAATGATTAAAATCCTACGATGAGTTTTATTATTTGTGGAAATAATTAAAATTTTCCCAAGAATTTTATTAAAATTTTTCTAAAATTATTAAATTTCGGAGAAGAATTTTATTATTTATAAAGATATTTGAAATTTTTTTTAATTTTTCGAACATAATTGAATTTCTGCGAAGAATTTTATTACTTTTGAAAATAATTTAATTCTTCAAACGAATTTTATTCAAGTTTATAAAAATAAATGAATTTCTTGGAAGAATTTTATTAGTTTTGAAAATAATTTAATTCTTGAAACGAATTTTATTCAAGTTTATAAAAATAATTGAATTTCTTTGAAGAATTTTATTATTTATATAAATAATTGAATTCTTGCAACGAATTTTATCGAAATTTATAAAAATATAATTGAATTCCGGTGATGAATTTTATTTATAAAAATAATTGAATTCTTGAAAAGAACTTTGTTAAATTTTTTTTTAAATAATTCAATTCTTGCGACGAATTTTATAAAAATCTTTTTAAATAATTGAAATTTTTCGAAAAATTTTATAAAATTTTGTATTTTAAATAATTGAATTCCTGCGTGAAAATTTTATTATACTTATGAAAATAATTTAATTATTTTGAAGAAATATATTAAAAATTTTGTAAATAATTGAATTCCTGTGAAATTTTTCAAAGAATTTTATTAAATTTTTTAAAAATAATTTAATTTTGAAGATGAATTTTATTCTTTATAAAGATAATTGAAATGACGAGAATTTTTTTTATTTAACCTGGAAAAAGCAGGAAATTTGAAAGGAGCAAAAGTGTGGTAACCCTGTTACCACGCATAATAATGATTAAATATTTATTTAATAAAAAAGAAGTTATTGTTGTTTTCGAATAATTTTACAATTAGAGAAATTCGTAAATAAATGTAATTGAACATTTTTTTTTTTTTTTTGAATATCTAATAATTTTTAGAGTGAATCAGAATATTCTTTAGGGTCGTAGGAAAAAAGAAAAATTTTTGTCTGGAAATCAGGAAAAAACAAAATTAAATGTTTGTAGCAACCCTGTAATGACTGCTAATTCATGCATCCCCATTTTTATTCGGAGGGGAAAAAAAACCTTTTTTTGTTTTTGCACACCAATATCCCTCGCACGCAAAGAGAATTCCTGCTGGTACGTGTTGATATCCCGAGGGAGAGACAAAATACCAGACACAACCACCCAATGAAACAGGAGGTCCTGCGCAAGGAGAGGTATCCTCTCATCTTCTCTATTACACCCTCATAATATCGACCATTTAAGGAGAAAAAGACGATGATGATGATCATCATCATCATCAACAACATACCCTTAATAATTCTCCCTTTTATAAAATAAAACTACACTCTTTTTATTATCAAATATAAATAAAATAGAGAATTCTTATTCTTAAAATTATAAATGCGACAATATTGAGAGAATTTTCCAATTTTCCACGTATTTATATATAGATACAACACAATATTAATATATTTATGGAAATCTTGATCAAGTTTTAAATTATTCATATTTTATCAACTTCGTTATGGAAATAGATGTTCAGCTTCTCTTTTTTGGTACTGACATTTTGTGAATAAATGTAAATTATTGACATGTGTTGAGAATATTAAAAAAAATATCAACATTTCGAGACAACATATTCAATATATTATGAGAATATATGATTGAGTGACTGTTTGTTAATTTTCCATGAAAATGGGATTTTGACGAAAAATTCAAGCACTCAACTATCAGGAGGGTAAAACGTGTTGAGAAGGATTTTATATATATAGGAATTTTATATAATATATATATAAAATACACATGTATATATATATTATATTCACATGTATATACATTTATATGTGCATGTATATGTAAACACAGTTTGATAAATTCCTGTAGGATTCCCTGGGATTCTTCCGGAAAAACTCCAGATTCCTGCGAAAAGACAGTATGATATTAGCAGGCTCGCATAAATGTTCTCGCGCTATACGTTTTTCCCCCAATCTGCTTAATGGCATGAAAGCAGAAAGTAAATCTTGTCGCGTATGAGAAAATCCCAATGCGGAGTGAACGAATTTCCCCCGTGACTAGGAGGGCATGCTGCAGCAAGGAGGAACAACCATTTTCCCAAGTTGAGAAATGTGAAAACGTTTATTTGTTTATTTGTTTATTTGTTGAATCATTATTTTTCGTTTACTGATATAATTGAGTGTAATTTCACGCTGGGCGTGATTATAGAAAATTCTTTGCTGATGCATATAGAAATTATATCATCGCGGTTATGAAAATGCAAGTGCGATTCATATTAGACTTGGAATTTTTAGTTTTTTTCCATAATCCATAATTTATTTGGCAATTATATTTTTTATTTTTATTTTGATGAATTTCTATTTTCATACGTATAAATAAATTTATACCCCAATAGCATGGAATATTCCATTTACATTCTTGGAATATTACATTGGAATATTATTAGGAATATTTTGAGAATATTATAATGGACGACCTTTGGAATATTACAGGCATCATAGTTGGTCCCCTTTTCCCCTTTTGTTCCCTTATTTCAATTTTATCACCTTTTTTCCCTTTTTTGCTGATTTGGCCCCTTTTTCACCATTTTTTAATAAAAAATAATCAAGTTTTTCTTTTTTTGAAATCTTTTTTAAAGTGTAATCATAAAATTTAGACTCAATGTTATAGAATTCAGTGCGTTTTATGTATGATTTAGATTATTAACACCACAACATAATATAAATATGTTTTTTTATGTTAATGATCTGAATAATACAGATATGGTAAAGAATTTTATAAATTATAAGGTGGTTCATTCAACAGAATGCAGACCTCTAGAAAAATAATTAATTAACATTCAAATATAATTAAAATATTATTAATAGTTTTTCCTAAGAAAAAATTAAAAATTCTAATACAAAACCTTCAATTTTTTCCATTTTCTGACAATAATTTCTTTTTAAATAACTTAATTCTTGAAGAACTATCATAAAATGATTACTAATAAATTATTTAATAAATAATTTTACTTATAAATTATTATTTAATAAATAATTTTACTTAAAAATTTCAAAATTAATTGAATTTTAAAATAGTTGCGTTTACAATTTTCATAAATAGATGAACTTTCCAAAACAATTTAATTTCAAATTTTATAAAATTTCAATTTTGAATGAATTTCATTAGAAAATCTAAAGAACTTAACTTTTTTAAAAAATTTTCAAAATTTAAATTATTCTGATAGTTAAATTTTTTAATATATCTATTTAATTAATTCTTAAAAATAATGAAATTAACGAGGAATTTTATGTTAAAAACACTACAAAAAAATTGAATTTTGGAGAAGTTTCAAATAATTGCAAAAATTCAATTATTTTCAAAAATAATAAAATTCTTCGTAGAAATTCAATTATATTAAAAAATTTAAAGAAATTCTCGTCAAAATTTTAATTTTCTTTATAAATAATAAAATTCTCCTTATTATCAAAATTCAATTATTTACAAAAATTTTCCTAAATTCAATGATATTCAATAATATCTACTATTTTAATAAAATTTTCTAAAAGAATTCAATTATTTAAAAAAAATTTTAGTAACATTCAACGCAATAAACGTTTAATTATTTTTATAAATAATAAAATAATTTCACAGGAATTCCATTATTTACAAATTTTTTTTATAAATTTCTTCGCAATAATTCCATTATTGTCATAAATATTCAAACTCATCGCAGGATTTCAATTATTTTTAGTAAGGAATTGAATTTTAAACAAATTCCTCGAAAAATGTATGTAATTATGTACTTTTAAAAATTTTATTAAAAAAACATTGAATAGAATTTTTATTGAACAGTATTTTTATTTAATAAAATTTCTATTTAACTGAATAATTATGTTTATCATAATTTCTTTAACTAAATTTCTAATTAGCAGTATTTTTATTGAATAGAATTTTTATTTAACGAAATTTTTATTAAACTGAATTAATATTAAAATATTAAAATAATTATTAAAATAAATTATCATTAAAAAGTATCAAATTGCTTTTTTAACATTTAAAAATTTTTTTTGTCAGAACCTCCAAGGGCCTAAATTTTAACTGAATTTATTTTTTATTGGATTTCTATTTAACCAAATTTTCAAATCAATGAGTTTCTATTTAACCAAATTTTCATTTCACTCAATTTCTAATTCACTGGATTTTTATTTAACCGAATTTTCATTTTAGTGAATTTTTATTTTTTCTGAATTTCCATTTCACCGAATTTTCATTTCACTAATTTTCTGTTAAACCAAATTTTCATTTCACTGAATTTCTATTTCGCTGAATATATATTTCACCAAATTTTTCTTTCACTAATTTTCTATTTAACCAAATTTTCATTTGCTATTTTACATGAATTCAAACTACACGCAACGAATTTAAAACTTTTTTCCTGTGAAATTGTTGTTTCACTAATTTGTTGTTCAATCATTTAACCAAAAAAAAATTTACTTGGTCAAATTTTCACTTCAGTCCAATTTTCAATTAATTTTCAACATAATTGAGTATTCATGAAAAGAAATTTATCCATCCGAACTATTTTAAATGAAAATTAGAGCATTTCAGTTAAGATCTAAAATTTATCCAGCGGAAAACTATTTTAATTTAAGCATTACAGCACTTCAAATAAATAAGAATTCACATAAAATGAAAAATTAGCATAAACAGAGAATATTCACCGTTTGGAAATGTTTATAGTAAAGACTTCATTTAATTAGATTCACGATTAATTTTTACGGAAAATGTTTGTTTGTATAGTTTCTAGCAAGTACGAGTCCGTATCGAATGATGTAATAATTATTCCCTAATTAATACCGAAAACAATTTATTCAACATTGAATAGTAGCAATATAGCGATTTTAAATATTCTCATATAAATCAAAGAATAGAAAAAAATTAAGAGAGATAATATTCTCGCGCGAAAATATGCCAAGATGATGTTGAAGAATAAAATAGAGGATGAAATTCCACCTTCGCGATTCTGTGAGCCGTTTCCCGGATCTCTCTCTTTTTCTCAGAATCAAGTGCTTCTCTCATGCTCAAGTCTCTCTTTTTCCCCGTTACCTTGTCCTCCCACTCTCTCTCCCCCCCTCTCTCTCTCTCCTAAACAACTTGCTCTTATACCCCATCACAAGGGTTTCCCAGAGGATGTCCGCATCCACACGTGACATCTATTAAAGATTTCTGCTACCCTGTTCGGAAGGGAAGCAACGGCTCTTCCTCCAAGTACTGGAATTTCCCAACCGGAAGTGCAGTCTATCTTCCTCCTCACCTACTCTCATTTCTCTCTCCCTCACTCAACTATATATTTTTCTATATTAACAAATCAAAAATCATCATTAATATTATATCAAAATTATGATTCTGAAGTTGGAGATGAGATGAAGATGAAGATGAGAGTATTCAGAACAGGAGGAAGAGATGAGGAAATGATTTCCGATTTGGAGGAGTAGAAGAGAGGACTATAGGTAGAGAAGAGAGAAAGGGAAAAGAGGAGAAAGGATACGAGTGGAGGAAGGAGACATATTATTAGGAGAAAGAGGTAGTAGTGTGTGTTCTGGGTGACCCACCACGAATTTTAGGGATGTGAGAGTGGGCTATAAATTTTAAGAAAGTAAAAATGTCATTCTCACCGGTAGAGTGGAGGTGGAATGGACCCACTCGAAAATACAGGTGAGCCAGAGGGTAGCAGGCCAACCTGTAGAAAAAGTGCGATTTGCCCGAAAATCCGGGACTTTGGTACCAGGCGGCTAGGAAGCTGGTTTTGGTGGCCTTGGCAAAGAGGATATTTCACTAAAGACCAAAGTTCCCTCGGGAATATATCTGAATTTAATGGAATGATCTCGTGAACATTAAGCTCATCATTAATGATCCTCTCAGTTCTCCCTCGAAATCCTCCTCTTCCTTTATACAAACATTCTTGTACACTGACAACTTGAAGATTAATTAAAACGTCTTAGCAATTTACCATCTTGTCTCCTTTCCATTCTCCTTTAGTGACTTTAGTGCGACTATAGTGTTAGAATCAAATTCTATACTTTTGGCAGTTAATTTCTAAATTCTATAATCGATTCACAGTGATTAATGGGTGATTTTTTTAATATTCGAAATCGAAACTTTGGAGATTATTATTAAGATCTGTTTGGTTTTAGAAACTAGAGAGTAGAATTAGTCGAGAGGGGAATGTTGGCGATTTAAAGTGCGGTGCTTATGGTAGACGAATGGATAATGCTGAAGATTGTGAAAAGAGTAGTTCGAATATAGATTATAGGGAGATGAGGGAAGGTTTGCAATTGAGAGAAGAAAAGGAATAAGCGGTAATGTATCAGGGATGCAGTTTGATAAGAGGTGGATGCCTGCGGAAAATTCCGCGCAGACTCCCAACAGTATTCACGAGGGTGGATCTCACACACTCTCTCTCAACACGAGAGGGAGGGTCTCGAAAGGATCAGTAACCTGGCTTTTATAGATAGACAGCATCGCAAGCGCAAAAGACAATCGTTAAAAACCCCAAGATCGTAACGTTTCTCCCTTCAATAAGTTTACAATGTAAGCAAAAAAAAAGAAGATTTATCCCTGCAACAAGGATTATATTTTTATATCTGAAAAATGATAAAACAATTTCTCTATACATTGATTAAAACAAATCAACGTCAAATATAATTTTTTCTATAAACTTATCTACACTTTTTCTAATTGAATGTTTTTTGGAACAACAATGTTTTAATCGTTCCCCTTCTTATTATATACATTGTCTGAGGCAAAGAGGTATTATAAAAAAGCGGTTTTAAGATGTCTAGTGCTATTGTGATTCTGCTAAAGTTAACGACGAGATCTCAGGGCTATTCTGCAAGCTGCAACTTGATGCAACTGTCGTTTCGAAGTTCGGTCTTGGTGAAACCGACACGCTCGAGCGGAGTTACGAGAGCATAATACCACGTATATAACGTTAACATAAAACCTAGAAGCTGACGCACGGCACGTAAGTCGTAAAACCTATAAACCTGAGCGAGCAAACGAGAGCGAGAGAGAGAGAGAGAGCGAGAGAGAGAGAGAGAGAGAGAGAGAGAGAGAGAGAGAGAGAGAGAGAGATATTTGCCATTGTGTAGCTGTGTGAAATTCACACACAAATACAATTTTGCCAGGGTTTCAGCTTCACATATATGATGACATCAAATCCATATAGAGTTTATATCCGGAAAGTTACCCTTTAAGGTTCTCCAAATGCTTTTGGGCAGTTACATCCGACTAAAACCGGATGAATTCATTAGTCTTACCCTTAACTATCTAATCCTCAGATAAAATTAATTACTCGAAAAAAGTATAGTTGTCATCATCCTGCGGAAAGTTCATTTCGAAACAATGGGAATTTTCTAAATTGTAATCGCGGAACGTACGGTGTTCTTTGTGCATATTAACAATGCTTTCTTTGAACATACGGAATTTTGATATTCATGAAGATCTTTGATACACGGAAAAAAAAAGTTCCCAGATATTTCAGGAATTATTTCCTAACTCTTGGATACGTGGTAACAGCTCTGAACTAGCGACGAACATTCAATGGTAATGAATGAATGTTTGAAAGAAATTCAGGAACTGTATTAGAAAAAACTAAAAATAGTCCAATAGTCTTTTTTCATTGCTTTCTCATATAAAGTTCATGGCACTGGCCGCAACTGTTTCTGAAATTTTCGGGAACTCGTCAAGGAATCTTGGTACGCAGAAACCCAGTGCGCACCAGTCTCAACAAGTCTCACAGTCAGTAAGACTTGCGTGCCTTATATATTTATTTTATGCTGAGGTATTTAACGTTCCTGTTTAGCTCAGATGGATAAGACGCCGGACTTCTATTCCTCGGGTACGCGAGTTCTGTTCCAGCCGCCGTCGATTTTTCTCTAATATGGTTTTTTCTATTTCAGAAACTTAATAAAAAATAAAAATTGTATGTGACCTTCAAGGATAAATGTGTGTGTGTGTGTGCGGACGTGTCAAGGAGGGGAAGTGGGAGGGAGGAAGCAGAATCCATTTTTTCCTGCATTTGCCTAACTTTTCGATTTTCTTGAACAGTTCCCGACTTTTTCAAGAACAGTTTGCCGAGAAGTGGTGAAATAGTTATAATTTCTAGAGAAATAGTAAATGACATATTTAAACGAGGCAACCTTTAGTTCTCTGTGAACTACATGCCGTATCCAAGAGTTAAGAACGAAGTTCCCGAATAATCTTCGAACTTTTTTTTTCCGTGTATTAGATATCAGATAAGATAATAATACTAGTGTATAGGTTTCGAAGTAACTTTCGAATTGTTTCCAAATAGTTGTCGAAAGTATTTTAAGATACATTAGTAGTTGGAAGAACCATTATAAACGGTTTGAAAGAAATTTCACTTTATCTTCAGTTCAGATGCTTTTTTTTGCAGTAAATAACGGATATTTGCTGACGTTTACTCTATGGATCATATTTATTACGATCTGTTAAAAATCTGGAGTACAAAAGTCCCGATGTATCTTCCTTTTGATAACATTTTGTCAATTTTTGAAATTGTGTATATTTACAGGGTTGTCACAGGTCAGGGAATTCAGGGAAAAGTCAGGAAAAGTAGAATTGGTCAGCAAAAAGTCAGGAATTTTTATTAAAAGTACTGGAAAAAATTTAATTTTTAGAATTCATAATGTAAATTCTGAATTTTTTGTGTCTTTTTTGTTTGCTTCATAAACTATGAAACTACCACGAATTCTAATAAAAAACCTTCAAAATTTTTTTTCTATGTTTGCCAAGAATTAATTTTTTAATATTATTTAATTATTTCTGAAGTTTTAACGCAATTATCTTGACAAATAAACAAAATTCTTTACAGAAATTCAATTATTTTTAGGAATTTTAATAAAAATCTTAGCAAAATTCAATTATTTTCATAAATAACAATATTCATTGCATAAGAATTCAATTATTTTCAAAACTAATAAAATTCTTAGAAGAAATTCTATTATTTTTAAAAATTTTAACGAATATCTGGTCAAGAATACAATTATCTTTATAAATAGCAAAATTTTTCGCAAAAAATTCAATAATTTTCAAAAACTACGAAAACGTTTAATTTTTTTTTTTATAAATAATAAATTTTCATTTAGAAATTCAGTTATTTTCATCGCAGAATTCCAAATATTTTTCATACACTTTTAAATAAATTTATCAAAAAGTGCAATTATTCTTAAAAATTCTATTGAAACTTGACAAAAGAATTCAATTGTAAGAAACATTCAAATATTTAATAAAATAATAAAATTCGTTGCCATAATTCATAAATAAGTTTTAATTCGTAGCAGAAAATTTATTATTTTTAAAAATTTTTAAGTAATTCTGCTAAAGAATTCAATTATTTTTATAAATAACAAAATTCTTCGAAGAAATTCAATTATTTTTAGGAATTTTAATAAAAATCTTTGCAAAATTCAATTATTTTCATAAATAACAATATTCATCACAAGAATTCAATTATTTTCAAAAGTAATAAAATTCTTTGAAAAATTCTATTATTTTTTAAAAATTTTATCGAATATCTCGTCAAGAATTCAATTATCTTCATAAATAGCAAAATTTTTCGCCAAAGTTCAATTATTTTTAAAAATTTGAATAAAATTTTTTCAAAATTTATATTACTTTCAAGAGTTTTTCGCAATTCAATGATTTTTTACTATTTTTTATAAAATTTATTAAATAATTTAATTATTGAAAAAAATTATTGTTACAATTCTACGAAAATATTTAATTTTCATAAATAATGAAATTTCATTTCGGAATTCAATTATTGTCATTGCAGAATTCCCAATATTTTTAATACACTTTTAAATAAATTTTTTAAAAAATACAATTATTCTTAAAAATTGTATTAAAACTCGACGAAAGAATTCAATTTAAAGAAGCATTCAATTATTCAATAAAGTAATAAAATTCGTTGCAATAATTGAATTATTTTCATAAATAACTTTGAAGTATCGTAGCATAAAATCAATTATTTTCAAAAATTTTTAAGTACCTAATTCTGCTAAAGAATTCAATTATCTTGATAAGTAACAAAATTCTACACAGAAATTCAATTATTTTAAGGAATTTTAATATATAATTTTTTTTCAAAATTCAATTATTTTGATGGATGTCAAAATTCATCACAAGAAATCAATTCTTTTGAAAAGTAATAAAATACTTTGCAGAAATTTAAATAAATTCTTCAAAAAGTTTTCAACTATTTTCAAAAATTGTTATAAAATTCTTTAATATAATAAATTTTAGTAAAATTTTACTTAAATTCCTTAAAAGCAATTAATAAATTTCAAAAATTGTTGATAAAATTCTTCGTAAAAATTAAATTTTAAGAAACATTCAATTATTGAATAAGTTATTTATTTTTGTGTTTAAATAATTGAATTTTCGTAGAATTTTCTAATAAAAATTGATTTAAAATTGAATTTCGGTTAAATTTTTAGATAATAATTTAATATTAAAAGCATCATAGCATGATTTATTAGAAATAATTGAATTTTGATCTTTGAAAATTTGAATTTTTCGTACTTTTAAGTAACAATTCTGTATTGAAATGTTTTTTATGAAAAAGTTTAATTGAATTTTTTTTTAAATTATTTGAAGTTTTTATTTTCTAATATATATTTAGCTGAAGAATTTTCAAGTAATCGAAATTTTGTAAAATTGAATTGTGAACAGATGGATTTGATAATTCTCAAAGAGCTTTTTCAAAAATTATTAAAAAGAATTGATTTAAAGGAGAATTTCAGTTGAAAAATTCTTGTAAATAATAATTGAATTTAAATGATGAGAATAATTTCGAAGAAATTAGAGTAACAATATTCTTATGTAAAATAATAATTTTACCACTGGGTTATCTTTAATTATTATTATAAAAACTTTCAAGAAAACAGTATTTTAATTGATGACAAACAGCCTAATAGTTTTTAAATTTAATTAATGAAAGGTAGTGAAAGATTCAATTCTCGAGTAGCCTAATTTTTGAATTCCAAAAAACAGGCAAATTGCCAAAAAGTTATATGAACGAACTTTTAATTAAAAAGGAATATAATCTAAATGGATTTTGAAGAAAAGTTTTTGCTGTATGGCAGATATAATATTGCGGGCATTATAATTTGACAAAGAATGTACTTTAACACGAAACTTGAGAATTGCAATTACATGAGCTTTGTGGCGATGGTAGTGGCATATTACTAAGAGAGGATATAATTGAGGCTGCTGGCCTGGACCAACTCGAGCACGAAAGTCATAAAGTGGCACAATGTAAAGGTATATAATATTCTACCCCAGTGTATCGTATCGTGCAGTTCCGCCAAAACCCAGCAGCAGGTACATTGTATGTAATGAAACATGGCTGTTCTTTAAGCTCAACTCGCTTAATGTACTGTTATATCACACAACTTGACACTTTACGATCTACAATATAGTGGTAATCTAGTTTTTTTAATTATTTTTTTTAGGCACAGAAAAGCGCATAAAGTTGTAAATATTAATATGTTCTGATATTGATACAGTCGGTACAGTTACAATTTCCTACTATGTTTACTGATACTATTTGGACAATGTGGAGGAAAATGGATACACCGTTATTAAATGAATAGCTGTTCTTTTCTTTTGAAGAGTTTATATTAGCCCTAAGCATCTAGATGTTGAAGTTAAATAGCTAAATCATGGCTTTAGATTAGCTGAAGATTGAGATACATTCGAATGTGTATCTTAGCAAAAACAAGATTGCCACAAAAATTTATTTTTCCCTGATATGACTTTTCCCTTATTTCTAGACGAAAATTTTTTGTAACAAACCTATGCTTTAAACAAACTGGATCATAACAATCAAATCAATCAATTTATACCAAGTTGGATCAGATTGATTCAAAAAAATTTGATCAGGTGATCAGGGCTCGAACTAGGTCCGTAAATTTGCTTGAAGTCCGTAAAAGTTAGTTTTTTTGAAATAAGCTCCGTAAAGTCCGAAAAGACGAAAAGTTCATAATTTGTAGGTACGATAAAATTTGGAGGATTTTAGAGAAATTAGAAATGATTGCAGAAATTCAATTCTTTAAAAAAATGTCTGATAAAATTCTAAGCAAGAATTCAATTATTTTCGTAACTAATCAAACTTATCGAAGAATTTCAATTATTTTTAATACTAAGCATTTTAAATTAATTAATAGAAAAATTCAATCCAATTATTTTCATATAAATATAATAAAATGCTTTTTAGAAATTCAATTATTTTCAAAAATTTAATTTCAATTCCTCGAAAAAATCAATTATTTAAGAAAATGTTTTGCTATACAATTCTTTAGAAGAATTCAATTATTTACAAAAATATTAGAATTTTAAACAGGAATTCAATTACTTAAAAATATTTTAATAAAATTGTTCGAAAGAAATCAATTATTTTAAATACAATTTAAATTATATTTTTTTGAAATAATTCAATTATTCTTTTAGATTTTAATTAAATTCTTCCTCAGAATTCAATTATTTGCATAAATAACTCTTCAAAAGAATTCAATTATTAAAGATAATTAACAAAATTATTTTCCGAAAATTCAATTGTTTTGAAGCATTTCTAATCAAATTCTTTTCAAAATTCAATTACTTTCACTAATAATAACATTTTTCATGGTAAATTCAATTTCTTAAAAAAATGTATGATAAAATTCTGAGCAAGAATTCAATTATTTTCATAAATAATCAAACTCATCGAAAAATTTCAATTATTTTAAATTAATAGAAAAATTTAATTATTTAAAATAAAATTTTCATAATATTTATTATATTTAAAAAAATTAATTATTTAAAACAATGTTTATAAAATTATTATGAAAAATTCAATTATTTTGAAAAATAATACAATTTTTCATAGAATTTCAATTATTTTAATAAATAATACAATTCTATGATCCCCAAGTTTTGAACGTTCAAATGAACGAAATATTTTTTATTGAAGATATTTTAATAAATTACTAATCACAAACAAATTTAAAAATTGAAAAATTTACGTTTAGCAACTCAGTAATTAATTTTTTGGATAGTAACGCAAAATAATTGCAATAAAAATTTAATTTGGAGAAGAAATAAATAAATTTCGTTCATTTGAACGTTCAGAACTTTAGGATCTTCAATTCTTTTTAAGAATTCAATTATTTTTGAAAATTTTAATAAAATTCTAAGCAATTATTATTCAATTATTTTTATTAATAATAAAATTCATCGTAAGACTTCAATTATTTTAAATATAATTTTGCAAAAATTGATCGAGAAATGAAATTATTCTTAAAAATTTAATTTCAATTCCTCGATAAAATCAAATATTTAAGAAAAAGTTTTTTTAAAATCATTTTTGGGAAGATTTAAATTATTTTTAATACAATTTTAATTACATTCCTGGAAAAATGAAATTATTCTTAAAAATTTTATTAAAATTCGTCAAAAGAATTCAAATATTTTAAAATTTATTGACATAATTCTTTATTGAGAATTCAATTTTAAGAAACATTGAATTATTCAATAAATTGTTTTTTTTTATTTAAAATTAAATAATTGAATTCCAGTTGAATTTTCTAATAAAAATTGATTTAAAAATGGATTTCAGTTAATATTTTACATTGTCATTGAATATTAAAATCATTAGAGCGTGAAATTTTAGAAATAATTGACTTTTAAAAAAGTTTCAAATTAAAATCTTTGAAAATATGAATTTTTCATATTTTTAACTAACAATTCTGTAATTAATCATTAATTATAATGAAATTAATAATAATTCTTTGACTAACAATTATTAAACTAAAGGATTCAATTATTTTCAATTATTTTCAATTTGTTGATAAAATTCTTTATGGGAATTTGAATTTTAAGAAACATTCAATTATTCAATAAATTATTTATTTTATAAATAATAATAATAATAATAATTTTATAGTATAACGTTTCAGGTAAATCCAATAATTTTTTTAAAAATTGGTCAGCCATATTGGATGCGCCATTTTGAATTTTTGAAAACTAAGATGAAATTCGTATTTAGCAACCCCAAGAACCCCCGAGTAACAAGATTCAGGCGAATTGGGTGAATTTTAAAAAAATTGACGCCATATTGGATCCGCCATCTTAAATTTGGAATATTTACGAGTTTCTTTGATTGTTTAACATTAAATAATATTTTTTCAGTGTTTTAAAGTTGTTTTTTAATAGAATCTTCTGCTTAATTTTATTTAAATCTTGCTTACAGTCAGTTTTTTTTTAATTTTATTAATTTGTGAAGAAACTTGACGTGATGGCAGAAAACTGAGTTCGGATTTGAATTCAGTGACCCAAAAAACATATAAAAAACATAGTCCGGTCAATACTTTCTTTAAAAAAATGTTGTGGTCCTGTGTAATTGATTTAAAGAAGAATTTTAGTTAAAAATTCTTGAAATAATAATTGAATTGTAAATAATATTATCAATTTGGTATTTTTAATTATTATGAAACATGAAGAATCGATTGCTCCGAGTCAAAGACTCGGAGTTATCGATATCTTCATGTTTTATAGTTATGGAAAATTTAATTTATAGTTTTAAGTAAAATGTTCTTTTATTTGACTCGAACTGCTTATATTTTTTTTAGTTTGGTCCATAAATAGTCCGTAATTTTTCATTTTTGGTCCGTAAAGTCCGTATTTTTAAATACTTTCACTGGTTCGAGCCCTGGGTTCGAACCAATTGTAAATTCTGAAGCTAATACTATTTTTTAAAAATTGATACAAAAATCCGTTATTCTGGTGATAATAATGAAAAATTGAAATTCGAGGATAGAAATATTCTAGAATCCCCTGCACGATTTGAGGAGAGAGAGAGAGAGAGGGAGAGAGAAAGAGGAAAAAGGGGATTGGGAGAAGAGAGAATGAGCTGTGGATTCCCGGAACCTCAAGAGTTCTCTTGACATTACCCAGGATCAAAGAAACCGTTCCGATAATTCTTGGAGCAACTGTGCGGCTCGACACGACTTTTTCGTGAAATTGTTTGTTAAACCGATTTCACGAATAAGGCACCCAGTACTGCTTAATTGTGTGTTTTTTCTGCCCCTTCCAATACAATATTCGGAGAAATTGTGGCATTTTAAAATCTATTAATATTTCACATGTAGGATCAAAAATTAGTTCAATTGTTGTTATAGTAATTAGATTTTTGTCTTGTGTTCAATTTTTGTTTTCCAAAATTTGTTTTAGGTGTTAAATTTTCCTTTTCGGTGCGTTGTGCGTTAAATTTTGTTTTAGGTGGTTAAATATTTCTTTCCGGTGGTACATTTTGTTTTAGGCGTTAAATTTTTCTTTTCGATGGTAAATTTTCCTTTTCGGTAGTAAATTTTTTTTTTCGATGATAAATTTTGTTTTAGATGTTGAATTTTTCTTTTTGGTAACTAATGAAATTTTTGTCTTAGGTCTGTGTGTATGAATATTTATAAAAATAACTATAATCGAATGATGTTATTTATACATATAGAATTGACATATTTCGATACGCTGACGCAAGAGAATTTTCCACTATATCGAATTGTTACTGTTATTCATGAGATCCAATTATTTGATGGTCCAATGGACAGCAGAGACTATGTCCAGCTCTGTCGATGACAGATATTCAATATTGCGTAACTGACCATATATACTCTCTTCAACGTATATACGCGGTAAATACGCCGATAGGCTTTTCTGACCCGATGATATATTGATGAAATCATCAATTTGATAATCGATAATTCCCCTTTTGAAAACTCAATTTCGTACACACTTCAATTTCTCTCTTCTCTTTTTTTCTCCTTCAATCAGAATTTATTTTTCTACCAGATCTACTTAAATATTATAATAGTATCGGTGTTGTCAAATATTCTGTAGTACAAGTTCACAATAGTTCCATTTGTTTCTTATCTTGTTCGTTTTAGATCGAAGATTCCGAGAAACTTTTTAAAATGTAGCCTTTATAGATGTTTATTTAAAAAGAAAAAGATTCGTACGAAAGGTGTGAAAAAAACTCCAAAGGTTCCCCTTTGGATTAAACAAGTTTGTTTAATCTTGAAACTTTTTGAAGGAAACCTGTTTGGCATGTCGCTGGCATAATGATTCAGCCAAAGAGACAGAGAGAACTCTATGGGGGTCGACAATTTTTTAATTTAAATCTTCCACGGTTGTAACTTGAGAAAAAGAAGTTTCTGGTTCCTTCCCTTCAGGAGAAAAAGAAAAGAAGGAAAAGAAAGTAATTACACAATATTAAAAGTGTAAAAAAGCACACAAAAGGCAATTTTAAATATTGATTATTCGAGAGAGAAAAAGAGCCGATTTCGATCGTTATTAAAAGGCTTGTTCATTGGTATATAGTAAGCGAAGGATGCAGGTACTTCGAGAGGAAATACTCCCTCGTAAAAATAAAAAAGGCGCAAAAAGGAAGCACTTTTCTGTTGAGGGTTTATAAAGTGAGAGAGAGAGAGAGAAAGAGGAGAATGAGAGTGATCGTGGTCGAGAGAATAAAGAGGAAGAAATGAAAAAGAACGCACCCGCGTCAACATACACATGCAAAACAGACAAGCATGGCTCAGAAAACGAACGGGATGGTTGGAGAGGTTGAAAAAAAGGAATCTAGAGAAGGTAAAAGGGAACAATGCCGCAGGGATCCTCTAGCGTAATCCGCACATACACACCAAAAGGGGGAAAGGGAGATGCTTCGAAAAAATATATAGGGAACTGAAGAAAGGAAAGAAAGCGAATACTCCCACTGCTTCATATAGGGAGTATAAAGCTTCTTTCACTCTACATTATAATACATATATACTGGATTTTAAAAAGAAACGTGACTTTTCACTCACATAGCAATTTCTTTTTCGCAATCCTTTTTTTCCTCCAATAAAACTATATTCTCTAATGAGCAATTTTCCTCCCTCTTGATAAATAAAAATCTCCCTCACATCTTAATTGAAACTCAAAAATTTTCTTCCCCTTTTTCAAGAGGAGAAAGTCCATAGGCTTTTTCGAAGTTCTTTGAATTAAGAATTCGATACCAGGCTTCGCACTCACACTCATCTACTAAAACCTATTATTTACTACTTTTTTTACGTTATGCTACTATTTGGGTACTTTTTCTAATATTCAGCCACTAAAAGCTACTATTTCCGTTTTTTTAGAATTTATACTACTTTAAATTCGCTAATACTAGAAATAAAAAAACTAGTCTCAAAAATTGTAATTAAATTCTTTAAAACGATTCAATTAATTATTTTCAAAAAATATTTGAAATTGAATTATTTTCAATATCTAGTATAATATCTAGTATTTTTATGAGATTTCGCAAAAGAATTCAATTATTTTTAAAAAAAAATTTGTAAAATACATCCAAAATTCAACTACTTTTATAAATAATAAAATTTTCACAGGAATTCAATTAATTTAGAATAGAATTTCCAAAAAAATTTTGAAAAAATCAATTATTTAACAAAATTTTTATACAATTCGTCACAATAATTCAATTACTTTCACTAATAATAACATTTTTCATGGAAATTCAATTCAAAAAAATTTTGTAATAAAATTAGTAGATATACAGGGAGAGTTCTAACTCACTAAAATTGAACTGCGCATGCGCATACCTGAGTTTTGGCGCGAAAATTTAAATTTTGAATCTAAGTATATACGCTATTTGGATATGTGTGAACATGATCATTTGGTATGAGATTTTTGATGCACTTTGATCAGCATGTGATAAAAGGTAAGTATTATGATGCTAAGGCGGATATTACATCACAAGGGGGGAGGGTAATATTCAGACCAAGATTCTGAGGCGGATATGACATCATGGGTGAGGGTGCGATTCTGAGGTGGATATGATATCACGGGGAGGCCACGATTCTGATGCGGATATGACATCATGGGTGAGGGTGCGATTCTGAGGCGGATATGACATCACGGGTGCGATTCTGAGGCGGATATGATATCACGGGGGGCACGATGCTGAGCCGGAAATGACGTTATACTTCCTAGAATTTTGACATGTGTAATTTGATATCTTGTTTATTAGATTCTTATCTAAGGAATTTTTACCATCTACTTGTTGTTTATAATATCTTTGATTTATTGCTTCCGGTTTGGGATTTATCTAAAAAAATTTTCCCACGTGTAATTTGATACCTATTTATTTCCTGGAATTATTTTCTTTATTTAAGCTATTGTTTTACATGTAATTTGATATCTTTGATTTATTGCTTTCGGTCTGTTTTATTATACAGTTTATTTATTTTGTTTTTGACTAAGTTTTATCTAAGGAATTTTTGCAAACATTTTCGGTACTTTTCATAAGAATGCTTTTGATCTTACCGCAATTCCACGAAATCTATAATTAACTTCAAGGTCAAATAGGTCATATATTGTGTATATAAAGAGGGCAGTTTTTCTAAAATGTCAAATATTCAATGTATAAATGGTAAATTATTGTAAAGAGAGGATAAATAAATACAAAAATGCATACAATTAAATTTATTTTTATTTTAACCTTTCTCAAATACATTATAATTCAGATTCGTTTATCCAACTGTTATGAGAATTATCAAAACCTAACCATTTTACAAATACATTAGATCCTCGTTTTTTTAATACTTTTTCAACTAAATATACATCTGGATATTTAACTTTAGAAAGTTCTTGCTCGTAAAAACATCCACTTATTAGATTTTCCTGATAATCCTTCAAGATATATGTTATTGGATTAGTATTTTTTACATCGCTTATAGTAAATATTTCTGTAGTCCAGTTTGGTGTATAACCTTTCTCAAAAACATGTTTAACTTTACTTATACGTACTCTATCTCCAACATTAAATTTCTTATTGTATTTCCTGTTTACTGCAACTTTTTTAAATGTATTAAACAATAAATTATTTTCATTTTGAGCATTTACATCTTTCGGTTTCATTCTTATTGTCCGATGTTTACTATTATTATACGCATTTACTAAATCACTTAATATATCTATCCATTTGTAATTACCGCGTAAACTAAATTGCATCCACATTTTATTCTTCAAAGTACGATTAAATCGTTCACAAATTGACGCTTTCAAATTACTATGAGTAGAATACAAATTAATGTTATAATTTTTAATAAGATTTTCAAAATGTGAATTATAAAATTCTTTTCCTTTATCTACTTGCAAATTTTTCGGTATGCGTTTTTTAATTAAAATAGATTTCATTGCCGCAGTCACATCTTCACCTTTTTTGGACTTTACTGGAACAGCCCAGGCAAACTTTGAAAATGTATCAATGACGGTTAACAGGTACTTGTAACCTTTATTTTCTCTAGCATAAGGTTGCATTTCAACAAGATCAGCTTGCCAAGTCTCGTCAATACCTCGAATGTCAACATTTCTTCGCTTATAATTTCTTCTCGCTGGTTTATGTAACTCTTTCACCAACTGTAGTTTTTGATCCTCCATTGTTAATTACCTTCAAGTGTGCGCAGTCTGCTGTCTAATTGTAAAATAATGTCTTTGTTGGTAGACATCATCTCTATATTTCTTTCAATACTGATTCTTAGATTTTCAAAATATTTTTTTATCAAATCTTCTAAATCTAAAATCTTTACAACATTGTCATTTACATCATTTCTCACAGAACCGATTACATCATAGATGGCGTTCGCTCTAGATTCAATAACTTTGTTTACAGTATTCAAGTTTACTGCATCATTGTTGCTCTCAGCATTAGCTACGTTACAAAGTTTCTTATTTTCAATATTAAAATCTCCTTCAGCAGTCAACTTAAAACCAAGTCCTGGTGGACCTCGATTTGAAGTTTCTGCGCTTTTAAACTGACGTCCGAATATGTCGATACTCATCATGAAAATGATAAAAATTTCTACAACTGTTAATTAATAAACAATTCCAGCTTCTCTCAACTCTTCAATAATTGATATAATCTCATTATTATGACTGGGATTTCCAGCTGCTTGAGATGCCAAGAGCAATCTTAAACGATCAACCAATTCATTAGGATCATCCCAATAGACATAATCAATTTTTGTATCTTCTTGTTGAGTCATATATTCTGGAATTAAACCTTCACCAGAATGTACTGCTATATAGTTTAGATATTTTAAACTCTTTTTATCTCTAACAGCGCCATCTGCTTTGTAATATTTTTTATGAGCATTAGTTGATATTACAATATTTTTATAATTTTCCCGATCAACTACACTTAAAACAGCTTCTTCTGGAACTTTTTTGAATAAAAGCTCAAGTAAACCTTTCGTTGCAGGATATGTTTTATCACCTACACTAATATTATTTTGTTCAAAATTTATTCCTGAATTACCAATCATTAATTGCCCTTTAGATAATTTACGAACTCCATATGAAGGATCTAAATCTTTTCCCTTTTCATCCAACATTTGAAGATATAAAATAGCACCATCTTTCTCTGATTTATCTCCATCTCCATTATCACCTCTACCATCATCATCATAATCATCACCGTTATCGTCATCATCAGCAGCTGTTGCAAATGATAAGTCATCTCTTAAAAATGAATCATTCTCTCTCTTAACTTCTTGATCTTCTTCAAACTCTAAAGGAAGGTCTCCCTCTCTTTCAATTTTTACTGGTCGAATTTGTTTAACAATTTCAATGTCGTCGACTAATTTCTGAATTGGTGTCACTATAGGTTTAAAGGTATTATTTAAAGTCTGTTCAATTTCTTCCTTACCCAATTTCATCAGTCTATGCTTTCGTCGAATAGCATCACTGGCTTTTGCAATTTGACCAAGAATATCTTTTTGTTTTCGCAAATGTTTCAAGTGTGTAGAAGACATGTTGATTGACCAATGTCTTGAATGAAACTGTTTATAAAGAATATCATTTCTCTAATTTTATAAAACAATCAAAACACTTTCTATATCTGCCTTCATTGATATCACGATCTTTATCAATCACTATAAAATCATGCTTATTTTTCCAACAAGAGTTGCAAAGTTTTTTAAATTCGATAAATGTCATATCAGTATTTACATGATCATCATAAATATGTCTAAGATTCATTTCATCTTGTTTGAATAAAACTAGTAAATTAACATTGTCACGTATTAAATGTTTTGGAATGCGCGCATATGTTTGACATAAATAAAAGCAATCCACAGCTTTGTGTCTTCCCATAGCAAAAAAAGCTTTAATATTATCTTGTTTTTCACATGCTACGTCATCAAATATAAATATTGAGTTTGATAACGCATTGTCTGGTTCTACAACATTCACATGTTCATTAAATGGAAAGTAGCCAACACCCGCTACTGGTTGCAAAATGTTTTCTAAAAATTTGTATTTTGGTTGATATAACGATTTTGAGTACACATAAACATTTTCAAATCGTAATCCATTGGGATGTATTAAAAGAGCAAGTAAAGCATTTGTCTTTCCACAATTTGACGGTCCACAAAATATTGCTCGCACACTATTTGGCAATAAATTTCCATGACGATTTTCTGTTTTCTTATTACAATCTTGAACAAGAGTGTCAAAATTGTAGACTGGCAATTTGATCGACTGTGCTTCAAACTCCATTCTTACGATAACTGAGGTTAAAACTATAAATACAAGGTTTTTAATAGTTTCAATGTCAGTTCACTGTAGTCGCTTGTAACGCTTGCATGCAAATCTAATAATGAGGTCCATGCTACTTTACAGCATCTGATTGATAGGTCTAGTTTTTTAGGAGAGGTTTGCGATTTGGTGTCGATCGTCAACTCTTTCATGCTTTGGGCAAGGTCCACGTTTCCTACTGTCGGAGGCAATTGGGATAATTGACTATTACTGTGATAATTGACTATTGCTGTCATAATTTTTTTGTTAGATCATTAGAGGTTGACTGTAGTCAAATGACAAAAAACTATAAATACATTGGTTATATAGATTTCCACTTTAGTCTTGAAAAAGTTTTCTTACCGTGAAGAATATAAATATGGGTGTAAATAAAAAACAAATTAGTTTAAAGAAAACTTCGAAAAGAGTAAGACGAGGTAGAGGTGTCTTGAATAAAATTATCAATAAATTACCTTTCGAACTTCATATACCTGGCTATCAATACTGTGGTCCAGGAACAAAATTAGCAAAGAGATTAGCACGAGGTGATCCAGGAGTCAACCCTCTTGACGCTGCTTGTAAAGAGCACGATATATCTTATTCAAAAAATAGGGAAAGTGTAGAAGCGAGAAACGCAGCTGATAGAGTACTTGCTGACAAAGCTTGGCATCGTGTGTTTGCTCCTGACGCAAATTATAGTGAAAGAGCTGCAGCTTACGCAATAACAAATGCAATGAAGGTCAAATCAAAATTGGGTATGGGAATCAAGTCAAAAGAAAATATGAAGAAAAAGAGGGAAAATAAAAAATCAACGTTGAGAAAGATTGTAACCGCAGCGAAAAAATCTATGAAATTAGATACAAATGCACAGCCTACTATTAAATCAGCACTTGAAGGTGCACGACTAGCAGTTAAAATTGCTGGTGGCAGGCGAAAAATTAATAAACCTCGCATTTTACCGATACCTTCTAAAGTGGGAGGAATTTTACCTTTTCTTATTCCTTTGTTTGCGGGTTTAAGTGCAACAGGGGCTCTAGCAGGGGGAGCAGCTGGCATAGCAAAAGCTGTAAATGATGCAAATTCTGCAAAACGTCAACTAGAGGAAAGCAAGCGACATAATCAAACAATGGAATCTATTGCCTTAGGAAAAGGTCTCTTTCTAAAACCATATAAAGCAGGACTAGGCCTTCATCTAAAACCATACAAAGTAGGACAAGGATGCAAGTCAAAAAACTTGAAGTAAAGCTACCTCACCGTGCGCTAACAGATTTAGATTTATTAAAATTTGCAAAGCGTTTAAAAATTCCATATTTTCGAGGAGTTTTTATGCGAAATGAACTACCTATGCGTGGTCCTAAAGAAAATGAATTTGCAATTATTAATCTAGATGATAAAAATGGTCCCGGTACACATTGGTGTGCATATAAAAAGAATAAAGATAAAATCATATATTTTGATAGCTTTGGTAATCTTCGACCACCTTCGGATCTTGTTAAATATTTTGGTGTTGGTAGCATAAAATATAATCATAAACGATATCAAAACTATAATACATATGTATGCGGACATTTATGTCTTAAATTTTTATGTAAACAATTGAATATTCCTGATTTGTATACTCTGTATATAAATAAATGATATTCTTGGTTTAAATGTCAGTTATTAATTTGACCTCATCATGGACGATTCACTTATTTTAACGTTGTCTGGAAATGCATCCATCTTAGAATCTCAATTTTTTCCACCAATAGAGTTGTCTAATTTTAAAAATTATGCTCTTGGTCTTGTTGAATTTTTAACTTTTAATTCTATTCCTAATATAGATGCTGGGAAAAATAAATTTTACGTAGGAAATGAAGAAATTATTATACCCACAGGAAGTTATGAAGTTAGTGACATTGATCAAGTTTTGCATTTAATTTTAAAAAATAAAGGAATTAATTTTAGAATCAAACCAAACAATAATACATTGAAATGTACAGTTTATTGTGATGAAGAAATTAATTTTAAACCCAATGATTCTATAGGTAGTTTGTTAGGATTTTCTCCTCGCAAATTAAAAGCTCAAGAATACCATGAGTCTGATCAACCAGTATCAATCATTAAAATAAATTCATTAAGAGTAGAATGTAATATAACAACGGGAGCATACATTAATGGTGAAAAAGTGCATACAATTCATGAATTTTTTCCTATTGTTCCACCAGGATATAAAATAGTGGAAGTACCAAATCACGTCATTTACTTGCCAGTCGCTGTCAAGACAATAGACTATATTCAGTTGCGAATTGTAGACCAAGACGGAAATTTAGTTAATTTTCGAGGGGAAACTTTAACAATAAGGCTTCATATTAAATCCTTAAAGTAATGGGTATTGTTTTTAATAATAAAAAAAGGACTGGTTTTGGTTATAAAATTAAGACACCATGCCAGAAGCAAATCAGTCGTCGGCGAATCTTGAAGAGATTAACACCTCAGAACCTGCAACTACTGAAAAATCTCGGTCTAAAGATTGTAAAAAAAGGAAGAGAGTAAAAAAGAGATTTAAACTTATTTTTACTTGTATTTGTGCCTTTGTATTTCAACGTATTATTATTTGCTATGGAAGGGGAAATTTTAAATATTGATTCACCAGTAATTTTTGATGAATCTATTGCTCATTATGAAGTTCATGCGCAACAACCATACACATCATCAACATACAACAATAGTGACGAAATCCGCATCACGGTACAGAATCAGGATCATTGCTTATTTCCAAGCAAAAGCTCGATTCACATCACTGGAAAACTTGTGAAACCTGATGGAACAGCTCTAGAGCGTACAAATTTAATTTCTAATGGCATATGTCATTTATTTGAAGAAGCAAAGTATGAACTTAATGGTGTAGAAATTGATAAAAATAAAAATGTTGGTCTTACAAGTTTAATGAAAAATTATATTTCTCTGGATGCTAGTCAAAATAAATTTCTTGAAAATGTTGGTTGGTTAGAATTTACGAATGAACCAACCTTAACAAATGCACAAGGTTATTTTGATGTTTGTATTCCTTTAAGTATGATTTTTGGTTTTGCTGAAGATTACCAAAAAGTTATTATTAACGCTAAACATGAGCTTATTTTAATCAGATCAAGAACGGATGCTAACGCAGTGTTGCAAGTAGCACCTTTAGAAGAGTTTAAAATTGTTATTGAAAAAATTGAATGGTTATTACCATACATAAAATTATCAGATGCTCGAAAATTTAAATTATTAAAATATATTGAAAAAGATCCATCTATTCCAATAAGTTTTAGAACTTGGGAATTGTATGAATATCCTTTATTACCAGTTACTCCTAAGCATATTTGGAGTGTAAAAACTTCAAGTCAATTAGAGAAACCTAGATTTATTGTATTAGGATTTCAGAGAAACAGAAAAAATAATACAGTTCAAAACTCTAGTTGTTTCGATCACTGTGATTTATCTGATGTAAAATTATTTTTAAATTCACAATGTTATCCTTATGGTAACATGAATCTCAATATTGGTAGAAATCAGTACTCTACTTTATATGAAATGTTTACAAATTTTCAAGCATCTTATTATAGTAAAGAGTCTCAACCAATTTTATCAAAAAAAGAATTTTTACAATATGCTCCTTTAGTTGTAGTGGATTGTTCAAAACAAAATGAGTCTTTAAAAAGTGGACCAGTTGATATCCGCTTAGAATTTGAATCAAAAGAAAATTTTCCCGCCAATACTTCAGCTTATTGCTTAGTTTTGCATGACCGCATCGTTGAATATAAACCAATCAGTGGAATTGTCAAAAAAATTGTTTAACTTTAAGCTTATATATATTTAACTCTTTACGCGTAATGAGATTAGTTGATTTAAAAATGCAGTACTTGATGGATGTGCAAGGATTCAAATTGCCAATTAATAAATTTGTTTTAAAAGAATTAGCTATAGTTTCTGTAAATAATGATTCAATACCAATAAATATGGTTTTTCAACCTCCTTGTCCATGGAATTGCGTCACAAACAAATATAAATGTATCAATCGTTGGTTAGAAAATAATTTCCATGGTATTCGTTGGAATGCTGGTGATGTACCGTACGTTTATTTAAAAGAAATTTTAGAAAATGTGTTTAAAGAAGCAAAGACAATTTATGTAAAAGGTTTAGAGAAGAAAAAATGGTTAAAAAGCTTAATCGATGAAAAATATTGTATTGAAATTATCGACATGAATGATTTAAATTGTCCTTCATTAAAAAAAGTTAAACATTGAAACATGTATTGGAACTTGTTCAAAACATTTAATCAACAATAAAACTTTTACTTGTGCTCTTCAGAATGTTATAAACTTAAAAACATGGTTCTGCAAAAACTGTAATATTTAAGTATTTTAGTTTAAAATGTGTATTCTATTTTTTTCCTCAATAAAATTACAAAATATCAATTGGACTGTAATTATTATTCCTAACCTAACCCTATTATTTTCAGGTATAAGAAACAACAACATTTATTTTGATTACATTCATTTATTATAATAAATTACAATATTTTTAAGTATAATTTATTGTAAAAATTGTATAAAGCGAACAGTAGAGAACTAATACAAACTAACATTTTATACATCAATTTCATCTATTTCCATTGGATCATGCTGTTGGTAACCCCAAGGAAGGGTGTCAGTTTTTCCTGGTATCAAAATTCTTTTATCATCCTGCCAACTTAGAGCAATTTTATTTTGTTTAACAGTGAATACTTCATGTTTTTTGCTGCGTATAAAGTGCTGAGATCGGATCAGGTTTTCATTTTCATTGAGAGTATGCTTAAAATCATCGAAACCTATTTTTTTTAAAGTTGAATATTTTACCCCTTTTGCTTTCTTTTTAGCTTCCTCATCACCCCATAACTTGAATGCATATAGTTTTGATCTTAAACCTATAAATTCATCTACAATTTTACCGTTATTTTCGTCTTTCATAAGACCCAGGATTTTTTTATTTGCAAGTGGTATATTATAAATGTTGTTTTCAGGATAATCGGATGTATCGAATTTATGTAAATCTCTTTTAATATAATCATAAAAATTTGGCACTGTAATATGATAAACAAGACTGTCAGTATCTGTGTAGAGTAATTTTGCAGAATCACTGAAAGTCTCTTTAATGTAATTGTAATGAAAGTCATATGTTATTATTTTTGATATGTCTAGAATAGTGAATCCTATGTAAATTGGTTTGTTAAAGTATACCTTTGTTTTATTCATCTCAATAATGACCATATCTTTATCGAATATGGTGCAACTATGAAAGTTTGGTTGAGCAATTAAATTTTTCGCGCAATACCTTCCCTCCCATTTTGTTACTAATCTAACATCTTTGTGTTTTCTAACATTTTCCATTGTCTTGCCAAATACGGAATTGTTCATTAGCTTGTAAAAATTCTTCTCAAATTCATTACTCGATTTTTTTCTAAGCTCGGTATTTAAATCAATGTAGGTTTTTAACCACTGTTTTTGCTTAAATTTTAAAACTCTATGTATTTTAGTTAATTTCATTCCCAAAGATAAATATAGCTTTAAATTTCTATAGTGAATTGTATAGTTCTTCTTTGGTAATAGATTTGGAATTAATTTAGGAATTGTACATTTTGGGAGAGGAGGTATGAAATGTTCAGGACATAAGGGCAAGTCTTTATGTGAATCATGAAGTTGAGTTGGATAATCTAAATCTACTTCAAGAATATATCCTTCAGGAGAATCATCTGGAATATTCAAGAAAAAGTCATTACTATAATTTTCTAACCATTCAAAATCTGTATATGGCAAGCTCTCGCTCATAGAAGCACCATACTGATTATTTATATCGAAATACATGATATAAGATTCTGGTATTAAGGGATTAAAATCTTTTTCCATAAATCTATTATTAGCTTTCGCGTATCTGTTTGAGCATTGTGAAACTCCACCTCTTATTCCCTTTTCAATAAAAAGCAACATTTCCACATCTGTCAACAAATCAAGTTTTATGTCTGTGTACTTGAGCATAGCGTCAAATGCCAGTCCTGGGGCAGTGTAGTAATGTAACGCGTCCAAGTTATAAGTTGTAAAACATGTTTTTCTAAAATTTTCAAAAATGTCGGCAAGTAGTAGAACGTCAGTCTGTAAATACAAGTCAGAGTATTCTCCTATTGTTTTTAAATTAAACGTTTTCCATACGTTACATGCATGCTCATAGTCTTCGTCTGAAATATGAGCGTCATTTAATTTAGAGTAGAAAGAGTCTTTTACTGGCAGTTGACCTTCTTCTAATTTTTCCCAGCTACTAACATATTCGTAAGGAAATATTCCTTTTCTTGTCAATAAATTAAACTCGTCGACATTTTTACAATACTTTTTCGTAATTTTTTTCTCATCGTTTTCAAGATAGGAGGATAATTTGTCTAAACTGCTTGGCATAAACCTAAATGAATCCAGAAATCTTAATACTACTTTTGTGCCTTTGACATATTTTGAAAATGAAATGTACTTTTCCTTGTTTATTGGTAACAGTTTAATTTCACCCTCAAAAGATGTTGCTAAAGCTTTAATAATGAAATGTGCATCATATCCTGACAAGTTGTGAAAAATTATGGGAACAACATGTGAATCTTTATAATTTACATTGCAACCCTGATGTGCCGGACCACGATATTTTCCCGTGAAATGACAATGATCGCGGTGTTTAATGTCATCTTTTTTAAAAGGTTTTTCACAAATATGACAAACTGTTGCTGTATCAAATTGAATTTGTTGTAAAATAGTTAAATTTTCCATTGGAATAATATTTGTAAAATAAGAATTTGCTTTTTCAGCTAATTGTTTTAATTCTGTCATGAACCAATCAACACAATCTGGACCTCGATATGATTTAAATTCTGAAAGAGAGTCATCAAAACTACACTTTAGATAAAATGCAACGCTAGTAGGAATATGTTTCTGATATGTTGATGTGTTGGTGTGTGTACTTGCTATAGGTTCTAAGAGACTTTCAGTGTCAGCATACACGACAAAGGGAACATTTTCTTTATTTCTGTAATTTTTAAATTTTAAAATTTTGTCCTCTTCTTTAGGTAAAATTACTCGACACTGGTTTATTTTATCACAATCCAATTTATGATTATTAAATGATTTTTCATATTTAAAATGACATAAACATCTATCACAAAGTATGGTTCGATTATGGTCTTTTGTTATTTGAGATTTTACTAAACGAGATAAATTTTTAATCCAAGCAAAGTGGTAAAATTCATTGTTTTCTTTAAACTGAATTTCATCATTTTTAATCATTAACAAATGAATTGTTGGTTTATCTGATTTATTTTTACTTAAATAAATTGGAATAATTTCATTCTTTTTATTACTTTTATCAATTCCGTAAACATTAATACTTAAATTGTTTAATTTTTCAAATTTTGGAATATCGCTGAGAGAAATTGGGAAATCTATACCCTCATACTTTAATACTTCATTGAAATCTGGATATGCATTTGTTCTACTTGAATTCTTTTCAGCAGGAAAAAGAGCAGCTATTACAGACCATAAAAAGCAAAATTCATCATCATTTTTTATATTTACAACAGCTCTTTTATTCTTTATAAACTTTGGCATTCTTATAAAAGTTGAGTACCCAGCCGCAAGAGGGACATATTTATTTATATTAACACTTAAATTTATAATTTCATTTAAAGACCAACCTGACTTTTTTTGTTGAAAATCATCAATCTTAACTAGAAGCTTTTCACGTATTTTATGATCAAACCATTCGTCAAAATTTGTTGATTCTAAAATTTTTGAATTTTTAGTATTGAAATATTTAATATCTTCAATTTCCCTACCCTCTTGTAGAGCACTAAAATTTGCTGCAAGAATAACATTAACTTTCATGTTTCCCGTCTTTTTAAATGCATTTTTTAACCGAGAAATAATCATTTTCTTTGCATCACTAAGAAAACTGTCTATATTTTTATGTTTTAAATTTATAACTACACCTGTTCTAATTCGATTCTCAAAAGCATTCTCTAATTCTTCCCACCTGATCCATCTCTCATCCTTTTTAAATAAGCCCGTTCCTGTTCTTCTTAGTTTCTTAAACTTTCTGCTATTCGCTTTCAATAGTCCAATAGTTGACAAAATCTTTCTTTTCTCTCCACATGACACGGATCCATTTCTTAACAATTTATTCAATAATCGAATTTTCTTTACACTATTATTTATCCAAAAATTTAATTCCTCTGTTGTAGTTTTTTTACTTAATGTTTTAAGAGCATTGTTTATAATTGTCACAAAATCTTTACAAAAACTGGAGCTTTTATTAGTTTCCAGAACTTTAACTGCTTTGTTTAATTTTTCTAAATTCATTTTTATCACTTGAATTGAAACGATTAGTTTTTTGCTAAAATGATTAACTCCGATCAGACTATAATTGAACTTTTAACGTTAGCAATTTCTTACAGTAAGATGTTTAAGCGCACTTGAATTTCACGACGTTGTTCTGCTAATATGTTCATTATCCAATTTAAACTGCAGGAATGATTTCGTTTAGAAAAACTGCCCTCTTTATATACACAAGATATGACCTATTTGACCTTGAAGTTAATTATAGATTTCGTGGAATTGCGGTAAGATCGAAAGCAATAAATCAAAGATATCAAATTACAAGTAAAACAATACCTTAAATAAAGAAAATAATTCCAGGAAATAAATAGGTATCAAATTACACGTGGGAAATTTTTTTTAGATAAATCCCAAACCGGAAGCAATAAATCAAAGATATTATAAACAACAAGTAGATGGTAAAAATTCCTTAGATAAGAATCTAATAAACAAGATATCAAATTACACATGTCAAAATTCTAGGAAGTATAACGTCATTTCCGGCTCAGCATCGTGCCCCCCGTGATATCATATCCGCCTCAGAATCGCACCCGTGATGTCATATCCGCCTCAGAATCGCACCCTCACCCATGATGTCATATCCGCATCAGAATCGTGGCCTCCCCGTGATATCATATCCACCTCAGAATCGCACCCTCACCCATGATGTCATATCCGCCTCAGAATCTTGGTCTGAATATTACCCTCCCCCCTTGTGATGTAATATCCGCCTTAGCATCATAATACTTACCTTTTATCACATGCTGATCAAAGTGCATCAAAAATCTCATACCAAATGATCATGTTCACACATATCCAAATAGCGTATATACTTAGATTCAAAATTTAAATTTTCGCGCCAAAACTCAGGTATGCGCATGCGCAGTTCAATTTTAGTGAGTTAGAACTCTCCCTGTATATCTACTAAAATTCTGAGCAAGAATTCAATTATTTTTATAAATAATAGAACTCATCAAAGAATTTCAATTATTTTTAACACTAAGTATTTTAAATTAATTAATAAAAAAATTCTATTATTTTTACAAAATTAAACTTTTTTACAAGAATTGAATTATTTAAAATAAAATTTTCAGAATATTTATTATATTTCAAAAAAATTAATTATTTAAAACAATGTTTATAAAAATTCTTATGAAGAATTCAATTATTTTCAAAAATAACAAAATTTTTCAAAGAAATTAAATTCTTTTTAAACAGTTTAATAAAATTTTATGCAATAATTTAATTATTTTCTTAAATATTAAAATTCTTCTCAGAAATTCAAATAATTTTGAAAAATTTAATAAAATTCTTTGTAACTATTTAATTATTTCCGTAAAATAATAAAATTCTATACTATTTTAAATACAATTTTACAGAAAGTGCTCAAAAAATGTAATTATTCTTAAAAATTTAATTTCAATTCTTCGAAAAAATCAATTATTTAAAAAAATGTTTTTTTTTAATTCTTTGGAAGAATTCAATTATTTAGAAAAATATTAGAATTTTACACAGGGATTCTATTATTTTTAATGTCTATTATTTTCATAAAATTTCGCAAAAGAATTCAACTGTTTAAAAAAAGTTGATAAAATTCATCCAAAATTCAATTATTTTTATAAATAATAAAATTTCCACAGGATTTCAATTAATTTAGAACAGCATTTTCAAAAAAATCAATTATTTAACAAAATTTTTATACAATTTTTAATTATTTTCATAAATAATAAAATTCATTGAAGAATTTCAATTATTTTTAATACTAAATATTTTAAATTAATTAATAGCAAAATTCTATTATTTTCACAAGTAAAATTTCCTACAAGAGTTCAATAATTTAAAATAAAATTTCCATAATATTTATTATATTTAAAAAAATATATTAAAAACAATGTTTATAAAACACTTATAAAAATTCAATTATTTTTAAAGATAACCAAAATTTTTACAAAAACGCAATTCTTTTTAAACACTTTAATAAAACTTTTTGCAATAATTCAATAATTTTCATAAATAATAAAATTTCCACAGGAATTCAATTAATTTAGAATAGCATTTTCAAACAAATTTCGAAATAAACAAATATTTAACACAATTTTTTTACTATTTTACAGGATTTGCTAAAAAAATTCAATTATTCTTAAAATTTTAATTTCAATTCCTCGAAAAAATCACTTATTTAAAAAAATGTTTCTTTAAATTCTTTGGAAGAATTCAATTATTTAAAAAAATATTAAAATTATTTTTCGCAGGAGTTCAATTATTTTCAAATGTTTTAATGAAATTGTTCGAAAGAAATCAATTATTTTAAATACAATTTTAATTTAATTTTTTTGAAATAATTCAATTATTCTTTTAGATTTTAATAAAATTCTTTGCAAAATTCAATTATTTTCAAAAGAACTTAATAAAATGCCACACAGGCATTCAATTATTTAATTACACAATTTTTTGTAAAATTTAATTATATTTAAAAACTTTTTGCAATTCAATGATTTTCAATATCTACTATTTTCATAAAATTTCCAAATAGAATTCAATTATTTAAAAAATATTTTGTAAAACTCTTCGTAAGAATTCAATTCTTTTCGCATGAATAATAAAAATTTCTCAGGAATTCAATTATTTAAATTAGATGAATTTGCATCAAATTAGTGGAAAGAAATCAATTATTTAAAAATTTTCATAAAATTCATCGCAAGAATTAAATTATTTTTATAAATATTTAAATTCTTTCATGAATAATAAAATTCTTTGCAGGAATTCAATTTATTAGGAGCGATAAGAAAGAAGTAAATATTTTTGATGAAAATTTGGAAAATGTCAGGAAAATAAAATATAGAATGGAATTCTTGTCAGTTTTGTGAAGTGTCTAAAACGAAGTTTTTTGGTCGTCAAGTTTAATTTTTCGATAGCTACTTTTCTACTACTTTTTTTAGTTTGAAAGCTACTTTTTGCTAACTTTTTAAAATTAATTATCGAGTGCGAAGTCTGCGATACCAAAACACAGAAACGAAAAAAGAAATTGACATTCTTTGTCTGGGGAATATATTGAGGAAAGTGGGTAATGTAGCGATTGTTACTTATGCCATACTGCTCTGAATACAAACTATAGATAAAAGGGCTGTTGTTGTAGGAGGGGATACACCTCCCCCTTAAAAGGTCAAAAAGTTTTTTTTTTCCTTTTGCGTGCACTTCTTGTGACATATCTTTGAGGGTTGAAGGCACCTTGTTGCCTGGCAACTCGTCCCAACATCCGGTGTATATACCTCTATTCTATCCCAAGGTTCCCTGAGGAAGCTTTATTTTCCCGCACTTTCAAGTCCTGCTTTAATTGGAAGGGCCAATCGGACGAAAGAAGCTTTTCTGCTTCACGTCAGAACCAAGGGGAAATAAGTACAAAGGAGTTTTTCTCTCTCTCTCTCTATTTCTCTCCCCGAGATTGGAAAATCCAAATGGCTTTCATCATGTTTGTTATACTTTCAACATCTCCGGATTTAATCAGTTTTTAAATATCTTGTTTATCTTGAAGTTTCTTGTTTATTTTCAAGTGAGCAATGTTGTTCGATTTTTCTTTACTCTGTATGGTCGATTTGTATGTAATCTATTCTCTTCTATTTTAGTTTACTTTAACTTGTTGTTTTGTATTTGTTGTACATGATGGTTAAGGAAGAATTTAGTGGATGTGAAAATTATTAATAATTCATTGCTAGGAATAAGAATATTATTCAGTAGCAGCAATAACAATGATAGCATCTCTAATCATAAAGAACAATAAATAATACTGATTCGGATTTTTAGAATAAAAGCTTCGCACATATTGTTAAAACACAAATTCAGATATTTGTGTACTTTTTAAAGTTTATGCTGCTCTTTAAATTCACTGCTGGCATAATCTTCCTTTAGGATTTGGGAAAGAATAGAAATTAGATGAATTGAATCAGCATTAGTTGTACGTTGCAGGAATTTTGAAGTGGTAAGAAAAGCTTGCTGAATTATATGGGATATTGGTTTGGAAGAGCACGTCGTGTAACAAGGTAGATATAACGAGCGAAAAGTTTGCCTGCATCGAAAGCCTCTAAAGTGGCAAAGGGACGAAGAGCTACTCCCAGCGATTCAATAAACCGTCGGAAAATACTGTATTCCCAGCAGCTATTCTGGATTTCATCCCAATTCCCATTTCTCTTCCGTTTTAAGATTTCACAATAAGTGGCGCGGTATATAAACGATTGTAATGTAGTTCCGCTTTCTTTTTAGAGTGTCAATTTTTTTCCGAAAGTTAACATTGAGACTATTTTTTATATGTCGTCAAAAATTTTGGCCTAAATTTTGTATTCGCTAATACTAGAAATCAAAAAAACAAATCTCTAAAATTATAATCAAATTCTTTAAAACGATTCAACTATTTTCAAAAAATATTCGAAATTCAATTATTTTACTTATCTAGTATTTTCATAAAATTTTGCAAAAAAATTGACAAAATTCATCCAAAATTCAATTATTTTCATAAATAATAAAATTTACACAAAAATTCAATTAATTTAGAATTGCATTTCGAAAAAATCAATTATTTAACCAAATTTTTATACAATTCTTTACAATAATTCAATTACTTTCACTAATAATAACATTTTTCATAGAAATTCAATTTTTTACAAAATTTTTTGATAAAATTCTAAGCAAGAATTCAATTATTTTCATAAATAGTAACTAAGCTCATCGAAGAATTTCAATTTTCTTTAATACTATTTTAAATTAATGAATCGAAAAATACAATTATATTGACAAATAAAATTTTCCACAAGAATTCAATTATTTAAAATAAAATTTGATAAAAGTCATTATATTTCGAAAAAATTAATTATTTACAACAATTTTTATAAAAGTTCTTATGAAGAATTCAATTATTTTCAAAAATAACAAAATTTTTCAAAGTAATTCAATTCTTTTTAAACATTTTAATAAAATTTTATACAATAATTCAATTATTTACATAAATAATTCGATAGAATTCAATTATTTCGATATATAACAAAATTATTCCAGAAAATTCAATTATTTTGAGGTACTTTAACCCTCCGTCACACACATGGGAAAAAATTACGACTTTACACACGTTTAGAGGGAATCCCTCACCACATTGTAAAATAAGCAAAATTACAACATAAACAAAGGAATCAACAAAAATTTAGTTTTAACACAAACTTACAAATATGTAGTAAATTATTCTAAATTATAAAATTAATAAAAATAATTTTCGGTCTCAAAAATAAAAATTAATTACACGAATGCACATCTTCGAAGGAATTCCACTTGACATGTAAAAATAATGTAACATTAACAAATAAGCAAAAAAATCATTAAACAATTCATTTTAATTATATTTATAATATAATTTTGTCATTAACCAACAGTGGAACAAAAAATGTTTTGAAAACTTGATTCTTTTATTTAACATAACCTCACTTTTTCGAGTTTTTTCTGGCTTTGAAGCTTCATAATTAAATATTAATTATGTTTAAACTAAATGTTTTTTTAGAAATGTGTTGAGGAGTAAATTGTCGAAAGGTATAGAAACTGATTTTATTTTGCAATGAGGAAAACAAAAGTTATTTAAAAAATACTGAAACCGTAGAGGGAATCCCTCCCTAGGTGTGTGACGGAGGGTTAATAGAATTCTTTGCAAAATTCAATTATTTTCATAAATAACAATATTCATCACAAGAATTCAATTATTTAAAAAAAAAAAATAAAATTCTTTTTGTAAATTGAATTATTTTAAAAAATTATAATAAAATCGTTCGCAAGAATTCAATTATTATCGAAAATTTGAATTGAACTCTTTCTAAAATTTAATTATAAATTAATAATTATGTTTAATTCAAACATATTTTCTGTTTTGGTTTTAACAAAAAATATGTTAAAAAATTGTATGGTTGATTCAAACTTAAAAGTTGATTTTAAATAATTTAAAATCAACCATAAATTATGTTTGAATTAAATATATTATTTCTATAAATGAACCAAAAACTATATGTTTGAATTAAACTTAAATTTGTTTGACTGTACATATAGCAAAGATAGTTTAATTTTGATTTAAACAAAATTTGTTTAAATCAAATAAATTGTTTTCTCAGTGAAGTAAATATTTTTGATGAAAATTAGGAAAAAGTCAGGAAAATAAAAAATATGTAATGGAATTTCTGTCAGTTTTGTGGAAAGTGTTTAAAGCGAGTTTTTGGGTGGTCGTCAAGTTTAATTTTTCGATTGCTACTTTTTTACTACTTTTTTTTAGTTTGAAAGCTACTTTTTGCTACTTTTTTAAAATTAATTATCGAGTGCGAAGTCTGATAATAGACAAGTAATACTTATGCCAGAACTTAATATTTTTGCGTCTACAGAACGACTTGTAATTAGGAGTACTCGCACTTGTCTTAACCACCCTGTCTATTTGTCACCAGAGGAGAGGGAAACTTGAAGTTAAATTGAATACAAATTCTCTAAATCTCTAATGTGTAAAAGCGTCTATAATTCCATGTGCAGTTACGGATAACAAGGTAACTTATACGTCTCACTAAGAAGGAACCTCTCGGGAACTTATTAGCATGGATATGAAAAATAAAAAAGGGCGATGCTTCCCCAAGTTCCGTAAAGGGTATATATACTTGGCGGAGAAATTTCACGTCGATATGGTGCATACAAGTGATAAAGATCGCAAAAGTGCAGTGAAGTGAGAAAAGGACTTGCCATGGGACGTTCTTTTTCTCGTTTGATTTAACGTGCGGTGTGTGTCCCATATGTATATGGACCGTTGGTCTGCAATGTGGTCAACGGTATGCAGTGTAAATAAGCCCAGTAAATAAGCGAATATTGAGGACAAATGAGTGGGAGTGGATAGGTTTATATATTGGTGTCGGAGTTGCTAGGCGACCGAACTCCGCATTCTTTCCACTCGGTAGCTTCAGCATCCCTTAAACAACCCACTTTCAACCCTGCACACACATATACAGTCAGTGAGAGAGAAAGAGAGGAGGAGAGAGTTTTTCCCTTTCAGTAACCCCCTGGACCATTTTCCCTTTTTTGTATTAGTAGTGGTGATGGTAGTCCATCGCAAACTCCTGTCTCGCTTCCTCTCAAACGGATCAATGCACTCTCGTTGAACCCTGTATACATCCCGAATGAATATATATGTGTGTAACGAGAAAATATACAGTAAGAGTGTGATTTATATGTATGTATATGTAAATATCCTTTTGGTGTATGGGTATATCTATTCTATGTTGGTACTCTTTGTCCGGTTGTACCGCATGGAATAATGATTAACCCCAGATTAACGATGATGTCGGTCGAGAGCCGAGGTTCGAAACAATTACGATTTCATCACACATGCCCTGGCAACAACGAAATGTAAAGTTACCCTCTTCCGGAAATGTGAACTCTGATTTTCGCCGTGTACCCTTTTTTTCGGATCAGAAAATTTTAAACGTGATTTTTTTATTTTTGATGGGTTTTATTATTGCTTTTAGCGGTGGAAAATTAAAGATGACATTTATGATTTTTTATAACCAAAGTTTAGCTAAATTTTTCTTTGCCAGGGTTTCTACAAGTCATAGAAAACATGAAAGTCATGGAATTGTCATGGGATTTCATTTTCATCTCAAATGGAATTTCTAATCGGATCATGGAATTTTTTTAGTCTTTGTTGTAAACCCGTGTGATTGAAATTCGCGCTCCTTTATTGCTCAGGGTGGTCACAAGATATTCAGTTTATCAATTTCCCTGACAATTTACTATGACGTTAAAATTACTTTCCCTAAGAAATTCTTTTTACAGCTCTCTCTCACTAAAGCAGTGAAATTTGACAGAAACTATTCTCAAAAATTATAATAAAATTCATTAAAACGATTCAATTATTTTCAAAAAATATTCGAAATTCAATTATTTTCAATATATCTAGTATTTTCATAAAATTTAACATAATTCAATTAATTCAATTAATTTAGAAAAGCATTTTCAAAAAAATTCAAAAAAAAAACAAATGTTTAACACAATTTTTATACAATTCTTCACAATAATTCAGTTACTTTCACTAATAATAACATTTTTTCAAGGAAATTCAATTATTATTGAAAATTTAAATAAAATTCTGAGCAAGAATTCAATTAATTTCATAAAAATAATAAAACTCATTGAAGAATTTCAATTATTTTTAACACTAAGTATTTTAAATTAATTAATAGAAAAATTCTATTATCTTCACAAATAAAATTTTTTAAAAGAATTCAATTATTTAAAATAAAATTTTTATAATATTTATTATATTTCGAAAAAATTAATTATTTAAAACAATGTTTATAAAATTCTTGTGAAAAATTCAATTATTCTCAAAAATAACCAAATTTTTCACAGAAATTCAATTCTTTTTCAACACTTTAATAAATCTTTTTGCAATAATTCAATTATTTGCATAAATAATAAAATTCTTCTTGAGAAATGTAATTATTATTAAAAATTTAATTTCAATTCCTCGTAAAAATAAATTATTAAAAAAAATGTTTTTTTTTCAAATTCTTTGGAAGAATTCAATTATTTACAAAAAAATAGAATTTTTGACAGGAATTCAATTATTTTCAAATATTTTAATAAAATTGTTCGAAAGAAATAAATTATTTTAAATACAATTTTAATTAAATTTTTTTGAAATAATTCAATTATTCTTTTAGATTTTAATAAAATTCTTCCGAAGAATTCAATTATTTACATAAATAGTTCCTCGAAAGAATTCAGTTATTAAAGATAAGTAACAAAATTATTCCCAAAAATTCAATTATTTTGAGGCATTTTTAATAAAATTCTTTTCAAAATTCAATTATTTTCATAAATAACAATATTCGCCACAAGAATTTAATTATTTTTAAAAGTAATAAATTTCTTTACAGAAATTCAATTATTTTTAAAAATTCTAATAAAATTGTTCGCAAGAATTCAGTTATTTTCAATAGATTTTCAGTCAAATTCCACTATGTAATTCAAATCGCGAGAATATAGAGTCAAATTTCACTGATCTTCAGTGGAATTTCACTCATTCAGATTTAGAGAGAGGAAAATATTAATGCTTACGGAAAATGAGTAAAAATTATGAATTTTAATAATTTATAAAAATTAGAATTATAACACTTTCTGAATTTAATTATTTTCTACAATTTTCAACTAAACTTTATCTCTGAATCAATTAATTTAAATAATTTTCCAAAAATTCTTCAAATTTTTGAAGAATTTTAATTTCTCAAAAATTTTAATAAGTCCAAAAAGTAAGTTTCGATTTTTAAAAAATTATTACAATACAATTCTAATAATTAGTTTTTAAGAATATTTTATTAATGTAATTTTTCGAAAATAATTGTATTTCTTAAAAGAATTTTTGTATAATTTAAAAAAACTAATGATTTTTTTGATAAATTTTAATTAAAAATTTTGAACATTATTGTTTTCAATCCAAAATTGTTAAAAATAATTCTAAAATGTTATTATTTTTGGAAATATGCAATTAAAAGTATTAAAAATATTGAATTTTAAAAAATTAGAAGCTAATTTTCATTTTTAAATTTACCTTTAAAGATTTATCATTAAAATTTTTGGATAATTCAATTTTTTCAAAATTTGCAATTAAAATTCTTCAAAAATTTTATGCGACTTTTGTTGTGAATTTATGCGACTAAAGCGACTTTTTTTTGGGTCTTAAAGTCGATCCGAGCCCTGTACTTTGAAGTTAACAATGATGAAAGTGTAACTTATTGATATCCGTAAGGAACATTTGTCCCTTAAATAAAATACGGAGATAAAAAAAATACGGCAAGCGTAACTCCTTTGAAATAATTCGGAATCGCGAGGTACTTCGAAAGATCGAAAACATAGGAAAGAGACAGGGAATTGCGAGCAGGTTGCCGCTACAATGGGCAGGTGTTTCGCCACACATCCGTAACCCTCTGAATTTTTCTCCTCAGTCCCTTTACTGCCAACTGGCTCTATTTCCGAGGAAAATACCAAAACAATAAGTCTTAAATTGAAGTCTTTGATGTTGCACAGATTTCTCCCCTTTTGGGTTTCACATTATTGTCCCTGTAACAATATTATTTTTATCCCCATCTGTGATTACTTTTTCTTGAATGAATCTCTAATTTTTCATCATCCAAACCTTGTTTTCAGTCAATATTATTAATAGTAATTACTATGTAGAAAAATTAGTTGGTGTAATCCCTTTGTAGTAATTCCTTTACAGTAATTATTTTGAAGTAATTATTTTGCAGTGATTATTTCCAGTATAGTAATTATTTTCCGTGTATATTGAGTAGTGGAAATTATTAATAATTATATTATGTACATTGAATATAATTTGAAATTGAGATGTGAAATATGATGATAATGACGATGATGATAATATGATGATGACGTGGGGTGAGAGAATATAAAGTGGCAATATCAGGTGGATTTCACACTGAATGAGCAATTGGTTCAGCACGAACTGATTTTATTTATGACACGACGACAAACTTTGTTTATTCTCTGTGTGTCCCAAATCCGAGTTTAAAGATAGTTGATAGACCGCTACCAATTGCAAGCGCAGATATTCACCTTTCACTCTGGCCATCTGCCGAGACGCTACTCAACGAGAAACCCACCCTGCTTGCCAACTTATTTTAAAATTCTCCCAATCTTTAAACTATATAATCGAAAAGAATCAAAACCATTTGTTACAAGATTTTAGGTTAAAAATGGACATTTTTTTACCTAAAATCAAAACAAATGGTTTTGATTGAATAATTCAAGTTCATTTCTATTATACAAAAACTATGGTCAAAAAATTAACAAAAACCATTTCTAAAAAAAATTACATGGTCATTTACTTTAAATTAAATTGAGAACTAAAATAATGGGTTTTAAATATAATTTGATTTTCTTCAACTGGTTTGCAGATGGACAACAAAAATAATGGAGAGAATACAGAATTAGAAGTAGGACAAAGGATGCTGCGCTCGCTTGGACCAACGAAATCGAGAAACAAGGAGGAAAATTGAAGGTAAGTCGTTTTGATTTATTAGCCGATAAGTGGAATTACGAGACATGTTTATTACACAAACAGAAATATTGCATAAATTTATCTAACACACGTACATTATTTAAGAAGACGATTTTAATAGATGTGAATGTGTCTTGAATATATTCAACTTGAACGTTAAATTGGATCACATATATTTGTACCTAAATTAATAATTTCGAAAAAGTGTCAAATTCTAAAGTGACATTTCATAAATTCATTTAAATTCCTTTTGACTTGCGTGTTTTTTGAATTGGCATCATGTGCATTTCAGATTTAATATAGAATCACGAATTCTTCTATGCGAAGGTTATAAATTATAAAAAGAGATCAATAATTAACTAATTAATTATTAATTATAGATTAACAATTAATACGTACAATTAATACTTATAAGTTTGTTTTAGTGATAATTACTAATTAGTCATTGATTAATAAATTATCAGGTATAAATTAATCAATACATTAATTAACTATGAGTAAAGTAACTGAATAATTATTCAACTTTTTTTTATAAAGTTCTGCATTATTTTCGTTTTATACATACACCAGATGTATACAGTGCAACTGGAGAGTGCAACATTAATGTGGAGCATGTCTCGTAAGAAGTTAATTACGACAAGATTTCGAGTGTATATTCGGATTAAAAACTCACATTATTGATATTATGTTGTTCCTGAAATTATATTAGTATGTGTATTTCTCAAATTTCACCTGGTGTTTCTGGAAGAGATTTTACACCTGGCGTACGTTTTATGTTCCTCTGATATATTATATTCTCGTTGCCAAATTTAGAATAGAGAAATTTGCTAACACCACGTGGCTGTGTAATCCAATAATTAAGCAAAAATATGCAAATTGTAGTTTAGCATTCACAGGCTTTGCACTCATCTACTTAAACCTATTATTAACTACTTTTTTACATGCTACTATTTTGGTCCTTTTTTAGATTTCAGACACTAAAAGCTACAATTTCTGCTTTTTTTTGAAAATTCCCACTACTGTAAATTCGCTAATACTAGAAATCAAAAAACTATTCTCAAAAATTATAATCAAATTCTTTAAAACGATTCAATTATTTTCAAAAAATATTCGAAATTCAATTATTTTACTTATCTAGTATTTTCATAAAATTTTGGAAAAGAATTCAATTATAAAAAAAAAATAGATAAAATTTATTCAAAATTCAATAATTTTCATAAATAACAAAATTACCACAGGAATTCAATTAATTTAGAATAGCATTTTAAAAAATTACGAAAAAAAACAAATATTTAATAAAATTTTTATAAAATTCCTCACAATAATTCAATTACTTTCACAAATAATAACATATTTCAAGGAAATTCAATTATTTAAAAATTTTTTTAATAAAATTCTAAGCAAGAATTCAATTATTTTCATAAATAACCAAATTTTGCACAGAAATTCAATTCTTTTTTAACTTTTCGCAATAATTCAATTATTTTCATAATTAATAAAATTCTTCTCAGGAATTCAATTATTTATGAAAATTTTAATAAAATCTTCAACAACTATTCAATTTATTTTATTTTTTATTTATTTTATTGGATTCATATGTATGACCTTTCGGCCTTTTACATTTCCCGTATACATAAATATAACAACTATTCAATTATTTTCATAATTAATAAAATTCTTCTCAGGAATTGAATTATTTATGAAAATTTTAATAAAATTCTCATCAATTATTCAATTATTTGCATAAATAATAAAATTCATCGCAGGATTTCAATTATTGTTAGTACAATTTTACAGGAATTGTTCAAAAAATGTCATTATTCTTAAAATTTCAATTTCAGTTCCTCGAAAAAATCAATTATTTAAAAAAATGTTTTTTTTAAATTCTTTGGAAGAATTTAATTTATTAACAAAAATATTAGAATTTTTCGCAGGTATTCAATTATTTACATAAATATTTCTTCGAAAGAATTCAATTATGTCGATATATAACAAAATTATTCCAGAAAATTCAATTATTTTGAGGTACTTTAATAGAATTCTTTAAAAAATTCAATTATTTTCATAGATAACAATATTCATCACAAGAATTCAATTATTTTTAAAAGTAATAAATTTCTTTACGGAAATTCAATTAATTAATTCTAATAAAAAAGTTTGCAAGAATTCAAATATTTTCATATAAATAATAAAATGCTTTTTAGGAATTCAATTATTTTTAAAAATTTAATTTCAATTCCTTGAAAAAATCAATTATTTAAGAAAATGTTTTGTTACAATGCTTTGAAAGAATTCAATGATTTACAGAAATATTAGAATTTTTCAGAGGAATTCAATTATTTTCAAATATTTTAATAAAATTGTTCGAAAGAAATCAATTATTTTAAATACAATTTTAATTAAATTTCTTCTGAAATAATTCAAATTATTCTATTAGATTTTAATAAAATTCTTCCTAAGAATTCAATTATTTACATATAAATAATAATGCGAAAGAATTCAATTATGTCGATAAATAACAAAATTACTCCCGAAAATTCAATTATTTGAAGGAATTTTTAATAAAATTCTTTTTAAAAACCAATTATTTTCATAAATAACAATATTCATCACAAGTATTTAATTATTTTTAAATGTAATAAATTTCTTCAGCTTGAAAATTCAATTATTTAAAAAAATTTTAATAAAATCGTTCTCAAGAATTCCATTATTTTCATGAATAATAAAATGCTTTTTAGGAATTCAATTATTTTCAAAAGAAATTTTATAAAATACCACACAGACATTCAATTATTGTCAAAATTTTTAATAGAATTCTTTGAAAAATTTAATTATTTCTAAAAACTTTTCGCAATTCAATGATTTTTTACATAATTTTCAAACGAAATTCAATTATTTATGAAAATTTTAATAAAATTCTCAGCAACTATTTAATTCTTTTCATGAATAATAAAAATTCTTCAGGAATTAAATTATTGAAATCAGAATTTGCATAAAATTAATCGAAAGAAATCAATTATTTAAAAATTTTTATAAAATTCCTCTCAAGAATTAAATTATTTTTGTAAATATTTAAATTGTTTCATGAATAATAAAATTCATTGCAAGTCAATTTAATTTATTAACAGGATAAGAAAGAAGTAATACTTTTGATGAAAATTAGGAAAAAGTCAGGAAAATAAAATATAAAATGGAATTTTCGTCAGTTTTGAGAAGTGTCTAAAACGAGTTTTTTTAGTCGTCAAGTTTAATTTTTCGATAAAAATTTAAAAAATAAAATAAAAATAAATAAAAATTTTTCGACTTTTTTTTATTTTGAAAGCTACTTTTTGCTACTTTTTTTAAAATTAATTATCGAGTGCGAAGTCTGCATTTATGTTTGATTCACCGTTTCTTTTTGATATGCGATTTTACTCGAGATTAAAACAAAAGAAAAATTAAAACGAAATAATTTTAAATTAGTTTTAAGGGTTATAACTTTATTTAAGGGTTTTTATTGTTTATTTGAACAAAACTTCAGGAACATAAATTTTAATACTGTTTGTTAAAGATAAGATAAGTAGTGTTTTTCTAACGTGTTTTAGTTTAGTTCGCTCAACTGAAGCAACTTTTTTTTTTAAATATAAAATTCTTTTCTTTATAAAAAATAAAATAGAAATTAAAAGAAGCAGAAATAATATTGTAATTCATTTGAAGGTTCAAGAACATTGGGAATAACATTTTTAAGAAAATTCTGTTTGTATCGAAATAATAATTTTATACAATATAATAGTAATAATAATAATAATAAGAGTAAAAGTAGTAATTGTAATAATAATAATGCACGATGATAATAGAAAGTAATGGATTTACAATATTTAAGAGAGTTTTGATCAGTAGTTGATTATAGCTTTGGGTTTTGCTCTAAGCCTATATAAATGATATTAACTTCCGGAATCTCTTAACGCTTGACTGCTCGCGTCGACCTTAGAGAGAATAGGCGAAACCAAGAAGGTTGCAACATATTCTCGAGGGTGGGCCCCCGGTGGGATCGATGGAGCCTCGATTCGCGAAAGAGATCGTCCTTGCGCGTGGACATAAAAAGCACCTGGGGTCCGACTTCCGGCTTTCCCTTCGAGGACTGCTCGCCTCCCACCTCTGTCTCTATACCTATATATACCATATACTTCTATCTCGACGTTCTGGGGCTTTGAGTTGCAACCAAGAAAGCTGGGGGAAGCTCAACTTTTTACGATCCTGCTTTATGGAGCAACGCCAGCTGGGCTCCCGATAAACGTGCTCCACGTATCGTTTTTCGACATTTGCGTGAATTCCCTTGCGCGCAAAAAAGCTCCCCAGAACTTCCTGAAAACGATGAGGGATTTTAATACTTTTATATGCATTTATTGATTCTTGGCCGGTCGTCCATGACAGGAGATTCGATTTGATGCGCGAAACTCTTATTCCTTTTTTTTTTTTTTTTACTTTTTTTATTTATGAAGAAAACAAGAAAAGAACAAATATTATTAGAGGAAAAGAGAAAAATTGTGTATGGGTTAATAACAGAAAAAATTTGTTTTTATTTAATTAAAGAGTGTTTTGCTGTATTTTGCGGAAAGTATATATCTGCATTTCTGAATTGGTTGTCGGGAATATTCGCAAATGTGTCGCCCAATGTGCATGCGGTCCATTGAATACTGGCGTCATGAACTCGGCGCCAGTGTATTGCCTCCGAAATTCATCCCTTTAAGCTTCATTCATACGAAGAAAGTATATATACAATAACGTACTTTGATTCTCGTTAATCATAATTAAACGCCACTTTCCCTATTTGCATTATAATTATACTATCAGCATAAAGGGATTTTCGTTCATCTCGCTCTAGCTTATTTCAATAATTTCCCTCTTCAAAATGAAAAAAGGGAAAACATTTATTTCGAAAAATCAAATTTTGATTGAATCAGCTTGCTTGAGAGTCAACTAAATCACAGTTTTTCTAAGGATATCAAATTGAGACAAAAAAAATTGTTGCGATCAGAGCTAATAAAAAACATGATTTTAAAATAATAAAAATAAATAATACGATTTTTTTATTTTAATCGAATTTTTTCTGCAGTTTGGTTTTTTAGTAATGATAATAAAAGAAATTAATTTTGTAATAGAAGCAACAAAGAATCGTTGGTATGTAAAATTTCAAAATTTAAACAAATTTATTTTTCAAGTTACAGATTAAAATTATTAAAAATACATCAACTATATTCTCAGTTTTTTAACACTCTTTGACGGTCAATATACAGATTTTTTAATTTGCTTCAAGAATTATTGTACTTAGCAGAGTACAGACTTCGCACTCGACAATTATTTTTAAAAAAGTATAACGTTCAAACTAAAAAAAGTAGGAAAAAAGTAGCTATCGAAAAATTAAACTTGACAACAAACAAAACTCGTTTTAGACACTTCACAAAACTGACAAAAATTCCATTCTATATTTTATTTTCCTTACATTTTTCTAATTTTCATCAAAAATATTTACTTCTTTCTTATCGCTCCTAATAAATTGAATTCCTGCAAAGAATTTTATTATTCATGAAAGAATTTAAATATTTAAAAAAAAATTATAACTTGCGAAGAAATTTTGAAAAATTTTTAAATAATTGATTTTCTTCGACTAATTTCATACAAATTCTAATTTAAATAATTGAGTTCCTGAGAAATTTTTATTATTCATGCGAAAAGAATTGAATTCTTACAAAGATTTTTACAACAAATTTTTTAAATAATTGAATTCTGTTTGGAAATTTTATGAAAATAGTAGATATTGAAAATCATCGAATTGCGAAAAGTTTCTAAAAGACATTGAATTTTACAAAGAATTTTATTAAAATTTTTTTTACAAAAATTGAATGTCTGTGTGGTATTTTATTAAATTTTTTGGAAAATAATTAAATTCCTAAAAATCATTTCATTATTTATGTAAATAATTCAATTCTTGCGAACGATTCTATTAGAATTTTTTAAAATAATTGAATTTACAAGAAGAACTTTATTACTTTTAGAAAATAATATAGAGTTCTTCTTACGAATATAGTTATTTGTGAAAATAATTGAATTTTGCAAAGAATTTTATTAAAAATGCCTCAAAATAATTGAATTTTCGGAAATAATTTTGTTATTTATCGATATAATTGAATTCTTTCGAAGAATTATTTATGCAAATAACTGAAATCTTGGAAAGAATTTTATTAAAATCCAAAAGAATAATTGAACTCCTGTGAAAAATTCTAATATTTTTGTAAATTATTGAACTCTTCAGAAGAATGTTAAAAAAACATTTTGTTAAATAATTGATTATTTCGAGAAATTGAAATTAAATTGCTGCAAAATTATATTTAAAATAAATGACATCTTGCAATGAATTTTATTATTTATGAAAATAATTGAATTATTGCGAAAAATGTTATTAATAAATGTTTAAAAAGAATTGATTTTATTTTAAAAATTGTGTTATTTTTTTAAATAATTGAATTTTTCATAGGTATTTTATAAACATTGTTTTAAAGAATTAATTTTTTCGAAATGTAATAAATAAAAGGAAAATTTTCTTTTAAATAATTGAATTTTTCTAATAATTAATTGAAAATAGTTTTAAAAATAATTGAAATTCTTTGATGAGTTTTATTATTTATGAAAATAATTGAATTCTTGAGAACGATTTTTTTAGAATTTTTTAAAATAATTGAATTTCCAAGAAGCAGTTTATTACTTTTAAAAATAATTGAATTTTTGTTATGAATACTGTTATTTATGAAAATAATTTAATTGTGCAAAGAATTTTATTAAAATGACTCAAAATAATTGAATTTTCGGAAATAATTTTGTTAATTATCGACATAATTGAATTCCTTCGCAAAACTTTTTATTTAAATAATTTCGTTCTTGGGAAGAATTTTATTAAAATCTAAAAGAATAATTTAAGTATTTAAAAAAATGTAATTAAAAATTGTATTTTAAATAATTGATTTCTTTCGAACAATTTTATTAAAATATTTGAAAATAATTAAATTCCTGTGAAAAATTGAGGGTCCCAATCAAAGAACCGGTTATAATTTTTTTAAGCTCAAAATCATTGCCCTGTAAGTCGAAAATTAAACTGTTTTTAATCCTAATTTTTTGAGAAACATTTTGGTAATCTTTATACAAATACGAAATGTTTTCAAGAAATTGAAATTTTAAATACTTTTTTTATTTAGAGGTCGAGAATTTTGAGTCTCAAAAACTTACAACCGGTTCTTTGATTGGGACCCTCAATTGTAATAATTTTGTAAATAACTGATTTCCTCCAACGAATTTTAAAAAATATTTTCTTAAATAATTAATTTTTTCGAGGAATTGAAATTTAATTTTTAAAAATAATTACATTTCTCGAGCAATTTCTGTAAAATTGTCTTAAGTATCATTGAAATTCTTCTACGAGTTTTATTATTTATGAAAATAATTGAATTCTTGCTCAGAATTTGATCAAACAATTTTTTTAATTGAATTTTCATGAAAAATGTTATTATTAGTGAAAGTAATTGAATTTTTCTGAAGAATTGTATAAAAATTTTGTTAAATAATTGATTTTTTTCGAAATCGTTTTGAAAATGCTACTCTAAATTGATTGAATTCCTGTGAAAATTCTATGATTTATGAAAATAATTGAATTTTTGATGAGTTTTATCAATGGTTTCTTTAATAATTGAATTATTTTGCTAAATTCTTTGAATAGATATTGAAAATAATTCAATTTCAAATATTTTTTGAAAATAATTAATTGAATCGTTTTAAAGAATTTAATTACAATTTTTGAGACTAGTTTTTTTATTTCTAGTATTAGCGAATTTAAAGTAGTATAAATTCTAAAAAAACGGAAATAGTAGCTTTTAGTGGCCGAATACTAAAAAAAATATCCAAATAGTAGCATAACGTAAAAAAGTAGTAAATAATAGGTTTTAGTAGATGAGTGCGAAGCCTGCAAAATAATTACTTTTTTAGAGTTGACACAAAAATTTAATTTTGTCTTTCCCTGCGACTTTCCCTTGATTTCCAGACAGAATTTTGAACGTTTCCCTGACCTTCTGGTGGCGATGCAACTTTTTGATGCTATAATGGTCTCAGTTTGAGAATCTTAGAAAAACGATGGAAGTGACAATGCTTAAATAAGGTTTACAAAAAAAAAAAAAAAAACAAAAAAACACAATAACAAACAACGGTTCGCGACTACAAATTCAGTTAGAATATCAGATGATGAGCAATAAAAGAATATCGCATTTTGTTTGAAACGACAGTATATATACTGTTGGTCAAGTAATGATTCAATTTCCTCTGAACAGAAGAGAAGGAAATGAGAAAACGAAAACCTTTGAGAAAGACTACACAATTACTTCTTCTTATTTTATTTCATTGCGCTCAAACGATTGAGTAGGTATACTGTCATTTATTCTGTATACAGAAACAAACACCATTGAGATTATAAGACAAATGTGTTGATTAAGTCAAATGCTGAAGCACAAGGAGGCGTTGGACAATAAGAGAAATGAGAAACCTCTTGGAGTTAAATCCTATCTCTTGTGCACAATAGATGATGCTTCAAGATGGATGCTCGTTCTTAGTAATGTAACATTAGAGTCAGGGGCTAACGAACCGATTATATGTTTTTCTTCTTTTCACACCAAGAGTTGCGAACAATTATTTGTCGATGGCACTACTTTATTCTTTTCTCTCTCGCAGTTGATGGGAAAATAAACCAAAATCATCCGCGCTCCAGTTTCCGTTCATTTTTCCAAGATTTCTTCCATTTATTTTAAATTTTTATTGGTTCACCGTTTAATAATAACAACTAATTATTAGTAAATAAATAACTGCAATATATTTAACATAATCTGAATGTTAATCTTACTAATAGTCCATTAATAACTATGAAGTTATTAATGACTATTAGTTAAATTCACATTTAGATTATTATTTACTGATGTGAATTCAGAGTATTTTAAAAATTGTAATTTTAAAAATTTTTTAAATTATTTAAAAATTATTTTTTTTATTTTCTCAGCAATAAAGTCAATAAGTTGAGTACAAGAAATAATTATTTATTTCTACGGACAATAATAGCATGACAGGTTGGAAAATTTTGAAATGCTCCTAGGCAACGATGCGTAAAAATTCGAATGAAAATGTCAGCGAAGCTTTACATGAGCTTGCAGTCTATTAGACAGCACACAAGCACACGCAAGCACACACATATATTTAAATCTTCAAAGTGATTCTATTCTGCAACGTGGTACGCGTTGAGTAGTTGAGAAGGACTTCCTCCACTTGGCAGACGTTAACTGACGTTTAGATTCTATCTATTCTCGTAATCTCGCGCAATATATGCAAGAGCAACACGTTTAGGTCGTGTTTCAAATAACTCTTATATAGCTGTGGTACCATCTCATATATTATTATTGTCACAAAACAAAATCAAGTTCAGTTTTAAACATATGTCCTTATCATTTCTTTGGATGACATCCACAATTATAATCATTTCACATACTACAACATTTTTTATGACTTCAAAAATTGCTGTACCCTAATTGCTAAGATTTAACTACTCTCAGGCTTCGCACTAATCTACTAAAGCCTACTACTACTACTCAAAAATTGTAATCAAATTCTTTAAAACGATTCAATTAATTTCAAAAAATATCCGAAATTCAATTATTTTCAATATCTAGTATTTTCATAAAAATCACAATAATTCAATTACTTCCACTAATAATAACATTTTTCATGGAAATTCAATTATTTAAAAAAATTTCTAATAAAATTCTAAGCATGTTTTCAATTATTTTCATAAATAATAAAATTCATCGAAGAATTTCAATTATTTTTAATACTAAGTATTTTAAATTAATTAATAGAAAAAATCTATTATTTTCAGAAATAAAATTTTCTACAAGAATTCAATTATTTAAAATAAGATTTCCAAAATAGTTATTAAATTTCGAAAAAAGTAATTATTTAAAACAATGTTTATAAAATTCTTATAAAGAATTCAATTATTTCCAAAAATAACAAAATTTTTCACAGAAATTCAATTCTTCTGAAAAATTTTAATAAAACTTTTCGCAACAATTCAATTTGTTTTCATAAATAATAAAATTCAATTATTTTCAAAAAATATTCGAAATTCAATTACTTTCAATATCTATAGTACTGTCAAAAGATTTCGCATTTTTTTAATAAAATTTTTCATGGAGATTCAGTTTTAAAAAAATGTTTAATTAAATTCTAAGCAATAATTCAATTATTTCCATAAATAATAAAACTCATAGAAGAATTTCAATTATACTTAAGACAATTTTACAGAAATTGATCGAGAAATGTAATTATTTTAAATAATTAAATTTTAATTCCTCGAAAAAATTAATTATTTAAGAAAATGTTTTTTAAAATTCCTTAAGGAAAGTCAATTATTTGCAAAAATATTAGAATTTTTCACAGGAATTCAATTTTTTCAAATATTTTAATAAAATTTTTCAACAGAAATCAATTATTTCAAATACAATTTTAATTACATTTTTTTAAAATACTTAAATTACTCGTTTCGATTTTAATAAAATTCTTTGCAAAATTCAATTATTTTCATGAATAACAAGATTCATCACAAAAATTCAATTATTTTAAAAAGTAATGAATTTCTTCTTGGAAATTCAATTATTTTAAAAAATTCTATTAAAATCTTTTGCAAGAATTCAATTATTTTCATAAATATTAAAACTCATCGAAGAATTTAAATTATTTTTAATACTATTTTGAATTAATTAATAGAAAAATTCAATTATTTAAAATAAAATTTTCTTTATATTTATTACATTTCAAAAAAATTATTTATTTAAAACAATGTTTATAAAATTATTATGAAGAATTTAATTATTTTCATAAATAATAAAATTCATTGCAAGATTTCATTTATTTTAAATCTAATTTTGCAAAAATTTAATTTCAATTCCTCGGAAAAATCAATTATTTAAGAAAATGTTTTTTTTTAACATTCTTTGGAAGAATTTAATTATTTACAAAAATATTAGAATTTTTCACAGGAATTAATTTATTTTGAAATATTTTAATACAAATTTTCAATTCAATTATGTCGACAAATAACAAAATTATTCACGAAAATTCAATTATTTTTAGGCATTTTAATAAAATTCTTTGCAAAATTCAATTATTTTCAATATAATTTAGTAAAATACCATACAGAAATTTAATTATTGTGAAAAATTTTAATAGAATTCTTTGTAAAATTTAATTATTTTTAGAAACTTTTCGCAATTCAATGATTTTCAATATCTACTACAGTTTTCATAAAATTTCCAAACAGAATTCAAGTATTTAAAAAATTTGTTGTAAAATTCTTGGTAAGAATTCAATTCTATTCATGAATAATGAAAATTCCTCTGGAATTAAATTATTGAAATTAGAGTTTGCATAAAATTAATCGAAAAGAAATCAATTATTTAAATTTTTTTTATAAAATTCTTCGTAAGTATTAAATTATTTTATAAATATTTAAATTCTTTCATGAATAATAAAATTCGTTGCAGGAATTCAATTTATTAGCAGGATAAGAGAAAAGAAAATATTTTTGATGAAATTTAGAAAAAAATCTGGAAAATGAAATATAGAATGGAATTTATATCTGTTTTGTGAAGTGTCTAAAACAAGTTTTGTTTGTCGTCAAGTTTAATTTTTTCGATAGCTATATTTTTACTACTTCTTTTAGTTCAAAATCTACTTTTTTCTACTTTTTTATAATTAATTATTGAGTGCGAAGTCTGATTTTAACTAATTTTTACTTTACTACACAACAGTAATTAAATTTTCAGTACAAATTTTTCACATATTCTTTTCTCGAAAGAATTCTTTTTTATAATGCCCTGAAAAAAAAAATTATCATTGAAACACAATATAAAAATTTACATAAATACTAAAATCGGATTTTTGTATGTATGTATATACATTATTATTATCCCGCACGTATATATAGTGTACTCTGAATAAAAACAATGACATTGAATCTAACAGCGAACAAAAGCAATAAAATTGATGATATATTCAAAATTGAAAGTATAGACGGTGAAATATTGGAATATGGAATTGAATTCGGAAATTTTATTCATCCTTTTCTTGTATTTGAATATATATGTATATCTGTCATCGTTCAGGAAGGTCGGGGACGCTTACGATTTGGCACGACATTCAGATTTTGATGCTTTGAGAGAAATTCACCTTCCAAAATAGGGGTTGGCAAACTCCTCGTCTTTCAGTATTAAAGTTTTAGTCAGTAATAGTGGTTTCTGGTTTGTCCAATAGTTTAGAATCTATCAGCTATTTACTAAAGTAGCTTTCACATTTGAAATTTCGTCTTTTTGCGAATCAATAGAAGTAAATGGGTATTAAATTCGGATCTAGGATAGTTAGGTCCATTGAAAATTAGTGACTGTAAAGTAAGTTTTACCGTGAGAATAATAATGATAGTAATAAGGAAAAAACGAATAAAGTAACTTTTACTATACTTTCATAGTAAAACCTGAACTTTTAGCAACTTTTCCGCATTTTTGACAACTTTTACTAATTTTTTACGGAAATGCACTTCTAAGGTAGTAAAATTCTCTCCGAAAAAATAAAAATTTCCAAAAATGTGCCAAAGTTCTAAAGAATACAAAAAAAGTATTCTTATTTGCGGTTATTTTAGTCGCTTAGTGTCATAATTATTTTAGTGTTTGATTTACAGTTTGGATAGAAAAAAATTTTCACCAAGAATCACTTGTTTTGTTTGTTGTTCGGCGGCGCGCGGATTATTTATATACAAATTCCCAGGAGATATTTGTCAAAAGTTATTTATTGAATCTAAATATACGAATGAGATAATAGATTAATGTGGAGATGAATAATTGGATAGCATTGTTGAAAGTTTTAAACATATGGGCACGCCTCCTTCACCTCATAGGCAACCACGCGTGCATATTTGAACGGTGGTTAACTCTTGTGTAAGAGAATTTACTGTACAAAACCGCCTTCAGAATTCCCCCCCCCCCTGCTCAACCCTCCTCTCTTACCCTTTCATCTTTTCCTTATATATTTGCCCACCTACAATGCTTTGTTATTCATTGTTTCTTTTTTTATTTCCTTTTTTTAACGCTCAGTTCGACCTAATTTTCTAGGTTCACTCTCTGAAATTATTTGCGCTTAAATCCACAAAGCTATTTTAAATTAACTATTTTATTTATTTCTTCGTTTAATTATTTTTTAGTGTATGCAGTTAGAAAATTGTTTGGTCAAACAAATTATTTAGTTGGACTAACAAATAACACTTGATTTCACGTAGTTTTTCTACATAATATCAAATTGAGACAAAAAACGAATCAAAAATGTTGCTTCGCAACACTTCGCAACACTTTTAATTCGTTTTTTGTCTCAATTTGATATTCTTAGAAAACCTAGGCACAAAATCATTCTAAGATTATGCTTCTGTTATTTTAAGATAAAGGATTTAATCTAAGATTCTAAAAAAATGAAGGCCGTAAAATTATCGCAAATTAAAAATTGACATCCGTATATATTAATTGTCTCTAAATTTGATTATAAATATTTATAGAATTGCGAATATTGAAGATCATTCTGAGATTCAATATGGAGATGCTTTTCTCCACCTGCGAACGCCAAGGTCACCAGTAGATGGCACTTTAGTTCCTTCTTGGAATTTCTCTTGCCACCTGGTGGTGACCTTGGCGTTCTCAAGTGGAGAAATAAAGCCACCATTATTTTTATTCCTCAAAAACTTTTTTATAATTAAGAAAGCGTTATTATTCAAACACAAATAATGTGTGTAACTATTTGACGATTACCAACATTTTATGACACTTTTGATAGCATTTTTTTATTTTTAAATTCAGTTCGAGGTATGAAAATGTTTCACAAAATTATTTTGTTGACTATTATCTTTCCCAGAGTGAATACTAATCCACAAGTTACCAGACTTAAAATATAATAATATTAATATTGTAATTAATATTATAATAATAACAATTAATAAATTTATATTAATAATTATTATTATTACAATTAAAATATATTATTATACCTAATTATTTTTGTACTTTTTTTATTTATTCACTTTTGATTTTAAACAAATAAATTGTTCTACATATAAACTGGCCAAGAGAGAGATTTCGACGCGCACTCATTCAGTTTGGGCCGCGAAAAATGGTGAATGGAAACGAAGACATTGTGTGAATTCGCGATAAATGTGGCGGGAAAATTTAGCGTAGTCAAGAAAGTTGCACAAGCGACTTCGAAAAGTTATTCTTAAGTCCCAGGTTGCTCAAGAATAGAACCACATCGTAGGCGAGGGCTTCCCCAGAACGTTCATATTTATCTATGTATCCCAACGTCTATCTCTATGTCTATTTCTCCTGCTTTCATGTATGTACATATATACATATAAACATATATACATTGGTATACATAAGCCTCTAGCAGATTTGTTCTCTCCATATTCGAGCAAGATTCAAACATATTATTTTCAATTTATAGTTATCTGTATCCATGTAGGAATATAAATTAATCTGAATATCATAATGTGAGAGAGAGAAAATTTATGTTTCGTATTTATTAGTATTACAATTACTTTTTTTATTGCTTCTTATTTATTATTAGTATTTATTATTTATTATTATTATTATTATTATTATTATTATTATTATTATTATTATTATTATTATTATTATTATTATTATTATTATTATTAAATAAATTTTACTTTTTTTTTTATAGTAAACGATAAATTTTAGGAAAAATGGACAATATTTGTGGTAAATTTATACCCAAACTCTTCATTTCTGTAAATTTTTAACACACTTTTCTTAAAAGTATCAAATTGATACGAAAATTGATCAAATTGTTGCAAAAAATTTGGATTCAACTTATGATTTGATCCACATTTTTGTTACCCATTTGTTGCAATTTGATACTATTAACACAATTTTCTTGAAAGTATGAAATTGATACTAAAATGGATCAAATTGATGCCACAAATTTAGATCAATTTTTTATTTAATCCACATTTTTAGTATCAGTTGGTTGCAGTTTGATGCTTCTAAGTTAGCAATTAAAGTAAAATTTAGTATTAAGATTGGTAAAATTTATTAGGATTCATTTTCTGCATCAAAAATTACAGATATAGTTTAGTTTTTACTTTTGTAAATATATACGCCACGGGGTTAACTTCACTGTTAACTAAATGGTATCAAATTGCAACGAATTGATACCAAAAATGTTTTTCAAATCAAAAATTGTTCTCAATTTTTGGGAACAATTTGATCCATTTTAGTATCAATTTGATACTTTCAAGAACACACTCAATAGTATCAAATTATTTCGTTTGCAACGAAACCAAAAATGTGTTCCAAATCAAGAATTTATTGATCTTAATTTTTGGCATAAACTTGATCCACTTTAGTTTTAGTTTGATACTTTCAAGAAAACTATGGTGGAAAATGTAAAATAACTTTAAAACTACCTACAAAGTAAAACCAAAACTATATATGGATGCTTCTAAAGCAAACGATTTCTGCATAGTTTTCTTAAGCAGTAGTTTTTCCAAGGATGTCAAATTGAGACAAAAAACAAATCAAAAGTGTTGCGAAGCAACGTTTTGATTCGTTTTTTGTTTCAATTTGATAACCTTGGAAAAACCGTGGAAGTATCAAATTGTTACCGAAGTGGATCCAACTGATACCGAACTTGGAACAAATTTACGATTTATTAATTCACATGTTTTTGTATCAATTTTGATACCTTCAGGTTAATAGTGAGTGAAAAGTGCTGGACTGAAAGTAAGACTCACTCTTTACAGTCACACACAACGAAAAAAATAAATTCAGTGTCATTCTGAACATTAAGATTTCCTCCGGATTATAAATGAATCATACACGCATATACAGGAAAAACATTTAGGCGAATGAAAGAGTAACAATTTCGGTTATGCGTATACATATCTATATTCATGTGAGTAAATAAAATGTTCTGAATCACTCCCTCGAGTCTGGAGGCCGATTTGAAGTTTGATAGTATTGGAATAGGCATTCATGTATTTATGTTCGTATGTCCCGAGTGCAGAAAGTGCCTAAGCATGCAAATATAAACCTCTTGATGGTATGAGTTTTGCATGTCCATGTGAAGAGAGCCAAGTATGCATATTTATTTATACGTATATACAAGTGTATATGTATGTAGATAGACATGTGCGACCAAACAGACACAGTCGAAGATAGGTTACACGGTGTCTTGCATGGTGGGGTATGGCGTCAGACTGTCGGGCCTCCCTAGACCCTCTTTTCCCCCCCGCGGTCCCGACCGAGTCTCTTAACGCGAACTCAGGGACGTATGCGTAGAAAACATGTTCTTCATAATTCTGTCTCATGCTTTTCTTTAATAAGATCACAGGAAAAAAAAAGAGAGCAAAAAGAACTGTATCAATTCTTAGTTTGATTTCATTTTTTGTTTCATTTTACTTCAATCGCTTTTTTTCCCCATATTTTCTTCTTTTATTTTACTTTAATTTCTTTTTCATTCATCCGAGAAGAAGGAGAAACATAAAGTCGGAGAAGGTTTTGATTTTAATACCGAAAATGATTGAAGAGAAAACTATTTTTAGGCTTGAAACTAAATTAGGTCAATTTTAGGACTTAAAATTATACGTTCAAGGCTAAAGTTCATAAAAAATGGTTTAGTGTTTAGTTAAAAATAACTGATCTTCAGTAAAGCATAACTGATTGTCAGCATAACTGATGTTTCAGTAGATTTTTTCGGACTGATTCAATTATAGTCAAAATTAACTAATTTTTCAGTTATTTTTTTTCAATTCAGTTATTTTTTCACTGATTGCATAAGTAAAAAGTCAGACACTGATTGTCAGTTAAAAGGTTAAAACTATGATTTTAAACATTTAAAGTGATTAAAAATTTAGAGAGTGATTTTATTTTTTAACATATTGTTTTAAACAAGTTGTTTAGTCAATTTTTCTGTTATTCTCGCAGGTCAATAATGTGACTATTATTACCCTAGGGAAAAAAATGAATGCTTTATTGACCAGTGAACAAGGTCAATAAAGTGCTCATTATTGCCCTAGATTCACAATGAATAACTTTATTGACCTGTGAGCCAGGTCAATATGGTGAAAAATATTCTTGTCAAAATTTCAATAAGCTTTGAAGATAATAAAATTATTCTACGAAATTCAATTGTTTTCAAAAATTTGAATAAAATTCTTGGCCAAATTTCAATTATTTTCATAAGCAATAAAAATTTCATAATAATTCAATTATTTACAAATTTTTTTATAATTTTCTTTATGGAAATTCTATTTTGAGAAACATTCAATTTTTTCAAATAATTATTTATTTTTGTATTTAAATAATTGAATTTTCCTAGAATTTTCTAGTAAAACTTGATTTAAAAATGAATTTTATTGAATTTTGGAGAAGTAACAAACTTATAAAGGGATTAGAAATAATTGAATTATGAAAAGGTTTCAAATTAAAATCTTTAAAAATCTGAAATTTTCAAATTCAAATTTTTTCAAATTTTTAAAATTCTGTTAATTAATTATTTTTGAAAGTTTAATTGGATTTTTGTTTAAAATAATTTTAAGTGTTTCTTTTCTAATAAAAATTAAAAAATTTTCGAATAATCCAAATTTCGTAAAATTAAATTGTAAACAATAATGGGTTTAAAAATTCTCGAAGACATTTTTCAAAAATTATTTTATAATGTGACTATTATTGTCCTAGGGTAAAAATGAATGCTTTATTGACCTGTGAGTAAGGTTAATAATGTGCTCATTATAAGAAATTTAAAAAAACGAAGATTTTTGAAAAATTATTGTAATAATTCAAATTCTTCTGAAATTAGTTAAATTTGTCAATATATATGTATAATTAATTATTCGAAATAATGGATTTATAAAAGAATTTTAGTTAAAAAAAACTAAAAACAATTGAATTTTGGAGAAGTTACAAAATATTGCAAAAGTTCAATTATATTTTCAAATGCAATAAAATTTTTCGCAGAAATTTAATTATGTTCAAAATTTAAAAAAAATTCTCATTAAAATTTCAATTTAATTTAAAAATAATAAAATAATAAATATTCTTCTCCGAAATTCAATTATTTTCAAAAATTTGAGTAAAATCCTTGGCAGAATTTCAATTATTTTCAATAATTTTCCTTATTTCAATGATTTTCAATATAATTTTAAAAAAAATTTCCAAAAGAATTTAATTATTTAAAAAAAGTTTTGATAAAATTCTATGCAAACATTTACGTAATTATGTTCAGAAACAATAAACATTTCACAAGAATTCAATTATTTACAAACTTTTTTATAATTTTCTTTATGAAAATTCAATTTTGAGAAACAATTAATTATTCAATAAACTATTTATTTTTATATTTAAATAATTAAATTCTCCTAGAATTTTCTATAGTAAAACTTGATTTAAAAATATGAATTTTATTGAATTTTGGAGAATTTTTGGAGAATTTTGAAAAGGTTTCAAATAAAAATCTTTGAAAATCTGAAATTTCCAAATTAGGGTAAAAATGAATGCTTTATTGACCTGTGAGCAAGGTCAATACACTGGCCATTATTTCCCTAGGCTAATAATGTTTACTTTATTGCCCTAGGGCATAAATAGGCTACTTTTTTGCTTTTAAGATGCATAAACGGTTTCAGACTTTGTTTGTTCTGTATATGTTTGTTAAAATTATTCTAATACATATTTGGTACTTTTATCCTATTTTAAATTTTATTATTATTTTCTTTTCTAATTTGTTTGTAATATTCATTTTGAAAATTAAATATCAGTAATATTCAATTTGAGAATTAGAAATAAAGATAATTTCCGAAAGTGATAAATTATGAAAATACTTTCTTAGGATTATTAGAGAGAATTCTACTTTGCGAATTATGTAATTATATAAGCTGATAATTCAATTATAAGTTGTTCATTAATAATTAATAGAGACAATAATAATTATTATTGTCGACATTGGTGCCCACTAGATATCTATAGTATAGCTTAATCAGGAAAGTGAGACATCTATATAGTGAATGAAAAATAATAATAATAAAAGTAAGAATCGTCATTATATTGTTGTAATAGTTGTGTGTAGGTGTGAATTCTCCTTTTTGTATTAAAGCGAATGAATGTTTATATATTTATATATATAAATGCGTCGGGCGATTCTCCAAGGGATCTCCTGGCGCAAAAATAGCGCGACAACAAAATGACACTGGGACGTTGGCACGACAATTCAAGTTTGCGTAACATTTGACTAGGTAGACGGATAGATTAACATCGAGAGACTGGTTGTCATTGATTTGCATCATCCAAGTTTCCACTGTTTTTGTTGCTATATACGTATATGTATATGTATATACTGCGGGAAAAGAGATTGAATAATATTGTGCTGTGTAGTATATATTTATAAACACTGGAATATTGTGTAGAATTATATTGTCAATTTTTACATTCTCTTCGCATAGTAAGGTATTATTTTTAATTTGATTCGACAAATTTTATTATAGTTGTTTATTGTTGTTTTGAGTATATATGTTTTTGTTGGAATACCGATTTTAATTGTAGTTTAGCTAACGGAATAGGCAGATTAGTATTTGTGGGATAGCAGATTAACTTTTAGTAGCAGCAGTAAATAATTTAACGGGATTATTTACTGCTGCTAAATACTGACGGATTTTTGGAGTTATATCCCTTCTTTAGAAACTACTTTTGCCCTGAGTTGATATTTTTGCTGTTCTTTTTTAGAATTTGGTTAAAATATTTTATGGTTCGAAAAATATATGATTCATAAATGCAGGATTTTTATCTAAAACTTTAAAAATGATCCGTTTCTACATTTTCCAAAATTTATATATTTTTTTTTTAGAATTTGGTTAAAATATTTTTGAAGTTCGAAAAATATAATTCTAAAATGTAGGATTTTTATCTAATACTTCTTTAAAAATTATTCGTCGCTATAGCAACGAATGTATAAATTTTTGAAAATTGATAATTTTTGACAAGACTAGTCTCTAAATTTGAATTAGTAAACTTTATTAATAATTAGCAGAAATTACTATTTATTAGTAAAGTTTACTAACTCAAAAGCAAAAAAATCAGCCACTACTTCAAGTTAAATTAGAATTGACTACTTAAAATTAAAGTTCGTACAAATTTCTTATACAAAAAATGCAGAGGTAGGTTATTATTATTTTAAAGAATCAAATTGTTACTAAAAATAACCAAATTTTTAAATCAATTTGATAATACTGTTATCAATTTTGATAATTTTTGTATATCTATTTGAGACATTAAATTAAAAGCAGTGTAATATTCTAATTCAAATTTTTTATAATTTTATCATTGTTAGAAAATCAGATACTAAATTTTTTGTTTCTTGTTGCAAAACTTCTTGATGCAAAAATAATTTTTCTTCTTTGAAATTTGAACTAGTTAAAAATAATTAATTTCATAGTAAAAAATCAGTCAATGATTCAAATATAGTACATACTATGTAAATAAATTTAAAACAAATTAATCGAAATTTTGTGAACTTCAACTGAAAATAATTCTTTGTAGAAATTCAATAAGTACCTATCAATAAATTTTAATAAAATTGAATTAATCAAATTTTTAATTATAATTATGAATAGACAAGATTATTTTCAAAAATATTTCTTATTATTATAATTTTCGGGATTCTTAATTACTAGTTTACTTAATTACTACTACCACTATTAATTACTAATTTCACATGAACTACAATTTTTTTTCCAAAAACTACTCTTTTTTCAGAATTTAAGCACATTTCCAAAAATTAATATTTTTATTAGTAAACTTTGCTTGTTTGTTGATACAAATTACTTTTACAAAAACTACCCCAATATTGAATATTGAAGAGGTCAAAGAGAAAAAATTGCTATTTCTGTTGCCATTTCCGGTTTTTTTTACTTTTTCGAAAACTACCCTTTTCTGAATAATAAAATTGTTGTCATTTTTAAATTTCGTTCATAGTTAGAATATTTTTTATTACTTCTTTTTCAAAATTCGCTACAAAATATTTTTAGGATTCAAAACTACATACATTATTGTAGTTCTCTTTCTTCTCTTATATTTCTCTCTAAAGAAAAAAATATCCACCACTTTCATCAATAGGTATGAAAAAAAAAATTGAAAAATTACTCACTGAAAACTCGATTTCATTATAACACCAGCACCAATTCGCAATGTAGACCCGAGAAATTCCTCTAAGGTTACGCGCGCACACATTTCGTCATAAATGCGCGGTGCACTTTAACAACTTTTTGTTCTATATCATAATTAGCATGTGAGAACAAAAATCTGTTTCACCTGATTAGGCAATATTTTAATTTACATATATTCACACTTGAAAACCGGAATAACAGTGTTTTATAACTTCCTCCCCCTATGGGTGTCAAATGAACTTAAGGTTGAAAATTATTTTTTTTTTTAAAGAAAGAATCATTTTTCCAAATGCAATATTATTTAGTGGTGTTTCTTTTCCTGTGAATATAAATTATTTCTAATTAGTTTTTCATTTACATATTTGTAAACTATATCTGCAGTGGGTAAATATATATATTTATTTAGATAGAAATCAGTTAAAAGTGTTTGTGTGTGTGTATAAAGAGAGATTGAAAAATCATTTAAACTGTGAGCCGATTAATTTATCTATCATGTTTGACACAATTTATATCCCATGAGAGTATATATTGGTGACAGAAAGGAACGTGTTCCACTGAGTGGAACATATAGCAAGAGGGTGAAACGCGTTGAGAGTACATTGACCTAAGGTGTGAGTGACATAAAAGGATTTTCCCTCGTGCGTATGAATTCTCGATTTTCCACGCAAATGCAAGTGAAGAGCCTATATGCACTTATTAACTGCAGCGAGAAATAAAAAATTCATATTTTTTTTAATTACTCATTTGTTTTCGTTTTATTTTGAGTTTTTTTTGCAAAAAAAAGAAACTTGGCATCCACTGATGTGTGTGTGTGTGGGGAAAATTAAAAAAGGGAGGAAAAAGAAATTAAGTATTTACTATACACTGTAGAAAAAATTTATTTGATTTAAATAACCGACTACTTGTCTGTTATTAACTAAATATTTACTTTTAAATCAAATATATTTTATTTCAGTCAAATAAATTGTATAATAATTTCAGTATTTACTTGAATGAAGCCAATTTTATTTAAGACAAATTAATTGTATTTGAACCACTAATTTTAGTATTTGAGGTAAATATCATTTAATTGACTTCAAAAAAAATTATTTGAGTCAAGTAAATATTTATTTCTTAATAGAAAAGTTATCTGTTATTTAAATCAAATAAATTTTGTTTTCAGTGTTTGAAATCATCACGAATTTTAATTCGAAACATTATATTTTTTAAATTGAATTTTACAGATATTTAAATTTATATATGTAGACAATCGATATTTTGTAAAATCGTCAAAAAAAATTCATTTCTTCCAAATTTAATTATTCTAATCATCTGAAAATTACGTGAGTGCTAGTAGGGACTGAGGACGTCACAATCTTTAGAAATAGAGAATTTTATTTCAATTTTTAAGTAGTAGCAGGTCCACCCGTTCGCTATCAGACAATCGAAATCTTGTGAAATCGTCAAAAAAAATTCATTTCTTCCAAATTTAATTATTCTAATCATCTGAAAATTACGTGAGTGCTAGTAGGGACTGAGGACGTCACAATCTTTAGAAATAGAGAATTTTATTTTAATTTTTAAGTAGTAGCACCCTCACCCGAACGCTATCAGACAATCGAAATCTTGTGAAATCGTCAAAAAATTTTATTTTTTCCAAATTTAATTATTCTAATCATCTGAAAATTACGTGAGTGCTAGTAGGGACTGAGGACGTCACAATCTTTAGAAATAGAGAATTTTATTTCAATTTTTAAGTAGTAGCAGGTCCACCCGTTCGCTATCAGACAATCGAAATTTTGTGAAATCGTAAAAAAAAATTCATTTCTTCCAAATTTAATTATTCTAATCATCTGAAACAGACCCGTCTGTCTTCTGTGAAACTCGTGGACCTATAAATATTCCACAATGATAGAGGCGCCACTGTTTTAGGGGGCCCAAAAATGCATTGAAATATAACAGTTTACACAAAAAAAAAAATTAAATAATTAAAAAATAATATTACATTTAAATAACTAATTTTTAATAATAAATATCTTTATTTATATTATTAAATAAAAAATATTTGCAGAGAATTATGTATGAAATAAATAATTTACAAGTAATAAAAACAAATTTTATTCAAGCAGCAATACGTAATTCAGTTAATAAAATGAAATTTTTTAAAAGTATACAGGGTATACACTAACAATAATTTTAAAACACTTTAAAATAAATATTGAATCATAATTATAATGTTGAATAATTAGAATAGATGAAAATTAAGCTGGTAAAATTTTTATTTATTCTATATTTTAGGGTAATATTTTCTAGTTGCTATTTATTCAAATGCTGAATTCTTCAAAATATAAGTTAATAAAATATTTATCTTAAATAAAAACTTTATTTTCTTGGACATTTAACATTTAAAACTTTTAAATTGGATAAAATTAGATTAGAATTTTTAAATTACGGAGTTGTACAAACGTCCAGATCTTTCTAACATTTCTGCGCATTTAAAAAAAACACTTATTATGTTAGGAATGATTCTTTAATTTTATTATGTTTATAAATATTTGTAAATAAGCAACAGAATACCCACTGCAGCATGTATTTATATACATAATAACGATAATAACAGACAAAACTAGGCCTCCTACGAAAGTGGCGCCTCTACTGGCGTGGAATAATTAAAGGTCCACAAGAATACGTACAAAAACAGAAGAGACAGACGGACCTGATCTGAAACTTACGTGAGTACTAGTAGAGACTGAGGACGTCACAATCTTTAGAAATAGAGAATTTTATTTTAATTTTTAAGTAGTAGCAGGTCCACCCGTTCGCTATCAGACAATCGAAATCTTGTGAAATCGTCAAAAAAAATTCATTTCTTCCAAATTTAATTATTCTAATCATCTGAAAATTACGTGAGTTCTAGTAGGGACTGAGGACGTCACAATCTTTAAGGATAGAGAATTTTATTTCTATTTTTAAGTAGTAGCACCCTCACCCGTTCGCTATCAGACTATCGAAATCTTGTGAAATCGTCAAAAAATTTTATTTCTTCCATATTTAATTATTCTAATCATCTGAAAATTACTTGAGTGCTAGTAGGGACTGAGGACGTCACAATCTTTAGAAATAGAGAATTTTATTTCAATTTTTAAGTAGTAGCAGGTCCACCCGTTCGCTATCAGACAATCGAAATTTTGTGAAATCGTCAAAAAATTTTATTTCTTCCATATTTAATTATTCTAATCATCTGAAAATTACTTGAGTGCTAGTAGGGACTGAGGACGTCACAATCTTTAGAAATAGAGAATTTTATTTCAATTTTTAAGTAGTAGCAGGTCCACCCATTCGCTATCAGACAATCGAAATCTTGTGAAATCGTAAAAAAAATTTATTTTTTCCAAATTTAATTATTCTAATCATCTGAAAATTACGTGAGTGCTAGTAGGGACTGAGGACGTCACAATCTTTAGAAATAGAGAATTTTATTTCAATTTTTAAGTAGTAGCAGGTCCACCCATTCGCTATCAGACAATCGAAATCTTGTGAAATCGTAAAAAAAATTTATTTTTTCCAAATTTAATTATTCTAATCATCTGAAAATTACGTGAGTTCTAGTAGGGACTGAGGACGTCACAATCTTTAAGGATAGAGAATTTTATTTCTATTTTTAAGTAGTAGCACCCTCACCCGAACGCTATCAGACAATCGAAATTTTGTGAAATCATCAAAAAAAATTCATTTTTTCCAAATTTAATTATTCTAATCATCTGAAAATTACGTGAGTGCTAGTAGGGACTGAGGACGTCACAATCTTTAGAAATAGAGAATTTTATTTCAATTTTTAAGTAGTAGCAGGTCCACCCATTCGCTATCAGACAATCGAAATTTTGTGAAATCGTCAAAAAAAATTCATTTCTTCCAAATTTAATTATTCTAATCATCTGAAAATTACGTGAGTGCTAGTAGGGACTGAGGACGTCACAATCTTTAAGGATAGAGAATTTTATTTCTATTTTTAAGTAGTAGCACCCTCACCCGAACGCTATCAGACAATCGAAATTTTGTAAAATCGTCAAAAAAAATTCATTTCTTCCAAATTTAATTATTCTAATCATCTTAAAATTACGTGAGTGCTAGTAGGGACTGAGGACGTCACAATCTTCAGAAATAGAGAATTTTATTTCAATTTTTAAGTAGTAGCAGGTCCACCCGTTCGCTATCAGACAATCGAAATCTTGTGAAATCGTAAAAAAAAATTCATTTTTTCCAAATTTAATTATTCTAATCATCTGAAAATTACGTGAGTGCTAGTAGGGACTGAGGACGTCACAATTTTTAGAAATAGAGAATTTTATTTCAATTTTTAAGTAGTAGCAGGTCCACCCGTTCGCTATCAGACAATCGAAATCTTGTGAAATCGTCAAAAAAAATTCATTTCTTCCAAATTTAATTATTCTAATCATCTGAAAATTACGTGAGTTCTAGTAGGGACTGAGGACGTCACAATCTTTAAGGATAGAGAATTTTATTTCTATTTTTAAGTAGTAGCACCCTCACCCGAACGCTATCAGACAATCAAAATTTTGTGAAATCGTCAAAAAAAAATTCATTTCTTCCAAATTTAATTATTCTAATCATCTGAAAATTACGTGAGTGCTAGTAGGGACTGAGGACGTCACAATCTTTAGAAATAGAGAATTTTATTTCAATTTTTAAGTAGTAGCAGGTCCACCCGTTCGCTATCAGACAATCGAAATCTTGTGAAATCGTCAAAAAAAATTCATTTCTTCCAAATTTAATTATTCTAATCATCTGAAAATTACGTGAGTTCTAGTAGGGACTGAGGACGTCACAATCTTTAAGGATAGAGAATTTTATTTCTATTTTTAAGTAGTAGCACCCTCACCCGTTCGCTATCAGACTATCGAAATCTTGTGAAATCGTCAAAAAATTTTATTTCTTCCATATTTAATTATTCTAATCATCTGAAAATTACTTGAGTGCTAGTAGGGACTGAGGACGCCACAATCTTTAAGGATAGAGAATTTTATTTCAATTTTTAAGTAGTAGCACCCTCACCCGAACGCTATCAGACAATCAAAATTTTGTGAAATCGTCAAAAAAAATTCATTTTTTCCAAATTTAATTATTCTAATCATTTGAAAATTACGTGAGTGCTAGTAGGGACTGAGGACGTCACAATCTTTATAAATAGAGAATTTTATTTCAATTTTTAAGTAGTAGCAGGTCCACCCGTTCGCTATCAGACAATCGAAATATTGTGAAATCGTCAAAAAAAATTTATTTCTTCCAAATTTAATTATTCTAATCTTCTGAAACTTACGTGAGTGCTAGAAGGGACTGAGGACGTCACAATCTTTAGAAATAGAGAATTTTATTTCAATTTTTAAGTAGTAGCACCCTCACCCGAACGCTATCAGACAATCGAAATTTTGTGAAATCGTCAAAAAAAATTCATTTCTTAAAAATTTAATTATTCTAATCATCTGAAAATTACGTGAGTGCTAGTAGGGACTAAGGACGTCACAATCTTTAGAAATAGAGAATTTTATTTCAATTTTTAAGTAGTAGCAGGTCCACCCATTCGCTATCAGACAATCGAAATCTTGTGAAATCGTAAAAAAAATTTATTTTTTCCAAATTTAATTATTCTAATCATCTGAAAATTACGTGAGTGCTAGTAGGGACTGAGGACGTCACAATCTTTAGAAATAGAGAATTTTATTTCAATTTTTAAGTAGTAGCAGGTCCACCCATTCGCTATCAGACAATCGAAATCTTGTGAAATCGTCAAAAAATTTTATTTTTTCCAAATTTAATTATTCTAATCATCTGAAAATTACGTGAGTGCTAGTAGGGACTGAGGACGTTACAATCTTTAGAAATAGAGAATTTTATTTCAATTTTTAAGTAGTAGCAGGTCCACCCGTTCGCTATCAGACAATCGAAATCTTGTGAAATCGTCAAAAAAAATTCATTTCTTCCAAATTTAATTATTCTAATCATCTTAAAATTACGTGAGTGCTAGTAGGGACTGAGGACGTCACAATCTTTAGAAATAGAGAATTTTATTTCAATTTTTAAGTAGTAGCAGGTCCACCCGTTCGCTATCAGACAATCGAAATCTTGTGAAATCGTAAAGAAAAATTCATTTTTTCCAAATTTAATTATTCTAATCATCTGAAAATTACGTGAGTGCTAGTAGGGACTGAGAACGTCACAATCTTTAGAAATAGAGAATTTTATTTTAATTTTTAAGTAGTAGCAGGTTCACCCGTTCGCTATCAGACAATCGAAATCTTGTGAAATCGTCAAAAAATTTTATTTCTTGCATATTTAATTATTCTAATCATCTGAAAATTACTTGAGTTCTAGTAGGGACTGAGGACGTCACAATCTTTAAGGATAGAGAATTTTATTTCTATTTTTAAGTAGTAGCACCCTCACCCGAACGCTATCAGACAATCGAAATTTTGTGAAATCGTCAAAAAAAATTCATTTCTTCCAAATTTAATTATTCTAATCATCTGAAAATTACGTGAGTTCTAGTAGGGACTGAGGACGTCACAATCTTTAGAAATAGAGAATTTTATTTCAATTTTTAAGTAGTAGCAGGTCCACCCGTTCGCTATCAGACAATCGAAATCTTGTGAAATCGTCAAAAAAAATTCATTTCTTCCAAATTTAATTATTCTAATCATCTGAAAATTACGTGAGTTCTAGTAGGGACTGAGGACGTCACAATCTTTAAGGATAGAGAATTTTATTTCTATTTTTAAGTAGTAGCACCCTCACCCGAACGCTATCAGACAATCGAAATTTTGTGAAATCGTCAAAAAAAATTCATTTCTTCCATATTTAATTATTCTAATCATCTGAAAATTACTTGAGTGCTAGTAGGGACTGAGGACGTCACAATCTTTAGAAATAGAGAATTTTATTTCAATTTTTAAGTAGTAGCAGGTCCACCCGTTCGCTATCAGACAATCGAAATTTTGTGAAATCGTCAAAAAATTTTATTTCTTCCATATTTAATTATTCTAATCATCTGAAAATTACTTGAGTGCTAGTAGGGACTGAGGACGTCACAATCTTTAGAAATAGAGAATTTTATTTCAATTTTTAAGTAGTAGCAGGTCCACCCATTCGCTATCAGACAATCGAAATCTTGTGAAATCGTAAAAAAAATTTATTTTTTCCAAATTTAATTATTCTAATCATCTGAAAATTACGTGAGTGCTAGTAGGAACTGAGGACGTCACAATCTTTAGAAATAGAGAATTTTATTTCAATTTTTAAGTAGTAGCAGGTTCACCCGTTCGCTATCAGACAATCGAAATTTTGTGAAATCGTCAAAAAATTTTATTTCTTCCATATTTAATTATTCTAATCATCTGAAAATTACTTGAGTTCTAGTAGGGACTGAGGACGTCACAATCTTTAAGGATAGAGAATTTTATTTCTATTTTTAAGTAGTAGCACCCTCACCCGAACGCTATCAGACAATCGAAATTTTGTGAAATCGTCAAAAAAAATTCATTTCTTCCAAATTTAATTATTCTAATCATCTGAAAATTACGTGAGTGCTAGTAGGGACTGAGGACGTCACAATCTTTAAGGATAGAGAATTTTATTTCTATTTTTAAGTAGTAGCACCCTCACCCGAACGCTATCAGACAATCGAAATTTTGTGAAATCGTCAAAAAAAATTCATTTCTTCCAAATTTAATTATTCTAATCATCTTAAAATTACGTGAGTGCTAGTAGGGACTGAGGACGTCACAATCTTCAGAAATAGAGAATTTTATTTCAATTTTTAAGTAGTAGCAGGTCCACCCGTTCGCTATCAGACAATCGAAATCTTGTGAAATCGTAAAAAAAAATTCATTTCTTCCAAATTTAATTATTCTAATCATCTGAAACTTACGTGAGTGCTGGTAGGGACTGAGGACGTCACAATCTTTAGAAATAGAGAATTTTATTTCAATTTTTAAGTAGTAGCAGGTCCACCCGTTCGCTATCAGACAATCGAAATCTTGTGAAATCGTCAAAAAATTTTATTTCTTCCATATTTAATTATTCTAATCATCTGAAAATTACTTGAGTGCTAGTAGGGACTGAGGACGTCACAATCTTTAAGGATAGAGAATTTTATTTCTATTTTTAAGTAGTAGCACCCTCACCCGAACGCTATCAGACAATCGAAATTTTGTGAAATCGTCAAAAAATTTTATTTCTTCCCTATTTAATTATTCTAATCATCTGAAAATTACTTGAGTGCTAGTAGGGACTGAGGACGTCACAATCTTTAGAAATAGAGAATTTTATTTCAATTTTTAAGTAGTAGCAGGTCCACCCGTTCGCTATCAGACAATCGAAATCTTGTGAAATCGTAAAAAAAATTTATTTTTTCCAAATTTAATTATTCTAATCATCTGAAAATTACGTGAGTGCTAGTAGGGACTGAGGACGTCACAATCTTTAGAAATAGAGAATTTTATTTCAATTTTTAAGTAGTAGCACCCTCACCCGAACGCTATCAGACAATCGAAATTTTGTGAAATCGTCAAAAAAAATTCATTTCTTCCAAATTTAATTATTCTAATCATCTGAAAATTACGTGAGTGCTAGTAGGGACTGAGGACGTCACAATCTTTAGAAATAGAGAATTTTATTTCTATTTTTAAGTAGTAGCAGGTCCACCCGTTCGCTATCAGACAATCGAAATCTTGTGAAATCGTCAAAAAAAATTCATTTCTTCCAAATTTAATTATTCTAATCATCTAAAAATTACGTGAGTTCTAGTAGGGACTGAGGACGTCACAATCTTTAAGGATAGAGAATTTTATTTCTATTTTTAAGTAGTAGCACCCTCACCCGTTCGCTATCAGACAATCGAAATCTTGTGAAATCGTAAAAAAAATTTATTTTTTCCAAATTTAATTATTCTAATCATCTGAAAATTACGTGAGTGCTAGTAGGGACTGAGGACGTCACAATCTTTAAAATTAGAGAATTTTATTTCAATTTTTAAGTAGTAGCAGGTCCACCCGTTCGCTATCAGACAATCGAAATCTTGTGAAATCGTCAAAAAAAATTCATTTCTTCCAAATTTAATTATTCTAATCATCTGAAACTTACGTGAGTGCTAGTAGGGACTGAGGACGTCACAATCTTTAGAAATAGAGAATTTTATTTCAATTTTTAAGTAGTAGCAGGTCCACCCGTTCGCTATCAGACAATCGAAATCTTGTGAAATCGTCAAAAAATTTTATTTCTTCCATATTTAATTATTCTAATCATCTGAAAATTACTTGAGTGCTAGTAGGGACTGAGGACGTCACAATCTTTAGAAATAGAGAATTTTATTTCAATTTTTAAGTAGTAGCAGGTCCACCCGTTCGCTATCAGACAATCGAAATCTTGTGAAATCGTCAAAAAAAATTCATTTTTTCCAAATTTAATTATTCTAATCATCTGAAAATTACGTGAGTTCTAGTAGGGACTGAGGACGTCACAATCTTTAAGGATAGAGAATTTTATTTCTAATTTTAAGTAGTAGCACCCTCACCCAAACGCTATCAGACAATCGAAATTTTGTGAAATCGTCAAAAAAAATTCATTTCTTCCAAATTTAATTATTCTAATCATCTGAAAATTACGTGAGTGCTAGTAGGGACTGAGGACGTCACAATCTTTAGAAATAGAGAATTTTATTTCAATTTTTAAGTAGTAGCAGGTCCACCCGTTCGCTATCAGACAATCGAAATCTTGTGAAATCGTCAAAAAAAATTCATTTCTTCCAAATTTAATTATTCTAATCATCTAAAAATTACGTGAGTTCTAGTAGGGACTGAGGACGTCACAATCTTTAAGGATAGAGAATTTTATTTCTATTTTTAAGTAGTAGCACCCTCACCCGTTCGCTATCAGACAATCGAAATCTTGTGAAATCGTAAAAAAAATTTATTTTTTCCAAATTTAATTATTCTAATCATCTGAAAATTACGTGAGTGCTAGTAGGGACTGAGGACGTCACAATCTTTAAAATTAGAGAATTTTATTTCAATTTTTAAGTAGTAGCAGGTCCACCCGTTCGCTATCAGACAATCGAAATCTTGTGAAATCGTCAAAAAAAATTCATTTCTTCCAAATTTAATTATTCTAATCATCTGAAACTTACGTGAGTGCTAGTAGGGACTGAGGACGTCACAATCTTTAGAAATAGAGAATTTTATTTCAATTTTTAAGTAGTAGCAGGTCCACCCGTTCGCTATCAGACAATCGAAATCTTGTGAAATCGTCAAAAAATTTTATTTCTTCCATATTTAATTATTCTAATCATCTGAAAATTACTTGAGTGCTAGTAGGGACTGAGGACGTCACAATCTTTAGAAATAGAGAATTTTATTTCAATTTTTAAGTAGTAGCAGGTCCACCCGTTCGCTATCAGACAATCGAAATCTTGTGAAATCGTCAAAAAAAATTCATTTTTTCCAAATTTAATTATTCTAATCATCTGAAAATTACGTGAGTTCTAGTAGGGACTGAGGACGTCACAATCTTTAAGGATAGAGAATTTTATTTCTAATTTTAAGTAGTAGCACCCTCACCCAAACGCTATCAGACAATCAAAATTTTGTGAAATCGTCAAAAAAAATTCATTTTTTCCAAATTTAATTATTCTTATCATCTGAAAATTACGTGAGTGCTAGTAGGGACTGAGGACGTCACAATCTTTAGAAATAGAGAATTTTATTTCAATTTTTAAGTAGTAGCAGGTCCACCCGTTCGCTATCAGACAATCGAAATCTTGTGAAATCGTCAAAAAAAATTCATTTCTTCCAAATTTAATTATTCTAATCATCTGAAAATTACGTGAGTGCTAGTAGGGACTGAGGACGTCACAATCTTTAGAAATAGAGAATTTTATTTTAATTTTTAAGTAGTAGCAGGTCCACCCATTCGCTATCAGACAATCGAAATCTTGTGAAATCGTCAAAAAAAATTCATTTCTTCCAAATTTAATTATTCTAATTATCTAAAAATTACGTGAGTGCTAGTAGGGACTTAGGACGTCACAATCTTTAGAAATAGAGAATTTTATTTCAATTTTTAAGTAGTAGCAGGTCCACCCGTTCGCTATCAGACAATCGAAATCTTGTGAAATCGTCAAAAAAAATTCATTTCTTCCAAATTTAATTATTCTAATCATCTGAAAATTACGTGAGTGCTAGTAGGGACTGAGGACGTCACAATCTTTAGAAATAGAGAATTTTATTTCAATTTTTAAGTAGTAGCACCCTCACCCGTACGCTATCAGACAATCGAAATTTTGTGAAATCGTAAAAAAAAATTCATTTCTTCCAAATTTAATTATTCTAATCATCTGAAAATTACGTGAGTTCTAGTAGGGACTGAGGACGTCACAATCTTTAGAAATAGAGAATTTTATTTCAATTTTTAAGTAGTAGCAGGTCCACCCGTTCGCTATCAGACAATCGAAATTTTGTGAAATCGTCAAAAAAAATTCATTTCTTCCAAATTTAATTATTCTAATCATCTGAAAATTACGTGAGTGCTAGTAGGGACTGAGGACGTCACAATCTTTAGAAATAGAGAATTTTATTTCAATTTTTAAGTAGTAGCACCCTCACCCGTACGCTATCAGACAATCGAAATTTTGTGAAATCGTAAAAAAAAATTCATTTCTTCCAAATTTAATTATTCTAATCATCTGAAAATTACGTGAGTGCTAGTAGGGACTGAGGACGTCACAATCTTTAGAAATAGAGAATTTTATTTCTATTTTTAAGTAGTAGCACCCTCACCCGAACGCTATCAGACAATCGAAATTTTGTGAAATCGTCAAAAAAAATTCATTTCTTCCAAATTTAATTATTTTAATCATCTTAAAATTACGTGAGTGCTAGTAGGGACTGAGGACGTCACAATCTTCAGAAATAGAGAATTTTATTTCAATTTTTAAGTAGTAGCAGGTCCACCCGTTCGCTATCAGACAATCGAAATCTTGTGAAATCGTAAAAAAAAATTCATTTCTTCCAAATTTAATTATTCTAATCATCTGAAACTTACGTGAGTGCTAGTAGGGACTGCGGACGTCACAATCTTTAGAAATAGAGAATTTTATTTCAATTTTTAAGTAGTAGCAGGTCCACCCGTTCGCTATCAGACAATCGAAATCTTGTGAAATCGTCAAAAAATTTTATTTCTTCCATATTTAATTATTCTAATCATCTGAAAATTACTTGAGTGCTAGTAGGGACTGAGGACGTCACAATCTTTAAGGATAGAGAATTTTATTTCTATTTTTAAGTAGTAGCACCCTCACCCGAACGCTATCAGACAATCGAAATTTTGTGAAATCGTCAAAAAATTTTATTTCTTCCCTATTTAATTATTCTAATCATCTGAAAATTACTTGAGTGCTAGTAGGGACTGAGGACGTCACAATCTTTAGAAATAGAGAATTTTATTTCAATTTTTAAGTAGTAGCAGGTCCACCCGTTCGCTATCAGACAATCGAAATTTTGTGAAATCGTAAAAAAAATTCATTTCTTCCAAATTTAATTATTCTAATCATCTGAAACTTACGTGAGTGCTAGTAGGGACTGAGGACGTCACAATCTTTAGAAATAGAGAATTTTATTTCAATTTTTAAGTAGTTGCAGGTCCACCCGTTCGCTATCAGACAATCGAAATTTTGTGAAATCGTCAAAAAATTTTATTTCTTCCATATTTAATTATTCTAATCATCTGAAAATTACTTGAGTGCTAGTAGGGACTGAGGACGTCACAATCTTTAGAAATAGAGAATTTTATTTCAATTTTTAAGTAGTTGCAGGTCCACCCGTTCGCTATCAGACAATCGAAATTTTGTGAAATCGTCAAAAAATTTTATTTCTTCCATATTTAATTATTCTAATCATCTGAAAATTACTTGAGTGCTAGTAGGGACTGAGGACGTCACAATCTTTAGAAATAGAGAATTTTATTTCAATTTTTAAGTAGTAGCAGGTCCACCCATTCGCTATCAGACAATCGAAATCTTGTGAAATCGTAAAAAAAATTTATTTTTTCCATATTTAATTATTCTAATCATCTGAAAATTACTTGAGTTCTAGTAGGGACTGAGGACGTCACAATCTTTAAGGATAGAGAATTTTATTTCTATTTTTAAGTAGTAGCACCCTCACCCGTACGCTATCAGACAATCGAAATTTTGTGAAATCGTAAAAAAAAATTCATTTCTTCCAAATTTAATTATTCTAATCATCTGAAACTTACGTGAGTGCTAGTAGGGACTGCGGACGTCACAATCTTTAGAAATAGAGAATTTTATTTCAATTTTTAAGTAGTAGCAGGTCCACCCGTTCGCTATCAGACAATCGAAATCTTGTGAAATCGTCAAAAAATTTTATTTCTTCCATATTTAATTATTCTAATCATCTGAAAATTACTTGAGTGCTAGTAGGGACTGAGGACGTCACAATCTTTAAGGATAGAGAATTTTATTTCTATTTTTAAGTAGTAGCACCCTCACCCGAACGCTATCAGACAATCGAAATTTTGTGAAATCGTCAAAAAATTTTATTTCTTCCCTATTTAATTATTCTAATCATCTGAAAATTACTTGAGTGCTAGTAGGGACTGAGGACGTCACAATCTTTAGAAATAGAGAATTTTATTTCAATTTTTAAGTAGTAGCAGGTCCACCCGTTCGCTATCAGACAATCGAAATTTTGTGAAATCGTAAAAAAAATTCATTTCTTCCAAATTTAATTATTCTAATCATCTGAAACTTACGTGAGTGCTAGTAGGGACTGAGGACGTCACAATCTTTAGAAATAGAGAATTTTATTTCAATTTTTAAGTAGTTGCAGGTCCACCCGTTCGCTATCAGACAATCGAAATTTTGTGAAATCGTCAAAAAATTTTATTTCTTCCATATTTAATTATTCTAATCATCTGAAAATTACTTGAGTGCTAGTAGGGACTGAGGACGTCACAATCTTTAGAAATAGAGAATTTTATTTCAATTTTTAAGTAGTAGCAGGTTCACCCATTCGCTATCAGACAATCGAAATCTTGTGAAATCGTAAAAAAAATTTATTTTTTCCAAATTTAATTATTCTAATCATCTGAAAATTACGTGAGTGCTAGTAGGGACTGAGGACGTCACAATCTTTAGAAATAGAGAATTTTATTTCAATTTTTAAGTAGTAGCAGGTTCACCCGTTCGCTATCAGACAATCGAAATTTTGTGAAATCGTCAAAAAATTTTATTTCTTCCATATTTAATTATTCTAATCATCTGAAAATTACTTGAGTTCTAGTAGGGACTGAGGACGTCACAATCTTTAAGGATAGAGAATTTTATTTCTATTTTTAAGTAGTAGCACCCTCACCCGTACGCTATCAGACAATCGAAATTTTGTGAAATCGTAAAAAAAAATTCATTTCTTCCAAATTTAATTATTCTAATCATCTGAAACTTACGTGAGTGCTAGTAGGGACTGCGGACGTCACAATCTTTAGAAATAGAGAATTTTATTTCAATTTTTAAGTAGTAGCAGGTCCACCCGTTCGCTATCAGACAATCGAAATCTTGTGAAATCGTCAAAAAATTTTATTTCTTCCATATTTAATTATTCTAATCATCTGAAAATTACTTGAGTGCTAGTAGGGACTGAGGACGTCACAATCTTTAAGGATAGAGAATTTTATTTCTATTTTTAAGTAGTAGCACCCTCACCCGAACGCTATCAGACAATCGAAATTTTGTGAAATCGTCAAAAAATTTTATTTCTTCCCTATTTAATTATTCTAATCATCTGAAAATTACTTGAGTGCTAGTAGGGACTGAGGACGTCACAATCTTTAGAAATAGAGAATTTTATTTTAATTTTTAAGTAGTAGCAGGTCCACCCGTTCGCTATCAGACAATCGAAATTTTGTGAAATCGTAAAAAAAATTCATTTCTTCCAAATTTAATTATTCTAATCATCTGAAACTTACGTGAGTGCTAGTAGGGACTGAGGACGTCACAATCTTTAGAAATAGAGAATTTTATTTCAATTTTTAAGTAGTTGCAGGTCCACCCGTTCGCTATCAGACAATCGAAATTTTGTGAAATCGTCAAAAAATTTTATTTCTTCCATATTTAATTATTCTAATCATCTGAAAATTACTTGAGTGCTAGTAGGGACTGAGGACGTCACAATCTTTAGAAATAGAGAATTTTATTTCAATTTTTAAGTAGTAGCAGGTCCACCCATTCGCTATCAGACAATCGAAATCTTGTGAAATCGTAAAAAAAATTTATTTTTTCCAAATTTAATTATTCTAATCATCTGAAAATTACGTGAGTGCTAGTAGGGACTGAGGACGTCACAATCTTTAGAAATAGAGAATTTTATTTCAATTTTTAAGTAGTAGCAGGTTCACCCGTTCGCTATCAGACAATCGAAATTTTGTGAAATCGTCAAAAAATTTTATTTCTTCCATATTTAATTATTCTAATCATCTGAAAATTACTTGAGTTCTAGTAGGGACTGAGGACGTCACAATCTTTAAGGATAGAGAATTTTATTTCTATTTTTAAGTAGTAGCACCCTCACCCGAACGCTATCAGACATTCGAAATTTTGTGAAATCGTCAAAAAAAATTCATTTCTTCCAAATTTAATTATTCTAATCATCTGAAAATTACGTGAGTGCTAGTAGGGACTGAGGACGTCACAATCTTTAGAAATAGAGAATTTTATTTCTATTTTTAAGTAGTAGCACCCTCACCCGAACGCTATCAGACAATCAAAATTTTGTGAAATCGTCAAAAAAAAATTCATTTCTTCCAAATTTAATTATTCTAATCATCTGAAAATTACGTGAGTGCTAGTAGGGACTGAGGACGTCACAATCTTTAAAATTAGAGAATTTTATTTCAATTTTTAAGTAGTAGCAGGTCCACCCGTTCGCTATCAGACAATCGAAATCTTGTGAAATCGTCAAAAAAAATTCATTTCTTCCAAATTTAATTATTCTAATCATCTGAAAATTACGTGAGTTCTAGTAGGGACTGAGGACGTCACAATCTTTAAGGATAGAGAATTTTATTTCTATTTTTAAGTAGTAGCACCCTCACCCGTTCGCTATCAGACAATCGAAATCTTGTGAAATCGTAAAAAAAATTTATTTTTTCCAAATTTAATTATTCTAATCATCTGAAAATTACGTGAGTGCTAGTAGGGACTGAGGACGTCACAATCTTTAAAATTAGAGAATTTTATTTCAATTTTTAAGTAGTAGCAGGTCCACCCGTTCGCTATCAGACAATCGAAATCTTGTGAAATCGTCAAAAAAAATTCATTTCTTCCAAATTTAATTATTCTAATCATCTGAAACTTACGTGAGTGCTAGTAGGGACTGAGGACGTCACAATCTTTAGAAATAGAGAATTTTATTTTAATTTTTAAGTAGTAGCAGGTCCACCCGTTCGCTATCAGACAATCGAAATCTTGTGAAATCGTCAAAAAATTTTATTTCTTCCATATTTAATTATTCTAATCATCTGAAAATTACTTGAGTGCTAGTAGGGACTGAGGACGTCACAATCTTTAGAAATAGAGAATTTTATTTCAATTTTTAAGTAGTAGCAGGTCCACCCGTTCGCTATCAGACAATCGAAATCTTGTGAAATCGTAAAAAAAATTTATTTCTTCCAAATTTAATTATTCTAATCATCTGAAACTTACGTGAGTGCTAGAAGGGACTGAGGACGTCACAATCTTTAGAAATAGAGAATTTTATTTCAATTTTTAAGTAGTAGCACCCTCACCCGAACGCTATCAGACAATCGAAATTTTGTGAAATCGTCAAAAAAAATTCATTTCTTCCAAATTTAATTATTCTAATCATCTGAAAATTACGTGAGTGCTAGTAGGGACTGAGGACGTCACAATCTTTAGAAATAGAGAATTTTATTTCAATTTTTAAGTAGTAGCAGGTCCACCCGTTCGCTATCAGACAATCGAAATCTTGTGAAATCGTAAAAAAAATTTATTTCTTCCAAATTTAATTATTCTAATCATCTGAAAATTACGTGAGTTCTAGTAGGGACTGAGGACGTCACAATCTTTAGAAATAGAGAATTTTATTTCAATTTTTAAGTAGTAGCAGGTCCACCCGTTCGCTATCAGACAATCAAAATCTTGTGAAATCGTAAAGAAAAATTCATTTTTTCCAAATTTAATTATTCTAATCATCTGAAAATTACGTGAGTGCTAGTAGGGACTGAGGACGTCACAATCTTTAGAAATAGAGAATTTTATTTCAATTTTTAAGTAGTAGCAGGTCCACCCGTTCGCTATCAGACAATCGAAATTTTGTGAAATCGTAAAAAAAAATTCATTTCTTCCAAATTTAATTATTCTAATCATCTGAAAATTACGTGAGTTCAAGTAGGGACTGAGGACGTCACAATCTTTAGAAATAGAGAATTTTATTTTAATTTTTAAGTAGTAGCAGGTCCACCCATTCGCTATCAGACAATCGAAATCTTGTGAAATCGTCAAAAAAAATTCATTTCTTCCAAATTTAATTATTCTAATTATCTAAAAATTACGTGAGTGCTAGTAGGGACTTAGGACGTCACAATCTTTAGAAATAGAGAATTTTATTTCAATTTTTAAGTAGTAGCAGGTCCACCCGTTCGCTATCAGACAATCGAAATCTTGTGAAATCGTCAAAAAAAATTCATTTCTTCCAAATTTAATTATTCTAATCATCTGAAAATTACGTGAGTGCTAGTAGGGACTGAGGACGTCACAATCTTTAGAAATAGAGAATTTTATTTCAATTTTTAAGTAGTAGCAGGTCCACCCGTTCGCTATCAGACAATCGAAATCTTGTGAAATCGTCAAAAAAAATTCATTTCTTCCAAATTTAATTATTCTAATCATCTGAAAATTACGTGAGTGCTAGTAGGGACTGAGGACGTCACAATCTTTAGAAATAGAGAATTTTATTTTAATTTTTAAGTAGTAGCAGGTCCACCCATTCGCTATCAGACAATCGAAATCTTGTGAAATCGTCAAAAAAAATTCATTTCTTCCAAATTTAATTATTCTAATTATCTAAAAATTACGTGAGTGCTAGTAGGGACTTAGGACGTCACAATCTTTAGAAATAGAGAATTTTATTTCAATTTTTAAGTAGTAGCAGGTCCACCCGTTCGCTATCAGACAATCGAAATCTTGTGAAATCGTCAAAAAAAATTCATTTCTTCCAAATTTAATTATTCTAATCATCTGAAAATTACGTGAGTTCTAGTAGGGACTGAGGACGTCACAATCTTCAGAAATAGAGAATTTTATTTCAATTTTTAAGTAGTAGCAGGTCCACCCGTTCGCTATCAGACAATCGAAATCTTGTGAAATCGTCAAAAAAAATTCATTTCTTCCAAATTTAATTATTCTAATCATCTGAAAATTACGTGAGTTCTAGTAGGGACTGAGGACGTCACAATCTTTAGAAATAGAGAATTTTATTTCAATTTTTAAGTAGTAGCAGGTCCACCCGTTCGCTATCAGACAATCGAAATCTTGTGAAATCGTCAAAAAAAATTCATTTCTTCCAAATTTAATTATTCTAATCATCTGAAAATTACGTGAGTGCTAGTAGGGACTGAGGACGTCACAATCTTTAGAAATAGAGAATTTTATTTCAATTTTTAAGTAGTAGCACCCTCACCCGTACGCTATCAGACAATCGAAATTTTGTGAAATCGTAAAAAAAAATTCATTTCTTCCAAATTTAATTATTCTAATCATCTGAAAATTACGTGAGTGCTAGTAGGGACTGAGGACGTCACAATCTTTAGAAATAGAGAATTTTATTTTAATTTTTAAGTAGTAGCAGGTCCACCCATTCGCTATCAGACAATCGAAATCTTGTGAAATCGTCAAAAAAAATTCATTTCTTCCAAATTTAATTATTCTAATTATCTAAAAATTACGTGAGTGCTAGTAGGGACTTAGGACGTCACAATCTTTAGAAATAGAGAATTTTATTTCAATTTTTAAGTAGTAGCAGGTCCACCCGTTCGCTATCAGACAATCGAAATCTTGTGAAATCGTCAAAAAAAATTCATTTCTTCCAAATTTAATTATTCTAATCATCTGAAAATTACGTGAGTTCTAGTAGGGACTGAGGACGTCACAATCTTCAGAAATAGAGAATTTTATTTCAATTTTTAAGTAGTAGCAGGTCCACCCGTTCGCTATCAGACAATCGAAATCTTGTGAAATCGTCAAAAAAAATTCATTTCTTCCAAATTTAATTATTCTAATCATCTGAAAATTACGTGAGTTCTAGTAGGGACTGAGGACGTCACAATCTTTAGAAATAGAGAATTTTATTTCAATTTTTAAGTAGTAGCAGGTCCACCCGTTCGCTATCAGACAATCGAAATCTTGTGAAATCGTCAAAAAAAATTCATTTCTTCCAAATTTAATTATTCTAATCATCTGAAAATTACGTGAGTGCTAGTAGGGACTGAGGACGTCACAATCTTTAGAAATAGAGAATTTTATTTCAATTTTTAAGTAGTAGCACCCTCACCCGTACGCTATCAGACAATCGAAATTTTGTGAAATCGTAAAAAAAAATTCATTTCTTCCAAATTTAATTATTCTAATCATCTGAAAATTACGTGAGTGCTAGTAGGGACTGAGGACGTCACAATCTTTAGAAATAGAGAATTTTATTTTAATTTTTAAGTAGTAGCACCCTCACCCGTACGCTATCAGACAATCGAAATCTTGTGAAATCGTAAAAAAAATTTATTTTTTCCAAATTTAATTATTCTAATGAATATGAGACAAGTCACACTCAGAAAGTCTCCCCCGGACAAGTCCTCCCAGGACAAGTCTCCACAGAAACATAACTCCCCATGGGACAAGTCTTCCCATGGACAGCTCCTCCCAGAGGACAAGTCTTCCCAGGGACATCTCTCCCCAAATGTAAATATTAAAAGTAAATAATGCCATGGGTGGACAAGTCTCCCCGGGACATCTCTCCCCAGTTAAAAAATGTTTATTAAAACAGTGTCAAATTCAGGACAAGTCTCCCCGGGACATCTCTCCCCAGTAAAAATTATTTATTAAATCGGTGACACATTCAGGACAAGTCTCCCCAGGACAAGTCTCCCCAGTAAAAATTGTTTATTATAACGGTGGCATGTTCAGGACAAGTCTCCCCAGGACAAGTCTCCCCGGGACATCTCTCCCCAGTAAAAAATGTTTATTAAAACAGTGTCAAATTCAGGACAAGTCTCCCCAGGACAAGTCTCCCCGGGACATCTCTCCCCAGTTAAAAAATGTTTATTAAAACAGTGTCAAATTCAGGACAAGTCTCCCCAGGACAAGTCTCCCCGGGACATCTCTCCCCAGTAAAAAATGTTTATTAAGGACCAAGGGTATAAGTACCCTTGGTTCGCGCTCACTTGGCTTGGTATTTTTCCGGCACGTGAGACAATCTGAGCGGGAGGTTTGACGTCGAGGTATAATGATGTGCACCGTCGATTATTGTCCGGTACACACCATTAGAACTCGACTGTCGATAAACCGGTTGTACTCAGAGAGGTTTTCTACAGTTTTCCTCTTCTCTGGCGAGAAAACCCATTGACGGGTGGTCAATGCGAGTACTCCTAATAAAGTCGGCTGTAGACGAAAAATTAGGTTAATATATAGAAAAATTTCTAAAGTAGAATGGTTATGCTTAATCCAAAAAAGTATTTCTCGGGGACTCTTGTCGAAGTGCGTAAGGCCAATAGGGCAGGAGTATAAACAATAAAAAAAAAAAAAAAACTTCAATAAACAACTTAAAAAAATTTTTTTGAAATAAAAAATTTTTAGAAAAAAGTCAAAAAAGATTTTTTTTTGAGAATTTTTTAAAGTCTATCAATCCATTTCGAGATATTTTTATGATAAATATACCTGGTAAATTTTAGCCAAATTCGTTAAAACCTCTTCGAGTTATCGTGTTCACAAAAATCGGGATACACACACACACATACGCACATACACACACACATACATACATCCGGACAATTGTTCAGGGTCTTATATAACATAGTCCCATATAGAAGAAAATTTGTTAAAAGGATTTTTAAAAATTTTGTAAATTAAACGACTACAAAGCTTCCTCACGAGGAAGCAAAATTGATCAGATTGACTTGAAACGTAGTACTCTGGGGTTTTTGGGGTTGCTGATTACGAATCTGACATCAGTTTTTCGAAATTCAAAATGGCGGATCCAAGATGGCGGAAATTTTTTCAAAATTCGTCGAATTTGCTTGAAACTTGTTATTCGGGGGTTTTAAGGGTCGCTGATTACGAATCTGACATTAGTTTTCCAAAATTCAAAATGGCGGATCCAATATAGCGGACGACAAAATAAAAAATTAATTATAATGGCTTGAAACTGAATACTCGGAGGTTTTTAGAGTCGCTGATTACGAATCTGTCATTATTTTTTCAAGGTATTTATCGAAATTTGATTTCACCAAAAATTATCATACTGATGTCAGATTAACCAGTTTCAAACAAATTCAATAAATTTTAAAAAATTTTCCGCCATATTGAACCAGTTATTTTGAATTTTGGAAAACGAATATCATATTCGTAATCAGCGACCTCGAAAACCCCCGAGTAATCGGTTTTAGGAACATTTAAGTAGTTTTTAATTACCTTTTTTAAGTTGCGCATATATGCGTCATGAACCACTTTTGGCCAGTTTAGTTTTGCGCATATATGCGTCAGCAACAGTCAACTGGTTAACTGGGGAGAGATGTCCCGGGGAGACTTGTCCTGAATGTGCCACCGTTTTAATAAATAATTTTTACTGGGGAGAGATGTCCCGGGGAGACTTGTTCTGGGGAGACTTGTCCTGAATGTGCCACCGATTTAATAAATAATTTTTACTGGGGAGAGATGTCCCGGGGAGACTTGTCCTGAATGTGCCACTGTTTTAATAAACAATTCTAACTGGGGAGAGATGTCCCGGGGAGACTTGTCCTGAATGTGCCACCGTTTTAATAAACAATTTTTACTGGGGAGAGATGTCCCGGGGAGACTTGTCCTCGGGAGACTTGTCCTGAATGTGCCACCGATTTAATATATAATTTTTACTGGGGAGAGATGTCCCGGGGAGACTTGTCCTGGGGAGACTTGTCCTGAATGTGCCACCGTTTTAATAAACAATTTTTACTGGGGAGACTTGTCCTGAATGTGCCACCGTTTTAATAAACAATTTTTACTGGGGAGAGATGTCCCGGGGAGACTTGTCCTAGGGAGACTTGTCCTGAATTTGCCACTGTTTTAATAAACATTTTTTAACTGGGGAGAGATGTCCCGGGGAGACTTGTCCCCCCATGGCATTATTTACTTTTAATATTTACATTTGGGGAGAGATGTCCCTGGGAAGACTTGTCCTCTGGGAGGAGCTGTCCATGGGAAGACTTGTCCCATGGGGAGTTATGTTTCTGTGGAGACTTGTCCTGGGAGGACTTGTCCGGGGGAGACTTTCTGAGTGTGACTTGTCCCAACCCCATTCTAATCATCTGAAAATTACGTGAGTGCTAGTAGGGACTAAGGATGTCACAATCTTTAGAAATAGAGAATTTTATTTGAATTTTTAAGTAGTAGCACCCTCACCCGAAGAATTTACTTTAAATTGTGTTAAAAATAATTTAAATCCTGTGAAGAATATTATTATTTATGAAAATAATTAAATTCTTTTAAAGGATTATATTTAAATTTTCGTAAATAATTTAATTTTTTTGGAAAATTTTATGGAAGTAATTATTAATTTATGTTATGTTAATTTCTTTCAACGAATTTTTATTACATTCTTTTTTAATAATTGAAATTCTGGGAAGAATTTTATTATTTAGGAATATAATTTATATCTTCCAACAAATTTTATTACCTACATTTCTTTTAAATAATTGAAATCCTGTGAAGAAGTTTACTATTTGTGAATATAATTGAATATTTGCAACGAATTTTTATTACATTTTTTTTAATAATTGAAATCCTGTGAATAATTTTATTATTCATGAAAATAATTAAATTCTTGCGAAGGTTTTTATTAAAATTTTTGTACATAATTTAATTTTTTTTTCAATTTTATGGAATTAATTATCAGTTTGTGTTCTTTGAAAGTTTTTAATTATTTATTTGATATATAATAAAATTTAATAAATTAAATAAAATTAAATGAAATCTCACGATATGGAAAGGTTTAGTCGATTCGTTGAAATTTATTTTTCAAAAATCACTTTCTTCGCCGCTCGCTAAACGCGCGTATAAAATAATTTTGACTACCTAGTTTATATGAAAGATATTTCACATAGCGAAATTAGAAAATGAGTCTAAAAATATTTATCTATAAATTGTAACTCACAGGAGGTATATCGTTCATCGCAAATCGGTGAGATGTTTGTTCTAATGATCATAACGAATCGTGTTTTGATAGTCGAGGGACAGAGGAGTTTGGTACGATGCCAATAATATATAGTCAACTAAAGTGCGAGCATTCGCTTCGGATTCAATTCGTTTCTCATTAAATTTATAGGTCCAAAGTAAACGAAAATCTAACAAGAAATTGACCGCATCTTTGCAGGCGCACTATAGTGTGTGTGCGTACAAAAAAAGATAAATGATTATTACTTTTTGCGAGGAAAGAATTTCACGAATTTCAAAAGTCACGAATATAAATTATTGTAAAATGTTATAAAATAATATTTATTATACACAACAGGAACTAAAAGTTTTATTTGGAAAAAATATTTAATATCAGAAAAAACAAATTAAGTAATTTTTATTATTTATTTGGTTTATTTATTTTTAAAATATCTCCTCTGTCCGAAATTTTTGTAATTTGTATACTTTCATTATCTTCACAGTCAATTTTATTATTTTCAAAGTCAATTTTGCTATTTCTAGTATAAATTTTTTTGTTTTTACTACATTTTGAGTAAATTCTACTATTTTTTGTGTAAATTTTACTATTTTAGTTGTAAATTTTATTATATTTTTGGAGTTTTTAATATTTTTCATATATAAATAAGGAAAATAGTTAGTTTACTCTATTTTTTCTATTTTATTATACAAATTAAGAAAAATTATAAATAATAGTATTAGCGAAATTTTAGCAGTAATTGTAAATTTTTTTTCAAGTCACAAAAGTTTTAGATCACGTAGAGATCATAGTTCTTTGAGTATGTGAGAATGATGAGTCAAACTTATCTCATTTCAACAAGAGATAAACTTCCGTACGAGATTGTCAGTTAGCTATCTCTCACTCTTTCGGAAAAAAAAGACGCGCGACTTGTCAAGAAAAAATATTTTTTTTTACAGTTTGAAAACCTTCCGCCCAAAATAATTCAAAATATTCCTCTATTTTTAGAGAATCAAAGTCATTCTTTTCCGAAAATTTCAAATTCTCCGAATATAATTTACATACATACCTACATTTACATAGTAAACTCTAATTTTTTTTCTCTACGCATTTTTGCGGAGAATTTTTACTATTCTTTCGAATAAAATTTTTATTACAGCGAAAGTATTTAGCAAATTTTTGGTAATTAATTTTAGTAATTTTTTCTTGATTGATTTTTTAATTTTATTCATTATCATAAAATTTCCTTTTCCATATATAGATTTCTATTAAAAAAATTATTATTTTCTTGATTTTTTAACTAAAATGCTTCTTTAGATCAATTATTATTTGTAATAATTTTAGACAAAATACTTTGAAAATTTTGAAATCTATTTGTTTACAATTCAATTTTACGAAATATAATATTAGCAAATAATAACTTCAAATAATTTCAAAAAAAAAAACTTCAAAACAATTATTTCTATACAGAATTGTTAATTAAGTAAAACTAATGAAAAAATACGATTTTCGAAGATTTTAATTTAAAACCTTTTCAAAAATTCAATTATTTCTAATACTTGATATTATTTGTAACTTCTCTAAAATTCAATTATTTTTTTAGAGTATGTAAATAAAATTCTTCTCTAAATCAATTATTTTTAATAATTAAATAATTATTAATCAAATATGTATTAACATTTTTTTTAAATTTTTCATTAAATTTTTAGCAAGAATTTAATTCTCTTTAAAAAAAGTAAAATTCTTCGAAAAATCCAATTATTTAAAAAAATTTTAATAAAATTCTTCGCAAGAATTCAATTATTTATAAACATTTTTAGTCTTAGCTTGAATTTAATTATTTTCACACAAATTCAATTATTTACAAATTTTTTATAAATTTCTTCGCAATAATTCCATTATTTTCAAAAATAATAAAAAATTTTTTAAGAAATTGAATTATTTTCATAAAAAATAATTAAAAATTCTAGAAAATAATAATTGAATGAAAATAATGAAAATGAAATGATATAAATTTTACAGGAATTCAGTTATTTACAAAATTTCTTTAAATTTCTTTGCAATAAATCAATTATTTTCATAAATAATTAAATTTTCTGCATGGATTCAATTATTTACGTAAATGATATAATTTTTTACTGGCATTCAATTATTTTCATAAATAAGAAAATTCTTTTTAGGAATTAAAATATTTTTAGAAATAAAAATTCTCCTCAAACTTTCAATTATTTTTATAAATAATAAAATTCTTTTCCAAAATTCAATTATTTTAAAAACTTTTAATGAAATTCTTGTCAAAATTTAAATTATTTTCAAAAATTCCCCTCAATTCAATGATTTTCAATATCTACTATTTTAATAAAATTTTCCACAAGAATTTAATTGTTTAAAATAAATTTTACTAAAATTCTACCCAAACAATTAATAATTTTCATAGATAATAAAAAGTTTACAGGAATTCAATTATTTAAAATTTTTTTGTAGATTTTTTAGAAATTTCTGCGCATTAATTCAATTATTTTCATAAATAATAAATTTTTTTAAAGTGATTTAATTATTTTTAATACAATTTTAATGCAATTTATGGAAAAATGTAATTATTCTTAAAATATTTTTCTTAAAATTCGTCGAAAGATTTGAATTATTTAGAAATTTGTTAATAAAACTCTTTATGAGAATTCAATTTTAAGAAAAATTTAATTATTCAATAAACTATTTATTTTTGTATTTAAATAATTGAATTCTCGTAAAATTTTTTAGTAAAAATTGATTTCAAAATGAATTTTAGTTAAAATTATTTTAGATAATAATTGAATATTTAAAGCATTACCCATAGGGTGAAGTTTCAGTAATAATTGAATTCTTAAAAGGAAAATTTTTTTGACATTATTTGAAGTTTTTATTTTCTAATATATATTCAATTGAAGAATTTACATATAATCGAAATTTCGTGAAATTGAATTGTAAACAAATGGATTTAAAAATTCTCAAAGAACTTTTTCAAAAAATAATTTTAAAAATAATTGATTTAAAGAAGAATTTTAGTTAAACATTCTAGAAAATAATAATTTTGAATTGTAAAAGTTGAAAATAATTTTGAAGAATTACAATTTTCTTATAATATAAAATAATGATTTTATCACTCGGTCATATTTAATTATTATAAAACATGAAGATACCGATTGCTCCGAGTCGAAGACTCGGAGTGATTGATTTCTTCATGTTTTATAATAATTTTTTATAAGTTGTTATTAATTTCAAAAATGTTTGAATTTGAAATTTTTTAAAATCTTAATATTGCTATTGAAAAATAATAATAATTAAATATTTATTTAAACAAGAAGTTATTGATGTTTTCGAATAATTTAAAAGAAATTTGTAAATAAATGTAACAGAAAATTTTTTTGAGTAAAAATTTTTCCTTTATTTTCTAAAAATTTAAAAAGGTTTCAATTTCATGTAAAATTTGTAATTGACAAATAGAAATTTATAAACAATTTTTTCCTTTATTTTTAAAAAACTTTAAATTTTATTCAAACAATTGTAATTAAGAAATAGAAATGATGCAAATCATTTCCTTATGAAAATTGAGAATTTTGTAGAAAAATATTAAGAAACAAGAATATGTAATGTTTCTTTTCCAAAAGAAAAGAATGAGTTTGTGAACAATATTGTTCTTGAGAAATAAAAGTTATGCATAAAATGTGTATATTTCCTATTTCTTAATCATAATTTGGTAACAATTAACAATTTTATTTAATATTTTTATATATAAAAAAGAGAAAAATTTTCATAATTTAGATCAGTCAAAAGAAATTTGTTTATAGAAGAAAGCATATAATAAACAAAGTCGAAAAAGTCGCACAATTCGAGCCCTGAATTCATTTAAACGTTAGAAACTTTATAAGATTATAAAATATATAGAAAATAAAATGATTCATTTAAATATGCGCAAAATAAAAAAAAAGAACAAAAAAAACGACAATTATTGCATCTAAATCGCGCCAACTTTACCATAAATTAAAAACGAAAAAAAAAAATAAGGACAAATTGCAGCACATCGAGTAATGAATTAAATATTAAAATCACATCGTATGGTGATAGACGCTATTTATAATAAATAGGCGTGTTAAGGTTAAAATCGAGTAGAGTCGAGTCATGATACAATGTGATTACTATATTTAACTGACGTCACATAGTTTTACCGTCGGTATATATAAAAACGGAAATCACATACAGGATCACGCTATTTCCACCTGTTGAGTGAATTGTCTTTAACATCTAGTGTATAAAAAGCACACACACACACACTGAAAGCACACAACATATAATTATAAACATAATATATTCCCCTTTTGCTCAAAACTCTATACACTAATAGGAGAGAGAGGGGAAAAAAATACCATTTACGATAAATCGTCGCTAATTGTTTCGAAAGTGAATGAAATTGTTTTTTTTCTTTTAAGTATATGCAAAACTGCTAATACGTACATATAATGATATATAATGAATGATTTCCTTCTTTGACGATATAGACGATATAGACGATATAGACACACGATTTATTTGCATATAAAAATCGCATTTGACATTGAATATTCAGAGTGCGAATATTCTGGAACGTGTCGCTTTATTGTTGATTGGTGATCAATTAACATTCATAATCTCCCTTCGTAATGCTGCTTTAAATGAGTGACAACCAATTTATCACCAATGCATTCGCGAGTGTACTACTAATATAATTTCTAAGCCTATTTATAATACGTGTGAATGTATACGTATATATGAATTTGAATATATATATATATTATATATAGATAGACACAATAACAAGGATGAGAGAGCTCGTCTCTCGCTATTCACCTATAAACTTGAGCCTATAAGCGCATATGAAAGGCAATCTTAAGTGTCAATTACTTTATTCAATACACGTAGATAAATTATCTCATTATTATCAATTTAAGATTTTCCTCAATTGACAATTTAATGAAAAATTATAGGAACCGATTGATTTCTTTGTCAAAAATGGGATTTTCTACCTTTGTTTCTCTAAACTCCCTTTAGAATTTTAATTTATTAAAATCTATATTATAATGAGAATTGTTACAAAAATTTAATTTTCCTTTTTTGTTTTTTCCATTGTTGTGAATCTGAATTCAGCAAGAAGTTGTTCATTTAATTGAAATTATAGTAAAAACTTTTCATTAATTTTTAGGAAATTTTTTCTATTTTCTGACTCTTTAAATTTGAATTAGTAAAAATGTTTATTAATTTGAATTCGTGATTGATCTTTTTTGCTTTTGAATTAGTAAATTTCAATAAAAATTGTATTTTTTATTAGTTTATTAGTAAAATTTACTAATTTTATTTAATTAATTACTAATTTTATTTAATAGTAAATTTCACTATTAAATGCACTATTAAATAATAAATATTGACTGAAATTGTCTTCCTATCAACAAAATAAATTAGTAAATGTCACTAACAAATATTAATTTCTATTAGTTTATTAGAAAAATTTACTATAATTTAAAATCAAAAAGTCAGTCACTAATACAAATTAGTAAACATTTTTAGTAATTCAAATTTAGAGAGAATCTATTATCTATTATTATTATTATTATTATTATTATTATTATTATTATTATTATTATTATTATTATTATTATTATCTATTAAAATCTATTAATGGGAACTTTTACAAAAATTTAACTTTTCCTTTTTTTTCTAATTTTTCCATCCTTTTGAATCTAAATTTATTAAAAAAGTCGTTCCTGATAAAAAAAAAAAAATTAAAATTTCAAATTTATATTTATTCAAATTTCAAACAGAGCTTATTTAGATCATGTATTATAAAAAATAAAAGTTTAAACAGTATTTCAATATTTTTAACTACATAAGTTTTTATATAATTTTAGCAAATTTAGCACTGATCTATTAAAAGCCTACTATTTACTATTCTTTTTTTACGACTTACTACTATTTGGGTACTTTTTTTTTAGATTTGTGAAACTAAAAGCTACTTTTTTCTTTTTATTGAGAATTTTTACTACTTTAAACCCGCTAAGAGTTGAATTGAAATAAAAAAAATTATTGTCAGAAATTTTAATAAACTTCTTTGAAATAATTCAATTATTTTCAAAAATTTTAAGAAAATTGACCGCAAGAATTCAATTATTTTTAATACAATTTTCATTAAATTATTCGAAATAATTGAATTATTCTTTAAAATTTTAATAAAAATTGTTTATTAAATTTTATCGAAAAAAAATTGTTTATAAGTAGTCAATTTTAAGAAATAATAAATTATTGTATCTATTATTTACTTTTTTCGTTCACGAAAGGAAAATTCAATTATTTTTGAAAATTTTAATAAATATTTTCTCAATAATTCAATTTCTTTCATAAATAATAGAATTCTTTACATAAATTCAATTATTTTTAATACAATTTTCATTCAATTATTCAAAATAATTTAATTATTCTTTTAAATTTTAATAAATTCATTCAACAAATTCAATTATTTCTAAAAATTTCAATAAAAACCTTCGCAAGGATTCAATTATTTTTACAAATAATAGAATTTTTCATAGAAATTCAATTATTAATAAAATTAATAAAATTCGTTGCCAGATTTCAATTAATTTCATAAATAATAAAATTCGTTGACAGATTTCAATTATTTTTCATATAATTTTTAATAAATTCCTCGAAAAAGGTAATTATTTTGAAAAATTTATTAAAATTTTTCAAAAAAAAAAAATTGTTTATAAGTGGGTAGTGAATTTTAAGAAATAATCAATTATTGTAGTAATTATTTAATTTTTTCGTTCACGAAAGAAAAATTCAATCATTTTTTTAAATTTTTATAAAATTCTTCGCAATAATTAAAATACTTTCATAAATAATAAAATTCTTTAGATGAATTCAATTATTTTCAATACAATACAATTATTTTCAATTTAATTCAATTTTATTTTAATTCGTCGAAAGAATTTAATTATTTCCAAAAGTTTTAATAAATTTATTCACAAGAATTCAATTAGTTTTCATAAATTTTAATAAAATTTTTGACTTGATATTAATTATATTCAATACAATTTTAAATAAATTTCTCGGAAAATGTAACTATTTTTAAAAATTTTGATAAAATTCTTTATATAAGTTTTCAATTTTAAGAAATAATCCAATTGTTCTATGAATTATGTAATTTTTAATTGAAATAATTTAATTCTTGTAGAATTTTCTGATTCGAATTGATTTAATTTAAATTTAACATATCTAAATTTAAATTATTTATAAAAATTGCAAACAAAACTTTTCCAAAATTAAAAAATTTTGTTATTCAAAAAAGACAAATATTGCAACATTTAATTATTTTTTGAATTTTTAAGAAAGATTATTCCCGAAATAATTTACAAATAATAATTTTATGGAAGATTTTTAAGAATTTTAATTCTTATTTATTACATATAATTTATTATTTAAAATAAAAAATAAATTAAATTTCATATTCTGTAATGTTTAATTATTGTTAGAAAGGAAAAAAATGGAAGGTTTTGTACTAAAATTTGTGGTGATTGCAAAGTTTATCAGATGAATAAAAAGAATTCAAGAAGCCTTGAATATTTTTATTATTCTTTTAAAGATTATGCTTGACACCATAATCCTAAATTTTTGTTATTAATTATAGAGATTTAATTATTTTCCCAGTAATTTTGATAAAATCCCTGAATTTCCTGCGGGTATTTTTAATTTTACTTTATTTGAAACTTGAATTTTTTAATTTTAATTCAAATTAAATTTTACACAAGAAGAAATCTTCTCTGGAACAGCGACAAGTTTCTCTGAAATAGCGAAAGTCTTAACTGAATCAATAAAAAATTTCATTCAGTGAATTCAGTGAATTTCATTTCAGTGAAATTTTTTTCTGCTTCAGATAATAACCTTTTTTCTTCAGTCCAATTCCATTTTTAATTTCAATTTTATTTTCGATTTTAATTTTAATTTCGTGATTTTAAATTGTCTAATAATTTTATTAAAAATTTTAAACAAATTTCTCCACTATCTCGAAATCTTAGAAAATCGAAGAGGAAAAGTTTTAGAGATAATATTTATAAAGAAACAAGTCCAATAAAAAATATCTAAAGAAAATTTAAAGGATTACAAAAATGTCTAATTTATGATAAAAAGTTTTTTGCCTCCCGCGCGGTCCTTGTATATAAATTCGCTACCAATTTAATTCCTTTGTCTGTGAATGGATGCTTATGAGACCATCTGTCAAGTATCTCATGGGTTTCTATAACAGTAGCCGAAGTCCTCTCTTAATCGTACCTGGAATCGCTTAAACTTCTAAAAGTCGTCGTCGTCGTCGGGTTATTTTTTATTTTTTTTTTGTTATTTTTCTAAATCCTTTACTTCCCTTTCTTTTCAACTTCACTGCATATATGTATATCTATATATGTCGTAAGGATGAACGCAGGGATTCTCGATTAGCACACATATCGCGTGCCTGTCGAAACTAATTTTCTGAATTTTCGTTTATTCTCAGAAACATCACAAAAATTTCTCTCTCTCTCTTTACGAAAATAAAATAAATTATAAATTTTCTTTTTATTTCACCTTTAGGGGTCTCTTGAATTCTTTCTTATTTAATAAGAAGACAAAAGACAATTTTCCGAGAAATATATATATGACACGCGTGGTAATTAAAATTGTATAGTTCTTGATTAATACAGACAAGTGATTTTATATACTTGGAAAACTAATTAAATAGCAATTTTTTCTTTTTATTAATTTTCGGGGAAGTTGGAAATTTTAATTGTATACTAGAAATCTTTTTAATTACCTTTGATTTTAATTAGCTTTTTAATTAGCTTTTAATTTTTAATAATAGAATATTCAATTTTTAATAATATAAATATAAGGTATTTAATTCTTAATAATAACTTACCTAATAATTATTTAATTTTTAATAGTATACAATAAAAATTGATTTAATTTAAATAACCGATTATTTTTCTATTAGCTAATAAATATTTACTTCAAAAAATATAATGTTTATTTGAAGCAAATATACCATTTAGTTGACTTGGATCAAAATTATTTGATACTAATAAATTTTTATTTACTAATAGACAATTAATTGTTTATTTGAATCAAATAAATTTTTTCTCAGTGTATATCAAGAAAAACGTTTTTGTTGATTTAAAGAAATTATTTGCTTTGATTTGCTTCTTTCATTGAAAATTAATTCGATTCGAAGTAATTTTATTTGATTGTAAAAAAATTAATATTTGATTCAAAATAAATTTATATGATTCAAAAAAAAATTAATTTAATAATTTAATTCAAAAACAATTTATTCGACTCAAAATTTATTTTAAAAATCATAAACACTATAATTTTGAAGGAAAATTGCAGAAAAATTGATTTTTTGATTCAACAAAAATTTATTTGATTCAAAAGAAATTTTATTTTATTTAAGAACAATTGATTTGGTTCAATGGAATTTTGTTTTTTGAATTAGAGAATTATTTCTTTTAAAAATTCTTTAATTTAATGAAAAAATTTTGGGAGTAAAAAAATTGTTTATATCAATGTAAAGTTGTTTGAATAAAAAAAATTTTGTGAATCATAAACCCTATAAATTTTGAAGGAAAATTGCAGAAAAATTGATTTTTTGATTCAACAAAAATTTTTTTGATTCAAAAGAAATTTTATTTTATTTAAGAATAATTGATTTGGTTCAAAGGAATTTTATTTTTTAAACTAGAGAATTATTTCTTCTAAAATTTCTTTTTATTTAAAGAACAAATTTCTTGGATGCAGAGAAAATTTGTTTAAACTAAAGTAAAGTTGTTTAAATTACATTAAGAATTGGAGTTGAAAATAAATTTTTCATATGAATATCTATTGTAATTAAAATTAAACTTTACTTTTGAATATTGACATTTTCAAATAAAATATTTCTGTATAAAAAAATTCATTTTATATAAATGAATAAATTAGATTTATAAAATAAATTTTTAGAAAAAAAATTAATTTTTTAAATGAATTAATAAATTTATACAAAACATGTTTATAACAAAAAAATTTATAAATGAATTTAATTAATTTATACAAAATTATTTTATATAAAAAGAGTAATTATCGCTAGATAACGGTAATATTTCTTCATTCCTTTAGTGTATAAATATAGTGATTTTTTTCTCATTAGAATCAAGTATGTCTAGTTTTGTGTTAAAATCGATGATGATCATGATGAGGAGGATGATAATAATAATATTAGAGCGACCAATAGTCACACAGGTATGCAATGAGTTGTTGCAGAGATAGACAGAAGTTCGCCAAAGGGGAAATTGTTTTGCATTAATTATCTTCGCAGTTTGTGTCTGCTACATTGATTCGCTCTATATTTCCGTGACCGTAATAATTTCGTAACTTATTGACGGTTCTTTTGCGGATAACCACATAAATTATTGTAACATTCACTAAATTTTTTTCTGCGACTGTATTCTAATAAACTATTTAAATACCTCGTAATTAAAATTATAACTAAAATACAAATTTACTGCAGAAAAATATTTTCTATAAAAATATTAAGAAACAATTATTAATTACAGTTTTTTGAATGATATCAAATTGAGACACAAAATGTATCAAAAGGTTGCTTTGCAACACTTTTGATACATTTTTTGTCTCAATTTGATATCCTTCGAATAAATGTATTGATTGTTATTTAATTAACATAAACTTTGTAAATTAGTTGTTGTTCCCACTGCTTTAAATTCACTAATACTAGAAATCAAAAAACTATTCTCAAAAATTATAATCAAATTCTTTAAAACGATTCAATTATTTTCAATATCTAGTATTTTCATAAAATTTCGCAAAAGAATTCAATTATTTAAAAATAAAATTGATAAAATTCATCCAAAATTCAATTATTTTCATAAATAATAAAATTTCCACAGGAATTCAATTAATTCAGAATAGCGATTTCAAAAAAATCAATTATTTAACCAAATCTTTATACAATTCTTTACAATAATTCAATTACTTTCACTATTAATAACATTTTTCAAGTAAATTCAAGGAAATTTAAAAAAAATTTTAATAAAATTCAGAGCAAGAATTCAATTATTTACAAAAAATAATAAAATTTTTCAAAGAAATTCAATTCTTTTTACACATTTTAATAAAATTTTATGCAATAATTCAATTACTTTTATAAATAATAAAATTCTTCTCAGAAATTCAATTAATTTTGAAAATTTTAATAAAATTCTTTGCAACTATTCAATTATTTCCATAAATAATAAAATTCATCGCAGGATTTCAACTATTTCTAATACAATTTTACAGGAAGTGATAAAAAAATGTAATTATTCTTAAAAATTTAATTTCAATTCTTCGAAAAAATCAATTATTTAAAAAATTGTTTTTTTTAAATTCTTTGGAAGAATTCAATTATTTAATAAAATATTAGAATTTTACACAGGGATTCAATTATTTTTAATATCTATTTTTTCATATTTTCGCAAAAGAATTCAATCATTAAAAAAAAATTGATAAAATTCATCCAAAATTCAATTATTTTCATAAATAATAAAATTTCCACAGGAACTCAATTCATTTAAAATAGCATTTTCAGAAAATTTTCGAAAAAATCAATTATTTAACAAATTTTCTATTATAGTGGAAAAATGTCCACCACCGTTTTTAAAATTCCACAATTCTTCAAAATAATTCAATTATTTTCACTAATAATAACATTTTTAATGAAAATTCAATTTAAAAAAAAAATTGATCCAATTCAATTTAAAAACAATTTAATTATTTTCAAATGTTTTAATAAATTTCTTCGAAAGAAATGAATTATTTTAAATACAATTTTAATTAAATTTTTTTCAAATAATTCAATAATTATTCTTTTAGATTTTAATAAAATTCTTCCCAAAAATTCAATTATTTACATAAATAATTCTTCGAAAGAATTCAATTATTAAAGATAAATAACAAAATCATTCCCGAAAATCTAATTCTTTTGAAGCATTTTAATAAAATTCTTTGCAAAATTCAATTATTTTTATAAATAACAATATTCATCACAATAATTCAATTATTTTTAAAAGTTATAAATTTTTTCTTGAAAATTCAATTATTTAAAAAAATTTTAATAAAATCGTTCGCAAGAATTCAATTACTTTTATAAATAATAAAATGCTGTTTATGAATTCAATTATTTTCAAAAGAATTTAATAAAATGCCACACAGGCATTCAATTATTCAATTACATAATTCTTTGTAAAATTTAATTATATTTAAAAACTTTTCGCAATTCAATGATTTTCAATATCTACTATTTTCATAAAATTTCCAAATAGAATTCAATTATTTAAAAAAAATTTTGTAAAACTCTTCGTAAGAATTCAATTCTTTTCGCATGATTAATAAAAATTTCTCAGGAATTCAATTATTTAATTCAGAATTTGCATCAAATTAGTCGAAAGAAATCAGTTATTTAAAAATTTTCATAAAATTCATCGCAAGAATTAAGGTTATGTTATTCAGTGGTCACGTGTTCCCATAGTATAGTATATGGGACACGTGACCACTGAATAACATGACCTTAAATTATTTTTATAAATATTTAAATTCTTTCGCATGAATAATAAAATTCGTTGCAGGAATTCAATTTATTAGGTGCCATAAGAAAGAAGTAAATATTTTTGATGAAAATTTGGAAAATGTCAGGAAAATAAAATATAGAATGGAATTTTTGTCAGTTTTATGAAGTGTCTAAAACGAGCTTTTTTGGTCGTTAAGTTTAATTTTTTGATAGCTACTTTTTTATTACTTTTTGCTACTTTTTTAAAATTAATTATCGAGTGCGAAGTCTGCATAACATATAATAAATGACCATTGAATTAGTTTCAATAATAATAGTTTATGGTTTTAATAGTTTTTATTTTTCAAAAGTTTCGGTTTCAATAATTTATAGCTTTTAATTGTTCAGGTTTCAATTTAGTTTGTAGGTTTCAGTAGCTTAGGTTTTAATAATTTAGGTTTTAACAGTTCATAGGTTTCAAAAGTTTATATTTTAATTTTAGAAAAAGTTAATCTGATCATGATCATCATCATCATATTTCAATCATCTTTAAGAACAATAGTTTCAATTACATTTTTATAGTAAGTAGTGATTGAATTCAGATTTCAATCTTATGTACACATCGTTCTTTTGTCTAAAGGGCAGATCGATATACAACATCAGGAATCAATTATTGATAAGGAAAAAGCGGGCTTTGAACTTTGATTCGTCTAATTCGCATGTTTGCAAATTATACAATCGTGAGAAAGTATTGTCAATTCGTAATGCGAAAGTAACATTTCACGATTATCCAGCATTTTTTTCTATACTCAATAGACGAATCATTGAATTGCTAATGATTCTTTAATTGTACAAAAAATTCGTGTCTAAAAAGTTGTGCGCATGTTAATTTGATTCTTTTTTTAAGCATAAAGGGAATTTTGTGATTTAAATATAGTCGGGTTATTGTGATTTATTATAATTATAACTTTATTATAATTTATTATATTATTTATTATAATATATATATATTATTTTTAGGAAAATTTCCACACAACATTTAAGGTTTGAGAAAATCGGTTGAAGGTAAATTTTTGTCAAAAGTATTTCAAATAAATACTCTGCTGTATTCTTGTAAATAAAATAAAAGAGAGGATGCATCACGAAGACATTCGATATGAATATGTAAACTTATATAACTTCCAGTGTCACTAGCTGCGTTATAAATAGTCAGATATTATCCAATCCATGTGGTAACTGCAGAAATGTGTATGGATGTATACATAGGAGCTCTCTTACGTGAGTGGTTTTTGAGCGATTTGCGATTAATTATTCGTTGTTATGTTTCATTAGATAGAAATTGTCTCTCTTAATGCCCCTTAATTTGCCTTTTCTTCAGTCCTCTTTTTGTCATAGGACTATTTTTAAAATGATGATGATGATGATGAAAGATATCTGCGTTACATCTTTAGATGATTATTATAGTTTCAAAATGACAGATTACAACTTCTCAGTTAAGTATTAGTGTAGTGCAAAAATGATTTTGCATCTGTAAACGTACTTACAGATTAAAAAAACGTTTTAGATTCTAATATTCTGTTGTTATTCTTTAGGCTTTTGGTACTTTAAATGTTTTCTCTACTTTGATTCACTTTTGTACTTTAAATATTTTTTTGTACTTCAAGTATTTTTGAAACTTTAAATTCTCTTTTATACTTCAAGTACTTTTTGTAATTCAAATCCTTTTTCAGCTTGAAGTACTTTTTGTAATTTAAATATACTTTTGGTATTTATAATCATTTTATAAATACTGTTTATGCTAAAAGAAAAGTTTTGTTTAGACAACAAAATGTTTGGTTGGTATTTAAACCAAAAGTGTTTTGTTTGTGTCAAACTTTCTGTTGCTCAAATATCAACCAAACATTATGTTGTCAAAACCAAATTCTTTTTTCAGTGTGTAATGTTATCTAAAGTCCTCTCAACTATAAACTTTCGTTTAGATTTTTTTGGTACATTTTCAAAATTCAGTATTTGAATGTTGAATCCTTAATATTTTAAAGACTATCTTCAATTTTAATGATTACAAAAATTATCATCAGCAAATGTTTTAATTATCTCAACAAATAAAATAACAAATAAAATAACAAATAGAATGACAAATAAAATATCAACAAACACAATTTAAACGAAATTAGATAACACCTGAACCTACAAAACAATAAATAAAATCTCAACAAAAGAAACGATGAATATTATATTATAATATTAACACTTTCTTGCAAATATCGGATAGCCAAAGTATAATAATCGTTTTATTAAATTTAAAAATAAAAATTCTTTCCGTGTATAGAAGAATCATAATCCGTCTCGTAACTGTCGAAAAATCATACTACAGCTTGAGATAAATTTAGTCGGCAGATTTTGTTCTTGTTAGGATCGTTAGCAAGAAATTCACTTCCGAGGTTGTAAAATCATTCTATCTTGCTCGGGGATTATTTACGAGTTCTTTTTTGTCAAAAAACTATTTACACATTCTCGTGTAACATTATGTAATTATTCACATGATTTATTACAACATGTACCCATTTTTTTTCTCTCTTACAAATATTTTCCCTCTGACTATCATTATATACAATACATACACTATACGCTATTCTTAATTAAAAATTTTCGTAATATTTCGCTAAAGTACTCTTTGTGTGTGCATTTTGTGTTTGCTTTTTATAAATATGCATTTTGCTATATAGGTATAACTCCGAATAGTTAATCATTTGAATATAAAAAAATAAAAATTCTACACAAAATTTGGAAAATTATCCAAAATCGATTTCCTAAAAGCTAATATTTTTTTTCTTCAGGTTGGCGTTGCAACATTTACTCCGAAAATAGTAAAAATTGCTAAAAATATGCAAAAGTTTCTGTCAGTGTAAGTTTTACTTTGAAAATATAGTGAAAGTTACAACTTTAACTTTTTAAAGTCTAAATTATTTTCACCAATTCAATTTCTTGGAGTCGATGAATTCGAATCTGAAGCCATATTAGATTTGCCATTTTGAAATTTTGACTTCAGAGTAATCGATTTCTTCATGTTTTATAATAATTAAAGGTGACCGAGTGATAAAATAATTATTTTATATTATAAGAGTTCAGATTTTCAAAGATTTTAATTTCAAAGAATTTTGTAACAAATTTTTTCAAACAATTAACTTTTTTCAAAAAATATTATCCAAATTCTATTTTTAATAATTGAATTCCTGTGATTCAATTATTCTCATAAACAACAAAATTTTTACATGAATTCAATTATTTTTTTAAATAATAAAATTCTTTTGAGGAATTCAATTTATTATTTTCATAAATAATAAAATTCATCGCAGAATTTCAATTATTTTTAATACAATGTTAATGAAATTCCTTGAAAAATGTAATTATTTAAAAAAAATTTATTAAAATTCATTGATAGAATTCAATTCTTTAAAAATTTGTAGATATAATTCTTTATGAGAATTGAATTATTCAATAAATTATTTAATTTTTTATTTAAATAATTGAAAAATTCTCAAAGAACTTTTTCAAAAATTATTAAAAATAATGGATTTATAGACGAATTTTAGTTAAAAATTTTAGAAAAATATTCAAAAGAATTCAATTCTTTAAAAATCTGTTGATAAAATTCGTTATGAGAATTCAATTTTATTTTAAGAAACATTCATTAATTATTCAATAAATAATTTATTTTTTTATTTAAATAATTGGATTCTAGTAGAATTTTCTAATAAAAATTGATTTAAAAATGTATTTCAGTTAAAATTTTAGATAATAATTTTATATTAAAAGCATTAAAGTGGCGTAAATTTTTAGAAATAATTGAATCTTGAAATTAACTTTTTTGAAAAAGTTTAATTGTATTAGGTAATTTTTTATATTATATTAAGATTTTATTTTCTTATATAAAATTGAATAGTAAACAAATGAATTTAAAGATTCTTAAAGAACTTTTTTAAAAATTATTAAAAATAATGGATTTATAGATGATTAGTTAAAAACACGAAAAAAAATTCAATTTTGTAAAAGTTACAAATTATTGCAAAAATTCAATTATTTTCAAGAGTAATAAATATTCTTCGGAAAAATTAAATATTGTTCAAAAATAATAAAATTCTTCTTATGGATTCAATTATTTTCACAAATAATAAAACCCATTGCTGAATTTCAATTATTTTTAATACAATTTTAATCAAATTTCTGGAAAAATGTAATTACCCAATGGGAAATGCCAGTGTAGTGCCGATGTTCACCACTGGCTTAGTACTCAGACGATTGTTCGGCGTAGTCTAGCCGAGCCTCGACAATTAGTGCTGGCGCAGTACAGAATTTTTGTTTCGCCAGAGCTTGGACAAGCCACGGCGGCAAGTGCTGGCTGAGTATAGAAAAATTGTTCACGACGCTCTTTGCCAACATTGCTTTTTTGACATAAACTTGAAAAAAATTATAAAAAAAAGTTTATGAATGTTTATAAATATAAATTTATTGAAAAAAATTAATATTTTACTTTTCAGTTGTTCATTTTTTATTCTTGTCAAATTTAATAATAACAATTTAACACAATTGTCTAATTTTGTAAATAATAAATTATTTAAACAAATTAAAATTATAAACAAAATTTAAACTTTAATCTCAATAATAATTTGGTTCCTATTAAAATACTATTATACTTCTTACTATGAATAAAAAATTATTAAAAAATTACCACGTAATTTAAGAATTACGTAAAATGTTAAATGCAATAAGTAAAGTAATAATTTAATTTAATTATTAAAAATTTAGTTTAATTTATTTTATTTCAATTTATTATTTCTAACGTATCCCTATTTTTTTCTCATCTTTGACTCAATAATTGTATGTCTGAATGATACTGAGATATTAATACTTTTTTGTACACACGTGTCGTTAGCATAGTGGTTAGAGCGTTAGTCTGTTAGTCCGCAGGTCGTAGGTTCGATTCCCCTCGTCAGCAATTTTGTTTATTTTCATAGGTTTGCGATATTTCTAGATTCCAATCGTTAGGTACTAAAATATGAAAATCTAATGCACACTTACTGTAATTGTTTATTATTTAATTTTTAAATGTTATAAACAATTTTTTTCTACTTAATTTACTATATCCATTGTTAGTCTCCATCTTTAATACAATTTCTTTAAGAAGAGAAATATTTTATGAATAATAACTATTTATTAATATTATTTACCACTTTGTTGTTAAATTATTTATAATTATGAATTTACGACTAATTAATAACAATACGGCATTTATTGCGGCAATATTCTCAGCCAGCACTGTCTGGCAGCACTGACAGACAGTACTTCGGCAGCGCCGGACGGCGTTATCATCCCAGTGCCATGCCAGTGCTGGCTCTCAGCCTTGCCGCCAGTGCTGCCAGTGCTGGCGCAGTACTACGCCAGTTGTAAATTTCCCATTGGGTATTCTTAAAAAATTTATTAAAATTCGTTGATAGAATTCAATTATTTAAAAGTTTGTTGATAAAATTCTTTATGAGAGATCAATTTTAAGAAACATTCAATTATTCAATAAATTATTTATTTTTGTATATAAATAATTGAATTCTAGTAGAATTTTGTAATAAAAATTAAATTAAAAATTAATTTCAGTTACAATTTTTGATAATAATAATTGAATATTAAAAGCAATATAGCGTGAATTTTTAAAAATAATTGAATTTGGAAATTAATTTTTTTGAAAAAGTTTAATTGAATTTCTTAAATATTATTTTAATTTTTAAAACGATTAAAAGTTGCATTTGAATAAAAATTACAATTTTCTGTCAATAAGAAACATTTTTTAAATTTTAGGTTACGTTACTTAAATCATTGATTATTTAGAAAAAATGAATTTTTACTTAAATATAACTTTCAAATTGTTCAAAATGTAGAAAATTTAATTCCTTACGCTTCTACCAAAAGGAATTTAGAATTTAATTTTACTTTTTTTTATAAATATACGAAATTATGACATTGGACTAACTTTTGTTCCGATTGTTTGTCGGATTCTTCTTTAATTAAAATGTTCTCTTTTTGACTCGAACCCGTTATATTTTTGTCAGTAATTGCCTAATTGGTCCATCAATAGTCTGAATTTTTCATTTTTGGTCCGTAAAGTCCGTATTTTTAAATACTTTCACTGGTTCGAGCCCTGCTTTTTACTAATTCAGATCTGGAATTTTTTTTTTTTTTTTTTGCATTTCGTGTATGCAATTTGGCTATATGCAAGTTGTAGAAACATTTTTTGTGGGCACCTTTCAGGTAATACAACCGTCATAATATTCGAAAATTCTGAATGAAAAACAAGTTTTCGGATACAATTATATAAAGATCCTTTTTTAACAAACTGGAACAAAAAAAAAGTAAAATCGGTTCGGTGTTTCCTGCGTAGTAAACATGTGCGTGGCAGTAAAAAAAAAATAGAGTCAGTCCGAAACTTCTTGGGTTACCTTTCGAAAGAAATATGCGAAATGTTTTAGCAAAACAAAATAAGAGGAAAGAAAAAGGGAACAAGAAAGACAATAAGAAATTCAACGCGGATTAGCGCGCCTGCAGAGCAATTAGAACCTTCGGGATCTTCAAAGAGGGAGAAAAAGAGAGAGAGAGAGAGAAAGAGAAAGAGGGGCAAACCAGTTCCTAAAGGAGTGAAGTCTTCTCGCGAAAGAGGTCAGGAAACAACTTTGCGAATCAGCTTACCATCAAGGGGAAGGGGGCGACGGCGGTGGCTAGGGGATTAAGAGAATAAAAAGCGAAACAAAAAAAAAAAGAAAAAAATTAGGAAGCGTGGCTGTAGGTGCCGCGGAGAAAAAGTACAACTCTCATGGGTATAGTCAGAACTCATTTTGTAAATTTGAGAAATCATGTATACAGCCGGACTAGCGCATGCATGAAAAAGGGGTAAGACGACTTTATATAGAAAAAAAAACGAGAGGATAGGAAACTGGAGAAGCAAAAGAAGAAAACAAAAAAAAAAGAGGCCGCAGATAAAAAATACAGATTGTTGCCCACGCGCGCTTCAAGGGAGAGAAAGAGAGCGAGAGAGAGAGAGAGAGACACGCCTGCCTGCTGGCTTGCTTTACCAATTCTAAGAACGAATCAAAGATGGCGTCTACAAAAGAACTCTCCTGCCTCACGGTCGTCTTATCCTTATAGCAAGTATTGGTACCATTTCACTGGTTAAAAATTTTTTTTTTTTCCTCTTTTTTTTTGGGGTGGAGAGAGATGGGAAAAAAGAGAAGAAAACGGGAGCTGCCACGCACGGCACGTAACCGTTCATAATGCGAGGCGAGGATTTTCCTGGAATTGCTCCCAATGCCCATCATACGTGCTTCTTTTACCTCCAATTACCCTCGGGATACAATCGAAACGAATGATTACCAAAAATTTTGTGTTGCCATGTTTTTTAATGCACACACATTTATTATTTTGTAGTTCGTGACTTTGTTGCTTTTGGCCAAATTTTCGACAATTTTGTATATATATTTATTAATTTCAATTCGACAAAAGAGATGAGATTAAATTTCACATTCTTGGAAATTGTTATTTAATTCCCCTTTTTTCGGTATTTTTGAAAAGGGTTTTTTTTTCGAAAACTGCAATAGGGTCATTATATCTTGTATACGTTGAATATTGAATGGGTTTTTTAAGCTAATTTTTGACAATTAGGATAAATTTGCCATTTGGTGAATGTTACTTTGTAAATTTTTGTCAATTTTGATAATGAGTGAATTATTATAGCCTATTTTAGTGAATTGGATGGAAATTGGATGTTATTTGAGTTTCTTTGTATCAAGGTGTATTCGTGTCATATTTTTCAAACATTGTATTATTGCAACGTGTGTTGCAAAACATACGGGTATGAAGAAAAGAAGGTGGAAAAAGAAGAAAGAAGGAGGAGGAGAAGAAGGTGGAGGGTAAATTGATGGGCGTGGGCGGTTTTATGTTGGAGCAAGGGTAAAAAGCTGCTGCACGAGTATGGAGTTCTGGAAGAGAAGGCCAAGTTCCTGGAACTCTCTCTCTCTCTCTCTCTGTCGTCGTCGTCGTCGTTGTCGTCCATTGCGGGCCTTCCAACTTCTCTTCTTGGTTCACTTAACTTTCTGCCAGCTCTTATTACAAGCTTGTCGCTTATTTAGCTTTACCAAGCACCTTTCGCTCCCACCAAGTGTTGTGCCACCCCTAACCCCTTTCCACTTTACTTTTTCTTTTCCTCTTTCTTTTTCTCAATCACTTTTCGCGCCTTGCATTCTCCAACCTTATATAGATATATATGTATATTAATAGACAGGGGAAAAAATTTATGTACCAAAAAAAAAAAAAAAATTGATTTTATCCAATTTTTTCCTCTTCTTCTTCTTCTTCTTTGCTTCCCTTAGAGAGAAAAATTAACCTTTTCGTGCCTCTGTGGTACACTGTAAAAAATTTGATGAATTTTCCCCAAGGCAGGCTTCGCACTCATCTACTAATACCAACTATTTACTACTTTTTTTACCTTATGCTACAATTTGGGTACTTTTTTTTAGATTTCAGCCACTAAAAGCTACAAATTCTATTTTTTTTTAATTTCCACTACTTTAAATTTGCTAATACTATAGACATCAAAAAACTATTCTTAAAAATTATAATCAAATTCTTTAAAACGATTCCATTATTTTCAAAAAATATATATATATATTTCGAAAAAATCAATTATTTAACAAAATTTTTATACAATTCTTCAGAAAAAATCAATTACTTTTACTAATAATAAATTTTTATGGAAATTCAATTTAAAAAAAAAAAATGTTTGATCTAAGAATTCAAGAATTCAATTATTTTCATAAATAATAAAACTCGTAGATGTTTTTCAATTATTTTTAATACAATTTTACAGAAATTGCTCGAGAAATGTAATTATTATTAAAAATTAAATTTCAATTCCTCGAAAAGCAATTATTTAAAAAAATGATTTTTTTTAATTCTTTGCAAGAATTCAATTATTTACAAAAATATTAGAATTTTTCATAGGAATTCAATTATTTTAAAATATTTTAATAAAATTTTTCAAAAGAAATCATTTTTTTTAATACAATTTTTATTAAATTTTTTTTGAAATAATTCAATTATTCTTTTAGATTTTAATAAAATTCTTCCCAAGAATTAAATTATTTATATAAATAATTCTTCGAAAGAATTCAATTATCAAAGATAAATAACAAAATTATTCGCAAAAATTCAATTATTTTGAGTCATTTCAATAAAATTCAATTATTTTCATAAATTTTCATAAATTTTAGGGAAAATACCCAATTTTTCTTCTAAACAGGGTTATCACGGGTCAGGGAAATCAGGGAAAACTCGGGGTTTTTTATTAAAAGTACTAGAAAAAATTAAATTTTTAGAATTTATAAGAAAATTCGAAATTTTCGTGTCTTTTTTGTTTGTCTCATAAACTATGAAATTATTATTTCCATTTCTGACAATAATTTTTTTTTAAATTACTTTATTCTTGAAGACCTATCATAAAATTATTATTTAGAAATTATTTAATGAATAATTTTACTTAAAAATGCCCAAAAATAATTCAATTTTAGAAGAGTTGCGTTTAAAATTTTCATAAAAATAGATGCGAACTTCAAAAGGTATTAATTTGAAAATTTAGAAAATTTCAATTTTGAATGAACTTATTTAGAAATAAAAAATTTGAATTTTAGAAAAATTTTAATACCTAATTCAAATTTTAAAAAATATATTTTACTAATTATTATAAATAATGGATTTTTAGAAGAATTTTAGTAAAAAACACTACAATAAATTGAATTTTGGAGAAGTTACAAATGATTGCAGAAATTCAATTATTTTCAAAAGTAATAACATTCTTCGCGGAAATTCAATTATTTTTAAAAATTTAAGCAAATCCTCGTCAAAATTTTAATTATCTTTATAAATATAAAGTTCTTTTCCAAAATTCAATTATTTTCAAAAATTTGAAAAAAAATTCTTCGCAGAAATTCAATTATTTTCAAAAGTAGTAAAATTCTGTGCAGAAATTCAATTATCTTTAAAAATTTAAGAAAATTCTCCTCAAAATGTCAATTATCTTTATAAATAATAAAATTCTTCTCCAAAATCCAATTATTTTCAAAAATTTGAATAAAATTTTTCGCAGAAATTCAATTATGTCTTCAAATATTTAAGAAAATTCTAGTCAGAATTTCAATTATCATTATAAATAATAAAATTCTTCTCCAAAATTCAATTATCTTCAAAAATTTAGAAAAATTTTAGTAAAAATTTCAATTATTTTTATAAATAATAAAATTCTGCTGCGATATTCAATTATTTTTAAAAATTTTAATAAAATTCTTGTCAAGATTTCAATTAAATTCAAAAATTTTCCTTAATTCAATGATTTTCAATATTAACTATGTTAATATAATTTTCCAAACGAATACTATTATTGAATAAAAATTTTAATAAAATTTTACGCAAACATTTATTTATTTTTAAAAATGATAAAAATTTCCTTTGGAATTCCATTTTTATTTGCATATTTTGTATAAATTTTTTTGCAATAATTTCATTATATTCATAAATAATAAAATTCCTTTTAGGATTTCAATAATTTTCATTAGTTAAATAATCTTTAACGTCCGAGATCCTTTATAAATTAAGGCAAATTAAACGAAAACATTCGGACAATGAATATTTTATTCATTGTCCGAATGTTTTCGTTTAATTTGTCCTTAATTAATAATTTTCATAAATAACGAAATTCATCGCAGAATTCCAATTATTTTTAATACATTTTTAATCGAATTTCTCGAAAAATGTCATTATTATTAAAAATTTTATTGATATTCGTCAAAAAAATTCAATTATTTAAAAATTTATTGACAAAATTCTTTATAAGAATGATAATTTATTTATTTTATTATTTGAATAATTGAATTCTCATATAGAATTTTTTAATAAAAATTGATTTTTAAAAATTAATACTAGTTAAAATTTTAGATAATAATTGAATATTTTAAAATATTGAATTTTTAGAAATAATTTAATTTTGAAAATGTTTCAAATAAAAAAATTTTTAAAATATGAATTCATTATACTTTTATCTAACAATTGTGTAGAATTAATTTTTTTTTTTTTGAAAATTTTTAATTGAGTTTCTTTTGGAAATTATTTAAAAATTTTATATTCTAATAAATATTCAATTGAAGAATTTCGGAATAATCGATGAAATTTCGTAAAATTGTATATTTTAAACAAATAGACTTGATAATTATTAAAGAACTTTTTCAAAAATTATTAAGAAGAATGGATTTACAGAAGAATTTTAGTTAAAATATGTATAGAAAATAATGGTATGGAGTCAAAAGTTCCAAAACAGAAGTTCCAATTCCGAAGGATCCAAATTATTATTTTCCCAAATGATATTTTTTCCAAAGTATTATTTTTCCAAAGGCCATTTTTACCAAAGTATTATTTTTCCAATAGTCGTTTTTTCCAAACATTGTTTTTTTTTATTTTTTAAATTTCAAATCAAAAATTTCATTCAACGTGTGCTCATTCCAAAATTATGTTGTGAAATTAAAATTTTTTTTCAAATTTAAAAATAGTAAACAGTGAAATTATATTAAATTGTAAATTAGTAAAATTAGAAATTTTATTAAACTATAAAATAGTGAACAGTGAAATTATATTAATTAAATTGTAAATTAGTAAAATTAAAAATTTTATTTTAATTTAAAATTTTATTTAAACTATAAAATAGTGAACAGTGAAATTATATTAAATTGTAAATTTTAATTATGGTAGAATTAATACAAGTCGGAAAAAAATTATTTACATATCGAAGGATTTCTGTATTACAAGCATTCAGATAGAAAAAATAATGTGAAATATTGAAGATGCCTTATTTTTTCAAACAACTCCAATACTTTTCACTTATTTAACAATTCAACACTTTTTATTTTGGAAATTTTTTTTGGAAATTTCACACTTTGGTAAATTTATATTTTGGACATTTTGGACTTTAGAACTTTTGTACTTTGGAAAAATAAATTTTGGATCTTTTCATTTTGGAACTTTTTTCTTGGAATTTTTCGATTGGAACTTCCGTTTTGGAACTTTTGTACCCCAATCAAAATAATAATTGAATTGAAATGCTGAAAATAATTTTGTTGAAGTTGTAGTATGTTTTATATAATAATAGGTACTCTTATATGTTGTTGAATTTTGAAAAAGATTTGAACTTTACATTTTTTAAAAAATTTTCTTAAAAATTTTGCCTGGAAATCAGGGAAAATTCAGGGAAAATAAAAATTAAGTTTTGTGACAACCCTGCTGTAGTTATTTCTTTATTCTTTAATTTATTTGCTTATTTATTTCATTAGTTTTATATTTTCTTGCTTATATATTTCTTTATTCACAGATCTACATTCTAGTGCTAAAAAAAAGTAGAGAAATTAATTAGATAGTAGAGAAAAACAAAAAAGTATAAAAATTCATATCATTATTAATAATTCACGCATTCAACGCGTATATACATGTGATATAAAGTTATGTAGTTCGATAATCGGATTACATATAGATGCATAATGGAACAATCGTGTCGGCTGCTCTGTATATTTAAACACGAATATATATATAGAAACGTGATGATCGTATAGCAGGAATTCCCACACTGTATATTTATTTATAATTAAACAAGAGTTTGCTGACCGCGTTGGGTCAGCCGCCAGACCCAGCAGAAATATTGTTCTCCATAGACCCCAATAATATAGCTGTATATATATATAGTTATAATATAAGGCTGTAAATGAGTATGCGCTTATATCCTGTACACACTTTACACACACTATATACAGGACGGACAGTGACCTTGCCTAGAATATACTCAAGGTTGTTTAAGAATGTATAATCTTCTTGTGATATCGTTTTAACTATATCTACTCGCAATTAAATGAAGATATCTAGCCATACACATTGCTTCTGCATTTATGCGAAAAATAGTTTAACTTTGTACTATTTTTGCTAAAATGTCTTTTTATTTGCTCTTTTCTTTACACACTTGTTAGATTTTATGACTTTCGATTTTTCAATTACTTGTTAAATTAATCCTCGAAGTCCTGACTGCTGTATTTTTGGTGCTTCTGTCAAAATTAAGGTCACGAATTACTCACGAGGCTATTGACACTTTTTGACATTTTTTTTCCAATTAGAGACCTTTAAAATTAAATGAAAGTTAATTCAAATTAAATCCGTTTATATTAATTGTCAAACTCTCTAAACTTGATTATAAAATATGAAATAATTATAGAATTATATTACGAATATTGACGAACATTTTGAGATTTAATATGGAGATGCTATTCTCCACCTGAGAACGACAAGATCACCGCTAGATGTCAGTTCAGTTCCTTCTTGGAATTTTAACTGCCATCTGGTGGTGACCTTGGCGTTCTCAAGTGGAGAAAATAAGCCATCAAATTATTCCTCAACAATAATTTTTTTTTTTAATTAAAAAACTATTATACTGACAAAAATATAACCAGTCCGAGTCAAATAAGAGAACATTTTACTTAAAACTATAAATTAAATTTTTCAAAAACTATAAAAAATGAAGATATCGATAATTCCGAGTCTTCGACTCGGAGTCATCGATTTCTTCATGTTTCATAATAATTAAAAGTTCCAAATTGATAAAATCATTTACAATTCAATTATTATTTTAAGAATTTTTAACTAAAATTCTTCTTTAAATCCATTATTATTTAAAATAATTCTCGAAAAAGTTCTTTGACAATTTTCAAATCCATGTTCTTACAATATTTAATTTCACGAAATTTCAATTATTCGTAAATTTTTCAATTAAATAAATATTAGAACATGAAAACTTCAAATAATATTTAAAAAATTCAATTATTTTTAAAAATTCACGCTATATTGCTTTTAATATTCAATTATTATCTAAAATTTTAACTGAAATTAATTTTTAAATTAATTTTTACTACAAAATTCTACTAGAATTCAATTATTTAAATAAAAAAAAGTAATTAATTGAAAAATTGAATGTTTCTTAAAAATCAATTCCCATAAAAAGAATCGTTATCAACAAATTTTCAAATAATTGAATTCTATCAACGAATTTTCATAACATTTTTAAGAATAATTACATTTTTCGAGAAATTCGATTAAAATTGTACTAAAAAGAATATAAATTCTGCAATGAGTTTTATTATTTGTGAAAATAATTGAATCCCTAAGAAAAATTTTATTATTTTTGAACAATATTTAATTTTTGCGATACTCTTGAAAATAATTGAATTTTTACAATAATTTGTAACTTTTACAAAATTGAATTTTTTTTCGTGTTTTTAACTAAACATCTTCTATAAATCCATTATTTTTAATCATTTTTGAAAAAGTTCTTTAAGAATTTTCAAATTCATTTGTTTACAATTCAATTTTACAAAATTTCAATTATTCGTAAATTCTTCAATTAATAATATATTTGAAAATAAAAACTTTAAATAATTTCAAAAAAAAAATCCGCAATTAAAGTTTCTCAAAAAAAAATTAATTCCACAGAATTATTAGTTAAAACTATGAAAAATTCAAATTTTCAAAGATTTTAATCTGAAACTTTTTAAAAATTTAATTATTTCTAAAAATTTATGCTCTAATGCTTTTAAAATTCAATTATAATCTAAAATTTTAACTGAAATCTATTTTTAAATCAATGTTTACGAGAAAATTCTGCTATAACTCAATTATTTAAATAGAAAAATAAATAATTTATTAAATAATTAATTATTTCTTAAAATTGAATTTTTATAAAGAATTTTACCAAAATTTTTAAAAATAATTTAATTCTTTCGGCGACTCTAAAAAAAAATTTTAGAAATCAATGCAATTTTATATCATTTTATTTAAAATTGTATAAATAATAAATGAAATTCTGCGATAAGTTTTGTTATTTTTGTTATTATTGTAAGAATAATTTAATTATTGCCAAGAATTTTATTAGGTACTTCTGAAAATAATTGGATTTTCAAAAATTTATTAATTTCTAAAAATTGATGACCTTTAAAATTCAATTATTATTTAAAATTTTAACTGAGATTCGTTTTTCAATCAATTTTTATCAGAAATTTCTAACAGAATTCAATTATTTAAAAATTAAAATAAATTAATTTATTGAATAATTGATTGTTTCTCAAAATTGAATTTTGATAAAGAATTTTATCAACAAATTTTTAAATAATTGAATTCTTTCGATGAATTTTAATAAAAATTCCAAGTTACATTTTTCGAAAAACTTAGTTAAGATTGTATTAAAAATAATTGAAATTCGTCAATGAGTTTTATTATTTATGAAAATAATTGAATGATTTCAAAGAAAGTTATAAAAAAATTTGTAAATAATGAAATTTTAGTGAAATTTTTTGAAAATAATTTTAGGTTTGTGAAGAATTTTATTAATTAATTGAATTTCGGAGAAGAATTTAATTATTTCTAAAGATATAATTCAAATTTTGAAGAGAATTTTTCAAAAATTTTTAAGTTTTTTTTTAGAGGAATTCGATTAAAATTGTATTAAAAATAATTGAAATTCTGCAATGAGTATTATTATTTATGAAAATAATTGAATTCCTAAAAAGAATTTTATTATTTACGAGAATAGTTGGATCCCCGTAAAAATTTTATTATTTATGAAAATAATTGAATATGATTGGGAAGAAATTTATAAAAAAATTTGTAAATAATGAAATTCCTGTTAAATTTTTATTATTTTTGGAAAATAATTAAAAGTTTGTACAGAATTTTATTAAATTTTTTTTTTTTAATTGTATTATTTTGGATAATTTTATGAAAATATAGTAGATATTGAAAATCATTGAATTGAGGAAAATTTTTGAAAATTTTTTTGAATTTTGGTGGAGAATTGAATTGTTTTTAAAGATAATTGAAATTTTGGTGAGAATTTTTAAATTTTTTCTATCTTTAACTTTTTTGTTTTTTTTATTTCTTTTATTATTTAAAAAAAATTTTTTTTTTTTATTTTTGAGTCTATTTTTGGTTTGTCTTTTTGGCTTTCTTTTTATAACTAATTGACTTGGGGATTTGTTGACAAGCAAAAAGTTTATATACTTTTACCCCAGGCCTTGATATCCAGATTCCTCGCTCGCCCTGAACTTGAGTATTTTTACACGACCTCGCTGAGTCGTTTTCCAAGAAGGTGAGATCGTGCTGAAAGCGATCGGTTATTTCGACCCGAATGATTCCAAAGAATCATCGCGGATCTCCGTGCCTTTTATCGATAGAATTTCCAAGAAAACGCCCAAGCCTGTTTTTCAATCTCTCAACGCGAGAATTTTTATGAAGACTTCCGCGATTATTATTATACATTCTATTATATATATTTTACAATTTTAACAATGTTATATTATAAATTTAACACGCATCGCACTCTATCAGAGCAAATTATCTATACATTTATTCCCCCGGAGATTTGAATGCCAATTTTCTAATCAAGAGAGTAGCTTTTTTCTGATAACTACATTTTCAGTACAATAATTAGCAAAATTGATAATTTTATTTTAAATTAAAAAAATGGGGAAAAATTATTATAACTACTTTCAAAAGTTATTATGTCAATGGGAAAATTTTCTCTAATGATTAGGTACTTTTATCTTCTTAATTAAATTATAATTGAAAAAAAATTATAATTGACAGTTTTTACAGATGAATTACAATGATATCGAGTCCATAATAATGAGAGTTTTGCCATTGAAAAATATTATAATTTCCAAAATTATAGGTGAAAGAGGAAAATTTTCTCTCTTGATTTTTTATTTTTATCTCCTTTACCTTATTAATTACTAAAAAATTATAATTGCCATTCTCCTTTTTCAGATGGACTACAATGAAATCGAGAAAATCACAATCAGAATTTTACAGAAGTATGTGGGTGAGTTTTTTTCAATAAGCATAAAATTTTTCTTACATAATATTGCACAGATACACGAATAATAATTTAAAATACGAAAAATAAAATCATCGGCGTAATATCGAAAAAATTCTTGTTTACACGGAATTCATAATCGATTAATCAAAATCAATCAATCATTTTTTTTCATCATTAATAATTTTTTTTTCTTCTAATTAGAAACAAAACATTTAAATTTTATGTTCGAATCCTTGACTGAGAATTATATTTAAGAAAAAAAAGAAGAAGAAACAACTCTTCTTAGTTCTAATAATAATTAAAACGTCACGAAACTATTAATCAGTGAATTTAATGATGAAAGAGTACGATTGTAAAAATACCATTTCTTGGAGATTCTGACTCACTTCGCCTTATAATACTCACGTAATCGAGCATTTTTTTCTATTACACGGGACATTTTTCCGAGAAATACACGGCAAAATATTGTGAGGCGATCAATGTTTTTTTCACTTCTCGTTCATTATATTTTGTTACATCATTTTGGTACTTTTAATTTTTCAAATTTTCATTTTTTATGTAACGTTTATTATCTAAATCTGCGTTAGATTTATTCTCTTTTCCAATTTTTTGAAAATATTATTATAATAATAAGTATTTGTTAAATTTAATTCAAAAAATAATATAACTTTATTTATTAAAATGAAAAAAAAAATTATTTGATTCAAAGAATCGATTATAATCAATTAAATATTTACTGGAATCAAATAATTTTTGTTTGAGTTAATTAAATGGAATTTGCTTTAAATGATGCAGAAATTCAAAAACAATTATGTTCAAAAACTTTTAAAAATTCTCTTAAAAATTTTAATTATCTTTAGAAATAATTAAATTCTTCTCTGAAATTCAATTATTTTCCAAAATTTCAATAAAATTCTTATCAAAAATTTCCCTCAATTCAATGATTTTTAATATCTACTATTTTAATAACATTTTCCAAAAAATTTCAATTATTTAAAAAAAAATTTAATAAAATTCTTCACAAACCTTTAATTATTTTCATAAAATAATAAAAATTCCACAGGAATTCCATTATTTACCATTTTTTTTATAAATTTCTTCGCAATCATTCAATCATTTTCATAAATAATAAAATTTTTACAGGGATTCAATTATTTTCGTAAATAATAAAATTCTTTTTAGGAATTCAATTATATTCATAAATAATAAAACTTATTGTCAAATTTTAATTATTTTTAATACAATTTTAAGATTTTAACAGAGTTTCTCGAAAAATGTAACTTGAAATTTTCATTAAAATTCATCGAAAGAATTAAATTATTTAAAAATTTGTTGATAAAATTCTTTATCAGAATTTAATTTTAAGAAACATTCAATTATTCAATAAATTAATTTATTTTAATTTTTAAATAATTGAATTCTGTTAGAATTTTTTCACAAAAATTGATTGAAAAACTAATCTCAATAAAAAATTTAAATAATAATTGAATTTCAAAGGCCATCAATTTTTAGAAATTAATGAATTTTTGAGAATTCAATTATTTTCAGAAGTAATAAAATTCTTCGCAATAAATCAATTATTTTCATAATAATAACATTTATTGCAGGAATTCAATTATTTGAAGAATAATAAAATTCTTTTTTGGAATGCAATTATTTTTACAAATAATAAATTTTTTTACAGAATTTCAATTATTTTTTATACAATTTTAATTAAAATCCTCGAAAAATGTAATTATTCTTAAAATATTTATTAAAATTTATCGAAAGAAATCAATTACTTAAAAATTTGTTGATAAAATTCTTTATACTATTTGAATTTTAAGAAACATTGAATTATTTAATAAATTGTTATTTTTGTATTCAAATAATTGAATTCTAGTAGAATTATCTCAAAAACATTTATTTAAAAATGAATTTTAGTCAAAATTTTAGATTATAATTGAATTTTAAAAGCATTAGATCATAAATTTTGAGAAATAATTGAATTTTGAAAAGGTTTCAGATTAAAATCTTTGAAAATTTGAATTTTTCATATTTTTATCTTACAATTCTGTGGAATTAATTTTTTTTGAGAAACTTTATTAGCGGATTTTTTTTTGAAATTATTTAAAGTTTTTATTTTCTAATATATATTTAATTGAAGAATTTACGAATAATTGAAATTTTGTAAAATTGAATTGTAAACAAATGAATTTGAAAATTCTTAAAGAACTTTTTCAAAAATTATTAAGAAGAATGGATTTATAGAGGATGTCTCACGAAAAAATGTCAATTTTGTAAAAGTTACAAATTATTGCAAAAATTCAATTATTTTCAAGAGTATTAAATATTCTTCGCAAAAATTAAATATTGTTTAAAAATAATAAAATTCTTCTTAGGGATTCAATTATTTTTACAAATAATAAAACTCATTGCAGAATTTTAATTATTTTTAATACAATTTTAATCAAATTTCTCGAAAAATGTAACTTGAAATTTTTATTACAATTTATAGAAAGAATTCAATTATTTAAAAATTTGTTAATAACGATTCTTTATGAGAATTGATTTTTAAGAAACATTCAATTATTCAATTAATTTTTTTTTGTATTTAAATAATTGAATTCTAGTAGGATTTTTGTAATAAAAATTAATCTGAATTAAAATTTTAGATATTAATTGAATATTAAAAGCAATATAGCGTGAATTTTTAAAAATAATTGAATTTTGAAATTAATTTTTTTTGAAAAAGTTTAATTAAATTTTTTTAATGTTATTTGAAGTTTTTATTTTCTAATATTTATTTAATTAAAAAATTTACGAATATTTGAAGTTTCGTAAAATTGAATATTGTAAACAAATGGATTTGAAAATTGTCAAAAGAATTTTTTCGAAAATTATTAAATTTAATCGATTTAAAGAAGACTTTTAGTTAAAAATTTTTGAAAATAATAATTGAATTGTAAATGATTTTATCAATTTGCAATTTTTAATTATTATAAAACATGAAGAAATCGATAACTCCGAGTCGAAGACTCGGAGTTATCGATATCTTCATGTTTTATATAGTTATGAAAAATTTAATATTTATAGTTCTAAGTAAAATAAAATAATTTAAACTAATTAATTAATAATTGAAAAATAATAAAATTAATTAATAATAATTTTATAAAAATTGAAAAATATATATTATTACAATTTTGTTGTTATGGTTAAAAACTATTCTACCGTAAAATAATAAATGAAAAATTTAAATAATTTTTTTCACTGATTAATAAGCGATGACAGTAACTGCAGTCATTTTTGGCTGATTTTCAAACAGAATTTGAAATGATGTTATAATAATTGAGTCATAGTGATAAATTTATAGTGGATTTTCACTGACTTATAGCTTTATAGAGAAAATAATGTAAAATCTCTTTCTCTCTCTTTCCTTCTTTGTATATACAATATAATATTATATACAACGCATGGTTTTTATCAACAACTATATCATTACACAATTTTCTGATATGAATCGAGAGTTACAAATTTCATAGACGTGCGTGTGTATATATATACAAAATCAAATATAGAGATTGTGTATATATACAGCACTTGCAAGTACGCATTTGAACGCAACTGGTACATACCGCATATAACTGTACTCATAAATTCTAACTGTAAATTTCTGTCGCGAGTGTCTGCCGTTCGAATAACGCGTGATGACTAATTTGCGGCAAAACACAAGCATCAGATTGCGAGTGTATTTTATTGTAACTGAAAATTAAATTTTTAATCCCCTGCAATTAACGTGAAAAAGAAAAATATTATCGAAGGGAAAACACCGCGAATGTTCCAAACACATATTCAAACTAGACTGAGAATTATATTTTTTGGAATTTTTCCAATAACTGTTTTCAATTTTCTTATTTATGCAAATAAATAATGCTAGTTAAATAATTTATTTATTCATTTATTTATCAATTTATTTATCTATTCATTTATCTATTTATTTATCAATTTATTTATCTATTTATTTATCTATTTATTTATCAATAAATTTATCAATTTATTTATTTCTCTATTTATTTAATTATTTATTCATTTATTTATTTAATTTTTGTTTCTTAGGTCCCTCTCTTAATGATGCGTCATATATTTATTTATCTATCAGTTTATTTATTTATTTATTTATTTATTTATGAAGGTATTTATTTATCTGTTTATTTTTTATTTAATATTTTTATTTACGGGGTCATTCAAAAAATACGTAACGTTTTTATGTCCCTGAAGTTAGCGTCAACGCTCAGCATCGAAAACTATTATTTTTTTGGGATTTCTGGAGATGAAAATACCAATAATTCCAATTTTTGTTTACCTCGGGAGTTAAAAATAAGTTGAAGGAATTTTTTTAACCTTTAAAAAATTGTTTTCTTTTTATTTTTGCTAAAAAATGTCCTACGAGCCTATGTTTTTAGGAAGTTAGGGGGGGGGTAAAGCTATTTACCCCCCAGGAAGGGAAAGAGAAAAAATTTTCGAAAAAAAGCTTGACGTATTTTTTAAGTGGCCTTTTATTTATTTACATATATTTATCTACTTATTTATTATTTAAAGAAACTTGTGAATTTTTTTTGTCTATAAATATAAAATAATCATAATAAGAATAGGAAAATACGAGGTAATTGGATTCAATTTACAGTGTCTCATTAAATGAAATTATTGAAATAATTCATAACACGTGCCTTGAGAAATTTTTTGTGACTTACATCACACACTTCGTTTATTAATGATTATTATTGCTCTCGAAGCATTGAGACAATAAATAATACGTGCGCGCGGTACTTGACATTTTATGAGTTCAGGGAGTCTCGGACAATATTATTGTCACAAAACATAGTCACAACTGTCAAACTGCCAAAAATTCCTTCAGCTCTGTGTATGATGTCAAAAATTATCACTATAGGAAAACGTGCTCATTTATTTTATTTTATAAATTGATCATCATTTTTTTTTTTTTTGTAAATTATAGTATAAATAGGTATTACTAATTATTATTATTAATTATGAATATTAATTATTATTTTACAATATAAGAAAATTGTTACTGAGTAACTTCTTCAAAATTATTTTCATCATTTCAATTCAATTATTTTTTTCCAAAATTTTTAACTAAAATTCTTCTTTAAATCAATTGTTTTAAATAAATTTTGAAAAAGTTTTTTGAGAATTTTCAAATCCATTTTTTGTTTACAATTCAGTTTTACGACATTTCGATTATTCGGAAATTCTTTAAGTAAATATATATTTGAAAATAAAAACTACAAATAATTTCAAAAAAAGTCAATTAAAAGTTTTAAAAAAATTAAATTCTTTAGAATTGTTAGTTAAAAGTATGAAAAATTCAAATTTTTAAAGATTTTAATTCGAAACCTTTTCAAAATTCAATTATTTCTAAAAATTCCTGCTATAATGCTTTTAATATTCAATTACTATCTAAAATTTTAACTAAAATTCATTTTTAAGTCAATTTTCAATAGAAAATCCTAGGAAAATTGAATTATTTAAATTTTAAATAAAAAAAAATAATAAATTAAATTTCTAAAAAGAATTTTATTATTTATGAATATATTTGAATCCCCCCGTGTGGAAAAAGCCACGTTCGAGCCCCACAGCTCCGGGGCCCCCGTCGGGGGCCCTCGTGGAAGATCCATGAGGAGAAATCCACGAGGGCACCAGCAGGGGCCCCGTTCTTTGCCCTTACGGTTGCCCTGCTCAAAAATTTATCTAAGTTTCAAAAAAAAAATTTTTTTGTTGAAAAACTTTAGTTCAGAATGCATTAAATTACGTTTCAAAGCACCTGAAATAAACATTAAGTGACATTTTTCCAGAAATCCTATAACAAAGTTATGGAAATTTACGAGGGCACCAGCAGGGCCCCTGCTCTTAGCCATTATGAATGCCCTGCTCAACAATTTTTCTAAGTCCAAACGAAAAATTTTTTTTACAACAAAAAATTATTGTTTATTATCATTTTAAACAATGAAAAACACGTTTTTAACAAATATTTAATGTTACTTTTTTTGAAAATATTGAACTTACATAAGGGCAAATCCATGAGGGCCCACGCGAGGGCCCTCATGGATTGCCCACATCATTAACTAGAAAAAATTTCTAAGTCCAAAAAAAAAAATTTTTTTTTCATCAACAAATTAATGTTTATAATGATTTTAAACAATGAAAAACACGTTTTTAACAAATATTTAATGTTACTTTTTTTAAAAATATTGAATTTACCTAAGGGCAAATCCATGAGGGCCCACGCGAGGGCCCTCATGGATTGCCCACATCATTAACTAGAAAAAATTTCTAAGTCCAAAAAAAAAAATTTTTTTTTCATCAACAAATTAATGTTTATAATGATTTTAAACAATGAAAAACACGTTTTTAACAAATATTTAATGTTACTTTTTTTGAAAATATTGAACTTACCTAAGGGCAAATCCATGAGGGCCCACGCGAGGGCCCTCATGGATTGCCCACATCATTAACTAGAAAAAATTTCTAAGTCCAAAAAAAAAAATTTTTTTTTACATAAAAAAATTAATGTTTATAATGATTTTAAACTATGAAAAACGCGTTTTTAACACAAATGTTTTGACATTTTTTTTTTTTTTTGAAATTATAAAAATATTAATTTATGAATATTTATGGTCTATTATTATATTATTGATATTGTTATTATTATTATTAAACTATTGAATTATTTGTCATGGTGTATTAGTGTTAATAAATAATTTATTGAATCATCAAAAGCAAGTCAGCAACTCACCTACATTAGAGCAATAATTTTCAAGTAGGTCCCGTAGCATAGTAGTAAGAGTGTTGTCTGGTAATCATTAGGTCGTAGGCTCAATTCCCACGTGCGTCAGATTTTTTTTTTTTTTTGGTCACGATTTAATTAAAAAAAGTAAAAATTGTTAAATAAGAATGTTATTTATCAATAATTGGACTAATTTGTTATTAATAAATAATTAATTTATTAATTTAATTGAAAATAAAGTTGAGGGCATTTTATGAAATCCACGAGGGCACCGCGTGGAAAATCCATATGAAATCCATGAGGATTTTCCTCGAGGGCACCCATGAGGGAAAGCATGTCACGCCTTCGAGGGCTCCGCGTGGATTGCCCCTGCGGGTTCCACATGGCAAGAGGGCAATCCACGAGGGCCCCGCCGGGGGCCCTCACCATTTTTCTGCACGGGCCTGTAAAAAATTTATTATTTATGAAATTAATTGAATTTCTAAAAAGAATTTTATTATTTATTAAAATAATTAAATTATTGAGAAGAAATTTATCAAAAATTTGTAAATAATTGAATGCCTAAAAAGAATTTTTTTCTTTATCAAAATAATTGAATCTCTCCCGTGCAGAAAAATGGTGAGGGCCCCCGGCGGGGCCCTCGTGGATTGCCCTCTTGCCATGTGGAATCCGCAGGGGCAATCCACGCGGAGCCCTCGAAGGCGTGACATGCTTTCCCTCATGGGTGCCCTCGAGGAAAATCCTCATGGATTCCATATGGATTTTCCACGCGGTGCCCTCGTGGATTTCATAAAATGCCCTCAACTTTATTTTCAATTAAATTAATAAATTAATTATTTATTAATAACAAATTAGTCCAATTATTCATAAATAACATTCTTATTTAACAATTTTTACTTTTTTTAATTAAATCGTGACCAAAAAAAAAAAAAAAAATTGACGCACGTGGGAATTGAGCCTACGACCTACTGACTACCAGACAACACTCTTACCACTATGCTACGGGACCTACTTGAAAATTTTACTTTAATGTAGGTGAGTTGCTGACTTGCTTTTGATGATTCAATAAATTATTTATTAACACTAATACACCATGACAAATAATTAAATAGTTTAATGATAATAATAACAATATTAATAATATAATAATTGACCATTAATATTCATAAATTAATATTTTTATAATTTCAAAAAAAAAAAAAATGTCAAAACATTTGTGTTAAAAACGCGTTTTTCATAGTTTAAAATCATTATAAACATTAATTTTTTTATGTAAAAAAAAATTTTTTTTTTGGACTTAGAAATTTTTTCTAGTTAATGATGTGGGCAATCCATGAGGGCCCTCGCGTGGGCCCTCATGGATTTGCCCTTAGGTAAATTCAATATTTTCAAAAAAAGTAACATTAAATATTTCTTAAAAACGTGTTTTTCATTGTTTAAAATCATTATAAACATTAATTTGTTGATGAAAAAAAAATTTTTTTTTTGGACTTAGAAATTTTTTCTAGTTAATGATGTGGGCAATCCATGAGGGCCCTCGCGTGGGCCCTCATGGATTTGCCCTTAGGTAAGTTTAATATTTTCAAAAAAAGTAACATTAAATATTTGTTAAAAACGTGTTTTTCATTGTTTAAAATGATAGTAAACAATAATTTTTTGTTGTAAAAAAATTTTTTCGTTTGGACTTAGAAAAATTGTTGAGCAGGGCATTCATAATGGCTAAGAGCAGGGGCCCTGCTGGTGCCCTCGTAAATTTCCATAACTTTGTGATAGGATTTCTGGAAAAATGTCACTTAATGTTTATTTCAGGTGCTTTGAAACGTAATTTAATGCATTCTGAACTAAAGTTTTTAAAAAAAAATTTTTTTTTTAAAAACTTAGATAAATTTTTGAGCAGGGCAACCGTAAGGGCAAAGAACGGGGCCCCTGCTGGTGCCCTCGTGGATTTCTCCTCATGGATATTCCACGAGGGCCCCCGACGGGGGCCCCGGAGCTGTGGGGCTCGAACGTGGCTTTTTCCACACGGGTCTGTAAAAAATTTTATTATTTATGAAAATAATTGAATTATTGCGAAGAAATTTATAAAAATTTATAAATAATTGAATTTCTGTTAAAAATTCTATTATTTATGAAAATAATTGAATTATTTTTGAAGAAATGTATTAAAAAAAATTTGTAAATAATTGAATTTCTGTGAATTATTTATTATTCATGGAAAAATTAAATGTTTGCGTAGAATTCTATTAACATTTTTTTTTTAAATAATTGAATTATTTTGGAAAATTTTTGAAAATAATAGAAATTTTGCCAAGAATTTTATTCAAACTTATATCTAAAATAATTGACTTTTGAAGATGAATTTTATTATTTATAAAATTGAAATTTTTACGAGAATTTTCTTAAATTTTTGAGAATAATTAAATTTCTGCGAATAGTTTCATTACTTTTGAAAATAATTGAATTTTTGCAAACATTTGTAATTTTTCCAAAATTCAATTTTTTTTTGTGTTTAGAATATGAAATTCTTGTATATGAACCCATTTTTTTTTTTTACTAAATCAATTAAATATATTAAAAAATTTACCTAATTTCAGAAGAATTTGAATTATTAAAATTTTTCAAAAATGTAAACTTCTTTAAAAGTTCTAATTAAATTTATTAAAAATCGAAATTTCCCAAAAATTTCAAATTGAAACCTTTTGAAGTTCATCTATAATTGAAATCCTGTGAAATTTTTATTATTTTATTTAAAATTTTTTTTAAATATTTGGATTCTTTTGGAAAATTTTATTAAAGTAGTAAATTTTGAAAATAATTGAATTTCGGAGAAAAATTTTATTATTTTTAATGATACTTGAAATTTTTACAAGAATTTTTTTTTAATTTTTAAACATAATTGAATTTCTGCGAAGAATTTTATTTATAAAAATAATTGAATTCTTGCAACGAATTTTATAAAAATCTTTTTAAATAATTGATATTTTTCGAAAAATTTTATGAAATTTTGTATTTTAAATAATTGAATTCCTGTGAAAATTTTATTACTTATGAAAATAATTTAATTATTTCAAAGAAATTTATAAAAAATTTTTTAAATAATTGAATTCCTGTGAAATTTTGCAAAGAATTGTATTAAAATTTTTAAAAATAATTGAATTTTGAAGAAGAATTTTATTAAATTTATAAAGATAATTGAAATTTTGACGAGAATTTTTTTTTTTTATTTTTGAAGATAATTGAAATTCTGCAAAGAGTCTCATTACTTTTGAAAATAATTGAATTTCTGCAAACATTTGTAACTTCTCCAAAGTTCAATTTTTTTAGTGTTTGTATTAAAATTCTTTTATGAATTCATTATTTTTAATAATTAATTTAATATGTTTTTAAAAATTTAACTAATTTTTTAGAAGAATTTGAATAATTAAAATTTTTCAAAAATCTAAGTTTTTTAAAACTTTGAATTAAATTCATTTAAAATTGAAATTTTATAATATGTCAAATTAAAATCTTCTGAAGTTCATCTGCATGAAAATTGTAAACTTAACTCTTTTGAAACATCGAGTTTTTCTATATAATATAATATATAACAATAATAATAATTATTAGTATTATTTTTAATATATAATTAAATTATTAAACTATGATTTATTATTAAAGTATTAAACTAATAAAACTTTTGAAAATTTCGAAAATTAATAAAATATTAAAAATGTGGAAACAATTTTCAATAATTCTTTTCTTTAAACGAAAGATTGTATAAGAATTTTGTAGAACGTTGTTTTATATATATATACACTATTTCTCATTTCATAAGTACTGAAGGAATTCCTCGATTATTATCTCGCCAACGCATTAGCCGGCAATTAATTTTTCATTATGCTGTCTCATTCTGAAATAATGGAAAAAGATGATTTCAATATTTTCAAGTGTTTTCCAGGAAGGAAATATAGTTTAGTTTTAAAAATTTTTTTACTACTGCATTTTTGTTTTGTTTTGTTTTTTTTTGTTTAATGGAAAATAGTTGTTATTTCGCGCCCAGTTTGTGTGTGTGTGTGTGTGTCAGATTAAATAAAAGTCAGATTCGCAACTCTCTCGCGGGGAATGAGTCACATTCGAGGCCGCGCGAGTGTGCCTGGACTTAGTTCGTCGTGCCTTTCATTTTATTATTACTCTTTTCTTATTCTTACTTTAACCTAGTAGATTACGAATTGCTCAACCTCGTGCCAAGTCTCTTTATGCAATCTATTTCCGCCTAAGGGATGGAACATTGCACGTTATTTGTAACTTCATCTCGTCAAGAAACTCGCTTATTTCCATTTTCCCGCTGGCCATCACCCAAGCTAGAAAATTTTCTTTTCTCACATCTATATATTTTTATATATTTTTATTTACATAATATTAAAAATATCTTTCTATTCTTGCGTACTTTTAACATTTTTTTTTCTCTCTCTCTCTCTCACTCTAACATTTTCTCATCACACTTAATCTACGAATTACAAGTAGAAAATTTTTACTAATTTTAATTATTGTCATTATTTTGCTTTTGAATTCAGGATTGTCACAGGTCAGGAAATTCAGGGAAAAGTCAGGGATTTTTATTAAAATACTGGAAAAAATTAAATTTGTAGAATTCATAATTAGTTTTATTTAATTATTTAATAATTTAATTAATTATTAAAAATCATTCATTTATAGAAGAATTTTAGTTAAAAACACTAAAAAAAAAATTGAATTTTAGAGAAGTTACAAATATTTGCAGGAATTCAATTTTGTTTAAAAATTTAAAAAAATTCTAGTCTAAATGTCAATTATCTTTAAAAATATCAAAATTCTTCTTGAAAATTTAATTATTTGCAGAAATAATAAAAATTTCACAAAAATTCAACTATTTACATATTTGTTTATAAATTTTTTCGCAACAATTCAATTATTTGCATAAATAATTAGATTTTTTACAGAGATTCAATTATTTTCATGAATAATAAAACTCATCATATGAAGTTCAATTATTTTTAATACAATTTTAACAGAATTATACGAAAAATGTAATTTCAAGTCTTTATTTTCTTAATATTGAATTAAAAGATTTTCGAATAATCGAAATATCGTAAAATTGAATTGTAAACAAGTGGATTTAAAAATTCTCAAGGAACTTTTGCAATAATTATTCAAAATAATTGATAATTGGATTCTTTCGAAGAATTTTAATAAAAATTTTTTAAATAATTATAGGTACATTTTTCAAAGAATTTACTTAAAAATGTGTTAAAAATAATTGAAATCCTGTGAAGATTTTTATTATTTATAAAAATAATTGAGTTCTTGCGAAGGATTTTATTTTAATTTTTGTAAATAATTAAAATTACTTTTTGAAAAGTTTTATGGAATTAATTATTAATTTATGTTATGTTAATTTCATGCAAAGGAATTTTATTACATTTCTTTTGAATAATTGAAATCCTGTGAAGAAGTTTATTAATTATTTATGCGAATATAATTGGATTCTTGCAACGAATTTTATTAAATTATTTTTAAATAATTGAAATCCTGTGAAGAATTTTATTATTTATGAAAATAATTTAATTCTTGCAACGAATTTTATTACAGTTTTTTTAAATAATTGAATTTTTTTGAGAAATTTTATTTAAATAGTAGATTGTAAAAATATTTTAATTTCAGCGAAGAATTTCATTTTTATGAAATGTAATTGACTTCATGCAACGAATTTTATTACATTTCTTTTAAATAATTGAAATCTTGAGAAGAATTTTATTATTTATGAAAATAATTGAATTATTGCAACGAATTTTATTAAATTATTTTTAAATAATTGAATTTTTTTGAGAAATTTTATCAAAATAGTAGATTTTAAAAATATTTGAATTTCAGAAAAGAATTTTTTTTTTATGAAATGTATTTGAATTCTTGCAAAAAATTTTTGAAAATAATTACATTTTTCGAGAAATTCATTTTAAATTACATTAAAAATAATTTAATTCCTATAGAAAAAATTTATTATTTTTGAAAATAATTGAATTTTTGCAACGAATTTGATTACATTTTTTAAAATAATAATTAAATTGATGTGAAAAATTGTATTACTTATAAAAATAATTGAATTCTTGCGAAGGATTTTATAAAAATTTTTGTAAATAATTTAATTTTTTTTGTTTTGAAAAATTATATATAAATTTAAATTATTAGAAAACATAAAGATATCTTCATGTTTTATAATAATATTGTTAAAAGGTATTGAATACAAAAGGCTTAAATTTGAATTTTTTTAAAATCTTAATTTCTACGAAAAAATACTAATGATTAAATATTTATTTAAAAAAGAAGTAATTGATGTTTTCAAATATTTTTCCAATTAAAGAAATTCGTAAATAAATGTACCTATTAGTAGAACATTTTTTTGGAGTATCTAATAATTTTTAGAATAATTTAAAATTTTTTTTGTCAGACATTTTGAATTTTACAAATCTGACCTCATTTTCGTAATTAGCGACCCCAGAAACCCCCGACTAACAAGCTTCAAGTAAATTCGAGGGATTTTAACTTCTTCAGTCGCCATGTTGGATCCTCCATTTTGAATTTTTAAAATCAAACATCGCATTCGTAATTAACATTACCAAAAACATTTAAAGTATAGACTATGGTTTTTTTCTAATTATCAGCTATTTAATTAGTAGAAATATTACAAATTAAATATCAGTGACAAACTTTTTTCACTGTCTTAGTTATTTTTAATTTTTAACTAATTCAACTTTAGAGAGTAGTATTTTCTTTCTAGATGTTTCTGTAGTTTTTTGGTTAATTAATTTTTAGGTTCGGAAATTTTGAAATTCTCTTTCTCTCTCCTTTTTATTTGCATTGACGTTTGTTCATTTTGAATTCAAATGAAGATAAATTTATCGAGCTAGTGAGAAGAATGAAGGAAAACAGCAGGCGGCGCCAGACGTCTTTGCCATGGTGAACTATGAGCCGCACTTAATTAACCTCGGATCGATTGCATTTAGGATTGAGAGAGGGTTCCTCTCTCTCTCTCTCTCTCTCTCTCTCTCTCTCTCTCTCTCTCTCTCTCTTTCTTTAAGAGAGTCGTTAAAATCGATCGTCAATTGTCATCACGTTCTTTCTCGGTCGAGGTTGTCATCGTTTACTTCAATTTCTTTTCCCTTTTCTTCTTCTTCTTCTTTACTTGGTCGATTGCACTTTTAATACGCTAGCGATCTATATCTAAATCGTATCCCATCGGAAAACTTTTCTTCTAATCGATATTGTATACAATGTTTTTTGTAAATATTGTCTCGAAAAGTTTACATTTTTAAACATGGAAACAATGTTTAGAAAATTCGAAAACAAATAATTTTGGTATTTATTTAGTTGCGCGCGCGAGAGAGAGAGAGAGAGAGAAAGTAGTAAAATATTCAGTGGATTAAGTCATGTATGGTCAGACGTACAATTAAAGGAAGACGTGTAAATTTTTTTTTCTTAACCTTGATGTACAAATATTTCGTTTTTATTTGATTTAGATAAACGAGAGAAAATTCTTTTTTCCACGTTGCGTTCAATTTACGGAACAAAAAGTGTACCTTTCTGAAAGAATATTTTCTTAATGGAAACTATAAAAGTAGTGCGAGAAATATTTCTGTATATCAAAATTTTTATCGAAATTCCTTTTTTATTTCAATTCTATACATTATTGCTTCATATTTTTATGCTCTCGAGTGTTTTTATTGTTTATTTACACTCTGACTTTTATTTTTATTTATTTCCATCATTTTTTAACACGGGAAATTCTTTTGTTTTTTTTTGGTGATTATTATTGCTGATTTAATTTTTTAATAGACTATACAATATTAATAAATATTATTAATTACTATTAACTAATTAATCTGCCTTTATTTGTTTATTTATTTATTTGATTATTTTCACTCTGCATTTCATTTTTACTAGTTCGATAATTTTTTAAAGAGGAAATTATTATTGTTATTTGATTTCTTGAACAGTATAGTATTATTACCATTTTTTATTATCTTCATTTTTTAATATTTTTATAAGTATAAAGAAATATAATAATATCTAAAATTATAATTTTTCTTCACTTTACTATTCGTTTTCATTATTATTCAATTATTATTAATAATTAAATGCAAGAATTATAATAATATAAATCGTTCTTTTCTTCAAATATAAAAGATATTATTATCATTATTCTTTAATTATTATTAATAATTAATCGTAGGAATAAATAATAATAATAATAATACAAATTGTTCCTTTCCACAAATAGAGAAATCGTAAATTAATTCCTTATTTACTGACAGATATATAACAATATTACAATTTATTACGATCAAGCAGATGTCAGATGCTAATTAAAATTTTTAATTCGACGATAAATTCTCTTATGAGTCACGGATATTGTTATAAAAAAAAAAATTCACACAGATATTTCTGGCCACATCATCTTAGATTATTAATTCAGAAAAAATTCTGCGTAAATTCGTCGAATTGATTTTCCCCCCTCGATAAGATTGGGAAGATAAAAGAAATTTGAAAACAATAAAAATTGAAGCAAAATTTAATTTAATTTTAAATTTATTTTTTTTTCTTTATATTTTTAATTTTTTTAATTTTTTAATTTACTTGGAGTGCTCGAGTTTTTAAATTTTCTAAAAAATTTAATTCACTTCTTTTCTTTTCATTCTATTTTAGAGTAATTTTTGAAAATATTTTACCCAGAAAAAATCTATTTTCGCAACGTCTTCAAAAACTTCAGGAAAAAAATTTTAATTTTAATTTTACATGTAATTAAAATTTTTTTTCGAAATAAAAATAAAGGGAAAAGCTATTAAAAGGATTTTTAATTGTTCATTTCCCAGTCAATTGGCGCAATTCACAAGAAAATGGGTTAAGACCTAAGGAATGTGGAAGATTCCTAATGCCAAGAGTGGATTTTCCAGAAAACTGCGCTGAAGAATCTGGTCGTCATTGCGAGATCACTTCAAGGAATATAAGAGAAATAAATAGAAATAAGGAGAAAGAGAAAAAGGGAGAGAAAAAGTAGAAAAAGAGAAAAAGGAGAGAAAAGAGAGAGAAAAGAGAGAGAGAGAGAGAGAGAGAGAGAGAAAAGAGAAAAGAGAGAGAGAAAAGAGAAAGAGAGGGAAAAGAGAGAAAGAAAATTTTTGCAAGAATAACAAAAAATGGGTCACAGCACCAAATTTGTAAGTCCGGTTTCCGGCGCGCTCGAGTTCCCAAAAATAATATAAATATATATATATATATGTATAATATAGAGGCTTGTGGAAGAATCATCAGGGAATTCCATATAGTTCTAACGTTCACGGGTCAATATGGCAAATTGCCAAAAATTCTACAGAATCGCGAGAATCTTCACTTACATCCAAATCTACTTCTATTAATTTTTTTTCTTTCATATGCGCATTATAAAACCTGATAAAAAAATCTCATAAAATTTCCAACTAATTTTAACTGAAATTCACCTTGAAAACTGTGAAAATATTATTTTTAATTTGATTTATTAATGTATTTAATTATTTAATAATAATACTTATTTATTTTTATTTATTCACTTGTTTTTACTAATTTTTATTTATTTGCTTTTATTTATTTATTTACTTTTATTCATTAATTTATATTTATCATAGGATTGCCACAAATATTCAATTTTATTTTTCCCTGGCTTTTCCCTGATTTCCAGACAAAATTTTCACTTTTTTCCTGACCCTAAATAATATTCTGATTCACTCTAAAAATTATTAGATACTAAAAAAAAAATATTCTTAATACAATTTATTTGCGGATTTCTTTAATTGTACAATTATTCGAAAACATCAATAACATCTTTTCTAAATAAATATTGAATCATTATTATTTTTCCGTATGAATTAAAATTCTTAAAAACATTCAAATTCAAATCTTTTTGAAATTAAACAACTTATTAAAAATTATTACAAAACATGAAGAAGGTGATCACTCCGAGTCATCGACTCGGAGTGATCACCTTCTTCATGTTTTGTAATAATTTAAATTACCATAAAATTTTTCAAAAAAAGTTAATTCTTTATAAAAATCCTAATAAAATCCTTCGCAAGAATTCAATTATTTTTACAAGTAGTAAAATTTCTCAAAAAAATTTAATTATTTAAAAAAAAATTTTATAAAATTCGTTGCAAGAATTCAATTATTTTCATAAATAATAAATCGACTATTTGAAAATTCATTTTTAAGTCAATTTTTATTAGAAAATTCTAAAAGAATTTAATTATTTAAATTAAAAATTAAATAATTTATTGAATAATTGAATTTTTGTTAAAATCGAATTCTTATGAAGAATTTTATCAACAAATTTTTAAATAATTGAATTCTTTTGACAAATTTTAATAAAAATTTTTAAGAATAATTACATTATTCGAGGAATTTGATTAAAATATTGTATCAAAAATAATTTAAATTCTGAGATGAGTTTTATTATTTGTGAAAATAACTAAAATTTTCCCAAGAATTTTATTAAAAATTTTTTTTAAATAATTGAATTTCGAATAGAAGAATTTTATTATTTATAAAGATACTTGATATTTTTACAAGAATTTTTTTTAAATTTTTCGAACATAATTGAATTTCTGCGAAGAATTTTATTACTTTTGAAAATAATTCAATTCTTCAAACGAATTTTATTCAAGTTTATAGAAATAACAGAATTTCTTGGAAGAATTTTATTATTTTTATAAATAATTGAATTCTTGCAACGAATTTTATCGAAGTTTATAAAAATAATTGAATTCCGGTTAAGAATTTTATTTATAAAAATAATTGAATTCTTGAAAAGAACTTTGTTAAATTTTCTTTAAATAATTCAATTCTTGCGACGAATTTTATAAAAATCTTTTTAAATAATTTATAATTTTTGTAAAATTTATGAAATTTTGTATTTTAAATAATTAAATTCCAGTGAAAATTTTATTGCGAATGAAAATAATTTAATTACTTTGAAGAAATTTATTAAAAATTTTGTAAATAATTGAATTCCGGTGATGAATTTTATTTATAAAAATAATTGAATTCTTGAAAAGAAGTTTGTTAAATTTTTTTTTTTAAATAATTGAATTCTTGCGACGAATTTTATAAAAATCTTTTTAAATAATTGATATTTTTCGAAAAATTTTATGAAATTTTCTATTTTTTAAATAATTGAATTCCTGTGAAAATTTTATTACCTATGAAAATAATTTAATTACTTCAAAGAAGTTTATTAAAAATTTTGTAAATAATTGAATTCCTGGGAAAATTTTATTTATAAAAATAATTTAATTATTTCGAAGAAATTTATTAAAAAATTCCTGTGAAATTTTGCAAAGAATTTTATTAAAATTTTTAAAAATAATTGAGTTTTGAAGAAGAATTTTATTATTTATAAAGATAATTGAAATTTTGATAATTGAGATAATGAAGATAATTGAGAATTTTTTTTATTTATCCTGAAAAAGTCAGGGAATTTGAAAAGAGCAAAAGCGTGATAACCCTGTACAAGAATATATTTTTTCGATTATTTTTAGATAATTAGCAGAATAATAGAAAATTCCTTCGGGGAGAACAAAATAACTATTCGTAAATCTGTCGTTAAAATTTGACATTGCGCCTTTGAATGGACGATAGTGTGTTTGCGTGCTAAAATATTTAGAGTTGAAAACCATATTCTCGGGTTTCTTGGAAATATTTTCGTATATATGAGTGTATGCTCAAAGTGTTGCAATATATTAGTTAAAATTATGATATATATATATATATATATATATATATATATATATATATACATATATATATGAATGGAGAAAATTTTTACGAGCATATACAGCATGCTGTATACGCGAGAAATATGAAAAATGGTTTTGTTTACTAAAATTTTCAAGAGCAAATATTTTCACTGTTGAAAATTTTTCTAACAAAAAAAAAATGGAATGATACAAAAGAGAAGTTAAAATTAAACGATAATAAATCAATCATTCTGATTGCAATATATATGTATATATCATTTTGATATTTTGAATTGCAGTGGCAAAATTTTATTGCATTCGTTTATTGATCTATATAAATATCAATTTGATAGTTGAATGACATTTTTGTTATTTTTGTTCTAAATGTGTTTTTCAAATTATTTCACAATCTTGTGATTGCTTATGATAGTAAACATTTTTTTTTGTCAATTAAATTCTAGGTTAATGAAATTATTCCAAAAATAAAAAATTTTATATTTATTTATTTTCTTTATTAAGTACCTGCACACATAGAAAAACTATTTGTCAATTTGAAGAAATCGGTTTTGTTAGAGAGATTTTCTTCGCATTCAAAATAAATTTTCCTCTCATACAAAAATGGGTTTTCGAAGAAATAAAATAATAAAAATAAATAAAAAGTAAATAAAATAATAGCCAATAAGCTTTTAATCTATGTAAATTTATATTTTTGGAATAATTTCTTGCAAATATTTCACTTTTCTTCTTCGTTTTAATGGAAAAAAAATTCCTTTGTTCTCGCTTCGAATTAATTGCAGTGCGTTTTATTGGTAATATGGTCCATCAAGCTTGATAATTTAAAATTGCTCTTTGACGAGTGTATTTTCTGGTCAATTTTACAAGGCGTAAAAACGTCACACTTATTAGTCAGAGAGAGAGAGAGAGAGAGAGAAAGAGAGAAGTCTCTAATTTCAGTGACATAGTCCAGTCAGGAATGTCACTGATTGTTCAAGAGAGCAAAAGTTCACACCCACGACATTTTTATCAAATCGTTAAATAGATTAATTTGCTTCCTAGCTGTCTTTGTTTTTCTTCGGCTCACAATGTAGATCAGAAAAAGAAAGTTGAAATTTTTATCAAAAAAATAAAAATGACGATTAATTGTTTAATTTATTTCTTTTTTTAAACAAGAATATAGAATTGATAATAATCACTGTATTATAGCGATTATTATCAATTCTGAAGAGTGAAATTTTCGATTTTTTTTTGAAAGTATGAATGTGTTAATTTTAATTGTTATAAAAGACCAGTGTTGTGCCAGTAGTTCACAATCTGTCATCTTGTATAGTAGTATATAGATAAAGCGTGGGTGATAATTAGATAAAGTATCACACAGACAATAACCGTTATCATTCAGTTCATAAAAATAACGGAAAGTAAATAAAATAGAAAAAAAAATCTGATACCAAAAGACATTTTACAATATGAGTCATATGGATGAATTGCTATATATTATAACGCGTCTGACGAATATAATTATGATACGCATTTTTTTTCTTCAAATAAAAAAATTTATTATTATTTGACAAGGATGTAGATCAGATTATATTTGATTTTTGCAAATAATTTACAATTTATAATTATATTATTTTTATGCATAATTCAATTATTTTCAAACGCAATAAAATTCTTCTTTAAAAATCAATTATTTTCTAAATTTTTTAAAAAGTTTTCGTCAAAATTTTAATTATTTTTATAATTAATTAAATTCTTGGCAAAATTTTTATTATTTCCAAAAATTTTCTTTAATTCAATCATTTTTAATATCTACTATTTTAATAAAATTTTCCAAAAGAATTCAATTGTTCAAAAAAAAAAAAACAATTGTAATAAAATTCTACGCAAACAATTAATAATTTTCATAAATAATTGATTAATTTATTTAAGAAATATAACAGGTAAATAATTGAGTTTTACAGGAATTCAATTATTTACAAATTTTCTAGAAATTTCTTCGCAATAATTTCAATTATTTTAATAAATAAAAATATTTATAATTATTTGACAAGGATGTAAATCAAATTCTTTAAAATTCAATTACTCTCAAAAATTTTAAAAAGTTCTCGTCAAAATTTCAATTATTTTCATAAATAATAAAATTCTTGGCAAAATTTCAATTGTTTTCAAAACTTTTTCTCAATTCAATCATTTTTAATATCTACTATATTAATAAATTCCAAAAGAATTCAATTGTTCAAAAAAAAAAAAAAAAATTGTAATAATATTCTACGCAAATAATTAATAATTTTCATAAATAATTTGTTTATTTATTCATTTAAGAAATATAACAGGTAAATAATTGAATTTTACAGGAATTCAATTATTTACAAATTTTCTAGAAATTTCAATTATTTTCATAAATAAAAAAATTTATTATTATTTGATAAGAATGTAGATCAAATTTATATTTATTCTCTAGCAAATAATTTACAATTTATAATTATATTATTTTTCTGCATAATTTTATTATTTTCGAAAAAATCAAAAGTAATAAAATTCTTCTTTATAAAATTCAATTATTTTCAAAAATTTTCAAAAGTTCTTGTCAAAATTTCAATTATTCTTATAAATAATAAAATTCTTGACAAAATTTCAATTATTTTTAATATCTACTATTTAAATAAAATTTTCTAAAAGAATTCAATTGTTTAAAAAAAATTGTAATACAATTCAACGCAAGCAATTAATAATTTTTATAAATAATAAAAATTTTACAAGAATTCAATTATTTACAAACTTAATTTTAAAATTTCTTTGCAATAAATCAATTATTTTCATAAATAATAAAATTCTTTTAAGGAATTTTAATATTTTTAGAAATAAAAATCCTCGTCAAACTTTAAATTATTTTTATAAATAATAAAATTCTTCTCCGATATTTAATAATTTTCAAAAATTTTAATAAAATTCTCGGCAAAATTTTAATAATTTTCAAAAATTTCCCTCAATTCAATGATTTTCAATATCCACTAGTTTAATAAAATTTTCCACAAGAATTTAATTGTTTAAAATAAATTTTAATAAATTTCTACGCAAACAATTAATAATTTTTATAAATAATAAAAAGTTTACAGGAATTGAATTATTTAAAAATTTTTTTTCGAAATTTCTTCGCATTAATTCAATTATTTTCATAAATAATAACATTTTTTGAAGCGATTCAATTATTTTTAATACAATTTTAATCCAATTTATGGAAAAATGTAATTATTTTTACAATTTTTTTCTTAAAATTCGTCGAAAGAATTAAAGTATTTAAATATTTGTTAATAAAACTCTTTATGAGAATTCAATTTTAAGAAAAATTTGATTATTCAATAAACTATTTATTTTTTGTACTTGAATAATTGAATTTTCGTAAAATTTGTTAGTAAAAATTGATTTCAAAATGAATTTCAGTTAAAATTATTTTATGATAATAATTGAATATTAAAAGCATTACCTATAGGGTGAAGTTTCAGAAATAATTGAATTCTTAGAAGGAAAATTTTTTTGATATTATTTGAAGTTTTTATTTTCCAATGTATATTTAGTTGAATAATTTACAGATAATTGAAATTTCGTGAAATTGAATTGTAAACAAATGGATTTAAAAATTCTCAAAGAACTTTTTCAAAAAATTATTATAAAAATAATTGATTTAAAGAAGAATTTTAGTTAAACATTCTAGAAAATAATAATTTTGAATTAAAAAAGATGAAAATATTTTTGAAGAAGTTAGAGTAACAATATTCTTATAATTTTAAATAATGATTTTATTACTAACTTGGTCTTCTTTAATTATTATATGTAAAATATTATAATATTATAAAAAATAATAATTATATTAAAACATAATTGTATAAAGTATAATAAATAAAAATTTTATTCTCGCATTATTCTAGAAAAGTAAATTTTTAATTATATGCTGCTGTGATAAATCGTGACGATTTAATACATTTGATATACTCATATAGTAGAAAATTGCAATTAATTAAGAGATTTACTTAAGTGAATGTCGCGAGTATATAAAATATATATCTATGGAAATACCGTGAGGGAAATCGTAATTATCGCTTTGAATCATAAAAATTTATGTAGATTATGTTGACTAACATATTTTATCTCATCCGCGTGTGTGCAAGTACATTTCGATTTTATACAATTTCATTCATTTGAAACCTACTCGTATTTGAAATGCCGCGCACATCCACCTTGCATCACCGTATTTTTAACATTAAATCGTAATTAAATCTTATTTACTAGGTTCTTTTTAATTAATTTATTTCGTATAAACGGAAATTTATTAATTAGATAGTATATAAAGAATTCTTTTATTTACTCGAGAAATTAAAAACTTCTTTTTTACTCTTTTTAATGGTACTTTTCGCAGTATTATTTTTCTTTAATATTTTCATTTTATTTAATTAATTTAAATAGTAATTTTTACTATTTTACTATATTGTTCAGAAAGTTCGTAAATTGTACGATATAATTTGGAGAATTTTAGAGAAATTACAAATGATTGCAGAAATTCAATTATTTTCAAAAGTAATAAAATTCTTCGTAGAAAATTCAATTATGTTCAAACATTTTTAAAAATTCTCATCAAAATTTCAATTATCATTAGAAATAATTCAATTTTTCTTCGAAATTCAATTATTTTCAAAAATTTTTCTCAATTCAATGATTTTCAATATCTACTATTTTTTTAAATTTTCCAAAAGAATTGAATTATATAAAAAAAAATTTAATAAAATTCTACACAAACTTTTAATTATTTTCAAAAAAAAATAAAAATTTCACAGGAATTTCATTATTTACAAATTTTTTTATAAATTTCTTCCCAATCATTCAATTATTTTCATAAATAATAAAATTTTTACAGGAATTCAATTATTTTCGTAAATAATAAAATTCTTTTTAGGAATTCAATTATTTTCAACTATTTTCACAAATAGTAAAACTCATCGCAGAATTTCAATTATTTTTAATACAATTTTAATCGAATTCCTCGAAAAAATTCTTATAAATTTTATTAAAATTCGTCAAAAGAATTCAGTTATTTAAAAATTTGTAGATAAAATTCATCACGAGAATTAAATTTTAAGAAACTCGCAGTTATTCAATAAATTGTTATTTTTGTATTTAAATAATTGAATTCTAGTAGAATTTTCTCATAAACATTGATTTAAAAATGGATTTCAGTTAAAATTTTAAAATAATAATTGAATTTTAAAATCATTAGAGCGTAAATTTTTATAAATAATTGAATTTTGAAAGGGTTTTAAATTAAAATTTTTAAAAATTAGAATTTTTCACATTTTTAACTAACAATTCTGTGGAATTAATTTTTTTTCAGAAACTTTAATTGCGGATTTTTTTAAAAATTATTAAAAGTTTTTATTTTCTAATATATTTTCATTTGAAGAATTTACGAATATTTGAAATTTTGTAAAATTGAATTGTAAACAAATGAATTTGAAAATTCTCAAAGAACTTTTTCAAAAATTATTAAAAACAATGCTTATAGAGAAGAATTTTAGTTAAAAACACAAAAAAAAATTTATTTTTGAAAAAGTTAGAAATTATCGCAAGAATTCAATTATTTTTTAAAATTTTAATAAATTCCTTGGGAATATTTCAATTATTTTTAATTCCTGAATCAATATGATTTTCGAAATTTACTATTTTAATAAAATTGTACAAAAGGATTCAATTATGTAACAAAAAATTTAATAAAATCCTACGCAAACCTTTAATTATTTTCATAAAATAATAAAAATTTCACAGGAATTCAATTATTTACATTTTTTTTAAATAAATTTCTTAGCAATCATTGAATTATTTTCATAAGTAATAAAATTTATTTTAGGATTTGAATTATTTTATCGCAGAATTTCAATTCTTTTTAATAAATTTTTAATCGAAATCCTCGAAAAATGTAATTATTTTTAAAAATTTTATTAAAATTCGTCAAAAGAATTGAATTATTTAAAAAATTATTGATAAAATTCTTTATGAGAATTCAGTTTTAAGAAATATGCAATTATTCAATAAACTGTTTACTTGTATTTAAATTTTAAATAATTGAATTCTAGTAGAATTTTCTAATTTTCTAAAAATTGAATTAAAATAGATTTCAGTTAAAATTTTAGATTATAATTGAATTTTAAAAGCATTAGAGCGTAAATTTTTAGAAACAATTGAATTTTTAAAAGGTTTTAAATTAAAATCTTTGAAAATTTGAATTTTTCGTAGTATTAACTTCCAATTCTGTGGAATTAATTTTTTTTTAAGAAACTTTAATTGCGGATTTTTTTTAAAAATTATTTAAAGTTTTTATTTTCTAATATATTTTTAATTGAAGAATTTACGAATAATTGAAATTTTGTAAAATTGAATTGTAAACAAATGAATTTGAACATTCTTAAAGAACTTTTTCAAAAATTATTAAAAACAATGGATTTAAAGAAGATGTTTAGTTAAAAACACGAAAGAAAAAATTCAATTTTGTAAAAGTTACAAATTATTGCAAAAATTCAATTATTTTCAAGAGTAATAATATTTTTTTGCAAAAATTAAATACTGTTCAAAAGTAATAAAATTCTTCTTAGGAATTCAATTATTTTCATAAATAATGAAACTCATCGCAGAATTTCAATCATTTTGAATACAATTTTAATCAAATTTCTCGAAAAATGTAATTATTCTTAGAAATTTTATTAAAATTCATTGATAAAATTCAATTATTTGATAATATGTTAATAACGACTCATTATGAGAACTGATTTTTAAGAAACATTCAATTATTCAATTAATTATTTTTTTGTATTTCAATAATTGAATTCTAGTAGAATTTTGTAATAAAAATTAATTTAAAAATTAATTTCAGTTAAAATTTGAGATAATAATTGAATATTAGAAGCAATATAGCGTGGATTTTTAAAAATCACTCGGTCATCTTTATTATAAAACATGAAGAAATCGATCACTCCTAGTCGAAGACTAGGAGTTATCGATATCTTCATGTTTTATAGTTATGAAAAATGGAATTTATAGTTTTTTAAGTAAAATGTTCTTTTATTTGACTGGGACACAATTTATTATCAATTTTTTTTCTCCCGAGAATACAGAAATAAAGGAATATTTTTCTCAGACCTTACTGGACACTCGGCTAATGAATAAAGATTAAAGAAAATAATGAAAAATTAGCTAAATAGTTAATTAAGGGAATAATAATTTTGCACAAGCGAGCCAGGTGGGCTCCGCTTCGCTCAGTTGAGGAGCCCTGAGAAATGGAGAGTTTGAGACCCCACGTTGAAAAGACATAAAAGGCTCGCCGAGTATACGAGAACCGTCTCTCTGACACATTGACACAGCCTTCCTATCAGTTCCTTCTTGCTACCATTGGCCATTACGTCCTTTTACTTCTTTTTCTTTAATCCAATGTGTCGTCCTGTATTTCTTTCCAATCATTCGATTTCTTTTCGAAGCTCACTTGTTGTCATCCATGTTGATTCACGGCTCCTCAATGAATCATCAAAAAGTGCCTCCCCTGTCGTTTATATAAACTATATTGTATATATAAAAGTGAACGAGATGAGGGGAAAAAAAAGAAGCAAAATATCAACGAGAGATACCCTGTCAATTAATGGACATTTTTTCCTCCCTTTTTGTGCGTGCCGCCGCTGTTGTTCACAAGTGCGAATTTGATGAGATACCAATCAAAAATGGCTTCTGTGATTTCACTTTTAGAATAACAATTTTTAAATCTTTCTTTCTTCTCTTTTTTTAATTGCTTCAAATTTTTTAATCTTACAACTTAGAATTATTATTATCGTCAAATCTTTTACGTCCGAGTTTATTAATAGGGAAAATTCAGGGAAAGTAGAATTGGTCAGGGAAAGTCAGGGATTTTTATTAAAAGTACTGGAAAAAATTTAATTTTTAGAATTCATAAGAAAATCCTTAATTTTGGTGTCTTTTTTGTTTGCCTCGTAAACTATGCAATTACCACGAATTTTAATACAAAACATCCAATTTTTTCTATTTCCGACAATAATTTCTTTTTAAATAACTTAATTTTTTAAGAACTATCATAAAGTTATGACTTATAAATTATTTAATATGAATAATTTTTACAATTTTCATAAATACTAGATTGATAGGAGAATTTTAGTTGAAAATACTAAAAAGAAATTGAATTTTGGAAAAGTTACAAATGATTCCATAGAAATTCAATTATTTGCAAAAGTTATAAAAATTCTTCGCAAAATTTCAATTCTCTTCAAAAATTAAAAAAAAATTCTCGTCAAAACTTCAATTATCTTTATAAATATTAAAATTCTTCTTCGAAATTCAATTATTTTAAAAAATTTTAATAAAATTCTTTGTAAAATTTCACAGGATTTCAATTATTTACAAAATTTTTAATAAACTTCTTCGAATTAATTAAATTATTTTTATAGGTAATACAATTTTCACAGGAATTCAATTATTTAAAATAGAAAATTTCATAAAATTTGTCGAAAAATATCAATTATTTAATTAAAAAGACTTTTATAAAATTCGTTGCAAGAATTGAATTATATTTAAAAAAAATTTAACAAAATTCTTTTCAAGAATTCAATTATTTTTATAAATAAAATTCTTAACCGGAATTCAATTATTTTTATAAACTTGGATAAAATTCGTTGCAAAAATTCAATTATTTATATAAATAATAAAATTCTTCACATCAATTCAATTATTTTCAAAAATTTTAATAAAATTCTTGGCAAAATTTTAATTAGTTGCAAACATTTCCCTCAATCCAATGTTCTCAAATATCTAATATTTTAATGAATCGAATAATCGGTTTGATTGTTATTTACCTAAAAATTTATTTTTTCTATTATTTTTTAATATATATTTTTTTTATTAGTTAAAAAAAATTTTAATAAAATTGTACGCAAGCATTGAAGAATTATTTTCATAAGTAATAAAAATTTCACAGGAATTCAATTATTTACAAATTTTTTTATAAATTTCTTCGCAATAATTCAATTATTTTCATAAATAATAAAATTCTTTTTAGGAATTAAATTATTTTTGTAAATAAAAATTCTTCTTCAAAAGTTAAATATTTTAAAAAATTTTAATAAAATTCCAGGCAAAATATCAATTATTTTCAAAACTCATCGCAGAATTTCTATTATTTTAAATACAATTTTAATTGAATTCCTTGAAAAATTTAACTATTCGAAAAAATTTTATCAAAATTCGTGAAACGAATTCCATTATTTAAAGAAAATTTAATAAAAATTCTACGCAAACCTTTAATTATTTTCTCAAATAATAAAATTTATCGCAGAATTTTAATTATTTTTAATACAATTTTAATCGAATTTCTCGAAAAATGTAATTATTCTTCAAAATTTTATTAAAATTCGTCGAAAGAATTGAATTATTTAGAAATTTGTTAATAAAACTCGCTTTATGAGAATTGAATTTTAAGAAAAATTTAATTTTTCAATAAATTATTTATTTTTGTATTTAAATAATTGAATGTTCATAGAATTTTCTAATAAAAATTGATTTTAAAAATGAATTCTTGTTAAAATTTTAGATAATAATGATATTATTAAAAGTATTACAGCATGAAATTTTAGAAATAATTGAATTTTGATATAAGTTTGAAATTAAAATCTTTAAAAATTTGACATTTCATATACTTTTAAGTTTTAACTAACAATTATCTAAAAAATCATTTTTTTTTTAAAGTTTAATTGACTTTTTTTTGAAATTATTTGTAGTTTTTATTTTTTAATTATATATTTAATTGAAGAATTTTCGAATAATCGAAATTTTATAAAATTAAATTGTAAATAAATGAATTTGAAAATTCGTTTGAAGAATTAAATTATTTTCAAAAGTAATAAAATTCTTCGGAAAAATATTCAATTATGTTCGAAAAATTAAAAAAAAAATATTTTGTAAAAATTTCAAGTATCTTTATAAATAATAAAATTCTTCTCCGAAATTCAATTATTTTAAAAAAATTTTAATAAAATTCTTGGAAAAATTTTAATTATTTTCATAAATAATAAAACTCATTGCAGGATTTTAATTATTTTTGATACAATATTATTCTAATCAAATTCCTCGAAAAATGTAATTATTCTTAAAAAAATTTATTAAAATTTGTCAAAAGAATTCAATTATTTAAAAATTTGTTGATAAAATTCTTTATGAGAATTCAATTTTAACAAATATTCAATTATTCAATAAATTATTTAATTTTTAATTTAAATAATTGAATTCTTATAGAATTTTCTAATTAAAAATTGACTTAAAAATGAATTACCGAATAATCGACTTATTATTTATATGAAAATAATTGAATTCTTGCAACGAATTTTATTAAATTTTTTTTAAATAATTGAATTTTTTGAGAAATTTTACTACTTGTAAAAATAATTGAATGCTTGCGAAGGATTTTGTTAGGATTTTTGTAAATAATTAACTTTTTTTGAAAAATTTTATGGTAATAATTTAAATTATTACAAAACATGAAGAAGGCGATTACTCCGAGTGATCGCCTTCTTCATGTTTTATAACAATTTTTTATAAGTTGTTGAGTTTCAAAAAGGTTTGAATTTGAATGTTTTGAAGAATTTTAATTCCTACGGAAAAATAATAATAATTAAATATTTACACTGAGAAAACTGGAGTGTCAAATTCGGAGATTCAAAAAGTGTATGTTTCCTTTGCTTATGAAGAGAGTTAAATAGTCCTTCTAAAATAAATTTTGAATTGGTAATGGAAATCTACTTGTATATTCTCTCCCATTATATCTGAGGGTCAAAAGTTGCGCAGAAAATGTGTACGATCTGTTGCGCGCGAAATTATTTTTCTGACATTTTATGTATTTAATTTAAGGGTTAGGTTGCCATATTTATTCATTTCGCGCCGGATAAGGAAGGGATTTCTCAAGATGGTTAATGGAGCGTTCAGACCTTTGCAGCCTGTCTGTCTGCCTGCAGGTTGCCATGGTAACGTACAAGAGTAAGAGAGTAAGGAAATTCAAATTTATTACACCTTCTCCCTTACTCTTATTGCTTCTGGCTGCGCAGCCAGACAGCCTGCAGAGGTCTGAATGCTCCTTTATTTGTCCCTCTGTTATAAACTCATTTTCCCTCCAAGAGAAATGGCACGAATATCTGTCAATGGTGTATTTGAACATTTAGATTGTTATCCAATAGCTAACTCTCAAATATCAACGATTTGTCCCTCCAGATGTTTAGTCCAATACTCCATTTTTCTCAGTGTATTTAAAAAAGAAGAATTTATTGATATTTTCGAGTTGCCCTGAATTACTTCAAGTTTCTTCAGTTTCGCAACCAAAGATTCCGAAGGTGTCAGTCATGAGTTAATTTCGACTACTGTTAGGAAACTTTCTGTTAAATTTATTTAGAATTTTGCTCTTTTATAACTTTTCGATAGATACCAGGTTTTGGTCTCTTTATAGGAGAATTCGCTTTAAAATTTGTTAGCGAAAGGGTCGTCGAGATCTTTCTGGAAAAATATCGAAACCCCAGAAAGTTACTCAATACATTTTATCAGTTGATAAAAACGCAGAGTAATTATCTTGATTTGAGGTTATAACCCCAAAAAGTAATTACACCGAAAAAGTGAAGAATACTAACAAAGGGAAAACCCAAAGTTAATCGATTTGAGACAAAGATCAATTAATAACTAGTACTGTTTATTCATACCATAAAATTAAAAAAAATTTCCATTAACGTCATATATATATAGATTAAATTGAAAGTCATTAGGAAACAATATTGTCAAAGCAATTAAGATCCTCTTTATGAAAAAGAAATGATGTGCCTTAAGCGTGATGAATTTCTCAAGAAAAGTTCATTTGTCCCGACGCAATTAATTCCTAATGTGAACCAGTTTTTTTTTTTCCTTATTTGTTGTCTCGATCATCGAAGATTAATTATTGATTCCTGATCGATTCTTGGTCGAAAGTGGGGCGAGGGGTTTTTGATCATCAAGACACACTCCTGTGCGCTTCGTGCGCGTATTTCGTCGTTGTAAATTCAATAGGTTTGTTTTCCGTTGGCTATATAAAATGGGATTTTTTTTTCCTCTCTTTTTTTTATAGCCGACGCCTTCGATCTTTGCGCGTTCATCGACTGGGTAACTTAAAAGCGAGGAGATCCAAAGAATGCGTTATATCCCCTATATATATATCGACAAGGTATAAGGAGAGTTGTGTATAAACGCAAAGAGAGAAAGAGAGAATTGAAGAGAAGCAACCATTCAGGGAACACGAGTTGATTTTCAATTGACAAAGATTTCCACGAAGCGACATCCAATTCTGGTAACTCGTCAACTCTCGAACTACCGGATCGCTAATGTATATACACCACACATGTACACTTGTTCCCTCCCTTCATTCATTTCAAACGAGTGCGAATCCAGTTTGCCAGCGAGTGTATATCTATAGGTTTTCAACCAATCATCAAGTATAAAGGTACACATAAAACTTTGCAACGAAATTAAGTTGTTATCGCGAATCGTTCATTTATATTTTCGTTTATAATTATCGGTAATATATCGGTTTGGAAATGTGAAAAAATCGGGATGAATCATTTTTTTTAACTACAGTCAATTAACCTGAATTGGAAATTTCTTTTTAAGTTTTCTTTGATTCTTTTTATAATTATATAGACACTGTTATGAATACAGGGTTTGCTACAAAAAATTAATTTTCTTTTTCCCTGATCCTAAAGAATATTCTGATTCACTCTCTAAATTTGAATTAGTAAAAATGTTTACTAATTTGAATTAGTGACTGACTTTTTGCTTTTGAATTAGTAAATACTAATAAATAATAGTAATTGCTACTAATATATTAGTAAAATTTACTATTTTAAAAGCAAGAAGTCCAGTCACTAATTCAAATTAGTAAACATGTTCACTAATTCAAAAGAGAGCACTCTAAAAATAATTAGATACTCAATAAGAAAAATGTCTATTACTTATTTACAAAGCTCTTTAATTATTGTAAAATTATTCGAAAACATCAATAACTTCTTTTTTACTAAAATTTTAATCATTATTTTTTCATGGGAATTGAGATTTTCAAAAATTTCAAATTCAAATCTTTTTGAAATTAAACATCTTATAAAAAATTGTTATAAAACATGAAGAAATCGATCACTCCGAGTCTTCGACTCGGAGCAATCGCTATCTTCATGTTTTATAATAATTAAAGATGCCCGAGTGATAAAATCATTATTAAAATATATATTAGAAAATAAAAACTTCAAATAATTTCGAAAAATTCAATTAAACTTTTTCAAAAAATTTAATTCTACAGAATTGTTAGTTAAAAGTAATAAAAATTCAATTATACTTTTAAAAATTAATTTTTTAAATAAATTATTAGAAAATTCTACGAAAACTAAATGATTTAAATAGGGGAGAGTGGGGCAAACCGGGACCCCCTAACGGTTTGTTGACTCTTGTGACTAAACGAATCAACCGATTTCATTTTTCGATGGTTTGTTTGAAAGATCATTTAATTGCGCAAATTTTTCCCAGAGACACCTATACTTTATCTTTAATTGTTTAGTTGCTGTGTTAACATTAAAAAATTTTGCGAACGGTCCGGTTTGCCCCACCCCCTGGGGTAAACCGAACCGTTTGGTTTTTTATTTATAATACTGCATTTACATAATCTACAATAATAAAAATCATAAAGAATCATGTAAACAATGGTTGTAGTAATGAAAATAATAATACGGGATTGAATTTTAATTAAATAAATATTTTTTTTAATAAAAAAATAAAAATGTTTGTCATTATCAGAGAAACAATATTAAAAGGTCCAATTCTCATTGGAAGACAATTATTTTTCATTGTAAGTAAATATTTTAATGAAAAACATTTTATTTAAAAATTATTTTTATAAAACTTTAATTCAATGGAAATATCCTATGGCCGGTTTGCCCCATCGAATATTTGTAAAATTCAATTCTCATAAAGAATTTTATTATCAAATTTTTAAATAATTGAATTCTTTTGAAAAATTTCAATAAGATTTTAAAGAATTAAACTTTTCGAGAAACTCGATTATAATTAAATTAAAAATAATTGAAATTCTTCGATGAGTTTTATTATTTATGAAAATAATTGAATTCTTAAAAAGAATTTTATTATTTACAAAAATAATTGAATCTGTGTGAAAATTTTATTATTTATATGAAAATTAATTGAATAATTGCGAAAAAATTTTGAAAACATTTATTAATAATTGAATTCTGGTAAAATTTTTATTATTTTTAAAACTACTTATTAAAATATTAGTAGTTATTGAAAATAATTGAAATTTGCAATGAATTTTATTAAAATGTCATCAAATAATTGAATTTTTGGGAATAATTTTGTTATTTATCTTTAATAATTGAATTCTTTCGAAGAATTATTTATGTAAATAATTGAATTCTTAGGAGAAGAATTTTATTAAAACCCAAAAGAATAATTGAATTATTTCAAAAGAAATTTAATTAAAATTGTATTTAAAATAATTGATTTCTTTCGAACAATTTTATTAACATTTGAAAATAATTGAATTCCTGTTAAAACTTATATTTTTGTAAATAATTGAATTCTTTCAAAGAATATAAAGAAACATTTTTTTAAATAAGTGATTTTTTCGAGGAATTGAAATTAAAATTTTAATAATAACTGCATTTTTTTAGAAAATTCTGTAAAATTGTATAAAAAATAATTGAAATTCTTTGATGAATTTTATTATTTATAGAAATAATTGAATTGTTGTTTGGAATTGTATCAAAATTTTTTTTTAAATTTGTTATTCTTAGTAAAAATAATTGAATTATTGTGAAGAATTGTATAAAAAATTTGTTAAATAATTGATTTTTTCGAAATTTTTTGAAAATGCTATTTTAAATTAATTGAATTCCCGTGGAAATTTTATTATTTATGAAAATAATTGAACTATTGCATAAAATTTTATTAAAATGTTTAAGAAGAATTTAATTTCTTTGAAAAATTTTGTTATTTTTGAAAATAATTGAATTCTTTATAAGAATTTTTAAATACATTGTTTTAAATAATTAATTTTTTCGAAATATAATGACTATTATAAAATATTATTTTAAACTAGCTGTCGTACCCGTCTACGACGGGTTATAGTTTCTACCAATACATTTAACAATGTTTCTACCAATCTGGAAAATCAGAAAATAGCCGGAACTTTAATTTGACCGGAAAATTAATAATTAGTTTTATATCATTAAGCTTCATAATTTTTGGGCTCCTCAAAAACACTTTACTTATTTAATAGTCTCCACCCTTTGGTAAAAAATCAAAAATTATCAAAAATTCGAAAAACCGAATTTCTTAAAATTCAACATTTTTTCTTCTTTTTTTATGGCATTTAGCTTCATTATTTTTTGTGCTCTTCAAAAATACTTTACTTATTCAATATTCTCCACCCTTTGGTAATAAATATAAATTATTAAAAACTATGAAAATTTCGAAAAACCGAATTTCTTAAAATTCAACATTTTTTCTTCTCTTTTATGGCATTTAGCTTCATTATTTTTGTGCTCTTCAAAAATACTTTACTTATTCAATATTCTTCACCCTTTGGTACAAAATCTAAAATTATTAAAAATTATGAAAATTTCGAAAAACCGAATTTCTTAAAATTCAACATTTTTTCTTCTCTTTTATGGCATTTAGCTTCATTATTTTTGTGCTCTTCAAAAATACTTTACTTATTCAATATTCTCCACCCTTTGGTAATAAATATAAATTATTAAAAATTATGAAAATTTCGAAAAACCGAATTTCTTAAAATTCAACATTTTTTCTTCTCTTTTATAGCATTTAGCTTCATTATTTTTGTGCTCTTCAAAAATACTTTACTTATTCAATATTCTCCACCCTTTGGTAATAAATATAAATTATTAAAAATTATGAAAATTTCGAAAAACCGAATTTCTTAAAATTCAACATTTTTTCTTCTCTTTTATAGCATTTAGCTTCATTATTTTTGTGCTCTTCAAAAATACTTTACTTATTCAATATTCTTCACCCTTTGGTACAAAATCAAAAATTATTAAAAATTATGAAAATTTCGAAAAACCGAATTTCTTAAAATTCAACATTTTTTCTTCTCTTTTATGGCATTTAGCTTCATTATTTTTGTCTAATGTAGCAAATTTCTTACTTTACATACTTTTTCGAATTTTTTGGAAAAATGTCATAACTTTCGTTCAACTTAATATTTTTTAATGGGATAGGGCTATGATTTTAAGTTACGTTAATACCTAATAGACTGCCAAATTTCACTTTAATTTGTTAAACCGTTTTCAATTGATGCGTGAACAAAGTTTTGCATACAGACAGACAGACCAGACAGAAATTTTTTTTTACATTTTTCGAATTCTAATGTCTCAAAACGAAAAAATATATAAAAATTTTCAAGTTTGGAGCAATGTACAGACAGAAGTCTGATTTAATTAATATAGATAGATAATTGAATTTTTGTGGAAAATTTTATTTGTGACTATTATTGATTTTTTCGATTAATTAATTCAAAATAGTATTAATGATTACTTGAAATTCTTCGATGAACTTTATTATTTTTGAAAATAATTGAATTCTTGCTTAGAATTTTATCAAAAACTTTTGTAAAAAATTGAATCTCCATGAAAAATGTTAATATTAGTGAAAGTAATTGAATTATTGTGAAGAATTGTATAAAAATTTGGTTAAATAATTGATTTTTATCGATAAATTTTTTTGAAAATGCTATTTTACATGAATTAAATTCCTGATGTGGAAATTTTATTATTTATGAAAATAATTGAATTTTTGATGAATTTTATCAATTTTTTTTAAATAATTGAATTCTTTTGCGAAATTTTATGAAAATACTAGATATTGAAAATAATTGAATTTCGAATATTTTTTTGAAAATAGTTGGATCGTTTTAAAGAATTTGATTATAATTTTGGAGAATAGTTTTTTGATTTCTGGTAATTTTGCGAATTTTAAGTACAGGGTTAACACAAAAATTTAACGTAAAAATAAAGAAATAAATAAATTAAATAAATAAGTTTTTTTTAACGAAAAGCAGAAGGAAAAATTGTAGTGAGCACGCGAGAAAATATACAAATAAACAAACGATTTAAATAATTATAATTCTTCGAACGGAAGACAGATGGAAGAGAAAATATTGTTATGCGAACGTTTCAAGAAGAATACATATGGAAGATGAGGGGATGAAGAAATTTTTCTCCCTCTCTTCAATTATGTTACAAAAGGAGTACTCCGAACGCATCATCAAGAAGCTGCGTACATCATCAAGTCATCATAAATCAGTGTAACATTATGTTAACTTTCTTTTTACAAGGATTTATCTCTCTCTCTCTCTCTCTCTCTCTCTCTCTCTCTCTCTCTCTCTCTCTCTCTCTCTCTTTCTTTTTGCATATTTTATGTACGGGTACTTTCAGGGAAAACTGGTTTTACAAGTGACAGACACTGCGAACGCAACGAGTAATGTAACGTCGAAAAATCCTCGTTACACATCAAAACACTCGTTGTAGTCTTATTTTCGCGAGGGACCGGTTTTGAAATCGAACTGCTGCACGCAGTCGCGATCCACGCCATTAAGGATGATGATGATGCCTAACTTGAATCAAACTTACAAATAGTATAAATGCGTTTATACCTAGAGAGAAAATGGAATATTCAATTCGAAATGTATACTTTCGAGGAAGCAACTGAAAAATTATTTTTTTTTTCTAATTCTGACCAGAATGAATTTTTTAATATTATTTAATTATTTCAAAAGTTTTAATGCAATTATCTTGATAAATAACAAAATTCAATTACTTTTTGGGAATTTTAAAAAAATTCTTTACACCATTCGATTATTTCCATAAATAACAATATTCATCACAATTCAATTGAAGCGTTTTTGTGCAGAAACCGCATAAGTCCATTTTTTTCGAAAATCACTTTTTTATTGAAAATTTATCTTTAAATGAAGCTTTTCAATCTGGTAAAATATTACATAAGTGACTAAACTCTAAACCCTTAAAAAAAACCGGACAAGTGCGAGTTGCACTCGCACTGAATTGGCGGGTTCCGTACACAAATACAAGAATAATACTAGTGATATTGTATAACAGAAAATAGTAGAATTTTTCAACTTTTGCATTATTTTGGAAAATGGAATTTTCAACAATAGGTTAAAAATAAAAAAAATAAAAATTGAAGTATTATATTTGTTTTATATTGTAAGCATTAAGCAAAGAAACCAATATTTTGAAAATTTGTTCCAAAATTGGTTCCTCTGCTTATTGCTTATAATATAAAACAAATATAATACTTCAATTTTTCTTTTTTTTATTTTTAACCTATTGTCGAAAATTCAATTTTCAAAATAATGCAAAAGTTGAAAAATTCTACTATTTTCTGTTATACAATATCACTAGTATTATTCTTGTATTTGTGTACGGAACCCGCCAATTCAGTGCGAGTGCAACTCGCACTTGTCCGGTTTTTTTTATTTAAGAAATTATAGGGAGAAAACAGTCATTTAAAATCAACAAATATTTTAAATATTAAACTTTATTTATTTATTTTTATTTTAAATAAATACATTTCCTAATAAATAAATCCACAATCCAACGTTAAAAAAAATTATTTTTGCTGTTTTTACTTATATAATTTTGATATTTCTTTTTTTAATTTTTGTAAATAAATTTTTACAAAAAAATTTATTTAAAAAAAATTTTTTTTTTAATTTTATTTAAAAAAAAAATTTTAAAAAAATTTAAAATTTTAATTTTAAAAAAATTTTTAAATTTAATTTTTGTAATGACTTTTTGAAAAATTTTTAAAAAAATTAAAAAAAAATTTTTTTTTTTAATTTAAAAAAAAAATTTTTTTTTAATTTTTTGTATTTAGCCAGTGAAAATATACTAATAAACCAATTTTTAGTTAATTAGATCAAATAATATGGAAATTAAAATTTTTTCATGGAAATGATCTAATTATCTATCTAATTATCTAATTATCTAATTATCTCATTATCTCATTATCTAATTATCTAATGGAAATTAAAGCGTTTTTCCTTGACAACGCTATGGCTATTATTACATAGAAAGTTCTCTATATTTTTCCTGTAATATTCGCGTTAAAATACACCAGTATGCCAAATTTCAGCCCTCCAGGTTGAATAGTTTAGAAGTTAAGGGGGGGGGGAATGGTCACTTTTTATGCATTTTTGGCCAAAAATCTTGTTATTTCCTTGACAACGCTATGACCATCAGCTCTAATCACATTCTCTATATTTTTCCTGTAATCTACGTGTGAAAATACGTATCTGTACCAAATTTGAGCTCTCTAGGTCATATAGTTTAGCCGCTAGGGGGGGGGGGGACACGATTTCGCTACGGACGCAAGAGTCTCACCAATAGGGTTCCGTCCATACACCGAAGGTGTACGGAACCCTAAAAATAATTAAAATGGAAAGCAAAAAGTGACAGTGGTGACTGAATTATTTTAAAATTAGAAAATATTGAAAATTTGTTAAATTTATTCTTAAAACAATTTTATTATTTATAAAATGTTACTAAAAATTATCCAAATTTAATATTTTAAATAAATGTTATTAAATATTTCATAAAACTTTGATATTTCACTGGATTTAATAAATTTTCTGTGTTTTTCATTTCATTTTGTGCAGAAACAGCATAAGTCCAAATGTTAATATATTTTTTAATTTTTTATATTAAGTAGATAATTAATTAATCATATTGGATTTTTTAACTTATAGGTTAGTAGAATATAATGCAAAAAGCTGAATTAAAAAAAATCTTAATATTTACGAGAAAAACAGTTTTTATTGATTCATGAACAATTTCGAATTATGGACTTATGCTGTTTCTGCACAAAACAAAAAAAAACAATAAACAAAAAAAAACTAATAAAATTCTTCGAAGAAAATCAATTATTTTTCAAAATTTGAACGAATATCTTGTCAAGAATTCAATTATCTTTATAAATAGCAAAATTTTTCGCCAAAAATTCAATTATTTGATCAAAAATTTAAATAAAATTCTTTGCAAAATTTCAATTATTTTCAAAAGTTTTTCGCAATTCAATGATTTTCAATATTTACTATTTTCATAAAATTTATTAAATAATTTAATTATTGAAAAAAATTTTTGATACAATTCTACATAAACATTCAATTATTTTCATAAATAATAAAATTTTTCTCAGAAATTCAATTAATTTTGAAAATTTTAATAAAATTCTTTGCAACTATTCAATTATTTCCATAAATAATAAAATTCATCACAGGATTTCAACTATTTTTAATACAATTTTACAGGAAATTTAAAAAAAATGTAATTATTCTTAAAAATTTAATTCCAATTCTTCGAAAAAATCAATTATTTAAAAAAAAAATGTTTTTTTTACGCATTCTTTGGAAGAATTCAATTATTTACAAAAATATTCAAATTTTACACAGGGATTCAATTATTTTTAATATCTATACTTTTCATATTTTTGCAAAACAATTCAATCATTTAAAAAAAATTGATAAAATTCATCCAAAATTCAATAATTTTCATAAATAATAAAATTTCCACAGGAATTCAATTCATTTAAAATAGCATTTTCAAAAAAATTTCGAAAAAATCAATTATTTAACAAATTTTGTATACAATTCTTCACAATAATTTAATTATTTTCACTAATAATAACAATTTTTACAAAAAATTCAATTTTTTTAATAAAAATTTTGATACAATTTCAAGCAAAAATTCATTTATTTTTATAAATAATAAAATTCATCGCAAGATTTCAATTATTTTTAATACAATTTTACAGAATTTTCTTAAAAATGCAGTTATTATTAAAATTTTAATTTCAATTCCTCGAAAAAATCACTTATTTAAAAAAATGTTTCTTTACATTCTTTGAAAGAATTCAATTATTTACAAAAATATTATAATTTTTCGCAGGAATTCAATTATTTTCAAATGTTTTAATTAAATTGTTCGAAAGAAACCAATTATCTTAAATACAATTTTAATTAAATTTATTTTGAAATAATTCAATTATTCTTTTAGATTTTAATAAAATTCTTTCCAAAATTTCAATTCTTTACATATAAATAATTCTTCGAAAGAATTCAATTATTAAAGATAAATAACAAAATTATTCCCGATTTATTTATTTTGAGGCATTTTAATAAAATTCTTTGCAAAATTCAATTATTTTCATAAATAACAATATTCATCACAAGAATTTAATTTTTTTTAAAGTAATAAATTTATTCTTGAAAATTCCATTATTTTAAAAAATTCTAATATAAATCATTCGCAAGAATTCAATTATTTTCATAAATAATAAAATACCGTTTAAGAATTCAATTATTTTCAAAAGAATTTAAAATGCCACACAGGCATTCAATTATTTAATTACACAATTCTTTGTAAAATTTAATTATTTTTAAAAACTTTTCGCAATTCAATGATTTTTAATATCTACTATTTTCATAAAATTTCCAAACAGAATTCAATTATTTAAAAAATTTTTTGTAAAAATCGTAAGAATTCAATTCTTTTCGCATGAATAATAAAAATTTCTTATGGAATTCAATTATTTAAATTAGAATTTGCATCAAATTAGTCGAAAGAAATCAGTTATTTAAAGATTTTCATAAAATTCATCACAGAAATTAAATTATTTTTATAAATATTTAAATTCTTTCGCATGAATAATAAAATTCGTTGCAGGAATTAAATTTATTAGGAGCCATAAGAAAGAAGTAAATATTTTTGATGAAAATTTGGAAAATGTCAGGAAAATAAAATATAGAATGGAATTTTTGTCAGTTTTATGAAGTGTCTAAAACGAGGTTTTTTGGTCGTCAAGTTAAATTTTTCGATGGCTACTTTTTTACTACTTTTTTTAGTTTGAAAACTACTTTGTTGCTACTTTTCTAAAATTAATTATCGAGTGTGAAGTCTGCATACATCAAAACGAATTGATTAGAAGCATAAAATCATTTTTGATTTTTTAATTGCATATTAGCAAATTGAAACATTATTTTTTCATCTTCATTAACGCGATGAGTTATTTATTGTTACCTTATTATTTTCCATATGCGTGGGATTAGTTTATGAATCCATAGGGTTATTTCCGAGGTCACTTCTATTGGAAATGTGGTATGAATACTTCATTATGACGTGTACTATATTCATCCTAAATGTCCTGATAAACAAACGATCCGCGATTTCGATGCTTATTCACAAAATTGAAACCAATTCCATAAGTATAAATATAAATGTATATAGGATGTTCTATTCAATAATGTAAATTATATATATAATGGATATGAATAAGAAAAAAAAGTCTAGATTTATTCTAATGAATCGTTTTTTTATCAATTTGATGTATATATTTATCTATATACGGACTCTAACCCCTTTAACCTCGCACGATTAGGGTGTGGGAATATCACCCTGATAATAACATATATATACAGACACCCTGGAGTTAGGCGCCTCTCTACGCTTTCGTCTATACATGTATATATACATACCAGAAACCCGAGATTAAATAGTCTAGACCTACAGACTCGGGAAACAATCAACGAACCAAATTCTCGGTCCATCCCATCTTTTTAAAAGACCCTAAAAAAAAATTCTTTACCAAGTCCGTCTCATCATTTTTACTTGGGGATCGAAAGCACCCTGTGTGGAAGTTTATCGTTGCGCTTAGAAATGCTTCTGTGCAGTTTTGTTTTTTACTGCACTGATGGTACTCTGCTCTCTCTCTCTCTCTCTCTCTCTCTCTCTCTAATTTTGTACATTAAAAAAAATACATAAAAATTATTTTACTCTCTAAATTGTAAATCCTTACAGTCTCTGTCCAACGGATGGTTAAAATTTGACCCATTTTCTATATGTTTCCAAGAGTAATTTTTGATAAACATAAATAAACAAAAAAAACATTTTGAGTAATAAGAGATTTTAGTTGAATAATTATAAAATGAAATACTCTCGTGTTTATTTTATGTATATATGTACGGAAAATGAAACGAGATGAAATACTAAAAAGTATATAACTGTGAGCTCAATGAGTCAATTAACAGGATCCTGGAACATGGAATGTTTGCATCAGGTGAAGCGATTCAGTGTGTAAAGTGAGGCGAAAGGCGCAACTTGAAGAGAATTGCACTAAACTCTAATTGCTAACGAGTATATATATATATATGTGTGTGTACATGAATGGACGTAAAACGGCACCTTTTGTATATGTTATTTGCATTCTTTGATGATTTTAATTTAAACAAAATAAAAAGGTAAATAATGCAAACACAAAAGGTTACGTTTTATTTATTTTCTAATGCTCGGTTTCTCTCTCTCTCTCTCTAAAAAACGAAACGCAATTTTCTACCTCTTACAATATTAAAAAAAAAATAAAATTTTTCTTATAAAATTCAACTATATGTTCAAAATTTGAAAAAAAAATTCTCGTAAAAAACCCAATTATCTTTATAAATAAGAAAATTCTTCTCCAAAGTTCAATTATTTTCATAAAAGTCAAAAAAATTCTTGTCCTAATTTCAATTATTTGCAAAAATAAAATGCATTTTTCAAATTTCAATGATTTTCAATATCTACTATTTTAATAAAAATTTCCGAAAAGAATCCAATTATTTAAAAAAATTTTTTAATAGAATAAAAATAATAATAGAATAATAGAATAAAAATTTCACAGGAATTCAATTTTTTTTCAATAAATTCTTTTAGGTACCTAATTCTATTATTTTCATAAAAAATAATTTAAAATTCTAGAAAATAATAATTGAATTGAAATAATGAAAATGAGTTTGATAAATTTATACAGTAACAATATTCAATTATTTTCAAAAATATTAAAATTCTTCTTATAAAATTCAATTCTGTTCAAAATTCAAAAAAAAAATTCTCGTCAAAATCCCAATTATCTTTGTAAATAACAAAGTCATTTAATTATTTACAAAAATAATAAAAATTTCACAGAAATTCAATTATTTACAATTTTTTTTATAAATTTCTTCGCAATAATTCAATAATTTTTATAAATTTTTAATTATTATAAATTATTATAAAACATTCTTATAAGTTGTTTAATTTAAAAAAGGATTGAATTTGAAATTTTTCAATGTCTTTATTCCTGTGGAAAATCCTGTTTCAAAAATAAAATTAAAAATAGGAATTGTGCAAATATTTTTCTTCTTTTTCTAAAAAAAAAAATAATAATTTTATTAAAAAAATTGTGATTCATGAACTAAAATAATGCAAAATAAATAAATTTTCTATTTCTTAATCACAGTTGTTTAACAATTTTCTAATTTTTTTTAGAAGTAAAGAACAAAAATCTGCATAATTTCAATTTGACAAAATATAATATTTAACAAAATTTTTGTCTTTTAATGAAAAGAAGTGATAAAAATTCTGATGATTTCTATTTGTCATTAAAATTTTGAATTAATTATAAAATAAAAATAGTAATAAAATATACAATCTATATAAAGTTAACAAAAAAACACAAGTATAAATAAAAGACAATTTCAGAGTGTGAGGGACAGAAAAAGTGAATGAATGAAAGAACATTCAAATTATTATAGTTAATTAATATTTAATTTACTTAAATAAAAATTCTTTGATTCAAAATAAATATTTATTTACTAACAGACAAGTATAATCAGTTATTTGAATCAAATAAATTTTTCTTTCAGTGTGAAAGTAAGAAAATACTAATAATCGTAAGTTTCCTTTCCGTTAGCAATAATTCTCTGCATTCATTTGTTTGTTTTGAAAATTAATTTTTGTGGGTTATTGTCATTTTTTTTAATTTAAAAAAAAATTGTTTTATTCCCTTCACAAAATTGACAATAATTCAAAAAATTCAAAAAAAAAAAATGTTTTATTTTCCTGACTTTTCCCTAATTTTCATCAAAAATATTTACTTTCTTCTTATCCATGCTAATAAATTGAATTCCTGCTACGAATTTTATTATTCATATAATCTAAAATATTTATATAAAAAGTAATTTAATAATTCATGCGAAGAATTTTATAAAAATGTTTAAATAATTCATTTCTTTCGAATAATTCTATGCAAATTCTAATTTAAATAATTGAATTGATGAAAATTTTTATTATTCATAAAAATAATTGAATTCTTATGAAAATGTTTACAAGTCATTTTTTAAATAATTGAATTCTGTTTGGAAATTTTATGTAAATAGAAGATATTGAAAATCATTGAATTGCGAAAAGTTTTTAAAGATTAATTAAATTTTATACAAAGGATTCTATTAAAAAATTTGACAATAATTGAATGTCTGTGGGAAATTTTATTAAATTTATTTGAAAATAATTGAATTCCTAAAAAACATTTTATTATTTATGAAAATAATTGAATTCTTGCGAACGATTTATATTAGAATTTTTTAAAATAATGGAATTTTCAAGAAGAAATTTATTACATTAAAAAATAATTGAATTATTGTGATGAATTTTTTAATTTTTTTTTTTTTTTATAAAAATAATTGCATTTTGAAAAGAATTTTATTAAAATATCTTAAAATAATTGAATTTTCAGGAGTAATTTCCTTATTTATCGACATAATTGAATTCTTTCGAAAAATTATTTGTGCAAATAATTGAATTCTTAGAAAAAATTTAATTAATAAAATGGATTTAAAACAATTAATTTCTTTCGAATAATTTTATTAAATTTTTAAAAATAATTATTCAATTCTTCCAAAAAAATATTAGAAAAAAAACATTTTTTTAAATAATTGATTTTCTCGAGGAATTGAAATTAAGTTTTTAAGAATAATAACATTTTTTGAGCAATAATTCCTGTAAAATAGTATATTAAAAATAATTGAAAACCTGCTATGAATTTTATTGTTTATGAAAATAATTGAATAGTTGCTAGGAATTTTATTTTAATTTTCAAAAATAATTGAAGTACAGAGAAGAATTTTATTATTTTTGAAAATAATTGAATTATTGCCGAAAAGTTTATTAAAATGTTTAATAAGAATTGAATTTCTGTGAAAAATTTTATTATTTTTTAAAGTAATTGAATTCTTTATAAGAATTTTATGAACATTGTTTTAAATAATTAATTTTTTTGAAATATAATAAACATTATGAAAATTTTATTAGTTTAAATAATTGAATTCTTGTGGGAAACTTTATTTGTGAAAATAACTAAATTTTCGTTAACAGCATGTGATTGTTACAGAATTCAATGTTAATTTTTTCGACTACTTTTCTCTTAAAATATTAAATAAATTAAGCTAGTTTTTTGTGAATAACTCTAAAATATCATAAAGAAGGGCATTGATGTGAAAAAGTTTTAATATTTTTAAAATTATTTATTAAAAAATAACTTTAAAATTATCAGTTCTCAAAATCACTTTTAATCAATTTCTCGTCTTTTCCGATTTCAAAGTATTTTTTTATAATTTATTTTAGAATTATTAAAACTTTTTCACATCACTGCCCTTCTTTTTGATATTTTAGAGTTATTCACAAAAAACTAGCTTAATTTATTTAATATTTTAAGAGAAAAGTGGTCGAAAAAATTAACATTGAATTCTGTAACAATCACATGCTGTTAAATAATTGATTTTTTCGAAATTTTTTTGAAAATTAGCGAATTAAAAGTAGTTGAAATTCTCTAAAAAAAATATTATTTCTATTCTTTTTATATTATAATTATAATTATAATAATAATAATAAAATATAATTATTATTAAAAATAATATTGAATATTATTAATTGTATTAATTCTTATCATTATTATTATTGATTATAATTTTGATTATTCTTTTCCTATTGTGATATAATAATAATTATTATTATTATTATCAAGCAATTGAAATTAAAATGAAACTCTTCCGAATTTTCTTCACTTTATTAAATCAAGTTTATCTCGGCTTCTTGCGATGGAGGTAATATCTGCGATGATTTATCAAAATGAATAAGAGCGATAGAAATTCGATGATAATGGTATTAATGATTACATTCTTCTGATTGTGTAATGATAACTAAGATTGCAAATCCGATGAAAAAACTGATACTGATAATATGGATCTACAATCAATAAATCGTGTAATAAAACGCGGCAATTTTAATTACAAAATTCTACTGTTATTTTATTTTCCAAAAAAACAATTAAGAATCTATTAAATTATAAATATTTTTAATTATAAAGATTTTCATAATCTAATGATATTTTTTTCGTATTTGAAAATAAATTTAAATGAAATAAATTATTTTAGAATGAGCGAAAGTTAAATATATTTTTGAATTTAAAGTAACGTCTCATTTTTTTTCCTTCTTTTTGGATATATCAATATTTGTGATGCCAAATTTAATTCTAATAATAAATAGAAATTTTTTTTTCAATTTTTTTTTCTTTTTTTTTTCATTTTGAGGGAATAAATATTACTTGTGTATATTAGCAAGTGTTTGATTATTTATCGAACTATATGGATGGTGGATATAAATACAAGTGGGATTTTATATTGTGTGCGAAATTGAGAATTCGGTTAGAGTAAATAAATTCCACCTACGTATCGCGATAAAGGAACAGAGACGTTGTGTAATACTAATTACCGCGTCCGGTTATTTTAATGCGTTTCCCCCTTACACTCACACACACACACACACAGATACAGCCATGTACCCCTTCCCTTTTGTATTATTTAAACCCTCACCAAAAACCTTTTTCTTCATTCATTCATTCATTCGGCGATCGGAAACTGTTTCTTTTTCGTTCATTCATTCTTCATATTCTAAGGCATATTTTTTTCAATATAGATCTTTTTTTTTCTTTCTTGAAAATAAAAAAAGGAAAAATGTACAAATAGAGTGAAGAAAAAATTCGATTTTCCAAATTTCTTTCATTGAGACAAGATGACAAATAATTTATTTGTTTATTTGTTTATTTTTGGTTTGTATGCTCTCTAAACTTGAATCATTCAAAAGTAACTGATTTAATTTTAAAAAACTTAGAGTTTTGAAAAATTTTAATAATTAAAATTTTTACGAAATTAACTAAATTTTTTAATATAATTAAATTAATTATTAAAAAATGGATTTATAGATGAATTCTAGTAAAAAACACTAAAAAAATTAAATTTAGGACAAGTTACAAATGATTGCAGAAATTCAATTATTTTTAAAAGTAATACAATTATTCTTGTAAAGAATTTTTAATAAATTTTGTTTAAATAATTGAAATCTTGTAAAGAATATATTTATGAAAAAATCTGAATTCTTGCAACGCAATTAATTACATTATTTTTAAATAATTGAATTTATTTAAGAAATTTTATTAAAATAGTAGATTTTGAAAATATTTGAATTGATGTGTTGCAATTTTTTTTTGCAAAATGCGTAGTTCATTCAAGTTTTGGAAAAAAAATTGCAACAAAGCTTATTATTAGACTCTAATTAAAATAGAAATTATAAAATTATAAAATAATAATAATAACAAAATACAGTATAGTAAAAGCAATAGCTATTGACTATTTTGAAAAATTCACGTGATTTATATTATGAAACCGTATCGAAATGAATACAAAAGAATGATTGCTGCGGAAAGAAGATATAGAAATATTGGTTGAAGAGTCAAATTGATAGGTGTGTAGCAGTGCGTTAAAGAAGGATTCTAAATCACTCAAGGATCAGAAGCAGAATTGGACACCGAACCAGCCCTAAACCGGAGGTTATTTACCTCACACTATACGAGCAAAGAGGTTATTGATTCGGGTATCCTCGTATTTATATATGTTGACCAAGATCGAATTTCCTGCATTAAAGGATCAACCACAATGTCCATTCTAAACGAAATTAAACCAAATTTTATTTATTCAGTAAAAATAAGTTTGCAATTTTTTACTGGCACGCAAATATTTTCTATATTATTCCAATGACAACAATGAATGATAAATTTCTGCGAAGATTTTTCTTACTTTTGAAAATAATTGAATTATTTCAAAAAAAAAAAATTAATTAAAATTGTATATTAAATAATTGATTTCTTTTGAATAATTTTATTAAAATATTTTTAAATAATTGTATTCCTGTAAAAAATTCTAATATTTTTGTAAATAATTGAATTATTGCAATTAAATATTTAAATATTTAATTATTAAATATTAAATATTAAATGTTTTTAGTGTTTTTAACTTAAATTCTTCTATATAAATCTATTAATTCTGCAGAATTATTAGTTAAAAGTAAGAAAAAAGAATTTAACTAAAATTAATTTTTAAAATAAATTTTTATTAGAAAATTCTACGAGAATTAAATTATTTAAATACAAAAATAAATAACTTATTGAATAATTAAATGTTTCTTAAAATTTTATTCTCATAAAAATTTTTATCAGCAAATTTTTTAAATAATTGAATTGTTTCGACGAAGTTTAATAAATTTTTAAAAAAAAAAAATTACATTTTTTAAGAAATTCATTCAAAATTGCATTAAAAATAATAGAAATTCTACGATAAGTTTTATTATTTTTGAAAATATTTCAATTCCTACGAAGTATTTTATTATTTATGAAAATAATTATTGTATTATTTTGAAAAGTTTATTAAAATAGTAGTTATTGAAAATCATTGAATTGAGGAAAATTTATAAAAATAATTAAATCTTGACAAAAAACTTTATTATTTTTAAAAATAATGTAATTTTTTCTTTAAATTTTCTTAACATTTTTTTTAAATAATTGAAATCTTTTGTAAAAATTTTATTATACAATATTAGGTATTGAAAATGATTGAATTGAGAAAGATTTTTGAAAATAATTAAAAGTTTGCCGATAATTTTATTAAAAATTTTGAAAATAATTAAATTTCAGAGAAGAAATTTATTATTTCTAAAGATAATTAAAATTTTTACGTGGCATTTTAAAAAATTTTTGAACATAAATTGAATTTCTGCGAAGAAACTTATAAAAAATTTGTAAATATTTTAATTCTGGTGAAATGTTTATTATTTAAGTAAATAATTAAATGTTTGCGTACAATTTTATTAAAATTGTTTTAAAATAATTGAATTTTTTTTGGGTAATTTTATTAAAATAGTTGATAGTTTGCGTACAATTTTATTAAAATTGTTTTTAAATAATTGAATTTTTTTGGGTAATTTTATTAAAATAATTGATATTAAAAATCATAGAAATGAGGAAAATTTTTGAAAATAATTGAATTTTGATGAAGAATTTTTTTATGCATAAAGATAATAATTGGGATTTTGTCGAGAATTTGTTGTAAATTTTGAAAATAATTGAATTTTGTGATAAGAATTTTATTACTTTTGAAAATAATTGAATTTCTACAATCATTTGTAACTTCTTCAAAATTCAATTTTTTTTAAGTGTTTTTAACTAAAATTCTCCTATAAATCCATTATTTTTAATAATTAATTAAATATATATTGGCAAATTTAACAAATTTTAGAAGATTTTGAATTATTAAAATTTATCAAAAATCTAAGTTCTTTAAAATTCTTAATTAAATTCATTTAAAATTGATATTTTATAAAATTTCAAATTGAAAACGTTTGAAGTTCATTTATTTATAAAAATTGTAAATGCAACTCTTTTCAAGTTGAATTAATTTTGAGATATTTAAGTAAAATTATTCATTGAATAATTTATTTATTTTATGATTGTTCAAGATTTATGTTATTTAAAAAGAAATTTTTGTCAGATATTGAAAAAATTGAATATGTTTTGTATTAAAATTCGTGGTATAATTGTATCATTTAAGAGTCGAAACAAAAATGACACAAAAATTCAGAATTTTCTAATGAATTCTAAAAATTTAATTTTTTTAGTATTTTTATTAAAAATCCCTGACTTTTCCCTGATTTTCCTACCCTACGACAAACCTGGAATTGTTAAAATATTTTAAAAATAAGAAACTTGCAAAATTTCCATGGAAACTACACGGAAATTCCATATGGAATTTCCAGGGGGGAATTTTGTACAAACTGCAGACAAAAGTCTAATATTATTAATGTAGATTATTTTATTTTTCCTTTTTTTTATTAATTTATTTTTATTAAAATTTCATGAAGAAAATCCCTTTAAAACCTGCCGAGCTATCCTCTCAAAAATAAGAATATTTTTCTCCTTTAAAGTAGAAGATAATAAGTTTTTGCGAAAATTATACTCTATTAGGTTATAATAAACTCTCTTGTAAATGAAGAGAAAATTCATAGGGAGATTTTTGAATAAATGACCTGAAATATTATTATCATGAAAAGGAATTTTCCTCTTGAAATGAATGAGAAGGGTGAATCATAATTTTAATCAAAATTTCAATTAAATTTAGTTTCTCCACTCGAGTTTTAGAGTTTAGTTTAGTAAAATAATATTTTCCTAAAACATACATTATGATTTTCATTTTGAAATTACATATCAAATTGGATATTATTTGCTCATTTTAAATATCGTACGTTATCCTATGCTTTTTCTCAATTTTTCTTCTTTTGAAAAATTCTCATTATTATAGTGATATTGAATGTCTCTGCAGGAGGGTGAGAACTTATAAAAAGTTTCCATTTCCAAAAGGAAGAAATTCTAAGAACTAATTAGTATTCATTGTAATGGTATTAAAATCTCGTAATTTGTACGAATTTATAAATTCATAACTTTTGTGCTCTTGGAAAAGGAAAAACGATGATTTATAAATTAAAATTTTTGTGTTTGGATTCAATAATCTTTTGTATATTATAACATAATTACAACCTCCCCGCATTGTTATTGTATTCAGTTTGTAGTTTCGCAGAGATGTAATTGTGACGATTATTTCTAAATGTTTTCTAAAACAATTTTTAAATCCTCTCTAAACTATAATTTTTGAATAGTTTCGAGTGTCGCTGAAAAAATAAACTTTGAAAAATAAAAGATAAGACCGCAGGAAACATTTTTTGTCTTCTATTTTCAGTTGCATTTTGTTCGAAAAAATTTTTTGCTCAATGGCAAAAGAATTTTATGGTACAAACTCTATACAGCATTACAATGTGCCTTGGTTGTAAAATTTAAAAATGTAAATTGTAAAACTATAAAAGGATGTTTAAGGTCTTAAATTTGAGGGTCTTTGTCTCGGTTGGACACGTAACAGATTGTAAACGGGACCAACTGATCTCTCATCCTCTTGAGAAATACGCAGTACATATATACTAAAAGTTGAAAATTCTGGGAGTTCTCTTCTGGTCAGGTATACATATATAGTGAGCAAGGTGGGGGATGGAGTCCCTTTATACATTAGTTTACAGGTGATGGTGTAATTTACTGCGCGTTGAGTGAGCCCTTTCCCGGACCTAAAACTAACTGGGGATCCTCCTAAGCCACTGAACAATGGACTCGGGACGAAATCCTATTTTTAAAAGTGGTTTTAAGTACAAATACAAATAATTTCGGAACTTAAATTTGAAAAAGGAGAGTTTAGGACGAAGAAAGTAGTTCCCTCGATTCGGAGCTTTTCGCAGAAATTTACTTCTTTTACAGAATGAACACTGAGGGGAAAAGGGAAAAGTTTATATTTCTCTGAAACTAACTGTTGAATTGACCCATTTTATTTGTTACGATAAAACAGTACCTAGTACAGGATTGCCACAGGTCAGGGAAATCAGGGAATTCAGGGAAAACTCGGGAATTTTTATTAAAAGTACTGAAAAAATTAAATTTTTAGAATTCATAAGAAAATTCTGAATTTTTGTGTCTTTTTTGCGTTTGACTCTTAAATGATACAATTATACCACGAATTTTAATACAAAATATTCAATTTTTTCAATATCTGACAAAAATTTATTTCTTTTTAAATAACTCAAATATTGAACAACTATCATAAAATAAATAAATTATTTAATGAATAATTTTACTTAAATATCTCAAAATTAATTCAATTTGAAAAGAGTTGCATTTACAATTTTCATAAATAAATGAACTTCAAACGGTTTCAATTTGAAATTTTATTCTCTCAATTATTTCTTCTCAATCATTCAATTATTTTCATAAATAATAAAACTCATTGCAGAATATCAATTATTTGCAATACAATTAATAAAATTCTTCCTGGAAATTCAATTACGTATAAAAATTTTCAAAAATTCTCGTCAAAATTTCATTTTCTTTATAAATAATAAAATTGTTCTCCGAAATGTAATTGTTTAAAAAAATTTTGATAAAATTCTTGGTAAACTTTTCCTGATTTCAATTATTTTCAGTATCTATATTTTAATAAAAATTTCCCAAAAAGAATTCGATTATTTAAAAACAATTTTTATAAAATTCTATGCAAACATTTAATTTCACAAGATTTCATTCATTTACAATTTTTTTTTATAAATTTCTTTACAATAATTCAATTATTTTCATAAATAATAAAAATTTCACATAAATTCAATTATTCAAAAAATTTTTAAAAATTCTCGTCAAAATTTCAATTCTCCTTATAAATAATAAAATTGTTCTCCAAAATTAAATTATTTAGAAAAATTTTAATAAAATTCTATGCAAACATTTAATTTCACACATAATAAAAATTTCACAGGAATTCAATTATTTACAATTTTTTTTTACAAATTTCTCTGCAATAATTCAATTATTTTTATACATGATAATACTTATAGCAGAATTTTAATTATTTTTAATACAATTTTAATCTAATTTCTCAAAAAATTTTATTAAAAATCGTTGAAAGAATTTAATTATTTAAAAATTATTAAATTCTTTTCCAAAATTCAATTATTTTGATTAATATCAAAATTATTCACGAGAATTCAATTCTTTTGAAAAGTAATAAAATTATCTTTTTAAATAAGTAGCGAAATTCTTCTCTAGAATTAAATTATTGTCAAAAATTTTAATAAAATTCTTAGCAAAATTTCAATTATTTAAACAAAACTTAATAAAATTCTTCGCATGCATTCAATTATATTCATAAATTATTATTTAAATTTCTCTCAGTAATACAATTATTTTAAAAAATTTTATTAAAATTCTTCAAAATGTTTTCAATTATTTTCAAAAATTGTTAATAAAATTTTTCGTAAAAATTAAATTTTAAGAAACATTCAATTATTGAATAAATTATTTATTTTTGTATTTAAATAATTGAATGCTCGTAGAATTTTCTAATAAAATTTGATTTAAATCTGAACTTCAGTTAAATTTTTAGATAATAATTGAATATTAAAAGCATTATAGAATGAATTTTAAAAAAAAAGAATTGAATTTTGAAAAGGTTTCAAATTCAAATCTTTGGAAATCTTAATTTTTCGTACTTTCAACTAATAATTGATTTAAAGAAGAATTTTAGTTAAAAATTCTAGAAAATGAGAATTTAATTTAAATGATGAAAATAATTTTGAAGAAGTTATAGAAACAATATTCTTATAATATATAAATTAATGACTTTATCACTCGGTCATGTTTTTTAAAATAATACTCATTATAACTTGTTGAATTTCAAAATGGTTTGAATTTGAAATTTTCAAAAATCTCAATTGCTATGGAAAAATAATAATGATTAGATATTTATTTAAATAATTCAATTCTCGTACAACTTTTTGATAAGAATTAAGAAATTATTTAAAAAAGAATTTCAGTTAAAATTTTAGAAAAAATATTTAATTAGAATGCAATTCTAATTTTTATTTGTTTCTCGAATTTTTCAAGTCTCTTTTTATTTTCGAATTGGAGGGAAAAAATTATTTGAAATATATCTTTCGAATATTAAATATTGAATTAAACGACCATTAAAAATGGTACTACAAATTTGGTCTTTTGCCTTTTCCTAATTATTCCCTTTCATTGTTCTTCTATTCTATATGTGTATTGCTTTTCTCGTTTTTGCCTCTATTCTTACTGGATGGATCCTTGAGACAAAAGGACCGTAAATTTCCGGGAAGCGAAATGGTGATATTATCAGTAAGAACCGACCCAGGCAACGCAAACCTCAATCTCCGATACGAGGGCGAGAAGGGTCTCAGGATCGTACATTTAAAAAGGCGCGCAATATTCTTTTTTTATGCCTTTTTTTAAAGAAAAAGAAAAACCACGTGACTCTTTATTTAAACGTTGATAAATCAAAAATTTTTCTCTAACGTCTAGGGAAAATTTTCTTTCAGTTACTGAAAAAATTTAATTCTATTCCTGAAGTGGGAGAATTTTAAAGAATATTCCTTCGTTTTTTTAAGTAGAAACTTTCTGAAATTAAATTATTTATTCTAATGACCAAGTCGGTTAAAGTATAATTTTGATATTCTGTGAAATAAAATTCTATAAATGAATAAAATAAATTCTATAAAACATTGATTATAATTTCGCTACAATATTAACGTCGCGGTGAAGCTTACAACGTTTATGATCAACGATATAAAGGTGGAAAAAAGAAGATTAAGGAAAAGAAAGAAAAAAGAATGCGAAACTAAAATAAATCAGGAAAATTCGAGTAAAATAAAAAAAGTGAAAAAAATACTAGAAATAAGAAGAAAAAATAAATTATAGGAAAATTATACTGAAATTATAAAAAAAAATAAAATTAGAAAGAAGAAAGAAAGTACAAAAATGAATAAATCAGAAAAACTGTATTTTTAAAGAATTAAAAACACAGTGAAAAGAGGAAAAAGAAGAAAAAAATGAAGAAGAATGCGAAACATGAATAGACGAAAGAATGTGAAAAAAAGTAAAAATAGAGAATTCGTAAATTTTTAAGCAATGACTAACCTGTTAGAAAGTCAATTGATTCATCCCTGAAAAACTAAAGATGAGGGTGAAAAGGAAAAAGAGAAAGGACCCGAGGAAATCCTTCATGCTTCCCCTTTTCGGTTTATTCTCACGGGCTTCCGACGTTTTAGAAGCCGGAAAAGTCCCTTCGCATTTTAAACTCTATATTCGTGGCGGCGAAGAATAAGGAAAAATGTTTTCTCAAGTATTTTTCTATTATTGTTGCAATAACATGTGAAAAATTGTCGTTTTCAATAGAAATATTTTTGAATTGCCTCACAAATTGAGATGTAACTTTTGTAAATAATTGTCAGATTCAGCTGATCCTGTCAAATAACTCTCTTGTGGTGTATTATCCATTCAATCTTTTAAAGGCAACAATGTCCAAATTTATTATTTGTTGTTTTTTATTTTTGATCCTGCAATTTTCTAACTCGTGTAGTTTGTCTCTAGTAAAATTTCTATTAACCATTTCTTTAAAAAAAAAATTCAATATTTTTATTCGCAAAACATTTTTAAAAAATGTCCAAATTTTCAAAATCCATTCTTTCTTGCACCAAAAATTTTTTTTTTTAATTATCGGATAAGAGCTGATCATTTTTTTTGTGATGTTTATAAAAAAACACAGGTTTTATTTCCTATTTCTGACAATAATTTCGTTTTAAATAAGTTAATTCTTGAAGAACTATAACAAAATTATTACTCTAAATAATATAATCAAAATTTTTATTATCTTTATAAATAATAAAATTGTTCTACGAAATCCAATTACTTTAAAAAATTTTAATAAAATTCTTGGTAAAATTTCATCTACTGTCAAAAATTTTCCTGAATTCAATTATTTTCAATATCAACAATTTTAATAAAATTTTCCAAATGAATTCAATTATTAAAAAAAAATTTAATAAAATTCTACGCAAACAATTCTTTTTTTATAAATTTCTTCGCAATAATTCAATTATTTTCATAAATAATTGAACTCATCGCAGAATTTCAATTATTTGCAATAAAATTATGATAAAATTCTTCCCGGAAATTCAATTATGTATAAAATTTTTTTTAAAATTCTCGTCAAAATTTTTCAATTTTCTTTGTAAATAATAAAATTGTCCTCCGAAATCCAATTATTTTAAAAAATTTTAATAAAATTCTTGGTCAAATTTCATCTACTGTCAAAAATTTTCCTGAATTCAATTATTTTCAATACCTGCAATTTTAATAAAATTTTCAAAAAGAATTCAATTATTTAAAAAACATTTAATAAAATTCTACGCAACCATTCAATTATTTTCATAAATAATAATAATTTCACAGAAATTCAATTATTCGCAAATTTTCTATAAATTTCTTTGCAAATAATTCAATTATATTCATAAGTAATTTAACTCATTGAAGAAATTCAATTATTTGCAATACAATTAATAATATTCTTCCCAAACATTCAATTATGTATAAAAATTTTTAAAAATTCTCGTCAAAATTTCAATTCTCTTTTTAAATAATAAAATTATTCTCCGAAATTCAATTATTTTTAAAAAATTTAATAAATTCTTGGTCAAATTTCTATTATTGTCAAAAATTTTAGTGAATTCAATTATTTTCGCAATATTTACAATTTTAATAAAATTTTTCAAAAGAATTCAATTATTTAAAAAAAAATTAATAAAATTCTACGCAAACATTTAACTATTTTCATAAATAATAAAAATTTCACAAAAATTCAATTACTCACAAATTTTCTATAAATTTTTTCGCAATAATTCAATTATATTTATAAATAATTAAACTCATGGCAGAATATCAATTATTTGCAATACAATTAATAATATTTTTCCCGGAAATTCAATTATGTATAAAAATTAAAAAGAAATTCTCGTTAAAAATTCAATTCTCTTTATAAATAATAAACTTGTTCTCCAATAAATTCAATTATTTAAAAAATTTTTAATAAATTCTTGGTCAAATTTCAATTATTGTCAAAAATTTTCCTGAATTCAATTATTTTCAATATCTAATATTTTATTTAAATTTTTCCAAAAGAATTTTCATTATTTTACCCAAAAAAATTTAATAAAATCTATGCCAACATTTAATTATTTTCATAAATAATAAAAATTCCACAGAAATTTAATTATTTGCAATTTTTGGTATAAGTTTCTTTACAAGAATTCAATTATTTTCATAAATAAGAAAATTTTTTACAGGAATTCAATTATTTTCATAAATAATGAAACTTATAATAATAAAATTATTTTTAATTTAATTTTAATCGAATTCCTCAAAAGATGTAATTATTCTTAAAAATTTTATTTAAATTCGTCGAAAGAATTCTATAATTTATAAATTTGATGATAAAATTCTTCATGTGAATTCAATTTTGCGGAACATTCAATTATCCAGTAAATTCTTTATTTTTGTATTAAATAATTGAATTCTCGTAGAATTTTCTAATAAAAATTGATTTAAATAAACATTTTAATTAAAATTTTGGATTAGAATTGAATATTAAATGCCTTACGTATACCTACAGCATGAATGTTTAGAAATAATTGAATTTTGAAAAGGTTTCAAATTAAAATCTTTGAAAATTTGAATTTTTCATACTTTTATTTTAACTAACAATTCTGTAGAAATAATTTTTTTTTTTTTTGAAAAAATTGAATTGAATTTTTGTAAAATTATTTTAAGTTTTTATTTTTTAATATTTATTTAATTGAAGAATTTACGAATAATTGAAATTTTGTAAATATTGTAAACAAATGGATTTGAAAATTCTCAAATAACTTTTTAAATAAATTATTAAAAATAATGATGAAATGATGAACAATGATGAAAATAATTTTGAAGAAGTTAGAGGAACAATATTCTTATAATATAAAATAAGGATTTTATCACTCGGTTTGAATTTGAAATTTTGAAAATTTTAATTCCTATGGAAAAATAATAATGATTAAAATATTTATTGAAAAAAGAAGTTATTCATGTTTTCGAATAATTTTACAATTAAAGAGATTCGTAAATAAATGTAACAGAACATTTTTTTTGAGTATCTAATAATTTTTGGAGTGGATCAGAATATTTTTTAGGGTCAAGGAAAAAGTCACTAAAATTTTGTCTGGAAATCAGGGAAAAAGAAAATTGTATTTTTGTGGCATAACATGTGAAACAACTTTTTAAAAATTAATTTTTGTAAATAAAAGAAAGATTTGCGAATAAAAAGAAAAAAGAAAAAATATCAATCGAATGAATAAGAATAGTTGGGAGAAATAATTCATAATGTTGATGATTCACGCGAGGGAATATTTCTGGCCGCACTATGTCCGCGACCTATAGCTATATGCTTTTTATAAGCAGGCAACACACGATAGAGATAAGCGTAGAGCCGGGTCGCGTATAAAATATTCAGAAACATCCCTACGTACCTATTTTTGCACTGGTTACAGCAGCTTTTCCCGTTCCACTTCCTCTCGCGAGAGAATCCGTTGAACTCGCTACCTTGACGTTCCAGGCTAGAAGGCCGCAGAACGTAATTGAACGCGGAAGTGACAGGTGACAGGCTACGTAAATTGACAGGGAATGAGAGGGAATTTTTTATTAATACAATTCACTCTTTGATAAATAATACATTCATTTTCCGCAGATGATAATAATATGATAATTATAATACTCCTATATTTCATTACAATTATCTCATGTATATAACTGCTCGCGCGAGTCTATAAAATACGACTTATTATTAATATATATATGCTTGCGAACACTGCTATATTCCTTATTCTATATGAATAATATTAAATATAATTTTTGTTCTACATTTTTCTATAATTGATTTTTATTATATAAATAGTATTCACGTATTTTATTTTAATTTTTTCTTTTTTTTCTTTCTTTTTTTCTGTTTAATCAAATTTTAAAGACGAATTTTCATTAAACAACATTAAATCATTAAATCCCGTAAAGGTCCGTAAATTTGCTTGAAATCCGTAAAAGTCCATTTTTTGAAAATAGGTTTGTAAAGTCCGTAATTTGATTCAAAAAGAATGAAAAGTTCGTAAATTGTATACGATATATAATTTGGAGAATTTTAGAGAAATTACAAATGTTTGGGAGAAATTCAATTATTTTAAAAAGTAATAAAATTCTTCGCGCAGAAATTCAATTATCGAAATTTCAATTATCTTCAGAAATACTTAATTGAATATTCTTCTCCGAAATTCAATTATTATTCAAAATTTTAATAAAATTCTTGGTAAAATTTCAATTATTTTCATAAACTTTCCTCAATCAATTATTGTTTTCAAAATTTACTTACTATTTCTTGAAAATTTTATAAAAATTCGTCTTGGCAAAATTTCAATTACTTTTAAAAATTTCTCTCAATTCAATTATTTTCAACATCCACTATTTTAATAAAATTTTTCAAAAGAATTCAATTATTTAAAAAAAAATTTAATAAAATTCTACGCAAACATTGAACTATTTTCATAAATAATAAAAATTTCACAGAAATTCAATTATTCACAAACTTTCTATAAATTTCTTCGCAATAATTCAATTATATTCATAAATAATTAAACTCATGGCAGAATTTCAATTATTTGCAATACAATTAATAATATTTTTTCCGGAAATTCAATTATGTATAAAAATGTTCAAAAATTTCTCGTCAAAATTTCAATTCTCTTTATAAATAATAAAATTCTTCTCCAAAATTCATTTATTTTAAATATATTAATAAAATTCTTGGTAAAATTTCAATTATTGTCAAAAATTTTCCTAAATTCAATTATTTTCAATATCCAATATTTTATTGAAATTTTTCCAAAAGAATTTTAATTATTTACCAAAAAATTTTTAATAAAATTCTATGCAAACATTTAATTATTTTTAGAAATAATATAAATTTCACAAGAATTTAATTATTTGCAATTTTTATTATAAGTTTCTTTACAAGAATTCAACAATTTTTACAAATAATAAAATTTCACAAATAATAAAACTCATCGCAGAATTTCAATTATTTTTCATACAATTTTAATCGAATTTCTCTGAAAATGTAATTATTCTTAACAATTTTATTAAAATTCGTGGAAAGAATTTATTTAAAAATTTGTTGATAAAATTCTTTATGGGAATTGAATTTTAAGAAACATTCAATTATTCAATAAGTTATTTATTTTCGTATTTAAATAATTAAATTCTCGTAGAATTTTCTAATAAAAATTGATTTAATAATGAATTTCAGTTAAAATTTTAGATTATAATTGAATATTAAAAGCATATGGGTGTATTTTTGGAAATAATTGCATTTTAATAAGGTTTTCAATTAAAATATTTGAAAATCTGAATTTTTCATATTTTTAACTGAAAATTCTGTGAAATTAATTTTTTTTGAGAAAGTTTAATTGCGGATTTTTTAAAAAAATTATTTCAAATTTTTATTTTCTAATATATATTTAATTAAAGAATTTACGTATAATTGGAATTTTGTAAAATTGAATTTCAAACAAATGAATTTAAAAATTCTCAAAGAACTTTTTCAAAAATTATTAAAAATAATGCTTATAGAGAAGAATTTTAGTTAAAAACAAGAAAAAAAATTTAATTTTGGAAAAATTACAAAATATTGGAGAAATTCAATTATTTTCAAGAGTAATAATATTCTTCGCAAAAGTTAAATATTGTTCAAGAATAATAAAATTCTTATTAGGCATTCAATTATTTTCACAAATAATAAAACTCATTGCAGAATTTATATTCTTTTTAGTACAATTTTAATCGAATTTCTCGAAAAATGTAATTATTCTTAAAAATTTTATTAAAATTCGTTGCTGTAATTCAATTATTTAAAAGATTGTTGATAAAATTCTTTATGGGAACTGAATTTTAAAAGTAATTGAATTATTTAATAAATTATTTATTTTTGTATTTAAATAATTGAATTCTCGTAGAATTTTCTAACAAAAACTGATTTAAAAATGAATTTCAGTTAAAATTTTAGATTATAATTGAATATTCAATGCAATATAGCGTGAATATTTAGAAATAATTGAATTTTGAAAAATAATTTTTTTGAAAAAGTTTAAGTGAATTTTTTTATATTATTTAAAGTTTCTATTTTCTAATATGTATTTAATTGAAGAATTTACGAATAATTGAAGTTTTGTAAAATTGAATATTGTAATCAAATGGATTTGAAAATTGTCATAGAACTTTTTCGAAAATTTTTATAAATAATTGATTTTAAGAAGAATTTTAGTTGAAAATTCTTGAAAATAATAATTGAATTATTGATATAGTGATTTTATTACTCGGTCATTTTTAGTTTTAAGTAAAATGTTCTCTTATTTGACTCGGACTGGTTATATTTTTATCAGCAATTGGTCCGTTATTTTTCATTTCTGGTCCCTAAAGTCCGTATTTTTAAATACTTTCACTGGTTCGAGTCCTGATAAAATTATAAATTATTCTCTGAAACTCCTCGCAAAATAATTATTTTTTACATGAAATTATAAATTATTCTCTCAAACTTTTCACATAAACATTATTTGTTACATAAAATCAGAAATCGTTCTCTCAAACTCCCCACAAAGTAATTATTTTGTTGGGAGTTTGAGAGACTAATTTCCAAAAAATTTAATTAAAAAACAAAAAAAAACAAATAATAATTTTTTTTTAATATTATACTCAAAGTTTAATTATCATTCTCTCAAACAACATTTCAATTATTTTCAAAAAATTTTCCTCAATTCAATGATTTTCAATATCTATACTATTTTAATAAAATTTTCCAAAATAATCCAATTATTTAAAGAAATTATCATAAAATTCTACGTAATCATTTAATTATTTCCATAAATAATAAAAATTCCACAAGAATTCCATTATTTACAAATTTTTAAAGTATAAATTTCTTCGCAAATAATAATTCAATTATTTTTATAAATAATAAAATTTTTAACTGAGATTTAATCAGTATTTTTTAAATACTAAAAAATTATTCCAATTCGTCCGAAAATTGTTTCTTTACAACAGTTATTTACTTATTTTGGATATGTTTCTATTTAGTATTTACTAATTTAATATCGTAAATTTGCAATCAGATGATAAATGTCTTCATTACATAAATTTTCCCAAACACCAGGGTTGATCGAATTTCCGTTGGTTTGACATTTAATTTATTATTTATATAATTAAATTAAATTTATTTATATACACACAGAATTGCATGTAATTTCCTGATAATTAAAATATATGGAATTTACTTTTCTGTATCGTTTTATAAATAATAATTTTAATGAAAAAAAGAACAAAAAAATGTCGAGTTTGTCGTTTATCGAACGTGAATACATTAAAAACAAAACAGGTCCATGTTAATTCGAAAGTGTTATATAGACGAAATGAAATTGACGGGAGAGTTGGTGAAACACGTCAAGTGTATTTCAGCAAGTTTTGCTATTCCAAATCGGTGATAGAAACAGGTGACCTCAACTTGCTCCCACACAAACTCCGCATCAATAATTAATAGATTTTGTAAAGGAAAATTCGCGAGGATGATAAAATGAAATTTATTAATGAATATCAATGCAAATAATTCGATTTCAAAATTATTGGGGAAAAAATGTTTGAAAACAATTAGTTAAAAATTAAATTGAGTAATAATTTTTAAAAACTTTTGTTTAATTAAATAAACAATTTTTTTGAATCTCCTAAAAAACAATTTTAAAAAATTGTTTACTTAATTAGAAAGCAAGAAGATAATTCCTTTGTTTTGAAATTAATTTTCAAAATTCAAATACGTCCTCTCACGACAAGAAAAAAAAAGACAATGTCAATTTACCATTTAAGGTCGTGCATTAGTTAAGCGAGAAAACATAACGCAAAAAGCACTGACCTTACAAGACACTTATTTTATTATCATTTATCTCTCTTTAACCCAAAGTTGTTGAAGCGTTCAAAAAACGAAAACGTATGATAATGATAAATGAACATTCCGACAAAAAAGGAAAAAAAAGTAAAGAGAATCTCTAAAAGTCATTACGAAATTAGATTAATTTTTTAAAGGGGAATCTTTAATATAAACAGTTATAAAGATTTTTAAATAAAAAGAAATACCGACTTTTCATATTACGGAAGTCTGTGACAAAAAACATTTCAAGAACTCGTATATTATTTATTTAATTTTCAATTCCCGTTTTTCTCGTAACCTACAATTATACTTCAATTTGTAAACTAATTATAAAAAAAGAATAGTATACCTAATATCACTTTTATTTCTAGAAAGAGAAAAAAAAATATTTCCAAAAAGGAATTTTACATGAAATTATTTTTTCAATTTCGAAAATATGAAAAAAAGCTCGTAAAAAAGTGTATTTTTACGATGAGATATATTTCATGAAATTTATTGTATACGATTAGAATAGAAAATATGAATTTTTGAGGAAAATTTTATTTTCCCAACATTTTGTCGCAAAAGAGACGAAAAAATACGGGAAATATTTTTATATTCTCATTGTCACGTGACTGTTAAAGAATATAAAGTTCAATCTAGGTAATGTCGCATCTTAATAGCTTTTACGTGAAAGCTTGCGTTCATATATATATATATATATGTAATATGTGCGCGAGCAATAATGTATTCATGGTATTCGACCCGCGGAAGAATGTTCTTATTAAAAGTCATGAAAATAAGCTTCGGGAAAAGTCGCGCGTGTGCGAATAAAATTATTATCATTTTTTTTTTTTTTTTAATGTGAAAATTAATAGAGAGATCGTTACAAAAAAGTAATGCTCATCGTGTCTCTTTATATTTTAATTATTATTTTATATGAAAGATTAAAATAAAATTCGAGAGTAGTGAATAGAATTTATTTTTTTTTATTCTAAATTTCTATTTCTTTTTCCCGCACCTGTTGCTGTGGGACCTTTTAAATTTTATATTTATTCTTTCATTATTATTTTTGTATTTATTTATTTATAATTTTTTTGTATTTATTTATTTATTATATATTTTTGTATTTATTTTATAATAATTAAAAATTCCAAATTGATAAAATCATTTACAATTCAATTATTATTTACAAGAATTTTTAACTAAAATTCTTCTTTAAATCGATTATTTTTAATTTGTTAACAATATTCAATTTTACGAAATTTCAATTATTCGTAAATTCTTCCATTAAATAAATAATAGAAAATAAAAACTTAACATAATATTAAAAACATTCAATTTAAATTTAAATTAATTTTTAAATAAGTTTTTATTAGAAAATTCTACGAGAATTCAATTATTTAAATACAAAAATAAATAATTTATTGAATAATTGAATGTTTCTTAATGTTCAATTCCCATAAAGAATTTTATCAACAAATTTTTAAATAATTGAATTCTTTCGACGAATTTTAATAAAATGTTTAAGAATAATTACATTTTTCGAGAAATTTAATTAAAATATTGTATTAAAAATAATTGAAATTCTTCAATGAGTTTTATTATTTATGAAAATAATTGAATCTTTAAGAAAGAATGTTATTACTTTTGAGCAAAATTTAATTTTTGCAAAGAATATTATTACTCTTGAAAATAATTGAATTTTTGCAATAATTTGTAACTTTTACAAAATTGAATTTTTTTTTCGTGTTTTTCACTAAACATCTTGTATAAATCCATTATTTTTAATAATTTTTGAAAAAGTTCTTCAAGATTTTTCAAATTCATTAAATGAATTTGAATTTTGTTTACAATTCAATTTTACAAATTTCAATTATTCGTAAATTCTTCAATTAAATGTATATTAGAAAATAAAAACTTGAAATAATTTCAAAAAAAAAATCCGCTAATAAAGTTTCTCAAAAAAAATTAATTCCACAGAATTGTTAGTTAAAAATATGAAAAATTCAAATTTTCAAAGATTTTAATCTCAAACCTTTTAAAAATTCAATTATTTCTAAAAATTCACTCTCTAATGCTTTTAATATTCAATTATAATCTAAAAATTTAACTGAAATTCATTTTCAAATCAATTTTTGTTAGAAAATTCTACGAGAATTCAATTATTTAAATACAAAAATAAATAATTTATCGAATAATTGAATGTTTCTTAAAATTCAATTCATGTAAAGAATCGTTATCAACAAAGTTTCAAATAATTGAATTCTATCAACGAATATTATATTAATAAAATTTTTCAGAATAATTACATTTTTTCGTGGAATTCGATTAAAATTGTATTAAAAATAATTGAAATTCTTCAATGAGTTTTATTATTTGTGAAAATAATTGAATCCCTAAGAAAGAATTTTATTACTTTTGATTTTTGAACAATATTTACTTTTGGCGAAGAATATTTAATACTCTTAAAGATAATTGAATTTTTGCAATAATTTGTAACTTCAAATTTTTTTTCATGTTTTTAACTAAAATTCTTCTATAAATGCATTATTTTAAATAATCTTTGAAAAAGTTCTTTGAGAATTTTCAAATTCATTTGTTCCAATTATATATACGTAAATTCTTTAATTAAATATATATTAGAAAATAAAAACTAGAAATAATTTTAAAAAAATCCGCTAATAAAGTTTCTCAAAAAATTAATTCCACAGAATTGTTAGTTAAAAATATGAAAAATTCAAATTTTCAAAGATTTTAATCTGAAACCTTTTGAAAATTCAATTATTTCAAAAAATTCACTCTCTAATGCTTTTAATATTCAATTATAATCTAAAAATTCAACTGAAATTCATTTTTAAATCAGTTTTTATTAGAAAATTCTACTAGAATTCAATTATTTAAATACAAAAAAAATAATTAATTGAATAATTGAATATTTCTTTAAACTGAATTCCCATAAACAGTCGTTAATAACAAATTTTCAAATATGTTAATTCTTTCGACGAATTCTAATGAAATTTTTAAGAATGATTGCGAAGAAATTTGTAAAAAAAATTTGTAAATGATGAAATTTTTCTAAACAATTGAATTTTGGAGAACAATTTTATTATTTATCAAGAGAATTGAAATTTAGACAAGAATTTAAAGCAATGTTTATACATAATTGAATTTCTGGGCAGAATTTATGTTGTATTAATTGTATTACAAATAATTGAAATTCTGCAATGAGTTTAATTATTTATGAAAATGATTGATATATTGCGAAGAAATTTATAAAAAATGTTTGAATAATTGAAAACCTTGTAAAAATTTTATTATTTATGAAAATAATTGAATGATTGCGAAGAAATTTATAAAAAAAATTTGTACATAATGAAATTCCTGTTGAATTTTTATTATTTTTTAAAAATAATTAAAAGTTTGCATTGAATTTTATTAAAAAATTTTTGGTAAATAATTAAAATACTTATAGAAAACTTTAAATAAAATATTAGATATTGAAAATAATTGAATTCATGAGAATTTTTTACATTAATTAAAATTTTACCAAGAATTTTATTAAAATATTTAAAATAATTGAATTTCGGAGAAGAATTTTATTATTTATAAAGAGAATTGAAATTTTGACGAGAATTTTTTACAATTTTTATTCATAATTGAATTTTTGGGATCTTATTAATTGCATCGCAAATAATTGAAATTCTGCGATGAGTTTAATTATTTATGAAAATAATTGAATGATTGAGAAGAAATTTATTTAAAAAGTTGTAAATAATGAAATTCCTGTGAAATTTTTATTATTTTTTGAAAATAATTAAAAGTTTGTGTAGAATTTTATAAATTTTTTTTTTTTTTGAAAGAATTGAATTCTTTTAGAAAATTTTATAAAAATAGTAGATATTGAAAATCATTGAATTGAGGAAAATTCTTTAACATAATTGAATTTTTGCGAAGGATTTTATTACTTTTGAAAGTAATTAAATTTCTGCTATCATTTGTAATTTCTCTAAAATTCTCCAAATTATATCGTACAATTTATATTATAAATTATATATTTATTATTATAACATTTGAAGTTTTTTTTTAAATTTCTTATTATCATATAAAAAAATAAATAAAAATTAGAGAATTAAAAAATCGAAATCTAGAAGTCTGGTAAGATTTCAGAAAGATATCTTGTTTTTCAAACGTTAGGATGACGAATGCGTCATAAGAGTGCGTTATCGCATTTTGAAATATGCGGTAGGTACGCAATGAGATTTATATTATTTGCACACAGCCCGCTACTTTGTAAAGTATAAAAGATGTCACATTTGGCCTCGATTAGCAATACTGACGGTTAATTAGTTCTGCGACTAAAAAAAAATTCCCATTAAGCCATGAAGTCTGATGAGTAGAAACACCAGATAATATTATATTTGTAGAATTATATTAGAAAAAGAAAAAAAATTTGTGAAAAAAAACGAAACAAAAAGAGAAAAGCAAGAAAATAAATCGTGTGAGAATTATGAGAGGAGAGGAGAGAGATAATATCAATGACAGATATAAGAGGGATACGGTATAATGACTAATTAGAGATTGAGAGACTCGCGCAGCTCTTATCCTATACAAATATAATATAAGACAAACGTCATTTTCAAATAATCTCTTAAATTACGCCCTCTATTTTCCTTCAAAATTTTAATTTCTCCAAATTTGAGAAATATTTACAGAACTTCGTATTAAAAAATTACTAAAAAAAAATATAAAAGAATTACTGTGAAAAATTAATACAAAAAATTACTATATTATAAATTAGTTTGTAAGGAAATATTTTTTTACGATAAAAAATTGAAACATTTAAATTAGAAAAAAAATTTCTAGAAAAAAAATGTTTAATTAAAAAGAACAAATTTCTGGTGGACTGAATATCAAACCTCGACGATTGAATATATGCATGTATTAAATTTATTGTTTTCTGGGTGTGAATTTATATTAGGGAAAGGAGGCTGATTATAAAGTTATACTTTTTGTGAATGAGCAGAGAAAAAAAAATTAATCTTGTGAGCCTTGACACGACCTCCTTCGATTTTTGCTCTTACTATCTCTGTATATATAATAAGAGAACTCTCTATACCGCGAGGCTCTGTATATTATATAGTTTCTAGAGGTTATTATTTACATTCATTTTTTTTTTTTTTTTTGAGCACAATTTTGTCAGAATTTTAAAATCCTTGAGTTATTAATAAACCTGAATCGCAAAAATTTGTTGTCAACGAAAAATTCTTTTTAATCGCTCAATGAATGTAATTTTTGGATTTAATGAAACTCATCGCGATGAGGGCTAATATTTTCTCTGCGATAAAAAAAAAAAATTTTGTATAAAATTGTTAAAAAAAAAACGTTATTACTTTGTAGTAATAAAAAAATTGTATTTTTGTGCTTCAAACGAGACATTTTTTTCTGGAGTTTTCTTCTCTTCTTTCGGGGTCATTTGTTAGTTTTTAATCTGTTATTTTTGTTTTGTCTATTGTCTACTAGTTGCTTTACCATCACTTTGCGATGGCGTCATGCAAGTTACACGAATGAAGCTTCTAATACGAGATATGAAGAAACAAAAGTACATCTATAGTTGTAATAGTATAATAGTGGGTTGAGAGAAAAATTCCAACTTATGGAAACAAGAATAGAAATAACAGAAATAAAAATTTGAAATAAAATATAGTGAAAAATAAACTACAAATTTAAATTAAAAATAAAAGTAAAATAAAACAAGAACAAAAAAGAACAAAACAAAATATAAAATAAAACAATAAAATATAAAACAAAAATAGAATAAAATGAAATAACAAATAGAGAAAAGAAGTAAGGAAGTAAAATAAAAATTTAGGGGAATAGACGAATTATTTCAGAATAAGAGAAAAATTTAGAGGCAATTCTAAGAGCAAATTGAATTTAGAAATTTCGGTAAATTTCGACATATATATGCGCCTATGTTGGGAACTTCTCATTTACAATATATTCGCACTCACCCACTCACCCAATACAACAATTAAACATGCATTCTCGCTTACAGAATTTACAACCACGAACATGTACACGAAACCAACTAATTTATAAATTTATTGAACACTGACAAATTATATGGAAAATATTTCCACATACTACATTCATCAGTTATTTATTAGTTTATACAATTACAATTATTTTGTCACGAGATTAAGTTGTTTAATGAAAATTCGTCTTTAAAATTTCATGAATCAGAAAAAAAGAGACAAAGAAAGAAAAAAAACTAAAATAAAATACGTGAATACAGGGCTCGAACCAGTGAAAGTATTTAAAAATACTGACTTTACGGACCAAAAATGCAAAATTACAGACCACTTACGGATCAATTAAATTAATTCAATTAAACTTTTCCAAAAAAAATTAATTTGAAAATTCAATTATTTCTAAATATTCACGCTATATTGCTTTGAATAGGTATTCAATTATAATCTAAAATTTTAACTGAAATTCATTTTTAAATCAGTTTTTGTTAGAAAATTCTACGAGAATTCAATTATTTAAATACAAAAATAAATAATTTATCGAATAATTGAATGTTTCTTAAAATTCAATTCCTGTAAAGAATCGTTATCAACAAAGTTTCAAATAATTAAATTCTATCAACGAATATTATATTAATAAAATTTTTCAGAATAATTACATTTTTTCGTGGAATTCGATTAAAATTGTATTAAAAATAATTGAAATTCATCAATGAGTTTTATTATTTGTGAAAATAATTGAATCCCTAAGAAAGAATTTTATTACTTTTAATTTTTGAACAATATATTTACTTTTGGCGAAGAATATTTAATACTCTTGAAGATAATTGAATTTCTGCAATAATTTGTAACTTTAAATTTTTTTTCATGTTTTTAACTCAAATTCTTCTATATAAAATTATAAATGCAATATTTTAAATAATTTTTGAAAAAGTTCTTTAAGAATTTTCAAATTAATTTGTTCCAATTTTATATATACGTAAATTCTTTAATTAAATATATATTAGCTAATAAAAACTAGAAATAATTTCAAAAAAAAATCCACAAAATAAACTTTCTCAAAAAATTAATTTCACACAATTGTTAGTTAAAAATATAAAAAATTCAGAATGTTTCAAAATTTTTAATTTGAAACCTTTATCAAAATTCAGTTATTTCTAAACATTTACACACTAATGCTTATAGTATTCAATTATAATCTAAAATTTTAACTGAAATTCATTTTTAAATCAATTTTTATGAGAAAATTATATTAGAATTCAATTATTTAAATACAAAAAAAAAATTTATTGAATAATTGCATGTTTCTTAAAATTGAATTCCCATAAAGAAACGTTATCAATAAATTTTTAAATAATTGAATTCTTTTGACGAATTTTAATAAAATTTTTCAGAATAATTACATTTTTTTGAGGAATTCGATTAAAATTGTATTAAAAATAATTGAAATTCTGCAATGAGTTTTATTATTTATCAAAATAATTGAATTTCTAATAAGAATTTTATTATTTACGAAAATAATTGAATCCGTGTAAAAATGTTATTATTTATGAAAATAATTGAATAATTGCGAAGAAATTTATAAAAAAAATGTGTAAATAATGAAATTCCTGTGAAATTTTTATTATTTTTTGAAAATAATTATAAAGGTTTGTGTTGAATTTTATTTAATTTTTTTTTAAATAATTGAATTCTTTTGGAAAAATTTGAATAAAATATTAAATATTGAAAATAATTGAATTCATGAAAATTTTTGACATTAATTAAAATTTTACCAAGAATTTTATTAAAATTTGTTTAAATTATTAAATTTTGGAGAACAATTTTATTATTTATAAAGAGATATGAAATTTTGACGCGAATGTTTTTAAAATGTTATACATAATTGAATTTCCGGGAAGAATTTTATTAATTGTATTGCAAATAATTCAAATTCTGCGATGAGTTTAATTATTTATGAATATAATTTAATTATTTCGAAGAAATTTATTGAAAATTTGTGAATAAAAGAATTTCTATGAAATTTTTATTATTTTTGAAAATAGTTAAATGTTTGCGTAGAATATTATTAATTTTTTTTAAATAATTGAATTTTTTTGGAAAATTTTATAAAAAAAAGTAGTTGTTGAAAATAATTGAAATTTTGACAAAACTTTTATTAAAATTTTTAAAAATAATTGAATTTTGGAGAAGAATTTAATTATTTCTAAAGGTAATTGAAATTTTGACGAGATTTTTTGAAAATTTTCTGAACATGATTGAATTTCCGGGAAGAATTTTATTAATTGTATTGCAAATAATTGAAATTCTGCAATGAGTTTCATTAATTATGAAAATAATAATTGAATGAGTACGAAGAAATTTATAAAAAAATTTGTGAATAATTGAATACGTGTAAAATTTTTATTATTTTATGAAAATAATTCAAGGTTTGTGTTAGAATTTTATTAATTTTTGTTTTCAAATAATTGAAATCTTTTGAAAAATTTTTGAAAATAATTGAAATTTTGCCAAGAATTTTATTAAAATTTTTGTGAACAATTGCATTTGTGAGAATAATTTAATTATTTCTAATGATAATTGACATTTTTAGTAGAATTTTTAAAATTTTTTGAACATAATTGAATTTTTGCGAAGAATTTTATTACTTTTGAAAATAATTGAATTTCTACAATCATTTGTAATTCCTCTAAAAGTATCCAAATTATATCGTACAATTTACGAACTTTTCATCATTTTTGTAATCAAATTTCGGACTTTACGGACCTTTTTTAAAAAAAACGGACTTTTACGGACTTCAAGCAAAGTTAAGGACTTTTACGGGATTTACGGATCTGTACGTAAAAAACAATTATTTTCTGAAGGTTTTGAGAGAATAATGTCTAATTTTATGTAAAATTGAATTAAAAAAAACAAACAACGAAAAATTTCAAACTCAAAGTTTCTACGATTAAAAAAAGTACTTGGAGTCTATATTATTTCTCTACAAACCAAAAAAAAAAATACTCTTCAATTCTTAGTCAAACAAAAAATTATTCTCTGAATAGACAAAAACATTTTTTCCAATATAGTGAACCGGAAAAAAAAACCATTATTAAAATTCTAATTCCCTCGAAGAATTCAAACTATAATTATAAGCAGAAAAAACAGCTTCCCTATGAAATGTTAATTAAAATAAAAATTAGTGACACATAAAAATGTCTATTCAAAAAAGATCTTCAACGTTTTTTTTTTCCTCCGGCTAATAAGCAGATCTGACTATATATCTGCTCTCCTCATTCGTGTTCTCTATCAATTGACTCCTGCTCGTTTGTCCAAAAAAAAGAAGATGGAAAAAAATGAAAAGGAGAACGTCTACACATAAAGAGGGTATCGTTATATAGTCGCGACCTGACCCTAAAACAGTGACGTGTCTGCGACGCAGAAGCGTTCGACGACATGGCGCCAAACATCGGCGTTTAAAAAGAAAAGCGAGACAGAAAGACTCCAAAACCGGGCTTCAACTTATATTCCATAGTGACGGGGGGATAATAATATAAGGGCATCTCAAGTGAAGCACAACTTGAGGCTCATGGGAAGTGCTTGCCCGCAAATATGACAATTTCAGACTTCGCACTCGATAGTTAATTTTAAAAAAGTATCAACAAAGTAGTTTTCAAACTAAAAAAAGTAGTAAAAAAGTAGCCATCGAAAAATTTAACTTGACGACCAAAAAACCTCGTTTTAGACACTTCAGAAAACTGACAAGAATTCCATTCTATATTTTATTTTCCTGACATTTTCCTAATTTTCATCAAAAATATTTACTTATTTCTTATCACTCCTAATAAAGTGAATTCCTGCAACGAATTTTATTATTCATGAAAGAATTTAAATATTTATAAAATTAAAAATTAAAAAAAAAAAAAAAAATTAAAAAAAAAAATTAAAAAAATTAAAAAATTAAAAAAAAATTAATTTTAAATTAATTAATTTTATAATTCTTGCGATGAATTTTATGAAAATTCTTAAATAACTGATTTCTTTCGACTAATTTGATGCAAATTCTAATTTAAATAATTGAATTCCTGAGAAATTTTTATTATTCATGCGAAAAGAATTGAATTCTTACGATTTTTACAAAAATTTTTTTAAATAATTGAATTCTGTTTGGAAATTTTATAAAAATAGTAGATATTAAAAATCATTGAATTGCGAAAAGTTTTTAAAAATAATTAAATTTTACAAAGAATTATGTAATTGAATAATTGAATGCCTGTTTGGCATTTTATTAAATTCTTTTGAAAATAATTGAATTCCTAAACAGCATTTTATTATTTATAAAAGTAATTGAATTCTTGCGAACGATTTTATTAAAATTGTTTTAAATAATTGAATTTTCAAGAACAAATTTATAACTTTTAAAAATAATTGAATTCTTGTGATGAATATTGTTATTAATGAAAATAATTGAATTTTGCAAAGAATTTTATTAAAATGCCTCAAAATAATTGAATTTTCGGAAATAATTTTGTTAGTTATCTTTAATAATTTAATTCTTTCGAAGAATTATTTATCTAAATAATTGAATTTTTGGGAAGAATTTTATTAAAATCTAAAAGAATAATTGAATTATTTCAAAAAAATTTAATTAAAATTGTATTTAAAATAATTGATTTCTTTCTTATAAATTTATTAAAACATTTGAAAATAATTGAATATTGTTGTTTAGAATTGTATCAAAATTTTTTTTAAAAAATTGAATTTTCATTAAAAATGTTATTATTGGTGAAAATAATTGAATTATTGTGAATACTAAATTGTATAAAAATTTTGTTAAATAATTTATTTTTTCGAAATTTTTTTAAAAATGCTATTCTAAATTAATTGAATTCCTGTGCAAATTTTATTATTTATGAAAATAATTGAATTTTGGATGAATTTCATCAATTTTTTTTAAATGATTGAATTGTTTTGAAAAAATATGAAAAGTATAGATATTAAAAATAATTGAATCCTTGTGTAAAATTCTAATATTTTTGTAAATAATTGAATTCTTCCAAAGAATGCGTAAAAAAACATTTTTTTTAAATAATTAATTTTTTCGAAGAATTGAAATAAAATTTTTAAGAATAATTACATTTTTTTTAAATTTCTTGTAAAATTGTATTAAAAATAGTTGAAATCCTGCGATGAATTTCATTATTTATGAAAATAATTGAATAGTTGCAAAGAATTTTATTAAAATTTTCAAAATTAATTGAATTTCTGAGAAGAATTTCATTATTTATGAAAATAATTGAATTATTGCGTAAAATTTTATTAAAATGTTTAAAAGGAATTGAATTACTTTGAAAAATTTTGTTATTTTTGAAAATAATTGAATTCTTCATAAGAACTTTTATAAACATTGTTGTAAATAATTAATTTTTTCGAAATATAATGATTATTATCAAATTTTATTTTAAATAATTGAATTCTTGTGGAAATTTTTTTCTTTCAATATAATTGTATTTTTCGATTCATTAATTTAAAATAGTATTAAGGAACATTGAAATTCTTCGATGAGCTTAGTTACTATTTATGAAAATAATTGAATTCTTGCTTAGAATTTTATCCAAACTTTTTTGTTAAAAATTCAATTTTCATGCAAAAAATGTTATTATTAGTGAAAGTAATTGAATTATTGTAAAGAATTGTATAAAGATTTGGTTAAATAATTAATTAAATTATTATTATTTAATAAAATTCTTTGCAAAAATCAATTATTTTCATAAATAACAATATTCATCACAAGAATTCAATTATTTTAAAAAATTCTTTTTTGTAAAACTTAATTATTTTTAAATACTTTTCGAAATTCAATTATTTTCATAAATATAATGAACTTTTTCATAGAGATTCAATTATTTTTTAATAATAAAAATTTTTTTTACGTAAATTTAATTATTTTCATAAATAATGAAACTCATCGAAGAATTTCAATTATTTTTAATTTAATTATAATCGAGTTTATCGAAAAGTGTACTTATTCTTAAAAATGTTATTTTTTGCAAAAAATATTTTTACAAAAAATATTTTACAAATATTCAATTATTTATTTTTCTATTTAAATAATTTAGTTTTCGTTAAATGTTCTCATAACAATTTATGTAAAAATGAATTTTAAGAAGTAATTAAATTTTTAATACTTTTAATTTAACAATTCTGTAGAATTAAATTTTTTTGGAAAAGTTTAATTAAATTTTTTTTATATTATTTAAAGTTTTTATTTTCTAATATGTATTTAATTGAAGAATTTCCGAATATAATCGATGAAATTTCGTAAAATTGAATTGTAAACAATAGGATTTGAAAATTTTTAAAGAAATTTTCGAAGAAATTTTTCAAAAATTATTAAGGGGAGACCCCACCTTAATTTTGACCCCTTTAAAATAAAATTATTAAAGGAGGTAATATTTTTTTTGTTGCATCATTTTTAACCTGAAAACATATAAGATGGTCAAAAATATTTAAATTTAATTTTTGAAGAGGTTAGAATTTTTTTCTTCTGACCTATTGCATATTATTGCAAATCCATGCGAGAAGTTGTTTAGAATGGTAAAATATGCATGGAAAAAAATTTTAGTTAAAAAATATTAAAAACTGTAAGAGAAGATCGATTTTTAATATTCAAATCTTTAAATTTTGCCGAAATTTCGAAAGCCGTAAATCTTTAATTTTTTTCCAAATTGTGTATATTTACGTAATTTGATGCTATTATTCAAAAAACATTGTTAAAATTTATATTTAGCTCATTTTCTTGGTAAATTCCATAAAAATCATAGTCCGAAGCTTTTATGGTATACTTTATATATACCGAAATAAATGCAAAAAGCCATGATTTTGATAGTTTTTACCATGAAAATGAGCTAATCGTCAATTTTAACGATGTTTTTTCGACTCAGAGCATCAAATTGGAAAAAAATAAAGGTTCAGGACTTCCGAAATTTCGTCAAAATTTAAAGATTTGAATATGAAAAATCGATCTTCTCTTACAGTTTTTAATATTTTTTAACGAAATTTTTTTTCCATGCATATTTTACCATTCTAAACAACTTCTCGCATGGATTTGCAATAATATGCATTAGGTCAGAAGAAACAAATTCTAACCTCTTCAAAAATTAAAATTAAATATTTTTGACTATCTTATATGTTTTCAGGTTAAAAAATGATGCAAGAAAAAAAATATTACCTCCTTTAATAATTTTATTTTAAAGGGGTCAAAATTAAGGTGGGGTCTCCCCTTAAGAATAATTAATTTAAAGAAGAATTTTAGTTGGAAATTCTGGAAAACAATAATTAAATTGAAATGACGATAATAATATTGAATAAGTTACAGTAACAATATTCTTATAATATAAAATAATGATTTTATCACTCTGTTATCTTTAATTATTATAAAACATGAAGATATCGTTTGCTCCGAGTCGAAGACTCGGAGTGATCGATTTCTTCATATTTTATAACAATTTTTTATAAGTTGTTTATTTTCCAAAAGTTTGGAATTTAAACTTTTTGAAAATCTGAATTCTTATATACAAAAATTATAATGACTAATTAATAAATTAAAAAATTTATGTATCTGAAAATAAATGTAGTTTTAAAAACCTGAAAAACCTGGAAAAGTCGGGGAATTTGAATTGTGCAAAACGCGCGGTGGCAACCCTGAAAGCGAAAAAAATATATAAATCTTTCCAAGAAAATACCCTTTTCTCACGTCTGTATTTTCACATTTTCCAAATTGAACAAAAACACGCACGATAGGAAATAAAAAATAGAAAAATAACAAAATAAGTGAAATCTGTCAAAGTGAGGAATGAAATGTGAAAAAAGGAAGAAAAAAGAAAGAAAAAAGGAAGAAAAAAGAGAAGAATTATGCTGAAAGGTCCATTGTATTTATGTATGTAGAGAACTATTCAGTTGCTAGTTGTTAGAATCTAGAATGGGAAAGAGAGGAGAGTGGAGAAGCCGGTGTTCCGTGTTTGTGAAGTGGAGGAGAGAGGTGAGGGAATTTCTTGGAATGTCCCACCGTCTCGGGCGAACAACAGTGCGACTCCTCCGGAACTCCTGGCCAACCAAGGCTCCACTGACTTACGACTTGGATATCTTTTGCCTGCTTTTGCCTGAGAGAGTTGAACCAAAGCGAAGACTGGTTGCCCCAACTTGCGCTCGCCTCAGCTTCACAAGGGCCCCCGAGAGGATCTCAGGTTCTTCAAAGAGGAGAACAAGCATAGTTAACTCATCTTTCTCTTTCTCTCTTTCTATCTCTCTTTTTCTCTCTTCTCGTCCTCGCAACATCACAGAGAGCTGGCTTAACATCATCTCTCAAATCCCACTTCTCAGCTTTACTCGATAATTTTATTTGTCTTCATTTTAACAAAATATGTGAATTTAGGAGAATTTATTATATTTTATAAAGGTTCTTTTTGGTTGAGTTTACGTTGAAACGGAGCTTTTTAGGGGAAATTTTGATTAAATAGAGCTTTTATTGAGCAGAATTTTTTATTTACCCAATTCTGGTTTTGTGAAGCACAATTGGGTTTTTTTTCTATTAGGTTGGTTTTTTTTAACAAGCGATTTAAAGTCGAGTTTTTCGTGAAAATAGAGAAGCAAAATTTTTATTCCCTACGATATTTATTATGATGAATTTTAATTCAGTGGAATTCTCATTAGGCTGAATTGTAATTGAAGAGAGCTTTTTATGATTTCATAATTTTGTAGGTGTGAAGATTTCTTAATCTCAAATTTTTATTACATAAAGCTTTTATTAAGCAAAATTATTTTATTATACGTCCAGGGCTCAAACTATGTCCGTAAAGTCCGTGAAAGTACGTAACTTTGCTTGAAGTTCGTAAAAGTCCGTTTTTTTTTGTAAAAAGGTCCGTAAAGCCCGTAATTTGATTAAAAAGGACGAAAAGTTTGTAAATCTTACGATATAATTTGGATAATTTTAGAGGAACTACAAATGATTGTAGGAATTCAATTATTTTCAAAAGTAATAAAATTCTTTGCAGCGAACTTCAATTATTTTCAAAACCTAATAAAATTCTTTGCAGAAATTCAATTATGTTCAAAAACTTTCAAAAATTCTCGTAAAAATGTCAAATAACATTAGAAATAATTAAATTATTCTTTGAAATTCAATTATTTTCGAAAATATTAATAAATTTCTTGGCAAAATTTTAATTATTTAAAAAAAATTTAATAAAATTCTAACACAAATCTTTAATTAATCTTTAATTTATTTTTATTATTTTAATATTTTCATAAATAATGAAACTCATTGCAGAATTTCAATTATTTGCAATACAATTAATAAAATTCTTCGCAGAACTTCAATTATGTTCAAAAATTTTTTTAAAATCTCGTCAAAATTTCAATTGTCTTTAGAAATAATTCAATTCTTTTCCGAAATTCAATTATTTTCAAAAGTTTTAATAAAATTTTCGGCAAAATTTCAATTATTTTCAAAAATTTCCCTCAATTCAATTATTTTCGACAACTACTAGTTTAATAAAATTTTCCAAAAGAATTCAATTATTTAAAAAAAAAATTTAATAAAATTCTACGCAAACATTTAATTATTTTGATAAATAATAAAAATATTAGAGAAATTCAATTATTCACAAATTTTCAATAAATTTCTTTGTAATAATCCAATTATATTCATAAATAATTAAACTCATCGTAGAATTTCAATTATTTGCAATACAATTAATAAAATTCTTCCCAAAAATTCAATTACGTATAAAAATTTTCAAAAATTCTCGTCAAAATTTCAATTCTTCTTATAAATAATAAAATTTTCCTCCGAAATTCAATTATTAAATTCCTCCGAAATTTAATTATTTTAATAAAATTCTTGGTAAAATTTCAATTATTGTCAAAAATTTTCCTAAATTCAATTATTTTCAATATTTAATATTTTATTGAAATTTTTTTAAAAGAATTTTAATTATTTACCAACAAACTTTTACTAAAATTCTATGTAAACTTTTAATTATTTTCAAAAAATAATAAAAATTTCATAGGAATATTTCATCATTTACAAATTTTTTTATAAATTTCTTCGCAATCATTCAATTATTTTCATAAATAATAAAATTTTTACGGGGATTCAATTATTTTCATAAATAATAAAATTTTTACGGGTATTCAATTATTTTCGTAAATAATAAAATTCATTTTAGGAATTCAATTATTTTCATAAATAATAAAACTCATTGCAGAACTTCAATTATTTTTAATACAATTGTAATTTAATTTCTCGAAAAATTTTTTAAAAATTTATTAAAATTCGTCAAAACAATTCAGTTATTTAAAAATATGATGATAAAATTCTTTATGAGAATTTGAATTTTAAGTCACATTCAATAAATTATTTGTTTTTGTATTTAAATAATTAAGTTCTAGTAGAATTTTCTAATAAAAATTGATTTAAAAATTTATTTCTGTTAAAATTTTAAATAATTGTAATTGAATATTAAAATCATTAAAGCGTTAATTTTTAGAAATAATTGAATTTTGAAAAGGTTTCCAATTAAAACCTTTAAAAATTTGAATTATTCATATTTTTAACTAACAATTCTGTGGAATTAATTTTTGTTTTGAAAAAGTTTAATTACGGATTTGTTTTTTTTTTTTGAAATTATTAGAAGTTTTTATTTTCTAATATATATTTAATTGAAGAATTTACGAACATTAAACATTAAATTTTTTGGAAAATAATTTAATTCCTAAAAATCATTTTATTATTTATGTAAATAATTGAATTCTTGCGAACGATTTTATTAGCATTTTTTCAAATAATTGGATTTCCAAGAAGAACTTTCTTACTTTTAAAAATAATATTGAATTCTTGTGACGAATATTGTTATTTATGCAAATAATTTGCAAAGAATTTTATTAAAATGCCTCCAAATAATTGAATTTACGGGAATAATTTTGTTATTTATCTTTAATAATTGAATATTCTTTCAAAGAATTATTTATGTAATGTATTTAAAATAATTGATTTCTTTCGAAAAATTTTATTAAAATACTTGAAAATAATTGAATTCCTGTGAAAAATTCTAATATTTTTGTAAATAATTGACTTCTTCCAGAGAATTTAAAAAAAACATTTTTTTAAATAATTGATTTTTTCGAGGAATCGAAATTAAATTGTTAAAGATATTACATTTTTTGAGAAATTACTGTAAAATTGTTTTATAACTAATTGAAATCCTGCGATGAATTTTTACCCATTTATTAATTATTAGATCAGTATTTTATTTAGCTAATTGTAAAAACAGTGAATTTCGAGTTTTTCGAACAATATTTTGAATCTAGATAGAGAAAATATAATTCTGAAAATGAAAGCTAAATTTTTTTTTTTTTTTTTTTTTGTCAGAAATTATTAACTATGTTCGTAATCGTGGTACTTTTTCAATAATTATTATTAACACCCACGCGAGAGCATATTGTATATGTTGCACTGTACAATATGTGTGGTACGTGCAACAAAGTATATAACAACACTCGTCTCTATACTCTTTATATCACGAGGACATTCAAGCGTATCTAGAAGTGCTCCCAAACGCAACAAGTTACTTAACCAGCGAAACTATCGATTCCTCAAGAATCTCTGACCAAAGAAGCATTTCGTATTTATATTGCCCCAAAGATTCTCTGCTTGTGCAATTTTATTCATTTACTTCGAAAAACATACTTTATCGAATCATTTTTAAGAAGAAATTTTCGAAATTTCTTCACTATATATTTATGTTAATATCTGTACAAGAAATTCACTGACATTTATTGAAAATAATTATTTATACATATAGGCTCTTCATCATAATTTGAATTATAATTTTTTTTTATGAAATTTCATAAAATGTACACATATGTTGCATTAGCTATGAAACACAAATTGAATAAACTAGAATTAATTTCTAATTTAAAAAATGTAATCTGGGTAAAAATAAAATTTGAAGAGACTATAAAGAAATCGTCGACAGATTGCGTTATATTTATTGAACTTCTATTCGAATATAATTGTTCATAGTTTAATAGAGAATATTGTGCGTGAGCATTCTTAGCTTTCACCTTGAAATTGATGCTAATAGTTGACAATCAAGGTGTTTAGAATTCATTGATTTATTGAATAGTTTGAAAATTGATTGTATCAGTGTGCAAAGGTCGTTGCTTCGAAACAAATGGTGCTTGGATAGTCTTCTCTAATACTCTCTTCCACTCGAAGATGTGGTACATAATTTTATTCTCCCAGTGAATTTTAGTGATAAGAAATTTTTTTTTGTTTTTCTATTTTTACTTGGAATTAACAATCAAAAAATTACTATACTCGAAAAAAATATGGAGTTACCTTTACAATTTATAAAGAAAAATATTTTCAACTGTCAGGAATTTTTTAGTATTTCTGTTTTGCACAACTTTAACTATTTGGAGAATAAATTTTCTTACATTCAAAGCACAGAAAATTGTAAGAATATTTTAACACCAAAATGGATTAAAATAACCTGCAATGCTCTAATATCCACAGCAAGGATTAAAATAAGCAAACAGAGAATTATTTTCACAAAATTATTAACAAACGATATCGTTTTGATTTTAACACTTGATTTTGTTAGAAAAAGTTAATTCAAAAATTTATTTAAAACAATCAAAAGATTAAAAATATTTTTTGGTGTTAATTTGAGCTGCAATGATTTTTGAAACCTCTTCGTTTACTATGTAAGTACATTTTACTAATTTTTTAGAAACACAAAAAAAATTTCGAACGTAGCAAAATTTCTTCAAAAAATAGTAAAAGTTGTAAAGCAAAATCAGAGTTGCTACAAAAATTTAATTTTGCTTTTTCCTAACTTTCCCCTAATTTCCAGACAAAATTTTAACTTTTTTCCTGATCCTAAAAAATATGTTTTAATTCAATCTAAAAGTTATTAGATACTCACAAAAATCTTCTATTACATTTATTTACAAATTTTCTTTAAATGTAAATTATTTAATCCAATTATTATTTTCTACAATTTTTGAATAAAATTCTCAATTATTTTTAATAATAATTTTTGAAAAAGTTCTTCTTGAGAATTATCAAATCCATTTCTTTACAATTCAATTTTACGTGAAATTTCGACTATTCGGAAATTCTTCAATTAAATAAATATTAGAAAATAAAAACTTGACATAATTTTAAAAAATTTCGATTAAGCTTTTAGAAGAAAATTAGTTCCAAAGAATTCTTAATTAAAAGTAAGGAAAAATTCTGATTTTCAAAGACTTTAATTTGAATCATTTACAAAATTCAATTATTTCTAAAAATTGCAATTATTAGTAAATTCTCCAAAATTCAATTATTATCTAAAATTTTAACTGAAATTAATTTTTAAATCACTTTTTATTAGAAAATTCTACGAGAATTCAATTATTTAAATACAAAAGTAAATTATTTATTGAATAATTGAATGTTTTTTAAAATTGAATTCTTATACATAATTTTATTAACAAATTTTTAAATAATTGAATTCTTTCGACGAATTTTAATAAAATTTTGAAGAATAATTACATTTTCTAAAGAATTCGATTAAAATTGTATTAAAAATAATTGAAATTCTGCAATGAGTTTTATTATTTATGAAAATAATTGAATTATTGCGAAGAATTTTCTAAAAAAAATTTAAACAATTGGTTTTTTCGAAAAAAATTTATTCTAATTCTAGTTTAAATAATTGAATTTCTTTGAAATTATTATTTTTTTTGGAAAATAATTGAATATTTTTCTGGAACATTATCAAAATTTTTGTTTAATAATTAAATCCTTTTGAGAAATTTTATTAAATTCGTAGAATATTGAAAATCATTGAATTAAAAAAAATTTTGCAAAATAGTTGAAATTTTGCCATGAATTTTATTAAAAGTTTTGAAAATAATTGAATTTTATTATTATTTTATTTTCCAATTATTTTGTAAATAATTGAATTCTTTTGATGAATACTATTATTTATGAAAATAATTGAATTTTGCAATGAATTTTATTAAAAATTTCTGAAAATAATTGAATTTTGTCGAAGAATTATTTAAGTAAATAATTGAATTCTTTCGAAGAATTATTTATGTAAATAATTGAATTCTTGGGAAGAATTATTTATGCAAATAATTGAATTCTTAGGAAGAATTTTATTAAAATCTAAAAGAATAATTGAATTATTTCAAAAAAATTTAATTAAAATTGTATTTAAAATAATTGATTTCTTTCGAACAATTTTTTAAAAATCTTTGAAAATAATTATATTCTTGTGAAAAATTCTAATATTTTTTTAAATAATTGATTTCTTTCAAAGAATTTAAAAAAAACATTTTTTTAAATAATTGATTCTTTCGAGGAATGGAAATTAAATTGTTAAAAATATTATTTTTTTTGAGAAATTCCTGTAAAATTGTTTTAAAAATAATTAAAATCCTGCAATGAATTTTGTTATTTATATAAATAATTAAATTGTTGCAAAGAATTTTATTAAAATTTTCAAAAATAATTGAATTTTTGCAAAAAATTTTATTATTTATGAAAATAATTGAATTTTTGCGAAAAATTTTAATAAAATATTTTAAAATAATTTAATTTCTGTTAAAAATTCTGTTATTTTTGAAAATATAATTGAATTCTTCATAAGAATTTTATAAACATCGTTTTAAATAATTAATTTTTTCGAAATATAATAAATAATATTATGAAAATTTTATTTTAAATAATTGAATTCTTGTGGAAAACTTTATTTGTGAAAATAATTGAATTTTACGATTATTTAATTTAAAATAGTATTAATAATAGGAATTGAAATTCTTCGATGAGTTTCATTATTTATGAAAATAATTGAATTCTTGCTTAGAATTTTATTAAAATTTTTTTTGAAAATGCTATTCTAAATTAATGGAATTCCTGTAGAAATTTGATTATTTATGAAAATATTTGAATTTTATCAATTTTTTTTAAATAATTGAATTCTTTTGCGAAATTGTATGAAAATAGTAGATATTGAAAATAATAGTAGTAAAATTCAATTTTTTTTTTTAGTAAAACACTGAAATTTCGAAGAACTTTTAAAAAATTTCGGTTTTACTTCACAAATAGTAAAACTTGCAAAGCAAAAATACGAAGAATCTCCGCATTTACTTCAAAAATAGTAAAAAGTAACTCCACATTTTTTTCTGCGTAGAATAAAAAATAGAAAAACAAAAAGAAATTCTCATCTCATACTTTTTGGCAGAAGAAAGAAACTTTGTGAAATTATGTCATCATTATTTCGGACGAGCTGCCCGAAATATCCTCATATTTGTATTCCCTCTGATTGAAAGGAAACTCCCAGTTAAGTTTGTCATAAACAATCTTAATTCTTTGGAACAGGATCATTAAATTTTTCCATGGAAGCACTTCTTCAGGAGAAGAAAAAAAATGTTTGCTCTAAATTACTGTACATTTTGTAAAGCACCCGTTTCAAGAAACGGTCAAGTGTGTTGGCGATGTGTACAAAAATATTTCACTCCCAATTGTTGTTCGCGTCAAAACAATAGTGTTGTGCATCGTAATTATGATTCTCCCCAATTCCAATACAAACAATTCCCAAATCAAGAATTGAATGCAAAATTTTTCATTTCTACAAAATCTTTCAATTCTCAACCAAAAGCGAACATCTTCTCATCACAACTAATTCAGAAACATGATGCACTTTATGCAGCAAGGAGAAAATTATTACTGCAATTTCCACTTGGCACTCGATTGCATAATGTTCACAAAAGACTTGAAGGTAATTTATTTTTTTCTAAGAAACCGAAACCAACTCTCTTTATTTTGTTGCATTTTTGGGTCACAAAAATAAATTTAATATTTCAGTCGCAGGTAAATATTTTTATTACGATAATGAATGAAAATTTTGTCTTAAGGGATACGATATATAATAGCTGAGTTACACCCGCAAAATATTATTACAATATAATATATTTTTGAGGGTTTATTCAACTTCTTTTATTTCTAAATTTATGACTCTTGTTTCATTTGTTCGGAAACTGTATTCAATTGTTATTCAGTGTACAAAAGGGCGTGTAGATTTTACCGAATTTCCTCAGAAATCATTAAGTCTTCTCTTCTCATTCTTATTGCAATAAAACGAGGGGAATATTCCGTTAAATATTTTTCTGCCGTAGATGTAGAAACTAGCAGGAATCACAGTAATTTTTTCATGTAATGTTAGGTAAGAAAGGGTTTTTGAATTTTTCAATTGTAGCCAATGTATCTACAATTTATTTGAAAGATTTTATATTTGTAAATAAACATTTTTCTAACTTAGAAACAAATCACAATTTCTTTTAGCGTTTCTTTAAAAAATGGAGTGAGAGATATGATATCAGGAATTTAAAAATTCTTAGAGAAAGCAAAAAAAAAAATTATACCGTGAATAATGAGGAATTTCAACTTTTTGAATAGAAGGAGAATGAAAGAAATTCTTGGTTTTTAAGTTAGTTGAATGTAAGCAGAATTCCCTCATGAAACGTGTTAGAGTTAAAATCTTTTCGAAGAACCCAACGATGCATTCTATCGGGCCAAATATAGTTGGACATTGGTCTGAGGAGTTGGGAGATCCATGAGACTCGTATTTTACTTTGCTCTCTGGGACACACGGTCTTTTCCAGTCATGAAGTCTTTCCAATCGACAGCTGGAGAGGTCAAATCCCTGAAGGCCGTTTCTTCCGGGGTTCGCAAACACGTGAAACGAAAACTAACAAACTGAAAGTTCGTCTACTTGTCAGAATCTCCTACCAATATTTCGCCAATACACGTTTATTTTCTTTTTTTTTGCTTGTAGAATTTAATTTCTTCTTTGTATTTTGTTACAATAACTCTAATAATAACAGAAACAATATTAAAATTAATATTTATTTTTATGATTATCATTAGTAGCAGCAGTAGCAATTTTTTTAGCATTATCAGCATAATTTTAACAAACTATTTATTCCGTCGAGCAGAAACTTTTCTTTGCCCGTAATCTTAAATTGAAATTCAATTTAAACGCAGGTCATTACACTTCTTTAAATACAAAATGCCTTGATCTTTGACAGATATATTCGTATAACGACTTTTAGACTTGGAACATTAAAAACAAAAAAAAAAACAAAGAATTAAGACTTGTACATCTCTTTATATATATTTAAAAGAAAAAAAATTTACTTTTACTTTCAGTGAATTTAGAATTTGTCAAATAGATTAAAATCAAATTGACTACATTGTCACGGAACACACTCCCATTAATTACAGTCTTCAGTGCACTATAATTAAACATTAATGATATTCATTAGTGTTTCAAACAACCGAGTAAATACACACCTGAAGGAGGATGTTCTTCACTGATATAAGAGTATATATAAATTTATTATTAACAATTCTTTTTTGAGCTGTTACTGAATTGTTGGTTATTATGTTTTCAAAAGGATGCAGAAAGCACTTGTAGATTAGATTACAAAGCAATTGTACATTATAGTGCTTTTGCATTTGGGTTGAAATGCTTTGTATATAGGTGGAGTGAAATACTTTGTATACTTGGAGCAAAGTAAACATTCGTATTGCTGAAAATCCGTAAGTTTATGTAAAATTTATGAAAGTTTTGATGGGAGTTGTTTTAATGTGGGAGATAATTAATACTGCAACATGGTTTTTTGATTTCTTGTTGGGCTAATTTACTTATTCGGAAGTTAGAAAATAAAAATTGCTGGTAGACAGAATATTCTGCACGGTATTGTTATTATGCTGCTGGATGCTAAACAAAATGTTAGGAAAATTTTGTTTGATGTGCTACAGTGTATAATCCAGACTTTACTCCATACAAGTTTTGCTCCATGCAATCTAGTTGTTACTTTATACAATTTAGTTTTTACTCCATAAAGTCTAGTTGCTCCATATCTTTAGATACTACTCCACACAAACTAAATGTTGCTCCATGTAATCTAGTTGTTACTCCATACAATTTAGTTGTTATTCCACAAATTAGATGTTATTGCACAAAATCAAGCTGCTGCCCCATAAATTTAGATGTGAGAGCTGATTGAAAATACAGTTCACAAAAACTTATACTTATTTCAGTGGACCTAAATGATTATTGACAGCACGTCAATAAAGAATATGACACCGCAACAGCATCTGTTATACAAGAAACTACTTCGGGGAAGTTTGATTGAACAATTTTTGTCAAAAACTATTTTGAAAATCGAATGCGATCTCGATGGGAAACCTAGGGTGGTCATCCTACGCAGTAAGCTTTGTATGGCAATCCAGGTGAGAAGTGACAATGGGTTTAAGCCTGATTAGGCTTAGCCGAGGCTTGGCCAATATTGGTTGAGAATTAGTGAACCGTATATAGTAGCAGAGCATTTCAAGTCTGAAGTCTCTGATTTCGATGCCAATTCTACCTGGCTTGAAATGATACCAGAACGAGCATTAGTATCCGAATTCGAATTTATCTGATCGTCATCGCAACCTTTTGATTTCATTTCGGATAATCCACTTTCAAGGAAGATGGACAAAAATCTAGATCATGTGTAGAGGTTGCTTTTTGAAATAGACTAACCTCTGCTTTGCTACCTTCTTATCAGTTTTACTTCTTCAGTAAATCATCTTCAAACTCAATGGGAAGAGGGGGATCTCTTTCTCTATTTTTTCTCCACTCTCTTCTTTCTATATACTCTTCATTCTATCATTTCTCTTCTTTAAAGATACGAAGGGATAGAGGGAATAGAGAGAAGATGATTATAAATATTTAGAATTAGTGGTAGGAGAAATAAAGGATCTAGGATCAAAATAGAATCAGAATTATTGGGGTTAGAATGGAAACTTGTTTCAGTTTGGAATTAATGATTCTCGAATGGTGAGTCGGGGTAAGTACTCTTCTGGCAAATCTGTTTATGAGAACATTTGCTTCTCTTCGACTCTTAATTACGGTTCGCCCTTCAGTTTACGAACCCGCATCAGGCTTTGTTAGGTTCTTCAACACCTACAGGAGTAAATCTGTTCACTTCTATTGTCATCTTCCTCTATTCTATTCTCCCTCTTGTCTTTTACACTTCCTTCTTTTCTCTTCCTCTATTTCTCTCTTCAGCTCTATCTTCTCCACCTCTTTCTCTTTATCCACTCTATCTTCTCTATTTCTCTCGAACCTCTCTATTTTCATCTCTATCTTCTCTATTTATTCTCTGTACTTCTTTTATGGAGAATAGAGATTCTCCATAATTTCTCCACAATTGTTCTGATCAGAGTGAAAACCCAGTAAGTCGCATTCGCCAAAAGGTCAAAAATCGCATGAACGCCAAGCGACTTTCGACCCAATGGAAACTGCAACTTCCCACGTTTATAGGATTGGACATCAGTTGAATCAGTTAAGAGAACAAGAAAAGCAACAAAAAAGAGAGAAATTTTCTCTATTTCTCCCTCCTTCGATCCATTCCGAGTCCTTACTGGAAGGAATCTCTGAATATTTGTTTCTGAGAAAGAGGGATATTGAGAGTCCTTTCCTGCGAGTTGTGCGGCAAAGACAGATCTCCCCCCACCTCTTCTATTCTATCTTCTGCCACAATCCCTCTTCCCCTCCAACTCCGTGGTGAATCCAGTTGCGTTGTCTTTCGCTCTCTTTCTCACAAGTGCTGAACCGAACTCTTCCTCTGAATTCCTCTTGCATCCTCTTTGCTCTCATCTCTTTCTCTCTCTCTCTCTCCTTCCCTCATTGTTTAACTCACTCGCCAGGCCTCGAGCCCCTCTCTCCCCTTGGGCAACCTTCCCCTTCAGTGGCGAACAGTGTGCGCTCGATACACGGAATCGCCTCGTGGTTCTTGGAACGCAGCAGACTGTCGCCAGCCACGCCAGACGGCGCACCGCTCGTCGCCCACAGGCTCACCCACGGCACCCGTCGTCCCGCGATCCACGGCCTCCAGCTCTCTCTCTCTTTTTCTTCTCCTCTCTCTCACCCTAGCCTCTGTCAGCAGCAGCAGCAGCAACGGCCAGTTACGCAACAACAACAACGCGGTGAGGATTAAACTGCGGTGTGCGCGTGCTGTGAACTCTCGTGCGCAGAAGCACTTGTTGAGAGAGAAAAACAGTTTTAGACTTTTTATTTTTTTTTCCATCCTCCTTCCTCATTTTGATCCATCGATCAATTTTCCACCAGGATAATCGAGTGCGGAATTCAATTCCCGGTCGTTCTTTTTTTTGGAGGAAAATTCCAAGGAAATTGAGACAAAATTCTCATCAACTTTTTTTTGGATTAGATCATCAAGAAGCACGTGTACATTCTTTTTTTTGTTATTAAGTGTATAAGTGGTGTACTAGTTTTTTCTTGTTCTATTGAAACCACCGGTGATATTGTGATGTAAAAGAGTAATATTTTCCCGGTTGTTTGAAAATGTGTGGGATTGAATGATAATTGGTTTTTGTGAGAGGCTTCCGATATTTTCTATGTGCGCGCCCGCGGGCAATGACTAACGTATTAAGTGTGTTAGTAGGGAGAGATATTATTGTTGGTGTTTGTGTTGCTGCTGTGACTACGTCAGCACCGGTTGGACGGGATTTGCATGGCAAACAGATTGACGCGCTCGTAAGTGGATAACGAGCGAAGAGAGTCACTTCGATATCAAGTTCCACAAAGAGTTCGAACATCCACACAACACCGAAGATGAAGAAATTCCCCCAGTGCAACAAAATTTGAGAAACGGAACAACAGTTTCTTAAAATTCTAGAAAATTAAAACAATAGTGATTGTCAGATGTGTTCTGTAATCGAATACTAATCATCCAGAGGAGGGTAGAAGAGGTTCTCTTTGGAGACCTCTAGGAATCTTGGGGCTAATTGTGGAAATTGATCATTACGAACCATTTCTGATCATTTGGAACCTTTTTGGAATGATTTCTAGCAGATGAAGATCTGTATTATTTTGGGGGGAGAAATGAGAGCAGGAGGAGGTGTTTAAAGGAATGGAAATGCAAGGTGGAAGTAAAAAGGCAGACAAGGGCGATTCCTGCTGTTGACTTCTCGACCTTTCTCTCTCTTGCTGTTTTGAAGGGAAGAAAGAGACGAGGGAGAAGAAGGCGTCCCCAGCCGCGTGGTTAGATGTTTGGTGCGATGGATTGTCGTGACTCGTGCTCGTATTCTTGTGGAGGCTGCGAGTGGACCGAGGGCTTTGCAGAACCGATGGAGTAACAAGTGAGCGGCGTTGCCATGACGACAGGTGAACCAAAGATTTCCTTCTCCTTTTTCTTTAAGTCTGATCTCTTCGCACTATTGCTGTGTATGTGGAAGTCGACTTCTCTTTCTCTCATTCCACGTGGTTACTTTTTTTTTCTTGCTTTCAAAGCCGAGAGAGACTCCAATGTTGCTGCTGTTTAACAATATTGAGTCTTTACTTCGAACTTACTTGTTCATTAATTTTATTCATAACTCATTTCTTATTACTGATCATGATTCGGCTGAATTCATGATTTTTTATTCTACTGGGAAATTATTCAAGTGGAATATCACTGTAAAATGTAATTTTAGCAAGTAGTCCAAACCAAAATTAGGCCTAATTTTGGTTTAGACTACTTGCTAAAACGACTGGTGGTCCAAATATTGGCTTAATTTCTGATTGGGAAACTAATGCTAACAAATTTTTGTTTTAAGTTGCAAAATGAGTGGATTGCAGATGCAAGTGCTTTGCCTTTTTTTAGTTATAGATTCAGAAATAGAAACGAAACTAAATTTGTCCAGTCAAAATCTGTTATTGATTGATTGCTCTCTATATCAGAATTAGCGAAACAGATTCAGTATAACAGAAACAAAAGTAAATTTTGTGTTCATAGTCAAAATCGCCGCTTCGGTGTGTATTTGAAATTAACCATTAGGACCTTGACCAAAAGGAAAACTCGAAACCTATTAGGACAGGTCAGGCTTTTGTTAAAAATTCCATTCGGAATAGTAATTTTTGGAATTCTTTTGAATCATTTGAAGGGAATGCCCAGCTGGTAAAATCCAGATAATTTTGGTCTGTTTTATCGCAATACTCCACAGTCATAATATAATAATTAAGAATAATAGAATCATCAAGATAAAAATTAAGATAAGGATTAAGATTATTAAAATTGAAATGAAGATTAAGATTATTGAGATTAACATTAAGTTTATTGAGATTAAAATTAAGTTTATTAAGATTATTAGGAATAATAGTATATTCCTTTTCTGTTAAAACGTGAAGTGTTAAAAAAATAGAAAGTGGAAAAAGCGATAATGATAATGCGTACAACAATATGTTAGTTGCTTCTGTACATTAATTATACTGTTTCGAAGACATTATACTTTTTCCGATAAGATTACTACTGCTTCTATTTTGAGATATAATGCAATACAGTAATCTGTCGATAAGTAAACGTGCTTCGAGGACTTGAGAGGATACAGTGAACTTTTGATATAACTGCGCGCCCGTAAGGCAAGACTTTTTTTTTGTTATCAAGAGTTTTTGCTTGTCTTTTTTCTCCTCAGGCATTTTTACATACACGAATACATAAATATCTAAATTTAGCACTTTAGATTTCAAAACATTGACAACTTTTTTCACCAACTCTCCTCTATCGTGTACAGACATTTCGTACACATATTAAAAACTTCTCCCTTTAGCAAAAAAAAACTTCTCTATATAAACAAAAACTTTTCTCTTTGAAGTCTATAAATTTCAGAAACTGACAATGAGAGAAGTTTTTTTTGGGAAAATTTTAGAAAGAATGAATGTAAGTATCATTTTAATTGAATGCAATTTATACAATTTATGCATTTTGTTCATTTAATACATTTTATAAAATGTATGCAGTGTGTGCAATATTGTTGAATGCAGTAATTGTAAATGATTAATGGTGAATTTTGCAGAAAAAAATATCTGTTTCAAATAGCAGATGTTTATAGACAAGATATGTACGTATAGGAGAATGTATAGGTTTTAAATGTCTTCAATTAGATTGGTTTAACATTTAGAATCAGGTACTGTTTCTCATAGTATGGAGAATGTACTTTTCAAGCTGGAAGAAATAAAGATGATACGGTTAGATATCTATCTTTGTAGAGCTACATAGTAGGATTTTTTTAGGTATACGGAAAAAAGGAGTAAAATCAACTTTTTTTACTTTCGGAATGGAAAAATTTGAACCTAATAGCTAAAACTCACAAGAACGTTCAAGAATATTTTTCCAGTTTGAAAAAAAAATTGTCAAAACTGATTGTTAACATCAATAATCCAAAAGTTTCATCAGTGATATCAAGTTCTTTTACTGAGCACCTTATATAAAAGCTGAAAACTGTCGCAATATTGTGGTAGTATGCTTGGTGAGATCACAGGAATCTCTCTCTCTCTCTTTCCCCCTCGATTTGTCGGGAATTCCTCGAAATTGCTTCAGGCGTAAATGTAAATTTTCGTACTTTTCTATTTCCGAGCTTTTTCAGTTCTCCATTCGTTGGGAAAACTCGTGATTTGACACTTTTGCTTTGAAATCTGCATTAGACTGCAAAATGACTGAAAAGAACAATGGCAATTTTTTAATGATACGATCAACTGAATATTTTACTCTTCTTTTCATCTTTTTTGTTTTTTCTTGTTCTTATTCATGTTCTTGTTCCATTTTTTGTTTTTGTTGCTATTCTTGTTCTGTTTTTGGTTCCTGTTCTTATTCTATTTTTATTCTTGTTCATATTTTTGTTCTTCTTATTCTTATTCAAATTTTTATTCCTATTTTTTTGTTCTGCTTTTTGTTCTTGTTCGAGTTTTTCATTCTTGTTCTATTAGAGAAACAAAATTTCAAATTACTCCACTTGATATTAATTATTAATAAAAATGAAAAAATCTTTTGATAGATACTTAAAAATTAATTCAATAAATATTCCAACTCTATAGTAGAATATATACGCGGATTTTATGTGAATTATTAAACACTTTTGATAATGCACATGAGAAATTTCTCTTTCACATTGTCAGTAATAATTAATATTTTTAAAATACTATTTAAGCACATAGTAAAAAATAGCTTTCGATACAAAAAAGACCGCATACTGTATAATTAAATCAGAAAATTATGAATATTTTAAACTTGAGAAAAATATAGATTTTTTGTTTTTTTTTAGAAATTATAATCAATACATCTGCTCAGAATTAATTCTTCTCGCTAAAATGTCTTTTATATACATATATATGCTCAGATAGATAATTAAGTTCACCCAGAGACTATTAAAGTTCACCAACGAGTTACACCGTTACGTCTCCAACCTACTTTAATGCCTATTTGAATCTTCTTTTAGAAAAAAAAAAACTAATGCATCGCGCTCTAAACGTACAATAAAAAAAGCTTTTCTCCGACACTTTATACTTGCTTTTCATTCATTAGAATTTTTAAACCTTTTCTTACTATTTTCATATTTTTTTACTTTACCTTTTTTTTCTTTATAATAATACAATATTTTTACATATAATTTTTTCAAAAACATCCTTTTTTTTAGCGTTCACATACAGATATATATATATATATATATATATATTAAAATAAAGATATGCTACACGATACTATGACGAAAAACATGCAATAGAATTCCATTTTTTCCTTTTCTTTTGATGATCAAGAGTGTTTCGACGTCAACCAAAATATTTGCATATTCACTTACATGCCTATACATGAGTTTCAAATCACGAACTATAAGTTCATATACATATATTGTATACGTATGCACGTAGGATCGAATTCACAAATATGACGTATTTTTTGACGAAAACAAAGCTATCTTTGTCAAAAGCAGTGAAATGTTTGTATTATACCTATATACATGTATATGAACGAATAAATCTGATGGTGTACGCGCAGCTTCTGCATTTTAATGGACGAGATTTTTCATGTCCGTTGGTACAAACAAAACGAAAAAAAAATAAAAAGAAAAAATCTCGGAAAACTTTTCCATTGAAGTATATAACACTTGAGAAAATCTCAAAAAACAATTATTGAAATGGATTCGCGAAAGCATAAAGTGTAAAGTTTTACCAAGCCTTCAAGAAAAGAGAAAGAGAGAGACTGACTCTTCTTAAAGCTCATTATGACGACTCCCATTAAGTAGAAGAATCCACGCGGAAATATTCATTTTATCGTGTCTTGAAAAGTTGTGCTATTAAAGTTAATTCTTTTAAAATATTAGAGGGAAAAAAAAGAATTGATGATTTTAGTTTATTTATTATAGTTCGCGCAAAGGGTATTTTTATATTTAGTTTTCTATGTAATATATGTTATAAAAATATTGAAATATATTTATCATCATATATGTAGGAAAGCCGCAGTAATTTAAAATACATTATACAGTCTCGTTCCTCTTTTGTTCAGAAAAGTGAGGTGTAATGAATTTTAAATGCATAAATAAGTGAAATACTTTGACACAAGTATATATTGGGTATATGTGAAACATTTCACGTCTTTTCAAGAGTCTTGAATTTTTTTTGTAAGTTTTAATTTAAGTTTGATTAATGTTTTAAATACCACAGTGCCAATGTTGTCCTTTTCGACCCATTTCTTCGTTTTCCGACAACATTCACACTAGATTCCTTCGAAGCGTCTAAAAATCTAAGATCCAAATCCAAATCGCAGCCAAAAATTTTACAAGAGGCTCTAAGTTCCTTTAAAGTGACTCAAAACTCTATAGATTCCAATAAAAATGTAAACTTAATTCCTTCACAGCTACTCAGAATTCTGATTGTACCAAAGATTTAAGGTTTGCTCAAAGTGTTTGACATTTCAAGCCCCACTAGATTGATTCTTGTCACCTTAAAATGACTTAAAATCCAAGGTCCTACTAAAGATTCAAGGTTTGTTCAAAACTTCAAAGTGAATCGCGACTCAAATCCTATAAGAATAATGCTTTATGTTCCTTTAAAGGAACTCAAAATCCGAAGCCCAAAAAAATTTAAAGGTTTGCTCAAAGTGAATCCCAACTTAAGCTTCCCTAAAATCTGTAGTATCCATGATAGTGATTCAAAATCTGAGACCCTGATGCTGAAGGTTCTAAGTTAACTTAATAAAGTTTGCTAAATTCAGGGTTTGCTCAATTTAACTCGCAGTTCACGCCTCACTAATATCTGTAGATTCTCATGAAGAAACCCAAGGACCTATACTGAAGATTTAAAGTATGTCCAAAGTGAATCACAGCTCAAACACTATTGAAGCTGAAATCTCACGAAGGGTTCTACGTTCCTTTAGAGTTTACTCAAAGTCGAACATCACTAACGACTCAGTGACTGAAAACTCAAAGTTTTCTAAAAGTATAAATAATACAGTTGAAGTCTCACTAGGTTCTAGGTTCCTTAAAAGCTACTTAAAGCTTAAACCCTATTAAATGTTTAAATTTAGAATTTTTGAATAGTTTCAGCTTTCGCTCAAAGTGATGCAAGACTCACTTCTAACTAAATGCTAAGGTTTCGCCAAGGGACTCAAGGCTCAAACCTCACTAATTGTAAACTAATTGAAAAAAGTGCCTCAGAACCCAAAGGATGTAATACCCAACTATTTCTCAAAGTAACTCTGGACCTAAGTTTTGAGTAACTTTGAGCGAATTTTGCCCTATCTTAAGTATTAGTTTTCGCCAAAAGTAAACTAGGTTCTCTAAAAAGTATTTCAAAGTTTATGTCTCATTAACTATACCTAACAACTTAAGATCCGCTGAAAATGATTCAATACTAAGCCTCGCCCAACTCTTTCGACTTCGCTAACTATAAAAGAATTCAAATCACTGCGTCCAATTACGTCACTGATATAATTTAAAATTTTCATGAATACCGCCCAATCATATTCCCCCTCCCTTTTATTCTTTCCCTCACTCTTTCTTTCTTTACATTGAAACATAACCACAATTCTTTACAAGAATTGCTTTTCCTCATCATAAAATTTCAACAAAACGCGGCTAAAGCAGTAGTAGTATATTCTGCATTACGAAAACAGAATCGCGTATATCGTCCAAGTTTTACGTCACACAAATTTATATACACGTGCCCTCAAATTTCCCCTTCTATATAAAAAAAAAAATTCGCGCTAAAAGAAAATAAAAAGAATTGTGTGCAAGAAAAAAAAAGCGAAAAACATCCAACACCTTGCTCTTTATATGTAATGGTAACTGCGTGGGGGTGTAAAGGAATGAGACGTTCTCGGAGAGTGGGGGTGATGGAGGGCGTGAGAGAGAGAAGGGGGGAGGGGAGGTAGCGAAGACAATGGGGATTCCGTGTATGCGGCCGTGAACGTCCTAGGACACGTAGACGCACGGGGTGCGTGACCCAATCACCCGTTCACCGGCAATGCACCGTAGATCGTAGAAGTGGATTCGTGACGATGTTTTTTTTGGAGTGGGGAGAAAGAGAGAGAGAGAGAGAGAACTGGGGATTCTCTTCTTCTCTTGGCGAATTGATGGTGGGCAGAGGAGTGGGGGGAGAGAAAGAGAGTGAGGATTGTGGGGATTGGCGTAACGGCTAGGCACCACACACACACTACACACACACAAACAAGGGGTCACGGGAGGAAGGAGGAGGGAAGGGAGGGGTAGCGGCAAAAGGATCCTCGTCAGACGCGCACGCCGAGCCACGCGTGACTCACTTGCCAAGAGTTGCCTCGTAAGGTTCTCGCGGGATTCTCCCGCATGGAGCAGCACTCTACACGATGCATTTAACGCGCGTGAAAGCTCTCAGTGACTCTCATCGACATTCGTCTGATTGGTCTACTTTAAACTCCGCTCCTCAATGTGTCAAGTGTCTACGATTGTGATCAAATTTTTCCTAAATTCTTTATGTTAAAAAGGTGTTTCTTTAGTTCTCCGGCTTTTTTTAAAGTTTTAGTAAATGATTCTTCTAAACAGTGCTAGTTGTTCCTAAATGGTTTTGTCTAAACAGTTTTTCGAAATAGTTTCTCTAAACCGTTTTTTTAAGAAAGTTTCTAAATAGTTTTTAAAGTATAGTCGTTTCTTTAGAGGTTCTTTCAAAACCTCGAGGTGTGATAATTGAAACAGTGAATTTGATGATATATTTATTTGAACAAGTGAATCTCAAGTTTTGTGGATGTTAGTGTGCCTGTATGGGATGTACTGGGATTAAAGGATAAATTTTCCTATAAAGGTAGAGTAATATTTTGGCATTGATGCTGACAGTTATTTTTTTCTTAGCTTATAGAGAGAATCTTATGTGCGGTAGTTAAAATGTTGTGGGTTTGCCACAAGTCTTGGAATTTGTTTTCTTTATTGAGCAATGAATGGAAAATCTGACTTTAAGATGAGATTGAAAATAGTAAATACTGGAGGATTGATTCTAAAAGGAGTCCATTCGGATGCTCTCGAGTGTTGAATTTTTAAATTTAGCTCATTTGAGAGGCATGTAATTGGTGATAAAAATTCTTTTGGATTGAAATAAACTTGAATGGTCTTTATTTTAATATCTGGCGTAAAGAAAAATTCATTGTAGTTTATTTTCAATTTAGTAGAATAGTTTAAGAGCTAAAATAGTTGGTTTTTAACTAACGAAATAGTGCGGATTCGTTTTATACAATGTAACATAACATCACACAAATGTGTGGTTGACACTTTTGACTGATTTCTGGTGGAAAACTATAAATTTATGGAGTATGTCGAATTTTTTTACCATTTGAAACTGGTAAACGCTTTTGGAGCATAAATTAGTAGTTTTCTACTAGGATTTAGTAGTTTACACCAGTAATTACTAGTTTCCTACTGGGAATTAATAAAATTCTACTAGAAATTAGTGGCTTCTTACTGTAGTGAAAATTAAGCCACTAATTTTAATTGGACACAATCACTAATCGAGTATTCACTTGTAATTTTTAGTAAAAATATTGATATTTTGTTGCGTAGTTCCCATACTTCTTACTACAATTTTAGTCAAAATTAACCTTTTTCTAAAGTTTTGAACGTTCAAATAAACGAAAAATTTGTTTTTATATTTTTAAAGAATGCGGCTGAATAAAAATAATATCCCAGGTGGAAAAGTTAACGTTAGTTAACGTTAGCTAATGCTACTAACGTTAGGCTAACATTAACTAACGTTAGTCTAACGACATTTTTTGATTACTAATATCAGATTATAACGTTAGTTAACATTAGTCTAATGTTAGTTAATGTTAGTCTAACGTTATTAGGATTAGCTAACGTTATTAGGATTAGCTAACGTTAACTTTACCACCTGGGATAAATTCAACATTTACTTAGTTAGGAATTAATTTGTCAAGCGTAAAAAATATTTTGTAGTAAAATAGAAATTCGTAGAAGCATTAAAAATATTGCTATTTATATAGATAAATATATCAAGTAAAATTTATTTATTTATTTATTTATTTATATTGACAAGATAATATACTATATCCGTTCTTTAACAATCCAAACAAATTCATATTTATTCTAATAAATTCTACATACCAAATATTAGTTTACTTTTCAAAAGATATTAAATTTAGAAAAGAATACAATTTTACGATTAAAATTTCAAAATTGACTTTTCCATATATTTAAATAAGAAAACTTGCGTGTGAATAAAATGAATACGAGAAATAATTAAAATAAATTCCGTAAATGAGAATTTTGGATTTACGTAATTAGGTATAGAAAAAAAATTTTTTTTGATTTAAACGCTGAAACACAAGGAACACACGATATTGCATATGTTGATTGAGTTACTCATAGTTTGTATTTACTGTTACGTTTCCATTTTTATGAGAGATTCAAGTTATGTAAGAAACTGTTCAAATAGTTGTTTCCTTTTGTAAGGCAGAAAAAAAAGAACGTCGCCAATAATTTGGACCATTAAAAATTAAAGTGACAAAATATAAATTTCACTCGTTATTCCTTGTTGGTAATAATATTGTCATTTTTTTCTTATATTTTAATTATTGGGGACAAAAAGTAAATTCTTTATTTGTTCAGAAAAAAAATTAATTTAAAAAATAAGTAAAATTTTTTCTAAAAGTATTTTTTCTTTCATTTTTCCACCAGAAAAAACTTTTTCTAGTTGGTTCTTTTTTTTCATTAAAAATTAACTTTTCATTCATTAAACATTGTTTCTATTGATTAAAAATGCTCCGAAAAATTGGAACCAAATAAACTTTTGTTGATTTGGTTCCAGTTCCAATTTTTCGGAGCATTATTTTGCAGTGATATTTTCAAAATATTACTAAAATTTCTGAACCTTTATAAAAAAAAAGAAAGTCTAATAATAACATTTACATAGAAATGGTATGAATAATAGGAATATGCGGAAATAATGAGGGAAATGACATCTATAAATTTTGAGCCGATATCAATGTATGACAGTGGTAATAAAAAAAAAAAATAAAAGCAAGCAAAAAAAAAACACACGAGGAAAAAGAAGCTGTCATAATCGGAATAAGATAGTAGCGGCATTGACGACATTGCGTTACAATTTTCATAAATATTCCATTATTACCCCGCAAATATGTATAAGTACATACACATGTTCTTCAGCGAAATACAAGGCCGATACGGAATAGTGGTTCCTACCCACTCTTTATATTATGATTTGCGCAATGCACGCGGCTTCCGCGAGTTGCCTCTGCATTTTACAAGTGTAGGCTGAACCCAAGTTTCTTTGAAGTGATGATAGAAGGGAGGGCGAGGAGGGGGGAAAATAATGAGGAAACTCCTGTGAGGCAAAGACGTGAGAGGGACTCGACAGATCATATAGAACATATAGTCATATTGTGTGACTATAGGGACGCAAACAATGAATTTTTAGAATCTGAATTTTATATCTATTTTTATAATAATTTTAAAAAAGAATATCTTGCGTGATATTTTCTGAATTAGTCGTTTTTCTTATGAAACAAATAATTGCTGAGTGTTTCAAATATAAGAAGTAATAATTGTCTTGGAAATGCAAATGATACAGTAGAAACTGTTGAATTGGGACATGTGGCGGTTTATTTGAAATCAATTAGAATAATTAGAGGAATTTTTTGATTGGGAATTGTCGCAGTAGTCGAGGTTTATTTTTAGTCGATTCTTCATAGGGGGGTACAGAAATTTTGACTTTGGAAATTTTTGATTCATTTTTTTTTCTCAATTTGATATCCTTAGAAAAACGGTACGTAAATAAAGTTTAGTTCAAAAATACTACGCGGAAAAAAATATTTTGACTGGAACAATTACAAATTTTACTGCCTTAGCGAAATTTTTAGTTGTTTCAATTAATACTTTCGCTATTCCAGAGAAACTTATCGCTGTACCAAATGAAATTTTTTTCCATGTAAGGTTTACTTGAAAAATAGTATAATATTTATGAATTTTCTGAAATAGTAAAAATTAACTTTAGAAATAAAATTTACTCCAAAAATACGAAAATTTACTTTGGAAATATACTAGTAAAATTTACTCCAGAAATACTAAGATTTACACCGGAAATATTAAAAATTTTTCCAAAAATAGTTAAATTTGTGAAACTAAACTAAAATTTACTTTGAAAGTAGTAGAATTTAAGCAGATAATATTAAAATTCACTTCGATAATAGTAAAATTTACTCCTGAAATATTTCAATTTACTCAAAATCGTAACTTATTACTTCGAAAATAGTAAAATTTACTTACTAAAACACAATTTACTTTGGTAATGATAACATTTACTTCAAAAATACCGAAATTTACTCCAAAAAAAATTATTTTACTCCAGAAGTAAAATTTACTTTGGTAGTAAAATTTATAAATAAAATTTACTCCTGAAACATTCCACTGTACTGAAAATCATAATTTTACTTCGAAAATAGTAAAATTTACTTATTAAAACACAATTTACTTTGGTAATGATAACATTTACTTCAAAAATACTGAAATCTGCTCCGAAAGTAAAATTTATAAAGAGAATTTACTTTACATCATAAGTTTACTTCGAAAATAGTAAAATTTACTTACTAAAACACAATTTACTTTAGTATAATGATAACATTTACTTCAAAAATACTGAAATAAACTCCAAAATTGTTGATTTCTTTTTACCAACTCCGGTGGTAAAATTTATAAAGAAAATTTACTCCTGAAACATTCCAAAATTTACTCCAAATCATAACTTTTTTTCGAAAATAGTACAATTTACTTACTAAAACACAAATTACTTTGGTAATGATAACATTTACTTCAAAAATAATAAAATCTACTCAAAAATAGTTAAATTTATTACGAAAGTAAAATCTACTTTGGTATGGTAAAATTTATAAAGAAAATTTACTCCTGAAACATTCCAACTTATTCCGAATCAAAAATTTTCTTTAAAAATAGTAAAATTTACTTACTAAACCATTAAAATTTACTCTAGAAATACTGAAATTTACTCCAAAATAATTAAATTTACTCCGGAAGTAAAATTTACTTTGAAAGTAAAATTTATAAAGAAAATTTACTCCTGAAACATTTCACTTTACTGCAAATCATAAGTTTACTTCGAAAATAGTACAATTTATTTACTCAAACACAAATTACTTTGGTGATGATAACATTTACTTCAAAAATACTGAAATATATTAAAAAATACTTAAATCTACCTAAAAATAGTTAAATTTAAATAAGGTAGTAAAATTTATAAAAAAAATTTACTCCTGGAACATTTCAATTTATTCCAAATCAAAAATTAACTTGAAAAATAGTAAAATTAACTTACTAAAACATTAAAATTTACTCAAAAATAGTTAAATTTACTCCGGAAGTAAAATTTAGTTTGTCAGTAAAATTTATAAGGAAAATTTACTCTGGAAATATTTAATATTTACTTACATTAAAACATTAAAATTTACTCTAGAAATAGTTAAATTTACTCCGAAAGTAAAATTTAACTTTGACAGTAAAATTTATAAGGAAAATTTACTTCGAAAATAGTAAAATTTATGCCAGAAATGGTAAATTTACTTTTCCTAATGCGCAGTAAAATTTACCCAAAAATGATGAAAGTTATTTTGTAGCAGTAAATTTTAGTCCAAAAATATTGAAATCTAAACATGAAATACTGACATTTTTTTTTTGAAAATACTCTTTGAAAGTATCAGTAAAATGGTAAAATATCATCTAAAAATTTTACTCCAAAAATAGTTTAAAATACTTAAAAAATTGAGGAATTTATTTTAATACTTAACAGTAAAAATATACTATAAAATTTTCTCGAGAAACACAACAATTTACTTTAAAAAAATTAAATTTCCAATGTTTATTTTTTCGTACATGTAAAATTTACTACAAATGTATGGTAAAATTTGACATACAGTGAAATCACCAAAAATCGAACAATTAAAATTGTATTGTGTGATAAAAATAGTAAGTTTCTACATTCATTTTTTTACACAACTTGAAAACTTCTAAAAATTAAAAATAAATAATACTTTGAAAAAAAAATTATTTTATTATTATATTATTATTACTTTCTTGTACAGTAATTTAGACATTGCTATTAGGCAAAATAACCATTTCTTTTCTATCGTTATTTTAGCTCTTATATGAAAATAATTAGCTTTTTCGTTTCAAGTTAATTACTCGTGCGCACACATTATCTCAATAATTTTAGACACTATCTATGCAGTTTTATGCAATTTTCGTGTGCAATCTTTAAATCTACACTGGAAAAATTTCAAATACAGAATAGAATATTAGAAATATTATATCATTTCTTTCGCATTTGCTGTCGAATATATATTCATACGCAGTTGTTGCAATTACATTGCAATGTACATTTTTTTTTGCTTTTACAATTTTTCTTTTTAGTTTACATAATATTAAAAACAATAAATTACTCTCAAAATCTGATTCAGTCACTTTTTGACTAAAATGAAGTAGGACCTATTTGTTCAATATTTCTAAATTAGTAACCGATTTCACTAATTTTATTTTAGTATGTTTACTATTTAGTTAGTTTTAGTATTTACTATTCTTAGTTTCAGTATTTTCTACTTAATTTTAGTATTTACTATTCCAATTATTTTTAGTCTCTAAATCTAAATAATATTTTTTTTTACTTATGAAATAGTATTCGTTTACTAACTGAATTAGTAATTTCTTTCACCTTTGATAAATTAGTAACAGTTTTGACTAATTTTAGTAGTAAAGTTACATTTTATTTGAGATTATTAATATTGGATGTAAAACACCTTGAGAATTAAAATTGAAAAATCTTTCACGCACGGGGTTTCGAACCCTAGCCCTCTCGAGTTTGCAAACCGCATACGTATACCGCACGGCCACGCAAGCTCGAAAATTAATTAAAAAGCAAACCCCCAAGCAAAAATTTCTGTCAAATGCCAGTATTCACAACAGGCGCAGTATTGCACCAGTACTGGCATGCCAGCAGTTAGTTTGCCAGTACTGGTTCAGTACTGGCTTCAATAAAATTTCTGTACTACGCCAGTACTGACCTTTAATACTGGTATGCCAGTACTATGCCAGTACTGAGCCAGTACTGCGAAAACAACACTGGCAAACCAGTACTACGCCAGTACTGTGCCAGTATTGCTAACACGGTAAACTGACAATAGTCAGTTAGGAACTAATTAATGGAAATTTATGCGGTAATTTATAGAAATTTTCGCAATAATTCCTAAAGATATGTAAAGCAAAAATTATCATTAAAATTTTGTATTTCATAGTCATTTATGGAAATTTATGCGGTAATCTATCAACATTTTGACGATAGTTTATAAAACTGTGTAAAACACAAATTAGACCTAAAAAATTGAATGTCAGTAATTTATGGAAATTTTCGCGGTAATTTATGGAAATTTATGAGATAATATATGAAAATTTTGACGATAAATTTTTCACTAAAAAAATTTAACGTTGGAAATTTATGGGAATTTATGGAAATTTTTGCGGTAATTTATGGAAATTTATACAATAATTTATCAAAATATGTAAAACACAAATTAGACCTAAAAAATTGAACGTCGGTAATTTATGGTAATTTATGAAAATTTATTAGGTAATTTACCTATTTGGTTTTTTTGAATTTAGTTCAATTAAATAATAATTTAATTTAATTACGCAGTTAAACGCTCTTTATCAATTGTAAGTGTAAAAGGTGTCGAAAATTAAAATTTTCTTACCCTGTATCTTCGATAGGGTAGTGGTTAGAGTGTTAGGCTAGAAGTCCGTAGGTCGTAGGTTCGATTCCCCACAGGGTCAAATTTTATTTCGTTATAGGTTTGCGTTTATTCTGCGTTGTAAACATTAATTTGATTCAAAGTTAAAAGTTGGGGATTATTACATGTTTGCAAATATAAATTAATTTTTTTTTATTATATTAATATTGAATTTAAATAAATTTTCCACTAGATTGGAAAATAGACGGTCTGGTCTGATTCAGGCCAGCGCCAGAAGATTTTTCTACACGGGTACTAAACCAGTACTGAACCAGTACTGCGCCAGTACTAAACCAGTACTGGCTGCCAGTACTGCGCCAGTAACATCGAACCAGTACTGAAAAGCGTTATCATTTCGGTCAAATGCCAGTACTGGTTCAACCATGGCGGCCAGTACTCCGCCAGTACTGGGCAGTACTGGCGCAGTACTGCGCCAGTTGTCAATTTTTGCTTGGGCCCGGGTCAATATCGATTCAAAACGTATATATCATTATATCTACGTATTCGCTAAAGTTTAATAAACATTTTCGCACTCTGCAGCAAAAATTTCGACGGATAGAAAAAAAATAATAGTTAAAAAAATAGTTCCGGGAAAATTCGGAAAATTTCTACACAAAAAAAAAGTTCTCCTCGATCAATGGAGATAATTTTTCCTCATACGAAAGCAGTATATGTGCACTTAAACGTATATGGATGTTTCAGCAAAGTCTCTTCAAATCAAAGTGACCACGTGGTATATAAACGACACTAAGCGCCAAGGCCGCAGTCGGCGATAATGGTGATTCCGCAGACACATTTACATGCGCATATGCGTATGCTTTTACATATGCATATACATAAGCAAAGCGAGCAAAGTATGTACGCTCATTGCGCGGGTTTTTGAATGAACCGGCAACACCGCCTTCCCCATTGAGCACACTGTCTCTTTCTCTCTCTCTCTCATCGCGTTTTCTTGCGACTTCTCTTAATGTCGACGGTCATTCCAAGCACAAGCGGAACAATAACGATGCGATCAAAATAGCATCCAGCCTCTTTTGATGTATCATCATTTTCAGAGAAAACTCTTTTATACCAAACAATTTGTCTATACACTCTTTCGTATATGACTAATTTGTTATTTAGAATTATTTTTTTTTCTCTCTCCAAAATTTCTTTAGAGAAATTATCATCATTTTTTTTTTTTTTTTAGGAAGAAGCGTTAAAGACCTTGCACGAAAAGGAAAAAAAATTTCCTCACTCACAAATGACTGAATCATCTCGTATTCAACGTCAGACGGTTTTATTGACGATGTAAGCCACCTCGTGCATATATGTATGTAGATACGACACTTATTAAACACTTGCATAGAAATATGCAATTACACGCTTTGACTATATATGAGAAAAAAAAACTCTCTTTTATCATTTTCGCACTAAACGTGCAAAATCATTTTATCAACTTTCACTCCTAATACTGAAAATGAGTATTGTGGTAGATTTTTCAAAATTGAACTCTGTGGATTGACAATTGTCAATTTTGAAAAAGTACATATTCCTTAATTGAACCAAATAACCTGATTGTAGATTTTGTATTATAATCCAAAAACTTCTACACTCAAAAATATTTCTATAATATCTTTTTGTTTGATTAAATAATAATCAAAACATAATTTATTGATAAATCATACTGCTTTGTACAAATCAATTTCTCAATAGTAAGGTTAGTTTTTTACTAAAGATCAATTAAATTACAGAAAAATCAATTATTTTCTATATACTAAATATCAATTTTTTTTACTGAAGAACATGAGTTATTTTTTACCTCGAAGATCAGTTATTTCTTAATGAAAATCATTTATTTTTTACTGAATATCAGTTATTCTTCACTGAATGTCAGGTGTTTTCACTGAAAATCAGTTATTCTTTACTGAATATCAGTTATTTTTTACTAAATGTGAGGTACTTTCTGCAGAAAATCTGTTATTCTTTACTAAATATCAGTTATTTTTTACTAAATGTCAGGTACTTTCTGCAGAAAATCTGTTATTCTTTACTGAATATCAGTTATTTTTTACTAAATGTCAGGTATTTTCTAATGAAAAGCATTTATTTTTTACTGAACGTAAATTATTCTTTTCTGTATATCAGTTATTTTCTACTGAAAATCAATTATTATTAACTGAATATCAGTTACTTTTTATTAAAAATCAGTTATTCTTTACTGAATGTAAGTTATTTTATACTAAAAATCAGTTATTCTTTACTGAATATAAGTTATTTTATACTAAAAATCAGTTATTCTTTACTGAATGTCAGTTATTTATTACTGAATATCGGTTATTTTTTACTGAATGTCAGGTATTTTCCACTGAAAATCAGTTATTCTTTAGTGATTATCGGTTCTTCTTTATTGAAAAGCGTTTATTTTTTTACTAAACATCAGTTATTTTTTACTGAAAAGCATTTATTCTTTACTGAATGCAAAATAATTCTTTACTAAAAATCAGTTATTATTTACTGAAAATCCTGTATTTTTTTACTGGAAATCAGTTCTTTATTACTGAATATCAATTATTTTTTACTGAATGTCAGGTATTTTCTACTAAAAATCAGTTGTTATGTACTGAATATCAGTTATTTTTTACTGAATATCCTGTATTTTTTTTTGACTGGAAATCAGTTCTTTATTACTGAATATTAATTATTCTTTACTGAATGACAGGTATTTTATACTGAAAATCTGTTATTATTTACTGAATATCAGTTATTTTTTACTGCAAAGCGTTCATTTTTTACTGAATATCACTTTTTCTTTACTGAATGTCAGGTATTTTTTTTACTAAATGTCAGTTATTCTTTAGTGAATGTCAGTTATTTTCTACTAAATATAAGTTTTTTTGCAGAATATCAGTTATTTTTTACTGAATGTCAGTTATTTTCTACAGAAAATCAGTTATTCTTTACTGAATGTCAGTTATTTTTTAATGAAAATCAGTTATTTATTACTGAAAAGCATTAATTTTTTACTGAATGTCAGGTATTTTCTACTAAAAATCAGTTATTCTTTAGTGAAATTCAGTTATTCGTTACTAAAAAGCGTTTATTTTTTACTGAATAACAGTTATTTTTGACTGAAAAGCATTTATTCTTTACTGAATGCAAAATAATTCTTTACTAAAAATCAGTTGTTATTTATTGAATATCATAGTTATTTTTTACTGAATATCCTGTATTTTTTTTACTGGAAATCAGTTCTTTATTACTGAATATCAATTATTTTTTACTGAATGTCAGGTATTTTTTTTTACTAAATGTCAGTTATTCTTTAGTGAATGTCAGTTATTTTTTACTAAATATAAGTTTTTTTTGCAGAAATCAGTTATTTTTTACTGAATTTTAGAATTTTCTACCGAAAATCAGTTATTTTTTACTGAATATTCTGTATTTTTTTTAACTGAAAATAAGTTGTTCTTTACTGAATATCAGTTATTTATCACTGAATATTATTTATTTTTTACTAAATATCAGTTATTCTTTACTGAAAAGCATTTTTTTTTACTGAATATGAGTAATTTCTTACTAAAAGTAAATTATTTTCACTGATTAATTAAAGAAGCACAAAGTCATCCGAAAGTTAACTGACAGTTATTTTTTATTACTATATAATTAAAAATTGATCGATTGGTAATTTCAAAAAAAATTCCACAAAGTCAGTAAAAAAAATTCAAAAATTTACATATCAAAATATAATTAGTAAAATTTCACACAGGAATTAGTAGTCATATTTATACTAAATTTAAATTAATAGACGACATTTCGCTAAATTAAAATTCGATTCAAGTAAAATAATAGTTTATTGTTAAAAGACAAATAATTGATTATTGAAATAAAATAATTTTTTTTTCAAAATAAAAAAGCTCATTTATATTTTAAATATAAAGAAATTTATACTTTGTATTTGAAAATAAAAATAAATAATAAACTTCCAGTTTGACATCTTGTATTGAATGAAAGCGATAAAAACAAATTGTCAAACTAAATCATTAATCACTTTGATTAATTAAAAATTAAGACGGCATTGATTCGTTGTAAAATGGATATCAATTTATAATGGAAAAGGGATGGTTGAATAGATCCTATAGAATACTGAATTGGGATGAAAAGAGGCAGAAGTAAATGTGACGTTACATCATCTATTATAATCCGTACTTTTTATTTTTATTATTATTATTATTATTATTATTATTATTATTATTATTATTATTATTATTATTATTATTATTATTATTATTATTATTATTATTATTATTATTATTATTATTATTATTATTATTGCTATTATTTTTATAATAATAAAAATAATTTTAATAGTTGTTAATATTATTATTATTATAATTTTTATTTTCATTATTTTATTATTTTACTAGTCATTATTTTCTATTTATTTATGTATTAGAAGTATCTTAAATTATATTATAAGTATCTTAATAAATAAATAATTTTTTTTTCTTTTTTGTAGTCCCTCTTACATTTAAAGAAATAAATAACTTATTTTTATTTTGCTTCCTCATAAAGGAAGAATTGTATTATTTATTTTATTTATAATTTTGCAAGTAAATTGTTTTTATTTTATTTATTAATTTATTTTTTTATCTACATGTAAAAAAGGTGATGCCTCATATCTGTATATTTAAATAAATAAAATCGGGCAACGAAACAAAAATAAACCCTTTCGTATACAAAATGTACAAATATTTATTATTTATTTTAATTTATTGTCAACTTTTTATAATCATAATAATTATATTAATTAATTAAAATTGTTAGAATTCCTGACCATTTTAAAACTATAAATTTCTTCAAAAATTGATTCAATTAAATTCTTAAAATGTTGACATAAAAAAAATAACAGTAGTAGAACAATTATTTGGAAATGTAAATTTTGCAACACTTGTTGTTCCGAATAAGATAAAATTGCGGTACACATACAAATGTATATACGATATTTATATCTGTTTGTGAAGAGTTCACATGATTATTAGATTAACATTAACAAGATATGATTTATCGGAAAAAAGTTAGTAATCCCGGTTATTGAGGTTTAAGGTGAATCATTCAATAGCTGTATAAATCGATTATAGGAATTTCTTGGCATTAATTCTTGGAACATTGTGTGTATATTCAACTGATAGAATGACAGATACACCGGTGTATTTTCATTTAACTTCAGTCTACCAATGACGCATCTTTTTTCAACGTGCGAAACAGGTTCCTGTATATATAGAAGATGCTAAAGTACTTAGCAAAAAAAAAAACAAGAAAAAAAACTATTGCACATACAAACACAATAGATTTATCTAGTCATTAACTTACTAGTTAAGTGTTTAATATACTTAAAAACTTTTTTATTTACTTTTTGTTGAAATTCGTTTTTTTTGTAATTAAAAAAAGGCCGAGAATTTATTTTTTAGGTTTTTTTTTAAATAATAATTGTCAATAATTTTAGTAATCAAGGGGAAAAAATCAGAATTTTTGAAAAATACGCGAAGATAAGGGAATTATTATTTTTTCTTTTTGGAGTATATATATATAGATTATGATGATGATGACGATGATAAAGAATGTGACGTGTAGAATATTTGTTTGATAAAAAGGAGAATGAGATATATTTGTTTTATGTAATTAAGATCGAGACTGTTATTTTTACTTGATCTATTAAATTTTAATTGAATCTGAAAGATTCACCTGGCAACTGTACAATAATTTATTGGCTCGTTAAAGAGAGTTCAATTAAGTTTCAATTTAAATGTAAAATGAATTTATATTTTAATTTTATTTTTTTTGTGTACGATAGAATTTTTTATCATTTCTTTTATTCATTGTAGAAGAAGAACGAAATTTTTGTAATTCTTACGCTATTATAGATTTTAATTTTATTCAATTTTTATTCATAAAATTAACAGTCTTTAAAAGAATTTAAAAATTTTTCTTATTCTTTAAAATTTTCAAATTATCTTAAAATTATTATTATTTATTATTATTGATTAATTATTACTACCTTATTACTAATTATTGTTTATCAATTATTACTAGTAATTAATAATTATTAACTAGTAATTATTATTTCATAATATTGATTACTATTTACTAATTATTAACTGTAATTATTAATTATTAATATTAATTAAAATTAAATTCAATTATATTATTGAATTCAACTATTTTAATTAAAAATTCAATTAAAAATTTTTTAAAAATTCTTGCCAAAATTTCAATTATTTTTATAAATAATAAAATTCTTCGCCGAAATACAAATGTTTTTAAATAATTTTAATAAAGATTCTTTATAAGCATTCAATTATTTTTAATACAATTTTTAACTAAATTTCTCGAAAGAATTTTAATTTTCTTTGAATGAATTAAATTTTTTTCAATAAATAAAATAAAATAAAATAAATTTTATCATAAAAAATCAATTATTTTCACAAATAATAAGATTCTTCGCAGAAATGCAATTATGTTCAAAAATTAAATAAATTCTCGTCAAAATTTTAATTATCTTTATAAATAATAAAATTTTACTCTGAAATTCAATTATTTTCAAAAGTTTTGATAAAATTCAATTATTATCATTATTATTAAACTCAATTGTTCAAAAATTAATTACATCTATAAATTTCAATTTAATTATTAAATTGAATTATTAAATTATTGAATTCAAATATTATAATTAAAAATTCAATTAAAAAATGTAAAAAAAATTCTTGTCAAAATTTCAATTATTTTTATAAATAATAAAATTCTTCACCGAAATACGAATGTTTTTAAATAATTTTAATAAAGATTCTTTATAAGCATTCAATTATTTTTAATACAATTTTAACTAAATTTCTCGAAAGAATTTTAATTTTCTTTGAAACAATTAAATTGTTCTCAAAAAATAAAATAAAATAAATTTCATCATAAATCAATCATTTTCATAAATAATAAGATTCTTCGCAGAAATTCAATGAATTAATTATTTAATTAATTAAAAATAATAAAATGTTTCTCCGAAATTCAATTGTTTTCGAAAGTTTTAATAAAATTCTTGGCAAAATTTCAATTATTTTCAATAATTTTCCTGATTAATCAAATATTCAATAAAATGTATTTTAAAAAGAATTGTGTAAAATTCTACGCAAACTCTTAATTATTTTCATAAATATAATATAAATGTCACAGAAATTAAATTATTTACAAATTTTTTATAAATTTCTTTACAATAATTTAATTATTTTTATAAATAAAAAAACAGTTGTATTAAATTCTTAATATTGTTTTTCAATTAATTAAACAATTTATAAAAGTATTGTTATAAAACATGAAGACATCGATTGCTCCGAGTCAAAGACTCGAAATGATCGATTTTTTAATGTTTTATAATAATGTATAATAATTAAAAATTTATGAAAATAATTGAATTATTGCGAAAAAATTTATTTAAAAAAAATTGTAAATATATGAATTCCTGTGGAATTTTTATTATTTTTGATTATAATTAAATGTTTCTGAACAATTTTATTAATTTTTTTTAAATAATTGAATTCTTTTTGGAAAATTTTATTAAAATAGTGGATATTGAAAGTAATTGAAATTAAAACAAGAATTTTATTGTCATTTTTGAAAATAATTGAACTTTGGGAAAAAATTTTGTTATTTACAAAGATAATTGGGATTTTGACGAGAATTTTTTTTAAGATAATTGAATTTTATATGAGTAGAATTTTAATATTTTTGAAAATAATTGAATTTCTGCAATTATTTGTAATTTCTCCGAAAATGGATTTTTTTTGTGTTTTCAACAAAAATTTGAATTATAAATTTTTAAATTCAATTTTTAAAATTGCTAATTTTATTTAAAAAATGAAGTAAAAATTCAGCCTAATGCTGGTTATTAATTATATTATCAGGTAATATAATGAAAAAACATTTTTATTTGATTCAAATAAGCGATTACTTGTCTATCATCAAACAAATATTTATGTTGTATCAAATAATTTTTATTTGAGTCAATTAAATTGTATTTTCTTCAAATATACTGAAATTAATGGTTCAAACATGTGAATAAAATAGAAATTAAATAAAAATATGTGAATAAAATAGAAATTAAATAAAAATATATGATTTAAATAGAAATTAAATAAAAATATATGATTTAAATAGAAATTAAATAAAAATATATGATTTAAATAGAAATTAAATAAAAATATATGATTTAAATAGAAATTATTTGAATGAAATAAAATTTTTGTTCATTATTAATAAAAAACAAATTCGATTGTTTTTTAAAATTAAATGGGCCTTTGAAAAGTAATTTCTTTATAGGATTTCTTTAAAATCGCGAATGAAATGAAAAGGCGCATTATTTATTTGAATATCAGGTGGGATTTCGAGAGTTTCGTTAGACCTGACAGGCAACATCAACGGATCGACTTGTGTCGAGGGTTTCAGAGCCAACTTTCCTATTTTCTCCGCACTTCTTTTATCATCATTTATAAATAGCGTGTTCTAAAATTACCGGGCACTTTGGCGACGGCGCCTGAACGAATTCATCAAAGACAGCGAAAAAGACACCGAGCGTATAGGAAAAGTCGATATGTTTTTTTTTCTTCTCTTATTCTTATGCATATTTAATAGAAGATAAACCTAAAAGCAAAACCTAAAGGAGGAAAAAAAATGTATATAGAGAGAAAATGAAATTCTTTTAATTTTATTATTTATTTTCTTTAAATTCGAAAAATTAGCCTTCATTATATGAATTTGGTGCAAATTCGTGCACATATAAAGAAAACCTGTCATTCAGGTATTTAAATTATTTTTGCGAAATTTCTGCCAAGTGTTCGATTCGTTCCAATTTCGGGCGAAACTGTCGATATTGTATATTATCTAAATTGTCTCTCTCTTTCTCTCTCTTTTTCTCTCTCTCTCGAACTTAATGCGGAAATATTATATTTTTAGATAGGAATTTAATTTTATTGGCAATTTCAGTTTCGGACCTTCAAATGAACGGCGATTTTTTTTTAAATCTGTGACCCACAAGTTTTGAACGTTCAAATATGAACGAAAAATTTTTTATTAAAAATATTTCTATATAAATTATAGCAATTAGAATAAAAATTAAAAACTTAAATTTTTGCATTTAGAAACTTTATAATTAATTTTATTTTGACAGTCAAGCAAAATTAATTATAATAAAAATTTAATTTCAAGAAAAATGTGAATAAGGTTCAGAACTCTAGGATCATTTAAATCTTCACATTTGAATTTCATTATAAAATAGCAACTTCTTAATCTTTCTTTAAATAAAATTAGCAATTTTAAAAACAATAGAATTTGAAAATTTTCTATAATTGAAATTTTTGTTGAAAACACTAAAAATATTCAATTTTGGAGAAATTACAAATTATTGCAGAAATTTAATTATTTAAAAAAAAATTAAATTCTTCTTCTAAAATTCAACTATGTACAGAATTTAAAAAAAAATTTTCATAAAAATCCCAATTATCTTTATAAATAATAAAATTCTTCTCCAAAGTTCAATTATTTTCATAAATGTCAAAAAAAAATTCTTGTCCTAATTTAAATTATTTTCAAAAATAAAATACATTTTTCTAATTTCAATGATTTTCAATATCTACTATTTTAATAAAATTTTCCAAAAAGAATTCAATTATTTAAAAAATTTTTTAATAAAATTGTATGCAAACATTTAATTATTTTGATAAATAATACAAATTTCATGGGAATTCAATTATTTATTCATAAATAATAATTTTTTTTTAAGAATTTTAGTTCTTATTTTCATAAAAAATAATTTAGAATTCTAGAAAATAATAATTATAAATTATAAATTATTATAAAACATTAAGAAATCGATCACTTCGAGTCTTTGACTCGGAGCAATCGATGTCTTCATGTTTTATAACAAATAGTTTTATAAGTTGTTTAATTAATTGAAAAACAATATTAAGAATTTAATACAACTTTTTTTTATTTATAAAAATAATTAAATTATTGTGAAGATATTTATAAAAAATTTGTAAATAATTGAATTTCTGTGACATTTTTATTATATTTATGAAAATAATTAAGTGTTTCAGTAGAATTTTCTACAATTCTTTTTAAAATATATTTTATTAAGTATTAGATTATTCAGGAAATTTTTTGAAAATAATTGAAATTTTGTCCTAGAATTTTATTAAAACTTTCGAAAATACATATTCGAATTTCGGAGAAAAATTTTATTATTTATAAAGCTAATTGAAATTTTGACAAGAATTTCTTTTAATTTTTAAACATAATTGAATTTCAGCGAAGAATCTTATTATTTAGGAAAATAATTGATTTATGATGAAATTTATTTTATTTTATTTTATTTATTGAAAACAATTTAATTGTTTCAAAGAAAATTAAAATTCTTTCGAGAAGTGTTCTTAAAATTGTATTAAAAATAATTGAATGCTTATAAAGAACCTTTATTAAAATTTTTAAAAACATTTGTATTTCGGTGAAGAATTTTATTATTTATAAAAATAATTGAAATTTTGACAAGAATTTTTTAAAACTTTTTAATTAAATTTTTTAATTATAATAGTTGAATTCAATAATATAATTGAATTTAATAATTTAATTGAATTTTATAGATGTAGGTAATTAATTTTTGAGTAATTGAATTATTGCGAAGAATTTTACTATTTATAAAAATAATTTAAATGTTTCGAAGAATTTATTCAAATTTTAAGAAATAATTAAATTGTTATGAAGAATTTTATAGAAATATTAGAAAATAATGAAATTTTTTCATGAAATTCAATTAAAGTTGTTTCGAAAACAATGGAATTTCTTTAAAGAATTCTATTAAAATTATGTATATTCAAAATAATTGAATTCATAACAAGAATTTTATTATTTTTTGAAAATATTTGAATTCTTTCAATTTTTTTGACGAATATATTTTAAAATTGAATTGAAAGTAATTTAATTTTTATATAGAATTTTTTAAAAATATTTTGAGAATAATAATTGAATTATTTTTTGAGAATTTTAAATTCTTGTTGAAATTGCATTTTATGGAAATTTTTGAAATTACATAATTAAATTATTTCATGTAATTTTATTTAAATTTGATTAAAAATAATTTAATTCCTGCAAAGAATTTTTGTATTTATAAAAATAGTTGAATTGTTTCGAAGAATTTATTAAAATTTTAGGAAATAATTGAAATTTATGGAAATATTTAATAAATATTTGAATTCATCCGAGGAATTCAATTAAAATTTTTTTTTTTTTGAAAATCATTGAATTCCTGCAAAGAATTTTCTATTTAAAAAAATAATTGAATTGTTTATAAGGATTTATTTAAATTTTAGAAAATAATTAAATTCTTTCGTGAAATTTAAAAAAAATTTTTGAAAATTTGAACAGTAATACCTAATTAATTTTGTACTTATAATAAGTCAATTTTTTAAATTTTGATTATGAAATTATTTGATTTAATTTTTATTTACTTAATTTTTGACTGCAAGTGCGCAATAGGAATAAAAGAGAATTAAAAAATTGTGCAGATTTGAGGCAATAAAATTTGAAAAGTATTTGTCCAAGTATTGTGCCAAGTTGGACGGGAATATTTTATTACAAGAACGGAAATAGCAGAGTTCAGCAGTTCAAATCGCTTAGTATCTGATGTGCGAACAGAACTTTCCTTCAAGTGCACCTCATTTATAAATCATGGCCGGGGAACTCGGTTTCGCCAGTCAGATTGACTGGAAATTATGCAGGTCGTATCGCGTTCTATTTAAATACACTTTTTAGCTTCTAACAAAAATCGCAGTAGTTCAATTATAAAGAGGAATTCTTCAACAGAGAAAAAAGAAAAAAAGAAAATAATAAATCAAATTTCTATTCTTCTCCTATCAACTTTGCGATAATTTTCAATTATACATTTCTACTTTCATTTACATTTATTTTACTAAAAATAAAAATAACAAAATAAAATAAACATTCGTGATACTAAATAAAAATTAAAAAACTGTTTAATTTATAGAAAGTTATTTCATTACAATTTTTTTCAAATTCAATTATTTTCAATCATTTCAATTACACAATTCTAAAAAAATATTTCAATGTAATGTTTTGAAGCTAATTTTCATCAATATTTTCATTTTAAAAATATTTCATTAAGATTTTTGAAAATTCAGTTATTTTCAAAAATTGAAGTTAAAATTCTTTAAAATTCGCTTCAAAATTTTAATGAAATACTGAAATAGAACAATTGTTTTCAATGAAAATGTACAATATATTTTAATTATTTAAAAACTTTTGTGTCATATATTTCAAAAATTTAATTATCCTAAAAAATTTGATTAAAATTTTTCTATTTTGAATTATTTGACTACAGTAATTGTTTATTTGAATCAAATAAATATTCTGTATATTAGAATCAAATGGCTTTTTTTCAAATTTCAATCAAATCAATTTTTTTTCTATGTAAAGTAATAGTAAAAAAAAAATAAAAATAGAAAAAAATGGTTGAACCAAAAAGAAGTGAATTTACAAAAAAAAATTCACCAAAAGAATTCACAATTTCGTTCATGATTGGTGTCGGTGACATCATTTTATTTAATGAATTCACATACACACTTGGAGAATGACGACCCTATTCTCTCTATTCGAGCCGGTTTACATTTCGCCTGCGGTTATAACATTCAGGACGAATTTTTTTTTTTTCCAACAAAATCGATTTTATGAAATTTTCTCAAAAAAAAGGAATATTTAAATTTTTTTCAAAAAAAAAAAAAAAATCAAGTTTCTAAACGTTGTTTCTTCTTTTTTTGCAGAGACCCACACTGTGGCGATGACAGACCCGCAGTTGACGAATAACAACAACAATAACGATGGCGAACCAAAGTACCTGCACAAAAAATTCAAAAAAATGGCTTCGACCGAAGTCAGCCAAAATGTGGAGGCTCGAAAGGAAGCACCTGCCGAGGCACCACCACCGCCGCCGCCAGCACCGGCACCAACACCAACTTCCGAGAGCGAGAAGAAAAAGGAGGTAGCATCCGCACAGGAATCCGCGGATAGTGAGCCGATAGTCGAGGTGAAAAAGAGCGGCTACGTTTGCTCTTATTGTAAACTCTCCTGTGCCAAGCCCAGTGTTCTTCAAAAACACATCCGGGCTCATACCAATGAAAGGCCTTATCCCTGCGTTCCCTGCGGATTCGCCTTCAAAACAAAGTCCAATCTCTACAAGCACTGCAGGTCGCGGTCCCATTCTCTCAAACTTGAGGGCACCGAAGCCAACAAGGTGAGAGAAATTCTATTTCATTTTTTTTTCTATTAATTCAATCATGTCTCTCAAGTTCTCAACTTTCCAATGAACGAAATTTATATTCATTTCGTCTTCAAATTCAAATATTTATTGCAATAATATTCAGCATGCTTTGCAAGGATTGAGAAAAGAATCCCCTGGTTTTCCCCTTATTTCTGCTTTTTCGAGACAAAAATATGATTAATAACATATTTAATAATAAATTAATTTTGATGCCAAACCGGGAATTTTATCACCAAATTAAAAAAGGTTTTATTATTTTAATTTGTTTTTAAAAAATCGCTCTTTATTTCAATTTTTATAGATATTTATATACTGTTCTCTAAATTTCAATTAATTAATTTGATAGTAAAAAATCAGTCACTGATTCAAATATAGTATATGTAAATAAATATTTAAAAAATTATCGAATTAATAGAAATTTTGTGAAATTCAATTGAAAATAATAAAATTTCTTAAAGAATTTTATTAAAAAGTTTTTAACAAATTGAATTTTTAAAGTATTTTAACTAATATAGATAAATAATTGAATTTTATAAAGAGTCACATTCTAATATATTCATGTTTCTTTGTGCGAAGATTAATAATTAAAATTTTTATTAGTTAATTTAAAAAAAGATTCACACTTAAATTTCCTTAATAAAATTGAATTTTCGCAAAGTTTTTTTTGAAAATTCTGAAAAATAAGATTTTTGAAATTTTTCAATTCTGTTGTTTCAAGATAATTGAATTTTTATAAACAAATAATTGGAAATTTTTGAAAGAATTGAAATTTCTTTACATTCTATTAAAAAAAAACTAACTTCTTTTAAAGAATTTTATTAAAATTTTTCGCTATAATTCAATTATTTTCTAAAATAATAAAATGTTTTATACGAATTCAATGATTTTTATAAATAATAAAATTCTTTTTAGGCGAATTCAATTATTTTCATAAATAAAAATACTAGTCGCAGAATTTCAATTATTTTTGCTACAATTATTATTCATAAAAATTTTATTAAAATTCGTCGAACGAATTCAATCATTTAAAAATTTTTTTCATAACATTCTTTATGAGAATTCAATTTTTAGAAACATTCAATTATTCATTTTTTTTATTTTTGTATTTAAATAATTGAATTCTCTTAGAATTTTTTTAATAAAAATTGATCTAAAAATGAATTTCAGTTGAAATTTTAATTAATAATTGAATATTAAAAGCAATAAAATATTTAGCGTGCATTTTTAAAAATAATTGAATTTTGAAAAGGTTTCAGAATAAAATCTTTGAAAATCTAAATTTTTCATACTTTTAACTAGGAATCCAATCAAATTAATTTTTTGAAAAAGTTTAATTGCATTTTTTTAAATTATTAGTGATTCTTATTTTTTTACATATATTTAATTAAAGAATTTCCGAATAATCGAAATTTTGTAAAAAATTGAAATGTAAACAAATGAATTTTGAAAATTCTCAAAGAATTTAGTTTTTGTAAGAAAATTAGTTTTAATTAAAGATAAGAATTGTTAATTAAAAGTATGAAAAATTCAGATTTTTAAAAACTTTAATTTGAAACCTTTACAAAATTCAATTATTTCTGAAAATTGCAATTATTAGTAAATTCTCCAAAATTCAATTATTATCTGAAACTTTAACTGAAATTAATTTTTAAATCAGTTTTTATTAGAAAATTCTTCGAGAATTCAATTATTTAAATACAAGCATAACTAATTTATTCAATAATTGAATGTTTCTTAAAATTGAATTCTTATACATAATTTTATCAACAAATTTTTAAATAAATGAATTCTCTCGACGAATTTTAATAAAAATTTTTAAGAATAATTACATTGTCTAAGGAATTCGATTAAAAATGTATTAAAAATAATTGAAATTCTGTAAAGAGTTTTATTATTTATGAAAATAATTGAATTATTGCGAAGAATTTTATAAAAAAAATTTTAAACAATTGATATTTTTTAGAAAAAATTTATTCAAATTTTAGTTTAAATAATTTAATTTCTGTGAAATTATTATTTTTTTGGAAAATAATTGAATAATAGACTGGAAAATTATCAAAATTTTTGTTTAATAATTGAATTCTTTTGAAAAATTTTATCATTTATCATTGAATTAAGAAAAGTGTTAGAAAATAATTGCAATTTTGCCATAAATTTTATTTAAAGTTTCGAAAATAATTGAATTTTATCATTATTTTATTTTTCAATTATTTTGTGAATTATTTATGAAAATAATTGAATTTTGCAATGAATTTTATTAAAATTTTTATAATTTTATTATTCATGAAAATAATTGAATTATTGCGAAGAATTTTCTAAAAAAAAATGTCAAACAATTAATTTTTTTTAAATTTATTTAAATTCTAGTTTAAATAATTGAATTTCTATGAAATTATTAGTTTTTTGCAAAATAATTGAATATTCGTCTGGAACAATATCAAAATTTTTGTTTAATAATTGAATCCTTTTGAGAAATTTTATTAAAATCGTAGAATATTGAAAATCATTGAATTAAGAACATTTTTTGAAAATAATTGAAATTTTGTCATGAAGTTTATTAAAAGTTTTGAAAATTATTTAATTTTATTATTATTTTTTGATTATTTTATAAATAATTGAATTCTTGTGATGAATACTATTATTTATGAAAGTAATTGAATTTTGCAATGAATTTTATTAAAATTCCGGAAAATAATTGAATTTTGTCGAAGAATTTTGCTATTCATTTATAAGAATAATTGAAATGTGACAATTTATTTTTAGATTTTTAAAAAATAATTGAATTTCTGCGAAGAATTTTATTAATTTTGAAAATAATTGAATTCTTGTGATGAATATTAGTATTTATGAAAATAATTGAATTTTGCAATAAATTTTATAAAAATTCCTGAATATAATTGAATTTCGGCGAAGAAAAAATTTATTTAAATTGTAGTTTAAATAATTGAATTTCTTTGAAATTATTATTTTTTTGGAAAATAATTGATTATTTGTCTGGAACATTATCAAAATTCTTGTTTAAAAATTGAATTCTTTTGAGAAATTTGATTAAAATCGTAGAATGAAGTTATTTATGTTTTCAAATAATTTTACAATTAAAGAAATTCGTAAATAAATGTAAAAATTAATTTTTTTGAGTATCTAATAATTTTTAGAATGAATCAGAATATTTTTTATGGTCGGGGAAAAAGTGAAAATTTTGTCTGGAAATCAGGGAGAAACATAATTAAAATTTTGTGGCAACCGTGATTATTATTGCATTATTATTTTTATGTTTCTATATTTTTATTACATAATAAAACTAAATTTGAATTTTTCGTTTTTTTTTTCTTTTGAATAGGTATCAGAAGATTCGGACATAAGTCTATCGGACAGTGCGAGCAATGGAACGGGAACACCGCCTCCGCCGCCAACTTTAGCACCGAGCTCCTCCTCATCGACTATAAAGACTGTTAAGACTGGCAAGATATATAAACCCAAGTTCCATACAGCTTTGCATAATGCGAGCAATGAGACTGAGACGTCTTCCAATTCCTCCAGCAGTAGCAGCTCCTGTTCCTCAACTAACATGACACCGAATAATGTTAAACCAAATGCGGAGCGACTGCAGGAGCACATAGATAAAATAATCAGCGACAATCAGGTTATTGTCGAGTCGGTTGATCCACGTTTGCACAAACTCATGCAGCGACAGCAGAGTCTAGTTGAAATCAAGCACCACACCGAACAGCCATTAAATCTCTCCTCGGGCGATGAATCAACAATTCGAAAACGATGCTACAGCGATAGTTTTGCTCAAGACGGCGGCGGCGGCTGCGGCAAAGATTCACAGCAATTAAATAACGATACTTCCATTATTAAGGATCTCCTATTAAAAGCAGGTGATCGCCAATCAAATCACGACGACAGTAATGACAGTAATGATAATTTTGTCTGTCAATTCTGTAAAATCTCCTATATGAGCGCTGATAATCTCGAGGCGCACAAGAAATTCTATTGTAAAGGTGTCATGAGTCCCAGACGAGGAGACTTTCAACTCGATTTAGATAAAAGGGACAACAACGAGTACGATCCCAAGGTTGATTATTACAGTCTCCAACCGCTGCAATCGCCTGGACCACTTCTTGGTAATACGAGACTCGTCGATGCCTACACACCGCCGGCGAAGAAATCGCGAAACGAACCAATGCCCGGCACATTGCGATCACTCGAGGAATTATCAAAATTCCCAAGACCAAATTCACTGCAAATGTTTGGCGGCGAGGTGCGAATATTGGACAACTCAGGAGAGACAAAGACTATGAGGATCGAACCAAGGAAAACTAGTTCACCCACCAGTGAGCACATTCCCTCCAACAAGTGTGCCACGTCCGAAACATCATCCATCGTCGTCAGGTGAGCTCAAAATTACCATTTCGAAAAAAATGCCTCGACACGATTTTAATAGAAAAAAATCGACTTAATCGATTCAAAATACTTAGAATAGAAAAAAATTTGTTTCCATTAAATCGTTTATTATCGTATATTATTTATTAAAATTATCGAGACTTCGCACTCGATAATTAATTTTAAAAATGTAGCCTTCAAACTAAAAAAAGTAGTAAAAAAGTAGCTATCGAAAAATTAAACTTGACAACAAACAAAACTCGTTTTAGACACTTCACAAAACTGACAAAAATTCCATTCTATATTTTATTTTCCTAACTTTTTCCTAATTTTCATCAAAAATATTTACTTCTTTCTTATTCTGCTAATAAATTGAATTCATACAACCAATTTTATTATTCATTAAAGAATTTAAATATTTATAAAAATAATTTAATTCTTGCGAAGAATTTTATAAAAAATTTTAAATAATTGATTTCTGTCGACTAATTTTATGTAAATTCTAATTTAAATAATTGAATTCCTGCGAAATTTATATTATTCAGGAAAATAATTTAATTCTTATGAAGATTTTTACAAACAACTTTTTTAAATAATTGAATTCTGTTTAGAAATTTTATAAAAATAGTAAATATTGAAAATCATTGAATTGTGAAAAGTTATTAAAAATAATTAAATTTTACAAAGAATTTCATTAAAAATTTTTACAATAATTGAATGTCTTTGTGGTATTTAATTAAATTTTTTTTGAAAATAATTGAATTCCTAAAAAGCATTTTATTATTTATGAAAATAATTGAATTTTGCAAAGAATTTTATTAAATTTTATTAAAATAATTGAATTTCCAAGAAGAAATTTATTACTAATAAATGTAATATTAAATTCTCGTGATGAATATTGTTATTAATGAAAATAATTGAATTTTGCAAAGAATTTTAATAAAATGCCTCAAAATATTTGGATTTTCGGGAATAATTTTGTTATTTATCGACATAATTGAATTCTTTCGAAGAATTATTTATGTAAATAATTGAATTCTTGGGAAAAATCATTTATGCAAATAATTGAATTCTTGAGAAGAATTATTATTTATGCAAATAATTGAATTCTTGGGAAGAATTTTATTAAAATCTAAAAGAATAATTGAGTTATTTCAAAAAAATTTAATTGAAATTGTATTTAAAATAATTGATTGAATATTTTTATTAAAATATTTGAAAACAATGTGAAAAATTCTAATATTTTTGTAAATAATTAAATTTTTCCAAAGAATTTAAAAAAAAACATTTTTTAAATAATTGATTTTTTCGATGGAATTGAAATTAAATTTTTAAGAATAATTCCATTTTTCAGCAATTCCTGTAAAATTGTATTAAAAATAATTAAAATCCTGCAATGAATTTTATTATTTATGAAAATAATTGAATAGCTGCTTAGAATTTTAATAAAATTTTCAAAAATAATTGAATTCCTGAGAAGAATTTTATTATTTATGAAAATAATTGAATTTCTAAGAACAAATTTATTACTTGTAAAAATAATATTAAATTCTTGTGATGAATGTTGTTATTAATGAAAATAATTGAACTTTGCAAAAAAAAATATTAAAATAGTTAAAAAGAATTGGATTTCTGTAAAACAATTTTATTATTTTTGAAAATAATTGAATTCTTCATAAGAATTTTATTAACATTGTTTTAAATAATTAATTTTTTCGAAATTTTTATTTTAAATAGTAATTTAATTCTTGTGGAAAACTTTATTTGTGAAAATAATTAAATTTTTCGATTAATTAATATAAAATAGTACTAAAAATAATTGAAATTCTTTGATGACTTTTATTATTTATGAAAATAGTTGAATTCTTGCTGAGAATTTTATCACAAATTTTTTTAAATAATTGAATTTCCATAAAAATAAATGTTATTATTAGTGAAAGTAATTGAATTATTCTGAAGAATTGTATAAAAATTTTGTTAAATAATTGATTTTTTTGAAAATAATATTCTAAATTAATTGAATTCCTGTGAAAATTTTATTATTTATGAAAATAATTTAATTTTTCGATTAATTAATTTAAAATAGTATTAATAATATTTGAAAATCTTCGATGAGTTTTATTGTTTGTGAAAATAATTTAATTCTTGATTAGAACTTTATCAAATTTTTTTTTAGAAATTGAATTTCCATGAAAAATGTTATTATTAGTGAAAGTATTTGAATTATTGTGAAGAATTGTATAACAATTTTGTTAAATAATTGATTTTTTCAAAATTATTTTGAAAATGCTATTCTAAATTAATTGAATTCCTGTGGAAATTTTATTATTTAAGAAAATAATTAAATTTTGGATGAATTTTATCAATATTCTTTTTTAAATAATTGAATTCTTTTGCGGAATTACATAAAAATACTAGATATTATAATTAATTGAATTTTAAATATTTTTTGAAAATAATTGAATCGTTTTAAAGAATTTGATTATAATTTTTGAGAATAGTTTTTGATCTTAGTATTAGTGAATTTAAAGTCGTGGAAATTCTAAAATAAACAGAAATAGTAGCTTTTAGAGGCTGAAATCTAAAAAAAATACTCTAATAGTAACATAAAGTAAAAAAGTAGTAAATAGTAGGTTTTATTAGATGAGTGTGAAACCTGTAAACATGCAAACTTCACCAATGTGAAAAATGATTTATAATTTTTTAATTTCTTTAAATTTTTGTTTCCAGATCCGGTCTTCATTCTGGTGGGACAATGGTGCACAAACCACCAGGTTGCAGTACACCGGACACAGCATCAAACTCATCTTCCATATCTCTACCAGATAATTCGAAACTATTAGCGCCCATTGTACCAAACATATCAACAACAAATTTAGCGCCCACAATGACGTGCTACAATTATCTGGAACCACATTTGAATCCATTAACAAACATCACTGCCTACAATCCACTGACATTACCGCAAGCAGGAATCGCCAGTATTCTTCACGGTGGTAAAGTAATACCATACGTTCCCGGTATGCCCGGTCCACACACACTGACCAATTCACCCTCCGTAGACATATCCCCCTCAACTCTAACTCCGGGTGATGCAGCAACTTATAAAGTGATACCCGGCATGCCGGGCCTCCACATGATTCCACAGCCATTGAATCTCGCCAGTCCCGTGAAAATTCACCCTCAAAATGTCCCCGGAATTCCCGGCCCCCACGATACAACACTCAATCAACCACTCGATCTTGCCAACAATAAATCCTCGAATTTCAAAACACCCGATGGTAATCGTCATTTAGGCAAAATTCCCTCGGAAAAATACCGAAGTGGTAAATCGCCATCGTTAATTATCACCGATGACGATCGTCACTCCAAGAATAATCCTATCAGTAACAAAACTAAAGAAGAAGAGCTCGCCTTCGAACAAAGTCCAAAGATCGATAAAGTATTCAATTATTCGAGGTTTGACGACAAGTCACCAAATTCCTACACAAAATTGAGATTCGAGAATAGAAAGCGACACTCGACCTGGAGTGTTGAGGAATTGGAGGAGAGAACCTCCTCCGTCGATATAAATCCAGAGAGAAATTCACTCGACAGGCCAACGACACTCAAGAGTCCCGTCTCTAAAGATCCAATTCTTCCACACGAAAATGGTCGTTTCAAACTAAACGGCGCCAAGGTCAAGCCCGAAACATCATCGCCAGTCATACTCGTCAATCTCGACACCAACAAACCGGAAATACGAAATAAATCACCAGTGACAAATCACGATACAATTTCGAAAATAGACAACAAAGTGGAAATAAAATGGAACGACACGGACAATGAAGAGTCGAGTAATCCGAAATTTTTACGACCCACTTCATTGCCATTAAAACCGGGGACATTTACCCCTAAGAAACATCATGGAATAACGCCAACGGCAAATACATTACCGCTGATAAGTCCCGAGACACCGAGACAGAGGAAGTCGTATGGACAAGTTTTTTTCAATGGACACGCTTACACTTATCTTGGTCTAAAGTGTTCGACACGATTGTATTATTGTACATTGAATAGACCGCAGCCAATGTACGTTATGCAACAGCACAGTTTGTCAATGTATTCTAACTGGAAGATTTGTAAAGATTCACCGCCGGATGTCGATATGGCCCATTACGATTCGCGTCATAGACCTCAGAATTACAGTATTGCCTCGACTAAACAAGAGGATATTATGACTCATTCGTCGCGGCGACCAACAACGCCGATTAGCTCTGACAGTGGATTGGAAAATGATAACCAGGAGAAAGCGAAGAGGGTCAAAATTTTCGATGGGGGCTTCGAGAGTAATGAGGATTACACGTACGTTCGTGGTCGAGGTAATTCAATTTCCACATTCATTTTTATATTTCTCAGGCTTGCCACAGGTCTGGGAATTCAGGAAAGAGTCAGGGATTTTTATTAAAAGTACTGGAAAAAATTAAATGTTTAGAATTTATAAGAAAATTCTAAATTTTTCTGTCTATTTGTTTGCCTCATAAACTATGAAATTACCACGAATTCTAAACAAAACCTTAAATTTTTTCTATTTTTGACAGAAAATTTATTTTAAATAACTTAATTCTATTGAAAAACTGCAATAAAGTTATTACTTATAAATCATTTAATGAAGTATTTTTTTGAAAACTTCTAATTTCAATTCTGTTGAAATTAGTTTCAATTTAAAAAGTAATAACGAATTTTTTTTGAAAGAATTCAACTATATCTAAATAACTGTCAAATTTTTTTTTCAGAAATTCAATTATTTTTAGAAATTTTAAAATTCTCATCAACAATATTCAATTATCTTTATAAATTTAATTATATTCGCAGGAATTTTAATAAAATTCATTACAAAATCCAATTATTTTCATAAATAATATTATTCATCACAAGAATTTAATTATTTACAAAATAATTGAAAAATAAAATAATGAAATTCAATTATTTTTAAAAATGTTTCTTAATTCAATGATAATAATCCGGGTTGACTCAAAAATTTAATTATGTTTTTCCCTGATTTCAATTATTTTTATAAGTAGCAAAATTCTTCGCCGAAATTCAATTATATTCAGGAATTTTTTATAAAATTGATTGCAAAATTCAATTATTTTCATAATTACTAATATTCATCAGAAGAATTCAAATATTTTCAAAATTAATAAAATTCTTCGCAGAAATTCAATTACTTTCATAAATAATAGTACCTATTCATCACAAGAATTCAATAATAAAATTAAATTATTTTCAAAACTTTTAATAAAATTTCTTAAAAGGATTCAATTATTAAACAAAAATTTTAATAATGTTCCCAGACAGATAATCAATTATTTTCAAAACTTTTAATAAAATTCATGGCAAAATTTCAATTGTTTTCAAAAATGTTTCTTAATTCAATGATTTTCAATATTCTACGATTTTAAAAAAAATTTATCAAAAGTATTCAATTATTAAACAAAAATTTTAATAATGTTCCAGATGAATATTCAATTATTTTCCAAAAAAATAATAATTTCACGGAAATTCAATTATTTAAACTAGAATTTAAATAAATTTTTTCCAAAAAATATCAATTGTTTAAAATTTTTTTATAAAATTCTTGGCAATAATTCAATTAATTTCATAAATAATAAAACTCATTACAGAATTTCAATTATTTTTAATACATTTTTAATCGAATTCCTTGGACAATGTAATTATTCTTAAAAATTTTATTAAAATTCGTCGAGAGAATTCATTTATTTAAAAATTTGTTGATAAAATTATGTATAAGATTTCAATTTTCAGAAACATTCAATTGTTGAATAAATTATTTTTGCTCATATTTAAATAATTGAATTCTCGTAAAATTTTCTAATAAAAAGTGATTTAAAAATTAATTACAGTTAAAGTTTTAGAGAATAATTGAATTTTGGAGAATTTACTAATAATTGCAATTTTTAGAAATAATTGAATTTTGTAAAGGTTTCAAATTAAAGTTTTTAAAAATCTGAATTTTTCATAATTTTAATTAACAATTCTTTGGAACTAATTTTCTCCTAAAAGCTTAATCGAAATTTTTTAAAATTATTTCAAGTTTTTGTTTTATAATGTTTATTTAATTGAAGAATTTACGAATAATCGAAATTTCACGTAAAATTTAATTGTAAACAAATGGATTTGACAATTCTCAAGAAGAACTTTTTGAAAAATTATTATTAAAAACAATTGATTTATAAGAGAATTTTATTCAAAAATTCTAGAAAATAATAATTAAATTGAAATGATGAAAATACTTTTGCATTTCAAAATTTGTATTTCTATAATAAATTTTAATTTTTGCTAAATATAAATTGACATAGTAAAAAATATTTTCATATTAATTTTTATTTAACTCAATTAAATAAAAATTGTGAGAAATAAAAACATTTCATGTAAATGCGGTAATAAAAATTTTTCTTCATTTTAATTTTTCACCAATTAAAAATAAGTTTCGTTAAATAAAAATTCGGGGAAATGAAATAATTTTATCGTAAATGAAAATTACCGTTAATTGCAATTGTTGTAATTTAATTGATTTGGTAAATTTTAATCTAATTTTTCATTCTAATTGCAGGTCGTGGAAGGTACGTTTGCGAAGAATGTGGTATTCGTTGCAAAAAACCGTCAATGCTGAAGAAACATATCAGAACACACACCGATGTCCGGCCATACACTTGCAAACATTGTTCTTTCAGGTAAAAAATCGGACAAAATTTCGAATCAATAAAAAAAAAAAATTCCTTAAAATTCGATTCTCTTATTCAAAATTTTCTAAAATCGATTATTTGTACTGCTAATGGAAAAAATTGTAAAATTTGTTTCGTTTTTCAATCTAAGTTTCATTTTCAATTAAAATTAATTATTTTTTGAAATTTAATTAATTGTTTTCGAATTGAAATTAATTATTTTTTTCGAATTTAAATGAATTAGTTTCGAATTTAAATTGTTTTCAAATTAAAATGAATTATTTCAGAATTGAAACTTATTATTTTTGAATTGAAATGAATTGTTTTCGAATTGAAATTAATTTTTTCGGAATTGAAACTAATTATTTTTAAATTGAAATGAATTATTTTAGAATTGAAATTAATTATTTCAGAATTGAAACTAATTATGTATTTTCAAATTTAAATTATTTGTTTTATAATTGAAATGAATTATTTTGAAGTTGAAATTAATAATTTTTTAATTAAAATGAATTTTACTTGAATGGAAATTAATTAGTTTAGAATTTAAATTAATTTCTGTAGAAAAGAAATGAAATATTTTTTGGAATTATATTGGAATTAATGAATTTTTTCTTCAATTTTTCTGTGTAGCTTTAAGACAAAAGGCAATTTGACGAAACACATGAAGTCAAAGGCGCATTACAAAAAGTGCGTCGAACTGGGAATTGTGCCAGTGCCAACAGTTGTTTGCGATGAAAACATTGATAAAGAGGCAATCGCACGTCTAACGGCAGGCGGTGGAAACGCTGAGGAATCATCGTCCGAAGATGATGAGACGGAAGGCGACGAAAGTGAGGAATCCGGCAGCGAGGAACATGAAGCGGCCCAAAGTCTCTTGAGTCTCTCCCAACGTACTTCCGGTCGACTACCAGGTCTCTTGCCATCGGGCAGACCAAGGACATATCCATACACACAAACACTTCCCACTAGTTCAGTGACGACAAGTGTAATTTCAACAGTCGTCAGTTGTTCCACTTCAACGACAATCGTGTCCCAAGGAACATCATCAGTCATTCATAATGAACTCTCGAATAGATATTACTTCCCCTCGAATCGTTCATCATCCGAGGAATCACGATCAAGTGTCATTCAATCATCGATAAAGAATGAATCTGACGTGGAAATGGAATCAGCCAGTGATAATTCGAATACACGACACTCATCATCATCAGCATCATCATCAGCAGCATCCTTATCATCCTTATCATCCTTATCATCATCACAGCCAATGGATTTGACCATAAAACAAATTTCACAATCCCCCACACAACGAGCAAAGCCAATGGATATTTTAACACCAGTCTCCGAACCTGTTCTCCTGCAAACAATCGTCCAGAGTATGGAGAGATTACCACTTCACGGCAGAGAATGGAAACCAGAGACTGATGGTCACATGCTTCAGGCTTATCTCACCGAGAGACATGTAATGGACAGTAAGATGAAGGAGCAATATCGCGTGGGTAAAATTGACAAGCATATCAAGGAACGGGAATTATACTTACAGCAGCATAATTCAAATCTCAGCGTTGAATCTCATGGTGTACCAACAGTAACATACACTGATCCGACAAAATTACAACAACCCACCGTTCTCGAGTCAAGAATCAAGAATATGTCGAAGCAGGCTTCGGACGATATCAAACACGAAATCAGAGAGAAGATTTATCTGAATAATCTCAACGTTGAAAGGCGTCCATTTGATATTGATTCGATCTACAAGGATAAGGATAATTTATCGCGATCAACGAATTTACGCGAATGCTTTGAACCACGCTCCATCAACACAATACCACCAAGAACAATTGACTATAATTTAATGAATCTTTCCGAAAGGCCAAATTTCGTCATCGATTCAATGAATGAAAAAACATTCATTCAGGACGTGAATAATCGAACCAAGAATGACGTCGATCGTAATTCAATGTTCAATGCAATGAAAATGATGAGGGAAGTCGAGAGACCGCAAACAAATAGATCTCACACACCAGATTTAAGGAACAATGAAATTCGACCACCGAGTCGTGAGATGCGTAACGTGAATCAAGATTTTAGATCGACGATGACGACAACGACGACGACGACACATCCTAGAACAAAACAAGAATTTTCTGGCCAAATGGAAATTGAGGCAAGATCACCGAATAGAGAGACGAGAATGATTGCTGAATATAGAACGACGCCGGAAACTGTTTTACAACCGGCATTACATGAGTCGACGAATTTACATCAGGAATTACCAAGAACACAGGGAATGGATATTCGCGTTGGAGAGAGATTTGATTCAATTGAATTGACCAAGCAGAGCATTAACGAGAGTATTAAGCATTCGATGCAACGAAAAATGGTCGTTGGTGGTCCGCCCTTTAGGATTCCATCGTCAACGGGAGGTAATTCGAAACCTCAAGCGGAATTCCTGCAGCCGTCGAGTGGTCCAACGCCAAATTACGTTAGGTTGGCATATTTACATTATCTAACTAATTTATTTTATTGGAGCCAAATCGGAAATCGGAATCAATTCCCGGCGGGCCCACGTTTTTATTAAAATTTATTAATTTTGTCAAGTTTTCACCAAATGAGGCCCTTACGTGCGAATTTTCCGCTTTCTTAATTTAATTTCGTGTTTATAAATTGTAGAAAATTTTTACAACAGAGATTATACAAGATTCAAAGAGTTTCGAAAATCGGAATATTTTTTTCGAGAACGAAACTTTTCTCTTAAATTAAAAACTTGTATTAGTTTTCTATTAACTATTATATATTTTTTTTATTTTGTATTATATGAGACTCAAGTCCGCAACGTTTTTAAAAATCAAACAAAGAATTTTTTCTAATTATATTCTTCTTTAATTTCATATGCATAAATTCTTGAGGAATTGTTACTTATTAATTCAGGGTTGCCACAAATATTTATTTCAAAAAAAAGTTAATTATTTACAAAAATCCTTTGCAAGAATTCAATTATTTTTTAAAGTAGTAAAATTTCTCAAAAAAATTCAATTATTTTAATAATTTTAATAATTTTCCCTGATTTCCAAACAAAATTTTAATTTTTCCCTGACCCTAAAGAATATTCTGATTCACTCTAAAAATTATTAGATACTCAAAAAAAATGTTCTATTACAATTAATTACAAATTTCTTTAATTGTAAAATTATTTAAAAACATCAATAACTTCTTTTTTAAATAAATATTTAATTATTATTATTTTTCTGTAGGAATTCAAATTCTTCAAAACATTCAAATTCAAACCTTTTTGAAATTCAACAACTTATAAGAACATTATTACAAAACATGAAGAAGGCGAGCACTCCGAGTCGAAGACTCGGAGTGCTCGCCTTCTTCATGTTTTGTAATAATTTAAATTACCATAAAATTTTTCAAAAAAAAAGTTAATTATTTACAAAAATCCTTCGCAAGAATTCAATTACTTTTTAAAGTAGTACAATTTCTCAAAAAAATTCAATTATTTAAGAAAATGAAATAAAATTCATTGCAAGAATTCTATTATTTTTCTATAAATAATTAAATCCATTATTCGAAAATTCATTTTTAAATCAATTTTTATTAGAAAATTCTAGAAGAATTCAATTATTTAAATTAAAAAATAAATAATTTATTAAATAATTGAATGTTAATTTTCGAGGAATTCGATTAAAATATTGTATCAAAAATAATTAAAATCCTGCGATGAGTTTTATTATTTGTGAAAATAATTAAAATAATTGAAATAATTGAATTTCGGAGAAGAATATTATTATTTATAAAGATACTTGAAATTTTGACAAGAATTCTTTTTTAATTTTTGAACATAAATGAATTTCTTGGAAGAATTTTATAATTTATATAAATAATTGAATTTCAGTGAAGAATTTTATTATTTATAAAAATAAAAATAATTGAATTCTTTAAAAGAAATTTGTTAAATTTTTTTTAAATGATTGAATCATTGCGACAAATTTTATAAAAAATTTTTTAAATAATTGATATTTTTTTAAAAATTTTATGAAATTTTTTATATTAAATAATTTAATTCCTGTGGAAATTTTATTACTTATGAAAATAATTGAATTAATTCGAAGAAATTTATTAAAAATTTTGTAAATAATTTAATTCCTGTAAAATTTGGCCAAAAATTTTATTAAAATTTTTTAAAACAATTGAATTTTAAAGAAGAATTTTATTATTTATGAAGATAATTGAAATTTTGACTAGAATTTTATTATTTATAAAGATAATTGAAATTTTGACTAAAATTTTATTATTTATAAAGATAATTGAAATTTTGACGAGAATTTTTTAAAAAATTTTGAACATAATTGAAAATAATTGAATTTCTGGAATAATTTGTAATTTTTCCAAAATTAAATTCTTTTTTTAGTATTTTTAACTAAAATTCTTCTATCAATCTAGTATTTATGAAAATTGTATGTAAAAATTATTCATTAAATAATTTCAAAGTAATAATTTTATGATAGTTCTTGAAAAATTAATTTATTTAAAAAGAAATTATTGTCAGAAATAGAAAAAATTAAAGGTTTTGTATTAAAATTGTAATTGCTCAAAAATGACATGATTTTGAAGCCAAAATAAAATGAATCGTTGCATTAATTTTTCATTTTCGTTTTTAAAAACATTTGCGGACTTCAGTCTCTTTCTATTATTATTATTATTATTATTATTATCGAGTCAATTTTAAATTTTTCTGTCAAGCTATTTTTTTATATAAGTTTTAAAGAATCTTAACACATTTTTTTGTTTTTAATGCAATAAATAAAATGTAGTGAAATAACAATGAAATTCTAGCCAAAAATGAAAATATTTATCATTATTTTTTATATTGCTGCGAAATTGTGTGAAATGATAATAAATGAATTTTTTTTTATTTTTTGTTTTTACTAAAAAAATTTTTATTTACAAATACCTTGGAATCTTTTTATAAATTAAGATAAAACTGTGAAAAACCTTAAAATTTTATTTACGAATTGTTTTAATAAAAAAAGATATAAATATTTTTACAAAATCTCTTATGATATGGACAAAAAGTTATTTTATTTACAAATTTGAAATATTTTATAATAAAAAAAAATATATCTTAAAAAATAAATAATTACTATTTGAATAAAATTTTCTAGAATAGGGCCTAACAATTTTAGGAAAAGTTAATTTATAATTATCTTTATTTATAAATTACTTGATTTTACTAAGATTTTATTTTACTACCCTTTATTGAGATTAGAAAAAATGAGAAAGAAAATGGAAAATAGATGATAAAGAAACCTAATGACTAAAAGCAAAATGTTAGATATGAAAATGCGTCTTTATACAAAGAATATTGATTTTAAAACAAAACTAGTTAAATAGGTGCCATGAAATTTATAATTAATTATATAACACAAATTATTGAGTTTTAAGAAATTTACAATAGGGAATAAATAATATATATTGTATAAGTTTCAAGATATTCAGTATTAATGAAAAATAGTCAAGATAATCTTCAAACATTTCCAAATATTTAGTAATTAATAAAAATCGTAATTAAAAATTTAATAGCAATAAGAATTAGAATAAAATTAGAATTAGTTAAGACCTTAAGTTTTTTGAAATGAAAAAATATGTTATTGAAAACTAGATATTATTAAAATTTTAAAATGTTTATAATAAAATAAGAAATATTGAAATTTTTCAAAAAGCTACTGTAAGTTAATCAATAATATTCCCCAGAATGAAAATATTACAAATTAGATACTAATTTTCTAAATTAAATTATTATTAAAGAATTTATGAGAAAAAAATTCTTTTTTTTAATCAAATATTCCTTGAACCCCTTACGATAATTTCATTCTAAATAATACTAATAAGTAATAGTTATATAAATTTATATTTATAATAAAATAAATAAAATCAATTAAAATCAATAGTCAATATAAATGAAATGCTTAATATTAATAAAATTAAATTTTTTTGTTGATAAAAAATCGGTTAATTTTTAATTATGTAATCAATTAATAGTGAGAATTCCTTGATTAGCTTATAATTTCAGAAAAAGAATCATTTAAAAATGTTCAATATTTCAAATAGAAAAATTTATTGCGTTGCTAAAAATATCAAATTTGTTAATTCAATTTTGGTAAAGTGAAAATTGTTGCAAATCGAAAAAATTCTTTTAAACTTGTATAAAAAAAATTTAATTCTATTTTATATTTACAAAAATGAACAAATTTCTGATAAATTATTTTAAAATAATTATTTTTTAAAATCTATAATTTATAAAATTTTTATTAAAAAATCGAAATTAACTGAAAAAATCAGTCACTTTTATTCAATATAATTGAAATTTAATTTCGTTTATGAATAATAAATTATTAAATAATTGAAATTAAATTAAATTTCAATTATAAATAAATTATTTAAAAATTAATTTAAAAAAAAAAATTAAATTGAAATTTTGTGACTAATTTCGAAAATAAAGAAAATAAGAGATGAAATAAAAAAAGGTGAGTAGATAACTATCTTTATTGACGCATTTATATTTACGATAAAATCAAAGAAATCTATTGTTTAGAAAGTAATTTTCAAGTTTATCTCTCTAAAAATAAAATATTAAAATACTTTCAAAAAATTCTGAACCAATATTTGGTTTCTTTTTTTTAATTTGACAAAACTATACAAAAACTGCAAAAAATGGACATTTTCTTTTTTTTTGGAAATGTAAATTTAATTAAAGATTTTCGTTAAAAAATAAAAATTATTTCTATTTTCAGTGTAATGGAGGATGGTCGTAGTGTTTGTGGAATGTGCAATAAAGTCTTCAGCAAGGACGCAAAGGAAAGTCATTTAAGGTTGCACATCAACATTCATTATTTCGAGAGGCCATTCAGGTGTGAAAGTTGCGCAATTCCTTTCAGGTGAGAATTTGAAAATTTTACCCAAAAATTTCTTTAGAAAGGAAGAAAAAAGTTTTTTCTAGAAAAAATTTATTTCTACAAAAAAATCTAATTCTGTTTGAAAATTTTTTCCATTTCTCAAAAATTTGATGTTAATTTTCCACACTTTGTTCACATTTTGAATTAATTATTATCGAGTATCTTTTCGCAAAATATTTAATGAAAATTTGTTCAATATTTCAGAACAAAGGGCCATTTAACGAAGCATCAACGTTCTATTTCTCATCGTAACAAAGTTAGTATGACTTCCACTTTCGGAGCAGCTACCAGCAGCAATCCAAGACCCTTCAAGTGCAACGATTGCAAAAGTGCATTTAGAATACATGGACACCTGGCTAAACATTTACGTAGCAAAATGCATATTATGAAACTCGAATGCCTAGGAAAATTACCCTTTGGAACCTACGCCGAAATGGAACGATCTGGTATCAATCTCAACGATATTGATACCACAGACTGTGATAATAGTCTTGTCAGTCTTCAGGTAATTTATCAATATTTTTTTATTTCAAATTTAATAAAATACAGACCTCACATAGGATTCAAAATTTTTTCTATTATCTTTTTTAAGATTTTTTAAAAATCTTTTTTATTTAATTTTTTTAATGAAGAATTCAAAAGTATGTTAATGAAACTTTTAATTGAGAAAAATAACTAATAGTCAAATAATTCAAAAACTATTTTTTAATATAATTTTTTTAAGAGAATTAAATATATAAAAGATGTTAATTAAAAAATTTTTGAATTTGAAATTTTGTAATAATTTCTTTGAAAAATTATTGATTTTTCTTAATTATTTCAATAAAATTTTTGAAAATCAACATTTAAAGAATTTTTGATGCAAATTTTGAAAATAATTATCAATTCTCAATAATTTTAATGAAAAATCTTCAAATGAAAATTTAATAATGAAAATTAATACAAATTGACTTCAAAAAAATAAAATTAAAATATTTTTTGAGCTTTTATTGCATTATAATTTTTTTTGAAATTTATTTATTTTCAATATTTTTTTCATTACTTATTTCAATCATTTTCGAAAAATGACTTTAGAATATTTTAAAAGAAAATCTAATTCTTAGTATTTTTAATCATAATTTTTCGAAATTCAATTATATTAAAAAAAGTAAATTAAAAGTATTTTTATACATTTTCAATTAGAATTCTTCAATAAGTTGATTATTGTTAATATTTTCCAAAAATTCGTTTTAAAATTCAATTATTTTCCAAAAATTTTACTAAATTTCAATTATTCGGAATATTTTTTAATTAAATATTACCAGAAAATTTTATTATCTTTCATAAATTATTTTAAAATATGTTTAAAAAATTAATTCTTTTTTTATCATAACTTTTAAAATTCAATTATTTTCAATAAAAGTAAGTCTCCAAAATTGTTGAAAACCCGTTTTTTATTGTAATTATAATTAAAATTTTTAAAAAGTTGTCCAGTTTTTAATATTTTCTAAAAATTTTACGAAATTTCAATTATTTGAAAGTTTTTAAATATTGATAATAATGATTCAATATTTTAAAATTTTTATTTTAAATTTTAAAATTATTAAGAAATATTTTGAAAAAAGTAAATTCAAGAATATTTTTCTATTGTAATTTTTTAAAAATTAATTATTTTCATTATTTTGGTTAAATATTTTCAATAATTCACATTAATAACTTTAAAAAAAAGAAGAGTTAAAGTTAAAATTATTTTAAAAAATTGAATTTTTGTGGTTATATAAATAATTTTACTTCTCGAAGAACTGACGGAAAATTATTCAAAAAAATTCAATTAGAGAAAAGTTTAAGTAAAAAATTATATTATTGAATCTTAAAAGAATTAAAGCTGTAATTTAATTATTATGAAGTGTTACATTATTATGAAAAATTGAATTTTCGCAGATTTTTCAGAATTAACGAAAATTTCGATTCATGCTGGAAAAATAAATATATAACAAGTATTTAAATATTCATTTAAGAAATGTAGTTAACTATTGTATATTGAATTTATAAATTAATGAAAATTCATGAAAGTACAAAATTAAATTTTTGTGCCAGCACAGAATAAAGTAATCGACTTTTTTTTGTATTTTTAATAGACTTAAAGCGCTTTAAAATCGATCCGAAGAATATGAAAATATAATGAAATAGAGAGAAAGTTCTAAAATAAAATTTTCTAATTAAAAATCAAAAAGTGAAATATCTAAAATCGTTTTTTTTTATTAATTATTCAGTTGCTGGCCCAGAAGCTGTACGAGAAAGATCCAAGTAAAATGGGTCAATGGGATCCGGAATCGGCTGCTAATCAAATAAATAATAAAGGTGAAAATTCATGTGACGAGAGCGATGAACTACCATCATCACATTCAATTCATTCATACCAATCGTCTCAAATTGTCCCCGATGCCGAGGCATCACGAACATATCATGTGCCAATTCACGAGGAAACAAAAACCCTTACGTTCAAGTGTCAAATTTGTTCTGTATCAATGCAAACATTAAATGAATTGCAAGTTCACTGTTTTGTCGAGCACAATATTGAAACCGATACAAGGGATAAGGATGGAATAAAATCGAGATTCATCGACGAAATACCAATTCGACAAAATGACAGTGCAAAGAAACTAGAAGATATATAGTGACAAAATATTTCAATACTGAATATTTTTTTTTAACTGTTGTGCAGTTTCAAAATAAGAAGAAAAGAAAAAGCATTTTTTTTTTCTTTTATCAGAGGAAAAAAAAAGAGTCCCAAAGTTCAAATATAAATATATATATATATAAATTATATAAAACTTGTATCTTCCAATTAAAAAAAAGCGTCTTTCATGGGAGCAATTTTGAGGATTTACAAAAGCAAAAAAAATTGTCAAGCATTTAAGAAAGTTTCTTTTTTAGAACAAAAAAAATACTGATTCTCATATTGCTCTCTGTTATCGCAAATCGAGATTTTCAGTGTTATTATCTCAACGACGAATTATATTTATGTGCCCATTGTAGTTTTTAGATAGCATTTAGGGTGCTATGGAATGGCATATAGCATGTGATTCTGTATTTAAAGTGCAAATGTTAGCGTGCAAAGAAAAAGTAAACTTAAAGAAGAGTATTCTAATATTACGAATTAATAATTGATTTATTCGTAAAATCTCACATATATGTATAGATACTATAGAAATTTATTTATATAATATCTATACATTTTGTATAATATGCAATGTTATTATTGCAAAAACAAAAAGAAAATATTGTTATTTCGGAGAAATTGTGTTTTTTTGTAAATATATATTGTATAGTGACTTCCAAATCGCGCCAAAACGTTTAGTATTAGTGTTTCAATCAATTTTAGGGAACAAAATGATTTTATGTGAATATTTATATACATACACATACACACACTATATATATAAAATCATTTTGTTTATTATAAATATATATACATAGATGAAATATTTTATCTTTGATCGAGTCTTTAGAGAAACTTTTGACAATCTTCCAAAAACCCTTCTTCCGTTTTTTGATCATGAAAGAACAAATTAAATATTGTCGAAAATTTACAAATCGAATCATCTTGAGAAATTTGTTTATTTACGTATAGTTTAGTAATTTTAATAGATATTGTAATTTTTTCTTTACAAGTCTTTTTAATACTGTGATCTCATATTATTATTATTTTAAAATAACAGATTTTTGTTCTGTAAAAAAAAATTTCCACGACTGATAGAAAAAAATCTGTTTAAGAATTTTTATATATTTAGTTTTTTTTTCGTCAATTTAACAATTTTTTCAAGATGATTCGATTTATTTTTGTAGCATTTTCGCTCAAGTGTACAATATTCTTCTGCATAATCATGTATCTTAATGATTTTTTTAAAGAAAAGAAAAACGAGTCTTTGTGTGCTTGAGAATAAGAATCATGGATTATTCAAACAAACACAAATATGTGCAATGTAAATTCAGTTTGAAAAAAAATATCAATATATATAGCAGTCGATGTAATTTGTAAATTTTTTTGTTTTAAGAGCTTTTTAAGAGATATTCTTTTTTCAATACGCCAAGCCAACTATTTATTTTTCTGAATTTTTAAATAGTTTTTTATTTTTTTTGAAAAATTTTATTCTGACGAAAAGAGGAGGAGTTTTATTTCTATATTAGAAATACTTTTTTAATTACAGAAAATGAAAAGAAAATGACATATCATTAATATTGAATTTATTTTGATACATTTGTCAAAAGTAATTGTCAAAGTAATTTTAATTGAAAATATTTTATAAGGAAAGGTTTTTTAAAAAAATTCATTGATAAAAATATTGAATGCTCAAAAATTTAGAAAAGAAATGTATTTTTCTAGAAATTATTTTCAAACCGAATATTGTATTTAACTTAATTTAGTTGGCTTGGTTTGCTTCCAGTCACAGTATTAAAAACAATAATAACCGATTGCTTTTTGTTCGAATAATATCGTTTTCTAATATTCATGATTGAATTATTTTTTTTTGTCTTCGATAAAGACATGAATGAGAAAATATCGCTAAAAGTCATCAATGCTATATTTTATAAGATTATTTCCATTCGTGTGTCGATAGCACATCGCTTAACAAATTGTTGGCGTCGTTTCTGATGTTTTATAAATATATATAAATAAAATATATATTATGTAATGAATATTAATGTATAAAAATAAGGGTGTTTAGGATTTTATAAGCATATACACACGAGAAGCTAAGGCTTTTATTGTGAAAAATGTCTAATGTACATTTCAATTGCCTTAGGAATGTTTATGGAGAAAATTGTATCACAGAAACATTTTTCATTGGAACCAAAATGGCAAAAGGAAAAAATTTTTTTTTTCTTTTTTTGCCAAACGAATATCAGAATAATGGGACCGGAGTAAGATTTTATTATCATATAAGTAGATATTTCAAAGTTGTAGTAGCAATTAATAGGTTATCGATCGCCAACATTTTGCCAACGCTGATGTCAAAACATTTCTTCCCCGATTTTCACAACTCTGTTAATCTATTGATGAAAATGTAATTTATTTATTGTAAATAAAAAAAAACATTGCCTATACTTTTGGAATTTGTTTTTTTAAGTTCTCGACTCGTCTTGAATTTACTAATCGGTTTTGTTTTTTTGAAAATATTTTCATATTTTATTAATTTTTTTATATTTGGAAAATTTTATTTATTTACTATTAATAAATTAAAAATTAAATTACTTAATTCATTTAAAATAAGAATTTTATAGTTTAATAATCAATTTCGTGTTTTTATTTAAAATATCAAGTCGTTCAAATTTACAACGCTCGTGATCAACGATTGGAAAAGAAAAATATTTTTCATGTCAAAAATAATAAAATGCTTTGTTTATAAATTTTCTTTGTTTAAAATACTTTGTTTTAGACATTTTTTAATAATTTTTAAATTATTGATAACAAAATTTATGCCAAACCTTTTTTCTGTACGAAAATTTGCAGAAATTTAAATAGAAAAATAGTTTTTCTTCTAAATCGTTGATTTTAAAGGCTATGAATTTCTCCAACGATAAAAATACTTCTGGAATTAAAGTTAAACCAATTACAAAAATTGCTAATAAATTATAATTTTTTAGTATTTTTAATTTCGAATTTTTAATTAATATTCTTTTAAGAAATTAAAGTATTTTTAAAAAATTACAATATAATTGTTTTAAACAATTATTTCTTTAGTATATTTTATCATAATTTTTAAAAACTCTGTTATCTTCAAAAAAAGCGAATTAAAATTTTTAAAGAAATCTACTTTTTCAGATTTATTATTAAAATTCAGAGACATCTTGTATTTTCTTATTTGTATTTTTCATATTTCATATTTGTAATTAAAATTCGACGAAAACTTGATTTTATTAATATTTTTCAAAAGTTTTTTTTTTAATTCAATTATTTTTGAAAAATTATACAAAATTCCAATTATTTGGAAATTGTACAATTATAGAAATTAAAAAGTCTATTATCTTTCAAAAATTACTAATAAATATTTAAATTTAAAAAATTTAATTTAACAAACATTTTAATTGTAATTTTTAAAAATTCAAAAAAATATTTTTAAAAAACTAATTTTTAGAAGTTTTTACCACAATTTTTAAAAATTATACTATCTTCAAAAATAGTAAATTAAAATTTTTCGAAAATCTACTTTTCTTTAGACTTTATAATTAAAATTTTCCAAAAATTTGATTATTTTTTAATATTTCCCAAAATTCTTTTAAAAAATTCAATTATATTAAAAAAATTAAACTAAATTTTGATTTTAAATATACTGTTTAAAAGACAGTCGTAACGTGAAAAAACAAAGATGGGAAATTGGACAATTCAACCGTAAGTGTATATTATTAAATTTTAATTAAATGCAGATTTAGTTAAAATAATAATATATTTGAAAATATTTATATAGTAGGGCGAAGATTTACATATTATTTAGTATTCGTAGTCACTTAAATCCTTACCGTAGAAATCTTAAAGTACATTCGTCAGCGAGCATCAAACACAACAACTAGAATAAAGAGTTAAGAAAAATTATCTTGCAAATTATAATTTAATATTACCTTCTATTTTACTTTCATTGCCAAGCAATGCTATTTTAAATTAAATTGTTATTTTAATTAAAAAGGATACATCTTTTTGAACGTTTCTTGTACATTATACGATAGCCGCATTCTCTGCATCGAATAGCATCTCGAGGCCTGATTTCATTATCACGATGACATTCTGTAATTTAATTTCAATTATAATTTCATAATTATATGTTTCAGACAGTAATTACTACTCTTTGAATAATAATTCAAAGAAATGTTTGTTCCATTGTCGAATGGATTAACAAACTACTTTAATAACAAAAGAAAAAACTACTTAGTTTATCCGTTTACCAAAGAAAAGTGAGGTTAGGAAAATTGTTTTTCTACATTTAGTGGAAAGTACAATGAAAAACTTACCGCCGCAAACGTAAACCATTGTCTGCTTTGGAGTAGATTCCGTCTTACTAGTCGAAGCTTCCATTTTTTATGTTAATAACTTAGAATCATTAAAAATTAACAACGTTTTAAAGAGACGTGTGTATACTTTTGCCAAAACAAAACACATTGCATGCTTCTTTGATCTGATTGGTCAGGGGTTTGTGTAACGATTTCGCGCCATTATTTAAAACGTTTAAAACGATAGAAACAAACTTTTGAAAATAATGTCTATTATACAATTAATAATTCTGTAACAAATTGTATTTACGAATAGAAAACTATAATTGTAGTTCTCGATAAAATATTTATCAAGTTTGGTAAAAAAATGATGATAATTAATTGATTTTCCCCAAGAAGTATTCTACATACATCCAGACGAGTTTGGTTGCCTATCTAAAGGCGCAGGGAATTTTATAATTATATAATAATTAGTTTAATAAAGTTTATATTCAGAAAATTAATATTCGAAATCGAGAAATACTAAATACTACTAAATAATTATTTAGAAAATTAAATGTTCCGTTATTTTAATTGAAAACAATTTATATTGTTCTCGTGTATTTTATTTCAAATTTCGAATATAGATCATTAGATCATTAGAAAAAAAGGAAAAGTGTCGGTATTTAGGACAACCTTGAAAAATACCAAGGAATTTCTGCGCAGAACTTAAAAAACTACAAACTACAGCGCAATTACGATGAACTACAGGTTTCCCCAGCAACAGAACAGACGCTTTATTTTTAGTTAACAAAACTCACCACCAGAGTGCGGAAGGATCGTAACTGCACTTTTCAGTCCAATCGTATAGCTCGCCTATGACAGGCGGGATTTAGCCAGAGCTGCGATTGGTAGAAATTTATTTGGCGGTGGGGCTGTGAATAAAGTTTTGAAAGTTTTCTCGAGTTCCCACCACTGGAACACACACAGAAAGAAGAAGGACCCGCGTGCTGCGTGCTGTGGCGCGTTTTGCACCCTTCAACAAAGTGACATTTACGTTTTTAATTCAGTGCCAGTTTAGTGTTTAAAGTAACGTTTCCAGTAAGTTTAAAGTGTTTACATCGTGTTGTGAATTTTAATTTATTAAGTGTTCTATTGTGTCGTAAAATAGTTTTTGTGTGAGAGAAAAAAAAGAGAAAAGTAATTTTATTGGACTCTTCCAAAAAGAGGGGTTGCTTTCTAACCTTATTTTCTGCAAACAAAGACTACACACGGACGCTAACATCTGTCTCTCTCAGATATTCAAGATTTTAACCAATGTGCATTGGATAATTCGTGGGATTAATCAACAAGCATTATAATACGTCCGTCAACGAAGCGTGTTCGTGCTTTAAAAGGTAAACAAATGGAAGGAGAAGTGTCGTCTCAACGACTTTGTATTTCAAGTCGAAGAATGTTTTCGTGTGATTAAAATTGTCGTTCGACTTCTTTTTTTTTTTTTAAATTGTGAAATTTATTTTTGTGTTTCGCCAAAAATGGATAAGTGTTTGGAAGTCATTGACAGCCCGGTGGGAAAGGTGAATGTTAGTAATCAGAGTTCTCGTAGTTCTTTTGGAAGTTATGACAGTGGATATTTAACATTAACCCCACAACCTGGATGTCAATCGCCGAGTACGGCAAGTCGTGTTCGTATTTCGAATACGTCAATAAAACGAAGTCGCTTTCGAAATGATCCCCTGCAATCGGAGAGAATTACGAGGTTACGCTCAAAATTTTCGACCCTCTTGGAAAATACGTGCTGCGAAGAAAATGAAAAACGTATTCGCAGTTCACTGCCAAACAAATTTAATCCGAAATTATTCAATGAGACGGCAAGTCACAGCATGCTGCCCGAGTATCAGGAATTCGGAATGGAACTCCGAAATCGAAATCTCCGCTCATGGAGGGCAACTGTACCAATAAATCCAGCGGATGATTCAAAACTTTTAGCATCACCACCATCGCCGGCTATTCCAAGTTCATCATTTCAAGCATCAGAACCCGATGAAGATGTGGAAATGAAGGCATTAATGCATCAAAGTACACCGCACACGTCAACATTGAAATCGTCTTATCGTTCGATAAGAAAAAGTAGTCCCGTATTAACATCCGTTGATAGACGAAGACTCAGTAGATTAGTAATTAATGATTTGACAACGGTACCGGAAATCAAGCCAAAGAGACTTGATTTCAGTCAAAAAGGACTCTCAGCATCCTTCAGAAGAAGTCGAGCGACGAGAGATCAAACTGGTGTACCAAATGTTGATATGCTCGTATTATTGGGCGAGAAAAGTAATCATTGGCGAGTTATATCCAATATTTTAGCATTATTAAGTCCACAGGATTTGTGTTCAGTGAGTATGGTTTCAAAAGCGTGGCAAAGAATTTGTGCAAGTGATTCAAAGGCAAATGTGAGAAGACTGATACACATTAAACTCAAGCAGGATGTTAAGGAGAATCTTAAATTTCGAAAAGGAAAATTGGAAATGGATATTACGACGAGTCCAAGGAGTCGATTCACGAGGAAGGGCTATCTTCTTGAGGTTCAAAATCTTATTAAAAATGGTCACAAAACATTGACACCTACCAGTCCACCGGTTTCGCCCAGTAAAGTCAAGTTCCATTCTTTTGTCAAGGTAAGAATTTTATTATTTTCAAATTTTTTATTATTTTTTTCATTCTTTTAATTAATAATTAAACAATTAATTGTTTTCCATTTTGTAATAGTGACAGGTCTCGGATATTATGACTTTTTGGACTTTTTCCAACAATTTTCGAAAAAGGGCGACTTTTATTATTTTATTTTCGAAAAAGTGCCACAAATATTTAATTTTATTTTTCCCTGATTTCCAGACAAAATGTTCTATTACATTTATTTACGAATTTTTCTAATTGTAAAATTATTTCAAAAATAGTAGTAACTGCTTTTTTAAATAAATATTTAATCATTATTATTTTTCCATAGAAATTAAGACTTTCAAAAATTTCAAATTTAAACCTTTTAAAATTCAATAAATTTTAGGTATATTATTACAAAATATGAAGAAATAGATCACTTTGATTCTTCGACTCGGAGTGCTCGATTTTTTCATATTTTATAATAATTAAACATGACTGATTATTTTATATTAAAAAAGAATATTATTACTGTAACTTCTTCAAAATTATTTTCATCAATTCAATTATTATTTTTTAGAATTTTTAAGTAAAATTTATCTTTAAATCAATTATTTTTAATAATTTTCAAATCAATTTGATTTGCAATTTATTTTTTTTTACACTTAAGCATTTATTTAACATAAATTAACGAATTTTAGAATAATTGAATTTTGGAGGACTAAAGCGACTTATTTTGTCCCAGTTAAAAGTCGACCCGAGGCCTGCAGTGAGAATCTATCAAAATTAAATAAAAAAAAATTGTCGATTCGTACAAAAATTCAGAACATGATAACAATAAATTAAATTTTTCAGAATACAAGAGTCTTGTTCTTAATTTTTATCAGGCGACTTTTAAATGAGAAATTTTTCTCAAGAGAGTACATTAAACCGCGCATATATATGTGTGTCTTTGGTACAATGTCCTGTCGAGGAATTATAACAATGTAGCTGAATGTTTGTAATTATGCTCCATGAAAGTTTGCCTGGCGTCTTATCGGAGTCATATTTGATCCATTCACAATAATGACATCCAAGAAGGTTGATTACTCTCTTCTTGGGAGTCGCATTCTCTTATCATGTCACACTTACACTGAAATAATAGATCTCCCAACGTATTGCAAGTACGTATTACGTTTCAATCCGTTAATGTAAATAGAACTTTTTTTTTTGTTATCTCATTCTTTCAAGGGACACCGGCTTTACAAATTAAGACATCGAAATTATTAAATGAGAATTGCTCTTTATTTATTATTTAATAGTTAAAAGTTTTCCCTCCTTGTGAGTTTTAATAACTTTTACAAAAAATGAAAACATTTCGTTTCATTTGAACGTTCAAAACGTTGTAAATCAAAATTTTGTCAGAAATGCGCAGAAATTCCGCAGGCTTGAATTATTTACTTTGTAAAAATAATTAAAGTTATACTTTATTCCTTTCATTCGCTAACAAAAAGCTGTTTGTAATTAAATCGTTTAGGTTTTAATCGCCGGTGATAATTAATAATTAGAAACTTAAACGATTTAATTAAAAACCATTTTTTTTGTTAGTGAATTTTGCTTTTTTAGATTCAAAAATTAAATATACGAAACAAGTGTTTATGCTTTAAAGGCGCATGAATTCCGAATAAAGATAAAAGTCGAAAATAGCCAAATTAAAGGAATTTATTGAGACATTCGACACTTATAAATCTCTGAACATATAACACTTAACGAAACTCGAATTGTAAAATAATATTATAGGAGAAATTATATATTTCGATGTTAATCTTTTATACAGAGAGAAGTAAAAGTCCTTTAAAATATATTTATACTGGATCAACGTGCGCACACTAAAAAGACTCACGCTTTCGCATTTAATTTCAAATGGGACATTTAGTTTTATGAGGTCTGGGTTTAATATGGGTTTATCGTGACTATTTTGTTATCGTTAAACGAATTATCCTGATAATAAGCCGATTATTGCTGGATATTACTTTCCCTAATGCAATAATTGGGCGATAAAATGTACTGATCTAATTTTTTTTATTTTTGGTCTGATACATTCGAAATGTTTCATTCAAATCCAAATTTAATGAATAATTTAAACAATTATTTATTAAACAAGTAATTTCTGTAATTAGTAGTAAGTAGCTTCTTGAAGTTGGCTTCGATGGTTATAGAAGTTTCCTTATTCGCAATTTCCCTGCAGAAAAGAAGTCAAAACAAAAAGCACTTAGACAACTCTTGTTAACTGTATAATTGAATGAAAAAGCACACATTATAAAATCTGTTTTCCCACGGTAAAGATTGTAAAAAAGGATCCTAAACATTCATCGTTAGGATTACATTGGAAAAGGCTTCTCTTCGGGGTTTCGAATTCTCATTATTTGCCACAAATTATGTATTTTGTGCGTGTGAAGCCTCTAAAAGTGTCGAAGAAAACCAGTTATATCACAAATATACACCTGATAATCCTTTTTTTCGACTTTCGAACACATTGTTAAAGATTTGTTCAAGTTACCAAAAAGCCCCCAATATGGTAGGAAACGAGGTTTTCTAATTTACTTTACTTATCAGTAGAGAGGTTTTTAATATTTGTCCAAGGCATTGTTGCTACTCGTCTACTTGCAATGTGTATATGTGTCTTCAACTGTCTTCCTTAGTAAACGTCGTATAATTATTATCAGGAAAAGGGGTGCACTTCTTTTGTTCGGGTTAATTTTTATTTCATTTATGGCATTGTTGAGATACCCCTATGTATATTTACTTCCTTTTCCTCACCTGTGCTTGCCTTAATCATCCGAATGGAGGAATCCAAAGGAAAGGGAGAGAGGTCGTGCAACGGAATATTTTTCTTGAACGGAAATGGCGTGTGTGTGTTGATGATCTTCCGCCTTCGTCAACGGGTGCAACGAACATTTGTGAACTGTTTCTTTTCCTTTTTTTAAGGTGGAGGTTTTGCCTGGTTACCCTAGGGGGAGAATTTAACGCAAGGAATATTTAGCAACGTTTTCTAATGTTAGATTCAAGAGTTGATAGTGAAGTTATTATGTTTCCTTCTGTTTAAGAAAAGTACCTGAAAGTAGTGTCGAAAAAAACTCCCGAAAACTTTTCAGAGATAGAAATGTCACTAATTTCACTTCTTTTCTTCCTTTGTGGAGTTAAATTTTTTTTAATCTAGAATCTTTGAGAAGATGGTTTGATTTTTTCGGTTTTGGGAAGACGCTTCGGGGACTTTACAATTATTCTTCAGGTCCCTGGAGTTGGCGTCTACCCTCAGGAAAAATATTCTACAGGGTTTCTAGTGAAGAATACATCAAGAATTTGGTAGTTTCACTTCAACTAGACTGCTAAAACTATTCGGAGAAATATTAAAAACCTAAAAACCTTGAAAATGGTTTGATTTTTTTCATTTCTTGAAGAGAGTCAGTATCCTTATGAAAATTCTGATAATATCGAAATCGTAATTGATGTTTTAGGATTAAAACCCTAATGTTATTTACACTTTTGAAGTTAATAAAAGAATAAACAGAATATTTTCTACATTTCGTGATGAGATTTCTCTTCTTTTTTTCCATATAGACGCGAGTGGTCTATATTAAAAGGTTCCCGAGATTTTTCCACATGAATGAAGAAACGATATTTTAGAGAATTCTCGGACCCAAGGTGTATTGTCACTGTTGATTCATATTGTAATTCCCATAACGTGTCCTAAACTGTCCCACCTAGAACCTTCCACGTGGTGTTTATTATGGAGTCCACTGCTGCCATACACCTGGCTACACATTTTCCCTTTTTTTTTATCTCTTTCTCTGCTCCGCTTTTTGTCCTTTTTCATTATTATCATCATCATCATCACATATTATACTATGTATTTATTTAGCTCTGACTCTTTTACTTTGTCACGCTTCCTCTTTATGTGTGTATATAACGTGACATGAAGTACAAACTTTTGCCATCAAAGAATACGTGAGAGAAGTCCGATAGTGATAATAGTGCGAAAAAATTATCGTCACCAAGATAACAGGAATTCCGTAATGTATATATATGAGAAATTGGCATTTTATTTTTGTTTTTAGTTGTTTGTACTTTGACCGCAGTTTTGCTCGCTTTTGCTTTCATTGATCTATCTAATGAATGTTTTCGAAATTATCATTAAAGCTCGTTTTTATTTCCTTATTTGCGGGAGATATTAACCGTTCCCACTCGTAATTTATGTCGGAGAATCAAATAAACTTTTTTCCGTTTGAATCTAAATCGATTGAAATTCGAACCTTTCGCTACATCGAAACGAGGGAAAAGAATTATTTTCGCGAAATCGAAAATCAATTTTCAATTTCGTAGATTTCTGGTTTAAAAAGTGCACTGAACTTATTTTTAACTTACGAAGTAAATAAAAGAATTAGTGACAACTCTAAAAACTGCAAATGATTGTTGGTGACGTTAACGTCGACAACTATCATTTGGAGTTTTTCAGGAACATGAAATTTATTTAATGAGATCAAGTCACTTTTTAGTAAAATGGAAAACAAAACCAATGGGTTCGGTTCGACTACAAAGTGACTAAAACGAACTAAACAAGAAATTCTCATCATTAGTGAAAGATGTACCCCTATGGATATTGCATTATGCTAAGAGAGATAATTTTAGATTATAATCGTGAGGGCAGGTGTTGAAGTTTTTTTCTCTCTCTCGAGTTTTCTGTGTATCTGACCGATGTATATAGATTGTATAATATGGTGACTTGAGTTCTTGGGAATATGAAGATGTCGGCGCAGCCCTAAACAGGAAGGACTAAAGAAATAGTCCTTCGACCAGAATTCCTCATTTTCTCTCTCGACTTTCTTTTCTTTTTTTAACTTCTGGTTTTTATAACGTGTCTCTTCGTCATAACTAGTATTTTTTGAATTTTACTTTTGAAAAACTATTTGCCTTGAAATAAAGAAGAAGAAGAGGAGAAATAAAAACGGGTCTCTGTGATTCTAACCTTCATGAAAAGAGAATAACAAAAATCGTTGCCCTCGAATATACAGGATTGGGAGCAGAATATAAAGGTTGGAGAGAAAAGGGTAGCCTTAAGGGAGAACAAAGCAACAGTAGGGTCCATTGACATAGGGACATTTAAAAACTCCATTCCTAGAATTATGCCAGCACACACGTAGAATAAAAGCGAAAATTTCAATTCTTTAGTGTTTCTGGATCTTTTTATTAATTTTTTTCTACAATGTTTTTTAATAATCTTTATTTTTGATGTAATTTATTTTTAATAATCTCTAAATTTGGATGATTTAATTACATTAATTTTTGTACAGGGACTAAAGCTTCGCAGGGACCTTTGAAAAATTTGTTTTCGTCCTTTTTAATATCTGAAGGAAAGCAAAGACTAATTATAATAATCCAGATATAGCAGCTTCATTAAATTTGGCTTACCCTCTCTGCTTAAAATTCGCAATCTTTTGTGATATATTCTTAACTCGAGAGAGATTAAGACTCATCAGTTTCCCGCTCTCTTGGTTCTCTCTTTTTTATCGTTATCTGTGGCACGTGTTTGCCACCGTGACTAATAATAATTAGGGAAGGACACGTGTTTTTGTTTTTTTCTTCCGTTTGTCCACCCGACATCATATTGTTTCCGGCTTATGACATCGCATCATTTCCTTTTTAATCTCACCTGTCTCTTTTTTTCCCGCACTCATCCATATATATCAATTCTCTTTTACCCTCATATCAATATTATTGAAAATTTCCTTTCAATAATAACTTTTCTTTCAATAATAAATTGTCTTTCTTTCTTTTTATCTAATATTTTCAGAGTTAAAAATAAGACGATTTCCAATCTTGATTGTCTATTCAAATTTACAAATATTTGTTTAGGGTGGTGTTTATAGGTATTTTTTTTTGATAGACAACCTTTTCGGAATAGCTCTCTCACGGTGTTTGTTTCTCTTATTTTTCTCAGGGAATCGATAAAGAAATTGATAAAAGAGAATACATTTTGATAAGATATTTAGAGCACCTTCGTTGTATTTTAAATTTTGGGAGAAATCTTTTTCTATCTTAGTTAAAAAAAAATGGTGCGAACAACCTTTAACCTCTTTGATATTATTGCGGATCGAAAATTCCGAGAAAAGAACTAATTAATAATCGTGCGAAAAAAATAAAAACTAAGTAGAAGAAATTTCAAATTGATCTTAACGAATTTTGAAAATGATAGGCTAATTACGGATGAGATTATTGAGAAAAAAAATGTTTTTATTGATAAACCGAAAGATATAATTTTTTATATATTAAAACAAAATTTCTGAGATACACGTGCGTAAAGTTTACAAAGTTTACAAATCAATGATTTTTTAATGAGAAAAAAATTTTTTTCAAGCAAAATATAATACTTTTACAAATTTTTCCTTTTTGAGTTCTTGATTATCACAGTTCTAATATTCTATTCGTTTTAAATTTATTCGTTTTTGAATAATTGAAATTTAGTAAAATTAATTAAATATAAATCCTTTTTTTTAAGTATTTTATTATAATTTTTAAAAATTAACTATTATAGAATTTTTATTGAAAATTTTGGAAATAATTGAATTTTTAAAAATTTTAATGAATAATCTTCAAGTGTAAATTTGATAAAAAATGAAAATATTAAAATTATTTTGAAAAAAGTAATTCTCTGACAAAGTAATTTAAATTTTTTTAAATTTACTATTTTAGAGTTTTTGAGAAATTATTTATAATTAAAATTCATCAAAAATTTGATTATTTTTTAAAATATTTTTTAAAAACTCAATTAATTATTTGCTTAATAAATTTTTTTGCAAAATTTAATTATTTTAGGGAATTTTATTCAAATTCGTTGCAAAATACAATTATTATCATGAATTTTAATAAAATTTATGTCTAAATTCCATTTTTTAGGAATTTCTAAAAAATTTATTGCAAAATTCAATTATTTTCATGAATTTTAATAAAAATCCTTTCCAAAATTCAATTATTTTCAGAAATTTTAATAAAATTTTTGTCTAATTTCAATTTTCAGGAATTTTTAAAAAATTTATTGAAAAATTCATGAATTATTTTCATGAATTTTAATAAAACTCTTTGCAAAATTCAATTATTTTCAGAAATTTTAATAAAATGTTTGTCTAAATTCAATTTTCAGGAATTTTTTAAAAAATTTATTGAAAAATTCAATTATTTTCATGAATTTTAAAAAAACTCTTTGCAAAATTCAATTATTTTCAGAAATTTTAATAAAATTTTTGTCTAATTTCAATTTTCAGGAATTTTTAAAAAATTTATTGAAAAATTCATGAATTATTTTCATGAATTTTAATAAAACTCTTTGCAAAATTCAATTATTTTCGGAAATTTTAATAAAATGTTTGTCTAAATTCAATTTTCAGAAATTTTTAAAAAATTTATTGAAAAATTCAATTATTTTCATGAATTTTAATAAAACTCTTTGCAAAATTCAATTATTTTCGGAAATTTTAATAAAATGTTTGTCTAAATTCAATTTTCAGGAATTTTTAAAAAATTTATTGAAAAATTCAATTATTTTCATGAATTTTAATAAAACTCTTTGCAAAATTCAATTATTTTCGGAAATTTTAATAAAATGTTTGTCTAAATTCAATTTTCAGGAATTTTTAAAAAATTTATTGAAAAATTCAATTATTTTCATGAATTTTAATAAAACTCTTTGCAAAATTCAATTTCAGGGTGGCCACATGTCAGTAAAGTCAGGGAAATGTCAGGGAAAAAAATATTTTGTCAGTAAAGTCAGGGAAATATCAGGAAAAAAATTTTTTGTCAGTAAAGTCAGGGAAATGTCAGGAAAATTTTTTTTGTCAGGGCAATTAAAGAAGAAGGGAAATGTCAGGAAAAAAAAATTTTTTGTCATTAAAGTCAGGGAAATGTCAGGAAAAATTTTTTTGTCAGGGCAATTAAAGAAATTAAGACGGTCACGCAATACATTTTTTGCTCTCTAAACAAAAAAATTTTTTTCAGGGAAATTCGTTGTTGTCAGTAAAATGTCAGGGAAATGTCAGGGAAATTGATAAAGTCAATCTTGCGGCCACCCTGAATTTTTCCTGGAATTTTATTAAAATTCTAATTCGCATCTATAATTTTAATAAAACTCTTTGCAAAGTTCAATTATTGCGTCTTTCAAAAATTATTTAGAAATATTTTTAAAAAGTTAATTTTACGAATTTATTTATTCCAATGTTTTTAATTATATTCTACCTTAATATCTGAAAAAAGAAAAATGAACGGTTTCAATTATTATAAAAATTGAATTTTTGTATTTAAATAATTGAATTCTTGAAGAACTTTCGGAAAAATATTAAAAAGTAATATAGATAATTGATTTAGAAACGAAGTTTAGTTAAAAATTTTAGAAAATATTTATGACAACACTAAATTAAATAATCGACTTTTTTTTACTTTTTTTCTATTTTTTATCGACTAAAGCGACTTTTTTTGTTCGTTAAAGTCGATCCGAGGCCTGTAAAGATTTTTAAAATAAAAGAAACAGTTGAGATTTAAAAAAGGGTTAATTTTTGAATTATACTTTTCGCTTTGACTTTCAAGCATTATCGTTATTCTTAATTGAATTGAGGAGAGAGAGATAATTTTTGAAATTATTATCGAGATACATAAGTTTTATTAGAGAAGGCTTATTAATTTGTATTTCGATTAGACTGATGACAGTGTCTGTGTGCATTGAAATTTTTTTTTCTCCCCTGCGATATAATGTGTGTAGCAATGAGGAGAAAAAAAGGCGACACTGGGAATGGTAAGGGCGAGATAGGGACGAAGGAATGTGCAACAGCTGCCCCTATATCCCCTTGGGTTCGCTTTTGAAAGTTCGACCGTGGCGTCCAATATAACGACAGTAACCCAATATGCAAGCGAGCGAAAGCCAGAGAGAATATTATATACACATACCTACATACTATATATATATGAAAAAACGAAGTGAAACCGCCCTTGCTCAATGTGATAAACTTCATGAGCAGCTGTACTTTCTAATATAAATACATTACAGTTGAATTTTTTTTTTTTTTTTATTGACACTTTTTGCTTTTTAAATAACGTTTTTTATTTTGACAAATGGGGATTTTATTGGTACTGAATTTTATTTTGGGATTTCATTTATTAATTTTTCATTTTATTTATTTACTTATCGACTTGAACTGATTTCTGAATTTTAATCTCGATCATTTTATTTATTAATTTTTTATCTTATTTATTTACGATTGGATTTGATTTTTTAATTTTATTCTCGATAAATTCTCTCTAAATTTGAATTAGCAAAAATATTGACTAACTTGAATTACTGACTGAGTTTTTGCTTTTGAATTAGTAAATTTTACTAATGAATTAGTAGAAATATATTTATTAATAAAATAATAAATTAATAAATGAAGTTTCTAAATTTAAATTAGTAAAACTGTTGCCTAATTTGAATTTTAGTGACTGATGACTGCTTTTGAATTAGTAAATTTTAAATTTACTATTCGTTTTTTATTATTTAAATAAATAGTAATTTTTACTAATTTATCAGTCAAATTTATAATTAGTAAAACAAACTTGACTATTTATTTTATTTAATAAATTTAAATTAATTAATTAATTAATTTGTTAATTTTTTTTGTTAATTTGTTATTTAACATTAACAATAAATAATAATTTTTACTAATTTAAAAGTAAAATTTACTAATTCAAATGCAAAAAGTCTATCATCAATAATTCAAATTAGTAAACATTTTTACTAATTCAAATTTAGAGAGTTTATTTATGAATTTTATTTATTAATTTTTATTTTATTTAATTTTTATTTATTTACGATTTTTGTTTATCAAATTGCAAATTTCAAATTAAATTTTGTTGGTAATTTAATAAGTATATAAAGACATATGCTTATATTTACATACTTCGTGGGAACACACGTTCATCTTTGCTATTTAAATGTCCCTGAAATTTTTGAACGTATTCGTGTGAAAGAAATTTCTCCACTCGATTAGAATACTTTCGTCAATTACTTTTGTGTAGATAAAATTATTGCTATATTCCTTAGAATAATGCAATTTAAATATTTTTTAAATTAGTTAATAATTTTATAGGGGATGCAATTAAAATACTGAAAAAAATTATTTTTAAATAATAAATACAAATTATTGTACTCAAAAAAAGTATTTCGATCAAATAAAATTTATTTGTACAGAAAAAAGTTATTTCCATAAAAAAAAAATTATTTGCAATATATAAAGTTTATTAAATAAAAAATATTTATATATTTGACTAAAAAATAAATTAAATTAAATTGAAAATTAAGACTGCTAAAATTATTGAGAATAAAATGCAGAAATTTATTTGTAAGTAAAATTTTTTTCTAATAAATAAACTTTTTTGTAGCAAATAAATTTTCTTTGAATAACAAATATAATCAATGCACTAAAAAAATTATATTTCTATCAAATAAAAAAAATATTGAAATAAAATTCATTATTATGAAGAAGAGACTTATTAAGTGATTTATCATGAACTCCCGATGGAAAATCACTTAATAGAGAATCAAAAAGGGTCAATAAAAAAATTATCAAAATTAATCGATTGATATGTGATAATTGTTAAATGTCCCTATTCTGCCGCCCTATCCCCAAAAGAAAAAGACTAAAGTTTTCATTTCTTCTGAGAAAACAGCTATATATTTGTGAGTCGAAAGTCAAATAGATATTATAAATTAGAGAGATTAAATTTTAAAGCAGAGGAAATAATGCTAAAAAGTCGTAGTGTTTAGAAAGCAAATCAGGTAAAAAAGAAGAATTTTAGTATTGAAGCGTAAAGTAGAAGAAGAAGAAAAAAAAATGGGATACACGCGTGCTTCTTTACTGTGTATATATTATATACATCGAATTCTGTTGCTGACCGAGTGATTCCTCTGTGACGTCACACACTCACAACTGTCCACATGAGTTTATTTTTTATATACCTATAACAAGAGAGAAAGAGAGAGATATGATCCAAACCTATCATCTTTGTGCATCATATATAAATATATTATGGAATCTTATTTCCAATTGAGTAGGTTTCGTCGTTCAGAAATTATCTCCTCTTATTTCTCTTCCTTATTCCTGAGTTTGTCATTGAAGAAAATTCTTTGCGGAAGAACTAATTGTTTAATTATGGTAGAAGTATTTTTGTAATTTTTATTAAAAATATGTATTTCGTGTAGCTTTTCTCCTTGTTTTCGTTTTTTTTTTCTTCTGTTTTAATTAAAAATCTATGTATTTCGTGTAGTTTTTCTCCTTATTTTCGTTTTTTCTTCCTTTTTTGATTAAAAATCTTTATTTCGAATAGTTTTTCCCACTAGTGACTAAAGCAATATTTTTAACTCTCTAGTTGGGGGAATTATAGTCTTTTTTCACGTAATAAACTTGTTTTTTACCCCAAGGGTCAAAAGTGGCCTTTTTTGACTCTAGGGAGTGATAATTTACTATAAAACTTTGTTTTTTTAATTTTATTCTCTAAATTTGAATTATTAAAAATGTTTACTGCTATGAATTATTAGTAACAGACTTTTTGCTTTCAAATTAGTAAATCTAATAAATTAGTAGAAACTAGTATTTATTAGCAAAATTTACTAATTCAAAAGCAAAAATTCAGTCACTAATTTAAAGTAGTAAACATTTTTATTTACTTTAAAAATTTAGATTGTTTGTTAAGACCTTTTTTTTAATAACGAGTAAAGTTTTTCCGAATTGAAAATAGAAAATAAAAGGGACAGTTGACATAGGGAGTTAAATGGTCTTTTTTTGACCCTAGGATCTAAAAGAGTCTTTTTTCACCCTAGGGAGGAAATGAACAAAAAAGAGCGTTAATAAAATACAAAAATTTGATCTTCATAAATCTGCGTTTAATTATAAATGAATCACTGCTTTCTTGGATGAATGAATTAAATGCAAAATTACGATAATCGAAATCACAATGTACATAGCTTTTATCTAAATTGGTTAATAAACACTTGAATTAAATGTTAACTCGCGCATATAGTTTTTTTATCAATTCATTCATGCAAAATTATGAATTGAAAATAATGGTAAAATTATTATTTAATCTCCAGTATTGCTTTCTGCTGAATAAAAATACTTATCGTGATTCTCTAATTTAATTTTTAATTATTTTCTAAAAATGATCGTTTTATCATTATTGAATAAAAGTAGGACAAAAATAAAAAAATAGTGATTGAATATTTAAAAATATTATAATAAATTATAAAAATACAACAATTTTAGTAAAAAAAAATTAATTTTATTAGTAAATAAATAAGTACAAAAATAGTAAAATATTTCTATTTGAATTTTTAATACATTTTTAATTAAAATTCTTCAAAAAAAATTGAATTATTTTTATAAATAATGAAATTCTTTGTAAGAATAAAATTTTTTTTCAAAATAATTTTCATAAAATTCTTCGTAGAAATTTAATTCATTTCAAAAATTTGTCAAAATTCAATTATTTTCAATGTCTACTATTTCAATAAAATTTCATAAAAGAATTCAATTATTTAAAAAGAAATTTTAATAAAATTCGTCTCAAGAATTAAATTATTTCCAAAAATATTAAAACTTTTCTCAAAAATCCAATTATGTTAGAAAATTTACAAAAATTCTTAAAAATTTTATTAAAATTTGTCAAGAGAATTGAATTATTTAAAAATTTTGTTGTTAAAATTCTGTATGAAAATTAAATTTTAAGAAACATTTAATTATTTAATAAAATTTTTTTTTTGTACTTAAATAATTGAATTCTCGTAGAATTTTTTAAGAAATTTTGATTTAAAAATGAATTTCAGTTAAAATTTTAGATTATAATTGAATATTGAAAGCATTACAGCGTGGATTTTTTGAAATTTAATTAAATTTTTAAAAGATTTCAGATAAAAATCTTTTGAAAATTTGAATTTTTTATACTTTTAATTAAGAACTCTGTAGAATTAATTTTTTTCGAAAAATTTAATGCAATTTTTTTAAATTATTTAAAGTTTTTAATTTCTAATACATTTAATTGAGAAATGTCAGAATAATCGAAATTTCATAAAAATTGAATTGTAAACAAAAAAATTTGGAAATTTTCAGAGAACTTTTTCAAAAATTATTTTTAAAAAAATTGACCTAAAGAAGAATTTTAGTTGAAAATTCTAGAAATAAATAATCCTAATGATTTTGAAAATATTTTAATTTAATTATTTAATTATTTGTAAAATGTAATTGAATTCTTGCAAAAAAATTTTGAAAATAATTAAATTTTTTGAGGAATTTATTTAAAATTGTATTAAAAATAATTGAAATCTAATGAAAAATTTTATTATTTATGAAAATAATTGAATTTATGTGAAAAAATTTTATTACTTGCAAAAATAATTGAATTCTTGGGAAGGATTTTATTAAAATTTTTGTAAATAGTTTAATTTTTTTTATAATTTAAATTATTACAAAACATGAAGATATCAATAACTCCGAGTCTTCGACTCGGAGCAATCGATATCTTCATGTTTTATAATAATATTCTTATTTATTGAATTTCAAATTTTTGAATATCTTCATTTCTATAAAAAAAAATAATGATTAATTATTTATTTAAAAATGAAATTATTGATGTTTTCGAATAATTTTCGTATTAAAAACCTAAAAAAAATTTCGATTTTTAAGCTGAAAAACCTGTAAAAGTCAGGGAATTTGAAAAAAGCAAATGCATGGCAACCCAGAAACATTTTTACTAATTTAAATTTAGAGTATTTATTTATTAATTTTTTATTTTATTTTAAATTTAATTATTTAATTATTTAATTTTTTTTTATTAATTTAAATAGTGATTTTTATTACCTATTAGTAAAATTAACTATAATTGAAAAGCAGAAAAATTTTATTTTTTAAAAATTTTATTTAGTTTATGAGAAAATGATTATTAAAAAGAAACAATATTTAAATTTGTACTACGCGCATTTTTTAAAGCATACATACAATATTGCGGAATTTTTGTTTGTTTGATAATTCATTAAGTTTTCTAACGCTCAAGTTTATTTGACGTTTTTAGCATATTTGCGTGCCATCCATATCCTTAACATAATTATTGTCTCTGCAAATGTAAATCTACATACACCACACGTTATTTTCCCTTCTCTCTCTCTCTCATTCTCTCTTTGTTTTTTTCCTCTCCATTTCCCAGTATCACCCACAGAGAGATCCGCTCCATACTCACCACGTCATTCTTTCATGCTTTGGCTCTCGTTTTTTTTTTTATTTTTTTTTCTTCATTCTCTCTCTGTGTGTTGTTACTTCTCTCTCTTTCTCTCTCTGAGTTTGACGGCGCGGCGCGCGACTTTGGTGCCTCGTGCGCCGGCTGCTTCCCGTGAGAGAACGGTCCTTGTTGCTATGCAGGGATCCAGAGAGAGATCCGCGAGAGAAAGGCCGATCACCCACTGCCAAATGAGATGAGAACGAGATGAAGAGAGAGAGAGAGAGAGACAGAGCGTCTGTGATTATTATTCGCGGTCCAGAGAGACTCAACGCGTCCCAGAGAGAAAGACGCAATTTGGCACTTGGTTGTTCCCTCCCTCCCCCCCTCTCTCTCTTTTCCTCTCTCTCTTTTTTTTCTTTTAGAGACCAACGTATCATTTTGTTTTCTGATATGAATATTAGAATCAAAGTAACAGTCGTTACAATGTCGATGCCCTTAAAAAATATTTTTTTTCATCTCGAAATTTTACTGAGCAAATTTTTTTTTTTTGGAGTCGTTTATTAATTCTTATAAAAATTCCAACGAACAATTTTAGACAGAATTTATTAAGAATATAAATCCAGTCTTGATTTCAATTTTTGGAAATTTTACTTCTTGCGGAACGAATAAAGTTTTTCTTTTCTGAAATCTATGAGTAAATTGAAATTTTTAACATCTAGGGAGTAAAATATCCTGTTTTCTTCCCAGTAATCTTAAAAAAATTGAAAATTTTCAATCCCTAGGGAGCAAAATAGTCTGTTTTACCCCTACACGAAAAAAAATAAAGTAAATTTTATTTCAAAAATTAAAGTTACTTTAACTTGCTTTTTAAATTAATTATTAATTAATTAATATGTGACGCGACACGAGAAAAGGGACCTATCGCCGCAAAAGAGAATTTTACAGGGAGAGCGTTTAAAGCGACGCCATGCGCAGAAAACCCGTGTATTTACGCGTACATGCTTAACTTTCGGGCTTTATATTATTGACACTATTTAAGTTTTTCAACTTTTGATTTTTTCACGTGAAAGAGCAAAGAATAATCTGTCGAATAGCACCATAATCTCAAAATCGATTTTTTTAACGATAGGTCCCTTTTCTCGTGACGCGTCACATATAATTAATAAAATGGACTATTTTCTTTCCTGTAGTCTAGAAAAATTGAAATTTTCAATCCCTAGGGAATAAAACAGCCTGTTTTTAACCCTACATGAAAAAAGAAGAAACTAAACTTTATTTAAAAAATTAGTTAGGTACTTTAAGTTACTTTTTAAATTAATTATATATTAATTAAAAATTAATATTAATTTAATGAATTTAATGTTCACACTAAAAAAAAAGTGTGATTTGAATTAAATAAACATTTACTTCTATCTATTATAAATATTTGTTTGTATCAAATAATTTTTATTCAAATAAATTAAAATAGTTACAAAGCAATTATTTTCTTCAAATACTAAAAATAAAACAACAAATACTAAAATTGTTGGTACAAATACAATTTATTTGGTTTATAAACAAAAATTATTTAATTTAACTAAATATTTATTTGATAATAGAAAAGTAATTAGTTACTTGAATCAAATCACTTTTTTTGGAGAGCCTTGATTTAATATTTAATTTAATTTATTTAATTTTTTAATACGATTTTCAATAAAATATCTATAATTTATTTTTTTTTATAAAAAAATGTTGTAAAAAAACAACTTGTAAATATTTAATATTTGATCGGAAAGTACATTAAAATAATTAATTAATAATAATGTTAATCTAGTTAAATAAATTAAATTTTTAGTTTTTTTTAAGATTTTTTCACGATGGATAAGTAAATAAATAAATAAAAAAAAGGCACTTAAAATAATTCTGAAATTTTTTGTAATTCTTCTCCTCTTGGGAAAACTACTTTCAAAAATAGAAAAGCATTTTGCCGACAAAAAAAGAAAAAGATTTTTTCAAATTCCTTGTTTTTCGATTTCACTTCATGATTGACAGGTAGGGAAAAAAAATCGAGTGTTGTACCTGTAGCTTCGAAGAAGAATGTTTCTTTTGAATGAAGTTTTATGATCCTTGAAGTTTTCTATTCATACAAAGCGAATTTTTCTCTTCCTGTAAAACATTTATTTTATTTACTCTATGTACGCAGACATCTTTTTAATTTATTTCCGTCTTCATTTATGCTTCTCTTTGTTTATACTCTTCTTTAATTGTTTTCTTCTTTTTTTTTATATTTTTTTTAGTATTCATTTGCCGTGATTTTTTTTCGAAAAATATTTTTTAAATAACATTTCTTTGCGAACAATTTTTCTTCTTTTTTTTAATTATTTTTTTAAATTACATTTTAAAGAATTTTTTAATGAATAATTTGTTTATCACGTGATTTTATTTATTGTTTTGTTTTCTTGTTTTCAAATTTTACAAAGTAAATTCAACGAAAACGGAAGAATACTTCTTTTATAGTAAAAAATTTCCGGAAAAGTATGTATTTCTGGTAATTTTTACTACTTTTGGAGTAAATTTTGCTACGTTCGAAGTACGTATTTGTAAAAATTAGTAAAATTTACTTTGAACGTAGCAAAATTTACTCCAATAAATTTATCTCTAATTTTCATGTTTGTTAGTTTTTAAGAAATTAATAGTTGCTTAAGATGCAATTATTAAAAAATAATATGATTTAGAATCAAAAATAAAAAAGCGTCCCATTCGTTTTGAAAAACGTTGCGGACTTCAGCATCATCTGAAGTTAGCGTCGAAACTATTATTTAATATTTTTAGAGATAAAAATGTCACTAATTTCACGTTTTTTTCATTCAATTTGGGAATCAAAAAACCATTAGAACACTTTTTAGCCTACCTTTGAAACTATTGTTTAATTTCTTTCGATTTCGTGGAAAAAAAATTGTTTTCGATACTCAGCGTCAACGTTAACTTCAGGGACCTAAATTTACCCTTTTTAAAATTGTTAAAGATGGAATTTTTTCGTTTTCAAAAACTTTGTAGATGTCAGTTTCATAGTAAATACGGTACGGTCAGAATAAATTTTTTCTTCTATAGAAAAATAATTTCTATTACTTAAAATAAAGGTGGACATTTATTTTATGAACATAAATTAAAATAAACACAATAAACTAATTACTTGACAAAAATACCTAAAATAAAATTATTTCTAATCACGTATGATTCTTTGTTTCGTAAATTTTTCCCTCTGAATTCGGCTAAAAAAGTAACATTTCTGAATGAACCCATTTAATAAGGTTCAATCACTTGAGGTAGTTCAGTTTATATCCTCTCTCGAGGACAACTTTTTGGCACACGTTCTCATCATACACATATACATATCATACACACACCCTAAGATGAAACTGCGGGAGGAGGTCTAGACTGGCCCTGATGATGACGTAATATTGTTTACTTTAAACTTCTCCCTTGGCAACAGGTCGCCTTCCGCGATTCTTCTTATAACGAAATCGAGAAAAAGAGAAAGAGAGAAAAAGAAGAAATCTCCCCCGAAAAAAAGAGAGAGGATCAATGTTAATCCACTGTATGTGTTGTGAATTCTTCAACATTCTTTAAGAGTTCAAAAAGAGGATGCACTCTGCATCAGCATCTCTGATCATTAGTGACTCATTCCCTCAAATTTTTTTTTTTTGCTGCTTTGTTTTTTATCATCCTCTCCTCTTCTTTCTTTACCGCAAGTTTGTTTCTGTTTTTCTTTTCCTAATCTTTTTAATCATTCCGCCAATTTCGCACATCTCTCTTTCTCTCACATTCATGCACACATTTTACGAGGGATACTTAAACGAGAAATTCTCATCCTCGGAACAGATATTGAATCTGTCGTTGCGGTTGGTCCATTTCGAGCTTCTGTTCTTGTTTTTCTGGACCGGAAATGCTCATCCGGTATTGTATATATAGGAGAAAAAATTTTTGTAGCTTGTTTGAAAGTTGTTCTGATTTTTGGTACCTAACTTATGTTTTACTGTTATTATTTTTGAAGTTTTTCTCTCTACTTCAAATTTTGTTTTTGCTTCAGATTTTGAGAATCTGTTAGATTCTGATTCCTCGAGAATTTAATTGGGTAAAAATAGTCAAAAGGTATTATCACAGTTTTTCTAAGGATGTCAAATTGAGACAAAAAACGGATAATTGTTGCATCGCAACAATTTTACGTTTTTTGTCTCAATTTGACATCCTTAGAAAAATTGTGGTATAGATTCTTTTATTGTGAGTAAATATCAAGTAGTTTTTTAATTTTGGTTATTATTTTTTTTTATTTTTTTTTTTTAGTTTTCCTTAGTTTTTGTGTGGCTTTCTTATATGTTAATTAGCTGGAAAATCTAGATTTCTATGTATACAGTTACAGAATGTTCGGTAAATATTATAATTCTAGTTATAGAGAATTCTTTGTGTTAACTTCAACTTCAAATGTCCGTGTCTGTGTGCGTGCTTGTGATAAAGTGTTTTCAGCTGTCCAAAGCAGCGCTTTAACTTCAAATTTGTCTCCCCCGCTTTGCTTCACTTCTCTTCAAGCGATAAAATTTTCAACAGGAAACTACTTCTCTAGTGCGTTGTAGAAAAATTTATTATTATTATTCACTTCGGCCAAGTTACTTCAAAAAAAAGAAAATTTAATATTCCAGAAGTTTTAAAGGTTCAAATTAACGAAATGTTTTCATAAATCGACAACAGAAAAAATTAAAAAAAACTAATTTAGTACCAATTTTGGTACTGAACGCAAATTTTATTTCGAAGAAGAAGTAAATCCTAGAGCATTGAAGACAAATTACTTGAAACTCTTGTTCGTTTTTTCTCCGAGGAACTTTTTTTATAATAAAAAAGTGGCGCGAGCGTGAAAACGAGCGTTACAATTGTTTTGTGTTTTTTGGTTTTTTTCTTCTTCTTTTTTTAGTGGAACGAAAACTATTGGCGGAACATTTTCATTGTAGTTTTTTATTTGAAATTGAAATTTTACGCGACTCAATGAATATATGTTTTGAAGAGTATAAAATGTATAAATGTATGTAGATAGAGAATAAAAGTTGTTGCAACGGAATGTAAATTCCAGGACAGTGTCAAGCGCAAAAGCTTCCAGACGTCCTTGATAATACAGTGACTCGGTTTCTCACGGACTTGTTTACCCCGTTTTGTAACGGAGTAATGAACACCTTATATATCCAGTTCCTTCCGCTATTCTCCGCACTCTATAAGCATTCAACTCTTTTTACTCGCACAATTTACCTCGATGCTGTAACTAGCTTTGCATCCTTAACGGTAAACAACAAGTTTCTAATGATTTTTTTTCTCTTTTTTTTCACTCTCGCTCTCACTTTTATTCATACTCTAAGTAAGTGTGTTGAAAAGTGAAAAGCGTAAAATTACTAATTCTTTGTATTTTGTTTAGGGGAATTTTAATTTTTTTTTTACTAAACTTTTGATTAAGATATTTACGTTATGCTTACTATTTGGGTACTTTTTTTTAGATTTCAGTCACTAAAAGCTACTATTTCTGTTTTTTTAAATTTCCACTATTTTAAATTCCCTAATACTAGAAATCAAAAAACTCTTCTCGAAAAGTATAATCAAATTCTTTAAAACGATTCAATTATTTTCAAAAAATATTCGAAATTCAATTATCTTCAATATCTAGTATGTCCATAAAATTTCGCAAAAGAATTCAATTCCTTTAAAAAAAAAATTGATAAAATTCATCACAAATTCAATTATTTTCATAAATAATAAAATTCCCACAGAAATTCAATTCATTTAAAATAGCATTTTCAGAAAATTTTCAAAAAAATCAATTATTTAACAAATTTTTTATACAATTCTTTACAATAATTCAATTTAAAAAAAATGTTTAATACAATTCTAAGCAAAAATTCAATTATTTTCAAAAAGTTTTAATAAATTTGTTCGAAAGAAATCAATTCTTTTAAATTCAATTATAATTAAATTTTTTTGAAATAATTCAATTATTCTTTTAGATTTTAATAAAATTCTTCCCAAAAATCCAATTATTTTAAAGCATTTTAATAAAATTCTTTGCAAAATTCAATTATTTTCATAAATAACAATATTCATCACAAGAATTCAATTATTTTTAAAAGTAATACATTTTTTCTTGGAAATTCAATTATTTTCAAAAATTTTAATAAAATCGTTCGCAAGAATTCAATTACTTTTATAAATAATAAAACTCATCGAAGAATTTCAATTATTTTCAAAAATAACAAAATTTTTCACAGAAATTAAATTATTTTCTAAAATAACAAAATTTTTCACAGAAATTCAATTTTTTTTAAACATTTTAATAAAACTTTTCGCAATAATACAATTATTTTCATAAATAATTAAAGTTCTTCACAGAAATTAAATTATTTTTGAAAATTTTATAATAAAATTCTTAACAACTATTCAATTATTTTCATAAATAATTCTTCGAATGAATTCAATTATTATTAAAGATAAATAACAAAATTATTCTCGAAAATTCAATTATTTTGAGGCATTTTAATAAAATTCTTTGAAGAATCCAATTATTTTCATTATTAACAACATTCATCACAAGAATTTAATATTATTTTTAAAAGTAATACATTTCTTCTTGGAAATTCAATTATTTTAATAAAATTTAATAAAATTCTTTGCAAAATTCAATTATTTTCATTAATAACAATATTCATCACAAGAATTTAATATTATTTTTACAAGTAATAAATTTCTTCTTAGAAATTCAATTATTTTATAAAAATTCCAATAAAATCGTTCAGAATAATTCAATTATTTAAAAAAATATTAGACTTTTTCACTGGAATTCAATTATTTTTAAATATTTTAATAAAATTATTTGAAAGCAGTCAATTATTTTAAATACAATTTTAATTACATTTTTTTTAAAATAATTCAATTATTCTTTTAGATTTTAGTAACATTTTTTCCAATTCAATTATTTGCATAAATAATTCTTCCCAAGAATTCAATTATTTGCATAAATAATTCTTCCCAAGAATTCAATTATTTACATAAATAATTCTTCTTAAGAATTCAATTAAATAACAAAATTATTCACGAAAATGCAATTATGTTGATAAATAACCAAATTATTCACAAAAATTCAATTATTTTGAGGCATTCTTTGAAATAAAATTCTTTGAAAAATTCAATTATTTTCATAAATAACAGTATTTATTACAAGAATTCAATTATTTTTAAAAATAATAAATTTCTTCTTGGAAACTGAATTATTTTTAAAAATTCTAATAAAATCAAGAATTCAATTATTATTGTCAAAAATTTTAATTGAGTTCTTTGTAAAATTTAATAATTAATTTAATAAAAATTCCACAGGAATTCAATTATATTTAAATTAGAATTTGCATACAAATTAGTCGAAAGAAATCAATTATTTAAAAAATTTTATAATAATAATAAATTTATTTGTTTAAGGATCCTACGATCCATACAAAGAGTTTTATATAAAATTCTTCGCAGGAATTAAATTATTTTTATAAATATTGAAATTCTTTGATGAATAATAAAATTCGTTGCAGGAATTGAATTTATTAACAGGATAAGAAAGAAGTAAATATTTTTGATGAAAATTAGGAAAAAGTAAGAAAAATAAAATATGATCAAAAAGCATCAAAATTGTTGCATTGTTGCAACAATTTTAATGCATATTTTGTCTCAATTTGATAAGAAAAACTGATCTATTCTTTTCTATCATCCTATGGGAGTAAATAAAGTTTTAGGATACAATTTTATGAAATAAAGATGAATGCGTGATGACGAGCATTTTTTCATATATACAGGTCTGATTAGTTTGAGTAAGCGATGAATTAATTTCTTAAGCGAGGCTAATGCATATTTCATTTGAGTGCGTTATTGCAATGGAACGTACATTGAGCTTTTGTTGCTTTTATTCTTCAAGACATTCTCTATCTCTCTCTCTCTCTCTCTGTATATACACATATACCCGCATATAATGGTTCTTATGGAAGTGCATGTTCGCAATTACACTTACCAACCGACCATTACTTCCCCCATAATTATTCGTCGCACGACTTCCAGTTATAAAAGACGACCGATTATTACACCATGTCTAACACGAGTGTCAGAGGAGTTGAGCACTTAAATATTAATTATCTTTGACTTCCCTTTTTCATTTAAATGATAAAAATATTTTTGTCAATTCACTTGTTGTTGTGTTGACCTGTTGTATCGAAATGTTTCTTTTTACAACTCTTCTTTTAATTCGTTCTTATTATGTAAATTATTTTTTACATATTTTAACTGATGTAGCATTATGTTTACTATTAGTATTATCACAACTTTTCTTTATGCACTTAATGTACTTCTTTATGTATTTTCTTAAAAGTATATCAAATTGGTACTAGAGTGAATCAAATTGACGACAAAAATAAATTTGGATCAGTTTTTGATTTGATCCATATTTTTGGTATCAATTCGTTGCAATTTGATAAGTTAAGACAGTTATTATTGTTTGAAACTGAACGAAATTTAATCCTTTAGTTTTCTGTTTGTGTTTCTGTTTCTGTTTCTGTTTCACTCTCGAAGTGAATGAAAGAAGTAAAATTAGTGATATTTTCATCTCCAAAAATCCTAAAAAGTAATTTTTGATACTGAGCGTCGACGCTAACTTCAGTTTTTATTTTTCAAAGTAAAAAAGGGTTTGTTTATAGAAATAAAAATCATTAATCACATAAACCATCGATTTCGAAAAAGGGGGAAGAAACGAGCAGGACTCAAGTTTGTTTTCATCGCCAGGTGCTTAGAAATTATTGAACTAACGAACCTGACACAAAAGTTTTTGTTTAAATACGTTAGAAGTAAAAATAGTTTGTCCAGCTGTACGATAAAAGAAAATGTAATTCAAAAACACAAATTCACTTCCTGTTTATGTATTTTGCAAAATATTGACGATACTTTGTTTTAACTATAGTCCTAGTTTTAACCTCGGTTTTAACCCCTTTGTTTTAAATTTGAAATTATTTCCAAAACGATTTTATCAAATTACAAAATTCAAATTTAAATTTAAAATTGCAAAAATCATATTAGCGGAAGTTTGCGGGTTAAAAAATAGATCTCACGTTAACAATATAAGAAACAAAATCGTGGTTTTTGTGGTTTTGTCGGCATTCTTCTATGGTGGTTATATTATAGATTGTAAAAAGAAAGAAATTCCCTGAGCGATATCTATAATTGGAAGTTTAAAAAAAATTCGTGTAAATATGGTTATAGAGCTGGCGCTAACTTTTTTGAGATAAAACCATAATATAACCAGACTTGCGTTTAATCTTTTTAAACGACCGCGTGCTCGATAACCTCTACCTTTACATTTCTTCACATTTCTCCCTGTTTTTTTTCTCTCTTTCTCTCTCTTTTACTTCTTTTTCATTCATCAAAATTCTCTTCCCATTCTCTCAATGAATCTGCAAAGCTTACATTATGGCACGTCCTTGTCTTGGTCATATATTAAAATATTTTTGCCGTAATAACGAGATCTAACGTTAAAATTGTATAATTTAAATTCTAATGCGTTGTCAAAAGAATTTGGGTGAAGAAACTACATGTGGAGAGGGAGAGAGAGAGAGAGGGAGGGAGAAAAGAGCTCCTTTGTGAAGCTATAGAAACTACAGGCATGATTTTTTTTGGAAAAAACCGGTTTATCTTTTTTTGAAGATTTCAACACTGGATTATACTTCAAAAAGAGCAGGATTTATCTGAAGATTAATAGATTTTTGAAGTAACATTAATGTTGTATTTCCTTATTCAAAGTGAGATTTAATTAGTTTTTTGAATTTTCTTCTTTATTATATAGTTTGTGTTTGGAAATTTTTTTTTTACTTTCACATTTTAGAGAGAAGAAAAATATTTATTCTTGGAATTAAGAAATATTTATTTGTAGCAAGTGAAGTTTGTTTGGTTTCAAATGACTTTCGTTTGGTACAAAATGAGTTTTATTTCGTTCGAAATGAAGTTTGTTTGGTGCAAAATGAATTATATTTCTTTCCAAATGAATTTCGTTTGGTACAAAATAAATTTTAATTCGTCTGAAATTAATTTTATTCGATTTAAATAAATTTTATTTTAATAAATTTTATTTGCTTCAAAAATTTTCTTTTTCAATCAAATAAATTTTCTTTCGATTGAAATAAATTTTACTTGATAAGAAAATTCTGAATTTTTGGATCTTTTTTGTTTGCCTCATAAACTATGAAATTGCCAAGAATATCATAAAATTATTACTTATAAATTATTTAATGAATAATTTTACTTAAAAATTTCAAAATTAATTGGGTTTCAAAAGGGTTGCGTTTATAATTTTCATAAATAGATGAACTTCAAAGGTTTCAATTGGAAATATTAGAAAATTTTAATTTTGAATGAATTTAAATAGAAATTTAAAGAACAACTGATTACAGAAATTCAATTATTTTCAAAAGTGATAAACTTCTTCGCATAAATTCAATTATGTTCAAAATTTTTTTTAAATTCTCGTCAAAATTTCAATTATTTTTATAAATTATAAAATTCTTCTCCGAAATTCAATTATTTTTACTATCTACTATTTTAATAAAATTTTCCTAAAAGAATTCAAATATTTAAACAAAATTTTAATCAAAATTTCACAGGAATTCAATTACTTACCAATTGTTTTGTTTTATAAATTTCTTCGCACCAATTCAATTATTTTCAATTTTTTAATAAAATTTCTCGATAAAATTTCATTATTTTCAAAAAGTTTTAAAAAATTTTAAGAAATTCAATTATTTAAAAAAATTTGAATAAAATACTTCACAAGAAATTAATTATTTTCATAAATAATAAATATTCTTTTACGGAATTCAATTATTTTCATAAATAAAACTCTTCACAGAAAATCAATTCTTTAAAAAAATGTTTAATAAAATTCTTTGCATGAATTCAATTATTTTCATAAATAACAAAACTTGTCGTAGAATTTTAAATTATTTTTTATACAATTTTAAATAAAATGATAGAAAATTGAATTTATTCTTAATTTTTTTTTAATTTGCCAAAAAAATTCAATTATTTTCAAAAAATTTAATATAATTGTTGGAAAAATTTCAATTATATTCAAAAAATTTTCCTCATTTCAATTATTTGTAATATCTACTATTTTAATAAAATTTTCCAAAAGAATTTAATTATTTAAACAAAATTTTAATAAAAATTTTACTGGAATTCAATTACTTACCAATTTTTTATTTATAAATTTCTTCGCACCAATTCAATTATTTTCAATTCTTTAATGAAATTTATCAATGAAATTTAATTATTTTCAAAAAGTTTTAAAAAATGTTGAGAAATCAATAAATTATTTTAAAAAATTTGAATAAAATTCTTCACAAGAAATTAATTGAAATTAAAATTAATTGAAATTCTACCACAAGTTTTGTTATTTATAAAAATAATAATTGAATTCTTGCAAAGAATTTTATTACAAATTTTTTTAAAGAATTGAATTCCTGTGAAAATAATTGAATTCCGGAAAAATGATAGAAAATTGCATTTATTCATAAATTTGCCAAAAGAATTCAATTATTTTTCAAAATTTTGATAAAATTCTTCATAAAAACTCAATTTTAAGAAATATTCGATTATTTAATAAATTGAATTCTTGAAAATTAATTTTCTAATAAAAATTAATTAAAAAATGAATTTCACTTAAAATTTAAAATTATAATTGAACATTAAAGGCATTATAGTGAATTTTTAGAAAGAATTGGATTTTAAAAATAGAATATTTAAATAAAATTTTTAATATTTTATTTGTTTCGACTTTATTTTTATTGATTTATTTTTTATATTTATAAATAGGTTGTCTATTTATATAAATAAAAAAATAAATCCGAAACTCTTTAAAATTTTCTCTATTTTGATTTTATTTCTTTCTTGAAATATTGCCATATTATACAAAACGCCCTTTTAAACACTCATTTCAGAAAATTCACACATTAATAATTTTCGCATCTTATAAAATGTGTAACTTATTAAAAAAAAACTAAAAAAAAATCTCTAAATTGTACAAACACGAAAAGAAGAAATTTATGAGATTGTGTGAAAAATGTTATTCGCGCACCAAATGCTCTTAAGAGTATCTACGTTCCCTTGCGCGTATTTTTAAAACATTTTTTTTTCTCGAGTTGCTGATTAATAAATATGGAATTGAGTCCAAATTTACACACCATCACTGACTTACTTCTTGTTTCTCTATTTCTTCTATTTTTTTCACTTCTTTTTCACGAAAAGAAGTCTTGTGAATGACGCCTACATTTTTACGCGTCAACGTATGTATAATATTAGCTAACATTTTTGCGTGTACTATTTTGTAAACAAACACCCACTCGATGAAAGGAAACTCTCTTCTAAAAATATATAATTGCTCTTGGAATTTAGTCAGCCAATTTGCCTCTAATAAGAAATGAAGCATAAAAAGTTACATCTGCTGATTTTTTTCGTATTTCGCTATTAATTTTTTGTTTTCAATTTTTTTTTTCAAATTAAAAAAAAAAATGTCTCAAAACTCAAAAGTCACGTTCAAGTGAAGAAAATTATTTCTTTTTCGAAAACAGTTGATAATTAAAAAATTTCGTACAATTTGAGATCGTGTGGATCATAATAAAAATAAAGAACAAACGAAATTGTATATGAAAAACGTGCGCACCGTTAAATTAAATTTTTTACGTGAGAAATTCTGGAATCTATAGATCAAAGGGAAAATATTCTGCGAATAATTGAAATTCATGAACGCACTTTTATATCTTATTTTTTTCATATACATATACATATAAAAATGAAAGGAGCGTTTGTTTTCGAGAACAAACACGTGTTTGTATTGTATTCTTAAAAATCATCACTTCACTCTTTTTGGGAATTTAATTTAAATATTTTTCGAAAAATCAAATACGTGAGAAATATTTTTTTTTTATTGTCTCCGATGAGAAATTCCAGTTCGAATTAGAATCTAGTCTCTAATAGTCAAATTCAAATATATATCTAAAATTTGTGACATTGTACAAATATAGATTTAAATAACTAATGAAAGAGGAGGAGAGTCGCTTTTTTTTGACGGAATTTGCGAAAAAATAATTTTTTTTTTTTTGCCTTTTCTAACAAACGAAATTCCGAAATCAGAGGACACAAGAGTCCTTATACCTTTTTGCCTCTCGCTCATCGGTTCTTCACATACATATTTGGCCCGAATGAAGCAAAGGTTATACCTCGCTCAAAAAGAGATTAACACTCCTTCTCTCTCTATATATATATATTTCTCCCATAGCAACAGGCGGCTTCCGTCTTATCTTTCCTCTCCATAAAAAAAATTGCCGAGAGAAACATATCATACGCGGATAGTCGAATTGCTATATATTAATTAATTTCCATTTTTGCCACCTTCTCTCTCTCTCTCTCTCTCTCTCTCTCTCTCTCTCTCTCTCTCTCTCTCTCTCTCTCTCTCTCTCTCTCTCTCTCTCTCTCTTCTAATTTTTATTTTTTTTCTATTTTTTATCTAATTTATTTTACATTTTATCAGTTTTTTCCTTTTTTTCACACAGTTTATTTTATTCGAGTTTATTTATGTCCCTAAATGTTTCTAAACGTTCATAAATGAACGAAATTTATTTATTTCCCCTTCAAATTAAATTATTTATTTCCTCTTTGAATTCAAATTTTATTCTAAACATTTTGAGACTATGAATTAATTTTTAATGCGTGACGTATTGCGTCACGCATTAAAAATTAATTCATAGTCTCAAAATGTTCAAATTCGATTTTTTTTTTCCTAATGCAATGAGTAATTTTTGCAAATATTTTAAACGAAAAAATATTTTGTTAAAATAGCGAAAAATTTATGAACGTTCAAATGATCGACATATTTTTTTCGCTATAAATATCTTTAAAAATTAAATTAATTATTCTACGACAAGTTTTGTTATTTATAAAAATAATAATTGAATTCTTGCAACGAATTTTATTAAACATTTTTTTTTTAATAATTGAATTCATGTGAAGAATTTTATTTGTGAAAATAATTGAATTCCGAAAAAAAGATATTAATTATTTATGAAAATATTTAATTTGTTGTGAAGAATTATATTAAATTTTTTGAAAATAATTGAAAATAATTAAATTTTATCGAGAAATTTCATTAAAAAATTGAAAATAATTGAATTGGTGCGAAGAAATGTATAAAGAAAAAAAAATTGGTAAGTAATTGAATTCCTGTGAATTTCTGTATGAATGTTTCTTAAAAATAATATAGTTTTTTGAATAATAAATTTTAATTAAAATTTTTGAAAATAATTGAATTAAAAAAAAGAATTTTTTTTGACTTAAACGTGTCTGTTAATAATTATAATTAAATATTTGATTATTGAAGTTTATTAAAATTGTATTTGAAAACAAATGATTTTTTCGCAAAATATTATTAAAAATTTTTTTAAAAATGAATTCTTTCATGAAATTTTATAAAAATTGTATTAAAAATAATTGAATTTTTTCAAAGAAGTTTATCATTTGTTAAAATAATTGAATTGTTTCGAAGAATTTATTAAAATTTTAGAAAATAATTGAATTCTTTTTACAAATTTTACAAATAGTCCGGGAGCTAGCGACCAAAACAACTATCTCATTTCATACCGGCTCAAAATTTGAGTATAGATTACTGAAGACATGTAATTAACAGAAACCCACGTCTGGCAGGCCGGCGCTGGGGCAGGGGGCGGCGGCGGGGGGGCGAATATGTGAAAAATACTGTAAAAATTTCTGATTTCATACCGCTTAAAACCATCATAACTCGAAAGTTTACACCCACACGAGTGTAAAAATGTGCGTCTGGCAGTTCCGGGGTGGGGCAAAGTACGTCTGGCAAAGGGTTAAACATGCAAAAAAAACGAAAATTTTTTCTGATTTCATACCGATTAAAACCTTTAGAAATCGAAAGGTTACATTCAAACAAGTGTAAAAAAGTGCGTCTGGCAGTTCCGGGGTGGGGCAAAGTACGTCTGGCAGCCCTTCGAAGATGCGCAAAATCGATCAAGCGGTGAAAAAAAAGTAAATTTTCTCATTTCATACCGATTAAAACCTTCATAACTCGAAAGTTTACACCCACACGAGTGTAAAAATATGCGTCTGGCAGTTCCGGGGTGGGGCAAAGTACGTCTGGCAGCCCTTTGAAGATGCGCAAAATCGGTCGAGAGGTGAAAAATACTGTAAAATTTTCTCATTTCATACCGCTTAAAACCTTCATAACTTGAAAGTGCCCAATGGGAAATTGCCAATGCTCACCATTGGCTAAATAATGGACCAATATTGGCTGCCAACAGTTTTTTCGTGGTCAAACATTGGCAACTAATATCGGGCTATTATTGCCAGAGTCTTGGGATGATCACGACTTTGCCAAGCATTGGCAGCCAATATTGGATCACTATTGGCTGCCAAGGCAAATGCCGGACTTTCCAAGCCATGGTTATCAATTGGCAACAAAGATTGGACCAATATTAATGACCAATTAATTACCAACGCTTTAAAATTAAATTAATGCTTGGTTATTTATTGGTTACCAATATTGAACCATCGTTTGAAATCGATTTTTTACAAATACCAACACAGCAAAAATTTTTCAAAAAAAAAAAAAAATTTAATTACTAATCTAAAGAAAAAAAAATTAATTTAATTAGAACACTCTGTAAAAAACAGAATGTGATAAAAATCAGATAAAGACAAAATTTGTCTAAGTTTGAGAAAGCAAGCGTCTCTCCTTATATAGAACTGGTAACACCACTTACTCGTGAGTGAAAGAAACTCTGGCGCGCCCTGGTGTTCGATTTTGAAATGTCCCGCGCTGCTTCTAAGTATATGCTCGAAATTACTTTGGATAAGTGCCACCAGGGTGCGCCAAAGTTTCTTCCTCTCGTTAGCAAGTGGTGTTACCAGTTCTATATAAGGGGAGACGCTTGCATTCTCAAACTTAGACAAATATTATCTTTGTCTGATTTTTATCACATTCTGTTTTTTACAGAGTGTTCTAATTAAATTAATTATTTTTCTTTCTTTAGATTAGTAATTTAATTTTTTTTTTTTTTTTTGGAAAAATTTTTGCTATGTGTTGGTATTTGTAAAAAATCGATTTCAAACGATGGTTCAATATTGGTAACCAATAAATAACCAAGCATTAATTTAATTTTAAAGCGTTGGTAATTAATTGGTTATTAATATTGGTCCAATATTTGTTGCCAATGAATATCCAAGGCTTGGAAAGTCCGGCATTTGTCTTGGCAGCCAATAGTGATCCAATATTGGCTGCCAATGCTTGGCAAAGTCGTGATCATCCCAAGACTCTGGCAATAGTGGTCCAATATTGGTTGCTATTATTGCACCATCATTGGTACTGCTGGCTCCCAATATTGGACCATTATTGCGCCAATGGTTAATTTCCCATTGGGTGTACATCCATACGAGTGTGAAAATGTGCATCTGGCAATCGTGGGGTGGGGCAAAGCACGTCTGGCAAAAAAAATCTTTAAATTTAATTTTATTTTATACCAATTAAAACCTTCATAACTCGAAAGTTTACACCCACACGAGTGTAAAAATATGCGTCTGGCAGTTCCGGGGTGGGGCAAAGTACGTCTGGCAGCCCTTTGAAGATGCGCAAAATCGGTCGAGAGGTGAAAAATACTGTAAAATTTTCTCATTTCATACCGCTTAAAACCTTCATAACTTGAAAGTGTACATCCATACGAGTGTGAAAATGTGCATCTGGCAATCGTGGGGTGGGGCAAAGCACGTCTGGCAAAAAAAATCTTTAAATTTAATTTTATTTTATACCAATTAAAACTTTCATGAATCGAAAGTTTATATGTAAACATGTATAAAAATGTACGTTTGGCAGTCGTGGGGTGGGGCAAGACGCTTTTGGCAGCATAATTGTAATATTATGAATTACTTTAAAATATTGTAATTTAAATACGAAAAATTATCATGATAAAAATTTTGATTGTTAGTTTGAATGACATTTCATAGATGTCACTTGATCGGTAAAGTAGGTTACTACTCTTAATTAATGAATATTTCGACCGATGATTATAAAATAGGCACATTATTATTTTTAAATATTACTTTGCAAGAGAAAATTTTTTACTGTTTACTATTCATACTTGTTTCTTATTATTTAAATTTTACTTACAATTATGCTGCCAAAAGCGTCTTGCCCCACCCCACGACTGCCAAACGTACATTTTTATACATGTTTACATATAAACTTTCGATTTATGAAAGTTTTAATTGGTATAAAATAAAATTAAATTTAAAGATTTTTTTTGCCAGACGTGCTTTGCCCCACCCCACGATTGCCAGATGCACATTTTCACACTCGTATGGATGTACACTTTCAAGTTATGAAGGTTTTAAGCGGTATGAAATGAGAAAATTTTACAGTATTTTTCACCTCTCGACCGATTTTGCGCATCTTCAAAGGGCTGCCAGACGTACTTTGCCCCACCCCGGAACTGCCAGACGCATATTTTTACACTCGTGTGGGTGTAAACTTTCGAGTTATGAAGGTTTTAATCGGTATGAAATGAGAAAATTTACTTTTTTTTCACCGCTTGATCGATTTTGCGCATCTTCGAAGGGCTGCCAGACGTACTTTGCCCCACCCCGGAACTGCCAGACGCACTTTTTTACACTTGTTTGAATGTAACCTTTCGATTTCTAAAGGTTTTAATCGGTATGAAATCAGAAAAAATTTTCGTTTTTTTTGCATGTTTAACCCTTTGCCAGACGTACTTTGCCCCACCCCGGAACTGCCAGACGCACATTTTTACACTCGTGTGGGTGTAAACTTTCGAGTTATGATGGTTTTAAGCGGTATGAAATCAGAAATTTTTACAGTATTTTTCACATATTCGCCCCCCCGCCGCCGCCCCCTGCCCCAGCGCCGGCCTGCCAGACGTGGGTTTCTGTTAATTACATGTCTTCAGTAATCTATACTCAAATTTTGAGCCGGTATGAAATGAGATAGTTGTTTTGGTCGCTAGCTCCCGGACTAAAACGAATTAAGGAAAAAATTGAATTTTTTCGCGTAAAATTTTGTTAAGAATAATTGAATTTTTACAAAAAATTTTATTATTTATAAAAATAGTATTAAAAATAATTGAATTTTTACAAACTTTCTAACAAATTAAGAAAAAATTTGAATTTTTTCGTAAAATTTTGTTGTGAATAATTGAATTTTTGCAAAGAAGTTTATCATTTGTAAAAATAATTGAATTATTTCGAAGGATTTATTAGAATTTTAGAAAATAATTTAATTCTTTTTACAAATTTTACAAACGAATAAAGGAAAAAATTGAATTTTTTCGCGTAAAATTTTGTTAAGAATAATTGAATTTTTACAAAAAATTTTATTAATTAAAAAAAAATAATTGAACTATTTTAAAGAATTTACTAAAATGTTATAAAATAAATAAATTCTTTTGTGAAATTTTGTTTAAATTTTGTTGAAAATAATTGAATTTTTACAAAAAATTTTACTATTTATAAAACTAATTGAAATATTTCGAAGGATTTATTAAAATTCTAGAAAATAATTGAATTCTTTTTACAAACTTTCCAAGGAATTAAGGAAAAAATTGAATTTTTTTCGTAAAATTTTGTTGAGAATAATTGAATTTTTACAAAAAATTTTACTATTTAAAAAAAATAATTGAATCGTTTTGAAGAATTTACTGAAATGTTAGAAAATAAATAAACTCTTTCGTGAATTACGAAAAAATTGAATGTTTTCCAAAAATTTTATTGAGAATAATTGAATTTTTGCAAAGATTTTATAATTAAAAAAAAAATAATTGAATCGTTTCGAAGAAATTTACTAAAATGTTAGAAAATAAATAATTTCTTTCGTGAAATTTTATTTGCTGAATATAATTGAATTTTTACAAAAAATTTTACTATTTATAAAAATAATTGAATTCTTCCGAAGAATTATATTAAAATTTTTGAAAACCTAAACAATAATAATTCATTATTTACTTAATAAGTAAATTTTTTAAATTTAAATAATGAAATTATTTAAAAATTTATATTTGAAACTCAAAAAATTTTTGTAATTTGTATAATAATATAATAAATTGAACATTTGATAGTAATAGTAATAATAACAAAAGTTATTAGTATCAATAATAACAGTACTAATAAATACACCACTAGTAAGAATATTAATAACAATAATAACAGTATTAACAAAAATACTAGTATGTGGTAATAACCACTTAACATTAATAATAAAAATACTCTTAATAACCATACTACGAAGGTTGAAAATTTATTTCCAAATTCTGAAGCGCTCGGAAAAAATTTCATCTTCAGATAAAAAAAAACTTCAGTTTTCCTTGAAGTTATAACGGAATATATTGATCAAAATGATAGGCCACAATTTTTAAAAGAGTAGGGGAAGAGTTTAAGAGAGAAATAGAGAGGAGAGTGAAGTAGAGTTTAACAAAGAATTTGAAGTTAACTTCAAATATTAAATACATCATAACATGAGGGTATCAAAAATAAAAAACGAGGTCAACTTCTCGAAATGTTAAACGTCGAGAAAGCGAGGACCATTGATTGCAGATATATAAGTTATTCGAATCATAGTCATCGCTTGTTGCTATGCGGTAGTTTTTATAACCATTTTATACAATGCAACAGATGAAAAATTCCAAACAGGCTGTTTCGTACGTACAACAACATTCAAATTGTCATGTTTGAATAATGTATATCACGAGAGTGTGTATATATGTAAAAATGACCTTAAAAATCATTCGCTATATTTTTAAATTTAAACAGACTAATCATCAAAAATTTTGTCCGAAAAAATTTTGTCCTTGATGTATAGCTGACCACCGAGATCGTTAATATATTTAACATGATCAATGTTGGAACTATAATATATTTGTGTTTGTAATAAGTTCTATAGATGAATTTTCTATATGTCGTAAAATACTTTTGAAAACTTCGTTCTTGAAATTTGAAGAGATTTATAAATTTTATTCTTCTTTTCTTCGTTATAGTGATTCTTTTCTTAATTCCTTTTTTATTATGGTCTTTCTTTTTTATATAAATATATGCTTTCTGTATTATGGACTCTTGAGAATTACAATGTATTTATTTTATTACCGTTTTCCTTCTTTTATAATTTATCATTAATTTTTATTATCAGAATTATTGTGGGAATTTTTTTGGAATTTTTAACCTCTTGATAGTATTTTTATTTCTGCGCTTTAAATCCTTTTTTTGTAGAATTATTTTTATAGTGTACTATTATTATTGAGTTATTGTTACATTATTTTTATAATGCTACCACTCTTATTATTTTTTATATTAATTTACAACATTTAATAGTATTTTTAGAATTTGGTAATAATTATTATTGTACACAATTCTACAATTATTGCGGGGTGCATTGTTATTTCTTAAAGTAATTCAGGAAAATCCGGGAAATAGCCGGGAATTTAATTTGACCGGGAAAAATCGGGAATAAGCCAGGAATTTTATGCCAAACCGGGAATTTTATCACCAATTTAAAAAAGGTTTTATTATTTTAAACTGTTTATAAAAAATCGCTTTTTATTTTAATTTCTATAGATATTTATACTGTTCTCTAAATTTTAATTAGTTAAAAATAATTAATTTTATAGTAAACAATCAGTCACTGATTCAAATATAAAATGTAAATAAATTTTTTTAAAAATTATCGAATTAATAGAAATTTTGTGAAATTCAACGGAAAATAATTAAATTTGTTAAAAAATTGCATTAAAAACTTTTTAACAAATCGAATTTTCAAAGTATTTTAATTTAATAATTAAAAAATAATTGAATTTTCATGTTTCTTTGTGCGAAGAATAATAATTAAAATTTTTATTAGTTCATTTAAAAAAAGATACACACTTAAATTTTTCTAATAAAATTGAAATTTCGCAAAGTTTTTTTTGAAAATTCTGAAAAATAGGATTTCTGAAATTTTTCAATTCTGTTGTTTTCAAAATAATTGAATTTTCATAAACGAATAATTGAAAATTTTTGAAATAATTGAAATCTCTTTAAATTCTATTAAAAATAATTAACTTCTTTAAAAGAATTTTATTAAAATGTTTCGAAAATAATCAAGGGAAGCTAGTCACCGTAATTATAATGTTATTTTTAAAAAATTCTTCGCAATATATTCAAATTATTTTCAAAAAAAGTCAAACTCATTGCAGAATCAACTATATTTCAATTATTTTTTATACAATTTTAATAGAATTCTTCGAAAAATGTAATTATTCTTAAAAATTTTATTAAAATTCGTCGAAAGAATTCAATTATTTCTAGAAACTGAAAAACAATCTTCTTATGTATTCAATTATTTCCATAAATAGCAAAATTTTTCAGATTTACTAAATTCTTTTGAATATTATTTTTAAAAAAATTCTTCACAAGAATTCAATTATTTTCATAAATTTTCATAAAATTCTTGTCAGAATTTCAATTATTTACAAACTATTTATAAATTTCTTCGCAAATAATTCAATTATTTTTATAAATAATACAATTTTTTACACGGATTCAATTATTTTCATAATTAAAAATATAAAATTCTTTTTAGTAATTCAATTACAATTTTCAAAAATTTTAATAAAATTCTTGTAATCATTTCAATTATTTTCGGGAAGGAAAATAGTAGACATCCTGTAATTTTTCTATCAGTTTTTCTAAAGGATAACATTTCGCAAAACAAAATTTCGGTTAAAGAAAACTTCTTGAAAATTAAATTAACATGTACTTTCTCTTTTTTTATTTCTCTTCCAACAAATTATTCTAGTTTTAAAATTTTTCTTCATACCATTTCTCAAAAAGAAAAATCGTGTAATCCAAAAACAAAAATGCTTGTAAGCATAATTTTTCGATTTTATAATGTATGTAAATTTAATTAGACACGTTTTAATAATTTGGAGACTGAGAGACAGGAAAAATATAACGAAATCGTATTTTAAATATTCTAATTTCTATAAATTATAAACTCTTAAACTACATAAATATAGCATATGTGATAAGATTGCGAAATATTCGAGAGGAATATTGAAGCGGAAACAGGCATCTGATGATGTGATTTTTAAATTCAATAATTGATATAGATATATATAAATTTAAGTATACTAATCTCTCGTTCATTGATAGAGAGAATTTTTGTTCTTCTTTTGCCTATTTATTTTTGGAGCAAACTCCTTGTGTGTCATTCACATCGCAATTTGTCACAGGAAGACAATTTTTCATTCTCTTCGATTTGCTTAATATTTTTGCCCGACGATAATAATTTTAGTACGATGATGATAATTAATATTTGAAAAACATGTTTGCCATTAAATTACGCCGTTTTTTTTTCTTTTAAAAAAAGATTTTAGCAAAAGATTTAAAAAAAAAGATTTAAATTATTAGTTTGTAAAAATTTTTGTTCTCATTTTTTTCAAAGAGATGAAGCTTTTATTTTTTGGGTAATTTGTTTAAAATTTACTCCAACGTTAAGTTATCAATTTACATTAATAAATAATAATAATAATAAATAGTAAATAAATGGCACTTGAAACTTGAGTAAAGTAAAAAAATTTTTTCGTTACATTTCTGAATTTTTTTTCCCTCTCCCTCTTTTCTTTTTTCTGTCTAGAGAAAATTTGAGCAACTGCGATGAAAAGATTACTGCGTATTGTTTTTTTTATCTCTCGAAAATCTCTCGAGTTGCAGTTTCCCTTGCGCTTTGGCACATAAAGGAATGCACACTTTCCGCCTACGCGTGCTCCCCGTATCTCAAGGCCAAAATGGACCTTAATGGTCCCTCACACAAGTATTTCATGGGGGTTTCATCCTTTAAATTTTCAACTCTCGAGAAAAAGAAATAAGAGGCGAAGGAGATGAGTGTTATATACAGGTCCAAGCATTATCTTTCCTTTGCAATTTACATGCGCCACAAAACATAGTCGGGCCGAAAGATAAAAAAAATTAATAGCTTGTTTTTTCAAACTGAAAAAAAGAACACCAGCAAAATTATTGTTCCACTGATTGATGTTTTGCGCACCTTTTAACTTTTATTTTACTAAAATTATTTTCTATTAAAAAATCCGAAAATAATTTTTTACCATGCCTAAATATTTTCATAAATATTTATTTACAGCAAATTTGTTTTATTTATTTATTATATTGTTTAAATTACTATTTTTTATATCTTCTAAAATAATAATTATATTAAAAATAATGAAAATATTAATAAAAGAAAAATTTAGAAATTATAATAGAATTTTCATTCTATATTTAGAAATATAGAATGAAAAATATTTATTTAAATATCGTCAGGGATAATTGTTGATAAAAAAAAAATTGTTATTGAAATAATAAATATAATTGAATGTGAAGATATGAGAGGCGCGGCGGCGCGATATTAAAATACACGTGTTACTGTTATTGTTGTTATTGGCATCTTCGTCTCGTCTTGCCATAGGAACTCTCTTTTTTGCGTCCTTGTTTTCACTTCTTCTTCTTCTTTCTTATAAGCCCAGTTGATCAATCCTTTCGTTTCTCCTTTTCTATCGTTTGGTAACGAAGAATTCAGTGATTGGCCAAGGCAATGGTCCCCCCTCCCCTTCTCCCGATTAACGGCCTCTAATTGCATAGCAACAGAGAGAACTGAGATAATATATCTGGCTCGCGTCTCTTTTTTTCGGGGCCCTACTGCGTGGCCCCAATTGCAAATCCAAATTCCCGTCTTTTTCTTGCCGCAATTCGCCTCGTTATTTTTCATCAAAAAGAAAAAAAAATGAAAATAAATAAATAAAAGTGAAAGACAACTTTGCTTTTTGATAATATGTATCACGAGAGATGGGTGATGGCAATTAAAATTAATATTGGTAAATTGATTCGCTTGCGGCGGAAAAAGAAATTTCGTTAAATTTAATTTTGTTTTTCCCTGATTTCCAGACAAAATTTGGGCTTTTTCTCTGATCCTAAAAAACATTTTGATTTACTCCAAAAATTATTAAATATTAAAGAAAAATGTTTTATTACATTTATTTACGAATTTTTTTTTTTAATTGTAAAATTATTCAAAAACATCAAAAACTTACTTTTTTAATAAATATTTAATCATTATTTTTCTTTAGGAAAAGAATATTGTTACTGTAACTTCTTCAAAATTATTTTCATCATTCCAATTCGATTATTATTATTATTATTATTATTATTTTCTAAAATTTTAACTAAAATTCATTATTCAATCAATTTTTATTGGAAAATTCTACGAGAATTTAATTATTTAAATATACAAAAATGAATAATTGAATATTTCTTAAAATTGAATTCTCATGAAGAATTTTATCAACAAATTTTTAAATAATTGAATCCATGTAAAAATTTTTATTATTTACAAAAATAATTGAAATTCTGACAAGAATTTTATTAAAATTATTGAATTTCGGAGAAGAATTTTATTATTTATAAACATAATTGAAATTGTGAGGAGAATTCTAAACAAAATTTTGAACATAATTGAAATTCTATGATGAGTTTTATTGTTGTTTTTAAAAATTGTAATTGAATTTCCAAAAAGAATTTTATTATTGAATTGAACTCTTTCAAAATATTTGATTATTTATGAAAATAATTGAAATTCTGACAAGAATTTTATTAATAATTATTGAATTGAACTCTTCCAAAATATTTGATTATTTATGAAAATAATTGAAATTCTGACAAGAATTTTATTAATAATTATTGAATTGAACTCTTCCAAAATATTTGATTATTATTTATGAAAATAATTGAAATTCTGACAAGAATTTTATTAAAATTTTCAAAAATAATTGAATTTCGGAGAAGAATATTATTATTTATAAAAATAATTGAAATTGTGACGAGAATTTTTAAAAAAAATTTGAACATAATTGAAATTCTGTGATCAGTTTTATTATTTCTAAAAATTGTAATTCAATCCCTAAAAAGAATTTTATTATTGAATTGAACTCTTCCAAAATATTTGATTATTTATGAAAATAATTGAAATTCTGACAAGAATTTTATTAAAATTTTCAAAAATAATTGAATTTCGGAGAAGAATTTTATTATTTATAAATATAATTGAAATTGTGACGAGAATTTTTATTATTTATAAAAATAATTGAATTATTGCGAAGAAATTTATAAAAAATTTGTAAATAATTGAACTCTGGCAAAAGATTTGATTGTTTATGAAAATAATTGAAATTCTGCTAAGATTTTTTCTAAAATTATTGAATTTTGGAGAAGAATATTATTATTTATAAAAATAATTGAAATTTTGACTAGAAATTTATAAAAAAATTTTTGAACATAATTGAAATTCTGTGATGAGTTTTTTTATTTATGCAAATTGTAATTGAATTCCTAAAAATAATTTTATATTAATAATTATATGAAAATAATTGAATCCGTGTAAAAAAATTGTATTATTTATGAAAATAATTGAATTATTGCGAAAAAATTTATAGTCAATTTGATTATTTGTGGAAATAATTGAAATTCTGACAAGAATTTTATTGAAATTTTCGAAAATAATTGAATTTTGCAAAAGAATTTTATTATTTATAAAAATAATTAAAATTGTGACGAGAATTTTAAAAAAAAATTTGAACATAATTGAAATTCTGTGATCAGTTTTATTATTTATAAAAATTGTAATTGAATTTCGGAGAAGAATTTTATTATTTATAAATATAATATTGAAATTGTGACGAGAATTTTTATTATTTATGAAAATAATTGAATTATTGCGAAGAAATTTATAAAAAATTTGTAAATAATTGAACTCTGGCAAAAGATTTGATTGTTTATGAAAATAATTGAAATTCTGCCAAGATTTTTTCTAAAATTTTCTAAAATTGTTTTCTAAAATTGTTTATAAAAATAATTGAAATTGTGGCGAGAATTTAAAAAAAAATTCAACATGATTGAAATTTAGTGATAAGTTTTATTATTTATGAAAATTGTAATAATTGAATTCCTAAAAAGAATTTTATAATCAAATATGAAAATAATTGAATCTTTGTAAAAAAAATTGTATTATTTATGAAAATAATTAAATGTTTGCGTAGAATTTAATCAAAATTTTTTTTGAAATTATTATTTAGGGGAACATAGTCTAGGTCGGCCACCTTTTTGACTTTTGTTTATAACTTTTTTTTAAAAATGAATTTGGACAATTGAAGTATATGGTTGGAAAGTCCTGTTTAATAGGAACATTTTTTCTGTACAAAGTAAATTGACAGGTTTAAAAATGAAAAAGTTATAAAGATTTAAAAAAAAAAAAATTTGTAGTCCAGGTTGGCCATTACAGTCAAGGTCGGCCATGTTTAAAATTCAAAGGGCATTAATCGTTAAAAAATAAAATGACATGTTTAGAGTTACGGAAAATTGATTCTTTATTGTTTACAGTTTGTAACTTAATGAAATAACAAAATAATAACAATAAACAATATAAAAAAATAAATATAAATAAAAAAAATTTTTGCACTAAAATATTAATAAAATTAAATAAAAATATTAATAAGATGATCAATTATATTATGAGTTATACAGAATTGCAGTTTTTGCAAATGAAGTAGCTCGTCCTCAACTTTGCGCATTTTAAACACATAGTGGCCGACCTTGACAGTAAGTAACATTACCGAATTGTTGTAACCATAAAGAAATACGTTTCGGGATTCGATTTTTTACTTTGTTTTCCTTTCAACCATGAGTCCCACAAATTTTCTGCATACTTGCCTTGACGATTCAATTTGTTTTTTATCTTTTATTAATGGTTTTTCACATTATGCACAAAACTTTTTTTGAGCTTTTTTTGTACCGACGTCACAGAAAACACAATTTTCGATTTTCCGAAAATGTAATTGAACAAAAAGTTAGGTTTCACTAAGACAAGCTTCGACAAAAATGCGCGTAGGTGGCGCTAGTGAACTTGACAAAAAAACGCGAGTGGCCTACCTAGACAGTAGGCCAACCTTGACTACATTCCCCTATAAAAATAATGAAACGTTTGCGTAAATAAAAAAAAATTTGTTTATTGTTAAAAAATAAAATTTATTTTTAAAAATAATTTGGTTTTTTATATAGAATTATAATGTAATTTATTAAAAATTTAATTAAAATATTGTAATTTACTTAAAATCAATTATTTTCCGGTGCTTTTTAATAATTACAGTAATCACAGTAAAATACATGAAAAGGTGAAGTATTTTTTTTAAATAAATAATAAAGGGGAAACGAAAAAATATTACATAAAAAATAAATTTAAAGTGAATTAATATTGATTAAAAAGTGTAAAAAAAAGAAGATTGAAAATTTGAAGTGAATTCAAATCTTGTCGAATTAAAATTTATTGAAAATTTAAGGTTTCCTTTTTTATGAAATAACAAATTATTTTTTTAAAAACTAAAATTTGAATTAAAAATATTTCCCAATTTTCGAAAATATAGGTAAATTTACAAAATATTTGCAAATAGTTGACAAAATTAAAAAAAAAATTAAAAAAAGCAAATAGGTAACAATCTACGATTCCTGTAATTGAAAAATATTTAAATTCAATTTGATATACGACGTGATAAATGCAAAATTTATTCATTCCTTTTTCTCTTTTTATATTTATCATTATAAGCAAATTCCACACCATTAATATAACACACATAGAGTCATTAAAAGTTCCCTAATAAATCGCATATTTATTTTTCGCAAATGTGTTGTATGCCTACCACTTGAAGACAAAAAAAAAATGTTGTTTGTCAATTAAAATAGGCAATTATATAGAAATATATAAATTTTTTTTTCTCTGCTCCAAAAAATAAGAGAAAAAAACGGAAATTTTTATATGTTTGTCGTTAAAATTAAAAAAGCTGGAAATTAATCGTGTAAACTGTACTCATGAATATTGCGATTAGTGTGTTTGTATATATATATGTATATATACGCGATGCTGGTGTCCTGTGTGGCTACCACTGCAATTCAGAAGGATCCTTTATATATCCTTTTGCTCTCGTAAATTCGATAGGGAACGCGGGGACTAAATTCACGAAATTTCATCCTGCCAACAAGTCTCGGCGAGAGCGGCGTTCTCTTCTTTTCTTTCTATCTCTCTTATTTTTTTAAAAAACTTGGCGAATAAATTTTCTCTTCTTCCCATGATAAAAATCTTAACCGACTTATTTAACGTTAAAAATTACATTACAAACATGCAACAAAATATGTTTAACATTTATTTTTATTAGGGGAGTAAATTGCGAATGTTATAAAAATTAAGTAATTGCAATAATGGGAACTGTATTATTGTTGAAGCGAAGAGGTTCTTTCGTTGTTTGTGAAGATTAGGAAAAAAAGAAATTTTTACGATGGAACCAATTTCAGTTAAAATAATTTCAGCATTGTTATTGTTATTATTGTTTTTATTATTATTATTATTATTATTATTATTATTATTGTTATTATTATTATTATTATTTCTTCAGGGACGTTTAAAATTATTTCAGGGTTGCCACAGTTGAGAGAAATCAGGGATTTTTATTAAAAGTACTGGAAAAAAATTAAATTTTTAGAATTCATAAGAAAATTCTGAATTTTGTTGTTTTTTCTGTTTACCTCATTAACTACCTATTAATTCAATTTTAAAAGAGTTGCGTTCACAATTTTCATAAATAAATTAACTTCAAACGGTTTCAATTTGAAATTTTGAATGAATTTAATTAGAATAAAAGAAAAAATTTTAATAATTCAAAATCTTCTGAATTTAGTTCAATTTTTTAAGAGATCTTTAATTCATTATTAAAAATAATGGATTTATAAAAATTTTTTAGTTACAAACACTGAAAAAAATAAATTGAATTTTGGAGAAGTTTCAAATGATTGCAGAAATTCAATTATTTTCTAAAGTAATAAAATTCTTTGCAAAGATTTTTTTAAATTCTCCAAAAGAATATACAATTATTTACAATTTTTTTTATAAATTTGGTTACAATAATTCAATTATTTTCGTAAATAATAAAATTTTCACAAGAATTAAATTATTTAATACACAATTTTTAAAAATATTTTAAAAGATTATTGACAAATTCTTCGGGAGGAATTCAATTATTTAAAAAAAATTTAATAATTAAAGTACTTTAAAAACAATTCAATTATTTTTGTAAATAATGAAATTCTTATCAGGAATTCAATTATTTTTAAATATTGAAATTTAATTGATTTAAAAAATTTGTCGAAATTCGAATACTTTCAATATCTATCTCCTATTTGAATAAAATTTCCTAAAAGAATTCAATTATTTTAAAAAAAATGTTGACAAAATTCTACGCAAGCATTTAATTATTTTCATAAATAATAAAACTCATTGCAAGATTTCAATTATTTTTAATTCAATTTTAAATGAATTCCTCAAAAAGTGTAATTATTCTTAAAAATTTTATTAAAATTCTTTACAAGAATTCAATTATTTAAAAAAAATTTGATATAATTTGTTTATTAGAATTTAATAATTATTTTCATTGTATTTTTAATTAAATTTCTTGAAAGAATTTAATTATTTTCAACAATTTTAATAAAATTCTTCGTAGCAATTCAATTATTTTTAAAAAATTTTGATAAAATTCTTTATAGAAATTTAATTGATTTCAAAACTTTGTCGAAATACGATTATATTCAATATCTATCCCCTCTATTTCAAAAAAGTTTCCTAAAAGAATTCAATTAAATAATTTTTTGACAAAATTCTATGCAAGCATTTAATTATTTTCATAAATAATAAAAATCATCGCAGATTTTCAATTATTTACAAATTTGTATTATCATTATTTAATACTATTATTTATTTATTTATTTGTTTTCTGATTATTTACTGATTTTACTTATTTATTGAGTGCTTTAAAGTTTATTATTATTTATGAGTTTATTTTTTATTAGTTAATTATTATTAGTTTTATTTTATTAGTTCATTATTATCAGTTTTTTGTATTAGTTTTTTTATTATTTTTTTTATTTATTTATTAGTTTGAACAATTTCTTTTTAAAAAATCAGAGCCGCTTTGACATAATCTCTGACTTATTACTGACCTTTCAATTAAGTGAAGACATTTTAATCTTGTAAAGCCACCATATGACATTATCGTTTCGATTAATTTCACGTAAGAATTTCTTTTTATTGCTTTCTAATATAGTGAATCATTTAAACGACCGTAAAATAAAATTGGCAACAGGATTTTTTTTTTTTTTTATAAAGTTTGAAACGTTTTTCTATGCTAACTTGGCAAAAAAATAGAGAGAGAAAAAGAAGAAACGGAACGCGCCTGATGAATGATGAATTTAGAGGGAAAAAAAGGAAATAAGAAATTTAATTGAATTAATTTCATCATGAAAAGGAAGTTTTTATGGATTAATCCCTAATCTATAAAAGTTGAAAGATTTGCGAGCCGAAGAAGAGCGCTGAAATTTTTATTTTCGGATTTCAAATTTTTGCGAATAGTTTTTTTTTCTTTTTTGATTTATGGTAAATATAATTATGCGAACACGAGAGTTCTCATTCAATCTTTTTTGTGATTTATTGGGTAATAATATCGGTTTTAGTGAAACCTTCAAGGATTATTTTAGGAAGATATTTTTTAATTTTTGTCATTTTTTTAAAACTCTTTAATTAATTTAAATTAAATAAAATAAATTCACCAACGATATCGAGTAATTGATTTTCTACTTGTAAATAATTTTAATTTTTTTCGTATAACTATTCTAAAAATTATAATTAGATATTAATCGATTATAATTTATATTTATAATTAGATGTTTAATAATCAATAATTGCAGATTATATCCTTATAAATAATTGTTATTAATTTTGGTTTTAAAATTTTATTACCTGAAATTATAATTTTTTTAAAGTTTTAAGTATATTTTAATTATGAAAAATAATTGTTATAAATTAATTATTCGATTTATTTGAATTTATTTCTTAGTAAAAAAAAAATAATAAATAAAATTAATGAGAAGGAAAAATTGACTTTCTTGAGAAATATTTTTTTTGTTACACTTGCAAGAAAAATTGTTGAGTTAGTTTTTCCATGTGCCCCTGGTCCATTTCCTCTATTAGGTGAACTTTAAGTGAGCAGCTGTTGTATATGAGGAGAAATTATCGTCGCTAGATTTTTTTTTCTTATGTAGATGACGAGGGTTCTTTTGGAAAATAGGAAATGATATTCGAGTCATTTTCTTTCGTTTCATTGACTTTTGCTCTTTTTCATTAGGAATATATCTCTCCAACATGTGGTTGGCGTCGAATTCAATCATTACTGGTAATGAGATTTTTAAGAATATTTTTCTTTCATTCAAACCAATAATAATTGTAGACGTAAAAAGTATAACTAATTTCGAATCATATATCTTAGAGAGAAATTTATTTTAAAAAATTTATACTTCAAGAATTTTTTTCGGGGGAGAGTAATTTAATTACAGAACAAACTATTTATGAATTATAAATCATATATAAATAAAGTATTTATAAATTATTTAATTTATTTTAATTATTTTCGTTATTAATTGAAACGAAATATTTGAAGTAAGAATTAGAAATTTTCGAATTAGAAAAAATTAGAAATTAGTAATAGAAACAATAATAAAAATTAACTATTTATAGTAATTTGAATAGAATATATTTTTGATAGTAAAAAAAAAGAAAAGAAAATATTTTTAACAAATAAAGTAAAATAATTCTAATAACGAATATTTAGAAAATAATGAGAAGTCGGAGATATTTTTTGAAAATTATTTCTCATAATTCATCAAATGAAATTCAATCTCCGTATTTGTAAACACAAATTCTGTATCGAATTACGAAAGTAAAAGTATCTTTATTGAAATGAAATTTTAGGAACTCGGGAAAAATGATTTTTAAGCAGAGAAAATAAATTATAAATAAATTACAACTAAAGTAACTGTTAGAAGTAGAGAAAAATATTTCGATACAGTTACAATTTTTCTGTTTGACAATTATTAATTAATTAATATTAAATAAATAACAGGAATAAAAATAATTAATAAATATTCAATAAATGCAAAAATAATTAAATATTAAAATTAAATTAATAATTAATAAATATTAATTAACTCCTCAAATAGAAATAGTTAATCAAACACCAATTACAATAACGCTCAACAAATATTTGCTTTAAAAAATAGTAAAAAAAATAATCAAAACCAAAAATTGCACAATAGATTTTTGCCACGCATAAATTTTTCAAGAGACATTTATATCTTTCTTTTTTTTTTTTTTTAATTTAACAGGACCTCGAGAAACGATTCTCAGAGCGCACCTTTCTTTTTTATTACAGCTTTAAAAAAAATATATAATTCGAAATATCTCTCCTTCTATCTAGTTATCTATTATCGCAAGACATCAGTATAATTTTTTTAATAGTCATTTATTTTGACATTCCAACACCGAATATTAAATTGCAGAAAAAAATTTGTTTTTTTCTTCAAAAGTCCTGATAGATTGCAGCAAACACACAGAATAGTGAAACAAAATTTTTACATGTAGACATATAAATCGTTTCTCATAAGTTTAAAAAATTAATTATCCAAATGAGTTCGAAAAAATTATTAAAGTGATAATAAAATTATTATCATAGTTTATATTATTATTATTATTATTATTATTATTTATTTATTTATTTTTTTAAAAATTTTTTTATAGAGATATAAATTCAAGAAAAAGGAATTAAGTTTTCTTCACTATAATAAAAGTTCTTTTTTTGGTTTATAAATCTTGAAAAAAATTTGAATAAGAAAAAAAGTCGAGTCAGTTAATTAAGAAAAAATTGCAGTGTGTCCATTAATTAGAACGTAAAATCAATATTATTTACGCCCCGGGGTATATTAGGGAATAATATTTAAATTACTTGGTGACGTTTCGTTAATGAACCTTTGGCGTAAATCAAATCAACCTTAAAAAAAAGATATATAAAATGTTAAAAAGAAACTTAATACTTTAAGAGATATAGTTTTCGAGTCTCAAGCCGTTTCATTAGGTAACTTCTGATTTTTAAAACATTTCAGAAGAATTCATTATGATTCATTTCTCATTTTAAATGACGAATCATATTCATTTTAAAACTGTACGTCAATAACATTTCATTTCTGACCTCATAAATAATTATTTATTAATATGGTTTTTATAAATTCGTGCTTTTTGGTCGATGATAATTTTTTATTTTCTGCTCGAAAAAAAATATTTTAGTTCAATGAGAATTTAAAATTTTGCTATAATAATCATCAATGAAATTAGTAGTAAATAAATTTTATTCAATTGAACTTAAATACAAAAAATTATTTGAAAATTGATTTTTATTAGGCAACATAGGTTTGGAAATTCAATTTTGTTGAGAAAAAAAATGTTAGAAATTGAATTTTATTAGGAAAAATATTTGGAATTTGAATTTTATTAGAAAAAAATAATTAGGAATTTGAATATTATTAGAAAAAAATTATTTGGGAATTAAATTTTGAAAGAAAATTATTTGGAAATTGATTTTTAATAGGCAAAATATATTTGGAAATTCAATTTTGTTGAAAAAAAAAATGTTTTAGAAATTAAATTTTATTAGAAAAAATATTTGGAATTTGAATTTTATTAGAAAAAATCGAAAAAAATAATTAGGAATTAGAATATTATTGGAAAAAAATTATTTGGGAATTAAATTTTGTAAGAAGAAAATTAATTGTAAATTGATTTTTATTAGTTTAGAAATTAAATTTTGTTGGAAAAAAAATTATTCAGAAATTAAATTTTATTAGAAAAAATATTTGGAATGTGAATTTTATTAAAAAAATATAATTTCGAATTTTATTGAATAAAAATTATTTTGAAATTAAATTTTGTTAGAAGAAAATTATTTGGAATTTGAACTTTATTAGTAATGAAATTTTAATTGGAAGAAGAAATAAATAAATTTCCTTATGTTGAACGGAACATTTGTTTGCTGGAAGAAAATGTTTTTTATAAATAACAATTTTTTTTATTTTCTACTTAAAATTTTTTTTCTAGAAATTAAAATTTGAATTTAAAATCAATGAGTGAAAAATGTCACTAATGATTATTAATGAAAAGATGGAAATTTTTTTTTGGTGAAAAAGCAACTCTTCTCTATCTCTATGTGTCCTATGATCTTGATCTTTGATCATCAGCGTAAAATGGTTTTAAGTTCCTTTGCTGTCTATATTTAAAGAGTGAAATTTGAATCCAAAATAATGTGTGCAACCGTGCGAGTTCGGTGAACGTTTTCAGCGGTGCGTTAAAACGGCGTTCGATATATATACCCAAACGTGAAATTTTGACAACACTACCGTTACAACACACAATGATTCTTTTCTTTTTGTACACCACACTCTACCTATATGGCAACCGAATTTGGAAAAAGAATTATTATTTCGGCAAAAAAGGAAGAAAAAATAAAATAAATAAAAAAAAATGTGAAATTGATTGGAAAGGGAAAAATTTAATTTGACCACAATATGTACTCAAATAGTGTCACGGTATTTTTTTGACTAAGAATTTTTTTAGTCTTGACCCGATTGCCTTGTGGAATGAATAATTTCCAATGACAATTAATGATGAACGAGAAGTATTTTTTTTTTTTTATTTTGTTTTTTTGGCAAAATATTTTTACTACTAATAGTATTTGCAGAATTTTTTTTCATTGCAAACTGAATTTTTTTTTATACAAAAATATTTTTTTTTCGATAATGTATTTTTTTTGGTACAAAACTTTTTTTTTAAACCATTTTTTCCAAAATAGATTTTACATTTTCCAAAAAAAATGGTTTCTAATCCGTATTTTCTAAAAAAAAATTATTTATAATCCTTTTTTAAAAAAAAGAATCTTTTTCTAATCCTTTTTTCCAAAAAAAAATTTTTTTCTAAAGAAATTTCCTTAAAAAAATTTTTCTAGTAACAAGTTTTGATTTCTAAAATATATTTTTCGAAGTTTATGTTTCGAACGATAATTTTCAAATTATGAACGTTCAAATGAACAAAATATTTTTAAAAATTACTGATTGCAACGAGAATTAAAAATTTTTAATTTAATTAATAAAAATTAATTAATAAAAATAAAATTTTAATTTGAAGAAGAGAAAAAAAATTTCATTCATTTGAACGTTTAGATCTTTAGAATCACTTTTGATAATTTAAACGATGAACAATATTTTTATGGAAAGAAAATCTAAAAATGTTTTTAGAAATAAATTGAATTTAATAGACAAAAATTATTTGGAAATTGAATTTTATTAGAAAACAATTATTTAAAAATTGAACTTTTTGAAAAAAATGTAATTTGACAATTGAATTTTATTGGAAAAAATATTTTTGAATTTTATTTGGCTAAAACGTTTTTAAAAATTGAATTTTATTAAAAAATAAAAAATAAATTATTAGAAAATTAATTTTATTAGAAAAAAACTATTTGGGAATTGAATTTTTATTCGACAGCAATTATTTGAAAATTAAATTTCGTTAGGAGAAAATTATTTGGAAATAGAACTTTCTTAGGTAAAATGTGCAAAGAAATTGAATTTTATTTTTAAAAAATTTATTTAATTTTAGTATTAGAAAATTTATTAGAAAAAAATTATTTAGAAATTAAATTTTATTAGAAGAAAATTATTTTCAAATTCACCTGTATTATTTAAAAAATGTTTGAAAATTGAACTATTTTAGCTAAAATATATTAAGAAATTAAATTATATTATTAAAAAAGTTTTTGTAATTTTAATTTTATGTAAAAAAATTATTTGGAAATTTTAGGCAAAACTTGTTTCAAAATAAAATTTTATTTAAAAAAATATGTTTAAAAATTGAATTTTATTAGATAAAAATTATTTGAAAATTGAACTTTATTGGAATTTTATTTGGAAAAATGTTTGGAATATTATGTTTAAAAATTGAATTTTACTCTTAGAAGAAAGTTATTTAGAAATCCAACTTTTATTTTTGAAAAAATATGTTTAGAAATTAAATTTTATTGAAGAAAAATTGTTTAGAAATTGAATTTTATTTGGGAAAATATTTGGAATTTGAATTTTACTAGACAAAAATGATTGGGAAATGAAATTTCCTTAGAAAAAAATTATTTGGAAACAATAATTGAACTTTAAAAGGCAAAAGATATTTAAAAATTGAGTCTTGTAAAAAAATGTGTCGAAAAAATTGAACTTAATTAAGATAGCAAAAAAATATGTATAGAAAATAAATTTAGAATAAAAAATCAAAAATTATTTTCCAGAAAAACTAGTTTATATTCTTTAGCAATATTTGTATATTACTTTATCTTTAAAATTTTCATTGGTTTAAAAAAATAAAATAAAATGAATGAATTGAAAATTATTAAAAAAAATAAGTGAATATAAATAAAAATAAATAAAATAATAATTTTTTTCTTTTGTTTCAGGCAAGTCGAACCCTCGCACCCTGGGAGCATCTCCTGCCGTGTCCAAGATGCACATTCCCGTGTCACGTGGACATTGAAAAAAATGTGGGCAAGTGTTCGAGGCAAAGTTGTTGCTTTGAATTCTGCGCAATGTGCTCGTCGAGTTTTCACAATGGACCATGCAAAACGCCATTACTCGCCACACCAACCAAGAAGAGGAACAAGCCCCTCGTCGTCGGTTCCAGGCAGAGCAAGAGGAATTTACGTCGCTTATAGCAATGCCAGAAAGCCTTAAATTTTTAAGCGAAAAAAAAGAAGAAAAAGAAGAAAGAAATTAGCTGATCAAATTTCCAAAACATAATGGTTTCTCTCTTTCATTTATATTGAGAAGTTTCTGAGTTTCGTTTTTGTTCCACAGTTTTTTACTGTTTATTTTTCGTTTTCATGTTAATTTATATACACACACACAAAAATTTGTTTTGAAAGTTCAAATTCTTTTTTTTTTTATCGAAATTGACTTTCTAGAAGAAAAAAATTTTCAACTCTTTCTGTTTTTTTAAAGAGTCGAATTATTGTTGCATTTCATTAATTTTGTTTTTATACAAAACAGAAGGAAACAATATTTTTATTTTAATTGAGCATTTTTTTCCGGGCACTAATTTTTATTAACATTTTATGTTAAATGATTGAACAAATTTTTTTTTTTTGTTGGGGTAAAAAAAAATTCTGTTTTTGTAAAAAACTTTTCTATTTCCAAAAAAACTTCTCTATTTGCAAAAAAATAGTTCTCTTTTTGTAAAAAGTCTCTTTTTGCAAAAAAAAGTTCTCTTTTTTGTAAAACACAAAAATATTAGAAACTTCACAATGTCGAGGCAGCCTCTCGAAGAATTTCGCATGTACCAAACGCAGTTTGGGGAAAAAGAGTAAAAAAAAAGAGAAAAGAGAAAAAAAGTGGGTAGGGCAAAAGCGTCTGCCCATAAAAGAATCTCCAGAGTCACCGTAAATATTTCAGTCTTAAGTATCGGTTGCAATCCTTCACCGAAACGGTTCGTTGGTACTTGTCATCCTGGTAAAACTACTTTTTAGTTACGCGCCCAAACTCTGTGTGCGTGCTACAAATATTTTCGTCGTCACGGAAGCAAATTATTTAAATATTTATCAAAAAATGTTGTTAAAAATATTCGCAAAAATTTTGAAATAAGATTTTAAAAATTTTTAAGAAAAAAAAATTATTTATAGTCACACTGTGTTTAAAAATCTATTTTTTCAAAATTTTCCACGTTCAAATGAACGAAATTTTTTTCTGTTTAACTATTCTTTTAAAAATCATCGTACAAACGAGAATAATAATTAAAATTAAACATTTATTCCAAAAAATAATATTTTTACTGTAGAGGAGTATTTTTTCTAAGAACAAAATAATTTTAAAACACATATTTTTTTTTAAATAATTTTTTTAATAAAGAAAATTAAAAGAAGCAAAAAAAAATATCGTCGTTCATTTGAATGTTCAAAACTTTAGGAAATAAATAAAATCTTCGTGGAAATTTTGAAGAAAGATTTAAAAAAATTTTAGAGTGAAACGAACTTTGATTTTTATCCAAATTGTACATTTTTTTTGCAAATCGACTATTTTGTTTTAAAATTTGGTTATTTTATTTATTTAAAATTCAAGTTATGTTGCACAACATTTAAGTTACAATCGAATTTTTTTTATTTTAAGAGATAAAAAAAAACAAAAATCGAAACTTAATTTCCATTTTCTTCAATTGAATTCAATCAAATTATAAATTGAACTAAATTTAAATTAAAATGTTCTAATCTTACTTTAGAAATTAAACTAGATTAAACTTTACGATTTGATTTGAATTTAGTGGAATATCTAATCGAACCTAAATTTGAATTTGCAAATTAAAAATAGAAAATTTAAATATTGAGTCCCTATTTATTATTCAATTTGAAAATTAAATTCCGTTTCCGTATTTTAAATCCCAACTGGAAAAAAAAATTCTTCAAATATTTGATTTTATGTAAATTTTATTCAAATTTTGCGAATATTTTTACTCATTTTATCCTATTTTTGGAAAAATTTCGAAAAAATTTCCCAGATTTCATAAAAAAAAATATTTACCGGATGAGAAAATCGACGACCGTCCTTGAAATTGTTTCGCTATTTTATCGCTTTGAGATAATAAGAACGATAAAGTAACTTCAAAGATTTCGCGGAAAAAGGGATGCAGCCAAGATTTGTGATTTTGTGACCGTTAAGACTTCAAAGAATGCAATAAATTAGTTGAATTTATCCAAGAAGAATAAATAAAAGAAAAATTATAACGAATTTTAAATAATTATCTAAATTATATTGCGATTTAAATTTAATATTAAGAAATTTAAATATTAAAATCGAAAAATGAAAAAGTGAATAATTTTTAATGGTTATTATAGTAATAATTACTTTTTAATTAGTAATTATTATAATAATAATTATTCTTAATTAGTAATTATTGTAATACGAAGAATTATAAAGAAATTAAAATTAAAAATCGAAATGATAAAATTAAAATAATGAAATTAAAATTGAACAAAAAATATTAAAAGAAAATTGAAATATTGTGAAAAATTTAAATATTGACCTAGTTATCATTTAATAGTAATTATTAATTAATTTAAATTGAATGTAATTCTACATAATTCTATAAAAAAATTGTGTAATTATTATAGAAAAAAAGAAAATATCTCTACTAGATAAATATCACTGAATTTCATTGATATACTAAGAAGTCTTTCGAAAATTTATGTCTTGAAGAAAAAATGAAGGCGAATGACCATTTGTTTATAAATTATATGGCAAGTGAAATGTAGATTATAATAATAATGTAATTATTAATGTATAAGAGTGAAAAATTGTCGAGTCATTGAAACGTTTCTTTACTGGAACTATGTGTATGTGAATGTAAAAAAAAAATTATTTTCCAAAAGTAACGTTTCGAAGTCTCGTCCATTTTATTTTTTACTAGTCGCGTCCGAGGACAATTTTCTGTCGTTAGTCGCTCGAAAGTATTATTTCACATAAACATGAATCTAAAGTTTGAAAAAAAATATCTCAGAAAAATCTATGGCATTTGAAAAGAGGGAAAAATTTAATTTCTAAATTTTAATAGAATTAATTTTTAAAATGAATAAAATAAATTTTCCAGAGAAAAAATAATCTTGAATAAAAATTGTCTTAAATTTGTCCGTTCCATTAGATTTTTCTGGTGAAAGCAATTTTTTTTTCTTTAAAAAAACAAACATCTCGATGTACATGAAAATGAATATCGTGCCATTTTTCTCTTTAGCCATGATAATTGCCATACAGAATTTTTTGGTACAAAAAACACGAGTTGCCCATAAAAATAAAACTATATTGTAATTATTAAATGGGAAAAATCGAATTCTCTGCGTAATTGTAAACATTTTTGTTTTTAAATCCAATTGTTCAAAGTTCCGTTTTTAATTTAAGACAAAATAATTCTTCGTCCTCTAAAAATATTCGTGTTAAAATTTTTATTCGTTGAGCTGTTAAATTATTTTTACTTCATTTATTTTGCACTTTTTTCTTCAGAAAAAAATTGCAAATACACAAAAGCATGTTTTATTTTCGCGGTCAGTTTAATTAAACATTTTGAACGTTCAAAATTTTAATGAGAAAAACTTCAAAATTCACTTAGAGCGCATGCAAAAAGTACTTTTGAAGTTCGCTTCTAATCGTGTAATTTACTTCTGAAAAAAAAATTTTAGTCATAAAATAATTATTTTTGTCTAATTTAACGAAAAAATTTTAATTAAAAAAAGGAGGAAAATTTAGAAATTTAATTTTTTTACTAATTTGGACTGACCGCTTTTATTACATTTTAGAAAACCGTCGTAATAAGTTTTAGATTTTCTAGAATTTAAATTTTCAATATAAATCAATATCGTCGCGCCTCAAGGCTTTGCAGAAAAGATTATTAATTTGTATTCTTTTTTGTAAGTCTACTTGTAATTTTGGACCACTTAATGAATGTAATGAATGTAAATTAATTTAAAAATACTTTTGCCACGACATCGATAATAAGTGAGAAAGATTTGTAAAAAAAAAAAAGAATTCGTTTCAAATGGCATTGATGTTTATATGGAAAGCAATTTATTTTACCAGATTTTAGTTTAGGAATCAGTTCTCAAGTGATTATTGTAACTATTAATTAATAAGCGAAGCACAAAATGCATGTAAATATTTTGTAAAAAGAAAATTACGATCTAGTTTAAAATTTGAGAAAATAGAAGAATTTCTATTGAAAATTCTTTTCATTTTATCTCGAAAAAGCAAATAGAAATATTCAAATTTAAGAATTCTGGTAAATATCAGATAATAAAATTTTGAATTTTAGTAGTAAACAAATATTATTTCGACTATTAGTTTTCAAAAATTTCGATAAAATGGAAATGAAATTAAATAAAAATTCCGAAAATTTTCACAGTACAATAATTAGAATTGAAACATTGTCAATTTATCGAGAGAAAAAAAATCGACTTCTTTCTGAGATTAACATTTGCCATAAATATTTTTGTACTACAGTTCGCCCTAGATCTCTAGGATATAAGCCCGTAGATACATATCTTTATGAATGCGAGTAATTAATTTTTTTGTGAGAATATTTAAGTTCATTAAATGTATGAAATTGTGTGTGGAAAATATCCCAGTAAAAAAATATTCTTGAGTGCCTTATTAATCTAAGTGACCAAAAGCAAAGAAAAAAAAAGAAAAATCAAAAGAAAACAAAGTGACTTAAACATTCCCTATTTTTCTAAGTTTCTATTTATATTATATTGGTGATAAAAATTCGTTTTAGAATATATTGTGATTGATTTAAATTATAATACTAAATTAAAAATTAGTGAAAGAGTAAAAAAAAACTTAAAACACCAAATAAATAATGTACACTTTGTTTTCGGTTTGATTGAAAAAAAATAATAATATTGAAAGACGAGTTTAAGAAATGAAAGGATGAGGGATTTATTTTCGTTTGTAAATTTGGCATTTCTTCACTTAATTAAAAAAAATTGATTTGCTCAAATATTTTGAGGTCTATTTGCCAAAAAAAAAGAAAGAAAAAGGAAAAAGTAAATTTTCAGTATTGCGCGCATTTGTTCGCCATTCCTTTTATTAAGTTATGCTCTCTGTATCTGGTCATGTGATTTATGCTAAGGATTCAAGTTCAGATCCGGTTTCTTTCTTATATACGGGACCAGACATTTCATTCCCTTAATATAATTGAAAGCAAACGCCGCTGCGACTTGTTCACTATCAAAAATTCGCGACGAAACAATATTTTATAACGATTTGAAATTTATTGTAAATTTTTTGCTAATTGAAATATTTTCAGTTTGCAAAAAATATTTTTTAAAAAATGTGTTAATTATAAGAAATACTTTTTTAAATTCAAAAATACTTTTTTATCGTTATTGAAAAAAAATTGCAATTTCAAACGGAAAATTTATATTAAAAAAAAGAGAAAATCTATTTGATGATTTTCTTTTTATAATTCTCATACATGGCATTCAAAAAAAGAAATCATTTTTATTGTAAGATAAATAGAAGAGGAAAGGAAATTTTCGAAATTTAATTTCTCTCTCTTTCTCTAATTATAATTATTCTATTTAAAGAAATTTTAGTTCAAATTTACAATAAATACCTCGTTTTAAAAAATGAATACTCAAAAAAAATTTAGAAAACATTTTATACTGCATTCTTTTTAGGTGTAAGTTTATTTAAAAAGAGAAATTTCTAAGTATTTAAAAAAAGGTGATACCAAATAAAGCAAAAAAAAACGCAATAAGTTTAGGAAAAATATTAATATTTTTCTAAATGACTTATGAAAAAATTACTATTGTAACAATTTATGTTAGTGTGCAAGAGTACGAAAATGATACATTTATAAAAAAAATGCTCAATTTAATGTTATTCGTGATGTAATTAATTTCACGGCTAAGATCAATTTGTGTATCAATGAGTTTATCTTTAGTAAATTTTCAAATATTTTGAAAAAAACTGTATTTTTTATTTTAGAATTTAAGAAGTCCCTGTTATTCTCATCACATGAGGAAAAATTTCTTTTTTATTTTTTTGTTCATAAATGAAAAGTGTTGGACGTATTTCATTTATTATTATGAAAAATTCAAATTTTTTTTATTTTCAAATATCAACTTCTATTTTTTAATGTTCTCAGATTCAAAATTTAAAAAAATTCACTATATTAACTAATTAATTATTATTTTCAAAAATATTAATAAAATTCTTCGAAAAAATTAAATTATTTTCATAAATAATAATATTTTTAGCAAGAAACCAATTATTTTCATAAATAAAAAAATTCTTCGCACAATTCAATTATTTTCAAAAATAATAAAATTCTTTGATACAATTCAAATATTTTTAAAAAAATGTAATAGGTACAATAATAAATTCTTGTCAAGAATTCAAATATTCTCATAAATAATAAAATTCATCGGCGAAATTCAATTATTTTCAATACAATTTCAATAAATTTCTTGGTGGAGTTAAATTATTTTAACAATTTTTCTATAAAATTCCTTGAAATAATTAAAGTATCTTTAAAAATTTTGCTAACATTCTCCAGAAGAATTCAATAATTTTCATTAATTTAATTAAAATTCTTCAAACAATTCAAAATATTTTTATAGAAATTTCAATAGAATTCTTCACAAAAAATCAATTTTATTTATAAATAATAAAATTTTTCAAAAAACTCAATTATTTTCAAAAATTGTTATAGAATTCTTTGCAAAAATTAAATAATTTTTCGTAAATAATAAAATTTATCGCAAAAATTCATTTATTTTCATAAATAATAAAATTCTTCTCAAAAATTCAATTATTTTCAAACATTTTAATATTATTCTTAGCAAAATCATTTTTATAAATAATAAAATTCGTCAAATAAATTCAATTATTTTCAACACAATTTCAATAAATACTCTTGATGGAATTCAATTATTGTTTAAAATTATAATAAAATTCAATTATTATTTTCAATAATTTTGATAAAATTAAAATTCCCAAAGGAATTAAAATTTTTTTTCGAAAAAATTAAATTTATATTTTTACAAAATAATAGTTTTTCAATTTTAAAAAAATTGCAAACAATTAAAATTTTTGAAAAATATAAATAAAAATAATCAAATTTTTGAAGAATTTTAATTATAAACAGGACCATGATTTCTCAAAAATTTTAATAAGTCCAAAAAGAAAATTTTCATAAATTTTTATTTACATTTCTCGAAAATATTTGAATTTCTTAAAAGAATTTTTGTATTATTTAAAAAAAAATTCATTTTTTGATAAATTTTAATTAAAAATTTTGAACATGATTGTTTTCTCCAAAATGTTAAAAATATTAAATAATTCTAAAATCTTATTATTTTTGTATGTAAATGAAAATACTGAAAATATTGAATTTTAAAAACTTAGAAACTAATTTTCATTAATTTTCATTTTTAAATTTACCTTTAAAGATTTTTCATCAAAATTTTTGATATTACAATTATTTTCAAAATTTGCAATAAAATTCTTAAAAAATTGATTTTTAAAAATTGTAAATAAATACATACTTGAAATAAATATTATTTTCAATTAAATTTTAAAAAATGTTAACTATTCAAAAAGACTTTTATTATAGATATATTTGAAAAATATAATTATGTTAAAAAATTATTTTAAAAAATTTTTGAAAAATTTGTTTATAATTATTTTTTGCATTTATAAAAATCAAAATAAGTTGCACTTTTTTTACTAAAAATTGTAGTATTTATTTTATTGCAATGTTTAAAAGAAAAGTCGAAAAAAGTCTCAATTTTCTTAATTTCCCTGACAAAAATTTTTTCCTGACATTTCCCTGACTTTACTGCCAAAAATTAGTTTTCCTGACTTTTCCCTGACTTTACTGACATGTGGCCACACTGATTAAATTATTTTGAAACATTTTAATAAAATTCTTTGAAGAAATTTAATTATTTTCAAAAGTTTTTAATAGAATTCTTCGAAAAAATTGAATTCTTTTCAAAAATTTTAATAAAATTCTATGCAATATTAAAATAATAATAGTAGTTATAGAAAATAATAATATAAAAAGTTGAATTTATCAAAGAGAAATAAATTAATAGAAAGAAATGTGAAGTAGGTATGTAATTATCTAAATTATATTTCAATTTCAATTTAATATTAAGAAATTGAAATATTAAAATTAAAAATAAGACTAAAAATGAAACAAAAATAAAGAAAATAATATTTTCAGGTTCTTTTTCTCAAGACTTATCAACGAAATGAAATAGGATTTGAATATTAATTTATTGTAAAAAGTTTCCACAAAATCTTAGCAAAAAGTGCAAGAAACAATCCAACCATTGCAATGATGCGAAATTTCGAAGGTTGCATTTCAACAGGAACACCGGAAACAATTCCCTTTGGCAAAGACGGCTTCAAAGCTGGCGAGACACCTTCGTTAAGTGGTTCCCCTTTCATTGAATGTTTCGTTGCCTCCGTAATTTGAACAGTAACCATTTTCCCCATAAATTCCTCTCTCATCGGCACTAAAACTTGCTCATAAAATTTATTGTGCGCGACAAAATGCTTCTTATCGTGTGACACTTCAGTGACAAGAACTTCTTGCACCGCATCAACTTCATGACCATATGGCTCGTAAGACTGAAAAAATTCCGACAAACGTTTAGTTCTCTTCTTCACGTCCTGTGTCGGTACTTTCGTCATTCTTGCCGCTGGTGTTCCCGGTCTCGGGAAAAATTGATTAATAAATAAACTCGGAAATTTGTACTTCTCACAAAGTGTCATCGAATCATTAAAATCTTCCTCAGTTTCCGTTGGGAAACCACAAATAATATCTGTAGCAATCGTCACACCGGGAACTTTGAGACGTAGAAAATCGACAACATGCTCGAAATCGGCCCTCGTGTATTCACGTTTCATGTCCGATAAAACTTGATCGCTGCCCGATTGCACGGGAACGTGGAGAAAACTATAGACACGTGGATGCTGTAGAATTTTAGCAATTTCCTCAAGATGCTCGAGAATGTAGGGAGGATTTGTCATACCGATTCTCATCATACAACCCTTGGGAATAACTTCAACTAATTTCCAGAGTAATTCCGGAAGACTTGTGCCAATATCTTTGCCATAGGCACCAGTGTCTTCGGATGTTAACCACAATTCGCAAACGCCTTCATCGAACGCTTGTCTTGCCCTCTCGACAATTTGCTGAGGCGAATAACTACCAAGTTCACCTCTCGCGTGTTTCGTTTTGCAGTAAGTACACTGATTTAAACAGCCCGTATTTATGGCAATTATTTCGATTAATGGATTACGGCGTACCTTCGGGAGATCGAGAGAAGCACCTCCAATTTTTTTACCCGACTCCTTCTTTTGTCCCAAAAATCGGACACTGTTTCCTTTTAATGTTTCCTCAACGACCTCAACGACTCGATCAATTTGCTGAACTCCAATCATACTCAATCCCTGAATGAAACTTGATTTTGGCGCTCCTTGTGGTACACAACTGAAAGAAAATAATTACAATGTTAGATAATTATTCAAAACGAATTAATCAGTTAATTAAATTAATTTCTTTGTTCTGACAGCTGGCTGAGCCAGAAGTCATTTAAGAAGAAGAAAAAGACGAAATTAATTTCAAGTTGTATTTATTATAAGTTAAATTTATTGTATGTAATTTCTTCTTTTTTTTCAGAAAAAAATTAGTAACAGATTTCGCACTCGTTAATTAATAAAAAAAAGAGTAGCAAAAGGAATCTTTAAAACTAAAAAGAAGTAGCAAAAAAATAACTACAGGGCTCGAACCAGTAAAAGAATTTAAAAATACAGACTTTTACGGACCAAAAATGAAAAATTACGGACCAATTTCTGACAAAAATTTAACCAGTCCGAGTCAAATAAGAGAACATTTTACTTAAAACTATAAATTAAATTTCATCATAACTATAAAACATGAAAAAATCGTTAACTCCGAGTCTTCGACTCGGAGTAATCAATTTCTTCATGTTTTATAATAATTAAAGATGACTGAGTGATAAAATCATTATTTTATATTATATAAATATTGTAGTTCTTCAAAATTAATTTTCATCATTTCAATTCAATTATTATTTTTAAGAATTTTTAACTAAAATTCTTCTTTAAAGCAATTAATTTTCGAAAAAGTTTTTTCTCAATTTTAAAATACATTTGTTTATAATATTCAATTTTACGAATTTCAATTATTCGTAAATTCTTCAATGAAATATACATTGGAAAATAAAAACTTCAAAGAATTTTAAAAAAATTCAATTAAATTTGAAAAAAAAAATTAATTTCAAAATTCAATTATTTCTAAGAATTCACGCTATATTGCTTTTAAAATTCAATTATTATCTAAAATTTAAACTGAAATTCATTTTTAAATCTATTTTTATTAGAAAATTCTACGAGAATTCAATTATTTAAATATAAAAAAAATTTATTAAATAATTTAATGCTTCGTAAAATTTAATTCTCATAAAGAATTTTATTAACAAATTTTTAAATAATTAAATTCTCTCGAAGAATTTTAATAAAATTTTTAAGAATAATTAGATTCTTCGAGAAATTCGATTAGAAATCTATTAAAAATAATTAAAATTTTGCGATGAGTTTCACTAATTTGTGAAAATAGTTAAAATTTGTTATAAAATTGTATTAAAAATATTTGAAATTTTGCGAAAAGTTTTATTATTTGTGAAAATAATTGAATCCCTAAGAAGAATTTTATTATTTTTGAACATAATTAAATTTCTGCAATAATTTGTAATGCAAAAAAATAATTTATTGAATAATTGAATGTTTCTTAAAATTCAAATTTCATAAATAGTTTTATCAACAAATTTTTAAATAATTAAATTCTCTAGACGAATTTTAATAAAATTTTTAAGAATAATTAGATTTTAAGAGAAATTCGATTAAAATTGTATTGAAAAATAATTAAAATTCTGCGATGAGTTTCATTAATTTGTGAAAATAATTGAATCCCTGTGAAAATTTTATTATTTATGAAAATAATTGAATTATTGCGAAGAAATTTATAGAAAATTTGTAAATAATTGAATTTCTGTGAAATTTTTATTATTTTATTAAAATAATTAAATGTTTTTTAAATTAAATAATTAAAAATTTTAAAAATAATTGAATTTCGAAGAATTTTATTATTTCTAAAAATAATTGAAATTTTGACGAGAATTTTTTTAAATTTTTGAACACAATTTCATAATTTCTAAAATTACTTCAAAAATTTTTGTTTTTAGTGTTGAAATATATTTTTAAAATTTGTTAAATTAATTTTGCACTTTAATTTTTTATTTTGACAATAAATATTTCAAGAAATTTTCTCAAAAGTACTAGAAAAATATCAAATTTCTAGAATTACTCCGAAAATTTTGGTCATTGGTGTTTATAAAAACATTTTTGAAAGACTTAAAAACTGTAGGTAAATTCTCCAGGAATTTTCTTCACTTTAAAAACTTTTCAATCATAAAGAATTTCAAAAAAATACCTTCATTTTTCTTATTTCGGTAAGTAATGAAATTTATTTAAAATAATTAACTTTTAGAAAACATTTTGAAAGTTATGAATTATGTAATTAATTTAAATGAGATTGTAGTTAAAGACTGTTGCAATTTTCATAAATATCTAATTGAATTCCTTCTGTTTTAAAAATTAAAATTTTCAAAGATTTCAATTTAAAAACCTTTTAAAGTCGAATTATTTTTGAAAAATTTGAAAATTTTCCCAAACGGTAGCAAATAGAAAAAAAAGTAGTAATTGTAAATTTTTACTAAAACCTAAGTGCGAAGCCTGTAATAAGTTAATTAAATAATTAGCACTTCAAAAAAAGATGAAAAAAAGCAAAAGATTCGCCAATAAAAAACAATTTACCCAGCGACCACGACATGTTTTCCCAGTTTCCTTCCCGCGTCGATCTCATTTTTAAAGTGATCCTCCGCTGGATTTTTAACAGTACACGAATTCAAAAGCCATAAATCGGCAATATTTTTATCTTCCGTTAATTTATAACCATAGGCAGCAAGTTGTCCAGCCATATATTCACTGTCTGAACTATTATGTGTACATCCCCAAGTTTTTACAAAAATAGTTTGAGTACCTAAAAATACAAAGAAATTAAAGAACTACATTAATAATAATAACACGAGCAATTAATACTACAATTAATACTAATAACTATTTGTCTTTTTCCTAATCATACCTGGAATAATACTCGAATAAATTGGCGGTTCTGGTATAACATCTTGGTCCTGTTTTCGTTTTGCACGAACAGTTACTTTCTTTCGAGAACTGTATCTCTCTTTTGGAGTAATATCCTGCGACGATATTAAATCTTCAATATCGTCAATAATTTCCGTACAAGGGGAAGCCATTTTCAAAGTTATAGTTACAGTATTACAACAAATAATGGAATTTGTTTAATATTATCTAATTTCCCAACAAATTATGTCACATTTGTAAATCTTGTATATGAAATTTGCACTCTTCCTTAAAACATATTTGCCTATATTTATTATTCTCTATACTAAATCTTAACACAATTAGCCAATAACTTTCAATAATTATTCTAGTAAACACTGATGTAACACTTATTAGTGTTTAAAAAATTATTAAAACGATTAAAACTCAAAAAAATTAACTATTTATAGGTTATATTGACATCCACGAGGTTTATGTTCAACTAGTGGCGAAACTAGGAACTAAAATCACTTTCCGATTTAAAGCTTCGTCCCTATGTGATGAATGCATGTAAATTTAGGTAAAACTAAAACGGTGTAAAAATTAGAAGAAAGAAGTAACCCAACCCTGATAATGCGCGTAGTGTGCGTAAAAAGAGTGGGGGGAGAAAATAAAGAGGTTATGTTTTCGGGATCACTGACTGTCACTGACATTGACTGATACATAGTATAAGTTTTATTCTACGTTTAAAAAAAATTATAATAAAGTAATTACTCGATTTTAAGAGAAAGATGAAATATAAGAAAGAATGGTTATGACTCAACGCAGAATGAGACAAATAGCAATATTTATAATATGCTTAATATTGAGTGAGTATTTTACATTTTTAAATAAATGTTTACCGATTTAAAAGTCTCATTATTGTTTGTCTATATTTATTATTATCGTCACCTTTGTAACTATAGGTACATATATATTGTTTCTGCAAAATAATTTAAATTTATTACTTAATCATTATTAAATGAATAAACATGAATTTCAAATTATAAAAAGTATTTAATATTTTTATATTGTGAAAAATCATGACATATGTTTTCAAGTAAATATTTTTAACTTTTTGTGATAAATTATAAAAAGTAATTACTACTTTCGCAAATGAAGTTATTTAAATTCACATAATGTAATGGAATATATAGCGCGAAAATACTACAGTTTTAAATCGCATGAATTTGCACTATTTCTAGATTAACATTTAATTGAATTCTTTATGCAACATAATAAAAATAATCGATTCACGGTGTCATCGCTGCAAATTTCCACGTGTATTTTATTTTTAAAGATTATAAAACTATTCAACTTTTTAATCTGACTAACAAAAATTGAAAAAAATTAATGTAGGTGAAGTTCACAATGTTTATAATAAAAGATCCATTAGAAAAAATTTTTTTTCTGTTCAAATGTTTGGTTGAACTATAAAAATTCTGTTCAAACATTTAAAAAAATTCTCGTCAAAATTTAAATTATTTTTAGAAATAATAAAATTCTTCTCCGAAATTCAATTATTTTCAAAAATTTTAATTATTTAATTAAAAAAACATTTAATTATTTAAATAGGTAGAATAATAAAAATTTCAGAAATTCAATTTTTTACAAATTTTTTTATAAATTTCTTCGCAATAATTCAATTATTTTCATAAATAATAAAATTTTTACAGGGATTCAATTATTTTCGAAAATAATAAAATGCATTTTAGGAATTCAATTATGTTCATAAATAACAAATCTCATTGCAGAATTTCAATTATTTTTAATATACAATTTTAAGCAAATTACTCGAAAAATGTAATTCTTAAAAATTTTATTAAAATTCGTCGAAAAAATTAATTTATTTAAAAATTTGTTGGTAAAACTATTTATGAAATTTGAATTTTAAGAAACATTTAATTATTCAATAAATTATTTTTTTGCATTACAAATTATTGCAGAAATTTAATTATGTTCAAAAATAATAAAATTCTTCTTAGGGATTCAATTATTTTCACAAATAATAAAACTGTTCGCAGAATTTAAAATATTTTTAATACAATTTTATAACAAATTTCAACTATTTTCACAAATTAGTGAAACTCATCGCAAAATTTTAATTATTTTTAATAGATTTTTAATCGAATTTCTCGAAGAATCTAATTATTCTTAAAAATTTTATTAAAACTCTTCGAGAGAATTTAATTATTTAAAAATTTGTTAATAAAATTCTTTATGAGAATTAAATTTTACGAAGCATTCAATTATTTAATAAATTTTTTTATATTTAAATAATTGAATTCTCGTAGAATTTTCTAATAAAAATAGATTTAAAAATGAATTTCAGTTAAAATTTTAGATAATAATTGAATTTTAAAAGCAATATAGCGGGAATTTTTAGAAATAATTGAATTTTGAAATTAATTTTTTTGGAAAAGTTTAATTGATTTTTTTTTATATTCTTTGAAGTTTTTATTTTCTTATGTATATTCTCATTGAAGAATTTACGAATAATTGAAATTCGTAAAATTGAATATTATAAACAAATGGTTTTTAAAATTGAGAAAGAACTTTTTCGAAAATTAATTGCTCTAAAGAAGAGTTTTAGTTAAAAATTCTTAAAAATAATAATTGAATTGAAATGATGAAAATAATTTTGAAGAAGTACAATATTTTTATAATATAAAATAATTATTTTATCACTCAGTCATTTTTAATTTTTATAAAACATGAAGAAATCGATTACTCCGAGTCTTCGACTCGGAGCAATCGATATCTTCATGTTTTATAACAAAATACTTTTGTAAGTTGTTTAATTTAAAAAAGGTTTGAATTTGAAATTTTTCAATTTCTTAATTTCTATGGTAAATCCTGTTCCAAAAAATATAGTTAATAGTTAATTTATTGATTATTAATTAATTAATTATTTATTTATTAATTGTTAAGTAACCATAATTTATTTTTTCAGTTCTAGGTCTGTACAAATCGATTGTCACTACAGAGAATGAAAGAAGTTTCTTCGCACCATTTCGTAATCAAAATCAGAGCAACAATGAAAAAATTTACACCAATCGTAGATCATCAGATGTCGTTTACGAAACGAGAGATTTTTCGAATGCAAATATTAAAGAGCTTCAAGCGGCACAGGAGAAAATAAAAATCCTTGAGAAGAAATTAAAAGAAATGGAAACTGTGATTAATAATCAAGTGCATAAAAGTTTCCCAGTAGTTAAATTTTTGAATTACAAGAATCGCAAACGTGTCCTGGTAACAGGTGGTGCTGGATTTGTGGGATCACATTTAGTCGATCGTCTAATGATTGCCGGACATGAAGTCATTGTCGTTGATAATTTCTTTACCGGTAGAAAACGAAACGTTGAACATTGGGTGGGCCATGAAAATTTTGAAATGGTGCATCACGATATTATCAGGCCTCTTTATCTCGAGGTTGAGGAAATTTATCATCTCGCTAGTCCGGCTAGTCCACCTCATTATATGCGAAATCCCGTGAAAACAATTAAGACTAATACTTTAGGAACAATTAATATGCTTGGTGAGTGGAGAATTTTGTTATTTATTATTAATTTTATTAATTCATAGTTGACTCCAAATTTAATTTTGTTTTTCCCTGTCTTTTCCCTGATTTCCAAATGGAAAAATGGACCTTTTCTCTGAAACCTATTACAAAAAAATTAAAGATAAATTCATTTATAATAAACGATGAGTTTTAGAAACAAAAATTTGATTTAAAAACTTTAAGAATGTCTTCTATTTCAAAAGTAAAATTAATTACTGTGTTTAAATTCTCTATTATTTTAAGAAGTTTGAATAAAATTCTTTTAAAAATACAATTATAATTCCCAAGAATTGAACAAAATATTTGTAATAAAAAATATTTTCATTAATTACTGATTACAGTAAAAATTAAAAACTTAAATTTTACATTTAGAAACTTTATAATTAATTTTCTTTTTTGATAATGAGACAAACTTATTGTAATAAAAATTTAATTTGAAGAAGAAATAAATAAATTTTGTTCATTTGAGCATTAAAAACTTAGGAGACATGATTTCCCAGACATGTGGCAACCTTGTAATTGTTATTTGCAAAATATAATAAAATGAAAATTATCAAAACTGTAAATAAATAAATTTTAATAATCGATTAATATTAATTAATAATTAATTTAATTTTCGCATAATAGGTCTTGCGAAGAGAGTTGGTGCTCGTGTTTTAATAGCCAGCACTTCTGAAGTTTATGGCGATCCAACTCAACATCCTCAAACGGAAACCTACTGGGGCAATGTTAATCCCATTGGTAATATTTTATTCCATAATATTCTAATTTTTTAACTTTAAAAATTTAAACTTTAAAAATTTTCAATTAGATAAAATTAAATTTTCAATTAATTTTTTTTTTTTTGGAAATAATTGTTTCAATAAACAAATAAATCATTTAAAATTTCAATTAATATTTTTAATATTTCAAATATTTGTGAAATTAGTAGCAGACAAATTTTGTTATTAATATTTTTTTTTGTAGGACCCAGAGCTTGTTACGATGAAGGAAAGCGAATTGCGGAAACATTGAGTTACGCTTACATGAGACAGGAAGGAGTTGATATTCGAATTGCTCGAATTTTTAATACTTTCGGTCCACGAATGCACATGAACGACGGAAGAGTCGTTTCAAATTTTATACTCCAAGCGTTACAAAATGATTCAATAACAATTTATGGCAATGGAAAGCAAACAAGATCGTTTCAATATGTCTCCGATTTGGTCGATGGTTTAATGGCTTTAATGGCCTCGAATTACAGTTTGCCCGTTAATCTCGGAAATCCCGTTGAACACACAATAGAAGGTAAGGAAAAAACAATTCACAAAAAGATACAATAAGACAAATCTAACGAGAAACAAAATTTTACCTCCAGATTATATTACTTTTCTCCCCTTTTTTCATCTGACTTATTCTGATTCAATTGAAGTGAACATTTATTAGAAATTTGAATTCTATTTAGAAATGAATATTTCCATTATTCTTTATTTATCTATTAATTTAATCATTTATATTAAACTAGCAAATGTTACGCGCGCGTAACGTGATGTTCAATTTATTATTATTATTATGGAAATTACAGAATTTTTAAATTTCAAATATGAATTTTTGAATAATTTCAGATTCAATCTTTAGAAAATTCAAATATTAACTAATTAATTATTCATATTTATTAATTTCAAAAAATTTTAATAAACTTCCACGCAAGAATTCAATTATTTTTATAAATAATAACATTGTTCGTAAGAAATTAATTATATTTATAAATAGTAAAATTTTTTGCAAACTTTCAATTATTTTTTAACAAAATTTTAATAAAATTTCACGAACGAATACAATTATTTTCTAAAATTTTAATAAATCCTTCGAAACAATTCAATTATTTTTTTAAATAGTAAAATCTTTGCAAAAAATCAATTATACTAAAAAAAATTTCACGAAAGAATTCAATTTTTTTCTCAATTCGTTATAAAATTTTTCAAAAGAATTCAATTATTTTCTAAAATTTTAATAAATCTTTCGAAACAATTCAATTATATTCATAAATAGTAAAATTGTTTCCAAAAATTCAATTATTTTTAATACAATTTTAATAAAATTCCATGAAAGAATTCAATTTTTTTAAACATATATTTCGAAAAAATTCAATTATTTTTATACAAATTTCACGAAAGAATTAAATTTGGTTCTTAATTCGTTATAAAATTCTTATCAAAAATTCAATTATTTTCTCGAATTTTATTAAATTCTTCGAAAAAATTAAATTCTATTTATAAGTAGTAAAATCCTTTGCAAAAATTCAATTATTTTCAAACATATTTCACGAAAGGAATCAATTTTTTTCTTAATTCGTTATAAAATCTTTGAAAAAATTCAATTATTTTCAAAAAAATTTCACGAAACAATTAACTTTTTTTTTAATTTTCCGATTATATTTATAAATTTAGTAAAATTCTTTCCCAAAATTCAATTATTTTTAATACAATTTTTATAAAATTCCATTAAAGAATTCAATTTTTTTAAACATATTTTTCGAGAAAATTTAATTATTTTTAAAAATGTTAATACATTCTTCGAAAAAATTCAGTTATATTTATAAATAGTAAAATTCTTTTCAAAAATTAAATTATTTTCAAACAATTTTTACGAAGGAATTCAATTTTTTTCTTAATTCGTTATAAAATTTTTATAAATCTAATTATTTTCAATAATTTTAATAAATCCTTCGAAACAATTCAATTATTATTTATAAATAGTAAAATTCTTTGCAAAAATTTAATTATATTTATAAATAGTAAAATTCTTTTCCAAGATTAAATTATTTTTAATACAATTTTAATAAAATTCCATTAAAGAATTCAATTTTTTTAACTACATAATTCGTTATTAAATCTTTGAAAATCTAATTATTTTCTAAAATTTTAATAAATAATTATTTTCTAAAAATTTTAATAAAATTCAATAATTATTTTCCTAAATAATAGAATTCTTGAAAGAAATTGAATGATGTATTATCAAATTTTTTGATAAAATTCTTTGCATTAATTCGATGATTTTCAAAACAATAATTTTAAAATTGAAACAGAAAAATTATTTCAAAAGTTAAGAAACAAAAAAGCAAACAACAACTAACTTTAAACTGCGAACAGATTACTAGAATACAACGATTATTAATATCGATTAAATTTTATTCTAGAATTTGCTGTGTTCATCAAGGATTTAATAGGAGGTACAAGTACAATTGTCGAACTTGCCGCACTCGAAGACGATCCCCAGCGTCGAAAACCGGATATTTCACGTGCAAAGAAATATTTAAATTGGGAGCCAAAAGTACCGTTAACTGTTGGCCTAAAGAAAACCATAGCATATTTCGCGAAGGAATTACAAAAAACAAAACGCCATCAAAAGAATTTAAAGCAGCCTACATTTAAAAATGATCATGATATAATTGAACATTTATAGAATCAAATTAGTTTAAAAAAAAATAACAATTTTTCCCCATCAAAATGTCGATTACGAGAAAACAATTATAATTCATGACCACAATGTGCCAAATATATTTTCAATTTTCGAGATTTTTCTATTTTTATATTATTAGGTGAGTGAATTGTTCTGTAAATTTATTATAAATTTAATTTACTAAAATGTTTAATTAACAATAATGTTAATTTAATTCAGTTATTATTATAATAAAAAATCTTTTCAATTTCAGATTCAGAATTGGTCGAGTTTATGGTATCTGCCCGTTTTTCGTAATCAAGAAAAGAAATTAATATTCTAGATGTTTATAATAGGTAATTTAATTATTAACTAAATGTTGAGATTTTGTTTTAAAAATTTATAAATGTGAGAATGAAAGAGAATATGAGAAATGTTTTTTAAAATGTTTATTTAAGTGTTGCATTCTTATATATAATAACTTAACTAGTGTTCTTTTCTTTTTGAAATTCAACAAGTACATAAGGATTCTATGTACTTAAATAAAAAGCAAATTGTCTTTAAAGTAAGCCTTCCATTTCTTGCATAAATTGCATATAAGCGTCGTCCTTGGTTTTTGGCGGTACAATTTTTGATGGTTGCATCTCGGGGAATTTCTCCGGTAACCTAAGCACAGTGACGACTTTCTTTTTGTCGTCACGCTTGACACGCAAGGATGTTGGCAAAAATCTTGTGACATCAGCAGCCAAATTTCGTATTTGCGGTTTGGCTTCTATTGTCGTTGTACTCTTGCCGTCCTTATCCTTTCGATTTATCAATTGCGGCGCTGCGGACAATACATTTGGCGTCTTTGACGCCACTGAACTCGAATTGTTTTGCTGTTGCAATTGATTGCCAGCGACTCCGCTCAAATTTGACATTTGCATTGGTGGAGGTGGCATGCGTGGCATACTCGGTGGTCCAGGTCGTAATAAGCGTGGTACACCAGGCGGTGGTCCTAATTAAAGGTAAATTTTTTTTGGATTATTTATATTTAATTAACCGAGTTCTCTTATTTTAGAAATTCAGGCCTCGGATAGAACGAATTTTTGGACTTTTTTTTTACTACAGTAAAACCTGTCGACATGCAACTCGATTTTTAAAATTTTATTACAGTAAACAATTCTTAAAAAATAATACAAAAATAATTACTGGATGGAATCACTAAGTTTTAAATTCTTGACAACTTTTTTTGTAATTTAATTTTGTAATATTTTTACAATATTTTGGAACTAAGCGAAAATAATTCTTGTTGTACATTATTGATTGCAAAAAAATTTAAAATAGCGTTGCATTCAAACAGGTTCGACTGTATTTTTTCAAAATAGACGACTTTTTTGGACTTATTTTTAAAAAATAAGACTTTTTTCACTTTTCTTCTAAATATTGCAAAAAATACCACTTTTTTGGGATAAAATGCGATTGATTTTAATTTTTATAGTGTTAAAAATAATTATTTTTCAATAGTCAAATCTTTAAAAAATTATTTTTAAATCATTTTTTTTTAAGATAATTAAATTTTCAAAATATTTAATTAAAAACATTTTAAAGAATTGAAATTTTGTGAAATTTTATTCGAAAGAATTGATTTTGTTTCACAAAATCAATTATTTTGAATAAAATTTTACAAAATTAAAATATTTGATTCTAAAATTTTGAATAATTTTAATTGTAAATTTAAAAATAAAATTGAAAAATAATTGAATTCTCAAAAATTTTAATGAAAAATCTTCAATGAAAATTTGCAAACAAAAATTAATGGAAATGAGCTTCAACAAAATTGTATTAGAATAATTTTAAAATAAATTCTTAAATTTTCCAACATTACAATTTTTTTAAAATTCAATTATTTTTAACGTTTTCAATTAAGTATCTCCGAAAATCCAAATATTTACAAATAACAACATTAAAGTATTTCTAAGAAGGTGATTTTCATAATTCTTCAAAAAAATGGATTATTTTTCAAATTGTTCAAAAATTCTTTTAAGAAATTCAATTGTTTCCGAAAAATTACATTAGAATATTTTTAAAAAACTTATTCTTAGAATTTTGTTATCATAATTTTTTTAAAATTCAATTATTTTAAAAAAAGTAAATTTATCTGTTTGAAAAATCTAAATTCTTAGATTTTATTATTAAAATTTTGTCAAAATAACGTATTTTCAAATTTGCAATTATAATTCTTCAAAAAATTGATTATACTTTTAAATTGTCTAAAAATTCATTTACGAAATTCAATTCTTTTCAAAAAATTACATTACAACAGTTTTAAAATAATTATTCCTAGAAGTTTGCAATCAAAATTCTTATAAAATTCAATTATTTAAAAAAAAGTAAATTTGTTGAAAAATCTAAATTCTCAGATTAGTAATTATAATTCTTTAAAAAATTGATTTTTTCTTTAAATTGTCCAAAAATTCTTTTACGAAATTCAATTATTTTCGAAAAATTATATTACAACAGTTTTAAAATAATTATTCCTAGAAGTTTGCAATCAAAATTCTTTTAAAATTCAATTATTTTAAAAAAAGGAAAATTTATTGAAAAATCTGAATTCTTAGATTTTATTATTAAAATTTTGCAAAACTACGTATTTTCAAATTTGCAATTATAATTCTTCAAAAAATTGATTATTTTTTTAAAACTGACCAAGAATTCTTTTTAAAAATTCAATTATTTTCGAAAAATTACATTATAATATTTTTAAAAAACTTATACTTAGAATTTTGTTATCCTAACTTTTTTAATATTCAATTATTTCAAAAAATAAATTAATCGTTTTAAAAAATCTCAACCTTTAGACTTTATCATTAAAATTTTGGAAAAATCCTATATTTTTATATATTTGTAAATAAAGTTCTTCAAAAACTTGATTATTTTTTTAATATTTTACAAAAATTCTTTTAGAAAATTGAATTATTTAAAACAAATTTACAGAATATTAATTAATTGAATATTTATATTAAAAAATCAATTATCTTTTAGAAATTATTTAAAAATATTTGTTTAATAACCCTAATAACTTTGAAAAACTATGAAGAATTACTGTAACATTTACTGTATAAAATTGAATCTTTGTATTTAATAATTGTATAAATAATTGAATTTTCGTAGAAGTGACTTCAATAAAAATCAAGAACATAAATTTAACAATTTCAAACTTTAAAAACAATCTTTTAATACACGACGCAATATTCTAATAAAATTTTGATTCGAAAAAAAATTAATTTCGTTCACTTGAACGTTCAAATTTTTTGGGGACATGAAAATTAAGTAAAAATATATTTTTACTTTTAATAAATAAAAATAATTTAGTTTTAATAAATGGAAATAATTTACTTTTAATAAATAAAAATAATTTAATAAATAAAAAAATTTTCCTTTTAATAAATAAAAATAATTTACTTTTAATAGACAAAAATAAAAATACCTGGCGGAAGTCGAAGTCCGTGACGAGGTGGCGGAGGTGGAGGCATTCTAAGATGTATAGGCGGCGGGGGAGGTCGGAATAGTAAGGGTGGCGGCGGCGGTAGACCCATAAGTGGCATTGCTGGATGAGACATTGCAGGATGATTTAATACTGACGAATGATCCGTTGATTTGCCACTGGATTCATGATCGTTATCAGCATTTCCAGAATTTTTACCCGTTTTCTCTGAATCGCCATCCTTCAACAATGATAGACGAACATTTAAATCTTGCGCCCGTTCAGTTTCCCGTTTCTTGTGAACCACCTCCATTTCCCTCATAAATTGATCAATATCTTGTCCTGCCATTGCCAACATTTTTTGCTGAAGGCTCGTTGGCTTTACTTTCGACACATCTTTATCAAGATCCTTATCCTTCTCGTAATCGTGTTTCGATTTACCTCCTCTCTCATCGGCAAAGCGAATTGTCTTCGATTTGTAACTTGATTCCTTCGTCTGGAAAATTGCAAAATTTTCTTCTTCTAGAGATTTTATTTTACTTTCTTTTATAATTTAATTTTTTATTAATAGTAGATTAATATAAATCGTAAATTATCTAAAATTATTAATTAGAAGATCTAAATTCTAAAATCTAAGTCGATTATCCAAAATCTTATTAATTTTTTCTTTAGCAAACAAAATTAGTTTTGATTAAAGTAAAATATTTGGAAAATGCTACCTTCTCGGGAATATCATCGTCGTCGCTGTCGAGTTCAACGGGCGGATAAGGCGGAACACCTGGAGCTTCTTTATTGGGAGATAAAGTGGGAATAACTGGAGCTAAAGAGTACGCACTTGTTTTTTTCAAAATACTCGTGGGTACGGGAATATTCATTAACGGATGATGGGTCATGACTAAATGAGGATGAGTTGAATATAAATGAGGTGGTGGTTGTGGTAGATCCGGTAAAGGAATTTGCGACGTCAAGGAACCTGAAAAACGAACTTTCGTTACTTTTAAATTCAATTAAAATTTACAATTTCCGCATTTGGAAAATGAAAAAGTAAATAATTATTTAATTTATAATTCAATTAAATTCATCAGTAATGAAAAAAATTTACCCGGATACATTCGAGAAATATCATTTACAGCGGTTGGTAAAGGAATTTCATCAACTTGTACTTGTTGAGCGTGTCTAACTGCTTCGAAATATGTTAATAAATCCGTTCTTCGTCGTTCATATTGAATTAATTGTTCCTTCAGATCTGTCCATTTTTCTTGATCATCCTTAGCCTTGGAAAAGAAAATAATTTTGCTTTTACACTTTTCGTAAAACTAATAGTCTAAAATATTCGAAAACAATATTAAATAAAATGTATAGTAAAATGTTTTTACATTTTATATATTTACTAAAATGTAAATATAGTAAAATATTTAAAACAATTTTGTGGCTGCAATTTTTGGGATACTTACATACATTTTCAAGACACGATCTAACGTTTCCTTCAATTTTTTTCTCTTATCTTTTAATACTTTTTCATTTAGTGGAGGAGGCTGCATAACGTTATATTCTACAAGCAGTGGAATTAAAAGAATTAAGACAAATATTTTTATATTTTTCAGGGTTGCCACGCTTTTACTCTTTTCAAATTTCTTGACTTTTCCAGGTTATAAAAATCGGAATTTTTCCAGGTTTTTAAAACGAAAATTATTCTTTTTTAAGTCAATTTTTATTAAATAATTTTTGAAGAAGTTCTTTGTTAATTTTCAAATTCTTTTGTTTACAATTTAATTTTACGAAATTTCGATTATTCTGACATTCTTCAATTAAATATATTAGAAATTAAAAACTTCAAATAATTAAAAAAAATTCCATTAAACTTATTCAGAAAAGTTAATTCTATAGAATTCTTAATTAAAAGTATGAAAAGTTCAAATTTTCAAAGATTTTAATTTGAAATTCATTTTTAAATCAATATTTATTAGAAAATTCTACGAGAATTCAATTATTTAACTGTAAAAATAAATATTTTATTAAATAATTAAATGTAATACTTAAATTCTAATAAATAAATTGTAGAAGAGCTTCTTAAAATAATTGAATTTCTTTGATAAATTTTAATAAAATTTTTAAGAATAATTACATTTTTTGAGAAATTCCATTAAAATTGTATTAAAAATAATTCAATTCTTTTGAAAAATGTTATAACGAATTAAGAAAAAAAGTCAATTCTTTCGTGAAATTTTTCTGAAAATAATTGAATTTTTTCGAAATATATGGTTAAAAAAAAATTGAATTCTTTCATGAAATTTTATTAAAATTATATTGTAATTTTTTTGAAGAATTTATTAAATTTTTAGAATATAATTGAATTCTTTTGAAAAATTTTATAACGAATTAAGAAAAAAAGTTAATTCTTTAGTTGAATTTTTTTGAAAATAATTGAATTTTTGGAAAGAATTTTACTATAATGTATTTAAAAAAAATTATTTAAAAAAATTTTGATTGAATTATTTCGATTTGTTAAAATTTTAGAAAATAATAGTATTCGTTCGTGAAATTTTATTAAAATTTTGTTTAAAAGTAATTGAAAGTTTGCAAAAAATTGTACTATTTATAAATATAAATTATTTCTTACGAACAATGTTAATGTTACGAACAATTATTTATGAAAATAATTCAATGTTTGCGTTGAATTTTATTAAAAATTTTTTAACTAATTGAATTCTTTTAGGAATTTTTATTAAAGTAGTAGATATTAAAAATCATTGAATTGAGGAACGTTTTTAAAAATAATTAAAATTTTGCCAAGAATTTTATTAAAATTTTTGAAAATAAAATTGAATTTCTGAGAAGAATTTTACTACTTTTGAAAATAATTGAATTTCTGCAATAATTTTTAATTGCTTTAAAATTCAATTTGTTATAGTGGTTTTAACTAAAATTCTTCTATAAATCTATTATTTTTAATAATCGATTAAATATATTATTAAAAAATTTAACTAATTTCAGAAGAATTTTAGTTTAAAATTTTTTTTTTAAATTTAAGTTTTTTTTATATTTCTAATTAAATTCATTTAAAATTAAAATTTTACAAAATTTTAAATCAAAATCTTTTGAAATTCATCTACTTATAAAAATTGTAAACGCAACTCTTTTAAAATTAAATTAATTTTGAAATATTTAAGTGAAATTAGATTTCAAGAATAAACAGAATAACTTTAGAAAACAACAATTTTCTAGGATTTCGATTTGAATTCCCTGAATTTTCCAGGTTTTTTCAAGATTTATAAAATTCCCTGACATTTCCAGGTTTTCCAGGTTGCGTAGCAACCCTGAAGTAGATGGAAAAATTATTAAATAACAATAATATTACAAACCCATTTGATCAATTTTCTCCATCTCTTCAATAATTTGAGTGGGATCTTTTCCCTTAAGAACAGCAGCTCTTACTAATTGTCTTTGCTTCTTATTTTTCTTTAATTCTTTCTTCCGAGCCTCTTTTCCTGTAAATTTTTGTTAGTGACATTTATATTAATATTCTAATACACTTTAAATTTACAAATAAAAACACTGAACCTAACCTCTAAAAAGAATTGTTATGCTCCGAAAAATCGAATTTTAATTGAAATTTATCGAGTAAAGAAATAAACTTATAATTGAAAGAAAGGTCCTCTTTTACTTATAATCTATGTTTCTACGTAATATAACATTTAGTTATTTTTATAACAAGTTTTAATAATTAATAAATTAATATTAAAAGTACATACGTGCTTGATCAGTGGGGTTCATATATTTCCCACTTTTCGTGGTATTTATTGAACGTCGACCCATTTTGTAAGTATATTATTGTTTAAAAATAATAAGGAAAATATTATTTTATACAATTTTTAGTATAAAAAAATTAAATTTACAATAAATTCATAATTTACAGTAATGACAGTGATCTGTGGTGATCATTGACAGGGAGAGAAACATACTGCTTTTGCATATGTTCGTTCAGGGCTGGGTAGCAAGAAAGTATAATTTGTTGCGTTCTATGCAAAAGATACGTTTTCATTTTCAAAAAGTAAAAATTCAACAAAAAATATAAAAAATAGTTGTCTAGACTATTTTATTCCGAAAGAAAAATTATTAAAAATTAAAGATAACGTAAATTCCAAATTTTCCATTTACAACGATTAATTAATTAATATAAAATTAAATTAGCTTCCTCCCGTTACCATAGTAACCAAAATGGATTCTCAACGCATGTAAACACGTCATAAGCTCCAAAAACAAACAATTTTTCATAAAAATCAGCCCATTTTTTTGTACAAATTTTCCCCTTTTTGCATTTGCAGAGGTTATGGAACACAGAAAATTAAAGATTGTCGATATGGAGGATAATTTAATAAAATAACTGCAAATAGTGATAAGGTGAGAGTTTTTCTCACATAAATTATAAAAATATATTGAGAGCACTTGATATTTCTATCCTTTTGAATCACAGTGATTTTATTAATTCATCACGTATGTAAAAGATTATTTATATTAAATGACAAATAAGTATATCACGTATATTTATAAATGGCCATAAAGAAGAATCACAATAAATAGAAAATTTAATTGAAATTATACGTTAAATTTGCAATAAGAGAGAATTCACAAGAATCTCGTGATACAGGACAATAAGAAAATAACATTAGTAGAAAAAGACATGCCAAGGAATTTATGATGCAATGGAGTTGAAGGTGTGGGTTGAGGGTATTCAACGTATTGTTTGTGGTGTCACAGAAACAACGACTTGTCAGGTAAATTATTAAATTTATTTCAAATTGTTAAAAACAAAAAACAGAATATTTTTTTTTTTTTTTGAATTTTCGAAGTTAAAACCGTTTGTCAATCGTATATTTTCTATATGGCACGAGTGACATTCAACAGTTTTTATTCAAAGTGGGAAGTAGATGTATTATAAGTTATTGATTAAAGCGAAAACATTTGACTTTAAAGTATTGGAATTTTTATATTTTCATTTTTAATCTTGTCATACGTATAAATTAGTGTAAAATCGAAAAAGTTTTGCTCCTTTTTAATTCTTCTATTCAATTTTAAAAAAATGTCATTATTTTTGGAGTGAATTTAGATAATTTAGAATTAAAAAATAATTACTATGGGAAAAAGAGTTACATAGTTCGATTAGAAATGTGGAAATGAGGTTTATTTGATGTTTATTTGGAATATCTCTTTCCAGGATGTTGTTTATGCACTTGCACATGCAACAGCACAAACTGGACGGTTCACCTTGATTGAACGTTGGCGAACGAGCGAAAGGCTTCTCGCTCCTTATGAAAACCCTCTAAAGGTGGGCAATTATCTATATATTAAAATATTTATGGAACTAGGTACTTATTTAGTACTCTATTAAGCAACAAATAATAATAGGCGTTTTGTATCGGAAACTATCGAAATGACAAGGTTCACTGGTCATTGTTTCATTACAACTCGATTTCAATACTTATTAATAATTTCATTAATAAACCAATATCTAGTGATACTTTTCATAATTATCGATTTTAATTACCGTTGTCGTTTTTAATATATAAATTTATAACTATAATTATTTAATTATAGTTAATAATTTAAATAAATTTAATTATTACTAAAACAAATTGAATTTTGAAGCAATTACAAATGATTGCAGAAATTCAATTGTTTTCAAAAGTAGTAAAATTCTTCTCAGAAATTCAATTATTATCAAAAATTTTAATTATTTTCCAAAAATTTCATCAATTCGATGATTTTTAATATCTGTTACTTTAATAACAATTCCTAAAAGAATTCAATTAGTTAAAAAAAAATTTCATAAATTTCTACGCAAACATTTAATTATTTTCATAAATAATAACATTATTCGTAAGAAATTAATTATATTTATAAATAGTAACATTTTTTGCAAAATTTCAAATACTTTTAAACAAAATTTTAATAAAATTTCACGAACGAATACTATTACTTTCTAAAGTTTTAATAAATCCTTCGAAACAATTCAATTATTTTTTTAAATAGTAAAATTCTTTCCAAAAATTCAATTATTTTCAAACAATTTCACGAAGGAATTCAATCTTTTTCTTAATTCGTTATAAACTCTTCAAAAAAATTCAATTATTTTCTAAAATTTTAATGAATTCTTCAAAAAAATTTAATTATATTTATAAAGACATAGTAAAATTCTTTCCAAAAATTCAATTATTTTTAATACAATTTTTATAAAATTCCATTAAAGAGTTTAATTTTTTTAAAACATACTTTTCTAAAAAATTCAATTATTTAAAAAAATTTCACGAAAGAATTAAATTTTTTTCTTAATTCGTTATAGAATTTTTCAAAAAGAATTCAATTATTTTCTAAAATTTTAATAAATTCTTCCAAAAAAATTCAATTATATTTATAAATATTAAAAATTATTTACAAATTATTTTCATAAATAATAAAATTTTTTACAGAGATTCAATTATTTTCATAAGTAATAAAACTCAATGCTGAATTTCAATTATTTTTAATACAATTTTAATGGAATTCCTCGAAAAATGTAATTATTCTGAAAAATTTTATTAAAATTTATAAAAGAAATTCAATTACTTAAAAATTTGTTGATAAAATAATTCTTTATGAAAATTCAATTTTAAAAAACATTCAATTGTTTAATAAAATATTTATTTTTATAGTTAAATAATTGAATTCTCGTAGAATTTTCTAATAAATATTGATTTAAAAATGAATTTCAAATTAGAATCTTTGAAAATTTGAACCTTTCATACTTTTAATTAAGAATTCTATAGAATTAATTTTTCTCAATAAGTTTAATGGAATTTTTTTTAATTATTTGAAGTTTTTAATTTCTAATATATTTAATTGAAGAATGTCAGAATAATCGAAATTTCGTAAAATTAAATTGTAAACCAAAGAATTTGGAAATTCACAAAGAACTTCTAAAATTATTAAAAAAATATTACGGTTGAAAAGTCTAGAAATGAATAATCGTAACAATGAAAATAATTTTTGAAGAAGTTACAGTAACAAAGTAGCAGGTTTTAATTATAATATTTTATAATAATATTCTTATGTTATTGAATTTAAAATTTTTGAAGTTATCTTAATTTCTATAAAAAAATAATGATTAAATATTCATTTAAAAATGAAGTTATTGATGTTTTCGAATAATTTTCGTTTTAAAAACCTGGAAAAATTCCGTTTTTTAATGTGGAAAAGTCAGGGAATTTGAAAAGAGCAAAAGTGTAGCAACTCTGTTTTAGGAAACTTTGGAATTTAAAAAAAGTAATTAAAAATTAATTATTGATGAATAGTAATTGTTTTAGTACATAGTCCAGTTTTCTCAAATTACTAATTTCCTTTTTCTTTTTTGGTTTCGTAAAGATTTTGATGAAATGGGGAGAATATGCGTCCGAGGTTCAATTGATATTGAAGCGATCTACCCCGGAATCGAATAAAGCACCAGGTCCTTCGGGTACAAGATTAGTTCATGGAAGTAGGCCAAGCGGATTACCTAGTTCCTTGGGAGATCAATCACTCAATCCCTATGAAGATGCTAAATATAGCCCGACTAATCCAGTCCAAGAGTTCGAGGATGTACAAGACGGCCTAGAAAGAAATCGAGATATTAGAAAGTCGTTAACCTTTAGTGGCCTTCATGGAAACACGTCGGAAAACACGTCTGAGGTATTGTTTTCTTTTTCTTCTATTTTTTCTTTCAATTTTTCCTATTTTTAGCTATTTTCTATGTCAACAATTTTCTTTTATTTACTTTCTATCGCGACAAGATTTCTATGTCAATTTCATGATTCTTGTGTGAATTTTGAAAATTTTTTTTTAAATTCACATTCAATTTTTGTAATAAATAATTAACTGGGTTCGAGTTTCAATAAATATTGTAATAAATAATTAACTAGACTGGAGTTTCAATAAATATTATTTATACAATTTTTAACTAGGCTAGAGTTTCAATAAATAATTAAGTAGGCTGGAGTTTTAATAACTATTATAATAATTAATTAACTAGGCTACAATTTCAATAAATACAATTAAATAATCGACTATTTTCAGGTACAAATGGAAAATGTTGCCATAATTCAGCCTACACCGCAATTAAAGTCAAAAGACTTTAATATGCGGAAAATATCTCAAAAAACTGCTCAATCTCCAACGAGAACAACAGCCGCTGAATGTAAATTATAATTTTGAAATAGTAACGAATTGATTAATAATTGAAAATATTGTCATTACATTAAATAATTTTATTGTTGATTGTAAATTGTTTTTTTTTTTCTATTTTGCAGCCATTTACATGTCTCAGAAAAAGGTTCGAGAAGTACCACCTTATAGGGATCCACCGGGTCCCAGTTCTCCGCCTTTAAGGACATTACCCCCGTATCGTGACCCACCACCACCAAATTTCAGTAGTCCGGGAAGATCTCAAGGTGTTTCCGGTGCAAAAGGCAGCAGTCCAAGACTATACAAAGAGGATCAATTGTCTTCTAATATAGCAGTTAAATCTAAAAAGAATCTTAATCAGGTAATAGTTTACTTTTTTATGATATAAATCAATATTAATATTCTTTTCGAATAATTTTACAATTAAAGAAATTCGTAAATAAATCACATTTTAAAATAGTGGATCAGAATATATGCTTTAGGGTTAGGGAAAAACTCAAAATTTTGTCTAGAAATCAGGGCTATAAAAATAAAAGAAAATGAAAAGAAAGTTCACTGTATTTAAAAAAGAATTGTAAAACTAGAACTTTATGAAACAAATGAATAAAAATTTAATATTAATGATTCTAGGAGTTTCAAGAAAGTAGAAGCCCAAGTCAAAATATGAACCAAGTAACAGGACAATCACAAAATGCGGCTGGCACCGCGTACAGTCAAAGATATGTTGAGCTTATTAGGCTAGTCAATAGACAAAAGGACACACTCAATTCACAGCAAGCAGATATGACAAAGGTGATTTTTTTATCAAAAATTATTTGAATATAATTGACAGAAGACTTTTTTTTAAAATGCAATAATTGTAAAAATATCAAATAAATATAGTAAACTGTTGTTTGGTGAACAAATTTTTTAAAATAAAATTACTTTTAGTATGATGCGGAAATACTTTACTGGGAGACCAAAAATAGGGAACAAATGCATCAAATGGATTTTATTGCTCAGGAAGTAAGCCGCCTTGAGACTGCTGGTCGTAAAATTGAGGAACAGGTGTGTAAGGGAAAAGAGACGGTTTTTTTTTTACTATGGAAAAAACAGTTAATATCCTCCAAATTTTGAATTAAATAACAATTTTTATTTTCTTTTTAATTTTTCTCGTTCTCTCTTTCTTTGAATATAGTTAAAAGAATTAGCACACGTAGAGGAGGAAAACGAAATCGTTAAGCAGCAGGAGAAAACTCTCAAATCAGAAATAACGCTCTTGAGATCAAAATTGGCGAATTGTGAAACGGAACTTCTTCAGTGCAAGAACAAAATTAGGTACATTTTGTATTAATATTTCACATTTATGTTGCTTCAATTTAAAAAACTAATCAGGGTTGTCACAGGTCAGGGAAATCAGGGAAAAGTCAGGGATTTTTAATAAAAGTGCTAGGAAAATTCAATTTTTAAAATTCAGGAGAAAACTGAATTTTGATGCTTTTTTTCCTCATAAATTATGAAATTACTAGGAATTCTAATACAAAATCTTCAATTTTTTCTATTTCTGACAATAATTTCTTTTTAAATAACTTAATTTTTCAAGAACTATTATAAAATTATGATTTATAAATCTATTTAATGAATAATTTTTACAATTTTCATAAATAGTAGATTTATAGAAGAATTTTAGTTAAAAATACTTTTAAAAAAATTGAATTTTGGAAAAGTTACAAATGATTCCAGAAATTCAATTATTTTCAAGCATGTTTTGAAAATTCTCGTCAAAATTACAATTATCTTTATAAATAATAAAATTCTTCTTCGAAATTCAATTATTTTTTGAAAATTTTTAATAAAGTTCTTGGCAAAATTTCACAAGAATGCAATTATTTACAAAATTTTTAATAAATTTCTTCGAAATAATTTAATTATTTTTGTAAATAATAAAACTGTTCTCAGGAATTTAATTATTTTTATAAATAATAAAATTCATCGCAGGATTTTAATTATTTTTGATACAATTTTAATCGAATTCCTCGAAAAATGTAATTTATTCTTAAAAATTTGATTAAAATTCGTGAAAATAATTCAATTATTTAAAAATTTAATAAATAGTGTAAATACGACTGAGTGATAGAATCATCTCTAATCCTATTTAAAAATTTGTTGATAAAATTCTTTATGAGAATTTAATTGTAACAAATATTCAATTATTCAATAAATTATTTATTTTTTAATTTAAATAATTGAATTCTTCTAGAATTTTCTAATAAAAATAGATTTAAAAATGAATTACCGAATAATCGATTCATTATTTAAGAAAATAATTGAATTCTTGCAAAGGATTTTATTAGGACAAATTTTTATTTTTTTATTTTTGAAAAATTTTATGTCAATTTAAATTATTACAAAACATGTTTTGTAATAATATTCTTATAAGTTATTGAATTTCAAAAAGATTTGAATATGAATGTTTTGAAGAATTTTAATTCCTACGGAAAAATAATAATGATTAAATATTTATTTTAAAAAAAGTTATTGATCTTTTCGAGTAATTTTACAATTAAAGAAATTTGTAAATAATGTAATAGAACATTTTTTTGAGTATCTAATACTTTTTAGAGTGAATCAGAATATTTTTTAGGGTCAGGAAAAAAGTGAAAATTTTGTCTGGAAATCAGGGAAAAGTCAAGGAAATATAAAATTAAATATTTGTCGCAACCCTGAAAAAAACTAATTAATTTACTGTAATTTATTAATTTTTAAAAAATTTTTATTCTCATTGTAATAGTAAAAAAATTCATCGAAATGAAGTTTATTTTTGATATTTTATTATAATTTTGAAATTATGTAATAATAATGATATTCTTTCTTTTTTGACAGATTGGTAATGGAAGAACTGGTAATAGAGCAACACAATATCAGTCGCAAGACCGATGAACATCAAATGTTGGAGCGCAAAATGATAAGCGAAGTTGAACATTTGCAAAGTGAAGTCGAGCAAATAAAACGCTCGGCGGAATTATCGACGCAATGCGCTGAATCGTTGAAAATGGAAGTTGCCAGTTTGGAATCTGCGATTGGGGAGAAAAAATTACAGGTCGAACGATTAGTGGCCGACATGAAGGAAGCGAATTTACAGAGTTTAACTGTTGGTCCCCAGGACGAGCAGGTTAAACATCTTTTGGAAGGTAATTTTCCTTTTTAATAATTATTTAATAAAATACTGAAAATTAAATTGAAATAAATTCCAAAGAAATATTTGTTCTTACCGTCTTTTAAAATCAACAACGAAATTTTAATTTTTAGGCGCTCAGCGACCAGGCAGTACACGAAAAATGATAGGATCTCCAAGACAATTAGAAACTGCAGTGCCTACTAGCAAAAATCCTCACGGTGTGTGGGTATAAAAATAATAATCGAATCAAATGATCTCCGCGATGAAATTAAGTAATCGCTAGAAACGAAGTGCTCTTCAATACACCCGATATTAATTTATAAAATAATTTCTTCGTAAGTAGAATTCTTAAGCAAAATTTTAATCTATTATTAAGACAGAAAAAAGGGCAACCTAACTTAATTTTAATCTCTTCCTATATTTAACTTAATTTTTCCCTCCACTTCTTCGGTGTGAATTTTTTTTAACCAATTTCCCAAAAAAAGGAAAACAAACGTACTTATCAAATTTTTAACAATTCACATTGTTTTATAAAGCATCACTTTCTTCTCTCCTAGATAATTTATTTTTTAAGAAAATATTCTTCTTTTAAAAAAAAATGTCTTTCGTCCTAAAATATCCCAAAAAGACTGAAAAAAAATTTTATTAGAAAATATTTAAAAAAAAAAAATACAATTTTCCTACACGAATAGCATATATTCTAAGGAGTCCATTTTCATATCATAAGTCAATTTTCCTAGTATATTTTAAGGAAATAAAAGAAAAGAAGGGAATCATCTTGACTGTAAGACAAATAAAAAAAAGAACCACTTTTTATTCATCTTCGAAGTGATGAGATGAATATTTTTAAGTGTTTTTCCGTAATATTTTGGTTTAATATTACCGATTTTTATTGTTGTAAAAAAGAATAGAAAACTTGAAATGAATGGAAAGTCAAAGAATTGTGAATTCTTTCATGAAGCAAGTACTTATTTTTGTGTGTGTGTGTGTACTTCTGCTTTAAAATAAGTACACTGCCATTATCGTTATTTCATTATAACATTGTCATTTATAATTAGAGCACGTTATATTATTTTTTATTACAATCTGTATATAATTATAAATCGATTATATCGAAGTTAATTTTTGTTAGGAGATTAGGTTTTGAAAATTTTTGATATTCCATTCGATGCTTTTATTCTATGTGCCTATTTTTACAAAGAAAAAACTAATTTTTAATATATTAAAAATTATAATTATTGAAAATTTTTAAATATTTATGAAATTAAAATTAATGAAATTTTAATTAACGAAATTTTAATTATAATCATAGTGGTATATTTATTTCGTTTATTGCACGAATTTAAAAAAAATACTTTTATCCAAATTAGTTTTTAAAACTGTTACCAAATTAAATAATTTATTTGGTAGAAAACTAATTTTAAAAAAACTTTTCGAAAGTTCTTTTTTATTTAAATATTTTTTAAATTTGACAGGTATTTTGATAGAATTTAAAAAAATGTATTTAAATACGACTTCTTTTACGAATTTTTAAAATTTATCCTATTTTAAATAGGATAATAATTATCTTAGGTATTTTTTTAAATATATATGTAAATTATTACTAAATGAATTTTTTAAAAAAATAATTTCCTGATTGAAATAATTAATTTCGACTAAAATCGAATGAACTCTTTACCGAATTCATGTGTAAATGCTGCAATGTGTAAGATATAGTTATTATACATAAATTATAATTAATAAGAAAATTGAGAAACAACTGTTTCAACATCGAGCTTATCGTTATATATATATATATATATATTATAAAATTGACATAATTCTCAATTTCATATCAAATCTTATTATATATTATAAAAAAGAGAACAATGGATTTTTTCATTGTTTACGTCCTTTTAGAAACGAGAAAAAAAATCTTTACCTCTCACGAGTCTTATAAATATTGTTAAGACAGAAATTATTTAATATATTATACACTTTTAAAAAATTTTCAAGATTATGTATACAGAGTGGTTTGAGAAATTATTGACTAGAGAAGATTTATACTGTATAAATATATTATTATATTATATTATTATATATATAAATATATTTCAATAAAAAAATATATTTCAGTGATTATTATAGTGATGTGTGAAAAATCACAATTTTATCGACAAATCAAAATAACAAAAAAAATCTCAATATATATTGTAGAAAAGCGACAATTTTATCAATTGAATCCCCTCACTTTTAGTCGAATGTTAAAAAGACGAGAAATTTATTGTTTCCGAAAAATGTATACAGAGAATTAAAAAAAACAGTAATGATTCTTCCTTACTGTTTTCAATGAAGTAAATGAATAAAATGAATAAAATGAAATAAATGTAGTCATTCTCTAATCATTTTACATCAAAATATTATATCTTTATTATTATAAACATTATACAATATGTTACAGACGTGTATATAACATATATATTTATATAGTTTTACTATAATATTAAATTATTAACTAAAAATTACAATTTTTAAAGCTATTACAAAGATATTTTGTGCAGTGAAATCCAAATGGATCGTTAAAAGTGCCCAATCGTTTTTTTCATATATATTTATTTTATTTTTATATTATAGGAGTGCTCGGAATATTATTTTCTCCGAGTGGTCCGCAAGTTAAAAAGAAAAACAAATTGTGATTAAAAAAAGAAGCGAGAAAAAAATTGTATTCAATCTGTTTCAATCATTTTTTTTTCTTTAAAAATAACTTCTCTCATTATCAAGGCACGTTTGAAATATAAACATTATTCAACTTCAAATGACTTTAACAAAAGTCCTGTTTATCTCTTCTTTCTTTCTTTTTAATTCTCTAAAAATAGTTGTCAAAAGATTTGCTTTCTGTTTTATTTTTATAATTCCATTAAGCAAAACTGAAGATGACAATTAAATGTAGAAAAATATAAAACGTTGTAAATTCCATTAGCCAAAATCACAGACGATTATCTTACTTTCTCTGACAAAAACACCAAATTGAAACATCAGTTTAGGTTGCTTAGATGATATACATATAAATATTATAAATATATTGTATATATAAGTAGTCTTACTCTTTATATTAATATTATTATTATGTGGATTGACAATTTTCGTTTTTTTTTTAATTGCCTTTTTTTATCGTTTTTAGCAATTTTTTTCAAAAAATCCACTTTTGAAGTTGTATTTTAAAATTTTTACAAATTATTTTCAGAATTCTTTTTTTTACTATTATGCTTCTTTATTAGCTTTTCCTTGCACTTTGTATTTTTCTCTTATTTCGCTCTAAACAAGCTTTTTATTATTTCGCTTTTTAAAATTGTATAGATGAATTTGAAAAAATGTTTCGAAACATTCAAGGCGCTTTAAAATTCACGACGATTACTAGACACTAGCAAAAGGTAAAATTCTATGTAAAAAAAATTCCTTTCAGGAATTTTATCTGCGTTATTTTACTGTTTTTCTTCTATTAAAGAAAATAAAAATAATTGCTATTGATTAAATTAATAGAATTACATAGTTAAAAATTGATAAAAGTCAAATATTGCATAACTCGAAACAAAAGTTTGGAGTTAAAAATTAGAACTATTTCATCTTTAGAAGAAAATTTAAAAAGGAAAAATTTTTCTTCAAATAGAAAAAATTGAATAAAAGTGAAAATTCATTTTCGCAGATAAATTAACTAAAATACAGAATGAGGCAAAAAAAATGGTAAAATTTGGTGTACTCCTACTAACTGTGACTTAAGATAACAATTGCATTAAAAATTCCCCTAAAATAAAAAGCTCTAGATTACACAATTTGAGCTTATAAACTTAAAACGAGATTATTAATTTAACTATAATGAATAATCTTTTCTTTTTTTCCGCGGAAGAACTTTAGCACTGTTTGAGGTAAATTATCGCTGACACAAAATTCCATCTAAAAAAAATTCCCTCTCTCTCTAATAAAAAAAAAATCAATCATTTTTATAATGTTTAATTATTTCTACAATTTTATTAACTTACAAAAAGCAATGAAAAAAAATTTTCCACAAATCTAGCATCATTTTTTTTTAATTAGAGGAATTTTGCATCAGTTTGGGAAGTATCCAAAAATTTAAACTATTTCTGTCAAGTGGAAGTTGCTTTTGTTCTTTCATGGATTCCATACAGAAGCCATTTCCATTCCCCTTTTTTCTCTCTCTCTCTATAATATCTTTTTTAGAGATACTTTTCATTCTTTTCTTTTTCTATCTCTCTCTTTCTTTTTCTATTTTGAAAAATTACAAAACTTTCTGTACGTATACGATCCACGTATATATTGTATTTTTTATAATTAACTGCTTAAAAATTAAAAATTTACATTTTGATTCTACCGTTTTTTTTTTATTATTAATTGCAACGTAAAGGGATTTGTTTTTTTGTAATACTGCACAATCGCTATTTACAACAACTTTCGTAAAATATTTAAAATTCTTTTTTAAAAAGTTTTTCGATTTTTTTAATATTTAAAATTAACGACAATACACGTCAATAATTATGGCCATTGTTGTTTTTTCTTTACAGTCATCCTTTCTTCATTTTTATTTTTTTTTTCGATTAAAAAATGCTTGAAGAAATACATAAACATCAAAGTTAGTTTGTTTCTTTTTTATATTCTTCATTAATAAATAAAATCACTTCATGATATTCGTCAACGTTTTGAGTGCATTTTTTTCTTCATTATCTGATTAAAAATATTTATACTTATGTACATGATTTTTACACGATTTAAAAAAAAGGAATACTTTAGTTCCGTTATTTTGTTAAAAAATACCGAATTAAGCAAAAAATAATACATAATAATAATCTTAGAATTACGCAACACAAAATCTTAATAGAAAAAAATTTTAATATTTACAATTTTTTTTAAATTTAACAAGAATTTAAAAATTTCTAATTTAGATAAGTAGCAAATTTTTTCTCATGTACACTAATATCAATTTTAGAATGATTAAGGATTTTCTTTCTTTCTTTTTCTTTTGTTTTTTAAAAAAAGGAATTTTACAAAATCGGCAATATTTTGCTTTTTGGACACGATTCTCTAAAATAAAATACCGTTTCCTTTTCTTAAACTACGGAAGTCTTATGTATGTTGATATTATTTCGCTTTTTCTTTAATTTTGCGTGTACGATAAATATTTTTTTGTTTTTCAATATAACAATAGCGATTTCCACAGTGGTACAACGATATATAATATATATGTATATATATGCTATATATGGTGATAGCGACAAAGATGACAACATGATTATAAAAAAGTAGCAGCACCGTTTGTATCTATCGTACAATAATATTATCATCGCCATTTCCTTTTCTTTTTTCAAAAAAAAATCCGTCTATAAATTCTTCGATTTTACAAGAAAGTAATTTTTATCGAATTTCAGTCATTTTACTTACGATTTTGTGAGTTTTGTACGATTTGCTGCAACAGTTGCAAGGCACGCTAGAGCCTCAAGATCTGGTGAAGCGCACCAAGCTAAAAATTTTATTTAATAATTTAATAATTTTTTTTCAATTTTAAAATTAATGTACCTATTAAAAATAATTTAATTCTTGTGAAGAATTTAATCAAAATTTTTGAAAATAATTGAACTGTTTTGAAGAATTTCTTTCAATTTTTTTAAATAATAAATTTTTTTTAATAATTTAAATTGAAGGTTTTGAAAGTAAACGAATTTTATGAAGAATTTGATCCAAGTTTTAAAAATAATCGTGTTTGTTCATAATTGTGATTAAATATTGGATTATTGAATTTTATTGACACTTTTAGAAAATACGGAAATTTTTCTTAGAATTATTTATATTACAATTTTTTTTTAATAATTGAATTCACTCAAGAAATTTTATTTTAATATTGGAAATTATTGGATTCTTTCAAAGAATACTATTAAAGATTTGGACAATAATTAATTCTTTCAAAGAATTTCTCTGTAATATTTCGATTACAATCGACTATCTTAATAATTGTAGTGAATAATTCTATTATTAAGTTTCATTCAAATTATTGATAGAAAATTAAATTCTTTTGAACAATTTTATTAGAATTTAAAAAAATGCAACTGCTTTAAAGAATTTCTTTGAAAATTATTAAAAAATATTTTAATTCTTTCAAAAAATGTAATTAAAAATATTGAAATTTAAAGAAAAATTGAAAATAATTAAATTCTAATAAAGAATTTTTTAAAAAATTACCTATTTAAAATAATTGAATTCATTTGAGAAATTTTTTTAAAATTGTATCTAAAATATAACTAAATTACTGTGAACGACTTCATTGTTTATAAAACTAATAAAAATAAAAAATAATAAAATTAGTAAAAATACTAATTCAATTGATTCAAAAAAAATTTTTAATTCTTTTCAGCAATTTTAATTCAAATTGTCCTGAAAATAAATTAATTCTTCTAGAGAATTTATCAAAATTTCTAAAAATAATTGAATTCCTCTGAAAAATTTTTAATCGTATGAAAATAATTGTATTGTTTTGAAGAATATCATTAAAATTTTTGAAAGGAATTTAACTGTTTCAAGAAATTTAATTAAAATCGTATTGAAAAAAATTATATTCTCATAAATAAATTTTTACAAAACTATGTTAAAATAAATTAATTCCTTTTAAGAAATTTTTATTAACATTGTATTAAAAGTATGTAATTGAATTATTGTTTTAAAAAATATCTTTTAACTATTTGAAAATAATGTATTTTTGAAAATAATTGAATTTTTGAGAAGAATTTTAATTAAATTTTTGAAAATAATTGAATTCTTTAGAAAAATTTTATTCAAAATTTAGAAAATAATTGTATTTTTTCCAAAATTTTATTTAAAATATTTAAAAACAATTGAATTCTTTCGTGAAATTGAATTAAAATTTTTTTAAAAATAATTGAATTTTTGAGAAGAATTTTATTCAAATTTTTGAAAATAATTGAATTTTTGAGAAGAATTTTATTCAAATTTTTGAAAATTATTGAATTTTTGAGAAGAATTTTATTCCAATTTTTGAAAATAATAAAAAATAATTATTTTGTTGTGTAGGTACATAAAAACTGAATTTAAAGAATTTTAAGTTTGAAATTATTAAAAACTTAAAGTTGATATTTGAAAATAAAAAATTTTGTAATTTGCATAATAATAATAAACTGAATACCTTGTTTCGCACGTAATATTTGCAGTAGTATTTAATATTCAAAATAAAATTAAAAATAAAGTAAAGCAATAAAAAAATAAATTAAAAAAGAAATAAAAATAAAAAATTGTAATAAAAAAATTACATTTTAATTATTCTAAATTATTGTTTAAGCAAAGAAAATGTTAAAATTAAAAGTAATAATTTGTAAAATTATTTTCAAGTGACTCACATTTACTTGGATCTTGGTCATTGTTTTGTTTAGATAAAGTGGTCAGAGCAGCGTTTCGTGTTATATTTTCCTTTCGTGCCTTTCGCTTTTGACTTCCAACAAGATTTTTCTCCTCCTCTTTCATTTCATCAGAAGGCCTTAAATTTTTTTGATTATTTTGTATACTATCGTTATCCGATAGAAGATTGTCGTAATTTTTCTTATTCGTTGAAGTCGAGTTTCCTTTAAGTAAAATTTTCTTCTTTTTGGTGCGTTGCTGTTTTTTCTTTTCCTGGAATTCCTCTAAACTCAATGAGGGGAGTGCTTCAATTTTTTTCTCTAAATTAAAATCCCTGAAAAATATAAACAAAAAAAAATTGGTTAATAAATACTGTCTTCTTGAAAATCGCAACAGTTTCTAATTAAGCGAATTCTTCGAAAAGAGAAACACTTTTTTTTCTTTCCATTTTCTAAATATAAAACAATTATTTTTAAATCTTACTCAGCCCTGAATCGCTTGTGACTCCAAGGACCAAAATCCATTTCTCCACCGGCTCCTTCAGTTTCTGTATCTTCTGGTTTTGAAGCCTCGATATTTCCCTCGGCACTAAAAAATTTTATATTTATTAATTAACTATCGACAAAAGTAAAAAAAAAAAATATTTCTATTTACCTTTCAACAAGATGTTCTAAATCTCCACGTGAACTGTTACCTTCACTGCTGAGAGAATCGGTTTTTTCACTAACATTCGATGAAATTGAATTTCTTCTCCCCTCAGTTCTTTCTGGAATACTTCGTGTTCCCGATATTTTCCTACGTTTATTCGGTTGAGTTGAGGAATTAAAATTTCTCTGTTGCTCAGCGAGAAATTTTTGATAACGCAAACCTTTGCATGTTCTCTCACCACGAAAATTCTGCTCATCTGCATTCGAATCTTCAAAATAAGAATTACCCTCATTTCGTCCGTCCTCCATTTCCTGAAGAAGGAAAAAAATCATTTCAACTAAAAAGGAAATAAATATTTCGAGAAAAAATTACACAACATAAAAATTATTACTGCAACTAATTAGTATAAAAATTAACATTTTCCTAAAGTTTTAAACGTTCATGTGAACGAATATTTTTTTCTATTTAGATATTTTCAAAAAATTACAAGAATAAAATGTTACTAAAATAAATTCTTGTTTTATAGAAAGTAATTAATTTTCTAAATTGAAAAAATATTTTCGAATGAAATTTAAATTTTAGCGAATAAAAAAATAGTCGTTCATTTAAACGTTTGATAATAATAACAAATAATCAAAAAATTGCAAAAATTAAGGTAGAAAAAAATAGTTTTATATTGATAAAGAAATTAATACCATGTGATGATTATTATTTGATTCTTTTCTAGTTTTGTTCTTATCGCCAAATAAATCGGCTTTACAATCCTCCTTTTGTTCCACTGAAAGAGGTAACTCGGTGTAACGTTTTTTTGGCGGTTTTGGAGTGGAATTATTATCTGTTTCTACTTTCGGTGTTGTGAGATTTGCTATTTCATCATTATCAATTGATTGAACTTTTTGCGGTGTAAATAATGAGCTAAGACCACCGATTTGCGATTCATCAGCTAATTTGCCCGGTTGAATGGCATCGCCTTCTGTTCTTTCGGTATGTGGAAAATCCAATGAAGAATTTTCCCCCTTCATCTCATCGTGACCACTGTCACTAGATCCTGCTTCTGATTTTTTATTCGTTGGTCTCGTTGATAATGTCCGAAGCGGTGGTGCTGGCAGTTTATACCACTTGAAGTCCGGATTTGCATTTAGAAAAGCATCTTTATACTGAAAACGTTAATAATTATTGATAAATGTTAATTATTTCGTAATAAAAGTACAAAGAAAAGGAAATAATAAATGTTTATTATTTTTTAATTGATAACAAAGAAAAGGAGATAGTAAATGTTAATATTTTCTATTATAATTGATAAAATTGTGAAAATTAACGGTAAACATTGATTTGCAATTTATTGGTTTCTAGTTTCTTATTATTTATTATTTTCTAAAATATTAATAAAATTCTTCACAAGAATTCAATTATTATCATAAATTTTAATAAAATCTCTCAAAAAGTTCAATTTTGAAACAATTCTTTATAAGAATTCAAATATTTTCAATACAATTTTAACTAAATTTCTCGAAAGATTTTAAATTTTCTTCGAAACAATCAAATTATTTTTAAAAATGTTGATAAAATTCTTCAGAGGAATTCAATTATTTTGAATGCAATTTCAATGAAAATCTAATGTAATTAAATTAAATGTAATTAAATTACTTATAAAAATTTCCATAAAATTCTATGAAAAAATTTTTATTTTCTTTGAAATAATTAAATTTGTATTTTTACAAAATTTTATTATCTTTTTTTCATATAATTTATTATTTTGATAAATAATATATTACTTCGCAGAAATTTAATTATTTTCAATACGATTTTAATAAAATTTCTAAAAAGAATTACATTATTTTCAAAAATTTATGATAAAATTTATTTATTAGAATTTAATTATTTTTAATACATTTTTAACTAAATTTCTTCGAAAAAATTAAATTGTTTCCAAATTTTAATAAAATTTCTCAAAAGAATGCAGTTATTTAAAAATATTTTTGATATTTGTTAACTTATTAGAATTTAATTATTTTCAATACATTTTTAATTAAATTTCTTGAAACAATTCAATTATTTTTAAAAATATTATTTAAATTCAATTTTCTTTAGAGTTTTAATAAAAATTTAATTATTTTCAACAATTCTGATAAAAAAACTCTTCGAAACAATTCAATTATTTTTATAAATTGTAAAATTCTTGTCAAGAATTCAATTATTTTTGTAAATAATAATATTCTTCTGAGAATTTCAATTATTTTCAATACAATTTAAATAAAATTTCTAGGAAAAAATTAAATTACATTCAAGATAATTTTAATAAAATTTCTGTAACAGGTTAAATTATTTTTAAAAATTGTAATAAAATTTTTCTAAATAATTCAATTATTCTCAAAAGTTTTTAATAAAATTCTTTGTAAATTTTTTTTAAAATACTTTACAAGAATTCAATGATTACATCAGTACCTCTACATACTCTTGAATAGAATTTTATTAAAACTATTTTAAATAATTGAATCCCTGCGAAAAAATTTATTATTTCTACAAATAATTGAATTTTTGCATAATTTAAAAAAATAAGTGAATTTTTGAGAAGAATTTTATTAAAATTATTGCATTTAAAATAAGTGAATTCCTGTGAAAAATTTACTATCTATTGATATTATTGAATTTTTTCGAAGAATTAAAAAAAAAAGTTTAAAAAATAATTTAATTTTCCCTGGAATTCAATTAAAATTGTTTTTTTTAAATAATGGAATTCCAGAAAAAATTTCATTATTTATGAAAATAATTAAAATTTGTGAATTGAATTTTATTAAAAGTTTTTTAAATAATTGAACTTCTGTGAAAAATTAAATTATTTTTAAAAATAATTGTGATTTTCGAAGAAGTCAATTAAAATTGTATTGAAAATAAGTGAAATCCTAAAAAGTATTTTATTATTTATATAAAAATAATTGTATTCTTTACGAAGATTTTTATTATTTATAAATTGACATTTTGCAAAGAATTTTATTACAATTATTGAAAATAATTGAATTCTTGATAAAATTCAATTACCTTCAAAATTTTAATTAAAGTTGTTTAAAAAAATGACATTAGACTTAAAAAATTTGAAGCAATCCTCAAAAATAATTTAATTATTTGCAAAAACTCTAAAAAAAATTGTTCAAAAGAATATAATTTTCTATGAATAATTTTAACAAAATTATTAATTACAATTATTAACAAAATCTTTTATAATCAAAAAATTAATAAAAATCTTCGATAGAATTCTATTATTGTTGTTAAAAACTTCAATAGTATTCTTCGAAATAATTTTCAATTATTTCCAATTCAATTTTAATAAAATTTCTTAAAAGAAAGCAATTATTTTTAAATATTTTTTTAAAAATTTGTTTATTAGAATTTAATTATTTTCAATACATTTTTAATTAAATTTCTCGAGTTCAATTGTCTCAAAAAATTGTAATAAAATTCTTCGAAACAATTAAACTATTTTTCGTCGCAAGAATTTAATTATTTTCATGAACAATAAAATTCTTTGGAGGAATTCACTTATTTTTGTTTACAATTTCAATAAAAATTTTTTATAGCATTTAATTTTAATAAAAATTTTAATAAAAATCCTTTAAAAGAATTCAATTATTATCAAAGATTTTGATAAAATTTGCAAAAATTATAATTTTTAATCCAAAATAATTATTTTATTTAATTAATTTTTGCTATTTTTCAATTCTCAAAGCATTGAAGTAGCATTTCATTAATTTTAAAAGTTAAAAACATTTAACAGGAAAAATTATTAAAAAAATATGAAACAGAAAAACAAACAAAAACATCTGACTTCAAACTGCGAACAGGCAACAAAAATTCGCAACGATTATTAATATATAAATTTGATTCTATTGTTTATACACTGAGAAAACTGGAGTATTGGACTAAACATCTGGAGGGACAAATCGTTGATATTTGAGAGTTAGCTATTGGATAACAATCTAAATGTTCAAATACACCATTGACAGATATTCGTGCCATTTCTCTTGGAGGGAAAATGAGTTTATAACAGAGGGACAAATTAACCATCTTAAGAAATCCCTTCCTTATCCGGCGCGAAATGAATAAATATGGCAACCTAACCCCTAAATTAAATACATAAAATGTCAGAAAAATAATTTCGCGCGCATCAGATCGTACACATTTTCTGCGCAACTTTTAACCCTCAGATATAATGGGAGAGAATATACAAGTAGATTTCCATTATCAATTCAAAATTTATTTTAGAAGGACTATTTAACTCTCGTCATAAGCAAAGGAAACATACACTTTTTGAACCTCTGAATTTGACTCTCCAGTTTTCTCAGTGTATTAATTAAATTTTTTGTATTAATTTTTCAATTAATCATTTACCTCTTGAGCCAAATTTGTATAGGAACGTTTCTGATCAGGATTAAGTGTGGCCCACCATTCGCCGAGTACTCGAGTCACAGCTCGATTTTCCAAATGCGGAAAACCTGTACGAACCGAGCCGCGATGTCGTTTACAAAAAATTAGAAATGCATTCATCGGTCTTCTTGCATGATGAGCAGGTTCTCGTGACTCCTGTTGTTCCTATTAACAAAACAAATAGTTTATCAATTACTTTTACGCTTTTTCGATTCAGTTTTTGTTTTTGAAAAAATAAAACAGAGAAAACAATAAAAAAAGAAAAACAGAAAAAAAGGAAACAGAAAATGAAAAAAAGAAATCAAAGGAAAAAAAGAAACAAAAAAGAAAAAAAAGGAAATAAAGGGAAGAAAGAAACAAGAATGGAAAAAGAAACAAAAAAGGTAAGGAGAAACAAAAAAGAAAAAAAAGGAAAGAGAAAGTTTCTTCCGAAGACAAAATTATTTTCTTTTCCCTTCAATATCGGTAAAATATATTTTTCGTGATTAATTTTTATTTCCAATCAAGAATCTACTATTGAACTGTTTAACGATCTTTTTATCACATTCAGTTGACGGACGATTGAATTACGATTTATCTTCACTTCTTTTCCTAGTATTCTATTTAGTTTCACATTCAACTAAACAATATTGCATAATTGCTATATAAAGTTACATAAAGTATATATATTATATACATTTATATACTATATATACAATTTTTATTAGTAATATTATTTTTTAAAGTCAATTGTATTTATGAAAACTCTGCGAACACCAAGAGAAGGAATTGGAAAAAATCTAGAAACTGCAAAATCATCAATTCGAATCATTCAAATGTTCAATATAAGTCTTTTTCTTTTAATTCAAACTTTTTTTAAACTATCTAAATTTTTTTCCTTCAAAAAAAAAAAAATATTTTACAATTTTTTTCTATCAGGAAAAATGATATAAAATTGAAAAACAAAAAAGTCTTCTTTTTTTTGATAATGTTCATAAACATTATTAGTATTATTAACTCTCCGATTACAGTAGTTATATTACTTTCGAATGTAAATGTAAAGTTGTTTGGTGTAAGTGTTTATGAATATAAAATATGCACATGAAATGCAAATACTAAAATGTTAATTTACTCACAGAAAAGTTATATTTCATAATAATCTTTTATTTGTGTGAATTATATTTTTAACTTTCTATTTGATGAAATAGATGAATTTAAACAATATGCTTGACATGGAAATTTAATTTTCTCTTCTGAAAAGTGAAATGAATTGCGGAAATTATTTATCAAATGTATCAAATGTATAAAATTTATAAATTGTATAAAATGTATAAAATGTATAAAATGTACCATATGTTTAAAGATCTTCCACTTTATACAATGTAAAAGGAAATTCTTCGAGAAAACGAAATGTCTGTCGACAAACTTTTTTCTTCTTATTAACTAACTATATTATAATTGAATGAAATTTATTTTTTTACACCGATGGTATGTGACTGAAACCTTTCACAATATGAGGACAATTAACTTTGAAGTAGTTACTAGTGCATGAATGTATTGTTCCAGTGATATTCTATTTTTAGTCTTATTACATACTTTAGTTAACAAATCATATATATACGCATAAGATTGTAACATTTTGTACAACAAGAAATGTCAATGTTCCAATGATTTATAAAATATATTAGTCCCCACTATCAGTGACGTTTATAAATATAATGATATTAACATCCTGTACAAACACGTCCAGAAAGCAAGGACACGAATTTTCATTCACATTTTCGTCACTTTGCTCCGATTCTTTCGAATTTCAATTAATTTCCTATTTCATTTCAGTGAAAGTCTATTTAAACCAAAAAAAAAAATTAATTTCTCATTTTTACGAAAATATTTAAGTTAAAAAAAACAACACTCTCTAGCCTCTCGAGAATATGAAAAGGGAAAATCATAATGAAATTTCTGTAACCAATAACTGATAACAAGAATAATGATTTTCTAAAGAAGGAAAAAGAATTTTTTTTCTTTCAAATATAAAAAAAAATATCTAACTCAACCACCTGTTTATAAAAATATGACCTAAATCATTGATTTGTCATTAAGTGAATGATTACAATTATTTAGTTATACAAACTCAAGTCAAAACTGTCACTTTGACAGATGTTATTCCAGATGTAAATAAATATCGAAAAGACTACTAGTATTAGCCGAGAGAGAAATGATCTGTCATTATTCGTTTACCTTTTAAAATAAATTAAAAAAATAAAAATCCCACTATAATAAAAAACAAAAGTGAGAACAATATTCATCAATATTTCCAAATTGTCATTCACTTTCAATGATTCAGAAAAATGAAATCCGACATATTTTTTATTCAAAAAATATCATGTTTTTTCGACATTGTTGAATTTTCTGACATATTGCTGACTTGGATCGTAATGACTGTCGAGCTTCGTTACATTATTTTCTAAACACAAAATTTGCCCACGTAGATTTCTCATTCATATTAGAATGAAATATTCAATGCGGCAATTATAATCACACATACATACCTTTTGCTGATGCTCGTTGGCAGCCATTTCTGGTTTTCTTGACAAATCCACTCAATAACGCATAATAAAGATAAAAGCTTTCGAGACACACACAGACACTCTTTCTCCCTCAGTATTTAAACTGTCCTTTTCTTTCTGCGTTCTGGCAATCTTCTCCAAACCTCAAACCACTCCTATATAGGCACGTCCTTTGTTTAGCCACAAGTTCTTCTCCTTTCCACATTAAGAGAGCGTTTCAATTATTCGTAGACACTAAACGATGATGTGCCAACTCACAAAAAACAAGGAGAAGATGTAAACTACTTAAAATGACATTTGCTATATGAAATGATTTTTGTTGCTATGGTTAGCAGCACGTTCGCTCTTTTTAATAGCTACATATATGCAAACGTCACGAATCATGAAAATTATATTCAAAAACATCGTATTATCATGTAATTCTCTTTTGAATAGTTTAACTTAATTAATGTTACACTTGACAGAGATCAGATGTTTTTACACTACCAGGGAATTGTCTATTTTCACAAGAATGTCACATTCTTTACTGTCATATCATAAAACATTTGACTTTACCGCCAATAATGAACGAAACTTTCCCACTGTCACAACAATTAGAAAAAAAAATAAACGAATCTACAACTTTCAATTTCGACTATTTCGGTATTTCTGTGAAACTAAATCTTTTACTCGTTGCAAAAAAAAAGATTCTCCTCCCTTTCTTGCAAGAAAAAATGAACTTGAATTAATATTAATTGTACAGAAAACCAGTCGAGATTATTACCTTATGTTGGCAGTAATAAAATCTTGAGCCAATCAACAATAAATGTTTTTTTTTTGTTCACAAAAAGATATGCGTAAAGTTAGGTTAGGTCTTTCTGTTGTGTCAAAGAGACCACGTGATTATTGTGTTGCTCCTACTCCCGGAGAGTTATTTTTTGATAATAATATGAACCGCTTCAAAACTGATATACTGTAATTGTTATTCATTTGAAAACAATCTCTAGAAGTATTAAGGTGTAAGAATGATTCCTAGATTTGTAAAGAGCACAATTTTTATAAACAGACTCCAAGATTCTGTACCTCTGAGACTGTCAAATGCATTTTATTCATCGAAGGTTAGTATTTCTTTTTATTCGCATAACCAAAAAATTTTTTTCTTATTAATTTTTATAAACAGAAAAAAACGATTGCTAAATTAAATAATTGTTAGCAAATAATTTTTATTTCTCTTTTTGAAAATTTTCCCATTCATACAAAGAAAAGAAAATTTTCATTAATTAAAAAAAAACGAAATGTTTACAAATGATTTACTTTGTTAGTGATAACAGTTGGAGTTAAAAAATTGTATCAAATTTTCCAACAGACAATTTGTTTTTCTTTATTATCTTGATAAGGTGCAACCTTGCAAATGATAAGTGCATAAGATTTATATGTCTCGTCCCATTTCCAAATTTGCCCCTAAAGTTTCGAGATGAATACATAAATAGGGGAAATTTATTGATTTCTCTTTCAAATTTTATATTTATTCTTCTTTGTCTAAAAAATATAACAAATTGGTTATTTATCTAAATACAAAGTAATTAATAAATTGTCATAAAACATTTTTTCTAACATTTCAATTGATATTTTTTATGTTTATCATTTTCAGGGTATTTTCATATTTTTAAATTATTTAATAGTAAGTAAAATTGAATTTAATCGAAAATATTTTCTTTTAGACTGTAAAAAGGAGAGGCGATTCAAAAATTGAACCAATAAAAGCGCCAAGTGAAATTAAATTAGACGAACCTGAGCATCCAATTGATAAAACATTTAGAATTTTAAAAAGGGATATAGTTAATTTTAAGAATCGATGGTTTACCATGAAACCAAAGCATTCTCGTTTTCATGATCGAAAAATGACTTGGACAAAGGATGACAATCCTTTCGATTGTCCAATTGAGTGTGACATCTTAATAATCGGAGGCGCCGCTATGGGCTCTTCGATTGCGCATTTTCTCAAGAAAAGAGCTGGCGAAGGACTGAAAATTGTTATTGTCGAGAAAGACCTGACGGTAGGATGAAAATGAACTAAATTAATAAAATAAAATTAACTAAATTAATAAATGAAATTAAATAAAAATAATAAATAAAATAAACAAAATAGATAAAAATAATAAAACTATAATACTATAATTAATAACAATAGAAAGGGCAAACAAAAGAAAAATACTAGAAATCTAAATAAGGTTGACACAGGTCAGGGAATTCAGGAAAAAGTCAGGGAAAGTAGAATTAGTCAGGGATTTTTATTAAAATTACTAGAAAAAATTAAATAAGAAAATTCTGGATTTTGGTGTATTTTTTTTTTTGGTTTGCCTCATTAACTGTGAAATTGACACAAATTCTGATACAAAACCTTCAGTTTTTTCTATTTCTGACAATAATTTCTTTTTAAATAACGTAATTCTTCAACAACTATCATAAAATTATTACTTTGAAATTAATTAATGAATACATAATAAATTTTACTTAAATATTTCAAAATTACATGAATTTTAAAAGAGTTGCGTTTTCAATTTTCATAAATGGATGAACTTTAAAAAGTTTTAATTTGAAATTTTATAAAATTTCAACTTTCAATGAATTTAATTAGCAATTTTCTCCAAAATTCAATTATTTTCAAGGATTTTAATAAAATTCTTGGCAAAATTTCAATTATTTTCAAAAGTTTTCCTCAATTCAATGATTTCGAGAATCTAGTATTTTAATATAATTTTCCAAAAGAATTCAATTATTAAAAAAAAAAAAAAATGTTGATAAAATTCAACGCCAACATTTAATAATTTTTATAAATAATAAAAATTTCACAGGAATTCAATTATTTACAATTTTTTAAATAAATTTCTTCGCAATAATTCAATTATTTTCATAAATAATAAAATTCTTTTTAGAAATTCAATTATTTTCATAAATAATAAAATTCTTTTTAGAAATTCAATTAAATTGTGAATTTCGGAGTTGAGCCCTTTTCGAAATTCACGATTCAATTAGTTTTAATACAATTTTAATCGAATTCCTCGGAAAATGTATAATTATTTTTGAACATTTTATTAAAATTCGTCAAAAGAATTCAATTATTTAAAAATTTGTAGATAAAATTCTTTATGAGAATTGAATTTTAAGAAACATTCACTTATTCAATAAATTTTTTATTTTTGTATTTAAATAATTGAATTCTCGTAGAATTTTCTAATAAAAATTGATTTAAAAATGAATTTCAGTAAAAAATTTGAGATATCTAGTATTTAAATATTAAAAGCATTATAATTTTTCAAAAGAATTCAATTATTTTCATTAATTTTTTAAAAATTCTCGTCAAAATTACAATTATCTTTATAAATAATAAAATTCTTCTTCGAAATTCAATTATTTTTTGAAAATTTTAATAAAATTTTTGGCAAAATTTCACAGGAATGCAATTATTTAGGTACAAAATTTTTAATAAATTTCGAAATTCGAATTCAATTATTCAAAATACAAAATTTCATAACATTTATCAAAAAGTATAAATTATTTTAAAAGATTTTTATAAAATTCGTAGCAAGAATTCAAATATTTAAAAAAAATTTAACAAAGTTCTTTTCAAGAATTCAATTATTTTTATAAATAATAAAATTCTTCACCGAAATTTATTTATTTTTATAAACTTGAATAAAATTCGTTGCAAGAATTCAATTATTTATATAAATAATAAAATTCTTCACAGAAATTCAGTTATTTTTATGAACTTGAATAAAATTCGTTGGAAGAATTCAATTATTTTCATAAATAATAAAAATTTCCCAGAATTTCGATTATTTACAAATTTTGTTATAAATTTCTTCGCAATAATTCAATTATTTTTATAAATAATAAAACTGTTCTCAGGAATTTTATTATTTTCATATAATAAAACTCATCGCATGATTTTAATTATTTTTGATACCATTTTAATCGAATTCCTCGAAAAATGCAATTATTCTTAAAAACTTGGTTAAAATTCGTCAAAAGAATTTAATTATTTAAAAATTTATTGATAAAATTCTTTAGGAGAGTACAATTTTAAAAAACATTCAATTATTCATTAAATTACTTTTTTGTATCTATATAATTGAATTCTCGTAGAATTTTCTAATAAAAATTGATTCAAAAATGAATTTCAGTTAAAATTTTAGATATAATAATTAAATATTAAAAGCATTACAGCTTGAATTTTTAGAAATAATTGAATTTTGAACAGGTTTCAGATTAAAATCTTTCAAAATTTTGAATTTTTCATATTCTTAACTAACAATTTTGTGTAGAATTAATTTTTTTTTAAGAATCTTTAATTTGCGAATTTTTTTGTTGAAATTATTTAAAGTTTTTATTTTCTAATAGATATATTTAATTAAATATAAAATTTTTACGGCAACTCTGATAAATGATATTAATTTGTCCTTTCTCTATTTTACAGTATTCAAAGGCATCGACTGTCTTGTCATTGGGAGGAATTCGACAGCAATTTTCCCTTGAGGAGAATATTGAAATGTCCCTTTTTGGCGCTGAATTTATTCGCAATATAAATGAAAATTTGTCAGTTGTTGGCGAGCCACCAGTTGACATACAATATCGTCCATATGGCTATTTATTTTTAGCCTCGGAAAAGGGTGCTGAAGACATGATAGAGAATGCAAAATTACAACGTGAATTGGGCGCAAAGAATATTCTTCTTAAACCGGAGAAATTAAAGGAGAAATTCCCATGGATGAATACTGATGGCATTGCTCTGGGTTGTCTTGGAATTGAAAAAGAAGGCTGGTTCGATCCATGGAGTTTTTTGTTTGCACTCAAAAGAAAGTGTCTCAGTCAAGAGATCTATTATGTCGAGGGTGAAGTAGTTGGTTTTCTATTTAATAAATTATCTAACGTTCAATTCGCTGATCCAAAAGAAACATCTGACGAATTGGCTCAAAGTGTGGTCGTAAGTGAATTTTACTTAATAGTCTCGCTTTTTCTGCGAAAATTATTTTCAAATTTCCAATTTTCATTGTATAATATTGTTTTTAAATTGGAATTTTTAATTTACCTTTTACCTTTTGTTTTTAAAGATTCAAACTTCTGATGGTAAACAGAGGTCAATTCAATATTCTCAGTGCGTGATTGCAGCTGGTCCAAATAGTGGAGAAGTTGCTAGATTAGCGAGAATCGGAACTGGTAAAGGTGTCTTATCCATTCCTTTACCGGTGGAACCAAGGTAATTTTTAACAATCTTTAAATGGAACAATTTGCCACAAAAATTCGATTTCGATTTTCCTTGATTTTCAGATAGAATTCTGACTTTTTCTCTGTTTCCTCTAACTGTAGAAAAATTAAAATAGTTAAGGGGACCCGCACCTGAATTTAAACTGAATCAAAAGATAATTATAAACACTGTAACTTTTGATATAATTAAAATTTCATAAAACCCATACCCTTAAATGTAAAAGTGAGTTTAAGAAACTCATTAAAACAAGAACCATAAAAAAAAATATTAAAATTTGTGGAAATATTTTTAATTTGTGGAAGAAGAAGCATTTTTTAGTAAATTAAAATGACTAAATTAGTAAATTAAAAACACTGTAACTTTTGAGAAAATTAAAATGTTATAAAAACCATACCCTTAAATGTAAAAGAGAGTGTAAGAAACACAATGAAACAAGAACCATAAAAAAATATTGAAATTTGTGGAAAAAGAAGCATTTTTTGTAAATAATTGAAAAATTAAAAACTTTTTGAATGGTTACAGATTCAAAATTTAAAGAATTGAGCCGTTCGCTAGAAAAACGACCTAAGTCGACTTAAGTTTTTGAAGAAAAAATTAAATTAAAGATTCGGAAACGAATTACTAATATAATTTACGTATTAATTATATCGATCATTTTTCCCAATACAAAGGTATTATCAAAGAATTCTTTAAAAGAAAAGAAGGTCGAGTAAACAATGTTTTGCTATTTTAATAACATTATTTTATAACAAATGACTTAAGTCGTTTTTCCAGCGAACCACTAAAAATGAAACAAAATTAAGTATTTTATGAAAGAACACTTTTATTTTAATGTATTAAAACATATTTATTATTCTAAAAACTCTTACGATATATTTTTTAGTAATATTCAATTAAATATCAACATTATAATGCACAAGTTTAGTTAACAAAATGAAAAAATTACTTGCTTTTTTAATAATCCAAAATTTTTAAAAATTTCAAATTTATAGCAATGAAGGCTTGTAGGAAAAACCTTCTTTAGTATTTAAAAAAAAAGAAAATTGAAATCGGTGGAGATTTGTATTGTCGGCAGAATTTTGTCCAAAACACTGCATTTCTTCCCACTGTACGCGGTAGCAGAGGACGTGAACGCGCGCTTGCCTAAGTGCTTCAATTTCGGGACCCAGGAAGTTTAAACACCTCAATTAATTCATAAATAGTGACCTACAACTTTAGAAACTTGATATATGTAATCTATATGTCTTGTAGAATACACTGATAACAAAATTTTTAAAAACCGCTTAAGTCGACTTAAGTCGTTTTTCTAGCGAACGGCTCAATTCACTTATTAAGTACAGAATATGAAATATTCTTATTTATTATTAGGTATTCAACAATTTTAATAACATTTTTCACAAGAATTTCATAAATAATAGAATAATAATATCATAAAAAATAAAATTCTTTAGAACAATTCAATTATTTTCAATACAATTTTAATAAAATTTCTCGAAAGAATACAATTATTTTTAAAAATATTAATTAAATTCGATTACTTTTTCAAGAATTTTAATTAAAAAAGCAATTATTTTCAACAATTTTGATAAAAAATTTTTTAAATATTATTATTTTCCAAATATTTGTTAAAATTCCTTCAAAAAAATCAACTATTTTCAAAAATTCAGATAAAATTCTTCGAAACAATTAAATTATTTTTATGAATTGTAAAATCTTCCACAAGAATTCAATTATGTTCATATAAATAAGAAAATTCTTCGCAGGAATGAAAATATTTTCTTAAATAATAAAATTCTTTAAAAGAATTTAATTATTTTCGTAAATAATAAAATGTTTCGAAGGAATTTAATTATTTTTATACAATTTTAATAACATTTCTCGAAAGAATACAATTATTTTTAAAAATATTATTTAAATTCAATTATTTTCAGAAATTGTGATAAAATTCTTCGAAACAATTCAATTATTTTTATAAATTGTATGATCTTGTCAAGAATTCAATTATTTTTTGAAAATATTCTTCTGAGAATTTCAATTATTTTCAATACAATTTTTATAAAATTTCTAGGAAAAAATTTAATTACATTGAAGATAATTTTAATAAAATTTCTCTAACAGGTTAAATTATTTTTAAAAATAAAATTGTAATAAAATTTTTCTAAACAATTCAATTATTCTTAAAAGTTTTTAATAAAATTCTTTGTAAATTTTTTAATAAATACTTTACAAGAATTCAATGATTACATTAGTACATCGACAATTTAATTGTTTCTAGAAATAATTGAATTCTTGAATAGAATTTTATTAAAACTATTGTAAATAATTGAATCCCTGCGATAAAATGTATTATTTCTACAAATAATTGAATTTTTGCAAAATTTTAAAAATAAGTGAATTCGTGTGAAAAATTTACTACTTATTGATATTATCGAATTCTATCGAAGAATTAAAAAAAAAAAATGTTTAAAAAATAATTTAATTTTCCCTGGAATTCAATTACAATTGTTTTTTAAAATAATTGAATTCCAGCGAAAATTTCATTATTTATGAAAATAATTGAATTCGTGAATTGAATTTTATTAAAATTTTTTTAAATAATTAAACTTCTGTGAAAAATTCAATTATTTTTTTGCAAAGAATTTTATTACAATTATTGAAAATAATTAAATTCTTGATAAAATTCAATTACTTTCAAAATTTTCAGTAAAAATTATTTTACAAAAACTGCATTATTTTCAAGAAAATTGAAATAAATTCTTCAAAACAATTCAATTACTTTAAAGAATTTTAATAAAAATCTTGCCATGAATTAAATTATTTTCAATACAATTTTAATTACATTTTCTCGAAAGAATTCAATTATTGAAAAAAATGTTGATAAAGTTCTTAAAATGAATTCAATTATTTTCAATTTTTTTTATAAAGAATTCAATGATTTTCAGTACATTAATTTAAAATTTTAAAACATTTAAAAAGGAAAATTATTTCAAAAGTTAGGAAACAAAAAAGCAAACAGCAACTAACTTTAAACCGGAATACAACGATTATTTTTATAGATATTAATTTTATCAAAAGTTACAGTATCAAAATTTCAGGAAAAATCTTTAAAAAATTCTTGTTTTTTTTATCAATTTTTTACTAAAAATAATATTAGAAAAAGAAAGCAAAAAATTTTTTTTCTTTTGCATTTGACTTTTGACTGAAAATAGTGTTAAAAAATACAAGAAAATTGTTTTGAACTATGTTCTTAGATAGTTGAAAATTCAGGTGCGGGTCCCCTTAAAAATAAAATTAGTTACTCTGTCAAACTTTGATTATTTTTGAAACGTTTGTTTCCTTTTTTTATAGAAAGAGATTTGTCTACTGTTTCCATAGTCCTGACGGTCCGGTAATTAATCTTCCAATGACAATCGATCCATCTGGAACATATTTCAGGTAAAAATTTATTCTAAGGGATTTTTATTTACTTTTTCTTGCAATATACGAGAATCAAAATGTTTACTTACCCACATTTTAGGCGAGAAGGTTTAGGAGGAAATTACATTTGTGGCCGATGTCCAAGTGAAGAGCACGAGGAACCAAACGTTGATGATCTTGAAGTTGATCATGAATTTTTCAATGATCATGTGTGGCCAATTCTTGCTAAACGAGTGAAAGGATTCGATAATTTAAAGGTGTGCTAATTCTTAGGAAAAATTATTTTTTTCTCAGAAAAAATAATTCAAAAATTAAAAATTTATTATCATTGCAATTTTTTTATGTTACTTAAATTATTTTTTCAGGTAAAATCCTCGTGGGCCGGATTTTATGAATACAATCATTTCGATCAGAACGGAGTGGTTGGTCTTCATCCCTATTATCCGAATTTTTACTTTGCAACTGGATTCAGTGGTCATGGAATTCAAAAATCGCCAGCGGTTGGCCGAGCAATTGCCGAATTAATTCTCGATTCAGAATACACTACAATCGATTTAACTCGTTTGTCCTTCGAAAGATTCATTACACTAGAACCGATGAGAGAGAGAAATGTTGTGTAAAATCAATGCAATAGATTAATATTTCAATGAAATAGTACTCATTTCTATGTATTTTTTTCTGTTTTTACAAATTAATTTTTTTAAATGTAAATATTGTTATTTAATTAAAAATTGTGAAAACATTATTATTGAATTTTTTTTATAGTATGAAGCGAAAGAATTGCAAAATGTAAATTTTTTCTAAATGCAAAAAAAAATGATTTGGGAGAAATGACAAAAATCATGTTAATTATTTTGAACTTTATATCTCATTATAAGAAAAATGAACATTAAATGCCTTGGTTTCCTTTTTGTTAAACAATAATTAACAGTCTTCAGGCTTTGTGGAAATATATTTACATAATTGTCTCTAATTAAATAATTTTCAAGGTACATGAGCAAGAATGAGTTTGAATTAAAAAAGAATGTTGGAATTATTTAAATTGTTGTGGCGGAGGTCCAAAAATTCCACCGCTGAGTTTACTCGCTGTTCGTGAAGGTGCGAAACCCAACATTTTTTGAATATTCTGTAAGTAAAAAAAAATTATTCTTTTATATGAATTTTCGATAAAAATTATAGATGACAAAAAATTTTACTTTACAAAAACAAATTATATCATTGAATATAAATCGAATAAAATATGATTTCAGTACTTAGCATAAAGTAAAAAGTAATAAAAATAATAAAATGATAAAAATAATTTTTCTTCTTAAATGTTTAAAATTTTTAAATTAATGTACTGAAAATCATTGAATTCAATTATTTTAAATACAATTATAATTGAATTCCAGGGAAAATTAAATTATTGATAAATTCTTCGTAAGAATTCAATTATATCAATAAATAGTAAATTTTCCACAAGAATTCAATTATTTTAAATAATATAATTTTAATAAAATTCTTCTCAAAAATTCACTTATTTTTTTTTTAATTTTGTAAAAATTCAATTATTTGTAGAAATAATAAATTCTTCGCAGGGATTTAATTATTTAAAAAAGTTTTAATAAAATTCTATTCAAGAATTCAATTATTTTCAGAAATAATTAAATTGTCGATGTACTGAAAATTATTGAATTCTTGTAAAGTATTTATTAAAAAATTTGAAAATAATTGAATTCATTTCAAGAAGTTTATCAAATTTTTTTCAATAATTGAATTCTTTCGAGAAATTTTATTAAACTTGTATTAACAATAATTCAATTGCTTTAAAAAAATATTATTTATGAGAAAAATGAAATTCTTGCGACGAATGTTATGAGAAATTTTTGAATAATAATAAACAAGAATATTTAATATTATGTACTTGATAAGTGAATTTTTTAAGGCAGTGTCAAAGTCGATGCGATTTTTCCATTGAAGCTCAATGTAAAAATTCAATCGACTCTGACATCCCCTTAAATTTTGAATCTGTAATCATTCAAAAATTGATGTTTATTCTTGAAAATATAAAATTTTTAAATCTACAAAATTTAAATAAAAAGAAATGGAATACCGCGTTCCGCGTGCGTATCATTTACTAGTAAAGTAATAAACAGTAAAAATGTAACAATTAAAAATATTTTACCTGTCTTATGCTCATTGTACAAAGAATGTATAAGAATATAAAAGAACATTCAGTGTAATCGTTCCCAGGCAGATTTCTGTGAGAGAGTCCTTGAATCCAACTTATTGGAACGAAAGGTAACCTTGCGACAATTCGTCCATCAAAAATGCTATTAAACATACTTAAAAGGGCAGTAAATGCAAAACCAATCGCGAACATTGATTTCATTTTCACAAGTGACAAATCTCTGTTATTATTTTTTAATCTCTCCTCCTCGCGTTCAATTTTCTTCTTCTGTTGTTTATCCAATGTATCGCCATGTACTTCTTTTCTCTTCTCCACTGTAACGAAATAAAGAAAAATATATTTTTTTTCAAACTGCAAGAAAATTCAATTTACTACTAAATAACTACATTATTTAAAAAATTTTAATTATCATTAACAAATCTAGTAGCAAAACAAACAGCAAAAATAACCTACACTTTTTGCTCTGCTTTTCAACCTCCTGCTTCAATTTTTGATACTTTTCTGTTCTGTACACCATTAGCCATGTTAAACCTGAAAAATGTAATTTTTTAATTATTAAATTTGGGAATTAGATCTACAGATAAAGATAGGATTTTTTTAAGATTAGAGAAAATGAATTTACCTTCACCCAAAAGGGCTGTACACACACTAATAAATACGATTAAAATAGAATCCGCCCACATTTTGTGTAAAATAAAAATTAAACACTTCTCTTACACCGTTCTATGAATTTTCAAAAACTTTTCTCTCTCAAAACTCTTTAAAAAATCTCTAAAAAATCATGATTCTTAAAATTACACGTCGTAAACGTCACTTTTGCAGAAGTATACACAGGGTACGGAAACTCAAATTCAGATAAAAGGTTTGATCGTAACGTAACTTACGTTCGTATGTGGCGCGAAATTTAAAAAATTGAGTTTTTAAAAGGACCGCAGCGATCCAGAAATTCACTGGTATAATAACAACAACAACAACAATGAAACTGAAAGTTATTAACGTTATTTATTTTATACCTTTATATTAAAATGATTCTCAATGAATTTACATTGTTTCAAACCATTTATCCGGTTCGAGCCTTTATATGTAAGTCCATATTATATAAACTATAAATAATAAAGGTATAAAATCACGAGAACTGATTTTATAGGTTAGGATATTTATTTTCTTTACTAAAAAAATAAATTTGCATAATCAATTGTTGGAAAATTAATTAATAATAATAAAGTACATGTTCCGGTAATCTGTTCGAAGTTTGAAGTCAGTTGTTGTTTGCTTTTTTGTTTCTTAACTTTTTTATAATTTTTCTTTTCAAATATTTTCAATTTTAAAATTAATGTATTGAAAATCGAATTGTTGCAAATTTATCAAAAAATTTGATAATAGATAATAAAATTCCTTCAAATAATTTTATTATTTAGGAAAATAACTGAATTCTCGCAAAGAATTTTATTAAAATATTTAAAAATCCTAATTAAATTCTTTTGAAGAATTTCTTTGAATTTTTTTTAAACTGATGGAGTTTCTTTAATAATTTTAATTGAAAATTTTGAAAGCAATTGAATTTTATGAAGAAGAATTTTATTAAAATTGTATTGAAAATAAATGAATTCTTGTGAAGAATTTTACTATTTATAAAAATAATTGAATTGTCCACGAAGAATTTATTAAAATTGTAGAAAATAAATTAATTTCATGACAATATTTGAACATTTAAATTCTCCCGAGGAATTCAATTAAAATTGTTTTGAAAAGAATTGAATTTCTGCAAAGCATTTTACTATTTATAAAAATAATTGAATTCTTGCGAATAATTTTACTATTTACAAAAATAATTGAAATGTCCACGAAGAATTTATTAAATTTTTAAGAAATAATTAAATTGTTATAAATAATTTTATAGAAATAGTTGAAAATAATGAAATTTTTTTCGAGAAATTCAATTAAAGTTGTTTCGAAAATAATTGAATTTCTTTAAAGAATTTTGTTAAAATTTAGTATATATTCAAAATAATTGAATTCATTACAAGAATTTTATTATTTTTTTGAAAATAATTGAATTCTTTCAATTTTTTTGTAGAAGATATTTCAAAATTGCATTGAAAATAATTTAATTTTTATATAGAATTTTTTTAATAAATATTTTGAGAATAATTGAATTATTTTTAGAGAATTTTAAATTCTTGTTGGAATTGAATTTTATTATTTTTTGAAAATATTCTTGCTAACAAATTTACTATTTATAACAAAAATTGAAATGTTTCGAAGAATTTATTTAAATTTTAGAAAAAAATTGAATTTTTTCGAAATGTGTTAAATTTTTTTTTCAAATATTTGAATTCTTCCGAGGAATTAAATTAAAATTGTTTTGAAAATAATTTAATTTTTATAAAGATTTTACAATTAAAAAAAGTAATTGAATTGTTCAGAAGGATTTATTAAAATTTTAGAAAATATAATGGAATTCTTTCGTGAAATTGTATTAAAATTTTTGATAATATGAACAGTAATAATTAATTTTGTACTTAATAAGTGGATTTTTTAAATTTTGATTATGAAAATAAAAAATTTATAATTGAAAATAATAAATTTTGTAATTTGCATAACAATAATAAATGGAATATCTCGTACCGTGCACTTAATATTTGCGAGTAAATACAATAACTTTTATTGTTACAGATATATTCAGCAAATTAAAACGAGATAAATATACAAGCAGCTGAATTAGAAACATATTGTCTTGCACAAAAATTTCTCAAAAAAACGAAAACAATGAGGAAATTTTATTTTATTGTTTTAAAGATTTGTCCATTAATTGCATTTATTTATAGTATTATTTCGAATTTTGTCACAATGTACATTAGCGATGGGATCTCGTTTATTTATCTCTTTATTTGCATTCAATTGCAATTAAATTGGTACACAGCTTGGAAAATTGGAAAAAATGTCTCAACATTAAAAGCAGAAAATCTAAATCAAAGTACAATATTAAATATAGATTATCGTAGAGCAAATTCCTTTATATCGAGCGAAAGAGAGAGGAAATTTTGGTATTGTGAAAAATGTCGAAATTACACACGTAAAATGGCTATTCATTGTCCTTTGTGCGAGAAATGTTATCATTTTCGTGATCATCATTGTTTCTTTATGGGCACTTGTGTTTTACGTCAAAATATGGGAAATTTTATTCTCTTATGTTTCTATTCATCGCTTTCCTGCCTCTATTCGATATTTATACTCGGCCCCTATTTATATGCACATTTGAATCATTTTATTAGGCCAGAATCGAGTAATTTCAATGTTTTGTTAAGTTTTTGTTTTCCTATTGCACTGGCTCGATTTTTATTTTCCGATGAGGAATCATGTTTACTTTTGGTTACACTCTTCGATGCATTAGTCGCAACATTTTGCATTGGAATTTCCTATGGCAGTTGGAAATTATATGCATGTCTCGTGGGGAAACAAATCTATAGTTTCAATATTCAGAAAAAGGAGAGTTTTACAGAAATTTTCGGACATTATGGTCTTGTAAATATTTTATTTCCTTTCGATAGTTTAGTAAATTTTAAATATCAAAATAATTGTTATCTCAAGGAAGTGTAAATTTGAGCTGAAAATTAGTTTAAAAAAATGCAAAAAATAAAATGATTCTTTTGAAAATAATTTGTAAATAAGGTATTAAAAATCCACGCAGAAATTCTCTATGAGGAATTTGTCAAAGTTTAATAAATATTGAAATTAGAATATTTACAATCTTCGCTTAAAAAATACATCTAGTTATTGAGGTTTTTTTTTTTTTTTTTGAAGCGATATTTCAATTGAACATCTGTTACTTATCTATATATCCGCTTATGAATGTAATATTCGTCATTTATCAGTCTAGTGTACATATAAAGAATTCTCACGAGAATTAAAAATCTTTTATATAATAATCTTAGAAGTATTTAATACGTAGTTATTGATTTTTTTTTATAAATATACATTTTCTAAGCAAGAGAAAAAAATGATATTTAATATAAAAACATTCGCACTTGATTTTTTCATTCAAAAAACAAAATTATTTTGGTTGCAAATTTTAAAGAATTAATTAGCACACATTTTGAAAATTATGTGAGTGTCAACTCACTTTTTAATTCACGTAATTAATTTTTCTAAAAATTTCAAAAACTATTTTTAAAGTTAAAGCTCCGTGTGTTCATGATGATGAGATTTTAAATCAGTGGGATGAATGAAAAGACCTTCCATTGCTTGCCATTCGGCGTGATATTGCGCATATTCACCAACAACTTCGGTTTGTCCAACAATTGGAGAACCGTACGTCCTTCCGGTTACTGATAAATACCTTTTGAAATTAAATTCATCGATTAGAAAGAGAAATTAAAATTACTAAATTCAAATTACTGAATTAAAATTAAGAAATTGAGATTACTGGAGAATTGAAAAAAATTTGTCGAAATGGAATGAAAATAAAAATATCCATTCTTTTTTTGTTATTTCGAAGTATCTGAATAAAGACTATAATTTTTATGTAAAAATAAATTCTTACGAATCAGTATCCGCATGTTGAAGCATTATTGGTGTGTCTCTTTGCCAGAAATCGTTATCACAAATCACCATCCAGTGATCGCCACTATCACCGTCTCCTCTCGTGTCTCCATAAGCTGAAACTTCTTGCTTTCCACTAAGAGGCGATTTAACATGATGAGAGTGAAGATTCTTTTTTGTTATTAAATGCTCGAGACGAATTGTTCCTCCACATTTTATTGGTTTTCTGTAAATTCATTTTGAGTTAATTTACATTAAATTATTCTAAATTCAGGGTTGCCACGCTTTTACTCTTTTCAAATTCCCTCACTTTTCCAGGTTTAAAAAACGGAATTTTTCAAGGTTTTTTAAACGAAAATTATTCGAAAACATCAATAACTTCATTTTTAAATAAATATTTAATCATTATTTTTTTTATAAAAAATAAGATATTCAAAAATTTGAAATTCAATAAAATATAAGAATATTATTATAAAACGATTATTCGTTTTTAGAATTTCCAACTAAAATTCTTCTTTAAGTCAATTTTTTTAATAATTTTTGAAAAAGTTGTTTGTGAATTTTCAAATTCCTTTGTTTGCAATTTAATTTTACGAAATTTCGTTTATTCTGACATTCTTCAATTAAATATAGTAGAAATTAAAAACTTCAAATAATTAAAAAAAATTCCATTAAACTTATTGAGAAAAATTAATTCTATAGAATTCTTAATTAAAAGTATGAAAAGTTCAAATTTTCAAAGATTTTAATTTGAAATTCATTTTTAAATCAATATTTATTAGAAAATTCTACGAGAATTCAATTATTTAACTATAAAAACAAATATTTTATTAATCCATTGAATGTTTTTTAAAGTAAAATTGAATTTTCATAAAGAATTTCATTAACAAATTTTTTAATACTTAAAAATTCTCTTGACAAATTTTAATAAATTTTATTTAATAATAATAATTGCATTTTTCGAAAAATTTAATGAAAATTATATTAAAAATAATTGAAATTCTGCCAAGAATTTTGTTAAAAGTATTTAAAATAATTGAATTTAGGAGAAAAAATTTATTATTTATAAAAATAATTGAAATTCTGCCAAGAATTTTATTAAAAATTTTTAAAATAATTGAATTTCGGAGAAAAATTTTATTATTTATAAAGATAATTGAAATTTTGACGAGAATTTTTGTAAATTTTTAAACATTATCGGATTTCTGCAAAGAATTTTATTAAAATTATTTACAAAAAAATTGAATTGTTACGCAAATTTCATTAAAATGTTTGAAAATAATTTTATTCTTTAAAGAAATTTAATTAAAAAAGTATTGAAAATATTACTTAAATTCTAATAAATAAATTGTAGCAAATATTATTAAAATAATTAAATTTCTTTGATAAATTTTAATAAAATTTTTAAGAATAACTTTTATTGAAAGTAATTTTTTAAATCAATTTTTATTAGAAAATTCTACGAGAATTCAATTATTTAAATTAAAGCAGATAATTTATTGAATAATTAAATATTTCTTAAAATTAAAATCTTGTACATAATGTTATCAACAAATTTTTAAAAAATTAAATTCTTTCGACGAATTTTAATAACATTTTTCGAGGAATTCGATTAAAATTGTATTAAAAAGTAATTGAAATTCTATCAAAATTCCTTTTAATGAATTCTTTTGGGAAATTTTAAAATAGTATATAGAAATTATTGAATTGAGAAAAATTTTTGAAAATAATTGTTGCAATGAATTTTATTAAAATTTTTGAAAATAATTGAATTCTTGTAATAAACATTGTTATTTATGAAAATAATTGAATTTTATTAAAATTTCTGAATAAAATTGAAGTTTGTCGAGGAATTTTGATATTTATAAAGATAATTGAAATTTTGACGAGGATTTTTGTAAATTTTGAAATATAATTGGATTTCTGCGAAAAATTTTATTAAAACTATTTTAAAAAAAATTTAATTGTTACGCAAAGAATATCATTAAAATTTTTGAAAATAATTTTATTCCTTAAAGAAATTTAATTAATTTAAAAATAATTGAATTTGTGCAATCATTTGTAATTGCTTCAAAATTCTATTTGTTTTAGTGTTTTTAACTAAAACTCTTCTATAAATCCATTATTTTTAATAATCAATTAAAATATATATTAAAAAATTTAACTAATTTCAGAAGAATTTTAGTTTTAGATTTTTTTTTTAAATTTAAGTTTTTTTATATTTTTAATTAAATTCATTTAAAATTGAAATTTTACAAAATTGAAGTTTATCTACTTATAAAAATTGTAAACGCAATTCTTTTAAAATTGAATTAATTTTGAAATATTTAAGTGAAATTAGATTTCAAGAATAAACGAAATAACTTTAAAAAACAACAATTTTCCAGGATTTTGATCAAAATTCCCTGACTTTTTAAGGTTTTTTTTAAGGTTTATAAAATTCCCAGACATTTCCAGGTTTTCAGGTTCCGTAGCAACCCTGAAATTATTTCCCTTATTTTTCGAAAATTAACTTTCGAACCTAAATTTTCAGTTTATTTAGGTTCGAGTCGTAATTTAATTACATTTATCAGTAAAATAATGAAAAAACATTAATAGTGTTTAGAATTACCCTCGTGTACATTGTTTTTTAGTTTCTCCTTTAATTAACCAATGTGAATTTGCATCGTCCTTAGATTCAGTGCCAGTGACCGATTGTTGACCACTTCCAGTTCCATATTTTATATCATGAGAATGTAATCTCACTTTATAATCAATATTCATTAATTTTATAACCGAGCCACATGTCACATATTTTGTACTCTTTCCTAAAAGAAAAAATTATTGTGGGTCAGTCCATTGACTTTCGTCTGAGAGTCGTTGCGACCATATTTTAAAAAATTATAATTTTCATATATGTGAAACTCGATGATTTTCTGATTTCATTAATCATAATATTATGTTACAAATTTTATTTCGTTTAATAATATTAATTATCAAAAATAGGTTGTTCACGATGTGATTTCGTAACCTTAAATTTTGCAACTTTTTAAAAGACGTTATTATTCAAAAACTATTAAATATTAGGGGTTGGTACTTACCACAAATATAAATCTTTCCATTATGCACGTTCTAATGACCAAAATGAACTAAAAATTCTATAATTTGTGGACGAAAATTGATTTTAAAAATTTTTTTATCCAAAAAAATTACACTTTTTGTTTCACTTACAACTTTTTTGTCGGACCTCAAAAAAATTTGGGGTTTTGCAAATATTTCTTTAAGAACATAATTTATCTTCTATTGAAATTTGACGAAGGTGTTTTTCTTCGTTCTCAAAATAATAATTATAAAAAATTTTGTTCAAAAAGGTTAATTATAATGCTTGAAATAAACAACAAGCATTGTTATTTTAGTGTCAATATCAACTTCAAGTCTTAGAATTAACCTTTTTGCATACAAAATTTTTTATAATTATTATTTCGAAAACGAAGAAAAACACCTTCGCTAAATTTCAATAGAAGATAAATTATGTTCTTAAAGAAATATTTGCAAAACCCCAAATTTTTTTGAGGTCCGACAAAAAAGTTGTAAGTGAAACAAAAAGTGTAATTTTTTTGGATAAAAAAATTTTTAAAATCAATTTTCGTCCACAAATTATAGAATTTTTAGTTCATTTTGGTCATTAGAACGTGCATAATGGAAAGATTTATATTTGTGGTAAGTACCAACCCCTAATATTTAATAGTTTTTGAATAATAACGTCTTTTAAAAAGTTGCAAAATTTAAGGTTACGAAATCACATCGTGAACAACCTATTTTTGATAATTAATATTATTAAACGAAATAAAATTTGTAACATAATATTATGATTAATGAAATCAGAAAATCATCGAGTTTCACATATATGAAAATTATAATTTTTTAAAATATGGTCGCAACGACTCTCAGACGAAAGTCAATGGACTGACCCTTGTGTTCGTTAATTATTGATAATATACTAAAAAATTAACTATTAACGAAGATAGAATTAATTCCAACTCTATTATTCTCAACAAAATTATTTATTCTAAACGATGAATTTTCTTTAATAATTAATGACACAAAGTAATAAAGAAAAAGTAAGGTTATGTTTGTCTCGAAAACAAGTCTCTTAATTGTCAACAAATATCCGTTTTAGAGAAAAAAGTATATATTTCTTCTACTAATAATAGAATGGAATTTAAATAAATTATAACACTTAAAATATTAACTGATTTATAAGTTAAGAAAACATTTTTAAACCATCAGCAAAGTTTAGTGCTGTCAAATTTAGAATAATTGAAAATAATACAATAGAATGAATAAATGAATAGAAAATTTGGAATAATTGAAAATTAGAGTAATTAGAAATGCCAATTTCTTACCTTGAATATTACTTATGTACGATAAAACTAAAATAAAAAGAGAAAAAATGAAATCGTTCTTCCTTCTTCTCGCGGCCATTTTTAAAGACTGACAAGTGTATATCAGTGTTCTACACGTATCACACTATCCTCCACGCGTGGTCGTCTCTGATTGGTTTATTTTTATAAACAAATATCAACAATTATTTAGATTACAAAAAAACACGTATTTTTGAAATTAACTAACAATTTTTCATTAAAAGATTTCTAAACTTCAAACGATTCAAACTTTCAAACCAAAGGAAAGTTTGATTTTTGAATAAAAAATTTACAATTTGCCATTGCGGAAAAAATAACGGTTTTTTTTAAACAATAACACAGATAAATAAACATAAATATATTTTATTACTTTGGACCCAATATACACCATTCACAATACTTGCAATAATAATATATAGATTATTTTATATCATTTACATAGAATTAATTCTCTTTTTTATAAAAGGCATTTAAAGTCGAAGAATATATTTATAAACATTTTCTCTTTGAGTAACAAATATATTTTTTTCATATCCTTATAAGCTATATAGTCAAGCTAAATGCTACGATATTGTATTTTGTCTCTTCAGGATAAATCAAAATTTAATTTCCAAAGAAACGTGGACCTTTTTCTTTTTTGCACAAAATATTATTAAATCAAGTTAAAAATTTGATATTCGCATGTGTTTTTGAATTAAAAATGAATGATAAAAATATACATGCGATGCTATTAAAAAATATGAGCGCATAATTAATACAAATTAATCAGAAATCAACTGCTTTTGGACGGGTTTTAAAATAAACGTATGCAGCAATTAGACAAAAAATTGCTGCTATTGTTGGTAAAACAAGTGTGAATACACGTTGCTTGTTTTCTAAAAATTCTTTTTTACGCTCCTTTTTTTGTTTGTTGGTTTCTTTCGTTTTTCCTTTCATTTGACGCATTGCTAAAAATTGAAAGAAAACAATTAATTCATTAAAATGTAAATAATGTTGAGGAATATTAAATTTTTGTTTTGAAAATTGAGTTTCATTAATAACGTCATATATAATAGAAAATACATATTATTATATTATGGAATTTTGTTATAATTAGGTTAAAAAATACCTACCTCTTACTTTTTTGTATTTTCTCTACAGACTTCTGTCAATAATTGTCAATTATATTTCCACACTAATCTGTCAAATGTGTTGGAATAATATTCAATGATGTTTTGAGATTGGAAATCTTTGACACGTTGCAAAGCACTTTTTCATTGGGAAAAGGTAGTACAGCACCGGTTATTTACTCCATTCACTTTAAAATCTATCAGAAATTTTCATCGAAAACCATGGGGAAAAATTCTCAGAATAATAAAAATTAATCTGACAGACTGACATTCATGGAAACTTCCTTGCAATATTATGGTCATGTGATCGCACTTTTACTTAAAGTCATGTCCACAAGTGCGTGTAAAGGAAGTTACTTCCTTTTTAGCAAATTAACATTGAACAATATTACTAAAATATTAATCTTTGTTAAATATCTCTATTTATCGTTTATATTGTTTATAATTATATCTCTTTTTTGCGGAAAGAAAAAATTGAAAATACGAGAATGTAGAAATAACAGAGGTTCCGTGAAATTCTGACATTTCTCAACAACCCATTCCTGAGACGACCCCGATAAAGTGTGACAGTAATCAGCTGTTTATCCAAATTTAAAGATAAATAGATAAATAATATCAATTGTTTGGATAAAAACACAGTTTTATCATGTTGAAAAATTATCAGCTATTTTATCTCAATACATTAACGAAAGAAGTAAACTGTGACAATTAATAATTAATGGATTTAAAATATGTTCTTTGAGGCAGTTGAAAAAAATTTTGGTGAAATGGAAACGTCTTAAAAATATGTGAAGAATAAATCTTTATCAATTGGACATTGTACAGGTTAGAATTATATAATAATTATCTTGTTTTGTCCTAAATTTGTGTTATTTATTTTAGAGAAATTCTTTTTTGTATTAATCACTCTTGTCAAAATGTAAACAATAGTAGATATGATCGGAGAAAATATGAATTGTAATAATGAAAATGTTAATAATAATAATAATAGTAATAGTAATTGTAATAATAATAATGATAATAATAGTAGTAAAAATAATAATTTTTCTTTTTAAATATTTTCAAATTTAATATTAACAAATTGAAATTCATTGAATTCTTGCAAAGAACTTTATTAAAAAATTTGAGAATAATTGAATTCAATCGAAGAAATTTATTATTCACAAAAATAATAGAATTCCTCCGAAGAATGTTATTATTTATAAAAATAATTCAATTCTTTCAAAGAATTTCATCTTTAATAATTTTAATTGAAAATTTAGGAAGAAATTGAATTTTATGAAGAATCTCTTTAAATAGAACATTTAATATTATTGAATTTTACTAATATTTTTAGAAAATAATTAAATTCATCGCAGAATTTTATTACAATTTTCTAAAATAATTTAATTCATTGAAGAAATTTTATTAAAATTGAAATGTTTCGAACGATTTATTAAAACTTTAGAAAATAATTTCGATTTTTTTCGAAATTATAAAAATAATTGAATTGTTTCCAAGGATTTATTAAAAATTCAACTTTTATTCAAGAAGAAGTTAACGGGTAGCACCCTTTCGTTTTAATTTTAAAAATAATTGAATTCTTTTGTAAAATTCTATTAAAATTTTGTTGAAAATAATTTAATTTTGACAAAAAACTTTACTATTTACAAAAATAATAGAATTTTTCTGAAGAATGTTATTATTTATTAAAATAATTGAATTCTTTCAAAGAAATTCATCTTTAATAATTTTAATTGAAAATTTTGAAAGAAATTGAATTTTATAAAGAATCTCTTTAAATTAAACATTATTAAAATTGTATTAAAAATTATTGAATTCCCATGATGAGTTTTGTTATTTATAAAAAATAATTCAATTCTTGAGAAGAATTTTCTTAAATTATTTAAGAATAATTAAATTCTTTTGAAAAATTGTTAAAGATTATTTAACTAATAAAAAAATGTAAAATTCTGCATTTAATGATATATATTATTTATTCTTTCTTGACTATTTTTAATTTAGAATAATCAAAAAAGAAATTTTTCTGTTTTTCTCATTAGAAATACATCTGTATTCAATATGGATTGGAGAAGATGCGAAGAGACATGGCCCTTTCCAAAAGTGGAAGCAGCTGATAATACGAAAATTGAAACAGATATGTTACCAAAAAAAAAGAAAATTAAACTTAGTTCACTTCTTCAGCCAAATTCAAATGATCTTCGTGAATTCGTGTGCGGTTGGGGATCGGCTGTTATTAATATTACAGTTACTTATCCCATAAATAAAATCATATTTAGACAGGTTGGTTGATTATTTTTTCTATTGACTACATTTTAACATTTTCCTGTTTATTCTTTTTTTTACTTGTGTAAATAATTTTCTTTCAAGATTTTGGATGGTGTACCAGCGAGTGATGCCATTCGTCAATTGAAACAAGAAGGTTTCAGTCTTCTTTATCGAGGAATTTTACCTCCACTCTGCCAAAAAACTCTTTCATTGAGCATAATGTTTAGTGTTTATGAGGGTTCAAAAGAAAGAATTAGTATACTAACGGGAAATGAAGTTTTAGCAAAAATTTTAGCAGCAAATATTGCCGGTGCAACTGAAGCAATATTAATGCCACTTGAAAGAGTGCAAACATTATTACAAGACTATCGTTATCATAATAAATTTAAAAATACAACACACGCTTTTAGGTATATTTTAACGAATTATGGTGTTCATGAGTGTTATCGTGGATTTGTTCCCATTATTTATAGAAATGGACTTTCAAATCTTACATTTTTTACACTTAGAGATAAATCGAAAGAATTAATGGGTGACAGGCAGTCTCTTTTGAAAAATTTCTTTTATGGCGCCGTTATTGGTGGTTTTACGAGCACAGTTTTTTATCCTTTTAATGTGATAAAAATTCATATGCAAACAAAAATTGGCGGTAATTTCGATAAATTCACCACAGCTATTCGTGAATTGTACATTGCTAGAAATCGAAGTTTAACCAGCTTTTATAAAGGTGTTCATTTAAATTACATGAGATCATTCATTAGCTGGGGTGTTATTAACGCAGCCTATGATTTCCTAAAGAAAATAGTCTTTTGACGATAAAAAAAACAATTATTTAGGTAATCTTGTTCTCACTAAAACCAAAAAACAAAAAAATCTAGAGAAAATTTATTAATTTTTGATTAATTTTTACCATTATTTTTGTATAATATTTTTAATTTATGTCAAATTTTATCGAATATGAGAATTTTATTAGTTTTTGTAGATAAAATTTTACTAAATCTGAGATAACGTGAAAAATACAATTATTTATAAATCTATTTAAACGTTAATTAGTGCAACAAATATATGTGTGTATAAATCTAATTTATTTTAAAAAGAAAATGTAAAAAAAATGTCAAAGAATATAAATTTTCTTTTTTTAGAAATACTTGTCTTTAAATTAAAAATTAAAATTTTATCCCCCTTATTTAAGTTCTTTATTTATTTTATAACCAGCAAAACTACAATTTTTGTAAAATAAATATTTAAATATTGTTCTTTATTTGCTTAAAATTTCGAAATACTTTCAATGTAAAACAATGGGAAAAAATTTTTATTACAATTTCAACTACAAGTCTTCCAAAATTAAAATATTTTTTTTCTAGAATGTTTGAATCATATTTTTTTTTTATAAAATTCTACACTAAATGTGACTTAAAATATAAATAATATATTTCAAATAGCAAACAATGTATATATTCATTAATTTACAGGGTTGTCACGCTCATGCTTCTTTTTTAAATAAATATTTAATCATTATTATTTTTTCATAGAAATTAAAATTCTTCAAAACATTCAAATTCAAACTATTTTGAAATTAAACAATTTTTAAAAAAATTGTTATAAAACATGAAGAAATCGATCACTCCGAGTCTTCGACTCAGAGCAATCGATATCTTTATGTTTTATTAAAAAATTTTTAACTAAAATTCTTCTTTAAATTAATTATTTTTAATTTTAATTTTTGAAAAAAATTTTTGAAAATTTTCTAATCCTTTTGTTTTTAATTCAATTTTACGAAATTTCATCGATTATTCGGAAATTCTTCAATAAATATATATTAGAAAATAAATAATTTCAAAAAAATTCCATTAAACTTTTTTTAAAAAATTGAATCCTCACAATTTTTAGTTAAAAGTAGAAAAAAATTCAAACTTTCAAAGATTATAATTTGAAACCTTTACAAAATTCAATTATTTCTAAAAATAATTGAATTCCTGACCAAAATTTTATTATTTATGAAAATAATTAAATTCTTGGGGAGAAATTTATTCAAATAATTGAATTCCTGCCAAAAATTTTATTATTTACGAAAATAATTGAATTCTTGAAGAAATTTATTCAAATTTCTAAAAATAATTGAATTCCTGACAAAAATTTTATTATTTATGAAAATAATTGAATTCTTGGGCAGAAATTTATTTAAATTTCAAAAATAATTGAATTCCTGACAAAAATCTTATTATTTATGAAAATAATTGAATTCTTGGGAAGAAATTGATTAAAGTTTTTAAAAATAATTGAATTTTTGAGAAGAATAGAATATTTATTGAAATTTTTGAAAATAATTAATTTTTTGAGAATAAATTCATTAAAGATTTTAAAAATAATTGAATTTCATGATCATTTGAATTTCTAAGAAGAATTTTATGATTTATGAAAATAATTGAATAATTCGGAAGAAATTTATTAAAGTTTTTATAAATATAATATAAATTTCTAAGAAGAATTTGTTTACTTTTGAAAATAATTGAATTCTTGGGAAGAAATTTATTTAAATTTCTAAAAATAATTGAATTCTTGGAAAGACATTTATTAAAATAATTGAATTCCTGACAAAAATTTTATTTTTTATGAAAATAATTAAATTCTTGGGAAGAAATTGATTAAAGTTTTAAAAAATAATTAAATTTTTGAGAAGAATTTTATTCAAATTTTTGAAAATAATTGAATTTTTGAGAAGAAATTTATTAAAGATTTTAAAAATAATTGAATTTCTAAGAAAAATTCTATGATTTATGAACATAATTGAATCCTTCGGAAGAAATTTAGTAAAGTTTTTAAATATAATTGAATTCCTGTCAAGAATTTTATTATTTATGAATTTTTAAGAAGAAGTTTATTAAAATTTTTTAAAATAATTGTATTCTTGTAAAGATTTACCTTTATTTGTGAAAATAACTGAATTTTTTAGAAAAATTTTATTATTATTGAAAATTATTGAATTCTTGTGAAGCAATATATTAAAATTTATAAAATTAATTGAATTTTTACGAAGAATTTTATTAAAAATTTTTTTAAATAATTGAATTCTCGATTTCTCGTGAAAAATTTTTAATATTTGTAAGAAAAAATTAATTTCTCACAAAGAATTTTATCAACAAATTTTTAAATAATTAAATTCTTTCGACGAATTTTAATAAATTTTGAAGAATAATTACATTTTTCGTGAAATTTCCTTAAAATTGTATTAAAAATAATTGAAATTCTGCGATGAATTTTTTTGAATCATATTATTCAAAACTTTTAATTCTTATAAGGAAGCTAAGAAATTAATATTTGTTTATATTTATAAATATTATGATAATTATTTTCTAAAGTTTTAACTAAAATTCTTTCTTAAAACAATTCTTATATCAGAATTCAATTATTTAAATACAAAAATAAATAATTCGTAGTATAATTAATTATTTGAAAAAATTGCAACTGTAATACCTCTTTATTGAGTTTCTGATTGCTCCACTTATTTTATTATTTGCAAATTAACTGTCAAAATTTTGACATAACAATTCGAACTATAAAACAAAATATTGGAATAAAACAACACAAACTTTACGTGAGGACAGATTATGTCGAATATTATAATATAATAATAATTTTAGTTAATTATTTTCTTTACAGATGTGTTGGAAATTTTTTTTGAATAATTCCATTTTGTGAGTCGGATTGTCACGCTATCTGGAGTTCCATTAGAGAAGTTTAGTTGAGTTCATTTCACGACGATTCTCCGACGTGAACGCAAGGGAACGTGTTTAAAACCCGGGATTCGTGTATATATACGACAGAATGGTTCTTCAATGTGGATAAATATTAAATGCCACTGACAGTGTAGAGAATCATCGATATTATTTCAAATGTCAATTTGATTGACAGTTGAATTTCTTTTCAAGACTTTACGGAAATTATTGTTTCATTTGTGAGTTCAACGTACGATTTATAGTAAAAAAAAAAAGAAAAGAAAGAAAGAAAGAAAGAAAGAAAAAGGGAAAGAAAAAAAGAAGAAGAAGAAGAGGGAAAAGAAAAAAAATGTGGCACCTTCAATGTTGGAGTAATTGTCTACGTTTGAATTTTGACAGCGTGTGCTATTTGTGGCCAATGGATGAATTGTGGTATCAGTAATTAATTATGAGAATCAATTCAACGAAAATGAGTACTCCGATCGAGGAGAAGATTGATCAGAAGTTAAAGGTGAATATAATATTGACAAAAAAAAATTATGTCCCTATATATCAAATTTTTCATTATATCCAACACGATCATTGCAATCAATAACAGAGTTACGGGGGATAGAATGTGTTCGTGACATGCCTGTTCCAAAATTATTACCACATCGACAGAACAATTATACCGGATGAAAATTACTAGTGTCATATATATCTGTACGAATTTAAAAGTCAATTTTTTTGACAATTGTTTCCAAAGAACAAAGTAATTGTTTAGGCTAAACTGACTTTTTGCCACTTTTCCCTTAATTGAAAAATTGATTTTAAGTTTTTGAATCATAGGCAATTTTCCCTTTTTTTTTTGGAGTCATATAACAAAAAATTTCTTTTTGAACTACGTTGCCATGCGCGTCAATCTTTTTTCAATCGAACGTCGACCTTAATTTATGACCGTTAATTGCCCTTAATTTATATTTCATATTTTTTGCATTAAATGCCTATTTTTTTATTTATTTAAAAAAAATAGAAGATAAGAAAGAATCGAATTTATCGATGTTTACTTAAACAATATGACTTTTGTTCTTTTCACTCATCAACTTGTTATACACAATGTTTAACGATTTTATAAATCCTTTATTAAAAGTACCTATTTTTAATTCAATGAACACGAATAAAAAGACGCGGTATTCTTTTGTGGTATTTCTTTTTATATTTACGAGAAAATGAAATAGTATTTTTAGGAGAAAAATAATTATAATGGAAAATAGAGTATAAAAAATTAATGATTCTGTTCTAAAGCAAGTTATAAATGGTATTTATTTATTTATTTATAATAATTATAATAATTTATAATAGATTATAATAATGTAATAATAATTTTAATTAAATTATTCTGGTTTTGTAAGTTACCATTATTAGTTTATTTTTCGATAAAAGATTGATCTATGAAAATGTATTTATACAGAATTCTCGTCCTCAAAGGGTTAATTAAACATTCTGTTATAAGCAAGGTAGAAAATTTAAATTAATAAAGGAAATTCAATTAAAATTAATTAAATGTCAAATGCGTCAAAATAATTTCAATGATGGTAAATTGCTCAATTTTTTGAAAATTAAAAGAGAGTGAATTTTATTTTTAATTACTTATCTATTTTATTATTTAATTTTCATAATTAAAAAAGTTATTTTTAAACAGTTTCAATTTATTAAAATTAATTGAAAAATATAATAAAAAAACTTAAATTAAAAAATAGAATTTATTTGAAAATTACAAAAATTTATTTTGATTATTAATTATTTTCATTGAAAGTCAGTTTATCCTAAATTATTTGTTACTTAGTATTTATATATTACAATAGTATTGAATGAAAGATGAGACAAATGAACTTTGGAATATATTTTTTATGCGAATACAAAAAATGTTTAATTAGCGATTAAAATTGATGATTCATTAATCTGGATATATTTTTTAAACAAAAGGTGCGGACGGGGATGGTGGCAGTTAGCGATGGCAAAAGTAAACCAATTCCAATGCGTTTATACCTATCGATGGAGATTTTGAAACTTCAAAGAGAAGATTTAGAGGTAATATGATTTATTTGATTTCAAAATATTCAAATTGGTGCAAATTTAAAATGTTTTTATTTTCAAATATAAACTTTAAATTTTCAATGATTTCTAATTCAGAATTTTCAAAAATTCGCTTAAATAATTAATTATTAATTAATTAATTATTAATACAATTTTTGTCGAGAATTCACTTATTTTTATAAATAATAAAATTCTTTGGAGGAATTCAATTATTTTCGAAAGAATTGAAATAAAATTTCTCAAAAGATTACAATATTTAAAAAAAATTGCCTAAAATCGCTTGAAAGAATTCAATTATTTTTAAAAATATTGATAAAAATCTTTAGGAAAATTTAGTTATTTTCCAATACAATTACAAGAAAATTTTATAGAAAGAATTTAATAAATTAAAAAAAATTGTAATAAAATTGTTCGCAGAAATTTTAGAAAATTTAATTATTTTCTACAAATTTTAACAAAATTCAATAATGAAATGTTTTATTTGATGAGATTCTTCTTAAAATTAAATTTCTTTCTAAATTTTCAATTAAATTTATTAAAGATGAAATACTTTAAAAGAATTCTTTTATTTTTGTAAATAGTAACATTTTTTTCCAAAATTGAATTATTTTCAACAAAATTTTAATAAAATTTTACAAAAGAATTTAATTATTTTTAAAATTTTTAATAAAGTCTATAAAAGAATTCAATTATTTTTATAAATGATAAAATTCTTTGCTGGAATTCAATTTTTAATAAATTTTATGAAAAAATTCAATTTTTTGAAAATTTTTTGTAAAATTTTAGGAAACAATTCGCAATTATTTTTTTAAATAGTAAAATCCTTGCAAAAATTTAATTATTTTCAATAAAATTTTACGAAAGAATTCAATTTATTTCTTAATTCGTTATAAAATTTTTCAAAAGAATTCAATTATTTTTAAAAATTTTAATAAAATTCGTAGCAAGAATTAGATTATTTTTATAAGTTAAGTTATAAAATTCTTCAGTAGATTTCAATTATTTCGAAAATTTTTAATAAAATTCTTCGTAGGAACTCAATTATTTTGAAAATTTTAAGTAAAATTCAATTATTTAGAAAAATATTAATAAAATTCTAAGTGAAGAATTCCATTATTTTTACAGATTTTGAAAAAATTATTTATAAGAATTCAATTGATTTCATTACAATTTCAAAAAAATTTCTTGAAAGTATTTTTTTATTTTTAAATGTTTTTAATCTTTATTAAAACAAGACAATTCTTTTCAAAAATTTTAATAAAATTCTTTGCATGAATTAAATTATTTTAAATTCGATAATCTATAAAAGTTAAAAAAAATCAGGAAACAAAAATAAATAAAATCCAGTGTTTTGTAAAAATAAATACCGTTAATCGTATTTTTCAACTTAATAAATTTACAATTAAATTTACAAATTGAACTGATTTTTAATTCAAAGCAATTTTGCTAAAATTAATTTTTTTTACTTTTTAATCTTTAAACCTATTAAATTAGAATTTAAATTATTTTAAAATTCAAAAATTGAAAAGAAAAATAATCAATTTTTTTCTCTATTTTATCTGTTTCTTTATTTTTTCTATTTATTAAATATTTTTTCCACTTAATATTTTTTTCTACTCAATATTTTTTTTCTATTTAATTTTTTTTTCTACTTAACATTTTTTTTCTACTTTATGTTAATTTTATTTTCTTTACTTTACATAAATTTATATTTTATTTTGACGATTTCCTTTATTCCGATAAATTTATTCTCGTCGCAAGTAAGTAAATCGATATTAAAGTCTGTACGGATAGATATCTCTACTCTTGGTATTTGAATAAATTCATACATTACGGAATAAAATGCTTTAATTATAACTGCTAGCTGTCTTGAAATTCAATTATCGACAAAACTCACTTAACTCACTGTCATTTTGAATTAAAAAAACGGTATAGATCTAAAATTAAATTCCATCAAATATTGGAAAACCGTGTGCATCTATGCACTTCATTTACCGTCTTCCGATTATAAGTAATATTAACTCTGTTAAATTATAGCTTGTTAAGATAATTAAAATTGACGTTATCATCCTGTTTATAAATACAAGTGAATCGTGAGAGTCAAACTACTAATGCTTTCTCATAAAAAATTAAACAAACAAAAAATTAAGTTAAAATATCTGCATGTAAATAATTAATAATCGTCTGAATAATTTAAAACCATTTGAATATTAATCGGATAAAATTTTCCTTTAGATACGGAATATTTTTTTTCTACCTCTTTTTAATATTTAAATTTTTAATTTTAAATTCACATTTAATTTTAATCGGAATTATTGGATAAATTCTATGTTTTGGAAAATTAAAGTATACGTGGATTTAATAAAAAAAAAGAAAGGGGATTTGAAAAGAAAAATTTAAAAATGTAATAATGGTTTCTAGCAGGCAACGAATCATAATAAACCTCCAGTGGATGCGAAAGAGCGAATGGTTCAGATAACGAGGCAAAAAGTTGGAGGCTTAGGATTGAGTATAAAAGGAGGAGCTGAGCACAAGCTTCCTGTTTTGATATCCAGGATTTATAAAGGACAGGCAGCTGATCAATGTGGTCAACTTTTCGTTGGAGACGCTATTATAAAAGGTGAATTACTTTCTTTCAATTTCGCGAAATTTGAATTATTTTTTCATCAAAAAAAAAAAAAAAAATTAATTCTCTAACATAAAAATTAGTTTTAAAATTATATTTTTATTTATCTACATTTTTTCATTTTGAATCAAATGGAAAATTGTTCAAGTTTTTGAAAATTTGAAATAGGAGGAAAAAAATTTCAACTACAGTTTGAAAATAATTTTTTAATAGTTTTAATTAATTGAAATTAACTGAAAAATATAAAAAATAATACAAAGAAAAATAGAATATATTGTTTTCCTAAAGTTTTGAACGTTCAATTTCCGATTTTATTTATTTTATTTCTCATTCAATTGAAATTGATAAACTTCTATATATTTGCTGAATAGAAAAAAATTTAAAGAAATTTTTTATTTTGAAAAAATAATAATAAAATTTTTGGCTTTAAAAAAATTAATTTTTTTTTTGGCTTTGGTTAATTAATAATTGAAAGTTCTTTTTTGAATTAGTTAAAAATAGTTACGAATTTTTATTACTTATTGAAAGAAACATTGAGTATTTCGATATTGATTAATTCGAAGAGTTAAAATAGCAACTATTGCTTTGTTTTTGATTGAAGAATAATCTTTTTATTTGCACAATTATCGAACAGTGAATGGGGAATACATCACAGCCTGCAATCATGACGATGCCGTGAATATACTTCGAAATGCTGGCGACTTGGTTGTTTTGACAGTTAAACATTATCGAGCAGCGAAGCCATTTTTACAGAAAAATGGTAATTAATTTTCTCCTCTAAATGATTAATAAGTAAAACTATTTATTTATATTTATTTAGTATATTTAATTTCTAATTAATTGATTAGAATTGATTCTGAATTTCAATTCATAAATCAATAATAATAATTTTTGTAGTCCGAATATCTGTTCGAAGTTTGAAATATTGTTTTTGATTCTTAATTCTTTTTGATAAATTTTGAATTTAAAATTAATGACCAAAATCTATATAAAAAATTAATGACGCTTTAATTTAATGTTTTGAAGATTAAATAATAAACAAAAATTAATTAAACAAAATTATTTCTAATTAAAAATGATAATCAACTTGTAAATTTAATTTAACATTCTAAAACATAAAAAATTAAGACTATTGAAAATAAATAAATTATTACGAGGAATTTAATTAAAACTGCATTGAAAATAATGAAAATCTTATAACGAACTTCATAAACAACTAACAAATGTTACGCGAAACAATTCAACTATTTTTATAATTACTAAAATTCTTTGCAGGAATTAAATTATTTTTAATCCAATTTAAATAAAATAACACGAAAGAATTTAATTATTTTTAAAAATTTCCATAAAATTCAATTTCACCAAGAATTTAAAATTCTTTAAAAATAATTCGATTGTTCTCACAATATTTTAAAAAAATTCTATATAAAAATTAAATTACTTTTAATGCAATTTTTAAATATATTCGTCACAAAAAATTAAAAGAATTCAATTATTTTCAAAAACTAATAAAATTATTGTGATGAATTCAATTATTTTGAATATACTTAATTTTAATAAAATTCTTTAAAGAAATTCAATTATTTTCAAAACAACTTTAATTGAATTTCTCAAAAAAATTTCATTATTTTCAAAACAACTTTAATTGAATTTCTCAAAAAAATTTCATTATTTTCAAATATATAAAATTCTTCATAAGAATTTAATTTCAATTGTTTTCAAAACAATTTTAATTAAATTCCTCGAAAAAATTCCATTTTTAAAAAAATTTTTTAACACATTTCGATAAAATTCAATTTTTTTTCTAAAATTTTAATAAATCCTTTGAAAAAATTCAATTAATTTTATAAATATAGTAAAATTCTTTGCAGGAATTCAATTATTTTCAAATAAATTTTAATTGAATTTCTTGGATGAATTGAATTTTTTAAAAAAATTTTAACACATTTCGAAAAAATTCAATTTTTACTAAAGAATTCAATTATTTTCTAAAAATTTTAATAAATTCTTTTTTAAAAAAATTCAATAATTTTTATAAATAGTAAAATTCTTCGCAAGAATTCAATTAATTATATAAATAGTAAATTTCTTTGCAGGAATTCAATTATTTAAAAAAAAATTTTAATTGAATTCCTTGGATGAATTCAAATATTTTAAAATATTTCTTTAAGGTCATGTTATTCAGTGGTCACGTGCCCCATATACTTTACTATGGAAAAACTTCACACTGAATAACATGACCTTAAATTTCAATTATTTCCTAAAATTTTAATAAATTCTTCGAAACAATTCAATTATTTTTATAAATAGTAAGTTCTTCGCAAGAATTAATTTTTTTTTTCAATACAATTTTAATAAAATTCTTCTTCATAAAATCAAATTGCTTTCAAAATTTTCAATTAAAATTATTAAAGAAACTCCATTAGTTTAAAGAAATTCAAAGAAATTATTCAAAAAGAATTTAATTAGGATTTTTAAAAATTTTAATAAGATTCTTTGCAATAATTCGATGATTTTCAATACATTAATTTTAAAATTGAAAATATTTGAAAAGAAAAATTATAAAAAAGTTTAGAAACAAAAAAGCAAACAACAACTGACTTCAAAGTTGTATAGAATTTTATTTAAAAAATTGAATTCTTGCAAAGAATTGTATTAAAATTTTTGAAAAAATAATTCAATTCTTCCGTGGAATTAAATTTTAAATTCTATTGAAAATAATTCAATTCTTTCGTGGAATTAAATTTTAAATTCTATTGAAAATAATTTAATTCTTTCGAACAGTTTTATTAAAGTTGTATTGAAAAAATTGGATTTCTGTGAAGAATTTAATTATTTATGAAAATAATTGAATGTCTGCAAAGAAGTTTCTTATTTATGGAAAATAATTGAATTCTTGAAAAGAATTTGATTTATTTTTGAAAAATATTTGAATTCTAATAAAGATTTTTATTCAAATTTTTGAATTCTTTCCAGGAATTTTATTTTTACTTAACTATAAAAAGTATCGAATTATTTCGAAAAATATTTTTTAAAATTTTATTGGAAATTGAATTCCTACGAATTATTAAATTTTTTGCAAATAATTGAATTCCTGTGAAGAATATTTGATTACTTATGAGAATAATTGAATTTTTTTTCGAGATAATTTATGAAAATTGTATTAAAAATAATTTAATTTTCTTTTTTCTATTAAGAAAAAGAGGAGAAATTGGACAATGCAACAAATGGCACTGCAGAGGATGGATGGGTTTCTCCCAGTAAACAGCCAGGAAGTCCTAAATGCAGTCACAGTAGACATGGTTCGAATGCATCTGCAAGTTCCGCCCACACAAAAAAATGGGTCGATCTAATAACAGGTGTGCATCCATTTTTAGTATCAAAGGCATTTAATAATAAAAACAAATATATATTTGTTTTAACGATTCGTAAAACAATTTATATATTATATATCTCTTGTGACACATTTATTCATTGAATATGTTTCGCGCTATAAACTTTTCAAACGACTGGACATAATGAAAAGCTAGTGATTGTTCCAGTAACCAATCTCACTCTGCATTTGTTTTATTATTAATAAAGCGCATTGAACTTTTCTCATAATTCTCACAATTTTACAAGACATTGAAAGAATACTTAATTACTTTATAGACTATAATTTTATCTCTTTTTTATTTGAAAATCGATTTTTGAAAATTTTCTTCCTTTTTCTTGTTTTGCTGAGAGTATAATAATTAATTCAGATCCTTGAACTTTGCATAAATTTACAAGCAATTCGTGAATAATTTCGAATGTTAATTTTCAAAATCCGTTGTTCATTGATTATGTTCTCATTTCGTCGAATTATATTACTCTTAATGTAATTATTTATTGGATAAAAATTACTATTTGATAGAAATTATTAGATAAGAATAACTATTTGATAATTATTAATTGATAATTAAAAAAAAAAATTAAAAATAATAATAATTAAAAATTATTAGATAAAAATTATTAGTGGATAAAAAGAAAATTTCCAATTGAAACGTTTCTTTCTTCGTTAAGAAATAAATCTTCTTTTTCAGTTCCCTTGATGATGGCATATGTTACGAGATATATATTTGGTACTGATAAATTGAGGCGGAATGCCTTCGAAGTAAGAGGATTAAATGGAGCCAGAACTGGAATAATACATTGCGATGATAGTGCCATTCTCAGTCAGTGGCTGAAATTTATTACAGATAATATTACAGGACTGACTCATTTTCAAGTTAGTGTTTTCTTTTTCTAAACTTCTTTTTCTTAATTTAAATTAAAGGAGAGAAATTTTTTTTTTTTTTTTTGCTTTTTCTTGAAAAGGGAAAAATTTATTAATGCTGTATTATCGAATAATGATAATAATTTCGCTATCGAGGAAAAATAATTTATGAATGTTGCCTTTTTCATTTGCAGATGAAGTTATATAATCGAAACTTTGGAGTAGGCGAGCGAATCGAATATATGGGCTGGGTAAATGAGGCCATCAGCAATAGCAATCAACCATGGCAGAGTTACAGGCCAAGGTTTTTAGCTCTTAAAGGACCTGACTTGTTACTTTTTGAAACGCCTCCCGTATGTATTAAATTACGATTAGATTTTTTTTTACAAAAATTATTCTTATCGAGAATAATATTATTTCGTTCTTGAAATTTTTTTTATTTTATAAATAAATTATGGAAACTGTATTTACTAAACAAAATAGTATTTAATTATAATAATTATTAATTATTTATTACTTATTTAATTAGAAATTATATTTTTTATTTTACTTTTCAAAAAAGGAACGATCTATGTAATTTTTTCTCACGATCCTAAAGTTTTGAATGTTCAAATGAACAAAATGTTTTTCTACTTCAAATTTAAATTATCTTTATAAATAATAAAATTCTCCTCCGAAATTCAATTATATTCAAAAAATTTACTAAAATTTCTTGGCAAAATATCAATTATTTCCACAAATTTTCCTCAATTTAATGATTTTCAATATCTATACTATTTTAATAAAAATATCATAGGAATTCAATTATTTACAATGAATTCAATTATTTTCAAATTTGTTAGAAATTTCTTCGTAATAATTCCATTATTTTCATAAACTAGGTATATGCAATTTTTTACACATTTTTTTACAATTTTTTACATTTTTTTCTTAATTATTTTCGTAAAAAATAAATTTTTTTTAGGAATTCAATTATTTTCATAAATAATAAAACTCATAGCAGAATTTCAATTATTTTTAATTCAATTTTAAAAAAATGTCATGAAAGAATTCCATTTTTTGAAAATTTTTTTATAAAATTTCATGAAACAATTCGCAATTATTGTTTAAATAATAAAATTGTTGCAAAAATTGAATTATTTTCAATAAACTTTCACGTAAGAATTGATTTTTTTTTTCTTAATTCGTTATAAAAATTTTCAGAAGAATTTAATTATTCTTAAATAATTTAAAAAAATTCTTCGCAAGAATTGAATAATTTTTTTATAAATATAATAACAAAACTCATCATGGGAATTCAATAATTTTTAATACAATTTTAATAATATATTTCGAAAAAATTGAATTATTTTATATACTTTAATACAATTAATTAAATTATTTTAGAAAATTGTAATAAAATTCTGAGAAGAATTTAATTATTTTCTAAAATAATTTAATAAAATTCAATAATTAAATGTTTAATTTAAAGAGATTCTTCATAAAATTCAATTTCTTTCAAAATTTTCAATTAAAAAATTATTAAAGATAAAATTCTTTGAAAGAATTCAATTATTTTAAGAAACAATAACATTCTTCGGAGGAATTCAATTATTTTCAATACAATTGAAATAAAATTCCTCAAAAGATTCCAATGCTTAAAAAAAATTTCCTAAAATCGATTGAAAGAATTCGATTATTTTTAAAAATATTGATAAAAATCTCTCGAAAAATTCAGTTATTTTCCAATACAATTACAAGAAAATTTTATAGAAAGAATTTAATAAATTAAAAAAATTGTAATAAAATTGTTCGCAAAAATTCAATTATTTTTAATACAATTAATAGAATTCTACAAAAGAATTCAATTATTTTAAAAATGTTTAATAAATCCTTGGAAACAATTAAATTATTTTTATAAATAATAAAATTCTTTGCAAAAATTCAATTTTTTTAATATTATTTTTAAAAAATTTCATGAAAGAATTTAATTTGTGGAAATTTTTTTATAAAATTTCATGAAACAATTTGCAATTATTCTTTAAATAGTAAAATCGTTGCAAAAATTGAATTATTTTTAATAAACTTTCACGAAAGAATTGATTTTTTTTTTAATTTGTTATAAAATTAAAATCTTTGAAAATCTGAATTTTTTATAGGTACTGTTAACTAAAAATTCAGCATAATTAATTTTTTTCAATAAGTTTAACTGAATTTAAAAAAAAAAATTATTTCATGCTTTTATTTTCTAATATATAATTAATTGAAGAATTTTCGAATAAACGAAATTTCATGTAAAATGGAATTGTAAACATTATTGAAAATTATTAAAAATAATTGATTTAGAGAAATATTTACCTAAAAATTGAAAAAAATAATTGAATTGAATTGATGAAAATAATTTTGAAGAAGTTACAGTAATAATATCCTTTTATAATATAAAATAATGATTTTATTACTTGGTCATGTTTAATTATTATAAAATATGAAGAAATCGACCACTCCGAGTCGAATACTCGGAGTGCTCGATATCTTCTTATTTTGTAATAATAAAAAATAATATAAAAAAAAAATTTTAATTTTAATAAAAAATTATAAATTTTATAAAAGAATTTTTTTTTAATTTAAATTTTATATATAATATAAAATAATGATTTTATTACTCGGTCATGTTTAATTATTATAAAATATGAAGAAATCGACCACTCCGTGTCGAAGACTCGGAGTGCTCGATATCTTCTTATTTTGTAATAATATTCTTAAAATTTATTGAATTTTAAAAGGTTTGAATTCGAATCTTTTGAAGAATTTTAATTCCTATGGAAAAATAATAATGATTAAATATTTATTTAAAAAAGAGTTAAATATTTATTTTTTATTTTCATTTTTATTCTCCTTTTTTTCTTATTTTTTTAATTTTTTCCCCTGAATATATCACCGTCTGGATAAAATGAGAATAATATTAAATTTAAAAGTTGATTAATTTTTTAAAATTGAAAATTATTTCTCTAGAGTAATTTTTTCCTTTTTTTTGTCAACAGTGCAACATAGGAGACTGGTCACGATGTGCATTAACTTTTAAAGTATATCAGACAATGTTTCGTGTTATGAGGGAATCGGAAAATGTTGACGAGCGTCAGCATTGTTTTTTAGCGCAGAGTCCAGGAAAGTCTCCAAGGTATCTTAGCGTGGAAACGAGGCAAGAATTATTGCGAGTGGAAGCTGCGTGGCACACAGCCGTTTGCTCCGCAGTCACACATCTTAAAGTTAGTCTCTACTAATTTATTTATTTTTCAAAATTAACTCTCTTATTTTCTTTTTCTTTATTGTGAAAAGCAATTTTTCACTTAGAGAATTTAATTTAACTTTTAAATTTATTTTAAGTTTTTATTTCAATTGAATTGAATTTAATTTTTGTTTTTATTTGAATTTATTTGAACTTAATTTAGGTTTTTATTTGAATATAATTCAATTCAATTCTGGTTTTCATTTGAATTTAATTCAAGTTTTTATTTGAATTTAATTTAATTAAATTTTATTTAAGTTTTTCGTTCAATAAAAAGCAAGTTTAGTAATTAAACAAAAATTTGTTTCAGAGCAAAACATTTCCAGTGACTTTCAATGGCAAAACAGCGGGTTTAACGTTGGAATGGTCTCAAGGTTTTTCGCTTGCTTTCGACGGAATGACGGATAATGTTTGGAGGTACAAGTTTTCCCAGCTTCGTGGGTCCAGTGACGATGGCAAAAGTAGATTAAAATTACATTTCCAAGAACATGACAGTATTGCTATTGAAACTAAGGTAAATTTTTATTTATTTTCTTTCAGAGAAATTTTTCCTTTCTTTTAGAGAAATTTCCATTTTCTTTTAGAAAAATTTAATTTATTTTCTTTAGAGAAATTTCTATTTATTTATTTTAAAGAAATTTTAATTTAAGTACAAAATATTCTGAACGAAGAATTTTTTCTATACGTAAATATTTTTGAAAATTATTGACTGAAATAAACATCAAAAATACAAATAAAATGTTTTGAAACCTATAAATTATTTTTTTAATACTTGATGAAATATACCTAATTTTTAAATAATTTGAATTGGAAAAACAAATAAATTTTCTTTCATTCGTTCAAAACTTTATTATGTACAATTTTTATTTTCCATTAGAAAAAATTTGTACTTATTTTCATCAGAAAAATTTTTAATTTATTTTTCCCTAAGAGAAATTAAAAATTTATTTTTTTCATTAAAGGAAAAGCGATAAAAATTTTATATCAATTTTTACAACAATCGTTAATTTTTCAGGAATTGGAATGCTCCCAATTACAGAATTTATTATTCTGCATGCACGCTTTTCTAACTGCAAAAGTGGCAGCAGTTGATCCAACTTTTTTAACGTCGACAACACCGTAAGATTTTTATTATTAAATACAGTAAGTACGACTGAACTCAATTTACTCAATTCTTTCGAAAGAATAATCGTTACGTTTTTCGAAAAAAGACAAAAAAAAAATAACAAATAGAAAGAAAGAGGGAAAGAAAGATAGAAAAAAAAACTAATGAAAATCCACCCCAAGGAAGTTCTAGTCAATAATCCAAATGATTATTTTAATTTTCAATTTTTAATACTATTTTTTATTCGAAAAACATTTTTTGTTTTTTTCTATTAAAAAAGAATTTACCAAAAACAAATGAAAATTCTCTATCTACAATTTTGAGTATTTTAAATTATAATTTTAAATTATAATTATTGACAATTTATAGAAATATTTATCTAGACTGAGTATTCTTTAAGTGTTTCTGTTTTATATTCAGAAAAAGATGTTGTATAGTTATAATTTGCAGTATGTATGATAATTTCTTTTGAAATTATGGAATTGCTTAGGAAAAAAAAGAAAAAAAAACAATTATCTAGTTTAGGAGAGAGAAAATTACATAGATTAATAAAAAGAAGAATCACATTTTTAAGTCGTAAATGTAAGTGAAAAAAAAATTTAGTTTTTCGTTCTTTCGAATTTCTATTTTCCATATTGAAGACGTAAATTACAATATAAATAATTGTTATCGCGAATTTACTGGTTTGTAATTTCATGAATTTTAAGTAACAACAAGGGTGGCAAAAAAAAGGTTAATAAATTTTTTTATTAAAACATATCGAGTAACTTAAAAATCATGAAAATACAACTTAATTTAATGAAAAATGCAACAAACAAAAATCGTTCTTTTACATATTTTATAATTGTTATTTGCGCATTTAATTTTTGATATGTTTTTATATTATTTTTTTATTTGAAAAAATTAAAAAAAAAACAAATGAGATAACTTTAATGCCAGTATTACTATGTCAATAAAAAAAATTTCAATCATCACCTTAGGCATAGTTATGTCATGTATGTACTTCGACCATGGTGGCTATACCTTCGAGTAAAAAAAAGAATTTCTTCTAACGTTTTTTCGAAAAATAACGTTTCTTGAAATTAAAATATTATAGTGATTTTAATCGAGACGGTGGTATTTAGAATAAAAATAGAATTCTATTTACTCTCGAGTATATTTAAATGAATCTCATGCTTTTCATAGACAACTAGATATATAAATATATATATTTTTTAAATATTAAGTTTGTATTAAAGGAGAAAAACTGTTATTGAAATATGTAATTATTTTTTTTAACTATATATGCGCAGAATTTTATTGTGCTTTCAATGATCACTCGTTTAGAGAGTCTGCAAATTAATTTGCCACTGTATATTTATATTATTAATATTATATATTATATAATATTATATTTACATTGATATTATATTTATATTAATATTATCCTAAATTATATTTGAGAGATAGACAAGCTTCTATTATTATCGTTAGATTTATATTATTGTTTAAAGAAACCAGAAAAAAAGAATTTTTCGATATTTCAACACTATATTGTTGTATAGAAATAGATAGGGAAATATATTTAGTTTAGCCTATTGCAATCTCTATCAAAAATTAATAAAAAATTAATTTAGTTTTCAATTATTTTATTTTTGCTACTAAGATAATTATTTACAAAAAAGAAAATTGTGTTCGTATGTATTTTTCTTGCAAATATTAAAATAAATTTACTTAAATAGAAATTTAAAACGACGACGATTATAAATTTATTAAATTGAAAAAAATTTTTGATAGAGATTGACGAAATAAATCTACCTGAAAAACTGATTATGGAATCAATTTTATTGACCAACGAGGATTTTGTAAAAAATTGGTTTTTGATTTTAATTATATTCTTCGTTTAATAGAATTGAGAATAGAAAACAATCTCGGTTTACACTCGTAGAAAGTGCCTAAACATTTGTCTTAGAGTAATGACCGTTTATTGTAAATCTCTTGTTAATTCCAATGCGCCAGGATGTTACCATGGTCAGAATAATAAAATAGAAGAAAAAAAAATACAATCTCTAAACGAAAATTCATCCTCAATGTATGCGTCTTTGAAAAAGAATTATTTACAAAAAAAAGAAAATTCTCTTCTGATTAAGAAAAATTTTTTTAAACATTTTCTTTTTTCTAAACGTAATATTAAAATGTCTGCGTTTATATTTAACATAAAATAAAAAAAAAGCGGTGAATTTTTGTAAAAGAGACGCTAAAACGAACTTTTAAATAGGCGTACGATTTTGAGAATAAAATAAATGAGCGGAAAAAAAGATGAATGCATGTATTGTAATATCGAATGCTTGAAATTATTGAAAGCGTAGAAAAATTAATTAATCTACATGATTAAATTTAATTACAGAAAAATTTTCGATTCTAATATACCAAAGTCTAGATATTAAAATAAAAAGAAAATCGGTTTTTTTTTTATGTATACAAAAATCACATTATTAACAAGTATGCACACGCAATTTTATTTATATCAAAGAAAATAAGTGAAATAAAAACCCTGTAATTAAATTTAGATCGCAATTAAGGACTGCACAATTATTATATTGTATAGGTAGCTTAATAATATTATACAAAAGCCGAAAAAATTTATCGCAATTGAAAACTATAAGACAAGAAAAAAAATAATTAAATTATAAACATTAGCTAAACGAAAATTCACAAGAAAACAAATTTATCCACTGGGGAGTGAGTGAAATTGCTTCTTTTTCTTATTTACTACGCGCAAAATTTTCAAATTGAAAAATCATTTTTATACAGATTCAAAACAATTACAGCCGAAATGTACAAACGTAAAGTACAAATATTTTTTCATATAATGCCTATTTGTTATAATTTAAAACGAAGCGTGTACAAATGATTTTTGTTCCTTTTTATTTAATTAAAACATTTATTTTTTTTTTGTAAATGAAAGTCTGGTGCAAGTTAAAAGAATGATTTCTGTAAAAAAGTATGAGAAGTATTATTATTATTATTTATTGTTTTTAAAAATATTATTACATGAAATACGAAATTCACAAAAAAATAGTCAATTAAATTGATTATTATTTGGAAATGTCTCTAATTTAATACAAACAAAAATTTATTTATAAAATGACAGAGACGATGATAAGTAAAACTTATAACAACGAGTCAATTATTTAAAAAAATAAAAATCTATTCTATAAATTGTTTTCTAATAAAAAATAAATATAAACATACAAGAGATTTCTGTCATCGTTAAAACGATTTTTATATAGATATTTAAAAATAATTCTCATTCATTCCCTGGTGGATATGGAAATAATATTTATATAAATATATTATATATATATGAAGAAATTCTATCTTAAAAGCTTAATTATGTTGCAAAATTACTCTTTATAAAAATAATTACTCGAGAAATATCTAGAAATGATCTAAGAATTATTTTTGTAAGGAGTATGATTTTTTATCCAAAAAAATGAAAATCTACAATACGTTATTATAATCGTATTTAAACAGGTAATGGATAATTTGTTTCAAGGAAAAAAAGAGAAGAGATATGTTTGTAGAAAAAAATTGATTTATTTTAGTGTGTATTTTTTGTTGTTGTTGTACAATCATTTAGAAAAAAAAATATAATTAGTATCTTTTCTTCTCTTTTTTTCAAAATTGAAACAAAATATTCTGATTTGTATGTAAATAAAAAAAAAAATGAAAATCATCTGTTAATTCTTTGTGAACAAATTTTTCTGCGCGATGCTAAACGCACCTGTATATTGCCAAACTTTCAAACGCTCGACTTCCTTGTTATTAACATTTGAAAATTCATTGTTCTATTACCATCATTTATTAATAGGAGAAATTATATATACTTAAATTTGATTAGGTATATAGGAAATAAAAGAACGATCGATATTATCTAATGTTTAGACAAAAAAAATAATAATAATAATAATAAGACAGGGAATTCTTGAGCTTGCGAAAAGTTTGGAAGGATATCTTCGAGATCTTATATTTCGAGATATAGTTTATCTGTTATAATGTCTATCCCCCAATTGACAATATGTTTTAAAATATATAGTCGTTACAGGTTTTTGATGAGTTATTATTTATTCCTAATATTCCTCACTGTAAAAAATAAATCTTACTTTCAGTCCACTTTTGACTGAAATCGTTTACATTAGAAATATTTTTGACTGAATCAAAAAAATTGTTGTTTTCTAAAGTTTATTCTTGAAATCTATTTTCACCTAAAAATTTCAAAATTAATTCAATTTTTAAAGAATTGCGTTTACAATTTTCATAAGTAGATGAACTTTAAAAGATTTTGATTTAAAATTTTGTAAAATTTCAATTTTAAATGAATTTCATTAGAAATACATATGAAAAAACTTAGATTTGAAAAAAAATTTTAAAACTAAAATTCTTCTGAAATTAGTTAAATTTCTTAATATGTATGATTATTAAAAATAATGGATTTATAGAAGAATTTTAGTTAAAAACACTAAAACAAATTGTATTTTGAAGCAATTATAAATGATTGCAGAAATTCAATTATTTTCAAAAGTAGTAAAATTCTTCTCAGAAATTCAATTTGAATTATTTTCAAAAATTTTAATAAAATTCATAGCAGAAATCCAATTATGTTTCAAAATTTAAAAAAATCCTCGTCAAAATTTCAATTATCTTAATAAATATCAAAATTCTTCGACAAACTTCAATTTTATTCAGGAATTTTAATAAAATTTAATTATTTTCATAAATAACAATGTTCATCACAAGAATTCAATTATTTTCAAAAGTAATAAAATTCAATTATTTTCAAACATTTTAATAAAATTCATTGCAATAATTATTTTCAAAAATTTTTCTTAATTTAATAATTTTTATATATATTATTTTAATAAAATTCCCCAAAAGAATTCAATTATTTAAAAGCAATTTTGATAGAATTTCAATTACTTTTTAATACAATTTTAATCGAATTCCTCGAAAAATGTAATAATTATTCTTAAAAATGTTATTAAAATTCCTCGAAAGAATACAATTTTTTTAAAATTTGTTGGTAAAATTATGTATAAGATTTAAATTTTAAGAAATATTCAATTATTCAATAAATTATATGCTTTAATTTAAATAATTGAATTCTCGTAGAATTTTCTACTAAAAATTGATTTAAAAAATTAATTTCAATAAAAGTTTTAGATAATAATTGAATTTTGTAAAAGTTTCAAATTAAAATCTTCGAAAATTTGAATTTTTCATTCATTTTTTACAGGGATTTAATTATTTTCATAAATAATAAGACTCAATGGTGATTTTTAATTATTTTTAATACAATTTTATATGGAATTCCTCGAAAAAAGTTATTATTATTAAAAAATTTATCAAAGAAATTTAATTATTTTAAGGGCATTTGAACCTTGATGACGTCACACATGCTTTGCACAAACTGTAACGTCATCAAGGTTCAAATGCCCTTAATAACCATTGCTAGGATTTATTTATTAGAATTTAAGTATTATTTTCAATACATTTTTAATTAAATTTCTTTAAAGAATAAAATTATTTTCAAAAATTTTAATGAAATTCTTTGCGTAACAATTCAATTTTTTTCAAAATCATTTTTAAAAAATTCTTCGCAGAAATCCAATTATGTTTAAAAATTTGCAAAAATTCTTCTCCGAAAATCAATTATTTTTAGTAATTTTAATAAAATTCTTCTCAAATATTTAATTGTTCTCAAAACTTTTAGTAAAATTTTTCTCAAAAATTCAATTATACTTTCGTAAATAATAAAATTTCGTTCTTAAAAATTAAATTATTTTTGCAAATAATAAAATTCTTCTCATAAATTAAATTATTTTTGTAAACAATAAAATTCTTGTAAAAAATTCAATTATTTTTGTCAATATTAAAATTCTTTCCATAAATTAAATTATTTAAAATAAATTTTAATATATTCTTTGCATAAATTCAATTATTTACAAAAGTTTTAATTAAATTCTTTTCAAAAATTCAATTATTTTAAAAAATTTCAACAAAAATTCTTTTTAAAATTCAATTACTTTCGTAAATAATGAAATTCTTAACAGGAATTCAATTATTTAAAAAAAAATGTAGTAAAATTTTCCTCAGAAATTCAATTATTTTCGTAAATAAAAAAATTCTTCTCAGTAATTTAATTATTTTTATACGAAAGTCTTGCCAAGAATTCAATTATCTTAATAAATAATAAAATTCTTTTCAGACATTCAATTATTATTTTTAAAACTTTAATAATATTCTTCGCAAGAATTTAATTATCTTTAGAAATATAACAAAATTCTTTACAGGATATCAATTATTTTTATATTGTATAATAACATTCTTGACAAGAATTTAATTATCTTTAAAAATAGTAAATTTCTTTTCCGAAACTCAATTATTTTCAGAAATTTTAATAAAATTCTTCGCAGAAATCCAACTATGCTTAAAAATTTACAAAAATTCTTGTGAAAATTTCAATTATCTTTGTTGATAATAAAATTTTTCTCTGAAATTCAATTATTTTCATAAATAATAACATTCATAGCCGAAATTTAATTATTTTTAATACAATTTTCATCAAATTTCCCGAAAAATGCAATTATTCTTATAAATTTTATTCAATTTGTAATTATATTTATAAATAGTAAAATTTTTTGCAAAATTTAACGACCTTTTTTTTATTTTTTCAATAGTAAAATTCTTTCCCAAAATTCAATTATATTCAAAAAAATTGCACGAAAAAATTCAATTTTTTTCTAAAATATATTAAATATTAATAAATTCTTCAAAAAATTCAATTATATTTATAAATAGTAAAATTCTTTCCAAAAATTCAATTATTTTCAATACAATTTTAATAAAATTCCATGAAAGAATTCAATTTTTTTAAACATATATTTCGAAAAAATTCAATTATTTTTAAACAAACACGAAAGAATTAAATTTTGTTCTTAATTCGTTATACAATTCTTATCAAAAATTCAATTATTTTCTCAAATTTTAATAAATTCTTTGAAAAAATTAAATTATATTTATAAATATTGGGTCAGTCCACTGACTTTCGTCTGGGGAGTGTTGCGGCTATATTTTTAAAAAATCTGGTTTTAAAATATTTGAAACTAGACGACTTCCCGAGTCCATTAATCATAATATTATACTCTAAATTTTATTTATCTAGATTTTATGATTAATCAAAAGTTGGACGTTCACAGAGTAATTTTGTAACCTTAAATTTTACACCTTTTTAAAAAACGTTTTTTTCCTTAAAATATTTAATGTCATGTAACAGAACTTACCAAAACGATAAATGATTTGATGCAGAATCAGAAAACGATAGAATTATTATTGAAATATATTATTTTCAATTAATTAAACGAAATTTAAAAAATTTTTCGTGAAAAAATTTCTCGATTTTCTAAAGCCTATAACTTTTTTCTCAGTGCTCCAAAAAATCCAATCTTTTTTGTGTAGTTAAATACTGATATAAATAACTTATTATTAAAATTTGACGTATGTGTTTTGCTTCGTTTACGAAATATTATTTTTTTTACATTATTTACCGAAAAAGGTTAATTATAGGACTTGAAGTTAACCAACCAATTTCAGATCGCTCTGTTTCAATAATTCAAATTTGATGGAAATTGTTGCAAATTGATTAAAATTTAAGATTTTTAATATAAGAATATAATAAATATGAATGATTTTATCAGCACTTGTAAATTTTTGCATTATAAATAAATAAAATAAATAAAATAAATAAAATAAATAAAATAAATAAAATAAATAAAATAAATAAAATAAATAAAATAAATAAAATAAATAAAATAAATAAAATAAATAAAATAAATAAAATAAATAAAATAAATAAAATAAATAAAATAAATAAAATAAATAAAATAAATAAAATAAATAAAATAAATAGAATAAATAAAATAAAATAAAATGAATAAAATAAATAATATGGATTTTTCACTTAACTATTAATTGCATTTATGAAAATTAATTTTGAGTAAATTTATATTTTTATTTTTCCGTATTAGGTATTTATATTTATTATTTATAAATTATTTATTTATTTATTGAAGTAGATCCTCGAAACAAATGAAAAAATTGAAACTGTCAATTTGTTGATAAATGTCAGAAATTGATTTAAAAATGCTGTGCTCCGTTGGAAAGTTTTTAAGTGAAAATTGTAATGATACATCAAAAACTCCTTTTCAAAATGTGAGAGAATTAACAAACCATGATCAGAAGTTGATAGAATTAAGAATAAGTATCAGTACAACTGATATTTGTAAATACCATGAGTATCGATATTTAAAATATTACTCAAATTATTTTGGAAATGTTTGCTGTGATCCCTTTCACGTTCATAAACATTGCATTAAAAAATCATTAAGAATTATGAGCTTAAAATTTGTTGAGGAGCACAAAGACTTGAAACTTATCCCAGGAAAAGCATTGTGCATTTCATGCCTAAAACAAGCCACTAACCAAAAAGAAAATGATTTATTTACAGAAGATCCGTTATTTATTTTAGACCAAGAAAAAAATACACAATCAAATGAATTATTAGAATCACTAGGAATTGAAAAGAATAAAATATGTAAGTTAAATATTAATCAAAGAGGCAAACTAGTTGAAAACACTTTAAGAAAAAAAATAGATCAGATTACATCAGAAGTGAACAAAAGTTTTGAAATGGAGATATGTAATTCATCAACTGGACAAGAGGATTCAATACTAGCACAAGATTATCGATTATTAATTAATGATCTGAAAATAAAAATTAAAAGTTGCAATAAAGCCTCAGATAAAATAAGACTTTTAAGTTTAGTACCTCAATCATGGTCAATATCGAGAATAAGCTCTGAATTTGAAGTAAGTGAATATTTGGCAAAAAAAACAAAAAATTTAGTGACACAATTTGGAATCTTACCAGAAATTAATTATAATCAGCATTCAGGAATTACATTAGAAGAAAAGGAAATAGTTCAGAAATTTTATGAAGACGATGAAAATAGTAGAATGTGTCCGGGTATGAAAGAGTGTATATCAATTCGAGTTAATGATTCTGAAAAGGAAAGGAAACAGAAAAGATTGCTTTTATTTAATATAAAACATTTACATGAAAATTTCCTGGAAATCCATCCCCAGTTAAAAATAGGATTGTCAAAATTTGCCGAACTTCGTCCAAAGTGGTGTGTTGTGGCGGGTTCAAGTGGGACTCATTCAGTGTGTGTTTGCAAATCACATGAGAACGTACGTTTGATGTTGCAGCCATTGAAAATAAATCATTCTATAGAAGATATTTTGAAAATGACAGTTTGTGACGTTAATAAAGAAAACTGTATGCTGAATACTTGTTTAGAATGTCCTGGATTTGACCAAATTAAAAATTTACTTCTGGAATGTACTGATGAGGATTTATGCATTACTTACAAACAATGGGCATCTGTTGATAGGTGTAATTTTGTTACAATCAATCAAGAACAAGGCGATTTTATAGAATTGTTTATCGAAAAATTAAAAAGTTTAAAAGCTCACCATTATATAGCAAGATCGCAAAGCAGTTACCTCAAAATTAAAAAAGAAAATTTAACAAAAACTGTGGAGTGTTTAATTCAAGCTGATTTCGCTCAAAATTTCCAGTTCATTATTCAAGATTCAATTCAAAGCCAGTATTGGGTCAATAATCAGGCAACATTACACCCATACGTCGTTTACTACAAAGATGATGATGACAACTTGTGTTCAAAAAGTTTTTGTATTCTGTCAAACACTAAACATCATAATGCAACAACAGTTTATGCTTTTCAGGTAAAGTTTTATAAGTATTGTGTAAGTGTTTTGTGTTAAAAATTTTTTTGTATTTTGTCTAACACTAAACTTCATAATGCAACAACCGTTTTTCTTTTCAGGTAAAGTTTTATGAAGTATTGTGTAAGTGTTTGCCAAACATTAAAAAGGTCCACTATTTCACTGATGGCGCTCCAAGTCAATACAAAAATAAAAATCACTTCATCAACTTAGCATATCACGAATCCGATTTTAAAATAAAAGTAGAATGGAATTTCTTTGCAACAGCGCACGGAAAAAGTGCATGTGACGGAATAGGAGGAACAATTAAGAGACTGGTTCGAAAAGCGTCTTTACAAAACATTAATGGAAAAACAATAAATAGTGTCGATGAAATGTTTACTTTCTGCCAAAATAATATAAAAGGAATCAACTTTATAAAGGTAGAAGAAGATTTTATAAATGGAATTTCTTTGAAGTTGACAGAACGATTTTTGAAAGCAAAAACCATTCAAGGTAGCCGAGATGACCATCGTTTTGTTCCAGACTCAGAATTTAAAATGAAAATATACAAAACTTCGAACTCTTTACAATTCAGAATTGAAGACATTCAAGAATTACCAAGTAATTCAAAAACTGGAAGAAAATATAAAAAAAGAAAGACAACATAAATTAGATTCAAGGACAGAAACAAAAAATTAAAATAAATAATTGATCTCTTTTATATTAATAATTCTTTTTTTAAAATATAAAAAGTTTCCATAAACGGTAAAAAAATATGTCATTTTGCATTCGATAATAAATTTATTATTCTATTTTTTATTATATTTTTTTACTTTATTCATTCTATTATTAATCTTTTTTATAATAATATATAACTCTTCTTTTGAAATGTAAAAAGTTCCTATAAATTGTTAAAAAATATATCACTTTGCATTCCATAATAAATTTGTTATTGTTTTATTTATTTTATTTATTTTATTCATTTTATTTTATTTTATTTTATTTCATTTTATTTATTTTATTTATTTTATTTATTTTATTTAATTTATTCATTTTATTTTATTTTATTTATTCTATTTATTTTATTTATTTTATTTATTTTATTTATTTTATTTATTTTATTTATTTTATTTATTTTATTTATTTTATTTATTTTATTTATTTTATTTATTTTATTTATTTTATTTATTTTATTTATTTTATTTATTTTATTTATTTTATTTATTTTATTTATTTATAATGCAAAAATTTACAAGTGCTGATAAAATCATTCATATTTATTATATTCTTATATTAAAAATCTTAAATTTTAATCAATTTGCAACAATTTCCATCAAATTTGAATTATTGAAACAGAGCGATCTGAAATTGGTTGGTTAACTTCAAGTCCTATAATTAACCTTTTTCGGTAAATAATGTAAAAAAAATAATATTTCGTAAACGAAGCAAAACACATACGTCAAATTTTAATAATAAGTTATTTATATCAGTATTTAACTACACAAAAAAGATTGGATTTTTTGGAGCACTGAGAAAAAAGTTATAGGCTTTAGAAAATCGAGAAATTTTTTCACGAAAAATTTTTTAAATTTCGTTTAATTAATTGAAAATAATATATTTCAATAATAATTCTATCGTTTTCTGATTCTGCATCAAATCATTTATCGTTTTGGTAAGTTCTGTTACATGACATTAAATATTTTAAGGAAAAAAACGTTTTTTAAAAAGGTGTAAAATTTAAGGTTACAAAATTACTCTGTGAACGTCCAACTTTTGATTAATCATAAAATCTAGATAAATAAAATTTAGAGTATAATATTATGATTAATGGACTCGGGAAGTCGTCTAGTTTCAAATATTTTAAAACCAGATTTTTTAAAAATATAGCCGCAACACTCCCCAGACGAAAGTCAGTGGACTGACCCTATTACAAATTATTTACAAATTATTTTCATAAATAATAAAATTTTTCAAAGAGATTTAATTATTTTCATAAATAATATTTAACTCAATGCTGAATTTCAATTATTTTTAATACAATTTTAATGGAATTCCTAAAAAAAAGTTATTATTCTGAAAAATTTTATTAAAATTTATAAAAGAAATTCAATTATTTTAAGAAGGTTTTTTTTTACAATTTATTTGTTAAAATTTAAGTATTACTTTCAATACATTTTTAATTAAATTTTTTTCAAAATAATTTTAATAAAATTCTTCGCAGAAATCCCAATTAGGTTTAAAAATTTACAAAAATTCTCGTCAAAATTTCAATTATTATTATAAATAATAAAATTTTTCTCCGAAATTCAATTATTTTCAAAACTTTTAATAAAATTCTTGGCAGAATTTCAATTATTTCTGAAAATTTACAAAATTTCAATTATTTTTATATAATTGATAAAATTTTTCTCCGAATTTCAATTATTTTCAAAACTTTTAATAAAATTCTTGGCAGAAATTCAATTATTTTTAATACAATTTTCATCAAATTTTTTGAAAAATATAATTTTTCTCAAAAAAATTATTAAAATTTGTCAAGAGAGTTCAATTATTTCAAAAATTTGTTGATGAATTTCTTTATGAAAATTCAATTTTAAAAACCATTCTACTGATTAATAAAATATTTATTTTTATAGTTAAATAATTAAATTCTCGTAGAATTTTCTAAATAAATATTGATTTGAAAATGAATTTCAAATTAAAATCTTTGAAAATTTGAACTTTTCATACTTTTAATTAAGAATTCTATAGAATTAATTTTTCTCAATTAGTTTAATGGAATTTTTTTTTTAATTATTTGAAGTTTTTAATTTCTAATATATTTAATTGAAGAATGTCAGAATAATCGAAATTTCGTAAAAATTAAATTGTAAACAAAAGAATTTGAAAATTCACAAAAAAATTTTTCGAAAATTAAAAAAAAAAAAATTGAAGAATTTTAGTTGAAAGTTCTAGAAATGAATAATTGTAATGATGAAAATAATTCATGAAGAAGTTACAGTAACAAAGTAGCAAGTTTTAATATTATTGAATTTCAAATTTTTGAATATCCTAATTTCTATAAAAAAATAATGATTAAATATTTATTTAAAAATGAAGTTATTGATGTTTATGAATAATTTTCGTTTTAAATGTTGAGTTTGTCCAATATTCTGCTCATATTTGGTCGATAACACTGATTTTCCACCCTTGGCTGACCGAAATCGACCTCTTCTACTGGACAAAAACCACACTATGTGTACAACAATGAAAAAAAAAAGAAAAAAAATTCTCCCGCGCTCTAAATTAAAAAACTGTTAATCTATCACGTAGTATAACAATATAAAAACGAGATGGCAGCATACTGATGATTCCCCACTACTTCGCCTCTTACCCACACACGAACAAAACACTCTGCCTGACTATTTCCGTATAGAGGTCGAATGCATGTGCCAGGACATTTACCAAACAGCATTTTAGTACGGTTTAGACTTTAGCCGAACGGTCTGGCCTATCCTCTATAAGTCTCTGCTTAATCGGCTTTTTGTAAGTACACAAAAAATTATTTTTATTTTTTTCATGAACGAAATTTTATCAAGCCGGCGAATTTTTCTCTTAATACCTCATTCTCAGTCATTCTTTTTATCAACTTATATTATTAAACGCACATTGAAGTCAAGTGCTATCAGAAAAATTATAATATAAATTGAGGAAAAAAAAATTTTTTTTTTTTACTTAATTATAACTATTGTATTTTTTTTCTATTTATAATTAATAGTGAATAAATTTTTTTTATTACTTTTCCACCCTCTATGGATGTCAAGGTAACAAGCATTGTCTTCTGATCAGTCATTTTTTCAATACTATTTTCTGTCACGAATGTGTATTTTTATTGACATAATAAAATCCGACCTCTTTTTTTTATTTAACAAAATAAGAAGGAATTTTCGCGATCGTTAAATAAATGAGTGGAAGCACATTTTTTTTTAAGTCGTTTACTATACGTTTTTATTGTTGACATTAATAAAAAAATCTTACACTGTATCAATATAGTTTTTCTTTTTTTTTTTGAGTCAGGCAGACAATTTCTTTCAATTGAACTCAACGTTTCTTTTGTATTTGATTTATTTTTTTTATTTAATTTCTATAATTAGTAGGTATATATTTTATAATTTTTTTCATTACTTATTTATTCACTTTTTTATTCATTTACTTACTTATTTCTTTACTTTTTTTTTATTTTTCATTTAATTTCGGTTTAGAGAAATTTTCATTGATAAAGAAAAATTTTGTTTCAAATAAATATTATCTTTAATAAGAATATTTTTTGATTTGGAAAATTTTTCTCTAAACCAAAGAAACTTTATATTAAAATTGAAGAAATTTTTCTATTTATTTAATTCAGTTAATTTTGATATTTAACAAAAATAAATAAAATAAAATATTGTCTTGAAAGAATATTATTTTCGATTTTAAAAAAGTTTCTCCAAACGGAAGAAAATTTATATTTAAATTGAAACACATTTTTCTATTTATTTAATTGAATAAATTAGATTTATTTCCATATATAACATAATTTTATTAATATTTTCTATTTGTTGAAACCTATTTTGTAATAATTTTCTGCAATAATTATTTTTAGAAATATCGTCTTTTTTATCATAAAATTATTAAACTAATTTTGTTTGACTCAAAAAGAATTTTTTTTATTTCAAAAACGTTTTTTAAATAGAAAGTTTTTTAATAACAATTTAAATATAGGTAGTTAAAAAACACCGAAAAAAATTTTATTTGATTCAAATAAACGATTACTTGTCAACTATCAACTAATTTATTTGTATCAAATAATTTTTATTTAAGTCAATTAAAATTGCTTTAAATACTGAAATTATTAATTTAAAATTAAATACAATATATTTTATTAAAATTTTTGTAATTGTTAACAATACCAATTTTTTAAAACTAAAATTAAAATAAAAAATTAGAATATAAAAATTTTAATAAAAATTAATAAATGATAACAGTAAAATTATTAAATATTAAACTTATTTATTATTTATCATAAAAATATTATAAGTAAATATTTATTTGATAATAACAAAGTAATCGATTACTTGAATCAAATAATTTTTTTTCAACCGAAAAATTTTTTATAGCAGAATTAATAAATAAATGAAAATGAAATACTAACTTATTAATTTTATCATTTATCATTTATTTTAACACTTATTCTTAATAAATAAACAAATAAATTAATTAATTAATATTGTTCTATTTATATATAGAAATGTTTTTAATATTCCAAAATATTATTTACTATTCGTATAAAATATTTCCGATTAAAAAAATAATTTCAAATCTTATTCCTCAAAACGTAGAAAAAAAATTAAAATCAACAATTTTTAATTAACAATTACCAATTATTGTCCTAAATAGCTTTTTTTGTTTGTAAATTCTTTTATAAATCTTTAATCCAGTTTAACATACACTTATAATAAATGCAAGTGAAACTGGATCAAACTTCATTATTTGTTATTTAAATGAAACTTTCAGCTCTTTTACGTTTATATATTACACTTTTAATTTTAACCTCAAAAACTTTTTATTCATAAAAACAATAATAATAATTTTTTGTTCTAAATAGAAAAATTAATCAATTTTTTAATTAAGCAACATTGACAAAATTATCATTAATCCTAAAAATTCCAAAGAACGTGAAAAAAATTTAATGAAAATCAAAATATTACAATTTAAAAAATCTATAATGCACAGACGGTAATTATTTTGCATTATTTTTCATAAATGTGTTAGTTTTCCTTTAATGCGATATCGCGATACAATTTATGTACTTAGACAGTTCAAGTGTTTTCTAGATAAAATGATTGATATGAATAGGAAGTATTTAAACCTAAACAATGTTTTATCTGAACAGAAGGAGATAAGAAAATTTAAATTTCAAAATCAAATGTCGCTAAAAATTTAATTTTACAAAATCGCAGATGTCATGCAATCTGATGTTGAGATGTATTCAATTCTTTGGAAAAAAAATGTATTAAATTATAAATTCTATATAAACCAGGTATGAAAAAAAATTCCTTGTGATAAAAAAAAATTTATATCAACAACCGTTTTTTTCAATCAATGAATAATTTATATACAAAAAAAAAAAATTTTATCCCCAATTTATTTAAAATTTGGAAAAAAAAATTTTACCTTAAAATTTTGAATATTTCTTTCGAAGTTGTGACAAAATTTAACTATATGTGCCATATTAAAATTAAAAACAAATTAAAAACTCTTTAATGACAATTTGGAAATAAAAAAGAAATAAAAAACCAAAATTTCAGAATTGCCTTGTCATCTGACATTGAACTTTGATTTTTCATTTGAGAAATTTATTTACCGGGTCGGATGTAATTCGGATTCAAAAGACAAGTAACTATTGTTTATTTTCACTAATTACGAAAATTAACGTACTGTCATAAATTGACGAATTACTTCAATTTTTGTTAATTTTTATATATTTTATTTGCTTTTTGAGATTTTTAGTCTAATTTTAATTTTATTAAGACTATAAATTTCTAAATTATTTATTTAATTATTAAATTGATTAATTAATTAATTACTACATTAATTAATTATTAAATTACTTAATTAATTATTAAACTAACTTTTTATTTTCAATATCTTTAAACTTAATTCCTTAAATATATTCAGGACCCAAAAGTTCTGAACTTTGAAATGATCGAAATTTTTTTGCGTCGATATAAATATTTTCAAAAATTACTACAATAAAAAGTAACAAAAAAATTAAACATTTAAAATCATTATAATTTATTCTTTTTATATTTGACGCAATATTATAATCATAACAAAATTTGAATTTATGTAGAAAATAAATAAAAATCGTTCATTTCAAAGTTCGAAACTTTTGGTGGCAGAAAATATTGAAAATAAAAAATCTACACTCGATGTATAAAAAACTACAATATACAAAATATGATTGCATAATTCATGATATTAATTGCATTTTCAAATCAATTGTTCAACCCGGAAAGATTCTCGTTTTTCTGAACCCACTTTTCAGAAATACATTTTCATTTACATAACCGGTTTTTCTTCTCCCATCTATATACCTACAACAGTGAGAGATTTCAAAATCATCATTGATGAGGGAATCAAGAAATTTCTTTGTATTTGAAAAGTGTGTTCAAAAATAATATTTCACTTTTTTATTTTACACTTAATTTTGTTTATTTAAAATATTTATCATTAAACTTTAAAAGAGATAGAGAAAAAAAGTTTTTAAATTTTAAATAAATTACTACACTGAAAAAAAAAATTTATTTAATTCAAATAATCGATTACTTGTCTATTGTCAAATAAATATTTACTTGAATAAAATAATTTTCTTTTCAAATCGAATAAATTGAATTTCCTCTTTAAATTTAATTTGGTCAAAATGTTTAATAATTTTAATTAGTGACTGACTTTTTGCTGTTAAATTAGTAAATTTTACTAATAAATAAGTGGAAGTTAATATTATTTATTACTAGAATTTACTAATATCAAAAGCAAAATGTCAGTCACTACCGAGTCACTACTTAAAATTAGTAAACATTTTTACTAATTCAAATTTAGAGAGTGAGCCAATAATTTCTGTATTTGAAGCAAATAATTATTTAAATCAACTAAAAATTTAATTGACTTAAATAAAAATTATTTCATTAGAATGTAAATATTTATTTGATAGTAAAAAAGTAATCCGTGATTTGAATCATATAAATTTTTTTCAGTGTATTAATTAATTGAACATTATTTATTTACTAAACAATTAATTGCAAATTTAGCAATTAATTATAAATTAATTATTAATAAACAAATAGAAATAATAATAATAACAAAATAAGAATTAACTCTTCACTGCGCTATCTGTCAAACGCAAATAAAAAACATCAACAAGTCGATTTTTTTGGAATTTTTTTTACACATACAAAGTGTAAATATTTATTTAAAAATTAATTGTTTATAATGTTGAGATTATTTATTGTCACATCAGCAATTTATGTATTTTTTTTATCTATATATAAGAAATGTTATGCGTATAACATTGTGTCATAATTATTTTGTTACTGATTAGAATTATTATGATATTCTTTTGTAATTATTTCAAATTTCTCATATTATCATCAAATTGATTAGACTAAAATTTATTGCTATTGGAATATTTTGCGAATTTATTTTCAAAAATTCTGAACATTCAAATAAACGAAATTGTTTCTTTTACTTATAAATTTTATTGTTCATTATTTATTATTTATTAGTCACTATAAAATTTGTTTAATGGGTTCATTAATTAATTAATAATTGGTAATTTATTACGTTCAGTATGGATCAATTTCACTTTATTAAAAATTTTTTTTAAATGTTATAAATTCTTAGAAACTAAAACATTTGCAGTATCTAATTATTAATAATTAATTAAAATTAAATTAAAATCAAATTAAAATAAAAAAAACTGCGAATCTTGAAAAAGGAGCAAGAATAAAATACAAAATTTAACAAATTTGAAGTCAAATTAATTAATTTACCAATTATTAATTGGTAATAATTAAATAATTTCAAATACAAAATTAAATTTGAAATTAATTAGTTAATTAAAAATACAGTTTGAAATTAATTAATGTCAATAACAATTTGATTGAAATAAAATTAAATTTAGAATAGAATAATAAAAAATATTAAAAATTTGCTATCCTTCAATTTTTCTCAATTGATTTCAATTTCATTGTATAGAAATTTAAAGTAGAGAAAATAAAAAAAAAGTGTTATAAATTCGTAGAAACGTAAAATTTACAGTAAATCTTCATGTATGACAGTTGATCATTATTAACCCGGCACATCTACTATCAATGAATGAAAATAAACTCTCACACAGTGCGTTTGATATAGTGCATCGAAAGGAACATTCGTTTTGCATTCGTGCGAAGTAGTTAAGATGTTAGTGTATTGCTGATGCTGTCATCAGGAAGATAAATATGCTAATCAGTTAAAGCACGTGCTTTCAAACACGTACGTTACCATACCCAATAATATTAATTAAACCCGTCACTTACGACTTACGTATTTCAAATTTTTCTTTCTCTACGTCAAACTTTTTTTTATGAACATTATTCTTTTTTTTAAATTATAACAAAATTAAAATAAGTTTCTACTTTTTCTTTAAAAAAAATTTCAAAAGTTTATATCCATTTGATGTGAATGTATGCCTAATTAATTATTTTTGGTACGTTTGTATTATTGTAGTATAATTATGTATTAATTTATTGTTAACTTATTAATTAATATTAATTTTCTCTAAATAAAAACCTTTTTTTTTTTGTTAAAAAGAAAAATTTATTTTCAATGAAACAAAACGAGTCTAAGTTCTAATTTTAGAAAATCTTTTTTTTGCCTTCATAATTTCAAATTACAATAATTGAAGAAAGAGTTAAAAATTTTGAATACTAATAATATACTATTACTGATTCCTTATTAATTATTAACAGTTTTCTTAAAAGTATCAAATTGTTACTAAAGTGAATCAAATGGATGCCAAAAATTTGGAACAATTTTTTATTTGATCCACATTTTTGGTATCAAATGGTTGCAATTTGATACTTTTAAATTAAGAGTACGTAGTTTATTACTAATTACTCATTAAAAATCGAAGAAAAAATTAATTAAAAGAAATCTTTAATTTGTCTAAAACTTTACGAGCATTAGCCTCTTGAAAGATTATTTGCTTCACGACCCCTTCGCTTTGAATTAACGTGAACTACTTTTCTCAAGTTTTATACAAAATTTTGCTCGTTTTGCAAAATCACTCTCACCTCAATGAATGCATAATTCAAAACTGCAATATCTAACAAAGTCCTTGAATGGAAAGCATTCATAAAAATTCTATTAATGTGTCGATGCAAAACGTATTTTTTTTCTTGCACTTAATATTTCATTCTATTATTTTCTTCACTTTCAGTTTTTTTTATAATGAACAAAAATATTCGTGAGAAAAAAATTCTAATTTATAGTCTGATAAGAAAATAATCACATATTAAAATTATTTTTAAATTTAAATCATGTTTTATCACACTGTAATATGTAATAATATACAAATTGTAATAAATAGTAATAATACTGTAATATATAGTAATAGTAAAATATAGTTTGAAATATTTTTAATATAGACTCGAGGGCGATTAAAAGAATTATTTGCAAACGTATCATTATGTTTTTAATTATAAAACAGACAAAAAAAATTTAATTACTCCCTGCATAGTTATAAAATGAAATCTTTCAAAGCGCGCACAAAGTGATTAAAAACCAATTTAAAGAGTACAGCTTTACATAAACCATAAAAGTGCTTTTGAAAAGTGTGAGACAACAGTTCTAAGACTTTGAACACAATTAAACGCAACTTTATCATTTAAAATCAATAATTCAATTTAAATATTTTTCTTAAAAAGAATTGCAATAATAAAAGTGAAAAAGTAGCTAAAATCGTACTAAATAATCAAATAATGTGAAAAAAATTAGTAAAACTAAAAAAAAAAGTTTTTATCAATAGTATTTAATAATTACCAAATTTATTTTTAACTAATTAATTAGTAGTAAATAAATAAAAAAAAACTTTTTATCAATAGAATTTAATAATTAACAAATTTATTTTACCAAATTTATTAATTAGTTGAAGATCTTCTAGGTCTCTAAATTTAACGACAAGAAAATTTTTTATGATTTAAGATTTAAAAATACCGCAAAACTTCTTTTTAACTCCCGAGATGAATAAAAAATGTGAAATTATAATTCCAGCACCAAAATTATTTAATTATTAATTTAATTATTTAATTATTTATTTGTTTCAAACAAAAATTTTATTCGACACAAATAAAACTTTTATTCGAACCAAGTCAAAATTTTGTTTAAAACAAATAAATAGCCTAGTTAGCTTTGAGTCAAATATATTTTTTTCTTCATGCAGACATAATCTCATTAATTTAGAAAACAAAATTAATTAAATAAAATAAATAAAAAGTATTTAGACTTTTTTTTCCTCTTTTTTATTACAATTAAAAAACGGTTTTTATTTTAACAAGTAAGTATAAAATACTGAAATAAATAAATAAAATAAATTAATTAATTAAACAATTATAAATTAATTAATTAAATAAAAAACTTATTAAATAAAAAAAATTAAAAATTTTAAAGTGACAACAAATATTTCAAAATTTCTTTCCAAAATTCAAATACAAAAAATATTTTTCGGACTTTCCCCGAAATTAGTATATGTAGAAAGAGTAAATAAACAAAATTAACACTTTTTCTCGAGTTCACATATATATGTATTATGTACTGCTTACGTGACCTGCGATTGTTTCTCAAATATATAAACGCAATGAATACGTTGTCCTGCACTTTGGACTTATTTAATTCGTAAAATAATGATAATGTGTAGTCTACGCAAAGATTTCAATTATCAAATAATTTTGTCATCATCCACGCCCCCAGATATAAACAAATCAAAAGCTTACGTAAAAAATGCTACTAATTATCGGTTATATGCCTTATAAATTTCTTGTTGTTTACTCTAAGTGTATTCTTTAATACATTCCTATATAAATACATTTCTTTCAAATTAATTTATTACATTTATTCATCAATTTGTTACAATTAGAAGTAGAAAAAAAAATTTACAGATAAAAATAAATAGACCTAATTATCTTTTTTAAAAAAATTTTGAAACTACAAAAGTTATGAATAAAAGTTTCGGAGCTAAAATTTAAATATACATAAATAAAAAAAAATAAATCATAAAATATCTAAAATGTTTAACTTCCTTTTTTGGTTTTTAATGTAATCAGTAATTTTTAGAAACTTTATCGAAAAGAATATTCCGTTCATTTAAACGATCGGAAATTGTTGAAATTAAAAGAAAGTCCGTTCTAAGATTGTAAGAAAAAAATTTAATTTTTCGCGACAATTTCTCAAGTAGTTAACGTAAAGTAATTTTTAATTCCGACGTTTTACTCTTTGCAATCCAACTCCGAAAGGGAATTTAATTTTTGATAATTTTAATCAAATTTTCATTATGTTTCGAGAAAAAATATTTTATTTCTAATAATTTTACATAAATTTTTAATACATTTCTATGGGAAATTTAATTTTTAATAGTTTTAATTAAATGTTTAATATACATTTCGAAAGGGAACTTAATTTTTAATAGCTTTAATAAAAATTTAAATTCGTTTCGAAAGGACATTTTAATTTTAATAACTTTAATTAAATTTTGAATACATGACGAAAGGATATTTCATTATCAATAATTTTAATTAAATATTTTTAGTACGTTTCAAAGGGATTTTTTTATTTAATTTTAATTCAGATTATTTAGATTTAATAAAATTAATTTTTTTTGTAATTAAAATAAAAAATAAATAAAGATTTTATTTTAAATAGAGATAATATTTGATAACTTTTAATTAAATTTTCACCACGTTGTTCTTTCATTTAATAAATTGCGAATTCATAAAATCAGTTTTAAATTAGATGTTTTGTTTATAAAAATTTACAAATTTTTATCGTTTAATTTTAGAGTCCATATGTTGTTTATAAAAGATCAGTATATATTTAAAATGATTAATTACTTAGTAGGTTATCGTCTGACACAATTAAAAATATTTCCTTATATTGATGGCGAAAAAAAAATCAATTTATCAAATTTCTGATAATTATATTGATAATCTCCATTAACTTTAATATATTCTAATACAGATTTAATATACGAAAAGTGTGAATAAAAATTAAAGTTCAACTTGAAAACGATGCGCAAATGTTGTTATCTTCAAGAAAAATATTTCTAACATTAAAAATGTTTCTAATAATAAAAATATATTTCTAATAATGAAAAATGTCTAATAACAAAGGTAATTTTACCTCTCTAAATTTGAATTACTAAAAATTAATTAATTAATTTAAATTAATAACTCACTTTTTGCTTTTGAATTAGTGAATTTTACTATAATAATCGTTCTAATAATTTATTAGTAAATTTTACTAACTCGAAAGGAAAAATTCATTCAATAATTTAAATTAGTAAATATTATTACTAACTCAAATTTAGAGAGAATTGGGAAAATATTTATTAATTAAAAAAAAAATTAAGAAATTATTTTCTAAATTGTATTTTGTAATTATTCACTGAAAAAAATCTTCACCTGGAACAGCGATGTGTATCTCTATAGAATAGCAGGCTTCGCACTCCATTATGAGTTTTAAAAAAGTAGAAAAAAGTAGCCTCGGTGACAAAAAAAAAAGAATAAATTAAAGAATTTCATTAAAAACTTTTTAAAAAATCGAATTTTCAAAGTATTTTAATTTAATAAATGATAAATAATTAAATTTTACAAGGAGTCACATTCTAATGTATTCATGTTTCTAAGTGCCAAGATTAATAATTAAAATTTTTATTAGTTAATTTAAAAAAAGATACACACTTCAAATTTTTTAATAAAATTGAATTTTCGCAAAGATTTTTTTGGAAAATTTTGAAAAATAAGATTTTTTAATTCTGTTATTTCAAGATAATTGAATTTTTATAAACAAATAATTGAAAATTTTTTATATAACTGAAATATCTTTATATTCTATTACAAATAATTTACTTCTTTTAAAGAATTTTATTTTTAAATTTTTCGAAAATAATCAAGGGAAGTTAGTCACCGTATAATTATAATTTTATTTTTAAAAATTTATTCGCAATACATTCAATTATTTTCATAAATAGTAAAACTTCGACAAAACTAAATTACTTTCAGGAATTTTAAGAAAATTCATTGTAAAAGTTCAATTATTTCTATAAATAACAAGAATTCATTTATATTCACCACAAGAATTCAATTACTTAAAAACAATTTTGACAAAATTCTACACGAATATTCAATTATTTTCTAAAAGAATGAAAATTTCATAGGAATTGAATTATTAAAAATAGAGTTTATCTAGATTTTTTTTTAAAATCAACTATTTAAAACTTTTTTTTTATAAAATCCTCGCAATAATTCAATTACTTTCATAAATAATAAAACTCATTGCATAAATAGAATTATTTTTAATACAATTTTAATCAAATTCGTCAAAAAATGCAATTATTTTTGAAAATTTGATTAAAATTTGTCGAAAGAATTCAATTATTTCAATTATTTTCATAAATAGCAAAATTTTTGAGATTTACTAAATTCTTTTGAATATTATTTTTGAAAAATATTCTTCACAAGAATTTAATTATTTTCATAAATTTCCATAAAATTCGAAAAAAACAATTCAATGATTTTCAAAAGTAATAAAATTCTCCGCAGAAATTCAATTATGTTTAAAAATTTTTTGAAATTCTCCTCGAAATTTCAATTATCTTTATAAATAATTAAATTGTTCTCTATAATTTAATTATTTTCAAAAATTTTAATGAAATTGAATTAATCAAATTTTCAATTATAATTATCAAGAGACAAGATTTTTTTTTTGAAAAATTGAAAAAATTCTTTGTTTAATTCAATTATTTTATAAATTTTTAATTAAAATTATTAAAAAAAACATTATTTGCAAAAAATTTAAAGAAACTCGTCAAAACAATTTAACTATTCATAAAAAATCTATTACAAATTTTTGAAACCATTTGTAGATTTATTTATGTTTGAAATGAAATAAATTTAAATTTGATAAGAAAAAAATACCGGGAAAAATTGGGACAAAGCCGGGAAAAACAGGGAATTTAAAGGTTATCATTTGCAAGAAAATCTAAACACAATTTATAATTAGTCACTATTGATAGAGTAAATGTTGGTAAAATTATTTCCTAATATCTTATTGACTGTCGTTTTTCATTAACGATTTTAGATTTTAACACTGTTTTTAAATGCGGAAATGTGAAAACTAAAAATCTAAATTTGACTATTTGTTCAGAAAAGTAGCTTTTAGTATAGCATTTGGCTCAAAAAAGTAGCCAAAAAGTAGCCTCATATCAAAAAAGTAGCAAATAGTAGCTTTTAGTAGAAGAGTGCGAAGCGAATAGCGAAAGTAATAATTGAAACAATTATAAATTTCGCTAATGTAGCTAAATTTGCAGTGATTTCAGGTAAAAATTATTTTCCGGGTTCAAAAATTGCTGAAAGTTGCTAAATATTACTAAATATTACTAGATACTACTAAATATTGCTAGATATTGTAAAATATTTCTAAAAAGCTTAAAAATGTGCTAAATATTACTGAGAATATTAATTTATAGAGTTTAATGATTCCCTTTCGTAGTACGTGAATAAAAATTGATACACAAACAGAAAAATAAAAAAAAAATGAAAAACAAGAGGGGAAAAAAGTATAGAATGCGTAATAAAAATGTTCATATTAATCGACACTTAACTGTAATTATACGAATGTAGACCTCAAGTCTCTTTTTTTTATACTACATCCTTGAATATTTTACGTCGTTCATCATAAATCTTTAACATTCTACTGTTATAAATATATATCTATATACATCTTTGAATTTCTGATAGCAAAAAAAAAAAATATATATATATACGACATTGTGTAATACGTGAAAGTAATTATTGAGAAACTAGTTCTTTATTTACAGCCTGATTTGGAAAAAAATAAAAAAAATAAACTCTATATAAGGAGAGAGTCAATTATCAACTGTTAATTAATCCTAAAAAACCATTTCAAAGGTTATTTTAAAAACGGATCGATTAAAAATTGCAAATTAAAATTTTTCTTTATAGCAATTTTCATAAATATCTGGTTCTGTTTAATAAACTTTTAAAATATATTTCGCTACTACTATATGGGTCGAGGGTCGTAACGAGGTATAAGCACTAAACTTTAAATTGACTGAGTGACAATAATTTTTAAAGCAGTCGCCGAGAAGTGCAAAACTATTCAAGTTTTATTCTTCAGGTACTTCCATTCGAAAGAAATTTTTTTATTTATTTTTTTTATTTTTGAAATTATTATTTTTATTATTATTATTGTTACTTATTTCCTTAATTTTTGCAAAGTCATTTTCTTAAAATTGTTATTTATTTATTATTTTTGTTATTATTAGCAATTAATTGTAATTAGCAAATTAACAAAAGAAAATTTTTTTTAATTTCTATTTAAATTTAAAATTTAAAATTTAAAATTTAAAATTTTCTACAATTAAAATAAAGAAACGAAGAAAAAAATATTGAAATGAGTAAAAATTTCTCATTTCAGAATATGAAAAAAGATAATTTATATTAAAATCTTTTTAAAAAATATTGAATTATTTACCCTTGGAAAATTATTATAATTATTATTTAATTTTTCAATCTTTAAAAAAACTCATTAAATAATTTCGACGAAGTGCGAGAAAAAAATATACAACAAAGTAAAGAAAAGAAAAATAAATCCAAAGATTATAAATTACAAAAAAAAATTAATTACAATTCAATCATTCAACTATAATTAAAATAATTAATTAACTTCTCGCATTTTTTGTAATGCAAAAATAAAAAGAAAATTTTCGTTGAACTCATAAAATTTGTTTAAACCAATTAAAAGACTATAATAGTATTATTTTTATTAAGATAATGTAGAAACTATTTTTCTTCCTGAAATAAGTGAAACTATTAAAAGAATTGTAGGAATTGAAAAATTATATAATTTTTATAATGATTTCAAAGGAGTTTGAATTTCTAATTTTCTAGTGATGAAAAACTTTTTAATGTTGCTATTTTAAAAATGCCACAACCTTCCATTCTTATAACAATTGAGATAAACTGGAAAAAATATACACACATCTAACATAATATATACTTTCAAGTAAAAAAACAAATATTTATTTTTCTGACTCATATTCTCTCTTTTCTGCGCAGAAGATTTTTTTTCCCCATATTTGCAGTTGCATATATTATATGCGCTTTCATCTCTTACAAAAAAAAATTAAATGTTCAATATATTATCAATAAATCCCCACAATAGTCTATTTTCTAAATTTGTTTAACTTTGAATCTCTCGGGCATTTGGCCAAAAAGCCTAATTTTATTATTCACTCAAATATGAAATTAAACATAGATATCAATTTAGTGAAACAAATTAATTTTCCTAAATTAAATTATAAGGATAATATATTTATAATATATTGTAATATAATATTTATAATAATTATAATAATTATTGGCTATGATTTTATTTTTTTTTACTTTCTCAAAAAAGGGGAATTTAATGATAGATCGTCCAACATCCTTCCGGCAGGACGAAAAAGACTCAGGTGAGTCCCTCCGAAATCACTAAAGAAAACTAACATGGATTAAGATAAATAAAAAATGAAATATATCATTGGAAAGGTAACGAAACAAGCTATCAGCGCATATAAATATCGAGCTTGTAAGTTCAAAACTAAGGGCTGGGTAGTTTGAAGAAGTTACATGTTCCAAAAATTCACATAATTTTTAGTCACAGAATGACGAAGCCCGGTCCTGCCGGCAGGACGCTTTTCGCTTTATTTAAGAGACTACCTAGTGCAGGTTTATAAATTTAAAGACTCGATATTTACATCATTTGAAAGCTTGTTTCATTACCTTTCCAACGATATATTTAGTTTTATATTTATCTGCTTCCATATTAATTTTATAGAGCAATTTCGAAGGGACTCGCGCCTAAGTATTACTCAGATATACTGAAAAATATTAAAAATGATTTTTTTTTCAATTAAACAATTAAGTTTCATGCTTTGAACGTTTCTGAAGAGAAAGAAACTTGTCCGGTCAAAAAATATTGATTTTTGGGGATTTTACATTAAATTTACGAAAAAATGTTTTTTCACTGTTTAGAAACATAGCAAGTTTGAAGGCTTTGAAAAATGGTTTAATATTATTATTTTAAAAAGGCAAAAATATGTATTTTTTCGTCTTTTCGTCTACTTTAATCCTAAAGAGTGACAGAAAAGAAAAGTTAAATTCCCTTTTTTTAAAAGCCTTTTTTTCGGAACGTCCTTCCGGCAGGATGGGCACTTGGACGATTTATCATTAATTATAAATAAAGAAAAAAACAAATTATCTTTTCTTTAATTTTGGTAAATAATAAACAAATAAGTTTTTTAAGAAATTAAAAAAATTTAGTGTAAACAACAGTAATCTAGTTTTTTTTTGACAAATAAAAATAAATAAAATCTAACGAATAAAACTTCCAAGGCATTTTATCATTTCACGTTACGTAAGAATTGAGATTATTCAAATTTGTCAGAATTAAGAATATGTTTTTTGTCATATTGCTTACAATAAATCGTACATTAAAAATAAAAAAATTTTTTTTCAAAATAATTTAATTGATTAATAAATTAATTAATATTTAAGTAAAATAATATTGAAATTAAAATGTCCCTGAAGTTAGCGTTGACGCTCAGCGTGAAAAACTATTATTTGGGGTATTTATAAATGAAAACGACACTGATTTTACTTTTTCCATTCATCTAAAAATTTCTTGGCAACTATTTAACCTTAGAACTTTAATTAACAATTTTACCTTTTCGATTACACAAAAAAAAAAAACTATTTTTCCCGCTTAACGTCGATGCTAACTTTAGAAGCCTAAATTAATAATCATAAAACTTTTAAAATCTATTAATTATTGAGTATATTTTTTATTAAATTTTATTCAATATTTAAATTAATAAAAAAAATTAATAAAAAACGATGTTATTATTATTATTTTATTTTTTAATCTTTAAAAAAAAACTCATTAAATAATATTGAAGTGAGAAAAAATATTATATTATTGAAAAATAAAAATAAAATTAAAATTAAATAAAAATAAGGCAAACAAATTATAATAAAAATTAATTTTAAAAAATTGATTGTTTAATTTAATATTTCGAAAACTAATTCGACTTAATTATTAATTAAAAATTTACTTCGAAATATGTTCTTCAAAAATTTATCCAAATTAAAAAGAAAATCGATTTAAAAAACAGATTTAAAAAATAGATTAAAAAAATCAATATAAATTACGAAAATTAGTAAATTGTGATTGCAATTAGCATATATAAATACTTGTTTTCTAAATTTAAAAAAAAATCATTTTTTTATTCACCTCTTAATTTAAGACTTAGAATGACAAAAAAGTAATTTTCCATTTCAATGATGGATATAAATTATAAATTTTGTCACGTCCATATAGTTTTCCAATCGATATAAAGTCAAAATGGGCGTCTATTATTGTTTTCTTTTTTTTTCTTTTTTTAATACATTCACGCGTAAATGCTCTGACCCTCTTCTTTCTCTTATGCAACTTTAGACTCTGAACTTTTCTTCAGACGACTGGCAATTTGCAATTTTATCGTCTGCCGACGATGCGCGGCCTATACCGTATAAAGTGCATGGGTTTCCGCGATAAAGACATTCATAACACAATGAAAATTATATTCACGCATTATTGTGGAATTGCACACACAATAATAGCCAATCAAAAAAGCCTTGACCACTTAGAATTTGTTCTCCGCAAACAGAAAAAAAACACTTTTCTAACTTATTGAATACAAATATTTGATTTTGAATAATTTTGTTTTCTCTGCTTCTTTATTTATTTATAACCAAACAAATAATTGTTTATTTATTTATTTGTGAATAAACTAATAATTTCTTTAATTGTTTATTTATAGGTAAACAAATTAATTATTTATAAGTAAACAAATTATTTATTTATAAGTAAACAAACAATTTGTTTATAAACAAACAAATAAATATAAAGCAAATAAACAAATAGTTTGCTTATTTGTTTATTTACTTGTAAGCAAATAAATAGTTTGCTTATTTGTTTATTTACTTGTAAGCAAATAAATAGTTTTCCAATTTGTTTATTTATTTATAAGCAAACTGATAATTTGCTTGTTTATTTTTTAAAAGTAAACAAAAAATTTTTTTATTTATATGTTTACAAGACAACAAAGAAATAAATATGACAACAGCAAATAAACAAATAGTTTGTCAATTTGTATAATTATTTATTTAGAAGCTAACAAATAATTTACCTATTTGTTTATTTATTTAATTATATGAAAACAAATAGTTTGCTTGTTTATTTATTTATAAGCGAACAAATAGCTTGCCAATTTGTTTATTTATTTATTTATTTATTTATAATCAAACAAGTAATTTGCCTATTTGTTTATTTATTCATAAGCAAAGGAAGAAATAAATAAACAAATAATTTCTCAACTTTTACTTATTCAATGTGTAATTAATTAAACTAAGAAAATGTCTTTAAAAAAATGACTGAAAAAGAACAATAGAAATATACAAAAAAAAATTATAAATTTCTCTCTCCTAAAAACCTATGCAATGAATAATAAAAAAAAAAATTTTTTTAATAGGTATGGGTTCGTCCATATACCACGTGGACACTTTTGGGGGGAGGGGGGGGGGTTAAAAAAAGTTTGAAAATGTCCACGATCCCATGTATTTTTGTGTCCACAAGGGGGGAGGGGGGGTCAAAAATCTTTGAAAAACTGTCCACGTGGTATATGGACGGCCCCTATCTTTTATTTAATAATTTTCTAAAAAAATTTCTTTTTAAAAAAAATAATATTTTTCATTCACCAGGAAAACTAAAATTTTGCATTTTTATTTCAGGAATCCGGTACTCGCTCCAAGGGCCCAGCAAAATAGAAACGAACAAGTGGGCGAGTTCCGGAGAGAAAAAAAAATTGTTGAAAACATTCCATACTTTATCTATGAATAATTAAACCGTACTCAGTGAAAGAAAACTTGGACAATATTCACTCGAGAAGACAGACTGATTGACTACTAGGAAAAAAAAACAGAATCTTTCTTTTTTTCTTTTGAAAAAAGAAACAATAATTTTAATCAAAGAATAAAAATACTCTTTTAATTATTATATACAAATAAATATCTAGGGAGCCAAAGGAACATAAATCCTTCAAAATGTACTCGATTCGAAAAGCCAATAAAGTGCTTTCCAGGCACAGAGAGACACTACAAATTTTAAATATTGCACAACAAAAGAATTTTAGTACTGTTGAATATAAACCAATTCGCAGCGTTCTTGTCGCAAATCGAGGTAATTATTACTCTATTATTTTTTTGTAGTTTAATAATAATAATAGTTCATTCAAATTTGGATTTAAATAAGAAATAAAATTTTTTGTTCACTAGAAACATTTTTATTAAATAAATTTTTATTAATAAATAATTTATTTTATTTTTCGTTTAATTAATTTCTTGAATTGTTTCGAATTATCAAATATTATTAATTATCAAATAGGTTATTAATTCAATAAATTATTATTTTACTTTGAAAATATTTAAGGAATATAACAATTTCGTTCATACGTTCAAAACTTTCAGGAAAATATTAAAAGTAGTGTATAAATTATAATTTTAAATTTATATTATAAATTGTTATTAAATTGTAAATGAACTTAAATAGTGTTGCAAATAAAAAATTGCTCGCGATTCTTGTCATTAATAATAGAAAGGTCTTAATCGAGTTCTTGACCTCTTCCATTGACCGACACGTAATTATTTATGCACCGCTTTCTGATGAATGTCTGACTAAAACCGCACTTATCTACTGAAATTCTGAGTAAACTTCTCTAGACCCTCATTAACATAAAATTCATAATTAACAATTTTGGAAAGTGTAATTACCAACAATTGTAATAAATTAAAACTACAGTCTAAATATGCATCCGAATTTTAAATTCTACATTAAAGTTTTCAATTTTCAAATAAACTAAACGTTTTTCTGTCTTGATATTTAAAAAAAATACAATATTATAATAAAATAAAGAAAAACAAATAAATTAAATACTTACTTGATTAGGAATTTTTTTCTTTCATAAAAAAATATTTTCTAATATAACTTTAAAATTCAAACAAAGTATAACAAAACAATAATCGTCCATTTGAGGGTTGAAAAATTTAGGGCCATTCGAATTCATAATATTTCTAAGCTTCTCAGCAATTCAATTATTTTCATAATTTTTAATGAAATTCTGGGCAACATTTCAATTATTTATATAACATTCTTCTCAGATAATCAATTATTATAATAAATAATAAAATTCTTCGAAATAATTCAATTATTTTCTAATATTGTAATAAAATTCTTCGTAAAAATTCAATTATTTTCATAAATAATATTATTTTTATCAGGAATTCAATTATTTTAATACAATTTAAATAACGTTCTTCGAAAGAATTCCATTATTTTTTAAACTTTTAAAAAAATTCTCGTAGAGAATTGAATTATTTTCAAAAACTTTGATAACATTCTTCATAAAAATTCAATTATTTTCAAAAACTTTGATAATATTCTTTATAAAAATTCAATTATTTTCATTACAATTTCAATTAAATTTCTCGCAAAAATTCAATTATTTCCATAAATAATATTTTTCGCAGAAATTTAATTATTTTAATACAATTTAAATAAAAATTTTCGATAGAATTCAATTATTTTTTAAAATTTAATAAAATTATTTGAAACAATTCAATTATTATTAAACAAAGTTTAATGAATTTTCTCGTGAGCATTCCATTATTTTTTAAAATTTATATAAAACTCTTCAGGAGAATTCAATTATTTTATTAAATTTTAATAACATTCTTGTAAAGACTTGAATTATTTTCAAAAATTTTGATAAAATCCTTTATAACAATTTATTTTATTACAATTTCAATTAAATTCCTAGAAAGAATTTAAATTATTTACAAAAAATTGAATAAAATTCTTCTCAGGAATTCAATTTTCATAAACAATAAAATTCTTCTCATAAATTCAATTATTTTTAAAAAATGTAATAAAATTCTTCGCAAATATTTAATTATTTTCATGAATAATATTTTTCGCAGGAATTCAATTATTTTTAAAAATTCTTCGAAATAATTCAATTATTTTCAAACATTCTAATAAAATTCTTCGTAAAAATTCAATTATTTTCATAAATAATATTTTTAGCAGGAATTTAATTATTTTAATACAATTTAAATAAAATTTTTGGATTGAATTCAATTATTTTTTTAAATTTAATAAAATTCTTTGAAACAATTCAATTATTTTTAAAAAAAAGTTTAATGAAATTTCTTGTGAGATTTACATTATTTCTTAAACTTTTGATAAAATTCTTGTAAAGACTTGAATTATTTTCAAAAATTTTGATTAATTTCAGTACAATTTCAATTAAATTGATAGAAAGAATTTAAATTATTTTCAATAATTTTCAATTATATTCTTCTCAGGAATTCAATTATTTTCATAAATAATGAAATTCTTCACAAGAATTCAATTACTTTAAATAAATGTAATAAAATTTTTCGCAAAAATTTCATTATTTCCATAAATAATATTTTTCGCAGAAATTTCAATTATTTTAAAAAATGTTATTAAAATTCTTCGAAAGAATTAAATAATATTTTCAATAGAATTTAAATGGAATTTTTAGAGGGAATACAATTATTTTTAAAAATTTTAATAAAACTGTTCGAAAGAATTTAATTACTTTAAATAGAATTTTAATAAAATTTCGTGAAAGAATTCAATTATATATGTTTAAAACTTTCAATGAAATTCTTTGAAAGAATTCAATTTTTTTTAATTTTTATAAAATTCTTGGAAAGAATTGAATTATTTTCAAAAATTTTGATAAAATTCTATATAAAAATTCAATTAATTTTACAATTTTAATTGAATTCTTTCAAAGAATTTAAGTTATTTTCAAAAATTGTAATAAAGTTCTTCAGAAGCAATTCAATTATTCTTCAAAATTGTAATAAAATTCTATGCAAGAATTAAATTATCTCAGATTCAAAATTATGAAAATTACAAAAATTATAAATATTTAAAAATAAATTAAGTTAAATTAAATTAAAAATAAATTTAAAGAAAATTAATTAAGAAAAAGTAGAGTTAAGCAAAGAAATAATGGAATAAACTAAAGGGAAAATATAATAAAAAGAAAAGAGTAAATAAAAGAAAAAATAGAAAATAGAATAAAATAAAGACAAAAATGTTAATTCTATTTTCAGGAGAAATTGCAATTCGTGTCTTCCGAGCATGCACGGAACTTGGAATTCGATCAGTTGCCATTTATTCCGAGCAGGACAAAATGCAAATGCACCGACAAAAAGCTGATGAGGGCTACATGGTTGGACGAGGACTGCCTCCCGTTCAGGCCTATCTAAATATTCCAGAAATCATCAAAGTTGCCAAAGAAAATAATGTCGACGCCATTCATCCAGGTTATGGTTTTCTATCCGAAAGATCTGACTTTGCACAAGCTGTTGTCGACGCGGGAATCAGATTTATTGGCCCTAGTCCGAAAGTCGTTCAGCAAATGGGAGACAAAGTAAAGTATTATTTTTTTTAATCCAGTAGAAAAAAAATATTCAGTATTAGAAAAAAAAAATGTGCAGCAGAATATTTTTCTGTAACTGCCGCAGAAGAACTTTTTTTGAAACTAACAAAATTTTAATTGCAAAAACTAAAAAAAGAATTAAAAAAGTTTTAGTTATAAAAAACTAAAAAAGGAACTAAAAATTTTTTGTTACTTTAGTTTGTGTTTTAGCTTTTTTGTAACAGTGAAAAAATTTTGGTTTTGTAACTGATAACTGTAAACTAAACTGTAAACTATAAACTAAAGTGGAAACTGTCAAGTTTCTTGTACAGAAAAAAGATTTAGATGAACAATTTTACAGTATAAAGCAGTAAAAAAATATTATCTATTTTTTCTTTATGTACGAAAAAATTCACAATTTGCAGATTACTTTATAGTTTATAAATTTTTAAATCTTATTTATAATCTATAAACTAAATTGCAAACTATAAACTAATCTGCAAACAGTAAATTTTTTCGTTCAGAAACAAAAAATTTAAAGAAACAATTTTACGGTAAAAATCAGTAAAAAATCTTGTTTTTACAATTGAAAAATGAAAAGTGATAATTCAATTGTGAACTACAAATTTTTTTTGTACAGAAAAAAAAGATTAAGAAGAAGAATTTTACAGGTGGCAGCAAGACAAGCAGCAATTGCAGCCGGTGTACCAATAGTTCCAGGAACCGATGGTCCAGTAACAACAGCCGACGAGGCAATGGAATTCTGCATGAAACATGGACTTCCGGTTATCTTCAAAGCTGCCTACGGAGGTGGAGGACGAGGTACAACCTGATCAACAACTGGAAATTAAATTGTCTTTCTATTTAGAACTACTGCCTCCAAAAGGGTTAATATCCTAAACTCGGTCTCTTTTATTATCTCCTCATATGAAAGAGCAATGCAATTTTCTTCAACAAAAGAAAAAAGAACCCTCTCTACATCCAGGGTCTCCAAACACAATATCTCATTCATTTCTTAATTATATAAATATAGACAAAAATACTTCAAACGAATAATTAAATTCTTAGAAATCAATTATTCGTTACAACATTCTTGGAATGCGGATATAATATATTTTCTTACAATTAATTCAAAAAAAAGTATTTTTTAGAATACTTCGATATCTTCATGCTAAAAAACTTTTCCCTTTTTTTTAACGTTTAACTTTTTTTTTAACTGAAAGAAAAGTTCGTTGGTCGTCTAAAATAACCGCTGCGTTCAGTTGCTTCTCTAAAACAACCGAACTGTATTTTTTCTTAAACTCGACATTTTCTTTAATGCATTTTCTACTTGAAATATAAAATATTTGTAATAAAATAATATTCCTTTATCAATATTGGTTGATTATAAATTATCTTTTGATTTCATTGCAAATGTTTAACTTTTAAATAAAAAAAAAAAATGAGACTAAAGTCCGCAAAGTTTTTAAAAACGAAAAATCAAAAGAGAAGTTTTTCAAGGTAAATTTATCTCTAATTTTGATGAGCGCAAATTGTTTTAAGAAATTAGTTACTTAAAGAACAGTTCAAAAATAATAAATCAAAAATAATAAATTTGGAGCCAAAATAAAATATTTTTTCGTTTTTAGAAATGTTGAGAACAAATACAGTTCGGTTGTTTTAGAGGAGTAGCTGAACAGCTGTTATTTTAGACGATCAAACGTAAAAGAGCTTTGGAGGTATCGAAGTATTTTTTAGATATAGTATAAAATGTATTTTTAAAAAATTTTTGAAAAATATATTTTCTCTACGAAGAAGAAAAATTGAAAGACGAAATTTAAAAGACTACAAACATTTCTCTCATTTTCAGGTATGAGAGTTGTTAGACAAATGGAGGAAGTTAAAGAAATGTTCGAAAGAGCATCATCAGAAGCAAAAGCCGCATTCGGAAATGGTGCAATGTTCATTGAAAAGTTCATTGAAAGGCCAAGGCACATTGAAGTTCAACTTCTCGGTGACAATGGTGGAAATGTTGTCCACTTGTACGAAAGAGATTGTTCCGTTCAAAGACGTCATCAAAAGGTCATTGTCTGTTTATTTACTATCAAAATTATTTTTCGATACTCTTACTATGATTCTACTACTTGAAACTTTGAATTCTATTTCCTAATTATTTAGAATATTTTACTAATAACCTAGAATTTTACTTCATATATTTTTATTATTTTACTGCTTGCAATTTTTTCGAGCTCTTCAATGTTACAATATGAGATCACAGTTTTTTTAACAATAAGGATATCGAATTGAGACAAAAAGCGAATCAAAACTGTTGCGAAGCAAGGTTTCAAAACGTTGCTTCGCAACAGTTTTGATTCGCTTTTTGTCTCAATTTGCTATCCTTAGAAAAACTATGATATTAAAAATATCATAAGCTCTGGAGCTTAAATTTACCCAAAAAAAGATAATCCATTTCTGAATTAATTTTTTCTACAACAAAATTAAATCAAAACAAAATCATTCGTAATCATTTTGAAAAAGTAATCCTTTGATTTATCAAAGATATTATCATTCTAATCCTTCGATTATTTTAATCTTTAACTAAATCCATTTTGATCGATTTTAATTCAATTTCCTTTTAATTTGATTTGATTTTCCTGATTTGAATCCATTTTGACGTTAAAATAATTCCCTAAACGATTTTTGTAATAAGAATCATTAAAAATGATTAATTTCAGGTTGTAGAAATTGCTCCAGCTCCAAGTTTGGATCCCAAAGTCAGAAACAAAATGACAGACCATGCGGTGAGATTGGCCAAACATGTTGGTTACTCAAACGCTGGTACTGTCGAATTTTTGGCCGACGAGACGGGAAATTTCTATTTCATTGAAGTCAATGCCAGGTTACAGGTCGAGCATACTGTAACTGAAGAAATTACAGGGTAATTATTCCGAAAACAAAAAAACAAAGATTTTAATTTCAAAACCAGTGTAAAATTTACCACAAGTGCTGAACCAAAAATTTTTATTTGCAAATTTAAGCATATTTTTTAATCTGATAAACGAATTGATTTTCAAAACTCGAAAAAGAAAATGTTGTAGATGTAGAAAAGAGGGATTGATCCTATTTCGAAAAGTGCAACCCTCTAAGAAAAGATAAGGGGGAAAAATAAGGAAATACAATAAGGGGAGAAATAATGGTTGAAACATTTAACGAAGGGTGTAATCTAGGGCAAACTAGTGTCAGAAAATTTTCAGATAAATATTTAGGTATTATTTGAATCTCTCGAAATGAGAAAAGCAATCTCCATTAATAATTTATCGCCTTAATTTCCAAACGTATAAATGAAAAATATTTCCTTTTTTTTTGAACGATCAGTATACTTACTACCAAGTATTTTTGGGAAAATATAAAAATGAATTCAAAATCGATATGTTTTCCACAGAATTGATTTGGTCCAATCGCAAATTCGAATTGCTGAAGGAATAACTCTACCGGAAATGGGAATGACACAGGAAAATATAAAACCCCAGGGATATGCCATACAATGTCGAGTTACAACTGAGGATCCAGCAAAAAGTTTCCAACCCGACACGGGAAGAATTGAAGTATTTCGATCTGGCGAGGGAATGGGAATTCGTCTAGACGGTGCTTCTGCTTTCGCTGGTGCCATTATTTCACCCTATTACGATTCCCTACTCGTTAAGGTAAAAGAAAAATTTTGCTAAAAAGCGAGACTAATATCGTCCGACCTACTGCAATACCTAAAAATATCTCAAAATTCTTTAAGGGCCACATCCAGGATTACCACAAAAATTTAATTTTGCTTTTCCCTGATGACTTTTCCCTGATTTTCAGACAAAATTTTAACTTCTTCCCCGACTCTAAATAATATTCTGATTCACTTCAAAAATTATTAGATACTAAAAAAAATGTTCTATTACATTTATTTACGAATTTTTTTAATTGTAAAATTATTCGAAAACATTAATAACTTCTTTTTTAAGTAAATATTTTATCATTATTATTTTTCCATGGGAATTAAATAAGATTTTAAAATTTAAAAATTAAAATCTTTTTAAAATTAAACAACTTTAAAAATATTGTTATAAAACATGAAGATATCGATAACTCCGAGTCTTCGACTCGGAGCCATCCATTTCTTCATGTTTTATAATAATTAAAGATGACTGAGTGATAAAATATTATTTTATATTATAAGAAGATTGTTACTGTAACTTCTTCAAAATTATTTTCATTATTTCAATTCAATTATTATTTTCTATAATTTTTAACTAAAATTCTTCTTTAAATCAATTAATTTTAATAATTTTTGAAAAAGTTCTTCGAGAATTTTCAAATCCATTTGTTTTTCAATACAAATTTTTTTATTTTTCAAATAAAAACTTCAAATAATTTCAAATAAATTCAATTAAACTTTATCAACAAAATTAATTTTACAGAATTGTTTAGTTAAAAGTATGAAAAATTCAGATTTTCAAAGATTTTAATATGAAACCTTTTCAAAATTCAATTATTTCTAAAAATCAGTTAAATCAATTTTAATTGGAAAATTCTACGAGAATTCAATTATTTAAATACAAAAATAAATAATTTATTGAATAGTTGAATGTTCCTTAAAATTGAATTCTCATAAAGAATTTTATCAACAAATTTTAAAATAATTCAATTTTTTCGAAGAATGTTAATAAAATCTTCAAGAATAATTACATTTTTCGAGGAATTCGATTAAAATTGTATTAAAGATAATTGAAATTTTGCGATGAGTTTTAATATTTATGGAAATAATAATAATTGAGAAAAAATCCCTGTGAAAATTTTATTATTCATGAAAATAATTAAATGCTTGCGTAGAATTTTAATACAAAATTTTTAAATAATTAAATTCTTTTGGAAAATTTTATTAAAATAGTAGATATTGAAAATCATGGAATTGAGGAAAATATTTGAAAATAATTGAATTTTGAAGAAGAATTTTATTATATACAATTAATATTTAAAACCTTAACTAAAATTCATTTTTAAATGAATATTTATTAGAAAATTGTACGAAAATTCAATTATTTAAATCCGGCAATAAATAATTTAATAAATAATTGAATACTTCGTAAACAGAATTCTTATAAAGAATTTTATTAACAAATTTTAAATAATTGAATTCTTTCGACGAATATTAAGAATAATTTTATTTTTTTGAGAAATTCGATTAAAATTGTATTGAAAATAATTGAAATTCTGCAATGAGTTTTATTATTTATGAAAATAATTGAATTATTCCGAGGAATTTAATAAAAATGTTTTAAACAATTGACTTTTTACGAAAAAAATTATGCAAATTCTATTTTTAATAATTGAATTCCTGTGAAATTTTCATTATTTTAAAAAATAATTGAATATTCGTGTAGAATTTTGTCAAAATTGTTTTTAAATAATTGAATTCTTTTGGGACATTTTATTTAAATAATAGATAACACAAATTATTGAAATAAGAAAAATTTTTGGAAATAATTGAAATTTTTCCATGAATTTTATTAAAATTTTTTAAAACAATTGAATTTTATTACTTTTGAAAATAATTGAATTCTTGTGATGAATATTATTAATTATGAAAATAATTTACTTCTTCTGAATGATTTTATTATTTATGAAAATAATTAAATTCCTGAAAACAAATTTTATTATTTATGAAAATAATTGAATTCCTGTAAAAAAATTTATTATTTATGAAAATAATTGAATTATTCCAAAGAAATTTATGAAATAATAATTTATAAACATTTTTGAACATAATTGAATTTCTGAGAAGAATAAATTATATTACTTATAAAAATAATTGAATTTCTGCAATCATTTGGTATTGTAAATTCTCCAAAAATAAATTTTTTGCACGCTTTTAAATAAAATCCTTTTATAAATCCATTATTTTCAATAATTATTAATTAAATATATATTAAACAATTTAACTAATTTCAGAAAAATTTGAATTATTAAAATTTTTCAAAACTCTAAGTTCTTTAAAATTTCTAATTAAATTCATTTAAAATTGAAATTTTCTAAAATTTTAAATTGAGAGCTTTTGAAATTCATCTATTTATACAAATTATAAACGCAACTCTTTTAAAATTCATTTAATTTTGAAATATTTAAGTAAAATTAGCACAAAAAGTACCCTTTAAGGAATTTGCGAGATAAGCGGTAAGACAGTATCTCCGACAATATAATTAATTACTAATTAAATCACTATTAATCAATTAATACCAATAATAAATTTTTCCAGGTAATTGCTCACGCCGCCGATCTACAATCATCATGCGCAAAAATGAATCGTGCCCTAAGAGAATTTCGAGTTCGTGGTGTAAAGACGAATATTCCATTTTTATTAAATGTCCTCGAAAATCAAAAATTCCTCAATGGAAATGTTGACACTTATTTTATCGATGAAAATCCTCAACTATTTCAATTTCAACCGAGTCAAAATCGAGCACAAAAATTATTAAATTATTTGGGAACTGTTCTCGTTAATGGTCCCAGTACTCCACTAGCAACAAATTTAAAACCAGCAGAAATTCGACCATACGTTCCACAAATTGCAATTGGTATGTTCTTTCTATTATTCTAAATTATTATTATTCTACAATTTTTGTTACTAGCTATTTACTAATCTAAAAAAATAGAATATAACTTTTGTGTTTTTAGCACCAGTTGTGACACAATTATTCTTTTATTTCTGGCACGAAAACACTATTTATTTACTACTAATAATTTTAAGTTTTATTGGGCATTTTTTCAAAATTTTATTTCCCAGCTGGTTGCTAAATTAATTTTTACTGGTTGGAAAAATTTCCAAGTTCTGAACGTTCAAATGAATGAAATTATAATTTATTTTTTCTTAAAATTACAATTTTTTTTACAATAATTTTGCTTTGTGTATAAAAAATAAATTTTAAGGTTTCTAAATGTTAAATTTAAATTAAAAAAAAAATTTTTTTTAATGATTGAAAAAATTCTTTGAAAGTATTTTAAATTTTTGAATAACAATATTTAGTTCATTTCAACGTTCAAAACTTATGGATCATTAGTTTATAAACTTTAGTTAAATTCACAACGTTTATGAATCGATTAAAAAAAAAATTATTATCCAATTTTTTATATTTTTCCAAAGTTTTAAAAGTTGAAACGAACGAAATCTTTTCTGTTTTAATATTTAAAAAAACAAGAATTACAATTGCAAGAAAAAGAATTACAAGAATAAAATAAAGAATTAAAGAAATTGAATATTTTACATTGTTGAGAATTTTTTAAATTAGGAAAAATATTCCCGAATAAAAGTCAATTTTGAAAAAAGTACGAAAAGAATTGTTCGTTTTAAACGTTTGAAACTTTAAGATCATATTTTTGAATAAAAAATTCTCTTTCGAAGTTTCTCGATTAATCGTTTTAAAAAATGTTTTCAAGAGAAAAATAATTATGACCATAAATAATAAAATTGTTTTATTTCAAATTTTATTATTTTTCTCTTGAAAAAAAATTCTTTTTCTTTCAATCGTAGATTATAAACGTTGTAAATTTCACTGACGTCTTTACAGACGATTTTAAGAAAAAATTAACAAAATTATGCTCCAAAAATTTGGAACGTTCAAGTGAACGAAAAAGTTTTAAATAATTTTTTTAAAATAAATATTTTTAAAAATTGTTAACTAGATTAAAAATCAAAAACATGAAAAATTTTCTAATACGTGACGCAATATTATTAAAATATTTGAATTAGAAAAATAAATACTTAAATAAATTTCGTTCACTTGAACATTCAAAATTCCTTAAACTTAGTATTATTTAAATTTTTATTTAAATCTTTTTTCCGAATATTTATTATCATCCCCTAAATATTTATTAATTTTAATAATTTTCTCCATTTATTTATAATTTTTATACTTCCAAATATCGCCAACCAATTTGAAAAATGGAAATTTTTTTTCAAATTACAAAGAAACAATTCTTTTGTGTGTTTTAAATTCATACTACAATTATTAATAAACATTTATCAAAATCATTATCATTGTTTTCAATTAACAAAATTAATTTTAGAATGTTTAGGTATGCGTTAAAATTACAACAAAAAAAAGGTGATTAGAAAATTGCTAGAAAATATCACAATCATTATTCACATACACTTTCTATTTGTTATTACACTCATTTGTTTATCGCATGCTTTTATCATTTTGTTTTGCCAATTTTTTATAGACTTTGCTAAGCTTGCAGCAGCCGAAGAATCTAGCGATGAGGACCTACCAGGTATGAATGTATGACAAAAAAAATCCAATTTATACTTCCTTTAACATTATTTTTATACTTTTCATGCTAATACTAAATTGTAATTTATATTTTCTTCGAAATATAATATATGCTAAATAAATAAATTTAAATTTAATATTCCTCGCAATAAATTCTGCAAAAGTTCGCTAAAGGAACAAATTTTGGATTTTTGATATTTTTTATTTTTTATCATACGACACCTCAGATCATTAATCAATTTGGTCTCAAAAATGACACTAATTTTGTTTTTTGTTAATTAACTTTTGATAATAAATTTCCAATTATTAATTTATTTATTAATCCTTTAATTGCCTTATTAATACTTTTAACATCTTTACTAGTCCTTTTATTAATAATTAACAATTTTTTAATTTTCTAAAAAACAGTAGTTTTTCAAATGAAAAATAACGTCTTCACCAAATCAATATTCTAACATTTGTCTTCTCCTTTATTCTAATATATTTAAATAAATAGAAAATTGAAGTAATGTTATCAGTATTGCTGGTAAATTTAGATTAAAAATAAATAAAATTAATATTAATTGAATAAAATTATAATTATTAAAATTTAAAATTATAATTAATTAAATAAATTAAATATCGGAAATTTATCGTCAAAATAAAAACAAATTTTTAGTTTCAAAATTCTCTAATTCATAATATTTATATTTCCAGGATCATTTAGAAAATAAGAAACGCTAATACAAAAAAGGCTATTTAATTATTAATTGACAGAAAAATTAATCGCTAAGTCAATGATGAAAATGCTTATAACATGGTATCTGCTTTCGTTGAAAAAATGAGAAGGAAAATTTTCGAAAATTAAGACAATATGAATTTTTCAGGACTTCTAGATCCACCGAAAGGTTTTCGACAAATTCTGAAGGAAAAGGGACCAGAGGCTTTTGCTAAAGCTGTTCGTGAACACAAAAGTCTGCTATTGATGGACACAACTTTTAGGGACGCTCATCAATCACTTCTGGCAACTAGAGTGAGATCTCATGATTTGCTCATGATTTCTCCATTCGTCGCTCATAAATTCAGCAATCTTTACGCACTGGAGAATTGGGGTGGAGCAACGTTTGATGTGGCTTTGAGATTTTTGCACGAATGCCCATGGGAGCGTTTAGAAGATATGAGAAAAGCTATTCCAAATATACCATTCCAAATGCTACTCCGAGGTGCTAATGCCGTTGGCTATACAAATTATCCCGACAATGTTGTCTACAAATTTTGCGAACTCGCCGTTAAGACTGGAATGGATATTTTCCGAGTCTTCGATTCATTGAATTATCTACCGAATCTCATTCTTGGTGAGGAATCTTTTTCGCTATTTTAATATTTTGAAATTATGTACTTAATTTTGAGTTTTTGTAATTTCGAAATTCGAAGATTGAAGATTATATCGAAAATTATCGAAACTGATTGGAAAATTTTGCTTTTAGGTATGGAGGCTGCTGGTAAAGCAGGTGGAGTAGTGGAAGCAGCAATTTCCTACACTGGAGATGTGAGTGATCCATCGAGGACAAAATATGATCTGAAATACTACACGAATTTGGCTGATGAATTGGTGAAGGCTGGAACGCACGTTCTGTCAATTAAGGACATGGCTGGACTTTTGAAACCAAGAGCTGCTGGTCTACTTATTGATGCCATTAGACAAAAGCATCCGGATATTCCGATTCACATTCACACCCACGATACAGCAGGAGCTGGTGTTGCCTCTATGCTGGCCTGCGCTCAAAGTGGAGCTGACGTTGTTGACGTTGCTGTCGACAGCATGTCCGGAATGACGAGCCAGCCATCAATGGGAGCCATTGTCGCAGCCCTTCAAGGTAATTCCGAATTTATCTCTCCTCTCTAAAAATAGATTATTTATAAGAAAACTAAAACTCTGGTGAGAAAAAACCAACTTTTATACGCAAACAAAATTTTTATAAGCAAAAAGAACTTTTATATAAGCAAAAAGAACTTTCATAAGAAAGAAAGAGTCGGCAAATATCTTCTAAGATTACCAAAATTACTAAGATTACTACTAAGGTTACTACTACGATTACTGCTCAGATTACTACTAAGATTACTACTAATATTACTACCAGGATTACTACTAATATTACTACCAGGAATACTACTAAAATTACTACTAAAATTTCTACAAAGATTACACCGAAAAAAATGTATCGAATTTTACGGAACCTACGACTAGTGGATAAAGATATTTACAAAAAGGAGTTTTGTAAAATTTACAAAATTTTTTAAATAACAGAGAATAAATTTTAGAAGTTGATGTAGAATAATTAGATAATAGTTTTGAAGTTTATTCTCTATTATTCCCCACATTTTACACAACTCCGTTTTGTTTCCTTTGTGTAGATCATCAGGGTTGCCACAAACATTTAATTTTTTTTTCACTGACTTTACAGGCAAAATTTTGATCTTTTCTCTGACCCTAAAAAATATTCTGATTCATTCTAAAAATAATTAGATACTCAAAAAAATGTTCTATTACATTTATTTACGAATTTTTTCAATTGTAAAATTATTCAAAAACATCAATAACTTCATTTTTAAATAAATATTTAATCATTATTATATTTTTCCATAGGAATTAAGATTTTTAAAATGTCAAATTTAAATCTTTTTGAAATTAAACAACTTTAAAAATATTGTTATAACTCCGGCAGTATTCCGGTAATCTGTTCGCAGTTTGAAGTTAGTAGATGTATGCTTTTTGTTTCATAACTTTCTTAATAATTTTTCTTTTTAAATATTTTCAATTTTAAAATTAATGTATTGAAAATCGTCGAATTGTTGCAAAGAATGTTATTAAATAATTTGATAATAATAGAAGTCCTTCTAGGAATTTTTTTTATTAACGAAAATTATGTTAAAACTTTTGAAAATTTTAATTAAATTTCTTTCGAAGAAATTCTTTGAATTTTTTTTTATTTTCTTTAAAAATTTTTAAAATATTTTAATTTCATGAACAATTTCTTTCAAGTTTTAAAAAATAATTGAATTCTTTTTTGAAATTATTTTGAATATAATTGAATTTTTGCAAGGAAATTTTACTATTTACAAATATAATTGAATTGTAACGAAGGATTTTAAAAATTTTAGAAAATAATTGAATTTTTTCGAAAAATATTATTAAAAATTAAGAAAAAAATTTAATTCTTTCGTGAAATTTTTTTAAAAAATTATTAAATTCTTTTAAAAAATTTTATAACAAATTAAGAAAAAAATTGAATTTTTTCGTGACATTTTTTTGAAAATAATTGAATTTTTACAACAAAATTTGATCATTTAAAAAAATAATTGAAATTTTTCGAAGGATTTTATTAAAATTTTAGAAAATAATTGTATTCATTAGTGAATTGTTATTAAAATTTTATTTAAAAATAATTGAATTTTTTCAAAAAAATTTACTAGATATTTTTAAAAAGTAATTTGAATTCTTACGAAGAATGTTATTGAAAATAATTAAATTCTTTCGAAGAATGTTATTAAAATTTTTGAAATTAGTAAACAAGAATAATCAATTAGTAAATTAATAATTTTTGAAAAAGTTCTTCTTTGAGAATTTTTAATTAAATATACATTAGAAAATAAAGACTTGAAATAATTTTAAAAAATTTCGATTAAGCTTTTTGAAAAAAATTAGTTTTATAAAATTTTTAATTTAAAGTATAGGAAATTAAAATTTTCAAAGATTTTAATTAAAACCTTTACAAAAATCAATTATTTCTAAAAATTGCAATTATTTGTAAGTTCTCAAAAATTCAATTATTACCAAATACTTTTACTAAATAATTGAATGTTTCTTAAAGTTGAAATCTTATTACATAATTTTATCAACAAATTTTTTAATTAATTGAATTCTTTCGGCGAATTTTAATAAAAATTTTAAGAATAATTACATCTTTTCGAGGAATTTGATTAAAATATTGTATATTAAAAATAATTGAATTATTGCAAAGAATTTTATAAAAAAAGTTTCAAACAATTGATTTTTTTCAAAAAAATTTATGAAAATTCTATTTTTAAGGTCATGTTATTCAGTGGTCACGTGTTCCCATATTAAAGTATATGGAGCACGTGACCACTAAATAACATGACCTTAATAATTGAATTCCTCTGAAATTTTTATTTTTTTGGTAAAGAATTGAATATTCGTGTAGAACTTTGTCAAAATTGTTTTTAAATATAATTGAATTCTTTTGGGAAATTTTATTAAAATAATAGATATACAAATTATTGAATTAAGAAAAATTTTTGGTAATAATTGAAATTTTGCCACGAATTTTATTAAAATTTTTGAAAACAATTGAATTTTATTACTTTTGAAAATAATTAAATTCTTGTCATGAATATTGTTAATTATGAAAATAATTTAATCACTGAAAGGAATTTTTAAATTTATAAAAATAATTGAATTACTGTGAATTTTAATTAAAAAATTTTTTTTTTTTAATTGTCAAAAATAATTCTAAAATAATATTATTTTTTGTACGTATTTTCATTAATTTTCATTTTAAAATTTAGATTTAAAGATTTTTCATTTAAATTTTTTGATAATTCAATTATTTTAAAAATTTGCAATTAAAATTCTTCAAAAGTTGATTTTCAAAAACTGTAACAAAATACTTGAAAATAATTCATTATTTTCAATTAAATTTTTACAAAATTTCAATTATTCAAAAAGATTTTTATTGTAGATATATTTAACAAATTTAATTATCTTAGAAAATAATTCAATTTTCTTAATTTCCCTGAAAAAAAATTTTTTTCATGTCATTTCCCTGACTTTACTGACATGTAGCAACCCTGAAAAAGAAACAAAAATTCAGAATTTTCTTATAAATTGTAAACATTTAATTTTTTCCAGTAGGTACTTTTAATAAAAATCCCTGACTTTTCCCTGAATTCCATAATTTCCTTGACCTGTGGCAACCCTGATCGTCTATCCTTAAAATCCAATTTTCTTTCCAAAAAATATTTGCTAACGAAAATAAATAAATTTACAGACACACCACTGGACACGAATTTGGAACTAAGTGACATTTCGGAGTACTCAGCCTATTGGGAGCAGACACGAACCCTGTACGCTCCATTCGAGTGCACGACAACAATGAAATCAGGCAATGCCGACGTCTATCTCAACGAAATTCCCGGAGGACAATACACGAATCTTCAATTCCAGGCCTATTCCCTAGGTCTTGGGGAATTCTTCGAGGACGTGAAAAAAGCCTATCGTGAAGCGAATATCCTCCTTGGCGATGTTATCAAAGTGACTCCCAGTTCGAAAGTCGTGGGTGATCTCGCACAGTTCATGGTTCAGAACAAATTAACAGCCGACGATGTTCTCAGTAAAGCTGAAGAGTTATCATTTCCAAAATCAGTTGTCGAATTCCTTCAGGGAGCAATTGGAGAACCGTATAAAGGATTTCCTGAACCTCTACGATCCAAAGTCCTCAAGGATATGCCACGAGTGAAAGGAAGACCTGGAGCAAATCTTCCACCGCTCGATTTTGAGAAAGTGAAGAAGGACGTTAGAGAATTGCATCCACAGGCTACGGACAGGGACGTCATGTCTGCAGCTCTCTATCCTGAAGTGACGAATGATTATCTTACGTTTAAGGAATCTTTTGGACCTGTCGACAAACTTGACACGAGGATATTCTTGACCGGGCCTAAAGTTGGCGAGGAATTTGACGTGACGATCGAAAAGGGAAAAACGTTGGGTATCAAGACGCTGGCAATGTGCGAAGATCTCACGGCTAATGGAGAACGAGAAGTTTTCTTTGAAATGAACGGTCAATTGAGATCAGTCTTCATCAAGGATAAAGAAGCTGTTAAGGTACGTAATGATATTTATAAGTAAATAATAAATACAGTAAATAATAAATAGCAAAAAATTATTTAGTCTTCGAATCGACTTCAAGGCATTAAAAAAAAGTCGCTATCGTCGACTAAAGATACAAAAAAAAAAATCGAAAAAGTCATTTATTTTATTCAGTGTTGTAACAAAAATTTCATTTTCTGTTTCCTTGACTTTTCACCGATTTCTAAATTCATTTATTCAGAACTTTAATAATTTTTTTGCAAAAATATTTAAATACTTGTTAATTTTTTTCGACACGAATTAAAATTTTTTAAATTTCAATTTCAAACCTTCTGATACACTGAAAAAAATTTGATTCAAATAATCGATTACTTGACTAATTAATAGTCAATTAGCAAATAAATATTTACTTGAATCAAATAATTTTTAAGCCAATAATTATTTGAACCAAAATTTTAGTATTTGAAGCAAATACCATTTAATTGACTCAAATAAAAATTATTTTATTATACAGTAAATGAGCCGTTCGCTAGAAAAACGACCTAAGTCGACTTAAGTTTTTGACGAAAAAATTAAATTAAAGATTCAGAAACGAATTACTAATATAATTTACGTATTAATTATATCGCTCATTTTTCTCAATACAATACAAAGGACGTGAACGCGCGCTTGCGTACATAAGTGCTTCAATTTCGGGACCCAGGAAGTTTAAACACCTCAATTAATTCATAAATAGTGACCCACAACTTTAGAAACTTGATATATGTAATCTATATGTCTTGTAGAATACACTGATAACAAAATTTTTAAAAACCGCTTAAGTCGACTTAAGTCGTTTTTCTAGCGAACGGCTCAAATATTTAATTGATATTATTTAAAAATTTACTGGAATCAAATGATTTTTCTTTAAAGCAAATAAATTTGAACCAAAATTTTAGTATTTGAAGCAAATATAATTAAATAGACTCAAATAATTTTTGAGTCAATAAAATGGTATTTGCTTCAAATAGTGAAATTATTGGTTCAAATAATTATTGGTTCAAATTTATTTGCTTTAAATAAAAATTATTTGATTCAAGTAAATATTTATTTGATAACAGACAAGTAATCGGTTATTTGAATCAAATAAATTTTTTTCAGAGTATTTAATTATTTTCTAGAATACTTCACTAAATTTCTTCTCAAAATAAATATTTCTATCAATTATTTAACTTTTTCTAAAAGTTCTTCGAGAATTCAATTATTTAAATACAAAAATTCAAGTTTTTGATAATTGTAATTGTAATCCTTCATGTTTAAAAATAACAAATTTTATTAGTTTTCGATTAAAAAAAATTTTTTTTTTATTCTTTCAGTCGTTGATCATGAACGTTGTAAATTTCCCTGGAGTGATTTTTAAAATAGTTTTGTCTGCAATTTTTATAAATAATTGAATTTCAGAATATTTGAAATTTTAAAAATTTTGAAAATCTTAATTTTCGTGGCAAAATAATATTGACTAAATTAAATATTTATTTATAAAAAAAATTATTTATACAAATTTACTAAAATTTATTGAAAATAATTGGATTTTTTAGAAGAATTTTTGGAAAATATTAAAAAATAATCAAGTTTTTGGAGAATTTTAATTACAATATTATGAAAATACATGATGTCTCAAAAATTTTAATGATAAGTATTAAAAAATTGACTTTTTAAAAATTCTAATTTACATTTCTTGAACAAAAATTAATTTAAAAAAATTATGATAAAGAAATTTTAAGTATTATAGTTTTTTCAAAATATTGTAATGTAATTTTTTGAAAGTAATTGAAATTTTAAAGAAAATTTTTGGACAATTTAAAAAAACGAATCAATTTTTATTTTCCTAAAATTTCGAACGTTCTTATAGAAAAGTTTAAAACTTTTAAAACATTTAATTTTTTCGGAGAATTTGAATTAAAATATTTGAAAAAAGATTGATTTCACCAAAAATTTTATAATAATTTTAATAGAAATTTAGAAAATATTTTTCTTTAATTTTAAAGTAATTATTTGTTGTTATTTGAATTTTCGGAAATATGTAAATGAAAATATTAATTACTTAATTTATTTAATATATACATGTACCCGCGGCTCTAGTGAACCATTGATTGGTAACAATAACATTAATAAACTAAAAAAAAAGATATTGAAAGAAGAAAAAAATATTTAAGAAAGTAGAAAAATCAAATGCTTATCTTAGGCTGAGAATGTACTGATCTATTACGTTTAGCAACGAAGACTAGCTGCTGAAAAAAAGATGAAGGTCAGAGTCTATTTAATAAAATTATTTAATATAATTTTATTGTAATTTTAATGTTAATTGAATTTAAAAAAATTATAAATCAAAAAATTTTAAGAAATACTTTTTATAAAAATATTTTAATAGAATTTTTTTAACCTGATTTTCATTAAGTTCAAAATTTAATTCATTTCATTTCAATTATTATTCGAATATTTTTAATTAAAATTTTTGAGAATTCAATTCTTTTCCAAACTTGCCAATAAAGTTCTTTGAAAATTGATTTTCAAACATTTTGATAAAGTAATTTTAAAAAATCATTATTTTCAATAAAATTTTACAAAATTTCAGTTATTTAAATATTTTTTAAATAACTTTAATAATTGTCTGAAAAAAATATTTAAAAATAGTTTTTGAAAGATTTGCCTATAATTATTTTTCACACTATGGAAATCGAAATAAGTTGGATTTTATACGAAACAAAATACCAATTTTGTTGTAGTATTTGGAAGAAAAAGTCGATTCTTTTAAAATAATTTGAAAAAAATGCAAATATTCATTCTATTTGAGGCCCGAATACAAAATAATAAATAGAAATAAATAAAAAAAAACAATAAATAGAAATAAATAAAAAAAAACAATAAATAGAAAATAAAATACAGCGAATAATAAATTATTCATAGAATATTCTCACAATTTCCATGCAGTTCGAAACAATATTTTTTTATAAAAAAAATATTCTCTTTTCAGGAACTTCATTTCCATCCAAAGGCCAACAAAGCAGATAAAAGTCAAGTTGGCGCACCAATGCCAGGCTCAGTAATTGACATCAGGGTGAAAGTTGGCGATACAGTAGAAAAAGGAGCAGCTCTAGTTGTACTATCAGCAATGAAAATGGAAATGGTTGTCCAAGCACCAAAAGCAGGAAAAATAAAAACCCTCGACATCACACAAGGAATGAAATTAGAAGGCGAAGATCTTCTCCTAACAATGGAATAAAATTTTTCAAATTAAAAAAGAAGAGATTTTTCCTTAACGAGCCAGTCTCGTCGTCACACAAACACACAAACACAAAAGTTTAGAAACTTTTTCTTAAATGAAAAGTGAATAATTGAATTGAATTGAATTGAATTGAATTGAATTGAATTGAATTGAATATCAAATCATTTAAGATACAAGATATCTATGAAAGACTAAACTTGTATAATGAATTTCGGAGAAGAAAACGAAAGAACGAAACAAATAACGCAAATGTAATTATTTATAGACGAACAATTTTATAGAAGTCAATTAATAATTTTGTCCAATATCGCAATTTACAAGTCGTCAGAATTCGAAAGAAAATAGAGTAGAAATTTTGTAAATTTTTAAAGCGAATATTTCTCACAGTCTTTTTTTTAAAGGTTCTATTTAAATAAACTAAGCGAGGAATTGAATAAAAAATAAATTGAATAATAAATAATTTAATTAGTAATTAAGTTAAAGATAATGACTAATTAGTGAATTAATGGCTAATTAGTGAGTTAATGAAAAATTAGTGAATTAAGGACTAATTAATGAATTAATGACTAATTAGTGAATTAATGACTAATTAGCGAAATAATGACAAATTAGCGAATTAATGACTATAATTCTTTGCACTAATGAATAAAGAATTTTTCCAAATGTCCGACGATTTTTAAAAATTTAATTTCAAATATCTACGAAAAAACGTGTCAATAAAAAATATTCAAATGCGAAAATTAAGGAAAAAAATTAGTTAAATTTTATAAATATAGCACAAGATGCAATCATTGTCATTTATATTAAAGCCTTATCAAGTGTACATTAATTATATAAGGTCCAAACATCGAACATTTCGGAGTAAATGTTATCAATTTTAGGAACAGTGAAAATAATTAATTACTTTTTTGCTATAAATATACTTTCATCGATTGAAATATACAAAAATTATATATAACAAAAAAAATAGTGCTTCCATTTTAGGAAAAAAAAATGAATTTAGCAAATGAATCCGCAAAAAGCATTGTTGTAAAGTTTATTTGTTTTTTAATAAAACGTTAATTGTTTTCATATTGAGAATATATATAAACTAGGATATTATATGATTATTATTGTTAATAAATGTTAAAATTAATATTTATACTTGTAATACTTAATTCTTTGGTGCTTGAAAAATAGATTTTTTTATTTAAAATAGTCTCGAAAAAGAAAAACTTATTGTTTCTTACAATCAAATATTTTATTGAGACAACAAAATTTTTTTGTTCTTTTTAAGATTATTTTTAATATTTTGAGATATTTTTTTCTCTGCACTTGGACACTATTTTAAAAATTACAGCAAATCTTTTAAATATTTTTAATAAATTGTTGAATTGCAAATGAAACTATTCTTTTAATATTTCACAAAAATAAACGCTTCCTTTTTGAGAGAGAAAAACAAATTTTTTCAAAAATTAAAATTTCATTTTACGTTGAAAATTTATTTTTTTGAGTCAAATATTGATTTTGTTTGCCCTAAAGAAACTATTTAAATGAAATAGAATTTTATCAATACTCAGAGAAAATTAATTTGAAAATATTTTAATTTCTGATAATTTATCAATTTTTTTTATTAATAGAAATAAATTTTTGAATTTTATTTACAAGAAGAAAGCTAATTTGTAAAAAAATGTGCATAAATAATTTTTTTTAAATAAAATTTTCAGCAAATGGAGCAGAATGCAAAATGCTTTTATATTAATATTTTCAGTTTAGGCTTTTAGGAAAATTTGTACAGTTTTTCTTTATGTATAAACCGTTGTAGAAAATTATTGTCTGTTGAATATTAAAATAAATTATATGGAAATTTTTAAAGCATTTTTAGTTATTTAAATTTTCAACTTAATTTATCGAAATTTATATTTTTAGCAAAACGAATTTTTCTCCTATATATAGTTAAGAATTATTTTCAAATATTGTTTGCAACTATTATAATAAAAATTATTGTTTTTAATTGTTTTTTTAAATTAATATTTTATTATTAGTATTAATGAATTAATTTCTAATTAATTAAAATAGAAAGTTATTTTATAAATTAATTTAATTAAATTCGAAAATTATTTTATAAATTAATTTATAAAATATATTTGATAACAAAATTGTCTTTACATAAATAATTATTTTCATATGATATAAATATAAGTGATTTCTTCAGAACTAAACTGCTATAAATGAAAATATTCTCAAGGTTGGGTAGAGTAAGAGGATTGCGTTATTTTACGCCGATACGATTTTATCGAAAAGAACCGCGAATCAAAGGGACAATTTTTTTAAATTGAAAAATATAATTTACAAAATATTTTAATAGTTTAAAAAAATATTTTTTTCCAAAAAACATTTAATCTTTTTTTTTAAAAAAAGATTTCAAAATTAATTTTAAAATAACAGCGATTCAATACGTAAAAAGTAAAGAAAATCAACAAAAGAAATTGTTTAAATTCAATTGTTTAACAATATAGTGACATTTATAATGAACTTAGTTAATAATAAACAATTTACTCCAATCAAAATTTTGTTTAGCACTGTTTAGCCGTTTAATAAAACTGACAAACAATTTCTGTACTTACAGAAATTAATACTGAAATTGTCCGTCAATAGTTATTATTGATAATAGTTATTAATAGTTATCAATAGTTATTATTTTATTCTATTATTGCTTTCTTTTCTAAAATATAATAAATATATAAAAAATACACTAACTTTTTTTGCTGAAATCGACATCAAAGCAATGACAAACTAACCTTCAGATCTTTTTTTGCAACTCAAACCAGGTTATTATTCCCTTTTGTCTTTTATCGTATTATCCAAAATGCCTGTAAAGGAAAAAATATGTATAGTTAATATGCAACTTTAATGGTTTAAAGTATTTGTTTAAATATAAATATTCAAGTAAAAAAAATGCGAAAGAATTACAATGAACTGCTTTCTGCTGTCTATGCGATCTTTTTCCATGCCTGCAACACTTTTCCACTTGGAACACACAACACACGTGAATACCTAACAATGAATAAATTACTGCCCAATATTTCGATAAATAATAACACGTAAATTGCCGTTTGATAAAGTATCGCAAAATTTACACCACTGCTCGAAAAATTATTACAAATACATATAATTAATAACCGCCAGTAACTTTAGCGCACGCCACACGCATTTACGACAAAGAAGTCAATTTAACCTCAAATTTACAAATTCACGAGACTCAAAAAACGAACAATCCGAAGAAAAATTTATCAAAAGTTAACTAAATATTTAAATAATTATACTGATTATACTTTAAAAAACGAAAATAATAAAAGATTCACGTGGTATTCCCGAACTTTTTCCGAGTAGAAAAAATAAGCATGTTACATTCCGACATTAACGCGTTTGGCGTCGAATTTTTAACTCAAAAAACCTAATATTTTACGAGTAGCAATAAAAAAAACGTTTAAAACACACTTTCGACAAGTTAAATAGACTTTTAAAACGATAAATTTGTTAAAGAAACGAGCAAAAAGTTTGTTCCAAAAGGACAAGTAACTTCGTTGGCGCGCTTCGAAGCAGGGTATGGCCACTAGTCCTCACGACTTGAAGTTTGCTGCTAGCAGCATGGAGGGGCAAACGATATATCGAAAGATCGATTGTACTTTCGAACGTAGCGCCACCATGTTCGCGGTGATATTTCGAAACAATCATTCTGCGTCATAAAGCAAATGACAGCAAATGAGAACAGGTGTTTATTACGAACTGTCAAAACAAAAATAAGAAAACATAATTTACCAATTAATTTAATGAAAATTTAATATTGTTTAATACTGATTTTACCAAATAACATAAAAAATGATTACGCCAAGTGGTGAAACTTGTGATCTTCAAAGTGTCATTCTCCAAGAACAGGAAAAAGAGGTTAAAAATTATCATTTTTATTTATAGAAGTAAAGAATAGATAGAAAATTATTGAACGAATATTTCAAGGACTACCTTGAACAATAATATAAAGCAAATATTTAATAACAATACCATTTAATACTGTGCGGGAAAAATTGGATTTATTCCGTAAATAAATATTAATTTTCCGAAGTGAAAATAAATACAATTTTCTTTGTCTCTACGATTCAGTCATCATATTTATAACATTTTATTCAATTTACTTTCTCTCTTTGTTAGATGACACATGTTGATTTGAAGAAACAACCAAAGAGAGTATTAAAATTTTCCGACGGAGTTCTCGAGGAATATTCTTCAGAAGATGAAGTTGATAATTGTCCGAAGAAGCAAATTTCAACTGTTGATCCAGTAAGAATTTTTATCTTTTTATTGTTTGCATAATTATCACAAAATTTGATAATAATAGAATTCCTTCTAAGAATTGTATTATTTAGAAAAATAATTGAATTCTCGTGGAGAACTTTGTTAGAATTTTTGAAAATTCTATTTAAATTCTTTTTGAAGAATTTCTTTGAATTCTTTTTAATAATAGACTTTTTTTAATAATTTTAATTAAAAATTTTGAAAATAATTGAATGTTATGAACAATTTCTTTCAAGTTTTTTAAATAATCGTGTATATTAATAATTGAAATTAAACATTTAATTATTGAATTTGATTAAAATTTTAGAAAATAATTGAATTCTTTTGAAAAATTTTATAACGAATTAAAAATAATTTGAATTCTTTCGTTGGATTTTTTTTGAAAATAATTGAATTTTTGAAAAGAATTTTACTATTTATAAATATAATTGAAATGTTTCGAAGGGTTTATTAAAAGTTTAGAAAATAATTGAAATTTTTCGAAAAATATTATTAAAAATTAAAAAAAAAATTGAATTCTTTCATGAAATTTTATTAAAAGGAAAAATAATTGCATTTTTGCAAAGAATTTCACTATTTATAAATATAATTGAAGTTTTTCGAAGAATTTATTAAAATTTTAGAAAATAATTGAATTCCTTTGAAAAATTTTATAACGAATTAAAAAAATAATTGAATTATTTCGTGAAATTGTTTTGAAAATAATTGTATTTTTTCAAAGATGTTACTACCTATTTAAAAAAATAATTAAATTGTTTCGAAGGATTTATTAAAATTTTAGAAAATTATGATGTATAAATTATTTAATGAATAATTTTTTCAATTTTCGTAAATAGTTGATTGATAGAAGAATTTTAGTTAAAAATACTAAACAAAAAAATTGAATATTGGAAAAGTTACAAATGATTTCAGAAATTAAATTATTTTCAAAAGCTATGAAAATTTTTTGCAGAATTTCAATTATGTTCAAAAATTAAAAAAAAAAAATTCTCCTCAAACTTTCAATTATTTTTATAAATAATAAAATTCTTCATCGAAATTCAATTATTTTTAGAAATTTTAATAAAATTCTTGGTAAAATTTTACAGGAATTCAATTATTTACCAAATTTTTAATAAATTTCTTCGAAATAATTCAATTATTTTCATAAGTATAATAAAATTTTAATAGGAATTCAATTATTTAAAATACAAAATTTCATAAATTTTTTTGAAAAATATCAATTGTATAAAAAGATTTTTATAAAATTCGTCGCAAGAATTCAATTATTTAAAAAAATATAACAACGTTCTTTTCAAGAATTCAATTATTTATACAAATAATAAAATTTTTCACAGAAATTCAGTTATTTTTATAAACTTAAATAAAATTCGTTGGAAGAATTAAATTATTTTCAAAAGTAATAAAATTCTTCGCAGAAATTCAATTATTTTCAAAAATTAAGAAAAAATTCTTATCAAAATTTCAAGCATCTTTATAAATAATAAAATTCTTCTCCAAAATTCAATTATTTTAGAAAAATTTTAATAGAATTCTTGGGGAAATTTCAATTATTTTCATAAATAATAAAACTCATCGCAGGATTTTAATATTATTTTTTATATAATTTTAATCGAATTCCTCGAAAAATGTAATTATTCTTAAAAATGTTATTAAAATTTGTCAAAAGAATTCAATTAATTAAAAATACGTTGATAAAATTCTTTATTGAGAATTAAATTTTAAGAAACATTCAATTATTCAATAAATTATTTATTTTTAAAATTTAATAATTGAATTCTTCTAGAATTTTCTAATAAAAATTGATTTAAAAATGAATTACCGAATAATCGATTTAATTATTTATGAAAATAATTGAATTCTTGCAACGAATTTTATTACATTCTTTTTAAATAAATAAATTTTTTGAGAAATTGTACTACTTTAAAAATTAATTTAATTCTTGCGAAGGATTTTTGTAAATAATTAACTTTTTTTTGAAAAATTTTATGGTAATTTAAATTATTACAAAACATGAAGAAGGCGATCTCTCCGAGTCGAAGACTTGGAGTGATCGCCTTCTTCATGTTTTGGAACAATATTCTTATAAGTTGTTGAATTTCAAAAAGGTTTGAATTTGAATGTTTTGAAGAATTTTAATCCCTACAGAAAAATAATACTGATTAAATATTTATTTAAAAAAGTAAGAAAGAACATTAAAGAAAATTGTTTTTCTTAAAGAAAACGTTAAATTGGTTGCCCTGGGCTTGGTACCAAACAACCTGGGCAAGTGGAAAAGTTTTAGACGGCTGCGATTATGTTGGAGAACATTTAGCTGAATTTTTTGGTATAACAACACCAAAATATCAGTTTGAAATTGACGAATACTATCGAGTGAGAGCCGCCGAAGAAGATATGTTAAGAAGAGAAGACCTCGAAATGGGTGGTTGGACAGAACGCAATAAAAATAATCTCATAGAAAAAAATGAGGTAACATTCAGTTCTATAAAACTATAATATTTTCCCTCACATATTTGAGAAATTCACTGTCAATGTTTTTTATTGTAATTTCCAGTCGTGAAAGCCTGGACACAAAAATTTGATGTATTGTTGCACCGCTTCAAGTACACACGATTTAATGTGATTTGTGGAAAGCCTTAACAAAAAAAAAGCAATTAAGCCAAATGGACTAAACAAAATTTTTTTCTACACGTTCAAGGTGAAGACGTCCAACTGCTGTGTCTCTTGCTTCAAGTTGAGCAATATATTTAAAAATCAATTTAAAAAGTATATACCATAAATATTCTATTTTTATTGTACTCATATAATTGAATACAAATTATAAAATACAAAGAATTTATTGCCTAACAAATATAAAAATTTTTTTATTAACTCAATGTAAAAAAGAACATTTTATTTTATTTAGAAAAACTGTCAGGGACAATTTCTGACTATATTTGTACAAATTTCATCGACGTTAGGCTAATAAATACGTTGTCATTTTGAAAAATTTGAAGTCTTTTTTAATCATTTTCTGTTAAACTTAAAAACTCTATTAAATAGGAACTTTTTTCTTTAAAAAAAAAAACAATACTAAACTTAGTATTTAAATTTTGATCACATCTACCCTGTGAACTTAAGATTATTAGGAAAAAAAAACAAGAAATTACGTCTCAGGCACAAATCTATGCAAAGCACTGGTTAATACCAATAATGAGCTTTGAAGACCCTGTGGAAGGTGTCTCTGTAGCCAGGCACCCTTATACTGTTCAATGTGAGCCAGCATTTTATTTGCAACGTCTGTGCGAAAAGTTGGTGGTAAATTGCTGATACCTAAATTAATCACTGCTAATCCCATATTGCTGTTTGGATTAACTCCAACGCCGATCAACGTTCTTCCTATTTTACAAGCCGTCAACATCAGATCCGCGGTCAATTGAAGTTCCTGCATTTCCATCGAGGCGAATTTCGCAGTCACATTTCCCTCATAAAGCGAATGGGAAACTCGTTTTATTTGTTTTGTCATTTTCTGCAAATAAAATTAGAGAATTAACATTTCATTTTAAAAAACTTATTGTTTTATAATTTATAACTAAAAATTAGAAATTTTGCTATTTTGCAAATAAAATATTAGAGAAAAGAAATGGAAACTTACCAAAAACAAATCAGCTGAAAGATATTCTAAATTAACATTATCGGGATCAGTTAACAATCTGTATAAAGTTGACCCCCTATTGTCAGGTATTTGTTGCAGGTCATCAGCACTTTGATTCTTACTTAAAATTAAAACAAATGTATCGACACGTCCTAATTCCAAAATTGCACTTCCTATTCTGAATTCCAAATCGTAAAATACGTGAGAGTCTAATAATTTGCTTAGTGACCTACAACTGAAAAAATTATATTTTTTCAATTAATTTAATTAATTAAAGGTATTTTTTAATTAATTTAATTCATAAAAGTGATTTCTTAATTGATTTAATTAACAAAATTTATTTTTTTGATTACTTAAAGTTATTTCTTTTTAATACTTACTGACGCTTAAGTGGTCCAACTTGTTCGAAATTATCACAGGTTTCGGTGAATCCCATGTCAATTTCAGTCGCTGGATTCCACGATAATCCAGCTCCAATTAGATATCCAACCCACGCAAATGTATGAGGAGTCAAATGATGACTTCCCGACCAATGAGCCACAATTATTCCAATTGAATCTTGTTCCATTGCCGTTTTCACTGCATTTTTCGTATTTGCAAAAGTCGAAGCCGGACAACCGGCAAGACTATTGTAACTCGCAGTTCCTGAACTTGGAAGAACATTTCCTCCAGCAACTCGAAATGGCTCAGTCCATTCAGAAAAATCATAATCTGACTGAAATGGAATTTTTCAAATTTAATAATAAATAATAAAAATGCAATAAAACATAATAATATAACAAAATATGTCTGTAATAAAATCTGGCTTCGCAATCGATAATTACCTTTAAAAAAAATAGCGAAATAACGATTGAAAAAAAGTAGGTATCGAAAAATTAAACTTAACGACTACAAAAATTTTTAGACGATTCACAAAGATTTGATTCTGTATTTTATTCTTTCTCACTCGTTCCTAATTTTCATCAAAAATATTTATTTTCTTTTATTATCCTGATATTAATTGAGGAGCTGGATTCTATAACCGGCTCTTCGCTCGGAATGCACGCGCTAATATCAGTCGGGTGGCAGTGACAGGCCCAGAGGCGCTCACTGCCACCCGACTGATATTAGCGCGTGCTAATGCACGCGAAGAGCCGGTTATAGAATCCAACTCCTCAATTTCAATTCTAAATTTTTGCAAAATTCAATTATTTTCTAAATTTTAATTTAAAATTCTTCAAAAACACGATTTTATTTGAAAATAATATTTAAAAGTAAAAAATTATATTCTTTAACATCTTTAATTTCTTTCAATTAAATATGACAAAATTTATTGTTATGAATACTAAAATTCTTTGCAGGAATTAAATTATTTTTAATCCAATTGAAATAAAATTACACGAAAGAATTTAATTATTTTCAAAAATTTTCATAAAATTCAATTTCAACAAGAATTTAAAATTCTCTAAAAATAATTCAATTATTCTCAAAATATTTTAAAAAAATTCTATATGAAAATTAAATTACTATAAATGCAATTTTTAAAAATATTTGTCAAAAAAATTAAAAGAATTCAATTATTTTCAAAAAATAATAAATTTTTTCTGATGAATACAATTATTTTCAATATGCTTAATTTTAATAAAATTCTTTACAGAAATTCAATTATTTTCGAAACAACGTTAATTGAATTAATTAATCAAAACAATTCAATTTTTCCTAAAATTTTAATAAATTCTTCGATCATTTCAATTATTTTTATAAATTGTTAAATTCTTTGCAGAAATAACAGAATTTTATCAAAAAATTGGTGAATAACTGAAATTCTTAGAGGAATTTTAGTATTTATGAAAATAATTGAATTCTTGCAAAGATTTTTATCAAAAAATTTGAAAATAATTGAATTTCTGTGAAAATTATATTATTTATGAAAATAATTGAATGTTTGCGAAGAATTTTAGCAAAATTTTGTGTAAATAATTGAATTCTTTTGGGAAATTTTTATTAAAATAGTAGATATTTAAAATAATTGAATTTCGAAAAATTTCTGAAAATAATTCAATTGTTTTAAAGAATTTTATTAAAATTTTTAGAATTAATTCTATGAATTTTATTAAAATTTTTGAAAATATTTTTTGGTTTTAACTATTAGCGAATTTAAAGTATTGCAAATTCTCGAAAAAAATAAAAAAGTAGCTTTTAGTGAGAAAATAAGTATCAAAATAATAGCAAATCGTAAAAAATGTAGTAAATATTAGTTTTTGGTAGATGAGTGCGAAATGTGTAAAATATATAATAAGATATAGAAATAAATTCTAAAAAATAAATATTTTAAAATAATAATAATAATAATTTTAAAAGTCTCACCTGAAAACCGTATTCGACTAAAATCACATTACTAGAAACGCTTCGGAATTCCACCTTGGAATGTAGACCATTTGAACACAGTAGCAAAGTAGTATCAAAGTTCAAATTTAAAATGTGCCAAAGTTCTTGTAAACACGAGTAGGATTTGAATACTTCCGACATATCAGTCTCAACAGTCTCGTTAATCGAGACATTTAAATCTAAATTGTCTGGTTGCACTAACAAGCTAGCTAATCTTGGTCCCACGTGAACGTAACTTAAACTTGGAAATGTTGCCAATAACTCCTGAAAAATCGGCCACATTTGCGAGAGATGACGCTGCGTCACATTCGAATCAACGTCCAGTGCCGGCACTAAATCCAAATGACGATCTCTGAAAATCATTTCATTCTTTCCTTTAATTTTAATTACAAAATTGAATTTCAAAATACAAATATCTAAATTTTATAAATACAATTTTTATAAATTTTATTTATTTATTTGAAATAAATACGTACTTGCAGTACCGATCAAGAGTGACCATTTCCGATCTTGAGTAACAAAGTTGCCAATCATAGCTTGGCGTCAGTCTTGAATATAAATGTAAATGCGATATTTTAAAGGCCGACCACAGATCAATCATGTGCAATAGATATTCCAATGTGGGAATACGTCCCCTTGGCGAGATATCAAGTAATATTCCACGATGCTTGAAACGTGGTTCATCTTTTATCATGACACTTTCAAGTTCACAAACCTCTGGTGCATTTGGATTTCGACTCAGTCTAAGAATTTGTACAAATGTGCAAACGGCATAATGTAAACCTGCTAAACTTCCAGCGCTTATTTTAATTGCATTCTGTGATATGTGAAGTTGATAACCTTCTTGTACGTTAAATAATTTCTTATTCACAATACATTCAATTCTATTGTCGGCCAACCATCTTCCCGATGGCGGTTGAACCTCGCCAATTTTTACATCAAATCCAAGTTCCAATAAATGCGTTCTACTTATTTCCCAAACATCGAGAATTTTATGAATCGACTCGGTACCCTGGAAATATTCAAAAATTTAATTAAAAAATTTTAATTTTAATTAAAAATTTTAATTTAATTTATTCGTAAATTTAATTTTTAGAAAAATAAACAATAGATAAAATAATAATAATACTAAATATGAAAGACTTATTGTGCAGTAAAGAACGTAAGATGAGCATTAATTTACCTGGATTATAGAAATAAAGAGCTCCTTGCCGACAATGAATGGCGAAGATGAATTTCCAAGTTCTAAAATTGTTTTTGGCTCGGGCCATAGAAGACTATAAATTCCATTTTTATTCGCTATCGATCTAAGCGGACTTTCAATGCTCGATTCTCGATTGGAAATTTCGTATCCTGGCTCCGAAGATTTATTTGATTCCAACGAAGGTTGACTGGTGTGTACAGAGACTGTTTGTTGTGTGAAATTAACATCGGGAAATTGTTTCGTCGGACTGTGCAAGGCTTCGCACTCTTTTGAAAATGAATTAGGCACAAATTTTTGAAATAAGGCTCTTAAGGCAGGATTAATCCGTGCAAGATCATACGGAGTTTTTCCCGTGAATTGTCTAAAAGTAAATTTTCAGTTATTTTATTATTCAACTAGCAAATTATACGCGCGCGAAACATGTTATTTAATTTATTATTGTTATGCAAATTACAAAATATTTTATTTTCGCAAATATAAATTTTAAAATATTCTCATAATCAAAATTTTAAAAATTTACTTATTAGGTACAAAATTAATTATTATTGTTTAAATTTTCAAAAATTTTAATATAATTCTTCGCAAGAATTCAATTATTTTTATATAAATAATAACATTCATTGGAAGAATTCAATTATTTTTATAAACAGTAAATTTTTTTGCAAAAATTCAATTATTTTTAAGAAAATTTTAATAAAATTTCACGAAAGAATTAAATTATTTTCTAAAATTTTAATAAAATTTCACGAAAGAATTCAATTATTTTCTAAACTTTTTCTAAATTTTCATGAAAGAATTTAATTATTTTTATAAATAGCAAAATTCTTCGCAAGAATTGAATTATTTTTATAAATAGTAAAATTCTTTACAGGAATTCAATTATTTTTAAAACAATTTTAATTAAATTCCTCGGTAGAATTAAAATATTTAACGTTAATTGAATTTCTCGAAAGAATTTATTTATTTTCAAATATTTCTATAAAATTCTTCAAATTAATTCAATTTTTCCTAAAATTAAAATAAATTCTTCCACCATTTAAATTATTTTTATAAATGGTAAAATTCATTCTATTAAAATTTTTGAAAATCCTAATTAAATTCTTTTGAAGAATTTCTTTCAATTTAGTTGAAATAATGGAGTTTCTTTAATCATTTTAATTGGAAATTTTTGCAGTAATTGAATTATATGAACAATTTCTTTCAAGATTTTAAAATAATCGCGTTTCTTAATAATTGAAATTAAATAATTAAATTATTGAATTTTATTAAAATTTTTAGAAAATAATTAACATTTTTTTTAGAATTTTATTACAATTTTCTAAAATAATTTTAATAAAAATTTTTAAAAATTGAATTGTTACGAAGGATTTATTAAAATTTTAGAAAATAATTGAATTTTTGCAAAGATTTCACTATATTTAAAAAAAATAATTAAATTGTGAAAGATTTATTAAAATTTTAAAAAATAATTGAATTCTTTCATGAAATTTTATTAAAAATTTTTAAAAAATTGGATTCTTTTATGAAATATTTAAAAAATTGTATTAAAAATAATTGAATAGTTTCAAAGGATTTTTCAAAATTTTAGAAAATAATTGAATTCTTTTGAAAAATTTTATAACAAATTAAGAAAAAAATTGAATTATTTTCTGAAATTTTATTAAATTTTTTTAAAAAATTGAATTTTGGCAAAAAATTTTACTATTTATAAAGATAATTGAATTCTACCGAAGAATGTTATTATTTATGAAAATAATTGAATTCTTGAGAAGAATTATACTTAAATTTTTGAAAATATAAACAATAATAATTAATTTTTTACTTAATAACGGAAGTTTTTTAAATTTTGATTATGGAATTATTCAAAAATTTATAATTGTTTAAACTGTGAACAGATTACCAAAATACAACGATTATTAATGTAGATTCTAATATTAATGTAATATTGTAATTTTAAAAATTATTTATACCCTTTAACTGCACGAATGAGAGGATTTGCTCCAGAGCATAATAATTCTTCACAAATTATGACATCGCCACGATTCACCGCATCATGAAGGGGAGTAGCTCCACAACCATTTTGGGAATTTACGTCACCTCCTCTATCTTTTTTTAAAAAAAAAGAAAAGTCATGATTTATTTACAGAATATAATTTTAAAATAATTGAAATAAAAATAAAATAACTTTAAATTAAAAGAAAAAAAAACATACCAATGAGAAAAGCGACGATCTCTTTATTACCATAACACGCAGCCCAGTGTAATGGAGTATTTTTACTGCCCTCAGAGTCCCAGGAATTTACATTTATACCCGAGACTAATAATTGTTCAACTCTTTCTATCCTAAAAATCAGAATTATTAAAAAATATCTCTACTTAAAAATTTTTTTAATAAAAAAGGGAGATTTTTCCACCTACTCAGAAGCTGCAGTAGCTCTCAATAATTCTTCAACGTAAATATGACGAACTATTTCGCTGGAAGCTACATCCAGTGCATTATGACCCTGCGCATTTTGAATCGCCGGGTCGGCACCACAACTTAATAGTGTTCTAACGACATCCACTTGATTTGCCTTGAAATAATTTATATGAAATATAAATTAATTAGAAACTACGGGAATTTATTTTAAAAAATCTTAAATTATATGTTTAGTAATAAAAAGAATATCTCTTTATCTTTATAAAAAGAGGAAAAAGTTTAGTTTATTACCTTGGAAGCATAACACAAGAAGGTTCCTTCATCAAGTAGTGGTTGATTTAAAATTTTATCTTTAGTAATACCATCGGTAGCATTTCCATTATCACCTACAAGTAAATTATTAATTAAGAGAACTCAATTTCTTGGTAGTAATTTAAAAATTATTAACATACATTATACAAAAGTAGTTCAAAACAATTAATTTATTACACCATAATAATTACATTATAATGTATAATACTCTAAGTATACTGTACATTAAGTTTCAATGTCATAATAAACTGTTAATTTTTATAGAAATTTCAAATAACATTTATTATTTTTAGAATTTTAAGTTTTTGAGGTTATGTTATACAATACTTACATGCGTCTAGTATAGATCTTATAATATCTGTACGACCGTGTTCTACTGCTGTGCGAATATTTTCACAAATATCTTGCATTTCTAAGCCTCTTTATTTAATTAACATTATTTTTTAACACAGTAAATAAATAAAATTTAGAGCCACGTCTCACTGTCAAACCTGTTTTGACAACCTTTTGTCATTGCATTTAAAACAATCGGTAATTATTGTTCACGAACAATAATTTTAAACTAATTACCTTGAATCTTTCTCTACTATTTCACGTTTTAAAATAGTTAATAAACAATTTATTTATTATTAAAAAACAAAGTTCGATAAAAACCGAAACAGAAGTGTCAGATATACAAATACATTTACAAGTGCATGAAGTGCACACAAGTGCATAGCAGGGATGGGTTAGTGTAGAAGAGATTTGAAAACTACCTTTTGATTGGCTGACGTATGTACGTCTACCAATCAGAATTCAGTAAAGGTCGTTTTTTCCGCAACTTTCAAATTTACTACAAAAAAATTTAATTTTCAAACAAAATTAAATTTTGAATAAAGACAAAAATAACAATAAAATAAGAGTTTGAAGTAATTTTCAATTTTCTATTAATAGAAAATGAAGAGAAAATGTAGTATTTCTGTATATTCTAACCTAAAACAGAAATAATAACAAATGATGGAAATAACCAATCAGAGTAAGTTTTCCGTGGAATAATAACAAATGATTGGTTACAGGAGCTGTCAAAGATGCGCATGAAAATAGCAGACAACATTCACTTTACAAGTATAGACACTTTTTTTATTTTTTACAAAAACAAAATAATTGTTTTATAAGATTAATTATTTAAATTTCCAACAATAAATTATCAATTATAGAAAAATGTCAATCAACGTATTACGATGTGGAGTGGTAGGAGGCCGTAATATTCAAAAAATGAAAGAAATATCACATTTTCTAACAAAACAACTCCCAATGCTAGATTCAAGAATTAGAAATTATGCAAAGGTAATAAATATTTGCTTTCTTTTCACTTAAAATATTTAATTAAATATTTCATTTTTGCACTGTCATTTTCTTTGGACAATGGAGAATTATTGTCGTTTAGAATTTTAAATGAATCAAACTTGTTTGAAGTCATTAGAGATACAGTTTTTTTCTACCTTTACATAATCGTTATATATACCTGAATTTCCTAAAATAAACATTTAACAATATGTAGAAAATAAATATTATCTTTAAGATATTCAATATAAATTTGATGTTTTATTTGAAAATTATTTAGGTTATGCATGGAAATTTTGTAATTATTGCGGTTTTTATTTTATGGAAAAATAATTAAAAACTCGTATTAATAATGTATTATATTTTAAAGTTTCAATTGTTTTTCTAACTGTAGTCTGTTGGAATTTGTAAAAAAATTGCAATAATAAATGAAGAATAAATATTTATAATCTAGTGAATTAACTTTATTTATTAGATCTTGTACTTTTTTATAATTAAATCTTAATTCTCTTAATTCTTAATTGTATCGAATTTACTATTATTATTTACAAATTTACATTTATGAAAAATTTTTGTTGCCTTTGGGGAAATTAAATTTGTAAGGTAAAAGTTATCTTTGCATAATTAATATTTTCCCCGCTTCTTTTTAATAACAGGAAAAATTGTCAATAGAATTTTTTGCTCTTATTTTTCTTTAACTGTAATCATTTTAAGCACCTCGCACACATACAGCACACTCTTATCATACGCAACTAAACTTGTCGCTTTCAGTATTAACTCATCTATCAACTTGTTTGTTTCACAAAATTTCGAATCTCTTTCATTATATTTTAAAATGGTGTGTCTTTTACTTACATTTAAATTTTCTGTTCTATTCTTTCTTTCTTCTTTTCTTTTCTTTCTATTTGAATTTTCTATTTGAATATTAAAGAAAGAGATTAAAAATAGCGATTTTTCTTTATCTCAAGACAATTTAATGTACTAAATTTTTTTCTTGCCCACAGGAAGGTGCTCAAGGTTATCGTATGGAGAGGGACACATTTGGAGAATTAAAAGTGCCAGCCGATAAATATTATGGAGCTCAAACTCTCAGATCGGTTATGAATTTCCCAATTGGTGATTCGTTTGAACGTATGCCGGTAGGATAAAATATTCCATTGATAGTGGAATTCATTTGAATATTAATTACTTCCAATTTCCAAAGGAGAATCAGAATAAAAGACAAATGAATAAAAAAAGAAACAAAAAATCACAATGAAAAAATTAAGATAATTAGGGGAAATGATTTATTTTTCAGTATGGTGTTATTGTCGCAATGGGTATTTTGAAAAAAGCCGCTGCCGAAGTGAATAAAGAATTTGGACTGGATGCGAAAGTATCTGATGCGATCAGCAAAGCTGCCGACGATGTGATTAGTGGAAAATTATATCATGATCATTTTCCATTGGTAATTTGGCAAACTGGATCAGGAACCCAGACGAACATGAATACAAATGAGGTTTGTATTATAATTTTTCATAAAAAAATACAGTCTAATCAACTGTTAAAAAAAAGAACCAAAAATACAATCAACATTTGGTCAATTATATATTTATTACATTATTTATTTATCCACAATTTTACAAATTTTTATTTTTTATATAAAAATTATTTCAATAATTAGAAATGGAATGAAATGTGTCGATAAAAGAAAATATTAAACAGGTGATAGCGAATCGTGCAATTGAAATTCTTGGCGGTGAACTTGGTTCGAAAAATCCTGTTCATCCGAACGATCATGTCAATATGTCGCAAAGTTCGAACGATACTTTCCCAACGGCAATGCACATTGCGGTGGCACTTGAAATCAACAAAATTTTGTTACCCGGCCTACAGCAATTGCACACAGTCTTAAAAAAGAAGTCCGAGGAATGGAAAGATATTATCAAAATTGGAAGAACTCATACTCAGGATGCCGTTCCTTTGACACTCGGTCAAGAATTCTCCGGTGAATTTTTTAATCATTACATTTTCGAAATTTAATTATTACATTTTTAATAATTTCTTCCAGATTTCAATATTTTGTAATTTTTCTAATTAATCGTATTTTAAATATGTAATGAAAAATAGAGATTATTTTTATACTTACTATAGTTCTTTCTTTTGTCAGGATATGCAACACAAATTGAATATGGAATTGCAAGAGTTAAGGACACATTGCCGAGACTTTATCAATTGGCTCTGGGAGGAACAGCTGTTGGAACGGGATTAAATACTAGGAAAGGATTTGCGGAAAAAACAGCCGCGAGGATTGCTGCTTTAACTGGTTATCCTTTCGTCACTGCCCCGAATAAATTTGAGGCTCTCGCAGCTCACGATGCTCTTGTTGAAGTTCATGGAGCTCTAAATACTGTGGCTGTTTCTATTATGAAGGTATGAACTTACTTTTCAAATTCTTATTAATTATTAAACTTCAAAAAATTCAATTATGTATTTTCAAAAATTTAGATAAAATTCTTCGAAACAATTCAATTATTTTTATGAATTGTAAAATCCTCTACAAGAATTTAATTATTATCATAAATAAGAAAATTCTTAGCAAGAATTAGAATATTTTCATAAATAATAAAATTCTTCAAAGGAATTCAATTATTTTCATAAATAATAAAATTCTTCAAAGAAATCCAATTATTTTCAATACAATTTTAATACAATTTCTCGAAAGAATACAATTATTTTTTTAAATATTATTTTAATTCAATTATTCTCAAGAGTTTTAATAAAAATTTAATTATTTTCAACAATTCTTCAAAACAATTAAATTATTTTTATAAATATTGTAAAATTCTTGGCAAGAATTCAATTATTTTTGTAAATAATAAAATTCTTCTAAGAAATTCAATTATTTTCAATAACAATTTTAATTAGATTTCTAGAAAAAAATTGAAATATATATTCAAGATAATTTTAATAAAATTTCTCTAACAGGTTCAATTATTTTTAAAAATTGTAATAAAATTTTTCTAAATAATTCATTGTTCTCAAAAGTTTTTAATCAAAATTCTTTGTATGTAAATTTCAATTTTTTTCAAAATTTTTAATTACAATTACTTTAAAAAATTACATTACTTTTACGAAATTTAATGATATTCTTCAAAAAGAATGTCATTATTTAAAAAAACAAAAAATTAACATAATTATTTCAAAATTTTCATTAAAAATTATTTTTAAAAAACTTCACTATTTTCAAGGATATTGAAATAAATTCTTCAAAACAATTCAATTCTTTTAAAGAATTTTAATAAAATAATTAATCTAATGATACCAAAATAGTTAACAATATTTTGATCTTTTCAGCAAATTTCTTAAAAACTGAATTTCTAATAATGTGAAAATAACTAACAATATTTTGCACCAACTATAATACTATTTAAGTAGGTATCTATTTAAAAAAATTATAAAAATATTATTTTCCTAAAAAATTATTAAAGTTTTGAATAATTAAATTTAAAAATTTTAAAAAATAATTGAATTTCAGAAGAATTACAGTTGTAATTTTTTGAAATACCTAAATTTTAAAAGGTTTTTAAATTGAAATCTTTGAAAATTTTAATTCTCTGCAAAAGTATCAATAATATTTAAATATTTTCTTTTTAAATTGTTAATTTCTTATTTTTCTAAAAAATTGTTAAAGTTCTGAATAATTTATTTAAAAAATTTTTTAAAATAATTGAATTACATTGGAAAAATAAATTAAAATTGGAAAAATTACAGTTGTAATTTTTAGAAATAAAATTAAAATTAAAAATGTTCTTCTATAAAATTATTGAAAATTTTAATATTTTGAATTTTTTAATAATTTAATTCAGAAAATTCTGAAAAAAATGTAGGTTTTTGAAAAATTGGAATTAGAATTTTTTTCAAAACAACTGAATTTTCGAAAATAATTTAAAACACATTTTAAATTGAAACAATTTTATCAACATTTGAAATAAATTTGATATTTTCAAGAATTTTATTTTCTATTAAAAATTATGTTTACTTTTTTACTACTTCTTTTTTAGTCTCAAAGCTATTTTTTGCAACATTTTAAAAATTAAATAACGAGTGCAAAATCTGAAATATTTAAAAAAAATCATAAATTAACGAAAACGAAATATTTTCTCTTTAAATCTTTTTTATTGCCTTTTATCATAAATCCAAACTTTTTCACATAGAAAGTGTAATGAAGCTGATTATTAAATTTATTTTAACATTTTTGTTATTTTATAGACTTACGGATACTAAAGCTATAATAAGCAAATGGTATAGAAAAATTATTATCACATTAACACAAATATCGACAAAACGTTTTAAATTACTTAAATAATCTAAAAATTAAGAAAAATATCTACATTTTTTTTGTTTATCACACTGGCTTCGTACTTTTCGCTTTTCTTTTATGAAGACATGATTTTTCATATACATAAAAATTATGCGAATTTTTAAAATTATGTACTTTAAAAAAAGAATTTATAAATTTTTGTTTAATTAAGAAAATAGAGAAATTTTATGTGTAAAAATTGGTAAATTTTCATAATAATTCTTATGCAAAATTCACTTGAGCAAAAATTTGAATATGGCACAAATTAATTTTCTCGTTTCATTTGTTATCAAGAATCTGTAGCATCCTCTGAATATTAATTAATTAGTTAAAGTGAAATTTAACTGATGAAAAAATTGAAAATGGATTTTTGGAAAATGAAGAAGTAATAATAATTATTTCCTTTTTTTTCCTTATCGATCGATTTCATCGATTTCCTCGATAATTTTATTTGGTAACGTACGATTGGATAATTGTTGAAATAGTTGTTCGTGACGTCGTGGAATTTGTTCTTCTTGAGCAGGTGGTTGATGTTGTTGTTGTTGTTGTTGTTGTTGTTCAGGACCCTGGCCAGCATTAGGTCCTTGTGGTCGCCAACGTGGAACAGGCAAATTTTGAGGCACTCGATTTCTTTCGATTGGTTCTATTCTTCCGAATAGATAATTTTCAACGCGATTCGGATGTTCCGCCGAAGCTTCCCAAATAAAATGCGCTTCGTAAACAATAAGTCCCTCACGACCTGGTGCGGGACGATGTAATCTTCTTCTATAGGCGGGAGAATTTAATCTTGGATCAACGAGTCCTGGCATATTGTTGAAATGTCAGTTCTTGGTAGATTTATATAAACACCTGGAAAAAAAATTGAATTTTTAATATTAATTAAATTTGATCCAAGAGAAAAAGTCAAATTTTTAATTTTCTAAAGCCACTAGATTTTTTCTAAAATATTTTTCTCTCTTTAAAATTTGCACGTTTTTCTATTTTTACGGAAATTCAATTAATAAACAATTTAAAAAATTAGAATTCCAATTTTAATTTTCTAAAGTCGATAGATTTTCTCTAAAATATTTTCTTTCTTCAAAATTCCAATTTTTTTTCAGTTTTACAGAAAGTGGAATTCAAAATTATAAAAATTCGTAATACAATTTTCATTTTCTGTATGAATAGATTTTCTTTCTTCAAAATTTGGAAGATTTTCCATTTTTACAGAAATCGAAATTCAATAAATTCGATCAATAATTTAAAAAACTACAATAATTACAATTAATTTTAAAATTAATGTATTGAAAATTAATAAATTCTTGCAGAGAAATTTATCAAAAAATTTTTAAATAATTGAATTTTCTTCGAAAAATTTTCTTAATTATGAAAATAATTGAATTCTTGCGAAGAATTTCATTTAAATTTTGGAAAATCCTGATTAAATTATTTTGAAAAATTTCTTTGAATTTTTTAAAAATAATGATTTCTTAACAATTTTTATTAAAAATTTCAAAAGTAATTGAATTTTATGAAAACTTTCTTTCAAGTTTTTTAAATAATTGTATTTGTTAATTATTTAAATTAAACATTTGATTATTGAATTTTAATTAAATTTTTAGGAAGTAATTAAATTCTTTTCAGAATATTATTACAATTTTTTTAAATAATTTAATTCCTTCATAGAATTTTGTTAAAATATTGCAAATAGGTAATTGAATTATTTCAAAACATTTCATTAATTTTTCTAATATAATCCATTTTGTCAATAATTATAATTAATAATTTTACATTATGTTTTATTAAAATTCTTTATAGAATAATAAATTCTTTTGAGTAATTTTTAAAATTTTTTTAAAAATAAAGTAGTTTTTTTAAATTATTTTAATTAAAAATTTTGAAAATAATTTAATTAAAAAGGGAATTTTTTTAACTTTTTAAAATAATTGTGCCTGCTAATAATTGTAATTAAAAATGTGATTATTGAATTATTTTATTAAAATTGTATTGAAAATAATTGAAATCCGGAAAAGGATTTTTTTTATTTATAAAAATAATTAAATCCTAGGGAAAAATATTACTATTTATAAAATTAATTGAATTGTTTCCAAGAATTTTTAAAAGTTTTAGAAAATAATTGAATTCTTTCAAAGAATTTTATTTAAAATTGAAAAAAAATAATTGAATCATTCGTAAAATTGTACTGAAAATAATTGAATTTTTGCAAAGAATTTTACTGTTTGGAAAAATAATTTAATTTTTCCGAAGAATTTTAGAAACTAATAAACAATAATAATTAATTTTGTAGGTATTTAATAAGTGAATGTTTTAAATTTTGAATATTAATTTATTAAAGTTGAATCCTCTCGTGAAATTTTATTAAAATTGTATTAAAAGTAATTGACCTTTTGCAAAGAATTTTACTGTTTATAAAAATAATTAAATTCTTCCGAAGAATTTTATTAGAATTTTTGAAACTAGTAATCAATAATAATTAATTTTGAATTAAATAAATAAATTTTTCAAAATTGCTTAATAATAATAAATTGAATATATTACGATTCGAGCGCATAAAATTTGCTAGTTTAAAATTAAAAGAAATATCTATTAAAAAAATTATAAATAAACAAAATTTTATTCAGGTATTTTTATAAAAATTCTAACAATAGTTTTGAAATATTAAAATTTTTTAAATTGTCAAGAAAGTTTTAAAAACAATTTTCAATTTAATAGAAGAAAACGAATCTGTACACATATTTTTTTTGCCAATGTTTAGAATAATTAAAGATAAAATTAAATTTGAAAACAAATATTAGAGAAAAGTGCGTAGTCTATGAAAAAAAATTTATTACTTCTTTTAAAATAATAAAATGATCAAAAATTCAAATCTTGGAACAATAAATTTTTCCTGTAATCGTAAAAAAGTTAATTTTGTACTAACCTTTTTTATTGGCGAACTGTATTTGTCTAGGATGAGTCTTGTTTTAATTAACAACACTTTGGATTTGTAGTTTTGTAATTTGTAATTCTTATTATTTTGGCCTCAACTACACTTGTGTCACTGACTTTTCATCACGAAGAACTGACAATTACTGTAAGTTTGTTTTCCAAAAGTTGGCTCAGGTATGAAATAAAACCTCCCCTCCTCTCTCAAAAGTAAACATAATGACCTGTACGTATTCCTCAAATTACAAAGATTCGCTAATTGAGTATTCTTCAAATTTATTGGTCCCCCACTCCAATAGTTTCCCTTCAAAAGGGACCAACCCATTAGAATGCGAATATTCATTGGATTATTTGATATTTTCAACATTTTTGAAACGCCCAAAAAAATCTAAATGGAAAAACAATTGAAAAATTTTCCTTCGAAATTATTTTTTTATAAAAATAATTTTTTATTGTTCAATCCAAAATTTATTCTAGAAATTAAAATTTCTAATCTCAATGAAAATTATGAAAATAAATAAAGATTATTTTCATAAAAATTAATTTTGTTTTTTAATTCAAAATTTACTGAAAATTAAAATTTTTATCTGATTTTATAATCTTCATGAAAAGTGAAAATTAATAAAGATTTTAATTGATTGAAAATTTATGGAAAATTAAATAATTGAAATTCTGAAACATATTTCTTTGATTAATTAATTTAATCAATTAATAAATAAATAAAAAAAATCAATTAATAAATTAATTAATTTTTATTTAATTTTTGTAATTGCAGATTGCCAACGACATTAGATTCTTGGGCAGTGGTCCACGATGTGGTTTGGGTGAATTATCACTTCCTGAAAATGAGCCCGGAAGTTCGATTATGCCTGGCAAAGTAAATCCAACACAATGTGAAGCAATCACGATGGTTTGCGCTCAAGTTATGGGAAATAATGTAGCAACAGCCGTTGGTGGAAGCAATGGACATTTTGAACTCAATGTCTTTAAACCAGTAATTGTCGCAAATACTTTGAGATCAGCTCGATTATTAGGAGATGCAAGTGCTGCGTTCACGAAAAATTGTGTCGCAGGCATTGAAGCAAATAGAGATAATATTGACAAAATTATGAACGAAAGTCTCATGCTAGTCACTGCCCTGAATCCACACATTGGCTACGATAAGGTAATAATTCCATCCTTTTTTTCAATTATAAAACTCGATAATTTATCAGGGTTGCCACAGATCAAGGAAATCAGGGAAAAATCAGGAATTTTTATTGAAAGTACTGAAAAAATGATTTTTTTCTATTTCTCACCACAATGGATTTTTAAATATTGTTCAATTATTTCAAAAGTTTTAACGCAATTATCTTGATAAATATAACAAAATTCTTCATAGAAATTCAATTATTTTTAGGAATTTTAATAAATATCTTTGAAAAATTCAATTATTTCCCTAAATAACAATATTCATCACAAGAATTCAATTATTTTCAAAAGTAATAAAATTCTTCGAAGAAATTCAATTATTTTAAAAAATTTTAACGAATATCTCGTCAAGAATTCAATTATCTTTATAAATAGCATAATCTTTCGCCAAAAATTCAATTATTTTTAAAAATTTAAATAAAATTCGTTGCAAAATTTCAATTAGTATCAATAATTTTTTGCAATTCCATAATTTTCAAAATTTACTATTTTCATAAAATCTATTAAAAAATTTAATTATTGAAAAAAATGTTTGATAGAATTCTACGAAAGCATTAAATTATTTTCATAAACAATAAAATTTCATTTAGGAATTCAATTTAATTTCATCGCAAAATTTGAAATATTTTTAGTACAATTTTAAATAAATTCCTCGAAAAATGCAATTATTCTTAAAAATTTTATTAAAACTTGACAAAAGAATTCAATTTAAAATTTTAAAGAAACATTCAATTATTCAATAAAATAATAAAAGTCGTCGCAAGAATTCAAATATTTTCATAAAAAAGACTATTATTTCGTCGCAGAAAATCAATTATTTTAAAAAATTCTAATAAAATTCTTCGGAAGAATTCAATTATTTTTAAAAGCAGTAAATTTCTTTGCAAAAAATCCATTATTTTAAGGAATTTTAATAAAATTCTTTTCCAAAATTAAATTATTTTGATAAATAACAAAATTCATCTCGTGAATTGAATTCTTTAAAAATTTGAAAAGTAATAAAATGCTTTGCAGAAATTAAATTATTTTCAAAATTTTTGAAAAATTCTCGTCAAGAATTAAGTTATTTTTATAAATATAGGTTTCGAAATTCTTCTCAAGAAGTCAATTATTTTCAAAAGTTTGAATATAATTCTTGTCAAAATTTTAATTATTTTATGCATAATTTAATAAAATTTCTTCTCATGAATTAAATTATTTTCATAAATTATTAATTACATTCTTCTTATGAATTTAATTATTTTTAATAACTTTAATAAAATTCTTCTAAAATTATGATAAAATTCTTTAATTCAATAAATTTCTGTAAAATTTTAATTAAATTCCTTAAAAGAAATTAATTATTTTGAAAAAGTTGTAAATAAAATTCTTCATAAAAATTCAATTTTAAGAAACATTAAACTATTCAATAGATTATTTAGTTTTCTATTTAAATATTTGAATTCTCGTATAGAATTTTCTTATAAAAATTTTTTTCAAAATGAATTTTAGTTAAAATTTTGGATAATAATTTAAATATTAAAAGCATTAAAGCATGAATTTTTAGAATTAATTGATTTTTGAAAAGGTTTCAAATTCAAATCTTTCAATTATAAATTTTTCGTACTTTTAACTAATAATTATTATTATTAATTTAAAGAAGAATCGTATAGTTAAAAATTCTAGAAAATATTAATTGAATTTAAATGATGAAAATAATTTCGAAGAAGTTAGAGTATCAATATTTTTATATAAAATAATAATTTTATCACTGGGTTATCTTTAATATTTATAATAATATTCTTATAAGTTATTGAATTTGAAAAGTTTTAAATTTGATATTTTTGAAAATCTTAGTTCCCAAGGTCTAACATTAATTTATTGTAAATTTACTATTTAATTTGCCATTTATTGTAAATTTTTTATTTAAATTACTATTTTTATTTTATTACAATTTTTATTTTTAAATGATAAATTTGCAATAAATCGTAATTTGAATAGTAAATTTACAAATTTACTATTCAAATTAAGATTTATTGTAAATTTACTATTTAACCCTCACGGGCTCGAGCCGGGTCCCTCGGACCCGGAGGAAAGTTTTTTTGATCTACTTCCGGTTAAAAAAATATTATTGGAAAACCAACTTCACATTAGGCTTGGGGACGTAAAAACACACATTTTTCATCAATATAAACAATTCTTTATTTATAAAATATTCTGGAAAAATTACCTTTTAAGTCGAACATACGTAAGGGCTCAAGCCGGGTCCGAGGGACCCGGGCTATGAAAAACAATTTAAAAATTTGAAATTTTTATGCAATATTGGATTTATTTATGGTATTTTTATCAACAACTGCCATAATAAGTGATAACATATGCTTAATACATCCGTAAATTTAATAGAACAAAAAATGCACATTAAAAAAATCTTGCTTAATAAGTATGTAGTTCGATTTATTCAAAATGACTCATTAAATTTATTAAACAAATTTTAGTTATATATTGATTACTTTTTAATATTTAAAATTTTTTATGCAATTATATCATTAAAATTGTATTAAATATGGAAAATATGAAGCAATTTGCTATTAAATTTTATTTTTTATTGCATTGAAACATCCGGGTCCCTCGGACCCACCTTGTGCGCGCATTTCAAAAATCGAACTCGAGCCTGTGAGGGTTAAATTACGATTTAATGTAAATTTACTACTTAAATTACAATTTACAGTTAAATTACTCTTTATATTCAATTTCTTATTAAATTAATCTAATTTCACAATTAATTAATTAACGATTACGTGAATTTACTTTAGGCGGCGAAAATTGCCAAACAAGCGCATAAGGAGAAGCTGACATTAAAGGAGTCTGCATTGAAAAATGGCTTGACTGAAGAACAATTCAAGCAGTGGGTCAAACCAGAGCAAATGCTGGGACCCAAATAAAATTTCATTTTTTAAAAAAGGAATTACTCTAGTACTGTTTAAAAAGGAGTACTCATTGTTGCATTCTAACAGAATTTGTACATTCGGAAAATTCAGTGTCGTACTTATTTTTTCGCAAATACTTTTTAATTCGTCGTCAATTTAATTGAAACATTTTCGTATATTTTCTTATTAATAAATGAATTTTTTGTTCCTGTTACCAAACGTTTGAAATTAATTTCAACTGGAGGAACCTTAAAAACTGTCCGTTCTGAAGAACATTAATTACATTATTTGATTTAATATCCGATTTAATATTTAATTGAAAAATTAAATTTAATATCTAATTTAGTATTTAACTTAACATTTAATTTACTATCTAATTTGAAATTTAATTTAATATTTAATTTAACATTGAATTTAATATTGAATTAATTTATTTTCAAACAAAAATAATTAGACATTGTCTATGATAGGTAATAAAATAGTTGCAGTAATAATTTTAAATTTATAATTGTAATAATGATTTTTTTCGAAAATGTTACTTCCCGATAAATTATTGTTTTTATTATTATAAATATTATTATAAGAATTTTATAAAAATCAAACTTTTGAATTTTACCAATTTCAATTAATTTTTTTATGAATATAATTTTTTGTGTGATTTTATTTGCCACTTAGAAAAAAATATTCCTCTTTCTCTTTCTCTTTCAATTTCAATTTTTTTGGAAGTATTCTCTGTAGAAAGAAAAAAGAGGTTTTTAAATAGAGAAATAGATTAAAGAAAATTATCGGAAAGTCAAGGGTCACAATGTGGAGAAATGGTCGTTTTTTTGTGATAATGAAAGAAACAACAGAAAACATCGTTAGTGTCAAGAAAATGTTTGCCAAGGTTCGATCGAAAATAATAAAAGTTGGACAGAGAAATTTTGGAAAAGTTGGCATCATCGGCGTTCCTTTCGAAAAAGGCCAGGTAGTCATTTTTTCTATGTTCATTTTTTTTCATAGATATATAGACAAGTAATATTTTCATAATATTCTTTTCGACATTCATATAAAATCAATATTGATCAGTATTAAACAGTATTAAAAAAAATGTTTACAGCAATTTATTTTCGTAAACAATTGCAATTAATACAGTGTTTGAATAATTGATGGAAACTTATTAAAATATGTTTATTTGGTTAAACTTGTTTTCTTAAAATGATTTTCTATTGAAATGTTATTGAATAATTTCAGAGTAAAGCAGGAGTGGCGAAAGGACCAGAAGCTATAAGAAACGCGGGACTTGTTGCAGAATTAAGAACAGTTGGTAAATATTTCTTTTATGAAAAAAAATAGTTATATCTGAACAATTTTATTTATTCTATAAAAATCAATAAAAATAAGAAAGAAAAAAATATAATAGAGATAATTTCAGATCATTATTGAATATTTCTCATAATAAACAAGTTACCTGTGGGAAATTTAATAATAAATAAAGTACCTAAATATTTTAATAAATTTAAAAAAAATAAGTAACTAAATTAATAATTTATTAATTTAGTTTATGAAACTTGTGTTTTAATAATTGTAAAACGTATTCGAATCATATTTTTTTTACTTTTTAATTAATAATTTGATAATATATAATAATTTAATAATAATAAATAAATTTATTAATGTAACTAAATTAATAATTTATAATGTAGTAAATGAAACTTGTTTTTTCTGATTTTTTAATTATTTTTTCCTTTTGTTAACTACCAAAATTAATTCGTTGCATTGTTTGCAGGACTAGACGTTCACGATTATGGAAACATATCCTACACACCGGAGGAAGTCCCAAATGTTGACAACATGTCTCATTTAGGGGAAGTTGCGGCGTGTACGAATCGAGTATCACAACTTGTTCAACAAGCTCTAAAAGATCAAAGGCGGGTTGTTACTTTAGGTGGCGATCACAGTGTCGGCATTGGCACAATAGACGGACACGTAAAAGTTGGTAGTTAATAATTTTTAATTTTCCAAATTTCCAAAGTTAAAAAAATTTGATTTTCAATTTTATTTTCAATCTTTATTAAGTAATTAAAATTTTTTCAGGTACATGACGATGTTGCTGTCTTGTGGGTCGATGCACATGCCGATTTAAATACAAATAAGACCAGCGAAAGTGGAAATGTTCACGGGATGCCAGTAGCTCTACTTACATCGGAATTGTCCGACTACTGGCCGCATTTACCTGGAATGGATTGGCAAAAACCGATGTAATTAAACCTAATTAATAATTTTCCAATTTCGCAATTTTTTCCATTTTTAGTTTTGAACCTTCAAATGAAGGAAAAAATTTTTGGACTTTGATATTTTTAAAAATGACTAAAGTCTGAAATGAAAAATATTGTGATTGAATATTTATTTAGTTAAAAAGTAATTTTTAATTATAAAAAACGATATTTTGTGAAAAAATTCAAATTAGAAAAATAATATCGTCCTTAATTTGAACGTACGGAACTTTAGGGACATAATTTTCTTTATAATGGATGGATTGCAATTAATTAATAATTAATAATAAAAAAATTATTATCCAGGTTGTCGATCAGGAACTTCGCGTACATAGGACTTAGATCCGTGGATCGATACGAAAGATTGGTCATTGAGAAATTCGGAATCACTGCCTTTGGAATGGAGGATGTTGAAACATACGGTAATTATCCCTTATTTGCAAAAACAGCAGGGGGAACATTTTAAGAAAGAAAAATTCACTTGACTTTTTGGAAATACCAGATGTTATAAACAGGCTCTATTATAAATATAAAGTAATATGAGAAAGCATAATGAGATTCTGTCTGGACACTCATTTCTAATCGAGGCGCCATTTTAATCTGGTACTGTGGGATAAACCCACAGACACCAACCCTTTGTCTTGTTGCGGACAGTAATTATTTACCTATTAAGTTGAAAAGAAGTATTTGCTTTCTTTTACTTTATTTTAATGAATATTTTTCAAGGAGGTAGTACATTTTTAAATTTACAAGAACTGCAGTTATTGTTCGTTAATTAACATTTTAATTCTTTAATTATTATTTCCTTAGTTTTCGAAATTAGTTTTTATTTTTGTTGAGTCTGGTGCCTGCACAAAATAAAAGAACAACACCTGCAGTTCTTGTTCTTTAATTTACTTTTTGATTTTTTTAAAATAACATTTATTTAAATTAATCATTTAGATTCATATTTATTATTTACTTATTCAGAAGATAAATATTGTAAAAATATTTTCGCAAAAAATTTTTTTGACTATTATGTAATCGATTCTGAAATAATTGAATTCTTGCATAGAATTTTATTAAAAACTTTTAAAAATAAATAAATTTTTTTAAGAAATTTTATTAAAATTGTATTGAAACTAATTAAATTACTCTAAAGAATTTTATTACTTATTAAAATACTTGGATTCTTCTCTGAAAATTTTAATAAAATTGTTTGAAAATAGTTGAATTTATGCGAAAAATTATATCATATCATTATGACATAATTATGCATATAATTGAATTCTTGTGAAAAATATTATTAAAATGTTTGAAAATAATTGAATTTTTGCAAAATGTTTATTTAAAAGTTTTTAAAAATTTTTTAAATATAATTGAATTTATGCGAAAAATTATGTCACTTATGCATATAATTGAATTCTTAACGAAGAATTTTATTAAAACTTTTAAAAATAATTGAATTTTTGCAAAATATTTATTTAAAAGTTTTGTAAAAAAATTGAATTCTTACGAAGAATTTTATTTATTTTATATAAATAATTGAATTCTTTCGACGAGTCTGGTAATATTAAAGTCTGGTAATAACAAAAAAAGGAATAAACGCATGAATATTTTTCTATTAAAGGAATTCATGATATTGTTCACATGGCTCTGAACAAAATTGATCCTGATCACGTTAAATCGCTTCACGTCAGTTTTGACATTGATTCACTTGATCCATTAGAAGCTCCCAGCACAGGAACTCCTGGTATTGATTAAAAAATCACTTATTTCGATTTATTTCCTTAACAAAAATTTTTAAACTTAACAAAGAAAAAACCCTTTGTTAAGTAAACAATTTTTTTTAATTTAAAAGAGAAAAAAAGCCTTATAAAAAATAAGAAGGTATTTTATTTAAATAATACTGGTCTCATTTTAGATAATTTGTCTATTTTTTCAGTTCGAGGCGGATTATCCTTAAGAGAAGGGATTCATTTAATGGAAGAAATGTACAGAACGCGTAGATTAAATGCAGTGGATTTAGTGGAAGTAAATCCCGAAATTGGAGACGAGCATAAAGTAAAATTAACAGTTGATGCTGCAATTCAAATAATTCAAGCAAGTGTTGGTTATTCAAGACGTGGGTTAAAAGTGCCAAAAGGAATTACCGACATGCCCCTTCAGACTTTTAGATAATTAAATTACAAAGATATTTATTAAGTTTTTAATATTATTAAACTACAATATTATTAATTCTTAGTTTAAAAAAATTCATTTTTCATTTACAACTATTTATAATAATGATAATAATATTTTTTCAAAAATTACAAATTCTCGATTATTAAATTTAAAAACATCGTCACATTTTCGCGCCATAGAATTTTGTCTTTATAAATAAAACCTAATGACCTTTCCATCATATTTATTTTAATAAATTAGAAATTTTCCTAAAGCTACAATGCCTGAACACTTGTGCAATCCTTTAAAATTATTTGAAAATATAAAGAAACGTAGTGAAGTAGTTTAAAAATTTGTAAATAAAGCAAACATCGGTAAGTAAATTTTTTTTCTAGATTAATTTTCTAATAAATAAATTTAATACATTATTAATAAAACTAAGAAAACTTGATATCAAAATGAAACGGTTCACGACGTTTGTAAATAATGATTGAAAGAAAGAATATATTTCCTACTAAAATAAAAATATACTTTCAAATTTTTGTTTTTAAATTATTAACAAAAAGAAAAGAAAATTTTTTGATAAAATTTAAAAAATTTAAATAGAAAAGTATTTTTTCTTCTAAATCGTTAATTATAAACATTTTTAACTTCAACGTCTTTAATTTGAATTAAAAACTAATTATTTAATTTTATCGATTTCTCATTGAAGGAAATAATTTAAAATACCTATTAATATTATGGTAAAATTTCTTTTTTTGCAGATTAATAAAATATGGATAAATTGGACATAACGAATTATTCTCTAACAAATAGTTATTTTCTATCATCAACAACAAGTACATATCATCTAGAGGAAGAAATTGATTTAAATGAAATTTTACTCGAATACCGGTCACTTTTAAGCCTCACCAATGACTCTGAGGCATCGTCATCAGTCAAGAAAAAGAAACGTCCTTCAACTATTATTGCTGGAAGTCATCTCAATGATGACTATTGTGATATCAGTCAAATAAGAAGAGAAAAATCATTTTTAGAATTTGGAAATATTGTAAATGATTTACATATTTTTGAAAAGTCACATTTTAGAACAGAAAATACGGAAGATTCTTTGTTATCAGGTAGAATAGAATTTTCAAAAAGTTTCAATTATCTATCAAACAGTGTTAATGATTTTAAAACAATAACAGATAGTTTCGAGAAAATAGAGAATGAATCATGTCCAAGTTGGATGAATTTCGATTTAACCGAGTACAATAAAAATTCTCGCATTACTCCAGAGATTATAATATCTAATGTTTCTGAGAATAGTATTGTACCCGATAGTGATGATAATAAAGATAATAATGATGAATTTTCAATAGCGAATTCAATGAATTTGCTCAGTGTAGATAACACTTTAAATTTTTTTACTCGACGTAAAAAGGAACGCTATTTTTTGTCGCCGAAGAAATTAATTGAAAAATATAAGTGCGTGGAAAATACGAAAATAAGAAATTTATCGTTAAATGACGATAATCAATCGAAAAATTCTGAATGTGATTTAGAAGAATATAAATTTTTAGAAACAGTTCAGAAATTATCAAATTTTTGTCTCGAGGACGTGACAATTGAATGGCCTGCTCTGGAAGACATCGATCAAGACGACAGTGAATTTTCATTTAGTACATCAACTCCAAAGGAAAATGAAAATTCTTTTTCAGACGTATTTGCAGATTTGAGTCCAGTGAAAAATGTAGATGAAGAAAATAATCACTCTCCATCTGCTTACGGAGTAAGTTCTCATCGTTATTTTTCTCGCAGAAAAGGCTTAAAATATTTTAGTACTCCTTGTAAATAATTAATATTACAAACGTACTTCTAGATTTAATTTTTTTTAATCTCAATATATTAAGTAATAACATTAGCATATTAAATATTTAATGAGATACAAATGTACTTTTAAATTATATTTGTTTTAATTTCCAATTGTACTATTCTTAAATTCGACACATTAAATGATATTTAACTTTCAGAAAGTTTATTTTCATTTTCACAAATAAACCTAAAAAAAATTCACAAAAAAACGAAATTTTAAAAGATGACAATTTTTACAAAGACATTAACGATGCGCTCTCAAACTATATATATCACAATACAAATTGATATCGTGCGTTAAAGTAAGTTAATTACTATAATTAACTATAAATCTAACTTCTACATTATATGATAAAACTTATATTTACACATTACACATATAAACAATGCATTTTCTTAGCCTATAACAATTTTTTAGCTTTACAATCATTCAAAATAATTCAAGTATACTTAAAAATTAACATTTATCAGTCATTGATCTGTACAAAAAATTGTAAGCGCACTTAAAAAATAAATTGTAGAAAATTCGATAAAATCACAAAAAAAATAAATAAAACAGAGGAAAAAGAATGTATAGAAATTGGAAATTGCAAAATTTCTAAAAAAAAAAATTGTTGATTATGAAGAAAAAAATTACAAAAAAATAAGAAATTTTTTGTATTTGAATTTTTCAATTTCACAACTTTTCAATAAATAAATTTGAAGTTTAAAATTTTTGAATTCTACAATTTTAAATGCATTTTTCAGATACGATATTTAATAATAGGCAATTTTAGATATACTCTTTGAGTTTAACAAGAAATTTCTTTTTTTTGTTAATAAAAATTTTCCACGCGAATTTTTTCAGTTAACAATTTTTTTTAACTGGAAAATAATTTGAGCTATTTATAGCGCGCATGAACAGTTTACGAGATATTCTGCAGTAGAACGAGACTATAATTTTTTTTTCCTCCAATTTTCCTCATCAGGAAATTGGTAATACCAAAAATAGTCAATTTGCGAACGCCTTTTTTTTAATTCTTGCCAAATAAAGCTGCCTTTTCCCGGAACTGTGCTCGTCTCACTGCTTTTTCTTCCTCTTGACGCTTTCGCTCTTCTTGCTCCATTCGAATTTCATCCTCGAATTTACTTGACTTCCGCAACTGTTCGATCTACGGAAAGGAAAATTTAATAATTTACAAATATTCATTTTATTGCTTTAACTACCTGAACTGACATATTTTAAAATCCAAATTTTTCAGAATTTAAAATAAAAGTTTTCGAAATTTTCATAAGTTGTAAAATTTTTCAGATAAATTCAGTTATTTGAATATAATTTGAATAAAATTCTTCGCACCAATTCAATTATTTTTATAAATAACAATATTGTTCAGAAAAAGTTAATTAATTTTGAATATAATCTTAATCAAATTTCTGGAAAGATTTAATTATTGTCTAAAATAATAAAATTCTTCTCAAGAATTCAATTATTTCGAATTCTTTTAATTTGAATAAAATTTCTCAAAATAATTCAATTATTTCCATAAATAATAAAATTCTTTAATTCAATTCTGTGTCAAAATTCAATTCTTTTCAAAAATTTTAATAATTTTTTGTCAAGAATTTAATGATTTTCATAAATAATGAAATTCTTCTATACAATTCAATTATTTTTATATTAAATAGAATTCTTCATAGAAATTCAATTATTTTCAAAATTTTTAATAAAATTCTTCGCAAGAATTCAATTTTATTCATAGATATTAATTTTTTTCACAAGAATTCAATTATTTAAAAAACTTTTAATTCAATTCTGTGTCAAAATTCAATTCTTTACAAAAATTTTAATAAATTTTTTGTCAAGAATTTAATGATTTTCATAAATAATGAAATTCTTTTATACAATTCAATTATTTTTGTATTAAATAGAATTCTTTATAGAAATTCAATTATTTTCAAAACTTTTAATAAAATTCTTCGCAAGAATTCAATTTTATTCATAGATATTAATTTTTTTTCACAAGAATTCAATTATTTTCAAAACAATTTTTATAAAATTTCTTGAAAGAATACAATTATTTTTAAAAATATTATTTTAATTCAATTATTTTCAACAATTCTGATAAAATTCTTCGAAACAATTCAATTATTTTTATAAATTGTAAAATTCTTGCCAAGAATTCAATTATTTTTGTAAATAATAAAATTCTTCTGAGAAATTCAATTATTTTCAAAACAATTTTTATAAAATTTCTTGAAAGAATTAAATTATTTTCAAAAATTGTCATAAAGTTTTATGTGCAAGAATTTAATAATTATTTCAGATTAAAAATTATAAAGTTACAAAAATTACATAAAGTAATGTAAAAATTAGTATGAAAAGTTATAATTAAAATGGTATTTTTTAAAATAGAAAAAAATTAATGTGTTTGTGAAAAAAGTTATTCTTGAATTTCATTATTTAAAATAAATTTATTTGTTTACAAAAATAAGAAAAAACTGAATTCACTATAATTTAAAAATTTAGGTGAAAAAAATGCAAAGAAAAATCAAGGTTCTTAAATTTTCCCTGTGAATTTTTTTTCTATCGAATTACCAAAATTGAACACAACAAAATTTTCAAAAATTAAATGAAATATTTAAAAATAACTCGACAGTAATTAACACAAAAATGATTCTTAAGCAATTTTGAAACGCACTTAAAATAAAAATTCGTTATTCAATGACGAGTTCAGCAGTAAAATTCTAACTAATAACCAAGATGGAAAAATATTGCGACTTCTTTATGAATTTTTTAAAAGTGTGAAACATAAAAAAAATTATTGAATAATTAACTCCAGTTTACGAGCGTGTTTGTTCATAAATTCTAATACGTTTACCTTGGCTTCGAAGAAATTTTTCGCGCCTGTTACTCCAACCGCGTCGACGTCAACTTCCGTCAAACGAGCAAGTTGTCCAAGACCAGAATCTTGCTCCAATTCTCCAGCTCGTGCCTTACGATATATCAGTAGAAACTAAAAATATACATCAAAGACATTTAAAAAAAAATTATAAACCATTTAATCCAAAAATAAACATAATTATTAAAATTGTTTTATTTTTATTCATTGCCAATGAATCCTCTGCCTCCAAAAAAAGAAAATTCCCGAGGTCAAAAATAATATGTCAAAGTTGATTCAAGGAAATGAATCGTTAAACTGTGAGTAAGGCAAGGTAGACGGGAAATGAAACTTTATCAAATGAATCATATATCCATGCGTATTATACAAAAGTCACGTTTTATAAAATTTTGCCACATAATATTCTCCACTATTGATAAAACAGTGATTCAAAGGTTCTAGAATAATAAGAATATTTTTGTTAGGAATAATTTGCTAATGTCTCGGAGTTTGTTAAATTATGACAATGAAAAAATGACAGGGATCAGTGATTTTATTTAATATTGGGCAAAAAAGGGAATTCAATTTAAAAAAGGGAATTTTTCAAATAAAGCAAATTATAATTCTACTAATAGCGTAAAATGTTAATTTTATAGATTTTTTTTACTCAATTCTTCAATCTTTTTCCAGAGTCTACAATTTTTCTAAATTTTGATTCAAAATTTTTGTTAGAACGCTACATTTGCTTATTAAAATTTGATGAATTTTACTGCAAGCGAATTTAATTTTCAGTAAAAAATTAGTAAAATTTAATTCGGACTTGGTAAAATTTAACAAAAAAGAAACATTAAAAATAAAAGTACAAAAATTTCTTTTTCTAAAATAACTTTTATTATTCTCGAAGAAAGCTTCATTAGAAAAATTTGCTTTAGAACTACAAAAATTTACTCTGGAATTAATAATAATCATAAGCTACTCTGCTTTTAAAATTCCATGAATTTTACTCTATCGAAATTAATTTTCAGTAAAAATTAGTCAAATAAAAAAAATAAAACAATAATAATCATATGAGTGATTTTATGTGTTTTAGGGGATTTTACTAATTTAAGAGAATAAAAAAAGGAGAAAAGAGGTTTTTTTTTACTCCTAACAGAATTAGGTAAATGAAATGTGATCCCAGCAATGAAGAGAATGCTTTTCAGGCAAAAATTACTCTCAATAAAGACTGAAACAATTTTTTCTTCTCCCTGATAATTACCTCACGAAAAGAAATTTTTCCGTCACAATCTTCGTCTACTTCTTTGATCATTGCTTTCAGTCCAAGGTGCGTTTGAGGAGCTCCGAGAACTTCCATCATGCGTTTTAGTTCCGACAAATCCAAATATCCATCTCGTCCATCATCGAATCTGAAAATAAGAAAAGAACACATTAGTATTTAAATCGATTAATGAAAATAATGAATTCAATAAAAAATAAATAATTCAAATGAGAATAAAATCAAAAAATTCAAATTTTATCTTGAAAATATCGAAACAAATTCGAAAAAAAATAATTTCCTTTAGATAAGGATTTTTTTCCGTTTTTTTAAGGTAATAAAAGTTCCTATAGCGATTAGAGAATAAAAATATAATTTTCAATTAAGATAAATGAAAAATAAATAAAGTTCAGTTTAGTGAAAAAAAATATTTTTTTCTATATACAAGCGATGAGAAACGTTTAATCAGCGATGAAATGGAAATAACACGTCAGGTGTTTGTTATATGTACGTAAGTCTTGAAAATACGTCGAGATAAATGAAAGGGAGAGCGAATTGCGGGTGCACATTGCTTGTAAAACGGTAAATTGAGCAATAGCGCATTTTCACGCACGAAAGTTTTTCTCTTTTTTTTTTATCAATATAATGTCAATTTTATACAAAAGAAACAAATTCAGGAAGTAAAATTTCTAATTTGTTTTCAACATTTACAATTTTATAGGCAATACTTATATCTCTAATGTCTAATTAAAGATTGTAATTTCTAAAATAAAGGAATAATTTCTTGTATTAAAATTTCTATCATTTTTATGCGATAGAAGGAAATTTATTAGGTAATAAAATGTTTTCGAAGATATTTTTAAAAACATTTCTAAAGTGTTTCAAAAATATTTTTACTTACTGGGAATTTAAAACCAATTTTGAAAATTAGAAATTCAGAAGAAAATTGTTTCGAATTTCTGATTTACAAACATTTACATTTTTTAATTTAAAAAAAAATTCCTTAAAATTTTACAAATTACTAATTTATTTTCAATTTTTTTTTTGTAATTTTTAGAATCGCAAAAAATAATCGAATGGATAATTTTAATACAGAATTGATTATTTATCAATTAAATTTTAAAAAATAGTTTAATTTAAAAAAAATTTTTGAATTAATTTTTTCTTTTTGGTAATTTTTGCAATAGAATGGATAATTTTAATATAAAATTGATTAATTTCAAAAAAGGTTAATTTAAAAATAGCTTAATTTCAAAAAAATTATCTAATTTAAAAAAATTGTTTAAAATCTTAAAAATATATTCACAAAAAATTCCAACTTTATATAAGAAAATTTTATCACAGTGGGAAAAAAGGCAAAGCTATATCATTAATTTAACTGCAGCGATTGCCAATTTATTAAATGACCAGGAAGCAGTATCACAGTCGATCACCGGTCTGAAATGGCATTTCAGGTAAAACTTCAATAAATTCCTCTTCATCAATCCGATTAACGAAGTCATTCCAATATTCGATAAAAAAAACTTCAAGATTTTAACTGTTTACCTATAGAGAAAAAAACTGAGAAAAAATAATCGCATCGATAATTTTGATGCAGAAAAAACGAAAGTTAAAAAATACAACAAAAAAATTTATAATAAATTATTAAATTAATCTTCAAAATGTGATATAAATTTAAATTTGCACATTTCAATGATTAAAAAATGGAAATAAAAAACAAACAACAACGAGAAAAAAAATGATTTAAAATTGAAATTGAATAAAAAATTTAACAAGAAATAAAAAGAGAGAAAAAACACAAAAATCAGGGAAAAATATAATAAACAATTAAATTTATCTTGTAAATGTGATATAAATTGAAATTTGTACATTTTAATGATGAAAAAAATGGAAATAAAAACAACAACGAGAAATAAGAAAAAAATGATTTCAAATTGTAATTTAATAAAAAATTGAACAAGAAATAAAATGGGAGAAAAAAACACAAAAATATCGAGCGAAACATATAATAAATAATTAAATGAATCTTTTAAATGTGATACAAATTTAAATTTGCACATTTTAGTGATTTCAAATGGAAATAAAAACAAAAATAAGAGAAAAATATAATAAATAATTAAATGAATCTTTTAAATGTGATACAAATTTAAATTTTGCACATTTTAGTGATTTCAAATAAAAATATAAAAAAAATAAGAGAAAAAAAACAAACAAATAATAGAAATGAAAAATTGAAAAAACTGAGCAAGAAATATAAAAAAGGACCAATTTAGAATTGAAACTACGTAAATGTCGGTGAAGAAAAAAATATCGATACAGAAAAAGGGAATGCCACGAGAGGCTGACACTTTTATTTTTGTTCTAAGGACGTTATGAGATCGAGCGTGAGAAGGTTTCGCTAGCATTTCAACATCATGTGATTTTTTTTTACAGTTCACTATGTACGCGTCATTTGCCTGAAATGTTACATTCTTGATTTAGTTTCACTATTCCATTGTTAAATCCTCGAAAGTCTTTAATTAAAAAAAATTAATCAACTACTTCCTTATTTATCTAATAGCTGAGAGAGAATCTTCAATTTTTGGCACTAAAAGGATTTTCACCTGAGATTCTTTTTCACTTTTTTTCCGCATTTTTCACCTGGGAAAACAGAAAATCAGTGCAAAATGAAAGAAATAGATAATTTCCAGGGGGAAAAATAAAATTTTAAAGACGAAAATTCAGATGAAAAAAAGAGAAGAATTTTCTCTTCTATTTTTTTTCATCTGAATGAAATCAGTGCAAATTGAAAGAAATAAATAATTTTCAAGGAAGAAATAAAATTTTAAAGAAGAAAATTCAGATGAAAAAAAGAGAAGAAGAGAGAAAATCAGTGCAAATTGAAAGAAATAAATAATTTTCAGGGAGGAAATAAAATTTTAAAGAAGAAAATTCAGATGAAAAGAAGAGAAGAGAAAATCACTGCAAATTGAAAAAAATAAATAATTTTCAAGGAGGAAATAAAATTTTAAAGAAGAAAATTCAGATGAAAAAAGAGAAGAGGAAATCAGTGCAAACTAAAAGAAATAAATCATTTTCAGGGAGGAAACAAAATTTTAAAGAAGAAAATTCAGAAGAAAAAAAAGAGAAGAGAAGAGAAAATCAGTGCGAATTGAAAGAAATATAGATAATTTTACGGAAGGCAATAAAATTTTAAAGATGAAATTTCAGAAGAGAAGAATATATGCATCTTTCTTAGAATCCCTTTTTTTCGCTATTTAACGCATTTGAAAAGGGACATTGGGGTGTTTCTTTATGGTTTTTCCTATTCTTTGAAGCTCTCTTTCCTTACACAAAGGAACGAGTAACTTTAGGAGGACGCAGAAGGCTTACATGTATAATCGCTACTGTTTAAATTTCATTCAAGAACTAGAAACTCAGTCGAGCATTCCGTTACACGTGTTTTCAATTACTGTCATATAGATTACACTATATTGTATTTAGCATACATTTTTTTTTCTTCTTTTCGAAATATTAAATTATTTATTGTGTTTAACGTGCGTAAAAATCTTTGAAATTCCAAATGACTATTTCTTATTATGTATGTGTGTGTATATATAGTTACTTCAATAGAGAAAACTCTAATCAGGAAAAACTTTCTCGTCAAAATCACTATAATTGATCAATATACGATGGGAATAATCGATGAGCGAGAAATCTTGACACAAATCAAGATATGTTTCTTTCATTTGAATTATATTCATCCATCATGGTTGCGTTCCCTTTTATTATTTATTTTTGCTGCAATCATTTTGACGAACTTGATTTATCAATAATTTTCAGTGTCCTATTTTTAATCTGTAACGTATAAATTTAATTATTTACATATTTTAAAATTTTTCTATTTTATCAAATTTTTTAATTATTCTTATTAAAAATAAAAAAATTAAATACAAATTTTACTTAAAATTTAAATCCTATATTGATACAACAAATTTTTCCAATGTTTAAAAAATTAATTAAGTAAGTGGAAAGAATTGATTAATAAGTTCCATTTTTGAGATATTTAAGATTTGAAAATTGAAATAAAACATTAAACGACGAAAGCGATTACATGAAAGCAATTTGTAAATGAGGATTCGTTATCAAAAGTTTAAGAAGACACTTGAGCAGTTGTCATTATTCATTGTGCAAGGGGAGCCCTTTAACAATGGCCAGTATCATTATATTTAATTGTACCCACAATTCATTTCGTGACCCGTGGGAGGAAGGATCATCAAATTGAGATATAGAGAAATTACGTAAACATCTTGATCGGTACTTTCTGCTCGCACGATGTAATTATCGCGTGGAAAAATATTTTTTCTCTAATAACACGAAATAATTCGAAATTAAGATAAACAAAAAATAGAAAATATTCTAATGCGAATAATTAATATTGCAAAAATAATAAGTATTGTAATAATTTTTTTATAGGACTTGACAATGAATTAAGAAAAAAAAATTAATAAAATAATATAATTTTTACTATCACAGGAATTTCGTCTGAGTTACTGATTCTTGACTCAATTTCTAACAATTATTATAATCTATAATAATTATCGTTGTATTCTATAATAATCTGTTCGAGTTTGTTGTTATTTGCTTTTTTGTTTCTCCATTTTTTAAATATTTTTTCTTTTCAAATGTTTAGAATTTTCAAATTAATATATATAATCATTGAATTTTTAAGAAGAATTTATTTTCAAAATAATTTAATTCTTCTGAAAAATTGTCTTTAAATTACATTAAAAATTTTATTGAAATTATGTACTCGCGAAGAATTTTATTATTTATGAAAATAATTAAATTTTTTTTTAAATAATATTTTTCTTTTTTAAATTTCAATTAAATATTTTCAAAGTACAATTGAATTTCATGAAGAATTTCTTTCAAGTTTTTAAAATAATCGTGTTTGTTAATAATTGTAATTAAACATTTGATTGTTGAATTTTATTAGGATTAAGCGTTTTAAAAAATAAATAAATTCTTCTCCAAATTTTATTACAATTTTTTTAAATAATTGAATTTCAGGAATTCTATTAAACACATTTGAGAATAATTATCTTTCAAGGAATTTTTAATTTTTTGAATGTAATCGATTTTGTTAATAATTGTAATTAATAATTCTATTATTAAAATTGTTGATAGTAAATTCAATTCCTTTTGAACTTTTTTAATTCTTTTTCAATTTTATTAGAGTTTTTGTAAATATTTAAATTTTTTTGAAGAATTTTTTCAAGTTTTTCGAAAATAATATAGTTTTTTTTTCAATTCTAGTTGAAAATTTTGAAAGTAATTGAATTTTATGAAGAATTTAATTTAATTTTTAAAAATTATCGTTTCAAAAAAATTGTAATAAAATCCAACAATCAAATGTTTAAACCTTTATTATTATAAAATATTTAAAATAATTGAATTCTTTAGAAGAATTTTTATAATTTTTTTAATTTAATCGATTTTGGTAATAAATTTAATTAATAACTTTATTATAAAATTTTCTTGAAATTATTGTTGTAAAATTAATTTTTTTTTGAAGAATGTCTTTAAGTTTTTTTGATAATTTTAATTGAAAATTTTTAAAATAATTAAAGTTTACAAAGAATTTCTTTTAACTTTTTAAAATAATCGTGTTTGTTAATTATTGTCATTAAAAATGTATTTAATTTCATGTTATAACATTTTTTGGAAATAATTGAATTCTTCTCAGAATTTTATTATAATTTTTGAAAATAACTGAATCCTTTCGAGAAATTTTATTAAAATTATTGTATTGAAAATAATTGAATTCCTAAGTAGAATTTTTTTATTTGTAAACAAAATTTAATTGTTACGAAGAATTTTGCTATTTATAAAAATAATTAAATCGTTTCGAAGAATTTTATTAAAATTGTTTTAAAAATAATTGAATTTTTCCGAAGAATTTTATTTATGAAAATATTTGAATTCTCGCTAAGAATTGAAATTAATATTTGAAAATAAAATATGTTGTATAATTTGCTTAACAATAAATTGAATATTTGTGAAGAAAAATCACAAAATACGATTTTTGACTCTTCCAAAAATTCAATTTTCAAAATTTAATTGCACTGATAATTCTTCCTAATCCTAATCTTCATAGCTCTATTGAACGTTGATAATTGATTATACTAATCAACAATATACGTGAATCCGTTATAGTCATATTTTTTTCTTCGATATTCAACTGCGTGATTTATCCACAACTGGAAAAAAAATCTCGAATTAATAAATATTCCTCCTTATCAGGAAAATAAATTTTTAAAAGTCAAATCAATATTACTATCTCTTAAGAAACTAAGTTATATTTATTTACAAGTCAAACACAAATTACTCATTAAGAAGTGATTAAAACCAAAATGAGCTGATAAAAAGAAATTTATAAAATAATTTATTTCAATTCTCTTGAGTGCATCTGACAAAAAATGAATAAGAAAATAAATTCATTTGATGAATTAATAAAGATTTCAATAAATATTTAAATGAATAATCGAAGAAGAATCTTAACGAGTGAAGTAATTATTGATTGAATAAATAAAAACAATTTCGGTTTCGCCCAATATTCGACAAAAAACGAAAAAAAATAAAAATTTATGAAAAAATGAAAAAAGAAAAGAAGAAAAATTAGAAAATGAAAAAGAGAAATATATAAAGAAAAAATAATTTATTTTTGAAGAATAAATTTGCGACATAGAGATAATATTTTTACTCCGTATATATAAATATATAGATTTATAATAGTATATAATAATAAATTATATGTGTAGAGAATGCAGTATAAGTAAGTCGTTCTAACGAATAACTATGTATGTGGGTAAATCTCGACTTGTTATTTGCAATTGAAGTGGATTGTATGTCCGCTGAGTCCGCATTAACAATGCCATGTGTCTAAAATGAAACCCGACTTTCTTCTGAATTTAAATTTCATTAGAAGATAAATTTTCTAAGTTTAATTAGAAATTCTAAAGATAACAAAAATTATACTCAAGCACCTGATATATACCTAATGAGAAACTGGTTTTAACTTTAAACAGAAAATTCTCTATTTAAAAAAAAACAAAATCTTTCCTTATTAAAAAAAATCTACTTATTCTATATACTTTTTCCCACATTCAAACAAATCATTTTTTACCTAATTTCATAAATTTTCACAAATAAAAAATAAAATACACAAATTCATGAAATTCATAAAATTCATAAAATATTAATAAGAGAAATAAAATTAAATTAAAAAGTTTGAAAAAAGAAAATAAATTTAATAATATGTAATGAAAACAAAAAATAAATTCTTTCAAAAATAATGAAAAGAAAGAAAGAAAGAAAATTTCAATTAAAAATATTTATATAAAAAGGAATAGTATATTTAATTCATAATTCTCTTATTCGATTTTCTTGCAAAATTGAATAAAGTATTTAAATTCGAAGAGATATAAAAGCCAAGGTCTGTGAAAAAGTTAATAGGTCTTTTATCGGCTTCAAATCCCTGCGATTTAGTAAATTTTAAACGTAAATTATTCCATAATGTAATTAATGCATAGGAACTTCATTACTATTGATTTCAGTGAAGAGAAAAAAAATTTCTCCAACAGAAACTATAAATGTATCTACCTTCATTAGGTCACATATGTTCAATCGATTCAACTCGCCTCTTGACAGCACTTTCTCAACCTCGACCTTTAAGATTATACTTAAAGAGCTACTGCGAACTTACTCGCCTCTTTTAATTCAAAATTTGACAAAGTTCAAGAATAATTCATTGAAGGGAAAAATTTTGACTAAATAGGCTTTTTTGAAATTGTCTAAATAAACTTAATTGGACGAAATTTTTTTTTTTTAGACACGGAAGAGTTATTAAAGTGTTCTTTTAAATCTATTTTGAAAAAAAGAGAATTGAATGGGAAAATCCAATAAACGTGCGGCTTTTATTCTGGTTAATATACATTTTTCCAATATATCGAATTTCAATAAAAGCTTCACGTCCAGCAAAAATTCCATTAAAATCAACTATAACATATCAAACTTTAATTTTATTATAAAAATTAATTTACAAACGAATCCGTACAAACTCCTTTAGAATTTAATAAATATCGCGAATAAAAAGGCAACACGAAATATTTTTAATTAAAAACAAAAATAAAAATACATATCTATAGAAAAAGAAAACATAAAAACCAAAAAAAAAAGGGAAAAATACAAAATTAAAAAATAAGGTAAAAAAAATTAATTTGCAACCAAATCAATGTACCTACAAACTCCTGTATAGAATTTTATCAGTATTGTGAATTAAAAGCCAGTTCGAAATTTTTTTTATTAAAAGCAAACTAAAAAACGAAAACATAAAAAAATCAAACAAAGGAAAAATATAAAATTGAAAAAAATAATAAACAAAGGTAACATTAAATTACAACTGACTCTATATAAACTCTTTTATAGAATTTAATAAATATCATGAATGAAAAGCAAATACGAAATATTTTTAATTAAAAGCAAAAAAGGAATAAAACATATAAAGCACAAAAAATGAAAAATACAAAATTCAAAAATATAATAAACAAGAGTAAAATTAAATAATTACAATCGAATCTATATCAACTCTTTTAAAATTTAATAAATATCATGAATTAAAAGCAAGTCGAAAATATTTTTAATTAAATGCAAAAAAAAGAAAATATAAAAAATTCGTTATATAATAAAATAATAAAAATAATCGTTGTAGGTATTTCGGTAAACTTTCGCAAATTAAAGTTAGTTGTTGCTTGCTTTTTTGATTCATAATTCTTTCAATAACTTTTCTTTATAAATATGTTTTCAATCTGAAAATTAATGAATTGAAAATAATGGAGTTTTTTTCATTCTAATTGAAAATTTTGAAATTAATTGAATTTTATGAAGGAAATTAATTTAATTTTTGAAAATTATCGTGTTTATTAATAATTTTCAGTAAAAATTTGATTATTGAATTTTATTACAATTTTTTTGAAACAATAATATTTTTCCTAGAATTTTATTAAATAAAATATTGAAAATAATTTAATTCTTTAGAAGAATTTTCATAATTTTTTAAATATAATCGATTTTGGTAATAAATTTCATTAATAAATGTATTATAAAATTTTATTAAAATTATTGAAAGCAAATTAAATTCTTTTAAAGAATGTGTCTTTAAGTTTTTTGAAAAGAATGTTTTTTTGGTAATTTTAATTGAAAATGTTTAAAATAATTGTATTTTACGAAGAATTTCTTTTTACCTTTTAAAATAATCGTGTCTGTTAATTATTTTAATTAAAAATTTATTTAATTTAATTATAAAATTTTTTGGAAATAATTTAATTCTTCTCTGAACTTTATTATAACTTTTTTAAATATAACGAAATTCTTTCCAGAAATTTTATAAAAATTGTATTGAAATTTGACAATAATTGAATTACTGAAAAGTATTTTATTATTTATCAAAATAATTGAATTCTAGCAAAGAATTTTATTAATATTCTGAAAAATAATTGAATTTCTTCGAAGAACTTAATATGATTTATAAGAATAATTGAATTTTAGAAAAAAAATTTATTAATATTCTGAAAAATAATTGGATTTCTGCAAAGAATTTCATTGTTTATGAAAATAATTTAATTTTAGCAAAGAATCTTATTAATATTCTGAAAAATAATTTAATTTCTGCGACGAATTTCATTATTCATGAAAATAATTGAATTGTTGCAAAGAATTATGTTAAAATTTTAAAAATAATTGAATTTCTTCAAAGAAATTAATATTATTTATGAAAATAATGGAATATTAGCAAAAAATTTTATTAATATTCTGAAAAATAATTGAATTTTTGCAAAGAATTACTTTGCATACTTATTTTCATTACTTATGAAAATAATTGAATTTTTAAAGAAATTTTATTAAAATTATTCTCAAAATAATTGAATTCATTTGAAGAATTTTATTATGTATGAAAATAATTGAATTCTTAGAAAAAAATTTTATATTTATGTAAATAATTGAATTCTTCTGAAAAATGTTATTCAAATTCTATGCAAATAATTGAATTCCAGCAAAGAATTTTCTTATTACTGACAATAATTGAATTCTTTAAAAAAATTTTATCAAGATTATTTTTAAATAATTGAATTTACCTGAAAAGTTTCATTATTTATGAAAATATATTAAATTCCAGAAGAAGAATTTTATTAAAATTGCATTGAAAATAATTGAATTCCTGCGAAGGATTTTTCTTAAAATTTCTAAATAATTGAATTTCTGCTAATACCTATTTTTATTTCATATAAAAATAATTAAATTTTCGCGAAGAATTTTATTAGAAATTTTGAAAATAATTAAAATCTAGGGAAGAATTTCATTATTTATGAAAATAATTTAATTGTGTCAAAGAATTTTGTTAAAATTTTAAAAATAATTGAATTTTTTCAAAGAACTTTAATATTTATGAAAATAAATGTTAATAATAAAAACAAATAATAGAATATTTCTGAATTTACTAAATAAAAGACGTAAAAAAATTTAACTTGTTTGAAAAAATTATTTTTCATTTTCAGCTATTTTTCTGAATGTGCAATGCTAAATGAAAAATTTAGCAGAAAAAGTGAAAGAAGAGAAAAAAAAGAAAAAAATCTCAGAGAACAACGAACGTGCCGACTTTACTGTTGCATTGACTTTTGCTAGAGAGTGCTTAAGGCAATAATAATGAAAGGCTCGTATATATGAGATTGGCTTCTATTCACATTTCTCTGAATCGTGAAAAACACCAAGTAAAGTGCGAACAAGGGTGTTATTGTGAAAATTGACGAGCACCTCATATAAGTTTTCGCTTCCACGAAAAATAATAAAAAGATGCCAAGAACCCATAAGTTTTAGCGAATAAGAACCCATTGCTTTGAAATGAATAATTTCCTCACGCACGAAATAACAATAAAAGCAAATTTAAAAACTAAATTTAAAATACAATTTCAAAAACCCATCTTCTTTTACACTGATAAGCAATTCGTAGTAATTTCATTTTAAAAAAAGAATACGCACTAATCACATTTGTGGTCCATACTAAAGTGAGTTATGGATTTTTAAAAGCCAAAAAAAAAAAAAAAATTACAGAAATAACCACAGACCTAACAGGACCTGATATTTACTCGAATAATTTGAGGGCCAACGTAAATTATTTGAGAAAAAAAAATTACTGCACTCTAATAACGATGAGAAGAAAAAATACTGAAAATCACCTTCGAAGATGTATTTTTCCAAATTCTTCAATTTTTGATAATCGAAAACAATTTTTCTTTACAATCTAATTAACAATTATTAATTTTCCTCTAAACGAATAAAAAAAAATAAAAAATAAACAAATAAACAAGAACTGTTAATTAAAACATTCCTAAACAAAAATGAAAAAAAAATGATTGATAAAATAGAATATTGAAATAGTTTCCATCAATCATTCAGAAGCAATAATTAAAATTAATTTTCTCCTGTATAAAATGTATAAATTGTATAAGAGAATAAATAAAGCAGATGAGATACATTGGCAAGTGAACGAGCAATTAAATATAACGGAAAGACGTTTAAACGTGTTCATTGCGGGGAAAAAAAGAGATGAAGAAAAATCGAGAAATCGACAAAACACGATTCATTTGAGGTTGCATTAATGCCATCAATAGCTGAGATCAATGAATGTTATTTCTTATCCGATCGCCCTTTTCCTGCAAATCGTTATTACTCTTAAGTTTCCTCTCGGTGCTGTATATTCAAAACAACTGGCATCTAATATTACATAACATTGTAATTCATATACACGCGAGGTATGAACCTCCACTTTTCCTATATATGTATATATATTTACATCTTCAATTCATGGGAACATTATCAGAGAAAACTCCAATCTTGCATTTTATCTATTAGCATTCTTCTGAAAATAAAAAAAGATGAGATTAATTTTTCCCAGAAAAATTCGCATGTGCATAAAAAAGTTGTAATTTAGACAAATTTTATTTTTAAAAATTGAAAAATTAGAAAATTTTCTATTTTCATGTACATATCAATTTTAATTTTCGAATTTCAGACTCAAAATTCATTTATTGAATTCGATAATTATTATTATATATTATTTTCAAAAAATTTAATTAAAATCCTTCAATACAATTCAATTATTTTCAATAAAATTTTAATAAAATTTCTCAAAAAGATCTATTTTCTTTAATAAATTTTAATAAAATTCATCGCAGAAATTCACTTTTAGATGATAGTTGAATTTTCAATAATTTTACTATAAGTCTTCTCATCAGAGATGAAACTATTTTTATAAATAATAAAATTCTTCACATTTAAAATTAAATTATTAAATAATTAAATAATAAATAAATAATAAATAAATAAAATAATTAAATAATTAAATAATTAAATTATTAAATAATTAAATAATTAAATTCTTCACAAAATTCAATTATTTTGATATTAAATAAAAATGTTAACAAGAATTCAGTTTATCAGAAATTTTAAAAAAATTCTTCGAAAAATTCAATTATTTTTTTGTTAAATAAAAATATTAGAAAGAATTCAAATTCAATTTATCAAAAATTTTAAAAAAATCCTTCTCAGGAATTCAATTATTTTCAATACAATTTTAATTAAATTCGTCGAAAAAAACTGCAAGAATTTAATTATTTTCAATATAACGTTTTTTTAAATTTCTCAAAAAAATTAAATTTTTTTCATAAGCAATAAAATTCTTTTCGTGATTTAAATTATATTGAATACCTATAATTTTAATAATATTTTTGTCTGGATAAAAATATTATTGGATTTTTGTCTGGTTTTTTGTAATTATTTTCATAAATAATAAAATTCTTTAGGTTATTAGCAGGAATTTAATTATTCAGAAATTTTAAGAATAATTTTTCGCAGGAATTTAATTATGTTTAATACAATTTTAATTAAATTCAATTATTTTCAAAAATAATAAATTCTTTGCTGGAATTCAATTATTTGCATAGAATTGGAACAAAAATTTTCATAAGAATTCAATTCTTTACACAAATATAAAAATATTTTTCAGAAATTCAATTGCTTTGAAAATAATCTTAATAAAATTGCGAAATTCTTCGCAATTCTTCTTCTCCTGAGAAATTCTTCGCAGGAAGAATAAAAAAAAAAAAAAATAAAAAAAAAAAAAAATAAAAAAAAATAAAAATAAAAAAAATAAAATATATTAAAAATAAAAAAAAAATAAATAAATAAAAAAATAAAAAAATAAAATAAAATTCTCAGAAAAATTTAATTACTTGCATAAATATCAAAATTTTGCCATGAATTCAATTATTTTCATAAATAATAAAATTCTGCAGAGGAAGATTTCTAAAAAATTTTATAAAATTTTATACGAAAATTTAATTGTTTTCAATAGAATTGTAATTAAATTCCTTGAAAAAACTTAATTGTTTTCAAAAATTCCCCTAAAATTCTTCAAATAATTAGATGAAAAATGATATCAAATTTCTAAAATTTAATTTTTTTAATTCAACATAGAAAAATACATGAAAATCAATTAAATCCAGTGTTTCTTAGACAAAAATTTAAAAAAAAACCTATTTTGCAGTAATAAAATTTACTTTTTCTACAATAATTCATAAGAACTATTTTTATACTTTAGAATGTTTAATTTATTATACAAATTAAATAATGATTTTTCATTATAACAAATTTGTTTTATTAATTTTTGATATTATTCAATGTTCAGAACATTAAATTAGAATTTTATTAAATTCAAAATAATTAAGAAAAAAATTATTAAAAAAAAAGTGGGATACAAAAAAAGCAAACAAAAACAACTTCAAACAGCGAACGGACTACCGAAATACATCGATTATTAATATAGATTTTGTCAATCGTAAATAAGTTTCACTTTTATTTTTAACAAATATATTTGTTTTAAATTTTTAGTCGAGACCATCAAAAATTCTCTTTAGAGAAAAAAAAATTTTTTTTGTATGCTCCTCAACACATTATTGATTAATCTGTTCTAAAATTCAACCAAGTGTGCCTGCCTCGTGCAGAAATACTAAAATAGAAGCAAATGTGAAGTAAAAAAGCACTGCAGCGAGTTAAACTGAATTCTGGAAAAGATTGAATAAAGTTGAACCTACAGAGAAGATTCCTCGTATGGGGGATTCTTGGTGGGTGTTGGTTTCTATTTTAAAGTCAACTATCAGTGTTTCATTCTCGTAAACATTTTCCTTACATTCTCGTAATTTTCAAATTTATACTAAAGCATCGCATAAATAAAACACAAACCGGAATGTTGAATTTCTTTATCGAAAATAAATTTCCCTGCACAAAAAACGGAGAGACCAGTTTTGAAAAGAAGAAACTATACACAGAAGTCTCAAATTAAATTTTTAAATTAATTTTCTTCTTCTTTTTCCAGAGCAGAAATTTTATATAGTAAAGAAAAAAAATTTCGAATTTACAAGAAAAAATAATTTGAAAAAATCGATTCATGACAATTCAGACAAAAAAAAGTGTTCGTCAAAAATTATTTTTCTAGAAGAAGAAATTTATATCCCATCGCACATAATAAATTTAGAGAAAGAAAATTATTTAACTTTAATGACACAAACATTTCGATAAAATCGTTTCTTTCTATTCAGAAAAAAATTGTTAACACCTCAATTAATTTGAATTTCCTGACCCCCTCATCTACATAAAGACTCTCAATGGATAATCGCATTCAACTTTTAAATTTACGAAATTGGATTTGTGAGAAAATAGATACACAAAGAGCTGATCTTCAACTTGAATAGTGAATGACACGTGCTTCATTACAATTGGAAAGTAAATGGTAATAAACAGTCCATCCGTTAGGGTCCTTTGTCAAGTTTATACACTTGATATGAATCAAAAGACTTTTCCCAACAATGATTCATTCACTGTGTTAATTTATATTAATTTTACTGCTAGAAAATAATAATTGCTCACTTGTACAATCTACTTGAAAGTCTATATATTTATGAGTGTTTCAGAAAATTCTTCTCAGCTTTTCTTTTTATTAAAACAAAAAAAAAAAAAAAACAAGAGCAAATTTAAATGATAATAATTTTCTTTTACAGAAAAAATTTCAAAAGAAACTTCTGTAAATAATTGAAAATTATTTCTCAGCTAATTCTTTTTATTGAAAATAAGAGGAAATTTAATTTAAAAATGAAATAATTTATGGCAAAGAAATTATTTATAATTGCTTACAGAAATTTCTTTCTAAATTTTTCTGTTTAAAAAATAATCATTTAGATTGCATTTGCTCGTTTTTTAAATAAAAAAAGGAGCTAAGAAATAATTTATCTGTACAGAAATTTCTATCCAAATTTTTTTGTAAAAGAAAATAATCATTTAAATTAAATTTAATCTTGTTTTTTAATAAAAAGGAAAAGCTGAGAAATAATTCATAATTATTTACAGAAATTTCTTTCCAAATTTTTCTGTTAAAAAAATCAATTCTTAAAATTACAGAACAATTTGGATAGAAATTTCTGTAAATAATTATAAATTATTACTCAGTTCCTTTTTTTATTACAAACAAGAGCAAACTCAATTTTAATTAAATAATTTATAATTCTTTGCAGAAATTTATTTCCAAATTTTTTGGTTAAAAAATAATTATTTAATTTAAATTTGCTCGTTTTTGATAAAAAGAAAGCTATAAGAAATAATTTATAATTATTTACAGTTATTTCTTTTCAAATATTTCTGTAAATAAATTTCAATTATTAAAATGATAGAAAAATTTGGAAAGAAATTTCTGTAAATAATTAAATTATTACTCAGCTGTTCTTTTTATTAAAAAACAAGAGCAAATTTAATTTAAACGATTATTTTCATTTACATAAAAATTTGAAAAGAAATTTCTGTGAATAATTGTAAATTATTTCTTAGCTTCATTCAAATAAAAAAAACGAGCAAATTGAATGTGACTAATTTTTTTAAACAGAAAAATTCGGAAAGAAATTTGTCTAAATAATTATAAATTAATAACCTTCTTTCCTGTTCATTAATAAATGAGAAAAATTAATTTAAATGATTATCTTTTTCAACAGAAAAATTTAGAAAGAAATTTTTGTAAAAAAAAAAAATAAAATGGTGCATGAATTTTTCTATTAATAAAACAGATAAAAATTCAGTCACCTGTACCTATATGAAAAAATTTGAAATATAAAGGTTGCAATACATGCCTTGTAACCTAGATAATTCTTTTGTCAATACTGATAAAGTGTGTAATAAAATATAACGGTGTAGCATTGCCTTTTAGAAACGTGCATGGCATGCAAAGATTTAACATTTGCACAATCCAATAATTAATATCGTCGAATATAATTATAGTATCTAGATTTCAAAAAATAAACTCAAGTTAAAAATCCGCATAACAAGTTTCGAGTTACAGAGAACATTAAAAGATAATTTATCAATTTTAAATTAATTTTATACCAAACTTATTAATAATCGTCGATAATTCCTGAAAAGAATTTTATTATTTATAAAAATAATTTGATTCGTGACAAGAATTTTGCAAAATAATTTAATTCTTGACAAGAATTTTGTAAAATAATATTGTATATAATAATTTAAAAAAACATTTTTTAAATAATTGAATACAAAAATTTTTACCAATTGAATTTTTAAACTAACTGTAAATTAATTTCCCACTAATTTCAAATTGGAAAACTTGAATTAAAAAAAAATTCGATAAATAATCAAAAATAAAACGAATTTAAAATATAAAACAATTTTCTTCTCACTTTGACCATAAACTGAAATTACCTCGCCTTATATATTCTCTACATGAAATTTATTTCTTTTTTTCGAAATAAAATTCTGAGGTCAGGAATCATTGAGAAACAAACCAATTCAAATTTTATGGTTCGCACTACTAGAAATAGAATGCCAACAGAATTTCAATGTGAAGTATTCAACGTGTATATAAAAGGTTACAAAGAATGTGCTTGCATTCTTTACTCAATTTTTTCCATTTACATACATAACAAAAAAAAAGTCGAAACTCTGAGTATTTCTGTAATATGTAAATTTAAACGGACCAATTATTTCCTAACGGAATCAGAGAACGGATAATTTTCTCGAAAGACAATACACTGCCATTTCCCTGAAAAATATGAAACATTTTTTAGTCAAAAATATTCAAAATTAATCAATCTACACACAAGAAGAGAGAAAGAAACGAGCAAATAGAAAATTAAATTATTCCTAACGAAAAAAAACTTTCTTCTTCACAGAAAAAAATCGATAAACAGACGATAATTTGAAATTTCATTTTTTTCAACTCTATAAGTACCGATTTAAGTTCCATAACGCTCATAGTAATAATTTCTTTCTTCATATTCATTATACTGTTGGAAATATTCGGTAATTAAAGTACATTAATGTAAAAAGAAGAAAAAAAAGAAGACACAAATTTAAAAATTAATTTTCGATAATAAAACCAAACAATTAGCAACATTGAAACTGAAAATTATAAAAGAGAAATTTAGTACTTCTTAAAAAGTACAAAAATAAAGAAAAAGCAAAAGCACTAATTTTTTTCTCAACTACCAGTTGTTAAACCGCAGAGAAAGTGTAAATATAAGTTGTTCTTGCAGGGGAAAATTTGTGGTTTCGTGCGTAAGTTTTAAACAAATGACTTTTAGATCATGTTAATAAATTATAATATCTTATATTTTAGAATGTTAAATGAAATTTACAAATTAAATCAAAATTTTTAATTAAAAATAGTTTTGTTATTAATTTTTGTTACTTTTTAATCTTCAAACGCAGGATTGCCAAAAAAACTCAACTTTATTTTTCCCTGACTTTTCCCTGATTTCCAGACAGAATTTCGTCTTTTTCCCTGACCCTAAAGAATATTCTTTAATTAAAATCCATTTGTTAACAATTCAATTTTACGAAATTTTAATTATTCGGAAATTCTTTATTTAAATAGATATTAGAAAATAAAAACATCTAATAATTTAAAAAAAAAAAATTCAAATAAAATTTTTCAGAAATTAGTTTTACAGAATTTTTACATAAATGTATGAAAAATTCCGATTTTCAAAGATTTTAATTTAAAATCTTTTCAAAATTCAATTATTTCTAAAAATTCAAACTATTAATGCTTTTAATATTGAATTATTATTTAAAATTTGAACCGAAATTCATTTTTGAAATAAATTTTTATTAGAAAATTCTACGAGAATTCAATTATTTAAATAGGTACAAAAATAAATAATTTATTGAATAATTGGATGTTTCTTAAAATTGAATTCTTATGAAGAATTTTATTAACAACTTTAAAGAATAATTAATTTCTTTTAAGAAATTTAGTTCAAATTTTACAGAATTTTTTTTTGAAAATGATTGAAAACCTTTGAAGAGTTTTATTAAAATTTTAAAAAACAATTGAATTCATGAAATGAATTTTAAATAATAATTTATGAATAATTTGTTTAAATTAATTGAAATTTTTGGAAATAATTGACTTCTTGAGAAGAATTTCGCTACCTATTTATAAAAATAACTCAATTCTTGACGAGAATTTTTCAAAAATTTTGAAAATAATTAAATTTCTGCAAAGTATTTTATTATTTTTCAAAAGAATTTTTTTCTTTTGATGAATTTAGAAATTTATCAAAATAATTGAATTTTGGAAAAGAATTTTATTATAAAATTAATTAAAATAATTGATTTTATGGAAAGAATTTGGTTGTTTATCAAAATAATTGAATTCTTTTGCAGAATTACTTAAAATTTTTTGAAAATAATTGATTTTCTGCGACAAATTAAAAGTTATTAAATTAATTGAATTATTGCAACGAATTTTTTTATTTTATTGAATTTAAAATTGAATTCTTTCGTCGAGTTTTATGTTTTAATAAAATTTTTAAGAATAATTGCATTATTCGAGGAATTTATTTAAAATTGTTATAAAAATATTTGAAATTCTGCGATGAAATTAAATTGAAATCCTAAAAGAAATTTTATTATTTATGAAAATAATTTAATGTTTTCGTAGAATTGTATCAAAAATTTTTTGATAAATTTTATGAAAATAGAAAATGTTGAAAATCACTGAATTGCGAAAAACTTTTCAAAAAATAATTGAAATTTTGCAAAGAATTTTATTAAAATTTTTGGAAAATAATTGAATTTTTGGTGAAAAGTTTTGCTATTTATAAAGAAAATTGAAGTCTTGATGGAGATATTCGTTAAAACTTTTGAAAGTAATTAAATTTTTATGATGAATATTGTTATTTATGAAAATAATTGAATTTTGCAAAGACGTTTATTAAAATTCCTAAAAATAATTGAATTTCAGTGAAGAATTTGGTTATTTATGAAGATAATTGCGTTAAAACTTTTGAAATAATCAAATAATATTAAAAAATTCATTCTTGTGAAAAATATATAAAAATTGAAGGTTTTGTATTATAGAATTCGTGTTAACTTCATAATTTATGAGGGAAACAAAAAAGACACCAAAATTCAGAATTTTCTTATGAATTCTAGAAATTAAATTTTTTCCAGTACTTTTAATAAAAATTCCTGACTTTTTCCTGAATTCTATGATTTCCCTGACCTGTGGCAACCTTGTCAAAGCATTAAATTAGAATTTCATTAATTTTGTTTTAAAATTTGAAAGATTTAAAAAGAAAAATTTATCAAAAAACTTCTAATTAGAAATATTTGAAAAATATAAAAAAGGTGTCAAAATTCAAAAAGAAAAAAAAATTGGTATGACACTCTTTGATCACTGAAATTAGACACTGAGTCTGAAATTCTCTTTTTAGAAATGAAATTCCAGGATATAAATTCTACAATAACGAGTAAATAGAAAAATTTGCCACACTAAATCATTGCAAATTATTTCAAATATTGTTAGATATGGAGATAAAATGCAGAAAATTGGATTCACTTTAAGAGAAATGAATATAAAAAAAAATCATAAATCGAAGGAAGAAAGGGAGCTTGACTGCGTGTGAAGAAATGAGACGCCCATTTAATTGAATGGCTTCGCACAAATAATGTACACTCGCAGAGTTGCTACTTTTACTAGCGAGAAATTTGAGATCATGATAGAGAGAAAAGAGAGTAAATGATGTAATAAGTTAATCACACAAAAAAAACAAAGATTGATTAATTACATAAAATTACATTTCTACTTCCAGTTTTTACCTCGCGCGCAGTTATCACATATTCATACATGTTATAAAATATCAAAACTTGCGCGCGTGTATTTTATAACATAGAAAAAAATTTTGCAACAAAAAACTAGTAATAAATAAAATAAAAAACACTGGTAAGAAAAAAATTACCAATTTTTCTTTTTTATATCAAGAAATAATCAATATTATACACTGTTCTTTCTCAGAAATTGAACACCTGGCGTTTCGAGGAGGCGGAAACGAGTACTCCGCGAATAAGCAAAAAGCGGAAGTGGCTTTGCGGTTTTTAACTAAAAACTTTGTTTTTATGGATGTTTAGTGTCACGTTGACAAAGTACAGGAAATGATTGAAAGCCAACAGCACACTTGAAACAATTGTAATGAACAATCGCTCCTATAAATTATAAATGTCTACTTATATATAGTTTTGCGTGGCGTAGGTCGTGGCAAAGAGACGATTTATGTTCGTGACTCACATTAGTGCGTTTACAAGCGCGTCGTTCAATTATCGTGTTCAGGAAGAGCGAAATTTAGATTTTTTGCTTTTCTCCAAATGAAAATGAAAAAAAAAAATTGATAAAGAATATTTCTTCCAATTATTAATAATAAAAAGAATAAGAATATGAATAATAACATGAATAATAATAAAATATGAATATAATAACAATATTACTATTAAGAAGAAAATTGGAAAATCAATTTCAATATTGAAATAATTTTTTCAATATTAACAGAGAAAATAATCGAGTATTAAAAATATAATAACTATTTTGAAAACAACCGAATATGGAAAATATATAATTATTTCGCAAACAATCGAATATTGAAAATATAATTATTTTGAAAGTATAAAATAATTATCGTCAAATAAAAAAAAATTCCTCGCAGATGAAGAAAAGTCGTAAAATCTGTTTATAGAAAATGCGCTCTAATTGTTTCCAACTTTCGTTGAACGTAATTTTCTTTTACTGAATCTGTTATTAAAAATTTTTATTTAACAAAGAATTTTTCATTTCATTTCATTCATTCATTTCAGAAATTTATATCTAAAATTTTCAGGCTTCGCACTCGATAATTAGTACTTAATTTTAAAAAAGCAGAAAGTAAATTTAAGACTAACAAAAAGTAGTAGCTATCAAAAATTAAATTTAACGATTAAAAGAGCTCCTTTCAGACGATTCATAAAAATTTGATTCTGTATTTTTCCTAATTTTCATAAAAAAATATTTACTTTTTTTTATCCTGTTAACTATTTTTAATTCTAAATTTTTGTAAACTTAAATTATTTTCTAAAACTTCTTTTAAAATTCTTCTAAAACACACTATTATTTTTAAAATAATTTTTAAAAAGTATAGAAAAATAGAGTTCTTTAAAATATAAAATTTATTTAAATTAAATTTGACAAAATTTCGAAATAATTAGAAATTTAACATTTATTGCTAAATAGAATATTTATTTTATTCTAAATAACTCCAATGTTTCTAATCTTTTTGAAATTTAACTATTTCTAAAAATTACAATTATAATACTTCTAAAATTCAATCCTTTTATTAGTGACATTTTTAAATAAAAAATTTCAAAACTTTTTAACAATTTTTTAGAAAAATGACAAATTAATAATTTTTTTATAAAAAAAATTAAATATTATTTAAATAGAAAAGTAAATAATTTATTAAATAATTGAATATTTCTTAAAATTGAAGTATTATAGAAAATTTATCAAACATTTTTAAAATAATTGAATTGTTTCGAAGAATTTTAATAAAACTTTTAAGAATAATTGCATTTTTCAGGAATATTGAAAATTCTTTAAAAATAATTGAAATTCTGTGATGAGTTTTGTAATTCATAAGAATAAGAATTGAATCCTTCAACGAATTTAATTACAATTTTTAAAAATAATTGAATTCTCGTAAAAATTTTTTATTATTATGGAAATAATTGAATTCTTTAAAGAAATTTAATTAAGATTCTTTTCAAAATAATTGAATTTATTTTAAAAATTTTATTACTTATGAAAATAATTTTAATTCATCTTAAAAATTTTATTATTTATTTAAATAATTGAATTCCTTGCGAAAAATTAATAAAAAATTGTATTTTAAATATTTATTCATTTATTTAGAAAATAAATTATTAAATTTTAATTAAATTATTTTTATTTAAAATAATTGAATTCCTGTGAAAATTTTGTTATTTGTTTACAAAAATTTGTTTAAATAATTTTTTTTTTTTTTTGGTAATTTTATTAAAATAAATTGAAAATGGAAGCAAATCGAAAAAAGTAATAAATTGTACGTTTTAGTAGATGAATGCGAATCCTGCATTATATTTTAATTTTCTCAATAATTTTGTTTTACTTTTTAAATACAAAATGAACTTTTCCTTTGTTTGCATAAAATATTCATTTAACAAAAAAATCATTATCGCTCAAAATTATATAAGTTTTATTTACTCCTCTTTTCTTTCATTTTCCTCTAAATATACAAAGCTTTCTCTCGTTGAAATATTTTTGCATGTACATACAAATTTTCATTTGACCTAAAATTCTAAAAAAAGAAACTGACGATGGGAAGATTTTGAAATACTCGTGGTGAAACAAAAATTTCCATGCAAAAATATTTTTAAAAAAACTTTATGCAAATTGAAGCTTTTAATAAAAAGAAAAGAGGAATTTTTTTAGTAATAAAAATCAAATTTAAAGTTTATTAAATATTTTGTCATTTAAAATTATTAAAACTTTAGAATTTAATTTCAATATTAAGAATTAGGAAAAAATTGCTTTAAAATAAAATTTGTTTATTTCAAATATAATTAAAATTTTTAAATTAAGAAAAAATTAAAAACTTTGTTACCAATGAATTTTAATGAAGAAAGAAAAATAAAAAAAACTTGCAGTTCAAAATAAAGACAAGAATCAAGAAATTACGATTAAAAAATCGTTCGACGTAAAAAAGAAAATTACAAGAAACGAAAATCGATATCAATTCAGGCATTTTCTGAAGTCAATTTCGCAAATGGGGCACTGGTGCAATTTTCGTAACTATTTTGGCCTTTTTTAGTGTTTCAAAGCCTAAGGCGCTCAAGCTAGAGGGTCACGATCTCGAGAATGTCTCGAGCTTTGTCAGAGGTCCTCTTCTTTTTTTTTATTTTTGCTCTCTTCTACCTTCTCCTTAATATTTTTTTTTCTCTTTCTTTTTTTCCACATTTTTCTGGTATACACTATATTTTGAACTCATCGTGGCAGTGTGAGCCTCACAATGCGGGCTATAAGTGGGCGATGTCCAGGTATAAATATAAAGCTAGTAATAATTTTATCTCCATTTATTGCCCAAAAATGTCGAGACAACAATGAACCTTTTTCTAGAGTTATAAAATATGAAATTACATTCAATATTTCTTAGATGCAATTTTTCACTTAGCTCATAAACATCTCTCTTTCAGCTAAATAAAATATTTAAATCCAAAAAGTGAATATAAAGAAGGAATAAATTTTGCAAATGAACAATCGACATTTTACATTTCTTTTTGAGTGACATTATCCACTTTTAAATATTCAAAATTTCACTATCCGTATTTGTCTTGGACAGTTTCTTCAACTATTATTGGTTCACGGAAATTTTCCAGCTATAAAATCAATTATGTAAACTGTAAAATAACTTTGTTTGACACGTTCTGTAATGAATTTTGTATTTTAGTCCATTATGGAGTGACTGATGTGCATTATTAGTGACAGAATTCACCTCAGTATTTATGGACCCGAAGGTTCTTGAACTCCGCGACGCCTTGTAAAATGTTCCATCTCCGAAAATAATATTACAACTAGGAGTTTAAAAAAGATATTAATTTTTAATAAGAATTCAATAATTAATGACATTTATCAAGTTCCTTAATTAAATTTCAATATTCTGTTTATGAATAATTTACCGTCTCTATTGTAATTTTCAGAATTAACTTTTTAATTCAGCGAATAAAATCATTCCTATTAGTTTAAAAAATAATTGTATCTGCAATTTTATGACTTTGATTTTAATATTTTACTGTCCAAATTAATTTCAAAAGTAGTTTAAAATTAATTTTAAATTTATATTGAAATTAATTTTACTGTCAAAATTAGTTTGAACAAGGAAAAATAATTTCCAAGTAAATAAATATTTAATTTACTTTTCTTTTAAATTAAAAAAATATTATTTTTTAAAATATTTATACAGACAAAATTTTCTGCTCATTTTAATATTCAAAACTGAAGGGAAATAGTTCGAAATTAGGTTCACTGTCAGAATTTCAATATAATAAATACTGAATAGCAAAGAAATAATTTAAAAAAACCCTTAGTTTTAAGAAAACATTTTTAAAGCAATTATTGACAAAAATAATATTAACATAATATCAGTGTTTTATTTGAGTCCCTAGTTTTGATTTACTTTTTTTATTGTCGGCTATATTTCCTGTCAGTAATTCAGATTTCCGAAAGATATGATAAAAGCCCGGACATAAATAATAAAGATAAGAAAAATCGTAGAATACTTTTATTTGCGCTTGAATTTCTATAATGCAATAGAGCCTAAATAAAGACCGCATTTTACTTTTTATAGTCCTTGAGGTATAATTTCATTTAAAAAATTAGTTTTCGGTTTTCTCTCAAACCTAATTATAATATTGTCTTTTTTTAATTAAATATTTTACGTCTTTCGTGTTTATTAATTAAAAAATTGTCTTCTTTTTATTATTTTACGTCTTTCGTTTTATATTTACTACAGTTTTATTAAACTACTATTATTATATTTTTTATTCCTTTTAAAGAAAACATTTCTCGAATGCACCAATTTATGAATACCTATATTAAATTTTTCTGGAAAATTGAAATTCAATCTTTTAAATTGAAATGAGAGAATCTTCTCTCTCATTCTGAAATCTATTACGAATAAATGGAAGTGACATAGAATAAAAAAGACCTTGAAACATGGAAAGTTATATCTCGATCGAGATTATATGCATGTCGCCATAAACATTAAAGAACGAGTTTCTGGAACCATATATGGCCCGTCTTTGAAAGTTGGGCCAACACTGACTTTTTTTTATTTATTTATATGCTTTAATAGTTGCAATTTAATAAAGAATACTTTGTAAACAAAGAATCAACCATTCAAGGAAACTATTGCCATTTATCTCAAACTTTCCCTGTCTGTCAAAATTTTCTTCTCTTATTGCATTAAAGGCAAATAAAAAACTATTCCATGTCTTAGACAATCTCTTCCCCCACTTTGCAATTTTTCGATGTACTTTTTTTCTTGATATCTTATTAGGAACAGAAATGATTTGTTTTCGAAAGTATTAATTTTAATTGTTCTCCAAAATTACAAAATGTGTATATTTTCAAATATCAACTTGAATTTTTGAATAATTTCAAAATTTTAATAGAATTCTTCGCGAGAATTCAATTATTTTCATAAATAATAAAATTCTCCGGAAAAATTCAATTATTTTAATAAATAGTAAAATTCATCCCAGGAATTCAAATATTTTCAATACATGCAATTCTTGTCAACGATTTAACTATTTTTATAAATAGTACAATTCTTTGAAAGAATTGAATTTTTTTTATAAATGAAAGAATTCTTCTCAAAAATTCAATTATTTTCAATACAATTTTAATGAAATTTCTCGTAAGAATTTATCTATTTTGAAAAACTAATAACATTTTTCTTAAGAATTCAATTACTTTTAAAAGGTTTGGTAAATTGTTTTATAAGATCAGATGTTTAATTAACAGACATGATTATTATAAAGCGTTGAAATTAATTCTTCCTAAAATTCAATTATTTTCAAAATTTTCAATCAAATTTATTAAAAAATGCATTATTTTCATAAAACTTAAAGAAATTCTTTAAAAGAATTTAAGTATTTACGAAAACATTAATAAAATTTTGTAAAAGAATTTAATTTTCTATTAATAATTTTAATAAAATTTAATCGTAGAATTCTTAATTACTATTATTAATAAAATCAATTTAAAAAATTTAAAAATTTTAGAAAGAATTTAATTATTCTCAATATTTTAATACAATTCCTTGAAATATATTTTAATTATTATTAAAATTCTCAGAAGAATTTATTTATTATCTAAAAATCAGAATAAAATTGAATAATCAAATGTTCAATTACAATTATTATCAATCACGATTATATTTTAAAAACTTGAAAGAAATTCTTCATAAAATTCAATTATACTTTCAAACCTTTAAATTAAAATTATTAGAAAAACTATTGTTTCAAAAATACTGAATTATTTTCCAGAATAATACAATTTTTCGAAAGAATTCAATGATTCTTAACATGTACATTAACTTTTAAATTTGTTTTTTTATTTAAATTATTCTCTAAAATTATAAAAGTTTATTTTACGAAAATAAAAGTAGTGCGTAGTATTGTTGAAATTCTATTGTCAAAAATATAAAAGAATTGGGCCAAATGAAATGAAAAATAACTTTTAAAAATATTGTTAAAGTTTCGAGTGCCATGTGAATTTATTTTACGCAAATAAAAGAAATGCGTAATAGTATTAAAATTCTATTGTCAAAACTATAAAAGAATAAGGTCAAATTACATGAAATATAACTTTTGGAAATATTGTTAAAGTTTCGAGTGCCATGTGAATATGCTCAGTCACGTCATCTGTCAAACTTTGTTTTCACAAGTTTCCATAAAAGTCAGAAAATTATATTCAATTTGCTTAATTTGAAAATTTTGCAAAAAAAAAAAGAATAATTGTCCTTTCTCAAATTAATATTAAAGAATTTCCAATACGAACATTACTGTAAATATATTTATTGTATTTATAAAAAAATTTACTGAGATTGTATATTTTGTAATTGATAATAAATATCAAATATCGATTAATGAGGAAAACAAGATATATAATAAAATTTGAAAAAGAACATTGAGAGACTATTTTCGTTGCTTTACTTATCAATAAAATTCGTTTTTAAAAATTTCGTAAACTATGCAAAAATAATAATAATTTTGCATATTTTAAAAAAAAAGTAAATTTACTAAAATCTTAAATAGAATTGAAACGAAGCTCACCTGTTGAAGGTTTGTTCGTATTGCTTGATCTCTCGTCTTGTAAGTTCGTGGAATTCGGTATAGACGTTGACGAATTTGTAATGTTTTTTCACCTCTTTGCCATCCTCTAGATCCTCGTTAATCTTTTGGCGCCGATTAAGCAAGTTGCTAAGCTCAGCGTCAGCTGGCATCCTTTTTTCCTTTTTTTTTTGTTTATATAGTTTTCAAGGTCAAGGTCAAATACAAAAAGCGTCACTCCTCCTCCTCCACAAATGAGGACCTTCGAGAGCTCGAGTGTGGTTCCTATCGATTAGATTCCTGATGGCAAGTGCGAAGAATTCAAATAAATATTTTCAACTCCCTTCTATTGAAAATGAATCGATGAAATTTAATTTCAATGAGTGAAACAAGTTTTATATCACTGCTTGTAACTTCTTTCAATGTCTAGATGAACTGTCAATCTTGTTTTCTGTTTGAAGGGATGTTTTTCTATAAAAAGAGTCAAACGACTGGAATCGACGTCTGTACAGTACGGTAAGCGCGCGTGGACTGAATCTCGGCAACTGTCGGTCGACCCGAACAAACTAAGGCTAACAATAATAACCTACCGCGGGATTCGTGCTTTCATTCCAAACTATTTCCTGAAAATTACAAATGTTTTTAATACACTATTTACAAAAGGAGATTTAATTTAAAAAATTTGTTTTAATTTTATTTTTACTAAATCAAATTGATTTCTTTTATAATTAAATTTTTTAATTGATAATAAATAATTATTTATAATTTTATATAGGTAATTATATTAATAAATATATTTTTAAATATATTAATAAATATTTATTTAAATATATTAATGATAATTAATAAATAAAACTGTATTTAAATATTTTGTTTTTGTGAACAATGTTATTACTCTAATTGATAATAAAAATATGAATCAAAACAAAATTAATTTGAATTATTTATGTGTACATTGGTGACTCAACAGTGCAAGTTCATTCTGATAACGTTTCGTACCCTACAATAATTTACATACGAAGAAGTATAATACCGAACCCTTTTTTGTCTGACAGTAATTGATAAAGGATGAATCATTATTAGCTGGACAGCCAACACTTTGATATTCAAAACTAAAATAGTATTTTAAATTTCGCATTTTAATATTTCAGAAAATAAAAATATTTATTCAACTCATTTATTTCAATTATTTTTTCAAAAATGTATAAATTAAATTAAATAATTTAAAAATTAAGTAAAATCAAAGTAAATAAACTTTGATAGTCAAAACTTTGAATTTATTATTTTCTATTTCAAAACTATATTTTCAAAATTTTTAAATTTTTTCATTTTAATATTTCAAAAATTAAAAATATTTATTCAACTCATTTGTTTTGATTATTGTTTAAAAAATGTACAAATTAAATAATTCAAATATTTCGGAAAATAAAAATATTTATTCAACTCATTTGTTTTAATTATTTTTTAGAAAATGTATAAATCAAATAAAATAATTTGAAAATTAAGTAAAGTCAAACTTTGAATTTATTATTTTTTATGTATTTTAAAACTTTATTTTAAAAACTTAAAAATTTTTACATTTGAATATTTCAAAAATTAAAAATATTTATTCAACTCATTTGTTTTGATTGTTTAAAAAATGTAGAAATTAAATAAAATAATTCAAATATTTCGGAATTTGTTTTAATTATTTTTTAGAAAATGTATAAATCAAATAAAATAATTTTAAAATTAAGTAAAGTCAAACTTTGAATTTATTATTTTTTATGTATTTTAAAACTTTATTTTAAAAACTTAAAAATTTTTACATTTGAATATTTCAAAAATTAAAAATATTTATTCAACTCATTTGTTTTGATTGTTTAAAAAATGTAGAAATTAAATAAAATAATTCAAATATTTCGGAATTTGTTTTAATTATTTTTTAGAAAATGTATAAATCAAATAAAATAATTTTAAAATTAAGTAAAGTCAAACTTTGAATTTATTATTTTTTATGTATTTTAAAACTTTATTTTAAAAACTTAAAAATTTTTACATTTGAATATTTCAAAAATTAAAAATATTTATTCAACTCATTTGTTTTGATTGTTTAAAAAATGTAGAAATTAAATAAAATAATTCAAATATTTCGGAATTTGTTTTAATTATTTTTTAGAAAATGTATAAACTAAATAAAATAATTTAAAAATTAAGTAAAATCAAACTTTGAATTTATTATTTTTTATTTCAAAACTTTATTTTAAAAACTTTGAAATTTTTACATTTTAATATTTCAAAAATTAAAAATATTTATTTAACTCATTTGTTTTGTTTATTTTTTTAAAAATGTACAAATTAAATAAAATAATTCAAATTCAATTATTATTACCTATATCATTTAATTTTAGCATTTTAATATTATAAAAATTCAAAATATTTATTCAATTTATTTGTTTTAAATATTTCTTAAAAATGTGCAAATTATTTAAATTATTTAACATTTAAATAAAATTTTAATGTTAAATAAATTCCATTTTGAAACAAATTAATCGTAATAAAATGAATAAAATTAATTAACGTGCGTTATTTCAATTATTGTATATAAGAAAACATTCTCAAATTGAAGTAAACTCTATAATAAAAATATGCAAAATTTAAACGATTTAAACATAAACTGTGGAAGTACATTTACCTCTATATGTAAATTAAATCAGATAAACTTATTCTTGAAACTACGAACTCAACTAAATAATTTACTGCGCCTACAAAAGAAATCTAATTAGTTTAATGAAAGACTTCATCTGTACAGTGAACGTCTGTACATACCTTGTTTATTGCCTTTCAAAAACCTATAATATATAAACAAATAGTAAAATAAAATAAAGGATATTATTAACATTTTTCCGATTTTTCCTAATCCTTTTGAGCAGATAAACATTATTTTGAGGTTAGAATTTCAACGGCTTGCAACTTGTGATAATTATTATAAACTACAGAACAAGGGATTAATTTAAAACGAAAAGTTTAATGTTAAATTAAGTTTACTTTTAAGAAAAAAGCACTTTTTTTTAATTTTTAAAACACTTTTCTTTTCACTGTGTTCACTGTTATTATTGTTATTGTCAAGTCAATCCGACATTTTGTTCTTTATAACCGCAGGGCTGACAAATTTATTTTTTACATTTTTTACATTGTCAGGTTTTTTCGTGTTAAATTTAAAATTGCTGAGAGAAAAAATTAATTATCTCCTTTTAAAAAAAGAAACTCTTTTCTAAAGCTCAAAATTAATTATATAAAGTACAAAAAATACTGATTAATAATTTTAAAAATACAAAAGCAAAATATTTTCATGTAAAAAATATTTATAATTAATTTACAAAAACTGGGGAATCACAAAGAACTTTTTTCTCTTCTCAGTGCATGCAATAGCGCGAATTTAAAAAAAATTGATTAAAGAAAATTCAATTTCTCTTTTATATAAATATAGAATAATTTATTTTTATCCTAATATTTTCATTTTGATTTTTAGTTATTCTTTTATTTATAATCAAAAATTAAAATAAAATCAAGAAAGGAGCAAAAAGCATTTAATTTTTTCAAGGCAGAATTATTAGTAAAATAATATTTTTAAATTAATTTATAAATATTAAATTACATAAACTAATTATTATTAATTTAATCACTTTTTGGAATTATTAATTTTTTGGTCACCCAGTGAATACACATACCAAGTGTCCAAAAAGTAATCTAAAAATTAATTGCATTGCATTTTTAATAAAATAAGTTGTTTTCTGAATTACTTGATAAGTAAAATGAAGATTTAAAATGTTATTTTAATTTGTAGAATTTAAATATAATTATTAATTCCCAATTATATCAATTATAATTTTAAAAGTTAAACGATTTCTTTCTTATCGACGGAAGAATAAATCTAAGGAAGATAACTTACCGATAGAGGGATATTTAAAAATGGATGTTCAGTCCAATTCAAAATGTTCAAAACAATATTATTTTACTTAACTTAATCGGAAATAATTGTTTAAAAATGTTAGGAAGCAGCTAACTTGAAAAGGAATTGCTAATTAATGAAGTATTCTTGAAAAATAAAGTTTAGAAAGATTTTTTTGTCAATGGATGTCAAAAAAGAAGTGTTTTCAAAAACATGTTTATAGAGGAATTCAATTTCGTGAAAACGAATGAAATGAATTTATCAGAAAATTTAAATAATAATTAATATGCTAGAGAAGAAATTTATAATTAATGACGTATGCAGGTAATTTTTTTAATTATTATTAATTGGATTATTTAATTCTTTTGCTTTTAATTAACATAACCTAGAAATTATTTTTTTTTACATTGCCTTTATTTATATTTACATAAACAGAGTAAATTTTTCTTTAAATATAATCTATTAAGAATTTGATTCAGGATAAATAAAAATTATCTTATTTTAGTTTGCTTTCTTTCTCTTATTTTAGTCTTATAAAACCAAGAAATTTGATAAGTTTGTTTCGAAAGAAATTGAAGGATTTTCTTTTTGTAAAAAGAAGTAATTTTAATTACTTTTAAATATGGTGGGAATATTTTTTTACCGAAAGAATATAAATTACCAAAGTAGTATCTATTTTTTTCAAAATATATTTAAATTTAAATTGTCTTTATTAATATTAATCGTCTACCTTTTTAAAAAGTTTAACATTTCTTCCTAAAAAATTAATATTGTTTTTAAAAATATATTGCTACCTTTTCTTATTCTCTCAGTAAAAATATTTATAATTCTGAAAGCGAAAATTTTTTTAAAATAAAGATTATTTATAAAAAGTAAACAGTATTAATTTTACACAATGTTTATTTTTATTTTTACATGAAAAAAATTTTTTCAATTAATATTTTATCAAAAAATCAATTTTAAATTATGCTTTATATATTTACAAACAGGGATGATATTAAAAACAAATGTAAACAATTGTAAATGATTTACAAATAATTTTAATATTTTTAATAGAAAATTATTCGCATCTCATTTTTGTACTTAAAATTTTGTTTTGTCAATAAAACTATAATTAAGATCGTTAAATATTTTCCATTTCACATTTTTTTTCTAGTCCGTACTACAAAAATTAGATTCTAAAGAACAGTTTTTTTTGGCTAAACATAAAAACATCTAGTTAACTTATTTTTTTAAGTTGCACACTTGAAACTTAACAAAATTCTACAAAAAAATTTTTTGAACTAACCCATACAAAGAACATTTCTTGTACCTATATCTCATTGCAATCGCATTTATTGTTTTCTAGTTTTGCAGAATAAAACATATTTTATTCTTTTTCATGTACACCAGAAGGAGATAAATTTGTCATTCAGGAAAATTTTCTGAAAAATCAAGTGGCAGTAGTTTGTGGTGGTGGGGTAAGTGGAGTCCAACCTGCAGATTGATCATCATCAGTCGAAGTATCATGAGGCTGCTGCTGATGATGATGGTTATGCCGATGATCAATTACTGTTGTTACAAAGCGACGATCTTCTTCATTGGGAATGTCAACTTCCTCAGGATTATTTGGATTTGGATAAGCAATCTCATGATGATCTTTCGGTTCATATTCTGCTACAGGTGACGATGTTGCTTCACTGTGCGACTGCAGATGAAGCAACTGTGTTTGATGATGCTGATGTGAGTGATTTTGGTGATGATATTCCTAAAATTTTGCAATTTAATCAATAATAATTATTATTATTATTATTATTATTATTATTATTATTATTATTATTATTATTATCATCTACAATAATCAATAATCACTACTATTATTAAGAATTATATTTAGTATAATTAAAATTGCAGAGCTCGAACTAGGTCCGTAAAACCCGTAAAAGTCCGTAACTTTGATTGAAGTCCGTAAAATTCAGTTTTTTTTTAAAAAAAAAGGTCCTTAAAGTCCGTAATTTGATTAAAAAAGGACGAAAAGTTCGTAAACTGTACGATAAAATTTAGATAATTTTAGAGAAATTACAAATGAATGTAGAAATTCAATTATGTTTGGAAATTTTTTTAAATTCTCATCAAAATTTGAATTACCTTTAGAAATAATAAAATTCTTCTCCGAATTTCAATTATTTTTAAAAATAAAATTGGTAAATAAAATTCTTGGCAAAATTTCAATTATTTTCAAAAATTTTCCTCTATTCAATAATTTTCAACATTTACTATTTTAATAAAATTTTCTAAAAGAATTCAATTATTTGAAAAAAAATTTAATAAAATTCTACACAAACTTTTAATTGTTTTCATAAAATAAAAAATTTTACAGAAATTCAATTGAATCTTGAATTTTGTAAAGGGCTCAACTCTAAAAACCATAAATGTTATTTTTACATAACAAATGACAGTGAAAATGACTCTTACGATTTTTAATCGTAAGCCCTTTTCGAAATTCACGACTCAATTACATATTCACAAATTTTTTATAAATTTCTTCGCAATATTTTTTATAAATAATAAAACTCATTGCTAAATTTTAATTATTTTTAACCCAATTTTAATCAAATTTCTAGAAAAATGTAATTATTCTTAAAAATTTTATTAAAATTCGTCAAAAGAATTCAATTATTTAAAAAAATTTTTGATAAAATTCTTTATGAGAATTCAATTTTAAAGAAATATTCAATTATTTAATAAATTATTTTGTTTGTATTTAAATAATTGAATTCTAGTACAATTTTGTAATAAAAAATTTATTTAAAAATCTGAATTTTTTATATTTTTAACTAACAATTCTGTGGAATTAATTTTTTTGAAAAAGTTTAATTACGGATGTTTTTTTAAATTATTTAAACTTATTATATTCTAATATATATTTAATTGAAGATTTTCCAAATAATTGAAATTCTGTAAAATTAAATTGTAAACAAATGAATTTGAAAATTCTAAAAGAAATTTTTCAAAAATTATTAAAATCGAGCAAATTTTACGCGCGGAACGAGATATTCGGTTTATTGTTCTCATACAAATTATAAAATCTTCAATTATAAATTTTTTAATAATTTCATAATCAAAATTAAAAAAATTCACTTATTAAGTACAAAATTAATTAGTATTGTTTATATTTTCAGAAATTTGAATATAATTCTTTGCAAGAATTCAATTATTTTCATAAATAATAACATTCTTCGGAAGGATTCATTTATTTTTATAAATAGTAAAATTTTTTAATAAAATTCAATTTTTTTAAACAATTTTTAATTATTTTTTTAAATAGTAAAATCTTTGCAAAAATTCAATTAATTTCTATATTTTAATAAAATTCCTTAAATGAATTTAATTATTTTAGAAAATTGTGATAAACTTCTGAGAAGAATTTAATTATTCGCTCAAATTTTTTGAGAAAATTCTTTGCAGAATTAAATTATTTTCACAAATAATAAAATTCCTCGAAGAAATTCAATTATTCTCAAATGTTTTAATAAAATTCTTTTCAAGAATTAAATGATTTTCAATATATTAATTTTAAAATTGAAAATATTTAAAAAAAAAAATTATTAAAAAAGTTAAAGAAGCAAACAACTATTTTCACAAATAGTGAAACTCATCGCAGAATTTCAATTATTTTTAATACAATTTTAATCAAATTCTACGAAAAATGTAATTATTCTGAAAATTTTTATTAAAATTCGTCGAAAGATTTCAATTATTTAAAAATTTGTTGATAAAATTCTTTATGAGAATTGAATTTTAAGAAACATTCAATTATTCAATAAATTATTTATTTTTGTATTTAAATAATTGAATTCTAGTAGAATTTTCTAATACAAATTGATTTTAAAATGAATTTCAGTTAAAATTTTAGATAATAATTGATATTGTTCTTAAAAAAAACTCTTTAAAACAAATAATAGATAATAATTGAATATATAAAGAAATATATTGTGATTTTTCGAAATAATTGAATTTTGAAATTAATTTTTTTTTTAAAGTTTAATTGAATTCATTTATATTATTTGAACTTTTTATTTTCTAATATATATTTAATTGAAAAATTTACAAATAGTTTGAAATTTCGTAAAATTGAATATTGTAAAGAAATGGATTTGTAAATTCTCAAAGAACTGTTTGGAAAATTATTAAAAATATAATTGATTTAAAGAAGAATTTTTGTTTAAAATTCTTGAAAATAATAATTGAATTGATAATGATTTTATCACTCGGTCATCTTCAATTATTATAAAACATGAAGAAATCGATCACTTCGAGTCGAAGACTCGGAGTTATCGAATCTTCATGTTTTATAATTATGAAAAAATTTAATTTATAGTTTTAAGTAAAAGTTCTCTAATTTGACTCTGACTAGTTATATTTTTGACAGTAATTGGTCCTTAATTTTTCATTATTGGCCCGTAAAGTCCGTATTTTTAAATACTTTCACTGGTTTGAGCTCTGAAATTATTAAGAGGTGAAATAATAATTGAAATAATATTTTTTAGAGAATGATCTGAACCTGTTGATATTCATGCGAAGGTGGAATAATTCCTGGCGACGTGCCCGTTGAATGAAGAGTCTGGTGTAAGCCGTGAGACGCTGCGGGATATGAGGAAATTTGGTGATGCAAATGAAGATTGAGATTCAAGTACGATTGCTGTTGCTGTTGTTGAATTTGATCGGACACAGAGGACGGATGAATCCAAACGGACGAGTCTGAACAGTGATTTTGTTCATGAGGAGAGGGATTACAACCTGAAGGAATTGTTGGAACGTATAAAGTACAAGCAGCGGTTGTAGCTGACGTTGTGATACAGCCGTGTCTACCTAGAGCTGAATGTGGATAAGAAGCTGCCGAAGGTGAAGTTGGCGATGGAGACGGTGATGATGGCCACTCTGGAGCCAGGGAGGAATTCAAAGATGAAATTTGCTCGGGACTCCTGGGTGACCATCCAGTTGCGGCAACGTACGCTGCTGAATGGAGAATTGGCACCGGACTGTAAGGATCCACATGCTGTTCTTTAAAATGAAAAATATTTTATTAATATTACATAATTATTTAATTCGAATATAATGTCGAATATTTAAAAAAATATTCTATTTACAGGCCTCGATTAATACGAATTTTTTACTTTTTTCGACTATTTTCAAAAAATGCGACTCTTTTCGACTTTTCTTTCACATTTTGCAAAAAGATACAATTTTCTTTTGTATAAAATGCTTATTTTGATTTTCAAAGGTGAAAAATAACTTTAATTCTTTTTGTTAGTCTTTTAGTGCATAAATTATACTTTTGTTCTAAAAATTCAAAATTATCATTAATTAAAATAAGTTTTTTAAATTTAATTTTTAATATTTTCAAAGAACTTTATACAAATTATTTAAAATAATTGATTTAAAGAAAATTCTTAATTGAAAATTCTGGAAAACAATTGAATATCGGAAGTTACAGTAAAAATGTTTAGAAACAATAAAATTTCAAAATTCTGAACAATACAGATTTTCGAAAAATTTCAATTGAAATTTTTTTTGAAATTAGTTGTATTTCTGAATATATAATTGGAAATTTTTTGAAAAATCTAAATTTGATATCATTTGATAGAAAATACTAAAATTTAAAAATTGTATTTTAAGTGAACTTTCACATTTTTGAATAATTCAACTCTTACAAAAACCTAACGAAAATTATCAAAAATAATTTACTTTAGAGAAAAGAATTTCAGTTAAAATTTTTAGAATATAATTTAACGTCATAAGATCTATAGTAGAAATTTTAAAAAATAATTAAATTTAAAAAGATTTCAAATTGAAATTTTTGAATATTTAAATTTTGAGTAATTTCAATTAAAAATTCTAAATAACTTAGTTCTTTGAAATGTTTCAATTCAAATTTTTTGATATTAGTTATCTCTTGGAAATTTTTTGTGATTTTTCCAATATATTTTGATTATTCGAAAATTATTATTTTCAAATAAAGAAAATTTTGACAAAATTGAATTGAAAACAGTTGAACTTTGGACGTAGTTCAAGTGAATTTTCCTTTTTTTTTAATAATTCAATTTTGAAAATTATTAAAAGTAACAAATTTAAAAAAGAATTTTGCAGTTAAAAATTCTAGAAAATAATTTATGTTAGAGTAGAAATTTATCATAAAATAGTTTAAAAATTTTAAATTTAGTAGAAATAATTAAACTGCAGAAGGTTTCAACTTAAAATATTTTGAAAATTTCAATTAAGAAAAGTTAAGTTAGTAGTTAAGTTTATTTATATTTAAATATTTATTTTGAAAAGTAATACAAATTTTGACTAATTTTTGTCAAAAATTCTAGAAGATAATTAAAGTTTAGAAAAGTAACAAATATATTTTAGAAGTAATGAAACTTCAAAATATTTGAAATTTTTTAAAATTTTATCTTCTGTGAAAAAATACATTACTTTAAGTACTTAAATATTTATTTACTGTATTGAAATATTTTATTTATTAAACTACAGCAAATGTTCAAAAATAAAATAATCAAAAGTTAAAAAATTTACTTATTAAGTACAAAATTAATTATTATTGTTTAAATTTTCAAAAATTTTAATATAATTCTTCGCAAAAATTCAATTATTTTTATAAATCGTACAATTTTTTGTAAAAATTCAATTATTTTTTCTAAAATTTTAATAAATCCTTCTAAACAATTCAATTATTTTTATAAATAGTAAAACTCTTTGCAAGAATTCAATTATTTTCAAAACAATTTTAAATGAATTACTAAGAAGCAATCAATTTTTTAAAAAAATTTTAATATACTTCGAATAAATTCAATTATTTTCTAAAATCTTAATAAATCCTTCGAAACAATTTAATTATTTTTATAAATAGTAAAATTTTTCGCAATGATTCAATTATTTATATAAATAAGAAAATTTTTTGCAGGAATTCAATTATTTTCAAAACAATTTTAATTGAATTCTGCGGAAGAATTCAAATATTTTCAAATATTTCCATAAAATTCAATTATTATCTCCTAAAATTTTAATAAATTCTTCGAAACAATTCAATTATTTTTATGAATACTATAATTCTTTGCAGGAATTAAATTATTTTTAATACAATTTAAATAAAGTTACAGGAAAGAATTTAAATCTTTTCAAAAATTTCAAATTTTTCAAAATAGGTTTACAAAATTTTTATATGAAAATTAAATTACTTTCAATGCAATTTTTAAATATATTCGTCAAATAAATTGAAAGAATTCAAATATTTCCAAAAAATAATAAAATTCTTTTGATGAATTCAATAAAATTCTTTACAGAAATTCAATTATTTTTGAAACAACTTTAATTGAATTTCAATATATTTCCATATAAAATTCTCTAAAAAATAGTGTTTTTGAAGAGAAATGGGAAAAATTTTGAAGAATTGTTTTGAAGATAATTGAATTTTACAAAAACTTTGAAATTAAGTCATTATCGAAATAAGGGAAAAAGCTAAAAAACTTTTTTGATAATTAGAGAAAAGTCAAGAAAATACAAAATATAGTTTTTGTTACAATCCGGAAAAAATTTTTCTCCTGAAATTCGATCCGAGGCCTGTATTTAGTATTTAATTTAATATATAGGATTTATTTAATTTAATAATTTAATATACTATTTAATTCTATCTAATCTATAAATAAAATATTCTATTCGAATATTTCTTCAAATTAAGATTTGATTTCTTCAAAATTTAGTCTATTCTTTAATTTGATCTAATTTTTAAAATTAGTGAATATTGATCTATTGATTTATTTGATAATCTATTGATTATCTGTTAATTATTAAATATATTATTATTATTAATTAAATTAATAGTTTATCCCTGAATTAAATAATGAAGTAAAAAATCATTTGAAATGAATTTACTTTGAGGAAAAATAAATTTTTATTTTCCAACACTAACCATCTTGCATGTACTTGTGCCTTAGGGTGTAAGGAGCAGATCTACAAGTTCCTTTGTGATTTGTCGACGATATGGTACACGAATTGGAAATATTACTAGACGAACTGGATACCTGACTTTGTGCAACGGCAATCGTCGGATTGTACTCGTAACTCATTGGTGTCTGTGGAAGAAACCAAGCTCCTGCATCTAAAATCACAGTTTCAAAGAAGTGATAATTAGTTGCACAAACAGTTAATGCGCCCACTCATTCGCCAGATACAATATTACATTTCCGACCGAGTCGAATCGCAGTGAGTATTACAAATTTTTTTTTTTGCAAAGAACATGTGGCTTTCAGTTTTAAAAACACAAAAATTCATGAATCTAAAATAGGCAAAACAATCATTAATACAAAAAGTTTCCTCATGAGGAAGCAAAATGATTTGAAGTTAATTTTTCGGAACTATATTGCAAACTGATTACTAAAAATTCTGAACTTTTATCATAAATAAAATAATTTAAAAAGAATTGTTTTCCACTTACATTGAGGATATGATTGTGGATCGGTTGGTCTTTCCTTCGCGTCCAAAAATGCTTTAGCAAAAGGGTTGTACTTAATTTTTAAACTCGTCACTTCTTCGTTCTGATATGCTGTGACTGCAATGAATTGAGTTTCGGGAAATCGGTACGTGAGAACCTGATATCAAAAAGAAAATAGACACAAGAAATTAATAAATCTTACAGACAATTTTCTTTTAAAAAATTTATAGAACAAAAGAAAAAGAAATATACCGTTCTTTGTTCTTCCGCGCCCACTCTGACTAAATGAACTCGCGGCTCATATTTGTGTAAGGAATTTAACATTATTTGTCCATTCCCGTTAGATTTGTTTGTTAATTTCACTTTAGCAAACGAAACGGCCTCTTTCATCCAATGAGCACCAAAATTTGGACTCTCAGGGTGAATGTAAATCGGATTTGGTGGAGCGACTTCCGCCTTGCCTCCTGGAACCCATTCGCCGTTCACGTACTTCCATCTGAGCGAAACAAATGTTTACAAAATCGAATTTCCATTTTCTAAATTAAGTAGAAATTAAATAAACTTAAAGAAAAATAAATTTCCATTTTTTGGCTTTAGTGGAAAATAAAATAAAATTTAAAAAAATTAAATTTCGATTTTCTAAATTGAGTAGAAAATAAATTAAATTAAATAAATTGAATACAATTGAGTAAAATTAAACAAAATTAAGTTAATTAGAAGTACCAAATAGACAAGAATTTGTTTAAATGGAATCAGGGCTCGAACTAGGTCCGTAAAAGTCCGTTTTTTTAAAAAAAAGGTCCGTAATTTGATTCAAAAAGGACGAAAAGTTCGTATCCTTCGCAGAAATTCAATTATGTTTAAAAAACTTTTAAAAATTCTCATTAGAATTTCAATTATAATAATAAAATTCTTCTTCGAATTTGAATTATTTTCAAAAATTTTGGAAAATAAAATTTTTTGTAGAAATTCAATTATGTTCAAAAATTTTCCTCAATTCAATGATTTTCAATATCTACTATTTTCATAAAATTTTCCAAAAGAATTCAATTATTTAAAAAAAAATTAATTAAAATTCTACACAAACATTTGATTATTTTCAAAAAATAATAAAAATTTCACGGGAATTTCATTATTTACAAATTTTATTTATAAATTTCTTCGAAATCATTCAATTATTTTCATAAATAATAAAATTTTTACGGGATTCAATTATTTTCGTAAATAATAAAATTCTTTTTAGGAAATCAATTATTTTCAAAATAATAAAACTCATTGCAGAATTTCAATTATTTTTAATACAATTTTAATCGAATTCCTCGAAAAAATTCTTTAAAATTTTTTTTTAAATTCTCATCAAAATTTCAATTATTTTTAGAAATAATTAAATTCTTCTCCGAAATTCAATTAATTAATAAAATTCTATACAAATTTTTAATTACTTTCAAAAAATAATAAAAATTTTACAGGAATTTCATTATTTACAAATTTTTTTATAAATTTTTTCGCAATAAAATTCTCTTTGGAAATTCAATTATTTTCATAAAAAACAAAACTTATCGCAGAATTTTATTTATTTTTTATACAATTTGAAATAAAATGATAGAAAATTGTATTTATTCTTAAAATTTTTTTTTAAATTCGTTGAAAGAATTCAATTAATTTAAAAATTTTTGATAAAATTCTTCATAAAAATTCAATTTTAGGAAATATTCAATTATTTGATAAATTATTTATTTTTGTATTTAAATCATTAAATTATAGTAAAATTTTCTCATAAACATTAATTTAAAAATAGATTTCAGTTAAAATTTTAGATTATCATTGAATTTTAAAAGCATTAGAGCATAAATTTTTAGAAATAATTAAATTTTGAAAAGGTTTCAGATTAAAATCTTGCAAAATTTGAATTTTTTATAGTTTTAACTAATAATTCTGTGGAATTAATATTTTTTGAAAAACTTTAATTGACGATTTTTTTTGAAATTATTTAAAGTTTTTATTTTCTAATATATTTTTAATTGAAAAATTTACGAATAATTGAAATTTTGTAAAATTAAATTGTAAACAAATAAATTAAAAAATTCTTAAAGAAATTTTTCAAAAATTATTCAAAATAATGGATTTATAGAATATGTTTTGTTAAAAACACGAAAAAAAATAAAATTTTATAGAAGTCACAAATTAATTGCAAAAATTCAATTATTTTCAAGAGAATTAAATATTCTTCGCAAAAATTAAATATTTTTCAAAAATAATAAAATTCTTCTTATGGATTTAATTATTTTCACAAATAATAAAACTTATTGCAGAATTTCAATTGTTTTTAATACAATTTTAATCAAATTTCTCGAAAAATGTAATTATTTTTAAAAATTTTATTAAAATTTGTTGATTGAATTCAATTATTTGAAAATTTGCTGATAACGATTCTTTATTTATAGGAATTGAATTTTAAGAAATATTCAATTATTTAATAAATTATTTATTTTTGTATTTAAATATAAATTGAATTCTAGTAGAATCTTCTAATAAAAATTGATTTAAACATTAATTTCCGTTAAAATTTTAGATAATAATTGAATGTTAAAAGCAATATAGCCTGAATTTTTTAAAATAATTGAATTTTGAAATTAATTTTTTTGAAAAAGTTTAATTGAATATTTTTAATATTATTTGAAGTTTTTATTTTCTAATATTTATTTAATTGAAGAATTTACGAATAATTGAAATTTTATAAAAATGAATATTGTAAAGAAATGGATTTGAAAATTGTCAAAGAACTTTTTCGAAAATTATTAAAAATAATCGATTTAAAGAAGAATTTTAGTTAAAAATTCTTGTAAATAATAATTGAATATTGTAAATGATTTTATCAATTTGGAATTTTTAATTATAAAACATGAAGAATATCATAAAGATATCTTCATGTTTTATACTTATTAAAAATTTAATATTTATAATTTTAAGTAAAATTTTCTTTTATTTGACTAGAACTGGTTATATTTTTGTCAGTATTTTTAAATACTTTCACTGGTTCTCGAGCCCTGTGAAATTATTTCTCAAAATTAACTCACCTGTGAGGGTCAATTTGTACAAATTCTAAAAGTAACGTGTACATTGCCGCCGGCTCTAATCCGCGTGCCACTACTTTGACAACAGGAAACATTCGTCTGAAAAATTACCAATTAGATTAATTATTAATTAATTCCCAAAAAAGTAACATAAAAAAATTATTTTTAATATTCTCTAGTTTTGACAATTTATCATTTTTACTCCTGAAAAATTCTATCGCATTATGAAAACAAAATACTTTTTGTAAACAATATTCTTGCAATAAAAATGAAGAAGAATTTCCAGTCTACCATCATAAAAATTAATAAAACAAGGAACTTTTATTGAATGAAAAGAAGATTTTATAAAATGGTAATTAAATAATTTTTCAAATAAAATATTTTTTTTTTCAAATGTAAATGACAAATCTAATTTGAATTTAAAATTTATGAAAATTTTCATTATAAAATACAAATCTTTTAAAAAAAAAAAATTTCTAGCAGAAATATAAGTTGAAAAATTTCTCTAAAAAATTTTTAAAATATATTTCAATGAATTTGGGATATTTAATTTAAGACATAAAAATGATAAGACGCTTAATTAAAAAAGTATTAAAATAAAATAAAGATTTTAATACTTTTTTTTATAACTTTGAAATATAATTTCAATTTTTGTTTTTAACGGAATTTTTTGTTGAAACACTCTCTCTAATGTGTATATGTATAGTATAGAGACTTTAAATTGAAACATTCTAATATTGTGAATAGAAAGAAAAAACTTAGAGAGCGGCATTTTCACAAAGGTACCGAAATGTCTTCTCTGTAATAAAATTTTATTGCCCTGCATTATTGTTACATGGTCACGCTCTTAGGTTTTTATTTGGAATAAAACTTGAATTTTCTGTTTGAATATGACGCGTGGTCCACATGGTCCAGTCACCTTCCAACATTTATTGAATAATTAATATCTTAATTGGCGGGATTTAAAACAATAAATAACTTCATTTCATATTTATGTCCTCAATGAATGAGCGTCGGTGTTTCGTGGATTTCTTTTTTGCAAATTTTCTTCTTTTTTTGAGTCACTATTAATACACGTGTTCTCACGTTGAGAAAAACGGATTTTAATTCTTTTTTTTACTCTTTATTTTATTCTTTTATTATTATTTTTTTGTTTGTTGTATTCACTGTTGATTTTACTCGTTTTTTTCCTAGGGACGGAATTTCTATTTTTGGTGAATTCATATGACAAAATGGTGTGGAATATTTTTATAGAATATTTTAATTCTAGGATTTAAATTATGAATATTCAAAGTTTTTAATTATATATTTACAATTTTTCAGATGTAGTTATTGAAAATAAAAATCTTACCTTCCGTTTTTTGTGACGATCATCTCGTTAGTAATGCACTGAAATCTCGTCCATAATTCTCTATCTTCTAGTGAGAGTGAAAGTGCTTGATTATTTGATCCGCACTCTTGGGCACTTGTTGATCTCGCGTTTCTTTCGTCTCGTTCATCGACAATTCGATCCCTCTCTCGTTCGCAGCATCCCGCAGATCGCGGAGAATTTTCTGGATTCACCGCAGAAGTCTGCATTCTTTTAAATGATATCTTTTAGCAAAAATATTCAAATTTTATTTTCACACTAAACACAAATTTAATCACTAATTAGAGTAAACTGTGAAGGACACAAATTCGCAATTTTTGAAGAAAAAATATTATTTATTTTTAAAATGTTTTATTTTATCTTAACTTTGTTTTTAATATTAATTTGTCATTTTGCTAACAATTATATTTTGGATTTTATGCTTTAATTTCAAATTTTTAATTTCATTTCCAATATTTTTATTTTATTTACAATTTTCCATTTAGATTTTAATTTTTTATTTTATTTTTAATTTTTCATTTTGATTTCAGTTTTTCATTTTATTTTCAATTTATTATTTAACTTTCAATTATTTGTTTTTGTTTCAATGTTTAATTTTACTTTCAATTTTTTTTTAGATTTAATTTTTAATTTTATTTTCAATGTTTTCTTTTATTTTCAATTATTTGTTTGAATTTCAATTTTTGAATTTATTTATAATTTTTCGGTTTCGTTTCAATTTTTAATTTAATTTTTAATATTTCAATTATATTTTCAATATTTACATTTTATTTGCAATTTTTCGTTTTAATTTCAATTTTTAATTTCATTTTCAATATTTTAATTATATTTTTTTCATAAATTTCTATTTTATTTTCAATTATTCGTTTTAGTTTTAATTTTCAATATTATTTTTAACTATTTAATTTAATTTCATTTCAATTTTTAATTTTTTTCAATTCTTTTAGTCTTAAATTTTTAAGTTTATTTAAAATTTGTTGTTCAAATTCAATTTTTTGTCTTATTTATTTCAATTTTTGATTTAAATTTAAATTTTCAATTTTATGTTTAATAAATGTTTCAATTTTATTTTTTTTTATTTAATTTTGTATTTTATTTTTAATTCTTTCAGTCGTAAGTCTTTAAGTTTATTTTCAATTTTTTCCTTAATTTCAATTTTTCGCCTTGTTTATTTCAATTTTTCTTTTTAGTTTCAATTTGTCATTTTAGTTCGAATATTTACATTTTATTTTTAATTTTTAATTTGATTTTCAATAAATGTTTCGATTTTATTTTATTTCTTGTTATGTAATTTGAATTTTCAATTTTTTGTCTTATTTATTTAAATTCATTTTAGTTTCAATTTTTTTAGTCTTAAATTTTTAAATTTATTTTTATATTTTACTTTAATTTCAATTTTTTTTAAATTTATTTCAATTTTTAATTTCATTTAAAATTTTCCTTTTTAATTTCAATTTGTAATTTTATTTTGAATACTTACATTTTATTTTTAATTTGATTTTAAAAAAATGTTTCGATTTTATTTTATTTCTTGTTAAATTTCAATTTTCAATTTTTTGTTTTATTTATTAAAATTTTTCATTTTAGTTTTAATTTTTTATTCTTAAATAATTAAGTTAATTTTTTCTTTAATTTCAATTTTTTGTTTTATTTATTTCAATTTTCCTTTTTAGTTTCAATTTGTAATTTTAGTTTGAATATTTACATTTTATTTTCAATTTTTAATTTAATTTTTAATAAATGTTCCGATTTTACTTTATTTCTTGTTAAATTGAATTTACAAATTTATTTTCAATTTTTCGTCTTATTTTTTTAAATTTTTCATGTAATTTTCAATTTTATTTTATTTCTTGTTAAGTTTATATTTAAAATTTGTTCTTTAATTTCAATTTTTCGTCTTGTTTATTTCAATTTTTCTTTTTTTAATTTCAATTTGTAATTTTAGTTCGAATATTTACATTTTATTTTCAATTTTTAATTTGATTTTCAATAAATGTTTCGATTTTACTTTATTTCTTGTTATGTAATTTGAATTTTCAATTTTTCGTCTTATTTATTTAAATTTTTTATTTTAGTTTCAATTTTTTTAGTCTTGAATGTTTAAGTTTATTTTTATATTTTACTTTAATTTCAATTTTTCGTCTTATTTATTTCAATTTTTGATTTCATTTTCAATTTTCCTTTTTAATTTCAATTTGTAATTTTAGTTTGAATATTTACATTTTATTTTTAATTTGATTTTCAAAAAATGTTTTGATTTTATTTTATTTTTTGTTAATTTGAATTTTAAATTTTATTTCCAATTTTCTGTTTTATTTATTAAAATTTTTCATCTTAGTTTCAATTTTTTTAGTATTCAATTTTTAATTTTTTTTTAATTTTTACTTTTATTTCAATTTTTTGTCGTATTTATTTCAATTTGATTTTTATTTTATGAATTTTTTTTGTTTTAGTTTCATATTTTATTTTCAATATTTAAATTTTATTTTCAATTCTCAATTATATTTTTAATTTTCGTTTTAGTTTTAATTTTTAATTTTTTTTTTCAATTTTCCATTTTAATTCCAATTATTCATTTTACTTAAAATGTTTAAATTTGAAGTTTCTATATCTATTAAATTACTGTTGAAAATAAAATGTTTACATTCTAAAAAGATAATAATATAAATGTATAGTTCTAATAAAATGTTAATTAAATTTATTGTCAATATAATTCAATGTTGACTTGAATTGTTTTAAAAACGTATTGAAAATAAATTTGAATGAAACGCAAAACCGAGGGCAACAATGACGATCAGCTTATGTAAAGATTAAACAAGGACATTCATTTTTAAATATCATATTTTTAATGCACTAATTTAATTACTATTTAATTACTTTAATTTCCATTGAAAGTACTATTTGAATTTCTATCTTAATTAATTAATGCACATAAAAAAATTTCATTTAAAAATAATATTTATTTCTTGAAAAATTTTTTAAGAAAAAAAAATTAGCGAACTTGTATTGATTTTTGAAAAATCGAATTCAAATAAAAAGATTTGACATATTCTCATAAGGAAAATATTTGCCGAGAGATCAAATATTGTGTTTAATGTTGCATTTTTTTTCTTTTGCAGTAAACTCAGAGTTCCTGAGGTCAAAGAGGAAGAACAATGAATAAAAAAAAGAAAAAACCGGATCGATACCCCTTTTTTTGCAAATGGGACATGAAAAGATCTATAGATCGCCCACGCGCTCTTCTTTTTTTTGATGAATTTATCAATTAGAGGCGATTTAATCAGTCTCGGGGCGCCGCTACTAACACTTGGCTAAACAAAGTAATTATATACCTTGCAGGTGAGGGTAATACAATATACACTCTCGTCGCACAATGTTTCTTAGCAAATCACACGTTATAGATTTTGATTATTATATTCGTATAACTCACGTATGGCTTGTTGCTTGTAACACTTGGGCGCGATATTTCGCACTAGCTGGTGAAGAAAACGTTGGACTCGCATCCTCCAGTTCGTTCGTTTGTTGTATCATCAATTGGCTGCCCACTTTTCCACCACTAGGCGATAATCGGACTTAATTAGGATTGCTTAGAGTAAAAAGATGGCTGAACAACTCTACCATTGGCGGCTCGATTCAGGTTTCCGGTAGCATAAGACCATTGGTTTTTCAAGCATTTGGTTTTATGTTGAAAGGCACGCCTTTCAACACGAGTCGTGCCCAATGGCAGCGATAATTCCTCCGAGAGTTTATTATTTATTTTGAGTCAGACTGAGACCGCCCTCTGAAAAATAATATATGTGAGGATCTATTGTTCATTTTTGGTTCACCGTCGCTTCTTCTTGCCGATGGAGAACCAGAATCACCGCGGGCTCACCTCATCCTTCAAGATGATGACGATTTTCTTTTTTTACGATAAATTTTCACTTCACAAACATTTCAGTCTTTGTAAAGAACATGCGATGTGTTGCGGATTAAATTGTTGTTTTTTGCAATTGAAGTCGATTTTCTTGAAAAATTTCCTCCTGCTATTAATTTTGATTTTCGTTTTTTCTTTGATCAAGTTTCGAGAAGTTTGAGATGGAGTGATCTTCTTCCAAAAAAGTGTGAATTTCTGTGCATTTCCAGGATACAAGTGTCAAGCTATCGGTTTGTGGTTCTTTCACTTTAAATCATCTCTATTTCACTAAATGCATTTTCAATAATTAATTAGAGAATTAAATTGAAAAATTTATCAAACCTTCGATCATTTTATTCCTAATCGTTTGATTTTGCTTTGGATGAACAAAATTGGATTAACAATTCATTAATATTTTTTTTGAGTTTTCGCAATTAGCACGATTTTTTGAAATCGTAAAAAAATTTATTATAGAGAAGATTCTATAAAGAATAAAATTCTTTTACCTATGATTAAACAAATTTTTTTAATTAAAAAAATTAAAAGAATCATGAAAGAAATTTTTTTCAGTCGGTCTTTTATTTTTCTATTACCAAATGAATTAACTTCAAATTATTGCTTCGAATACTATTTACTTCTTAAAAAATTATTTGGCTCAGCAAATTATTTATTTATTTAAAGAATTAAATGTGCCAAAAATTATTTCTTTCCTTAAAACAATAAAATTCTTTAAAAAAAACATCTCTTAGAAATTACATTTTTTCCAAATTTCTCTAAAAATTAATTAATTTCTCTAATATTTCCAAAACTAATTTTCCTATAAATCAATTATTTTCTCTAATAAAGATTATTTGTAGAATAAGAGAATTAATTTTAATTAATAATTAACTAGAATTAATTCATTAAAATATTAATAATAATTATTGATGAAAATTTTCGATTCTAAAGATGTAAAGATATTATTTTTCTAAAATGTTTTTTCTTTCTATAAAGCGAAAATTTTAAGTACAAACTAAGACTATTGTAGAACCTATAGAACTTTGAAAATTGAGGTCGAACGTTTCAGTTATCATTGCATCGTTACCCTTTTTTTTTTTTTGTTTTAGTCATTAAAAGATAAAAGCTTTCAAAACAGCCATATGGAATATGGATCCTGGATCTAAAACGCGTTTCAAGCTAAATCACAAAAATCAACACCTATATGCTTACGGTTGAGTTCTCGTATATAATATACGAATATATTTGACGAGGAACATTTGTTTGCTGTATTTTTTCTATCTCACAGACATTTTCTATTTACTTTAAACATTTTTTTCGAAACATGTTCAAAACCGTTCTAAACTTTATAACGACCAGACGTTAAATTTTACCTTCAGTTCTTTTTTTTTGTTCTTTTTTCTGAAGCGAATCCTTTACCTCTTGAGTGGGTATTATTCATTTTTCTTTAGGTATATACTCAAAGTTGGTTAATTTTTAATGATATTGAAAATTATTTTCTTTGTGGATTTAAATTTAAGGAATGGACAGATTATTTTTAATAATGAATGAAATTTAATAAAAGTAGCAGTTTATAATTATTAATACATAACTACTTAGCAAATGTTACGCGCGAGACATAATATTCAATTTATTATTATTATTATTATTATTATTATTATTATTATTATTATTATTATTATTATTATTATTATTATTATTATTATTATTATTATTATTATTATTATTATTATTATTATTATTATTATTATTATTATTATTATTATATTATTATTATATTATTATTATATTATAATAATAATATTATATTATTATTATATTATTATATTATTATATTATTATTATATTATTATATTATATTGCTTCCTCATAAAGGAAGCTTTGTATTAGCAAAATTTTGGATTGTCATTTTTTGACATATTTATAAATTTTTTTTTATTATGCCTAATACTTTAGTACTTTATATATGCACAGGAACTCCCCGTATAAATGTTCTAAATAAATAAAAAAAAATTTCGACGTATTTTGAACTCCGAAGTCCAAAAAACGGATTTTAAAAATTTGTCCCGATGTGTGTGTGTGTGTACTAACATTACATTTGCCTCAATATCTCAGAACAAGAAAGAGCAAAAGGCCCAAATTTTTTCTTAAATTGTAGGTCTCCACGGGGGACATAAAATGAGAGTATTTTTAGCCCGATTCATGAAGTTAAACTATTTTTTTTTGCATTTTTCATTTTGTAAAAAAACGTTTTTTGGACATAACTTAAAAAAATGTTAGGACACTTATAAATGTTTTTCTTTAGTTTTGTAGAGTTTTTTCACACGCATCTTTTGAGCCCTAATTGAACATTTTTCGTCCATATTAACCGGAGATATTAAACTTTTAAAAATCTAAAATTTTGAAAAATAAGACTTTTATAAAAATTTTTTTCAATTATGTAAAAGTAACTTCAAAAAATTATTACCAACTTGAAGAGCATTAAAAAACGCTTCGTTTGACCTATTTTTTAACCTGATTCGGGCAGAAATTATGAAATTATTGGTATTTGAAAAATCAAGAATTGTGGAAAATATCATTTTTTCAACATTCTTGTTTATTAATTTATGTGTAATTATTAAACTATTATTACCATCTTATAGAATATATAAAAACACATTTTTTAGACCAAGATTTAATTATTTTTAACCCTTTTATAAAAAGTAATTCTTATATTTCAATTATTATTATTTCTATGAGGAAGCAAAGTGTTCATGAAATGAACACCAAAATTATAAAAATGTACAACTTGGCAGCGGTTTTATATTATTATTATTATTATTATTATTATTATTATTATTATTATTATTATTATTATTATTATTATTATTATTATTATTAAAGTTTCCAAATTTTTTATTTTCAAGTTTAAAATTTAATTTTTAAATAATTTCAGGTTCAAAATTTAAAAACTTCACTAAATAAGTACAGAATTAATTTTTATTGTTTATTTTAAAAAATTTTAATAAAATTCTTCTCAAGAATTCAATTATTTTTGTAAATAATAACATTCTTCGGAAGAATGCAATTATTTTCAAAACAGTTTTAATAAAATTTCAGGAAAGGATTCAATTATTTTTAAAAATTTTTCCAAGTATTCGATTTTTTTCTAAATATTTTAATAAATTCTACTAAGCAATTCAATTGTTACTTTTAAAGATACGAAAGTTTTTGTCAAGAATTAAATTATTTTTGTAAATAATGAAATTCTTCTCAGCAATTTAATTATTTTCAATGCAATTTCTATAAAATTTAATAATTATATTTTTGATTATAAATATTAACGGACACGATTATTTTCAAAAGTTGATAAAAATTCTTTGTTTCAAAAAATTATTTTAAATTTTTTGAATGAATTCAATTATTGTCAAAACTTATTTTCAATATTTTCATAAAATTCCTTGAATAAATTAAATTATTTTTAAAAATTGTAATAAAATTCTGAGAAGAACTGAATTATTTTCTAAAAATTTGAATAAAATTCAATAATCCAATTTTTTTCCAATTATTAACAAACACGATTATTTTAAAAACTCAAAAGAAATTCTTCATGAAATTCAATGACTTAAAAAATTTTCAAATTAAAATTATTAAAAAAAACTCCATTATTTAAAAAAAATAATATTATTTAAATTCTTCAAAAGAATTTAATTAGGATTTTCAAAAATTTTAATAAAATTCTTCGCTAGAATTTAATTATTTTCATAAATAATAAAATTCTTCAAAGAAATTCAATTATTTTCAAAAATTGTGATACAATTCTTTGCAACAATTCAATGATTTTCATTACATTATATTAATTTTAAAATCGAAAATATTTAAAAAGAAAAATTATTAAACAAGTTTATTCTATATTAATTTTTTATTATTTTTGGTTAATTAATTAAAAAATGGAGTAAAGACAAAAAAACTCTTAATTTTTTATTATTTTTGTTAAGTTATTGTAAAACGGAAGAAAAGACAAAGTACTTTTTATCATTTTCGTTAATAAATTAAAAAATAGAACAAAGACAAACTAGTATTTTTTTCTACTTTTTTCAAATAATCGAAAAAATCCTAATTTTTTTATCATTTTCGTTAATTAATTGAAAAGTGAAAAAAAGAGGACAAAACTCATAAATTGTAATAACAATTAAATTACATAATTAAAAGTGAAAAAAGAAACATTTTATGCAACTGCTACTGTAAAGATATAGAAAATTGATATACGTTTTAGATAAATTCACGGCTTGTATAACATGTATCCTTCATTCTTTCTTTTTTTTTTTTTTAAAAAAAGAAGATTGTGATGTCTTAATGGTCGGCAACGTGCCTCTCAAATATATAATAACATAAATCTTGTAGAGGACATAAACATAAACGCATAAATGCAAACCTATGTACCGTCGGCCACCCATCTTTTCTTATTCGGTAGGCAGACGGCAGGTGTTATAAAATCCTGGAGAATCCCTCTCAACAGTTTCAAACGGTAAACATTGATTAACCCAAGAATTTTTATGACATCTATCCATTATTTGACTAGCTACCATTAGAAGGCACTCTTATCTCATCCCTTTTCCCCTTTTTTTTCCTCTCAATTTTAACCTGCGCCGCGCGAATTCCCGATCCTCGAATTTCACCCACAAAAAAAGAGAGAAAGAAAGAGAGAAAATTTCTTTCTCGTAAAATGAAAATTTTTAATTAGAAACTGAACTAATTTTTTAATTGGTTCAAGTTAATTAATAAATTTGACTAAACTTCTGATTGGTTCCATTTTGATTGTAAAATGAAAATTTTTAATTAGAAATTGAACTAATTTTCTAATTCGTTCAACTTCATGAACCGATTTGACTAATTTTCTGATTGATTCAATTTCATCAGTTAATTTGACTAATTTTCCAATTGGTTCAATTTCATCAATTAATTTCATTATTAGTTTCTTTAAAAAATTTATGTTTGAAAATTGTATACATTTTACTAATAATTCGAAACAATATTCTTAAGTTTAATTTAATAATATAATAAATTTTATTTTAGTAAAGTAAATTTACTTTAAACAAGTTAAAACAAGTAGATTTTTTTAGCAATAACTTGATAATATATAATAATTATTAATAAATCTGAATCAATGTTAATTACATTGATAACAATGGAATGTAGATATACAAATAACGAAACTTTGGTTTTTTCCCCCAAAAACTATATAGAATAGAAATTAAAAAACGAAATTAAAGAAAAAAGAGGATAAAATAAAGTAAAAAAAAAAAAATTTTCGAAACTTATCTACAGATCATCTTTGGAATCATTTTTCTGAATTTTGGAATTTTCCATGACTCGAAGGTCTAGTCCTTCGGAATCACTGTTGCTTTCTGGATTTTCATTCAATTTGATGCACTGACAGGAATTGCAATTATTTGTCGAATTTCCAATATTTCCCTTGTGCAGAAGAATTGTTGGCGAATGATTTAAATAAGCGATTTGAACATTTTGCGGCTGAACTGGTTCAAACCATTCCTGCGATATTCCATGACGACAGTCCATTATGGCAGCATACTTCTAAATTAATTTTAATAAACGAAAGAAAAATGAGATAAAAATGAAAAATTAAATATTCAAAATTATAATAAAAATTCGTTTTCAAAATTTCAATAAAAATACGTTTCTCAAGATCAGAAAAATAAATCTTTTCGAATTTAAAAAGGAGTTTAGAATGAAAGAAAATTTTTCTTTTACAGAATTCATTTCCAAAAATGAGAAAAAGAAATTTGTTTAGAATTAAAAATAAAATTTGAAACTAGAGAAATTTTTCTTTTCCAAAATTTGTTTTTCTAAAAATGAGAAAAATAAATTTTCTAGACTTAACAAAGAATTTTTAAACAAAAAAATATTTTCCTTTTATAGAATTCATTTCCAAAAATCGGAAAAATAAATTTTTTAGAATTAGAAACGAAAAAAGTTTTCTTTTACAGAATTAATTTCGAAAAATGGGAAAAATGAATCTTTTAGAATTAAAAAAACGAAAGAAAATATTTCTTTTACAGAATTCATTTCCAAAAATGGGAAAAATTATTTTTTCTTGAAATAGAAAAGAATTTTTAAACGAAAGAAAATTTTTCTTTTGCAGAATTCATTTCCAAAAATGGGAAAGATATATTTTCTAGACATAGAAAAGAATTTCTAAACGAAAAAAAAATTTTCTTTTACAAAATTTATTTCCAAAAAATAAAAAAATGAATCTTTTAGAATTAAAAAGAAGTTTAAACTGAAAAAAATTTCCAAAGAAAAATTGTCCTTTCACAAAATTCATTACCAAAAATAAAAAGTAAAATCTTTCAGAATTAAAAAAGAAATTTAAAACAAATGAAAATTTTTCTTTCGTATTCTTTTACAAAAATAACTTCTAAAAATAAGAAAAAATAAAGTAAAAAACGTAAAACAAAACTTACAGATGAATTTTCCGATGAATTTGTTGACGAAAATTTAGGTATTATATAATAACAGTCTTTGGCCATAATTCGTTGTAAAACTTCGCCATTTCTCGAGTCCTGTGAATTTCCGTTACCGTTTTGGGATTTTGGAGAATATGGAAAAACAGGAGTGGTCAGGAAATTTTCCGGAATCAGCTGGGGAAAAAATATCATGTTAATTACAGTATTTTTGTACACATATATATACACCACTTTTTATCATATAAACGTTTATTTCCTTCAACGTTACTCACAATCGTTTCATCATCGTAATAAATAAAATCAATTATACAAACGCAAAGAAAAATTTCCCCTACAATAGAAAAACACTTTTCAAAATTTAAATATTCAAATTCCAAAATAATTAAATTTATATAAAATTAAAATTTAAATAATGAGTTCGAAACCTTTTTTTTCTCAAAAATTACGATTTTTACATTTTGTTTCCCCTCAAAAGCAATTGAATTCGAAAGAAAGTATAAATTCGATCTTTTATTTTTTTGTAACTTGTAATTTGTACTTGTTAAATTATAATTATTTATTTAAATGAATATATATTCTTCTTGAAGCTCATCTGAATTTAATTATACAATTTTTTAAATTTTCTATTACTAATTAAATTCGACGAATTAGTCGAAGGAATACTGGTTCGTATTCTTTTCATTTCTTTTATAGCTTTTCTGGAAAAAATGCCAAGTGATTGAAAGTCATTTTTATATTTTTGATCAGAATAATTTGTGAAATTAATATTTTATCTATATCAGAGATTTTTACTTTTAAAAAATATGATAGCGATTTGCAATAACGATCGAAGAAGATATTTGCACGAGTCCTTTTTTCAAAGATCAAAAACTGTCCAATAAAATCAGACAGCTATTATTATTATTATTATTTTTATTTATTACAAATAAAAATTTCATTGTAAATAATAGACTATTAAACAAAAATCGAATCTAACCCTCGGGGTTTTTCATAATTTGATATGTATTCATATACAGGGTTTTTAATGATTATTTCAATTTCGAAAAATTATCAAATTTCGCTTTTTCGACAAAATGAAAATATTTCATATTTTCATTTCAATTTTGAAATAATTTTTTCGAGATTTTGTCTTTTGCAAATAAAGCAAGTATTAAAAAAATTGACTCTAATTTAAATTATTTTTTTTAAAATCGTTGTTAATATTTTGACTGAAATATAAGTCATTTAAGTAAATTTTCCGCGCAGTTATTTACCCTGTAAAATGAAAAATCAAATATTATTCGAGAAGATTTTGTGATTCGGTATTATAATAATTAATATTATGATCTCTGTAAAATATAAATCTTGATCGAAAAACCTTATTAGCATTGTCAAATTTGATTCGTACGTACGATATGAAAGTTTAAATCTTTCTAAAGTCTTAATGATTAATTAGTTATTCTGCTTTTAATGCTTCTGGCTATTGATTTTTTTTCATAGGAACTAAAAATGTTACATTCTTATGAATTAAATGTTAGTTTGACAAATCTATATAGCTAGTTGGTATTTCGTTATATTTCTTTTACATATTAATTCACCACTGGCACCTTTGATCTATTTTCGAAAAATACAATAAAAAAATTTTTTTAAAAATTTTTTCGTTCTACTATACATTTTTTGTGAAAGATTTTTTTAGAAAGAAATCATTATAGAAAATTATCTACATTATTCTGAAATAGTTATAATAAAATTTAACGTATTAATTAATTAATTAATAATAATAATAATAATAATAATAATAATAATAATAATAATAACAATAATAATAATGATAACAATATTAACAATAATAATAAACTAATAACAATATTAAATAACAAATAATCAAAGGCACCATTTTAAGTGAAACTGACGAAAAAAAACATTTTTCTCAATATAAATTAAAATCATCTGATCACTTTCTCGCTTGACTTTTTGTCTCGTCATTCATTCCTGTCACGCTTTAACTTTTTTTTCCTTAACTTTTAAGATATTATAATTTAAAAATTAAATTTTAAATTACAATTTCATAAAATTCTTACTTTCAAATTAACTGAAAGACTAATTAACATTCAAATTCGTCGAAAATTGATTTATTTCAACGACGATTTTGATTCATGTACTATATTTGTCGAAAATTTATTTTCTTTTTATACATTAAACATATTGTATTAGGACTAAAATTTGATTTTCTTTCTCGAAAGAGTTAATTTTCATACACGCACAGCTCCATCGGATTTTCTTTTTTTATTTTCGTGAATTCGATTCAATATTTCTTAAACGTTGATCGTAAAATTATTACATCAATTCTTTTATTTTTTTTGATATTTTAATTAAATTTAAATTTAAATTTTATCATGTAATTTTAATTTTAATTTTATTTTAAAATTTTAATTTGCTTAATCGAATTGTTGAATGAACGCAACGCTTAGGGAATTTGAATCGTAGGACCCTAAATAATGTTCTCTCGGACGCGAGTGACCTTCTAATTAATTATAATAATTATAATCATCACTAAAATTTGATTTAATCACAGTAGGACAATGATTAATCTCTCGTACTTTCTGCAGTACTTCAAAACGAGATTAGGAAGCCGATTAAAATTTTCTCTAGTCTCGATAAAATTTGTATCAGACTTAAATGTAGAAAAGAATTTTTTACAGAAAAAAATTTTTATAGAAAGGAATGTTTACAGAAAAGAATTTTTTACAGAAAAAAATTTTTTATACAAAAGAATTTTTTGCAGAAAAAAAATTCTTTTTAGAAAAAATTGTTCACTTTACATTTTATCAATGATTATTCGACATTTTACATTATCTTTATCATTGAAATGATTTTTTTAAGGAAAATTTTTTTTTTATGAAAAAATTCTTTTATAGAAAAAAATACATTTTTCAACTCAACTTTTACTTTTCAACTAGAAATTCTTTTATTTTTCTATTCTCCTCATTTTTTTTGGCTACTATTTTTTATATCTATTTTATTTACACTCTTTCTTTATTTGAAACTTAATATTTCCCTTAGGCAAATTAAATTATTTAAATTGACTTAAACAAAAAATGAACTAAAATTGAAATGAAATTAAAATTAAAAAATTAACTAAAAAGACTAAAATATTTAAAGAAAATTTTTTTCCTCGTAACATTTTTTTTTTTTTTTTTTTTGGTAAAGAAAGTTTTTTCACTGATACAATATTTTATCGACGATTGTTCGGCATTTTACATTATCTTTGGCATTGAACGTAAGACGTGGAATTCTCTTAAAAGACTAAAAATATTTGGAGCAAGAGATTTCGAAATACAAAATTTCGATGTGACGGTAAAATCGTTTGTTTCTTTTTTTTTCTTCTTCTTGTAAATTGGTCACTTTTGGAAAGGTGATTAAATCGAACGACTCGTATGTCTATAGTTTTGATTAAATTTGTCTTAATTTAATTTCTCAAAATTAATCGCTAGTTGGAAAATTTTTAAAATTAAATATTTTCAATTGCAACTAATCGAAAATTATTTACTGACAAAATAATACAATGTTAGTTGAATTTATCTAGTTTATTAAATATTTTTCGGTTTTTTTTCTTTTCATCTTTTTCAAAATTGAATTTTTTTGAAAATTAAATCGAAATTAATTACTTGGAAAATTTCAAAGTAAAGATTAGAATTAAAGTAAAGATTTAAATTAAATTTAATTAAAATTGGAAAAGTCAAAAGTGAAAATTAAATAATCAGAAAAAATGAAAGAATGTCATTAAATTAAGACAAATTTTTGATGAATATTAAATAGGAAAGAGTTGAAGAGAAATGAAAAATTTGGTCCCATTATAGGTACAGGATGGGTTGCAGAGCGTGAATTATATCGTAAATCATTGTCAATATTGTACATTACGGATATTGTACACATATTTAATAATAAGTACTTTTCTATGTATAGACATAGCCGTAATGAAAATTAAAATTAAAAAAATCGAAATTTAACGCCCACGAGACGTTTCATTTTTTTTTCTTTTTCATTTTATGTCTATGCACGTAATAACATTTATATGGACCTAGATATCTACTAAATAATTTATATTCTTTTATCACATATTTAATTCTTTGATAATAAATATTAGTAACCTATTAACAATAATAAAATTGTTAACACACAGAATGTTCCGGATTTTAGGATTTTTCTCTTTTTTTTGGTATCATTGACTTATAATAATTATTAATAAAATGTTCACATGCATTTTTCCGGAAATTTGTTTTTTTGATTTTAAAAGTAGTTAAGTAGATAATAAGTTATCTATCAATAATAATTCATCAATATTTTCTCTTCTTTTTTTCTCCACATTTTTCTTATGTATTTTCCCATGTGTATAGATATATTTATAATATGTATATATAATATATTTTTTTTTGTTTTTAAACAGATATCGTACTATTCATCTAGCGTTCGTTTTGGCTTCCGTGCTCGCGATTTAACACGAACTCGCGTTCATATATATATAATATATTATTTATTATATTATTTTTCATATATATTATGTATATTTATTAATTAATATACTCATCAGGTAGGCAGGCGAATGAATGTGAGTTATGTAATTTTTTTTTGTTTTGTTGACTTTCTTTTTATCCGTTTCTTGAAGGCATATTGTGCGACACTATATTGTCGTTAAACTATAAACTTCATTTCTTTGTTTTTCTCAAAATTTTCATAATTCATTCTCATTCACTTTCCTGTTTTTACTCTGCGAATAATAATGGACGCCTTCCTTTAAAAATTGAATAAATAGATTAGTTACGAATATCTACTAGTAAGACGAGAACGACGAGATTGGTGTATAATAATTTTTACAGGGCAGATTTTTTTTCCAGTAATAAGAGACTCTCAATGGGGGGAGAAAAGAAAAAATAATCTTTTCGTTCATTTATTAATTAATTTAATTGAATCAATTGATTGAATTTTGCAATAATTGTCATGCAATTAATTGAATTATTTAATTAATTAAATTACTTGAATTGATTAGAATTAATTATTCATTATGTAAAGTTTTAATGTTATGTAAAAGTAAAACGGTAAATTTCAAGTTGATTAATTTTGTCTCATTATTACGGAGTCGTTATGAAAAAAAACGACTTTTTCTCTACCTTAGTTAGTAATCATTTCATTTTTAATTAATATAATATTACTTAACATATCCAGTTCATCGAAAGGCACAATTTTGATAACCAATTGAAATTCATATATAATAACGATTAAATATCGTTGCCCGCTCATTTTCCTTCTCCTCAGTCTCACTAAACAGGAGGGAGCAATGCTTTTCTTTTTTTTTCTTTTTTTAAAAAAAAAAGAATACATTATTAATAATATCTAAATCTATTTAATTGTCGCCTGTTAATGTATTTTCTCCTAAATCAGTGTCAGATAATATACTTTCAAAAATTTACCTGTATTTAAATACAATTTATTACACAAGGAACTATTTACTCTTTCAAAAAAGAAAAAATCATTATCGTAGAAAGATTTTGTTTATTTTAATACCATGTTCTTGGTAGAATTAAAAAAAAATTCATTTTTATAAATTTCTTATCACTTTTGATCTACAATTAATTAATTAATTCAAAGTTTTGTGATAATTTTGCAAAAAAAAATCTAGAAATTATTTTATTTCCCATAAATTTGCAATAATATGTGAATTTTTTTTAAAAATATGTTTCTTAACTTTTTATACTTACTACTTTCTGGAATTTTTGTAACTTTAATAATTTTGAATCAATGAAATAATTTAATTCTCGCACAGAATTTTATTACAATTTTTGAAAAGTAATTGAATTGTTTCGAAAAATATTATGGAAATTTTTGAAAATAATTAAATTCCTTCGAAGAATTCAATTAAATTTCTATTAAAAATAATTCAATTCTTTTCAGAGATTTTATTACAATTCAGATTCTATTCGAAATAATTAATTTTCTACGCGGAATTTTTTAATTCTTAAAAATAATTGAATTCATTTAAAGATTTTTATTCTTTATGGAAATAATTGAAATTCTTTAGAGAAATTTTTATTAAAATTATATTCTAAGTAATTAAACTTCTACGCAGAATTTTATTTATTTATTTTTTTTTTTTGCAAATAACTGAATTCATTTAATGAATTTGATTATTTATGAAAATAACTGAATTCTTTAGAGAAATTTTATTAAAATTATATTCAAAGTAATTTAATTCCTGCAAAAAATTGTATTATTTATAAAAATAATTGAATTCTATATTGAGATTCCTCTAAAGAATTTTATTACTTAAGAAAATAATTTAATTCTTTAGAAGAATTTTATTAGCATTTTTAACAATAATTAAATTCCTCTCAAGAATTTTATTATTTATGAGAATAATTGAATACTTTTGAGAAATTTTATTAAAATTCTATAGAAAATAATTGAATTTTTGTGAAGAATTCAAGATAATTGCATTTAGCATTAAACATTTTCATATTTTTCTATTATAAAGGGTGTAAATTGTAAACCCGTGTATTGAATAAATAAATAAATTGAATTCCTCTAAAGAATTTTAATATTTATGAATATAATTAAATTCCTGGAAAACATTTTTATATTTATGGAAAGAATTAAATTCTTTTGAGAAATTTTATTAAAATTCTATAGAAAATAATTGATTTTATTGAAAAATTATATTAATATGAAAATAATTGAATTTTTTCTAGAATTTTATTAAAATTCTATCGAAAGTAATGAAATTCCTCTGAAGAACTTTATTATTCACAAAATAAAGTGCAAAGAATTTTATTATTTATGTAAATAATTGAATTCTTTTAAGAGATGTTATTAAAATTCTATTCAAAGTAATTGAATACCTCTAAAGAATTTTATTATTTACGAAAATAATTGAATTTCTGAGAAGAATTTTATAATAATTTTTCCCAAAAATTGAATTGATGAATATTATTGAAGTTTTTGAAAATAATTGAATTCATTAAAGAATTTAATTAATATAATATTGAAAACAATTGAACCTTGCGCAGAATTTCATTATTTATGATCATAATTGAATTCTTGCGAAGTGTTATTATTTATGAAAATAATTGAATTTTCAAGAAGAATTTTATAAAAATTTTTGAAAAAGTTTAAATCATTTTAAAGAATTTTAATGAAATTTGTAAAATTAATAAACACTAATAATTAATTAGTCAATAAGTGAATTTAAATTTTTTTTTAAATTTAATTCTAAATTTTCAATTTTTTAAAATAAAGAAAAAAACAATGTATTTGCGAAAATTGTAATAGAAATTAAAACTAGAAATAGAAAGAGAATAGAACCTTGTGAAATAATTGTATTCATACAGAGAGTACTCCCAACACTGTGTGCTAAAAAAAGAAAGAATGAAATCGATCTATTTTCTTAATTAAATTTCACTACCTATTGCACTCACGCAAGGACTGTGCCAGCGTGGTGCCGTCGCAGCTGGACTTCTCGTCTCATTGTAGTAAGAATTCAATGTGAGATTGCCAAAGTTATTAGCCGAATTGCCACCGCAATTATTAACTGAATTCGGACAATTATTATTGCCATTTACTTCAGCAATGCCACTGTGCCTAAGATCATCAATCGTTGACACTCGTGACGTTAAATCAACGTCCTCATCATCGCCACAATTTCGTTCATTACTTACTGTTACATTGCCGCCGCTACTTTCGCCGACCATATTGGAGAAAAATTCTGATCTCGAAAACCTTCCAATTTCCGTTGAACCAAATGCTTGATGAAAACCAGGCAGCGGCTGTTTACAATTCATTTTTGGCTGTTTCACTTCGACATATTGCTGCTGCTGTTGATTTGGCTCAATTTGTTCATGATTTTCCTGCTCTTCTTTTGGAAATGATTCTGATCTCGAGGATTTTGAGACGAGATTATTTGTTGATATTGCTGCTGCTACTGCTGATGATGATGATTCGGAGGTTGACGCTGAACTTGTCGTGCTCCATTTTGGACCATCGTCACTGCATTTTTCCTCGTCTGATATTTGTTGCATGTTCACTGGCGAGGACATTGTTTTTTCCTGCTGTAAAGGAAATTTTCAATTATAGCTAATAATGAATTTTGATAATTATTAATTTGGTAATTAGTAATTTAGTAATTAGTAAATTACTAAATTACTAACAAAAAAAACTGATTTTGTTTTTCCCTAACTTTCAAACAGAATTTTGATTTTTTCCCTTACCCTAAAGAATATTCTAATTCACTCTAAAAGTGACAGGATTGCCACGCTTTTCTCTTTTCAAATTCCCTGACTTTTCCAGATTCTCCAGGTTAAAAAACGGAATTTTTCCAGGTTTTTAAAACGAAAATTATCCGAAACATCAATACTTCATTTTTAAATAAATATTTAATCATTATTTTTTTTAATAGAAATTAAGATATTCAAAGATTTGAAATTCAATAACATAATTAAGAATATTATTATAAAACATGAAGATATCGATCACTCCGAGTCACTTCTTCGACTCGGAGTGATCGCTTTCTTCATGTTTTATAATATTTATTAAAACTTGCTACTTTGTTACTGTAACTTCTTCATAAATTATTTTCATCATTACGATTATTCATTTCTAGAATTTTCAACTAAAATTCTTCAATTTTTTTTTAATAATTCTTGAAAAAGTTCTTTGTGAATTTTCAAATTCTTTTGTTTACAATTTAATTTTACGAAATTTCGATTATTCTGACATTCGTCAATTAAATATATTAGAAATTGAAAACTTCAAATAATTAAAAAAAATTCCATTAAACTTATTGAGAAAAATTAATTCTATAGAATTCTTAATTAACAGTATGAAAAGTTCATATTTTCAAAGATTTTAATTTGAAATTAATTTTTAAATCAATATTTATTAGAAAATTCTACGAGAATTCAATTATTTAACTATAAAAATAAATATTTTATTAAACAATTGAATGTTCCTTAAAATAGAATTTTCATAAAGAATTTTATCAACAAATTTTCAAATAATTGAATTCTCTTGACAAATGTTAATAAAATTTTTAAGAGTAATTGCATTATTTTCGAGAAATTTGATGAAAATTACATTAAAAATAATTGAAATTCTCCTAAGAATTTTATTTAAAGTTTTGAAAATAATTATTGAATTTCAGAGAAAACTTTTATTATTTATAAAGATAATTGTAATTTTGACGAGAATTTTTGTAAATTTTTAAACATAATTGAATTTGGGCGAAGAATTTAAAAAAAATTATTTTTAAAAAAATTGAATTGTTTCGCAAAGAATTTTATTAAAATTTTAAAATTGTCAAATTAATTGTCAAAATAATTTTATTCTTTAAAGGTAATTTAATTAAAAATGTATTGAAAATAATAACCTTAATTCTAATAAATAAATTCAGCATTGAGTTTTATTATTTATGAAAATAATTTGTAAATAATTGAATTTCTGTGAAATTTTTATTATAATTATGAAAATAATTAAATGTTTGCGTAGAATTTTAATAAAAAATTTGTTAACTAATTGAATTCTTTTAGGAATTTTTATTAAAGTAGTAGATATTAAAAATCATTGAATTGATTAAAGTTTTTGAAAATAATTGAATTTCTGAGAAGAATTTTATAATTTTTGAAAATAATTTAATTTCTTCAATCATTTTTAATTGATTCAAAATTCAATTTGTTTTAGTGTTTTTAACTAGAATACTTCTATAAATCCATTATTTTCAATAATCAATTAAATATATATTAAAAAATTTAACTAATTTCAGAAGAATTTTAGTTTCTAAAATTTTTTTTAAAAGTTTTTTATAAATTTCTAATTAAATTCATTTAAAATGGAAATTTTACAAAATTTTTAATCAAAATCTTTTGAAGTTCATCTACTTTTGAAAATTGTAAGCGCAATTTTTTTAAAATTGAATTAATTCTGAAATGTTTATGTGAAATTAAATTTCAAGAATAAACATAATAACTTTAAAAACACAACAATTTTCCAGGATTCTGATTAAAATTCCCTGACTTTTCCAAGTTTTTTCAAAGTTTATATAATTCCCTGACATTTCCAGGTTTTCCAGGTCTCCAGGTTGCGTAGCAACCCTGAGTGATTACACGAAAAGACATTTCTTTTCTAAATTTAAATTACATTCTACTAGAGATTCTTCATATTTTGTAGCCAAATATTAAATAAATATAATTATTATCTACAATTTTTAACGAAAATTCTTTTAAATATTCAAAAATTCAACTATATAATTTTAAAAAAAAATTTAAATAAAAATATTTCTAAAAATAACTTTTTCAGAATTTTCAATCAAAATTTTTTAAAAATCAAATTTTCCAAAATTTAAACTCAATTCTTATAAAATTCGTTTATTTTTGAAGTAAAATAATTCATTAAAAGAATTTATAAGTAATAATTTTGTAAAATAATTCTGGAATTTATTTTTTTTTTAAATTAACTGAATTTTTGAATATTCAAAAATTCAGCTAATTTAAAAAGAAATAAATATAAATTCAATTATTTTTGAAATTGTTATGTAAAATTATTCATTAAATAATTCTTAAGTAATAATTTTATTCATAGTTCTTCAAGAATTAAATTATTTATAATAAATTCAATTTCATATTCTGTAAAACTCAATTATTGTCAGAAATAAAAAAAAATTGAAGGTTCTGTATCAAAATTCCTTGTGATTTCAAAATTTATAAGGCAAACAAAAAAAATCAAGAGGAAAAAAGATTTTTATTATTTTTAAAAGTTGCTGGACCAAAAAATACAGAATTTTCTTATGAATTCTAAAAATTTAATATTTTTCCTGTACTTTTGGTAATGATAATAAAATTTCCTGAGTTTTCTCTGATTCCCCTGACCAATTTTACTTTCCCTGACTTTTTCCTAACTCTGTGCAAATCCTGAATTAGTAATTTAGAAATTCGTAATTATTAATTAATTCGCAGTTGTTAATTTACTTGTAATTATTAATTAACTCGTAGTTATTAATTAATTCGTAATTATTAATTTTTAATTTAAATAAATAATTTTCTAAATTAATTATTGCTTCGATCAATTTAATAAATTTAATTTACTTGATGCTCTGGCTGACGATAAGAAGTGTGAACTTTGTGATTGATGTCAATTTTATTCGATCCATAGGGAATCTGCATCTCCTCAGGATAGAAGCAATGATTTTGCTGATCTGGAATGAAGACCATATGCCTTGGACCACGAATCATGGAATTTTGAGCTGTAAATTTCGAAATGTAGAGAATTTATTATCTGTCTTCGATTATCGTCGAAGTTAATATATTCACACACTTACATAAAGGTACCCCACAGAATTGTGTCCAATGACCGGGATGAGGATTCGAACTCTGCATATTACGATGTAAATTGCTAATTTTTGACGCTGGTGCTCCTCTCGAGTGATAGGCATTCGTTCCATTCTAAAGCAAACAATAATTTTAATATAAAATATAAATTTCAATAATTAATTACACGTACTGATTTCAACTATAATTTTGTTATTTAATTAGAAAATTTATAACAAAATTGTATTTAATTATTATTTTTGTTCAAATAAACTAATTAATTCATAAAATTACAAAATTTAATTGAAAATTTATTAAAAAAGGACAAGAAATAAGTTTCAACAATCAAGGTTGTCACAATAATTTAAATTTGTTTTTCCTTGATTTAGACAGACAGAATTACGATTTTTTTTTATTTAAAAAAAAAAAAAATTCAAAGGGAGTTCAATAATAAAAGAAAATATAATTTTTTAGACAGTAAAATTCGGGTAAAATTTAATGTAAAACTTTATATTTTTCCAGTACTTTTTAATAAAATTTCCTGACATTTCCCTGATCTGTGACAACCCTGAAAAATGTTAAAATCAATTAAACCAACAAATTCTGTTCTAAAAGAAGAGAATTGACTTTGATTAAAAAATAAAGAAGAAAAAGTAAGAAAAACTTTTATTTCGCGGGAAGTTAAATTAATTTGTGCACTATTTCTAATTTCTTTGAAATCTAATTTCAAGTTATATTTAGAAGGACGTTTCTCTGTTACCTGATAAGGATGCCACTTTTGCCCCTCGGGGAATTCGCCCATTACGCAATAATCATTTCCGTCCTGATTGGTATTTGGATTTCCAGGAGCTGGTGATCCATGGGATCCAAATTCTCCGTAAACTGGTCCCGGAAATCCTCCGGGAGGCCCACATTCTATTTGCTTACGTATCACATCTTTAGTTTTATCCAAAGTTCTTTGATGAGCAGCCAGTGCCTAAAATTCAAATTATTAGACTCGGTTCAAAAGAAAAAATTAAAAGGAAAAATAGTATTTAGCTCCTAATTGGTAAATATTGAGTTAATATTAATTAAATAACTATTCAGTTAATATTAATTACGTAAAAATTAAATTAATATTAATTAACTAAACATTAAGTTAATATTCATTCAAGAAATACTAATTTGATTTTTATTTATTTATTTTTTGTTGATCAACTATTTAATATATTATTTAATAAATACTGATTAAAAGAAATAAATTAATATTAATTATATACTAATTAATCGTCGGGAGTCAAAGTGCCAAAATAAAAATGCCAAATTTTTTAAATTACTATTTTTCCAGTATTTTTGTTTTTTTGGTTGTTCCTAAAATTTCGAAAGTTCAAATGAACGACGATATTTTTTTACATCTTTAATTGTTTTTTTTTGTACGAAAAAAATTATTTTGTATATTAAAAAACTGAATTCATCACTAAATAAATGTTTGTTTAATTTATATTTCTTTTTTGCATAGGTCGTAATTTTCAAAAATATTTAAACAGAATTGGAATTTAGAATTAATTTTTTTTTTAAATTCATCCTTTGGAAATTTTTTATTTTGGAAAAGTTTCTTACAATGAACGTTCAAGACAAATAAAATTAATTAAAAAAATTTCTCGAAAATATCTTCCTTTGAAATTAATTGTTTTTTAATTTTGTTCTTTGGAAATTTTTTATTTTGCAAAAGTTTCTTACAATGAACGTTGAAAACTGAAATAAAATTATTTTAGAAATTTTTCCAAAATATTTTGTTTTGAAATTAATTTCTTTTTAATTTTTATCCTTTGGAATTTTTTTTATTTTACAAAAGTACATTTTGGGAATTTTAATTAAGTTTTTGATAATTTTTCTTGGCAATTTCGTATTGACACTTTTATTTTGTCTCTTTTGTATAATAAAATCCAAATTGATATTATGAAATACTAATGGGTAATTAGTATTTCATTCAATTAAAAATTGAATAAAAATGTCAACTAATCCACTTTTCATTTATAGAGACAGATTTGTCGGATTATATTTAAAGTGTAACTGATATGTAACGCGCGATACAGTTTCATTAAATTGATGTACTATTATCACTAATTATAGATTAAATTTTAACCATTTCTACGAATAATTAGGGCGTTAATGTGTTTTGTATTGTTTCGCCAAATAGTTAATTATTCCGAGCAATAAATGTGAAAATAAATTAAACTATGCATCTCTATATAAACGAAATGAAAATCGTGCACTAAATTCAAACTCCTTGACTTTATTTCAGTAGAGTTTGAATCTGGGACTTTCATTTTGATTTAAAAAATTCTTTACAATGAACAACAATTTTTGAAATCTTGAAAACTACGTTTTTGAAATTTTAAATTTCTTGAATTAAATTGAATTGAAATTAAATTACATTAAATTGAATTAAAATCAGAAAAAGTATTTTCGTCTCAAAATTTGAAAAGTGTCAAATGGACTTTGCATGTAATGATTCTTTTTGAAATTTAAAATTTCTTGAATTAAATTAAATTGAATTGAAATTAAATTACATTAAATTGAATAATTAAATTTTCATTTAAATCGGAAAAAATATTTTCGTCTCAAAATTTCAAAATTGGACAGATTATTTTTGAAATTTGAAATTTCTTGAATTAGATTTAATTAAATTGAAGTAAAATTAAATTACATTAAATTGAATTAAAATCAGAAAAAATATTTTCATCTCAAAATTTGAAAATTGTCAGATAGACTTTGCGTGTAATGATTATTTTTGAAATTTTAAATTTCTTGAATTAAATTAAATTGAATTAAAATCAGAAAAAATATTTTCGTGACAAAATTTGAAAATTGTCGGATGAACAGATTATTTTTGAAATTTTAAATTTCTTGAATTAAATTGAATTGATTTGAAATTAAATTACATTAAATTCAATTAAAATCAGAAAAAATATTTTCGTCTCAGAATCTGAAAATTGTCGGATGGACAGATTATTTTTGAAATTTGAAATTTCTTGAATTAAATTGAATTGAAATCAAAAAAAAAATATTTTCGTCTCAAAATTTAAAAATTGTCAGATGGACTTTCCGTGTAATGATTATTATTTTTGAAATTTTAAATTTCTTGAATTGAAATTAAATTAAATTGAATTGAATTAAAATCAGAAAAAATATTTTCGTCTTAAAATTTTAAAACTGTCAGATGGACTTTGCGTGTAATAATTATTTTTGAAATTTCAAATTTCTTGAATTAAATTGAATTGAATTAAAATCAGAAAAAATATTTTCGCCTCAAATTTTGAAAATTGTCGGATGGACTTTGCGTGTAATGATTATTCCGTGGAACAAAAAAAAAATGTTGGGGGAGAATTTTTTTTTCCCAAATGGAGCGTTAAAGTTAATTTCTCTTTTTTTCGTCCATATAGATAGTAGCAGACCGTTGCGACGAGTTTATCGATTTCGTACCCTGGGCGTGAGGATGGGCTTTAGGTGACTCGTTGGCGCGCCGTGACCAACCGGAAACCAAGGGCTGATGATTCGATTTGCGTTGATCGAGGGGCTGCCCGGTAACGAGGACGCGGCCGCAACAGCAGCATTGGGTGAGGCGCAGGCCATCGGATGATTCAAGAAATTCCCGGTCGACGAGACACTCATGTTGCCACCGCCACCGCCGCCTCCTCCACCTCCACCTCCATTTCCATTGCCTCCAGGCAACGTTCCTGATCCTGATCCTGTAACCGCTCCAGTTGTTTGCAAAATGCTCTGTCTCGATAGCTCGCGGCTCTGCTCGCGCATCGCTTTCCGCAGTCTGGCCTCCTTTGGGTTATAGACGTAATCTGTAATCAATTAGCGCAGCTTTTGACCAATCGATAATCGATCCCTTTTCATACTGTGAGCTTGCAATGCTCTATATCACTTGCAATGACACGTGCAGTGTCACTATTGTGCACTCGAAAGGCAAAAGCACTTTCTTTTCGATATTTTGCATCGAAAAAATAGGCAAAAATTTACGTAACAATTATTTTTTATTCTAATTCATACCAATATTTTTAATTATAACAATAAAGCACTTCAAATTAAACTCTTATGAAAAGGTAAAAAATTAAAACTGAAAATTTCAAATGTTAAAAAATTGAAATTTTAAGAAACTTAAAATTTTAATTTATAAATTTGAAAATTAGGAAATTAAAATTAAAAATTAAAAATATTAAAAATTTTCAAGTTGAAAAGTTAAAAGTGAAAAAATTTGGAATTAAAAATTTGAAATGATGATTAATAAAATTGAAAAAGAGAGAAACGTTAGAAAATTAGAAATGTTTAAAAATTGGAATTGAAAATTTGAAACGTTAAAAAATCAAAACTGGAAAATTGAAACGTTAAACAAATTTAAATTGAAAATTTAGAATGTTACGAAATTCTAATTGAAAAATTGATAAGTTAGGAAACTAAAATTGAAAATTTGAATTGTTAAAAAATTTAAATTTTTTTTAATTTAAATTTTTTAACAATTTTAATTTAGATTTTTAATTTAGAAAATTAAATTAAAAAATTTGAAATATTATAAATTTTTAAATTGAAAAATTGAATCTAAAAAAATTAAAATTGAACATTTGTAATGTTGACAATTAAAATTGATAAAGAGAGAAACGTTAGAAAATTGAAAGTTGAAAATTAGAAATGTTAAAAAATTGGAATTGGAAATTTGAAACGTTAAAAAATCAAAACTGGAAAATTGAAAAGTTAAAAAAATTAAAATTGAAAATTTAGAATGTTGCAAAATTCTAATTGTAAAATTGATGAGTTAGGAAGCTAAAATCTAACAGTTGAATTGTTAAAAATTTAAATTTAAAAATTTTTAATTTAGAAAATTAAATTAAAAATTTTGAAATATTATAAATTTTTAAATTGAAAAATAAAAAATTAGAATTGAAAATTTGTAATGTTGACTACTAAAATTGAAAAAGAGGGAAACGTTGAAAAATTAGAAATGAAAATTAGAAATGTTTAAAAATTGGAATTGAAAATTTAAGACATTGAAAAATTGAAAAGTTAAAAAAATTAAAATTGAAAATTTAGAATGTTACAAAATTTTAATTAAAAAAAAAAAAATTTCATAACAAGGTTGCCACAAAAATTGAATGGATTGAACGAACTTACCTTAAGTGAAGGTCAATCCAAATTGTATGAACTGTCTCGTCCGAATAGATCATATAGACGTAGTACCGTAGTACTGATTGTTCCGCCACAGCAATTTTAAAAACAAGAGTTTTTCGCGCCCCCCGATAGGTGTCTTCCGGTTATCTCCCCTAATTTCCTCATTACATTTTAAAGTTCCCCATAAATCGCATTTGGGGTTGTTTTATTATTTAGGGTGAGGTGGGTGTGATCTATTCGGACGAGACAGTTCATACAATTTGGATTGACCTTCACTTAAGGTAAGTTCGTTCAATCCATTCAATTGTATTTCACTGTCTCGTCCTTCTAGATCATATAGACGTAGATGTTTAAAGATTAATGCGATTTTATGCTTTTATGTGAAGTAATTCATTAAATTTATTGTTAGAACAATGATTGTCATAGTTGGTTTAAGTAACCGAAAAAAGAAAAAATAAGAACAATATTTCAAATATAATATAAGAAGAACATAATTGGTTAATTATTGAATTGCTGAAGCAAATGTCCCGCTATCTGAAAGCGGGCGATTATAAAATCTTGTGAAGGTGGACGAAGCCGCTGACCAGCCAGCTGCCCGACGAATAATCTCGACATTCGTTCCTTTTCTAGCTGCCGCAGAAGTCGCAGCATGTCGAGTGCTTTGCGCTGAAAATATTGTGGTGTCAATGCCACACAGTTCTAAGGTTTCACGTATCCACCTGCTAATAGTTTGCGTAGAGGCATGGTTATTCGGCTTCCTGTAAGTAAGGATAAGGAATTCCTTACTTAACTCTCTTTCTCTCATTCCCGACGTTTTCTCCATGTAAGCACGCAAAACTGATGCTGCGCAGAGCTGAGGCTGCTCCAAGAAGGTTGGAATCTCTAGAGAAGGTTGAAAAGTACTCCTGCCCGTAGTTTTAATTCGATCTGTAATTTTTATAAGTATTGGCTCTCTTTCGACGTTGACATTTTCCAGGCGTATGACTGACAGAGTCTGGATCCTTTGAGCGGTGATTAGTGCCAGCAAAGTTACTAGTTTACGTGTCAATATTTCGAGTGACAGCTGCTCATTTGGGTACCAAGTTGCCAATTTGTCCAAAACTTGTTTCGGATCCCAAGAAACATCGTACCTGTACCTGCGTGGTCTTAGTGTTGACACTCCTTTGAAAAATCTGGAAACTTGCGTGTCGCTTCCCAGTTCGTTTCCCATGATGAGGGACAATGCCGCACGGTAGGTATTCGCCGAGCTATACGATTTAGTGTGCTCCAGAGACTTTGTAAGGAATTTCAACACTTCTGTTGTCGAGCTCCGAAATAAACTGTTTCCTTCTTTTTGACAGAAAACCCACCAGTCGTGAATGGGTTTGGAGTACTGCTTGAGGGTTTTTTCCGATATTGATTGGATCATGATCGCTGCTGCTTCCTCCGTGGCTCCTCTTATTTTAAACGCTTCCCTGATAACCGTGCTGCTACCAGGGAAAGCGTTCGGTGAAGAGGGTGAGTCTTCCTGTGAGGAGAAGATAAAAGATTAATATTTGGTTCAAAGTGGACAATTTCAGACACAGTTAAGGAAGTAAACAGCGGATACCAAGGTTGAGTGGGCCAAAGAGGAACCACTACAATTCCTTCCGCCTGATCAAATTGAATTTTTTGCAAAACACGAAGAATTACTGAGAAGGGAGGAAAAGCGTAAAATGAAAGATTTTTCCAATTCATAGTAAATGCGTCCACATTGGTAGAATCTGGGTCTCTCAACCAGGAAACATATTGATCGCATTTGGCATTAACTCTTGAGGCAAAGAGGTCAATATTAAAGGGAGCAAGCTTTCGGGTGATCTGTTTAAAAGCCCAAGTCGCCAGTTCCCATTCTGTTTCTTGGGGAAGTTCTCTAGAGCCTTCATCGGCTTCTTTATTCTCTTTGGAGGGTATGTACGATGCGTAAATCCATAAATCACGCTCTTCGCACCAGGTCCAAATTTCCCTAGCTAATTGTGTCAGGTGTGGATATTGAATTCCGCCCATCCTGTTCACGTATGCAATGGCCACTGTGTTGTCCATACGAAGAAGTATCTCGCAACCGTGGTCTTGCCTCGCGAAACATTTTAACCCTAAGTGAGCAGCTTTGAGTTCAAGGACATTTATATGCAATTTTCTTTCTTCGGCGGTCCACAGTCCGTACGTTTTTTCACCCCTACAGAATCCCCCCCAGCCTGTCAACGATGCATCCGTGAATATTTCCCTTCGAAAATTTAATTCTCTGATTGGATTGCAAGAATGCTTAATTTTTTCTGCCCACCATTTCAAGTCTGATTGCACGACATTAGAGACTGTCATACGAGCCTTGAAATCGTTGTTAGCTTCTCTTAGAGCCAAGAACTTTTCTCGCTCGAGTCTCTTTGTGTATAGCCAACCATACTTGATGGCAGGACACGCAGCAATTAAATTGCCAATGAGCTTCGCTAGTTCATCAATCTTGCATGATTTGTTCTCTATGAACTTTGTAACAATTGAAAAAATTGAGTTACGTTTTTTATCTGTTAATTCTAACTGAAAACTATTGCTATCAATTATAAATCCTAAGAATGTGCATCGTTGAACAGGTTTAAGTTGACTTTTATTTTCGCTTATTATAAATCCTAAAGATTCGAGCAGACCTCTTACAATTATAACGTGCCTTTCGCACTGTTTTTCTGTTTTAGCTATAATGAGAATGTCGTCTAAATATATTACTAATATAATACCCTGACTTCTCAATTTCTGAACGACCGGTTTGAGAAGTTTCGTAAATGTGACCGGTGCAGTGCAGAGACCGAATGGCATGCTTGTGAATTCGAAGTGATTCCCTCTGAAACAGAAACGTAAGAATTTTCGATGTTCATTAGCAACAGGGACCATGAGGTATGCATCTTGAAGATCCATTACTGACATGAAGCAATTTTTATGCACTAAGCGTAATGCAGTTTTCATGTCCTCAAGTTTAAAGTGCGGTGCCTTTAGAAATTTGTTTAGATTTTTTAAATTTAATATAAAACGATCATCTCCATTTGATTTTGGCCTTAAAAAATATGGAGATAAAAATTGACCTTGACACGGTTTGCACTTGACGACTGCTCCTATTTTAGCTAAATTATTTAATGCTGCTAAAGTTCTCGTATCATCCTCTTCTGACAGGATAGATAGGGTTGGGGGAAAAAGCTGTTTTGGTTTACTTACGAAAGGCAGATTATACCCATGAACGCAGTTTACTATGAATGGGTCTTTCGAGAGTTTTTGCCACTGGCTTGTGAAAAAACGCAGTCGACCTGCTGTTCCACTTACCGTTAACGTTTCTGATGTTGCGACGACGGCTGATTCCGAGAGCTCTGGTACGCTGGAGCCCCCCCCTTCTTCCAACTCGTTCGCGGATTGGACTTCTTGAAGGGGGCTTTCCAGTTTAAATGGGCCTTTGAACTGCTTGCTTCGGATGTTTTTCCCCTGAAATTATGCGTGTTCTTCGTTGAGAGTTGCAAAGACTTTGAGATGTCTTTTCCTGACCTCTCCACTTCTTTAGCTGATCTCAACTTTTCAGCTAAATTTTCTCCAAAAAGCATCGTATCCACACCAGTTTCCTTTGCAATTGTTTTAAGTCTCGAGCTGAACGATGGGGTTATAAAGGACCTTCGTGTCATTGACAGACTATGTTGAAGATCTGTCAACATTCGACCTACGTCACAGATGTTTTCGAATATGGCAGCAATGTCCTTACTGTTCAAAGGTTTGAGATTTACGTTGGCTTCTAATATCACAGAAAGCACTCGCCCGATCGCGCTAATCGCTGCGCCAAGTTGTGTTTGCGTAGTCACTTGATACTGGTCCTTTCTTAAGGCCAAATCACCCATGTTTGATTTTATTTCTGGATTAAGACATGGTGCCCCCATTCTTTTGCAGTTTTCTGCCGGAGGAAACTTTTTTACAAGTGCTTGACGTACGTCCTTTGACAAGCCTGTTTCTAATATTTTCATCCATAGTTCTGAAATGGAGTTATGGATGGCAGCACTGTAAACATTTGCCTCAGGAGCGCCATCTCCCAAAAGTTTCAGTAACTCATTTTCTTTTGTTACCGACTGCTGCGAAGATTGCTCGCCATTCAATGTCGAAGAATTTTTATCGACATCCGAAGTCGATCCGTTTTGGCCACCAGCCAATGTCGATTTATCGTTGTCGCCATCCAAAACCGTTTGATTCTGATTTTTGTTAAGAATCCGGTCGCGTCCTGGGGACGCTGTAGGACTTCTGGATCTGGAACGGCTACGGGTAGAACGTGGCGTGTCTCTCGTACGACGCTCTTCGTTGTCCCTTTTGCTCGGGTTCGGGCAAGACGTTTCTCGCGGAGAACGCTCAGTACCACGACCTCGCTGAGAAATGGACTCGCGTTCCAAGACTCGCCGTTGTCGATCCCGCCTCGTTTGCTTGGATATTACCGATAGCTGTCCATCAGTAGAACTTGATGAACTTTTTTGCGATCTATCGGATGATGAAGATGGCGACGAGCTTCGTTTGCGTGACTGTTTGCGCGTCACCTCCTTGAGAAATTTTTCCATTTTCCGTAACCTCTTCTTTAGCTTCTTTTTAGACGTCTTCTTCTTCTTAGACCGACGATGCCGATAATTCACCGATTCCGATCCCGAATTAGAACTCATTTCGATATTAAACGATTGAAAAAAGTAATTTATCGCGAAAGACGTGTGCAGCGGAACGCACAGAACAACGTAATGAGGAAATTAGGGGAGATAACCGGAAGACACCTATCGGGGGGCGCGAAAAACTCTTGTTTTTAAAATTGCTGTGGCGGAACAATCAGTACTACGGTACTACGTCTATATGATCTAGAAGGACGAGACAGTGAAATACAATTATTTAATTTTGTCTTTCCCTGAATTTTCCCTGATTTACAGACAGAATCACGACTTTTTCCCTGACTCTAAAAAATATTCTGATTCACTCCAAAAATGATTAGAGACTCAAAAAAATTTTCTATTACATTTAATTGCAATTTTTTTTAAGTGTCAAATTATTCAAAAACATCAATAACTTCTATTTAAAATAAATATTTAATCATTATTATTTTTTCATGGGGAGTAAGATTTTCAAAATTTCAAATTCAAACCTTTTGAAATACAATAAAAAATAATAAATAAAAAAATAAAATAAATGAATAAAACTCATAAGAATATTTTTACTGTAACTTCTTCAAAATTATTTTTATCGTTTCATTTCAATTATTATTTTCTAGAATTTGTAATTAAAATTCTTCTTAAACTCAATTAATTTTAATAATTAAATAAGTAATAATTAAAAAAATTCAATTTCAAAATAATTGAAAGTAAAATTTTTCAAAAAATTAGTTCTACAGAATTGTTAAATTAAAAGTATTAAAAATTCTGATTTTCAAAGATTTTAATTTGAAACCTTTTCAAAATTCAATTATTTCTAAAAATTGCAAGTATTTGTAACTTCTCCAAAATTCAATTATTTTTTAGAAGTTTTTAACTAAAATTATTCTCTAAATCTATTATTTTGAATAATTATTTAAATATTGTGTGTTAAATGTGTTAAAAAATTCAACTAATTTCAAAAGAATTTGAATTAAAATTATTCAAAAAACTATGTTTTCTAAAATTTCGAATTAATTTCATTCAAAATTCAAATTTTTTAAAATTTCAAATTAAAACCTTTTGAAATTCAATTATTTATAAAAGTTGTAAGCCCAACTCATAAAATTCAATTATTTTCGAAATTTTCTATTAAAATTATTCATTGAATAATTTATAAGTAATAATTTTTTGATAGTTCTATAAGAATTAAATTACTTTTATTTTTATTTTTCTTACAAATTGGTAGATTTTGAAATACGTAAATTTGTAGAAAATATGTTTTTGAATCCACAAAAAAATTTCCAAATGAAAAAATTGACTTTTATAATAAATTTTTAAAGCATTTTTTAGAAAAAAAAATTTTTTTTGGCTGAAAATGCTAAAAAGTTCAATTTTTTTTTAATTATTGTATTTGAAAATTCATTTGTTCATTTTTCTAAATAATTTCAAATCATAATTTTTATACATGAAAAATAAAACATATTAAAACAATTAAGATAAATAACCATTGAATTCCTCTCAAAAAATTACTATAAAAATTTATTTTATAGAATATTTAAATTATTTTCCTGATATAATAAAAAGTATCAATTTACTCTCCCCTTTAGGAAATAATTAGTAAATTATAAATAATTATAAATAATATAAATAACTTTCTGAATTACGAAAAAATTAATGTTCCCAAAAATTTAAACTTTTAAATAAGCGAAATTTCTTTCTTTCTTCTTCGACTTCAAATGTTGTGTCAACTTTTTTTCCTCTTTACTTATTACTTATACTTGCAGATTGTTAAATTTAGGTTTTCGTTTTTTATTTCAGTCCGCGATTTTTAAGAATATTTACAGTTATTGAAAACATATTTCGTTCATTTAAACGTTCCAAATTTTTGGAGCATAGAAATTAAAAAAAGAATTATCTTTGGAGCTTCAAAATTTAGTAATTTAGTAGAAATTTTTCGAAATTGTCTTTTTTCTGTTTTTAACTCGAGGGAAGATTTTATTTGAATTCTAAATTTTAATGAGTATAGGAGTTTTGAAACAAAATGAAGAGTAAACTGAATTTTGCAAAGGTTTTTTAATGAAAGAATTTTATATATTTTTTTTTCTCTCTCTTTTTGACAAAATTAAAAATTTGAATAATTGTATATGTAGCTAATAAGCATCTGTAGATGTTTAATAAAGCATTAATAAAAAAAAATAAATTAATTAATTAATTTTAACTGCTTTTATATGGAAAAAACTGAAGAAAACTGTCAGTTGATTACTTTGGACGGAGTAAAGTTTATTATTTCCAGGCTAAATTTTACTATTTTTGAAGTAAATTTAATAAAAAAATTAATATTTACTTTGAACGTAGTAAATTTTACAATTTTCGGAATAAATTTTACCATTTCCGAAATAAATTTAATCAAACATTAATATTTTCTTTGGACGTAGTAAATTTTACTATTTTCGAAGTAAATTTGACCAAACATTGTATTTACTTCGGACGTAGTAAAATTTACTCCGGAAATTGCAAAATTTGTCATAAATGACCAGAAATTCCATCTGACAGTTTAGATTCTACTTTCTAAATACTAAAAGCTACTTAACATTTTTTTTTCTTGTAGTTAATAAACTTTGACTAAGTTAGACACATAATTTCTTCACTTTTTGAATGAGAAAGTTCTCGAAATTAAATGAACTACGCTTTAATTCGCTAATTACTCATTAATAATTAGAAAACTTTTACCGTCACTCATTAATCTTCTAATTAACTATAGAATCGAGAATACAAGTTTGTTTTCATATTCAAATATATAAAATAGTAAAAATTAGAATAAACTAAATTTTATTCATTTTTAATCAATAAATAGCATAAAAAAATAAATAAATAACATAAATAAAAAAAATAAATTAAATAAATAAAAACAAACAGTAGTTTATTACCAAAGAAATTTAATTCAAATTTTCTATTAATTTATTTAATTTAATATTTATTATGTTAATTAATTTTTTATTTACTTTTAAATTTCTTCCATTCAATTTCCATATTTTTTCCATTAAATTGAAAAAATTTCAGAACATTTTTTAATTACTTAATTAAATTGTCTAAATATGTTAAAAATGTATCAATTATAGGGGTTAAAATATAAATTATCTGAATATATAAAATTCTTATAGAAAGAGGAAATTTCTACGTTTAGCCTCTATAATATAAACATGCGTGTCTGATCATAAGTACAGTTAAAATGCGTCTGATCAAATATAAACCATTACCACTGATTAATAAGCAGATACAGTATATAGTTACTCTTATTGATATTTTATTAAGGCAGTGCAAACCGCATTTCATTCCAATTACACAATAATTGGTACAATCAATAAAGCTTATTATTCGTTTATACCAAATGTATAAAAATAAAAACGATAAACGTTAGAAACAAAAAAAAAAATTCCAATAACAATATTGAATAAACTTTTCTATCTAAAATGAATAGAAATATTATTTTTAATGACCAATTATATAAGGGAACCACTTATTATTTTATTTTTGTAGTTTATGCAATAATAGATACAATAATAACATGGTAATAATATAATAATAATTATTATTTTATTTTGTATTATTATTGCCCTAAAATAATAATAATAATTTTTAATGATTATATTATTCTGGATTATATTATTACTAGCTGTGATATTATAAATATTAAATTAATATTGAATTGAAAATTTTGAAATTTATAATTAAACCCAACTATACATGTTTTTGTGTATTAAATTATTCTCCGATAAATTTCAAATTTATTATTATTTAGCCAATTTCAATTAAATTTCACCTACGAAAATTGTGTAAATGCTATTTTTTTAATGCTATAAAGAATTTTTTATTTTTCAAAATGTATTTATTACTATTTTTTTCCTCTAAGCCACTAAAATCTATTCGAATTTTTTAAAAATGAAATCTCAAATAAATTAAAATTGAAATAAATTTCTAGAAATAAAAAATATTCTCGATTTTGCCTTTTGTTTTATTAAAATTAACACAAGTTCTGAAATAGTTTACATGTTTTAATGTTCTTTTGAATGAAACTGAAACTGACACCCAGTTAATTTTTCAAAATTCTATCTTGATTTTAAACCAAAAGAATATTTAGCTTTAAAATTTAATTTTCAAAGTTAAGTGGCTGACAGTTTAGGTTCTTTGAGACTTATTTTAAAAGCAATTTTACGTTTAATTTAAATATCTAATAGTTGGTAATGGTGATAATTCTCTCCACAAATATGCTCGTTTTTAAATTTAATCTAATTAAAAAAAATTCTCCTGATTATTTTCAGAGGTAAATTTTTTTTTCTTGCAGTAAAGCTTAAACATCTGTTACCTATTCAAAAACTGATGAAATTTTTAACAAAAGTAATGAAAAATCAAAAATTTTTGTAATTTGATCTTTAAACACAAATACGATCGTTTTATTCTAGAATAATTTTTGGAAAAATTTTTATAGATTTATTAAGTTCCTTTCAGAGAAAAATCGAATTTGTTGGTTTAATTTATTTATTTACTCTGTTTACTAAGTTGGTAATAAAATACATTTAATGAAGATAATTTAATAATTGAAGACATAAAAAAATATCAATATAAACTTCATTAAAGAATTTAATAATATTTAATCGAAAAATTAATTAAAAAATTTTTTTTTCGTGTAATAAATTAGCAGAAATTACTATTTATTAGTAAAATTTACCAATTGAAAAGCAAAAGGTCAGTAACTAAATTTGTAGAAATTACTTTTTTTAAGTAAAATTTACTAACTCAAAAGCAAAAAGTCAGTCACTAAATAAATTACTATTTATTAGTAAAATTTGCTAATTAATAAGTAAAAAGTCAGTGACTAATTCAAATTATTAAACATTTTTACTAATTAGAATTTAGAGAGCTGAGACAAAATTCGGATTTTTTTTTTCTTTAAAAAATATTGTTTGGCAAATCGAAAATATGTATTTTTCATAATTTATATATAATAAAATATTATTTGAAATTAGAAAATTAGAAAATTTAAAAAATTATGATTGACAAATAAATTTTGTATTTTATATGCTCTTTTATAACAAATTTCGTTTGACTGATCTAAATTATGCAAATTTTTTTTTTCCTCTTTTATTTATAAAAGATATTAAAAAGTTGTTAATTGTTAAAAAAATTATTATTAAGAATTAGGAAATATATCCATTTTATGCAAAATTTTTATTTCCTAATAACGATACTGTTCACAAACTCATTTTTTTATTTTGGAAAATATAAAATAAAATTTATTCCCGTTTCTAGAAAATTTTCAATTTTCATAAGGAAATAATTTACATCATTTCTATTTCTTAATAACAATTGTTTTAATAAAATTCAGTTTTTTAAAAATAAAGGAAAAAAAAATGTTTATAAATTCTATTTGTCAATTACAAATTTTATTTGAAAGTGAAATTGAAACTTTTTAAATGTTTAGAAAATAAATGAAAAATTTTTACTTAAAAAAATGTTTTGTTACATTTATTTACTAATTTCTATAATTGTAAAATTATTCAAAAACATCATTAACTTCTTTTTTTAAATAAATATCTAATTATTATTATTTTCCCCCAGGAATTAAAACATTCAGAAATTTCAAATTTAAACTTTTTTGAAATTAAATAACTTATAAATAAAATATTTTGTTATAAAACATGAAGATATCAATTGCTCCAAGTCGAAGACTCGGAGTAATCGATTTCTTCATGTTTTATAATAATTAAAAATTTTTGACAATCATTGAATTATTGCGAAGAAATTTATAAAAAAAAATTGTAAATAATTGAATTCTTGTGGAATTTTTATTATCTTTTAAAATAATTAAATGTGTGTACGTGTAGAATTTTATTAAATTTTTTTTTTAAATTGAATTCTTTTCGGAAAATTTTATTAAAATAGTATAGATATTGAAAATAATTGAAATTAGGACAAGAATTTTTATTGTCATTTTTGAAAATAAATGAACTTTGGGGAAAAATTTTGTTTATAAAAGATAATTGGGATTTTGACGAGAAGTTTTTTTTAATTTTGAATATAATTAAATTTTATGAGGAGAATTTTATTACTTTTGGAAATAATTGAATTTATGCAATTATTTGTAATTTCTCAAAAAATGAATTTTTTTTTATAGTGTTTTCAACAAAAATTTGAATTAAAAATTTTTAAATTCTATTATTTTTAAAATTGCTAATTTTTTTTAAAAAATGAAGCAAAAAGTTAGTCGCGCGCGAATTGTTGCTAGTACTAATAATAATAATAATAATAATAATAATAATAATAATAATAATAATAATAATAATAATAATAATAATAATAATAATAATAATAATAATAATAATAATAATAATAATAATAATATTAATAATAATAATAATAATAATAATAATAATAATAATAATAATAATAATAATAATAATAATAATAATAATAATAATAATAGTAATATTATTTTATTGGCCTAAAATAATATATAAATGGATCATCATTGTCATTATTTTTATATAATAATTATTATATTATATTTATTGAGCAAAAAGATATAAATTTATAATTTAATTACACGAAATCGCAAACATGTGGAAATATATCCCTGACAGTGAAATGGGAATCGAAATTTGGAATTCTTTGAAATCTGAAATAGAAAAAGTTGCTGTCAATTTTGACCTCAATTTCAGTTGAATGTGTGTTAAATCGTTTGAAAAGGATTTCACATGTACTGTGCCTTTGATTTTGAAACCGTCATTGACCGACCCTATGTAACCGATGTTCAACTGTGTGGTGTAAACGTGTAAACCCCGAGCAACCAGTGGAGGGCGAAAGGTGTTCACAGAGATGATAACAAGAAAGATAAACAGAGATTTTCGTCAACTATTGCGAAGTGAATGGCTTCGAAAAAAGCTATACATTGTGTTCCTTTTTTCTCCTAAAATAGCCATCAAAAAAAAAAAAAAAAGAAACTACTAATTTTAAATATACGTTAACTACCATATATTCAACAGTTTACACATTTATATTCCGCGCATCGACTATATGTTAATAATTATTTACAACAAATAATTATTTGAATATCGATTAAATTATTGAAATTTAAAAAAGAAAATTTTTTCAACTCTTTTTTGCAATGAGAATTAAAATGACTGCGTATTTACAGTTACAATTCCAATTACCAGTTACAATTCTAATTACAACTATGACAATTTTACAATTACCATTACAATTACAACTAGAAGTACTAATAGAATTAAAATTCTAATTACAATTATAATTAGAAATACCATTAATAGAATTCTAATTTTAATCACAATTACAATTAGAATTAGAATTAAAAATACTATTAGAATTAGAATTCTGATTACAATTACAATTATAATTAGGAATACCATTAGAATTAGAATTTTAATTACTATCACAATTATAATTAGAAACAACATTAGAAATAGAATTCTATTTACAATTCCAATTCTAATTATAATTCTAATAGTAAACAGGGTTTGTAACAGGTCAGGAAATTCAGAGAAAAGTCAGGGATTTTTGTAAAAAATACTAGAAAAAATTTAATTTTTAGAAATCAATAATTTCTTTTTAAATAAGCTAACTCTGGAAGAACTATCCAAAAATTATTACTTAGAAATTATTTAATGAATAATGTAAATTAAAAATTTAAAAATTAATTGGATTTTAAAAGAGTTGAGTTTACAATTTTCATAAATAAATTAACAAAAAAAGGTATTTTTAATTAATTATTAAAAATAATGGATTTATAGAAGAATGCTACAGTTAAAAACACTAAAAAGAAAATTGAATTTTGGATAAGTTACAAATGATTGCAGAAACTCAATTATTATTTTCAAAAATAAGAAAATTCTTCTCAGAAATTCAATTATGTTCACAAATTTTTAAAAATTCTCGTCAAAATTTCAATTATCTTTATAAATTATAAAATTCTTCTCCGAAATTCAACTATTTTCAAAAATTTTTAATTATTTTCAAAAATTTTTCTCAATTCAATGATTTTTAACATCTACTAGTAAAATAAAATTTCCAGAATGAATTCAATTACTTAAAAAAATTTTTGAATAAAAAATGAATATTAAATGAATGTTAAGAGATTTCAATTATTTCAAAAATTTAGAAACAATTCTTAAAAAATTCAATTATTTTTAAAAAGTATTAGGAAAATTTCAATTACTTCAAAAATTTAAAACCAATTCATAAAAAATTCAATTATTTTTAAAAAATATTAAGAAAGTTACAATTATTTCAAAAATTCCAATAATATTCTTAAAAAATTAAATTATTTTTTATAAAATCTTTTAAAATTCTAATCATTCCAAGTTTTCAAAAAAATTTTTAACAATTCAATTCTTTAAAAAAAATATTAAGAAATTTTATTTATTACAAAAATTTAAATAAAATTCTTAAAAAATTCAATTATTTTTATAGACTTTTATGAATTTTCAATTACTTCTGAAGCTTATAAAATAAAATTCTTTAAAGAGTCAATGATTTTTAAAGAATGTTAGGAAATTTAAATTATTTCCAAAATTTAAAACCAATCCTTAAAAAATTCAATTATTTTTAAAAAATATTAGAAAATTTCATTTATTTCAAAAATTAAAACAAAATTATTGAAAAATTCAATTATTAAAAAAAAATATGAAAAAATTCTATTTATTAAAAAAATTTAAATATAATTTTTAAACAATTCTATTATTTCTAATAGAATTGGATAAAATTTCAATTATTTCTAAAGCTTATAAAATAAAATTCTTAAAAAAGTCAATGATTCTTAAAAAAGAATTCTTTTTAAAAATTTTCTTCAATTCAATGATTTCCAATATCTACTATTAAAATAAAATTTCCCGAATGAATTCAATTGCTTAAAAAAAAATTTGAATAATAAATTCGACACAAAAATTTATTTACTTTTATAAATTTTAAAAATTTCACTGGAATTAAAATTATTTACAAATTTTTTATTTTCTTCGCAATAATTCAATTATTTTCATAAATAATAAAACTTATCGCAGGATTTCAATAATTTTTGATACAATTTTAAATGAATGTTTTTTAAATAATTTGAAATTTTTATTTTTTACTATATATTTAATTGAAGAATTGCCGAATAATCGAAATTGAATTCAATTGTAATTAAATAGATTAAAAAATTCTCAAAGAACTTTTTCAAAAATCATTATTAAACTAAATTTTTGTGCCAATCCTGAGTAAAAAATAATTCTAATTACAATTTCCTTCACAATTATAATTACAGTTACAATTATAATTAAAATTTAAATTAAAATTAGAAATAGAATATTATAATTAGAACAACAATTTGAATTTTAATTAGAATTAGAATTACAATTTTAAATTGTACTTATAAAAAATAATTTTAATTAGAATTAAATTAGGATTATAATTAGGAACAACGATTAGAATTTCAATTAGATTCACAATTGGAATTACTATTAGGATTACAATTGGAATTTTAATTAGAACGACAATTAGGATTACAATAAAAATTACAATTTATGTCAATAATTGTCAACACAATTAAATGTCAATTATTGCAACTATAATATTGCTTGCAAATTTACTACTGATACGTGCATTATAGGTTCGACTGTAAGCATTTTTTATCAAATACAGAAATCAATTAAATAATAACAGAAATTAAATTTCAAAATTAGAAAAAAATCATTAAAGGTAGATTCAATTCTAAAATACAAATTCACATTTTTTTCTAAGGATATCAAATTGAGACAAAAAAACGTATCAAAATAGTTGCCAAGCAACGTTTTGATACGTTTTTTGTCTCAATTTGATATCCTTAATAGAAAAAGTGAAAATGAAAAAGTGAATCGATATAACTACAGGAGAAAAATGTAACCAAAGTTCTCTGTCACTTTATTGTCGCAGTAATCATGGAATTTGTCCGTTATAATTTATTTTTCAATTTTAAATAAAATGGGCGTTCGATTGAAAATAAAATATGATTATAAGATGATATAGTGAAATTGATGGAAAGTTTATCCAGGAGAGTCAATTTGATTTCTGAATGAAATGGAGAACGCTCAAAAAATCAATAATCGTTCATTGAATTATCGCTAAAAAATAGATTTCAGCTTTCGTGCAAAAAAAAAAAAGAAAAAAAAAAGTTTTTAACCGTGCAATGTCGATGAAGCGTTCACTCGTTAGATAATTGAGTTTAACAGGATGCGAAGAAAAATCAATACAAGAGGGAAATACGTTTGACGTATATGAAAAAAAGTAACTGCCCTACACGATAAGAAGCTCGAGAATCTTATTATTGATCCTAAACGTACATATAGTGATACCTCATCAGCATTTGCTATAATTAAAACAAAATTTTTTTTTCTAAACAAAATTCTCATTTTCTAGAGACTTGATGCTTAAAAAGAGGGCAAGAAAAGTGTAGGAAAATTTGAAAAGAATGGTTCTAGAGAATCGTGAAAATGTGAAAAGAAAATTTCTATAGAAATAGTAGAAAATTTTTATAGGGTTATTGCGACAAAAGATTTGATTTTTTCCCCTTACTGTCTGTACTTCAACTAAAAATTTTGACTTTTCCTGATCCATACATATAAAAAAATCAATTCCAATATAAAAAAAAAGATAATTTTCATGAACAAAAAATTGATTCAAAACTTTAAGGGTTTTTACCAATTTAAAAAATAAATTTAACTACAAAGACAAACTTTCCTCGATTATTTCAAAAAATCCAAAAAAATTCAATTATATTTTTAGAAAATGTTAGGAAAATTCACTTATTTAAAAAATTTAAAAACAGTTCTTTAAAAAATTTAATTATTATTAATAACATTTTATAAAATTCCAATTATTCCAAAATTTTTCAAAAATACTTTTAACAATTCAATTAGTTAAAAAAATATTAAGAAATTTTATTTATTACAAAAATTAAAAAAAAATTCTTAAAAAATTCAATTATTTTTATAGAGTTTTATGAAATTTCAATTATTTCAAAAGCTCATAATATCAAATTCTTAACAAAGTCAATGATCCTTAAAAAATTTTTAGTAAATTTAAATTATTTCAAAATTTTAAAACCAATACTTAAAAAATTTAATTAAAAAAAATATATATTAGGAAAATTTCAATTATTTCAAAAATTTCAATAATATTCTTAAAAAATTCAACTATTTTTAATTAAATTTTATAAAATTCCAATTATTTCAAAAAAAAATTTAACAATTCATTAATTTCAAAAAAATTCTATTTATTACAAAAATTTAAATAAAATTCTTAAAAATTCAATTACATATTTCAAAAAAATTCTATTTATTACAAAAATTTAAATAAAATTCTTAAAAAATTCAATTATTCTAATAGAGTTTTATGAAATTTCAATTATTTCTAAAGCTTATAAAATAAAATTCTTAACACAGTCAATGATTATTAAAAGAATGTTTGGAAATTCAAATTATTTCAAAATTTTAAAACCATTTCTTAAAAAATTCAATTATTTAAAAAAAAATATTAGGAAAATTTTAATTATTTCGAAAATTTAAACACAAGTATTACAAAATTTAATTATACTTTAAAACAGAATTTCAGAAAATTATACTATTTCTAAAATGCCAATAAAATTCCAAAAAAATTCAATTACATTTAATAGAATTTTATGAAATTTACATTTTTACAAAAGTTTTCAGTATAATTCTTAAAAAATTCAATTATTTATAAAAAACATTAGAAAATTTCAATTATTTCAAAAATTAAAACAATATTCTTAAAAAATTCAATTATTTCAAAAAATATTAAGAAATTTCAATTATTTCAAGAATTTAAATAAAATTCTTAAAAAATTCAATTATTTTAATATAATTTTTTAGACTTTTTGGTAAAAGGTTTCTAAACTTTAATTTTTATTATAAGAATTTTAATTTCAATTTTTTTTTAAATTAACTAATAATTAAAAATTTTATTTGTAATTATTGTGTAAAATAAAAATAAAATTGATGCATAATATTTTAAAAACCTAATTTTTCAGAATGTCAAAAAAAAAAAAAAAATTTCTAAAACTTCAACTTTTAAACAAAATTTAATTTATTTGAATCTTTTTGAAGTTTATAAATATTTATTTATATTAATAACTTTGTCACAGCAATTGAAATTTTCAAAAATAATTATTTTCAATTCAATTTTCCAATATTTTCATTAAGTTCATAATTCTTTAATAAAATTTTTTTTAAATAATTTAATTATCGTTATAAAAATTGTATTAAAATTTCTAAAAATTTTAAATAAGGTAATAAAAATGTAATAATAAAACGTAAATAACTTTTTAATTAAATATTCAATTATTATCAATATATTTCTGGCAATTGAAATTCACAAAAATTTTTGTTTAAAATCCTTTGAAATTTAATTATTTTTCTACTTTCTTAAAGTGATTATTATAATTAATAACTTTAGGAAAGTTAGTTTAGAATTTTTTTTTAAGTCTAGAATTTTAATTATTGACAATAATTATAATTATTTACAGAAATGAGAAGAAATTGAGGTATTCTTTTAAAATTCTATTCATTATGAGGCAAAAGTTTTTCAGGTGGAAAAAATTCAAAGAAGAATTCATTGTTTTAAAATTTTTTAAAAATGCTTCCCCAAAAACCAGAATATTTTTAGTAAATCTAGGAATTTGATATTTTTTCAGTACTTTCAATAAAATCCCCTGATATTTCCCTGATTATTTACATTTTCCCCTGAATTCCCTGGCGACCCTGTCAAAAAAAATTTTTATTAAATTTCAATCAGTTTTAAATGATTTTTAGTGAAATTTATATGATGAAAATGACTGTCAGTCATTTTTCACTGATTGGCCAATTAAAAAAATAACTGAAATTTCCAATATGCGTCACTGACATTTTCAGTAACTCTCCAATTGTCGAATCAGTGAAAAATGACTGATATATTTCAGCAAAATTTTTAACTGATTTCTAGTGAAATTTCATTGATTCAGATTTAGACGAAAATCAATATAAAATTCTCGAAGAAAATTTTTAGAAAATCCATAGGAGAAAATTTGTAAACAAAAATAATTCAAGTTACGTGTGAATGACACCAATATTACCCTTTTGTCCCGATTTAAACATCAAGACTTGCAATGTCATTGACATATTCTATACACAAAATGTATGTATGTATATAAATTCCGATTATAATTCAAACCCAGGGAGAAACGATTTCTTAAGCATATATTCGACTTTATATAGAGCGAGTGAGAGAGAGAGAGAAAGAGCTTTCAAAGTGTATTTATCATATTGTTTTTGAGAGAGTGCATTTATTCATTGAAATGAGCGAGAAGGTGAAAAAAAAATATTATCATAAATGAAATACATGTGCGAGATGCGTCAACGTGAGTGCAGGCATGCGTTTATCTCGCCGCAGCATCATGAGTTGTGATGCGTCGCTAATGAGACTTAATACGTTCGCGTTAAGAGTTACGCGACGCGTTAAGTAGTCAGCAATGTAGCATCTACCTGTGGGATATGCAGGTGGCAGTCGGTTGTATCTCACATTGGCTTCGATCGCATTCGAAACTGGAGCCGCATTGTAGGCCGCGTAAGCGTTCATATTTTCATAACTGAAGTGATGTTGTTGATAAAAGTGTCCGGCACCTGCATAAGGCTGCACGTAATTGCAACAATCCATTTTTATTTCCTCTTCACTTCAAATTTCGTCGCGAATTTTATTTTTTATTTTACACTAGTTTTTTTTTGTTTTACTTCTCTTTTTTGTTTACTTCCTTTATTCCTTTGCTTCCTTTTTTCCTTTGTTACCTTTTTCCTTTACTGCCTTTTTTTCTTTACTTCCTTTTTTCTTTAGTTCTTGTTTTTGTTACTTCCTTTTTTCCTTTTTCTCGTTTGCTTCCTTTCTTCCTTTACTTATTCTTTCCTTTACTTCCTTTTTTCTTTAGTTCTTGTTTTTGTTACTTCCTTTTTTTCTTTACTTCCTGTTTTTGTTACTTCCTGTTTTTCTTTACTTCCTGTATTCTTTACTTCCTGTATCCTTTACTTCCTTTTTCGACTTTTTACTAAACCTTTTTGAACTCTTCTTTTCTGATGATGAACCCCGAACTTTTCTGATGATTATTTAACTCTTTCTTGTTGATCTTCTAAACTTTTTGCTGTTGTTAAACAATTAGAATTTATCACTCGGCGTAATGTAGATTTTTTTATTACCTGAACTTTCTATACTCGTCTATTTACTATGTCCGTTATTTTTTGAAACTATTCCCTTCTAAACTTTTCCGAAAATTTCATTTGCTTTCTAAACTCTTCCCTTGCTGGTTGAACTACTCTTAATTTTTTATTCATGAAACTTTTTTTCTGTCTTCCAAAACAATTTGTTTTGTTTATTCCATTTTCGAAAAACTTTCTGAACCTTTCAATCCTTTGTTCTTTCTGCACTTGTCCGCAACTTGTTCCTGAATTTCTATTTTTCTTTTCTTTCTTTCCCTATTTTTTTGTTTTTGATGTTTTTCAGAGTTTTTCTGTTGATGAAAAAAGTGTTTCTCTGAAAAGACTTTTGTACCTTGTTGAAATTATTTGCACCTTTCTGAAATTTCTTTTGATTCTTTCTTTCTTTTTGATTCTTCTTTCCCTTTTTAAAATGACTTTCTACTCTTCTGTATGTTGTACACCTTTTTGTACTTTTCTTATTTTCTATACTTTTCTGATTCACTCTACTCTTCAATCAACTGTTTTCATAAAAAAATCTTTTTTTCAAAGTCTTCTTCTATTAAAAAAAGCAGCAGAGCTATTTCTGAATATATTTCTCCAAAGAAGATTGCTCGAGTAGAAGAATACTTTTACTATAAATTTCAAAAATCAAAAGTATTGTTTTTTTTTAGAAATAGTACATTTTTCGTAAATACAGAAATACAGATCGAAGACAGATCTAAGACGCAGATCTCTAAGAACGGAATTCTCTTCTTAGATTCAACGTTCCCCTTCTTCTAGCTTTCAACAGCGTGCTAAATTTTTCAAAACACTGATGAAATATTTTTTTTTTTTTTGCTAAAATCTCTTCAACTAATTTTCTGTATCTCAAAAAGAGAGAATTCTCTGAGAAAAAAGCGGAAGAAATCGTCTTTGAATTGGAAGAACCGGAAAGTTGGCCACTTGATTGATAGTCAGTATAAATTAGAACTAATATATAGTCGGAGATTATAATTTTATTATAGGAAGACCTCGTTGGGCACGACCGGGCACGAGGAAGGCCCTTTCAGAAGACCCTACAAGTGTCGGCGACCCTCTAAGTAGACATTTAAAAAAAAGTTCATCTTCATTTCTCAACATTTATTACATTAGGTATAGTTCCAGATGGAACTCACGGATCGAATTTGTATCCAGGGATGTTGATCTCGGCGCGCTGTGCTCATCGTCATGGCGATGTGTTGACGTGTATACCTCTCACGTGGTTGCGCTCCAAACAAACTTTATCAACAAAACGTCTCCTCCATTATTCTCTGCTCATCTTCACTTGAAATTCTCCTCTTCATCACAATTTTTTTCCAGCAAAAAAATAGCTACAAATTTGTGAATTTTTTATGCTGTTTTTCTCTATTTTTATCCGCAATCTTTTTTTGAATGTTTACTCTTTCTCTGCAATCTTCTTCTTTGAGTTATTTTTTAAAATTTTTCCAGAGACACTATTTTAGCTAGCTGGACAATTTTATTTTCCTATGATTCTAGTGTTTATACAAATTTTTGATCGTTTGGGAAAAGAATCGAAAACAAATCTAAAACGTACTGTTCGAAAAATTTAGAACAGTAGTGTTAGTTTCTAATTCATAAAAACTTGTCTAGATATTTATCTTTATAGTTCGGAATCAGTTGAGAAATTTGGAGCTTAAGACATGAAACGGATCATTTACTTAATCAGACGTTTGCATCTTGTAGTATCTTGTATCTTTTATAATTGAGTATAGTTGTGTTTGTCTGCATCAAGTTAGCAAATTAGTGTCTCGCTGTGAATTTGAAAATTCCGATAATCTTTCCTCATTGAAAATGAACACCGCACTCAAATCGATTTATTTACCCCCATGAAGTGGTATCATGAGGTGCCCAACTTGGACCAACTAATCAGGAGGGATGCCGCGGACACCGCACACGATACCGCGCGTTGTCGAAGGTCGGTGGGTACACAATGCGGAGGACAGCACAACGAGAGGGACACACTTGCCTGTGGAGGAGCTATATACTGCTCTATATAGAGTGTGAGAGAGGATTGACGGCGGAACAAAGAAGGCAAATGATGGTGAGAGAGTGGCAGCATGTAGGTGAACGTTGATAAGAAGGAGAGAGGCGATTGTGGGAAGAGGAGAGTTCCTCAGCAAGGAATGAGTGTGAGGGAGAGAAAAAGAGAGAGAGGGTGAAGAGAGGTTACGTTGTGGCGCGCCGTCGCGCTTCTTGTTCGATGAAAACTCTCGCATATCGGCGCTAGCGCCTAGCGCCTGCTGCGCTGTCCACCCGACACCACCCACTCATATCAATACACACTCTATATAAACCAGGTACCCCGCACAAAATCCTATATCCATCCTGCTCAGATATGTCAAGTACTCCCCCCGAAAAAAACGAAGAAGAAGAAGAAGAAGAATGATCAATGATATTCCTCATCTTCATTTCAATATCCACAATTTCGATCTTTTATTATTTACATTCACCTTCATTTTATGTAAATGCTGATATTTCGAGAGCATACTGTATATAACACTTTGGAGCAATTGCCGCTCGAGATGATCATTGCTACACGTGGTTACTGTAATGATGCATAACAGCTGTACATTATGCCGCTGTTTCGAATGATTAAACAACGGATATCGCTGTAACAACAACCGTCAATTATCACTGTTGATTCAACTGTTATTGCTTCCAATTCACATTTGTTGGCTCACGTTTTTTTAACTAATTACCATACAATGTTTTTCCGGAATAATCATTAAATGCGACAAAATTAGCAATCTCTCATTCTCTCATTAACACTCAGACCCATTTTTCTCTTCTAATTTCGATTAGGAGGAAGCAAAATAAAAAAAATTAATCGCAAGAAAGGAGGTAATTTTGATTTGCTTCGAAATGGATTGTTTGTTGTATTTTACGATGTCGTAATTCCAGGGGGAATGATCTCAAAACTACAGAATCAGAATTGACTATGGCTGAAACCCCCTGAATGAGGATAATCAACCCATCTCTATTCACTGCTTCATTTAATGCACTCACATTATGCCCAGTGCATTTCACGACCCACTAGATGCTTATAGATGATGCAATTGTTTGGAAGATAGTCGTTATTTCATGGTCAATGAATGATGACCTACATGTAGAGTGTTTATTGAGAAATGTTTAAGTACAACAACAATCTTGAATACCTGATCATTATTGTAAACATATGTTTAGCGAATAAATGGACATTCCCTTACGACAATAATAATATCCACCTAATAAAATTCTTCGTATATGAATTATTAGTATGCAAATATTAATGTTACGATTTTAATATATTCCTCCCTTTTTTTCTCTTCTTCACAATATCGATAACTGGAATGCTCCAGTTCGATAATGCTCCAGTGAATTACGATCCACCAAAAAGATCGTATGCCATTAAACCAAACCTAATAATGGGTATTCTTGATCAAAACATATGACCAAGTGACTTTATCATTTTCCTGAATGTGAGGGGCAGTATTGAGGAGTTTTTTTTCTCGAAAAGGTTCTTGAGAAGTTGTTTATATGCTCGCAAGTCCTTTCCCAGCATCTTTCAACATATCTATAAGGATAGAGGAGGTGGATATCGATTTCACTTCCTTTTCAGAAAGAGATTTTATGGAGAAAGGGTCCTTGAGCGCAGATAGAGTGCTTCTTGAGAAATGTGTTTTGTAGATTATGGCGATTCTTATTCATGAATGACGATCAAAATAATTGAATGCCTCTTTTATAAACAATTTCATTTCCAAAAGACTGCGCATGTAATTCAATTCACTGCGCATGTAATTCAATTCGTATCATGGTTGAATGATAAACGATATTACGATATTTTTAAGGGAAGATTTTTGAAAATCATGTACTGATTTATTGAATCAAAAATTCTTTATATTGTTTGCTGTAGTTGTTTCACAGTTTTTCTAAGGATATCAAATTGAGACAAAAAACTCCGTTAGAAAAACTGTGTTAAGTTCTGGGTATTAATTTCTGATTTTTCTGCAATTGTCTAGGTTCGAAGTATTAATTTTGCTTTTTGCTGTAATAGTAGTTCAGGTTTGAAGTTTTCATTTAATCCTATTGCTGTAATAGTCTATAGGTTCTGATTACTATTTCCTGCTGTTTACTGTAATTCTCTAGGTTTGGAATATTAATTTCTTTCTTTTTGCTGCAATAGTTTAGGTTTAGAGTATTAATTTCTTTCTTTTTCTGCTGTAATATTTTAGGTTCGGAGTATTAATTCTTTTGCTGCTGTAACAGTTCAGGTTCGGAGCATTAATTTCTTTCTTATGTAATAGTAGTTCAGCTTTGGAGTTTTAATTGTCTGGGTTCGGAGTATTAATTTCTTTCTTTGGCTGTTGTAATAGTTCAGGTTCGGAATACTAATTTGTTCTTTTTGCTGTAACAGTTTAGGTTCGGAGTATTAAGTCTGTTCTTTTGCTGCTGTACTTGTTCAGGTTCGGAGTATTATTTCTTTTCATTTGCTGCTATAATAGTTTGGGTTTGGAGTATTAATTTCTGCTTTTTGTCAAAATTGTCTAGGTTCGGAGTATTAATTTCTTTCTTTTCCTGGTGTAATAGCTTTGGAGTATTAATTTCTTTCTTTTCCTGGTGTAATAGCTTTGGAGTATTAATTCGTTTCTTTTAATGCTGTGATACCTAGTTCAGGTTTGGAATATTAATTTCTGCTTTCTGTTATAATTCAGTCTTGGTTCGGAGTATTAATTTCTTTCTTTTACTGTTGTAATACTTTAGGTTTGGAGTATCAATTTTTTCTTGTTGTACTAATATTGGTTCGGAATATTAATTATTTTTTACTGTAATAGTCTAAGTTCGGAGTATTAATTTCCGCTTTTTGCTATAGAATAGTTCATGTTCGGAGATTAGTTCTTCTTTTCACTGCAACAGTTCAGCTTGGGAGTATTAATTTCAGATGTAGTGACAGATTGTAATTATTCTAGTTTCGGATGATAATGAAATTCGAAGATGATGGTAATTCGAAATGATAGAAATAGCTTTAGTTGGTTGAAGTTCCAAATTGTTTCAGGATAGTTCCAACAGAAATTGATATCAATACGTTCAATAGCAGTAATTTAGAACAATGACACGAATGAATGAATAAAATCCATTCATTCTTCTAACAATGACATCTCTAATCGAATTCCCCCTCAAAATCTGTTCCAAAAAATGAGAAAGTTTTTCAGTTTCTTCTTTGCTATTTTCAATGGTTGTAGTTTTCGTCTTCTATTTTTGATTCGAGTTTTCAGAGACTTTTTTCATCGCAGATAAGACCTGCTGCCTCTCTATCTCACGTATCATTTGTCTGCTAGATCCTCCTTTTCCGGACAGTTTGCTTTCTCTGAGGGTGTTGAGTTGAGGAAGAAGAGCGGTATTGGCGAGGATGTCGATGCAGGTGCAGGGTGCACATGTCGTGGAGTATTTCCCGGCGTTGATGTAAAAGAGAGGGAGAGAGGGAATGAGAGAGAGATGGGAGTAAGTGGTGTGTGAAAGAGAAAGAGAGAGAAAGGTGCGTGGCAGAACCGTGGAGTCGCGTCGCAATCAATACCTCTGGTCCCCGACCCCCGTCACTCACCCGGCAACCTCCGCGAGAATATTCCCTCCCCCACCTTCTCCACCCTCTGTTAAGCTCCCTTTCTCAACCATTCCCCTTTCCACCCTCTCTACGTCACACCCTGTCAACCGTCGCTATGTTCCTTCTACTGATCGGAGTCGCTTATGTTACCTTGTTACCAAGATATTGTTACAGACTCTCGCAGATTCCAGACGAGTGCATCCTTTTTGCATCTGGCTCTGCGAAATTCTCCTTCAATGATAGGCAATTTCGTCGATAGGAATAAAAAGAAATTTTCCACTTTTCAAGGTTCTTTCTTTCTTTCTCTTTTTTTTTATTGCAGCAAACGATATTACCTGACTGATTCAAACGGTAAATTGGGTTAGTGAGGTCACATGTGTGCATCGACACGGAAGAGAACTAATCACAGTGGTTATCCATATGTGATAATGGGAGAGAGCGTTTATTAATTATTTCAGTCAATGGAAAAGTAATTCATTCATTTACGGAGAAACACCCCCGCGAAATGACATATACATACAATATAATATAAATGGATTTAATCTAAAAAAGTAATTTACATTTCAAAAATGTCAGCACTAAATTAAAGTTGAAATTTTCAAATTAAAAATTCAAGTTCAGTAGAAAATTACACTAAGTTAAGTAATTATTTTTTAATTACAGTGGAACGTCGATTATACGAATTACTTCGGGCAGACTCTGATTCGGATGACCGAAATTTCGGATAATACAAATTGTAAATGGCTTAGGGTTGCCATAAAAATTTTATTTTGTTCTTCCACTGAATTTCCCCTGATTTTCAGACAGAATTTTGATTTTTTTCCGTCAGCTTAAAAAAAACTCAGAGAGAGCTTAATTATAGAAAAAATAATTTTTAGAAGGGAAAATTCAATTTTAAAACTTTAAGGTTGTCTGCCTGTTTTAAAAATAAAATTAATCACTGTAGTTAACTTCCCTCGATTATTTTCAAAAATTATAAAAATTAATTTTTTTTAATTATAAAAATTATAAATTATAAAATAGAATAAAATTTTTCGAAACGTCAATTTTTAAGCAAAATTAAAATAAAAAATAAAAAGTGTAATTGTAACGCTTTTGAAATTAAATGATTTTCTATATGCAATTTTAATACAATATTGCTGCTTGTTAAATTTCTATAAACATGAATATATTGGATTTTAACCCTTTGTAAAATTCAATCATTTACCAATTATCAAATTAAAATTCTTTGATCATTTAATTTGTTTTAAAAATCTCCAATGAAATTCATTAACAAATTTAATTATTTTCACATCAATTACACAAAAATTTTAATCAATTTTTGTAATTCTTTAATAAATTTTTTTTTTAAATTCAAGTATCTCTACAAAAATTCAATTAAAGTATTTTAGAATTTTAAACAAAATTCTTTAAATACTTAAATAATTTTTTAAATAAATATTTAATCATTCATTTCTTCGCAGCAGTTGAAATTTTAAAAAATGTTCATTTAAATATTCTTCAAAAATTCAATTACTTCATAAAATTGCATATTTTTTTATTTTATTTTTTTTTTATTACAAACACTTTTTTAAGATAATTTTATTAAATAACATTAAAAAAGTTATTCTAGAATTTAATTATTTTAATTAAATTAAATTTTATTTACCGAAATAAGAAAAAATCAAGGTATTGTTTTAAAATTCATTGTGATTCAAAAGTTTTTAAGCTTAAAAAAATTAAAGTAGAATTCGAAATTTTTACGTTTTTCAAAAATATTTCTTGACTGCTACAGTCAACTCTTGTTAATTAAACTTTCGATTACTTGAATTTTTCAATAAATTGAATTTTTTTTCTTGGTCCCTTGAAAAATTTTTTATATTTAAAATATATTCGATAAATAAAACCCTCGATAATTTCAATTTTTTCTATGTCCCTTGAGATTCAATTTATCGAGAGTCGACTGTATATATTTTTGAATTTTTGCAATAATTCTAGAAATTTAAAATTTTTCCAGTACTTTTTATAAAGTCAGTTGATATTTCTTTGATTGTCCTAGTCTGTGGCAACTGTGCATATGAATGAATTTTTTAAAAAGTTTTTTACACTATTTAATGGCATTTATGTTTTCATCAAAAGTTATGTCTTCTCTTTTGGTTTTTACATCAAAATTCAGAAAATAGTCAATATTTCTTTATTTTAATCAGATTTTTGTACCGACAGATTTGAAAGTTCAGTTTTTGAATTAAAAATGAGATTTCAGTTCAAAACGAAATTAATTTTAGTATAATTATTTCATTACAGTGGAACCTCGATATTTTCCGAACTAATTCGGACAGAACCTGGTTCGCACAACCGAAAGTTCGGATAATAGAAATTACAAATATTTTCATTTAAAAATATATGGGTAAATGATTTTTTCAGTTTTTGCACATTAAAAATTTAATTTTGAGTTTAAGATGTCGAAAAAGTTCGGATAAAAAAAAGTTAGGATAAGAGAATATTTAGATAACAAAGATTCGGCTAATCAAGGTTTCACTGTAATTCAAATTCAAAAAGAACATTCAACATTCAAGAACAACAACAAGGAACAACATTAAAAACGAACATCAAAGAATAATTTCCAAAAATCAAAATTTTAAAGTACTTTAATCACCAATCAATAATGAATTAGACCGAAAATTGACCGAATCCAAGTATTTTCCGGGGAATAATAGAAAAGCCCGAAAAGAAAAAAAATTGAATCTCTGTGATGATGAACAGTTTGACAGGAAAGGCACGAGTGTCACGCATATATATATATACAACCATTCATTGAAATAATGACTGATTCATTGCAACCCCTTTGATCAGTTCTCACCCCTGTTGACAACACGGCAATTTTGCTCTTGATGAAAGCAAAGGGGTATCAAAAGAGGGTTGCTGAAAATCCTCAAGTCCATTAATTTCGGATCGACACGGTGATTTTTCCTATTGTTCAATACGTCAGAAACAATTAGATAACAAGGATCGTATATATGCGGCAAATATTTTTCCCTCGCGCGATTAAATTTCTTTTCCTGACAACCAAAAGAAGGAATAAAAATTTTTATTCTTGTTTCAGTATATGAATAAATTGATTCATTTTCATCCAAATTTTGTAATTTTAAACCTTAGTTTATAATTCTCTTTGAGAGGGACAGAAAATTTAGGGGATTTTTTTTTTTTTTTGCAGAACAGAAAAGTTTTGCATGAGAGGGGGATCGATAGCGTTTTCAGTATCGCGCGCAGAGTCGATGACTCGCATCAAGTTGAGAAGAGAGCGTCAAGCTTCGCGTAATTACACCAATCGATTCCCTTCATCGCCTTCGTGAGGCTGCAACAGAGACTAATCATGTGAAACTAATTTTGAACGGTGGTTCCTATAAATATTGATTTAATCATGGGTTTAACATGCGTCGCCAGACGAATCAACAGAGCAACGTTTCGAAAAGAATCGTTGCTGCTGTCTGCCGAGCTTTTACCTTGTACACGCCTTAGCCGTGGCTGCTGATATAGGGAGCCCCGTATTGATTTTGGTCTGCATTGGTGAAGCGGTTAAAAATGTTGAACGAAACGTGAGAGACATTGCCTTTGACAATTTCTATAGTCTCATGAATTCAAACAAATTCGCGTGTTTGAGCAAAAAATAAAAAAAAAATAGAAAAAATTATCCATTTCATGGGTATATCACACAAGAGAGTGCGTTTTACTTTCACTCTCTATACTTGATGCGGTCTTTCTCTAAATTCCCTCTCGAGAGTGTTTTCACTTTTCTTCAAGAGAGAGAAAGAGAAAGAGACAGAGGGAGAGAGAGAGAGAGAGAGAAAATTGAGATACTTCAATCACAGTGATGAATCTACTTGAAACAAGTGCAATTTCGATCCGGTTTGAGTGAAATTTCACACCAATAAAAGTGGAATATTTCGCTTCAATTGATATGGACTTCTAGTCTAGAGGAAAACTTAATTTCACTGCTGAAGAGTGACAGGAGGAAAAATTATTACAATTTTCAAAAGGAATTTCTTCGTTCACAGAAAATGTGCCTCTAAAGGATTTCTTCATTTTTATAAAAAAAAAAAACGCATGCCGAGAAAAATCAAATCCGAAAAATTAATACCGACTATACTAAATATTTAGATTAATTCCTGTAGTTTGCGTCTGATTGCTAAACCACGGTTGCCACAAAAATTTAATTTCGTTTTTCTCTAATTTCCAGAAAAAATTTTAACTTTTTCCCTCAACAAAAAAGAATATTCTGATTCACTCTAAAAATGATTATAGATGCTAAGAAAAATGTCCTAATACATTTATTTATAAATTTCTTTAAAAAAATTCGAAAAAAAATTATTAAAACTAAAATTAAAATTATTCGAAAACATCAACAACTTTTTTTTTATTAAGTATTTAATCATTATTATTTTTCTGTAGGAATTAAAATTCTTCAAAACATTCAAATTCAAACCAGTTTGAAATTCAACAACTTATATAAGAATATTATTACAAAACATAAAGAAGACGATCACTCCGAGTCTTCGACTCGGAGTAATCGTCCTCTTCATGTTTTGTAATAATTTAAATTATCATAAAATTTTTCAAAAAAAAAGTGAATTATTTACAAAAATTCTAATAAAATCCTTCGCAAGAATTCAATTATTTTTACAAGTAATAAAATTTCTCAAAAAAATCCAATTATTTAAAAAAAAATATAATAAAATTCGTTGCAATAATTCAATTCTTTTTATAAATAATAATAAATCAATTATTCGGTAATGTATTTTTTAAATAAATTTTTATTAGAAAATTCTAGAAGAATTCAATTATTTAAATTAAGAAATAAATAATTTATTGAATCATTAAATGTTTGTTAAAATTGAATTCTCACAAAGAATTTTATCAACAAATTTTTAAATAATTGAATTCTTCTAACGAATTTGAATGAAATTTTAACGAATAATTACATTTTTCGAGGAATTCGATTAAAGTTGTATTAATTGTATTTTTTTTAATTTTTGAACATATAATTGAATTTCTGCGAAGAATTTTATTATTTATATAAATAATTAAATTATTGCAACGAATTTTATTCAAGTTTATAAAAATAATTAAATTTCGGTGAAGAATTTTATTACCTATTTTTAAAAATAATTGAATTCTTGAAAAGAACTTTGTTAAATTTTTTTGAATAATTGAATTCTATAGTAACGAATTTTATAAAAATCTTTTTAAATAATTGATATTTTTCGAAAAATTATATGAAATTTTGTATTTTAAATAATTGAATTTCTGTGAAAATTTTATTAGTTATGAAAAGAATTGAATTATTTCGAATAAATTTATTAAAAATTTTGTAAATAATTGAATTCCTGTGAAAATTTTATTTATAAAAATAATTGAATTCTTGAAAAGAAGTTTGTTAAATTTTTTTTTTAAATAATTGAATTCTTGCAACGAATTTTATAAAAACCTTTTTAAATAATTGATATTTTTGAAAAATTTTATGAAATTTTCTATTTTAAATAATTGAATTCCTGTGAAAATTTTATTACTTATGAAAATAATTTATTAATTTTGAAGAAATTTATTAAAAATTTTGTAAATAATTGAATTCCTGTGAAAATTTTATTTATAAAAATTATTTAATTATTTCGAAGAAATTTATTAAAAAATTTTGTAAATAATTGAATTCCTGTGAAATTTTGCAAAGAAATTTATTAAAATTTTTAAAAATAATTGAATTTCAATGAAGAATTTTATTATTTATAAAGATAATTGAAATCTTGACAAGAATTTCTTTTAAATTTTCGAATATTGAAATTCTGCGAAGAATTTTTATAACTTTTGAAAATAATTGAATTTCTGTAATCATTTGTAACTCCAAAATTCAATTATTTCTAAATATTTCCTCCTAAAGCTTTTAATATTTAATTATTATCTAAAATTTTAACTGAAATTATTAATTTTTAAATCAATTTTTATTAGAAAATTCTACGAGAATTCAATTATTTAAATACAAAAATAAATAATTTATTCGATACTTGAATGTTTCTTAGAATTTAATTTTTACAAAGAATTTTATTAACAACTTTTGCAAATAATTAATTTCTGTTAAGGAATTTCATTTAAATTTGACTGAAATTTATCAAATTAAAGAACTTTGTAACAATGTTTGAAAATAATTGAAAACTTTTTGAAGAATTTTATTCAAATTTTTTGAAATAATTGAATTTCTGGGAAGCATTTAAATAATAATTTATAAAAATAATTGAATGTTTACGTAGAATTGTATCAAACATGTTTTCAATAATTAAATTGTTTGATAAATTTTATGAAAATAGTAAATATTGAAAATCATTGAATTGCGAAAAAGTTTTGAAAATAATTGAAATTTTGCAAAGAATTTTATTTAAATTTTTGAAAATTATTGAATTCTAGGCGAAAAATTTTGCTTTTTATGAAGATAATTGAATTCTTGACGAGATATTCGTTCAAATTCCTAAAAACAATTGAATTTTTGTAAAGAATTTTGTTATTTATCAAGATAATTGCATTAAAACTTTTGAAAAAGTGAAATAATATTAAAAAATTCATTCTGGTCAGAAAAGAAATAGAAAAAAATTTTGAAGGTTTTGTACTAGAATTCGTGGTAGTTTCATAGTTTATGAGGCAAAGAAAAAAGAAAAAAGAATGAGTTGAACTTTACTAGGAGTGAAATTTAACTACGATGAAGCACAGTTATCAAAATTTGAATGGGATCCTTTCGAAAGAAGATGTCATTATGGAAATACACTTTTTCAGAAAAAATATGGAGAGCAACTAATCATCAAAATCGTGAGAAAAGTCTTTCAAAGTTTTTTATCCTCAAAACTTTAAATTAGACGAAGTCCACTCCACTATGCAAAAAAGCAGAACTATTATTATAATTGGAATAGGAATTCACTCCCAAAAGGATGATATTAAAATCCAGATAGAAACTTTACCAGAAAGAAACACAAAAGGATAAGTTTACTTTTTCAGAAAAAATGGAGAGCAACTAATTATTTCTTGTCACGACAAGCATCTGAAATGATTTTGTTAGTGCAACAATCTCAAATTGTTGAGATTGGAAAACTTTCAATTCCAAAATAAATCTAAAATTTAAACAAAGGTGCCAGAATAATTTTACTCAGTTCTTTAAGTCGTACATTTTCGGAATCAAAGCAGTGGAACCATAAAACCCTATAAGCGTTGAAATTTATTACTGGGAGTAGAATAGAAAAAGATTACTCCACACTATTCGCAAAGTTATATCCACACCAAAGAAGTACATTTCCTCTTATTGAAAACATATTACACTAAAAATATATTTGTAATACAAATAGGAAGCAGAGTAGTGTCTAATATTGTCTAGTAGTTTAAGCTTTGGACTGACTATCTGCTAAAAAGATAAAATAAGATAGAATCCTTTAGGATGTTGTTCAGCAACATCTTAGCAACAATTTCAATGATTTTCAGCTAATAAAAATTATTAGATTTAGAAAATAAAAATTTAAATGATCTTCTTCCCAAAATTTTGATTGCCTGTTAGCGTACGGGTGGATCTCCTACTACTTAAAATTATAAATGAATTTTTTTATTCTTCGGGATATTGTTCAGCAACATCCCAGCAACAAATTAGGTGATTATCAGCTCATAAAATTATTAGAATTAGAATTAGAAAAAATAAATAAATAAACTATTTTGTACGAAAGGAAAATTTTGTAGTCCCTTTATATGTTTAAATTAAAGAAATATATAAATTTTATTAATATTATTATGATGTTTGCAGAAAAAAAACTCACCGGGATATTTCCTCTTGTGTTCGGCATCAACTTCTCGAGCAAGAGCAAAATATTTCTCCTTAACATCTTGAGACATATTCTTCCAAAGAACTCCCAATCTATAATTAAATTGATAAAATTGTCATCAGCATAATATACATATATGTACATCAATTTAAAAGAATGTAACGAAAAATCATTTCTTAACTAATAGTTTTAAGTGGAAAAAAAATGTCAAAAAATTCTTTATTAGACTTATAAAACAAATAGAAGAAAAGTTCTCTGTGCCTTGTTCTAAAAAACAAAAGGGTGCCAGTGACACTCGCTTGCAGACCTTTTGTTTTTCAAAAGTCCAAAGGTTTCTTGTTTCTTGAAATCGTCATGATGTCAAAGAAAAATGAAGCTCTTCTAAATCAAAGAAAATCTCGTATACATACTTTATGCACAATATATATATATATATATATATATATATATATATATATATATATATATTTATATATGAACGATTTAAAAAGCGACGGAATTCTTTTGTCATTTCATTAACCACTCGAAATTCCGGTTGTAAAAAATAAAGACTAAACATAAATTCTCTTGCAGAAAGAATTTTTTATTTAGTTTTTTATTAAAGATAATATGTCTCCAAAATTTTTAACGCTCAAAATGATCGAAATCTATTCACTTATTTCCGGATTAAAATTATATTTTAATAATACTTTCTGTTTAAAAAGAATTATTTATAAAGTTTAAAATTGCCTAATTTACATTTTTGATTTTATTGCAGTCAATAATTTTTGAAAATATTTATATTAAAAGTATTTCGTTCATTTGATCGTTCACAATGTTTTTAAATTGAAAAAAAATACTTGACAGACTTTTTGATTAAATAAAGTTTCTCCCAGAATTTTTTTAAAAAAAGACTAAAAATACAAAAAGAAAAAAAGAAAAAATTGAAAAACGTTTCAAATTTTTTTAGAATAAAGAAAGTACAAATTTAAAAAATGAAAATACTTAACAAATATTATTAATTAAACAAAATTTATTACCTAATCAAAAGAAAAAAATCAAAGTTATTAAGAAGAAAAAGGAAATAAATTGAAAAATGTTCCAAATTTGTTTTGTATATAAATAATTAACAAAAATTAAAAATCCTTACAAACTTTTTGATTATAAATAAAATTTTTCTTGGAATTTTATTAAAAAAAAATTTAAGGGCATTTGAACCATTATGACTTAATAATGGAAAAAATACTAAAAAAAACGTTCCAAATTCTTATTGTTTAAAAAAATAACAGAATTTAATAATAAAAATATAATTAAAAAATATTTACGTCTCAATAAAATTTCTCAATCATATAAAAATAAAAAAATAAAAATCCAGAAGAAAAAAGGAAAAAAAAAATTGAACAATTTTTCTAATTTTTTTGTCTTAAGTAATTAAGAATATTAAATAAAAAACTTAACTAACTTTTTTCATTAAATAAAATTTCTCACTTTTAGAATTTTATTATAAATTTATAAAGAAGTTTAACAATACAAAAAAATAGTAAAATTTATAGAAGAAAAAAAATAAAAATCAATCGAAAATAATGTATAGGGAAAAAATTGGAATACGTTCCAAATTTTTTTAACTCATCAAAACAACAGAATTTTAAATTGAAAATAATACCTGACAAATATTTCTAATTGAACAAAATTTTTCCTAAACTTAATTGCAAAAAAAGAAGACAAATAAAAAATCAATCAAAAGAAAAAAATCAAAATTAAAAAGAATCAGGGAAAAAATTCGGGGTGTCTACTATTTCGTTCAACAAAATTTCCGGTTTTTTCCCGGTTTATTTTTCTCATCAAATTTAAATTTATTTGATTTCGAACATAAATAAATCTACAAATGGCTTCTAAAATTTTTATTAGAGTTTTTATAAATAATTAAATTCTTTTGACGAGTTTCTTTAAATTTTTAAAAAAATTTTGTTTTTTTAATAATTTTAATTAAAAATTTGGAAAATAATTGAATTAAACAAACAATCTTTGGATTCTTTTAAATAATCTTGTCTGTTCATAATTATAATTGAAAACTCGATTAATTCAATTTTATTAAAATGTATTGATACTAATTAAATTTGTGCAAAGAATTTTACTATTTATAAAAGTAATTGAATCCTTCCAAAGAATGTTATTATTTATGAAAATAATTATATGTTTGCGTAGAATTTTATTAAAATTTTTGAAAATAATTGAATTTTGGAGAAGAATTTTTTTTACAGTTTCTAGAAATAATTGAATTCTTTCGACGAATTTTAATAAAAATTTTAAGAATAATAATTACATTTTTCGAGGAATTCGATTAAAATTGTATTTCAATTATTTCAAAAATTTTCAATTATTTGTTTATAAAAATTCAATTATCTTGAAACAATAAAATTGAAAAATTTCAAAAAATCTAATTTTTCAGAATTTTTAAAAAAACTTTGCAAAAATTCAATTTTATTAATAAATTTTAAATGTGCAATTTTTTTTTAAATTAACTTATAAAAATTTTAATAATTAATCTTCGTACTAAGAAACATGAATGTATTAGAATGTGACTCTTTATAAAATTCAATTATTTATCAATTATTAAATTAAAATACTTTGGAAATTTGATTTGTTAAAAAGTTTTTAATGAAATTCTTTAACAAATTAAATTATTTTCAGTTGAATTTCACAAAATTTTTATTAATTCGATAATTTTTTTAAAATTTATTTACATTCTACATTTGAATGAGTGACTGATTTTTTACTATCAAATTAATTATTTTTTTATTCAAATTTAAAGAACAGTATAAATATCTATAAAAATTGAAATAAAAATCGATTTTTTAAAAACAAATTAAAATAATGAAACTTTTTTTAATTTGGTAAAAAAATTCCCGGTTTGGCATAAAATTCCTGGCTTATTCTCGGTTTTCCCAGTTAGTAGACACCCTAAAAATTCCCATAAAAAAAGTTCCAAATTTTTTTATGTATAAAAAATTAACGGAATTTAAAAATAAAAATACTAACTTTTTGATAAAAATTTAAATTTTCCCTAAAAGATAAAAATACCTAATAATTTTTTTTTTGATTGAATTCAAATATCTCCTGGAATTTTGTTCCAAAAAAAATCCACCAAAAAAAAAGAAAAGGAAAAAATTGAAAGTGAATATTAAAAAGAAAAAAAAAATTTAAACTTGCCTAACGCTGATGTCCTTGTTAGATTCCTTAGGATTTTTAAGGGCAAGTTTTTTTCTCCACTCATTTGCAAAGAGCATAAAGGCATTTGCTGGCCTGGGAATTTTCTGTTTTCCCGGCGCATTGCTGCTGCATAACTCTGTCGTGTAGTTGCGGTCGATTGGTATCTCTTGGTGCACTTGCACTTGAACATAATTTGGCGAAACTTCCTTCGCAAATGGTCCCTTATTTGCCTTTGGTTCAATGCGTATTTGCTGTCGTTTTGTCGTCGTTTCCTTATCATTTTTCACATTCGAATTTCTCTCCCTCAAAATGCCAATTAAATGATCCGATTGAATCACATTTGTCGTTGGAGAATTTTTTTTCCTACACTTGACTCTCGCTTTTTTCACTGGTGTGGTATTCGATCCATCAGAATCGGTATTTTCCTCCGATGTTTCTGAATTCGCCTGCGAGACTGTTAATGGAAACAAAAAAAAAAAAAATTATTACAAAAAAATCACAATCATTTCAGAAAAAAATGTTTGAATTTCAAACTGAAAGTTCTGAACTAAATTTTGAATTTCGAAAAGAAATAAATTAATTTCGTTCAGAACTGAAAGTTCTGAACAAAATTAATTTATTTCTTTTTGAAATTCAAAATTTATTCTTTTAATAAAAGAACAAATTATAAATTTTGCTTTTCCTTTACATTTTTATTATTATTTATCATCTATATTAATAATCGTTGTATTAAAAATAATTTAATTCTTGGCAAGATTTTTATTAAAATTCTTTAAAATAATTGAATTGTTTTTAAGAATTTATTTCAATATTTTTGAAAATAGTCGAGTTTTTTTAAAATAATTTTTACTGAAAATTTTTAAAGTAATTGAATTTTATGAAGAATTCGATTATTTTCAATAAATGTAATAAAATTCTTTGCAAAAAGTCAATTTCTAAATAATAAAAAACTTCGTAAAAAATTCAATTATTTTTATATAAATAATAAAATTGTTATCAGAATTTCACTTATTTTCAATTTCATTTTTAAATGATTTCTTCGAAAATAGCAATTATATCAATAAATAGTACATTTTCCCCTAGAATAACAATTATTTTAAATACAATTTTCATAAAATTCTTCTAAAAAATTTAGGTACTTATTTTTTAAAATTTTACAAAAAATCAATTATTTTCAGAAATAATAAATTTTTTTTCAAGGATTCAATTATTTTTAAAAGTTTTAATAAAATTCTATTCAAGAATTTAATTACTTTCAGAAATAATTAAATTTTTGATTTACTGAAAATCATTGAATTCTTGTAAAGAATTTATAAAAAAATTTGAATTTAATTGAATATATTTTAAGAATTTTATCAACATTTTTTCAAATAATTGAATTCTTTCGAGAAAATGTAATTCAAATTGTATTGAAAATAATTTAATTCTTGGCAAGATTTTTATTAAAACAAAATAATGAAATTTTTTAAAATAATTTTTACTGAAAATTTTGAAAATAATTGAATTTTATGAAGAATTTTTTTCCAGTTATTGAAAATTTTGAAAATAATTGAAATTTACAAAGAATTTTAAATTTTATTAAAAACTTTTGAGAACAAGTGAATTGTTTAGAAAAATTTTATCACAATTTTTAAAAATAATTGAACCTGTTAGAGAAATTTTATTAAAATTAGCATGAATATAAATAAATTTTTTCCTAGAAATTTTATTAAAATTGTATTTAAAATAATTGAATTTCTCAAAAGAATTTTATTATTTGCAAAAATAATTCAATTCTGGCCAAGAATTTTATAATTTGTAAAAATAATTGAATTGTTTCGCAGAATTTTTTATCAAAATTGTTCAAAATAATTGAATTTTTATTAAAACATTTGAAAATAATTGAATTTAAAGAATATTATTAAAAATAATTTATGAAAATAATTGAATTCCTTTTAAGGATTTTATTATTTATAAAAATATTTTAATTCTTGGGAAGAATTTTCTTATTCATAAAAATAATTGAATTGTTTTAAAGAATTTTTTAATTTTTAAAAATAATTGAGTTCTTTCGAAGAATTTCTTAATTTATAAAAATAATTAAATTGCTTCGAAGAATTTTATTTGAATTTTTTAAAATAATTGATTTTTTGAAGGAATTTTATTAAAAATTTTGAATATAATGATTTTTTAAAAAAAAATTTCATCAAAATTGTTTAAAATAATTGAATTTATATTAAAATTCTTGAAAATATAACATTTTTTAGTTTACAAAATAAATATTTGTATTAGCAAAAATCTTTTTGAACTCTTTTTTTCAAATTTAATATTTATTTACTAATATTTTTATATTATCAAAAAATTTGGTTCCTTATTTTTCTATTTGAATTTTTTATAAAAATTTCTTCTTCACCAATAATTTCAACAAAAAAAATTTTAATCGAAAAATTTTGACCGTTTTACGCTCGAAAAATATTTTTTTTCTTTTGTGAACTTCACTGTCGTTAATAATTAAAATTAAAAATTTTAGATAAAGGACGAACCTATTATCGTTTTTCAAAAAAAAAAAAACATTCGTTTTAAAAGCCTTTTTATTTTTGACAAACGGACTTTTTGTTGAAAAACAAAAGAGTGAATTTTCGAAAAATATTTGCCAAATAAAAAAGTATGACGTTATATTATTATCAGATAATAATTCATAATCAATACAATAGAAATTAATTACAAACAACTATTGACTCAAAAATCCCTCTCAATTTTTGCATTCGTAATTTAATCAATCGTAAAATACTTAATTGTAACGTTTTAATTTAAATTCAAAGGAAATAATTTAATAGTGTCAGAAATAATAAATAATAATTTAACAATAAAACAAAAATAAGAATAAAATACAAATAATGTCAAAATAAAAAAAATGAATAATGACAATACAGATAAAATGGTAGAAAATGACAATCCCTAGCAAATAAAAGTAAAAAATGAAAATTATTCCATCTGAAAAGTAGAAATTGCGAATACGAATTATTGAAAATTTTTTTTTTCGTTAAAAAAAAATTTACGAAACTAAAAAAAGGCAAAAATGATTTCTCACCTTTCGTGATGAAATTCTTAACAAGAGCAAAAGCCTCCATATTTCACAGAAGAAAAAAAAAACAAAATTTGATTCTTTATACGAGTCGAATAATCACTGATATCTAACAATCACAATGGACATTATTAAATTCCACAAAGAGAATTAATTTCTTCACGATGAAGACAACGTGGTTGTTGTTGAAGAAAACTAAAAATCTTAACAAATATTTTCGTTGTCAATAGTAACACTACTTTCACTACAAAAACTGCAATCCAACGATAACGATACGACTGTTGTGGTTCGACGAAAAAAAGAAGAAACAGTTGACGATCGCCAAATAATTGAAAAGCTTCATCATAGGCGTCGTCACTTCTCAAAATTTTGTCAATTTTTCACCTCTCTTTGTCATTCTTGCCAACTGTTCAAAAAATATTTTCTAAAATTTATTTCTTCTTTCTTTCTCGAGAAATATTTTTCCCAGATTTATAACAAGAAATAAAGTGACAAAAAAAGGAAGAAATGTATTGTGAAGATTCATACGAATGTCCAAAATGTATCGATTATTATGGTGTTTTAAATTTAAGAAGAGATTGCCAATTGGCAGATATCCAAAAAGCGTGAGTTTTTTTTTTTATTTATTTTTCCAGGAATTTGTAACATTTTTCTTTCATTATTGCCTTTTAAATTAAATTAACCAGTGCGGAAAATCGTAAAATATGTTACGATTACTGAAATTAAATTTATTATTATTATCAATTTTCGTTTTCTACTTTAATTATTATATTTTTAATTTGAAATTAAATTTAAAAACGAGAAATAAAAAATTGAAAAGAAGGAAAAAATTGAAAAGAAGGAAAAAATTGAAAAAGGAAAATAAAAAATAAAAAAATGAAAAATTCCAAAGGGAAAAAATAAAAATAGGAAAAAAAGGAAAAATTCAAAAAGGAAAAAATTAAAAAAGGAAAAAATAAAAAAGGAAAAAAATTATAAAAAGAAAAAATGTAAATAAAATAAAAAAAAAAACTAAAAAATAGATTTCAAATGAGAAAGAAGTTTTTATTTTATCTTCTAAAGGACAGAAAATTCTCGGCTCTCTAAATTATATTATAAATTTTATATATAATCTCGTAAACAAATCTATATAACAAGAAACGTTCGTGATCCATCGCAATTTAAGTATAAGACGTAAATAATTACTTAATTCGAAAAATTACAACGACACGCCTTTCATTTTCTACACCATAATTATGAAAATGACACGAATCAAGTAGACGAATTTAATTAAACTGGTGACCGATTTTTCAGGTGCCTTGAGAAATTAGTAACACGCCTAGAAAAACGATATTCTAATTTCAAACATAAAATACTCATTAAGTCGATAACACTTTCATTCATTTTTTTAAATATAAAACATACATTAATAATTCTCGGAAACATAAATGAATCAATTAGCAACTTCTAAAAAAAAATTAACTTATGACAGAGTTTAGAAATAATTTGAAGAAAATTAGAGATTTTTATCTTAAGGTGTGATAATTACTGATAGTGTGATGATCATTATATAAATATATTTGATAATTATTTTCGATAATAGATTTAAGTAAACATTAAATCAATGAATTTAAATCAAAAAAATTTAAATAAATAAAATAAATTTGTCTCAATAAATTTAAATAATTAAATTTGCTATTATAAATTATGCAAAAAAGAAAAGAAAAGAAAGGAAAGAATTATTTGAACCAAAAAAATCGATTACTTGATTGTAATCAAATATAAATATTGAAATGAATAATAATTATTTAATTTTTATTAAATTTACATTTTTTTAAATTTTAAATTGAAAAAAAAGAATTCAATTATTTTTATAAATAGTAAAATTATTTACAGGAACTCAATTATTCTCAAAACAATTTTAATTGAATTCCTCATCAGTATTCAAATATTTCCATAAAATTCAATTATTTCCTAAAATTTTAATAAATTCTTCGAAACAATTCCAATTATTTTTATAAATACTAAAATTTCTTTGCAGGAATTAAAATATTTTTATTCCAATTTAAATAAAATTAGACGAAAAAATGTAATTATTCTCAAAAATTTCCATAAAATTTAATTTCAACAAGAATTTAAAATTCTTCAAAAATAATTCAATTATTCTCAAAATATTTAAAAAAAAATTCTATATGAAAATTAAATTACTTTCAATGTAATTTTTAAATATATTTGTAAAAAAAATTTGAATAAATTCAATTATTTTCGAAACAACTTTAATTAAATTTCTCGAAAGAATTTAATTATTTTCAAATATTTCTATAAAATTCTTCAAAACAATTCAATTTTTCCTAAAATTTTAATAAAGTTTTCGATCAATTCATTTATTTTTATAAATAGTAAAATTCCTTGCAAAAATTCAATTCTTTTTCAAATATTTACATAAAATTAATTTATTTCCTAAAATTTTAATAAATTCTTCGGAACAATTCAATTATTTTTATAAATAAGAAAATTCTTCGCAAGAATTAAATTATTTTTATAAATAATAAAATTATTTTCAACACAATTTTAATAAAATTATCCTTCATAAAATTCAATTGCTTTCAAAATTTTCAATTAAAATTATTAAAGAAACTCTATTTTACTTTTAAAAAATTCAAAAAAATTCTTCAAAAGAATTTAATTAGGATTTTTTAAAATTTTAATAAAATTCATCCCGCGAATTCAATTATTTTCATAAATAAAAAAATACTTCAAAGGAATTCAATTATTCTCTTGAAATTTTTTGATAAGATTCTTTGCAGGAATTCAATGATTTTTAATACATTAATTTTAAAAATTGAAAATATTTAAAGAGAAAAATATTAAAAATTAAAATAAGTTAGGAAACAAAAAAGAAATCAACAACTAACATCAAACTGCGAACAGATTTACTGGAATACAACGATTATTAATATAGATTATTATTATTTAAAATAATTTAAAAATTCATAATAAATTATTATTATTTATTATTAGTATAAAGAAATATAAATAAAAATAAAGAAAATAAGAATAAAAATTACAAAATTAAAAATTGGCAAACTTGTTGATTATACAAAATTTCTGCTAGAATTTTCCAAAATGTTCCAAATTCTAAATGAAAGAATCTATAACAACTATAACAACAATCTAACAAAAAAAAGAAAAAGGAAAACAAACTGAAAGTAACAATTAATATAAATGAATTGATAAAAATAAATTAGAATAAATTTGTAAAAAAAATATATAAAATATGAAAATAAATACACAAGAGAATTATTATTTAATTGATTCAATTAAAAATTATTTGATAGAAATAAATATTTATTTAATAATATGTAATAAACAAATAATCCATTGTTTAAACCAAATAAATTTTTTTCTCACTACATTAATTTGTTTATCGATCTGTTAATAATTATCATTTTAAAATAAAAAATTAATTAACTATATTTTTTGCTCGTTTATATATTGAAATAAATAATCAAATTGTAAAATAATAAAACGACTACATTCCCACAAGTGGTTTTTATTATTTTATTTATTATATTTATTCATAATTATTAACGCACTGGAAAAAATGTATTTGGTTCAAATAACCGATTACTTGTCTATTATAAAATAAATATTTACTTTTGAAACAAATAATTTTTATTTGAAGCAAATAAATTTTATATCTTAAAACTATAATTTTGGTATTTGAACCAATAATTTATTAATTTCAGTATTTGAAGTAAATACCACTTAATTGGGATAAATAAAAATGTTTGTAAATAAATATTTATTACATTAAATATTTATTTATTTAAAAAAAATATGAATTGATATTAAATTTTCCAAATACCATTTAATTAGCATAAATAAAAAATACTGTAAATAAATATTTATCACATTAAATATTAATAACTAATTAAATTTTTCAAAAAAAAAAAAATTAAAAAAAGAAAAAAAAATTTTCATTTTTAAAAATTTAATTATTTTAGTGTATGGAAATCTTGTTTGAAATGCCGGAGAAGATAATAATATAGATCAGGAAAGCAATAGGTTTTTGTCGTAAAATAAGTGGGTAAATTCCTCCTATTCAGGTTCAGACGTTTGGCCATTCAATATAATCCTGAGAGGCAAAAGGATAAAAGCGTCGAGGTTGTTTTCGGTTTGATTGCAGAAGCGTACGACGTCCTGTCGGATCCTCTCAGACGAGCAGTTTATGATCAGTATGGCGAGAAAGGTTTAAAGGGAGGTGTGCCAGGACCAGAAGGCTATATACAACCCTACACTTTTCATGGGGAACCCTTAAAGACATACAGGTTTTTTTTTTCCAAATATAGTAACAAAATTTCCTTTTTTGTATTTTAAATATAATTATTTATTATTATTTTATCTATTTCTATTATTATTTATTACTATTTTTTGAAATAATTCATAATTATTTACTATAATTAATAATTAATAAATTGTTGTCAATTCTTTTGTTTTTTATTCCATTTTATTATTGTAATTAATATTGTTTGTTAATTTACTATTGCGTTTATTATAAATAATAAATTTTAATAAATTAAATTAATAAAAAAAAGGAATATTATAATCTCTAAATTTGAATAAATAAAAATGTTTACTAAGTAGAATCAGTAATTGACTTTTTGGTTTTGAATTAGTAAATTTTACTAATAAATTGGTAGAAATTACTATTTATTAGTTAAATTTAGTAATTCAAAAGCAAAAAAGTAATTCACTAATAAATAGTAATTTATCTACTAATTTATTCGATGTCCTAATTCAAAAGCAAAAAGTCGGTCGCTAATTCAAATTATTAAACAGTTTTACTAATTTAAATTTAGAGAAGAGAGTAACTTTAAAAAATGAAAAAATAAGTTTCTTATTAAATTAAAAAATTCATAGTCTATTGGATATAAAAAAAGTAAAATAAAAAAAATTTATATTATATACTGATTATAAAAGAAAAGAAAATAAAAAAATTATATTCTATTGAATATAAAAGGAAAGAAAATAAAAAATCCATATTCTACTGAATATAAATAATTAATTTTCTATTGAATATATGATTTTTTTGTAATTTAAATAAAGAGAAATATTGATAACAATTTTTGCACAAAAAGGGAATTTTTCGGAACGACGAGTCCTTATGCAGATTTATTAGACATACCGAAGAAACCTGTGAAATCTTTGGAAAAACCTGAAGAATGTGAAATTAAGAGTAAAGAAGAACCTATAATAAAACCTCTATCACTGACTTTATCCGAGGTTGTGATTATTTATTTACAGTAAAACCTGTCGGAATGCAACTCCATTTTTTTTTTATTACAGTAAAAGATTTTTAAAAGAATTTTTTTTAAATGTATATTTTGAATATAAATAAATAAACAACTAATTTGATTTTATATTTTTATAATATTCTCGAAAATAATTCTAGATGAATGCAAAATTTTTTTTTAAAAGTTCCATTCCGACAGGTTCGACTGTATTAAATTTTTCCAAAATATAGTATTTCGTATAAGATTCAATTATTTATTGATATTTAATTTATTTCAATTATTTATTTCTAGTTTTTTTTGTGGAAAACATTTTTCTCCAGATAAATGTAAACAAATGTGGAAAAATGTTTACTTTCTCCTCTCTCGTAATAAATAAAAAAAATTGTAGATATTTTTCGGTGGTTTGAAGAAAATGAAAATACAAAGACATGTCTTGGTCGGCGAAGATAAAGCGACCACTGAGTTAAAGGAAAAAATTCTTACAATACACATCAAACCCGGATTACCATCTGGGACTAAAATTGCTTTTCCAGAACAGGGAGATCAAGGACCAACGAAAATTCCTGGTACAAAATTTTCTGTACTTTCATTTATAATTTTCAAAAAAAATTATTATTTGTAAATTATTATTCATTGAAAAAATTCAATAAGTAAATTTTAAATTAAATTGAATTTTTGAATTAAATTAATTTTTAAATGTAAAAATATATAAAAAATTTTAAAAAAAAAGAAAATTCTAACAAATAATTTTTATTTAAGTTAGTTAAATGGTCTTGCTTCAAATACTGAAATTATTGGTTCAAATACAATTTATTTGATGGAAGTAAATATTTGGTATTTTTATAGCCAAGTAAATATTTATTTGGACAAGTAATTGGTTATTAACTTTGATTAAAATAATTTTATTTCCATTGTTATAAATAGTAATTTTCATCTAATTATTAAATAATAATTTATTTATAAATAAAATGAAAAAATAAAATAAATTTTTTCAAAGAAAATACAAAAAAAATATTTATAGACATTTTTTTCAAAGAAAATTGTAAGAAAATGTAAAAATAAAATGCTTTCAAAGAAAAATTGAAAAGATATGTAATAATAGAAATGTTTATGAAACAAGTATTTATGTAATTTAGCTGACATAATTTTCATTACCGAGGATCGTCCACACGAAATATTTAAGAGAGATGGAAATAATCTTATTATGACTGTTAATGTTTTTTTGCGGGAGGCTCTGACTGGATTGACAGTCACAGTTCATACAATCGATGACCGAATTTTAAGGGTTCCAATTACATCAGTAATTACGTAAGTCGATCTTAATAATTTTCAAATTAAATATTCAATTAATTACAATTATTATTAGAATTGAATTACTTGTAAATTGTCTTCCAGTAAAATTACAATAAATATTATATTTTACAGTCAAATGACTGTAAATTATTTCCCAATAAAATTTACTATAAATTATTTTACAGTAAAAGTACTAAAAATTATTTCTCAGTAAAATTTACTATAAATTATTTTCCAGTAAAAGTACTGAAAATTATTTAACAGTAGAATTACTGTAAATTACTTTTAGTAAAATTAATGTAAATTATTTTACAGTAAAATTAGTATTTAAATATTATTTTGCAGTTAAATTACTATAAATTATTTTACAGTAATATTAATGTAAATTATTTTGCAGTAAAATTATTTTTTATTTATTTAGTTAAGAAGTGTACGGTACAAATTACTATAAATTATTTTACAGTAAAATTACTGTAAATTATTTTGCAGCAAAATTACTGTAAATTATTTTTTAGCAAAATTACTGTAAATTATTTTGCAGCAAAATTACTGCAAATATTATTTTACAGTAAAATTATTATTATTATTTTACTTTTATTATTTTTAATTATTATTTTACTGTAAATTTGTTTGCAGTAAAATTACAATAAAATATTTTACAGTAAAGTTACTAAAAATTATTTTGTAGTAAAATTACTGAAAATGATTTTGCAGTAAAATTACTGTAAATTGATTTACAGTAAAACTATCACTGTAAAAATTCAAAGAAACAAATTAATTAACAATTTAGTAATTTTAATTGATATTTAATTCAATATTTTAATTTTTTTTATAATAAATAAAAAATCTATAATAAATAAATAATTACTTTAGGCATTAATTAACATTGACATTTATCAAATTTAATTTATTTTTCAATTTCTTTGATTTAGGCCTAATTATCAAAAACAAATAACAGGCGAGGGTTTACCAATTGTCAACAATCCTAAAGAACGGGGAGATTTGTTGATTGATTTTAATATTAAATTTCCGGTGTATATGTCGGTTGAAAGTAAAAATTATATAAAAAAGGCTTTCGAGATTTCAAGTGATACTGATTCAACAGAGGACACCGAGTATATTCATCGATTTTTACTAGCTGATAAAATACGAAGAAATGTCGATGATGACGTTCCTTTACAAAGAAGCCCCGACAATGAACTAAATAAATTAGTTTGTTAATTACAAAAAAAAAATTCTTAAATTTCGTTAAATTATCAAATTAAATTTGACAATTGTTATTAAATTTTTAAGCGATAGTTTTCAAACTTCCATTTAATTGAAAATATAGTTAATATAATTATTTACTATTTTCAATTAAATCTCCACTCAAATAAAACCTTCGTTTTTTAAAAAATCATTATTTATTGGAATTTTTCTCTTTTTTTCGTCTCCTTTTATTTTATTTATTGCAATTTTTTATTTTATTTCAATTTATTTTTATTTATTTTTATTTATTTTTATTTATTTTTATTTATTTCTATTTAGTTCTATTTATTTCTATTTTTCTTCATTTATCTATTAGTTAATTCAAATTTAATTCATGTTCAATAATTCTGTTTGAAGATGATTCCTACAAACTGCAGTGTATGACTGGTTGCAGTCGACAACTCGAAATTTTTATTTCTTCAAAAATAAATATTTAACCATCAAAACGTAATAATTTGAAGATAAATAAAATTTCTTACAATCCTTATTTTCATTTTCAAGAATTTTTTAAACTCTAATTACCAGTTTCTTGATTTTCTAAAATTTTAATTAAAAATATTGTTTGATTTCAAATTATTTGAAAATTTCCCGCTTTCTTTTTTTAAATAAATACGCCGATAAAGTAGAAAATTACCGACACTGTTTTATCAATTGGGTGATAAAGATAAGTTTATCTTAATAGCGTGTAATTATCTGTCATCTGAAGAAACAATACCTCATGAAATCATATGACTTCACCGCACGTGACTTTATTTACCATTTATTTACAGTCATGTTACAACTCCTGAATATATACGATGGAGTTTTATAAGTGAGTGATAGTGAGTAAATCCGAGTTCAACTGGGAATGCATTATACTTTCCCCCGTTTTTATTGACTTATAATGTCTTTTATCACAAAGTTGTTCTCGTCAAAAAACGATTTCACCAAACAGAATGCTACTGAAAGTAATACGCCATTAAATATTGAAATTCAGACGAATAAGAGGTAAGAATTAACCCGGATTAGAACCATATTCCCCATTTTTTTAAAATGCTTCTCAAATAAGATGCATTTTATGCATTTTTTTTTTATTCTAACCTTTCGAGTTAATAAAATTCACCCTTTTTAACATATTTTGTCTAATAATATTAGTATTTTTATTGCCTTTATAATTTAAAAGAAAAAATTAACAAATAATTCATCGAGAAAAACTGCAATATGTGAAATAAATATGCAGTTGTATACATATATTAGTAAAGCAAAGAAAGTTGTAGGAGGGGGACGCCATTCATCAATGCAATTCCTGGCAATTCTAACCTAACGTCGTAAAACCTGTTGATATAATCAACGAAACGGTTTAAAATAAAAAATTCCATTCTAATTTTAAAGAATCAAATGAGAACGATTTTCTTTTAATAGAAAATTTACAATTGTTTTCAAAATCCACCTTTTAAAAAAGAAACCAAATGATTTTTTATGTATCGATTTTTATTTTTTAATTTAGGCACTTTTTATCAATAAAAAAATAATAATTAATGAGATGATTGGGTAAAAATGAGTAATTAAAGAGATAAACACTGTAACAATTTGTTTATGAGTATTCAAAATTTCAAACAACTCAACAAACTACTTGTTTTAACAATCATTTGTTTTGTTTTTTTCAGAATTGAATTTTTGTAACAGCAAAAGAAAAAAATCTACTTTCGAAAATTTTAAGAATCGATACTATTTGAATTATTTATTTAAAATAATTTATTTCAAAATATTTGATTTTAATACTTGGGATAAGTTTTTAAAAACAATTAACATATTTCTATAATCATGATGCAAACGTTATTTTAATTATAAAAATAAAATATAGAATTTAAATTAAGAAATTATATTTTACAGGGAATCTTTGAACTTTGGAACGGACCAAGTGCGAATATTATTATTTCGGGAGTGTGAATGGCGTGGAAGAAAACTACTTTTTGATTCTTTAGCAGTGGAAAAATCGCAGCCGAAAAACTCTTCGTTTTGTTTTTTATTCAAAAGTGAAAAGGAGAAAAAATGCAAACCACCAGCAGAAATAATAAATGGCATTGGCGAGGTATTTCTTTCGCTTTAAAAACCTTATAAATCATTTATATTTATAAATTATTACTGCATTAATTAACATTCATTTGTCTCTAATTAAAAATATGATTTTTTTAATGCAGCAGCAAAAGAAATTAGCATATGAGGATGTAAATTTACTGAGCGAGATGGTTTTCGGCACTGTTGCTATGACTTACAGAGGACCGTCTTTTAAGGTAAAATTTGATTTTATTTCAGTTAAAAAATAAAATTTTATTCTTTAATATTAAAAGCAAAAAACTATTAAAATTAAAGCAAAAATCCAATAATTTGAATTTACAAATTTCAACTTTGTTTAGATTCACGCAATAAATTCTCCGCCATGTATTATGAGTACAAAAGTCTTCCCAGCATCCGAGCACAGTGTGTGTCGGAAAAGGTAACGAAAAAAAAATTAATTTTTATTGTTACGTAGAAAATTCAATTAATAATTTGCTAATTAAATTTGAATTTAACAATTTTTCTCAGTGAAAAACAATCGGACGAACGCATTGGATATAATCCGGAGTCTAACTCGAGTAGTGGAAGTGTAAGAACACAAGGTAAGGAAAATTAGAAAGTAAAAAATTCCAAGATGACAAACATAATTTTGAATATTGGTTCATTAAATATAATTTTCACGATCAAATTATGATTATAATTATCGAATCTTGTGTTTTATAGATTCACGACCTAGTTCCGGAAATTTGTCGGCGAACAGTCTCAGTCCGAATATTAGAAAAAGTTCTACGTGTTCAAGCACCGGAAGTGGTTGGGACATAGACATTTCTCTTCCTCACGGCAGTAAGTTCATTGAAGACGAATAACTGTCCGTTTAAAAATAAATATTTACTAAAAATAAAATATTTAAAAATAAATATTTACTAAAAATGAAATATTTAATAATAAATATGAATTAAAAATGAAATATTTAGATATAAATATAAATTAAACATAAAATATCCAATTTTAAAAAATAAATATTAATCAAAAATAAAGCATTTGAAAATAAATAATATGTATTAAACATAAAATATTTAAAAATAGATATTTTAAATATTAATATACCATAATACTGATTTTGTAATAATTTCAATTTTTAATTTCAGGTTCACATTCACTAGAAAGCAACTTTTCGGGGAAAGGCAGCAGTCTGACTAGCCTTCGAAGAAGATGGATTCGAGCCATTTCGACATCCCTGAGTCCCCCTGAGTCCGACTATTTGTTTACGCATTACAACGAAAATTCTAATGAACAAGAGAAAAATGTTCGCCGACACAAGACCAGACTTGGTTTAGCGTTGTTGATAAGACTTACACGAGGGCATGAACAGTGAGCAATGTTTCATTAAATTAAAACTGAATTCTTTTGAATTTGTTTCTTTCTTTTAATTCCTTCCAAATTTGCTAAATTACTACAGAAAAATACTAGAGAAATTATTCCTTATAAGTAAATGTTGCCTAATGGTTACAATAATTTATTTTCGAAATCTCACACTTTTTCTTTCTGTTATTCATAGGGAAATGGAATCTAAACTATTGGAACATGCAGCTTTTCTCGAAGGAATGTTGAATCGATTACGTCTGTCATGTGCTGGCTCAAATAAAGGTCAAAACAATGACAAAGGAAATGAACTGACAATACGTCTACAAAGAGCATCGTCTTGTTGCACAATTTGGTTATTACGTTTTCTTATGAATTCCTCTGACTCAACAACACCTTTACTGTGGCATGACACTATGCTGAACACGACATTCCCGAAAGACGAGAGAATCAACATAATACACAATGGTCTCAAAGAAATGTGCAGATTACTCGACAATTTTGACACGAAATCAACCAAGTTGTAAGCAACAACAAATTTAACAATTACTAAACATTATTACATACTCTCGAAGTAGAAAGTTAAAAATAATTTCATATTTTTGATTTTAATACATGTGACGCTCCACGCTTTCCTTTCGCTGTAGAGGGTCACGTATATAAATAATGTATAAAAATATACATAAATAATAAATAGTTAAAAATAATAAATATATATATATAAAAAAGATAAAATTAAATTCGCAAATTTACAGGGTTGCAACAGATCAGGAAAATCAGAGAGTTCAGGGAAAAATCAGGGAAAGTAGAATCGGTTAGGGAAATCAGGGAAAAGTCAGAGAATTTTATTAAAAATACTGGAAAAAATCAAATGTTTAGAATTTACAACAAAATTCTCAATTTTAGTATCTGACTCATAAATTATGAAATTACCACGAATTCTAAAAAACCTTAAATTTTTTCTATCTCTCACAATAATTTAATTTAACGCAATCTTAATAAATATTAAAATTCTTCCCAGAAATTTAATTATTTTCCAAAATTTTTAAAAAGTTCTCGTCAGCATTTCAATTATCTTTATAAATATCAAAATTCTTCGACAAACTTTAATTTTATTCAGGAATTTTAATAAAATTCAATTATTTTCATAAATAACAATATTCATCGCAAGAATTCAATTATTTTCAAAATTAATAAAATTCTTCGCAGAAATTGCTTTCAAAAAATCTTAAAAAATTGTCGTCAACATTTCAATTATCTTTATAAATGAACAGCAACATTTTTCGACAAAATTAAATTATTTTCAGAAATTTTAATAAAATTCATTGCAAAATTCAATAGTTTTTAAAAATAATAGTATTCATTACAAGAATTCAATAATTTTCATAAATAATAGTATTCATCACAAGAATTCAATTTTTTTCAAAAGTAATAAAATTCAATTATTTTCAAACATTTTAATAAAATTCATTGCATTTAAAAGCAATTTTGATAGAATTTCAATTACTTTTCAATACAATTTTAATCAAATTCCTCGAAAAATGTAATTATTCTTAAAAATGGTATTAAAATTCGTCGAAAGAATTCAATTTTTTTAAAAATTTCTGTTTTTACTTAAATAATTGAATTCTCGTAGAATTTTCTAATAAAAATTTATTTCAGTAAAACTTTTAGATAATAATTGAATTTTGAAGACTAATAATTCAATTATTTTCATAAATAACTTTTCATTCGTCTCCAGGAAATTAATTATTTTCAAAATTTTTTAAACATTCCTGTTAAGAATTAAATTATCTTTTTTTATAAATAGATAGCGAAAATCTTCTCAAGAATTAAATTATTGTCAGAAATTTTAAGAATATTCTTGTCAAAATTTCAATTATTTAAACGAAATTTAATCAAAATTCTTCGCATAAATTCAATTATTTTCATAAATTATTATTTAAATTCTTCTCAGGAATTCAATTGTTTAAAAAAATTTTAATAAAATTCTTCATAAAGTTTTCATTTATTTTCAAAAATTGTTATAAAATTCTTTAATTTGATAAACTTCAGTAAAATTTTCATTAAATTCCTTAAAAGAAATGAATTATTTTCAAAAGTTGTTAATAAAATTCTTCGTAAAAAATAAATTCTAAGAAACATTCAATTATTGAATAAATTATTTATCTTTGTATTTAAATAATTGAATTCTCGTAGAACTTTCTAATAAAAATTGATTTAAAAATGAATAATTTCAGTTAAAATTTTAGATAATAATTAAATATTAAAAGCATTAGGGGGGGAATATTTAGAAATAATTAAATTTTGAAAAGGTTTCGAATTCAAATCTTTGAAAATCAGAATTTTTCGCACTTTTAACTAACAATTATGCGTAGAATTAATTTTATTTTATTATTAATTCACTGGGTTATCTTTAATTTATTATAAAAACATGAAGAAATCTTCTTCATGTCTTATAATAATATTCTGATAAGTTATTGAATTTCAAAATATTTGAATTTGAAATAATTTTGGAATAATTTTACTTTTGAAAAATTTGTAAATAAATGTAATAGAACATTTTTTTGATTATCTAATAATTTTTAGAGTTAATCAGAATATTCTTTAGGGTCAGGGAGAAAGTCAAGATTTTGTCTGTAAATCAGGGAAAAACAAATTTTTATGGCAACCCTGATTTAATTTTATAAATTTTTTTAAACATTGATAAAATTAGAGTTTATAAATTGCTCTCAAATTGTAATTCTCTTTTACATATTTACTGAAATTGATTTTTTAGCTTCTTAAGCACGTTAGTGACTGCCGTTTTAACCCATCATCTCGGTTGGGTTCATACAGTTTCATCTGGATTTAATCGAGAAACGGTAAATAGTAATTTTTTCCCCTCAATTTTCTTACGAACAAATTACAATTATTTCAGTAAATTGAATTAAAAAGTTGAGAATTTATATCAATTGTTTCTAAAAATAAAACCAGAATTGAATTTTTTTTTCAAAAATAAACTTATCTTTTTAATAGGTGGAAAAATTGCGAAAGCAGTTTCCCTGTAATCCCTTGTGGGCACAACTTGGAGACTTATACGGTGCCTTAGGGAATCCAGTAAAAGTCGTTCACACTGTAATCGCTGGAGATTCTGACAAAGTGGAAACTATAAATTCAATATTAATATTTCTAACATATTTCATTCGAAGTGGAATTGTGAAAAAGGAATACGAGCGTCGATGTAAATCACAGCAAGACGTTCAAGAGGCAATTGTTCTATTGGAACAATTAAATAGAAATCGTCCCACATTATCGAAACGAAATATCGAGACAATTTCCAATAATTCTAAAGTACGAAAAATTTCCAAAAGGAGAGTCGAATTAAAAAAGTCTGATTTAGATGAAGGCGAAATTTACGAGAGTAATCAGGTTAAAATATCCGAGAATAATGCACCAAAATTGAAAAGAAGTAGCACTCTACTAAAGAATCTTGATTCCTTAAATGGAATTCATTCGAAACTCGAGTTCGATACACATTGGAAGGATGAGACTGAAATGAAGAGTAACACAACGGCGAGTAAAGTGAAAATCATTGTCAGCGAAACTTCCCCTCATGAAATTCAAAAAGGTCAAAGTATGTATCGAGAGAGTGCTTTACAGGAGTTGGAAAAGAAATTCAACGACGAAGTAGACGACGCTTTCATGGAAGCAAAACTCGATACACTCACCTGGGATCGTTTAAGTGAAATGAGAAAACTCAATTCCGAGGATTTAGGAGATTCCTACACCCTACCGTTAAGCATTGACTTTCCAAGCCAAAGACAAGAGACCCAAGTATTTTTTACCCTGGGCGATGAAGAGAAACCCCTCAAATCTCGATTACGTCCCCGATGTAATTGTCAATGTGCCTTTACATTCACAAAAGTGCCAAGTACTTCAGCCGATCTTCCCGAAGGTGTTCTTCGTAAAATTATCCAAAGAAATTTTCCCGAATCTTCAAAAAATATGCAACTCTCATCCGAAGCTGCTTCTTCCAATGATTCACTAAGTTGTCTCAAATGTCGAAGGAGAAATAAAGCATCGAAGCAAAATTACGAGAACGATAAATTACATCTCGAAACGCCAACGAACGCCACCGATGTACTTCGTTCGTGTGCAAATTCAGGTTCAAATGAGGGAATGTTTGCACTACCTGATCTAAATAGTTTCGAGGCCCTAATGGAAGCGAATAATGTCATTGAATTGCCAATGCCGCGTTCAAATCAAATTCCAATAAAAAAACGAATCGCGGAAAATGTGGGATTCACGAGTTCATTGATGAGCCGAAGGGTTGTACTCAATGACAAAAAGAAATTGCCTCCCGATATTTGCGACTCGGGATACACCTGGGGATTGGTGATGCAGGGTATGATAAAGAAGAAGAAATCTCGAAGAAAATACAAAGACGAGAAGGATGAGAGCGAGGATCAAGCGAGGAATTGGTGGCAACCCATGAGAGAGGAAATCGAAATTAATGCCCGATTCCCATCGGTCGATCAACCAGTGGCTGAATCTCTCTGCATTTTAGCTGATCTCGATACTTGGCAGGTTGGACTTTTATCCAATAATTCCCTTCCTCAGAATCCTCCGTTACCGATAGGAATGTCTCGACTCGTCGCCAATATGTTGGAAGGTTTCTCTTATATTTGGAAAAAATACCACTCCGCGGAAGATGTAAGTTTAATCACTTTTTTTTAAATTCCAATTGTGCAATATTTATGTTTTAAATATTTATTTGGATAAAGTTTAATCATGTATTATACTACTTTTTAATTTTCAAATGCTAACTTCAATTTTCGAATGATTTCAGACTCAAAATTTAAAACAATCAACTTATTAACTAATTAGATAATTATTATTCTTTATTATTTTCTAAAATATTAATAAAATTCTTCGGAAGAATTCAATGATACAATTTTAATAAATTTTCTCGAAGAAATTCAATACAACTATTATTATTATTATATATAATAATCGTCGTGATTCCAGATTTCCGGATCTCTGTCCACACTTGAAGTTAGTTATAGTTATTCTTTTGTTTTTTATACGTTTTGATAGAAAATAGAAATATACATATACATACATTATAATAATCGTAAGTTTCCTTTCCGTTAGCAAATTATCTGCATTCATTTGTTTGTTTTGAAAATTTAATTTTGTGGGTTAAGTATTGGCATTGTTTATATATTTTTTAATGTCAAACTTTTTAAAGTGGAAAATACTTTACTTATTAAATTGTCTCGACTCTTTGGTAAAAAATCTAAAATTATCGGAAACTATCAAAAATTCAAAAATCCGAATTTCTTAAAATTTAACATTCTTTCCTCTCTTTTATGAGATTTAGCTTCATTATTTTTGTGCTTTTAAAAAATACTTTACTTATTAAATTGTCTCGACTCTTTGGTAAAAAATCTAAAATTATCAAAAATTCAAAAAATTTCAAAAATCCGTTTTTCTTAAAATTCAACATTTTTTCCTCTCTTTTATGGGATTTAGCTTTATTATTTTTGTGCTTTTGGAAAATACTTTACTTATTTAATAGTCTCGACACTTTGGTAAAAAATCAAAAATTATCAAAAATTATCAAAAATTCGAAAAAATTCAAAAATCCGATTTTCTTAAAATTCAACATTTTTTCCTCTCTTTTATGGGATTTAGCTTCATTATTTTCGTGCTTTTAGAAAATACTTTACTTATTAAATTGTCTCGACTCTTTAGTAAAAAATCTAAAATTATCAAAAATTCGAAAAAATTCAAAAATCCGATTTTCTTAAAATTCAACATTTTTTCTTCTCTTTTAAGGGATTTAGCTTCATTATTTTTGTGCTTTTGGAAAATACTTTACTTATTTAATAGTCTCGACTCTTTGGTAAAAAATGTGAAATTATCGAAAATTATCAAAAATTCAAAAATCCGAATTTCTTAAAATTCAACATTTTTTCCTCTCTTTTATAGGATTTAGCTTCATTATTTTTTTGCTTTTGGAAAATACTTTACTTATTAAATTGTCTCGACTCTTTGGTAACAAATCTAAAATTATCGAAAATTATCAAAAATTCAAAAATCCGAATTTCTTAAAATTTAACATTCTTTCCTCTCTTTTATGAGATTTAGCTTCATTATTTTTGTGCTTTTAAAAAATACTTTACTTATTAAATTGTCTCGACTCTTTAGTAAAAAATCTAAAATTATCAAAAATTCAAAAAATTTCAAAAATCCGTTTTTCTTAAAATTCAACATTTTTTCCTCTCTTTTATGGGATTTAGCTTTATTATTTTTGTGCTTTTGGAAAATACTTTACTTATTTAATAGTCTCTACTCTTTGGTAAAAAATGTGAAATTATCGTAAATTATCAAAAATTCAAAAATCCGAATTTCTTAAAATTCAACATTTTTTCCTCTCTTTTATAGGATTTAGCTTTATTATTTTTTTGCTTTTGGAAAATACTTTACTTATTAAATTGTCTCGACTCTTTGGTAAAAAATGTGAAATTATCGAAAATTAACAAAAATTCAAAAATCCGATTTTCTTAAAATTCAACATTTTTTCTTCTCTTTTACGGGATTTAGCTTCATTATTTTTGTGCTTTTGGAAAATACTTTACTTATTTAATAGTCTCGACTCTTTAGTAAAAAATCTAAAATTATCAAAAATTCGAAAAAATTCAAAAATCCGATTTTCTTAAAATTTAACATTTTTTCTTCTCTTTTATGGGATTTAGCTTCATTATTTTTGTGCTTTTGGAAAATACTTTACTTATTTAATAGTCTCGACTCTTTGGTAAAAAATCTAAAATTATCAAAAATTCGAAAAAATTCAAAAATCCGATTTTCTTAAAATTTAACATTTTTTCTTCTCTTTTATGGGTTTTAGCTTCATTATTTTTGTGCTTTTGGAAAATACTTTACTTATTTAATAGTCTCGAATCTTTGGTAAAAAGTCTAAAATTATCGAAAATTATCAAAAATTCAAAAATCCGAATTTCTTAAAATTCAACATTTTTTCCTTTTTTTTATAGGATTTAGCTTCATTATTTTTGTGCTTTTGGAAAATACTTTACTTATTTAATAGTCTCTACTCTTTGGTAAAAAATGTGAAATTATCGTAAATTATCAAAAATTCAAAAATCCGAATTTCTTAAAATTCAACATTTTTTCCTCTCTTTTATAGGATTTAGCTTTATTATTTTTTTGCTTTTGGAAAATACTTTACTTATTAAATTGTCTCGACTCTTTGGTAAAAAATGTGAAATTATCGAAAATTAACAAAAATTCAAAAATCCGATTTTCTTAAAATTCAACATTTTTTCCTCTCTTTTATGGGATTTAGCTTCATTATTTTTGTGCTTCTGGAAAAGACTTTACTTATTAAATTGTCTCGACTCTTTGGTAAAAAATCTAAAATTATCAAAAATTCGAAAAAATTCAAAAATCCGATTTTCTTAAAATTCAACATTTTTTCTTCTCTTTTAAGGGATTTAGCTTCATTATTTTTGTGCTTTTGGAAAATACTTTACTTATTTAATAGTCTCTACTCTTTGGTAAAAAATGTGAAATTATCGTAAATTATCAAAAATTCAAAAATCCGAATTTCTTAAAATTCAACATTTTTTCCTCTCTTTTATAGGATTTAGCTTTATTATTTTTTTGCTTTTGGAAAATACTTTACTTATTAAATTGTCTCGACTCTTTGGTAACAAATCTAAAATTATCGAAAATTATCAAAAATTCAAAAATCCGAATTTCTTAAAATTTAACATTCTTTCCTCTCTTTTATGAGATTTAGCTTCATTATTTTTGTGCTTTTAAAAAATACTTTACTTATTAAATTGTCTCGACTCTTTAGTAAAAAATCTAAAATTATCAAAAATTCAAAAAATTTCAAAAATCCGTTTTTCTTAAAATTCAACATTTTTTCCTCTTTTTTATGGGATTTAGCTTTATTATTTTTGTGCTTTTGGAAAATACTTTACTTATTTAATAGTCTCTACTCTTTGGTAAAAAATGTGAAATTATCGTAAATTATCAAAAATTCAAAAATCCGAATTTCTTAAAATTCAACATTTTTTTCCTCTCTTTTATAGGATTTAGCTTTATTATTTTTTTGCTTTTGGAAAATACTTTACTTATTAAATTGTCTCGACTCTTTGGTAAAAAATGTGAAATTATCGAAAATTAACAAAAATTCAAAAATCCGATTTTCTTAAAATTCAACATTTTTTCTTCTCTTTTACGGGATTTAGCTTCATTATTTTTGTGCTTTTGGAAAATACTTTACTTATTTAATAGTCTCGACTCTTTAGTAAAAAATCTAAAATTATCAAAAATTCGAAAAAATTCAAAAATCCGATTTTCTTAAAATTTAACATTTTTTCTTCTCTTTTATGGGATTTAGCTTCATTATTTTTGTGCTTTTGGAAAATACTTTACTTATTTAATAGTCTCGACTCTTTGGTAAAAAATCTAAAATTATCAAAAATTCGAAAAAATTCAAAAATCCGATTTTCTTAAAATTTAACATTTTTTCTTCTCTTTTATGGGTTTTAGCTTCATTATTTTTGTGCTTTTGGAAAATACTTTACTTATTTAATAGTCTCGAATCTTTGGTAAAAAGTCTAAAATTATCGAAAATTATCAAAAATTCAAAAATCCGAATTTCTTAAAATTCAACATTTTTTCCTTTTTTTTATAGGATTTAGCTTCATTATTTTTGTGCTTTTGGAAAATACTTTACTTATTTAATAGTCTCTACTCTTTGGTAAAAAATGTGAAATTATCGTAAATTATCAAAAATTCAAAAATCCGAATTTCTTAAAATTCAACATTTTTTCCTCTCTTTTATAGGATTTAGCTTTATTATTTTTTTGCTTTTGGAAAATACTTTACTTATTAAATTGTCTCGACTCTTTGGTAAAAAATGTGAAATTATCGAAAATTAACAAAAATTCAAAAAATCCGATTTTCTTAAAATTCAACATTTTTTCTTCTCTTTTACGGGATTTAGCTTCATTATTTTTGTGCTTTTGGAAAATACTTTACTTATTTAATAGTCTCGACTCTTTAGTAAAAAATCTAAAATTATCAAAAATTCGAAAAAATTCAAAAATCCGATTTTCTTAAAATTTAACATTTTTTCTTCTCTTTTATGGGATTTAGCTTCATTATTTTTGTGCTTTTGGAAAATACTTTACTTATTTAATAGTCTCGACTCTTTGGTAAAAAATCTAAAATTATCAAAAATTCGAAAAAATTCAAAAATCCGATTTTCTTAAAATTTAACATTTTTTCTTCTCTTTTATGGGTTTTAGCTTCATTATTTTTGTGCTTTTGGAAAATACTTTACTTATTTAATAGTCTCGAATCTTTGGTAAAAAATCTAAAATTATCGAAAATTATCAAAAATTCAAAAATCCGAATTTCTTAAAATTCAACATTTTTTTCCTTTTTTTTATAGGATTTAGCTTCATTATTTTTGTGCTTTTGGAAAATACTTTACTTATTAAATTGTCTCGACTCTTTGGTAACAAATCTAAAATTATCGAAAATTATCAAAAATTCAAAAATCCGATTTTCTTAAAATTCAACATTTTTTCCTCTCTTTTATGGGATTTAGCTTCATTATTTTTGTGCTTCTGGAAAATACTTTACTTATTAAATTGTCTCGACTCTTTGGTAAAAAATCTAAAATTATCAAAAATTCGAAAAAATTCAAAAATCCGATTTTCTTAAAATTCAACATTTTTTCCTCTCTTTTATGGGATTTAGCTTCATTATTTTTGTGCTTCTGGAAAATACTTTACTTATTAAATTGTCTCGACTCTTTTGTAAAAAATCTAAAATTATCAAAAATTCGAAAAAATTCAAAAATCCGATTTTCTTAAAATTCAACATTTTTTCCTCTCTTTTATGGGATTTAGCTTCATTATTTTTGTGCTTCTGGAAAATACTTTACTTATTAAATTGTCTCGACTCTTTGGTAAAAAATCTAAAATTATCAAAAATTCGAAAAAATTCAAAAATCCGATTTTCTTAAAATTCAAAATTTTTTCCTCTCTTTTATGGGATTTAGCTTCATTATTTTTGTGCTTTTGGAAAATACTTTACTTATTTAATAGTCTCGAATTTTTGGTAAAAAATCTAAAATTATCAAAAATTTGAAAAAATTCAAAAATCCGATTTTCTTAAAATTCAACATTTTTTCTTCTCTTTTATGGGATTTAGCTTCATTATTTTTGTGCTTTTGGAAAATACTTTACTTATTTAATAGTCTCGACTCTTTGGTAAAAAATCTAAAATTATCAAAAATTCGAAAAAATTCAAAAATCCGATTTTCTTAAAATTTAACATTTTTTCTTCTCTTTTACGGGTTTTAGCTTCATTATTTTTGTGCTTTTGGAAAATACTTTACTTATTTAATAGTCTCGAATCTTTGGTAAAAAATCTAAAATTATCGAAAATTATCAAAAATTCAAAAATCCGAATTTCTTAAAATTCAACATTTTTTCCTTTTTTTTATAGGATTTAGCTTCATTATTTTTGTGCTTTTGGAAAATACTTTACTTATTAAATTGTCTCGACTCTTTGGTAACAAATCTAAAATTATCGAAAATTATCAAAAATTCAAAAATCCGATTTTCTTAAAATTCAACATTTTTTCCTCTCTTTTATGGGATTTAGCTTCATTATTTTTGTGCTTCTGGAAAAGACTTTACTTATTAAATTGTCTCGACTCTTTGGTAAAAAATCTAAAATTATCAAAAATTCGAAAAAATTCAAAAATCCGATTTTCTTAAAATTCAACATTTTTTCCTCTCTTTTATGGGATTTAGCTTCATTATTTTTGTGCTTCTGGAAAATACTTTACTTATTAAATTGTCTCGACTCTTTTGTAAAAAATCTAAAATTATCAAAAATTCGAAAAAATTCAAAAATCCGATTTTCTTAAAATTCAACATTTTTTCCTCTCTTTTATGGGATTTAGCTTCATTATTTTTGTGCTTCTGGAAAATACTTTACTTATTAAATTGTCTCGACTCTTTGGTAAAAAATCTAAAATTATCAAAAATTCGAAAAAATTCAAAAATCCGATTTTCTTAAAATTCAAAATTTTTTCCTCTCTTTTATGGGATTTAGCTTCATTATTTTTGTGCTTTTGGAAAATACTTTACTTATTTAATAGTCTCGAATTTTTGGTAAAAAATCTAAAATTTGAAAAAATTTGAAAAAATTCAAAAATCCGATTTTCTTAAAATTCAACATTTTTTTCTCTCTTTTATAGGATTTAGCTTCATTATTTTTGTGCTTTTGGAAAATACTTTACTTATTAAATTGTCTCGACTCTTTAGTAAAAAATCTAAAATTATCAAAAATTCGAAAAAATTCAAAAATCCGATTTTCTTAAAATTTAACATTTTTTCTTCTCTTTTATGGGATTTAGCTTCATTTTTTTTGTGCTTTTGGAAAATACTTTACTTATTTAATAGTCTCGACTCTTTGGTAACAAATCTAAAATTATCGAAAATTATCAAAAATTCAAAAATCCGAATTTCTTTAAATTTAACATTCTTTCCTCTCTTTTATGAGATTTAGCTTCATTATTTTTGTGCTTTTAAAAAATACTTTACTTATTAAATTGTCTCGACTCTTTAGTAAAAAATCTAAAATTATCAAAAATTCGAAAAAATTCAAAAATCCGATTTTCTTAAAATTCAACATTTTTTCTTCTCTTTTATGGGATTTAGCTTCATTATTTTTGTGCTTTTGGAAAATACTTTACTTATTTAATAGTCTCGACTCTTTAGTAAAAAATCAAAAATTATCAAAAATTCGAAAAAAATTCAAAAATCCGATTTTCTTAAAATTCAACTTTTTTTTCTCTTTTATACCATTTAGCTTTATTATTATTTGAATTTTTATTCAAGAGAAAAAATGGAAAACTGAAAAAATTTAGAATTTTTTAAAAATTACAGGCCTTTTCCATGATTTCCCTGATTTCCAGAAGCCTTTTAAAAATTCCATACTATTTCCATGATTTCCATGATTTCCAGATTCTGTAGGAACCCTGCTTTTGTCTGACTTTCTTCTAAATTATCGAATTCAGTGATTTCTGGGGTGAATTTGGTTAAGTTGTAAAATGATTAATTTCTATTTGAATTCTTTTTTTTGAATGTAGAAAATCTGATGTTAATTTAATTCTTTTTTCGTTATGCACGGCAAAAAATATTTAGCTGGATGAACTACAGATTTCACTTTAGTAGCGAAATTATTCAGTGCTTCAATTAATACTTTCGTTATTCTAGAGAAACTTATCGCTATTTCAAGTTAAACTTTTTTCAGTGTGTAATAATTATTATTTCTTTAAAAAGTATTTAATTTAAAATGGCTTTATAAAATAAGCAATGCAAAAGATGACCCAGATACTAATTGTAATTGTTCTAGCCATAGTTTAAGTCTAGTAATGTAAATTCTATTTAAATTGAGACCATTGAGTGAAATTATTTGAATTTTAGTTAGTTAAATCTCTTTGTTAGGTTATAATAATTATTTCTTTAAAATTTTTTAAATTGTTTAAAATAAGCAGCCCCATACAACATTCCCGCACGCTTGCGCGCGGATAGTTTGGCTAGTTATTTTAATAAATTTTGTCGACAAAATTCAATACAATTTTAATAAATTTTCTCAACGAAATTCAATTATTTTTTAAACTGTAATAAAATTCCTTGAAAGAATTCAATTACAATTTCAGAAATTTTGATAAAATTCTTTACAAGAATTCAATTATTCTTAGTCCAAATTTAATTAAATTCCTCAAAAGTATTTAAATTTTCTTCGAAACAATAAACTTTGCATTTTTACAAATTATTAAATATTTAGATTCCTTATTAGAATTTCATTATTTTCAATACATTTTTAATTAAATTTAAAAAATTTCTTTTTTAATTTATTTAAAAAAATTTTAATGAAATTGTTAGAAATAATCTAATTATTTTCAAGAATTGTATTGAAATTTGTCGCAAGAATTAAATTATTTTCATAAGTATAACATTCTTTGAAGGAATTTAATTATTTTTAAAACAATTTTAATATAATTTTGTTATAGAGTCTAATTATTTTTAAACACTTTAATAAAATTCCTTGAAAAAATTCAATTATTTACAAAAATTTTGATAAAATTCTTTAGAAGAATTCAATTATTTTCGGTAAAAATTTAATTCAATTCCTCAAAATAAAAAAAAAAGTGAAACAATAAAATTTGCATTTTTACAAATTATTAAAAATTTTGATTTCTTTTATTAAAATTTTATTATTTTCAATACATTTTTAATTAAATTTAAAAGATTTCTTTTTTTAATTTATTTTAAAAAAATTTAATGAAATTCTTGGAAATAATCCAATTATTTTGAAGAATTTTATTTTAAAATTTATCGCAAGAATTTAATTATTTTCATAATTATAACATTCTTTGAAGAAATTTAATTGTTTTTAATATAATTTTGTTATAGAATCTAATTATTTTTAAACACTTTAATAAAATTCCTTGAAAAAATTTAAATATTTCCAAAAATTTTGATAAAATTCTTTAGAAGAATTCAATTAGTAACTGTAGTATAATTTTAATTAAATTCCTTGAAAGAATTTATTATATTCTAAAGTTTTTAATAGTTTTCATAAATTATAATAAAGTTTTATGTAAATAATAAATCTGAATTAGTAAAAATTTAAATTTATTAGAACAAAAGTGATGAAAATATTTTCATAAATTACATAATTACTTTCATAAATAACTAAAATTAATTAAAATTTAAGGGATAATTTTACTTAAAAATTCCAAAATAATTGAATTTTATATGAGTTGCGTTTCCAACTTTTATAAATAAATGAATTTTAAGACGTTTAAAATTTAAATTTTGAATTGAAATAATTGAATTAAAATGTTTGATTTGAAAATTTTGAAGAAGTGTATAATTGAATTTAAAAATCTAATTTAAATCAATTTTAAAATGAATCAAAATATTCTTTAGAGTCAGGGAAAAAGTCAAAATTTTGTCTGGAAATTATGGGAATAACAAAATGAAATTTTGTACGTGACGTAAAATTATTGTAATAAAATTTTAATTTGAAGAAGAAATAAATTTCATTTATTTGAAGATTCAGAACTTTAGGAACATAAAATAAATAATTTCATTTTTAATAAAACGATTAAATTTAATGTTTTTTTGCAGTGTATCCAACTTTTGGAAAGTCGACTAAGAGAAATGTGGTTACGAAGTGAAACATTGGCCGAAATGTTGCTGACTGTAGATCCGTATGACATAAACGTAAATAATCTAACAAATTCTTTGGATATGGATGCTGCGGACTTGCCACTGTTGCTCGCTGTAGCGACAACACATTCTCCACAAATTACGCAAAAGTTCGGCCTCACTTTAGCTTAAATGCCAAAAGCGTTCGATTACTACCACTTTTTAAAGTCTCATTTAAACAATCTCAAAGAGAGTCATCAAAAAACTTATTATTGACGTCAAAAATTATTTTCTTCTTTCTTATTTTTAGTATCGTGATGATGCTCTAAATTAACAATTTATTTTTGTGTTAATTGAATATGACAAAATCGAAAGTGGTAGTTGTATTTATTATTTCTACGTCATTATTTATTTATAACTGTAATACCGGAAACGTGTAAATGTGAACGTTTATTGTCCTTTATTTCAGTTAAGTCATTTGCAATATACTATTTATAATTTAGAAATATAATTTATAAATAGTATTTAATAATACTATTTATAGTTCTCGGTGACTAAAGTTTAATACTCGGTTATAATGTAATTTTTGACAAGTTACATTCTTTTTTTTTAAATAATTGTAGTGCATGGTGAAAACTTAAAAATTTGTTGTTTGTTGTTAATTTATTCTTTTTCGAGAACTATTGAGAGAGTTCATTTTCTAAATTATTCGGAATTAGGTGTTTAAGTGTCTATTTTTACGTTTATGTACATATTGTATTATAAGTCTTCAGAATGAAGAATATTTGTTCATAGAAAGTGTAATTGTGTGTGAGAGTTCATTGTAATACTGTGTTTTTTACATATCATTCGAAAAAAACAATCGTTGTAAACTATTTTTCAAAACAATAAAATTTTTCTACAGATAATTATCATTTTTTACGAAGTTGAAGTCCACAACGCTGATCAATGAAAAGAATTTGTGTAAAGAGTTCGAATATTGTTTTTAATAAATAGACAATTATTTATTGTTAATTAACAAATAAATATAAAATCTTCCGTTTGTTCACGTTGTGAATTTCAAGTTCGTAATTATTTTCAACTATGTATATAATTTTAAGAAAATTTTTAAAGATTTAGTCTACTCTATCATTAATTATTATTCAAAAATGAAGTTAAAAATGTTATTAAAATTGTAATTCTTCATACTTTGATAAAAAATGACTGAAAATGAAATTTTATATTTGGCAAATTTAACTTTAAACTTTCGATTGTCTACTGTTTTTAGCTACCGGTTTTCTGTCACAATATTTGTCAAAATTTTTAGATTTTTAATTCAATTTTCCTTTTTAGTTTTAATTCTATTCTTTTTTCAAAATCATGCAAATTTGTCCAGCGGAACCGTGAGTAAACTTTATTCCTTAATTAAATTATTTGTCAAGGTTAATTTTTACTGTCACATTCGATTTAAATTTTAATTTCCTTCCTTCTCTAATAATTAACTTTTTAGTAAATTATTAATTTTTGTCTTTGTTTTTACAGTCTCAAACCCGAGAGGCCACCGTCGATTATAGAAGCAAAAAATAAAATTCGGGTAAGAATAAATTCTCAATTGCAGTTATTTTCGTATCGATTAAGAAAATTTTTTTATCTGCTAATTTTTTTTAATAATTTATTTTTTCTAATTTAACTTTTTTTTTAGTTGGGACACGAGTCTGGTTGTAATTGTTGTTGCTGCTGTTCTCCAGAGCCAAAATGTTTGGTAAGTAAAATTATTTTAAAAGTCTTTAAAATCAATTCAACGAAAATTTATATTCTTTATTTTTTTACAGGAATACGTTCAACCGGAACCTGCAAAATCCTTCGCTCCAGTCAGGGTGAGACATTTTTTTTAGACTATATACAGAATTACTGTCTTGGAAATTTTTAATTTCACGAATTCGACAACTGAATAATTTCTTTTCTAATAAAATTATCGAAATAAAAAATTTTTAGTACTATTGGAAACCAAACACTGCAATGGAAGACAATACAACCTACAAATTATCATTTTGGGATGGTCCAGCATCTCGAGCAGTACCTTATAGTCCTGAAGATTGTTTAACGATCGGAGATGGACCATTGTCTGACGAAACAACTCACAAGGTAAATAATTAAAAAAAGTGGACAAGATTTATCTCAATTTTAAATCAAATGAGGATTTTTATACAAATTTTTAATTATTTCCAGTATTTTCCTAATTATTTTTAATAATTTCCGAATTATTTTCAATAATTTTCTAATTTTTGCCAATAATTTCCTAATTATTTTCAATGATTCTGCAGTTAAGCTATCTCGGGAATTGGTGCGTTCGACCAGAACCCAAAATTACGCCGTGTGACAAAGAATTATTTAAGAGAGGACCAATACAAGATGTGACTACTCAAAAACATGATTTCACCTGGAAATCGACACCAAAAATTACGTCGATAAAAGAAAGAAACAATTTGTATTCTCCTTGTGTGTCAATGTCAGGTAAACAAAATTAAATTCCACAAATGAATCAAAAATATCAGTATAATTCAAATTTTTGCTCATTCAATTAAAAGAAGGGAAATAAAATTCGAAAATTTTCTTTACAGACGACACGACGTACAAATTAAGTTACTATCCTTCTAATTGTCGCGAACCTGTTCAGTCATTCAAGCCAATTGAAAAGTACGAAAAATCTGATGTACCACTTGATGGTTGCACCACTTACAAATTAAGTTACTGGCCCAATCAAGTGCCAGTGAAGGTATTTATTGACAATTATTTAAATAAGATTGAAAATTAATTAACAAATAATTTCAAAAATTATCAATTAATTTTTAAAATTATCAAATAACTTTTAAAAAAACTAATTAATTGGTAAATAACTTTGAAAATTATCAAATAATTGAAAAAACGAATTAATTGTCAAATAACTTTGAAAATTAAGCCCCAAATGTCTAATCGAGTCTCAAATTTCTAAAAAATGAATAATTTCACAGGAGGAGCAACCGTGGAACTTAAAAAGACAATATCATCCACCAGTAACGCCTTTGGACGATTGTACAACGTACAAATTGAGTTATTGGCCGAATTGTGAAAAACCTCGAAAACCATTTACAATGAAGAATGCGAAAAATTTATTTAATGCCTCCTGTTGTTTTGACGACAACACAACTTACAAATTAAGTTTCTTTGGATGCGGTGGAGATAAAGCGGATCTGATAAAGCAACCGGAAAACATTATTTTCTCACGTTGCCCACTCTCCCTTGACACCACAAACAGAGTATATTCTTAAATTTTATCTTCTATGTTTAATTCTCTAATTGCTAATTTACATTTTTACGAATTTTCTTCATTCACACATTTTTTTATTTATTTAATGCTGTTATTCAATTAAAGTTAGAAAATTTATAAATAATTGAATTTACAAGTCTACTTTTTAAATTCGGTGAAGTTCAGAACGTTTATAATCAACGATTTTATTCTCCACAAGTTTTAAACGTTCAAATGAAGAAAATATTTTCCACTACAATTATTTTCATTAATTATTCATTGTAATAAAAATGAAAACCGTAACTTAACATTTAAAAACTTGACAATTAATTTTTTTGATATAATCAATGATTCAGTGATCAAAAAATTTTCATTTCATTACAATTTTGAACGAAATTTATCTGCTTCATTTTTTTCGAAATTGTTATCTAAAGAAGAAAAATAATTAAAATTAAACATTTACTTAGTTAATAATTAATTATTTTTAGTATACTAAATAAATTGATTGTAGAAATAAACAAATTAAAAGAATAAAAGGAATATTGTCAGTTGAACGTTCGAAATTTTAGGAACATAATATTTTTTTGAACGTTTAAATGAATGAAATATTTTTAAAACAATTTTTTATTTCAAAATATTTTCAAAAATGACTGATTGTAATAAAAATTATTCTGAAATTTAACATTTAGAAACTTTATAATAAATTTTGTTTGGATACATGACGCAAAATTGTCATAAAATTTTTAAATTGAAGAAGAAACAAATTTTCTTCATTTTTGAACGTTTAGAACTTTTTGGAATATAATTTAGAAGAAAAAATAGATTTTTCAAAGTTAATTATTTACAAAAATCTTAATCAAATCCTTCGCAAGAATTCAATTATTTTTACAAGTAGTAACATTTCTCAAAAAAATTCAATTATTTAAAAAAAATATAATAAAATTCGTTGCAATAATTCAATTATTTTCATAAATAATAAATCGATTATTCGGTAATTCATTTTTAAATCAATTTTTATTAAAAAAAATTCTAGAAGAATTCAATTATTTAAATTAAAAAATAAATAATTTATTGAATAATTGAATGTTTGTTAAAATTGAATTCTCATAAAAAATTTTATCAGCAAATTTTTAAAAATATTTTAAAAATATTTATATTTAAAAATATTGTATCAAAAATAATTAAAATCGTGCGATCAGTTTTATTATTTATGAAAATAATTAAAATTATTTTAAATTAATCGAATTTCGCAGAAGAATTTTATTATTTATAAAGATACTTGAAATTTTAACAAGAATTTTTTTTTAATTTTTCAACAATAATTGAATTTCTGCGAAGAATTTTATTACTATTGAAAATAATTTAATTCTTCCAACGAATTTTATTCAAGTTTTTAAAAATAAATGAATTTCTGTGAAGAATTTTATTATTTATATAAATAATTGAATTCTTGCAACGAATTTTATTCAAGTTTATAAAAATAATTGAATTTCGGTGAAGAATTTTATTATTTATAAAAATAATTGAATTCTTGAAAAGAACTTTGTTAAATTTTTTTAAATAATTGAATTCTTGAGACGAATTTTATAAAAATCTTTTTAAATAATTGATATTTTTTGAAAAATTCTATGAAATTTTGTATTTTAAATAATTGAATTCCTGTGAAAATTTTATAACTTTTGAAAATAATTGAATTTCTGGAATCATTTGTAACTTTTCCAAAATTCAATTTTTTTTTAGTATTTTCAATTAAAATTCTACTATCAATCTAGTATTTATGAAAATTGTAAAAATTATTCATTAAATAATTTATAAGTCATAATTTTATGATAGTTCTTGAAAAATTAAGTTATTTAAAAAGAAATTATTGTCAGAAATAGAAAAAATTGAAGGTTTTATATTAAAATTCGTGTTAACTTCATAGTTAACAAGGCGAACAAAAAAAAACATTAAAATTCAGTTTTCTCATGAATTTTAAGAATTCTATTTTTCCAGTACTTTTATATTACTAAAAACTCCTGACTTTTTCCTGATTTCCCTGACAAATTTTAGTTTCCCTGACTTTTCCCTGAATTCCCTGACCAATTTTACTTTTCCTGACTTTTTCCTGAATTCCCTGACCTGTGGCAACTCTGACTATATTAGCGAGACTTTTAGATGTTTCAGTTAAAACTTTCGCTATTCTATAGAGAAAATTGTCGCTGTTGAAGAGGAAATATTTTTTCCGTGCAGAAAAAAATTTAAAGCAAAAAATGTATTATTTTCCTGTAGGAATAAAAATTTTTCTCAATTGTTGTGAACTTTAGCTACTTCTGAATTATACCGTCTCTATAATAAAATAAATAAAAATTAATATTTTCGAACATAATTATTACTTAACGACAGGCATTAAATACGTAAAAATTGTATAAAAGTGCTTCGTCTGAAACGAAGTCTTAAAAACGGAAATTAAAACTTTTTTGTTATTTTCCGTTTTTTCTCCTTTAGGCATTTATCTACATAAAATATAAAATTACATACGATTCGTCTAAAAATGCTTCGCCTAACAAAAAAAAATAATAAAATTCATTATTTTCATTCTTTCTTTTTTTCCTATTTAGTTGAGCTACTTAGGGAATTGGTGCGTCAAACCGGAAGCACCAGTTGTGCCATGTCGACGAGATTTGCTTGGTAAAGGACCATTGCAGGACGTAACGACACAAAAACACGATTACACGTGGAAATGCAATGTTCCCGGCTTTGGTTTTCGACCCGAGGACAATCTCACATTCTCACCACTACCACTCGAGTGTAAGTGTTTGCATTGCAATGAATATAAAAATCCCGAGGATTAACCAGCATAAGATAAATATATGATTTACATACATAATATAGAAGTAGAAGAAATAGAAGAAAAAGAAGAAGAAAATTGAGATTGTTTTTCTCCTTGGCTCACGATTTCCCGCAATAGGGCAATTAAAATAACTTTTTACTATTATAGCCATTTCGCGGCTAAAAGATCATTGCCTCCGGATTACTCACTTTTACATTGCTCAGATTTTATACACTCTTTAATACTCCGATCATTAACCCACATAAGAAGAAGATATGTAATTCGAAAATTTTATTATTAAGATAAATGACTCTCTTGAGTAATCCTTGTCCAGATAAAGAAAATAATTTTTTCCAAATGTTAAAAATAATCCTAAATGACTGAATCACGAATGCTTTTAAATAAATAAAATAAATATTCATTTTAATAAGCTAATCTAATTATTAAAAAAATCGAAAAAATGAAGAGACGCGCATTAGCAAAGATTTTGCAAAAAAAAAAAAAATTAACAATTTATAATAATAGTTATTATAATATTAAGAAAAAGATATATATTTAAATAGATTCCCACAGAATTCTTTATACGCAATTGTTGCGAAAATTCTAACGCTCCCACATGACATTGTTTATCACGGCGGTGCATTCAAGTTTTGCCTAATTATTCATCGCGCATCAATCCTTTTCTCTTTCAAAATACACAATAAAAATGAGAAATTCATCCTTCTTGACAACAAATATGAATTAATCATTTCCTTTCCTTTGTGGTGCTTTTTTCTTTGATCTTTTTTTTCTATATGGCATTTAATTTTTTATCAATAGTCGCGATCAACGCGTTATTGCAATAATACTTCTCGGAAATCATCATTTCAAGTGGGTGTTTAATTTGTCTCCTCAACAGATACATATTACAAAAAAAGAAAAAAAAGAAAATAAAAACTTTATGAATAATTTAATTTCATGAATTTTTATCACGAGTTATTATTTTAATAATGTATATTTTATTTATTGCAGGTTGCACAACAAATAGACTCTCATATATTCCGAATAATTTCAAGTCTTTGGAATCGAACGTGTCTTTTAAACCTATACGAGCATATCAACCGTGCAATGTACCATTCAGTGCTGAGACGACAATGCGTCTCAGTTATCAACCATTAGAACCTGCTGACAAAGTGGATATGCCGTGGTCTGGTAAAAATTCTTATCAAAAACCTACGACACCTTTGGAAGAAAATACAACGTATAAATTAAGGTACTTAAGCAAAATTGCTGGTAATTTGTAATATTTTTATTTGATTGCTAAGACAATCGAATTTCACTATAGTAAAAATTACTCAAACTTTCTATATTGTAAATTATGAATTTACTATTTATTAATTTATCGATTTACTATTTACAGGCCTTGGATCGACTTTAAAACGTTGCTTCGCAACTATTTTGATACATTTATTGTCTCAATTTGATATCCTTAGAAAAACTCTGTTGCTTTTCCTTGAGCTTTCACTAATTTCTAAATTCAATTATTCAAAGCTTTAATAATTTTGTATAAAGAAAAAAATCGAAATCCTTCTTTTTATTTTTCCACAGAAATTTAAATAATTTCAAAAATTTCAACTTCAAAAAATCTAAACTATTTCTAAACATTAAAACAACAATCCTTCCACAATTTTATTATTTACAAAAACTTTTCATTTTCAACTTCTTCTCTAAATCAATTATTATTTTTAAGAATCTGTCCGAAAGTTATTTGGAGAATTCAGTTATTTAAATGCAAAAGATCCATTTTCTATAATAATTGCAACTGCAACGCTTCAAGATTTCTCTTTAAAGTTATTAAGCTGAATTATTGAATATTGAAAATATTCAAACGAAAATATGAAAATAATTAAATTTTAAAAAATTAGAATGGAAAAATCCTTTAAAATTTGTTTCTTTTTGAATATTTTAAAACAATTTTTGAATAATAATTTATTTTTAAAATATATAACCATATAAATAAAAAATTTTCAAATAATTTAAATTTCTTGACAATAATTGAAATTTTTAAAATAATTTTTGGAAAATATTCAAAAATAATCAAGTCTTTGATGAATTTTAATTGCAAATATAAAAATACATGATTTTTCCAAAATTTGAATCATAAAAGTACATTTTTTTTAAAGTTTAATTTCCCTTTTTTCTACATGATTATAATGTTATTTTTCAAAAGTAATGGAATTTCTTGAATTAATTGTTAGACAATTTAGAAAACTAATTAGTTTTTTGATGAATTTTAAATAAAAATTTTGAAAATCATTGTATTGTTCAAATTTTCAATAATAATTTTAAATAATTAGATATTTAAAAAAATTTCCATGTAATTATTTTTAGTAGATATTTTGAATTTTTGGAAATATGTAATTGAAAATATTGAAAGAATTGAATTTGAAAAAATTGACATAAAAAAGTTCTAAGCATTAGTTTTTTGAAATAATTTCTAAATTTTTTGAAAATCATTGTTTTCTTCGAAATTTCAATAATAATTCTAAAAAATTAGATATTTAAAAAAATTTCCATGTACATAATTATATTTAGTACATATTTTTAATTTTTGGATGCAATTGAAAATATTGAAAGAATTGAATTTGAAAAAATTGAAATAAAAAAATTAGTTGTTTGAAATAATTATTTCTATATATATATATATATATATATATATATATATATATATATATATATATATATATATATATATATATATATATATATAATTTTTCAAAACTAATTTTCAATTTGTTTTTTCATTATAATTTTCAAGAATTCAATTATTTTAGAAATTTACAATTAAAATTTTCTAATATTTGATTTTCAAAAATTTGAATTACATACTTTAAAAAATTAGTTATTCTTTTAATAAAATTTTACAAAATTTCAATTATTTAAAAACTTTTTAAATATATATTTTGAAAATTTAATTATAATATAGAAAAATTAATCAAAAATAAATCTAGAAATATTTGACTAGTTATTTTTTATACTATAAAATTCGAAATAATTTTTATTTAATACCCAAAAAGCAGTATTTTGTTGCAATATTTGGAACAAAAGTCGAAAAAAACCACATTTTTTGAAAATAAATCGAAAAAAAGTCACCTTTTCTAAAAATAGTCGAAAAAAGTCGAACTTTCCGAGATCTGTATTTATGAATTTACTATTTTTAAAGTTTAAAATTATTTTATTTTACAGCTACATTCCGCCAGGAAAATTTGTCCCTCGTTCTCCCTCTTCACCGCCATGCCCTCAGCAAAATTCTTGTGAAAGTTAGTGAAAAAATTTTCTAAGAGTAAAAATTCAATAAGAAAATTAAGTCCGAATATTTGATATATTATAATTAAAAATAATATATCCACGATCAAATGTGTTTCTAAAGTTTTGAATCTCCTTCAAATGAACGACAAGATTATTGTTACTTTATTTAATTTGTATATTTTATTTAAAAAAAATTATTTTCTATAATAGAAAAAAATTAACTCTAAACTAAATAAAAATTTATAATAATTTATATTATTTTCCATATCATTTAGTCAATTTTCAAACATATTTAAATAGGCAAGAATTCTCGTTCTATTTGAACGTCCAGAAGTTTAGGAAAATCAATACGTAAATTTATATTACAATTAAATTATTTTTCAGACCAAAATACTTAAACATGTTTTCCGTCACCGTGTTGCCCTTGCATTGGTAAGTTATTTATAAATAAAAAATTCTAAATTAGTTTTTAATTATATTTCTGTTAGTTTGTTTCTAAATTACAAAAACGAAACTTTCAAACTTATTATTTTTAATCTTAGGTATTTTTATTTTTACCCTTTATTTCTAATTAAAAAGGAAATTAAATTTTCCCTATCATTGCAATAATTTATTGAGAATTGAAAATTTATTTTACAGCTTGTGGATCGAATTGAAAAACACGAAATCAACTGCTCCGGAGAAGAGATAAATAATCTATTGTATATATTGTATAAATGAAAGAAATAAAATTTTTGTTATAAAACATTTAAAACAAAGTTTTCTAATTTCAAATTGATTGAAAATAATTTTAATCAATCTAGGATGAGTTTAATATCATTTATAAGAATCAAATGAGAATCTCTTGCTATTTCTTATTGTTCGTTTGTAATGCGATACGGTAATATTAAGTCCTTGTGTCATTTGAACGAATTTCCTGCCAAGTCGTGAGATTATTTCATACAAATTTCGTCTGTTATTTTATTAATAAAATTTTGTATTCAGAAAAATTGATTTTTTTTAAAAATAAAATTAAAAATTAAAAAATTTCTAAATTTTGTACTGTACAAAAATTACGATTTTTTTTAATAAGAAATTTTTGCTTATGAATTTACAAAAATTAGAAATTTATAATTATTATTATTATAATTTAATAATTTTTGTAAATTTCAAAAATGTCGTCAAGTAAAGATACATTTTCAATACTTTCGACTAATACTGTAGTGAACGATGCATATTTTAAAAGACTGAAATAACATATAATAAACATAAATACGGTTTGAGATATACCTACGAAACAACAATGCATAGGTAACGAAATAAAAGTTAGAACCCAAATCTTAGAGGTAGCAACTGGAAATTCTATTGAATGTACGAAAGTAAATTTCTAAAGGTTCACTTATCCTTACATTCAAAAAGGATCAATTCACAGGTATATGAAAGTCTGCAAGGACTTCTAAATCATCCCAAATTGTAATAACTCTAATGATTTTACCGAAAGTACGTCATACTTTTATATCACTATTGTTCTATTCTTAAAAACCCATTATAAGGATATTGGAAACGTAAACTGACCATACATCCAAAACTTATTTTACCCCAAAGCAAATATTAACAAAACTTTTGGGAAAAAAATAACTAACGCAAAAAAATTGAAATAAATAAATTTTCAAAAAAATTAAATTAAATTAATAACATATCGAATATTACTATAATAAAAAAATATATCATAAAAGATAAAACTAACCTCAAAAACTCGTGACCACGCAATTTTGCATTTTTTCAAACACTTTTTAAAACACCAACTATTATAAGAATTGAAAACTGCATAGAAAAAGTAGTTACCGTTAAAATAGACTTTATACAATTTTTGAAAATTATTGAAAATAATCCATAAAACATTATTGTTTAAATTCACTCAAACGATTTAAATTTTAAAAAGGTTGCGCACGCACTGAAACTTGAAACGTCAGGAATGTAGCATGACAATGGGGGGGCCCGAGAATTAAAATTTCACTTTAACATTAAAGTTACTAATTATTAACAAAAATTTAGATGGTAAAAATTATTAAAAAATGGTTACATAATTTTTTCTGTTAAAATTGAACGTAAAATATTTAAACAAGTAGACTTTGATTAATTTTCAATGTAAGAGGAAGTAAAGGTGCTGCACTCTACATGCCTGAACTTTGAAGTGTATGAGGCTGACGCAGGTAAGGTTAGTTCTATTCCTGCAGTTGTTCCAAACGCATCAAACGTAGAGAAGCTGACCACCGGTTGTAACGGTAAGTTTTTTGGAATTCTCTTAAAAGTAGCATCCTGTGTTATTAAAGTTATAAAATATAATATTATTGTATACTGTTGAAGCATCTAACTGTTTTTAAATATAGAATATATTCGTTATTCTTTCTCAACCCGTTTATCTCTAAAATTGACATTTTATAGGTTAGGTTTAAAATCGTTAAGTAGAATTGCAACATTTATTCGTTTCCACGGTTAAAATCTATAATATTTCGCTTCGTTTATTGTAATCCAATAATTCATAAACTTGATTTTATAATTTTTTCAAAGTTTTCTTTGTATTTGGTGAAAAATATGTGAGTTCTTTATATTTGCTTGGAAAAGTGTAAACAAGAAACCATAAAAGAGTCGAATTATCAGAAAATGGCGAGATTTCAGTGTAGTACGTGGAATTTCTTCATTTTTGCCGTAAATTTATTTTTCACGTTTTTTCAGTGAAAAATGTATTAATACATAAAGAAATATTGTTTGACTTTGAAAATTTTTCCTTTTTTGATCACTGGCCCTAAGCGTCGCGTCATTTATTAGGCATTGTTAGTGAAATATGTGATTATAATGAAAATTTGTTTTTTTTTCTTTTCAAGCATTTACGTCACAAAGAACACTTCAAATTTTTAACAAAATGCCGAAATCAGCAACCGAAAAAAGGAGGGGCGTTGGCAAAAAACGCGTTAAGGACCCAAACGCGCCAAAACGACCATTGTAAGTATCTCCAGATGTATCTATATAACTCCATTACATTGTTGAAAATTCTCTCTCTTTATTGCGCATATCTTTCATTATTGTACATTCATTTTTTTTAAGTGCATTTTATTTCCATTTTTATTGATAATTTATCAGTTATTATTATGGAATGCTGTTAGGCTTGTGTAGTGAATATGCAACCCGTCATACTTATTTCTATAGGAAAAGCGTTGTCTGTTGTGTAGATTGCATACTTCCGGTTGGTTTATGGCGGGAAAGATTTTGTTAGTCGGGTAGTATTCATTCAACACAAAAAACTTTGCTTTCTTATATTTTCCATCTTTTTTTTTCTTTGTTCGCGTTTTTTTTTTTTTTTTTGAATTTCAGTTATTTTATTCGTGAATCATAGTGAAGAAGTAATTTTATTAAGGAATAAAATAATTATATTGTACTTAATTTAAATTGATTTTTTGTTTCAATTAAAATTTAATTTAAACACAGTATTTAATTTTTTCTAATTTGTTTGATAATTTTTGTGTAACTAACTGTTGTGTTTTATTATTCAATTTACGTTCAACTAAATGTTTATCTAATTTTACATTTGTTTATTATTATAGATAAGATTAATTTATTGCATTGGAATTAAACAATTTTATTTAATTACTTTTTAACTAAGTATTTGTTATTGTTGATGAAATAAAATTTTTTTTAAACAATAAAATTTTTATTCATTAAATAAAAATTTTGTTTTGAACTAAATAGAAACTGTTAATTTTTATTTAATAAAAATGAAAAAAAGAATTAAGAATTTCAATTTTATTTAATAAAGATGAAGAATAAAATTTTTTTATTTAAATAAATTTTAAATGATTTAAAAAACAATTTTATTGATTAAATAAAAATTCTTTTTTTTTTAATTAAATAGATATTTTCAAGTTTAATTAATAGAAATAAAGAATAAAATTTTTATTGATTAAACAAAAATTATATTTTTGAATTAAATAAAAAATTTCAATTTTATTTAATAAAGATAAAAAATAATAATAATAAATTTTTAATGATTAAATAAATTTTCTTTTTATTAAATAAAAATTTTATTTTTTAAATAAATTTTTAATGATTAAATAAAATTTTTATAAAACTTTCGTTTAGAATTAAATAGAAGATTTTAATTTTATTTCATAAAGATTGTTGTAAATCATTTAATAATTTAAAATTAATAATTCATGAAATATAAAGTATAATTGTTTTCTTATCTCAACTGAAGCTGAAATATCTATTCGATTAATTTTAAATTCAAATCGATTTTATTTTAAGCTAAATTTAATTTTTGAACTTTTGCGTATTTGAATTATTTTTATTTAAATTTAATTTAATTTTGTATGTTATATTAAAATTTTCTATCATGAACGTTCTAATACAGACATTAAGAATTCTAAAAAAATGTTTAATTTAAAGTTTTTTTTGTATAAATTTCTAAACGAAAAAAATTTTTTTTTTTTTTAAGGTCGGCATTCTTTTGGTTCTGCAAAGATGAGCGTGCGGAAGTAAAGTCAAAAAATCCCTCATATACAGTAGGAGATATTGCAAAAGCCTTAGGCAAAAAATGGGCAGATTGCAGTGCTGAAGATAAATCCAAATACGCTGAGATGGCAGAACAAGATAAAGATCGATATGACAAGGTAAATTTTCACGCTTGAAATGATAATCATCAAACAATTTATTATCCCTTTTTTGCCGATAAATATAAAACTAAAAAAAAAATGTTCTCTCTTTTTATTTTCCAGGAAATGTTTAACTACAGAAAAGGACAGGAGGGTTCAGAAAATGAAGGAGACTAAATAAAGGATAACTGAGGATGGCAAACGCGCGTCAAAATCTCTTCTATCACTCCATGTTTTAGATCCCGAAGCACACCTCATCAACTGTACATACCATTTGTCTTATTGTTAGCGTAAACGCACTTGCAGTTACATCACTAGTTCAAGTAACGAAGTAACTAACCATAACTTACCGTTCATTTACAGTACAGTAACTAAGTAAAATAACTATTACTTTTAAAAAAGCTATTGTGTGTATGAGTGAATTGTGAGGCACGACTAGCATGAATGGATTTTGTATTTTTAACCTATTAATAGTAAAAAAAAAAGAAAAAAAAATGAATAATGTAAAATTGAGTAGAATATAAGGGATTCCTTGTACAGTTTGTTTGCCCAGATATTATAATTAGGGCATTGGTTTGCTTCGAGCGATTTTTATTCGGTGCGGATATCGCAACCGCGTACCTGATGTAAGTATTAGTCTATTAGGAAAATGTCTGGCGCTGCGTTTCTCCTTCGTTATTCTGTTCTATTTCTTTCCATTGTAAGGCCTTGATCTCGAATCTTTAGGCTTGAGATGGTACGTTTTTGATTTAGTTCAGTATATATTTTTTAATTATCCTTTTTGCGATTTTAAGTGATTGGCTTGAAGTAAATTCAAATTGTAATTAGGAAAAAAAAATAATAATTAACAACAAATCTCGAAATTTTTGTTTATGAGATTTTGCGTATATGACTATAATAATGGATAGTTTTCGTGATTTTCTTTTTTTTTTCATTAATTTGGAAGGAAAAAAAACAAAGAATTGTAAAATCGCGATTTTTCAAGTCAATGAAAGGATTGTTAAGGAAATTTTTGAAAAAATTTTACTTCGGGGATAAATGAATTTGTGTTTATAGAATTAACTCCTCGCCATTCTCTGTCTCTTTATTAGTAGTTTTTTTGTCCAATAAAAGGTAACTTATCTGTATAACAAAATTCAATCAGTTTTTTATTTCTTTTTCGACCTTGGTAATTAACAAAAAAATGATAATCGGATGAAATTTTTGAAAAGTAGGTCACAGAATTTATTTGTCGTTGGTCATTTGGAATCATCCAAATGTTACGCAAAGACAAGAACAAACCGGTTGGGCAATGATCGAAAAGTGCATCAGAAGAAAACGGTCCATGTTTATAAAAACGCCTACACAGGAGAATCATCTGTGTAACGAAAGTGTCAGCAGATCAAACTCCTTGACTTCCATTCCTTCTTGCGATTGTGAATTTACCTGGCTTCTAGATTCCATGAATGTTTGCGGAGGCCGTGTGAAAGTAATTGCAGCTTCCTCACATTTCGTTTTTACAACATTATGAAATTTAATTAGATTCGACTTGATTAAGGTCACTGATCTTTTTGTTTTCCTATTTTAACGACCTTTTATCTATTATTTTTATTTTATTCCCTTAAGAAAATTACTAATACTTTGATTGCTTACCAAGACGAAAATTCAACAGACGTAGAAAAATTATAGACCTAAAATATAATTATTGGAAAAAAATAGAGTTTTGCTGACGCCGGGAGATATTGAAGAAATCGAACTTGAAAGGTCATGCGTTCAAAAATAATGTCGGTAATCAATGAAATTCGAGCGCGGAAGAAAACGAATTTTACATCATTCAGGTCTCACGACCGCGTGCCTGACCTTTCTTTGCAAGAACGAAAGTTCGCCAATGTTTCTTATCTCATTTTGCCTTCTAAATACAATTATAAGATCATTTCTCGTATTTATAAAATCAAATTTTCAAATGTGTGCCATATTTTTCAGCAAATAAAAGCAGAACGAATATTTCAATTTCCAGTGTGTCGAATTCAAAAACTAAAGTGGAACAAGAATTTCAAATTCATAATCACGTAAGAGTATTTTTTTTCTATACTTATATTGTTTCGAAAGATCTTGATGTATGAAAATTAGTTGTCAAAAATTTACATTTAAAATTATTGTTCTGATAAATTTTAGGTCCAGTGGGTGTTTGTGTAATATATGTGGAAGATTGGCAAAAAAAAAAGAAGAGAAGAGAAGCAGTTGGGTAAATTGGATCTGATACTTGAATTGGTGGCACGAGCAGTAGATGAGGGAAAGGTATAATTTGAACTCTCTAAACAAAATCAGAGCCAATATGATGATCGATGCTACCAACGGCAACCAAGGAAGATGTGTAATGATGTTCCTTTATGAAAGAGCACACGCACACGTGTAATCCATATAAAACAGCGTTCATAATTCGCGAATAGTTGAGAAGGGGTAAAGTGAGAGTCAGTATAAAAGGCCAATTCTTTCCCTTACCTAGAACACAGTCGATTGTAAACTCATCTCTTCGTTTTGCGTTTTGCATCTACTTTTTTTTGCAGTACCGGTACTGTACTGTATATATTTTTTTTTTGTGTTGAGACTTTGTTTCAATTTAAAGGATACAGAATGAGGGCTATGGTAAGTAAAATTTTTATTTTTCATTTCTTATTGAGGGATTTTTTTTCCTTTTTAAAATTAAAAATCATAAACGAATTTTTCCTTTCCAAAATCCGTGAAATTATTTTGGAAATTTATTAAAAAATATAAACAAAATTACAATTTTTTGAAAATTTTAATTTTTGAATAAAAAATTTTTTGCTTTTTAAAATTAAAAATCATTCCCAAATAATTTATTAATGATTTTGCTTTTTCAAGCTGAAAAGTTATTTTGAAAATCTATTAAAAAATATGAACAAAATTACAATTTTTCAAAAATGTTTTTAAAATTTTAATTTTTTAATTTTTTGCTTTTTAAAATTAAAATTGAAAATCATCTCCAAATAAATTATTAACGAATTTTGCTCATTTAAGCTGTAAAATAATTATATAACATTGTTTTTTATTTAAAAAATTAAAATTTTTTGTTTTCGAAAAAAAATTAAAAATCCTCTCCAAATAAATTATTAGTCAATTTTACTTTTTCAGACTGTAGAATTATTTTCGAAATTTAATTAAAATGTTAAAACAAAATTAAAATTTTTTGAAAATTTTAATTTACATTTTTAGATTTTTGTTTTTGATATGATAATAAAAATTAAAAATCATCCCTGAATAAATTCTTAACGAAATTTACTTTTTAAACGGGCACTGCTCGTTTATATGTATAAATAAATTTAATTTATAATAATTACTAACAATAAAAAAATTTGTGTTGTTGAACATTATTTCCTTTTAAAAATTTTTCAATTTAATTTAAACCAGAATTTGATTTAAAAATTAAAATTTCATGTAGTATTTAAATTTTATTTAGAATTAAAATTTAATTTTAAATCTGTTTTACATATGAGTTTTTAATTTTTTTTTCAAAATTTTAAATTACAACGAGAAAAATAAAAATACTAAGAATAATTTAATTTTAACTCATTTAGAATAATTTTTTTTAAATACTTATTTTCCTTCTAAATTAGTAAACTAAGTTATTAATTTTTTCCCGATAGAACAATTTTAATTAGTTTATTGATAGAAAAAGTTTTTCGAAAGCCTAAAAAATTGAAACTTTATAATTAGAAAAATTGTTGAAAATTCAAAAGTATAAACATTTTTATATTATTATTAATTTAATTTACAGTAGATAATTTTTGTTTTTTATAAATAAATTTAAAAAATTATTATTAAATTTGAAAAATCGAAAAAATTTAGTTCAGGATTTTTATGTCAGTAGGTGTCGAGTATTGTTGCAAATTTATTTTTTAACATCACTTCTCTCTTCACTTTCTTCGATAGTGGGTGGAGATAAAAAAAATTGAATCCATTGTAATGTTAATATTCCACTGGTCTGTCATTGAATGACTTTTACTCTACAGCGAAGTAAATTGAAGACATTGTATTATTATTTATTATTTATTTCATATTTAAATGTCAATAAATACAATTAATAAAAAAATGAAGATAAAATTTATTTTTATTTATTTTCTAAACAAAAATTTATTATTTATTTATCTTTTAAATTTTACTTTCAATGTCAGATATTAAACTACCAAAACTTATTTTTTATTTGCTCTTCTAATATATTTATTAATAATTATATCAATATTATATTAACATAATATTTCCTTTTTGTAAAAAAATGCTTTCTTATGATATAAATAATTATTATTTTTACTTATTTACTTAATATTTATTTGATTTTATTAAATAAGTTAAAATAATATTAATTTAATTATTATTATATTTTTGTATCTGTATCTAATTTATTCGTTTATGAAACGTATAGTTGAATTCGAACCGCAGGGAAAGATTTGCCGAGATTGTAATTTTCAATTACGGAAATTTGTTTCTTATTTGATATTCAATGAATTAAAAAAACTAAATTTGTTGAAAAATACGAGCCATCGATTTACGGTTTATCAAAAAAAAAAAAATTCTTCAATCATAAGATGACAATCAATCTATTGTATCTCAATCAAAATACTATTATCGATTGTCATTTATCTATTCGTGCAACAAGAAAAAGTCAAGTTCTTTTCCTTACAACATTTTCACATTTCTAACAAACGAGACATTATTCACCTTGATTGTTTAATTTAGATTGTTCAATAATTTAAATAAAATTCAAAATTATTGTTTATTATTATTTATTAATTATGGTAAATAATTATTATAATAAATAATTATTAAAATTGAATTTTTAAATAATGTAATTATATAAAAATTAGAATATAATTATTTATTATTACTTGTAGATTATAATAAAAAAGTGATACTATGATAAATAATAATTATAATATTACAATAATAAATAATTATTACAATGAAAAAAGATATTTGATTTAAATAATCGATTACTTGTCTATTATGAAATAAATATTTACTTGAATCAAATAATTTTTATTCAAGTCAATTTAATTGTATTTGATTGAATATTTTCAGTATTCGAAGCAAATGCCATTTAATTGATTTAAATAAAAATTATTCTATTGAAATAGTAGTTAAAAAATTTTTTACACGAATTGAAAATTTATTTGATAAAAAATTATTTGTTAATAGACAAGTAATCGGTTATTCGAATCAATTAAATTGTTTTCCAGTGCGTAAATTTAATTATTAAATGAGTGAATAAAAATAAAAATTCCGTAAGATATTAAAAAAAAGGAAAAAAAATAAAAAACCATTTTATGATATCAGATGTTGTGGATGTTGTAGAAGCAGATGAGATGAGATCGAAACGGGTGGAATGAGATGGGTTGGGATTGGGATGGGATATATGGAATGAGGAGGGTGGGTTAGCGGGTCAGGAGTTAAATGACCCAAGTTGGCATTTAGTTTTCACTTTCACCCAGGCAGGCCAAAGGAACGCCAAACCGAACCAGGAAGTTGGTCCATCTCAGCCTCCCCAGATTACACAATCATTATACTTTTATTTTCACTGATCCGTCAATCGTCTGATGACTAGACGCTATCCAGATGACTAGGTACTAGGATCTGATTTTGTAATCTTGTCTGTCTGCCTCTGCTGTTTATTGCTGACAACATGAAAAATCACATTCGACCCTTCGACATTTCCTTTTTCTCCCAGTTCATTTAAATCTCATTGCATAAAACAAATTCAGAACACAGTTTGCTTTCGTATACATAACGTATTATAAACTGGTTCAACAATTCCATTATGTCTCGCAATTAAGGAGCGAAAATTTTTATTTTAGAAATCAAAATAATTAGCCAGTGATATTTTAAACTAGTGGTAATTTTAATTATCCCATATTAATAATCGAGATTGTAATTAATTTTATTTGGTTCAAATAATCGATTATTTATTATTTTGCTAGAAAAAATTTATTTTATTCCAATAATTGATTACTTCACTGAACATAATTTATTTGATTCAAATAATCGATTATTTCAATGAAAAATTTATCTTGCTAATTTTCATAATGTTTATGATCAACGATTTAAAAGAGGAAAATATTTTTCTATTTATAATAATAAAATATTATTTTTCGCAAAAGAATTCAATTATTTTTTAAAAAATTGATAAAATTCATCCAAAATTCAATTATTTTCATAAATAATAAAATTCCCACTGGAATTAAATTATTTTAAAATAGTATTTTCCAAAAAATTTTCAAAAAAATCAATTATTTAACAAAATTTTTATACAATTTATTCTTCACAATAATTCAATTGCTTTCACTAATAATAACATTTTTCATAGAAATTCACTTATTTAAAAAAAATTTTGATAAAATCTTACACAAGAATTCAATTATTTAAAAAAAATTTCCATTATATTTATTATATTTCGAAAAAATTAATTATTTAAAACAATGTTTATAAAATTCTTATGAAGAATTCAATTATTTTCAAAAATAACAAATTTTTTCACAGAAATTCAATTCTTTTTAAACATTTTAATACAATTTTTTCACAATAATTCAATTATATTCGTAAACAATAAAATTATTCTCAGGAATTCAATTATTTTTTTAAAATTATAATAAAATTCTTAGCAACTATTCAATTATTTTCATAAATAATAAAATTTATCGCATGATTTCAATTATTTTTAAAACAATTTTACAAAGATTGCTCGAAAAATGTAATTATCTTTAAAAATTTAATTTCTGTTTCTCGAAAAAATGAATTATTTAAAAAAAAAGTTTTTTTTAAAAATTTTTTGGAAGAATTCAATTATTTACAAAAATATTAGAATTTTTCACAGGAATTTTTGAAATAATTCAATTATTCTTGTAGATTTTAATAAAATTCTTCCCAAGAATTCAATTATTTACATAAATAATTCTTGGAAAGAATTAAATTATGTCGAAAAATAGATAAATTATTTTCGAAATTTCAATTATTTTGAGGCATTTTAATAAAATTATTTGCAAAATTCATTTATTTTTATAAATAACAATATTTATCACAGGAATTCAATTATTTTTAACACTAATAAATTTCTTCTTGGAAATTCAATTATTTTAAAAAATCCTAATAAAATCGTTCGCAAGAAATCAATATTATTTTCACGAATAATAAAAATTTCTCTGGAATTCAATTATTTAAATTAGAATTAAACGAGTTTTTTTGGTCGTCAAGTTTAATTTTTGATAGCTACTTTTTAAAAATTTGTTTTAGTTTAAAAGCTACTTTTTCCTACTTTTTTAAAATTAAGTATTGAGTGCAAAGTCTGTAATAATAAAATATTATTCTATAGGCAAATTTCTGTCCTCTTTTTATGGAAATAATTTTTAACAAATTCTTTTTATCGACTATTTATGAAAGAAACATTTGTATGCAAAAATATTAATTTTTTTTGTAAATAATAGAAAAAAATTTTTTAATCGTCGATTATAAACGTTCTAAACTTCATCGACGTAATTTATATAATTTAAATAAATGATTACTTGTCATCAAATAAATTATTTGTATTACATAAATTATTCGCATCAAATAATATTTATTTATGTCAATTAATGCGATATTTTCCTAAAGTTTTAGATAAACGTTCAAATCAAGGAAATTTTTTTCTCTTTCAATTCTTTTTGACAATAACTACATAAAAAAGAAAAAAAATTAAAATTAAACATTTACTTAGCTGAGAATTATTTTTAATATACAAAATAATTTTTTTGAACAAAAATACAAAATAAAAGAAGCAGAAAAAATAATACTAAAATATTATTGGTTCAAATACAATTTATACGATTTCAATAAAAATGATTTGATTCAAGTAAATATTTATTTGATAGACACGCAATCGATTCTTTCAATTATTAAATAATTTCTTTTCAGTGTAGTCTATCATCAAATAAATTGTATTTGAACCAATAATTTCAGTACTTTCACTAAATACTATTTCATTAAAATAAGTAAAAAAAAAATTTCGATTCAAATAAATATTTATATTTATTAAATTAATTAAATATTTCTTGTCTGCTATCAAATAAATTGTATTAAAATTAATAATTATTTCAATTTTAATGCAATAAAATTGTATTTGAATAATTACAGTATTTGAAGCAAATACTATTTGATTGACATAAAAAAAAATTTGTTGATAAAAATAAACATTTATTAAATTAATTAAATATTTATTTAATAGCAGACAAGCAATCGTTTATTTGAATCAGAGAAATTGTTTTTTAACGACAGAAAAAATCAAGCCTTTCGAATTACAATTGCAAAAATTAAATTAAATCTACAAAAAATATTTCACTAGAGTGTAAAAAAATTTTCTCTTCTATTTTTCGTCCTATGCTTAAACTATATAACAAAATCTATAACAATGATACATTATCATAATTATAAGTTATATAAATCATCTTTTTACAATATCTTACACAATGGAAAGTTTATGTTTTCTCATTAAATTTTCTCCCCCATTATGTAAACTTGCATATGTAAAGAAAACATTTTTCTTTACGTTTAACGATGTTTACTTAAAAATTCGATTGTAATTATTAACTTGAAGAATATGAATAATATATCGTGAAGTGTCCAAATGGTTGAAATTATATATGCGACTATTAAATGTATCTTTATATATATATATTTATATGCAGTTTATGATATACGTTTATGTAAAAGGATGAAAAATGTTACATAAAATAGTTGCAATATATTGGGGACATCTCAAAAAGAAAGTTTTTCATTTCTCGAAACAATTTTTGCTTTTTTTTTGCTAATTTAATATATTCATAATATACCGGTTTCAAGTGACTTGAGTTTATAATAATTACACCTATCGTGTCAATGACTATAAAAGATTTTGACGAGAAAGCTGATTTATGTTTTCACTTTCAATAATATTGAACGATTTCACCTTTTTTTCAATGCCTCATTAATTTTTATCAAGTTCAACGTTTATTGTGGATTACTGTTTCACATTACATTTTTGCATTGCACTGAAAAAAAATTTATTTGATATTTAAATATAACGGTTTATTTGTCAATTAGCAAATAAATATTTATTTATTTAAATTATTTGAATTGAATCATTTTTATTCAATTCAAATTGTGATTGAAATTTCGTATTTAAACTAATAATTTCAGAATTTTCAGGCTTCGCTCTCATGGACTAAAAAGTAGGTTTTACGTTTTTTTTTACTATTTTTACTATTTTTGTACGTTTTGCTACTATTTGGATACATTTTTTTTTACATTTGTGACATTAAAAGATACTATTTTATTCTTTTTTGAAAATTTGCACTACTTTAAATTCGCCAATAGTTGAAATAATAAAATTGTTCTAAAAAATTTTAATAAAATTCTTTCTAACAATTCAATTATTTAAAATACATTTTTTTTAAATTTTCGAAAAATCAATTATTTAAAAGAATTGTAATAAATTTTTTCGCAAGAATTCAATTATTTTCCTAATAATAAAACTTATCACAGAATTTTAATTACTTTTAATACAATTTTAAATGAATTCCCCCAAAAATATAATTCTTAAAAATTTTATTAAAATTCATTGAAAGAATTCAATTATTTTAATAAAATTCTTTATAATATTTATAAGAATTCAATTTTAAGAAATATTTAATTATTCAATAAATCAGTTATATTTGAATTTAAATAATTGAATTCTCGTAGCACTTTAAAATTGCTTTAAAAATTAATTTCGGTTTAAAATTTTAGTTATAATAATTAAATTTTAGAAGAGTTATAGTATGAATTTTTATAGAAATAATTAAAGTTCAAAAGATTTTTAAGTTGAAATCCTTAAAAATTTGAATTGTTGTTAAACTGCAATAATATTTAAATTTTTATTTAAAAAATAAATAATGTATTATTTAAAAAAAAATTATTAAAGTTTTAAATAATTTTATTTAAAAATTTCGACAAAAAAATGATTGAATTAGGAAGAATATTACAGGTGTAATTTTTAGAAATAGTTAAATTTCAAAAAGGTAAAAATTGAAATTACTTCAAATATTTTAATCCTTGTGGAAAAATAAACAGGAATTTAAATATTTATTTAACAAAAATTATTCAAGTTTTGAATGTAATTAAAACAAATTTTACAGAAAAATTAGTCTTTTAAAAAATTGTAACTAAAGTTTTTTGAAGGTAATTAAATTTTCCAAAGAAATTAAAAACGATTAAATTCTCGTAAATAATTTAATCAAATTAAATTTCCAATTATTTAGAAATTTTGTCAAATTTAATTGAAATAAATTTTATATTTAAAATTTTTTTTTTAAATTTACTTTTTCTGGGTTTCTAAAATTGATTATCGAATGCGAAGCCTGTACTTGAAGCAAATACCATTTAATGGACTCAAATAAAAATTATTTCACGCATAAATAAATATTTATGTAATAATAGACATATAATTGTTTATTTGAATTAAATAATTTTGTTTTCGCAATGTACTATTTTGCATTACAATTTTACATTATTTTACATTCATAAAAATTAAAAAATAAAAAGGTATTTATATTAAAATTTGCATAATTAGCAGCTATAAAAATCTACTACAATTTAAAATATTGTAGAAAAATAAAATTAAATCCTCCGTGAAGAATTCATAATACGCGACACTAATTATCGCGAGAATATATTAATTAAACGAAATATATTTTTCGCGTGTACTTTTCATAAAAGTAAACTAATTTCTCAATGGGCACAATCAATATTTTATAATCGCGGTGAAATAGAATTTTATGTTATTAATAATAAATATCTAATTTACCTTGAAGTGAAACGAGTATAAAGTAAATTAGCCTTCATTATAATTAAAACCTACTTTATTTTATTCGAGTATGAATAAAATGGAGAGAGAAAAAAATTTCTAATTCTATTGACCAAGAACTTGAAAAAATAAATAAATATTTTTTAAAAAATAACTAAATTTCTGCAACTAAAAAGTATATTTTTTCCAAGAGATAGAAAAATTTATTTCTTTTTTTTAAGGTATTTGCTCTAATTGTGGGAGTAGCGGTGGCACAGAATCAAAATTACCATCAGGATCAGGGGAAAAATCAGTATCGTGAAGAAAACAGAAATGAGGAAAGGCGTGTTAGCACGACACCAATTCCAATTCTTCAGTGGAACAAACAACAAGAACATGATGGAACCTATAGAACAAGGTACGAATAAAAAATGGTCATTTTTCTGGAATTTTTTTTTTATTATGGGCGCAGAAATAAAAATTATTTTTGTGTAGAATTTTTTTAAACTTTACTAAATACTACCAAATTCAACTTACTGAATACTACGTGTATTCAATTTATTATTATGAAAATTACAAAATTTTATACTTTACACTTGTCTATTATCAAATAAATATTTACTTGAATCAAACAATTTTTTTTTCAATTCAATAAATTTTATTTGAACAAATACCAATTAAATGGTATTTGCTTCAAATACTGAAATTATTGGTTCAAATACAAATTATTTGGTGATAGACAACATTGAAAACAAATTTATTTAATTAAAAGAACCGATTACATGTCTATTATCAAATAAATATTTACCTGAATCAAATCATTTTTATGAATATATGAATTGAACCATTTAATTAACTCAAATAAAAATGATTTGATTCAGGTAAATATTTAATTGATATAATAGTCAAGAATTCAATTAGTTTGAAAAAATGTTAATAAAATTCTACGCAAACATATATTATTTTCATAAATAATAAAAATTTCACAGGTATTCAATTATTTACAAATTATTTTCATATATTATTCAATTATTTTCATAATTAATAACATTTTTACAGGGATTCAATTATTTTCATAAATAACAAAACTCAATATTGAATTTCAATTATTTTTAATACAATTTTAATAGAATTCCTCGAAAAAAGTTATTATTCTTAAAAATTTTATTAAAATTTATCAAAGAAATTTATTTTTTTTAATAACCTTTGCTACAATATTTATTTATTACAATTTAAGTATTATTTTTAATACTACATTTTTAATTAAATTTCTTTAAAAAATTTAATTATTTTCATAAATAATGAAATTCTTCATAACAATAAAATTTTTTTCAAAATAATTTTTATAAAATTCTTCGCAGAAATCCAATTATGTTTAAAAATTTATAAAAACTCTCGTCAAAATTTCAATTATCTTTATAAATAATAACAATTTTCTCCGAAATTCAATTATTTTCAAAACTTTTAATAAAATTCTTGGCAGACTTTCAATTATTTTTAATACAATTTTTATCAAATTTTTTAAAAAATGCAATTATTCTTAAAAATTTTATTAAAATTTGTCAAGAGAATTCAATTACATATTTAAAAATTTGTTGATGAAATTCTTTATGAAAATTCAATTTTAAGAAACATTCAATTGTTTAATAAAATATTTATTTTTATAGTTAAATAATTGAATTCTCGCAGAATTTTCTAATAAATATTGGTTTAAAAATGGATTTCAAATTAAAATTTTTGAAAATTTGAACTTTTCATACTTTTAATTATGAATTTTATAGAATTAATTTTTCTCAATATTAGTTTAATGGAATTTTTTTTAATTACTTGAAGTTTTCAATTTCTAATATATTTAATTGAAGAATGTCAGAATAATCGAAATTTCGTAAAATTAAATTGTAAACAAAAGAATTTGAATATTCACAAAGAACTTTTTTAAAAATTATTTAAGAAAATTGAAGAATTTTAGTTAAAAATTCTAGAAATGAATAATTGTTATGATGAAAATAATTTTTGAATATATTAATTTCTTTAAAAAAAATAATGATTAAATATTTATTTAAAAAAGAAGTTATGTTATCGAATAATTTTCGTTTTAAACACCTGGAAAACCTGGAAAAGTCAGGGAATTTGAAAAGAGTTTTTGCAACCCTGTATTATTAGAAAACAATAGAAAAACATTTTTTTCTTTTTAATCGTTGATCATAAACGTCGTGAGCTTCACCAAAATAAAAAAATTTTTTCATTGAAACAATAATCGACTATTTGAATGAAATAAATTTTCTTCAGCGAAGTAATCTGAAAAATTCCTTTTTTTCCTTTTCTCATCGTTTGCGTATTTAGAAAAAAAATAGGATAATAGCGAAATAAAATATTTATTCCTATGCGAATCGCTCTCGAGGGATACATTAGAAGAAGAAAAAAATGTAAAAGGGCAATTTCGCCTTGTTTCTCCAAGTGTAGGAGATAAATAAAGAGGGGCGGGGGAATTAACGAGATATCGAGTGTAATTTATTGTCGGTATTATGTTATCAATCTCTTGTTGTGGTCGTCGTTTGAGATGGTAGCATTAAAATTCTAATTACTTGCTTTTCCGCCGGTATGGAGAATAGGTGAAGGCACTCGCACAAGAGTAGAATAAAACTGCCCATCCCATCCCCGCAACGATGTGGCAATTGCAAAGGTGCAGTCTTAAGTCGTCGTCGTCGTCGTGCCCATGAAAGCCTTGAACTATAGCCACGACGATTCACTTTTGCAAGAGTTAAGTTGAGTTGAATTAATTTTGCATTTTATTTTAGCTACGAGACCGGTAACAACATTATCGCGGAAGAGAGCGGCTACCTCAAAACGGTTGGTGAGGGTGAAGATCAAGTCGAGTCACTCGTCCAGCAAGGAAGTTATTCCTACACAAGTCCTGAGGGTCAATTGATAACAGTTCATTATACGGCTGATGAGACTGGATTCCACGCTTCTGGTGATCATATTCCAACTCCGCCGCCCGTCAGCGAGGAGATACAGAAGGGATTGGATCTTATTTTCGAGGGAATCCGCAAACAACAGGTATTTTTTTTTATTTGACAATTTTTTTCGATTTACATACAAAATTGAGGACATTTTTCTATTATTTTCCGAAAGAAAATAAATTCATTGGATTCAGATCGGATTCAATAAATTCAGATTTATTATTCTGAATTCTCAAAAAAAAAAAAAAAAACAAGATGATGCATGATTTTCTTAACGATCTAATACACAAAACTTCTCTCAATTTTGATTAAAAAAATTTTCAATTCTAAATTCTGAAATAGAAATTTCTGAATTAGAAATAGGATCTTGAATTTTTATTTGTACAAATTTTTTCAAAACAAAAATCAAGAGTTTCTCTAAACGAAAATATTTCTTTGATTTAAATACAAGTTTACTAGAATTTTCTCTATTATTTTCAAAATCAAATAAATTCGTCGAGAGGAAAAAAGGGAAACGAAAATTTAATTACAATTCCCAAAGAAAAAAACAAAGATTTTCTATCTGATCTGATACTCTAAAACTTTTTTTTAATTTTTATTGAACTTAAATTTTATAAATTCTGAACTCTAGAAATAGGATCAAATTTACTAGAATTTTCCCTATTATTTTTCGAGAGCAAATATACTCCTTAAAAGAAAAAAAAACAAACATTTAATCAGAATTCTCAAAGAAAAAAAATAAATTAAAAATTAAATTTTCTATTCGATCTGATACGCCAAAACTTCTTTTAATTTCAAAATTCAGAAATAAAATGCTGAATTTTTATCTGTAGAAATAAAAAACAAAACTTTTTCTTATTATTTCTAAAAGAATAATATAAACTTATTGGGAGAGAAAGAAAGAAACAAAAATTTAATCACAAGAAAAACAAATCAAAAAGATTTTCTATCCGATTTGATACTGTAAAACTTCGTTTAATTCTAAAATTCGGAAACAAGATTTTCAATTTTTATTTGTATGAAATATGAACGTTTTCGAAACAAATTTTTTTCATAAAAGAATTAAGAATCTGAGCAGAATTCTCAAAAAGAAAAATATCAGATGAAGATTCTTTATTCGAAAAAATTTCTCGATTTAAATACAAGTTAATTAGAATTTTCCTATTTTTTGCCAAAAGAAAATAAATTCGTCGAGAGAGAAAAAAGAAACAAAAATTTATTAAGAATTCTCAAAAAAAAAAAAAAAAAAAATCAAGAAGATTTTCTCAAAAAGAAAAAAATCAAAATGAAGTTTCTGTATCAGAAAATTTTTTCCGTTTTAAATACAAGTTTTACCAGACAATTTTCTCTTTTTATTTTTCAAAAGTAAATAATTTATTGGGAAAGAAAAAAAGAAACAAAAATTTAATCAGAATTCTCAATAAAAAGAAAATTAACAAGAAGATTTTCTCCAAATTTTTTTCAATTCTAAAAATTAAAAATAAGATTTTGAATTTTTGTTTATGCAAATTTTGTCAAAATAAAAATTTTTGTTGTTGTAAAAGAATCAAGAATCTAATCAAAATTCCCAACAGAAAAAATTAAACTGAACATTCTCTATTCCAAAAATTTACATACAAGTTTGATAGAATTTGATCTATTATTTCCAAAACCAAATAAATTCGTCAAGAGAGAAAAAAGGAAACAAAAATTTAATAAGAATTCTCAAAAGAAAAACAAAAATTAAAAAGAAAATTTTTTATCCGTTCTGTACTTCAAAACTTTCTTTAATTCTAAAAATTAGAATTAAATTAATTACAAATTAAAATTAGAAATAAGGTTTTAAACTTCCATTTGCACTAATGTTTTTAAAACGACATTTTTTTCATAAAAGAATCAAAAATCTAATCAGAATTCTCAAAAAGAAAAAAAATTAAAATAAAGATTCTGTATCAAAAAATTTTTTCCGATTTAAAATATTTAAATACAAGTTTACCAGCCAATTTTCCCTTTTTATTTTTCAAAAGCAAATAATTCATTGGTAAAGAAAAAAAGAAACAAAAATTTAATCAGAATTCTCAGAAAAAATTTACAAGAAGATTTTCTCCAAAACTTTTTTCAATTCTAAAAATTAAAAATAGGATCTTGAATTTTTATTTATGCAAATTTTGTCAAAAAAAATTTTTTTTTTGGAAAAGAATGAAGAATCTAAGCAGAATTTCCAACAGAAAAAATTAAGATGAAGATTCTCTATCCAAAAATTTACATACAAGTTTGATAGAATTTTTTCTATTATTTCCAAAACTAAGTAAATTCTATTAGAGAGAAGAAAAGAAACTAAAATTCCAGATGAAGATTTTCTGTACGATGTCGATACTAAAAAATATTCATCCAATTTTGAAATTTAAAAATAAAACTTTGAACTTTTATTTTTACAAATGTTTTCAATTGAAAAAAATACCCATTTCAAAATGTTTTTTTTTCAAATTAAGACTGGAATCTTTATTAGAATTTCTATCCTTTTATTGGATATTTTAATTAGAAGCTTCATTAAATTCCCACAACCTTTCTCACATTTCATGGTCACTTTTCCTTTTTCATATATACATTATTACGTAACATAAATGTTAATGAAAAATAAAAATTTCTTTTCCTCTATAAATTATGTTTTATATGAAAAGTGAAAAAGGTCAAGTACTGAAATATTTCACTCATCTCCAGAGTCTTTCTTCTAGATTATTTCAATCTACTAATGTAAGAATAAGAAACTAAATTGTAAATTAAATTTGAAACTTAATTTGAAAGTATGTAAATTTAAAACTAAATTGGTAATAAAATTCGAAACTAAATGGAAAATTAAATTCAAATTCTAAATCAGAAACTAAATTCGAAACTAAATTGGAAATTAAATTCAAAAATCAAAACTAACAATAATTGGAAATTTAATTCGAAAATTAAATTAGAAACTAAATTTACAACTGAATTCGAAACTAAAATGTAAATTAAATTGAAAATACGGAAATTACATTCGAATCAAATTTAAATTAAATTCAAAACTAAATAAAATTGGAAATTAAATTTGAAACTAAATTTAAAATAATAGATTCAACTATACTATTAGTAATATTATTACGAATCTAAAACTCACAAGAAATATTTTTAAATATTTACAGGAAGCCGATGCTCGTGAAGCTGCTCAAAAATCAAACCAACCACTCAGTCAGCAGGTGGACAGACAACACGACGACAGAAAATATCGACAATAATGATTTAAAAATAAATACCAAATTGCAAATCTTAGTTTAAGTTTAGATCATAAAAAAAGAAACATATTCTTGTAAACACCAATCATCGAAATACTCATAATTTAAAGACAAAAAAAAAAAACGAAAAGCATTGTTTAAAGATTCATTTTCTTTCTGCGTTGTAATATCACCTCTTTGTATCTCTTACTTTAATATTAATATAATTATTGTATTTTAGTATTATTATTATTACTATTATTATTATTATATTATTATTATAATTTTTTTATTCTCTGTAAAGACTAAGATGCGAAATGCACCCTTCGATCTGTGCCAATCCGACCATTATTCATCATATCAACAGTAAAGTGAGAAAATTCGTTAAACCACTGGTTTTTATTTTACTACTTCATCACCAACTTTCAAAATAAAATATTTAAATAAAATAATGTTATAAATAAATATTTTAAATAATAAATATTATTTATTAATATTTTGAAACACATTTTTCTGATTATACAATTATATTCAGAAAAAGTGTTTCAATATTAATATATTCAATATAAAAAATGTTTCATTATAATTATAAACGGAAACTGAAACTATAAATTCAAAAAATGAATTTACAATAAATTTCGAGATATTTTCATTTCGCTTTATTGACGCACAAATTAACAGTACATTTTCGTGCTTATTTTTAAGATTTTTTAAGGACTTTCTTTAAATTCAAAAAATACCTTCGTTTTACAGAAATATTTTCTCACTATTGCAGTATTCAAATATATTTTAAATCGGACATATTAAATAAAAAAAAAATGATACAACATTATTTCGAGGTATCGGACTACTAAAAGCTAGAAAACTTCTCGCATGATTAAATTCTAATTTCTCTTTTTAAACTATTCGATAAAGCAAAGGAGAGATCAATCAACTGCTCTTATCGCTTTTTATAAATATTGTTAGAAAATTAAATAATTTCGTTCAACTAATAAATTGGAAATTACAATTATTACTTTTTTTTATTATTATTAATCATTAATCATATACACAAAATTATTTTAGATTTTGTAAACGATTTTTCTAAATTTGAATTAGTAACAAGTCCACTAATTTAAATTAGTCAAATTTTCTACTAATTTTTAGTAAAATTACTCCGTCATTTAGTAGTTTCAAATTTTTCTCTCAAATTTTCAGGTAAAAGTTACTGAGAATTAGTAGAAATTTTTACAAAATTCCAATTAGTAGTTTTCTCAAATTCAAACTTAGAGAGAATAATTATAAAAAAAAAAAATATTATAAAAGTGATAGTAAAATAATTTAATTTTCTCAATTTAATATTCAGAAGATATTTGACTCTTTTTTCTCATAAAAGAAAAATAGCGATTGAGAAAATGTTAATTTAAAATTATAAAAGATTATTCAAACTTATAGTTTAGAAGCGTTTTGACCTTTTAATATTGCAAACATTAATTGGGACATAAATACAACACTGACTGCATTGAAATTCAGTTTGTTGGAAATTCTTTAAGGTTTCAATTCTTATGTATACCTTAATCAAGATAAATTTATGTTTTCATAAAATTATTTATATATTTATAGAAAAAAAGACCTTTGTGAATACGAGTCATGAACTTTCTTAGAAAGTAAAAAAAATATTGACGCAAACACAATAAAGAACATTTGCACAAAAATTACAGTGTAATATTGAAATTTTACTTTGGAACGTTTAGAAGAAAATTAAGTCATAAAATGAAAACGGATCTGATATAAATCGTAAAATAAGAAAACGATTTTAAATATCTTTTATCTAACAAACTCCATTATTCTTGATTTTTAAAATTACTCTCGAATTTTGAATCAATAAAACTTGCAAATTTCTTTTAAGTTTATAAAGTATTTTGCAAAGAGTAAAAATTCAAGAGTACTCTCGATTTTTAAATCAGTATTTCCAAATTTCTTCCAAGTTCAGAAAGAATTTTGCGAAGATTCAAAATTCAAGAGTAGAATATTCGCAAATTTATAGATTAACCGAAATTTAAAATTATAAATTATTCGAAAATGTATTTGATAAAAATATTATTTACAGAAAGATAGGCAATGTGACTGTATTTATACCAAATATTGGGAATAAGTTCAAGAAATAACAAAAAAATTCAGAATTAAAAAAATTAAACTAATAAACGTAAAATTGAAGCGCAAGATAATTGCTACAAATATCTACTATAATTATAGTAGTCAATTTGTTATTCTTAATTCTAAAGCGTCTAGTGTTCTAAGCTATAAAAAATATATAATTTACCGGAAATTGCAAGTTTCCGATTTTAGTTCAATTTTAATATTTAAATTATGAAGCGTATTAAAAGTCCATTTTTCTAATCGGCTCAATGAAGACTGATTAGAAAATAATCAAAAATCATTAAAAAATAATCAATTATTTTTAAAAATTATTATTTTCTAACAAAACTTCAAAAATCGATTTGAAAAATCGAAAGCACCCAAGTCGTATATTTCACACGAAATCATTTACGCAGAACAATAAAAGAAGTTCAAACAAAGTTCAACAATTATTTGAAAAGATTTATTTTCATTAAATCTTAATTCCTTCAATAATAAAAAATTTCTCATTGCATTCAAATAAATAAATAAATAAAATTATCGTGATCTTTTTAATTTATCAATTATTTAAAGGAATATATTTGTAATCAAAAAATATTTCGTCAATTTTGTTTGAACTCTAAGCACTTATACATTATACAATATTTCAATTCACACTCACACACGCATATTTTTATTGTCTAACGAAAAACTTAATTAAAATATTATAAGTGGATGAAATTCATCGACTGGCACGTCGAGTTTAAGTATATTGTATATATATTCACTATATAGTTTAAATTAACAAGCGTTTTTTGCGTTAAAAAATAATATTGTATAATTAATAATAATTATCAGAATAATTGATAATAATTAATTATGAATAATAATTATAAATTATAATAATTATTAATTAATAACAATTACGAATTAATAATTATAATTATAAATTAATAATTTTCATCAACTAATAATTATTATAAATTTATAATTATCATTAATTAATAATTATTATAAATTTATAATTACCATAAATTAATATAATAATTATTCTGAATTAAAATAATTGTGAATTAATAATAATTATAAATTAATAATTATTGTTAAATACAATAATTTTAAACCATAATGTATTATTAGTTAAATAATAGTCAAATTTCAGACTTGACTTTCATTACTTTAAGACGATAAATAACTGACAAAGGGAAATTAAATACTTTTAATGTAAAAAACGCTCGTTCCTTTATCTCGGAGCTACTTAATTAGGTTTCAAGTGTCCCTAAGGAACTAGTTGTCATTTTGTCAGATGATTCTAAACAATCGAGAATCTTTTTTTAATTTTAAAGTCCACTGCCTTAGAAGACATTTACTAGTCCTGACAAAATTACATTTTATGAAATCACTCACAGAAAAAATGGCGTTGGCAATATAATTGCCAGAAGAACGTAAATTCCAATTGCAGAAATACGCCGAGAACTTTTAATATTTACTTTTTCAAATTAAATTTTTAATTTGTAACTACAAATGAAAAATTTAATTTAATTTAAACAAAACTGAAAAAATAGAAAAAAAAAATATTTAAAAAAATGAAATAAAAAATACAAAAAGTATAGAAAAAAGTAGAAAAATTCTCGTCTTATCTCTGGATGGAATTTAGCCTTAAAATAAAATTCGGTCGATGAATTATTATCAATGTGAACCAGTGGAAACTGGATCGTATGGTTTTGAATTGAAACCAACGTATCTATTGTTTTTCTTGTGAACAAAACCATTTTGAGGATCGGCTTTATAATAAACTACCCTTCTGATACCAAATGGATCGACATATCCAAAGGATCCTACTGTTTTATCATTTGGCTTTTGTTCTTCTTCGTGATAATGTGTTTTGAGGTAATATTGGAATCCATCAGCTGTCTGATGATGACCATCGTAGGCAGGATATTCCTGATATCTCACTGATCCACGCCTAGAAATTAAAAAAAAAATTATTATAAAATATCAATGAGAACACTTCTGATAAAAATGAAAAAGTTTCTTAAAAATTGTATTAAAATTTTTTATGGGGTGCATGAATATTCCAATAAAAATACCTTCTCATTTTCATTTGTCCAATAATATTTGTTCGAAGAAATAAAAATTCTGTCAAACGATATTTTATCAATTAGAGTTCAATCAAATAATAATTTTTGTAAATAAGAAATTCTGTAAATAAAAATTCGAACAAATAAAAATCCGACGAAATGAAAATTCTGATACAGTCATCTCTCGATAATTAAACTTTCCATAAATTGAATTTTTGATGAATTGAAATTGATTTTTTGTCCTTAGAACAAATTTTGATGTCATAAAGATTCGATTATTAAAAACTTAGCTAATTTACATTTTTTCTACGTCCCTTGAGATTCAATTTATCGATAGTTGACTATACTCACTAATATTTTGCTATTTGTTAAAACCGTTTTTTCTTTTACTTATTTTGTAACAAAAATATATTAGTTTTGAACTCTTTTTACAGTCATCTCTCGATAATTGAACTTTCCATAATTTTATGTGCCTTAAAATTCTATTTATCGAGAATCGACTGTAATGATTTCTTTTGTAAATGGTGATAAATGTATAAAAATATTTCTTGAAAGAAACAAAATAATTATAACTGCAGTCGATGACTCTCGATAAATTGAATCTCGAGGCACATAAATAATTCAAATTATCAAAGATTTCATTTTTTGAATGTTTTTATTATTAAAATTCGTTCAAATTATCTTCAGGAATAATTAGTTTTTTTTAAATATAGGTAAAAAGATCAATTATTTCCCAAAAATATGTAGGTTACAAGAAGGTGACAAAAAATATGATGTAAAAAAAATTAATTAATTTTTTTTTAAACAAATGAAATATTTTATCAATAATTAAAACTTGAATACAGTTGACTCTCGATAAATTGAATCTCAAGGGACAAAAAATTCAAATTATTGAAGGTTTTATTTATCAATAATGTTTCTCTGACATCCCTGACCGTTAGACACTCTGTTAATAGTCTCCACCCTTTGGTAAAAAATCTAAAATTATCGAAAATTATCAAAAATTCAAAAAAAAAGAATTTCTTAAAATTTAACATTTTTTCTTCTTTTTTATTGCATTTAGCTTCAATATTTTTGGGCTCCTCAAAAACAATTTACTTAATTAATAGTCTTCAATCTTTGGTAAAAAATCTAAAATTATTGAAAATTATCAAAAATTCAAAAAACCAAATTTCTTAAAATTCAAGATTTCTTGTTTTTTTATGGCATTTAGCTTCATTATTTTTGTGCTTATAAAAACACTTTACTCATTTAATAGTCTCCACCCTTTGGTAAAAAATATAAAATTATCGAAAATTATCAAAAATTCAAAAAACCAAATTTCTTAAAATTCAACATTTTTTCTTCTTTTCTATGTCATTTAGCTTCATTATTTTTGTGCTCTTAAAAAATACTTTACTTATTTAATAGTCTCCATGCTTTGGTAAAAAATCTAAAATTATCAAAAAATAACAAAAATTCAAAAAACCAAATTTCTTAAAATTCAACATTTTTTCTTCGTTTCTATGTCATTTAGCTTCATTATTTTTGTGCTCTTAAAAAACACTTTACTTATTTAATAGTCTCCATGCTTTGGTAAAAAATCTAAAATTATCAAAAAATAACAAAAATTAAAAAAACCGAATTTCTTAAAATTTAACATTTTTTCTTCTTTTCTATGTCATTTAGCTTCATTATTTTTGTGCTTTTAAAAAACACTTTACTCATTTAATAGTCTCCACCCTTTGGTAAAAAATCTAAAATTATTGAAAATTATCAAAAATTCAAAAAACCAAATTTCTTAAAATTCAACATTTCTTCTTTTTTTATGGCATTTAGCTTCATTATTTATGTGCTCTTAAAAAACACTTTACTTATTTAATAGTCTCCATGCTTTGGTAAAAAATCTAAAATTATCCAAGAATTACAAAAATTCAAAAAACCGAATTTCTTAAAATTTAACATTTTTTCTTCTTTTGATCGCATTTTGCTTCATTATTTTTGGGCTCTTGAAAAATACTTTACTTATTTAATAATCTCCACCCTTTGGTAAAAAATCTAAAATTATCGAAAATAATCAAAAATTCAAAAAACCAAATTTCTTAAAATTCAACATTTTTTCTTCTTTTCTATGTCATTTAGCTTCATTATTTTTGTGCTCTTTAAAAACACTTTACTTATTTAAGCAGTGTGTCTAACAAGAACTGAGAAAATAATTCCCTGACTTTTTACTAAGTTTATGTTTGCTTTTTTGGGACAAAAAAATGGTAACTGACATATTTAATGTTCAATAAAATAAGTTACAAAATTTTAGGTAAAAGGTTTTTGGTAAAAAAAGGTGAATAGGTATAGCAAACTATATGATTCCTGCAACTCCAATTTATCGAAAGTTTAATTATCGAGAGATGACTAATAATCTTTATGGAATCCCCTCTTCATTGAAAACAATAAATTGTGGTATATAAAGTGAATGCCTAAAATAAAGACAATTGAATCAAACCTGGCAATTTCTGGTCGATACCTAGAGTATCGTTTGCTATTGACAGTGTTGTTCGCCAGCCTGTAACCCCTAAAACCAGTAGGTGCCACTCTCACATGGCTCGCGGCCTGCAACTGATCATCATTAAAATTCGGCGATTCAACAATCACAGCAGGTTGCGGTACTCGATACGAATACGATCTTTCATAGGGATTGATGAATGGATTCTGAATTTGATGTCCAGTTGAGAGGTAGTTTGAATTAGCATTAAATCCATCATCGTAGGGCGACGGTGTCGTGAAGGGATAAACTTTTGGTCTGAATGTCGTTGGCACTGGATGATCGTATTGCAAAACGGAGACTGCCGGCGACAATGTCGATGGAGAATAACTCCTTAATGGTGAAACAGTATTCACCTCGATGCTGTTGCCAGACACGTCCTTTATTTCTGGTTGCCTGTGGAAAATAAAACACCCACGATTTAAAGGATAATAAAATAAACGAAGCAGCACAAGTGCGTAATTGCGTGTGTTGCTTGGGGTTAAAATATATGCATGTGACCTTCGTCAACCTAATATAAAGATTAACGTAAAAAGCCTAAGAAATTTGTGGTGATTATCGATAAATTACAGGTATAGGGTGGTCCGGATGTCGCTTATAGTGCTTTAAACAGGTATCTACACAAGAGTTGTAAAATGCGAAAATAGAGGGAAAAAACATTTTTATTTATAATGGGGGACTGGATAATGTTGCCAATGAGGTAAAAGAGCTTATGGTCATTCGCGGGATATAAGACATTTACGAACAGTCAAGGTAGACTTTCCAAATGGATATAATATATTAAATTAATAGATAAACTGAGATTATAGAAATAAATAAATAAAAAAAGCAGTAAATACAAACTGGATATGCACCTGTTATTTAACAGTTCACTTGGAATCAGTTTCACACCTATTTTTATATCATTGAAAACAGTTTCACTCTTGATAGCAATTATTAGATAAAGAAGCCGTAACTTTTAAGGACAGGAAACAATTTTTTCATTACTTAAAAGTTAGTGAAAATTTTTTCCCTTACTTTACTTAGTGTTATAAAAAAATGTATTTTATAGTTTCCTGATGACCTTAAATAGACTTAAATTAAATTCTTAAAAACTTGAAAAATTATGATAAGCAAATATTTAGGAACATTGTTATTTATTTTTCTACTGGAATTAAAATTTTTTTAATTTCAATTTTAAATCGAAAATTCAATTATTTTCTGAAATTTTTAATTAAAGTTTTTCTAGATTAATTATTGTTTAATAATCTTTAAAAAAAATCCTTAAGAATTCAATTATTTAAATTTTAAATACAAAACTTCAATTTTTTATAATAATTGACTGAATGTCTTTGTTTTTTTCCTATTAAAGTAAATTCTTTCAAATATTTCAAATATTTTAGAAAAACTTTACTAAATTTTAATTATATAAATTAATAAATTATAAATTAAAAAAATTGTCTTTGAAAAATTATTTGAATGTTCATTTAAAAACTCATTTTAAAAATTTTCTATTATAATTTTTTAAAAATCAATTATTTTCAATTTTTATAACCAAAAATATAAAAATTTGAAATATTGATTTTCACAAAATTATAATAAAAAATTCTTAAAATGTGTTTTTTAAAAGTATATTATAATTTTTAAAAGACAATTAATGTTTTACTTATATGTATATATTTTAAAAATTTCCATATCATAGAAATTTAGTAAACTTTTTCTAAAATAATTGAAATTTTTGAAAGAATTTTTAGAAAATGTTAAAAATTATCTAATCAAGTTTTTGGTGATGAATTTTAATTATAAACATAAAAAGACATGATTTTTAAAAAATTTTAATGATAACTATAAAGAATTAGATTTTTTGAAAAATAAAATTTGTAATTTTCTGAAAATAATTGAATTTTTGAAAAATGTTAAAATTACAACACTTTGCTGTACTCACTTCAAAGTTTAATTTATTATTTTCCAAAATTTTTAACAAAGCTTCTTTTGTAAATCAATTATTTTTAATGATTTTCCGAAAATTTTTAGAGAATTCAATTATTTAAACAGGAAAATTCAATTTTTTATAATAATTACAAAAGTTACTCTTTTCATAATATTCTTTTATAAAAAAGTATTTACGGTGAATTACTAAAAATATGTAACCAAAAAAGTGCAGAATTAAGAAAGTTTCAAATAATTGAAATTTAATAAAAAATTATGATAAAAATTTTTATGAATTAGTTTTTTTTAATATTGTAGTTTAAATTTGAGAAAATAATTATTTCTTAATTCTTAAAAGATTTTTTGAACATTAGAAAAATGCTATAATCAATGTTTTGAAGAATTTGTTATTACAAATTTAGAAAATTTTCTGAAAAATCGACAAAACTTCTCAAAAATTTGAATATTAAATCTAAAAACTTAGAGTTTTCAAAAAATCGTAATATTTTTAATGTTTGTTATTAACATTTAAATTTTCGAAAACATGTAGTTAAAACTAATTAAAAATAACTGAATTTTAAAAAACTATTTTTGGACAAAATTCTAAGAATTACTTTTATAAAAAATATTTTAACATAATTTTTTGAAGATAATTTTCAGTAATTTTCACTTGCAAATTTTTTATTAAAATTTTTGAGAATTCAATTGTTTTCAGAATTTGCTATTAAAATTCTCTGAAGTTTAGTTTTCAAAAATTTTAATGAAATATTTGAAACAAAATCAATTATTTTCCATAAAATTTTACAAATAAATTTTAATTATTTACAAACTTTTGAATTATTCAAGTAGAAAATTTAACTATCCTAAAAAATTATACAAAAGTAATTTTCTTTAAATTTAACTATACATAGTTATACTTTTCTCACTATTAAGGCCATGTTACTCTGAAAAACGTGATTTTTTTCAATACATTTTATTTATAATACAAAAAATGTTAAGTAATAAATTTTTTTACATATGATAGTACATACATGGAATTACTTAAAAAAAATTTTTTTTTTTTTTCAAAATGGCGGTCTTGAAAATGGCTGCTGAAAGTTATCTACATTCGTAGATGGATGACACTCTCATTTCAAAACTATTGCACTTATCGATATGAACCAAACGGCATTTTACTCTTTAGATGTCTGGCTATGGCCTCAAGCAGAACCAGAAATATTCATTATTATTTAAAAAAGTTATAAACAATTAAAAGTTTTAAAAAAAGGTTGAAAAAATTCAAAAGTCAGCCATTTTGTTCTTTTTCATTGAAAATTTTTAATTCTGCTTGAGGCCATAGCCAGACATCTAAAGAGTAAAATGCCGTTTGGTTCATATCGATAAGTGCAATAGTTTTGAAATGAGAGTGTCATCCATCTACGAATGTAGATAACTTTCAGCAGCCATTTTCAAGACCGCCATTTTGAAAAAAAAAAAAAATTTTTTTATTTAAGTAATTTCATGTATGTACTATCATATGTAAAAAAATTTATTACTTAACATTTTTTGTATTATAAATAAAATGTATTGAAAAAAATCACGTTTTTCAGAGTAACCTGGCCTTAAAATCGAAATAAGTTGCATTTTACACCAAAAAAGTGGTTTATTGTTGCTATATTTGGATGAAGAGTTAAAAAAAGTCGCGTTTTTTGAAAATAAGTCGAAAAAAGTCTTACTAGGTATCCGAGGTCTGCAATTAGTTTAATAACAATAATTCAATAAGATTAGATTTGACTATAATTTTTTTTGCACTACAAAAATCACAATAAATTATATTTTGTACCAAAAAAGGGATAATTTGTTGTTTTTTTTTTGGAAGAAAGGTAGAAAAAGTCGCATTTTTGGGAAATAATTCGTAAAAGTTTCCTTTTTTTGAAAATATAGAAAAAAAGGGTGTTAACCCTCTGCTGATGCTAACTTATCCCCACTCTATCGCCAAAGAACGTAACTCTCGTAGTCCCCACCAGGCGTCCAGAATGACGATTTTTGACGATAACGGTCGTTAGCATCAGCAGAGAGTTAAAAATGGCTGCACTCTCTGAATTTTTTTTTAATCCAAAAATATGTCGTCAACCAAAAAAATATGTCTGAATTAAATATATTTTATAACTTCAAAGTTATAAAATTCAAAGTAATTTTTATTCAATGAAACTTATTATTTATTGAATCAAAATTATTATGTTTAATTCAAAAATAATTTTTGGTTGACTGTATAACAAAAATAATTATGTTTGATTCAAATATGCAATTATTTACCAAAAATTCAACAAATAAAAAAAAATTACCTGAAAGGATTAGGCGGCCTTCTCGGCCTCACCAAAATTCCACTCTGAGGAGGCACTTTTTTCGAAATTGAAACCGCATCCTGTATCGGTCGGTCTTTGCCAACAAACACCATTTTCGATCTACAAAAAGAGAAAAAGAACATGAAATATAATTAATGAAAGAAAATAACATCTTCTGCCTCCTTTGATACGTTAATGAGAGTTTTTATAATTATCTCTCCCATATAATGTTAAAATTGCATGTGAATTGAAAGAAGAAAAAAATGTGTGCTTTAACTAATTTCTTACCGTGACAAATATAATCACATCTTTATAATTAATTTATATGACAAATAGAGATGATAGTAATTTAAGATGGAAATTAATAGGACAGGAAATCCTGTAATCAACAAAACTTCTTGATGTGTCGGAAGCTGAAAAGAAGGATCCGAACAAATTGCAGTGTTGAGTGTAACGAATTGCAGTGTCGATTAATATCAGGACACGAGGTCATTGCGAAATCACGGCAAAGATCATTCGCTATCCTGTGTATTTATATTTATACAGTACAATAAACGTATGCGGTTACAAAATACCAATAGTATTATTGTTAGGTTGGGTTCTCAGGAGGATTTATGTTTGACACTGTTTCCTTACTCTGTCCTTCATTGGGTTTTCTCTTCTTTTCATCGAATTCACAGAAAAAGAATTTCATTATTCATATATGATAAAGTTATACTGTTGGTGTAAAATTTAAACAAATATTTTTAAAAATAGAAAATTTTTTTGTTTGAAGTGTATTTTTTCCAGACATCAATCTTGCGACAATTACCGCAAGATTACATGCCATTTGGGGTTTCCTCTAAAACTTTTCATCGAATAAATTATTAATTAAATCGAATTAAAAAAATTAAAAATTAAATTCGATTCAAAATGTTAATTCTGTGCCTAGAATTTTTGTTCTGTAAAAAACTAAAAAATGCTAAACATACTTAAGGATTCGGAATCCTTGTTGATCGGCGATGTAATCTTTGATTCGTAAATAACCTAAAGGATCGAGCCATCCCTCTGTACCGATAACAGTACCGTCAGCTAATCTCTTCTCCTTCCGGTACTGTCCATTCAGAGTTTGGAACCGGAAAAATCTCTCGGGACCTTCGTCCGTTTGAATGTGATATTGCGTGTTTGGAGTTAAATTCCATCCGCTCCTTTCAGCTTCGATTTCGTCTGCAGTCAAGCAGTAAACCGAAACCTACAAAAAAGGAATAATTCTTGTTAAATAGGTAAATAAATATTTAGACAATTAATGCGAAATTTATATACCCGCAGGAAAAAAAAAGAAAAGAAATGAAAACTTACTAATGGGAAATTAATTATATAGGTACTATTCCTTCCGGAATAATTTATTATTATTGATATTTCATTGTTCAATAAAGCACTTTCATCAATTCACTTTAGTTCTTTACAAAGAACGTCAACCTTTCTTGTTAAAACATTGAATAAAAGAAAAATATTTTATTATTTTCGTTGGGGTTAAAAATAGTTCTTTTTGCTAATGCAGAAGAAAAGCTTTACCTAGAACAGCTAAAAAAATATTAGAGAAAATTTTAGTTGATTTTGTTAAGATTTTTTCGATCCTAGAAAAACTTATTGCTGTTCTAGATGAAACCTTTTATCCGTAAAAAGATACAAACAGATACAAAATACCAAATACAAAAATGCAAATATAAAAATACAAATACAAAAATGCAAATATAAAAATGCAAATTCAAAAATACGAACACAAACAAAAACAAATACAAAAATACAAATAGAAAAATACACATATCCAAAAATACAAATACAAATTACTACACTTTCAGATAAAAATTAGTTTAAGCAAATTTTTCTTTACATGATAAAACATAAAAAAAAGTTTTTAAAATGATACAAAGTTTCATAAAGCAACTAAACTATTGCTGGTTGTTTAATAAAGCAAAGTTTATCTAAAAATATTAAGTCTAAAAAAATAATTTCAGAGTGACAAAGTAAAAAATATAGAAATAGATAATTATATTACACTCTTTGATCCCTAGATTCAAAAACAGTCTAATCACTATAAAAATATCTTAGGAGAAATATGTAAACAAGAGATAATTTTGTAAATTCTCGTATAATGCATACATACGTCAATTTAAAATTCATTTTTCCGAGCAATCTGTAATGCAAAAAAGTTCGGTGAAACAAGATTTCTCGAAAGAATTGTTACGCAAACAGAGTACAATTTAGTGGGCTCGGTTAAGGTGAGGCCACACAATTAGTGTCATCATTAAACCATTTTGCGTTCTAGTAAAGCGCGTCATCCACTTAATTTTTTATTCCCTTTTTCATTGCTTCAAATAAAAGTAAACTATATAGATTTAAATTTGCATATTTACCATGCGTAAAATTAAAATTTACATATTTATACTAATAAATTTAAAAATATTTATTGTGTTCAATTGAATTTTCTAAAGAAAGGAATATAAGTGGAAAAATTGGTTTAACTCCACAAAAATATCTTTTTTGCGGAGTCAATAAAAAAATTAATTAAAATTATAATAATAGTACAAAAAATTAAAATATTAAAATAAATTATAATAATAGTAAGTTTCCTTTCCGTTAGCAAATTATCTGCATTCATTTTTTTGTTTTGAAAATTAATTTTTTGGGGTTATTGTCATTTTTTTTCAATGTCAAAAAAAAAACTCGTTTTATTCACTTCACAAAATTGAAAAAAATTCCATTCCATATTTTTTATTTTCCTGACTTTTTCCTAATTTTCATCAAAAATATTTACTTTTTTCTCATCCTTTCAATAAATTGAATTCCTGCAACGAATTTTATTATTCATCAAAGAATTTTAATATTTATAAAAATTGAATTGAATTCTTACGAAAATTTTTACAAACCATTTTTTAAATAATTGAATTCTGTTTGGAAATTTTATGATAATAGTAGATATTGAAAATCATTGAATTGCGAAAAGTTTTTAATGATAATTAAATTTTAGAAAGAATTCTATTAAAAAATTTGTCAATAATTGAATGTCTGGGAAATTTTATTAAACTTTTTTGAAAATAATTGAATTCTTGTGAACGATTTATTAGAATTTTTTTAAAATAATGTAATTCCAAGAAGAAAGTTATTATTTTTAAAAATAATTGAATTATTGTGATGAATATTCTTATTTATGAAAATAATTGAATTTTGAAAAGAATTTTATTAAAATACCTCAAAATAATTGAATTTTCGGGAGTAATGTTCTTATTTATCGACATAATTGAATTCTTAGAAAAAATATTGTTAAAATTTTTAAAAATAATTGAATTATTTAATTAAAATTGTATTTAAAACAATTAATTTCTTTCGAACAATTTTATTAAATTTTTGAAAATAATATTCAATCCTTCCAAAAAATATTAAAAAAACATTTTTTTAAATAATTGATTTTTTCGTGGAATTGAAATTAAGTTTTTAAAAATAATTACTGTAAAATTGTACTAAAAATAATTGAAATCCTGCTATGAATTTTATTATTTATGAAAATAATTGAATTTCATAGAAGAATTTTATTATTTTTGAAAATAATTGAATTATTGCGGAAAAGTTTATTAAAATGTTTTAAAAGAATTGAATTTCTGTAAAAAAAATTGATTATTTTTTAAAGTAATTAAATTCTTCATAAGAATTTTATGAACATTGTTTTAAATAATTAATTTTTTCGAAATATAATAAATATTATGAAAATTTTATTAGTTTAAATAATTGAATTCTAGTGGAAAACTTTATTTGTGAAAATAACTGAATTTTTCGATTATTAATTTAAAATAGAATTAAAAATAATTGAAATCATTCGATAAGTTTTATTATTTATGAAAATAATTAGATTCATGTTTAGAATTTAATCAAAAATTTTTTTAAAAATTGAATTATCATGAAAAATTTTATTATTAGTGAAAATTAATTATTTAATTATTACTTAAATTAAAATTACTTGAAATGGTTTACAATAAACAGTGCAATATAACATTCACGCGCGCTTGCGCGCGGATAATTTGGCTAGTTAAAATAATAATAATAATAATAAAAAAACAAGACGATACAATTCAACAACTATTTTTTAGTTTAAAAAACTGTTTTTACATAAATAGGAAGCTATTTGAAAATTTGACTCCTAATTTTTAGAATTTCTAGAAGTTTTATAAAGAATTTATAGCATTTTGAAGATAATTTCAAACATTTTTTTAAAAATCCAAAATAAGAAAAAAAAGAGTAGTTCCACTTTAGACTTATTTTTTGGATTTTTTCTCCTGATCAAAAAGTCCAAAAAAATTAAAAATTTAGATAAAAATTGAAAAATAATTCAATTTTCGTACAGAATTTTATCAAAATTGTTAAAAATAATTGTATTTCTCGGAATAAATGTTTAAAAAATTTTATAGAATAATTGAAATTTTTTTATTTTTGAAAATAATCGAATATTTGTGAACAATTTTTTTATTTATGAAAATAAAGAAGAATTTTTAAAGAAGAATTTTTTTGAAGAATATTGTTATTTATGTATGTAAATAATTAAAATTCCGTGATTTTAACATGTTTTATTATTTATTTTGTAATTTTTTTTTATTTTGGCTTTTTTGTACTTTGGACTTTTTCTCTTGGGTTTTTTGGATTGGATTTCTTGTCATTTAATCCTTGAATTGTAAAAATTAAATCGCAATAATTAAATAACCGATTACTTGTCTATTATCAAATAAATATTTATTTAAATGAAATATTTTTATTTAGGTCAATTAAATTGTATTTGAACCAATAATAAATTTCAGTATCTGAAGCAAATTGCATTTAATTGATTGTAATAAAAATTATTTGATTCAAACAAATATTTATTTCATAATCGAGTAATTGCTTATTTGAGTCAAATAAATTTTTTTTTCAGTAAATAATTAAAATGAATTAAAATTTAATTAGTACCAAAAATAGAAAAGAAAATCGAGGTTTCTTTTCGAAGTTATAAAAATTATTGCAATTTTAAATTAAGGTAAATTAATTAAATTTATTAAGGTGATAAAAATAATTCTTGATGGTTTTCAAGAATTTTTTAAAGAATTTTTAAACAACAAACACCAGAATTTTCGTACGAAAATGTAGAGAAATTTGGTATTTTTTTTCCTTGCTCAGACATTTCCCTGACCGTTTTCACTCTCACTGACTTTTTCCCTGATTTCCCTGACCTGCAAGTCAACCCTGTTTACATGCTTCAGCTAAAAATTCATCGACATTGAACCAAATAACTACTATCGAACAAAAAAATTTGAAATTCACAATTTCATTTTCTATACTCAGAAGAAATTTTCCAACCATATACAAAACGATTTGAATAATTTAAAAAAATAATAACTAGGTAATAAGAAAGCCATCACGCTTCTCTGAATCTCAATATATATTCACATTGTTTCCTATTTCGCAAAAACATCGAATCAAGGCCCGCGCACCTGTTATTAAAATTTCAAATCTTCCCGAAAAAAAGAATCAATTTTACATAACGTCTATAATACGAAATAATCGGCGAAAATCTTGTCGATTAATATTCAGCATTTATAATGTTGTATATATATACATACATACATTCAACTTTGCAATTGAGTCGAAACGGGAGCTAACGGCGCAAAACGTGGGCGCTCTCACGGTAATCTGGTAATGTGGGCGAAATCAACCTCGAAATTATTTCTTCTGTCATCGAGGACAGCCATGAAAATTCTCATGGGTCAATGACGAAAAAATAAATGAACCATACCAAATAATTGATTAAATTAGCCACGCGCGAGATAAAAACGAATTACACCAAAATATATTTATTGTTCATTATTTTAATCCGACACATGTGTTGACATTAACTTATAAATAAAATAACATCAATAATTATCCATATTTCATTGAAGACAAAAAATTTAGTTGCTTCAAATATAAATTGACTCCAAGTTAAAAAATCAATCAAATAAATATACTGTTACTTAATAACCCTGTCGGAAAAGTTTTACATTTTTACATTTTTTAGCAATTTTTTTATAATTAAAAATACTTTATTTTAATAATAATTATTAATTAATTAATTAACTATATTAATCATCGTATATTCTTTCATTCATTCTGTCCGCAAAAATTTTCAATTTTCGTAAGGAAATAATTTACATCATTTCTATTTCTTAATTTAATATTATTTTGATTTTAATATATCATTAGAAAATTAATTAGTATCCACAAAAAAATAATTGTGTAAATTTTAATAATATTTCGGTACTAGAATTCAAGTAGAAATTCTATTGAATTGTTTCAGAGAAATTCTGCATATATAGTGCACACTATAAATTCTACGTAGAATCATGCTAAAAAAAATTCTACAAAATTTTTTTGATAAACACAATGAATGATTTGTGAATCAAATAAATTTTCCCAAGAGAAAGAAAAAAAAATCTTAATTCGATTTTAACGATCCTTCATTTCAAACAATATGCATTATATTTTGCAAAATAATAGATTACTCAAGCACACAGGTTTCTCTTTTCTTTTTTTTTTTTTTTTGCGTACCTGTGTTCATTCAGACAGAAATCATTCAATAAAAATTACGAACTTCTTAATTATGATGTATATACTATCAAGATATTGAATTAAATCTTGATAGGGAATCAGAAAATGATTTATAGATCACGAAGAGAACCCTTTTGTCATTACAATGACTTTATTAACGACAGGACAGAGTTCATTGCAACTCTATATGTATACCGATAATTATGTGCAATGAGATTGAGGTATTAGGGGAATTTTTATTTTTTTTACATTTGAAACTCGATTTATCAGTTCCGTTCCGCGTGATTTCATAATTATATATCCCGCTGTATTAGTCAGTCAATTTAATTCCAGACGGAAATATAAACAATTGCTTTCATTTCTAGCATTCGTTGAATTCTTAATACTCAAATTTTTGCAAAAATATTTTTAATATTTCCTGTTTGATAATTAATTGCTGTGCATATATAATTTTATCAATTTCTGTGGGAACTTAAATAGATATTTTTTTTTGGAAAAGCATTTTTTCTTTTGCTTACTGCTTCCTTATAAAAGCATTGTTCTCTTTCTTTCTTTTTTATTTATTTATTATTTTATTTATTTTTTTATTCATTTATTTATTTCTTTTTATTTATGTATATTTATTTACTTTTTTTGTTGTTTAGGAATAACGAAAATAATAAAGTTATTCCAGAAGGGAGTAAAAGTTTATCAAACTATATCCGTTACAGAAAATAAAAAATTGTTAACAAGTTCTTTCTTCAATAGAAATTAGAAAGTTCAAGTACAATAGTTAAACAGATTTTGACAGTCTGTCTTTCATTACTCACTTTCATAATTTCTTCCTAAGTTGTTTTTCTTCATTGTTAACAATGTGTCTAAAATTATGCTTCCTCATTCTTGACGATTCAAAACAATTTATTGAAATAAAAGAAGTTATTTTGTAACGTATAAACATAAGAGTTTCTGGAATCTTCTAATAAAACTTTGAATTCATTAAAAAATTTGGTACTCCAATGTCCCCTCATTGAATTCGAAAGAACTCTCGTGCCATCGAATTCAAAATTATCAGAAATTTCATTTTAAATTTTTCTAAAATTCAATTAATTTCGCCAAAAAAATTAATCTCACATTTAGAGGAAAACCACTCTTCTAATATCCACTCAATTTATGCACCTTTTCCAAAATACACTCAGGGAAAAATTATGTTTGAATCTACTACTCTATTTTGTTTTATAAATTTTAATTTTAGGTTTATTCATCTCTATAAAAAAGTATGTTTTTCTTAAATAAAAATATTTATTTAATTTAAATAAACAGTTGATGAACATGGTTGCTACAAAATGATAAATATAAAATTCCAGGCTTTTTCCAGAATTTTCCAAATCAATACTTATGAAATTCTAGTCAAAAATTAAAAAAAATTTCTGACCCACTAACACATATTCAGCTCTAAAATTTTTTTAAACTTCCAAATACATAAACTTTATCTTTTGTTTACTAACAATTCTTAGTCAAAAAATTTTTTACTGCTCCCAAACTACTGCTAAAACAATTCCAAATAATATCTGAGTCATCAAAAAATAATTTAATTCACAATTCATAAAAAGTAACCACAGCCGATAATCAGCAGAAGATGAAAAAATATTTTTTAAGCGAACTTTATCTTCTGTTTACTAACAATTGTTAGTCAAAAAAATTTTTAATGGTCCTCACTTATTACTAAAACAATTCCCATTAATAAATGGGGCATCGAAAATAATTTAATTCAAAATTCATAAAAAGTAACCACAGCCGATACTCAGCAGAAGATGAAAAATTATTTTTTGAGCGAACTTTACCTTCTGTTTACTAACAATCGTTAGTCAGAAAATTTTTACCTGGTCTCAAACTATTACTAGAACAATTCCAATTAATATCTGGGTCATCAAAATTAATTTAATTCACAATTCATAAAAAGTAACCACAGCCGATAATCAGCAGAAGATGAAAAATTAGTTTTAGAGCGAACTTCATCTTCTGTTTACTAACAATTGTTAGTCAAAAAATTTTTACTGGTCTTAACCATTACATATTCTTTAAAGTTTAATTACTATTGTCAAAAATAGAAATGAAATTGAACGTTTTTTTCTAATTCGCAAAGTTTTCATAAAAAAATTTGTTACCCCTAAACCGAAGAAGTCAAGCAATTTTAAGCTAAACTTTTAGTCTTTAAAAGTGCCTTAATTAGTTAATATATAAATTTTAAACCCGTACAAGAAAATGAAGCTTCACCAGAACAACTATAAGTTTCTCATCTAGAATAGGAAAATTCAAGTTTTCTATGTGTAGCAAAATTTTTATAAGAATTATTATTGTTACTATATTTAAGACTCAATAAAAATTTTTACTAATAAATACCTAATCATTCCTTCTAACTTTTGGTAAAATTTACTAATTCAAGAGCAAAAAGTCAGTAACTAATTCAAATTAGTAAATATTTTTACTACTTCAAATTTGGAGAGAATTTATAAAATTCGATAAAAGAATTTTCTTGTACTGTAACAGAAAAATCCTGCTAAGAATTTAACAATAAACCAACGACAACTTCTAACCAATCGATTTTAAAAGTAGAAAACTTTTCCAAAGGATATTGCTCCAAATATGAAATGTAGCAGAAAATATTTAATACGCTATACATGTAGCTATATTTTTATTTTGTTGTAATACCTAAACAAATAATGATCATTTGAGATAAATTTCTTTTCACTTGACGAAAATTCCATTGACAAAAAGGATCAACTAATAAAGAATGTAAGACACGTAATAAGGATTAAATAAGAGGGTTCTTCGTAAAGTGTGCGTGCGTGGGATTACGGGAAAGTATGAAGTCGGCCTCTCGAGTCCATATTAAGAGATCCGATATCACCGCGATACTTCGGTCCAGTGTGAGGTATATTCTCAACGATGTAATACACGAGTCAAGATTTCTTTTTATGTGTTGTGTGCAATTTCGTGTACGCGTGCTCACACTCTCTCTCTTTCTCATATATACATATACATATGAAAGACTCGCTTTTATAAGCAAAAACGCGAGCGTCTTTCATTTATCCAGAATATATCAGTTCTATATTTCGCGAGATATTGGGTCTGATGAGTGGGCGGACAACTAGGTACTTTGAACCTTTTATAATTTACATTAAAGCAAAACTAGTTTTTGTTTGATCGCTTGGGAACTCGAGCCATAAGTGACGACAAAGGCGCCAGCTGATTTATTGCATTTTTTAATGATAGCTATGCATAATGAGAGGGCAAAGTGAGCCGCAATCAAATGCGAAACTTTGATAAATTTACTTTACATGTATACATGTACAGTTTGTTAATTACTGAATATAATTAATTTTACTTTAATTAATAATACCTTAATTTTAATAACAATCTTAATGATCCACACTTGTTTTGTAATCGATGGAAGAGAAAAAAGTATAAAGACTAATCCGTTAATTGATAATTATATCAAATAAACGGTAATTAAACAGCTATATTCTATTTTTGGATTTCTGATCAACTTTAAGGAGCAAAAATAGTCGCCTCTGTCGATTACAGATGCAAAAGAAGTCGACTATTTTATTCTGTATTATTAAAAAATTTTCAGATTGTATTTAATAATTTTTCACCAACTATTCAAAATTTCAATAATTTTGTTAATTATCTCTCGGTCATCTTTAATTATTAGAAAACATGAAGAAATCGGTCACTCCGAGTTTTCGACTCGGAGCAATCGATATCTTCATGTTTTATAACAATACTTTTATAAATTGTTTAATTTAAAAAAGTTTTGAATTTGAAATTTTTGAATGTCTTAATTCCTGTGAAAAATCCTGTTCCAAAAATAGGATTAAAAATAGAAATTCTGCAAATATTTTTCTTCTTTTTCTAAAACAAAATAATAATTTTGTTCAAAAAATTGTGATTCATAAACAAAAATAATGCAAAAGAAATTTTTCTATTTCTTAATCACAGTTGTTTAACAATTTTTTAATTTTGTTTAGAAGTAAAGAACAAAAATCTGTATATAATGTCAAATTGACAAAACATAATATTTAACAAAATTTTAGTCTTTTAATGAAAGGAAGTGAAAAGAATTCTGATGATTTCTATTTGTCATTAAAATTTGGAATTAATTATAAAATAAAAATAATAATATAATATAAAATCTATTTAAAGTTAACAAAAAGCAAAAGTATAAACAAAAGACAACTTCAGAGTGTGAGGGACAGAAAAAGTGAATGAAAAAAAGAACATTTAAATTATTATAGTTAATTACTTAATATACCAAATAAATAAAAGTTTCTTGAATATTTTCAAACTTTCTAAAAATCAATTTTTCCTAAAAAATATAACTGTAACTCTTATTCCAAAATTTAATTATTTTCTAAAATTTTTAACTAGACTTCTTCTCTAAATTAATTATTTTTATTAATTTTCAGAAAGTTCTTCAAGAACTCAATCTAACAAAAAAAATTTAATTTTTTATAATAACATTGTAATTGTAACTCTTCATGGTTTTCCAGAAAATTACAATAAAAAATTCATAAAATTAGTTTTTTAAAAGTATTTTGAAATAATGTTAAGAAATAATTAATTTTGCTTCCTCATGAGGAAGCTTTGCATTCGTGACGATTTTCAATTTTTTAAAAGAAGGTTATATGGACTCATTTTCATCTAAAACATATGTATATTCAATTCTGAGCAAATGTCCAGATGTATGTGTGTGTGTGTGTATGTCACAAAAATTGTGTACAAATTATCTCAGACAAATTTTGATGGATTGTCCTGAAATTTTGCAGGTTTATTGCAGTCATTAATACCTAAAATCTGAAACAAAGATTTTCGAAAATATCTACAAAATTTTTTTTTATACAATTTTTTTAAAAATCAGAAAAAATTTTTTTTTGTATTTTTTGAAATAATTTTTTTATTTGTTAATATTTTCATTAACTATTCTCAAAATTACATTCCTGACAAGAAAACGAATCGATTGATGTATACAAAGTATATATTTTATTAAAATTTATAAAATTAATAAATATTTTTCTTTTTCACAAAAAATTCAAATTTTTGAATTTCAAAATATTGTACGTGAATTACGTCACGAATTTCTATTTATATATTGAGGAAGCTAAATGGTCATGAAATGAACAACTTGTTTAAATTATATATCATATGTATATTAAAAAATTTACATATAATTGAAATTTAGTAAATTTTCCTAAAATAATTGAATTCTCTTGAAAGAATTTTTGGAAAGTGTTAAAAAATAATCAAGTTTTTGAAAAATTTTAATTAAAAATATAAAAAGACATGAAAATAATTGATTCTCTTAAATTTTACATAGGTAATTCTACAAATTTAGACTTTTAAAACAATTCTAATGTAAATATTTTTTGTCGATAACTGAATTTTTCGGAATTATGTAGGGGAACATAGTTTAGGTCGGCCACCTTTTTGACTTTTGTTTATAACTTTTTTTTAAAAATGAATTTAGACAATTGAAGTATATGGTTGGAAAGTCCTGTTTAATAGGAACATTTTTTCTGTACAAAGTAAATTGACAGGTTTAAAAATGAAAAAGTTATAAAGATTTAAAAAAAAAAAAATTTGTAGTCCAGGTTGGCCATTACAGTCAAGGTCGGCCATGTTTAAAATTCAAAGGGCATTAATCTTTAAAAAATAAAATAACATGTTTGGAGTTACGGAAAATTGATTCTTTATTGTTTACAGCTTGTAACTTAATGAAATAACAAAATAATAACAATAAACAATATAAAAAAATAAATATAAATAAAAAAAAATTTTGCACTAAAATATTAATAAAATTAAATAAAAATATTAATAAGATGATCAATTATATTATGAGTTATACAGAATTGCAGTTTTTGCGAATGAAGTAGCTCGTCCTCATCTTTGCGCATTTTAAACACATAGTGGCCGACCTTGACAGTAAGTAACATTACCGAATTGTTGTAACCATAAAGAAATACGTTTCGGGATTCGATTTTTTACTTTGTTTTCCTTTCAACCATGAGTCCCACAAATTTTCTGCATACTTGCCTTGACGATTCAATTTGTTTTTTATCTTTTATTAATGGTTTTTCACATTATGCACAAAACTTTTTTTGAGTTTTTTTTGTACCGACGTCACAGAAAACACAATTTTCGATCCTCCGAAAATGTAATTGAACAAAAAGTTAGGTTTTACTAAGACAAGCTTCGACAAGCATGCGCGTAGGTGGCGCTAGTGAACTTGACAAAAAAACGCGAGTGGCCTACCTTGACTAGATTCCCCTAATTGAAAATATTGAAAGTAATTGAATTTTAAAAAACTGTAATGAAAAATTCTAAGAATTACTTTTTTTAAAAATATTCTATTATAATTTTTTGTATATATATAATTTTCATTAATTTTCATTTAAAGATATGTTTCATTAGAATTTTTAAGAATTTTAATTATTTTCAACATTTGCATTGAAAATTCTTTAAAAATTTGATTTTTCAAAATTTTAAAGAAATATTTAACAAAATTAATAATTTTCAATAAAATAATTAAAAATTAGAAATAATTAAGTTTTTAAAAAAAATTATAGGAAGATATAAAAAAATAATTAAGAACTTGAAGAATTTTAATAAAATTACAATAATGAAACTAAACATACTTTTTTGAAAATCATTGAATTTTCGGAAATAAGAAATTGAAAATATGAAAAATAATTGAAATTTTAAAAATTTTTCGGTAAAATTTTTAAAAATTACTTTTTTAAAAAATATTTTAATACCTACACGGAGAGAAATGTGTTACGAATAACGCTAGAGACATTTTGGTTCGCTTTTCGCATAGACGTCTGTACCTAATTTTGCAAGGGCCGGTGCTAACTTTGCACAGCTTTTTTCCACTTGTGCCACAGTTGCTCAAATCCATGAAAAATCAGCATGGATTTCTTGCAACTTACGCATGGTGGTGTGTATGCGCTTTTAGTACGGCCTGCTCATGCGCTAAGAGCAACAGATTTCTCTCCGTGTATGATTTTTTGAAGCTAATTTTCATTAATTTACATTTCAAATTTTCATTTCAAGATTTTATGTTAAAATTTTTGAAAATACTAATTATTTTCAAAATTTGCATTTAAAATTCTTCAAAATTTGATTTTTCAAAATTTAAATGAAGGTTTTAACAAAATTAATTATTTTCAATAAAATAATGACAATTTAGTAAAATTTTTTAGAAATAATTGAGTTTTTAAAAAAAATTATAGGAAAATATAAAAAAAATAATCAAGATCTGGAAGAATTTTAATAAAATTACAATAATGAAAGTAGATGATTTCTTCAAAATTCGAATGTATACTTTTTTGAAAATCATTGAATTTTCGGAAATGAGAAATTGAAAAAAAGGAAAATAATTGAAATTAAAAAAATTGTTAGCGAAAATTTCTAGGAATTAGATTTTAAAAAATAATATTTTAATACGTATGATTTTTTGAAGCTAATTTTCATTAATTTACATTTCCAATTTTCATTTCAAGATTATGTGTTAAAATTTTTGAAAATACTAATTATTTTCAAAATTTGCATTTAAAATTCTTTAAAACTTGATTTTTAAAAAAGTTAATGAAATACTTAAAAAAATAATTTTTTTAAAGAAATTTTTGCAATATTTCAATTATTTACAAATTGTCTAATTATATATTTTAGAAATTTAATTATCTTTTATTTTTTTATTAATTGAAGTTTGGACATACAAAAAATGCCCTTAATTTTGTTACAAAATTTTTAATAAAAGTGTAAGAAATCGGATTTTTTGATAATAAGTGGAAAATATCGCCTGTTTTGGAAATAGTCGAAGAAAATGCAAAAAAAAGTCATATTCCGAGGCCTGTACTCTATTTATACTATATTCTATTTATAACAAGAATAGAACATCAAATTTTTATATCAAAACAAAGAACACTATAACTAAACAAAGAATTATACTTCTCAGCGGCGCAAAAATCGTAAAATAAAATCTAAACCTATCCAAAGATTTATCTTAACAATGAAAAGAAAAAGAAAAAAAATTCTCTTCCCGAATAAAATTTAACTTGCTGATTTTGTTTTTATATAACAGGAATTATTTGAGATTTTATTCAATTTCAAGAAATGAAATACTTCCCAGAAATCCGATTAGAATCGGTTTTGATTCTAACATGTTTCTCGTGGGATTTAAAACTTTTTGCATTCAATTTCACTTTCATACGCGCGGCAAAATATATAGCTTACTTAAATTAACGCATCAGAGAAAATCTGTTGGCATAATAGTATGCAACTCATATGGTAGCCGCGTGTGCATTAAACTTGTTCGGAGAAATTCCATACTTGTTTTAAAGAAACAAATCGGTTTTCGTAGATTGGAGCAGCGAAATTGGCATAACCAGTTTCAGTGTCATTATATATACCTACGTTCACTTAAACTATATACGAATCTATAAATATAGATATTACTTTAATAAACTTCAACGCATGAATATATACGGGTTGCTTAGTATAAAATGTTCACAGGACTTTTAACCCTGAACTTCAACAACTTTATCGTCAAACTCCATTTCTTTAATACACTTTTATAAATAATTTTTTTTTTTTTTTGCCTTTTTATATAAAATAAGTCTTGGGAATATAAATTTCAAATATTTAACCTTTTAATTCAAAAAAAAAGAAAGAAAGAAATTAATGCAGTGTAGATAGAAACTGTATAAAGTTGTATAAATAATATGGATACAATAAGAGGAGGAATAAATAAATAAAATGAATTTAATAAAGAAGCTTTCTATATAGGCAGACTTTCAGTGGAAATGGAAGACTTGGGTCAGACACAGAGTATAGAAAATATTTTCAGGGATTAGGGGAACAAGTAGAAATGTCTAGATTTGGCCAGACAGTAAGACAAAGTACGGAATTTTTTCTTAAAATTCATTTCTTCATGTAATTATATTCTATTTTTTTCAAACATTTCTATTTATGATCCACAAGTTCTGAACGTTCAAATAAGCGAAATATTGTATGAAATAAACAATAAAAATAAAATTAAACATTTAGAAACTTTATAATTCTTTGTATTTTACACGTAGAAGAAGTATTATTAGTTTTATTTAAATTTTAAAAATAAATAAAAAAATTCTGTTTATTCGCAAATTGAGAACTTTAGAAATATTACTTTTTGCAGTAAAGTCGAAAATTAATTTTTTTATTATTTTTTTTAGTAACTAAATATGAAATTTAATAACAAAAATTAATCAATATTGCAGAGATATCAGTATTTTTTCTGTAAAATGTAATTATTACATTATTAATTATTTTCTAAAAATAGATGACAAGAATATGACAAAAAATTATAAATAATTATTAATAAATAATGAATTCATTTAATAATAATTAATTAATTAATTGTTATTAAACTTTATATAAAAAATAAATAATTGTTTTTTATAATTAGCAAATAATCGTATAAAATAAATACACAAAATAAATAATCACATTTAAATTATTTGAAATTTAGAATCTTTGTAATATGGAGCAAATTTTGTCCCTAAAGTTCTAAAAATTTAAATTAACGAAATTTATTTATTTTCTTTTCAAATTTTAATTTTACTATAACAATATTGCGTCACATTTGAACGAAACAATTTATAATGTTTATAAATGTTTAATCTAAATATTTCATTTTTATTAAAATCAATTCTCTATGAATTTGAATTAGTAAAAAATTTTATTAATTTGAATATTAGTGACTGACTTTTGGTTTTAAATTAGTAAATTTTACTTATAAATTCGTAGAAATTATTATTTATTAGTAAAATTTACTAATTTAAAACCAAAAGTCAGTCACTAATTGAATTTAGTAAACATTTTAACTAATTAAAATTTACAGAGTAATTTTTGATAATATTTATATCGCCAAAAAATATATTATTCATATTAACATTCAAAATTTTCTGGAACAAACTTTTAAAAAAACTGATTTACCTACAAATCTATTTTTGAATTTTTTTTCTAAACATAGTTATTATGCAAAATTGGTAAAACACATAATTCATAAAAATCATATTTAAGAAAATATATAAAAAAATAATTAATTGGGTTTTGCTAAATATTATTCCTAAAATATAACTAAACAAAAAAATACTCAAATTAAATATTAAAACGATTAAATTTGAGAGTGATTAGAGTTAAAAATTCTGTTTAAAAATTTGATATTTTTTGGTACATTGTTGCGAGAGCCAAAACAAAATTTTTTATTTTTGAAAATATAAAAAGATCTCAATATAAAAAATTTTTTAAAATAATTTATAAAATTTTAATTTTTTAAAATTAACTACGTGCCAGTTTCAGTTTCTTTTTTTTTAAATAAAATTAGTAATTTTAAAAATAATAGAATTTAAAATTTTTCTAATTTAAATTTTTGTCGAAAACACTAAAAAAATTCAATTTTTGGAGAAATTACAAATAATTGCAAAAATTTAATTATTTAAAAAAAAAAATAAAATTCTTCTTTTAAAATTAAACTATGTTTAAAATTTCAAGAAAATTCTCATAAAAATCCCAATTATCTTTATAAATAACAAAATTCTCGTCCAAAGTTCAATTATTTTCATAAATGTCAACAAAATTCTTGTCCTAATTTTAATATTATTTTCAAAAATTTTTCCAATTTCAATGATTTTCAATATCTGTGACGCGTCGCGAAGAAAAGCACCTTAGAAGCATATCGAAAATTTTATAGTTGAAGGAAAAAAGGAAAGAGAAAATCAACTCTTAGCACGAATTTCTGTTTTGTAAATCATTATTACGAAAGTATTTCAGATAAGTATTTGATAAAAATTAATTTTGAGTTCAGATAGTTAAAAAGTAATCTTTAATTTATCTGAAGCAATCATAATCCAAAAATCGGTTTTTTGCTTCTTAGGTGCTTTTCTTCGCGACGCGTCACATCTACTATTTTAAAAAATTTCCCAAAAAGAATTCAATTATTTAAAAAAAATTTTTATAAAATTGTAAGCAAACATTTATTTATTTTCATAAATAATAAAATTTTTTTTAAGAAATTCAATTATTATTTTCATATAAAATAATTTAAAATTATAGAAAATAATATTTAAATTAAAATGATGAAAATAATTTTGATGAAGTTACAGTAAAAATATTCTTTGATTTGAATTTGAAATTTTTGAATGTCTTAATTCCTGTGGAAAATCCAGTTCCAAAAATAAGATTAAAAATAGGAACTGTGCAAATATTTTTCTTCTTTTCTAAAACAAAATAATAATTTTGTTAAAAAAAATGTAAATCATAAACAAAAATAATGCGAAAAAAATTAATTTTCTACTTCTTAATCACAGTTGTTTAACAATTTTCTAATTTTGCTTAGAAGTAAAGAACAAAAATCTGCATAATTTCAATTTGACAAAACATAATATTTAACAAAATTTTAGTCCTTTAATGAAAAGAAGTAAAAAAAATTCTGATGATTTCTATTTGTCATTTCAATTTTGAATTAATTATAAAATAAAAATAATTATAAATTTATAACATAATAATATAATATACAATCTATCTATAGATAACAAAAATAAAAGTATAAAAAAAAAGACAACTTCAGAGTGTGAGGGACAGAAAAATTGAATGCATGAAAGAACATTCAAATTATTATAGTTAATTAATTAAAACATGAAAATAATTCAGAAATTATGTTGATTTTAATAAAAGAAGACAAACTAAAGAATTTTTGAAGACTCTAGAAAATTAGTTAAATTTTTTATTATATGCTTATTATTATATTAAATAATATATGCCAATAAAGCAATTTATAAGATTCATAAAATGAAAATTTTCATGAGAAAGCAAAGTGTCCACAACAGTTTTTCTAAGGATATCAAATTGAGACAAAAAACGAATCAAAAATGTTGCGAAGCAACGTTTTGATTCGTTTTTTGTCTCAATTTGATATCCTTAGAAAAACAGAAAATGAACACAAAGATTCGAGTTTTTAAATTGCGGCAGTTTTATATTTATTAGTACCAACAATTAAAATATCCACAAATAATTAATACCAGATAAAACAAAAGAATAAATATAAACCTCGAGACCCCACTGATATGACAATAGAAGGAAAAGTTTTCAATCGGTTGTTGTTTGTTTTAAAAAGCATGCGTCCAAATTGACTCATTATTATTATCAGTCAAATTACTGCCAATCTTGATCTATTGTTCTATAGGAATTATCCAGAGCCTGTTGAGTTTCACTTTCACATTTGGCGGAAGCGCATTTCTTTCGTCCAAGTCTTTCGGTCTGCCGAGCATATAATCGTGACTTGACAAAACGACTGACAAGACAAATAAAAAAAAAAATAAAAAAAAACTAGTGTCTTACAGGACTCTCAACGACATATCATGTAATGTGTCACCATTTTTGCACTGCTCTTCTAAATATGGACCAAGACACTGAAAATGCGAGTTCTCCGCGATAAATCTTTAAAAGGAAAACATATAATATATATAGGTATATACAAAAGTCGCCCAATTGTTTGTACACCAACTTGTCCGAATTCTGAGAAACGTAATCTGTACGAAATTTATATGTGCCTTCACCAAAAAAAGAAAACCACATTTTATATATTTATATATACTTTAAACGAGTTATATTCCTGTCACATTGAAATTCCAAGGGGATATTGGACCAGAGCAAGAAATGTACGAATATCGAAAGTATATGGAGGTAAAAAAAATTGCGTTCACTGAACTCCACGCAAAGTTTCATTAAAGGAATTAAGAGAATAATCAATCTTTGGACGAGTCAAGTCAATTTTTTTTTTGGAAAAAAGTGAAAATACAGTTTCACTGATTCTCCAATTAAAAAAGCTGCAATTGGAATTTTTCAAGATGGAAAAAATATAATACTGCTTTATCTTTTCATTTTTTGGATCATATTTAATTTTGTTCGGAAAAGAATTTAATTATTTCTAAAGATAATTGAAATTTTAATAAGAATTTTAAAAAATTTTTGAACATAATAATTGAATTCCTGAGAAGAATTTTATTACTTTTGAAAATAATTGAATTTCTGCAATACTGCAATCATTTGTAATTTCTCTAAAATGCTCCAAATTAAATCGTACAATTTACGAACGTTTCGTCCTTTTCTCAATAAAAATATTAAATTACGGACTTTACGGACCTTTTTTTTTTAAAAAAAACGGACTTTTACGGACTTCAAGCAAAGTTACGGACTTTTATGGGATTTACGAACCTAGTACGAGCACTGCCAATCGAAAAGCGAAAAAATTGTAATTTTCCAAAACAATCAACATCTATTGCTCTACCTTTTCACAATTTCGGATAATACAGAACTTCGTAAAGACCCAAAATTCTTAATCAGTGCCAACAAAAAGCCTCCAAGTACAGCAAGATTCAAATTGTATACAACAATAAAGTAATAACTTTCATATAAATTACAGTATCGTATTTCCTAAAGGAAAGTAACCATCGAGGGAGTATAAATGCTTTAATGAGTAAACTATCCACGTTTACAATCATCAGTCAACGATACCACGATTAAGTTGTTCATGAAGTGCGAGTCATGTTCAAGGGTATTGAACGAATTGATATTCACTGAATGGCAGATCGTAATCCACACGATATTTTATGTCTATGGGATACCAATGATGACTACTCCATTTATTATTCATATCGTACTCGCAACTCTTCCCAAGGAATTGCCTTGACCTTGAAAAATATAAAGATTTATATATCTATACACAATATATTTGAAAGTCGTAACAAATCTGATTGAATCATGTTGTATAATGCATTTCGCATTAAATTTATTGTATTACTTTTTTTACGCTTTAGTAAATCATTACTAATAACAATAATAACCCGATCCTCCCTCAAAGGAAATCTACTCTACATTCGAGAGAAAAAAGATTTAATTAAAACATTTTTACTAACAAAAAAAATTAGAATACAGAGTTTCTAGAAATTTCTCTCATTTCTCCTTTTGCAAAATTTCGTGATATTTCCTCGATTTCTAGAGGTGATAAATGATAGAATTTCTATGATATAGGGTAACTGCTCCAGTCGTTGGCACTGCGCTAGTGGTTGGCACCCCTCTTAGGTTTTCTTTAAATAACAAGATATAGCAAAAATCTAGCATGTTTTGCATATGATTATTAGAATTTCCAACATTTTTTACAAAAATCTAATATATAACTTATTAGAAGTAATTACTTAATTGCATTAAAAAAATAAAATTAATATCATTCTCAAAGTGTTAGGAAATTTTCGGTTTTTCTAAAGAAAATCTTAAGAAAACTGAAATTTTTGAACTTAATTTATTATTATTAGAAGTGGGTAAATTTGCTTTTTTCTTTGCAAATATTTTAGTAGAATATATAAATATTGATTAGTTTAACACATCTTGTCTTAAAAATTATTAATTTATTTATTTCAATGGGGTGCCAATGAAAATATTAAAAAAAGCAACTGTTCCAGTCGTTGGCACACACATGTCAACGACTGGACAAGCCGTATTTTTAACCAAGCTCCAGTCGTTGACATCCCTCATTTCGCAATGAAAAGTGAGGTTATGTAACAATGTTTACGTCTAGTCAATAATTTCAGTCTCTTTGAAAAATGATATATACATGTATTATTGAATTATATATAAGTACATTTTCTTGTATTTGTTTATTACTTAAAATTATAATGAATTATTCTTGATTAATTAGAAAATAAAAAAATTTTTAATTTGCTTGTTTGAAACATAAGAAATTTAAAGGTTATGTATGGGTGCCAACCATTGGAAACTGGTGGGTGCCAACAACTAGTGCTTGCAGTGCCAACGACTGGAAATTGGTGTCATTATATCATTATTAATTAATTTAAAAGTTTCAGTTTATTTTTATTCAAAATTGATAATTTTATCGTATTCTGTATTAAATTCTGAATACATATATTACTATAAGTATTATATAATATTAGTTTTTATCTATTAAAATAATTCTTAAAGTCAAAATTTGGCCTTAAGGGTGCCAACGACTGGAGCAGTTACCCTATTGAAACTTTATATAAACATGAAGCAGAAATCAGGGTTGCCACAAAAGTTTAACAATATTTAACAATTTCAAATTTTTAACAAAATTTTAAAATAATCTGGTTAAAAATCGTAATTAACAAAAAAAATTATAGGGATTTTTTTCCTTTAAAGGTATTTAAAATTTTCAAAAAAAAAAAATATTTTATAAATAAGTAGGTATATATATTAATTTTGGTATAAAAATGATCCAAATTATTATTTCCTTTTGTTCAAAGAAGAACAGAATTTTGTTAACAAATTGTAAAAGAAATATAGTAATTTATAAAAATTTTGTCTTCTTTTTCAAAAAGAAACTTATAATTTTGTATACAAAAAATAATTCCCTGACTTTTCCCTGACTTTTTACTAATTTTATTTCTGCTTTTTTGGGACAAAAATATGGTAACTGACATAATTATTTAACAATAAATTAATATCTAATGATAGAAACAAAAGATAATAAAAATCTTCTAAGTTTTGTTAGATTAAATCAATTTTTTATTCACAAAAATTTTGTATAAATTTTTAGAAATTTCCCTGACTTTCAACGATTTTACCCTTTGGTAAAAAATCTAAAATTATCAAAAATTCGAAAAACCGAATTTCTCAAAGTTCAACATTTTTTCTACTGTTTTATGGCATTTAGCTTCATTATTTTTGTGCTCTTCAAAAATACTTTACTTTTTTAATAGTCTCCACTTTTTGGTAAAAAATCAAAAATTGTCAAAAATTATGAAAATTTCGAAAAAACCGAATTTCTTAAAATTCAACATTTTTTCCTCTCTTTTATGGGATTTAGCTTCATTATTTTTGTGCTCTTCGAAAATACTTTACTTATTTAATAGTCTCCACCCTTTGGTAAAAAGTCTAAAATTATCGAAAAATATCAAAAATTCGAAAAACCGAATTTCTTAAAATTCAACATTTTTTCCTCTCTTTTATGGCATTTAGCTTCATTATTTTTGGGCTCTTTAAAAACGCTTTACTTATTTAATAGTCTTCACCCTTTGGTATAAAAATTATAAAAAATTCGAAAAACCGAATGTATCTTGAAATTCAACATTTTTTCTTCTGCTTTATGGCATTAGGCTTCATTATTTTTGGGCTCTTCAAAAACACTTAACTTATTTAAAAGTCTTCACCCTTTGGTGTAAAATTTAAAATTATTTAAAATTATCAAAAATTCGAAATTTATTTTTCAAAAATCTAAGTTCCTTAATATTTCTTAATTATTAGCTCGAATTTACAGTAGAACGAATTTTATAATCTAGAATTATATACAAAAAAATTTATTTAATTAAAATAACTGTTTTCTTGTATATTTTCAAATAAATATTTACTTGAATCAAGTAATTTTTATTTACATCAAATAAATTGTAGGTATTTGAAGCAATAATTTCAGAATTTGTTCCTAAAACCTGTTTTTCAAAACTGGCAAAAAGATAAGTTTATTCGACTTTCGGTGAACGAATTGATTTAAATAAAAATTATTTGTTACAAATAAATATAATTATTTAATAATAGACAAGTAATAATTTATTTAAATCAAATAAATTATTTTTTGGTGCATCGAACCGAATTCTATTTCATCAATTTTTTGTTTAATCCAACTTAAATTAATCCGAACTTTCGCTTAATTAAATTTTTATTTATCCTAATTTTTGTTCTAAAAAAATAAAATTTAACCAAATTTTTATATATCAGATCTGTTATTTAACATTTATTATTTCTTATTTATTTCGTTTGAACCAAATTAAATGACTGAATTTCCTCCAAAATTTCCACAATTTAATCAGAATTTTCATAAGATTGCATGAAAATGAAAAAAACCAAAATGAAATTGCATGAAAATCCCACGATTTCCAGGGTTTTCCACGACTTGTAAAAACCCTATGAATAAAAATATACCAATACCGACTGTAAATGTTGTTCATTAGGTAATAAATGATGTCACAACTTTCAAAACAGTAATAAAAATCAGTTTCTCTCCCATAGCGTAATGACAACGAATCACTATTTAGTTTACTCATTGATCAATTATTTGCCAATTACTCGCGTGTAATCATAAAACTCCGTTAATGACTGTATTTTTTGCCAAAACCCAACTTCTAAAAAGGAACTAAATCTCTCACAATTTTCCAGTAGTCTAAAGTATTTTTCGATAAAGATATTTTTTAACACTTCCGGTATATATAAATGCAACAAAATTTCGACATCTATATGAAGAAAACAATGGAGTGAAATCGACAAATTGAATAATAAAACGAAAACTTCGATTGCATGTACATATAAATTAAAAAACGATAAAAATTCCACTAGCCTATTTTTTTCATTTCTTTATAGTCTACATAACAATAAGGAAAAAGTGTAAATCGTCTGTATAGCCGACAATTACGTGCGGAAAGGGTAGATATTATTATAACTGTAGACTTTCCAGGTGAAGGTGAATGTCAAGGAATAATCACTCAACCATTGAACGTTCAATTACGGTTCCAGATTTATATGAATTTCTGCGCATATTATAATTATTTTCCCACAGTTCTTCAAAGTTTACATATAATATATTAATTGAAAAAAAATCTTTTATTATGAAAAACATAATGTAATGCCTAGATGTGTGGCTATCAAGAAATGTTAATAAGAAAATTAGCATAAATTCCCCATTCAAATGTATTTTAATTATGAAATAATTATTTTATTAACTGAACGTATTCTTTCAATAGAAAGAAAAAATAAATTTTAAGTGAAAGTTCCCAGTGGGAAATTTCCAACCGGCGCGGATCCTCGCCTGTACCGACGCCGGAGTAGTGGTACTGGCTGGGAACCGCCTGCCTACCGCCCGAGAACTGGTATTCTACCGAAAGATGACTTGGCCAGGAGCTGGCTGGCCATCCGTCTCGGAACTGGCATTCTACCGCCCGGTAACCGGCCGCGAAGAGCCGTTCCGTGTATAATTCAACCGGCTGGGACCCGGCACTGTACCGACTGTGGATCTTTCATTTCCTAGCCAGATATGCGCTGGCATTCTACCGCCTGACAACCGGGTCGGATCCAAATGATAATTTCAACAAATATCAATAAAAAAATAATAATTAATTGCAAAAGATAAATACGGATGACAATTCATTGACAGTTCACTTTACACATTTTTTTATTTCTTTATACACTTAAACGCAATTTTTTATTACATACACATTTGAAAAATCCTAACGCTTGGGGGTACGAACCTACGCCTAACCGAATATTTACGCACCGAAATCTCGCACGCTAACCACTATGCTGCGCTCGCATGGAACTCTCAAACCTTAAATGCTTTCAAGTCTCACTAGCTGAAATAAAAATTGTAAAATTACTACGCGGCAATAGGCAATTTGGAAATACGATCTGATGTAATACCGGTATAGTTTCAATACTTTACAGAATGTGTATTTATGAATATTTCAATATTTCGTTTTAAAAAAATGTTATATTTTTATTATTATGTTTTTTAATATTTTATTACATATAATATATCGAATAATATGAACATAACTTCACTGCAAAACAATTTATAACATATAAGTAATAGTATTAAATTGAATAAAATTTTAATGCACAACACATTTTTTTAATTATTTAATTTGCAGAAAAGTGTCAATAAATAATTACTTAATATATTGTTTAAATTAAAAAGAGATTATTAATTAATTAATAATAAATTAATTAATAATAATCTCTTTTTTATATATTGTATTTAATGTTATTTATTGTAGGCATTATAATATATTGATCACATTTTCTTTCAAGTTAAATATATTTTACTTCTTTCAAATTAATATATTATTTATTAAAAATTATTTATTTAATTGCACATTAATAAAGTTGGATTTTTATAAATATAATGAAAAAATTAAGTTTCTTATATTCTTCCTTTGCATGAATACTATTAATTTATTTATTGGTTAACTAATAATAATATTATAATAAATGCAATGAGTTATTGTAATAATTAATTATAATAATAAAATAAATTTATGATTATACTGATAATGTATAATAATTATTACTATAATAATTATTACTAATTATTACTATAACAATAAATGACGAGATCCGCAGTCGGATCCGCCCCAGCACCGAGCCAGTACAGACCTAACATCCGTCATTCTTCCGACGCGCGTAGAAGAATGAAATCTGCAGGCGGAACAAATCCAGTACCGCGCCAGTACTGACGAAAGTAGAAAGGCGGATCCAAAAGTCGGAGCCTAATCTGTTCCGCGCCGGTTGCATTTTAGGATCCGAATCGGTACAGACCATCGGTGCTGGCGGTCCGTACGGGCGCGGATCCCAGGCGGTTGTATAATCCGACATTCGTCCGACTTTTCCTCCTGGGTTGTTTCTTGAAAGCAGAGTGTAATAAAATTTTCAAAAATTTCAATTTTCGTAAACTTACAAAAGAATAGCTATTTACATGCCTTAGACATTTTTTTTGTTCCGTTTTGAAAAATTCATATGCCAATTACAATAAATGTCAGATCAGTGAATGATATAATTTCTTGACAGAATTTCGCAATTCGCAACTATTGTATATTAGACCTATGATTATAGAGCATAAAGGACATTAAAAGAAATGTTGCGAGTAAAAATTTTTCCTCTTTGATTTTCAATTGTTTATCCTTGCGCACATACTTAGATAATTATACTTATAATATTATAAAAATGAATCTGAGATTGAATTCGCTACAATTTCTGTTGTCATTACTCAACATTAATTATATCCTTGTCTTTTATATACAGCGCAACAAAAAGAATTGTCTTTAAAAAGAAGAAAATACAAAAGTTTTAATTCCAGTTTTTCAACTATTTGAATTATTTCTCAAGTACTTAATATATTTAAATTAATACAAATTTTACACTGTAATAAAATGACTCTTAAATGAGATACTTATATACTTCTCAAGATTATCATCTGTTATTATTTTCTTTAGAAAGGCTTTTCTCCGAATTAACAAAAGGAGAGAAAATATATTTAAAATTTAAGTACTGGAGATAAAATTTAAAAGTCTACAAATGAAAAGTAAATAAAATGAAAATAGTAAATAAAAGAAGTAAAAGAATACGGAAAAAAGTGGAATAATAATTTATAGGATATAAAATTAAAAAAATGGAATAAAAATTACAGATATAAGAGAATTTTTCATTTTGTAAATATTAGAATATAAATTTATATTTAATTGTATCTTTGCAATTGCAAAGATTTAATACTCCAAAGACAAGAAGTTTATATTCTGCAGTTGATTCTATAAATTTTCTTCTTGACTAAAATTTGTCTTTTTATTTCATGTTACTTTTTTCCAGAGTAATGGTCCCTAATTAATGGTTTGCATTGTGTTTTACGTCCCGTCGTACTTATTACATAAGAGGTCCAAAAACCTCGTCGATCCCTATTGTGTTGTAAAAATTTTAGGTCACCATTGTTATGAATTCTTATCTCCCTTTATTAACAATGCAACATTTAGTGAAACGAAATTCATTCATTTTTCACACGTTGAGCGTGCTTCATTCAGCGTGAAATTTTAAACAGCAGGGACATTAAAATCTACTTTTTTGTTTACTACGCAGTGAAAGAAAAAAGGCAAAAAATAATACACATATCTATTTCTCTCTAAATACTTAGCAACAAAAAACAGTTTTTTTTACTAAGAACAATTTTTACTGGAAAAAAGTTCTATTCTAAAAAAAGAAGAAGACAATTATAATAAATCTTGCTTTAAAATTAAAATGGAGGGTGAATTTTTAATATCTACTATTTTAATAACATTTTCCAAAAGAATTCAATTATTTAAACAAAATTTTAATAAAAATTTCACAGGAATTCAATTACATACCAATTTTTTTTTTATAAATTTCTTCGAACCAATTCAATTATTTCGAAAAATTTACGTAAAATTCTTTTAAAAATTCTATAATTTAAAAATATTTTGCCAAAATTCTTTACAATATTTAGTTAATAAAATTTTTAATACAATTCTTCCTAAAAATTCAATAATTTTCACAAATAATACATTTTTTATGGGAGTTAAATTATTTTAAAAAATTTGAATAAAATTCTTCGCAAGAAATCAATTATTTTCATAAATAATAAAATTTTTCTCAAAAATTTAATTATTTAAAAAAATTTTGAAAAAATGCCTTATAAATTTCAAAAATTATAACAAAATTGATCGTAGAATACAATTATTTTCGTAAAAAATAAAAGTTCCACACCAATTCAATTAATTTAAAATAGCATTTTCGAAAAAATCAATTATTTAACAAAATTTGTATACAATTCTTCACAATAATTCAATTACTTTCACTAATAATAACATTTCACATGGAAATTCAATTTTTAAAAAAAATGTTTGTTAAAATTCTAAGCAAGAATTCAATTTATTATTTTAATAGATAATAAAACTCATCGAAGAATGTCAATTATTTTTAATACTATTTTAAATTAATTAATCGAAAAATTCAATTATTTTTACAAATAAAGTTCTCTACAAGAATTCAATTATTTAAAATAAAATTTTCATAATATTTACTATATATTTCGAAAAAATTAATTATTTAAAACAATGTTTATAAAATTCGTACGAAGAATTCAATTATTTTCAAAAATAATAAAATTTTTCACAGAAATTCAATTCTTTTTAAACATTTTAATAAAAATTTTCGCAGTAATTCAGTTATTTTCATAAATAATAAAATTCTTCTCAAGAAATCAATTATTTTTGAAAATTTTAAAAAAATTAATCGCCAGATTCAAATTATTTTTAATACAATTTTACAGGAATTTCTCGAAAAGTGTAATTATTATTCTTAAAAATTTAATTTCAATTTCTCGAAAAAATCAATTATTTAAAAAAATGTTTTTTAAAATTCTTTGGAAGAATTCAATTATTTGCAAAAATATTAGAATTTTCCACATGAATTCAATTATTTTGAATACCATTTTAATTAAATTTTTTTGAAATAATTTAATTATTCTTTTAGATTTTAATAAATTTTTTCCCAAGAATTCAATTATTTATACATAAATAATTCTTCGAAAGAGTTCAATTACCTCGATAAATAACAAAATTATTCCGCAAAATTCAATTATTTTAGAAATTTGAATAAAATTCTTCCCAAGAATTTAATTCTTTTGAAAAATAAACATTTTCACAGAAATTCTATTATTTAAAAAGAAATTTAATAAAATTCTTCGTCAGATTTCAATTATTTTCAATTTTTGAATGAAATATTTCGATGTAATTTAATGATTTTGAAAAAGTTTTAAAAAATTCTGAGAAATAATAATAATAATAATAATAATAATAATATTTTTCTCCGGAATTCAATATTATTTTCAAAAATAAAGTTCTTCACGGGAATTCAATTCTTTAAAAAATTTTTTAATCAAATTCGTTGCAAGATATCAATTACTTTCATAAATAACAAAAGCTTATCGCATAATTTTAATTATTTTTTATACAATTTTAAATAAAATGATAGAAAATTGCAATTCTTTTCAAAAATAAACTTTTCCACAAGAATTCAATAACCTATTTAAAAAGAAATGTAATAAAATTCTTCGTCAGATTTCAATTATTTTCAATTTTTGAATGAAATTTTTCGACGGAATTTAATTTTTTCGAAAAAGTTTTAAAAAATTCTGAGAAATTCAATTATTATTTAAAAAAATTTGAATAAAATTCTTCACAAGAAATTAATTATTTTCATAAATAATAATATTTTTCTTCGGAATTCAATTAATTTCACAAATAAAATTCTTCGCAGGAATTCAATTCTTTATAAAATTTTTTAATAAAATTCGTTGCAAGATGTCAATTATTTTCATAAATATCCAAAGTTTATCGCAGAATTTCAATTATTTTTTATACAATTTTAAATAAAATGATAGAAAATTGCACTTATATTTAATTTTTTTTTAAATTCGACGAAAGAATTCAATTATTTTTAAAAATTTTGATAAGATTCTTCATAAAAATTCAAATTTAGGAAATGTTCAATTATTTAATAAATTATTTATTTTTGTATTTCAATAATTGAATTCTCGAAAAATTTTCTAATAAAAATTGATTAAATAATGAATTTTACTTAAAATTATAAATTATAATTTCAATATTAAAAGCATTATAACGTGAATTTTTACAAATAATTGAATTTTGAAAAGGGTTCGAAATTAAAATCTTTAAAAACTTGAATTTATAGTTACAATACATATTCTTATGATATAAAATAATGATTTTATCACTCTGTCATCCTAAATTTATCATAAAACACGAAGAAAGCGATCACTCCGAGTCGAAGACTCGGAGTAGTCGGTTTCTTCGTGTTTTATAATAATATTCTCATAAGTTATTGAATTTCAGAAGGTTTGTATTTGAGAATATTAATTCCTATAGAAAAATAATAATGATTAAATATTTATTTAAAAAAGAAGTTATATTATTGATGTTTTCGAATAATTTTACTACATTAAAGAAATTCAGAAATAAATGTAATAGAACATTTTTTTGAGTATCCAATCATTTTTAGAGTAAATCAGAATATTTTTTTTTTGGGTCCGGGAAAAAGTCAAATTTTTGTCTGAAAATCAGGAAAAAGTCAAGGAAAAACAAAATTAAATTTTTGTGGTAACCCTGCGTAGAAAAAGAGTTCTATTAAAAAAAGACAATATAATAAATGTTGCTTTAAAAATTAAATCGAGGATGAATCCTTAGTGTTGCTTTAAAAATGTAATAAAAGACGAATCCTTTTTGTTACATTAAAAAAAAATAAGAGATGAATTCAAGAATAAATCCTTAATGTTGCTTCAAAAAAGAAATGTAAGTTGACCCCTTTTTTTTATTAAAATCTCGAATTTAAATACAAAATAATATTGAATAGACAATAATCGTTACATTCGCAGAGCTCTAATGTGCAAAATGAAAATAAATTCTGAGTCAGTCGCGAATGTTTGTAATTCGTATGCATGTATGTTTTCCACCTACTCATTTATACGACGTTCTAACCGTAATAGGAAGTGCGTGAGTGGCTTTTATATATCTTCGATGGTTTAGCGTCTGTATACAATGTGTGTGTACATATAAATGCATTAATGTAATAGTCAGTACTGTTTAAACGACACATAAACGCATCTATGACGCGTGCATCTAGTATACATACATTCACTAAAACATGTCACGCATACTTGCGTAAAATGAATACATTTATACATTTATTTATCAAACGAGCTAATGTACTCCGTTTAGGAGCGCATCGGCCAAATTCAATGTGAAGGTTACTATTCAATTACCACAATAGCCTTTAATTTTGTCATTAAATATTTACACTCATTGTCATTATTCAATTTTTCCAATTAGTAACAATATATTTCAATTCTTCTCTATTCAGAAAGAAAAATGTTCCATACTAATATTAAAAATACTAGTTTGCATTTTGTGTACTTCAAAATCAAAAATCTCTATAGTGCTATTCTCGGTAATAATTTCTATACAACAGAATATAAAACAATTATGCAATTCTGCTAAAATTATTATCATTCAGTAAGCAAGACCAACAAGAAAATTGTTACTTTTCCTTAAATTTAATTCAGCGCCAAGCGATTAATTTCTGTATAATTTTTAATACTTTGCTGCGCATACTATACAGAAAAGTGTACTTTTTTGCACGCTTTTCAAAATTTGCTACTAATACTATCACAGTTAAAAAGTAGCTATCGAAAAATTAAACTTGACGACCAAAAAATTCATTTTTGAACCTTCACAAAACTGACAAAAATTCTCATTCTATATTTTATTTTCCTGACTTTTTCCTAATTTTCATCAAAAACATTTACTTTATTCTTATCCTGATGCTAATAAATTGAATTCCTACAACGAATTTTGTTATTCATGAAAAAATTTAAATATTTATAAAAATAATTTAATTCTTGTGAAGAATTTTATAAAAATTTTCAAGTAATTGATTTCTTTTGACTAATTTTATTCAAATTCTAATTTAAATAATTGAATTCCTGAGAAAATTTTATTATTCATCAAAAGAATTGAATTCTTACGAAGATTTTTACAAAAAATTTTATAAATAATTGAATTCTATTTGGAAATTTTATGAAAATAGTAGTTATTAAAAATAATTGAATTGCGGAAAGTTTTTAAAAATAATTAAATATACAAAGAATTCTATTAAAATTTTTGAGAATAATTGAATGTCTGCGTGTGGCATTTTATTAAATTTTTTTGAAAATAATTGAATTCCTAAAAAGTATTTTATTATTTATAAAAATAATTGAATTCTTGCGAAAGATTTTATTAGAATTTTTTAAAATAATACTAAATTTCCAAGAAAAAATTAATTTTTTCAATAATTTAATTCTTAAAAACTATTGTATTATTTATGAAAATAATTGAATTTTGCAAACAATTTTATTAAAATTCCTCAAAATAATTGAATTTTCGGGAATAATTTTGTTATTTATCGAGATAATTGAATTCTTTAAAAAGAAATCTGATGAAAATTGTATTAAAAATAAAAATAATTGAAATTCTGCCAAGAATTTTATTAAAATATTTGAAAATAATTGAATTCCTGTGGAAAATTCTAATATTTTTGTAAATAATTGAAATTCTTCCAAAGAATTTAAAAAAAAAAATAATTGATTTTTTCCAGGAATTGAAATTAAATTTTTAAGAATAATAAATTACACTTTTGGAGCAATTCCTGTAAAATTTTATTAAAAATAATTTAAATCCTGCGATGAATTTTATTAAAATTTTCAAAAATAATTGAATTCTTGAGAAGCAATTTATTATTTATGAAAATAATTGAATTATTACGGAAAATTTTATAAAAATGTTTAAAAAGAATTGGATTTCTGTAAAAATTTTATTATTTTTGAAAATAATTGAATTTTTTGTAAGAATTTTATAAACATTGTTTTAAATAATTAATTTTTCCAAAATATAGTATTCATGCTTAGAATTTTATCAAAAATTTTTTTAAAAAATTGAATTTTCATGAAAAATGTTATTATTAGTGAAAGTAATTGAATAAATTACTGTGAAGAATTGTATACAAATTTTGTTAAATTTAATTGAATTCCTTGTGGAAATTTTATTATTTATGAGAATAATTGAATTTTCGATGGATTTTATCGATTTTTTTTTAATAATAATAATATTTAATAATTAATATTTAATAAATTATTTATTAAATTTATAAATATTAAATATTTATTAAATATTTATTTAATTTAATTAATATTTAATTTAATAATATTTTTTAAATAATTTTTTTTAAATAATTTAATTCTTTTGCGTAATTTTATTAAAAAATGTACACAAATAGTAGCATAACGTAAAGAAAGTAGTAAATAGTAGGTTTTAGTAGATGAGTGCGAAGCCTGCAAAAAACGAATCAAAAATATATGTTGCGAAGCAACATTTTGATTCGTCTTTTGTCTCAATTTGATATTCTTAGACAAACTGTGTTGTAGAATGGTGTATTTTTCAGCATACTTTTCTGTTTACAGCATAGTATAAACACAGTTATCAACATAACATTACTTTTATTCATTAAAAAAGTATAAAAATTACGTTCTTGCTAAAAATCGTAATAAAAAAACACCAGATACGAAAATTCTACTTTTTGCCCTTGAAGTCTAAGTCTAATCTACTATTTTATGTATAGTCTAAATAGAATCATTGTTTGCACAAGAAATTACATCATTCACAAATAAAAACTGCTACATTTCTTGTTAACTTTTAGCACTTTGCACATTACAAGCAAATACAATTTATATCAATTATTTTCAAACAATTTTTTTAGATTAATTTTATTTTTAACTCACAGAGACAGGATGAGTTATTAAAGAAGAGTGAGATAGGTTTTTTTTCATCGGCTATTAATGGATTTCCTCTCTAGAAATGAATGCTGAATATTTAAATTCTAACATTCCATAATCAATGAAAAATTAACTATAAAATAATCATGAAAACGTTATCATATTCTTTATTATATACGTCAGAACTGAGAAGCAAATTGAAGTTTTGAAATACATTGGAAATTCTACGCACAAATTGATAAAAGCACTTCCACTAGGCGCCACTCATCTAAATAAGAATTTTATCACATCTAAAAAGGAATCCTATGGAAAAAGAATGGTATAATCAAAATAATTTCCATATATATGTATTTATATAAAAAATGTGCGCATTTTGTCGTGTACGACAAAAGTACGACAAAAATTGAACCCGGTAGTATAATTTAAACTATTCATAAAGCATCTCTCATCAATAGAATCATCGATTTCTCATTATCTATAATTAATAAAAATCCTTGATCTGTGACTACTTGACAACATCATAAACAGAAATATACAATATGTATAATGACTTCTAAAAGAAACATAACGATTCATATGTAAAAACAAACTACATAAAAATACTTATTTTCCACTGATAAAAGTCAATATAAACATCTAATAAATTATATCCTACCAAGCAAGCAGCAACAACTCTGAGAACAAATTCTTTTTTAAAATGAAAATCCCGCACATTTCCCTACTGAGAAATAAATTTTATTCCACAACTTGAATTTATTGAAAATATCTTTTTGAAATTAAATTATATTATGACATGCGTATAAAAAATTGTAAAGCATGTAGAGTTTTGTATAATATGTTTGTAAAGACATAAAGGAAATAAATTTCGTTTTAATGTGTTGTTAAATATAAGGATGTTTGTGTATATGTTAATTTGTCGATGGTTCTGACTCCTGTAAGCCATAAACAAATTACTGGGGATCTTTCGCGCGCAGCTTGTGTGCCGAGGGTGATTTAAACTAACTGACTTTCCAAGGGTAAATTCTCTGCGATTTATTTGCGAACTCCTCTCTCACCATACAATGAACATGAATTCCGTTCTCGCGGCGAACGCTTTGACATGAGAGTGGAAAAAAAGTGTCACTGTGAAGTCTCGACAGAGCACTGAATAAATTAACGACCTGATAATAGTGATAAAAAAGCGAAAATTTTAACGAGTACACATTGTATATATTGTATGTACGAATGTGTAAGAAAGAAAACACCATACACAAAATTCGTTAATTAATTAATTACAACATTTTTTCATTGCGAAAAAATTTGCCCGAAGATGTTTACGGCGTTTAAGAAATTAACTTTCCAAGATAAGAATTGTTTGTATTCATTTCTTTTTAGCACCATTAAGGGCATTTGACAATTTTTACGTCATCGAACAGGAGACAGTATAAATTATAATCGCTGACGTTTTGCTATTCAATGTTGAAAGAAAATAATTATCGTATTTTTTCTTTTTTTGGGAAATGTGACAAGAAGAGAAATTGCTTTTATTTTCTAAGCTTTTGGACATTTTTTTCTTTTTAAAACATTTTTTGAATTTTATAATAAAGTAATGAAATTTTAATTTAATGTTTTAAAGATCAAATAACAAATATAAAATTAATTAAACAAAAATCGATTTAAATTAAAAATCGCACATTAATTTGTAATCTCAATAATTAACATTCTAAAACGTAAAAATAATTGCAAATAAATTATTATAAAAAAAACTAATTTTTCTTAAAGTAAAATACTGTTAATTTTACTTATTTTATAAAATTGTATTTCATTTATTTTGATGACTTGTTTTATGTAAAATTATGTAAAAAATTAATTTTTAGAAATTTTATATCACTTTTGTTAATTAGTTCAATGTTCTACTAACTCAGATTTAAAGAATTAATTTTATGATACTTTTTTTGTAATAAAAATACAGAAATTGTTTCATTTCTCATAATTTTCTGTTAATAATTGAATTTTTTAAAATTTTATAAGACACAACTTTTGTTAAATAAAGGGTTACCTAATTTTTATTATTTTAAATTTTAAATACTTTAATCCTTGCATATAGAATTTCATTAAAATTTTTTGAAAATAATTTAAATGATTTGGAGAAATTTATTAAAGTTTTGCAAATTCTTTCTAGGAATTTCGGTAATTAAAATTGCATTGAAAATAATAGAATAAATTCTTGTAAACAAATGTTATCAAAATTTTTGAAAATTTTTTAATAACATTTTTTCAAAGGAATGATTGAAAACAATTGAATTGCAGAGAAGAATTTAATTAAAAGTTTAAAAAATAATTCAATTTTTTTCAAGAAACTTAATAAAATTTGTAATAAAAATAATTGAATGGAAAGAATTACATTTTTTTATAAAAATAATTCAATTTTTTCAAGGAATTTAATTAAAATTGTAGATACTGAAAATAATTAAAGACTTTTATAAACAAATTTCACCGAAATTCTTGAAAATAATTGAAACTTTTCATAGAATTTATTAAAATTTTTAAAAATAATAATTTTTCTTTGAAGGAATGATTGAACATTATCGAATTTCAGGGAAGAATTTAATTATTGTTTTAGAAAATCATTAAATTTTATCGAAGAATTTTATTAAAATTTTTGAAAAGAATGAAATTTTTTTAAGGAATTTAATTAAAATTGTTGATTTTAAAAATAATTGGATGCTCATAAACAAATTCTATCAATATTTAAGAAAATAATTGAAACTTTTTTTGTAGAATTTTATTAAATTTTTTTAAAGCAATAAAAATTTTTTAACGAATTTAATGAAAATTGTTGATATTGAAAATAATTGAATTCTTATAAACAAATTCTATCAAAACTTAAGAAAATAATTCAAACTTTTTTGTAGAATTTTATTAAATTTTTTGAAAGCAATCAAAATTTAAGAAAATTAATTAAAATTGTTGATATTGAAAATAATTGAATTCTTATAAACAAATTCTATTAAAATTTAAGAAAATAATTCAAATTTTTTTGTAGAAGTTTATTAAAATTTTTGGAAAGAATAAAATTGTTGATATTGAAAATAATTGAAACTTTTTTGTAGAATTTTATTAAATTTTTTGAAATCAATCGAAATTTAACAAATCTAATTAAAATTGTTGATATTGAAAATAATTGGATTCTTATAAATAAATTTCACCGAAATTCTTGAAAATAGTTAGATTTTTTTTAAATTTTACTAAAATGTTTGAAAATAATTGAATTTTTGGAAACAATTTTATTATTTACGAAAATAATTGAGTTGTTTCGAAAAATTTTATTAAAATTTTTGAAAAAACCTAATATTCTCTACACAAATTTAATTGAATTTGTAGACATTTGAAATATTTAAATTCTTTTAAGTTTTAACAAAATTGTAGTAAATTTTTTGAAAACAATTGAATTTTTTTCAGAAATTATGTTAAAATTGTATATTAAAATAAATTATTATTATTATTATTATTATTATTATTATTATTATTATTATTGTAATTAAAATATTTAAGAAGAATAAATAATAATAATAATAATTTAATAATTAAATACTTAATTAGTGAATAAGTGACTTCTTTAATTTTTGAATCTGAAATTTTTGAAAAATTGTAGTTGATATTTAAAGTACAAAAAACTTTCGACTCTGCACAATGATAACAATGAAATGAATATCGCGTTTCACGCGTAACATTTCTTAGTTCGAAATAAATTATAAATAGAATCTGTAAAATTTATAAGTCAATTTCTTACAGTCTCATTAAATTGTCCGTCAACAGTAAACGATGCACCTAATATTTACAGACATATGTTTGAATTATCAGTGTCTTAATATGGTTCACATGCGGAAAAAAAATTTTTGTTTTACGGATCATATATAACCTGTGAATCGTGACTTTGAAAGCTGTAATGGACCAAACGGGCAATGCAGTAAAAACAGCCGTAAACCTTTTGAATATATGGAATGTCATTCAGAAGTTACTGCAGGTCTTGTCAGGGGTTAAGGGTGTAACTGCGGGTAAGAGTTGCACTTAGACTCTAGAGATGTAACTCGAAATGTACGGCTGTACTCCTGTATAACATCAACTGATACCGAATCCAATTAAAATCAAATTTCCTAAAAGCATCTTCAAACTGAATAAAAATATCAAAATTTCTACAAGAAGCAGAAGACAATTTCCTGTATCTAGAAACAGCTTCCAAGTAAATGAGAACCAAAAGTTTCAAAAGAATCAGAAGATAATTGCCTAAATCCAAAACCACCAAATATCAAAATTGCTAAAAGAAGTAGAGGACAATGCTCTATATTCAAAAGTACAAAATATCAAAATTTCTACAAGAAGCCAAAGACAATGATAAAGAAATGATACAAAGATTTACATCACTTTCTTCTCTATTAATTACTCATCAAAGGAAAAATGATCTTTCCTATACGTGCAAAGATGTTGTTCGGTTTGCGATTCATTTTAAATACAAATAAATGAGAAATGCAACTTGGTCCCTTGTACACGTCCGCTTCATCGTAGCATCAGTTGAAACGAGTTCGAGATTTTTGAAACGATAATTGCCATCGGGCAATAAAAATATTTTGAAAACTCATTCGAATACTTTACGACACTGAGAAATCTGATCAAGTTAGCAAGTACTTATAATCTCACAGTAAATCAAATTTTCGATCTTCGTTTTATATTACTGCAAACATTATTTATTGTTGTAGTTAAAAACCTTTATCTTTACTTATGTGAGAACCATGTATACACACGCAGGTGAAAAAAATATTTATAAAAAATCATTAAGCCTCAAGTCCTTTGTTTATTATTGATAAAGATTAATAGACTCTAAAAGGCTTTGCATTATACATTTTATGCGCGTTACAATTACAAACATGGTATATGTAGCCATTAATATTTTATTTCCATATATAAATTTTATTCTATTTTTACAGCATCAAAAACAATCTGTTTCAATAATATGAAAAATCATAGTTATTTTGAAAGATTTTCTAGTTCTTTTTCTTTTTCTTTTTTTGCGATATGGAAATTTATGGTAGAATGAATGCATGAATAGTTAGAGGATGTATTACGTAATAAAGGGTTAGCGCCATACGCAATTTTTTGGGGCAAAGAATCGTAAATGAATCATGTCGAGAGGAGATTTATTATCTTGTGCGTTATGAGGTTGGGTTTGTAAGTGGTTTCCCCTTGAATGTACTCAAGAACAATATTTCCCTGTGCAAAAAAATTTTATGGTGGACTTAAGATCGATGGGATTTAAATCTAGTTCCGTTCACTCTTTAATCTTTTATCTAGATTAATTTAATCTATTTGCGCATCTGCATTTTCCTTTTAGCCATAAAACATTCCTTAAGAATCAATCAAATACTTTCCACTCATTTATTTTCTATATGCAATTCTATAATCAATTTGTTTTATTCAATTTTTATCTATTTATAAATAGAATTGTAATTAGAAAACAAATTGTAAAATAAATAAATTTATAAATAAAATATAAAGTAAATAAATAACTAAATGAACAAAAAGTTTATTCTGTAGGCGATAAATTTACCAATTCTCGACAGGAAATTCATGAGTACTATTTAAAACACAATCGTCAAAAATATTACCGAAAAAAATTACCACACACGTTAGACAATCAAATGAATTAACTTGTTATATAAATTTTGGAATTTTTTTGATAAATGTGTTTTTTATGCCTCTATGTGATGAGAATAGATTAAGAAATAAATTCTATTTTCGGAAACGGAAATTTTATGGAAAAATGTATTTTTACTTTTCAACTTTCTCGAAAAGATGTTGTAATTCATACGACCTTCAAAACCGAACAAATTTTACTAAATTAAAGGGAAAAAAAATCTTCACTAACTTCTTTAAAATTAAAAATACTAAAAATCTATAAAGTGAAAATTTAAATTATTAAATTAAACTCAAACTTTGAAAAACTAAAATCAATCATTAGTTTACTACACACAAAGCAATTATAAGTTTCAATCAATGTAGATCTAGAGTACAAAAAATGATTTCCATTACTTCACAGCACCTTATAGAATCATTAAATTGCACAACTTTTGCAAGTACCACATTATTCATATAAACTTATATTCACACCATATAATGGAATTTTTCACACTAATAGAAGTGACTTATGCAAATAAAATGCCAAACGAAATAATTCACACTAATGGTTCCTTTCTACAATAAAATAATACCCACACGAAAAAAAAATCTAAATCCATTTCTAAACCAATACATCGCCAAAAAAACAATTTCGCACAATTTCTTATAATTTCAAAAACCAACCATTTCAAATACCGATTATATCACAAGATTAAAAGCGGAAATCACAATTCAAAAAAAATCTAAAACATGTCTCAAGTCCAACGGGGTCAATACTCTAGAAATCAAAACAAAACTTCAACGAGAGTATAAAACCTGAATAGTGAGAAATAATCTGAATAGAAAGCCATGGAAAGAATCCATTCATTTGTAATCCTAAAATCGATGCATATATACACAAGTTAAAAAGATCGAACAGTGAATCTAGTTTGCATAGTGAAGAGAAACATCGAGCGAAACAGTCAAAATAAATAACGAGTCCAATAAGTTAATTATCCACTTTCGCCGGCAGTGAGAAATCAGCTGCACCGGTATTTCACTCTGGGAGCAATCGACATAGAATTTCACAAGCCGGGTATTTGCCGTACCTGTATGAAGTTCAGTGCCAGGAACGTCCAAATCACCGTGTGCATATTTCCAAGAAGATCTTCCGAATTTGATAAAAAAAAAATTAATATCAAAAAAAAAATTAAAAAAAAAAAAATTACTATCAAACTAAAAGAAAAGAAAAATAAAATAATCACATCGTCACTTGAGTAGAAATAATAATTGTTTATATAATAAAATAAAATTTTAAAAAACCAAAAAATGTATCTAATCAATGTATTGCCACCAAATGGTACCGGACGCGGTTTGTCGATACGAGAGGAAAGGACGATGGAGACTGAGACTGAGAGACAACATTTCTGTGCTATCACTCGGAACTTACTGGGCGATCCACCTCCGCAGTAAGTGAGTCTCAGAGGTTCTAACTCTGCATGCCACAGTTTTCCGAGTGGAGAACGCCTCAACGCCACTGGAGAACGTTTCAATGGTACCGCCTTTGATGCAAGAGTGCGTCATTCTGGTACCAGAAGTAAGGGTGACGTGCGACGCATCCTCCTAATGTGTAACACGCGCCAGAACCTATAATTGCTTCACTAACGAGCCATATTCATTAAAATTACTTTTTCTTCTTTCATGCATGTATATAAGTAAATATAAAATTGAATTCCGCTTTGTTCAAGAACAACAACAACTCGCTTCTGGGGTACAAGAAAAACAACATTTTGCTTGTGTGTTATAAATAATTTGTTCATTTTGCTCAGAAAATTTTCAAATTCATTCGCAATCTATATTGAAAACATTAATTGACAAGAATTTCTTAACTGCAAAAACAGATTCTTCAAAGGGAAAAACACAAATCTTAATGTAATTTCATTCTTGGGGAGCAAAAACAATATTTCTGAATGTTCTCATAAAAATCAATTTAAAAAATTAAAAACTTAAACTATACCACAAATGTTGTGAAATCATAAAAAATAAATATTAAAATGTAATAAAATATTTATAAAAAAAATGTCACTCCTAGCAGGGTTGCCACAAAAATTTAACTAACTTTTTCCTGATTTCCAGACAAAATTTTGACTTTTTTCCTGACCCTAAAGAATATTCTGATTCATTTTCAACATTATTAGATACTCAAAAAAAAAAAAATGTTCTATATTGCACTTATTTATGAATTTTCAAACTTAACTTCTTTTTTGATCATTATTATTTTTTCATAGGAAAAAAGATTTCAAAAATTTCCCTTTTGAATTTCAATAACTTGAAAGAATATTATTATAAAACATGAAGAAATGGATCACTCGGAGTGATCCATTTCTTCATGTTTTATAATAATTAAAGATGGCAAATTGATAAAATCATTTTTTTATATTATAATATAAGAATATTTTTACTCTAACTTCTTAAAAATTATTTTCATCGTTTCAATTCAATTATTATTTTTTAAAATTTTTAAATAAAATTTTAATAATTTATAATAAAGTTCTTTTGAGAATTTTCAAATTCATTTGTTTACAATTCAGTTTTAGGAAATTTCCATTATTCGAAAATTCTTCAATTAAATATACATTAAAAAATAAAAATTTTTAATTAAAAGTATAAAAAATTCAAATTTTTAAAGCATTTAATTTGTAACCTTTACAAAATTCAATTATTTCTAAAAATTACAATTATTAGTAACTTTTCCAAAGTTACATATCTAAAACTTTATATGACATTAATTTTTAAATCAACTTTTATTAGAAAATTCGACGAGAATCCAATTATTTAAATACGAATGTAAATAATTTATTGAATAAATGAATGTTTTTTAAAATTTAATTCTTATATAGAATTTTAGCAACAAATTTTTAAATAATTGAATTCTTTCGACGAATTTTAATAAAAAAATTTATTAATAATTACATCTTTTGAGGCATTCGATTAAAATTGTATTAAAAATAATTGAATTTCTGGGATGAGTTTTATTATTATTTGTTAAAATAATTGAATTATTGCGCAGAATTTTATAAAAAAAACTTTAAAACAATTGATTTTTTTCGAAAAATACATGCAAATTCTATTTTTAATAATTGAATTCCTGTGAAATTTTCATTATTTTAGAAGATAATTTAATGTTTGTTTAGAACTTTGTCAAAATTGTTTTTAAATAATTGAATTTCATTACTTTTAAAAATAATTGAATTCTTGTGACGAATACTATTATTTATGAAAACAATTGAATTTTGCAATGAATTTTATTAAAATTCCTGAAAATAATTGAATTTTGTCGAAAAATTTTGCTAATTCAATTATAAAAATAATTGAAATGTTGACGACAATTTTTTTTTTATTCTTTGAAAATATTTGAATTTCTGCGAAGAATTTTATTAATTTTGAAAATAATTGAATTCTTGTGATGAATATTGTTATTTATGAAAATAATTGAATATTACAATGAATTTTATAAAAATTCCTCAATATAATTAAATTTCGGAGAAGAATTTTGCTATTTATAAATATAATTAAAATGTTGACGAGAATTTTTTTTTAAATTTTTGAAAATAATTGAATTTTTTTGAAGGTATTAAATTGGCACCAAAATATATTGAATTGATACAAAAATTTGGGAAGTCTAACAGCAATTAATACCAAATGGAAAAAAATTGATACTAAAACTTTGGAAAATCTTAAACTCTTCTTGAAGGTATCAAATTGATACAAAAAATTTCAATCAAATTCTAACTAATCAACATTTTTTGGTAGGTATGTTTTTGTTGCGATTGTTACTAAATTGGATCAAATTGGTACAAAAAAATCTGGTAAATAACAAATTGATACCAAAAATTTGAATAAATTATAACTTCATTCAAGACATGATCCACATTCTTGGTATTATTATCAATTCTTCGTAATTGGTATCAAATTGAATCCAATTTTTAATTTCGCTAATAATTGTAATAGAAATACATGAATAAATATTCATTTTTGCACCTATTACAGAACTACTTTCAGTTAAAATGAATCACTAGTTGCATTAGTCACATATTGTATAGACGCATAGACCAATATCTTCTAATTATATCATCACCTTTTACCTACTCATTCGACTTCTGATGAATTCATTAATGAATATACAAATAAGGAAAATTACATTACTTCATCTATCCTGTATTAGTAAAACGCGATCGATTAAAAAATCATTGATTTAAACGCAGAAACATCAGAGTGTTTAACAAAGTGTAAAAAATAGCACTAATACGTCGGAAAGAATGTTTGTCACAATAAAATCTCAGAAGACTGATTATATCATTGTAATCAAAGTTTATTATTAGATTTCCTCAATTTCAGAATTCTTTTGTATCATTAAAAAGTTCTTTCCCATACAGTACATCAATTTTAATAAAAGAAAAAGTGGAATTTTAATTTTGTAACGTCAATCGTTGTTGGGACATATATGTTACATGGAAAACTTTTAGCAAATGTTTAGCAGAATCACTTTCATTGTTATCTAACTTCTACTTTTCTGAACATTAGACCAACTTATTAATGATAATAAGGGTTTAATTTATTTAATAACTTATTTAATATCAATTTACTTTATTCTGAGCTTAATTTTAAACTTTATTATATTATAAAAATAAAGTTTATTATTAGTTTCCAGAAGATATTTAGCTGTGATGCAGTTTCATTTGCACGGAATTAACAAAAAATAACATAAATTGCAAATAAAACTAACAAAATAAGATAACAAAAAAATTATAATTGTGATACTGTTAAACACTGATGAAATATTCAGAAAAGAAGAAGAGTTAACAATGTACATCTTGATGTGTAGCAAATACACGTTTATAAACAGTACACGTGTCACGATTGTATCATTGATGCTACTGTCATCAGAACGTACTTAGAATTATTACGAGCCTAACGTCTATGATGATTGCGCATTAGCAATTTGATGGAAAAGGGAAGGAGACCTTCAAATAGATTAGAATTGTAATAAATGCAAAGTTAGCGAACGTTAGAAAATTTCAATTTCTTTCAATTGCTGAAAAGCTACAAACTAAAACCAACAATCTAAGTCTAAATTACAAAGAATATAAATCTTTCAAACAACTATGGAAAACTTCAGACCAAAGATTACAATTTTTAATAAACTGAATTATTCTGCATTCTTCTTCATTACAAAATATGGTTTAAATTAAATTCATATCTAATAAATATTGTTCATCTAAAAAATTTTCTAACCTTATTTAATTATATTTCAGAACATCTTCTCTGTATAGAAAAAGAATATGATTAACAATAACAATTTTTCACAAAATTTCCTAACAATTGCAATTAAACACTAAATTAACTCAATTACGAGCGAAAATGATTCACTTAACAATGAAATGTTTCTTAATTAAAAACAACAATAAACTTCATTATATTAATTTTCCCCCCAAGTTTATAATTAAAATTATTTTTCGATTTTTGCAAAAGAATATCAGAACAGAAAAGTTACTTTCCTAATTCTATGACTAATTGTAATTTATTATTTTTGCAGAAATTAAATGTCAATTTCGCAAAAGGAGAATATTTGTTTTTTACGAAACAAAAACGGAAATAAAGAATATACTTCTCGTACAAGTATTTTGAGAATGAGGATTTAAGAAAAATGGAGGATTGAAATTTGCTGATTAATTGGAGGAACATTCTTGTGACACATGTCAGTGACATTGTTAAACAATGTATTGAGGATGACAATTTCAGAAAGAGAATGCAGCCTGAGAAAAAAAGGAAGGAAAGAAGAATGTCTCAAGTCTTATAGGATGCGTCGCGTGCAAGAAATATATAACGCAATCATCGCGTTCACGGACTGGATAATCAGATTCATATCATATCCACAGAAATAAGAGAAGACTAAATAAAGTAAAAACTTATAAAAGTTGATGGAGCAAAATGAAAAAGATTCTTCAGCAATTTAGTAATTTTTTATAGCAAAAAGAAAATTGATAAAATCCAATTTTTTACTTTTAAAAACTCATAAAAATTTACAAACCTAATAAAATAAGTTTTCTGAAATTTTCATTGACGATTATGTGTCAAAAACTATTTTTTAGAGTTTTTGGAATTAAAATTTCACTAATTTTACTATACTTCCAGTCATTTAGGATTCTAAACCTTTCAAGTTAAAAATTTTGAAAATGCTGTTTAATTTTTTTGATTTCGGTAACCTGAACTAATTCGGACAGGATCTGGTTCGATTATCTGAACTTTAAATCATTTCTAATGCAATATATACCCAATTTTGATGTTGTTATGTTTTCCAAACTAAAAATAACAGTAAATGTTGAAGCTAATGATATTAAATCAGTATAGACAGTATAAAAAAAATGATCACAAACATTTGACCACAGGAAGCCATATAAGGAGTAATTATGTCTTTAAATACTCTTAATTTCGTGTTGTGTTACGTGCAACAACTGGAATTGACTTTCATGCTCAATTTCTCTTTAATTTAAAAAGAGAACTTTACCCGATTTTTATAGGCAATAATCCCATATAAAGAAATTGTAAGATGGTGTTACCCCATGTGGGAAAATCGATTTCATCAAGTTAAATTAATAGAAGAATAATGGTAAATCTGTAAATACTAATTATAAGAAAATTGTTATACATTTAAGCAGATAATTCATACACGAAAATAATAATAGTAAAAAGCTATATAGAAATGTTCATTCTCTCTTTAAGTACTTGTTGACTCAACTAAAAAGAGATCATTATTTCCTTTTATATACTCTACGTGTAATAATGGAAACAGTACCACATTTACTTTTAAATGAACCATTCAATATTAAAATATGTAATAAACCTTCTTGGTTGGATTTTATCATTTATTCGGAAACTTCTGTTTTTTGAAACTATTTTTGTAAGTAGTTTTTTAACTCTCTGCTGATATGATGCTAACGACCGTTATCGTCAAAAATCGTCATTCTGAACGTCTGGTGGGGACTATGGGAGTTACGTGCTTTGGCGATAGAGTGGGGATAAGTTAGCATCAGCAGAGGGTTAAACTATGTTTTGTAATTCTTTTGTTATTTTTTTGTTATTCTTTCGTAAATTTTGGAATTTCTTTGTAATTCTATTATAATTTCTTTGAATTCTTCTGTAATTTCTTTGTATTCTTTTGTAATCTTTTTTGTATTCTTTTTTTACTATTAGCAACCACTTTTTGTAACTGTCCTCCATTTTCGTGTCCAATTTTCAAAAATCCTCAATAATAGAGTAAACATTGTATTAACTAAATGCGAAAAGTTAGAGAAAAGTACATTATTACTAATGAGAATTGAGTGTATAACAGTAATATCAGACAAACATCACCCTGAACAGGAAAAAAATGCTTCTAACAAGTACAAAGTTGTTTCAAGACGTTTAAGGTAATTTCAAAGATGATAGGTTAACAGAAGAGGATAAGTGAAGCTGCATGTAACTCTATAAGTACCATGCAACTGTCACAAACGATCCATTGCAATTACCAATTTGCGATTAGTAATTCATCTTTAATCTCTTGGTAAAGGAATATCTTTCTTCACTCGATACCATAACAGAATCCAGAGAAGATATTATATTTGCCTCTAAATACCTTAATTATTATTCAAGTAGCTTCTTTGCATATCCATAACAATAAAAACACACCTGACGTTTATATCTTCAAGGCACAATTAATATTTATGCTTTGTTGTTTAGGATAAGTTGATGATATTATGTAGAACAAAAACGGCAAGGACAAGAAGACACTCAAAGACACTGCAAATAGGTTAAGCCACTTTTACAAACTAAGAATAAAAAAACACCTATAACGCAATCTAAACGAGACGAAATTAAAATAAAAAACAAACCATTCTTGCTTCTGTAAGAAAACAATAAAAGTGAAAAAGAAAGTACTGCGATAAAATAATTTAATAACTGATTACATAAAAGATGTATTTGAAAGAAAAATTTGAATTATCATTTCGATGAATGTAGTTCAAAATAGCAAGTCACTCTTTTCGTGAAAAGAATAAAATCATCGAGGTATCATTTCAGAGCTAACAAAAATGCGATCATCATGATAATGTCCTGTATTAAATAATAATCTTCTTTTAATTATTTCTCCTTTATCAAAACAATTACCACTATCAATTATTTTTTGAAACGGATTTGTAAAACCATCCTAAATAAAAACAATAAAGTATTCTAAATTTTTTCAGAACGAAACAAGAAAGAACAGTAAAAATTTGTATAAGCTATGCAAATTATCAAAAACGGGTATCAAAAATCCTACATATCCTATCCATTTACAATTCTTATCACATACATCTAATTTTTCCCCATTAGTCATAAATAGAAAATAGACCAAGCTTGTATTTCAAATATACGTGCGCTCGAAACTTATGGTATCTTTTTCTTTTGTTTGAAAGCAGGCACAATATTATGCAGACGTACGCATATGTAAGTACATTCCAAAACTGTTGCACTATTATCGAGGAACGCATCGCGAATGAAAATATACTCAACGAAAGAGATCTTATACTTCCGCGATGTAAGAATGTTGCGCGACAGTGATCTATATGCACAAAATATGTACATTATGATGCACTGCAAAAATACACTGGGACTCGACACAGAAAATTCAGCATTTACATTCATCTCCAGCAAAAAAAGATTCGCGCGATTATCTCTTATGTTTTTTGCAAAATTTTTTTACTGCAGATATTACTCAATAGATTAAATTCCAAAACATTCGTTTTTTTTTCTTCTTTTCAAGAAACACAGTAAATATAACTGTGCAAACATTAAAATTTTTATTGTACAATTAAAAATTTTTGTACCGACAGTACATTTTTAATTTTCTTTACAATACGAATTTTAATTATTGCATTCATAAATAGAATATAATAGAATTATAGTTGAAAAAGTAAATAATCTTTCATTTCAGAAGATTGAAATGTAGAATTCGATAAAATTCAGACCATAAAAAAACAAACATTAAAAGAGATGAAAGTAGAAGACTTCCCATCGACAGCATCACTTCCTCCTTTCATCTCTTTTCTTTTTTCTCGAAAGTAATAAGCTTACGAATTTAATTAAAGATTTCAAAAAGGAGAATTTTTTATTTCAATTCAATTACATTTATTATCTTCTTACGTTTCAGTAAATCATTTACTTTTCACTTTAATTTCTCCGATTGACTCTTTTCGTTGGTCCTTTAAAAAATCTGATTGACGTTAAGTTTGGAATTTTAATCTTTCGAAAGGCAGATTACGAATCAAGATATCAGAAAAGAAAAAAAGATTGAAAAAAAATTTTGCTGGAGTTTACTATTTAATTTCTTTTTAACTACAGAGGATTGAGAATTCAAAAAAAAGAAAGAGTAGATTTTAATTTCAAGATGAACTTCGTGACAAAACAATTACCAGATTATTGGCTCGACTTATAAATACAAACACAGAGCTGCATTGTGATAAAAAAATTGGAAAATTGGTATTGTATTAAATCAGCGGAAAGTAGAAGCACTAAATTTGAGTTCAGCAACAGGTTATTTTGCATCTACGATCTACAATTAAGATTCCATGGAGTCTGTAAAATGTCTCGAGGACATCTGAAGGTCCGAAGTAGTACTTTAGGTAGTTACAGAACGTACTATCATAAGACATTGGTTTTTTTAACGAACATAGATAAGCCGGAAAGGAAACTTCACGTGAACCAGAGAAAAACTTCAGAGGAGACGCTACTTTAAAGATCTTGTGGAAAGATTGTTTCTCTCTCGATTTGCAAAGGCGCGTGAGAGTGTGCCCGATTCTTTGCGGAATACGGACACATATATATATATACAAGTACATAACTTTATATTTTCCAGAGAAACAAAGGCGAAGTCAATTGCAAACTCACTTTTAAATAGGTACACACATGTATTATACGGGTGTTTCTGTCCTCTAGGCTTCTGTGTTTTGTATTATATGGCTATGTGCGTATACATTGTGACACTGAACGCGTACATACAAACATATATATATTTTCTCTTTCATTTACAACGCCTCACTCCAAATTGCTTTCACTTTTACGACGACGTGTCTTGATACAGTTTTACATTGTGAGGAACGCAAAAAATTAATACGCCATACATTCCACTCTTCCTAGGGTGCCAATAAAAAATGAACTTATGTTTTTTTACTCTTCTAGTAGAGAAATTGGTCATTGACGCAAAAAAAAATTGTACCAATTCGTTGATTGTATTGGATAGAAATTAAAATTGAAGAAGCAAATTGTTTCATTCAATGAAATGTTTGTGAATTTTATATGGACAATTTGGATCGATACTTGATGTCGAATTATTAGGAGATAAACAAAAAATAGTTGATGTAGGGGTAGAGGCATTAGTAGAAGTTGGTGCAGAATATGTTGCACCAGTTGATATAAAATTATTAACAGTTTTCGAAGCACTAGTATAATTATTACGAGATACAGAAGGTCCTAATGCTGAATTATAAAAAAAGCTCCACTTGTTGCAGAATATATAGAAGCAGAACACTTATCAGATGCAGAATTATTAAAAATATAGAACGTTTTGTTGCAAAATTATTTTGGATACAGCATCTTCACTTAATTCAGAAATATTCGGAGAAGTAATAGGCTTTAATACAGAACTATTTTCAGATGTTGCAATTTATAAAATTTAAACTAAGACGCAAGACTATTTTTACTTTAGATGTACCAGATAAAAAGGAAATTTTACTTCAGAAAAAGTCTAAAATTAAAATCATTATGTTCAAAATTCCTAATGTTCTGCATTTTAGCACATTAAGAGCTCTAAAACTAAAAATATTCTTCGAAAGTCAATAAAGTATCTTAAAAAAATATGTTGCAATTACGCGAAAAAATCTCTTTAACGACATATTGACAAACTGTCTAATTTAATATAATTGGCTCCAAAATTAATTATCTGCAAGGTATCTAATTGCTTTCAATTTTCTTCGGCAAGTTCGAAACATGAATGGATGTTGCAACAAATTTTTAACAAGAAGAACTATTTTAAAAATAGAATACATAAAATTAAACAAGTCTGCATAAAATTCGCACAGTTCAAAAAAATGAATAATGACTGAGGAAAAGTGTTTCCTAAACTACGATAAAGAGTTTTCTCAAGAAAACCATAAAATAAGTGCAATAATTGATTGGTTACGGACTTTAAGCGGAAAATTGACTTTTCAACGGCTCCTTAAAAGCCATGTAATTAGTAAAATTATTTACCACGTGTATTTTTTTTCTTCCCATTTACAAATGTGTACGTTATTTTTTTATTAGTATTTTTTATTAGTATTCAAAAAACATTTTACCTATTTTAGTATTAAAAATATTTCTACCTATTTTTATTGAAAAATATTAATTCTATTGCCTAATCACACATGTACGTGATTCTAATTGTTCATTGATTGGAAATCAAGTGGGTTACGTTAAAGAACGCACAAACGACATTGGTTACATCCGCTGTGAGTAACATCCAAGACCTTCGCCGATCGTAAAACGATCAAGATTCTTGGCGTAGATCTCGATCATTGTGAATCGGGAACAACGAAAAGCGATTTTCTCATGCCGATCTATACACATTAAAAAATGCCAAGGTCCCATATAAATACACCGCCAGTGCTTTCACCGCTACACTTTCTTTTCGTCAAAAATTCACACGTGAGTCGATTCCGATTGTAAAGAAATAGCATGAAGATTATAATCGTTCGCCTATACACATACATACATAATAAAAGGACTATAAACTCCCTATATATAATATGCACCATAATATCGAATTGTCCATATTTTTGTCGATAATACCATAAAGAATTATCCTTTCACAGATTATGCAACAGAAATATTTTATGAAACTGTAAACAAATTTTTAAACATTGTTTCGTAAAACAAAAATTTGTTAGTTAGGAAAATATTAAAATATTGTATCGAATTTAATTTTGTATAAATAATTGCACACTTTACTAATAAGTAGTAGAAATTCTAGAGAATTTCTACTTCTTAGTAAAGTGTGCGACAAATATTACTGTACATTTTGCTAAAAAAATTCGAATGACTTCCGATAGAAATTCGGTAATCAAGTGTTAAAAATTCGCAAACATTTGCTTTTCTAATTATTATTTCAATTGGTAAAAGACTAATCTGACACACAATTGATCATGACAATCAATTGTCACTCAAAAATACAAAAAATTAGAGATCATCAATTGGTAAAAAAAAGTAACATTTGTCTGATTTAATTTTTTGCGAAACCTCACCTTGAATATTTTCGAAAGAAAAACAAAATAAAAAAAATTGAAGAAAGAAAAGAAAAAAAAAGAATTCGTACAGTTAGAATAATAATCTGAATACCTTATTTAAAAACCATAAACAAACATTACATCATTTGAAGAGAGCAACTTACCAAAATAGCGAATATGTGTTTTCGCATTTTTGGTGCGATGATATAAAAGAAGAGATGAGAAGAAGGCGAAGAAACACTTTGAATAAGACACTTAAATGAGATAAAGATAATTATTCACGATAAAAATGTTAATCCATGATCAACACTTCAGGTAAGGAGGAGAGACACTTTTCCAATGAATGTACTGTCTTTAATCGTACCGAACTTACTAAACAGTTTATCCACTCTGCTGCTGGACCAGTGTCATTCATGTGGATATGGGGGCCGTGTGTTGGCACGCCTTCGCAATTCTCCATCAAAGTGGGCTCAAATCGAGTAACAGAAGATGCCAAGAGGCTGTCTACGACCAATTGTTTTATTTCATACACCTGATCTTTCAACAATGACAACAGAAAAAGAAAGAAAATCAGGAGGACATTTCAATCTATCTTCTATATCATTTCATCACTCGAGAAATATTTTGAAATGTTATGGAAAAACATTTTATTATAGTAGTCTACAAATGATTAATCAGTCTATAAATTGTGAATCAACCAATAAATTATCTCCATCAATAAATTGACAATTTATAATCAGCTTTTCAATTTTTAGAAACAATTGTTCAAAAACAATAAAATTGCAGGCATAGGTAATTTTGAAAGTTTTTCTTATTTCAAATGTTTTGTTCCTCAACAATATAATAAGTTTTTCTTATTTCAAATGTTTTTGTTCCAAAACAAAAATAAAAAAATTCCAAACTAACAAACATCTTAGAAGTTTTTTCTTTTTCTAAAAATCGAGAACAGAGCTTTTGTCACTACTACTAAACATAAGGAAGAGTATGGCAATCATCAGATACTTCAGAATTTTAATCAAAAGTGAAGAACTTTTATTGAATTTTACTATTTTCTCAAATTAGCTAAGATAACCAGAAATTTTATTATGTCAGCAAAAGAAATTTAAACAGTTAAAGAACTTTATTGGCACAGACATCGAACAAAAATTCCGAAATCTCTTCGCACCCTAAACGAAAAATAAAATACGTTATCCAAAAGTGAAAGGAGAATCTCCTCTTCAACAATTTTACGAGATTCTACAAACGCACTAAAAAAATTAGTTCAAGTAAAAACTTAATTTTCAAACTCATTTTTTTTCTAAAATCTACATAAATTATTATAAAAAAGTTGGTCAATCGCTAATTGATTTAAGAAAATGGCTACATAAATTAAAAATGAAGAAACCAACTAAACGACCGTTCAGGGCCTAAATATATTTTTAATATATCTCATCTCTTTAGTTAGCCTCGCTCTTGTTAAATAATATATGGGTGAACAAGGTTAATATATTCACTATTATTAAATTATTTATATCGATGATATGAAACTGGTTGAAGAAGTCACCAAAACAATTTATAGAAATGTTACACCGATTAGTTATATCAAATTCAAGTGGAAATGCATCACACGTATATTTCAAAGAAAGAGAAAAAAAATGTAGGCGTATTTTGATCTGATTAGCATAAACATTGACAATATTTATGGCAGTTACTATTGTGTAATAGAGCGTATAATATTTAACATAACATAATAGCGGACAACCAATTCAGGTAATTCGTCACCTTCACTTTAACCTTGCTCGCATTCACGCAAAAATTCTCGTCAGTTCAAAATTTTACGCAGTCTACTTTCAAAATTCCACTAATATTTTTTAAAGTGCAAGTATAGGGAAAAGAGGAGGTTGAGTTAATACTTGATGTTCTCTTTTCATTTCGCACATTTCAAGGAAGAAAAGAAGCTGTAAAAATTCTGAAGTCATTTATTAATATAAATAGCTAAATACTTTAAATACTTTTAACTAAATACTAAATAATTTAAATGGTAAAATACTTTATAAGGATTTTGAGACGCATGATTGTTATCCAAAATTTATTACATGAATCTTATTTGACATAAAATTTATTAAATATGAACTTCATCTGACATAAAAATCCATTGACCTGAACTTCATTTAACAATATAAAAAACACTTGACTAGTACTTTATTTGACATAAAAATCCCTTCATCTAAAATTTATTCAGCATAAATTTCATTTAACTTAAAAAACCACTTAAGCTGAACTTTATGTGCATGTGGTATAAAAATCATTTAACATAAAGATAATTTAACATAAAAATCACTTGATTTAAACTTCATTTGACATAAAAATCATTTAACATAACCCCATTTATTTGTCATACAAATCATTTGATATAATACTAATTTAACATAATTCGCATTTTATGTAAAAAACATTTGCCATAAAGTTCATTTGACAAAGAAATCTCATGCCCTGAACTTTATGTGACATGAATTTCATTCAACATAAAAATCACTTGACTTGAACTTTATTTAACACAAAAATCATTGGACATAATATTAATTTATCATAATTCACATTTGATATAAAAATTTATGTTCCACAAAGTTTATTTGACATAAAAATCACTTGACATGAACTTTGTTTGACATAAATTTTATTTAACATAAAAATTATTTGACTTAAACTTTATTAGACATAAATATTATTTAACATAATTCCTATATATTTGATATTAAAATCCTTGTTATAAACTTCCTACCACATAAAAATCATTTAACATAATCCCATTTAATTGAATTTAAGAATTACTTGACATGAATTTTATTTGACAATAATTAATGTTTATATCAAGTGATTTTGATGCCAAATGGGACTTATGTTAAATAATTTTTTCTATGCAAACTGGAATTTATTTTAAGTGATTTTTATATCAAGTGTTTGTTATGTCAAATGGAAATTATGTCAAATGATTTTAATGTCAAATGAATTTGATGTCAAACGACTTTACTGTTTAATGAAGTTTATTTCAAGTGATTTGTAAGTCAAATGAGTCTTATGACAAATAATAAATAATTTTCGTGTCATGAATGGAATTCATAGAATTTCACTTGGTAAATAATATTAATTCCAAATGAATTTCGGGTAATAATCACGAGTCTCTAAAATTTAGTGATCAAAAAAGAACAAATAGTCTATAAATTACAAAAAACGGAAGTAATTTTCAATTAGTTAAAAATGCCAGACATGTTAAGTTTCTCTCTAATAGTCTCGTTCCCCATATCTCTTTTTTTTCCACTAACTGATGAAGAAAGATGGTAAATATTTTTTTTTTACTCTATCTATTTGTTGGTTGGATCTGTTATGTCGCGTGTCTTGTGGGTTTTTAACGATACGTGTGCTATGTGTACATGCACACTGATTTACAAAGTGAATCAAGGCTAATGAAGAAGTGCGCTGTGGAGACATGTCGTCTAGACAAGTTCCAACGTTTATCTGCAGATCCAAGGATTTCTCACAAGATACTAAGAAGAACGGCGAGGAAATGCAGTTGAAAAAATTCATAATTGCATTTCAGTGCACTTGAAAGTGTGTATTGAGATGCGTATTTTAGCATCATAATCATTACCGCCTATACGCGAAGCGTGAAACGGTTTATAATCTTAAGCGCAACCATTCAAGACATCTTCATTCAAGACTGCTGTTTATTTCAGTATCAAGTATGAATATTAAACAAGAAAAACTGGACTATTCACAATCAAGAAAAATTTCCCTTACAACTCTTTTCAACCTCATCAAAATTTCTTAATAATTCATTAACAAAGAATGAAAAATAGAAACGAAAGAAATTAACCTATCTTTTCCAATTAGCAAATGAAAAAATAAAATCAAAATCACTTCAGTCAAATAATAAATCAATTTGAATACTTTTTGATAAACATTCTTTTTGGAATAAATTACTATACGCCTATGTAGTTCGCATAAACTTGATTTAAAAAATAGAATTAATAAATATTGATCAGAAATAATAATTAAGAAACTTTATTATTTTATCCAATCAACCTTTTTTTCTACTGAAGATGAAAATTTTGCAAAAATCTTTGTATTCTTTATAAACTGCGGAAACGAAATAAAACTAACAGAATAAAATTTCGTAAACGTTTTTATTTTATTTAAATTTATATTCAGTGATGATGATTTAAGAAGAATAAACTTGATTTAAATCCTTTAGTCTTTTCATATGTTAAATACGTTGACAGATCGATCTTAGGCAAGATTATCTTACTATCAAATAATAATTAAGACAAGTCAAATCATAAATTCAACGTACCGTAAAGCTTTGTATTAATTTATAAAACAATAACAATGTCACATGAATTATGTAAAATATATTATTTTTTAGTCTATTAATTCTATTGATTTGTTAATCAAATCTTTACGAAATCAAAAAGAATCAAACAACAACAAACTCTAAAAAAAAGTCAACTCTAGATAAATTTCAAGGTACACAAAAAATTATCGAAGGTTTTATTTATCGAATAATTTTTCGTATCAAAATATTTTCTAGGGACCGAAAATCAACTTTAATTTATTATAATTACCGAGAGAGGATTAGATTCTATCATCAAACATATTGTTCAATATCTTGTACTAAATTCGAACTAAATTTTTTTTACTGCACTAAATTTTTACTCTACAAAAAATTAGATTTTACTATTCTTAACCCTCACAGGCTCGAGTTCGATTTTTGAAATGCGCGCACAAGGTGGGTCCGAGGGACCCGGATGTTTCAATGCAATAAAAAATAAAATTTAATAGCAAAGTGCTTCATATTTTCCATATTTAATGCAATTTTAATGATATAATTGCATAAAAAATTTTAAATATTAAAAAGTAATCAAGATATAACTAAAATTTGTTTAATAAATTTAATGAGTCATTTTAAATAAATCGTACTACGCATACTTATTAAACAAGATTTTTTTAATGTGTATTTTTTGTTCTATTAAATTTACCGATGTATTAAGCATATGTTATCACTTATTATGGCAGTTGTTGATAAACATACCATAAATAAATCCAATATTGCATAAAAATTGCAAATTTAAAAATTTTTTTTCATAGCCCGGGTCCCTCGGACCCGGCTTGAGCCCTTGCGTATGTTCGACTTAAAAGGTAATTTTTCCAAAATATTTTATAAATAAAGAATTGTTTATATTGATGAAAAATGTGTGTTTTTACGTCCCTAAGCCTAATGTGAAGTTGATTTTCCAATAATATTTTTTTAACCGGAAGTAGTTCAAAAAAACTTTCCTCCGGGTCCGAGGGACCCGGCCCGAGCCCGTGAGGGTTATAAAACAGAACAACAAAACTTATTTTTTCATCAGTCAAATTCCAAAATCAATTTTTCATTCTCCAAACCACATTGTAGTAAATAATTCATACCGCAAACGATATGTAGGTACATAAAATCATTTAAAGATATTTATTAATAAATATTCAAGCACACTTGAACTGCATTGTAATTAAGAAATAAAAAAATACATTTCGAAGATAAGTTCGAAAAGTATTTTAATTTCTTATGAATGATTTATATTGGAATAAAGAATTGCATTAAAACATTTGCAAAACTGGTTTTCAAGAAATAAAAAAGCGTATAATCTTTAGGAAATGACCTGAGAAGAAATTAAGCTGGACCATATACTAAAAATTCATAAAGATTCTAATATATACATAAGGAGAGGAACTGCATTTATTTTTTATGCTAATTTTTTTTTGGATGTACATAAGAGGAGAAAGCAGCAGGGATATAGAAATTTTTCATAACGTAACATCTTTTAGTGCGTGGAAGATCAAAACAAAATATCTACCTAGAATGATCGATAAATTTTGGCAGAGTGAAATTCATTATATGCCCACGCATATAAGCAGGCCATTAAAAAGTTCAATGGCCAAGAAGAGTCGCATATGTTTCCCCAAGAAATATGTCTGAACTTTTAAATTATGTAATTGCAACAACTAACTTATTGTTCTTATAACAATTAACATAATCATTTAAGTCAAGAGTCATTAAAGTGATTAATAGAGCTGTTTTAAAAGATAGGTACGTGTTCTTATAGAGATCTTGCTTCTTTTGCGGTCTAGATTAATCCTCTATGTTGAGTGCCGTTAAGTTTTAAGACTCGCGAAATTATACATTATATCATTTCATTTTTCAAATTCGAGACAAAAAGTATAAGACAAACGTTTTTTGAAATTGGATTTACTATTTTCTTACTCTTTGAATCTGAATTAGTAATTAGTTTGCAATAACTAATTGTTAGCAAAAATCTTTGCTGCTATCTCAATTTTCATTTAAAAATAACTAATTTGATATACTAAAAATTCGAAGCAAAAACATTTTATTTATAAATAATTCTTTACTCTCTAAAATTATTAGTAAATAAATAACTAATAAAATCAATTTTACTAATTGAATTATTTATGCTAAAATTTTTAGTTTTTTTGACATATCATAAAAGTTAATTTAACTAATTAATTAGAAGAAAAAATATTACTTGTTGAAACAGTGCCTGTATTTTTACTATCAAATTATTTAATTGAATTTTGACTAACTTAAATTTAGAGAGAACATAATACAATTTAATAACCATAACATAATAACAATTTAGTAAGTATATAACGAATAAAAAAATTTTTTTAAATAAAATAACATTTAATTTTAAGAAAAATTTTAAAAGAATTAAAGTTGAAAATCTAGATATTTTTTCTTATTTAATTTTTTGTAAAAAGAATTTTTAACAAAAGAAAATTTTTTTGTTGTAAAAATTTTTTGTAAAAAAAATTATTGGTATACAAAGTTATTTATCAAAGTAATTTTTTGTCGAACAATTTTTTGTATACAAAGTTATTTATCAAAAATAATAAATATCATAGAAGAATAAGTTTAATTTAAAACCACTTTTAAACTTATTCGTTGATAAAATTATTCCTCTACGATAAAATTTATTAATGTATTCTCATTGTATGTGTTTTTTTATTATGCAAATAAATTGATAAATCAAATTCCAAAAAGTGATTTTTCATTATACTTTTGTATCGATTTTGATAGTTTAAAAGAATTTGATTTCTTTTGTCTTATTTTTTTAAATATATATAAATATATATTATGTATCGCACAAGACACTCCCTTGTAAGAGAGCAAAGTTTTACTGCACTACGTAATACCTAACGCAAGAAACGAGTATTTTTCTTCCTAATCATTTTAAATAGAGCCGGACTTTTTTAAATGTATTTTCATTAAATAATTAAGTATTTCTAAGCGTCGATTTATGTTAATTATTTTTCTAAATAATAAATACCTAAGAATAAAGATTCTCAGAATATTCTGAATAATAATTGCACACTCATCTTTAAATATTAAATCTGAATTAGTGGAAATTATGACCTTAAACCCCTTAAACTGAATTATCAAAAATACTTTATTCACACCTAAATTATAATTTTATAAAATTAATAAATTAATTCATAAACTTATAATATTATAACTTTTAAAGATCGAGAATTTTTACTAATTCGCAAATATCAAAATCACTAATTTAGATTCAAAGAATGAATGATTTAAACATAAATTCATGGAAATATTTGACTAATAACAAACATTTCAAAAATATTGTAATTATGTTTTTTCAACTTAAGGCATTTTTTTAATAATATTTGACAAAGTAAAAGATTTGAATAACTATTCAAAACTTTAAAATATATAAAAAGAATAAATTACATCCTGTTCTGAACGAAATTAATTACAGTGAAACAACTCGATTATTAAATTTTATTAGTAAATTCTTAAAAAAATTATTTAAATTTAATTAAGTAATATTTTTACTATATTCAGAAACTGAATGAAAATAATTTTTGTTGGAAATTTCTATTGTAAGTTTTTGGGAAAAGTCATTTTTACGAATTTTAATTTTGGCGAATTGTCATTTTTGCGAATCACCATTTTTACGAATTGTCACTTTTGCGAATTGACATTTTTACGAATCGCCATTTTTACGAATTGTCACTTTTGCGAATCGACATTTTTACGAAATGTCATTTTTGCGAATAGCCATTTTTGCGAAAAGTATTTTTAAGAATTGTCGTTTTTGCGAATTGCCATTTTTGCGAAAAGCTATTTTTGCGAATTGTTATTTTTGCGAAATTTCATTTATGCGAATTGTCACTTTTGCGAATCGCCATTTTTACGAATTGTCACTTTTCCGAAAAGTCATCTTTGCGCATTGTCATTTTTGCGAAAAATACAATAGTAAACTTGTAGGTATATATAGATTCACTATTGTATTTTTCGCAAAAATGACAATTCACAAAAAATGACTTTTCGGAAAAGTGACAATTCGTAAAAATTACTTTTCGCAAAAATGACACTTCGTAAAAATGTCGATTCGCAAAAGTGACAATTCGTAAAAATGGCAATTCGTAAAAATGTCGATTCACAAAAGTGACAATTCGTAAAAATGGCGATTCGCAAAAATGACAATTCGTAAAAATGGCTTTTTGCAAAAATTACTATTCGCAAAAATGGCTTTTCGCGAAAATGACTATTCGTAAAAATGACATTTCGCAAAAATGACTATTCGCAAAAGTGCAGTTCAGTAAAATGACATTTCGGAAAAATGACATTTGGGGAATAATCATGCGTCCCTATTACAACGAAATAAAATAAAAGAAGTGTTGCTTGTGCAAAAGAAAGACAAGCAGACAATTGAACTGAAATTCACAACGTCAAAATTGACGATTTTGAAAATAATAATTTGGAAAATAGCAAGCATCCAATTATATAACAACAAATATAAAGTAATAAATCAGACCTGCAATAAATAGAGAACAAAAAATGCAAAACAAATACAAAATATTTATAAAATTCACAAATATATGAATTTTAAAACAACATAGTGACATAAATAAAAAAAGTTTAAATAAACCCACACAGCGTCTAAACTTACAGCAATATTGGCAACATTGACTCAATATTCGCCATTATTTCAGAAATAATGTCAATTATAAGAAAAATTGTCAATATTACTGCAATTTGGGACACAGTTGGGAAAGTTTATTATTTTTCCTCAGTACCAGCCCCAGGGGAATGCGCCCCGCGTTAGGGGGCGCCGCGACGATGCCTGTGCGAAAATATTTTCCTATTTGGGGAAGACTTGAACCTAAAATTTTCACACAGGACACCGATGTGGCTGACGATGGCTGAGGCCGGCACTGGTTGCACTGGAACTCATTTATTTCACTCACGAAAAAAATTACCGATTTCCCTACCTGTGGTCGCAATTTAAACGAAAGTACAATTTACCCCGTTCATACCAAAAAAGCTACTCCTCTACCTACCCATCTATTTATTCCAAACCTACTTTTAAATCACATGTATACACACACATCACTCCACGATTCTCACACATACCGCCCAGGTGCAAAAGGCCTACTCTAGGGATAAAGGGGCACGTTAGGCTCACCCATACGTCCCGGGACGCATCCGTCACCTGAGCTCAAAATCACTCAAAAAAAGGGGAAAAAAATTCCTGAAAGTGAAACATCTAATTAACTCCCTAAGTGAAATTGACCAAAAATTTAACTTTCTTTTACATGCATTAACTTTTTACTTTAATAAAACAAATTTAAAAATTTAGAAAACAAAACTAAACATTGATAAAACTAAATTCAAAATCTTAAATTCATTAACTTTTAATTTTAATATAATTAAATAATAAGTTTCATAAATAAAAGCAGAAAGATTCATATTACAAAAACAAGACAAATTTTAGTGCAAAAAATTTTTAAATTGATAAAATATTAAAATGCTCTTTTAATTAGTCTTTATAAAAATGGAAAAAAAATTACTTTAGATTACGAAAAATTAAAAAATAGCAAATACTAAACAAATTATACATTGCGAATAACAAATATATACATAAATAAAAGATACATTGACAAAAATATTAGTAGTAATAAAATATACTACGAAATAATATATTCGTCAATGTTGTCACTATGTTGTTAGGGTTCCTTCCCTGTTTTTAGAGAAATTTTAATGTTTCAATAGAAAAATTACGGTATTCTTTTTTAATCGAATTATTAAAACGTTTATTAGTTTCAATTTAAATTAATTATTAAACTATTAAAATCTCAAATAGTACTTAAAAGCTTATGAATATATTAATTGCAGTAATTATTAATAAAGAAAATTAATTCATGAATAACTATCTCAAACAGAGAAGGGCTTAAATAAAAAAGGACTCACTCAAAACCTCTCTCCGAATGCCACTCTTTGTTCCGTTAAATCCTATGCGATTTCCGACGTTGTCCAGGGACCACTCTTCTTCTCGCCATCCTTCTTGTCCTTTAGATTGTTCTTCGCTGATAAACAAAAAAATAAAAAATTTCTTATTATCAGCTATACAGGAGTTAATTTTTATACACAAAAAAAAATTAAATCTTCGAATTTTACAAAACATTCTAGACTAGTGAATACGACTTTTCCCAAAACGGAGTTCGATATAAAATGTGGGGAATAGTACGGAATAAATTTTCGAAATGTTGAGTATTTTTTCTAAAACTTCTAAAAGTTTATTCTAATAAATATTTGAATTTATCACTCGGTCGTCTTAGTTATAAAATATAAAGCATTGAGTTGAACTTTAACTCGGAGTGATCGTTCAACTCAATGTTTTATATTTATTCTGAAAAATCCATCACAGTTTACAGAACTTCGTTGCATAAATTCTGTATCCGATAGTAAAAAATGTACTGTAAAATTTACTGAATTATTTTCTTCTGTGTATATTATATCACCTTTCAAAAATGTTTTCTCCTTGGAGGAACTGTCTGTAAAGCTTTTTGAAAAATATAATTAAGAGTTTTATGTAAAATTATTGAATTATTGAATCTTGAATATAAATATTTATTATTAAATTATTAAATATAAATTTAAAAAAATAGTAAAAAATAAATACATATAAATTATTAACTCGTCGATTCAAATGTAAAAATTGCCTTGCCTTGGCTCATCGTCTACTTGAAGATAATAATCCTAAAGTTCTGAACATTTTATAGATGAATGGAATTTATTCACTTTTTCTTGAAATTAAATTTGTATTATAATTAATTTTGCTTGACTATAAAAAAAAATTAATTATAAAGTTTCTAAACGTAAAAATTTAAATTTTTAATTTTTTTAATTGCAAACTAATTAATTTTTAATTTTTTTTATTGCAAACTGTAATTCATGGAAATACTTTTAATAAAAAACATTTTTTTCATTTCAAATTTCAAAACTTGTGGATCATATATATGAAGATACTTAAAAATAACAAAATAGAAAAATACTTACAATTGCGAATTTGCGTATTGTGGAAGAGTCCTAATGATAGCATATCCCAGCATCCCTATTCTCAAATGGACGAGTCTTTCCTATCCTGTTCCAGATATCTGAAAAAATGTGGAAAAAAATATTATTTATTACACTGTATTTAAAATAAAATATTATTTATCCGTTATTACAACACTAATTATTTAATTAGACTCAACTTTACAATACCATAAACATATCATTAGTACCTAATAAATTCTATTTTGATTCGACTAATTATTAATTAATTATAACTTTCTTTTCGGAAATTTATGAAAATTTTGAAATTTTAAAATTAAATTTTCAAAAGATTTTAAAAGAAATAAAATATTAAAAATATAAAATAAAATACAAAGAAAAATTACTTACCAATCGTTGATTTTCTCAAAAAATGATGTTTTGCATTCCCTGCCTGCAGAAATCACTCTCTGCATTTATTGATTTTCTTATTGAACCAGCATTTTTTTGGATCCTTAAGTTTTACTGTAAAAAAGAGAAAATAATGTATAATCGACACATTGAAAAAAATGTATTTGATTCAAATAACCGATTAATTGACTATTATCAATTAAATATCTAATTGAATCAAATATGTAATATTTATTGAAGTCAATTAAATGGTATTTGAACCAATAATTTCAGTATTTGAAGCAAATATCATTTAATTGACTCCAATAAATATTATTTGATTCAAGTAAATATTTAATTGATAATAGTCAATTAATCGGTTATTTGAATCAATTAATTTTTTTTTTTCATTGCATAAATGAAATTAATCTGTTATTTATAATATGTAATTATAAACAAGAAATAAACTTCCCATTCACAATTAAATGTATCCGATCTTCTTCCTATTTCGTCTCTGAAATTGATTGGAGCGATTAACAATCAAAGTCCAATGTGTAAATGAACAACTGAAAAATAAAAAAATTATTGATTATTTATAAACTAATATATTTTTCGATTTATGAATCAGAAAAAAATTTTTACCTTTAAACAGTGGAAACCTTTAAATACAATGGAACGTCTCTAATTTCAACATTTTGGGGGAATTGAAATTGTTAACTTAAAATAGGGAAAATTACAATATATTTTAAGGTTATGTTTACTTCAAAACTGTGACGTCACGATAACCTGTAAATTCCAGGAAACTTTAAGCAAACTTACAGTGCAAGCTTGCTGCAAGTAGCAAATGTCCTCAAAATACATATCAGCTAAGCTTACAGCAGGTTCGTTGCAAGTTTATTACTGGGAATTTTGAGAACACTTTTCAACTTGCGGCAAGCTTGCACTGCAAGTTTGCTGAAAACTTACAGAATACTTGGGTGATGGGAAGTTCAAATAGAGGAAAGTTGAAATTAAAGACGTCCTCTAAACTTCAAGCTTATTTGGATACATATATATCCAAATAAGTTTGAAGTTTCCAGTAAACTTACATCAAGTTTGCAAAACTTGCAGTGCAAGGTTAACCGGATATGCCGGATATTAAATTTGACTTCTGTACTTTTCTTACCGGCCCTAACCGCTGAATAACGATTTCACAACTCAGACTGCAATTTTTCAAACTGAGATTAAATTTTAATGAATTTTTAGGTTATCTGAATTTTATGTATTATTTCATTGAAAACAAATAAGATAACTATTATCACCAATCTTAATGAATATCTGAAATTATTTTAGCCGTTCACTGTGCGACAATGCGGAAAAGTAACATCAACAAGTTTCGACTTGTTGATCCACTTCAAATGAACAAAGTGAAAAAAATGTCAAAATTCATAAAAAAAAAACCACCAAAATATAAAAAAAGACAATTTTTAAAAGAGATTGAATGTGAAATTACAAATTTTCAACCTTTTTTTAACGGGAAATGAGATTCAATAAAATCCGATCTGAACTTTAAAGGTTATAAGTCCCCTGTTGTGAAATCGTACATTTATGACATATTTCTATTAAATAAACCCCAAATGTCATTGGCATAATGTTAATTTACCAAAATTAATAACAATTGTGCTAGAAACTTCGATTAAATATGCAGATTACAAACGATACCTACTGAAAGTTGAGAACACCGACGTTCCGTGTTGCGTTTAAACGACTTCTGTACAGTGTGAAGTTTGCTGCGTATTATTTCGAACTCTCAGCATATCGATATTAATCGAAATTTGAATTTGATTTTTTCAAATTCAAATTTCGCAATTTAGCAATTAAAAATATTATAAAAAAAATAAAAAAAAACATAAATAAACAAAATTTTAAAAAATTAACAAATTTAAAAGAATATCCAATTAATTAATTTCCTTTTTTCTAATTTAAATTTCTTTAGCAACTGTATAAATATTATAAAATTCAAAAATTAGCTAACAAATAAACGTATCGTAAATATTTATATAAGTTTTTTTTAAACTTTTAATTTAAATTAATATTGAAATTAATTATCATTTAATTTTAAATTAAAATTAATTTATTAAATTAATTTAATTAATATTAATTTATTAAATTAATTTAAATTAAACGTATTATTTAGCAAAACTTTTCAATTAGATATTGTTTTTAATTTGTTTAACAAATTCAAAAGTATTACACACCACTTCTACAAAAAAGTAAAAACAAAAATACACATAAAATATACAAAAATATAAAATATCTGCGAAATTACAAAATTTAGACAAATAGAAATAGCAAAAATGTTCAATTATGAAAATAATTTTAAATTTGCTTAACAAAATAACAAACTTTGCATGATTTAAAAATAAGAAAAAAATATTGCAAAAAGCATTACTTATTTTACAAGTAAAAAAATATAAATTAAAGAATAAATAAAGATTTACAAGCACAAAAAACCACGAAGTTAAATAAAATTAAATAAAAAATTTGTTAACTATCACCGTAGGAAAATTTTTAAATTATGCATAATTTGTTTAGCAAAATTACACAATTAATACACCACATTTTACAAAAAGCATAAAAAATTTCAAAAAACAAAATAGAAATAAAAATAAATATAAAAAAAAGTATAAGAAAATACAAACTATATAAAATTATTGAACATTGCTTCATAATTGTTTATTTATGTTCAATAAATAAACAATTATAAAGCAATATTTACAAAATTAAAAAAAGAAATCCAAAATGAAAATTTTACTCTATTGACATAAAAGTTTATCAATTTTGTATAATTTTCAATTTGTTTACAAAATATTCCATGTTCGCTTACATATTTGTGTAAAATAAATAAGCAATTGTAAAATAAAAAAATTTTCAGAAAAAAAACAAATACAATATTGCTTAACAAATATAAACATTAAATGTGCAGTTAAAAAAATTATTTTATCCAAGGAAAGTAATCTTTTAATATTGGCAAAAGATTAAAATCTAACATTATTATAAAGACGCTGCGTTTTATTGATTTACAATCTACATAGATTAAATCTAACTTATTAAAAATATCTCATTAAATATGCACCTCACCAATTTCAACTAACTTCCATTCAACGATTAATTATTGCCGATTCATATAAGAATTGAAAGTACAACTTATAAAAAAGTATCTTTAATTCGAGTATCGAAAGTCTTGATCACGCGAAACATTAAAGAAAAACTTGTATCATAAATACAAATATGGTCAGAAAACAAACGGGATTTTCTTTGCACTTTAAAATTACCGTGATTAAAAAAAGAAAGAAAAGAAAATTTACACTAAATTATTTTTAAGTAACCATGAGGCGAGGAGCAATATTCATAGCCATCAATTCTTGGAAAAGAAGTTTAGCAGCATAAGGAAGCCTGACTTGAGATATTTGTGTCTTGTTTTTACAGCCTCTGCACTCGAAAGTGTTGTTTCTTAAGTTTGCAATGGCAATTAAACCGCAGAAATTGCAAACATGAATTCTGTACGGATCCGAAACTTCAAAAAGACGTTCGCGCAAAAATTGTGCTGCTCCGTGAGAAATTTGACAATCACGTTCCATCTCTCCAAAACGTAGTCCTCCATCCCTGAAATTAAAGAAAAAATTTTGTGTTATAACAGTTACGAATGTCAAATGTTTGAAAATTAAAAAAACGAGAATAATTAAGTTCTGAGTACTGACCTTGCCCTTCCCTCCATGGGTTGTCTGACTAAAATCTGAACTGGACCTCTTGCTCTGCTGTGAATTTTATCGTCCACCATATGCTTCAAACGTTGATAATAAGTTGGACCCAAGAAAACTTGAGCGTTAATCTTTCTTCCAGTATGACCGTTATACATTACTTCATTTCCTCTCAATTGATAACCATATTCTTGTAAGAGTGTTGAAATTTTTTGTACGTTGACAGCATCGTTGAATGGTGTAGCGTCACCGATTTCACCTGAAAAATAAATGAATTTAACAATTAATTATTAATAATAATGAAATGAATTTTAATTATTAATTAAATTAGATTTTTTTTAATTAACGAGAAATATTTTTGATTTTATTTTTGTATCTGATTAAAAGAATTTTTTTAAATACCTTTATTGGCGGAAACTTTTCCTTGAATGCACTCGATCAAATGGCCAATTGTCATACGAGATGGAATAGCGTGAGGATTGATGATAATATCAGGTGTGAGTCCCTCGCAGGAGAAGGGCATATCTTCTTGTCTGTACTGAATACCACACGTTCCTTTCTGTCCGTGACGTGAGGCAAACTTATCTCCAATTTGTGGAATACGAACACTTCGTACTCTGATTTTACAAAATTTGTATCCTTCGCTGTTCAGCGTCAACATCACTTGATCCACAATACCAGTTTCACTATTACGCAGAAAAGTGGAGGCATCTCTCTTCGTAAAACGTTTCGTCGTACTGTCCAACTGCAAAAAAAGAATAATAACAATTAAATTTTCCATAAGTTAAAAGATTTGAAATTCGTTACAGCAAATCTGCAATAAGAAAGCAATTTACAGCAATCAACAAATAGAAATTTTTCTCACCTCGTCATCAGTTTCAGGCAAAGTTATCGTCTTTCCAATGACGACATCATCACCAGAGACACGAATACCAGGCGCAATTATACCATCATCATCCAATTTGTCATAAATTGCATTTCGCATTCCTTGGCACGATTGTCGTGTTGGCTTCTCGAACTGCTCCTCCTGATCGTCCATTCGTTTCGACTCGGAATCCTTATAAGACCGATAGAAAACGGATCTGAAAAATCCTCTCTCGACAGCACTGGCGTTCAGGATGACACTGTCCTCTTGATTGTACCCCGTATAACACAAAATAGCAACAATACTGTTGATTCCAGCCGGAAGTTCTCTGAACCTTAGATACTCCATAGATCGTGTAGTGACAAGCGGCTTATGTGGATAATACAAAACGTGAGCCAAAGTGTCCATCCGCACGTGGAAATTCGTAATATAAACACCCATGGCCTGTTTACCCATAGCACTTTGATAAGTATTTCTCGGACTTTGATTGTGATCAGGGAATGGAATGATAGAAGCGCAAACACCAAGAATCATCGCCGGATGAATTTCACAATGCGTATACGTTGTACAGTAGGCATACTCCTTTTCCTGTCTCAGATCATCAGGCGACATTGCAATCATCACAGTCTCTTCCTCCAGTGTATCGATATACTCAACAACACCACTCAACACCAACGCTTGCCAACCGTCATACTCCTTCTCCTTCAACATCTCAATGTGCGACTGTCTCAACACAAGATTCTGTCCATTCACAATTAACAGAGGTCGACAAATTCTCCCCGCATCCGTGTAAATTCGAATCTCCCTGTCCCTGATGTCTCTAATCATCGAAACCTCAGACACAATGACGTCCATCTCTCTTCTCAATTTTCTCAGCGTAGCCATCAAATGATCCGGATCTCGATGTATACCAACCCAACAGCCATTTACGAAAATTTTCGTCGCATCGGCAATTGCACTCGACGCAATTTCCTCCAAGTTCTCCATAGACCACTCCTCCAAGAACTCCAAGATCGGCGAAGGTTGCGAGCCGACACTAATGTAGGCCATTAAAGCTAAATTCTTGACAAGACCGACAGCGGCACCTTCTGGAGTCTCAGCGGGACACAACATTCCCCACAGGGTATTGTGAAGTTGACGTGGTTTCGCCAATTTACCATCACGTCCAATTGGCGAGTTCACTCTTCTCAAGTGAGACAACGTCGAAGCGAATGTCAATCTATTCAACACCTGAGAGACACCGGCTCTCGCCAAATGGGCCTTCTTCTGATCGCCCCAATTTCCAGTGGCCAATGAATATCTCAAACCGTCCGTTATTGTTTTAGTCTTGATAGCAAGCTCGAGATTAAAATCTTTTCCTCTGTCAATGAACTTTTGTGCGTACATTCGAACTTCCTTCATGAGATTTTTAAATAAACCTCGGAATAAAAGTGCAAGTAAGGGACCTGCGAGATCTAGACGTTTATTACCGTAGTGATCACGATCGTCGAGTTCACGTCTACCAAGAGCGGCTGATAAAAGTCTGTGAACCATGTAACCAAGGAAGTAAACTTTTTTTGTTTCGCAAAAATCACTGACACCAACGTGAGGTAACATTTCTTTTTGAAGAATTTCTCTTGCGTATTTAATACGATTATCTTTTTTCACACCGGCTTTTGCACCTCGAGCGCCTATGAAATCTAAAGCGACATTTTGCTCTTGAATCGAGAACGCCTCGTCGAGAGATGGTTTTACCATTTCCATCATTTCTGGATCATCGAAATCGTAAATAATGTGTTCTAAAATATCACGATCGGCTACGAAAGCAAAGGCACGGAATACAATCATCACGGGAATTTCCTGTTTGATGTAGGGAATGATTGCTATTATTCGCTGTCCAATTGTTGATTTTTTGATGCTCTGAAATAACAAGAAATTATGAATTTTAACTTAAGAAAAAACAATTTTGTTTTGTTCTTTATGATTTAACACAAAAAATTCTTTTCAATGCTCAGCGACCGCGGATTTCTTTAATTATAAATTTTCTTCTAGTATTTTTAAAAAAATTCCTTGGCTAATTCTACTTTCCCCGACTTTTCCCTAAATTCCCTGACCTGTAGCCTGACCCTGTACTATGTGCCAGGACCTTGTATTTTTCAAAAGAAAATAATTTTTTCAAATAAATGTTTTTAATTAGTTTAAAATAAATTGCAAATAGAACTAATGTTGGAACTTACCGTAGCGCTCTTTGCCATCAAATTAATCCAAAGGGTAGATGTTGGTCGGGAACTGTGTTCCAAGCAAGAACGAATTTCCGCTTTGTAAGCATATTTTCCGTCTTTCATACTAAATACATAAACTGTGTTTGTTGCCATTTTCTCTTGTGCAATAAGAACCTAGAAAATAAACAGTTTTCTTGCATTTATGTGTAGTTTATTAAATTACTGAATTTATTTTCGAGTCATTCTTAAAAAAAAAATTAATTTAACAAGGTTGCCACAAAAATTTAATTTTGTTTTTTCCTGATTTCCAAACAAAATTTCAAGTTTTTCCTTGACCCTAAAGAATATTCTGATTCACTCTAAAAATTGTTAGATACTCAAAAAAATGTTCTATTACATTCACTTACGAATTTCCTTAATTGTAAAATTATTCAAAAACACCAATAACTTCATTTTTAAATAAATATTTATTTTTTCTTGGGAACTAAGATTTTCAACATTTCTAATTCAAACCTTTTGAAATGCAATAACTTATAAGAATATATATTATTATAAAACATGAAGATATCGATCACTCCGAGTCTTCGACTCGGAGCAATCGATATCTTCATGTTTTATAAATAATTAAAAATGATCGACTAATAAAATCATTATTTTATACTATAAGAAGAATATTGTTACTGTAACTTCTTCAAAATTATTTTCATCATTTCAATTCAATTATTATTTTCTACAATTTTTAAATAAAATTCTTCTTTAAATAAATTATTTTTAATAATAATTTTTGATAAAATTCTTTTGAAAATTTTCATATCTATTTGTTTAAAATTCAATTTTACGAAATTTCATCGATTATTCGAAAAATCTTGAATTAAATATACATTAGAAAATAAAAAGTTGAGGTAATTTTAAAAAATTTCGATTAAGCTTTTTTAAAAAAATTAGTTCCATAGAATTTTTAATTAAAATTATGAAAAATTCAGATTTTCAAAGATTTTAATTTGAAACCTTTACAAAATTCAATTATTTTTCAAAATTTCAATTATTAGTAAGTTCTCAAAAATTAAATTATTATCTAAAACTTTAACTGAAGTTAATTTTTAAATCAATTTTTATTAGAAAATTTTATGAGAATTCAACTATTTAATTCCATAAATAGATAATTTATTGAATAATTGAATGTTTCTTAAAATTTAATTCTCATAAAGAATTTTATCAACAAATGTTTAAATAGGTCATTAAAACTTTTTTGTCGAATTTTAATAACACTTTTAAGTTTAATTTCATTTTTCGAGAAATTAGATTAAAATTGTATGTATTAAAAATAATTGAATCTCTGTAGAAACATTTGATTGAATTGAGAAAAATTTTTGAAAATAATGGGAATTCAGCCAATAAGTTTTATTATTTCTGAAAATAATTGAATTCTTAACAAGAATTTTATTATATAGGTAAATAATTGAATCGCTGTAAAAATTTTAATATTTATGAAAATAATTGAATTATTGCGAAGAATATTATAAAAAAGATTCCAATAATATTGATTTTTTTCGAAAAAATTTATGCAAATTCTATTTTAAATAATTGAATTCCTGTGAAATTTTTATTTTTTTGTAAAATAATTGAATGTTTGTGTAAAATATTATCAAAACTTTTGTTTAATAATTGAATTCTTTTGTGAAATATTATTAAAATAGAACATTGAAAGTCATTAAATTAAGAAAAAATTATGAAAATAATTGAAATTTAGACTTGAATTTTATTAAAATTTTCGAAAATAATTGAATTCTTGTGATGAATAAATAAATTTTATTATTTATGAAAATAATTGAATTTTGCAATCAATTTTATTTAAATTCCTGAAAATAATTGTATTTTGTCAAAAAATTTTGCTATTCAATTATAAAGATAATAATTGAAATGTTGACAACAATTTTGTTTTGATTCTTTGAAAATAATTGAATGCTTGTGATGAATATTGTTATTTATGAAAATAATTGAATTTTGCAATGAATTTTATTAAAAGTCTTGAAAATAATTGAATTTTGTCGAAGAATTTTGCTATATAATTTTGCTTATAAAGATAATTGAAATTTTGACAATTTTTTTTTTGTTTTTTTTTAAATAATTGAATTTCTGTCAAAAATTGTATTACTTTTGAAAATAATCGAATTCTTGTAATGAATATTTTGATTTATGAAAATAATTGAATTTTACAATGAATTTTATAAAAATTCCTGAATAAAATTGAATTTTGGTGAAGAATTTGCCTATTTATAAAGATAATTGAAATGTTGAGGAGAATTTTTGTTAACTTCTTGAAAATAATTAAATTTATGGAATGAATTTGATTATTTATTTAGATCTATCTTTAAGATAGAATTATTTCAAAGAATTGCATTAAAATTTTTAAATTTTAAACTAATTTCAACCGAATTGAAATTAAAATTTTTCAAAAAAAGACTTTATTGAATGATTTATAAGTAATAACTTTATGTCAGATCTTCAAAGAAGTTAAGTTATTTAAAATAAATTATTGACAGAAATAGAAAAAATTTAAGGTTTTTTTAGAATTCGTGGTAATTTCATAGTTTATGAGGCAAACAAAAAGATACAAAAATTCAGAATTTTTTTTATAAATTCTAAACATTTAATTTTTTCCAGTACTTTTAATAAAAATTCCTGACTTTTCCCTGAATTCCCTGACCTGTGGCAAAGCTGTTTAAAAATCTTATGACTTTTCTTTATTTATTAATCTGATTAATATTCTCTCTTACCTTTTCTGATCCGTTAATAATAAAATATCCGCCAGGATCCAAAGGACATTCGTTCAATTCAGTCAAATCACGATCCACCAAACTGTTGAGTAAACAATACTTTGATCTTAACATAATAGGCATTTTGCCAATGAATGCCTTTTGAAGTTGAGATTCTATAAAAAAAAAGAAAAACATTGTAATTTATTAATTTTACAACGAAAATTGTATTTGATTTAAATTGTTGTATTTAAATTACAACGAAAATTTCTATTAAATTATTTTTAACTTACTGGTTGCTGCTTCTTCTTTGGAATCCTTATCTTTTGTAACACTTTTTGTAATGTCAACGTATAAAGGAGCGGAGTAAGTTAAATTTCGAAGTCTCGCTTCATTAGGCATCATGGGTGATGGAGCACCATCTTTTTCCCAGTGAGTGGGTTTTGATAAATAAATTTGCTCGAATTTTAATATGTGAACTGCGGATTTTTCAATTTCTCCTGAATTATGTTGAGCTTCAGCCTGTAGTTCTATTTGTTGTGAATCTTCGACAATCCTCTGAATTGTCATTTCAATAAATTCATCAAAACTGTCCAATTGCTGTCGTACAAGACCTTTCTCGTTGAAGTAAGCATTAATAACAATCCAACATGCTTCCTGCCACAATTTCGAGGAGATTTCTTCATCCTCAGCCTGCTCGCCATTTGCTAAAGAAAGAAATTTTTTTTTACATGTAAAAAATAATAATGCAACAATAACATAATTGTCATTATTTGCATGAGACAATTGAATAGCAATTGTAGAAACAAGAAACAATCTAACTTTCTGTTGAGATGTCATGAATTAAACGTCACAACTGTTCAAGTTGCTTCAAGTTATAAATTATTATAAATTAAAAGTATACCATATAGAAAGGGTTAAATAATTTAAATATAAGAGTAAAATACAAATAACGTTCAAGAAGACCAAATTTTTTAAGAAATGTTAATTAAAGAATGAGGCAAGTACTTAAAAAAACACCGCATTAAAACTTGTAACGTTTTGTCGGCATGAAAATAATATTTTTAAATTTCACCCTAATGTGTTGAAAATACAGTTGAATTGATATTTTAAACCATTGCTCAACGTTTTGAATAGTTAATATTCGTATAAAATTAGAATTAATCGATGAAAAATTGCAAAAATGAAACGCGATGGTTTATAGGTTAAGTTTCGCTTAATCAAAAAAAGCACTGTAACTACTACAGAAAATAACTAAATTATGAATAATTTTGATAAAACTTACCCTCCTCTTCCTCGTACATTGTGAATTATTTATTAAAACAATATATAAACTATTAAATTCAGTAATTTTATCAAGAGTACGCAAAACACAACTGTTTTCACAATTACTATTATTATTATACAAGATGGCGGTGCTTCTTTCTTTACGCATGCGCGCTAAGCGTGACGCGCAAGCCGCGCAAGCAAAGTCAAAGAGCGCCAAAATTCAAAAAGAAAATGTTAAAGGAAAAAAAATTTTCAATAATAATGCTAATTATATGATAATAAAATTTATTCTTTAAATAAATCTCAGTACTACCTATATCTTACATTCTACCTAATATTAATTTACAACGTAGAAATTCGTAAAAAAAATTTTCTATCTTATATAAAATTCATATTCTTTTACGAATTTGTTTATTAGGTGATTTATTTTAATAATTTTCTAATTAAAATAAAAAAGAAGTTTTCTACACTAAAACGATGTACACCTGTTCAAATGCCACAATATCTACAAATTTTACTATTTCAAATTGTACAAAAGACAATGAAGAATCTTTAAGTAAACACAATCGGTATTTAGGGGGAAAAGTTAAAGAATCGGAAGTGCCATTTAATATAATTAAAATTTCTAAGAATAAATTAGAGAAAATATTGCAAAATGATTTTACGATGAAATTTTCCAATAAATCATTGTTACAAAAAATTTGTTCAAATTCAAGAAGACATGAACATTTAAATTTAAAAAAAGATTGGGATCGGATTCCACAAGAGGTAACGAGATCGTTAATTCATTAATTTCAAGTAATTAAATTAATTAATCCGATAATTCATTAATTTCAAGTAATTAAATTAATTAATCCGATAATTAATGAATTCCAAGTAATTAAATTAATTAATCAGTTAATTAATTAATTTCAAGTAATTAAATTAATTAATTAGATAATTAATCAGGTTTCAAGTAATTAAATTAATCAATAAAATAATTAATTAGTTATAAGTATTTAAATTAATTAATCAGTTAATTAATTAATTGCATTCTAGAATTATGAAAATTATTAATTTTCAGTAACTAAAATAATTAATCGAATAATTAATTAATTAGTTAATTAAATTCAAGTATATAATGAAATTAATTATCAAATTAATTAATCAATTAATTAAATTAATTAATCAGTTAATTTATTAATTAATTGCATTCTAGAATTATAAATATTATTATTAATTTTAAGTAACTAAATTAATTAATCGAATAATTAATTAATTTCTAGTATTTAGATTAATTAATTAGTTAATTAATTTTAAAGTAATAAAATTAATTATCAAATCATTTAATGAATTAATTAACTATTTTCCAGTACAAATAAAATTAATTAATTGTCTTCTGGAATTGTGAAAATTACTTTTAGATTAATTTTGATCTAGGTAAGAGAGGAAGTTTTAAAAGTGTCAAAGCAGAAAAAATTAAGAAAATGCGAAAAGAATTATTCGAGTAAGTGTACTCAACAGTTAATTGAATTATATCACAATGCAAAATTGCTTAGAGAAAGAGCCGAAAAATTAGAATTAATTGAAAAAGAAGAAACATTTGAAATCAATAAATTAATGACAACAGAAACAGATAAAAATGGAGAAAAATTGAAAATAAATGCCAGCAATGAAAGATTAGAAATAAATCAAAATAATCATGTTTGTGATGAAAAAATATCAATTTCTAATCTCTTAATGAGAAAATTGAATGATAAAAATAACAGTACAAAAGAATTAAGAAAAATTTCTGAAAATGTAACGGGGAAATTAAAAATCCATATGGAATCGAATATTCAGAATAAAAATTCCTTCGCAGAATTGAAGAAAAAATTTCAAAGAATACAAAATTTAGTCAAAAATTATCAACCTCAGGGAAAAATATATAAATTAAAAAATGAACAACAAACGATAGACGTTGCCTTAATGAATCAATCACTATTTTTAGAAAAAGATATTTTGTGTAAAGCTAAAGAAGAAATTCAACGGAGATCAAAATGTAAAGAAGAAATGTCAAAAGAAGAAGAAACTTGCGATCTGGAAAGAACCAAAGAAAGACGATCTGACACTCTACTCCTTCTGAAATCGATAAATCTAATGGAAAATTACATCGAAGAATTTAAATTTCAATTATAAAAATTTCCAAATTCTTAAACAAACAATTCTAATTAAAATCCATCAATTAAACACAATTTCACACGAATTATCAATTCTATAGTTTGACCATAAAATTAATAATTTAATAAACCACAAAATAAATAAAAAAACAATTCAAAAAAAAATTTTTTAACTAGCATTTATAAAACTTACAAATCAGTATCATTCATAAGATCATCAATGCCAAAACTAAATTTCTTTCCAGGCGTTACAACGATATCTGGCGTTGAAGTCCGTGCAATTTCCTCTTTTCCCAGATCAACCAATCTTTCATGAAGGGGTTTACAGTTGGAAATTAAAAGATCAAATTCATCAATTGATTCATCCTTGTCAGTCATTTTAAGTTTTTCTAGTGTTGATTTTCGAATAGATTTTCGAATTGATTTTCGAATTTCCTCTTCTTTGACTAATTTCATTTGGGGACTTTCAAAATTCATTGAACATTCACTTGAAAAATCGAACATATCAGATTCATCTGTATATTCTATTTCGTCTGGAATTATTCTCTCAATTTTGTCATCAGTTTCTTTAATGTTTTCTGTTTCCTTTTGATTTGTACTTTGAGTGACAATTTCTTCATTTGCATTGTGAATGGATTTGTAAATTTGTGAATATTTGCGAATACTCTCTTTTTTCCTGTAACGATGATTTACAATTTGATTATCGTCGTCTTCATGCTTGGAATTTCGTCTGACTGTTTCTTCAATACCTTTAATATCTTCACTATTTTCGTTATCAAAATTATCAGTTTTCAACACTGAAGTTGTTTCATATTTTTCACAATTTTTATGAACAGAAATTTCAGAGCTATTAATATTATCCTCCGATTGTTGAGCAATTAGTAGAAGTTCTAATAATGAATTATCATCATTTGTGTCATCCGATAATTTCTTTTCCTTGGGTTCGAAATCAGATAAATTGAAAACTTCACTTTGTTCCCTATTTTCAATTTCATTGGTTTGAAAATTTACAATTGACCTCTCGGCAAACCGAAGATGTTCAAAAGATGAATTAAGAGAATCAATATCATCCGCAATATCCTTTTTTCTTGATTTTTTGAGAACAGCATCACTTCCAATGTCTTTTGTACAAGTAACAGTATCCTTAATGTCCCTAATTAGATTCTGAACATGTAGAGAACGTTCCAGAGAAAAATGTGACCGAATTCTATTTTTTTCACAATCTTTCCGATTTATGGTTTTTAAAACATTCTCGTGAAGGATTTTTGAATCTTTTTGCTCCGATGTTGTAGCTTCATGTAAATCTCGAACAGTAGTCTTATCATCAACCGAATTTTCCTGATTTTCACTATCCTTAAATAGTTTCTGACCAAATAAGTAACGTTCCAACGAAGCATTAAGACGTTCAAATTTCTCCATAGAATCATCTTGATCGCAAGATTTGTTGTTCAATAAATTGGAAATTAACGCAGATCTTTTGATACAATCGTCAGAAATCTTGTAATTCATTTTAGGTTCCGGAGAATTTTCCTTCTCGAAAGTAAAATTAATCGCGTCGAATTTCTTTTTTGGCTTTTTGACAGCGAATACATTTGGTGATTTGATGAGAGTGAATGGTTTCTTCTTAGAATCTGTGACATTCTTGTGGGAATCTATAATTCGTTTTAGAGTGCAATCCATATTTTTTGATTCGTTCATTGTATTGACAGAAATTGAATTTTGGGACGTTTCTTCCATTTTTGAATGTAGGACCAGTTTTGATGTAACGGTAGAATTTTCAGAGACGATTTCAGACTTTAATTCGGATTTTAAATTTAATTTGGGCTCTGAATCGAATTGTGGCTCCAAATCTAGTTTGGGTTCTAAATCTATTTTGGGTTTCAAATCTAATTCTGGTTCGAAAGTATTTAACTCTGGATCAAAAGTATTTAACTCTGGTTCAAAAGTATTAAACTCAGGTTCATAAGTATTTAACTCTGATTCAAAAGTATCTAATTCCGGTTCTAAAGTGACAGTATTTTGGTTTCTCGGAATACTAACATCCATTATTTGTGAATTATCGCAAATTTGTACTGACATATTTCCATCTTCAGGTTCACTGGGAAAATCTTCGGGTGTGAGTTCATTGAACATTCTCAACAGTGAGCCGTTTAAGATTCGATTTAATCGTTCGGCATCCAGATCAATAGTCAATGGGGGACTATTAATTTTACTATTATTCAGCTGGGATTTTATTTCACACTCAACGGCATCGTGACTCTTCTTCTTTCGTTTTGGAGTGATAGTCAATGCGTCGAAAGAATCTTCAAGTTCTTGAATGTTTGCTTTCATAAATTCATCCATTTTTCTGTTCTTTGCAACTTCAGTTGCTTTTGGTTTTCTAGGACGTCTTTGTGCTTTTTTCTTCTCTTCTGCTTTCTCTCCTGTTGCATCTTCAGTGGCTTTAACTTTCTTCGCTCTTGGTTTTGCTGGTTTCTTCTTCTTCGCTAATTTTGCACTTTCAAAATCCTCGACCAATTGTGGATAACATTTTTGAAATAAATTCTGCGGTTCTAGAGTTGCAAGTTCTGCGGGTGTTGCTGGAACATCTTCTGGAGTGTCATCCTCATTATCAGAAGTGGAAGGCAATGTCATTCCTTTAAAAATACCTTCCTTGTCTTCCCACACAATTTCGTAAGTCGCTATTCCCTTAATATTACGCGGTTTCTTTATTCTCTCAGGAATTAATAAATTTCGCATTGTTAAACGTCTATCGTCGGGTATTTCTGCTAGATTTCGCACCTGCCAACGCGTCAATAAAGGTAGAATTTTCGCGTAGGCGTATTCTGGTTCCCAGAGTACGTACATTTCCATAAATGTCTGTAATTACATATAAATTTTAATTTAGATAAGACTTTTAATTAAATAAATTGTAATAGAATAATAATAATAAAATTAATTTTAATGAAAAATGTAATTAAAGAGAAATGAAAATTTGATAATTAACGAATTAGTGAATATTAGTGAAATAAGGAGAAAAATCGACTTACTACAAATTTGTGAACATCGGGTATTTTCCACTTCATATTTAGATTTGTAGGCACTGTATCTTTATGTTGCAAAAATTCGTTAATTAGTTCTTCACTTGGAAAGTTGTCAACAAGAAGGGTTTTCTTCCTTATTGAGAGTTCATTCGAAATTAAAACTCTCTTCTCTCTGAAATTCGAAAAGAAAATCATTAATTTTCTCTACGAAATTTACAAATTTTTTGATTAATTTTCATCAATTGGGATATATTTACTTATAACCATCATTGCATTTTGTCAAAGTTCCACAGTCGCCACATCCGGACTTAAGATGTGATCTCATTTTTCCATTATGCCCACATGTTGTACATATATTCGGATTTGCCAATTCAGTTTCCATTCTTGTAAATAAATAATCAGTTTTCCAACTCTTCATTCTGCGAAGAAAAACTCGAATAAGAAAATTTATCTATATTGATAAACGTTGCTGTTTGCTTTTTTGTTTACTAACTTTTTAAATATTTTTAATTTTTCAATTAATGTACTGGAAATCATTGAATTCATGTAAAGTATTTATCAAAAAATTTAAAAATAATTGAATTTTATGACGAATTCAATTATTATTTACAATAATGGTAATAAAATTCTTTAGTCATTTTATAAATAATAAAAATCTTCGTAAAAAATTCAATTATTTTTATTTAAACAATAAAATTCTTATCAGAATTTCACTTATTTTCAATTCCATTTTCAAATAAACAGGAATTCAATATTTTTAAATACAATTTTAGTAAAATTCTTTTCAAAAATCCAATTATTTTTTTAAATTTTGCAAAAATTCAATTCTTTTTATTCAAATTTTATTTAAATTCTTTTAAATAATTGAATAGTTTTGAAGAATTTATTTCAACATTCTTGAAAATAATAAAGTTTTTTTAAATATTTTTTACTGAAAATTTTGAATTCAAATGAATTTTATGAAGAATTTCTATTAAGTTTTTAAAATAATCGTATTTATTGTTAATTGTAATTCATAATTTTCCTATTACATTCTATTAAAATTATTCATAGAAAATTACATTCTTTTAAACAATTTTATTAGATTTTTTGTAAATAATTACATTTTTTTAAGAATTTCATTAAATTTCGTAAAAACTGAATTGTAAATTCATTAAATATTTATGAAAATATTTTAATTCTTGCGAAGAATTTTCTTATTTATGAAAATAATTGAATTCTTATGGAAGATTTTAAAATTCATAAAAACAATTAAATTGTTTCGAAGAATTTTATCTGAATTTTTGAAAATAATTGAATTTTTCGAAGGAATTATATTAAAAATTTTGAAAATAATGTTTTTTTTAAAGAATTTCATCAAAATTCTTGAAAATAATTGAATTTATATTAAAATTCTTGAAATAATCGAATTTAATTAATATTTTAAAAAATAATTGTACCTGTTCTTTCAAGAAATTTTATTAAATTTGTATTGAGAATAATTGAATTCTTGTGAAGAATTTTATTATTTATGAGAAAAAGGAAAATCTTGCAAAAAATTTTATTAATATTTTTGAATAAATAAAATATATATGTAAGTGACAGGGAAAGTTAGAAGAGACCTACGGTTCGAAAAAATCAATTGTTTAATTATTTAGTGATTCTGATAGACACAAGTTTTTTCTATAAGAATCACTAAATCAAAAAAACTGATTTTTTCGGACCGTAGGTCCCTTTTAACTTTCCCTGTCCCATATATTTAATATTATGTACTTAATAAATGAATTCTTTAAATTTTAAATCTGTAATCATTAAAAAATTGATGTTTATTCTTGAAAATATTAAATTTTTTAATTTAAAAAATAATAGCTGACTCACAACTGTTTCAATTTATTATCGAAATGTGAGAGGATTGAGAAGTAAACTTTTTTTTCCAAATATGTGAAATTCTTGATATTCATAACAATAAGGCAGCCGTTTAATTTTGTATGCTATTTCTTGTAATTAGTACTCTGTACGAAAGGGCATTGCCCGTATATTTTTCAAATAAATAAATAAATAATAAAATACGAAATGTAAATAAATAACAGTAAACAGTTATATTCCATTTACCTTTCTATTATATTAGTTTCGTTTACAACTTTAAACAGTTTGAGAGCCGCTTCCTTGCCAACGCCATTTATTCCATCATCGTAATCACAGCCACAAAGTAGAGCCAGTGCTATCATTTTATTTCTTCCTAGATCGAAAAGTCGTTGGATTTTTTCAATAGAATACTCGTCAATAGATCCACCAGTAGCTCCACCTTTTCCTTGAGCACTTGTGCAAAAATTTCTATAAACAACTTTTGCTCCATAGAGAAAACAATCGCTGTCTTGACTAATACAACCGTCTACAAGCTTTAATTAAAAAAATAATTAGAAAATATTTAAATTTCAATCCAGTTTTGTGACAAAATAAAGAATGTATTTTACCCCTTCTGCATTTAGTAAGGCACACATCGCTTCAGCTTCGCCTTGTCCACGAATACACGATATTCCCATATATTTTAGCATACTTTCGCACTCTTTGAGAATTTTATTAAAATTACCTCGTCCACCTTTTCTGTTCGATTTTTTCTGTGTAGGACCATTTCGAATTTCATTTCTCTTTGCTAATGTTTTATGTTTTAAACTGGGCGCTGTTCCTTCTAATACAAAAACAGGATACACATCATTCATCAGCAAAAAGGCAGTTCGGAAAAAGAGATTCCTGTGGAAAAAAGAGTCCAACATTTTGATTACTACAACGAAAACTTGTCTTAAAATTAATTCTTTAAATGAAAGTACTTTCATTGTAAAATACGAAATTTTTATTTTACGATTAAAGCCTTCTGTAAAAGTGTAGCTATTGTTCTGAATTCAGTAAACAAAAACAAATTTCAAAGTGAGGTTATGTCAGTAAAATGCCGGTTTCGTGCGCAAATTTTTGCAAATTGACTATTATGTCTAAAAAATTATCAAACTAGAATACTCTCAAAATCCCCTAACAATAAATAGATGAAAATTTAACTTACCTAAGGTGCATTTTCGGTTGAATAACATTGTCAACAATAGTTTGAGAATCAACAACCCAACCACTTAAATCAATTGCAACGACTTTTCCCTGAAGTTCATATAATGGCTTTCTATCGCAAGACGGTGAAATAATATTCCACAAGTCTTTAACACCCATTTTGCATTTATTTTATTAAAACGCTTTTAAATCATCACAAATATCACAAGCATTTTAAAATCTTTTAAACTTGTTTTGTTTACTAAAAACAACACTAAACCTCTGACGACAGTTTTCGAAACTACATTCTAAAATTCTGTCTTACCGACAATGAGAAAAGCAGAGGAGAGATAACATAACCTAAAAACCAGCCATCTTGAACGTTTATTCATCTTCGTCAGCGGTTGTCAATTCCCAGGTAATACACATTGGTACACATCGTACACATGCCTACGTGGAAGAGTGGAAGTACCAGAGTATTGTGAGGGAAAGTAATTTCACTTTCTATTAATTTGTGATGGCTGTGTTGATATTTCTGTAACTACAAATATCGATTTTGAACATGAGTGATACGATTCGGAAAGTGAAAAATCCTCTGCTTTCCGCGGCAGGACAAGGAAATCCTTTTGATAATTTTGGGGAAAATGCATTACTTATGCCTGTAACACCTACTACACCAGCTGTTTTAAGTGACGGTGAGATTTTTCGTTTTTGTACAATCTATATTTTTAAAGTTTACTATACAAAAAAAGATGAAAAAATTCTATTGTTATCATAACCTTCGTGACCAAGGATATTTATCATATTTATCATATAGCGGAAAAAATGGGGTTTTCTATGTCTATTGCGCAAAGCAATAAAAATAAAAACGGTAAAAACAGATGGAAAATAAATCTGTCGGTACTGCAGCTCTGGCATTTAAAATTTAAAATCCTACGTATTCAATTTAGAAAGAAATTAGAAGTGTTTTTATTTTGGTGTCAGCATATTTTGTGCTTATACGATATTTTTTTTTTGTTGATAGAACTGAAAAATCCCATTTTCTGTTATTTAATTTAAAATAATTTTACTATAATCAAACATATTTTATTAAATATTTTAAATACAATATTTTAATAATAATACAATGACGTACTTATACATAAATTTCTGTTCTAGACTTGAGATTACATGTTTCATTAAATATTTTCGTTTAATTACTTTAAGTGGAAAATTCAGATTATAATTCTCTTAAGTGGTAAATGGAAATACAATAATTTATATTCGTCGCTTCGTATAAAAATATCAAAGAAAATTTGCACGGCTATTTCTATATTTACAATCATGAAAACGTAGGAAAATTTCGGAAAATTTAAAATCTAGTTCTTTCTGGCCTTTGTTCAGGAGATCCAGATCCGTATCTTTGTGTATACGGCAAATCCCGGCTTTTCGTTCTCTTCAGACAGTACATAATCAGTAAGATAATGAAAATTATCAATAATATCAAAAACAAAACACCCATTACAATCGCAATGATTTCTCCATCGTTCAGGTTGTCCCATTCTGAAAAAATATTTCATTTTTAAAATATCAGAAAAGTAGGTCGTATTTTTGATAAAAAGTTTTTTTTATCAACAACAGCGACTAAACGTAAAATTTAGAAATATTTTTTTTTCTACCTGTAACGTCTATTCTGCGATTATTGTAATTGCCATACATATCAACGGCAGATATGTTGACAATTCGATGACAACAGGTTGCATAATAAAAAAATGTTACTTGATTGGTTGTTCCACTGATATAATCGGTTTGTGTTTCAATTCCGGATGGAGATGAGGTCACTAGTTTTAGACCTGGATTTAAAGAAAATAAATATTTTATTTCTCTAGTCAATGAATATAGTAATTTGTACTCATTAAACTACGGGGGAAAAAATTGAAATACCTGAATCAACATCTTGTACAGTTATATCTACGCTCCAAATACTCTTCGAGCATCTATCTTCTCTCAAATATCCTCCGCAATTATTATTGAAATAGTATTTAATAATTGGACTCGTATCGTCGAATTTCTGAAAATATCTTTTTTTTTCAATTGTCCAAATTTTAGGGGAAATCAGGAATCGAACTAGGTCCGTAAATCTCGTAAAAGTCAATTTTTTCTTTAAAAAAGTTCCGTAAAGTCCGTAATTTGATTGAAAAAGGACGAAAAGTTCGTGAATTGTACGATATAATTTGGAGAATTTTAGAGAAATTACAAATAAATGCAGAAATTCAATTATTTTCAAAAGTAATAAAATTGGGACGCATGACGATTCCCGACAAAAATCCTGTATAATATTCGATAGACCTTATTTCATTTGTCAAAATTTCTTTTTCATGTAATTTTCTTTTATAAGAATAAGAATGTGTTCCAAATTGTTTATAAACACAATGTTTTTTTAATTAATGCTAATGAATGAAAATAATAATTAATATGAAGATGGAAATAAGAGAATGTTTAAAAACTTGATTTCATAATATATAAATTTTTATTGAACCGAAATAATTTTGAAAAGAAACTTTTGTTTTGATAAATTTTTGTTAAATAGAATTATAGTTTAGCAAATATTTTAGGTAATAAATAGTTTATAATGGAAAGTTTACATTTATTAAAACTTGCATATTTCAAAACTTAAATTGCAACAAAATGTCATTTTTCAGAATTTATGTTTAAGCAGCTTTCATTGAATGCAAATTATTAAACAGAAAAATTTATAATTGACTAAATGTTTAGTAAAATGAATTATTAAATATGTTAATATTTTATTACAACAAAATTTTCTTTCATGTTATAGTTATTAAATAGATATTAAATTCAGTTGATTGTTTATTTAGACAAATTCTATAATTTTTCAATTAATATATAAACGAATTTTCATATTACAAATTTTTTAAATAATTTAAATGTTAAGTGACAAAGTTTACAATAGATCCAATTTTAATTTATCGACATTTTTATTTGCTGGAATATCTATTAAACGAAATGTTCATTTCAACGAATTTTCAATAAATAATAATTTTTTTTTTTTTTAAACAAAAAATTTTTAATTTAAAATTTTTTTTTTTTTAAATTTTTTGTTTATTGAAAATTCGTTGAAATGAACATTTCGTTTAATAGATATTCCAGCAAATAAAAATGTCGATAAATTAAAATTCGATCTAATGTAAACTCCGTCACATAACATTTAAATTATTTAAAAAATTTGTAATATGAAAATTCGTTTATATATTAATTGAAAAATTATAGAATTTGTCTAAATAAACAATCAACTGAATTTAATATCTATTTAATAACTATAACATGAAAGAAAATTTTGTTGTAATAAAATATTAACATATTTAATAATTCATTTTACTAAACATTTAGTCAATTATAAATTTTTCTGTTTAATAATTTGCATTCAATGAAAGCTGCTTAAACATATATTCTTATTCTTATAAAAGAAAATTACATGAAAAAGAAATTTTGACAAATGAAATAAGGTCTATCGAATATTATACAGGATTTTTGTCGGGAATCGTCATGCGTCCCATAAAATTCTTCACAGAAATTCAATTATGAACAAAATTTTTTTTAAATTCTCGTCGAAATTTCAATTATCTTTAAAAATAATAAAATTCTTCTCCGAAATTCAATTATTTTAAAAAAATTTTAGTAAATAAAAATCTTGGCAAAATTTCAATTATTTTCAAAAATTTTCCTCTATTCAATGATTTTCTATATCTACTATTTTAATAAAATTGTCCAATAGAATTCAATTATTTAAAAATTTTAATAAAATTCTAAGCAAACATTTAATTGTTTTCATAAAATAATAAAAATTTCACTAGAATTCAATTATTTACAAATTTTTTCGCAATAATTCAATTATTTCCATAAATAATAGAATTCTTACAAGGATTCAATTATTTTCGTAAATAATAAAATTCTTTTTAGGAATTCAATTATTTTTAACACAATTTTAATCGAATTTAAAATTCGTCAAAAGAATTCAATTACTTAAGAATTGTTTTGATAACATTCTTTATGAGAATTCAATTTTAAGAAATATTCAATTATTCAATAAATTTTTTTTTAGTATTTAAATAATTGAATTCTAATAGAATTTTTTAATAAAAATTGATTCAAAAATAAATTTCAGTTAAAATTTTATATTATAATTGAATATTAAAAGCATTAGTGCGTAAATTTTTAGAAATAATTGAATTTTGAAAAGGTTTCAAATTAAAATCTTTGAAAATCTGAAATTTTCATATTTTTAACTAACAATTCTGTGGAATTAATTTTTTTTGAGAAACTTTAATTGCGGATTTTTTTTGAAATTATTTAAAGTTATTATTTTCTAATATATATTTAATTAGAGAATTTACGAACAATTGAAATTTAGTCAAATTAAATTGTAAACAAATGAATTTGAAAATAAAAAAAAAAAAATTTTCAAAAATAATAAAAAATAATTGATTTAAAGAATAATTTTAGTTAAAACCACTAAGAAAATTTTTAATTTTGTAGAAGTTACAAATATAAATTCAATTATTTTCAAGAGTAATAAAATTCTTCGTGTAAATTTAATTATTTTCGAAAATAATAAAATTCTTCTCAGGGATACAATTATTTTCACAAATAATAAAACTCATCGCAGATTTTCAATTATTTTTAATTCAATTTTAATCAAATTTCTCGAAAAATGTAATTATTCTTAAAAATTTTATTAAAATTCGTCAAAAGAATTCAATTATTTAAAAGTTTTTTTGATAAAATTCTTTATGAGAATTGAATTTTAAGAAACATTCAATTATTCAATAAATTATTAATTTATTTTTGTATTTAAATAATTGAATTCTAGTAGAATTTTCTAATAGAAATTGATTTCATAATGAATTTCAGTTAAAATTTTAGATAATAATTAGATAATAATTGAATATTAAAAAAAGTATGGCGTAAATTTTTCGAAATAATTTAATTTTGAAATTTTTTCATTGAATTTCTTTATATTATTTGAAGTTTTTATTTTTTAACTGAAGAATTTACGATAAATTGAAATTTCGTAAAATTAAATATTGCAAATAAATGGATTTGAAAATTCAAAGAACTTTTTCAAAAATTATTAAAAATAATTGATTTAAAGAAGTAATTGTATTGATAATGATTTTATTACTCGGACTGGTTATATTATTGTCAGTAATTGATCCGCAATTTTTCATGTTTGGTTCCTAAAGTCCATATTTTTAAATACTTTCACTGGTTCGAGCCCTGGAAAATTATCAAATTGTTAACTTACCCGAAGATTTGAATTCTGAATGAATAAATTAGCCGTTTTTCTTATTGTTTTTGATTCCGAACCATCAACCAGAACAGTAAGTGTTATAGGATTAACGGTGTCCGATATTCCAAGAGGTATGAATATTTCCGCTGTAACTGTAACTATTTGTCCTGGTGTCGCTAAATTACAGTATGGGCTCACCGTTAAAAGTGGACTGATGAAAAAAAAGGAAATGTTAGAATTAAAAATTCGAATTTTTTGAAAAAATTGTAAATAAATTTTTTTTTCTTACTTTGAGGGATATACTTGAACTACTTCGATGGGTGAACCTAAGGCTCTATAACACAAAATTGATTCTTTGATCTGATTGTTTTTGACATCGAAAACTATTCTAACTCTTCCTGATCCTGTTCTTATGATTAGATTACTGTCTGAGCTCACGTCAACAGTAACTAATTTCTTTTGGAAAAAACCGTCACTTGTACTTCTTGTGAGATCGTCAATTTCCAAAGATTCGTGTTGAATTCGATTTTCTATTTGTGGACCAACTAATACTTTTCTGTTATTATTAACAATCTCCTCTTTACTGAAGTCTGGAAAAGCAATTCTCGATTCTAAATTTGTCGATTGTGACAAATTTCCCGGAATCCATTTCTAATAATAATTCATAGGATTAATTATTTATTTTTATTCAGAAGTTTTTTTTGTACAATTGTTTTACCTCTTGTTCAGCTGCTTGCAAATTACGATCTTCTTCTCTGTCATTCTCATCGAGTTCAAATGATCTCGAAGATATTTGAATCGAAGATGTATTCCTCGGTTTTTCGACTATTTTCTGTAAAATATATTTTTTTCCAATCAATCGAAAGTCGCTTTTGTATAATTTTCTACTTATTTCTACTTCTACAGAGAAAAACATTACGTTTCAATCTTGAGACAACATTCTTGTTATTGCTCAAAAAGAACGTCACACATTTTGTTTACCTCGTTAAATCTGCTTTCTGCAACAATTTCTTCTTGTCGCTCTTCCTTGAACTCTATAAATACGAAAAAAATTAATCTACATTATAAATTTATTGCTGTTAATTATTATCTTTATGTGGTGAAATTTTTACAAGGAAAAGATTTCAGAAAGAGAGAGAGAGAGAGAGAGGATTTTTTCTTTTTCTTTTTTGAAATTTGAAAAGTGGGGGAATAAATTTTGCAAATAGTTTCTTGTGAGAACGTCAGAAATGAATGCATTGAAGTTGTACGTCAGTTTAATGTGCATAACAGTGGCCAAAGGGCAATACTACTTCGCATAACAAAACGAGTTTGTAGGCTTAGTGCCAAGATCATAGCAGTTTCTTGTCGGATTTAGCACTGTCAAGAGTACAGTTCCCGCGCTTCATAATAATAACAAAAGTTGATTTATGAAAAATTGTCCCACGCGTGTGACACGAAAATTTTCAAGTTTTCCACTTTTTCCAGTTGCGTAATTTTTCAAATGGACAACAAAGTGTAAAGTTCTTAAGATCTTTTCTTTTTGTAAAAAAAAGAACTGAAGCGTAATTAGTAGAATATTTTTTCTGTTTGATTATCATAACTACTGACCTTGAAGTTTTGAAGGAAGTTAAATGTTTTGTTGTGTAAAAAGAAAATGATTTGAATTTTAAATATTTGTTTCGATAATATTTTGCTTGTGGAGTCAAATAATTATTTATAAATAAAAATTGTCTTCAAATTGTTCTTCTTCATGATCTTTAAGATTTTTAGATTTTTAAGATTTAAATGAACAAAATGTTTAGTTTTGCATTATTAAAAAATTGTATTTTATTAAAATAATGTTATTAAATTATTTTATTAAAAAATTAAATTTTCCATTTGGAAAATTCACTGTTAATTTGTTTGATTATAATAAAAATTCAATTTGAAGACGAAAAATATATAAAACTTTAGAATAAATTGTTAATTGATTCGTTTAGATTCCATTTCGTCAGGTTTCGATTTTAGTCGAGAATTCAAAAAATTGCAAAAGAATTGGAAAAACATTGGAAAATAATTAAATAACATCAATTATCTCACCGTCCGTTGCATTGTCATTGTGTATGAAACGATCCTCTTCTTCTGTTTTCGAATCATTGAATACTGTGGCGATAATAAAATGATAATTTGAATTTTCACCGGGTGTAATTTTAAGAGACCATTCGCCCGGTGGAGGATTGCGCACATTCAATCGCAACACCATAGTTTGAGTCATGCGCTCTAAGGAACGCATTATATCCGATATTTTTCCATTTTCATTCCATTGCAAGAGTCTTTCTTGATCAACTGAAAAGTAATTGTTTTTTTCTAGTAAAAATAGTTGAAAAAATTCTCTCAAATATATATTCAATTTGTTATTAAAATATGTCATTGATTATTTTTAGTTTTAGGGAAAAGTGGACCATGTATCTAGTTGTAGATGACGTGTTCTACATATTTTCAAGATCACTTAGTGCTTTTGTTATTAATACAAAATAACAAAATTGACAAATTGTGGAATAGTGCCTTTTTTGGGGGAGAATAATTTTTTGTACGAAATTCATTGTCGATAATATTGTCTTTGACAATTATTGATCGGTTGGGAATTATTTTTCTTCTGTTAAATTTCAAGGTAGTATATGGACGTTGGAGTATGTGTACATTTTGTGTAGGATAATAGATGAAAAAAAGATAATGTGTGTTCTCAATTACGTAAGACATTTGGAAGATGATATATCGGTATTTTTTTTCACTGCGAGTATTTTTTTTTTTCTTTTTATTATTTTCCTTTGAATGAGTCAATGGTGCACTCCGTAAATAAGATTGGATTCAAAGAACGATTGGAGACGAATTGTCTCAACGAATTGTTATGATTATATTGTTAAAAATCTATTGTTGTCTTTTGGCATCGTTTACATATTTTTTGATATGTATATTCAAAGTAGAGATTTCTCATTGTTGTCAAGAATTGAAAATACGAACTTTATTTACAAAATAGAACTTCTTTTCTTAAGATTGTAATAGAAAGTTTTTGATACTTTTCCAGTATAGAAAAAGTTTGTTTTCTTACATTCTTTCTGAGTAACAATAGTTACTTAGAAATTTGATAGAAAGTACAGTTTTTGTTTCCATTTTTTGGGAAAATAAATTCAATCAGGAAATGAGTTATGAATGTGATGAATAGCAATTAGAAACTATGAATAATTCTATTCAGTTTTTTTAGTTTCTTTTTTATTGAAACAGGTGTGATTGTATTGAGGTTTGCTTGATATTTGAACTTTGGTTTGTTATGTTAACAATGTTGTTCCTATCTAATCAACGAAAGGATTGGTTTACAACATTGGGAAATATTAACTTTTGTTATGTAAAAACTGATAAGTAAAATTTTCCTTTTTATTGTTTTTTTCAATATTCTTATAGTTCGGCTAGTTACTTTCAAGTTTTTATCATTATTTTATCGTCATTTAAAGAAAGTGTGATTCTTTTAATAATTCTTCTTTAAACAAAAGAAATTCTACACAAGTAGAAAAAATCTTTTATTTAAACAATTTCTACTTTAAATAATACTTCTACTTTAAATAAGAAATAAATCTCTGTTTGAAATTTTTCTAATTCTGCCAGAAGAGATTAATCTTCCCTCTTGAGTATTTGCTAGTTTCTAGATTTAAATATATCTAGATATGTGCAGTCGATATATTTATTTTTAGAAACAACCTAATTTGCGTATACGTTCAATGAGAGAAAATTGCATCAAGACGACAGTTAAGATATATTTTTTTATAAGAAAATTTGTTTACTTGGATGAATTGACTAAAACATTTGTTATTAATTACCTGGAATTTGAAGATCAATTTTTGAAATATTTCCCAAAACAACTATATTGAGATTGTCCACGAATTTTTTAACAGAAAATTTCTGTTCCAGTGAATTCGTCAAATTTTTCTGATCGACAAGAATTTCCTGAAAGAAAAAAAGTTTTCGAATAATTTAAAACTGAATTTTGTCATAGAAATTGAATTTGAAAAAGAAGCATAAGAAGAAAAGAACATTTGAAAGATAAATTTTTTTTTTAATGTAACTTTGGACAAAAAAAATGACATTACATTGAGAAAAAGTAAAGGAAAAAAAATTGCAGTTCACAGCGTGAAGTGACAACAACTCCTTAAATAATATAAACAAACTTTGATTACTTGTGATATTGATTGTGAAATTATTCTAAACAATTTGCGGATTTCTGCGTCATTTCTTTGACCGTATATGAAAAAAAAACAAAGAATTTCGTTTCTTGCACAATTTTATTGAAAATCGATAATGTCGTTTGTCATATATAATAAATTATTTAATCATAATTTTTTTTAATCTTTCATTATATTTCAAATTACTTTTCTAAATTAAAATTTTTACTTACGTGAGATTTATGAAATTGTCCAGCAGTGTTTGTAAATGCTTTAAAATTCGAATTTGTCTCATTGACAAATTTCATTTCCTTGGTTAAATTATCTTTGTCCTTAGGTATATTACAATGAACAACAAAATAGAACTGTAAAAAATATAATTCGAAATAAGACTGTCTTTTTACGAAAAAAAATACAAAATTCTTACCTCGCTTCTTTTTTCATCCGAATTCGCAGTTTTTGTGACAAACGTACTTCTGTTATTGATGGGAATTGAGGCAGTAACTAAAATATTTTTTCAAATTTATTATTTGTTTAGTAGTAAAAATTTAAAAGCAATTTATTTTTTATGAATTTATAAACTGGTAATAAACATTTTTAAATATGATATCATGAAATTATAAATTATAATTTTAGAGTGTGAAAATTTACACTGAATTACTATAAATCGTATTTTTTATTCACTTTAAATTGATTCATGTAATCTAATATTAGATGAACGATGAACTTCTAACACAAAGTGAATAAAAAAGTTAATCGATATCTGTAAAGATGATTAATAAATAAAAATGCTGTTGAAACTGAATTTTTTTGTTCCATTGAACTTATGCATATTGCAATATTTGTCTTAACTATCATAATTGCTAATAATATTCTTTTGAATCATTATTATTCTCTTTACTGAATATTTATTTTAAGGAAGTGATTTATGATTAACTGATAAACTTCTTTTCTTCCGGGAGAAATTGGATATAATCGTATTATTTCATTCATTGATAAACTTTCATTATTAGATCGCGTATTTTTCAATTTTATTTCTATTATCACCTGTTGAATTTTCTTCATTCGTAAATGTCCACACAAAATTCATGAAACGATTATTTTCTTCTTTGGAAATTTTCACAGTTTTCTTCTCGATATTGTACCTTAATGGAAAAAATTTCGTTTTGTAAAAATATTCGAAATTGAGATTTATAAAAATAAAATTATATTTCTGATTTATGAAAAAATTGTCAAACCTCCAGCATTTGATATTTCCCATATAAAATTCACTGTCTTCTTGAATATCAGAATTTCTCTCAGTATCCGATTTTCGAAGTAATTTCCCGAGTGGTGTATTTTTATCAATTTTGTTATTATTTTTCAAAAGGGAAATTTGTTGATTTAGGAATCTTTTTAATTGCAAATAGTCTACATCATTAATTGAGGTATTTATTCCCTGAATAATACACAAATTCACTGAAAAAATGAGAAGACACAAATTCACTATTCGCACGAACATTGTGATTATTCCGAAAAAAAAATGAAACTGACTAGTTATTAGTTATGAGCTCCCTACTTATAAAGTCTATAGTTAAGTATACAAAAGACAGGTCGTGTTTCATTGCGATTCTTTGACGTAAAAGTAAACCTGGGTGTCGACGAATTGCATTGCACAATTGGTCTTTTTTTCATTTCTTTGTGTAGTTACGTGTACCAGATTGTAATGTGTAAGTTTGACATAAGACAAGCATCAAAAGAAAGAAAAACAAATAGAGAAGAAGGGATACAAAATTCTACAAAAGGTGTTTGTTATCTCATCCTGTTATGATTGTGTCTTGTCGAAAGTAAAAGAAATTTTCACTTTATGGATGTTCCTTTTTATCAGATCAATGTCGTTTCCTATATGTAGCCATAAAACGTCCGGTTCAATATTGACTCTCCTCAATGAAAGATTCTTGAGGAATTTAGGTTACAGAATTGTCTAAATTTGTCACGAATAGATATTGTTTGGAAATTTTGTTTCATAATTGAAAAATTTGACAAATGGGTACTGGGCAGAAAAGAGATTTTCATTTTTTGTTTAATTTTAAATTGAAAACTTTGAATCAAAATTTGTTTGAATGATTGATTTATTGGGTGATTTTATTTACAGATTTAGTACCAGAGGGACCGCCTGGACCTATCTTAGCTAATCCATTGCCTGCGACGATAAACCCAACGGTGGATTATTCATCTGGAAACACGATTTCTGCAGGTTCTTTTCAAGAAGAACAGAAAACATCGCCACCTCAGGGACAGAAGCAAAGTTATTTTACTTCTATTCTATCGTCACTGCCAAATTTATCACTGTCGTCGATTACGGGAGATAATAGTAAACAGGAAATTCAAGAAGCTCAACAAGTTGTACAACATGTGGATCCTTATGGGCAAAATCCTTACGGACCTCTTGCTGGCTCAACAAATTTTGTAACTACAAATCCATTCGAATCTTGTCCACCGACGTTCGAACCAAATCCTGTTGCTCCCCAGCAATTGCCGCCTCCTGTGACTCTTCCTCCGAGTGGTGGTTAGTATAATTTCTGTTTCAAATTGTTTATAAAGTTTTAAATGCAGGTTTCGCACTCATCTACTAAAAAAATACTATTTAATATTTTTTTTACGATTTGCTATTATTTCAATACTTTATTTTACATTTCTGACACTAAAAGCTATTTTATTCTTTCTTTGAGAATTTGCAAAATTTTAAATTTACTAATAGTTTAATAGAAATAAAAGAATTATTCTTAACAGTTATTAATTAAGTAGCAAATGTTACGCGCGGAACGTGATATTCAATTTAATATTATTATGGAAACTACAGAATTTTTTATTTTCAAATATGGATTTTTGAATAATTTTAGATTCAAACTTTAAACAAATTGAATTATTAACTAATTTACTAATTAATTATTCTTGTTTATTAATTTCAAAAATTTGAATAAAATCCTTCGCAAGAATTCAATTATTTTCATAAATAATAATATTCTTCGTAAGAATTCAATTATTTTTATAAATAGTAAAATTTTTTGCAAAAATTCAATTCCATTCAAAATAATTTCACGAAAGTATTCAATTTTTTTCTTAATTCGTTCCAATAAAAATTTTCAGTATAATTCAATTATTTTCTAAAATTTTAATAAATCCTTCGAAACAATTTAATTATTATTTTTAATAATACAATTTTTATAAAAATTTTCAAAAAAATTTAAATTATTTTCTAAAATTTTAATAAAATTTAATAATTAAATGCTTAATTTTAATAATAAACAAACATGATTATTTTAAAAAGTTCAATGAAATTGTTCATAAAATTCAAGTACATAATTATTATCAAAATTTTTTAATTAAAATTATTAAAGAAACTCCATTATTAAAAAAAAATTCAAAGAAATTCTTCAAAAAGAATTTAAATCGGATTTTCAAAAATTTTATCAAAAATTCTTCATGAGAATTCAATTATTTTCCTAAATAATAACATTCTTCGAAGGAATTGAATTATTTCAAATAGTTTTTTCATAAAATTTGCAGAAAAAATTTTTACAATGAGGTATAAAGTTTTCACAAATAATAGTAACATTTTTTACGGGAATTCAATTATTTAAAAAAAAGTTAATAACATTCTTCACAAGAATTCAATTATTTTCATAATTATATAAATATGTAATAACATTATTCTCATGAATTCAATTATTTTCATAAATATTAAAACTCATCGCATGATTTTAATTATTTTTAATATTATTTTAAATAAATTTTCAGAAAAATGCAATTATTTTAAAAATTTTTATTAAAATTCTTCGAAAGAAATCAAATATTCTTACATGTTTTGATTAAAATTTTTTATAACAATTCAATTTTAAGAAATATTTAATTATTCAATAAATTATTTATTTATAATTAAATATTTGAATTCTCGCAGAACTTTCCTGTAAGAATTAATTTAAAAATGAATTTCAGATAAATTTTGAGATAATAATTGAATATTATAAGAATATTATAATTATAAATTTTTAGAAATAATAATTAAATTTCAAAAGATTTTTAAATTGAAATCTTTGAAAATTTTAATTGTTTTAAAACATTTCTATTTTGTATAATTATTAATTTATTATTTTTCTAGAATATGATTAAAGTTTTAAATAAGTTTATTTAAAAATTTAAAGAAAAAAAAATTGAATTTTTGAAGAATTACAGTTGTAATGTTTAGAAATAGTTAAATTTAAAAAGAGTTTTACATTGGATAAGTATATAAAATATTTTAATTATGTGGAAAAAGAAACAATGATTTAAATGCCTATTTATGAAAAATTTTCAAAAAAATTTACTTTAGAAATTTTGAAAAAATTAGTCTTTTGAAAAATGTTAATTAAATATTTTTTAAAGATAGTTGAATTCTAGTAAATAATTTTAAAAAATTAAATTAAATTTCCAATTATTTGGACATTTTATCAAGTTCAATTAAAACAAATTTTATGTTTTAAAAAATGTTATTTTTTTTACTTTTAAAAATTATTTTGAAATATAATCGTATTTTTGAAGAATTTAAAATTAAAATTTAAAAAATAATTGAATTTTGCAAAAATTTAGAATTGAAGTTATTATCAGGATTCAGGTAAATAGTTTTATGAAAATTAGGAAAAAGTCAGAATCAAATTTTTGTGATTTTGTGAATCGTCTAAAACAAGTATTTTAGTCGTCAAATTTAATTTTTTAATAGCTATTTTTTCACTCCTTTTTTCAGTCATAAAGCTAGTTTTCGCTACTTTTTTAAAATTAATTATCGAGTGTGAAGCCTGTAATTTTTAAACGAAATAAATTTTATATTTATAAATATTGAGATATTCATAAACAGTAGAATATAAGTAAGATAATTTTTAGGCGCAGGATCATATCGACTTGGCAATCAAAGGCGACTGAAGTACGCACCACCTCCGGATTTGACATCGAATACTACGAAGCAATATCCAGGACCAACGGTTCCTGTTTTCCCCCCTCAAGTCACTTTTCCACCTACTCAATTTTTCAATCCAAACGCATCTCTCCCAAGTGAAAATTTCAATTCACCGTCATCGCAAATAAGCACAGGACCTGCCTCGAATCAAGAAAGTGCCATTCAAAGTCCTTTCAGTAACAGTCCAACTGTAACAGCCACAAGTTCCGCTAGTTTTCAAACCCCAGTTTATTCTCCGCCGAAAATTGGATTATTTTCTTCTGCACCTGAAGCAATTCCCGCACGTATTCCCGAACCTCTAACCCCACAGAATACACCCGCAGGCACTGGTTTTTCCAGTTTTGCCGCCTATGATAAATCTCCGTTCCTCTATCCCGGAAGTGGAGTCAGTTATTCAGGACCTGTTTTTGATCCGATAAACACAGAGCAGAAAAAAGATTTCTTCAAGGAAGAATTGATCCATTCTGAAGGACTGCAAAATTTATCGACCAACATTGTCAATGATGATAAGACCTTCACTCCAATTTCTGCCGCTAAAGTTAGTGAGAAATTAGAGCACTTAATAGCCGAGCAAAAGGAGGAATTATCAGCGCAAAAATCCAGTGATTTATCCACAGAAGTTTCGGACATTACGTCACGAATTCTTTCCGAAGATAAACTAACTGATTCCAAAAGAGATTTCACTGATTTGACGAGCAGTTTTGATAAAGATCAGAGTAAGTCATCAGAAGTGCTCACCGAAATTGATTTAAATGCACCAATTACGGAAATTTCTCTCTTAAGACCTGAGCAAAGTTTCAACACGAATTCAGTGACGAATTTATCAACAGCTAATTTTTTCTTGGGTGATCATCATTCAAGTGTAAGTGTGAAGCAATCAACGACTGTTGAGAGTTCAGAGATACCGACTTTTTTTAATCCTTTGAGTCATTCAAATCAAAGTGCTCCTCAGTTGATCAGTGTTGATCAAAATCTTCAGTCTGGTAATTCAGCTTTCTCGAGTGTTTTGAATGAACCATTGGCACAGGTGCCTTCTCATTCAAATTGGAGTATTAATCAAAGTTCACAGCCTACCGTGAATCCTACTTTGAATCCAATTTACGCTGGTCCTCAAACAGCTCCTACATTCTATAATCCAAATCAATTTACGAATCAATTCAGTCAAGCGAGAAATGATCCCTTTGCTAGTTTATCATTTCCTCAACACGATGTCCAGAGTTTGAGTGATAGTGTCACTAATGTTGACGTCACTTGTGGTTATTCGCCTTCATCTACAATTGGTGTTCTTCCACAATCAACAGGAACAGCGACGCTCAATCCTGTTCAAACGTCAGTGAATCCTATGAGTCGAGTGACGCAAGGCACTGTGCCACCTAGTCTGGAAAATTTGGTGAGTCATAAATCATCTGATAGGAAATTTTTTAATATATTCTTTTACAAATAGTAAAAAAAAATAGTTCAGGGTTGCCAAAAATCAGGGAATTCAGGAGAAGTAAAATTGGTCAGGGAATTTTATTAAAATTACTGGAAAAATATTAAATTATTAGAATTTATAACAACATTCTGGATTTTTGTGTTCAGCAGTCTTTGAACATATTAAAAAGATTTCATTCTTCTTGAATCTTTTTTTTGTTTGCCTTTCAAAATTTGAAATCACCACGAATTTTAATACAAAAACTTAAGGTATTTCTATTTCTGACAATAATTAAACTTTACAAAATATAAAACTGAATTTATTTTAAATAATTTAATTCTTAAAGAACTATCATAAAATTATTACAAATTACAAAATTTTTTTATTTTTAAATATCAACTTCAGTTTTTGAACATTTTTAGATTCAAAATTTATAAAAATTCACTTATTAACTACAAAATCTTATTATTTATAATTTATCTTCTAAAAATTTAATAAAATTCTGCGAAACAATTCAAGTTTTTAAAAAAATTTTAATAAAATTCTTTATAAGAATTCAATTATTTTTATAAATAATAAAACTCTTTTCAGGAATTCAATTATTATCAATACATTTTTAATTAAATTTTTCGAAAGAATCCAATTATTATTTTTACTAATTTTAATAACATTTTTCATAAGAATTCAATTATTTTTATAAATAATAAATTTCTACGCATGAATTAAATTATTTCCAATTTAATTTTTATAAAATTTCTCGAAAGAGAAAAAAAAATTGTAATAAAATTCTAGGAAAAATTGAATTAATTGGAAAAAAGTTAAGAAAATTAAATAATCAAATTTCTAATTGCAATTATTTTAAAAAATCGAAAGAAATTCTTCATAAAATACATTGCTTTCAAATTTCATGAATTAAATTATTTCCAATTTAAATTTTATAAAATTTCTCGAAAGAATTTAATTATTTTCAAAAATTGTAATAAAATTCTAGGAAAAATCCAATTAATTCGAAAAAAGTTAAGAAAATTAAATAATCAAATTTCTAATTACAATTATTTTTAAAAATCGAAAGAAATTCTTCATAAAATACAATAGCTTTAAAATTTCATTAATTATATTATATTCCAATTTAATTTTTATAAAATTTCTCGAAAGAGAAAAAAAAAATTCTAATAAAATTCTAGGAAAAATTGAATTAATTCGAAAAAAGTTAAGAAAATTAAATAATCAAATTTCTAATTGCAATTATTTTAAAAAATCGAAAGAAATTCTTCATAAAATACAATTGCTTTCAAATTTCATGAATTAAATTATTTCCAATTTAATTTTTATAAAATTTCTCGAATGAATTTAATTATTTTCAAAAATTGTAATAAATTTTAAGGGAAAAATTCAATTAATTCGAAAAAAGTTAAGAAAATTCAACAATCAAATTTTTAATTGCAATTATTTTAAAAAATCGAAAGAAATTCTTCATAAAATACATTGCTTTTAAATTTCATGAATTAAATTATTTCCAATTTAAATTTTATAAAATTTCTCGAAAGAATTTAATTATTTTCAAAAATTGTAATAAAATTCTAGGAAAAATTCAATTAATTCGAAAAAAGTTAAGAAAATTAAATAATCAAATTTCTAATTACAATTATTTTAAAAAATCGAAAGAAATTCTTCATAAAATACAATAGCTTTCAAATTTCATTAATTATATTATATTCCAATTTAATTTTTATAAAATTTCTCGAAAGAGAAAAAAAAATTGTAATAAAATTCTAGGAAAAATTCAATTAATTCGAAAAAAGTTAAGAAAATTAAATAATCAAATTTCTAATTACAATTATTTTAAAAAATCGAAAGAAAGTCTTCATAAAATACAATTGCTTTCAAATTTCATTAATTATATTATATTCCAATTTAATTTTTATAAAATTTCTCGAAAGAGAAAAAAAAAATTGTATTAAAATTCTAGGAAAAATTCAATTAATTCGAAAAAAGTTAAGAAAATTAAATAATCAAATTTCTAATTGCAATTATTTTAAAAAATCGAAAGAAATTCTTCATAAAATACAATTGCTTTCAAATTTCATGAATTAAATTATTTCCAATTTAATTTTTATAAAATTTCTCGAAAGAATTTAATTATTTTCAAAAATTGTAATAAAATTCTAGGAAAAATTCAATTAATTTGAAAGAAGTTAAGAAAATTCAATAATCAAATTCTTAATTATAATTATTTTAAAAAATCAAAAGAAATTTTTCATAAAATTCAATTGCTTTCAATATTTTTAATTAAAATTAATTATTAAAGAAAATACATTATTTTGAAAAACTTAATTAAAATTTTTTATTACCTAAAAAATAATAAATAATTTTAATAAAATTTAATAATAAAATTATTAATTACAATTATTAAAATAATCAATTATATAAAAAAAATTAGCGAATTCGAAAGATTTAATTATTTTAATATTTTAATAAAATTTCTTAATTGAATTGAAATATTTAAAAAAAATTGTAATAAAATTCTAATACGAATTTAAATATTTCTTAAAATTTCTTTTAAAATTCAGTTATGAAATGATTAATTACAATTATTAACAAACACGATTATTCTAAAATAACTTGAAATTTAGTTTTAATAGAGTTGCGTTTACAATTTTTATAAATAATTGAATTTCAAATGGTTTGAAATTAAAGTTTTAGAAAATTTGAATTTTAAAAAATTGTTATTAAGAATTCTAAAGAATTTAGTTTTTTTAAAACCTTATTTATTCAATTTTTTATATTAGTTGAATTATAATTTAATAATTTTTATAATTTCATTTAATGTATCGAATATTTTAAATTTCATAAAATTCAATTGTAATCAAATGGATTTCGGAAATATTTTAGATGAACTTTCTGTTCTTTAAGTAATTGAATTTTCAAAGAACTTTAACAAAACTTATTAAAAAATAATTAATTTAGAGAAGAATTTTAGTTAAAAATTCTACAAAGTACCTAATTAAATTGAAATCACAAAAATAACTTTAGAAAGCAAAAATAGTAATTTTTATAAATTATCATATTATTATAATTATTATCGTTGAAATTTTTGAAGATCTTAATTCTATGAAAAAATAAATCAGGAAAAAGTCAAGAAAAAATAAAATCAAACTTTTGTGGAAACCCTGTAGTAGAAAAATAAAAAAAACTTCCAATAATTAATTTATTTTTGATACTTTTATTTAGATTTTTTTTTTTAAATTTGCAGTAAAAGTATTTGTGGTTTTAATTATTATTTGGTAATTTTCAGGCTGTTGGACCAACAGAAAAACGAATGCAGTACAGACCAGTATACCACCATTGGTTTTTCCGAAAGGAAGTCGAATCCAAGGTTCTGTGGGTTCCACTTTCTATGCATGACAGTTTAAATCTAGAGGAGGTACACAATTCAAATGAAATCAGTCCGGAAACTAAGGTAGCAACCGACGGTGGTCGTTACGATGTTGACATTCTGAGACGTGAGAGAATTCCGATTTATTGGCCGGGACCAGCAACGGAAGTGAGGAGATGTTCTTGGTTTTATAAAGGATCTTCCGAATCAAGATACACACCTTATGAAGAAAGTGTAGCTGTTAAATTCGAGGAGGAATATAAACAGGCGTGCAATAATAATAATTGGAATCGAAAAATCGACTTGAACAATGGAGAGTATATTATTTTCCACAGTCCCACAGTCCAAGTTCACTATTTGGAAACGGCCTCGCCGGAAATGGCTGTCCCAGTGAGTAGTTTACTATATTCTCAATCTACCTAATTTTGTGCTTGAATTATGTTTTAATTTTCTCTTTGATCAGAAAGGAAAATTTTTATAAGAAACTCTATAGGAAAATTTTAACTTTTAGTTTAAATTACATTTTTAGTTTTTTATTGGTTTATTTTATTTTTGTTTTATTCTTTGCTTTATGTCTTATTTTAAAAATAATTTTTAAAGCTTGTTTTTTACTCTCTGTTTATTAAATATTCGATTCGGACGATTTGAGGAGAATTACGTGGAGACTTAAATTCAATATTGTAAATTAATTTGAAAACAAGAAATTATTTATAATACTGATTCACACGACTCATTAGTCATGTGAATCATTTTTATAAATAATTGCTTATAGGAAATTTTTTCGCTGATCAGAGAGGAAATTGGAGATAAAAATTGAATAATAATTTAAGAATAACATTTCAACGATTCAGAATATAATGGATTGATAAGAATTTTTAACTAATTTTCTCAGATTGGATACGATTATCTTTCAGAGTTTTATTTCTTTAATACTCGCACCACCTAAATTTTGAATAATAAATTAAAAATTAATTTTAATGAAAAAAATTATTTCGATTCAAAGAATATAATTTAATTTTAAATTAAAAAGGATTACAGGGATGCCACAGGTCAGGGAATTCAGGGAAAAGTCAGGGAAATTAGCATTGGTCAGGGGAATCAGGAAAAAGAAATTACAAAGAATTCAAATACAAACCCTTCAATTTTTTCTATTTCTGATAATAATATCTTTTTAAATAACTTAATTCTTGAACAACTATCATAAAATTATTACTTATAAATTATTTAATGATTAATTTTACTTCAAAATTAATTGGATTTCAAAAGAGTTGCGTTTACAATCTTCATAAATAGATGAACTTCAAAGGTTTCAATTTGAAATTTTAGAAAATATCAATTTTTAATGAATTTAAATAGAAATTTTAAGAACTACTGATTACAGAAATTCAATTATTTTCAAAAATGATAAACTTCTTCGAATAAATTCAATTATGTTCAAAATTTTTTTTTTTAATTCTGATTTAAATTTCAATTATTTTTATAAATAATAAAATTCTTTTCCGAAATTCAATTATTTTCAAAAAATTTAATAAAATTCTGGTCAAAATTTCAATTATTTTCAAAAATTTTCCTCATTTCAATTATTTTCAATATCTACTATTTTAATAAAATTTTCCAAAAGAATTCAATTATTTAAACAAAATATTAATAAAAATTTCACAAGAATTCAATTACTTATCAATTTTTTGATAAATTTTTTCGCACCAATTCAATTATTTTTAATTTTCTAATGAAATTTCACGAAGGATTTTAAATATATTCAGAAAATTAAAAAAAGAATAGTTCTGAGAAATTCAATTATTTCGAAAAATTTAAATAAACTTCTTTTAAAAATTCTATTATTTAAAAAAATGTTGACAAAATTCTTTACAAGATTTAGTTAATAAAATTGCAATTTTAATAAAATTTTCCTAAATAATTCAATTATTTTGAATACAATTCTTCTTAAGAATTCATTTATTTTTACAAATAATACATTTTTTATGGGAATTCAATTATTTAAAAAAATTTATATAAAATTCTTCATAAGAAATCAATTATTTTCCTAAATAATAATATACTTTTCTTGTGAATTCAATTATTTAAAAAAATTTCAATAAAATTCTTCACAAGAAATTAATTATTTTCATAAATAATAATATATTTTTCTCCGGAATTCAATTATTTTCACAAATAAAATTCTTCACAGGAATTCAATTCTTTGAAAAAATTTTTAATAAAATTCGTTGCAAGAATTGAATTATTTTCATAAATAACAAAACTTATCTCAGAATTTCAATTATTTAATTTTTGTACAATTTTAAATAAAATGATAGAAAATTGCATTTATTCTTAAATTTTTTTTAAATTCGGCGAAAGAATTCAATTATTTAAAAAAATTTTTGATAAAATTCTTCATAAAAATTAAATTATTTAATAAATTATTTATTTTTGTATTTAAAAAATTGAATTCTCGCATAATTTAGTAATAAAAATTGATTAAAAAATGAATTTCACTTAAAATTTTAAATTATAAATTAATATTGAAAGCATTATAGCGTGAATTTTTAGAAATAATTGAATTTTGAAAAGGGTTCAAATTAAAATCTTCGAAAATTTGAATTTATAGTTACAATATTCTGATGATAAAAAATAATGATTTTATCACTCTGTCATCTTGAATTTCTTCATGTTTTATAATATTTTTCTCAAAAGTTATTGAATTTGAAAATCTTAATTCCTATAGAAAAATAATAGGTAATGATGTAATATTTATTTAAAGAAGAAATTATTGGTGTTTTTGAATAATTTTACAATTAAAGAAATTCGTAAATAAATGTAATAGAATTTTTTTGAAGTATTTAATTATTTTTAGAGTGAATCAGAATATTCTTTAGATTCAGGAAAAAAGTCCAAATTTTGTCTGGAAATCAGGGAAAAACAAAATTAAATTTTTATGGTAACCCTGGATTAATTAGAAAAAGATGAAATATTGAAATGTTATATAAATGGAAAATTATAATTTGCAGGATAATCGAGCGCCTTTTTTTGTGACAGTTTTAATTTTTCTGTGAATTTTTATTTCTTTGCACTTGCTTCTCATTTTCAATCATTTTGTTAACTCTTCACTCATCTTTGATGTAACACACGCACGTTCCTGTTTGAATCCTGACCTATTCAGGGTTCAGAGGACAGTACATATTTACAGGGAAGCAATAAGAGGCCCAGGGTCGTGAAAAGAGGAGTCGATGAGTTTCATATCGAGGAAGGCGAGCCTGAGAAAGTGGATCACCTTTTATTCCTGGTACATGGAATCGGCAGTGTTTGCGATTTGAAATTCAGATCTGTCGAGGAAGTTGGTGAGTTAACTGTAAAGAAAAATACTACAAAATTCTATTCTTTCTAATAAAAAATTAACTAATAAATAAAGCTCTGTAATCTTAATAATTGTGGAATTATCTGCAATTTGAATTATATGTTGAATTATCTGTTTACAATTTGTTTTATTTACACAGACAAAATGTTTAAATTTGAAATTAATTTTTCTTTCGCAGTTGATGAATTCCGAAGTATCTCTTTGCAATTAGTGCAATCACATTATCGATCAGCGAGCGATCATGGTGTAGTGAATAGAATAGAAGTCTTACCAATATCTTGGCATGCAACTTTACATTCAGAGGATACTGGAATCGATAAAAAATTACAAGCAATCACTCTTACGAGTATACCGAAACTTCGTCATTTCACAAATGACACGTTACTCGATATTCTCTTCTACACGAGTCCTATTTATTGTCAGACTATCATGAGAGCCGTGGGCAGCGAACTAAATCGTCTCTTCTCTCTGTTCAATGAAAGAAATTCGAATTTCAATGGAAACGTTTATTTAGGAGGCCATTCATTAGGAAGTCTAATTATCTTCGATCTTCTCTGTCATCAGAATCCACCTCCGGAGGAGAAACTTGATGACATTAAAGAAGTGAGTATAATTGAAATTGAAAACTACTTCTTTTGGATGTGGGATTTTTTTATTGAATTAATTTCAATACATTTGTCGAATTTTTCGAAAATTGGTTCAAAAGATTAAACTTTTTCCATGATTGTTTGTCTTAATAGGAAGCTGAGTGTGCCGGATCGGAATCGTTAGCTTCCGTGAAGAAGAAGAATTTGAGCAGAAAAGTGAGTTACGTTATGGGTGCGGCTGGAACCGGACAACCATACATTCACTATCCTCAATTGTCATTTCATCCACAAGCCTTTTTCGCTCTTGGAAGTCCAATTGGAATGTTCGTCACTGTCAGAGGGATTGATACACTCGGAGAGGATTTCACTTTACCAACGTGCCCGGCATTCTTCAACATATTTCATCCCTTTGATCCAGTTGCCTACAGAGTCGAATCTCTCATTAGTCCTGAAGCACATAAGTTCCGGCCTAAACTCATACCGCATCACAAAGGCAGAAAGCGAATGCATTTAGGTAAAAACAAAATTCAATCCATTCTCAAGTAGGATTTTTTATTTATCTTTAGATATTTTTTTTCCACTTCTTCATATATTTTTGTGTTTCTTTATATATTTCTACCATTCTATTTTGAATTTTCCTAATTATTAATTCGACCAAGTGATAGAATCAATCTTATAATTTGATTGGTGTACGTTTGTTTGGAATTGTTGAAACAAAATTGTTATAAATTATTTGTAAGGGTGGCCACGCAACCTGGAAATTGCAGGGAATTTTATAAACGTGGAAAAGTCAGAGAATTTTGATCGGAATAATGGAAAATTATTATTTTCTAAAGTTATTGTGTTTATTCTTGAAGTCTAATTTTTCTTAAATATTTCAATATTAATTCAATTTTAAAAGAGTTGCGTTTACAATTTTCATAAATAGATAAAGTTCAAAAGGTTGTAATTTGAAATTTTGTAAATTTCAATTTTTATTGAATTATTTAAATAATAAAAATTTCACAGGAATTCTAATAGTTACAAATTGTTCATAAATTTCTTTGCAATAATTCAATTATTTGCATTAATAATAAAATTTTTTAAAGAGATTCAATTATTTTTATAAGTAATAAAAAACTTTATAAGTTTTCAATTATTTTCATAAATTAATAATAAAACACATCGCCGAATTTCAATTATTTTTAATACAATTTTAATAGAATTTCTCGAAAAATATAATTATTTTTTAAAATTTTATTAAAATTCATCAAAGAAATTCAATTATTTTAAAAAGCCTTCCTATAATTTATTTATTAGAATTTAAGTATTATTGTCAATAAATTTTTAATTAAATTTCTTAAAAGAATTAAATTATTTTCAAAAATTTTAATGAAATTCTTTTTAACAATTCAATTATTTTTCAAAATTATTTTAATAAAATTCTTCGTAGAAATTTAATTAATTTCCATAATTTATCAAAATTCAATTATTTTCAATATCTACTATTTCAATAGAATTTCACAAAAGAATTCAATTAGGTATTTAAAAAGAAATATTATTAAAAAACTCGTCTCAAGAATTCAATTATTTTCCAAAGTAATATAATTCTTCGCAGAAATTCAATTATGGTCAAAATGTTTAAAAAAAATTCTCTTCAAAATTTCAATTATCTTTATAAATAATAACATTTTTCTCCAAAATTCGATTATTTTTAAAAATTTTAATAAAATTCTTGGCAAAATTTCAATTATTTTTAAAAACTTTTCTCAATTCAATCAAATTTTTTACAGAGATTCAACTATTTTTAATACAATTTTAATCTATTTTCTTGAAAAATGAAATTATTATTAAAAATGTTATTAAAATGTGTCAAAAGAATTCAATTTTAAAAAACATTTAATTCTTCAATAAATTATTTATTTTTGTATTTAAATATTTGAATTTTCGTAGAATTTCCAGTAAGAATTGATTTAAAAATGAATTTCAGTTAAAATTTTAGATAATAATTGAATATTAAAATCTCTAAATTTGAATTAGTAAAAATGTTTCTAATTTGAATTAGTGACTGACTTTTTGCTGTTGAATTAGCAGATTTTACTAATAAATAGTCGTTTCAACTAATTTAATATTAAAATTTACTAATTCAAAAGCAAAAAGTCATTCACTAATTCCAATTAGTAAACATTTTTACTAATTCAAATTTAGAGAGAAAGTATTATAGCGGGAATTTTTAGAAATAATTGAATTTTGAAAAGGTTTCATATTATAATCTTTGAATGTTTGAATTTTTTATACTTTTAATTGAAAATTGTGTAGATATAATTTTTTGAAAAAGTTTAATTGAAGTTTTTATTCTCTAATATATATTTTATTGAAGAATTTACAAATAATCGATTAAATTTCGTAAAATTGAATTGTAAACAAAAGAATTTGGAAATTTTCAAAGAAATTTTACAAAAATTATTAAAATGATATTATTATAATTACTTTAAAGAAGAATTTTTGTTAAAAATTCTGGAAAACAATAGTTGAATTGAAGTGATGAAAGTAATTTTGAATAAGTTACAGTGACAATATTTTTATAATGTATAATAATGATTTTATCAGTCGGTCATTTTTTTTTCTTCATGTTATAATAATTTTTTACAATTAATTTTGTAAAATATAAATGTAGTTTTAAAAACCTGGAAAAATTCCATTTTTTAACCTGGAAAAGTCAGGGAATTTGAAATGAGCAAAAGCGTGGCAACCCTGAAATAATCTTTCTTCCATTAATTAATACAAATAAGTTTTCTTTAGTAAAAATTAATGAAATTTTCAGAATTAAAAGAAACAATGGCACGAGTTGGCGCTGATTTGAAGCAAAAGTTTTTGGACTCGGTCAAAAGTACGTGGAACTCGGTCTATCAATTGGCAATGTTTCATAAACCGGATAATCAGTCTCTTGAGAAGGAAATCGATAAAGTCGTTGAAGAGCAATTAATTCATTCACCAAGTGAACCTGAGTTGCAGAATGAGGACGGCGGAGATGATATTAAAGTGGGAAATCTCAATGGTGGTCGAAGGATCGATTACGTACTTCAAGAGGCGCCTTTCGAGTACATAAATGAGTACATCTTTGCACTGACAAGTCACGTTTGCTATTGGTTTGTTGCTCTTCAAATATTATTATTTTCCTTTCTAATTAATCCAGAATTTTTAATTAAGATTATTATTTTTCAGTTACTAAATTTAATTTCTAAATTTCCTTAAAATAAATTATTCTAATTTTGATACTAAAATTTTATGTTCTAAACTTAAAAGAAAATTATTCTTATTATTCTTTTTATTTTGAAGAAAATGTAAAATTTTTCTAAAACTAAAACTCTTTTCGCAGGGAGTCGGAAGACACGATGCTGTTGATGCTTAAGGAAATTTACGGCTCAATGGGCATTCAGGCAGATGCTCAAATGCCGCAGAATATTACGATTGAAAGAGTTTCCGCACCATCAACACCAGGACCATCGAATTCATATCAAAATAATTTAACGTCACCATCATCCTATTCTGGTGTGGATCCAACGGCACCAATGAGCAATAAATCCGTTGGTCCCCCACCAATATCTGGCTTCGTAAGAAAATCGTGATCGACACCCTCTCAATTATCTCACACCTCGAAATACGCAAAACATTCCTAATTGGCCAAATATTCGGGGAAAACTTCACTTCAACAGGAGACTACAGAGAGTAATATATATAATTATATATATATATATATATATACTGGAGAAAACGAGATAAGTATCATAACTTGGAGTTAATATTGTGATAAATTGACCTGAGTCATTAAAATATTCAAAGTGAAACATACAGACATTTAAGTATATTTAAATCAGTATGTTTTTTATATTTAAAAGTAAAAAAAAAATATAATATATGAAGTGAAATATATAAAATATACGAACTACATAATATAAATAGATAAAGTGAAATAATTATATAAATAGAACTAAAAAAATAATACAGAAAATATAAGTACAGAAGTGAAATATATATGAGAACTAAAAAACGAACTAAAAAAACGCAAAGTGAAAAATATAAAAAGTGAAATATATAAATCTATATAAAATTTAAATATCAACGAAGTGAAATATAATAATAAATCTTCCAATAAGACACAAATATCGAATTGTGTGCGAGAGAATGGGAAAGTGTTAAAAATAAGGGAATGCGAATGAAAAAAAAAATTGTACATAAGGAAAAATTCTTCAATGTACCATGCTTTCAGTATGTTTTTTTTCATATAACTGGCATGGTGTACATATATTTTAATAAATCATTGTATTCTTTTAGAATTCAAGGATTTTGTGTCTTCTTTATCGATAGCATTGATTTTATTTTAGATTTAATAATTTCGAAGTGGAAAAAATTGTTTGATTGAAGGATAGAGAAGAGTTTTCTAATTTGATTTACTGAAGGTTGAGTTTCGTGAAAGTGGAATTGATCCGTTCGCGTTGAGATAAAGAACTTAACATCGTCCCATGAGCGGCGTTACGTGTCCGCCCGGATCGTCGAACGGGCGTCACCTTATCGCGAGGGTTGTTTAGCCTCTACTCTAGACTTGTGGCGGGGGTTTGGAAAAAAAGAGTAAAAAGAAAAAAATACTTCGGCACATGCACAAGCAGAGGGTATCACGAAACGCTAATTAATTGCGGTGCAAGCCTCGCCGTTTGCTGCTTTGCATTTTGCGTGCGAGCCTACGTGGCTGTCAGCTGATGATTTATCGCCTTTGCAAAAGTTACTTTTTCGCGATACTTTGCTACGACTTCGTCCGCCGCAGACTTTGACTGCAAATCGAGCAATTTTCTCGTATAATGACAAATAAGTCTTTCTCTGCAACTCCTTTTTTCTGTTGTGTTGCCTTTGCTTTCTTTGTTTATCGCTTTTTTTGCTTCTCTTTGTTTCTAGGTAGAATTTTCAAAATAATATTTTTTAAATCAAATTTGATTTAATTTTATTTCTGAAATTGTAATTACGTTTGAAATGTAATTTTAGAGTGTGTGAAATTTCCTGGGTGTGACAGATTTTTTCTTTCGATGATGATGAAAAAAAAAGATGTAACTGAAAATAACACGTCTTTCCCATTAGAAAAAGTGTAAAAGATCTGACATGGCTAACATTGAATTTTATATACAATACAGAGGGACTTTTGAATAACGAAATGGACATTTACCGCATATCGCATTCTGTTGCTGAACTGGGAAATAGGAATGTTACGAGATTTTACAACAAGCTTTTGCGAAGAGTGATTTATATCAGGAAAAACTCAGCGACTTTTACGACAGCCACTCGCGAATTATTTACAGCACCCGTGACCGTCTTAAGCCGTCTCACTCTCGAATTTCCTTCTCCCATAAATAAAACTCGCCTACAAAAAGCATCTAAATCTTTTCTCTTAAGAATTTAATTTTCCGTCCTGCATAAAACCCTTCGCGATTAATTCTCACCGTTTTCTCATGTACTCGATGGCTTATTAGTGACGAATAATCACAAAACTGTACCATCTGTTTGTATGCAGTTTTATAACTTTTGAGATTTTACTACGAAAATGCAAATTACTGTTTTAAGTTAGAGTTTTTAAGAAGTTTTTAAGGAACGATAAATAATATTTTCTGTCAATTTATGATGACAGAAAAGTGGTAGGAGGTTTTTTTTTTTTTTTTAAAAAAGTTGTTTTTCTTTTTCGTCTGTTATTATTTATTCTTTTAGTCGTTCTTCGTTACTCTCAGTATCTGAGAACTTCTATTAATATTAATTGAACTTGGGAAAGATAATTTTACACTTTGAGACAATGGAAAGAGTTTCTTGTACCTCAAAAGTTTGTTTCGATGAACTTTTGTGTTTTATGTTTCTTCATTGGGAAAAGTAGTTGTAGAATTATATTTTTATAATTATTAAATAAAATTAAAAGTAGAATAATATTAGGAATAAAGTAAATATAAAAATTAAAGTAAACAAAAGAAATAAAGAAAAATAAAATATCATAAAATAATCCAAGGACAAAATGAACATAAAAATATTACAAAAAATAAAATAAACATAAAAAATAAAAGAAATATAGTAATAAAATAACCATGATAGAGATGAAATTTTAAATTATTTAAACAAATGATAATGAAATAGAAAAGTCCCTACTTGATAAATACAAACTCACGAAATTGCTTATAGATTTTTGACTTTAGTCAAAAATAATTACAATTTTCAAAAATAGTTGAATTTCAACAGGTTTTAAACAAAAATAATATTTAATAATAATTAAATACCTAATTATTTCCAAAAATTGTTATTAATATTTAAATAATTTTGTTTAAAATTCTAGAAATATAACTTTCAAAGGAATTTGATTTCTATTACTTAAGGATTTGAATAATTTTTAAAAATTTATTAAAGAATTATTAAATTTTTTGAAAATTTCTGTACCTAATCTAATTAAAAAGAATTAAATTAAAAAAAGAATTTTCCACATGTTTTTGAAAAAATCGAATTTTTTAGAAATTTTAATTGAATAATTGGTACATAATTTTTTTTAAATAATTCAGTTGTATTTTTCCAAAGATAATTGAATTTTTATAAACAATTACATACTTCAAATTTTTGAAATAATTGAAAGTTTATAAAATTCTATGAAAAATGATTGAATTTTTTTTTAGATTTATTCAAATTCTTGAAAATAATCGAGGGAAGTTTACCACAATACTTTTTTAAAAAAAAAATTTTTTCAAAGCTAATTGAATTTTTATATAAACAAGTATTTTAAATTTTGGAAATAATTGAAAGTTTATAAAATTCTATGAAAAATAATTGAATTTTTTTAATTTTATTCAAATTCTTGAAAATAATCCAGATAATTTCGTCAAAATAATTTTTTTTAAATATTTCAGTTTTATTTATTAAAGATAATTAAATTTTTATAAACAAACAATCTATGAAAAAAATTGTAATATTAAAATAATTTCATTTAAATTCTTGAAAATAATCGAAAAAAGTTGTCCACAATAATTTTTAAAGTACTTCTGTTCTATTTTTTCAAAAATTTCTATAAATTTCTATAAATTAAAATTAAAATTTTTAAAATAATTGAAATTTGCTAAAATTCGATCGAAAAAAATTGAAATTTTAAAATAATTTTATTCAAATTCCTGAAAATAATCAAGAAAAGTTCGCCTTAATAATTTTTTGAAGAAATTCAGTTCAATTTTTTCAAAGATAATTGGATTTCTATAAATGAGTAATTCAAATTTTTGAAATTTTTGAAATAATTGAAATTTGCTAAAATTCGATCGAAAAAAATTGAAATTTTAAAATAATTTTATTCAAATTCCTGAAAATAATCAAGAAAAGTTCGCCACAATAATTTTTTAAAGTAATTCTGCTCTATTTTTTCAAAAATAATTGAATTTCTATAAATGAGTAATTGAAATTTTTGAAATTTTTGAAATAAATGAAATTTCCTAAAATTCAATAAAAAATAATTGGAATTTTTAAATAATTTTTTTCAAATTCCTGAAAATAATAGAGAAAAGTTCGCCACAATAATTTTTTAAAGTAATTCTGCTCTATTTTTTCAAAAATAATTGAATTTCTATAAATGAGTAATTGAAATTTTTGAAATTTTTGAAATAAATGAAATTTCCTAAAATTCAATAAAAAATAATTGGAATTTTTAAATAATTTTTTTCAAATTCTTGAAAATAATCGAGAAAAGTTCGCCACAATAATTTTTTAAAGTAATTCTGCTCTATTTTTTCAAAGATAATTGAATTTCTATAAATGAGTAATTGAAATTTTTGAAATTTTTGAAATAAATGAAATTTCCTAAAATTCAATAAAAAATAATTGGAATTTTTAAATAATTTTTTTCAAATTCTTGAAAATAATCGAGAAAAGTTCGCCACAATAATTTTTTAAAGTAATTCTGCTCTATTTTTTCAAAGATAATTGAATTTCTATAAATGAGTAATTGAAATTTTTGAAATTTTTGAAATAAATGAAATTTCCTAAAATTCAATAAAAAATAATTGGAATTTTTAAATAATTTTTTTCAAATTCTTGAAAATAATCGAGAAAAGTTCGCCACAATAATTTTTTAAAGTAATTCTGCTCTATTTTTTCAAAGATAATTGAATTTCTATAAATGAGTAATTGGAATTTTTGAAATAATTAAAATTTACTAAAATTCTATTAAAAAAATTAACATTTTTAAATAATTTTATTCAAATTCTTGAAAATAATCTAGAAAAGTTCGCCTTATTAATTTTTTAAAATATAATTCAGTTCAATTTTTTCAAAGATAATTGAATTTCTGTATATAAAAATTGATATTTTTGAAATAATTGAAATAATTGAAATTTGCTAAAATTCTATCGAAAAAAATTGAATTTTTTAAATAATTTTATTCAAAATCTTGAAAATAATCAAGAAAAGTTCGCCTTAATAATTTTTCAAAGTATAATTCAGTTCAATTTTTTCAAAGATAATTGAATTTCCATAAATGAATAATTAAAATGTTTGAAATAATTGAATTTTCTTGAAATTCTATTCTATAAAAAATAATTTAATTTTGTTTAAAGAATTTTATTGAATCTCTTGAAAATATAATCAGGATCAGAGTGAAAGTCGAAATTCTATAAATCAGGGAAATGTTAAAACGAAGAAAAATCGTATTTTTGTGACAATTCTGATAATATCAAAATTTGTATAAAAAATTTTCTACATTTCGTATACATATTATATAAATTTTTTATCCAAGCTTTTTTTCCCCCTCATTTAATGGATTTTTCGTGTTTCACCTTCTTTTTTTCCAGCAGGTATGATAGAATTGCATGCACCACGAGATGATCAGAGGAAAGTATTTCGTGCAGCGTAACAAATTTTTTTTCTCCCTGTGTACCTGCTGCACACACACACGCAGGGATGAGCTTTCTTGTTCTTCGTTGATGACTTCATATCGCGAGACGAGGTGAATTAGTGATGTTCGTGGAAAGTTCACCTGACGCTTATGAGTTCAATTTCTTTCCTCTTTTAAGAGAGATAGTCAAACTTGTTTTTTGCAGATTTAATCAAAAAGACGTTTCGTCAATAAATTGTAGGGATTTTAAAAAAAAGGAAGGGAAAAATCAAATTATTCAATTTTTTGTTAAAATATTAAATAAAAGTGAAGAAAAAGCTTTTCTTTTATGATTGCCTTTTCTTCTGTAAAATACTAAACTGTTTAAAAATGCAAGTGTAAAGTAGTAACCGAGCTCGATTTATGAATTCATTTTCTTTTTAGAGTTTTTTTTTCTTATACTAATAGTTTCATTGAATATTTATTCTCTAAAGTCTACGCTATTTAGTTTTTATGGGAGTAATATTTTTCCACGCTATTTAAATGAGATAAAAAATTCTAATGTGTATCGAAATATAAAAATTTCTTTTTAAACATTGTAAATTCAGGGCTCGAAGTAGGTCCGTGAATCCTGAAAAAGTTTGTAACATTGCTTCAAGTCCGTAAAAGTCCGTTTTTTTTTTAAAAAAGGTCAGTAAAGTCAGTAATTTCATTCAAAAAGGATGAAAAGTTCGTAAATTGTACGATATAATTTTGAGAATTTTAGAAAAATTACAAATGATTGCCCAAATTCAATTATTTTTAAAAGTAATAAAATTCTTCGCAAAAATTCAATTATGTTCAAAATTTTTTTTAAATTCTCGTCAAAATTTCAATTATCTTTAGAAATATTAAAATTCTTCTGTGAAATTCAATTATTTTCAAAAAATCTAAAAAACATTGTCAACATTTCAATTATATTTATAAATAAATATCAAAATTCTTCGACAAAATTCAATTATTTTCAAAAATTTTAATAAAATTCATTAAATAATTTCAATTATTTTCATAATTAACAATATTTATCACACGAATTCAATTATTTTCTAAAGTACTAAAATTCAATTATTTTCAAAAATTTTAATAAAATCTATATTGCAAAATTTCAATTATTTTCAAAAGTAATAAAATTCTTCGCAAAAATTCAATTATGTTCAAAATTTTTTTTAAATTCTCGTCAAAATTACAATTATCTTTAGAAATATTAAAATTCTTCTGCTAAATTCAATTATTTTCAAATAATCTTAAAAAAATGGTCAACTTCTCAATTATCTTTATAAATAAATAGCAAAATTCAATTATTTTCAAAAATTTTAATAAAATTTATTAAAAAATTTCAATTAATTTAATAATTAACAATATTTATCACACAAATTCAATTATTTTCTAAAGTAATAAAATTCAATTATTTTCAATAGAATTTTAAACGAATTCCTCGAAAAAATTCTTAAAAATTTTATTAAAATTCGTTCAAAGAATTTAATTATTTAAAAATTTGTTGATAAAATTTTTAATAGGAATTGAATTCCAAAAAACATTTAATTATTCAATAAATTATTTATTTTTGTATTTAAATAATTGAATTCCCCTAGAATTTTCTCATAAACATTGATTTAAAAATAGATTTCAGTTAAAATATCTGAGATTACAATAATTGAATTCTTTCGAAGAATTTCATTAAAATTTTAAAAATAATTGAATTTTATCGAGACATTTTTTTAGAATTGTCTTAAAAATAATCAAATTTCTACCCAAAAAAAGTTTTATCAAAACTTTTTAAAATGTTTGAATTTCTGCTAAAATTCTGATATTTTTGAAAATAATTGAATTCTTGCGAAGAATTTTATTAAGACTTTTGAAAATAATTGAATCTCTGCAAAGATTTTTATTATTTTACGAAAATATTTAAATTCTTGCGAAAAATTTTATTAAAATTTCTGAAAGTAATTGAAGATCTGTTAAGAATTTTTGTTATTTTTAATTTATGCCAAGAATTTTATTTAAATTTTTAAAAATAATTGAATTCCTGTTAATTTTTTATAAGAATTTAATTATTTTTGAAAATTTTAATAAAATTCTTCGCAAAAAGTCAATTATTTGCATAAATAATAAAATTCAATGCAGAATTTCAATTATTTTTAATACAATTTTAATCAAATTTCTCGAAAAATGTAATTATTCTTAAAAATATTATTAAAATTCGTTGATAGAATTCAATTATTTGAAAATTTGTTGATAACGATTTATTTTCATTTCATAAAAATGAATTTCAGTTAACATTTTAGATAATAATTGAATGTTAAATGCAATATAGCGTGAATTTTAAAAAATAATTGAAGTTTGTATTTAATTTTTTTGAAAAAGTTTAAGTTTTTTTAATATTATTTTTAGTTTCTATTAAATAATATTTATTTAATTAAAGAATTTACGAATAATTGAAATTTCGTAAAATTGTGTATTGTAAAGAAATGAATTTGAAAATTGTCGAAGAACTTTTTCGACAATTATTAAAAATAATCGATATAAAGAAGAATTTTAGATAAAAATTTTTAAAATAATAATTGAATTGATAATGATTTTAATTATTATAAATTATTTTTATTCATAATTAGAATTATTAATTATTATAAAACATGAAGAAATCGATGACTTCGAGTCGAAGACTCGGAGTTATCGATTTCTTCATGTTTTATAGTTATGAAAAATTGAATTTCTAGTTTTAAGTAAAATGTTCTCTTATTTGGACTGATTCTATTTTTGTCAGTTGGTCCGTAAATGGTCCGTAATTTTTAATTTTTGGTCCGTAAAGTCCGCATTTTTAAATACTTTCACTGCTTCGAGCCCTGTAAATTGGTTCGAATGTTTTTAATTTAATTAGTTGATTTTCAATTAATAAATTAATTTAATTTAATTAATTGTAGATTTTTTTCATTTATTGATCGATTATATCATTTTAACATTTTTTATTATTTCTTCATATATTTTTTATTTCCTTTACAGGCCGAATTTCGACGAATTTCTACAATTCTACTCAACGATTAGAAGAACGATCGTAAATTAAAGGAAACATGGAAAAAATAATTCTTAAATGTTTTTTTTAAACCGATAAATGACTCAAGTGCAAAAAAGCCTAAGAGGAAGGAAGATATAAAAAGAATATTATAATAATATGATTTTCTACGTAGGTGAGAGTCATTTATTTTCAACATTATGATTTGTTAATTTGTGAGAAGCCTGTTATAAATTATATTTCCTCGCTTTAGATGAACTCTCAAGAAAACTTGAACTGCGTGGGTCTTGAAACTCTCGCGGTTTGATTATGTCATATTAGAAGAATTGAAAACTGTAGGATGTTTAAAAGAGATGCATATAAACCATAATCGCACCTGACATTCATCATCCGTTTCCCACGAGAGAAACGATAAAATTATTATCATTATTATATAGAGGCCCTGAAATCCGTAAGTGTTTTATATAATTTAAACTATATATAATTTTTCCTTTTTCTCCGACAAAAGGAATTTTTTTTTACCTTTTGTTCTTTTTTTTCACAAAAAGAAAAATATATAGAATTTATCTGCGAAATTTACAAAAATGGAATTTCCTCCTCTGAATATTACCAAAGATGGTAATTTTCATTATTTATCGAAGCAGGTGGTAATTTTGAATCAGAATAAATATTTTAATATATAATTATTATGTCGCGTGAATAAGAAATATTTACTGATAAATTTAAATTCTTTGTAATTTTTATTTAATTCATAAGAATTTATTCTCAAAATTCTCAATATTTACTATTAAATTTAACTTCATTTGGCATTTTTATTAATTCATAAGATTTTATTTTTTTATTTTCAAAATTCTTAATATTTATTATTAAATTTCGTAACTTCTCTTGAAATTTTTGTTTTATTTAATTAAAAATTTATTTTCAAAATTCTTCATATTTATTATTAAGTATAACTTCTTTTGAAATTTTTATTTTATTCCTAAACATATATTTTCGCAAAATTCTTAATATTAACAATTTATAAATATAATATTGACTGCATTTTATTAAAGAGCAAAAATGTATTTAATATACAATATGATTTGCGGCTAAATGATTTATGTAAAATAATATTTTGTAAATAATCTTTTAATTTTTGACATATAATTTTATAATTTAATTGTGTTTTAATTAAACTCGTTAAAAAAGCAGAAAGTTATTAGAGAAAATTGCATAAATTTGGAAAATTTAAATACTGAATATTCATTATATATCTTAGGATCGATGGATTCTTGAGAGGATTTGCGTTTATTACCACGAAATGCTCGCCCTAGTACCAAAAAGATTTAAAGTCATTTTTTTAGAATAAATAATAAATTGTTTTTTTGTTTTGGAAAAGAAAATTTTGGGAATATTTTTGAATTATTAAAAAATTATACAAAATCATTAGCAGTAAACTAATAAATTTTTGTTTGCTGCTAATCACTTTAAAGAATAATAAAAAAATATGTAAAAAATTCTTTGAAATATATAATAATTATATTTTTTTGTAGATAATATTTATTTATATTTATTTATAATATTTAATTGATATTAATAATAATTATAACAGTTATTTACATTTATTATTATATATTTAATTATTTTTATTTTAAAAAGAATAATGCATTTTAGTCACTTTTAAAAAATTTGAATTTAAATGTTTGAATTTCCCCCCTACTAAATAAAGTTTGCTCATTGGTTTGAAATTTTGGCGGTATTTTCTCTCGGCCAATGAGGTAGTTTGAAAATATTGGCGGGAAAGTATGGCGCTAGTGTTCCTTTGCTCAGAAACCAATCAAAAATGCCGTTTGATACGGAGGTCAACAGAGTTCAACATTGTTGCCGCCATTGTGATTTTTCATGCCGAAGAGGAAACAATGCATGTAGCTCTTTGTTCCTGATTTTTTTTCGGAAAAAGGTATAATTTTTATTAACAATTTCAATATTTTACTGCGCAAGGCTCTTGGGAAGTAAAAGAGTCCTCTGATCATTAAATATTTGTTAATCGATTAATATTTTCTACTTAAATATCAATCTGAAAATTGACAATGGTATTCCTGCTCTGGCATTTGCGCGATCTTTTATTTTCGTCAACTTTTCTTACAATTTTCTTGAAAATTATGACAAATTTGATAGTTTTTCTGCAAAATTTGTCGAAAAATACAATTTGACTAAGTTTTGCGATTAATGTTGCTATGTTCATTCGGTCTTTAGTTGCAGCAATTCACGTTGTGTCATTGCAACCGAAAACAAGTGTCACTATTCAATTTTTTGTTTAATACGTTTAATATTATTTATTGGCATTCAATTCAATAATATTTTGCTATTTATTGCGCGTGGCGAAAATCAAACTTCCTTGTCACGTAAAAATTTTGATAAAATAACAAATATTTGCAAGTCAAAAATCAAAATGAAAATTGGCAAAAAATTGAGGTTATGGCAGTCACACTGTTTATTTACATCAAAACATTTACAATTTTCTAGAAAATTGTGCAATAAATTTGGTACTTTTTTAGCTAAGTATGTAGAAAAAACCAGTTTTGACTAAATTTTAATAGTCATTAACTATATTTATTCGGTTTTTATTTGATGTTTGTATCGTCGGTGGAGACCGTGGAGACAAAAGCGATTCAAGCATCTCGACTCTTTTTGTTGTATAAAAGGTATTATTATTACTAAATTTTAATATTTTTGCTATTTAATGAGCGCAGGGAATATCAAAATTCTTTGTTTCGTAAAAATTTTTGATAAACAATAAATACTTACAAGTTAAATATCGATAGGAAAATTGACAGTAAATTAGGGTTATGCGGCCACAATGTATTTTCAATGTATTTTGCAATTTAATAATTTTTTCTTTTTTATTTTAATGTTTATAGCTGGAAATTGAAGCAGTGTCATTTGCCAAGGCAGTGGTTTTCCGATCCAGTTCTTCACTCGTTTTTGCAAAAAGGTATAATTTTTATTAATTTTTTTCTATTTATTTTATGCTTAACGTTCTTAAGATAGGCAAAATTCTTTCATTTATCATAAAAATTTTCTAAAATTTCAAATTTAACTTTTGGAATTGTATTCACTTTTATTTAAAAAATAAAATCATTGTATTAATTGCCAGTAAGTTTTTTATTCTTATAAATTGAAAGTTTATCTTTTATTCATTATTAAAATTTTCTGAAGTTGTAAATTACTTTGCCTTTCTATGAAAAAATATTTTTTTTTGTTAAACTTTGAAGTACATAATTAAATCAATAGCTGCTTTCGTGCTTTGTATAATTATAGATAAAAGTTTCTCATTTTTATGTCAGTTTTTTAGCACCCGTATATGAATGCATTTAATGATAAAATGATAACAATGCTGGGTGATTCGTCTTCGTTATGTAAATAAATTCCGCGTGACTTGTATTGCACTCTCAAGATGAAAGTAAGTCATTTCGCATAAGTGACTGATGGAGATTTCATTACACAAAAGGGTCGTTAATATAATTTGTTGGATCCTAGTTATAGCCACTTTATACATTAAAATTTTTAGATAAAAAAAATTTACATTTCTTAAAAATTAGGAAAGAATGTACAATTATTCTAATACTTATTAAAATTTACAGCTTGGAAAAAATTTTGAAATTACAGAAAAAATATTAGGTGAGCTTTAATTATGAAAAAATAAAAATTTGTTCCGCTAATGGACAAACCGTAAACAATTTGAATTGTAAAGTAGTTGCTCTCAAAGTTAAAATCTTTGAAACAATTTTACGTGTGGAGAATTTTTAATGAATTATTAAAACGATACATTCGAAGAAGAAAAAAAAGTGGAGATATAATTTGATTTTTAATAGAAACTTATATACGAATTAAAGTAGAAAATTATACACTTGATAGTAAACTATAAAGTCATTTTAAAGTGTAATAGAAAATTGTAAGTAGGATACATTATTTATTTAACGCACTTTTTCGTGAGCTATTTGAATGAAATTAAACATTCATGTTTATAAAGTTAATTAGAGAATGATACTCGAAAATAAAATGTAAAATTTCAAGTGCAATAAAAAATGAAAATTCTTTTAAAATATGTAAATGAAGAACATGAAAAAGTAAAATAAGAAAATGTTGGTAAAATTTAGTATGCAAATAGAATTAGCTTTCTTCGTAAGGAAATTACAACGGTAACGGGTATAGCGGTTTTGAGAATCTGGTAGAAAACTTGGAAGTTAAAACCAATGAGGAAACTGAAATTTGACGACTCGGAGAATTGAAATTTTCATGTGCTATTTTCGGACGTTTTATTATCGGATAATATAGAATTGGTGTGAATAGTAAAAATTAAGTGAAATTGCTTGAAATTAATCGGATTTTGTTCGCCGAATTGCAATTACAATTTATTTCGCAAAGCTAGTTCGTAGCAGTCCATACGAATAATGTGGCAGTAGTAATGGACGATGCGGGCAAGACAGGGTAAAGGCAGTCTCACCAAACTACTCAAATAATTCTCATTTATTTTTATTGCACTTTATTCTCACACTACTGTTCATTTTAAATTCGTTTGCAATTATTGAGAAAAGTCTTTAGAAAATTTTACAAAATAATTCAATAAACGTAAAAATTGAAAAACACTTTTTGAAATTGTTTAATATTCATTTCATTTATTTTATTTATTTCATATAAAATATTTTGTCTGGTTATTTTTATTTCATTATTTATTATTTTTTAAAATTATTATTTTTAATTATTAATTTAATTATTATTTTTTTGCAGAATTCATCTGGAAAGATTGGATAATGAGATAAAATGTTGTTCCACAGATGTGATGAGGACAAGAACGAAAATATCAATCTAGAGTACGTAGATTTGCAAATGAGGAGATGACAGTGATAACTTCAATTTCGTTAATCTAGAACTGAGCTGAGACAATAGTCAGTTTGACAATACAACTTCAAGTTTGTTAATTTGCCAGTGAGCTGAGACAACTTTGGAAATCTGCGAATGAGTGAGTCCCTCCTGTTTCTAGAGATTTACTGTAGACTGATTTTAACCTATTTGGAAAAATCAAATTGTGACTTTCTAATTAGAACTATTAATATTCTCCTCTTATACTGAATTTAATTATTTAATTAGGCAGAGAAGTTTTTTAATTTATAAATTTTTAACAAAGTGATTACTTTTTCATGACACAAAAATTATTTTAATCAATTATTATAAATTTTGGGAATTTGTTAATTCTGTAAAGAATAATTTATCTAATTTAGAAAGTTTATAATTTAATTATTTTCATCAAAATATATACTGGAAAAAAAATTATTTGATTCGAATAACCGATTAATTGACTATTATCAATTAAACTAGCTTTCGTACCCGTCTTCGACGGGTTTTAGTTTCTACCAAAACATTTAACAATGTTTCTACCAATCTGGAAAATCAGAAAATAGCCGGGAATTTAATTTGACCGGAAAATTAATAATTAGTTACTATAAGCTATTTCGGAAGTATAATATTACTATTTTTGAATAGTCTCCGCCCTTTAGCAAAAAATCAAAAATTTTCAAAAATTCGAAAAACCTATTTTCTTAAAATTTAACATTTTTTTCTTCTCTTTTATGGCATTTAGCTTCTTTATTTTTAGGCTCTTCAAAAATACTTTACTTATTTAATAGTCTGCACCCCTTGGTAAAAAATCTAAAATTATGGAAAATTATCAAAAATTCAAAAAACCGAATTTCTTAAAATTCAACATTTTTCCTTCTTTTGTATGGCATTTAGCTTCATTATTTTTGGGCTCTTCAAAAATACTTAACCTAATTTGTTATCTCCACCCTTTGGTAAAAAATCTAAAATTATGGAAAATTCGAAAAAATTAAAAAAACCGAATTTCTTAAAATTCAACATTTTTCCTTCTTTTGTATGGCATTTAGCTTTATTATTTTTGTCTAATGTAGCAAATTTCTTACTTTACATATTGATCTTTAAATAAAAAACTTTAATAACTTTTCCTGAAATGCTTTTTTTTCGGTGTATGAAATAAATATTTGCGTAAATCAAATAATTTTTATTTAAATCAATTAAATGGTATTTGCTTCAAATATTGAAATTATATTGGCTTAAATACAATTTAATTGAATTAAAAATTATTTCATTTAAATAAATATTTATTTGATGATAGATTAAATTAATGTTATTAATTAATAACAAATACTTTTAATTATTTAACAATTTCCAAAAAAATTTTATTTTGATTCATTGTGAGATCCAGAAAAGGTTTAATTTTTTTTATAAAAGTATATTATAATTATAATGATACAATTATAAAAAAGTACATCTATCTTTAGTTAGGAACGTGAAAAATAGAACTTTAACATGATTACTTGTATTTCAGACTTTCAATTAAATAGAAAATTTTGTTTATAAGTAAATTAGGTTAAGAGTAGGATGTCTATAATCTTTTTTCAATTCAAAGAATTCTTTTAAACATTTTTATTTGCATAAAGAAAAAAGAGTGGTGACATTCGTAATTTTCGTTTTTATTGTATTATGAAATTACTCGAACATTTAAGATTTGATCATTTTTAGTTTAGTAAGACTTAGAATTGAAAATAATTGTTAGTCGAGTTACAATATGATTGCCTGTACGCTCAAACTATAATTAAAGTCGATATTTTACAAAAAAAAAATGAATTTTTTTGTACAAAAAATTAATTTCTGTACATGATTAATTTATAAACTAATTTTTATAACACTTTAAATATAATTAAACTTATTATAAAACAATGATACTAAAGATAGTTTAAATTTTAATTATTAATTTTATTTCAGAAGATCAACTGAAGTGAACGCTGGGATATGCGATCATACGGATTCTTCCGCAATACGCAATTGTAAGTTTTTTTCTATTTTGTCATTTTTGAGTATTTTCAAGCAGACTATGAGTCAAGGCGTAGAATCAGTTTATACATTTGAATCGTCGAGTTAATTCATATATTTATTTTTTCATTTATATTATTATATTTAATAATTTTGTAATAAATATTAATATTCAATAATTTTACATAAAACTCTTAATTATATTTTTCAAAAAACTTTACAGACAGTTCCTCCAAGGAGAAAACATTTTTGAAAGGTGATATAATATACACAGAAGAAAATAATTCAGTGAATTTTACAGAACGTTTTTTACTAGCGGATACAGAATTCATGAAACGAAGTTCTTTAAAATGTGATGGATTTTTCAGAATAAATATAAAACATTGAGTTGAACGATCACTCCGAGTCAAATTGACTCGGAGTGATCGTTCAACTCAATGTTTTATATTTTATAACTAAGACGACCGAGTGATAAATTCAAATATTTATTAGTTTTAGAAAAAAAATACTTATAACAGTTCCGAAATTTATTCTCTACTATTCCCCACATTTTATATCGAACTCTGTTTTGTGAATGGCCGTACCCAGTAGTCTATAAAGTTCTGTAAAATTCGCAGATATTATTTTTTTCGTGTATAAAAATTAACTCCTGTATAGCTGATAATAAGAACATTTTTATTTTTTTGTTTATCAGCGAAGAACAATCTAAAGGACAAGAAGGTGGACGAGAAGAAGAGTGGTCCCTGGACAACGTCGGAAATCGCATAGGATTTAACGGAACAAAGAGTGGCATTCGGAGAGAGGTTTTGAGTGAGTCCTTTTTTATTTAAGCCCTTCTCTGTTTGAGACAGTTATTCATGAATTAATTTTCTTTATTAATAATTACTGCAATTAATATATTCATAAGCTTTTAAGTACTATTTGAGCTTTTAATAGTTTAATAATTAATTTAAATTAAAACTAATAAACTTTTTAATAATTCGATTAAAGAAGAATACCGTAAATTTTCTATTGAAACATTAAAATTTCTCTAAAAACAGGGAAGGAACCCTAACAACATAGTGACACCATTGTATTTCGTAGTATATTTTACTACTACGAAAGTAATATTTTTGTCAATGTATCTTTTATTTATGTATATATTTATTGTTTGCAATTTATTGTTTAGTATTTGCTATTTTTTAATTTTTCATAATCTAAAGTAATTTTGTTTCATTTGTAAAGACTAATTAAAAGAACATTTTAATATTTTATCAATTTAAAAATTTTTTGCACTAAAATTTGTCTTGTTTTTGTAATATGAATCTTTCTGCTTTTATTTATGAAACTTATTATTTAATTATATTAAAATTAAAAGTTAATGCATATAAGATTTGGAATTTAGTTTTATCACTTTTAAGTTTTGTTTGTTAAATTTTTTAATTAGTTTTATTAAAGTGAAAAGTTAATGCATGTAAAAGAAAGTTAAATTTTTGGTCAATTTCACTTAGGGAGTTAATTAGATGTTTCACTTTCAGGAATTTTTTTCCCCTTTTTTTGAGTGATTTTGAGCTCAGGTGACGGATGCGTCCCGGGACGTATGGGTGAGCCTAACGTGCCCCTTTATCCCTAGAGTAGGCCTTTTGCACCTGGGCGGTATGTGTGAGAATCGTGGAGTGATGTGTGTGTATACATGTGATTTAAAAGTAGGTTTTGAATAAATAGATGGGTAGGTAGAGGAGTAGCTTTTTTGGTATGAACGGGGTAAATTGTACTTTCGTTTAAATTGCGACCGCAGGTAGGGAAATCGGTAATTTTTTTCGTGAGTGAAATAAATAGTGCCGGCCTCAGCCATCGTCAGCCACATCGGTGTCCTGTGTGAAGATTTTAGGTTCGAGTCTTCCCCAAATAGGAAAATATTTTCGCACAGGCATCGTCGCGGCGCCCCCTAACGTGGGGCGCATTCCGAAGAAAAATATATTTTACCTGGCTGTATTTTTGTCACTATGTTGTTTAAAAATTTTACATTGGTTTATAAATTTGTGAATTGTATTCTTTTGTATTTTGTGTTTGTTGTCTTCAAAAAATTAAATTTTTCTCAAACGAAGTTTTTCTAAGGTTATCAAATTGAGACAAAAAATGAATCAAAAGTATTGCAAAGCAACACTTTTGATTCATTTTTTGTTTCAATTTGATATCCTTAAAACAGTGAATATATAATTTTGAAAAATTATCTGCTAGTTTCATCTGCAGTTATTCATAATTTTTATATATTAAACTTTGAGGATTAAAATGTTCCATCGAAAAAAATAAATTTATGGGCAGTGTAGTGTGCTCGTTTTTCTGTGCGGGAAACAATGGCGCGTCCATTGTTTATAGAGGAAGGAAAACGATAATAGAAATTTGTTTTGTACATTTAACTTTTTTTGAGATGGGTGTCGACGAGAATGTCTCGAGCGAAACAGACGGCAAGAGGCGCAGTCTCTTCTGCTCCTCTGGCTGGAATTTAGCCAGAAGGCAAAAGCGAGACTCAACCTCGAAACCTTAGACTTTGCCTTCACCACCAATACACAGTATAGATAATGCAAGTCGTGCATCCTTCTGAGTTTACGAATAGAATATCTGCATGTCTCGCCGTCTCGCGATATACTATAAAGAATACCCTCTCTATATTATACGGTAGAGAGAGATGTTCGCAGAACATTTAATACACCCATTTTAAATCAAAAACTATATCAATAAAGTATGAATTGAATTTCAATTTTTCTATATACGATTTTTACACTTGAATTTAATCATATTTTTTCTAAGGATATTAAATTGAAACTAAAGCGTATTAAAATAGTTGCGAAGCAACGTTTTGATACGTTTTTTGTCTCAATTTGATATCCTTAGAAAAACTGTGACAAACTTTTAAAACTAAGATCCTTTCTCATTGTCAGTGAGATATAAACAATTTAGAAACTTGATTTCTTTGGGGATTTTCGTGAAAAATTTTTTCACATTATAAGAACGAAAGGAACATAAAAAGGGAATAGAAAATATTTCATATTGGTTTATGTAATGTATATAAATTTTGTGAGAGATCACTATGAATTTCGTGTTGTACAGTATATAAGGCAGCGATCTTTGTTGCTGGTCAATTACACAGTAATTAATGTTGGCGTACTGCACATACATCCTCGAAGGACCAGGAACATCAGGAGTTATTACAAAGATTTACGAGGGAGACCGCACTTGTCCTACGTGTACGTACTCAGTGTTCACGTAATCGTGACATGTTCGTGTTAGTGAATCGAGTGTTTGTACGTATTCATGTCTCAACATTGGTATAAATGTGCGTGCATTGGTCTCTACGCGCGTTCTCAGCGCCTCGAGCATCCCAGCTATTTTCCCGGATGATGCATGCTATCCGGGTCGTTCGCTAAACGTGATATGTTATCGTTTGAAACGCGATAAGCTCACCGAAAAGATAGAGTGGATTACTTTTATTTTTTTCTTCTCTTCCTCTCTACATTTGAATTAAATAAGTACTAACCAAAGCGATAGAAATCGGTTTTGTTTTCTGAGACTTTTATATAGGCGATATCGAGTTATAAAACTTGAGAAAGGGAGAGAGAGAGAGAGAGAGAGAGAGAATGTAGAAAGTATTCTTCTTCATTTACTTTCGCTTTGTGGTCCATCCTTTGGCTCGACCTTGCGAGAATTTATTTCATTTCCTCCTGTAATATCTTTTAGTTATTCTACTGAGAATATTATAATCAGATGATGAACAGCTCTTTATTTTTTTATTTTTTATATAGTTCGAGAGTTGTTCTCTTCTTTGGTTTTTGATTGTTTGGAAGTGGAATTGTTTGGTTTAATTTAAAAGCTTTCGGGTGAAATGATTTTTTCTGTTTAGAAAAATGATTTGATATAGAAGGAAAAAAATTGAGTCAGTGGAAATGGATTGTCCTAGTCAATTTACTGCAAGCTTGGGTTGATTCGCAGGACCTTTATTTGAGAGACGCTGATCAAGAAGTATGAAGGCATCCCCAGAAGCCACATTGCCACAGGGAACAAGCACGCTCTTCCTTCTGGCTGTCTTCCAAATGCGAGCTTTTTCTATTTTACCCCTTATTTTTCTGTTCGACTGATTTATCGTTTTATTGCACGAGCCCTTTCCTCTTTCTCTATAGCATAGACTTCTGCCTTGCCTCCAATCATTTTGGTTCATGTCCCGTGGCGAGGTAAAGATTTTTCGAATAACTTTATACCTTTCCGGTATACAGTTTCTTATTTTTATTAATTATATTTTAATTGTATGTATACTTATAATTATATTTTTATATAATTTTCAGGGATGCCACAGGTCAGGGATGTGAGGGAAGTCAGGAAATGCAGGGAAAAGTGAGGAATTTTTATTAAAAGTACGGGAAAAAATTAAATTTTTTGAATTTATAAGAAAATTCTGAATTTTTGTGTCTTTTTTGTTTGCCTCATAAACTATGAAATTGCAAAGAATTCAAATACAAACCCTTCAATTTTTTCTATTTTTGATAATATATCTTTTTAAATAATTTAATTCTTCAACAACTATCATAAAATTATTACTTTATAAATTATTTAATGAATAATTTTACTAAAAAATTTCAAAATTAATTGGATTTCAAAAGAGTTACGTTTACAATCTTCATAAATAGATGAACTTCAAGGGTTTCAATTTGAAATTTTAGAAAATATCAATTTTTAATGAATTTAAATAGAAATTTTAAGAACAACTGATTACAAAAATTCAATTATTTTCGCATAAATTCAATTCTGTTCAAAAATTTAAAATAATTCTTATTAAAATTTCAATTATCTTTATAAATAATAAAATTCTTCTCCGAAATTCAATTATTTTCAAAAAATTTAACATAATTCTTGGCAAAATTTCAATTATTTTCAAAAATTTTCCTCATTTCAATTATTTATAATATCTACTATTTTAATAAAATTTTCCAAAAGAATTAAATTATTTAAACAAAATATTAATAAGAATTTCACAGGAATTTAATTTCTTATCAATTTTTTATAAATTTCTTTGCATCAATTCAATTATTTTTAATTTTTTTAATAAAGTTTCTCGAAAGAATTCAAGTATATTTAGAAAATTAAAAAAAAAATTGTTCTGAGATATTCAATTATTTCAAAACATTTAAATAAATTTCTTTTAAAAATTCTATTATTTAAAAAAAATATTGACAAAATTCTTTACAAGATTTAGTTAATATAATTGCAATTTTAATAACATGTTCCTATATAATTCAATTATTTTTAATACAATTCTTCTTAAGAATTCAATTATTTTCACAAATAATACATTTTTTATGGGAATTCAATTATTAAAAAAATTTGAATAAAATTCTTTATAACAAATCAATTATTTTCATAAATAATAAAATTTTTCTTGAAAATTCAATTATTTAAAAAAAATTGAATAAAAATTTCACAGGTATTAATTACTTATAAATTTTTTATAAATTTCTTTGCACCAATTCAATTATTTTTAATTTTTTAATAAAGTTTCTCGAAATAATTCAAGTATATTTAGAGAATTAAAAAAAAAATAGTTCTGAGATATTCAATTATTTCAAAACATTCAAATAAATTTCTTTTAAAAATTCTATTATTTAAAAAAATGTTGACAAAATTCTTTACAAGATTTAGTTAATAAAATTGCAATTTTAATAAAATTTTCCTATATAATTCAATTATTTTTAATAAAATTCTTCTTAAGAATTCAATTATTTTCACAAATAATACATTTTTTATGGGAATTCAATTATTAAAAAAATTTGAATTAAATTCTTCACAAGAAATTAATTATTTTCATCAATAATAATATTTTTCTCCGGAACTCAATTATTTTCACAAATAAAATTCTTCACAGGAATTCAATTCTTTAAGAAAATTTTTAATAAAATTCGTTGCAAGAATTCAATTGTTTTTATAAATAACAAAACTTACAGCAAAATTTCAATTATTTTTTGTACAATTTTAAATAAAATGATAGAAATTTGCATTTATTTAAAAAATTTTTTTTTAAATACGCCGAAAGAATTCAATTATTTTAAAACATTTTTAATAAAATTCTTTATAAAAATTCAATTATTTAATAAATTATTTATTTTTGTATTTGAATAATTGAATTCTCGAATAATTTACTAATAAAAATTGATTAAAAAATGAATTTAACTTGAAATTTTTAATTATAATTGAGTATTAAAAGCATTATAGCGTAAATTTTTAGAAATAATTGAATTTTGAAAAGTTTTCAAATTAAAATCTTTGAAAATTTGAATTTATAGTTAAAATATTCTGATGATATAAAATAATGATTTAATCACTCTGTCATCTTAAATTTGTTATAAAACATGAAGGAATCGATCACTCCGAGTCGAAGACTCGGAATGATCGATTTCTTCATGTTTTATAATATTTTTCTCAAAAGTTATTGAATTTCAGAAGGTTTGAATTTGAAAATTTTAATTTCTATAAAAAAATAATAGGTATCTAATGATTGAATATTTATTTAAAAAAGAAATTATTGATGTTTTTGAATAATTTTACAATTAAAGAAATTCGTAAATAAATGTAATACAACATTTTTTTGAAAATCTATAATAATTTTTGGAGTGAATCAGAATCATCTTCAGGATCAGGGAAAAAGTCAAATTTTTTTCTGAAAATCAGGGAAAAGTCAGGGAAAAATAAAATAAAATTTTTTTGACAACCCTGATTTTTTCCCGTATTATTGTTTTAAATTTTTTGACAATGCTGTACAAATACATATCAAAATTCATTTCAATTTTTGGTGGTTTAGTTTTAAACTATTTCACGTCTTTTAGAAAATTCTATAGATTTTGTTATGAACTGTTAATCCTTTGAGCGACAACGACGACAAGAGAATAAAAATGCTCGAGAAACTCTCTCTCTGGAATTTACAAAGAGATTTCATCAAATTCCACGGGAAATTCCGGGAAAATCTCTAGAAATTTTGGTATTTCAATGATGAAATTAATTTATTTTCAGTCAGTACGTAGAGGGATAATGAAAATTAACCGCTATTGTCGAAAATTTGCGATTTATTTAATTAAGAAAATGTCTTTTTATTTAAAAAAAATATTTTCTTGATTCATATTTTTTTTTTTTTTTTGAAAAGAGGGAATAGGATAAAAATGATATTGTTATTGTGAAAGATTTTTGTTGACTTTTTCGTTAGGATTCTTCTTATATATATAGTAGATGAAATGATAAACATTTTAATGTAAACCAGGTAAATTTACGATCAATAAAAAGGGTGTCGATAAAAAAGTAAAGAAAATGCGGAAAGTTTGAAAAACGCTGGAGTAGGAATAATGTCTTTATGCCCGATCCGTTCTCGATCAACCCCCGATTCCCCTCCGCAAACTGCATACCTTTTTACCTTGAGATGTGTATATATATATATAAAGAGTTTTCCGATTCTCCTCATAAATCGTACCACCGCAAATAGTTCATAAATAAAAGTCAGGCCTGCCGGCTCTTACTTTCAGAGCTTCTATATACTGGAAATAGACACCTCGTAGAGTTTACGAGGTTTCTTCAGTTACTAGAATGACGCAAGGATTTCTTTAGATTACTTTCGAACATGTACATCAATATAAAGTCAGATTTTTCAAGATTATTTTATGTTTCTATGTTCTTTTTTTTATGTTTTCTTAATGGTCTTTTAAAGATTACTTTCAAAGATTTCATGTTTCGGAATAATATACAGTGTTATTAAGTGCAACTTTTTCGCATGAGTTTATGCAAAAATTTTTATGAAACTGTGTAAAACGTTTGGATTATATATTGCATTTTGCAAATTTTTTTATAAGGATCGTTATGAAAGTTTAATTTTGTTAGTTTTTTTTATTGATTAGACAGGTTTGCTGCAGGTCAGGAATATTATATCAGAAAAGTCAGGTATTGTAAAAAATTGGTTGGAGAAATCAGGAAAATGTAGGGGAAATTTTTACTACTTTGAATTAGTCAATTACTTTTTGCTATTGAATTAGTCAATTTTACTAATAAATACAGGGTTGCCACAGGTCAGGGAATTCAAGGAAAAGTCAGGGAAAGTAAAATTGGTTAGGGAAATCAGGAAAAAGTCAGGGATTTTTAGTAAAAGTACTGGGAAAAATTGAATTTTAAAAATTGATGAGAAAACTCTGAATTTTGATGTTTTTTTTGTTTGCCTCGTAAACTATAAAATTACCACGAATTTTAATATAAAACCTTGAATTTTTTCTAGTTCAGACAATAATTTCTTTTTAAATAACTTAATTTTACAAGGACTATCATAAAATTATGATTTATAAATTATTTAATGAATAATTTTTACAATTTTCATAAATACTAGATTCAGGGCTCGAACTAGATCCGTAAATCCCGTAAAAGTCCGTAACTTTGCTTGAAGTCCGTAAAAGTCCGTTTTTTGAAAAATGGTCCGTAAAATCCGTAAATTGTACTATATAATTTGGATAATTTTAGAAAAATTTGAAATTATTGTAAGAATTCAATTATTTTCAAAAGTAATCAAATTCTTCCCAAAAATTAAATTATCTTCAAAAATTTTTAAAAATTCTTGTCAAAATTTCAATTATCTTTAGAAATAATAAAATTCTTCTCCAAAATTCAATTATTTTCAAAAAATTTAATAAAATTCTTGGCAAAATTTCAATGATTTTCGAAAATTTTCCTCAATTCGATGATTTTTAATATCTACTATTTTAATATAATTTTCCAAAAGAATTCAATTATTTAAAAAAAAAAAAATTAATAAAATTCTACACAAACCTTTAATTATTTTTCTACATGGATTCAATTATTTTGGTAAATAATAAAATTCTTCTTAGGAATTCAATTATTTTGATAAATAATAAAACTCATTGTAGAATTTCAATTATTTTTAATACAATTTTAATCAAATTCCTCGTAAAAACGTTATTATTTTTAAAAATTTTATTAAAATTCGTCAAAAGAATTCAAATATTTAAAAACTTGTTAATTAAATTCTTTGTGAAAATTCAAATTTAAGAAACATTCAATTATTTAATAAATTATTTATTTTTTTATTTAAATAATTGAATTCTCGTAGAATTTTCTAATAAAAATTGATTTAAAAATGGATTTCGGTTAAATTTTAGATTATAATAATTGAATATTAAAAGCATTACCTAGAGAACAAATTTTTAGAAATAATTGAATTTTGAAAAGGTTTCAGATTAAAATCTTTGAAAATTTGAATTTTACATACTTTTAACTAATAATTTTGTGGAATTAATTTTATTTGAGAAAGTTTAATTGTTGATTTTTTTATATTATTTGAATTTTTTATTTTTAAAATTTTTTTAAAAATAATAATTGAATTGATAATGATTTTATTACTCCGTCATCTTTAATTATTATAAAATATGAAGAAATCGATCACTCCGAGTCGAAGACTCGGAGATATCTATATCTTCATGTTTATTGAATTTCAATAATAAAAATAATAATAAAAATAAATTAAATTAAATAAATTAAATTATTCCCGTATTATTGTTTTAAATTTTTTGACAATGCTGTACAAAAACGATATCAAAATTCATTTCAATTTTTGGTGAAATTAAATTATTAAATTAAATTAAATTATTATTTAATTAAAATTAAATTTATAGTTTTAAGTAAAATGTTTTTTTATTTGACTCGGATTGGTTATATTTTTGTCAGCAATTGGTCCGTATTTTTTCATTTTTGGTCCGTAAAGTCCGTATTTTTAAATACTTTCACTGGTTCGAGCCCTGTAGATTGATAAAAGAATTTTAGTTAAAAATACTAAAAAAATCAAATTTTGGAAAAGTTACAAATAATTCCAGAAATTCAATTATTTTTAAAAGTAATAAAATTTTTCGCAGAAATTCAATTATATTCAAAAATTTAAAAAAATTCTGGTCATTTCAATAAGCTTTAAAAATAATAAAATTCTTCTCCAAAATTCAATTATGTTCAAAAATTTTTTTTAAATTCTCGTCAAAATTTCAATTATCTTTATAAATAATACAACTCTTCTTCGAAATTCAATTATTTTGAAAAACTTTAATAAAATTCTTGGCAAAATTTCAAAGTTCTTTTCAAGAATTCAATTATTTCTAGAGATAATAAAATTCTTCACCGAAATTCAATTATTTTTATAAACTTGAATAAAATTCGTTGGAAGAATTAAATTATTTTCAAAAGTAATAAAATTCTTTGCAGAAATTCAATTATGTTCAAAAATTTAAAAAAAATTCTTGTGAAAATTTTAATTATCTTTATAAATAATAAAATTCTTCGTCAAAATTCAATTATTTTAAAAAACTTGAATAAAATTCTTGTTAAAATTTCACAGGAATTCAATAATTTGTAAAAATTCGTCCCATGAATTTAATTATTTAAATAAAATTTAACAAAGTTCTTTTCAAGATTTCAATCATTTTTATAAATAATAAAATTCATCACCGAAATTCAATTATTTTAGAAAATTTCTTAATTATTTTCATAAATAATAAAACTCATCGCAGGATTTTAGTTAATTTTTGATACAATATTTTAATCAAATTCCTCCAAAAATGTAATTATTTATTATTCTTAAAAATTTTATTAAAATTTGTCAAAAGAATTAAATTATTTAAAAATTAGTTGAGAAAATTCTTTATGAGAATTCAATTTTAACAAACATTTAATAATTCAGTAAATTATTTATTTTTTTATTTAAATAATTGAATTCTTCTAGAATTTTTCAATAAAAATTGATTAAAAAATTAATTACCGAATAATCGATTTATTATTTATGAAAATAATTAAATTATTGCAACGAATTTTTTAATATTTTTTTTAAATAATTGAATTCTTTTAAGAAATTTTACTACTTGTAAAAATAATTAAATTCTTGCGAAGGATTTTCTTAGGATTTTTGTAAATAATTAAATTTTTTTTGAAAAATGTCATGGTAATATAAATTATAACAAACCAATTGCCGAGGGTGTTCCGTTTGTCGATGTTACCATGGTAATAACCAAAAAATATTGTCTAAAATGTCTCATTTGTTTGTGGATATAATATTAATATATTTTTTTCACATTTATAACGCATAAGAAAATTAATATTTATCACTTTTTTCCATTTACAATCTGCTACAATGTTTAAATAAAATTCAAAGTTTGTTTACTCGACAACAGGAACCATCCTCGACAATTGGTACGTTTACCCTATAAATGTACATTTTTTTGAGTATCTAATAATTTTTAGAGTGAATCAGAATATTTTTTAGGGTCAGGGAAAAAGTGAGAATTTTGTCTTGAAATCAGGGAAAAATAAAATAAAATATTTGTGGCAACCCTGAAATAGTTATTTATTAGCAAACTTTACTAATTCAAAAGCAAAAAGATTTTTGAATTTAATTTCTAAGAGCAATTTTTAGGACTAAGGTTTTAATAGTTGAGATGCCGAAGATATCTACAGAGATTGCAGGAAAAAATTTCACAATAACTGACGAATTTCACTCCACGGGCAGCCCTCTTTTTTTCCTTTCTTTTCCAATCCCCCTTCATCCACCTTTTTTTAGTCGTATATACGTTTAAACTTTTTTGTCTACAGGATTTGTTTTATCTTTCCTTCGTCTTATGTATTGACTCAAAGAACATTCGACTCGAAGGATAAGATTCCTGAGAGTGCTATATACAGGACCAGAAAAACTCAACTCTCTTCTTTACAAGACGCGCACGTCGTCAATCGGAATTTAATTTCATTTAGTGAACTTTTGGCTGCCGGCAGCACAAAAACTAGTTATTGCAAAAAAAGAGGAACTTCTCTTGCCCCCAAAAAGAACGTAAACAGAAAAAATTTAATATAAAGAAATAATTTTAATCCGAATTAGAAAAAATTTGCCAAATAGATTTTTTTTGTTTATTCAATGAAGAATCTGATTTGTCAAAACAAAATTTAATCCAATGTCATAATTTTGTAAGAAAAATTAAATTTTAAATTCGTTTCGGTGGAACGTCAAAAATTTAATTTTTAACAGATTAAAAGTTGGATTTGTTTAAACAAAGTTTCAAATAAAGAAATAGTTTTCCGAAAAGAAAATTAGACTAACATTCTAAAAAAAAAAATGTAAAATTGAAGAAGAAATAAAAATCCTATTGAGAAAATTTGGCGCCTCTTTGAAAATTATCACATTCATAATAATCGACACAGTCAAGTGCAACTTTATCTCATATACACTTGACATGACAGTTCAAGGTCAAAACCATGTTGCACACCTGAAGTAAAATTTCTTCGAGGTTGATGATTCGAGAAAGTTGGATCGTCTTAAAACCGGCTTTCGTACTTTCGAGGCGGGCTCCTCGCCCTCCTTTTCCGGTTTGGCAAACTTCCAATACTTCCCGATAGATTAATACCTCTCATGATAAAAATTCGATCCCTGATGAATTTAAATCTGAAAGTATGAAAGTATGTCAAAAATGATATGGTATTCATGATCTAAGGAAATATTTTTCGATATATATATATTAAGAAAGAATTTCTACGAGAATGTGAAAAGTGTGCAATAGAAAATTGAAAGTAAGAAAAATCCCAGGTATAATAATGTTATAGCTTTAGTTGACATTTTTTTTCTCGAGTCTCTTCTTCATAATATGGAAAAAATTTAGAAAATATTATAAGCGGTAATATCAAGAAGCTGAATGAAATGTCAATTATTGAGACAGTATTCATTTTCCCATTAATTCTTGAAGATGAAAATCTTTAAGAGAAAAAGATGAATATAAATTTATAAATTATTTCAAACTTCAAAGAGAATGAAAATTTTTTAAGAACTTTACGTTTTGAAAAGGAAATTAAAATTCGAAACAGAATTATTGACAGATGAATTTTTTCCTGATTTTCATAAAATAAAAATTACTATGATTCACTCTGTAGCGTCTGTCTATACACAGAAAAATTTTTTGTTGATGTAAAGAAATCATTTGCTTTGACTTGTTTCTTCGATTCGTAATTAATTTTTCTTTGATTTAAAGAAAATTTATTTGATAAAAAAAATTTATTTGAATTAAAAAAAATTTATTTGATTCAAAAACACTTTATTTGCTTAAAAAAAATTTTCCTTTCTAAATTAATGAATTGTTTCTTTGACCCTATATTAATGATAAAATTTCTTTGATTTAAAGAACAAATTTTTTGGATTCAAAGAAAATTTGTTTAAATAAAAAATAGATGTTTAAATCTCAAAGAAATAACCGATTCCTTGTTAATTAGCAAATAAATATTTATATGAATCAAATAATTTTTATTTAAATCAATTAAATGGTATTTGAACTAATAATTAATAAATTATTCATTTAATAAATCAGGGTGTCTAGCGAACCGGGAATCCGTGAAAAACCGGGAAAACCCCGGGAATATTTTTTTAAATCCGGGAATTTTTTTTATTAAGTAATTTATTATGTTGTTGGAAAAAATAATTACATTTTTTCAACGCTTAATTTAATTTTTTTTCAATTTCGAGTATAAAAAGAGAAAAGTTTTAAAAGAAGCAATGGAAAAGGCACAAATTTTACAAGAAGAAATTGATAATTTGAATAGTCGGATTTAAAAAAAATTAAAAATGTTTTTTTAATAGTTTATATGAATTTAAATAAATATATATATGTATGCACATATATATAAAATATTAGACTAATTTTACTAGAAAAAAATTAATAATTTTTATCATCAGTTACAAAAAGCAAAGATTTTATTTCTTAGATCTAAATTTAATATACCTGATATTATCAAGTCAAGTTATTTGAAATGTTTTTATAGTAATTTATACATAAAGTATAATTTTGTTCAATGTGAGTTAATAAAAATGTTCAATTTTATAATAAAAAATTATTTTAATTTATAAAAATGCCTTCTATTTAATTCTTATTATAAGTTTTACAAATATTACGATTAAATTTACTGTAACATTTTAGCTTTCAATTATCCGGGAAAATTATTTACATACCGGGAAAAAACCGGGAAAACCCCGGGAATTTTATATTTCTAATTTACTAGACACCCTGAATAAATAGATTGCAATCTAATAAATAATTTCAAAAATAAATTGCAGTTTAATAAGGGGGGTGGGTGGTCAAATTTTCCAAAAAAGTGACTTACGTAATTTATGGACGGCCCTTAAATAATTAAACAAATAAATTTTAGTATAAAAAATACTTGAATAAATAAATTGCAATTTAGTAAAAGATTTGATCAACAAATAGATTCAAAGCCAGTAAATAATTAAATAATTAAATCACACTCTAATAAATAATTGACTAAATAAATTAAAGTATAAAAACATACTTGAATAATAATTAAATTAAATTTCATAAATTTTTCAATTAATAAATATATTGCTATCTAATATTGAATTGAATGTATAAATTGTAATTGAGTAAATCTTTTAATAAATAAATTGAGACTTAAGAAATAATTCAATTAATAAATAAATTGTAATCTAATAAATAATTTAATAATTAAACTGGAGTCTAATAAATAACTGCATAAATATATTACAGTATGAAAAATACTAGAATAATAAATTTAAATAAATTTAATTTAAAAAATTTAATTGCATAAATAAATTATTGTATGAATAATAAATTGCAATTTGATATGAATATTGTAATGTATAAATTACGATCTAATTAATAATTGATAAAAATTAAATTGCGGTCGAATAAATAAATAAATTAGAGTATAAAAAATACTAGAATAAATAAATTGCAATCTAATAAATAATTGAATAATTGAGTTGGAGTTTAATAAATAATTGCATAAATAAATTGTAATTTAATAAATAATTGAATATATAATTTGAAATTTAATAAGTAAGTAGACTGCAATCTAATAAATAATTGAATAAATAAATTGCAAATTAATAAATGAGTCATTTAATAAATATATTGCAATCTAATGAACAATTAAATAAATAAATTACGGTATGGAAAGTACCTGAATAAATGAATTGCAGTTTAATAAATCCAATAAATAATTTAATTAATTAATTAATTAATTAAAATTGTTTGTTAATCAATAGTTTGAGAATTTAAAGCAAGTAACCTTTATGTAAAAATTATTCCATACAAAGAAATATTTATTTGACAATAGACAAATAATTGAATATTTAAACCAAAAAATATTTTTCTCAATTTAAAAAATTATCTTTTTTAATATGTAATTGAACTCCTCTCAAATTTTCTTTTTGTATTTTTAAAAATCTTAGAAAAAGTCAAAATTCTATTTGAAAATCAGAGAGAATCAAAATCAAATTATTGTGGCAACCCTATTTTGAATAATAAAATTATTGACTAAAATATAATTTCTTTGATTTGACTATAAATTATTTGATCCAAGTACTTTATTTATTTGCTAATAGGCAAGTAATGGGTTATGTGAATCAAATAAATTTTTTTGTAGTTTAGTATAGAACAGTATATGGAGGATTAAAAATACCAAAAGAAATTTTTAATTAGACATTTTTTAAAAAATTTTTCTGTATAAAGTTTTACCACCATGCACAGTGATTAAGTGCAAGTTAATTTGTTAATTAATTGTAGAAAAAATAGAATGAAAATCAGGAAGAGAATTCTCTAGATTACAGTGATTGTTTTCAACCATTAATTAGTAAATCAATTGACGGAATTAATTTAATTGGAAGTCATGATAGAGGTTCAAGAAGAAAGTGAATTTTAGACAGAAAGAATAGTATCCAATTTACAGTGTGATTATTTACGCAATCATTAATTAATCAATTAGTGCGAGTTAGTGGATCAATTTTATTATTTGAAATAATGATTATTATGAAATAGTGATTGTTCAGCTCATTATAAAAGATTAACTTTTAATTAATTGTGGTCAATTAATATATACGCTTATAGTCTATAAAGCTTTTGTATAAACTTTGCCAAATTATTAATTAGTTGATTGAAGTGTCTCTAGATAGTTTATTAAATATTTACATATCCTCAATATTCATATAATATTGATAATTCCCATAATAATTTCCATAGTTTAGCCATAAAAGTTTAATTAAACTTTCATTTCTGAAAAAGAGAAAAAATAAAGACATTTACTGAAATTAAGCTCGGAAGGAAAATAATTTTAGGTTTGTATATATATGGGAAAGGTGATAAAGCAATAGTTTTATTTTAGAGAACGAGAAAACGGTACAGGAAACGTAACCAGCTGAATTCGGATATCCTTCCGCGTCAACGCGTTTCCGTTGCGATATCTTCTTGCAATTTTCTCTTGACTGCCAGGGCTGCTACTCAACGTCCAGTCCATTCCAAAACCCAAGCGAGCCTTGTCTAGTTGAGAAGGAAGTTATTGTTCTTGTTGTGGCTCGTTTCTTCTGGTAAATGGTTGTGTTCCAACTTTGAGTGAGGTCATGAATTTATGGCACCAAGGACAATGAAATTTTCGCTCTAAATAGATAGATGGACATCGTTGCTTTTGAAATATTAGTTCATTTGTTCCCAAGTTTATTTATAATATAGAAAAAATATTAGAAATTTTTACAATAAATAATAATTTTAATATTAAACTGAAAAAATGATTTAAAATTATTCAAAAATAGTAATTTTTGAACAATTTTTAATTATTTTGAATGTTCAAATGAGGAATTTTTTTCTATTTAAATATTTTTTTAAATATTAGGTACCATGAAGAGGTAAAAAATAAAATAAATTCAATATTTATTGTAAGGAAAAAAACTTTACCTGAAACAGCGATAAATCTCGAGAATAGCGAAAGTCTAAACTGAAGCAACAAAAATGTCGCTAATTTAGTAAAATTTCTAGATGTTTTGGGTAAAGCTTTTTTTGTGTAAAAGTTTGAAAATGTTTTTATATACAAGACAACAATTTGTAGGAAAATTCAATTTTTTTCATCGGTGAAGCTAAGAACGTTTATAATTATCGGTTTAAAAAAATTTCTTTTCTTCAAAAGAAAAGAAAAAAATTACACTATAGTAATTACTATAGACTTTATTAAGTACTAGACAGTAATCACTATTATTATAGTAATATTAAGTAAAAAAAGGACTTTAATTTTTTAAAAGGGAATTTAGATTAAAAAAAGGGAGTTTACAAATTCAGTAATAAATTATTTAAACGTTATTTTTATTTTAATATTCAATTAATTTTACTATACTCGAGGAAAATTCCAGTAAAAATTAGTAAACTTTACTTCGCAGATATTGAAATTTCATCCAAAATAAGTAAAATTTGCTATTGAAAATTATTATTTCTAGAATTTATAAAGATTAGAAAAATTTATCTCTGAAGTAGTAAAATTTAATATGTAAATAATAATTTTTAATAACAAATTGTACTATGGTGAAAGAAAAATTAAAAATTTGAATACAAAAATTAACTATAATAATTTGAATGTTCTTTCATTCTTTCATTCATTCACTTATTCTGTCCCTCACACTCTGAAGTTGTCTTTTGTTTTTTATCTTTAGATAGATTGTATATTATATTATTATGTTATAATTATTTTTATTTTATAATTAATTCAAAATTGTAATGACAAATAGAAATCATCAGAATTTTTTTCACTTCTTTTCATTAAAAGACTAAAATTTTGTTAAATATTATGTTTTTTCAAATTGAAATTATGCAGATTTTTGTTCTTTACTTCTAAACAAAATTAGAAAATTGTTAAACAACTGTGATTAAGAAATAGAAAGTTTATTTATTTTGCATTATTTTTGTTTATGAATCACAATTTTTTTAACAAAATTATTATTTTGTTTTAGAAAAAGAAGAAAAATATTTGCACAATTCTTATTTTGAATCTTGTTACTAGTTGTCATTAAAAATCGTGACTTCCGTAATAAATTTTATAACATCCGAACTAAATTGTAATAAAAAATAGTAAAATATACTTTCAACTTAGAAAAATTTAAATTCTATAAATCGTAGATGTTTTCATAGTTGCTGCCTTAAAAAATTTTAAGCTTAATAACTCTGAGAAAATATGTATAAAAAATGTCAAGTTTCAAAAACTAAAATTTTTCTAAATTTTGCAAATCATTAAGAATTTACATTTGTTTAATGATTTAATTAAATTTAATAATTATCTAATAACTGCTTTGTATAGAATAATTAAACACTTTCTTGTTTGTTAGAAAGGATTGATGATAGGAAATAATTGAAAAAGGGGCAAATGACGATTAGGTAAAATGAATTTTGCGGTATATTTTATTCGCTTTGCAGTGCAGTAAACAATTTTCAGTGACGTTTTATTACTTTATATATATACTCAATTTAATTCCTTTCGCTTACTGATAATTATAAATCATAATTTTTGAAAGAGAGAGAGAGAGAGAGAGAAAAATTTACAACAATTGCGTATTGTTCCCACAAAGATATTATTTGCTATAATAAGAAATTGCAATTCTGATTATTATTGTTGTTACAACAATCACTCTCCAGGAAGATCAGAGTCTCTCTCTCTCTCTCTTTCATCTTGTTTTATTGCTCTCCTCATATTGTGTATTGTGGCATAACAAAGTTAAGCGAATTATTTTTTATGGGTTTCACCACATAAAAATAAAAAAAGAATCAGATACAATTTCTTCTTGTTCTTCTGGAAGTTGAAAACCGCATAAAGTCGATATTATCTTGTGTTAATTCTGAGTCGGAGACAACAGGAGATGTTGTCAGTTAATAGTGTGGAAGAATCTTGTGACATGCGGAGAAAGTATTTTTCACTTGCCCCTTTCTTTTCTTCTTTTTTTAACGTCCTCTTGATGTAACCCTTTGCTCAGTCAATCAAACTGCCCATTTTATTTGCTTATTCGCTTTTCATCCTCTTCGCTCTTTAAAGAGAATAAGTTTCATGTAATCAATTTTGCCTTCTCGAGCTTCCCGGATGTTTGGTACATGGCAACTGGAATTGCGCGGAAGTAGAAAAAATTTGTTTTCAAAGGATTCTTGTTTTTGCATTTTTTGTTATTTATTTCTTTGCTGGTATATACTGAAAAAAATGTATTTGTTTCAAATATCCGATTTCTTGTCTATTGACGAGAAAACATTTACTTGCATCAAATATCTTTTATTTAGATCAAATATTCAATAAATAAATAGAATAAATACTTGAAAAAATAAATTAATAAATACATAAATATTTCAAAAAATAAATTGCAATTGGATAAAATTGAAAATGATTTAATTAGCACTCTCATAAATAATTAAATAAATAAATTACTTAAGTAAAAAATACTTGAGTTAAAAAATTGAAATCTGTTGAATTTAATACTATCAAGCGGGTAGAAGCTACAATTATAAAGGAATCAAGGCAACGTGATGACTTTAAAACTTTTATTAAATACAAGAAAAGAACGAGTGTGATTTACAAAGTAAAACTCTCAATGTACTGCGTTAGTCTAGATGAAACCGGAAGAGTAAATATATTAGTATCGTTGTATTAAAGAGGGCGCTTATTGACAAAGCGGAAGATAGCAAATTTAGTAGTCGCGCGTAAATCGTGATTATTTGAAAACATATTTCGAACAAAATCTAATAAATAATTGAATAAATAAATTACAGTATGAAAAATACTTGAATAAATAAATTGTGACTTAAGAAACAATTCAAATAATGAATAGATTGCAATCTATAAATAATTAAATAATTAAATTGCAGTCTAATAAATAATTGCATAAACAAATTACAGTAAGAAAAATACTAGAATAAATAAATTGTAATTTAATGAATACATGAATAAATAAATTGCAGATTAATACTTGAATAAATAAATTAAAATTTAATAAATGATTTAATTATTAAGTAAATTGCAATTATTTAATATGCAATTATTTAATCATTCAATTTGTAGATAGATTTCAATCCAATAAATAATTGAATTAAATATTTATATTAAATAAATTGTATGTGAATCAAAAGAAATTCGGATCAAAAGATAGAATAAGTAAAATATTTAAAATAAGTAAAATTGAACAAACAAGTAAAAATGAGTACAAAATCTTAGGATGATTGAAGGAGGTGTGATGAGGAGTCAAATTAACGAGGAAAAGTGACAGTTAGGATAATTTTACGCGCCTCCGTGCATGACAGTAAAAGTACCCGGATAATTATATCGAGTATCTGTTATAAGCTAGAAAGCTCATTTACATATGAGTGCAAACTTAAGTATTGTGTGGGTTCGTCCTTTTTTTTAAAAGAGATAGAGAGCGAGATAAAAGAATCATTCAAGTTGAATGCGCTTATGAATGCAGAATCATAAGTGACGATCTGAATGAAATGACGACTGCGGATTATTCCATTTCGGTTTGCGACACTGTAGTTGAAACACGCATATGCATAGAAACCACAAGTTTTTAAAACGAAATAAATCGTTTCTCTTACATGCTTCCACTGTGGATACACTTAAATGTATAAATATAATTACTAGTGTTGGCTGTTGCGTAGAATGGCTTCATTTTTCATCAGCAGAAAATTTATGAGTAGTTGCCGTTTTGTAAAAAGTGACTGTAAAATGTGCTAGAAATGTAGTTAATACTTCTTTTATGTTAGTACAAGAAAATATATGTGCTTTGGTACTAAGACTTTTAGTTTAAATTTTATTTATTTTGTTCAAGTTTAAGAAAAAGAAAAATGTTGGTGTACGTAACGTTCCTCTTAGAGGGAGTTTTTTTTAGTAACATTACTAATGCGATTTAATTTCAATATAAAAAGTTAATAAATATTTCAAGTGATGAATTTTAATAACTATTTTAATAATCAGTCAGGATTGCCATAGGTCAGGGAAGTCAGAAAATTCAGGGAAAAGTCAGGGAATGTAAAATTGGTCAGGTAAATCAGGGAAACGTAAGGGATTTTTATTAAATGTACTGGAAAAAATTGAATTTTTAAAGTTCATGAGAAAACTCTGAATTTTGATGTTTTTTTTGTTTGCCTCGTAAACTATGAAATTACCACGAAATTTAATACAAAACCTTCAATTTTTTCTATTTCTGATAATAATTTCTTTTTAACTTAATTTTTCAAGAACTATCATGAAAATATGACTTATAAATTATTTAATTAATCATGTTTACAATTTTCATAAATAATAGATTGATAGAAGAATTTTAGTTAAAAATACTAAAAAAAATTGAATTTTGGAAAAGTTACAAATGATTCCAGAAATTCAATTATTTTCAAAAGTTATAAAAATTCTTCGCAGAAATTCAATTATGTTCAAAAATTTTTAAAAAATTCTCGTCAAAATATCAATTATCGTTATAAATAATAAAATTTTTCATCGAAATTCAATTATTTTAAAAAATTTTAATAAAATTCTTGGCAAAATTTCCCAGGAATTCAATTATTTACAAAATTTTTAAAAAATGTCTTCGAAATAATTTAATTATTTTCATATAAGTTATACAATGTTTACAGGAATTTAATTATTTAAAATACAAAATTTCATAAAATTTTTCTAAAAATGTCAATTATTTAAAAAGATTTTTATAAAATTCATCACAAGAATTCAATTATTTTTATAAGCTTGAGTAAAATTTATATAGTGCTGTTATTTTGTTTGGATTTATAATTTTAGTGCGATATTATATTGTTTGATGAAAATCCATAATCTTAATTATTTAAAATATTTTATTTATGAGCTTTCGCCCGTCGACGGCAGGCATCCTCAGATATTCAAAACTGAAATACATGTAATTTCTAATTAAAAACTTTTTCTCTTTTACATCTCTAAAAAGCTTTTTTAAAAAACACAAAACTTTGTAAATAACATAACATAACCAAAAACTTACCAAGAGGTCTCTTCAAAAAATGAACACAAAAAACTTTATGTGAAAAAACTCCATTTTTAATAAATTTTGTAAAATATTAACAAACTAGTCAAGAACATTATGTTCTTGATTAGAAAATAAAAAAATGTTAAATAATTTGAAAAATTTGAGTAAAATTCGTTGCAAGAATTCAATTATTTATATAAATATTAAAATTCTTCACAGGAATTCAGTTATTTTTATAAACTTAAATAAAATTTATTTTTAGAAAAATTTTAATAAAATTCTTGGGAAATTTTTAATTATTTTCATAAATAATAAAACTCATCGCATGATTTTAATTATTTTTGATACAATATTTTAATCGAATTTCTCGAAAAATGTAATTATTCTTAAAAATTTTATTAAAATTTGTCAAAAGAATTCAATTATTTAAAAATTTGTTGATACAATTCTTTATGAGAATTCAATTTTAACAAACATTCAATTAATTAATAAATTATTTATTTTTTAATTTAAATAATTGAATTCTTCTGGAATTTTCTAATAAAAATTCATTTAAAAATGAATTACTGAATAATTGATTTATTATTTATGAAAATAATTGAATTATTGCAACGAATTTGTTTACATTTTTTTTTTAAATAATTGAATTTTTTTGAGAAATTTTACGACTTGTAAAAATAATTCAATTCCTGCGAAGGATTTTATTAAGATTTGTGTAAATAATTAACTTTGTTTTGAAAAATTTTATAGTAATTTAAATGATTAAAAAACATGAAGAAGGCGATCACTCGAGTCTTCGACTCGAAGTGATCGCCTTCTTTATGTTTTTTAATAATATTCTGATAAGTTGTTGTTTAATTTTAAACAGGTGTGAATTTGAATGTTTTGAAAAATTTTAATTTCTATAGAAAAATAATAATGAATAAATATTTATTTAAAAAATAAGTTATTGATGTTTTTGAATAATTTTGTAAAATTATTCAAAAACTTCAATAACTATCTAATAATTTTTAGAGTGAATCAGAATATTCTTTAGGGTCAGGGAAAAAGTGAAAACCCTGTTTGTGAAAAATAATTTTTTCGCCAATTGTTGTCAATTGTAATTTTTTGCCCCGAATTTTCTAAAATCTGAAATTAAGAAAATATTCTCCAATTAACTGTGAGACTAAATATTTTATAGTTATTATTTTCTCCCGGCTATTATTATTTTTGAATTTTTTTTGCGATTTTGTATATATTTAGGTATTTTACCGGAATATGTGATATAAGATCTGAATAATTTATATTTAATATAAATATAAAGTTGTTAAACAAATTTTTTTTCGCTTAAGATTAAAGTTGCGTATTTTAACGTTTATTTTTATTTTGAAGAGTTGACAATTTTAATTTTTTTATGTAGAAAATAGAAATTGAATTGTGTGAAAAAATAGGTGCAAATGTTGAGAAAGTAAAATTTTTTATTAGATGATTCGAATAATTCATCATGTATATAAAAATGTGAAGGAGAGAGAGGAAGTCGTTCGGGGAAAATCAATTCATGTGATTCCTTAAATAAAGTACCTCTTTCTATCGTTCCCTTTGAAATTCAGTTGCATAAGACGCACACGCGTTACCGAGCATTGAACGATGAATCCGATTTCACGCTCCGTATCTTCGAGAGCGGAAGGGCCACTGGAATCTGAACCCGTCTGCTTATAATGTTACGACTTTCGGTCAAGTTTTTCAATGGTCAACTCCACTCCTTCATCTTACCGCGAAACACTTGTTTCGATCTCGACGGGAAGATTGTGAAAAAAAGGGTCCCTCTCGAAGTTGTAATGAAGAATGTTTTGAGTTGATTAAAGAAAGTGGCACACATCTTTCGATTGAAATTTCTTCTCCATTCATTTATCATAGTATTAAAATCATTCATTTTAATCTTTTTAAGTTGATAATAAATATGTAATGTCGAAAATTTGTGTATTATAATAATTGATCGATTAGAACAGGATAATTTTGGGATTGTGTTCTTTTTATTCTTCAATTATATGGACAGTTGATTTCTTTTTATTTTATTCGAGTATTTTCAAAGAATTCGATTATTTTCGATTTAATTTTAATAAAATGGATTTTTTTCGATTTTTCTTTCTCATATTGTAACAAAATAGCAATATTTTAGAATACAATGCAACTTTATTTTAATTTTCATACAGTCAGGTATATAAGATTACAATCTTTATAAAAAAATAAATTTTTGTACTTAAATAATATTAAATCCTTGAATAAACTTTTGAAACACTAAATGAGCTCTCTCTTAAAAAAATGATCATTTTAACAAAAAACTGCCATTTTTAAAAAGATTAAAAATTAGGATGAAATGAAGAATCGAGAACATTTTCTTTTCTCCAGGAAAAGTTATTTAATATTTCAGAGATGAATTATAAATATACATTTACAATACCTCACCTATTCGAAAATGAACTTTTTTTTTAAATAACATTAAAAATTCGGATCTAATTAAACATCCAGACCATTTTCATTATTCCAGAAAAAATTATTTTACATTTCTGAAATGAATTAAAAGCAGTTTCATAGTACCACACATTTTAGGAAATGAGCCTGTTTTGAATAAAATGTCCTTTTTAGGAAAAAAAGCCCTTTATTAATAAAACTAAAAATTCTGGTGAAATTAGGCATTTAGACCATTTTCTTTTCTGAAGGAAAATTGTTTGGAAATGAGCCCTTTTTGAAAAAAATTCCATTTTTAACAGAAAAGTGCCATTTTTATTAATATTATTAATTCGGATGAAACTAAGCATTGAGACCATTTTCGTCTCTCAAGGAAAAATTATTTTAGATTTTATAAATGATTTATAAACAGTTTCATAATACTACACCTTCTCAGAAAAGAGCCATTTTTTTAAAAATGTCCTTTTTCAAAAAAGTGCCCTTATTTTATAAAACTAGTCATTCGGATGTAATTAAGCTTTAAAATTCTTTCTGCAAGAAAAAAATTTGTTTACATCTCGGAGATTATTAATAGTTTTTTAGTACCAGACATTTTCGTAAAAACGTCCTTTTCTCAAAAAATGACCTTATTCATCAAAATCATCAAAACTAGATTCTTTTCTTATGGAAAAATTTGTTTATATCTCTGATATAAATCATAAATAGTTTCAAACAATAAGATCATTTTTTTTTTAAATTACGTCTAGTATCCGAAATTATGTTTTAAAATAATTATGTTTTCAAAGAAAAATATGAAACAATAGCAATAATTCATTTGAAAATATATTTTCAAAATTTAACGGGATGTCTAACGGTCAGGAAAGTTAGGGAAGTCAGGGAAAAGTCAGGGAATGTCAGAGAATTTCATTAAAAGTCAGGGAAATTTTTTAAAATTTATACAAAAATTAAAATTTTTTGAATAAAAATTTTTTTTAATCTAACCATATTTTTGTCTCAAGAAAACAAATAAAATTAGTAAAAAGACAGGGAATTATTTTCTCGATCCTTGTTAGACATCTTCCGTAATTAAAAAAGGTGTTTTTCAAGAGCACAAAAATAGTAAAGCTAAATGCCATAAAAGCGAAGAAAAAATGTTGAATTTTAAGAAATTCGGTTTTTCGAATTTTTGATAATTTTCGATAATTTTAGATTTTTTATCAAAGCGTGGAGAATATTAAATAAGTAAAGTGTTTTTTAAGAGCCCAAAAATAATGAAGCGAAATGACATAAAAAAGAAGAAAAAATGTTGAATTTTATGAAATTCGGTTTTTTTAATTTTTTCGAATTTTTGATAATTTTAGATTTTCTACCAAAGAGTGGAGACTATTGAATAAAAAAAGTATTTTTTAGAAGCCCAAAAATAATAAAGCCAAATGCCATAAAAGAGAAGAAAAAATGTTGAATTTTAAAAAATTCGGTTTTTTGAATTTTTGATAATTTTCGATAATTTTAGATTTTTTACCAAAGGGTGGAGACTATTAAATAAGTAAAGTGTTTTTGAAGAGCCCAAAAATAATGAAGCCAAATGCCATAAAAAAGAAGAAAAAATGTTAAATTTTAAGAAATTCAACATTTTTGATAATTTTTGATAAATTTTAATAAATTTAAATTTTTGATAATTTTTAATTAATTTAAATTTTTTACCAAATGGTAGAGACTATTAACAGGGTGTATAACGGTCATTCAAAAGTCAGGGAATGTCAGAATTTCATTGAAAGTCAGTAAAGTTTTTAAAAATTTATACAAAAATTTTTTTTAATTTAACAAAAATTAGAAGATTTTTATTATCGTTTATTTTTATCATTAGATAATAATTTATTCTTAAATATGTTTGTTACTATATTTTGTCCTGAGAAAGCAGAAATAAAATTAGTAAAATGTCAGGGAAAAGTCATGGAAACGTCAGGGAATTATTTTCTTAATCCTTGTTAGATACCCTGTTTAATTATAATTAAATTTGTAAACGGTTATAATTTAAATTGTTATGAGGATAAGAGAAAAACCGTTGTTCGATTTTGTTTGTACAAAATCGATCAATTATAACCACTTTTTTGCTTCTTAAATTCGATCCGAGGCCTAAGAGGTAAATTTTTTCAAGTATTGAAAATTAATTCCTTTTAGAAAGAAATTTTATTTTAATTGCATTTTATAATTTTTCCATCTACAAATGTCTGACGTTCATTTTATACTTTAATGCGTTAAAAATTGAAGATGAGTGAAATTATGAAACACTCGCACTTTCATAAAAGTTGATTGGAATAAAAAAAAAGAATGTTTGTGGATAAAATAAATAAAAAAAAAAAATATGGGGAAGAAAGGATGCGAGAGATAAATTAGCAAGTGCGTATGAAGTTTGTTTAACGATGTCTTTACACCTTCTTGATGCTTTAGCATTGCTTCCGAATGTGTGTTGGTATATATATATATATACGTTTTGTGTGTTGATCCGTGTATGTGGAGATGAGAACTGATGAGAACAGAGAACATCCGGAAGAAAGTGGTCGAGCAAATATCCATTTGTCTTCATTCGCTCTGACAAAATGATAATCTAGTAGGTTTTTTGTAGTTACAACTGTCATAGCACTGGTAGCAACGTGTCATATTGAGAAGACACATTGGCAAGTAATTTGACATCCTGACCTTTGTCCTCCAACAATCATAGCATTGTTCACGAGGATAAGATAATTATGTAAATGAGAAACATTAAGGAAATAATGCTCGTCATTTTGCACTGTAGCAGAGCGGTTGCTCGAAGAAATATTGACCAGGATTTTGTGTTCAGAATTTAAGAGAATTTATCCGTTCTTCGAATCTTTTTTAGTCAACTTCCACTTCAGGAATTCTTGTTTAAATCGTCAGTTCATTGCTTTCTCGTAGAGGAATTTAATTTTTCTTTATTTAAATTTTTTATATGGTTGATTATCATTTTTTAAAATTCAACTCGAATGGAAATCAACTCAAAATTTGTTACTTGGAAATTTGAAAAATCGATGGAAAGTTCTTTAATCTTTTGATTTTTGAGATTTGAAGAGTTTGTGTTGTACTTGACATTTTGAAGGGCCGAGAGATTTACTTAAAAGTACGTGACAGTAATGTAGTATTTTTTGGGTAACGAACTATGTTAATAGGGCTAAAAATTTGTGACCTCTTAAATGAAAATGGACCAGATTTTTTTTAGGTGTCACACTCTCTAAATTTAAATATTAAATCGGCGACTTTTCGCTGATTCAAATTTAGAGAGAGAGAGAGAGAGAATCGTAGAGCGTGTACAATAATTTGGGCCGTATATTTGATGAATGTGGGCCGTGAAGGGGCCTCCGGCAGTGTGTCAGAGTGGCCTCTTCATGAGACTCACCAAATAAGAAAGTGGTCCAAACACACGCGGAACATTTAAAAACGTCACTGTTGTGATGACTATTCAATGTTATTTATTTTTCGATCAAGATTACTATTAATTGGTTTCATCAGTTGGAGGAACATGTATTTTTGTACATTATATCCATAACGTGTATCAATGAAAGTTATAATTTTCGTGGTGTGTAGATTTATCATGTATATCCGGAACACTTTCCCTTTAGACAAATTTTACTATTCACACCCGGACGGATGACTATATTCTTTGAGAGTTATTATTAAAATTTTCAGTGAAAGGAATTTTATTCTGTTGAATTTTTATTCTTGTCGCAGATTTTGTTAAAGGTAAAATTTTTACTCCAGGAAATTTAGTTTCGAAAAATGTGAATTTAAATGCTAGTTGCATTTTTTGAAGTATGATTTAAATTTTTATTTGGCTAAATCCTTATTAGACGGTTTTATTTAGCAGAATAATGACAGGTTTGACAAAGGAAAAAAAATCAGGGAAAACATAATTGGTTAGAGGAATTAAAAAAATGTCAGGAACTTTGATCAAAATAGCAAAAATCTAGAATTATTACAAAAATTCGAATTTTTAGACTTGAAAAACTTTCAATTCTTCTAGAATTTTTTTACCTTAAAAACTTTTGATTTACACTGAATTTGGAAAAATACCTTATTTTTAAAATAATAATAATTTCTTAAAATTATTAATAAAAATTACCTTGGAAAAAATTTAGTTAAAAACAGTAGCAATTTTTAGAAATAATTAAATTTCAGATAGTTTGAAACTAAAATTTTTGAAAATTTCAATTGCTGTAGAAAAATTACAAATAATTTAAGATTTATTTTTAAGTTTTAATTTATAATTTACTTAAAAAGAATTAGAAATTAATAAAATAATTGAAATATTTCTAAAATTCTATTAAAAATACCAAATAAAAGTTTTTAAAATTTTAAATAAATTTAAATTTTAAATAATTTTATTTAAAAATCTGAAAAAATTAGTTTTTTAAGAACTAATTTTAAGAAATTTTAATTCAATTTTTTAAAGATATTTGAATTTTAATTTATATTAAATTTTCAATTTATTCAAAAATTCAAAAAAAAAATTTCACAGAATTTTAAATTTAATGGAAATTTTATGCAATTAAATTGAAAATAATAAAAATATATAAAAGAATTTCATTAGAGGTTTTAAAAAATTCAAATCTTCGAAAAATTTAAAAAAAAGTCTTAATTGCATTTCAAATAATTTTCTAATTTCGAAAGATATACATTTAAAATTTTAATTTATTAGTTAATTTTAAAAAGATTTAAATTAATAATTATTTTTAAAGGTTAAAGTTCCGTAAAGTTTTACTTAAAATTCTAAAAAATATGTTCTTAAAATATTTCATTTCTGTTTTTTAAAATCATTGAAATTTTCTAAATTAAATTCAAAGTAATTGAATTTTTGAATAATTTTCTTAAAATTTTTTAAGTAACTGAAAATTTTTAAAATTCTGTTAAAAATAATAAATTTTTGTTGTTTTACTAAAAATTTTTGAAATAATTTATATTTTCAAAAAATTTTATTACAAATAGTTGAATTTTTAAACAATTTTATTGAAATTTCCTAAAATTTTTGAATTAGTTGAAATTTACTAAAACATAATTGAATTTTTTTTAAATTTTTGAAATAATTGAATTTTTCTAAAATTCTGTTAAAAATAATTGGATTTTTAAATAATTTTTTAAAAATTTTATTAAAAATAATTGAATTTTAAAAGTGTTATTTTTATTAAAATTTCCTTTAAAGTTTTAAATCAAAGTTTCGTTCACAAAATTATTTTATTGTTGAACCCTCTTTAGATTTTTTTGTAGGGATCAGGGAAAAGTCTGGGGAAAGGAAAATGAAATTTTTGTGGTAACCCGGATTTATTTCGTAGAATTTTAATGAAATTTCATAATATTAACTTCAATCAAATCAATAAAAATTATTGCAGATTAAAATTAAAAAATTTTGTGAAAATAATCAAGGTTGAGACGAAAATTTGATTTTCTTTTTACGAAATGGAAATTTCTATAAATGCATATTAAAATTTGTATGTAACAGAATTTTTATGGCATAATCTTTGTATCTTGGATTTGTCATTTAATTTGGCAAAATAAAAATCTTATCAAATGGAAATTTTAATAAATGATTACTGTCAAATTCTGCTAAATGAAAATTGTACCAAATAAAAATTTGTCTGTACAAAACTTCTGTTAAATGGCAAAGCTCTTAAATAAAGATTCTGTAAAATGAAAAATACATTTTTTGATAGTAATTTTTAGATAAGAATCCAGTAAACAAAATTTTTATTTTTTTCCTTCCTTGACTAAAAATCGATGGATTAAAAAATTCTGATGAAGTAAAATTTCCAACCTGATGAAAATTTTACGGACTGGAATTCCTCTTATTGGAAATCGGAATGCTAATGACTTTTTAGTAGGGAACTCTCTTACGTCCCTTCACATCAAGAAACATCTGTAAAAAAATATTAAGTAATCCTAATACGACAAAAGAAATGTAAAATACTTTCTATCATCTAAATTCCAAAACCCTTACGCAATTAATAAATGATTAGACATGATTTTTTGTATAAGATATTTAAGAATCTCAAGAATCCGGAAGTGGAAACGATGATGAATTCATGAATCACGGTTATTTTTCGATTTCGTAATATGGCTCAATATATATTATTAAGAGTACTCTTGAAAGAATCATATGAATATAATATATTGAAAGTGAAAGAGAAACGAGCATCTGAGAGAGGAACCATAAAATATATACACACATATATATGACGATTGTCAGGGAAATAAATATTGCGTCGAAAGAGACTATAGATAGAGAGAAAGAGAGAGAATATAGAAGTTGCAGTTGGGAAAATGGGAATAAATTTCAAGAGAGCACTGAGATGAAATGAACCGGAACCTGGAAGCACTTTTGGAATATGTTTACTTACTCGTGAGCAAAATAAAAATTCACACGTTCATGACACGAGCGGAACCCTTTCACTCGGTCGAATAAATTTTATTTGATATTCCAGTAACATTTTACGTGTCTTGAAATTCGACGTTTCGCCAAATTTTGCAATGTGATTTTCAATAAATTTCTTTCTAGACATGCATTTATTTAGGTTTTAATATAATTTTTGTTAATATTGCATAATTTTTCTTTAACTACTTCCTGTCTGCTACTTTCTATATATAGAATATTTGCTTATGGATCTTGGAGTTTGGTGTTGAAAAATTTATTTTTTATTTGGTTCATTTATTTAGTGTTACTATTTAAATTCTGTAAATTTATTTAAATTTACAAAGGGAAAAATTTTTAATTTACTTCGAAGCAAATATTAAATTAGTGAATGTCAATCGACAGGAGTTTTCAACTTGTTTTTTTATTATAAACATTGATTATATATTAATTAACTTAAATTTCGTTAATTCTTTTCAATGAGTTGAAAACAAGTGAAAACTGTTTATGTAATTTTTTATGTAACATTAAACTGTTAAATGGTAATTCAAAAGAGTTATTAATTTTTATTGTTGAACTACAAATATCTCTCCAGATCTGAAATAGTAAAATGTCCAGTAATTTAAAGTAGTGAACATTTCTACTAATTTAAATTAGCAAAAATTTCAAATAATTTCAAATAGTAGATATTTTTATTAATTCCTTTTAATTTTTTTACAAATAACTAGAGTTAAGGGTTTAAGTGTACTAAATAAAATAGTAAAATTTTACTGAAAATTAATAAAAATTTTTTATTTTGCTAAAAATTAGTTATTTTTAACTAATTCAGATCTAGGGAGTAGATAGAAATTTAAATTGTTTAAATTTTTTTAATGAGTTCAAAATAATTAAAAATGTTTCTTTAAATTAGTAAAAATTCCTGGTAATTTTTAGTAATTTTTTATTAAATCTGTAGCAAAAAATTTGAAACTTATGAAGTAAGAAAATTTTACTAGGAATTAAATTAGAGATTTTTACTAATTTAAATTAGTTGATAACTTTTTACTAATTCTAATTTAAAAAGATTGATTTAATGTAAGTATTAAAATACTCTTTAAATTTGAATTAGTTAAACCTAAAGCACTAATTCATCATAGAAAAATTATTTACTATACTCTTTAAATCTGAATTAGTTAAAAATAATTAATTATTGGTAAAATCGTGGATGACTTTTTATTATCAAATTATTTAGTTTTAACTAATTCAAGTTTAAAGAGTAATTATACTCTCTAAATTTGAATTAGTAACTGACTTTTTGCTTTAAAATTAGTCAATTTGATTGATAAATTAGTAGACATTACTATTTATTAGTAAAATTTACTAATTATTTTAATTTCCGTTGATTAAAATTAGAAAACATTTTTACTAATTCAAATTTAGAGAATAATTTTTCCCTAATTCAAATTTAAAGAGTAATAATTTTTCACTAAAATTTTATTTAAAAAAATTAAAACTACTAAACAAAACAGATTATTTATTTTTATTACTATTTTACTAAAAATTAGTGACTCAATTTTTACTAATTGAAACCTAGAAAATTACTCTAGATAAATTACTTATTTAATCTCTTTAATGAGTTCAAAATAAGTGAAAATGTTTATCTAATCTTCTATGTAATATTAAATTTTCGAATTTTAGTCCACAAGAGATATTAACTTTTACTGTTGAACTATAAATTTTGTTCTAGATTGGAATTAGTAAAAATTACTTATAATTAGTATTTTTTATTTTTAAAAATTTCTTTGAAACTTCTACTAATTCTTATTGTTACTAACTTTCTACTAAAACGTGAACAAAAAATTCAAAATGTCAAAATAGTACAATTTTACTAATTGTAAGAATTAATACATATTTTCAACTTATTTAAATTAGTGGGAGATTTTTTTCTAATTCTAGTTCACAGGCAGGGCTCGAACTAGATCCGTAAATCCCGTAAAAGTCCGTAACTTTGCTTGAAGTCCGTAAAAGTCCGTTTTTTTTAAAAATGGTCCGTAAAGTCCGTAAATTGTACGATATAATTTGGATAATTTTAGAGAAATTTCAAATCATTGTAAGAATTCAATTATTTTCAAAGGTAATCAAATTCTTCCCAAAAATTAAATTATCTTCAAAAATTTTTAAAAATTCTTGTCAAAATTTTAATTATCTTTAGAAATAATCAAATTCTTCTGCAAAATTCAATTATTTTCAAAAAATTTAATAAAATTCTTGGCAAAATTTCAATTATTTTCAAAAATTTTCCTCAATTCCATGATTTTTAATATCTACTATTTTAATATAATTTTCCAAAAGAATTCAATTATTTAAAAAAAAAAAATTAATAAAATTCTACACAAACCTTTAATTATTTTTCTACAGGGATTCAATTATTTTGGTAAATAATAAAATTCTTTTTAGGAATTCAATTATTTTGATAAATAATAAAACTCATTGTAGAATTTCAATTATTTTTAATACAATTTTAATCAAATTCCTCGTAAAATCGTTATTATTTTTAAAAATTTTATTAAAATTCGTCAAAAGAATTCAAATATTTAAAAACTTGTTAATTAAATTCTTTGTGAAAATTCAAATTTAAGAAACATTCAATTATTTAATAAAATATTAATTTTTTTATTTAAATAATTGAATCCTCGTAGAATTTTCTAATAAAAATTGATTTAAAAATGGATTTCGGTTAAAATTTTAGATTATAATTGAATATTAAAAGCATTACCTAGAGCGCAAATTTTTAGAAATAATTGAATTTTGAAAAGGTTTCAGATTAAAATCTTTGAAAATTTGAATTTTACATACTTAACTAATAATTTTGTGGAATTAATTTTGTTTGACAAAGTTTAATTGTTGATTTTTTTATATTATTTGAATTTTTTATTTTTAAAAATTTTTTTAAAATAATAATTAAATTGATAATGATTTTATTACTCCGTCATCTTTAATTATTATAAAATATGAAGAAATCGATCACTCCGAGTCGAAGACTCGGAGATATCGATATCTTCATGTTTTATAGTTATGAAAAATTAAATTTATAGTTTTAAGTAAAATGTTTTTTTATTTGACTCGGATTGGTTATATTTTTGTCAGCAATTGGTCCGTATTTTTTCATTTTTCGTCCGTAAAGTCCGTATCTTTAAATACTTTCACTGGTTTGAGCCCTGCAGGGATTGATTAACTATTAACTTAAATTTCTTTAATATTTTTTTTAACAAAACAAACTAATTGGAAAATGTTAATCTGTCAAAAATTTTATTCTTAACTATTAATTCATGAGCTCTGATTTTTTTTCTATTGCATTATAAATTTTTATACAATGAAACTACGATTAGATAATAATTGAAACTGTTGAGTGTTAATTTACAATAGTTCTTAACTTTTATTGTTGCACTGTAAATATTGATGCAACAAAACGATTAGATTATAATAATTAAAATTTATTGTCCTGAAATCAGTTTAGTTTTGTTAGAAATTAATATACAAATTTGTCTGACCTAAAATGAAATGTGATAAAAGTTTATAGAAAGCATCAGAGGAATTCGAAGTTTATGATGTAACGTAACATTAAAGGAAAATTGTGCAATGCATATTTGTGATCAAAATCTTGATAAACTGATTCAAATGTTATAGATAATAGAGTTTGGCTTGGATAATAATGCTGTTGCATCATATACGAAAGAAGAAATAAGTAGAGTTCATGTGATTCTTTCCTCATTGGAGCAACGACCGCGTGTGTAGGCAAACATTTTTTTTTAAATGGCATAGACAGAAAACCGGAAGAATGCCAATGAGTGAGTGATAAACTGAAAAAGAAATGAAAGTTATTATCCTTTTAGCAAGAGTGTGCACTTATGTACTCAGTCTCATCAATACGCATGATTTCTCTTATATGGAATTCAACGGATGTAGTACTCTAAGTCTGTAGATTTCACCAGAAATTCTATAACGGATCCACGAAAATCCGAAGCTGTGCACTGCTGGAGCTCTGTTGCGAACAAGAAGATTCCTTCCCGCTTTTTCTTGGTGCTGTATTTCGCTTAGGGTGGAAAACATTTCAAATTTATGGTGTTTTTATTGCTTTTGATTTTCCAAGCTGGATTCAAGTTACAGAGTTTCATTTTAAAAAAGTTGATGTTTATTTTGGCTTTTGACAATATTACAACTTGGGTAACTTGAAATTGTTGGCTTCTCTTGGTATAAAGTGTTTTTTGGAGGGAGAAAAGTTGGCAGAGAAAAAGAATTATTTTTCTGTTGTAATTTTAGATTTTTTAATAATTTAATTTGTTATCAATTATTAAAAGTATTATCATTATTATTCTAAATGAATTATTTGATAAAAATGAATTCAAGTTTTGAAGAAATTTTGCTATTGGCTTGAATTGTCGTGTCAATTAATGTGTATACGATAAGAAGACTTATTCTTGGGAGACAACTTTATTTAAGAATTGGTTCATTGATTTAAAATGGCGAATGATTTACCAAAAGAAGGATTTATCATGCGTGTTCAATTAGAAAGTGCATTTGTTAAAGAAAAATGTGTGCGCGCACTTGTGTCACTATATGACACATAGAGAATTGAGAGGAGAACTCGTTAGAAACACTATACAGTGTCCAGTATCGTAACTTGGTGGACAAGCTTACGAGTTTACTTCCTTGCCTTTTTCGTAATGTTTGTTTTTGAAGAGGTGTTAGAATAGAAATCTTCAGGATACTCAGATGAGTTCAAGCCAACTTTCCTAATGGCTCTTGCGAAATTGAAAAAGGAATTGGGCGAACGAAGGGTAACAGTAAGTCCTCTTCAAAACTCTCTTCTCTTTTAAGTAAATAGTTTGGGGAGAAAAAGTCCAATTCCATAAAATCCTTTACTGAATTCATTACACATAGTAGACAAACTTTCGGTTTTCGATTATTATACATTCACGTGTGTAAGCTGATGGAATTGTCTGAGTTTATTTTCTGTTTTTCCTTTTTTGTTCTTTTCCTTTCTTCTTCTTGTTTCTCTTTAGTTTTTATTTTTGTTTCGTTAAAGAAAAATTGTTGACTTTAAAACCGTTTGGGAAAAAACTCCAAAATTTTTGAGACGAAAAATGGTCGTTTCATTTCTCCACTTGAGAACGTCAAGGTCGTCACTAGATGGCGAGGAATTTGAACTCTTATCCAGCAGTGACCTTGGCGTTCTCATGTGAAAAATAGCATCATATTGAATCTCGTTCGTAATTCTATAATTATTTAAAAATAAATTATTTTTCATAAATCTTAGTGATTCCATCCAGTAATTAAATTATTTTAAATTTTCATTTGCATTTAACGAAAGTAAAAGAGTTGGCAATGGATAAGATTAAATAATTTGTTTAGTATTTATTTAGTAGTCGCTGTAAAATAATTATTGGATTATCTAAATTATTCGCTAGGCTCGAGATAGAATATAATTTATGGTTATTTTGATTAACGATGAATTCAAATTGCGTTGAAATTATTCTTTCCTCGATTGTAAATTTGCTTTCTTTGAGCAGAACTAACTATTTCATAATACCTTTATGCATAGCTTTCGCATTTAAAGTTTCGTAGGATTTTGTTCTCTCGAGGAAATAAATCAGTTTGAAAAGAAAGTTTTCTTGGTAAGAAAGAAAAAAAGCGCGCGCTTTGGAAAATAATTTGCCGATTACTTTCATCGAGTGCAAAACTTTTGTCCTAAAGGAGTCAGTCGTTTCTTGTATACAGTGAATGTTTGAACGGTGGCCTCGAAAATAGCCAGAGGCTATATCGACAACGTCTACAAGTTCAAGCGACAAGGACGCTTTCACGGTGAACGTTAAAGGAACTCCCTATCGATGAAGAAGATATCGCTCATGCAGGTGGAAATAAACTGTTTTTTTTTTGAAATTTGGAGATAAAAATAATAACTTCCTTATTATCGATGAAAATAAAATTGGATTATATATTCAAAACATTATTTATTATTACTTATAATAAACTGACACACGTCAAAAAAATATTGTATGCAAGTCAAAAAAAAAAAAAAAAAAATGCAGAAGAAAATTGTTGCCTATAAAAAAAGGAAAGTTCCATTGCGTATTATAATGGTTGAATTTAAATATTTTCTTGTTTTATATTCCGTGAGATAATGCGTGTAAAATTCCAGTGGAGAGATACAATTATTACACTTTGCCAAAATGAGATAATTATTCGTGAATGAAGCGACTACAATGATTATTATCACTTCTCGCGAGATGGGTGAAATCACTGGCGCACGTTCTGCTGGCTTGAAAATTGCAATTGAAGTACTATATTGAATTTTACCGGAAACGAGATTATGGTAAATGCGCACACCTGGACGAGATAAAAAAATCGCACACACAAATGGATTTAAAGTGAATGATGGATTGTCGTAAACTTGTTGGTTTATTGCAAGGTTACATGAAAAATAAGAAAAGGCAGTAATTGGTAAAAGAAATAATTACACTCATTTGTTGATCATTCGAAAAAAGGAATAAATATACAACTTTTCATATTTTATAGATGACAATTAGTTGGTTTTGAGTATATATCATAAATAAATGTGCGTATATTATGACAGCGATATATCATAAGTTATGATATTAACGTTAAACATTCTTTTGGTTCTTCGACGAAACGACTATTTAAGACTCGAAGAAATTTTCTCTTTTTCTTCGACATATTCAAATGACTTTTTTCAAGAAGTATGACGATTGTTATTGTATTCGATTTTTTTCTAATTTCATTTTTGTGCAACCAAAGTTACAAATTTTTATTTGTTTTCTATTTAAATATTCTTTTTCGAAAAAAAACTTTCTTGGAAGTAAAATAAAATGAGGTGAGGGAAAAAAAGTAAAAATAAAATAATAAAAAAAGCAATAAAAAAATCATTGCATAAAAAAGCGAATGGTACTGTTTAGTCCTTTAAAATTTCAATTTTCTGTTTTTTATGGTTTAAATCGAGAAAGTGCAGATGCAGATGAATTTAATTTTAAAAATAGATTTTTAATGGTACTTGGAAATTATTTCTGTCGTTAAATATGTATTTAGTGTTATGGAAATGTTTTTGTTAGAAAAATTTTATAGAAATAAGTTATAGAAGAGGAGTATTAAAAATTTAATTTTGAAATAAAATTTATTTATCGTTTTATTGCGAATGGGAAATATTTTTATCAATATCGGGGATCACAGATTGTCAATTTTTTAGACTTTTTTCACCACTTTTTAACTTCTGGCACCTATTTTACCTGTTTCGGTAATTTTCACACGTTTTGTAAATTTTTCGCGAATTTTAAATAATATATAAATTTCAAATTCTAATCTTAGTCAATCTAAAGTTTAATTATTTCAAACTTTTGTGTTTATTTATTTATATTTTAAGAACAATTAAACAAAACCTGATAAACTGTTTTTTCTAAACATAATTTTTATAAAATTTGTTTATTCTAATGTTCGTAAATTACAAATTCATTTATTTTAACTTCAATTTTTTTATTTATTTACATTTTAAGAACAATATTAAACAAAACCTGATAAACTATTTATTTTGTAAACATAATTTTTATGAATTCTGTATTTTATAGATAAAAAATAATGTTTCGATATTACGAAAAATAGTTTTAAAAATAGACTTATCAGTTTTTGTAAACTTTCTATGTTCTAAAAATTTTAAACGTTTTAATGAACGACATTTTTTAGTATAAATTTTTTAAACAATTAACGACTTCAATAAAACTTAAAGATCTATTAAGAAAAGATAAAATTACTTAAAATCTCCATTTTTTGTATATAAGTTTAATGAAGTTAAAATTTAATTTATCAAAATTTTAATCTATTTAAATTTAAAAAATAATTAATTAGAATTTCAATTTTTATTTTTATTCGATTTTAATTTCAATTGATAAAAATGTCAATTTTATTCAAATTTTAATGTAATTAAAAGTTATCCAACTTTTATTTCTTTCTAATATAATTTTTATTGTTCGATCAAAACAAATTCAGTACTGCACTTTTTTATTGTTTTTTAAATTTAATTCATAAAAATTTCAATTTATCTAAATTTCAACTTATTTTAATTTTAATCAGACTGAAATTAAATCAATTGAAACTTAAAATTGTCGAAATTCTAAAGATTCATCGACTCAATTGTAAAATTGTCCAAATATTAAAATAGCTAAATTAATTAGAATTCAATTATTGGAAAATAAATTCAATTAATTAAATACAAATTACTCACTTTACACGTCAATTTTTTATGCAATTTTTTTGTTACCTTTTTGTTACCTATTTTCGGAAAAAATTCACCTTTTCACCTATTTTATAGAAAAAAGAGTCTGTGATGCCTGAAATATAGACCGATAAATAGATAGATAAATAGAAAGATAAATAGAAAGATAGAAAGATAGAAAGATAGAAAGATAGAGAGATAGAGAGATAGAGAGACAGATTGATAGAGAGATAAATAAGAAATCTATTAACACAAAAAAATTGTTGAATTGAAGAGAAAAAGATATTTGGAGCGAGAGTGAAAATAAATAAATCGAAATAGCATTTATTTAAATTTAATCCGAAAATACGTAAAAGGACAATTTTCATTCCTAATGCTTTTCCGATATCGTAAAGCAGTCGAAAGTCGCGTTGGGACGTTGAAGGCCGAATCATATCGTAGAAAATATCGAAAGGTCGATACTAGTTTCCAGACAATCCGCCATTGGTGGATTTCAAATATTTCGATTTCCCAGAAACCCATGGGGATTATCCTCTATTACCACTTTCTATGGAAAAGTTGGAAAATTTACAAGTCACTTGTCGAAGGTAGTTGGTTTTGGTGAAAAAAGAAAGAGAGAAACAAAAACCCACTTGCGTTGTTCTCCCACGACAATGTCGAGCTTATACAAGAAATACGCTGCAAAAGGCGGGATGAATGTGGCAATAATATATTGGCCTTTTTATATTATTTGTGTGAAAAACATCATTTTTTTTCTCTCCTCTTTCACAATATTCACACACATCGAGTTAGATATTGTAAAATATCAATGACAAGTATATTAGCTTTTGATGTAAAAAGTCATTTTTATTTCTGAGATAAAAAAAATGTACATCGCAAGTAAAGTGATTTTTTCCTCTGAATTTAACATAGACAATTATGGCAATAAATTCCGTATACTTTTATGTGCAATGAATATTTTTTTTAAAATAAATATTGCTATTTCCATCGAGATTTCTAGACAATTATATACGAATGAAGAGGTGTCTAGTACGATTCTTTTTCTTGGAAAAATAGTGTGAGGAATTGTTTTAAGACTGGCAAAAGTTAGTAAAAAAAAGATGTTAAAGAACATATTTCAACATATGTTTATTTTTATATTTTTTATTTTTTAAGACATTGTATTCAATTTTACTCGCTGAAAGTTCATCGTTTTTTAATGAAATGTTGGTGAACAGTAAAAGTTATTATTAACAGGGGAATCATAATTTTTAAAACTAATAAAAATTATAATAAAATTTCAAAGTACGCGAATTCAAAGAGAATAAAAAAGAAAGTGGAGAAAAATTTCGTCGACTGTTAAAATTTAATAAAAAAAGTTTGCAAATTTATGTGAAAGTGAAAGTATACAAAAATTCGCCAGTATTTTTTTGTGGAAACATAACATAAATTAAAGAAATAAAAAGCAAATGATAAATTGTAGAAATTATTAAATTTAATTGGTTAAGTAATTATTAATAGGATTAATTATTTATACAAAAATTAATAGGATTATTATTATAATGATAATAAGTAGCAACAAATCGCGCGGCTAACTTCTTACTGCCTTTTTTAAAATAAAATTATCAATTTTAATAATAATAGAATACAAAAATTCCACTGAAAATTAAATTATTTTTAAACATTTTTAAAAAAATTTATTGAATGAATTTAATATTATCAATAAATAGAAAATTTTTCACAGGAATTCAATTATTTTAAATACAATTTTAATAAAATTCTTCTCAAAAATGAACTTATTTTTTTTAAATTTTGCAAAAATTTTCCAAGAAAATTCAATTAGTTTAAAAAATAATTAAATTTTTCACAAGAGTTTAATTATTTAAAAAAATTTTAATAAAATTCAATTCAAGAATTCATTTATTTTTAAAAATAATGGAATTTTCGCTGGAATTAAATTATTTTTAAACATTTTTAAAAAAATTTATTGAATGAATTCAATATTATCAATAAATAGTAAATTTTTCACAGGAATTCAATTACTTTAAATACAATTTTAATAAAATTCTTCTAAAAAATTAACTTATTTTTTTTTAAATTTTGCTAAAATTCTCTGAGAAAAATAATTACATTTTCCACAGGAGTTCAATTATTTAAAAAACTTTTAATAAAATTCAATTCAAGAATTCAATTATTTTTAAAAATAATGAAATTTTCGCTGGACTTCAATTATTATAAATACAATTTTAATTAAATTCCACTGAAAATTAAATTTAAAAAAGAATTCAATAATATCAATAAATAGTAAATTTTTCACAGGAATTCAATTATTTTAAATACAATTTTAATAAAATTCTTCTCAAAAATTCACTTATTTTTTAAAATTTTGCAAAAATTCAATTATTTATTTGTTTAAATTCTATTCAAGACTTCATTTATTTTTAGAAATAATTAAATTGTCGATGTAATGAAAATCATTGAATTCTTGGCAAGTATTAAAAAAAATAAATTGGAAAATAATTGAATTCATTTCAAGAATTTTATCAATTTTTTTTCAATAATTATATTCTTTCGAGAAAATGTATTTAAAATTGTACTCTTGGCAACATTTTTTTCTAATTTAAATTTTTGTTGAAAACACTAAAAAAAAATTCAATTTTGGAGAAATTACAAATAATTGCAGAAATTCAATTATTTAAAAAAAAAAAATAAAATTTTTCTTATAAAATTCAACTATGTTAAAAAATTTGAAACAATTCTCGTAAAAATCCTAATTATCTTTAGAAATAACAAAATTCTTCTCCAAAGTTTAATTATTTTCATAAATGTAAAAAAAAATTCTTGTCCTAATTTCAATTATTTTCAAAAATTATTTTAATTTCAATGATTAATAAAATTTTCCAAAAAGAGTTCAATTATTTAATAAAAATTTTAATAAAATTGTATGCAAACATTTAATTATTTTCATAAATAATACAAATTTTACAGAAATTCAATTATTTTCATAAATAATAATTTTAAATTCTAGAAAATAATAATTGAATTAAAACGATGAAAACAATTTTGATGAAATTACAGTAACAATATTCTTATAATATAAAATAATGATTTTATTTCTCGGTCATCTTTAATTATTATAAAACATGAAGAAATCGATCACTCCGAGTCTTCGACTCGGAGCAATCGATATCTTCATGTTTTATAACAAATACTTTTGTAAGTTGTTTAATTTAAAAAAATGTTTGAATTTGAAATTTTTGAATGACTTAATTCCTGTGAAAAATCCTGTTCCAAAAATAAGCTTAAAAATAGGAATTGTGCAAATATTTTTCTTCTTTTTCTAAAACAAATTAATAATTCTGTTAAAAAAATTGTAATTCATAAACAAAAATAATACAAAATAAATAAATTTTCTATTTCTTAATCACAGTTGTTTAACAATTTTCTAATTTTGTTTAGAAGTGAAGAACAAAAATCTGCATAATTTCAATTTGACAAAGCATAATATTTAACAAAATTTTAGTCTTTTAATGAAAAGAAGTGAAAAAAATTCTGATTTCTATTTGTCATTACATTTTTGAATTAATTATATAATAAAAATAATAATAAATGTAAAATATTTCTGTAATGATAATACATTATTGAACTATTGTAGATTCTTATTAAAATATTTCACTTAATTTTAATTTAAAAATTGCGAATAATATTTCGAATATGTTGAGGATGGATTTTTTAGTGTGATTCACTCACAGTGCGAGAATACATTTTTTCAAGCTTTTTGTAAGTCGACCTTTTAAAGACAGATTTACTGTCAATTTTTATATCTATGCAATAAAAAGTCGATAAAATTTTCCTCCACTTGAATTGACCTCGTGTAATCCATAAGTAAAGCTTACTGCAGTTATGTGTGAATGATTTATATTTTTCTATCAATAAAAGGGAAATGGCAAACACATCCGCACTCATTCTTTAACGATGCGAGAGATTCTCAATCGTTGATGATTTAAAGATCCACTAAATTTTCAAGTCTATTCAATTTATTTGCTATTTTATTACTTATAAATTATAATTATTCTCCTATCTAGAGTGAATGTGGATTATCAGTTTTTTCAAATCTGTAAATAAAAAATATTATTATTAAGGGATTTGTAATTTAAATAGACGTTAATTTATTATTATTAAGGGATTTATATTTTGAATAGACATAAATTTATTATAATAAAGGAATTTATGGTTTAAATTGGACATTATAATATTAAATTATTAACTAAAATTATTTGAATTCGAAAATTTACAATCCGCTTTTGAATTATTTGTAGATTTTCTTTTTAAACATTAGTTGGGGTTTATTTCAGTTTATGGTTATGAATATAATTATTAATAATCAGGACTAGTTTCCCACATAATTTATTCTTATATAGTTATAATATTGAATTCCTCAAATTGTTTGGAAAATTTTAATAGAATGACTGATAGAACTAGTTATTGTGAAAGTGAAGCCAATTAAAAGTGAAGATTTAACACGACTGAAAATAAAATCTAAATGTGACAGAAAATTATATTTATTATTTATAGTTGGAGATTAGCATTTGATATTGCTTCTTATGATGGTATTGGTTCGTGAAGCTCCCACGTTCAGGAATCAGGTTCCGCAAGAGAAAGTACCGATTGATCAGGTGCCCCTGAAGATGAAGCTTGCTTTCAAGAATGTATGTTAATCACTCGATGGGCGTATTAGAAGCATAGGAATAAACTTCTTCAAAATACTTTTCTTACAACCAATAGAGGATTATTTAATTCATGTTTCTCCTGCCGTAACCGGTTAATATATATGATTATCTTCGAAAAAAATAAAATAACATCAGAGGCTCTGAAACCCGATTGGAAAATCAGATCCGACACAGAGAAGAGTATGATTCAAACTTTGGATACTTGAATTTAAATATGTTTGGATTAGAAAAGTGTGAATTGAAAAAATATTGATAAATAAATTTAAATATTAATAAATAGTTAAATAAGAATATTAATAAATATTAATTATTCTTATATTGTGCTGTTATTTTGTTTGGATTTATAATTTTAGTGTGATATTTATTATTAATTATTCTTCTTTTCACTCTTATTTATTTTTATTAAGTAGAAAATATTTCTCGAAATAGTTCTTCTTTTAATTACTTTTATTGCAGCAGGGCTCGAACTTCTCCGAAATATCAATTATTTTCAAAAATTTTAATAAAATTCTTGGCAAAATTTCAATTATTTTAAAAAATTTTTCTCAATTCAATGATTTTTAATAGGTATCTACTATTCTAATAAAATTTTCTAAAATAATTCAATTATTTAAAAAAAATTTAATAAAATTCTACTCAAACTTTTAATTATTTTCAAAAAATAATTAAAATTTCACAGGAAATTCATTATTTACCAATTTTTTTATAAATTTCTTCGCAATCATTCAATTATTTTAATAAATAATAAAATTTTTACAGGGATTCAATTATTTTGGTAAATAATAAAATTCTTATTGGTAATTCAATTATTTTGATAAATAATAAAGCTCATTGAAGAATTTCAATTATTTTTAATATAATTTTAATCAAATTCCTTAAAATTGTAATTTTTTTTAAAAATCTTATTAAAATTCGTCAAAAGAATTCAATTATTTAAAAATTTAATGATATAATTCTTTATGAGAATTGAATTTTAAGAAACATGCAATTATTCAATAAATTATTTATTTTTGTATTTAAATAATTGAATTCTAGTAGAATTTTCTCATAAAAAATGATTTTAAAAATGGATTTTAGTTAAAATTTCAAATTATAATTGAATATTAAAAGCATTAGAGCGTAAATTTTTAGAATCAATTGAATTTTAAAAAGGTTTCAGATTAAAATCTTTGAAAATTTGAATTTTTCATATTTTTAACTAACAATTCTGTGGAATTAATTTTTTTTGAGAAAGTTAAAAAAAATTAATTTTTAGAATTCATAACAATTTTTTTAATTTTGGTGTCATTTTTGTTTGTCTCACAAACTTTGAAATTAACACGAATTTTATTAATTTTTCAATTTTTAAGAATTTTAATAAAATTCATTGCCAAATTCAATTATTTTCATAAATAACAATAATTATCACAAGAATTCAATTATTTATAAAATTAATAAAATTCTTGGCAGAAATTCAATTAATTTTGAAAAATTTTATTAAAATTGTCAATATTTCAATTATTATCTTTATAATTGATTAGCAAAATTTTGATACAACATTCAATTATTTTAAGGGATTTTAGTAAAATTCATTGCAAAATTCAAATATTTTCATAAATAATAGTATTCATTATAAGAATTCAATTGTTTTTAAAAATTTTAATAAAATTCATGACCAAATTTCAATTATTTTAAAAAAATTTTCTTTACTCAATGATTTTCAATGTTCTACTATTTTAATAACATTTCTTAAAAAAATTCAATTATTAAACAAAAATTTTGATAAAATTTTATGCAAACACTCAATTATTTTCAGAAAAAAATTAAAATTTTACAGGATTTCAATTATTTCCATACCCCAATTCAATAATTTTTAATACCTACCATTTTAATAAAATTTTCCAATAAAATTAAATTATTTTAAAAACATTTCATTATTTTCATAAATAATAAAAATTTTACAGGAATTTAATTATTTTTATAAAAAAAAATGTTTTACAGATTTTCAATTATTTTTATAAGTAATAAAATTCTTTTCAGGAATTCAATTATTTCCATAAATAATAAATCTCATCGTAGAATTTCAATTATTTTTAATACAATTTTAATCAAATTCCTCAAAAATGTAACATTTCTTACAAATTTTATTAAAATTCCTCGAAAGAATTTAATTATTTATAAATTTGTTGATAAAATTTTTTATGAGAATTCAACTTTAAGAAAAATTTAATGTTTCAATACATGATTTATTTTTGTACTTAAATAATTAAATTCTTGTAAAATTTTACATAATAATTGAATATTAAGAGCGTTATATTACGAATTTTTAGAAATAATTGAATTTTGAAAAGGTTTTAAATTAAAATCTTTTGAAAATATGAATTTTTCATATTTTTAACTAACAATTCTGTGGAATTAATTTTTTGAGGAAGTTTAATTGCGAATTTTTTTATTAATAAAATATTAATAATATTAATATTAATAATAATAATAAAATTTCCTCGCAATAAAAGTAATTTACAATAGAAAGAAACTGTTACGAGAAATGAATTTTTACTTAATAAAAATAAATATAAGAATGAAAGAGAAAAAATTAATAACAAAAAATTGAGATCCAATCATCAAAAGCATAAATATTCAATAAAAAGTAAATTATAATAGCACATTACTTTTTTAACGTCTCGAATAGTAATTAAGTGAAGTTCTAAACGTAAAATTTTATAAGTCTTTTATTGCTAACACTTTTTATTACGTAATCTAATATTGGGAGATGAATTTTTCACTTTATATTGAAAGAAGTTGAAATAAAAATTTTACTTCTTTTAAATAATGAGAAAAGTGTTTATTTTATATTTTATTTGAAGAATTTCCTTTCTGTTGAATTATATATAGAAAAATTCTATTTACTTTGAAAATAATTTGATTGGTGAGAGATGTTTATATATTTTCATTGGAAATTATTGTGTAAACTTAAACATTGTAAATTGTAAATATCGTAAATATATAGAAAATAGAGAGAGAAAAATATAGAAATAATATAATAATAATAAATAATAATAATAATAATAATATTATAATATATATAATATATAGAGAGAAAATAAATATATTACGTAAAAATAGACACTTCTTCTCGTTGAAGGGAAAAATCATGCGATTATGTGTGAAAGATCAGGATAACTCGAGTTGATGTTACATTTCTTTTGTTTTTCAAACACTTTTTTTTCTATTGGTTTTGTTAATCGTATCCGCTTCCGTACGAAAAATAAATGAAAATAAGGTGAAATATTGAGTCTTTGTTTATTATCTCTGGAGAAGAAACTTTTCTCAGAAGAATTAAAAGAAAAAGTAGAAAAAAAAGTTTAAGTCAAGATACTCGAAGTAGAATGACTTTGGAAAAAAAACATCAATTAACTGTGTGAAAGTGAATTGTTTAGATAAAATTCCTTTTTTTGAATGGACGCCTGAATATAAAAGCGTTTCTATATGTTTGTTTCCATTTTCCCCTTATTGTCTAAAACTCTAAAAAGTGGAAATATCTCTTAAAATGGTGATTTTTATTTTAAAGGAACTAGAATTTAAAATAAAAATTGTAAAGTACTTTAAATTAAAAATTTTAAACTATACTGTATGCAGTTTTTCTGTATACAGTTGAATTGTTGTCAATTGATACCGCCCCCTTTTTTGGGGCGGAAATAGAATTTTAATTCGACCCAAATAAAATTTATTTCACACAAATAAATTTTCATTTGAATCAAATAAAATTTATTCGTAACAAATAATAGTCCGGGAGCTAGCGACCAAAACAACTATCTCATTTCATACCGGCTGAAAATTTGAGTAAAGATTACTAAAGACATGTAATTAACAGAAACCCACGTCTGGCAGGCCGGCGCTGGGGCAGGGGGCGGCGTCGGGGGGGCGAATAGGTGAAAAATAATGTAAAATTTTCTGATTTCATACCGCTTGAAACCTTCATAACTCGAAAGTAGACACCCACACGAGTGTAAAAATGTGCGTCTGGCAGTTCTGGGGTGGGGCAATGTACGTCTGGCAAAGGGTTAAACACGCAAAAAAATCGAAAATTTTTTCTGATTTCATACCGCTTAAAACCTTTAGAAATCGAAAGTTTACATTCAAACAAGTGTAAAAAAGTGCGTCTGGCAGTTCTGGGGTGGGGCAAAGTACGTCTGGCAGCCCTTCGAAGATGCGGCAAATCGGTCAAGCGGTGAAAAAAAAAGTAAATTTTCTCATTTCATACCGCTTAAAACCTTTAGAAATCGAAAGTTTACATCCACACGAGTGTAAAAATGTGCGTCTGGCAGTTCTGGGGTGGGGCAATGTACGTCTGGCAAAGGGTTAAACACGTAAAAAATCGAAATTTTTTTTCTCATTTCATACCGATTAAAATCTTTAGAAATCGATAGTTTACATTCAAACAAGTGTAAAAATACTCGTCTGGCTGTCGTGGGGTGGGGCAAAGTACGTCTGGCAGCCCTTCGAAGATGTAGATTTTTATATTTGTTTAAATGTAAACTTTCGATATATGATGGTTTTAATCAATGTGAAATGAGATTAATTTTTATGATTTTTTATGTGATTAACCCTTTGCCAGACGTATGTTGCCCCACCCCAGAACTGACACATAAGTATTTTCACAGTTATTTGTATATAAACTTTCGATTTAAAAAGGTTTTAATCGGTATGAAATAAGAAAAATGTAGGTTATTCTCACCTATTGACCCATTTGCTGCATCTTCGACGTGCTGCCAGACGTACTTTACCCCACCCCAGAACTGCCAGACGCACATTTTTACACTCGTGTGGATGTAAACTTTCGATTTCTAAAGGTTTTAAGCGGTATGAAATGAGAAAATTTACTTTTTTTTTCACCGCTTGACCGATTTGCCGCATCTTCGAAGGGCTGCCAGACGTACTTTGCCCCACCCCAGAACTGCCAGACGCACTTTTTTACACTTGTTTGAATGTAAACTTTCGATTTCTAAAGGTTTTAAGCGGTATGAAATCAGAAAAAATTTTCGATTTTTTTGCGTGTTTAACCCTTTGCCAGACGTACTTTGCCCCACCCCAGAACTGCCAGACGCACATTTTTACACTCGTGTGGGTGTCTACTTTCGAGTTATGAAGGTTTTAAGCGGTATGAAATCAGAAAATTTTACATTATTTTTCACCTATTCGCCCCCCCGCCGCCGCCCCCTGCCCCAGCGCTGGCCTGCCAGACGTGGGTTTCTGTTATTTACATGTCTTCAGTAATCTATACTCAAATTTCCAGCCGGTATGAAATGAGATAGTTGTTTTGGTCGCTAGCTCCCGGACTATAAAATTCCCTTTTGGCTGTGAGACAAATATACCTTTTCTCTATGTGTAAATTATAGTGATTTTAATTTAAATAAAAAGATTTCTCTTTTTCCTTGCGGTTCATCATCATCTTTTTGGCTCTTGTTATCAAATTAACTTTTATTTGTACTTTGTACGTATACGTCTTTGAAGTTTTACTGTTGCAACTGTCACTTTAGAGCGAGTTTTAAAGTGTCTAATTGCCAAGCGTTGTAAGAAAATTATATAGATAGTTAGAGAAAGAAACTTTACTCAGTTGTCAACGCTAATTGAAGAATTTGACGATGTCATTTTGTCCGAAATTTAAAGAAAAAAAAAAGAAAAGAAAAAAGATCTGGAATATACATTTTCGCATAAAACCTTGAATTCATTAACAGTAAATGGTTTCCAGAGGGGGGAGTTTTAAATTATTATTATTATTATGCTTTATGTAACATCATAAACAGAGGCTGCATTATTTCGTTTTACTCAGTCTACTTAGGCAACTATAAATTTTCCGCCTGCATCTTTTTCCCTTTACTTTTTTCAACCGGAGAATATTTTTTAATGAAAAGAGGAAATAATGCGCTCTAAAAATTTTCGGCGGTGAAAATAAATATTTTTCTATATACAAAAGATGTGAGATGGGTATTATTTTTGAATAGAGGAATTTCAACGCGATTTTCACGAAAGTAATTATAATTAAATAATAAATTAATTTGATTGGATTAATTAGAAGAGTCGTTTTTAAATAATTTAGTAGGGTATTTTAAAACAAGATAATTTAAAAATATTTTTTAATAATTTTTAGATATTTTTCAATTTTTAAACAATTTTTAAATAATTTTTTGAATACTGGTTAAAAAAACGAGTTGGGAATTGATATAGAATGAAAGGGGATTTTACACTTTTTTTTTATGAACGAAGTTTTTGCTTTGAAGTGTTTCTAATTCGCTAGAATTTGGTAACATGGAGAATTTCATTAAACCTGCTTGGGTTCATCCTTAAACGCATCAAGATGCCAAAGTTTAACAGGAAACACGTCGGAGGAATGCAACTGTGTTGGGTGTCAAGATTTCACTTTGTGAGTCGTCCGCTCTTACACATCGCCTCTTGACGTGGTGAAAACTCTGACGTTCGAGGTTTAAATTGCAAATCTAGAGTTCCGATTCCGGAGACTCTTGGCGCGCGACGCATATTTCCGATTAAGGATTCACATTGCGAAACTGGAAATAATCATTTGTAATAACAAACTACGTCAGCTCTTGATACATTGAACATTGCACACCGAGAAAAAAAATTTCTTTGAAACAAAGAATTTGATTTTTTCAAATAACTTTCTAAATTAGAAAAATAAAATTTGTTTGAATTGAAAGAAGAATTAAATTGCTTCTATAACAAAAATAGTTTTTAAATGTTTTATATAAATAACTTGGTCTGTTAAAAATAATTAAAAAGAAGTATTTCTTTGATTCAAATGAAACATTTCCTAAAACCAAAGAAATATTTTTTATTTAGTCAAAAAAAAAATAAATAAATAATGAAATAATTTCTTTAATTCAAAGAAATTTTTCTTTGACCCTATGCAGAAATTTCTTAAAAGTTAAAATCAAACAAAATTTCTTTGAAACAATGGAATTTTTTCTGCGGGTGTATTAAACATTTACGCAAAAAAAGTTACTTTTCAAAATTATTTTCCCCAGAAATTATTTTTGTTTGGAATTTTTTTGTTTTAAATTTAAAAACTTTTAAACAAATAAATTGTTTTTTAATTTAAAGCAAAAAAATTGTTTTAAATTTAAGAATTAAATTTCTTGTATCCAAAGAAAATTTCTTTAAATCAAGGAAATTTTCTTTGAATCAAAAATCTTCTTTTTGTTAGAAAACAAATTTATTTTGAATGAAACGAAGCGAGTCTAAGAAACTGATTTATTTACTTCCATGAAAACTTTGTTGTTGGGTGTAAACTAGAAATATAAAATGGAAAATTTGATTCAAAGGTAAGCATTTAATTTTAAGAAAATCTCTTTGATTCAAGGAAATTTTTCTTTTTCAATTAAAGACTTGAATTTCTTGAATTAAAAGAAAATTTGTTTGAATAAAAAAAAAAGTTGTTTATAACAAGAAAGTTTCTTTCAATCAAAAATCCTCTTTTTGTTTAAAAGAAAAATTTATTTTGAATGAAACAAAATGAGTCTAAGAAACTGATTTCTTGATTTTCATAAAAACTTTTTTTGTTAAGTGTAAACTGAAAGTACAAAATAAAAAAATTTTGCTTTACTTCTTTAATTTAGAGAAAATGTCTTTAATTCAAAGAAAATTTTTTTAATTTCAAGAGAATTTCTATGATTTAACAAAAATTTGTTTTATTAAAAATCAATTAATTTGTATAATGAAATTTTCCTATTTTTAAATTAAGGACATAAATTTCTTTTTCAAAAGAAAATTTGTTTGAATAAAAGAAAGTTTAAATCAAAAAAAGTTTCTTTCAATCAAAACGTCCCTTTTTGTTTGAAAGGAAAATTTATTTTGAATGAAACAAAACGAATCTAAGAAAGTGAATGCTTTAAATTAAGGAAAACTTTTTTTCTTAGTGTATAAACTAAGAATGAAAAATTTCATTTCTTAATTTAAGATGAATTCCAAAAAAAAAAAAATGTTTCATCTTCAAAAATAGTTTTCGAAAAATTTCCATTTTTGTACAACAAGAGTGAATAGAAAAGCTTCACAAATGAAGGTGGCCCAGAATTTTTAAAGGAAAAATTGAATTAATTACATTGATGTGTGCGAGCTTTGATCGACGAGGGAGAAATTTTGAATTTTTCATGAAATAGTGGTTTTCCCTTGCAAGGGAGATAAATCAAATTTGAATGTAAAACTCGTGAGGCTTTTAAATAAAAAAAAGTAAATGACGTAGCATAGATATAAAAATAAATTTTAACTGAAAAATAAATTTCTCGATGGTCAAAAAAAAAGGAAAAATAAATGACCTTTGTAGAGACGGACAAAAATATAATATATAGAACAGATTTTTGAGTGTGTGTACAGGTCGGGGGAAAAATAAATTACCAAATGGAAATTTAAATTGCAATGAAACGTTAAATTAGGAAATTTTTTTTTTATTGAAGATCGATTTATGCAAAAATTTTCAGATCGAATTATTTACTATCTCGTATTTTGTGATTGAGAGAGATAAAAACATTAGTTCTATTGATAAAAGTGATAGATGGGTCCCTGACCCAGTTGTGCAGAAACGGTCATTTCCATGTATTTAAAGTCGATCAATCCGCATGGTGTCACACTGAATGTCGTATGATTGATAAATGAATTTCCTAGATTCGCTAAAGATGTGGTCTTTGATTTTTACTGGCAGTTTAACGATATGTTTGTTTTAGGAAGGCGTCGTCGTGGAGTTTTAGTTTCTTCCTTCTCCTCAATTGCGTGTGAAAGTTATAAGGCGTATTACATGTCTATTACAAATTTAGAATGTAAGAGCATTGCTCTATTACGCTCTTATGTTATCATTGCCTGGCAAATATTTGTTTGTTTGTTATTTTTATTACAATTGACCCACTTTTTGTTTCTCAATAATTTTCTATATAAACAGAAAGGCTTTTAGTTTCTTTAATTTTGTTTCAATTACTAAAAATTATCAGGCATGAAACCTAATAGTCATTCTTTGCTACTTCTCTAAAAAAATTAATAATGATACTATATTTAGAGAAAAGAAAGAAAATCTGGAGTTTTTATCCCGAAACTTATGATCGGATGCTGCGTTACAGATTTTCGAAAAAGAAAAACAAAACCACGGGTAATCATCGACCCAACAGTGTGAACAAAGATCTATAATCAAAAGTGGCAAGCTTTTTCTTCCAATTAACAAATGGTGGGTTTAGCTCTTTTTACGAGAGCTGCAAAACGAGTGCAAAGCTTTAAAGTCGTAAAAACTTCGTTACGAGTAAACGTTACGTCATGATTAAAAAACGAAGAAAGAAAGGGAAAAAAAAACTTGTGAACTGAGAATTTTCACTGGTCTCATCCTCTTTGATGTCAAAAATCGCACAGACACACGTTATACATATACACACACTGATTACGGTTCATCTCGTGTGAAATTTGGTCACCCGTTGAACATACAGAGAAAGTGAAATTACCATAAGAGAATATTAATATTGACAAAAAAAAAATAAAAATGATTTGAATAAAATATTTACATATTTATGGAAAAAAATGAAAGAATTTAAAGAATTGAAAACTATTTGTAGTGATTAAAATTAAAATAGCATTTTTGATTTTTCGATGTTTAAATTTAATTTAAAAAGAGTATCGACTCTTTAGTTGACGAGAGTATATGATGTCGAGCAGATGGAAGCTTTTAATTTTCAGCAGGTGAAGAACGAAAGTCAGAAATTGTAAGAAACTTTCTGTTTATTCTTTTCTGAAATAAATTCTTCCTATACTTTAAAAAGTGGAAATGTTTGTATAAACAGAATTAATGTTTAAACATGACTTAAAAAATGTTTGTAATTAGTTTTGCTACATACGTAATCACCCATATATAGTTTTTAATTACTATGTCAGAGAGAGATAGAAATGTATGAAAAATTAAAACTGAAAACTGAAATCAATGACAAGTTTCTCTACTCTTTTACAAACATGAATCGTCTCGTCGCTCGTCGTTGTCGTTGTCGTCAACCCGTTATATCGGGTAAATGACGCGGGCGCGAAATTGGTTTGATGTCGGCCATTATCGGAGAAAGTTTACAGCGTTTTCGTGTTTTACCGGAGTTTATCATCAACTTCCTTCCTTTTTCTCCCCGTGCCCCCTCACCGTTCCAAGTAACCACCCTCATTCTCTACAATTCAAGCTAGTCGCGAATTAGGCTACTATACTTCTATGTGCTCCGACGACGTCAAGGAACTTGGCATGTCTCCGTACTAAATACCTGCACATTATACAATTAAAATGACAGAACCTGGCAATACTTGTCCGAAGTAATCAAGGACAACGATTTACAAGTCTCCGCTATGCTAGGACAATTAGTGTCTTATCGCAACTTCCTTATCTACTTACAATATTTCTACTTCTTATAAGACATAACTTCTGAAAGCGAGCATCAATTAATTATTATTCGAGACAACTAATTTCGAAATTATTTTCATATTAAACTGGGGAAAAATATAAGTTCATTTAAATATAAATATGATTATGTTTGAATGATTCTATTGTATATTTATATAATATTTATAATAAGATTTAGAATATTAATTTACAATAATGACGTAAAAAAAATAAAAAAAAATAAAAATAAAAAAATAAAGTTAAAAAAGTTAAGTTAAAGTTATAAGTTTTCAAGTTATTAAAGTTATTATAAATTTATAATATTATACGGAAAAAAACTTAATTTGGAATAACTACAAATTATTATAAATTCAGGGTGTCTACTAATCGGAAAAACCGGGAATTTAATTTGACCGGGAATAAGCCAGAAATTTAATGCCAAATCGGGAACTTTTTCAACAAATTAAAAAAAGTTTTATTATTTTAATTTGTTTTTAAAAAATCTCTTTTTTAATTCAATTTTTATAGATAAACTAAAATTTTTATACTGTTTTTTATACTGTTCTCAAAATTTGAATTAGTTAAAAATAATTAATTTGATAGTAAAGAATCAGTCACTGATTCGAATATAATATGTAAATTAAATATATTTTAAAATATTATCAAATTAATAGAAATTTTGTGAAATTCAACTGAAAATAATAAAATTTATTAAAGAATTTCATTAAAAACTTTTTAACAAATCGAATTCTCAAAATATTATAATTTAAAAATTGATAAATAATTGAATTTTATAAAGAGTCACATTCTAATGTATTCATGTTACTTAATATGAAGATTAATAATTAAAACTTTTATTAGTTAATTTAAAAAAAAATTGCACATTTAAAATTTATTAATAAAATTGAATTTTTGCAAAGTTTTCTTGAAAATTCTAAAAAATAAGATTTTTGAAATTTTTAAATTCTGTTGTTTGAAGATAATTGAATTTTTATAAACAAATAATTGAAAATTTTTGAAATAATTGAAATTTCTTTACATTCTATTAAAAATAATTAACTTCTTTTAAAGAATTTTATTTAGATTTTTCGAAAATAATCAAGAGAAGATAATCGCCGTAATTATAATTTTATTTTTAAAAATTTCTTCGCAATACATTCAATTATTTTCATAAATAGTAAAACCTATCGCAGCATTTCAATTATTCGTAGTACAATTTTAATTCAATTCCTTGAAAAATGTAATTATTTTTAAAAATTTTATTAAAATTCGTCGAAAGAATTCAATTTCTTTTAGAAACGGAAAAAAATCTGCTCAAGAATTCACTTAAAAATATTCTTCACAAGAATTCAATTAGTTTCATAAATTCCCATAAAATTCTAAAAAACAATTCAATTATTTTCAATTCATTAATAAAATTCTTCGCAGAAATCCAATTATATTAAAAAATTTTTTAAATTCTCCTCAAAATTTCAATTATCTTTAGGTATAAATAATTAAACAATTCTTCACAATTCAATTATTTTTAAAAATTTTAATAAAATTCTATATTTACATTATAAAATTAATTGTTAACTATAATAATTAGAATGTTCTTCCATTCATTCACTTTTTCTGACCCTTACAATTTGAAGTTGTCTTTTGTTTATACTTTTGTTTTTTGTTAACTTTAGATAGATTGTATATTATATTATTATGTTATAATTATTTTTATTTTTAATTAATTCAAAATTGTAATGACAAATAGAAATTATCAGAATTTTTTTTACTTTTTTTCATTAAAAGACTAAAATTTTGTTAAATATTATGTTTTTTCAAATTAAAATTATGCAGATTTTTGTTCTTTACTTCTGAACAAAATTAGAAAATTGTTTAACAACTGTGATTAAGGAATAGAAAATTTATTTATTGTGCATTATTTTTGTTTATGAATCGAAATTTTTTTAACAAAATTATTATTTTGTTTTAGAAAAAGAAGAAAAATATTTGCACAATTCCTATTTTTAATCTTACTTTTGGAACAGAATTTTCCACAGGAATTAAGACATTCAAAAATTTTGAAATTCAAACCTTTTTTAAATTAAACAACTTATAAAAGTATTTGTTATAAAACATGAAGATATCGATTGCTGCGAGTCGAAGACTCGGAGTGCTCGATTTCTTCATGTTTTATAATAATTAAAGATGACCGAGAGATAAAATCATTATTTTATATTATAAGAATATTGTTACTGTAACTTCATCAAAATTGTTTTCATCATTTTAATTCAATTATTATTTTCTAGAGCTTTAAATTATTTTTTATGAAAATAATAATTGAATTTCTTGAAAAAAATTTATTATTTATGAAAATAGTTAAATGTTTACATACAATTTTATTAAATTTTTTTTTTAAATAATTGAACTCTTTTTGGGAAATTTTATTTAATTTTTTTAAAAATAATTGAATTCTTTTTAGGAAATTTTATAAAAATTGTAGATATTAAAAATTATTGAAATTAGAATAAACTTACAATTAGAAATTACATTTTTTCACTTCTGATCATTATCTAATTAAACATTATAATTAATTTTTACTTGATTATTAAAAATAATTAATGTCATTAAATGACCAGCTTCCTAGACAGAAGAAAAATATTAGATCGGTATTTTAGATGTATTCGTGATAAAAAATTATACTTTCCTAAAACCAATTATTTATTTTACATAATTTCAAAAGATATACACGGTAATAATAAGTTAGGAGGTTTCTTTCAAAAACTTGTAAACTTTCTTTGACATTTAGTGTTTTACTGAAACTTTTTATTTACTGTTATGCAATAATTAAAGTAATTAAAAAAGTATCTCTTAATTAAGACCTATTTCGTGCCTCATAACTAATAATAGCTTCCTATCAAAATAATCTCTTTATTTACAAAAGGTTAAATAATTTCTCTAGAAATCCAAACTCACAAGTGAAATGTCTACTCTGTACTAATTGAGTCTAATCAAAATCTAATTAACTCGTTAAATTTTTGTTCTAATTAATTTTCCAATTAAGAAGCAAAACATTGAAATTTTCAAAACAATCTAAATACGAGAATAGATATACTTTTTTTTTATTAATTTCCCACGTACGAAAAACAAACAGTTTTCAAAAACGTCAGAAAAAATCGATACGAAGAAAAAAACAGAAAATTTTTTCTTGTGGGTGCAAAAATAAAAAGTTATTAGACCTAGAATTTTTTTTTGAATGAATAATTATTAAACTTTCGATTTCTTTTCGATTTTTTTCATGTTTTATAATAATTAAAAGTGTCTAATTGATAAAATCATTATTTTATATTATAAGAATATTGTACTTCTTCAAAATTATTTTCATCATTTCAATTCAATTATTATTTTTAAGAATTTTTCTTTAAATCAATTAATTTTCAAAAAAGTTCTTCTACAATTTTCAAAACCCATTTATTTATAATATTCAATTTTACAAATTGAATTTTATTACTTTTGATAATAATTGAATTTTGCAATTCTATAGAACTTTTTCAGCTGGGTAACAAACCAGATTTCTATTTCAAAAAATGCTAATTGTATTTGCATCAATAAAGATCATCTTTATGTCTAATATTACGTTAATTACGTTCAAATATAGCCACTTTCATATAATTTACATCTCAACAGATTATATCCTCCTTTCAATTTGCGATAAAACGATACAACAACTTGATGGTAAATTTTCCCTTTCGTTTGATTTCATTAGGCGACTTAATGATCGCGCCAATCCTCATCAAGCGAATCAGGAAAAGCATATAAAAGAGATGGAAAGTCAAATGCACTTAAACGCAAATTACATCCTTGCTATGGAGAAATAAGAAGAAGAAGATAGGAAGTCGCGGCTTCAGCTCGTGCACATGAAATGAGATTTGCCGAGCGTATCAGTAGCAAAAGTAGACATCGACCACGTATATAATAACTATTCTTCTGGATCATTGTTGTGTAATTACACACCGGAACATAATACACAGTATCCTCATAATACGATAACAAAAGACGTAACTCGTATGCGTCAATTATTTGCTCCCATTTATAAAATTTCGTTCAATTTTAAAATTTCTCATTATTTTTTTTCTCACTACAAATTATATATGTACACAAACACTTTAGCAACACCCAAAGAGTAATGGAATTTTCTAAATCGCCTATAGTCACGAGAGTGGAAAAAAAAGAAATTTCATATTCATAATAAAAAAGTTATTTATATACAAAAAAGAATTGTTTACGTTCTCCTGTTGTATCGTGTTGAAAACAAAGGATTTGAAAGTGTCCACAAATATTTAAATGTTTTAACTCACATGTCATTTTAATATCCTTTCACCTCTTTTACAGTGACACCTAATTAAATACTTGGAGACTCTTCTTTTTTGCATTTAGAAAATGAAATTACGTGCAGAAGCATAATAATATAAAAAATAGTTTGTTCTTTTTCTTTTGCGTCTAGGCAAATTAAACGAGAGTTGAGATGAAATACATTCGACCCTGAGTATTTCACACTTTTGTGAGAAGCTCTGTCTCTTAGAGATGGAAAGTTGTTTAAATTATCATGTTTACTCTTTATTATGACTCGCAGATATTGTTGCATCCTGGGAGGTCAATGTATAACGATTCTATTATGAGGAATGGAACGAAAGTATAGAATAAACATTTATATGAATTTTTAAAGGCTATTATTAAGTTTTAAAAAGAAATGTTTTTGTTTTTAGTTTCTTTAGCTGAAGACAATTTTTCTTTAGCTAGTTTCTAATTTCAAACAATTTTCCATCTCAATAAAAACTAGTTGAACCAAGTAAATATTTTTCAAGTAATTTGAGTTCACGGAAAAAGTATTCACCTGGAGCAGCTACAAATTTCACTAGATTAGCCAAATGTTTAGATGTTTCAGTTAAGACTTTCCCTATTTTAGAGAAACTTATCGCTGTTCCAGATAAAATTTTATTCTTAGTAAAATCAAATTTTTTTCAGTGTATTATTTTTGAGGAATTATTGCTAAAACTTTTGAACAAACTGTAGTTTACTATTTTACTAAACCCTTTCAAGAAATTTACAGTTTTTTCATTAATTTTAGCAATAGCAGAACTCGAACTAGGTCCGTAAATCCCGTAAAAGTCCGTAAATTTGATTCAAGTCCGTAAAAGTCAGTTTTTTCTAAAAAAAAGGTCTAAAAAAAGGTAATTTGATAAAAAAGGACAAAAAGTTTGTAAATTGTACGATATAATTTTGATAATTTTAGAGAAATTCCAAATAGTTACAGAAAATCAATAATTATTTTCAAAAGTAATAAAATTCTTCGTAAAAATTAAATTACGTTCAAAAATTTTTTTAATTCTCGTCAATATTTTAATTATCTTTAGAAATAATAAAATTCTTCTCTAAAATTCAATTACATTAAAAAATTTGAATACAATTCTTGGCAAAAATTACAATTATTTTCAAAAATTTTAAAAAAATTAAATGATTTTAAATATTTCTTATTTTAATAAAATTTTCCAAAAGAATTCAATTATTTAAAAAAAATTTAAATAAAATTCTACGCAAACATTACATTATTTTCATAAATAATAACAATTTTGCAGGAATTCAGTTATTTACAAATTTTTTTTATAAATTTCTTCACAATAATTCAATTATTTTCATAAATAGTAAAATTCTTACAGAGATTCAATAATTATTTTCGTAAATACTAAAATTCTTTTTAGGAATTCAATTATTTTCATAAATAGTAAAATTCATTGCAGAATTTCAATTATTTTTCAAAATACACTAGCTATTAAAGTTTATAGAGAAAAATGCAATTGTCACACTTTAAAGAGCAATAATGCCCCTTTAATTTGTGACCAAGAAATAAAAATTTAGTTAAAATTGAATAATTTTTCCCTTAAATAATTTTCGACCAACTTTTTGTTTCTTGGTCGCAAATTAAAAAGAGATTAATGCTTCTTGTTACTGGACCAATAAAAATATTTTTAAAAAATTTTTGATAGCCAGCGTCCCCACCCGCCCGTATCAGAAAAACGAGAATATCGAAATATGTCCAAAAAAAATTCGTAACTCAAACAATTTTCGACCAAATTCTTGATTCTTGGTCGCAAATTAAAAAGGGATTAATGCTTCTTGTTACTGGACAAATAAAAATATTTTTAAACAATTTTTGATAGCCAGCGTCCCCACCCGCCTGTATCAGAAAAACGAAAAATAAAAAAAAAGTTTAAAAAAAATTCATAACTCGAACAATTTTCGACCAAACTCTTGTTTCTTGGTCGCAAATGAAAGAGGGATTAATGCTTTTTGTCACTAAAGCAATAAGAATATGTTTAAAATTTTTTTGATAGCCAGCGTCCTCACCGGCCCGTATCAGAAAAACGAAAATATCGAAATATGTCCAAAAAAAATTCGTAACTCGAACAATTTTTGACCAAATTCTTGTTTCTTGGTCGCCAATTAAAGAGGGATAAATGCTTCTTGTCACTAGACCAATAAGAATATGTTTAGAAAATTTTTGATAGCCAGCGTCCCCACCCGCCCGTATCAGAAAAACGAGAATATCGAAATTTGTCCAAAAAAAATTCATAACTCGAACAATTTTCGACCAAATTCTTGTTTCTTGGTCGCAAATTAAAGAGGGATTAATGCTTTTTGTCACTAAAGCAATAAGAATATGTTTAAAATTTTTTTGATAGCCAGCGTCCTCACCGGCCCGTATCAGAAAAAACGAAAATATCGAAATATGTCCAAAAAAAATTCATAACTCGAAAAATTTTTGACTAGATTCTTGTTTCTTGGTCGCAAATTAAAGAGGGATTAATGCTTCTTGTCACTAGACCAATAAGAATATGTTTAGAAAATTTTTGATAGCCAGCGTCCCCACCCGCCCGTATCAGAAAAACGAAAAATAAAAAAAAAGTTTAAAAAAAATTCATAACTTGAATAATTTTAGACCAAATTTTTATTTCTTGGTCACAAATTAAAGGGGAATTATTGATCCTTAAAATGTGACAGTTGAAAATTTTTTTAATAAATTGTTGATAGCCAGCGTCCCCACCCGCCCGTATCAGAAAAACGAAAAATAAAAAAAAAGTTTAAAAAAAATTCATAACTCGAACAATTTTCGACCAAACTCTTGTTTCTTGGTCGCAAATGAAAGAGGGATTAATGCTTTTTGTCACTAAAGCAATAAGAATATGTTTAAAATTTTTTTGATAGCCAGCGTCCTCACCGGCCCGTATCAGAAAAACGAAAATATCGAAATATGTCCAAAAAAAATTCATAACTCGAAAAATTTTTGACTAGATTCTTGTTTCTTGGTCGCAAATTAAAGAGGGATTAATGCTTCTTGTCACTAGACCAATAAGAATATGTTTAGAAAATTTTTGATAGCCAGCGTCCCCACCCGCCCGTATCAGAAAAACGAAAAATAAAAAAAAAGTTTAAAAAAAATTCATAACTCGAACAATTTTCGACCAAATTATTGTTTCTTGGTCGCAAATTAAAGAGGGATTAATGCTTTTTGTCTTTGGACCAATAAGAATATTTTTAAAAAATTTTTGATAGCCAGCGTCCCCACCCGCCCGTATCAGAAAAACGAAAAATAAAAAAAAAGTTTAAAAAAAATTCATAACTCGAACAATTTTCGACCAAATTATTGTTTCTTGGTCGCAAATTAAAGAGGAATTAATGCTTCTTGTCACTGGACCAATAAGAATATTTTTAAAAAATTTTTGATAGCCAGCGTCCCCACCCGCCCGTATCAGAAAAACGAAAAATAAAAAAAAAGTTTAAAAAAAATTCATAACTCGAACAATATTTGGCCAAATTCTTGTTTCTTGGTCGCAAATTAAAGAGGAATTAATGCTTCTTGTCACTGGACCAATAAGAATATGTTTAAAAAATTTTTGATAGCCAGCGTCCCCACCCGCCCGTATCAGAAAAACGAGAATATCGAAATATGTCCAAAAAAAATTCGTAACTCAAACAATTTTCGACCAAATTCTTGATTCTTGGTCGCAAATTAAAAAGGGATTAATGCTTCTTGTTACTGGACCAATAAAAATATTTTTAAACAATTTTTGATAGCCAGCGTCCCCACCCGCCCGTATCAGAAAAACGAGAATATCGAAATATGTCCAAAAAAAATTCATAACTCGAACAATTTTCGACCAAACTCTTGTTTCTTGGTCGCAAATGAAAGAGGGATTAATGCTTTTTGTCACTAAAGCAATAAGAATATGTTTAAAATTTTTTTGATAGCCAGCGTCCTCACCGGCCCGTATCAGAAAAACGAAAATATCGAAATATGTCCAAAAAAAATTCATAACTCGAAAAATTTTTGACTAGATTCTTGTTTCTTGGTCGCAAATTAAAGAGGGATTAATGCTTCTTGTCTTTGGACCAATAAGAATATGTTTAGAAAATTTTTGATAGCCAGCGTCCCCACCCGCCCGTATCAGAAAAACGAAAAATAAAAAAAAAGTTTAAAAAAAATTCATAACTCGGACAATTTTTGACCAAATTATTGTTTCTTGGTCGCAAATTAAAGAGGGATTAATGCTTTTTGTCTTTGGACCAATAAGAATATTTTTAAAAAATTTTTGATAGCCAGCGTCCCCACCCGCCCGTATCAGAAAAACGAGAATATCGAAATTTATCCAAAAAAAATTCATAACTTGAACAATTTTCGACCAAATTCTTGTTTCTTGGTCGCAAATTAAAGAGGGATTAATGCTTCTTGTCTTTGGACCAATAAGAATATGTTTAGAAAATTTTTGATAGCCAGCGTCCCCACCCGCCCGTATCAGAAAAACGAAAAATAAAAAAAAAGTTTAAAAAAAATTCATAACTCGGACAATTTTTGACCAAATTATTGTTTCTTGGTCGCAAATTAAAGAGGGATTAATGCTTTTTGTCTTTGGACCAATAAGAATATTTTTAAAAAATTTTTGATAGCCAGCGTCCCCACCCGCCCGTATCAGAAAAAACGAGAATATCGAAATTTATCCAAAAAAAATTCATAACTTGAACAATTTTCGACCAAATTCTTGTTTCTTGGTCGCAAATTAAAGAGGGATTAATGCTTCTTGTCACTGGACCAATAAGAATATGTTTTAAAAATTTTTGATTGCCAGCGTCCCTACCCGCCCGTATCAGAAAAACGAAAATATCGAAATATGTCCAAAAAAAATTCATAACTCGTAAAATTTTTGACTAATTTCTTGTTTCTTGGTCGCAAATTAAAAAGGGATTAATGCTTCTTGTCTTTGGACCAATAAGAATATGTTTAGAAAATTTTTGATAGCCAGCGTCCCCACCCGCCCGTATCAGAAAAACGAAAAATAAAAAAAAAGTTTAAAAAAAATTCATAACTCGAACAATTTTCGACCAAATTATTGTTTCTTGGTCGCAAATTAAAGAGGAATTAATGCTTCTTGTCACTGGACCAATAAGAATATTTTTAAAAAATTTTTGATAGCCAGCGTCCCCACCCGCCTGTATCAGAAAAACGAAAATATCGAAATATGTCCAAAAAAAATTCATAACTCGAAAATTTTTTGACTAATTTCTTGTTTCTTGGTCGCAAATTAAAAGAGGGATTAATGCTTCTTGTCTTTGGACCAATAAGAATATTTTTAAAAAATTTTTGATAGCCAGCGTCCCCACCCGCCCGTATCAGAAAAACGAGAATATCGAAATTTATCCAAAAAAAATTCATAACTTGAACAATTTTCGACCAAATTCTTGTTTCTTGGTCGCAAATTAAAGAGGGATTAATGCTTCTTGTCACTGGACCAATAAGAATATGTTTTAAAAATTTTTGATTGCCAGCGTCCCTACCCGCCCGTATCAGAAAAACGAAAATATCGAAATATGTCCAAAAAAAATTCATAACTCGAAAATTTTTTGACTAATTTCTTGTTTCTTGGTCGCAAATTAAAGAGGGATTAATGCTTCTTGTCTTTGGACCAATAAGAATATTTTTAAAAAATTTTTGATAGCCAGCGTCCCCACCCGCCCGTATCAGAAAAACGAAAATATCGAAATATGTCCAAAAAAAATTCATAACTCGTAAAATTTTTGACTAATTTCTTGTTTCTTGGTCGCAAATTAAAAAGGGATTAATGCTTCTTGTCACTAGACCAATAAGAATATGTTTAGAAAATTTTTGATAGCCAGCCTCCCCACCCGCCTGTATCAGAAAAACGAAAAATAAAAAAAAAGTTTAAAAAAAATTCATAACTCGAACAATTTTCGACCAAATTCTTGTTTCTTGGTCGCAAATTAAAGAGGGATTAATGCTTTTTGTCTTTGGACCAATAAGAATATTTTTAAAAAATTTTTGATAGCCAGCGTCCCCACCCGCCCGTATCAGAAAAACGAAAAATAAAAAAAAAGTCTAAAAAAAATTCATAACTCGAACAATTTTCGACCAAATTATTGTTTCTTGGTCGAAAATTAAAGAGGAATTAATGCTTCTTGTCACTGGACCAATAAGAATATGTTTAAAAAATTTTTGATAGCCAGCGTCCCCACCCGCCCGTATCAGAAAAAACGAAAAATAAAAAAAAAGTTTAAAAAAAATTCATAACTCGAACAATTTTTGGCCAAATTCTTGTTTCTTGGTCGCAAATTAAAGAGGGATTAATGCTTCTTGTCTTTGGACCAATAAGAATATTTTTAAAAAATTTTTGATAGCCAGCGTCCCCACCCGCCCGTATCAGAAAAACGAGAATATCGAAATTTATCCAAAAAAAATTCATAACTTGAACAATTTTCGACCAAATTCTTGTTTCTTGGTCGCAAATTAAAGAGGGATTAATGCTTCTTGTCACTGGACCAATAAGAATATGTTTTAAAAATTTTTGATTGCCAGCGTCCCTACCCGCCCGTATCAGAAAAACGAAAATATCGAAATATGTCCAAAAAAAATTCATAACTCGTAAAATTTTTGACTAATTTCTTGTTTCTTGGTCGCAAATTAAAAAGGGATTAATGCTTCTTGTCTTTGGACCAATAAGAATATGTTTAGAAAATTTTTGATAGCCAGCGTCCCCACCCGCCCGTATCAGAAAAACGAAAAATAAAAAAAAAGTTTAAAAAAAATTCATAACTCGAACAATTTTCGACCAAATTATTGTTTCTTGGTCGCAAATTAAAGAGGAATTAATGCTTCTTGTCACTGGACCAATAAGAATATTTTTAAAAAATTTTTGATAGCCAGCGTCCCCACCCGCCTGTATCAGAAAAACGAAAATATCGAAATATGTCCAAAAAAAATTCATAACTCGAAAATTTTTTGACTAATTTCTTGTTTCTTGGTCGCAAATTAAAAGAGGGATTAATGCTTCTTGTCTTTGGACCAATAAGAATATTTTTAAAAAATTTTTGATAGCCAGCGTCCCCACCCGCCCGTATCAGAAAAACGAGAATATCGAAATTTATCCAAAAAAAATTCATAACTTGAACAATTTTCGACCAAATTCTTGTTTCTTGGTCGCAAATTAAAGAGGGATTAATGCTTCTTGTCACTGGACCAATAAGAATATGTTTTAAAAATTTTTGATTGCCAGCGTCCCTACCCGCCCGTATCAGAAAAACGAAAATATCGAAATATGTCCAAAAAAAATTCATAACTCGAAAATTTTTTGACTAATTTCTTGTTTCTTGGTCGCAAATTAAAGAGGGATTAATGCTTCTTGTCTTTGGACCAATAAGAATATTTTTAAAAAATTTTTGATAGCCAGCGTCCCCACCCGCCCGTATCAGAAAAACGAAAATATCGAAATATGTCCAAAAAAAATTCATAACTCGTAAAATTTTTGACTAATTTCTTGTTTCTTGGTCGCAAATTAAAAAGGGATTAATGCTTCTTGTCACTAGACCAATAAGAATATGTTTAGAAAATTTTTGATAGCCAGCCTCCCCACCCGCCTGTATCAGAAAAACGAAAAATAAAAAAAAAGTTTAAAAAAAATTCATAACTCGAACAATTTTCGACCAAATTCTTGTTTCTTGGTCGCAAATTAAAGAGGGATTAATGCTTTTTGTCTTTGGACCAATAAGAATATTTTTAAAAAATTTTTGATAGCCAGCGTCCCCACCCGCCCGTATCAGAAAAAACGAAAAATAAAAAAAAAGTCTAAAAAAAATTCATAACTCGAACAATTTTCGACCAAATTATTGTTTCTTGGTCGAAAATTAAAGAGGAATTAATGCTTCTTGTCACTGGACCAATAAGAATATGTTTAAAAAATTTTTGATAGCCAGCGTCCCCACCCGCCCGTATCAGAAAAACGAAAAATAAAAAAAAAGTTTAAAAAAAATTCATAACTCGAACAATTTTTGGCCAAATTCTTGTTTCTTGGTCGCAAATTAAAGAGGGATTAATGCTTCTTGTCTTTGGACCAATAAGAATATTTTTAAAAAATTTTTGATAGCCAGCGTCCCCACCCGCCCGTATCAGAAAAACGAAAAATAAAAAAAAAGTTTAAAAAAAATTCATAACTCGAACCATTTTTGACCAAATTCTTGTTTCTTGGTCGCAAATTAATGAGGGATTAATGCTTCTTGTCACTGGACCAATAAGAATATGTTTTAAAAATTTTTGATTGCCAGCGTCCCTACCCGCCCGTATCAGAAAAACGAAAATATCGAAATATGTCCAAAAAAAATTCATAACTCGAAAATTTTTTGACTAATTTCTTGTTTCTTGGTCGCAAATTAAAGAGGGATTAATGCTTCTTGTCTTTGGACCAATAAGAATATTTTTAAAAAATTTTTGATAGCCAGCGTCCCCACCCGCCCGTATCAGAAAAACGAAAATATCGAAATATGTCCAAAAAAAATTCATAACTCGTAAAATTTTTGACTAATTTCTTGTTTCTTGGTCGCAAATTAAAAAGGGATTAATGCTTCTTGTCACTAGACCAATAAGAATATGTTTAGAAAATTTTTGATAGCCAGCCTCCCCACCCGCCTGTATCAGAAAAACGAAAAATAAAAAAAAAGTTTAAAAAAAATTCATAACTCGAACAATTTTCGACCAAATTCTTGTTTCTTGGTCGCAAATTAAAGAGGGATTAATGCTTTTTGTCTTTGGACCAATAAGAATATTTTTAAAAAATTTTTGATAGCCAGCGTCCCCACCCGCCCGTATCAGAAAAACGAAAAATAAAAAAAAAGTCTAAAAAAAATTCATAACTCGAACAATTTTCGACCAAATTATTGTTTCTTGGTCGCAAATTAAAGAGGAATTAATGCTTCTTGTCACTGGACCAATAAGAATATGTTTAAAAAATTTTTGATAGCCAGCGTCCCCACCCGCCCGTATCAGAAAAACGAAAAATAAAAAAAAAGTTTAAAAAAAATTCATAACTCGAACAATTTTTGGCCAAATTTTTTTTTCTTGTTTTACAAATTAAAGGGGGATTATTGCTTTTTAAAATGTGACTATTGCAATTTTTTCTATAAACTGTAATAGCTAGCGTACGTTGTTTTTGCGTTGATTGTACCGTATAGGGCCACCGCCCTTCTATGTGTGTCGGCGCCTTTGGATTTTTCTGATGACTGGCGGCCTGCGTGTCGCTAGTTACACCGAGCCAATAAACATCTAAGGAACAATAGGAAACAACAAAATCAATTGTTTATTAACAATTGAATTTTTTAAAGCTCTGAGCTTCACAAAACTCGAAAATTCGATTGTCTGCTAATTGGCGGATGGAGTATTTTGACTAGTAATTTTGCCATAATTATTTTACTAAAGGAAATTGTTGTTGCCTTTTGTTCGTAGAATATTTGTATTCAACTCTATAGTGAAAGAAATTATCGCGAAAAAGAAAGAATGAAGAATTGATCATTTCGAATTATTTTGTTGCGACGCCCATGGATTTGTCAGGTGTCTGGCGGATGGCGGGTCGCTAGCTTCACGGCACCTTTGCTAAATGTCATTTTTACGAATAGTCATTTTTGCGAATTGACATTTTTACGAATCGCCATTTTTACGAATTGTTACTTCTGCGAATCGACATTTTTACGAAATGTCATTTTTGCGAATCGCCATTTTTACGAATTGTCACTTTTGCGAATTGACATTTTTACGAATCGCCATCTTTACAAATTGTCACTTTTGCGAATCGACATTTTTACGAAATGTCATTTTTGCGAATAGCCATTTTTGCGAAAAGTAATTTTTACGAATTGTCGTTTTTGCGAATTGTCATTTTTGCGAAATTTCATTTTTGAGAAATATCATTTATGCGAATTGTCACTTTTGCGAATCGCCATTTTTACGAATTGTCACTTTTCCGAAAAGTCTTTTTTGCGAATTGTCATTTTTGCGAAAATACAATAGTGAATCTATATATACCTACAAGTTTACTATTGTATTTTTCGCAAAAATGACATTTCGCAAAAAAGACTTTTCGGAAAAGTGACAATTCGTAAAAATGGCGATTCGCAAAAGTGACAATTCGCATAAATGACATTTCTCAAAAATGAAATTTCGCAAAAATGACAATTCGCAAAAACGACAATTCGTAAAAATTACGTTTCGCAAAAATGGCTATTCGCAAAAATGATATTTCGTAAAAATGTCGATTCGCAGAAGTGACAATTCGTAAAAATGTCGATTCGTAAAAATGTCAATTCGCAAAAGTGACAATTCGTAAAAATGGCGATTCGCAAAAATAACATTTGGGAATAATCATGCGTCCCTTTAAAATTATCATTTCTCAAAATCACTTTTAATCAATTTCTCGTCTTTTCCGATTTCAAAGTATTTTTTTATAATTTATTTTAGAATTATTAAAACTTTTGCACATCACTGCTCTTCTTTACTTTATTTTAGAGTTATTCACAAAAAACTAGCTTAATTTATTTAATATTTTAAGAGAAAAGTGGTCGAAAAAATTAACATTGATTTCTGTAACAGTCACATGCTGTTAAAAATATGTTGATAAAATTCTTTATGAGAATTTGAATTTTAAGAAACATTCAACTGTTCAATAAATTACTTATTTTTGTATTTAAATAATTAAATTCTAGTAGAATTTTCTTATAAAAATTAATTTCAAAATGAATTTCAGTTAACATTTTAGATAATAATTGAATATTAAAAGCAATATAGCGTGAATTTTTAGAAATAATTGAATATTTGAAAAGGTTTAATATTAAAAATCTTCGAAAGTTTGAATTTTTCATACTTTTAACTAACAATAAAAAGAATTAATTGTTTTAAAAAAGTTTATTTGAATTTTAAGTGAAAATAATGTTTTTGATGTATTTATTTTCTAATACTTAATATATGAATATCCGAACAATTGAAATTATTTTGTAAAATTGAATATTTAAATCGAATTTCTCGAAAAATATATGTAATTATTCTTAAAAAGTTTATTAAAATTCGTCAAAAGAATTTAATTATTTAAAAATATGTTGATAAAATTCTTTATGAGAATTTGAATTTTAAGAAACATTCAATTATTCAATAAATTATTTATTTTTGTATTTGAATAATTGAATTCTAGTAGAATTTTGTAATAAAAATTGATTTAAAAATGAATTTCAGTTAAAATTTTAGATAATAATTGAATATTAAAAGCAATATAGCGTAAATTTTTAGAAATTATTGAATTTTGAAATTAATTTTTTTGAAAAAGTTTAATTGAATTTTTTTTCTAGTATAATTTATATTTTTATCTTCTAGTATATATATATATTTAATTGGAGAATTTACGAATAATTAAAATTTCGTAAATTTAAATACTGTAAGGAAATGGATTTGAAAATTGTCAAAGAATTTTTTCGAAAATTATTAAAATTAATGGATTTAAAGAAGAATTTTATTTAGAAATCCTTGAAAATAATAATTGAATTGATAATGATGAAAATAATTTTGAAGAAGTACAATATTCTTATAATATGAAATAATGATTTTATCACAAAATTTAATTTATAGTTTTTAGTAAAATGTTTTCTTATTTTACTCTGACTGGTTATATTTTTGTATGTAATAGTTGGTCCGTAATTTTTTTTTAAATAATTATTCCTAAATTTCCCTAAAATTTTGAACGTTTACTTAGTGCAAAATTAATGATAATAAATATTGTCTGATTTTTTTCGTTTGTGAAGAACGTTGCGGACTTGAGGCTCATGAATAAATTAGAATCGTGATAGAAAAGGAAAAATTGTGTAGAAATCAGAAGAAGTGATTTCAAGTTCATTGTTTATTTGTTTAGGAAGTATAAATAAATGAAAAGAAAATAGAGAATAGAATCGAATGGGAAAGTGTGTTAGTGTTATTTTCATTCATATGCAGTGAAATGATATTATTCCCGAGATCAGAAGATAATTGACATAAGTGTTTAATTACGTTTCTCGCACGCAATCCTTCGCATGAAGTTAAAATGAAAATACAATAGGATCAACTGACAGTAGCTGCGCGCTGCTTTCATTTTCTAAATGTCGATCTTGATCGCGCGTTCACTTAGCTTTAGCTCCAGTGACTCGTCTTGTCAGGAGTATAATGGAGCAACATCCATTTTTCGTAGTTAACTTTTGATGCAACATCATAAATAAGCGACAGGCTATCCCAGAAAACATAGTGTTATACTAGTATAAGTAGACACTTGAAACATGCAATTCACAATGTTACATTGTCATTTTTCTCTCTACCTTGTTTCCTCACCTTATATCCAGTAGCACTAAAATGTTACGAAAATTGGCTTCTCATTTCTTTTGCAAAAGTGACAGATTTATTGAAAACAAACTCAATTCAATGGTTCCCAAGTCTTTATTTTTTATTGAAAAGAGAGGAAAAAGGAATTTTAAACAATAATAACAAGAATTATATTCAATTTTTATACGGTTTCTTGAATAGCATTTTTCGCATGTTCTAAATTTTATAGTGCGCTTGAAATATTTACTTATTCTTTGGTATTTTTAGTTTCTTTTCAATTCTCAGCGGGTTTGATTCTTTAAAGAAAATTTTATTGAAGTTTATTAAATTAGAAATTTACTAAATTTTACTATGAACTTTAAATATTTTATTAGTCTTTAGGTTTTTTGTTCTCTTTTCAGTTCTCAGCTAGATTGATATTCTTTGAAAGATTGCAAGGAAATTTTCGTTTGTGCTTATTCCTTTTGTTTGGCATTTATTTTCTGATGAAAAATTTTTTTCAAGAAATAAATTAAAGAGTAAAATAAATTGCATGAAAGATTTGATAATTCATGCTTATTATCGACGACTAGTGAATGTGATTAAGCTTTCAATAGATTAATTGATGCCTGCTTAGAGATTTATTAATTATTCATAAATTTTCATTACTATAATGCAACATTTGAAGAATGGTTAGGGATTAATTAAAGATAAAAATCTTAATCGTTTCTTTAATAGATTTCAATTTACTCTAAATACATGGGGGATTTGAAAATATAGTGAATGAAATTTTAAAAAGCGATAATTAGCTATTACGCATCAATTTATTATTTTTCAATTTACGACTATAAATATTATGCAATATTGGAATGAAGCTTATGATTAAAGTGCAGAATATATATTGAAATAAAAAAATATATGTGTGTATGTGTTTTAGGATCAGTCTGCACATGATTAGATATATTAAAATCACTTTTCCAATCTTTGATGAATGAACACTCGATGAATGAATTTATACATTTATGAAACTCTTAGGTAACCTAAATTTTTTAACAAAGTTTTTCAAGCTCTGATAAATTGCTTTGAAGAGTGTTAATTAATTAGAAAGTGGGAACGTTAAGAAAAAAAGTTCAAATATGCATTTGATGGATGGGAATGTATTATTACAAAGGTCGGACATTTGAATTCCCAATTTTAGATATTCCACTGGAAAATATTAAGGGAATATTCTATGACTTGCAGGGTTGTCACAAAAATTTAATTTTGTTTTTCCCTGACTTTTCCCTGATTTACACAAAAAATTTTGACTTTTTCCCTGATCCTGAAGATTATTCTGATTTACTCCAAAAATTATTAGATTTTAAAAAAAATGTTGTATTACATTCATTTACCAATTTCTTTAATTGGAAAATTATTCAAAAATATCAATAATTTCTTTTTTTAAATAAATATTTTATCATTACCTATTATTTTTCTATATGAATTAAGATTTTCAAATTCAAACCTTCTGAAATTCAATAACTTTTGAGAATAATATTATAAAACCTGAAGAAATCGATCACTCCTAGTCTTCGACTCGGAGTGATCTATTCATTCATGTTTTATAACAAATTTAAGATGACAGCGTGATAAAATCATTATTTTATATCATCAGAATATTTTAACTATAAATTCAAATTTTCAAAGATTTTAATTTGAAAACTTTTCAAAATTCAATTATTTCTAAAAATTTACGCTATAATGCTTTTAATACTCAATTATAATTAAAAATTTCAAGTTAAATTCATTTTTTAATCAATTTTTAATAGAAAATTTTTCAAAAATTCAATTATTTAAATACAAAAATAAATAATTTATTAAATAATTGAATGTTTGTCGAAATTGAATTCTAATAAAGAATGCAATTTTTTATCATTTTATTTAAAATTGTACAAAAAATAATTGAAATTCTGCGAATTTTATTGCAATTTTATTAAATAAATCTTGTAAAAAATTATTTTGTCAAAATTTTTTAAATATTAGAATCTTTAAAAGAAGTTTATTTAAATTTTTCGAAATAATTGAATTTTTCAGAACTATTATTTTCAATTTTCTGAATATATTTGAAATCCTTTGAGAAATTTCATTAAAAAATTAAAAATAATTGAATTGCGAAAAAATTTATAAAAAATTGATAAGTAATTGAATTCTTGTGAAATTTTTATTAATATTTTGTTTAAATAATTGAATTATTTTGGAAATATTTATTAAAATATAGTAGATATTATAAATAATTGAAATGAGGAAAATTTTTGAAAATAATTGAATTCCAGAGAAAAATATTATTTATGAAATTAATTAATTTTTTGTCGAAATAATTGAATTTCTAAGAACTATTTTTTTTAAATTTTCTGAATATTTTTGAAATCTTTCGAGAAATTTCATTACAAAATTAAAAATAATTGAATTGCGAAAAAATTTATAAAAAATTGATAAGTAATTGAATTCTTGTGAAATTTTTATTAATATTTTGTTTAAATAATTGAACTATTTTGGAAATATTTATTAAAATATAGTAGATATTATAAATAATTGAAATGAGGAAATTTTTTGAAAATAATTGAATTCCAGAGAAAAATATTATTTATGAAATTAATTAATTTTTTGTCGAAATAATTGAATTTCTAAGAACTATTTTTTTTAAATTTTCTGAATATTTTTGAAATCTTTCGAGAAATTTCATTACAAAATTAAAAATAATTGAATTGCGAAAAAATTTATAAAAAATTGATAAGTAATTGAATTCTTGTGAAATTTTTATTAATATTTTGTTTAAATAATTGAACTATTTTGGAAATATTTATTAAAATATAGTAGATATTATAAATAATTGAAATGAGGAAAATTTTTGAAAATAATTGAATTCCAGAGAAAAATATTATTTATGAAATTAATTAATTTCTTGTCGAAATAATTGAATTTCTAAGAACTATTTTTTTTAAATTTTCTGAATATTTTTGAAATCTTTCGAGAAATTTCATTAAAAAATTAAAAATAATTGAATTGGTGCGAAGAAATTTATAAAAAATTGATAAGTAATTGAATTCCTGTGACATTTTTATTAATATTTTCTTTAAATAATTGAATTTTTTGAAAAATTTTATTAAAATAGTAGATATTATAAATAATTGAAATGAGGAAAATTTTTGAAAATAATTGAAATTTTGCCAATAATTATATTAAATTTTTTGAAAATAATTGAATTTTGGAAAAGAATTTTATTATTTATAAAGATAATTGAAATTTTAATGAGAATCCTTTTAAATTTTTGAACTCAATTGAATTTATGCGAAAAAGTTTATCACTTTTGAAAATAATTCAATTTCTGTAATCAGTTGTTTTTTAACATTTCTATTTAAATTCATTCAAAATTGATATTTTCTAAAATTTCAAATTGAAACCTTTTGGAGTTCATCTATTTATGAAGATTGTAAAAACAACTCTTTTGAAAATCAATTAATTTTGAAATTTTGAAGTAAAATTATTCATTAAATAATTTATAAGTAATAATGTTATGATAGTTGTTCATGAATTAAGTTATTTAAAAGGAAATTATTGTCAGTAATAGAAAAAATTGAAGGGTTTGTGTTTGAATTCTTTGCAATATTTCATAGTTTATGAGTCAAACAAAAAATACACTAAAATTTAGAATTTTCTTATAAATTCAAAAACTTTAATTTTTTCCAGTACTTATAATTAAAATCCCTGACTTTTCCCTGAATTACTTGACTTCCCTGACCTGTGGCAACCATGCATGATATTTGATACTTTTATTAAACTCAAACAAATAATATTTGATTATTTGATTAAAATATAATTTTTCGTTGGGTGGAGTCTCGATAAAAGTTAGAAAAAAACCTCTCGCTAAAGTTCATAAATATTGTACTTGAGCATTCTCTGAAATCTCATCTTTCGCTTTTGTTTAGTGCGGTATTTTATCATTTACAACTTTTGTGCGGTTCAAATTACGTCTAATAAATTACTCACAAGGGAGAGCACGTCTGATGATCAGCTTTAAATATCATTTCGCTTTCTGACGAGATATACCACACAATATACCATTTGAAAACGAAAGATACACTCGTGAATATATAATTAGGGGTATTTTTTCCTTTTAAAAAAACTTTTAATGCCATTGGTGGCTTTGATGGAGTCTGTAATTGAGGAGCAATTTAGAAGAGAATCTTTCTCTTTCTCTCTCACTCAGTCAGTGAGTGTGCACTTTCATTTTCTGGCATTGCCTTTGAATAGAGAGATACATCTGGCAGAAGAGACTACATATAAACGAAGAAGAAGAAAGAGTGATGGCCAGGAGCATCAAGATTTTGCCGATGATTTCTCCAACCACACGCCATCGGATTGACCCCGGGAAAAAGAAAAAAGAAAGTTGGTACCGCAGCGGTTGAGATGTTGCCGCACCTGCGCACATTCCAATCTACGTTGACCCTAAAACTTTAATGTTCACTGAAGTAGGGGGAGGGGAGCGTTCACCTTGACCGTGGATATCGCGTCTCCTGGCGCGACTCGACGCGCGACGTGGCCTTTTATATGGATCGGTAGCACGTTCTGAACTTCACAGGTGAAAATCATCATCATGTCCAATCAGCGGAGACAGTGGTTTCATTGTCAATTATTATTATGGATCTAATTTCTTCTTGTTGCGTTCTTTTGCCCACCTCAAACTTTCATATTTAATTCTCTCTCAAAGCTTATAATAACAATAATAAAGATTTCAACAATGAAATGATTTCTTATTTCCACGTGATTCTCAATTTGTTATACTCATTATCATATATTGCTTTCTTTGTGAAATCCTTTTCTTTGTCGTAATTTTTCATTTCTTATGTGTATTGTTTATTTATTTCACTTGGGAAATTGAAAAATCATCGAATATAAGGACAGTGAGGGGAAATACTGATTTAATTTTTTAGTTGTTGTTTCTGTGTACTGATGTCTAAAGCTGAATCGGTTTTTTGATTTATTTGAAGTAGTGACTGAACTTTTGTTTTCAAATCGATTAAAATTTACTTATTTATCAGTAGAACAATTTTTTTTACTGTCTTTTTGCTTCCAATCAGTTAAAATTTACGAAACAAAGTTTGTACTTGTATTTTTCTTTCAAATCTATTAGAAATTTACTGGTTTATCAGTAGAACATTTTTCTACTGACTTTTTGCTTTCAAATCAGTTAAAATTAACTAAAAAAAAAATATTTACTGATACCTTTCTTTCAAATTAGTTAATTAAAATTAAAAATAAATTTTTACTGATATTTTGCAATCAAATCAGTTAACATGCACTAAAATAGTTTTCACTGACTTTTGCTTTGAAATCAAATTGAAATTACTTTAAATTTTGAAATTATTATCAAATACTCTAAATAAATTTGATGGCATTTAATAGTTCATTTAATCTCTTTAATTTTGCTTTCAAATCAGTTAAAATTTACTGAAAAAATTTTTTTACTGATATTTTGCAATCAAATCAGTTAAAATTTACTAAAATAGTTTTTACTGATTTTTGCTTTGCAATCAATTTGAAATTACTTCAAATTTTGAAATTAGTATCAAATACTCTAAATAAATTTGATATCATTTAATAATTCATTTAATCTCTTTAATTCCTCCTTTTTCCCTTCTTCTTTTTTGCAAAATAAAATGTTAAAGAAATATTACAACAACAATTTTTTTTACTAATATTTTGCTTTTAAATCAGTTAAAATTTACTAAAAATATTCTTTTACTAATATTTTGCTTTCAAATCAGTTAATATTTACTAATTTATAAGTACAAAAAATTGTTACTGATTTTTTGCTTTCAAATTAGTTAAAATTTACTAAAAAAATTTTTTTACTGACATTTTGCAATCAAATCATTTAAAATTTACTAAAATAGTTTTCACTGACTTTTGCTTTGAAATCAATTTGAAATTACTTGAAATTTTGAAATTATTATCAAATACTTTTAATAAATTTAATATAATTTAATAATTCATTTAATTTATTTAAATCCCTATTTTTCTCCCTCTTATTTTCTGCGAAATAAAATTTTAGGAAAATAGTACAACAATTTTTTTTACTAATATTTTGGTTTTAAATCAGTTAAAATTTAATGATTTATAAGTAAAAAAAATTTGTTACTGATTTTTTGCTTTCAATTCAGTTCAAACGTACTAAACAATTTTTGTTACTAAGATTTTGCTTTCAAATCAGTTAAAATTTACTAATAAAAATTTTTTACAGATATTTTGCTTTCATATCAGTTAAAATTTACTGATTCATTAGTAAAAAGAAATTTTACCAATACATCAGTAAATTATATGTGACTGGAAAGCAAAAGTCAGTAAAAAAAATTTTTTAGTCATTTTTAATTGATTTGAAAGCGAAAAATATTAAAATAATTTTAAAAAAGTTGTAGAAAAAATATAAATTTTTTTGTCGACTGACAAATTAGTAAATTTCATCCGATTTGAAAGCAAAAAGTCAAAAACAAATTTTTGACTGATAAATCAGTAAATAGTAACTGATTTGAAAGAAAAATATCATTAAAAATTTTTTTTAGTAAATTTTAACTAATTTGAAAGCAAAAAGTTAGTAAAAAAAATTGTTGTACTGATAAAGTATTTTTTTATTGTTCTAAAGTTTTAGAGAAATGAAGGTAAAATGTATTTTCAACGGAAGAATTTTTTCTGATCATTTTTAATCCAATTTTCAAGTTTTGTTAGAAACTAGCACTATCCGAAACTAAAAAGTGGTTTCAGAAATTTAGAAAAAAAAATTATTTTTTTCGTATAAAAAATTAATAGAAGAAAATGTTCCATTTTCGAATTGAGATCATCAAAACTGAAATGTCGAGACTGTTTTTTTTTGCACTGCAGGTAATTATTTTTGTAGCGGAAATAAGATAAAGTTTATATCTCTCGTTTTTTCAGTGTGCGTTAATAACTCTTTTTTTAATGACAATTCGCACAGTCGTTGAACTAGGGTCATTAAAATTTTGGAGAAAGTATAGTCCGTCTTGATGACCAACATATTAACTTTTCAGCAAAATCAGATAAGAATTAACATGTTTTTATTATTAATTTCTATAAATTTCTTTTTAATATCAATGCTCCACTGTTTTGACCGAGGTTTTGACTTTCTATATTTTTGTCTTCTTATTAAGTCTTCGATTTTTTTTCACATCAAATGCAATTCTTCAAATTTTAAAAATTTTACTCTCCCGTAAAATATTCACATTTTGCCCTTTAGAAATTTATTCATTTACTATTTTTTTCAGTTAGAAAACTGAAAACGATTTTTTTTTTTGTTGCTTTTTCTGCAAAATTTCCATATTGCGGCTATGTAGTTAAAAAAGGAGTAGAAAAAATCTTTGGAAAATGTTTGAAAGAATTATTTGTCACGTTCAAGATGTTTGGAAGCACTTGAACATTAGAATATCGTGAGAATCGCCTTAGGATGACTTATCCGCATGCGAATATTTTAATTTGAAAGTAAAATTTATTAAAATCAACAGACCTGAATTTTTGCGGATATAAATAAAGAGAAGAAGAAAAAGAAGAAGAATAAAAAATCGCATTGTGCTCCTTTCTGATCCATTCTAATGAGCGGGTCAGTAAGTTGGCATCATTAACTCCCTGTCAGTATAATATGCGCTTAAAAATTTCAAATAGTCATTTAGGTGAAATTTACTATAAAGGATGAGATGTTTAAATACTTGTATACACACCAGACTCGTTTTGTACTGGAATGCAATGTAAATTTCAAGAATGAAATAATTAGACATCGAGAAATTTATATTTAATTTTTCAATGATCATGCATTAGAAATTATTACAACACTTTATATTCATCTCAATCTTGATTAGAGAGAAAGAAAAATGTAGTTCCTCAAATTCTTCGTGTGCAGTCGCACCAAACTTTTTAAAAAGTAGACTGAATTAAATAATTCACTTTCACGTGTTGAGATTCCAGTCGTAGAAAGATGAAGTATTCATTCATGGATTCGAAACGAATTCTTCTTCTTAAGCTTCTTTTTTTTCTCTTCTTGAAGAGGAAACTGATTTAAGCGAGGAATTTTTGGGTTATTTATTACAAGTGCGTCTTATTAACATAATTGTTATATCGTTAAAAGTATATACTTTTTTTTTCTTCTCGATGAATATTTTGTGACTTAAACTTTCTGTAATTATTAAAAAATAAAGGAAAAAAAAACTTGACCTACATGACTGGTGTTATGGAAAGTTTATATATAAGTTTCGCCACTATAAAGGAATTCGAATTTCTCATACGGAAACAATACGGGATTTGAATAAAAGTCCTTGAACATTCCATCGGTGTGCATTGGAAGTTCCTGCCTCGACTACTCACTGCCTTCTTAAGAGCACTGCATCTCAATATTGTTCCTCAAAGTGCCGAAAAATAGACGATTTCTATGCAATTTGATACTCGTGATTTATTTTTCGACTGTTTTTTGAATTTTCATTTCGAGATTCTTTCGATATTAAAATTGTAATTTAAATTGGCGTGAGCTTTTTTTAGATTTTGTTGTACACTATAAGAGAAAAGAGTTACTGATTTTTGTTTAGATTTTTGTTCAATTAACCAAATGAATGTGTTGTTTTAATTAAACATTTGTTTCATTCTACTAACAATTTGCATTAGGTGACTAAATTTTTTCTACAAATGCAAAATTTATCAAATAAATGTTTTTTTATGGAATAAATATTCATTTAGATTAAACAACCATTACTTGCAAGACTCATAAATTAAAACTGTCATTATTAATGCGATTAATTTTTTTATTTAATTAATTTTAATTATTTAATCATTACTATCAGTTGGCAGGGTTGTCACAGTTCAGGGAATTCAGAGAAAAGTTAGGGATTTTTATTAATGTACTGGAAAAAATTGAATTTAGGAGAAGTTACAAATGATTGCAGAAATAAAATTATTTTCAAAAGTAATAAAATTCTTCGTAAAAATTCAAATATTTTTAAAAATTAAAAAAAATTTTTGTCAACATTTTAATTTAATTTTATAAATAATAAAATTCTTCTCTGAAATTCAATTATCTTCAAAAAATTGTAATAGAATTCTTGACATAATTTCCATTATTTTCAAAAATTTTCCTCAACTCAATGATTTTCAATATCAACTATTTTAATAAAATTTTTCAAAACAATTCAACTATTTAAAAAAAATGTTGATATAATTCTAAGTAAACTTTTAATTATTATCATAAATAATAAAAATTTCACAGGGAATTCAACAAATTACAATTTTTATATAAATTTCTTCACAAAAAATTCAATTATTTTAATAAATAATGAATTTCTTTACAGAGATTTAATTATTTTCATGAATGATAAAACTCATTAAAGAATTTCAATTATTTTTCATACAATTTTAATCTGATTGCTCGAAAAATATAATTGTTCTTGAAAATTTTATTAAAATTCGTTGAAAAAATTGAAATATTTAAAAATTTTTTGATAAAATTCTCTATGAGAATTCAATTTTAAGAAACATTTATTTATTCAATAAATTATTTATTTTGATTTATTTATTAATTAATAATTAATATTTTATTTATTTAAATAATTGAATTATCGTAGAATTTTTTAATACAAATTATTACAAATAATTGATAATTGAATTCCTATTCCTATAAAGAATATTATTATTTATGAAAATAATTGAATTCCTGCAACGAATTTTATTACATTTTTTAAAACTAAAATTGAATTCTTTTGAGAAATTTAATTAAAATAGTAGATTTTGAAAATATTTGAATTTCAGTCAAGAATTTCATAATTTGTGAAATGTTGTTGAATTCTTGCAAAATTTATTTAAAACATTTAAAATTAAAAATAATTGAAATCCAGTGAAGAGTTTTATTATTTATTAAAATAATTGAAATCTTGCAACGAATTTTTATTACATTTTTTTTAAAATAATTGAATTCTATTAAGAAATCTTATTAAAATAGTAAATTTTGAAAATATTTGAATTTCATCGAAGAATTTCATTATTTGTGAAATGTAATTGAATTCTTGCAATAAATTTTTGAAAATAATTACATTTTTCGAGGAATTTATTTAATTATGACGTCGCAGTTTGTTCAAGGAAGTTGTTTTAAAACTGTGACGTCATAATTGTTTTAAATTCCCTTAAAAATAATTGAAATCCTATGAAAAATTTTATTATCTATGAAAATAATTGAATTATTATAACGAATTTTATTTTATTTTTTAAATAATTGAATTCTTGAGAAGAATTTTATTAACATTTTTGTAAATAATTTAATTTTTTTTGGAAAAATTTTATGGAAATTTAAATGGTTATAAAACATGAAGATATCAATAACTCGACTCGGAGTGATCGACATCTTCCTGTTTTATAATGATATTCTTGTACGTTGTTGAATTTCATAAAGGTTTGAATTTGAAATTTTTTAAAGATTTCAATTCCTATGGAATAATTATAATGATTAAATATTTATTTAAAAGAAAATTTATTGATGTTTTCGAACTATTTTACAATTTAAAAATTCGTAAATAAATGTAATAGAACATTTTTTTTAGTATTTAATTATTTTTAGAATGAATCAGAATATTCTTTAGGATCAGGAGAAAAGTCAAAATTTTGTCTGGAAAACAGGAAAAAGTCAGAGAAAGAGAAAATTAATTTTTTTGTGGCAACCCTGGTTAGTCATTTTTATTTAATTCAGATTTAGAGAGAGCCTAAGTTTGACATTTTTATAGAATTTTATAGAATTTTTATAGAATATAAAAATTTTATTGAATTTTATAAAATGAAGAACATTTTTTACTAAAATAACAAAATGATTTATGATTAAATAATGAAAATTAATTAAATAGAAAAATTAAACACATTAATAATGACAGTTTTAATTAATGAGTCTTGCGAGTAATGGTCCAGTGCAGAATGGAAGAAAAAAGAATTATCCTAAAAGAAAAGTTGGTGCTGAGAATTTTTTGCTCTTTGAGAAAAACACGTCTGAAGAGAAATAATAGAAGTAAAAAAGAAGAGAGTCTTTTTTTTCTAAAAACCTTTTTGTATAAATAACACACTGTGAGAGCTTTAAAGTATCCTTAAAGGATATTTGCCAGACGTTGCTCATTTCCACATTTGTCGTGGACCTATGTGTGAGCCACTGTCCGTGACGGTTTCAGTTTTAGTTGGTGGCAGTCGCCGCAAACGTTTGAATTAACGAGTGTCGCGCAAAGGGAGTTGTTTCATTCAGAATGACGTGTCCTAGTGGATATGCCAGCCTAACTATCACAGGCCAGAATTAATCGTCTTTCCGTCAAGTCGACAGTCCTGCCAACCGTGAAAATAACTAATTGGCCATTGTGCAATTTAGTCTTCACCTCTCTACAATTCGAGATTTATTATTATCCAAGACGATTGCAAATCTTGTTTTGCTGAAAACAAAAAAAAATCCTCTTTTTTTTCTTTTTGCTTTTTATTTGTTGAACAAAAAAAAAATTCAAGATCGTCTTGCAAAAAACAATATTCTGAAATACAAATATAAAAATATTATTTACGAGTTACGAGCGATTTTAATGACGATCCGGATAGTTTATGTGGCATCTTTTATATTCCCGTGTAAATAAATCATGTGAAGAATTTTCCGAATTAAGAGCAGAATATTGCAGTTGAAATATATTTTTCAATTATAAATGAAAACTGTTTTCACTTCAATTATTCGGAATTCTTTATTATAGGAATCTTTGAGTTTGAACTGATTTATTTTATGCATTCATTTTTTATTATTTTATGCATTGGAGAAAAATTAATTTTATAGAAAAATATATGAATAAAGATAAGATGGAAATAAAATACAAATACAGATAATATATAAATACAAATAAAGTTAAAATAAAGTTAAATTACAAATAAAGTAAAAATAAAATACAAATAAAGATAAAATACAAAATAGATTTGAATTGAAATATAAAGATTTGTTTCAAATGATGATGAATTTAGATTTTAAAAATCTTAATTAAATTCATGAATCTACAGACTTGGAAAAATGGGATTCTTTGGATATTTCAACAACTGAGATTCAAAAAAAAAGAAGAAAACTTTCACATAGGTTAAAATAAATACATAAATAATATTTTATAGATCATAAAATTTTATTTTGCTTGTTCACGTAAAGTGTGTGGTCATAAAATACATATACACACACGTAATTTATGATTTAGAGAATAATCGGCACCTTTGACAGTGTATTTAATCTTGTTTTCTTTGGAATTAAGTTTTCTATTACGGATGATAATGCACATCCGATAAGTATCAATTTTCAGAGATTAATACAGAAAATATATACCTGTATATAGATTCTGTATGTTGCCGACAAGTTCCAGATTCCAATCACTTAAGAGTATGTGGAAGGCACCGATTATGTTAGAGCTTCTCCATTTAGGCGAAAACCACACGTTATATCATGCGGCGTTTATCGTTTAAGTAAAGAGGATGAATTATTCGATTTAATCTAACAGGTCATGTTTCTAAGAATAGTAGGATATACCTACATGGGGGATATGAATTACGTTCACTGTTTCATATTGATAAAATAAATTATATTCTCGCCCTTGAAGTGTATTCCAGTGAAAAATGTATATTGAATATATCAGATTATATTCCATTAGAAGTAAAATTTTGCTAATAAATCTTGATCAATCTTTGTGGAAATTGATTTAGTCGATTTTTCATTATGATTTCTTTGGTGATTTAGAATTGTTAGTTATGATTCTTTTTCTGGTGAGATATTTTTTGTTATAGATGACTTGATAAATGTTATAATTTTCTATTTTTAGTACTGATGGTAAAATTACTTTTAGTCCTGTCTGACTAAAAGTTATTTTTACTACTGATAGAATAATTACAAATGCAGAAGAAAATAAGACCTTCTGTCAAATTTCTATTATTTTTACCCCTCTTGGAAAATTTACATTTAAAAATAATCCGTTTTGCCTGACTGAAATTTATTTTTACTACTAGTTGAAAAATTAGTTGTGAAACTATAAAGTTCGGCCTGAATAAAATTTGTTTTTACTAATAGTTCGGAAAATTAATTACGAAACTAAAACGTTATGCCTGAACGAAAAATATTTTTACTACTTAATAGAAAAATTAGATACTAAACTACAATGTTCTGCCTGACTAAAAATTGTTTTTACTACTGACAAAAAAAATATAAAGAAAAAAAAGATGCTCTACATAACTATACTTAAGTTATTTTTACTACTGAAAAAAAATAAAACGTTCTGTTTGACTGAAAATTATTTTTGCTACGAAGTACGAATAGAAAAATTGCAAATAAAAATAAGACTTTCTGCCTATCGAAAAAATTTTTTAACTACTGATAGAAAAATGACAAAAAATAAGTACTTTAGTCTGACTAAAAATTATTTTTACTACTGATAGGAAAATCACCAAGAAAAATAAGACCTTTAGTCTGACTGAAAATTATTTTGACTGCTTAAAGAAAATTAACTACAGTAATAAGGCGTTTTGTCTGACTGTAAGTTATTTTTACTACTGATAAAAAAATTAGATACAAGAATAAGACCTTTAGTCTGACTAAAAGTTATTTGCACTACTAATAAAGAAACCTGAATAGAAAAATAACACAATCTGTCTGAATGAAAGTTACTTTTACTACTGATAGAAAAATTACGAAGTAAAGTACATTCTGACTGACTGACAATTATTTTTATCACTTATTGAAAATTTAGATACAGAAATAAGACCTATTAACCAGACCAAGAGTAATTTTGACTGCTGATAAAAATATTATTTAGGAAAATATAAATTCTGGCTGACTAAACATTGTTTTTACTACTGATAGAAAATTAGATACGAAAATAAAACGAGTAGTTTGATTAAAAGTTATTTTTACTACTGATGGAAAAATTGCCAAGAAAAACACGATTTACAGTCTGATTGAAAATGGTTTTTACTACTTAAAAAAATTACGTACGAAAATAGAACGTTATGTCTGACTGTGAATTTTTTTTCTACTGATAGAAATATGACATAATTTTAATAGTTCTTTCTCTTAGCTACTAGATTGTGTTTTTTTTAAATATATTCGTTTTTTTACATTTACAAACTGTCTAAATCCGAATTATTAAAAATTGAACCACTTTTTAGATTACTAAAAATATTCATTAATTTTTAGTAAAGTTTTGCTTTTTTTGTATAGTAATACATATTTTTTTTACTACAGTAATCCATATTTTTTACTACAGTTTTAGTGAAAAATGACTAAAAATTAGTAGAAACTCTTACTATTATCGATTAGTGGGTCAATTTCGATTATTTGAATATAGAGAGAAATTTTACTTATTTTTAATAAAATATTATTTTTTTAATAGTTCCAATTCCTTTCACAATTTTTTTTTAAATTTTTGTTACTAAACTTTTAGTCAAAAATGCCTAAAAATCAATAAAAATTATTACAAATTTTGACTTAGTCGCTCAATTAATACTAATAAAAATCTAGACTTTTGAAAATTTTGAAAACATTTAATTCTTTTTGAATTGTTTTGTTTATCTACAAAACTTTAAAATTATTATAATTTTTAAAATAAAATCTTGCATTTTTTTGTTATTTCTGATAATAATAATTGGACTTTAGAGAAAATATAATTGAATTTATTTTGTTTAATCTTTAAATAATTCTAAATTTTCAAAAAAATTTTTTAAAATTGTTATTAATTTAATGAATATAAGTTTATATCAGAATTTTAAAAATAGTTTATTTTATTTATTTATTTATTTAAGTTAAGTTTTAAAAGAGCTGCAGTAATAATTTTTAAAAATAATACTTAAATTTTGAAAGTTTTTAAATTGATTGTTTTGATGATTTGTTTGACAAATGATACTGATTAAATATTGGAAGAGTTGACTTAATGAAATAAATAAATAAAGTCAAAATAGATAAATTTAATTGCATATTCTATGAAGTTTAAAAGTTATTTTGAAAAAATTGCATTTTTAAAATTTTTTATAAATAATTGAATTTTAGTTACCTTTTAAATAATTTTTGAAAAATTGATTTCTTATGGAACAATAATAATAATGATTGAATACTACTTTTTTTCTGTTAAATAGTTGATTTAAATTAAAATTTTTGAAATTTTAGTTATTCTTTTGAAAAAATCATAATAATAAAATATTTACTCTTTTAATTTTGTAAAGAGTTGTTTAAATAAAATGAAGAAATAAAAGAAATTTAATAAATTTTTAAATTTTAATAAATTTTTTTTTAATTTGCACACTTTTTCTGAAGATAAGAAATTGGGACAATAAAAAACGTCTCAAAATTGTTGCAATGCAAACTTTTTAATGTGTTTTTTTTAGTATTTAAACATTTTTGAGGGTGAATCAGAATGTTTTTTAGGTTTAGAAAAGAAATAAAAATCCCTTCTAGAAATCAACGAAAAAATCAGAAAAAACAAAATGAATTTTTTGTTGGCAAACCTGTAATAGAACGTTAAATATAGTTACATCAATAAAATAAAATTAATCGAATCTAAACAGAAGTGAGAATTAATTAAAGTTGTTTAAAAGAATCAAAGTGAGAACTAATGGTGAAATTATACAATCTAAATATTCCTACACTCTTATCTTCTCTAAATTATCACCGATAAAATAATGATTCTCAAGTGAAATTTCCTAATTTTAGGTTTCTTTACTTAAATATGAATAATATGAATTATTAATTAGTATTTACATTTTCATCATAATGATTTGTTTTGGAAGATTGCTGATGAAAGGATTTTAATGACTTTTCGATTGATCTTCAAGTTAAAAAGTATAAACCTCTAGTTTAAAATTCTATCCTTATTATTATTCTATATATTCTTATCTAAACAGTCTTTCGTTATTTCCACATTTAATGCTGTATTTGAAATTTATTTGTAAACTGGACAAGATAATTGATGTCAGTGATAAGGTTTCTCAAGGAATAATTCAGTAGCTCTCTTCTTCGCTATATGAAAAACGATGACCAACTTTTTATATTACAGTGAATGTAATCGAGTGACATTGGAATTGAAAAGAAAAGATTAAACGATAGACGTGTAAGTCGACGATGTATATAGGGAATGTTGTTTCAAAAGAAGTAATGAGTTCTAGAGAGTTTTGCTCTGATAGATTCTCCTCCGGAGATGCTGTGCTGGACCAATCCAATGTATATCGATCGCAATCGATTCATTATACGCAGCCTCTGTCTGATATCGTTACGAGTAGGTCATGTTCTGCCTCATTGCTTTCGCACTTTACTGTGAACACATTTCGACTCTCTCAATGTGTATGATTTACTTCGTCTTCTGATGTAACCATCATGTAATGATGGTTGAAAAAAATACATTTTTTATCAATGATGCTTGTAATTTATAACGCATTATTTTTCTCTCTTTATTATTTCCTAAAGAAGTTACAATATTCTTTCTTTGAACTGTCATCATTTGCAGAGAATAAAATTTACAATCTTTCTTCAAACTGTCATCTTTGGCAAAAAAAATTAAAATTTACATTTTTTTATTCTGAAAGAATCGAAAAAGCATGATGTTTTTATGGAGTAAGAAAAGAATTTACAACTTAGGATTTTTTTATTATTATACACTTGAAAGCAATTTAAATACGACTCAGGTTTTTTTTTAATTTTTAAATCTAAAAAAAATTCTTGAGTGAAAGTTATGGTTTCGTGTGTAACATAAGTGATCGAGTGGATGAAAATTGAAAAAATAAGTTTAAAATGTAAAATAGGATGGAATTTATTTTTAAAACATTTCTCTTTTAACTGCATAATGCAAAGCGTGACTAATATTTGTAGAGTAATTTTCTACTTTAAGTGGATTTATTGGAGTATGTTACAAAATTATATGTAATAAGAATAACGTGAAACAGTAATTTTTCTTTTTCTTTTTACTTTATCGTCTATCTTTGGGTGGTATTTTATAACTTATTACTAAATCCAAGTGTCTTCACTTTCTCTGATTTCCTTCGCGTAATTTATTAGATTTTTGCTGCTATATATAGAAACGCTCTTCATCGAGTTAATTCTCACAATTTCTTTCTCTCTAATTGCAAAGTCTCTTTATTGTGAGAATTTATTTTTCATAATTTGATTTGATTATGTGAATTTATTGAGGATTGTATTTTTAAAGTGTTTTCAAATTAATTAATTAGATGAGTAATTCGTAATTAATTTTTTATTCCTTTGATAATCCACGTCGAAAACTTCCATGGAAATTCTGCAAGTTTTTTTATTTTTTAAATATTTTAACATTTCTAGGGTTGCCACAGGTCAGGAAAATCAGGAAATTCAGGAAAAGTAGAATCGGTCAGGGAAAAGTCAGGAATTTTTATTAAAGTACTATAAAAAATTAAATTTAAAAGAAGTTACAACTGATTGCAGAAATTAAATTATTTTCAAATGTAATAAAATTCTTCGCAAAAATTTCAGTTATATTCAAAAATTGTCCTTAATTCAATCATTTTCATTATCTACTATTTTAATAAAATTTTTCAAAAAATTTCAATTATTTAAAAAAAGTGTTGATAAAATTCTAAGTAAACTTTAAATTATTTTCATAAATAATAAAAATTTCGCAGTAATTCAATTTTTTAAAACACAATTTTTATCAAATTCTTTTCAAGAATTCAATTATCTATAAAAAAAATTAAATGAAGTTCTTCGTAGAAATTCAATTATTTTTATAAATAATATAATTCCTCTCAGTGATTCAATTATTTTTGTAAATTATAAAATTCTTTTTAGGAATGCAATTATTTTCATAATAATAAAACTCATCGCAAAATTTTCATTATTTTCATAAATAATAAAATTCTTTTTATGAAGTCAATTATTTTCAAATATAATAAAATTCTTCGGAGAAATTCAATTATTATGTTCAAAAATTTTTTAAAATGCCACGTCAAAATTTCAATTATCTTTAAAAATAATAAAATTCTTCTCCAAAATTTAATTATTTTTAAAAATTTTGATAACATTCTTTGCAGAATTTCAATTACTTATTTAAAATTTTTCCTCAATTCAATGATTTTCAATATCTGCTATTTTAATAAAATTTTTCAAAAAATTTCAATTATTTAGAAAAAGTGTTGATAAAATTTTAAGCAAACATTAAATTTTTTTCAAAAAATATTAAAAATTTTACAGGAATTTCATTATTTATAAATTTTTTTATAAATTTCTTCGCAATAATTCAATTATTTTTATAAAAAATAAAAATTAATAATAGGATTTCAATTATTTTTTAATTTCAATACAATTTTAATCGTATTCATCGAAACATGTAATTGAAAATTTCATTAAAATTGGTCGAAAAAATTGAATTATTAAGAAATTTGTTGATAAAATTCTTCATGAAGATTCAATTTTGATAACTATTTATTTATTCAATAAATTATTATATTTTTTAAAAATAATTGAATTCATTTAAGAAATTTAATTAAAATAGTAGATTTTGAAAATATTTGAATTTCAGCGATGAATTTCATTATTTTGTAATATAATAATAATATTCTTATAAGTTGTTGAATTTCGCGAAGATTTGAATTTGAAATTTTTTGATAATCTTAATTTCTATGGAATAATAATAATGATTAAATATTTATTTAAAAATGAATTTATTTATGTTTTTGAATAATTTTACAATTAAAAAAATTCGTAATATGTAAAAAAGTATTCCTTATATTCTTCACCCAGAGAAAAATTTTATTTAAACCAAATTTTTCAATAAAATTGTTCTCTGTGTGTGATTTGTTAAATTTTCTACAACAATTTTACGATTTAAATGTTGATATAATTTATTAAGTGAATAGTTTATGAATTTTAATACTGAACAATAAAATGGTAAAATAATGTAGCACAAGTTTGTTAAACTTAAATAGTCAAATTAAATGTAAACTTAAATTATTTTGCATTATGTTTCCATAAATATCAAAAACTGTTTATTTTTCAATTTCATAAATATTAAATATACTTAAATTAGTAAGGTTGATGATTTATTAGCAGGTAGATGGACAGTTTAAACAATTTTTAAAGTAAATGGTGATTAACGATTTCACTTTCTTGGGTAAAAGTATAATTTTATTTATTTTTAGCTATTGAATGAAAAAATTTAGTTTTCTCATTTTGTTTTATATTTGTTCAGTTAAGTGCAGGTGATAAAATAAGTAGAATTTCGGTTGTTGGAGTAAGAGTTGAATAAGTATATTTTGTGCACCCAGAGAAACTTTTTTTTAAGACAAATATAATTTATTTAAGTTAAATAAAAGTATATTTGTCACACAGTCGCAACTAGATTATTTATTTGTTCTAGTTAAAAATGTTATTTAGCACAAATACTCAAAAAAATATTTGGATTAATTGAAACATTTATTTATGCCGAGTAGAATTTTTATTTAAAACAAATAAATAATTTGTAAATTTAGTATTAAATAATAACAAGCATACGTTTACTTGACTCAAAAAATTATTATATTTGGTTTAAAAAAATATAACTTTTCTCTGAGAGCATTCTGTAAACATTGACTGTGAAACTATTGTAATGTGTGACAAAGTTTGGTACATACACATTTTCTATAGGGTTATCTCTTATTTTCTTTTTGACATTTTCATCAATCTGCATGCGCTTGATACTTGAGTGAACGTGTTCATGTCAACCCATACTAAAATCCATTGTATATAAGCAACATTCTAGAAATTCATGTCATGAAGAGGTGCTGTTAACATTTTATGGTTTACAACTCCATAAGAATATTTAGCACCCAGCAGCTTGCAAGACGTTAAACCCAACATGGCTTCTGAATAAAATATCAAACCTTAAGCTCTTATTTATATAAACACACAAGGCTGTTAATTTTAGGAGAGGATTTCGAATTTTTTCCGTCTTTAGTTTCGACAGGAATTACATTGTTACAAGATTTATGAGTATTATTTCAAAATATCGATATTATGGTAACAAGTAAAAAATTTTTGGAATTTGGAGTTTTTCGACTGACTGAAATGTATAGTTTTACTACTGATCTTAAAAATCGAAGTATTTCAAGTATTGTGTCGAAGTACAACGCTCTGTCTGACTGAAAATTGCTTTTACTACTGTTTGAAAGATTTGACATCGAAATAAGACGTTTTGTCTGACTTAAAACGCTTTTTACTACTAGTTGAAAAATTAGATACGAAACTGAAACGTTCTGTCTGACTGAAAATTGTTTTTGCTACTGATAACAACATTTCATAAAAAATAAGACTTCCTGACTGACTGGAAGTTACTTTACCTACTAATAGAAAAATGACAAAGGAAAATAAGAATTTTTGTCTTACTAAAAGTTATTTTTACTACTGATAGAAAAATTAGTGTAAACAATATTAGATTTTAAAATTGGATACAAAAATGAGACCTTTATAGTCTGACTGGAAATTATTTTTACAACTTAAAAAAAAATTAGGTATGAAAATAAGACGTTATGTCTGACTGTGAATTTTTTTTTACTACTAATAGAAAAAAAAATTTAGATTCAAAGATATGACCTTTAGTCTGACTAAAAATGGCTTTTACTACTAATAAAACGTAAATAAAACAAATAAGTGCGTCTGACTGAAAGTTACTCTTACTACTTACAGAAAAAGTACAAAGGAAAGAAAATTCTGCCTCACTGAAAATTGTTTTTATTACTGATGGAAAAATTAAAAAGGAAAATAAGAAATTCTGTCTGAACAAAAAGTATTTCATAATTTTATTATTTAAAATTACTTGTCTGACTAAAACTTTCATTTATCACTGATTTCCGAAGTTGCACAACTTCCAAAAGTTCTTTTAAATAACCAAATCTTTAATTATTTTTAAATAGGTACTTTTAATTACACTGAAAAAAAAATTTATTTGATTCAAATAACCGATTATTTGGTTATATTCAAATAAATATTTATTTGAATCAAATAATTTTTATTTGAATTAAATAAATTGTATTTGAATCAAATATTTCAGTATTTGAAGCAAATATTATTTAATTGATTCAAATAAAAATTATTTGATTCAAATAAATATTTATTTGAATATAACCAAATAATCGGTTATTTAAATCAAATAAATTTTTTTTTCAGTGTAGATTGAGGGTTGTTACGCAACCTGGAAAACCTGAAAAAGTCAGGAAATTTTGATCGAAATCCTGGAAAATTGTTGTTTTTTAAAGTTATTGTGTTTATTCTTGAAATCTAATTTCACTTAAATATTTCAAAATTAATTCAATTTTAAAAGAATTACATGTGCAATTCTCATATGTAGATAAACTTCAAAAGATTTTGATTTAAAACTTGGTAAAATTTCAATTTTAAATAAATTTAATTAGAAATATAAAAAATCTTAGATTTAAAAAAAAATTTTTAAACTAAAATTCTTTTGAAATTAGTTAAATTTTTTAATAAATATTTATTTGATAAATTAAACATAATTGATTTATAGAAGAACTTTAGTTAAAAAGACTGAAAAAATTGAATATTGAAGCAATTACAAATGATTGTAGAAATGCAATTATTTTCAAAAGTAGTAAAATTTTGCTGAGAAATTCAATTTTTTTCAAAAATTTTAATAAAATTCTTGGCAAAATTTTAATTATTTTCAAAAACTTTTCCTTTATTCAATGATTTTTAATATCTATGACATTAATAAAAATTCCTAAATGAATTCAATTAGTTAAAAAAAAATGTTAATCAAAATTCCACGCAAACATTTCATTATTGTCATAAATAATTAAAATTTCACAAAAAATTCAATTATTTTTTTTTTATAAATTTCTATGCAATTATTCAATTATTTTCATAAATAATGACATTTTTTATAGGGATTCAATTATTTTCGTAAATAATAAAACTCAATGCTGAATTTCAATTATTTTTAATACAATTTTAATGGAATTCCTCGAAAGAAATTATTCGTAAAAAATTATTAAAATTTATCAATAAAATTTAATTATTTTCATAACCTTTGCTACAATTTATTTATTAGAATATAAGTATTATATTTAATACATTTTTAATTAAATTTCTTTAAAGAATAAAATTTTTTTCAAAAATTTCAATGAAATTCTTTGCGTAACAATTCAATATTTTTTCAAAATAATTTTAACAAAATTCTTCGCAAAAATCCAATTATTTTTAAAAATTTACAAAAATTCTTGGCAAAATGTCAGTTATCTTTATAAATAATAAAATTTTTCTCCGAAATTCAATTAGTTTTAATTCAATTTTAATGGAATTCCTCGAAAAATGCAATTATTCTTAAAAATGTTATTAAAAGTTGTCAAGAGAATTCAATTTTTTAAAAATTTGTTGATAAATTTCTTTATGAAAATTCAATTTTAAGAAACATTCAATTGTTTAATAAAATAGTTACTTTTTCTAGTTAAATAATTGAATTCTTGTAGAATTTTCTAATAAATATTCATTTAAAAATGAATTTCCAATTAAAATCTTCCAATATTAGAATTTTTCATACTTTTAATTAAGGATTCTATAGAATTAATTTTTCTCAATAAGTTTAATAGGATTTTTTTTAATTATTGACGATTTTAATTTTTATAACATTATTTTTTGACCATTTTTGGAAATTTTTAATTTCTAATATATTTAGTTGAAGAATGTCAGAATAATCGAAATTTCGTAAAATTAAATTGCAAACAAAATAATTTGAAAATTCACAAAGAACTTTTTCAAAAATTATTTTTAAAAAATTGACTTAAGGAACAATTTTAGTTTTAAAATTCTAGAAATAAATAATCGTAATGATGAAAATAATTTTTGACGAAGTTACAGTAACAAAGTGACAAGTTTTAATTATTATATGTTATTGAATTTTAAATTTTTGAATATCTTAATTTCTATCAAGAAAACAATGATTATATATTTATTTAAAAATGAAGTTATTCATGTTTTCGAATAATTTTCGTTTTAAAAACCTGGAGAAGTCAGGGAATTTGAAAAGAGTAAAAGCGTGGCAACCCTGTAGATTTATCAATAGATAATTATCGAAATTAATATTGTTAAATACATTTTTTATTTGAAAAAAATTCATTTCTCGACATAAAAAAGATAAAAGTAAAATATTAACATCAGGTATAAAATTGACGATAAAATAGAAATTCTCTTCTTTTTGCCTTCATTATCTCTCAACCTTAATGGGATGTGTGCTTTTAAAATGAAAATAATACAAGCGGAAAAAAACTTGAAGATGAAAACATGTCTCTTTTTCATTGCAACATCAAACTCTGAGGTCTTCTCGACGGGCATCAATAACTCGTGTTAATCCACGATTACGTTTTAGGATTGGGGAATTAGTGGCGGATTATTCGCGGATTAGCTGACGAACGCGAACGTGATTCAAGACCAGGGGAGGATTTTCAAAGGTTCGTTGCGGGCTTTGTTATATGGTGAATTCATGCAAATATATATAACCATAGGGTGAAGATTATGTACTGTATAGGAGAAAAAAATTTACCTACTTCATAACTAAAATAAATACCAGATTATGAACGCATTTCCTATCTCGTCCAGAAATCCCGTGGAGAATTTTATTATTTATTAATTAAGAGATTGTGTCTTCGTCGGTCGAGAAAAATGTGAATTTTTATTAAAAAGTGGATTTATCGAACGGACTCTTTTTATTTTAAGTTTATTTTTTGTTTTTTCCTGTGAAAAAAAGTTTATTTGATTCAAATAACCCATTACGTCAATTATTTATAAGATATTTTTATTTTATTAAAATAAATCAAATAAATACTTTTCTTGTAAATACATCCAGAAAAAAGATGTATATAATTCAGAGCCAACTAGACTTTATTTTATTTAATTCAAGTAAATTTTAAATTTTATCAACGAATAATAATGAGTAAAGTAATTATAAAAAAATAAAATTAAAATAAATGAAAAGTAAAATTATACAAAATGAAAATAATAATTAGTTCCTAAAATCTAATAGTATATTAAATAAGTAAAGTGGGTTAAATGTAGTTTCTGGTAAATTTAGTTTCAGCGAATTTTAGGAATTTTTTGTTTGTTTAAGTTTTAGTTTTAAAGCAGCGTTATAAGGTTTTCTTTTTTATTGTCGTTTTGCGAAAAAAAAATGTTCAGGTCAAAACTGAGTTGAGTGTGTGCACAGAATAAACATTCAGAGCGCTTTAAGTATTCCGAAACAGTACTTAGGATTTTTGAAAAACTGGAAAATTCTCCGTTATTTTTAACATGAAGATTTAAGAGTACTAGCACTTTTTTTTAGTATCACATTTTTATTTTTAATCAGGCGCAATAAACGTTTCTTTACTTTCCATTAAATTAACAAACAGGGTGAAATTATTTTAATGAAAATAATCATTTTAATGGAAGAAAGAATAAAAATAAATTTAATTAAATAAAAATATTATTATTGTAAATATATTATTGTAATGAAGAAAGTGAAAAAGAGAAAAAGAAATTGCTATAGATTTTGTTAATTAGGAAAGAAAGGTTTAGTTATAATAAGAGTAGTGTGACTTGTATAAGTGATTATGATTGGACGATGTTAAAAATCTATTTTTCAAAGTAAAATAATAAAATAATGAAGTAATGAACTTAATGGCATGATTCGAAAGCGACGGTCTGAAATAAACCTTTAATGATGATACATTTTCTCATGGGAATAAATGGCGAATGTCACGTGAAGCTTACAGTTTGTGCACCTTCCTGATTTCATCTATAAAATTGATTTTCTATGATATAATCCCGCGATGCAAGTTGAGAGTGCGGCATTATAAATTTCTCGAGTACATCTATCAACATTTTAATAAACATCAATAATTTTCTAATTATATATTAGAATTCTATTTGTTGCGTAATGAGTTCATGCACTCTTGCAAAGCAGGATGAAAGTTGAAATAGTTTTAGTTTCGAAAACGAAAGTATAACTCTTGGAACTTGCACTGAAATTTAATCCTCGTTGTTTAATCTGCACGTGACTTACGTAGCACTTGTGAAGTGCGTAACAAAAGTTTTCTCTTTTTCTTCTTTTTGAGTTCGCGCAAGCTGAGTTTTTGTTTTTTTCTTTCTTTGATTGTCAGATTGTTGTTGTGTATAAAATTGCACAATATTACCTTGAGAATCGATATCTTTGAATTCGATTTTCAGATTTTATCTTATGTTTCTTTGGTTTACTCTAAGGGCCTTTTGTACTTTAAAAAATGTATTTTTTTATTTTGGAATTAAAATTCTTTTAAAAAATAGCAATTTTTAGTTTAAGTTTAAAATTCTTTTACAATAAAAAAAATTCTTAGAGACAAATAAATATTTAATTGTGTCAAATATTTTTATACGAGGCAATTAAATAGTATTCACTTTAAGTACTGAAATCATTTTTTCTGCTTTAGGTATAATTTATTTGATTTAGATAAAAATAATTTGATTCAAGGAAATACATCAAAATTGAAATTTTCATTTTTGTATTAAAATTCATTTATTAAAATTACAATGTTTATTTTTGGATCGAAATTCTTTTATTAAAATACCAATTTTTATTTTTGTGGAAAAAATTCTTCTATTATAATAAAAATTTTTGTTTCTGAATTGAAATTCTTTTATTCAAATTATAATTTTTATGTTTGTGTTAAAATTCTTTTATTAAAATTACAATTCTTATCTTTGAATCCAAATTCTTTTATTAAAATACCAATTTTTATTTTTGTGGCAAAAATTCTTCTATTATAATAAAAATTTTTGTTTCTGAATTGAAATTCTTTTATTCAAATGATAATTTTTATGTTTGTGTTAAAATTCTTTTATTAAAATTACAATTCTTATCTTTGAATCCAAATTCTTTTATTAAAATACCAATTTTTATTTTTGTGGCAAAAATTCTTCTATTATAATAAAAATTTTTGTTTCTGAATTGAAATTCTTTTATTCAAATTATAATTTTTATGTTTGTGTTAAAATTCTTTTATTAAAATTACAATTCTTATCTTTGAATCCAAATTCTTTTATTAAAATACCAATTTTTATTTTTGTGGCAAAAATTCTTCTATTATAATAAAAATTTTTGTTTCTGAATTGAAATTCTTTTATTCAAATGATAATTTTTATGTTTGTGTTAAAATTCTTTTATTAAAATTACAATTCTTATCTTTGAATCCAAATTCTTTTATTAAAATACCAATTTTTATTTTTGTGGCAAAAATTCTTCTATTACAATAAAAATTTTTGTTTCTGAATTGAAATTCTTTTATTCAAATGATAATTTTTATGTTTGTGTTGAAATTCATTTATTAAAATTACAATTCTTATCTTTGGATCCAAATTCTTTTATTAAAATAACAATTTTCATTTTTGTGGCAAAAATTCTTCGATTATAATAAAAATTTTTGTTTCTGAATTGAAATTCTTTTATTTAAATTATAGTTTTTATGGTTGTGTTAAAATTCTTTTATTAAAATAACAATTTTTATTTCTGGATTACAATTCTTTTTACTACAATTACTATTTTTTAAAGATGTAATTGTTTTAAAGACTCACTATTTTAAACTCTCATTCATAAAATAATTGCAATTAACTTTAACATATCCAATTAAGCTGTTATTATTTTTAACTGGCAATTATCGGATTTTAAATTATTATATTTGTCAACCCTTCTTTATTAGAAACAATTAATTGAAAATATTATTTAATACAACAGTGCTTTATTAAAAGTAAAATTTTTTACTACTTTTAAAATCATTAACGACTTTATTGTCTATCCCTTATTAAAGTTATTAATTAAAGCTTCTTCTAATTGTAACAAAAGGTAATAGAAAATACATTCTTTCCATTTGAAAGTAATTTTTTAAATTACTATGTTCCTAATTAGAAATACGATATCAATTGTTTTGTATTAATAATATTAATTAATTAATTAATTTTAATAACATTAATTAATTAATTACTTATTGATATTTATTAATTAATAATTACTTTATTATTGATTACTTAATTAATAATTACTTAATAAATGATTTAATAATTACTTTATTAATGATTAATTAATGATTCCTCCTTTAAATATTTATTAATGAATGATTGATTGATTAATTAATTAATTAATTAACATCATTAATGGCAACTTTTATTGTTTGAGAATTGCCATTAAAGAGAATTGCACAAGTAACCTCGTTGTGACTTATCGTTACCATATTTAAATCCGCTCTGAGATCATATCTCACTTTGAACCATAGAATCACGTTCTGATTGTTCATTGGAATCATTGGAAAAGATTAATTGACCATTTCTGATAAATTTGAAGATGCAGATATAAAATAAGGCAAATTTTATTTTTATTGCAAAGAAATATTTATATATATATATAAGCCTCTTTATTATGTGGGTTGCGAAGAATTGAAAGTGATAAGAAAAAAATTCAGAGAGAGAAAAAATTTTTTTGATAATGAAAGAATCGAATTTCTTGAATGTTATATTCTTAATGTTTTATTCATGATTTGTATATTATATTGAGTACACAGGTAAATGTCCGAAAATGATTTCGAATTTGCTATGGTCATTTTTATAAAAGATAGTGAAATGCCAATTGGGCGTTAAATGATTCTTTAATAAGCTGAAAAGGTCAAAGAAGAGAAATTGTGTGAGATATATATATTTTTTTCAACCTCCCAGTGATAAAGTTGTGAGCCGTCGGTGAAATATGGTTGTAAAGATTATGAATAATTTTATGGTTGTAAACTTTTATGTTTGTTTACTCGAAGTAGTTCATTTGCACATAATTTAGGTGTTGTAATGTTCTCTTTATCACTATACTCTTTGAAATTAGATATTTACATTTGTTTCGAAAGTTTTTTCTTTTTTCGAAAAAATAATCTTCAGATCAATCATTAGAGTTTTTCTTTTTTTTTTCTCTATTTAAATTCGGAAAGAAGATAAATTTTACACAGCCTAATAAATTTTATTTAGTTCTAATTTTTATTTGGTTCAAATAAATATTATTTCGTTCAAATAATTTTTAATTATTTGAATTAATTTTTTTTAAATTATTTTTTTATTATTTTTTCAAATAAATATTACTTTGTCCAAATAATTTTTATCTGCTTTAAATAAATTTGATTTGGTTCAAATAGATATGATTTGGTTCGATTTGATTGAAATTTTTATTTTGTTGAAATAAATTTGATTTGGTTTAAATTTTTATTTGGTTGAAATAAATTTTATTTTGTTCAAATTTTTATGTGGTTCAAATAAATTTGACTTGATTCAAATTTTTATTTAGTTCAAATAAATTTGACTTGGTTCAAATTTTAATTTAGTTCAAATAACATTTTTCTGAGAGACTGTAGAAGTACAATTGAGTCTTGTTAAAAAAAAATTGAGAAATATTTTATTATTTTTACCTAAAATTTTTTCACAGGAATTGAAAAGGAAATTTTTAATTTTAAAATTATTCTTATTTTATTAAAATTATTTTATTTTGATTATCGAGGGGACAAATTTTGAAGTTCTGTAGGGACTTTACAGTATAGAGAATGAAAGTTATTTTCCAAACGTAACATTTTGAATATTGGGTATTTCAACATTGGAAAAGCAGATTTCTTTGGTATGTGAAGAATTTGAATATATTACACGCAATAAATTCGGTCGTACATACGCACCTAACAGTAGTTTTTTTCTCTATAATTAGCGTAATAAATGTATAAAAATATAATTCTAGAAATTTCACTTAATTTTTTTTTTATAATGAAGTAAGAATGTTTTTTTTCAGGAATTTTTATTTCTCAATTTCTTTTTACATTTTTGAAAAATGTTCGTTTACTTTTTATATTGTAGTTTAAAATTTGCGTTTAGAATTTAAATTTAAAATGAAAGTTAAATAAATTTTCTTTTTATTTGAAGGAAATATTCATATTTTTTATTTTAAGAAAAAAACTTGTTTAAATTTTGAATTTTTATAAATAGGAATTAATATTCTGTTAAGGCTTTTGGAAAAAAATTATTTTATTATTATGAAAAGTAAAATTTAAACTCTGATTTTTTACTCACTTTTGCTATTTTTTCGTCAATAATTTTATTAATTTTTATTTCAATTAAAATTTTATAGAATTTTCCTTAATTTGGAAGAAACATTTGTTTCTCTTATTTTAAGAAAAAAAAATATAATTAAAGTCAAAACTTTCACAGGGGATTTGCTATTTTTCGTCGATAATTTAATTAATTCTTTTTTTAAATTAATATAGAATTTTCCTTAATTTGAAAGAAATATTTGCTTCTTTTATTTTCAGAAAAAAATTAAATAAAGTAAAAATTTTCACATTTTTCAATTTTCAAATTTTTACTTGCCTTTCTTCGTCAATAATTTAATTAATTTTGTTTTTTAATTAAAATTTTATAGAATTTTTCTTAATTTGGAAGAAATATTTGTTTATTTTCTTTTAAGAAAAAAATTAAATAAAGCCAAAACTTTCACAGGGGATTTGCTATTTTTCGTCGATAATTTTTCATTGTTAAGGGGAAAAAAATGAGAATTCTTAAAAAAATATAAATAATAATACTTTTTAAGCTTTTGAAATGTTCGTTTACTTTTTCCTTTTTCTTTTTGAAATTTGCGTTAATAAAATTTTCTTCTATTCGAAAGAAATGTTTATTTCTTTCATTTTAAGAAAAAAAATTAATTAAATTCTGAACTTTCACAGAATGTTTGCTATTTTTTTAAATAACAATTTGTACAGAATTTGCTACTTTTTTGTCGATAATTATTAATTCTAAAGGGAAAAAATAGGAATTGACATTTTTGTTGAAGTAAAATCGAAGTAAAAATATTTTTTAAAGCAGTAATTATCGAACGTCATGAAAGAATGTCTTTGTAATTAGAAAATAATAATTAGTGAAATTCAGCAAAAATTTCTTCTTTATATTTTAACTGCAGTCTTCACATTTCTTCTTTATAATGCAAATTGGAAAAATTAATTTGTAAAAAATTAATGAAAAAATGAATAACAAAAAAATTAATGAAAAAATTAATAATAAGAAAAATTAATCACCAGTAAAGTGTGAATGATGTATAAATCGAGTGTTGATTAAAAAGGTTTAAACGAAATATTGTTTAATAACCTTGAGGTGATTATAAAGTATCATCACGTGGATTCTCCATAAGTATATTGAAGCAATACAATAATGGTTAGGAAGCACATCTTCAGGCTCTTCTGTAAGAGTCACGAGACAGGGCTAGCCTACTTTCTCTACAAAGAGAATTTTTAAACGATGTGTGAGGAAGGGTTCCGTAGCATCTTTTCCCTCCTTATCATTCTTTCTCTTTTCCCCACATTAAATCGTTTGACTCTCTCTTTCTCGCACTCCTCTCACTCGATTCACCTGGCAGCGACGACGACAGCCTTTCAGGTAATGCCCCTCTCGGAGTCTATATAAGCCGAGACATTGCACGAGGCTCAACATTTTTTGAATCAAGTCCCACGTGACGTTTAGTTTGGCGCACGTGTCTCGCACTTTTTTTTTTTTTTGAAACCAAAGTGACCGGTCAGGAAGTGTTTACGGCAAAAATGGTGTACGCGACGTAAAAAAGTTTCTATTATTTATTATTAGAAAAGTCGTATATTGATTTAATTTTTTTTTCATGAACGTGATCGTATGGTGCGTGATTTGAATATTTATTGATAATACAATATTGTGTGTTGGATTTTTTATAGTGCAGTGTGTGGGACTTTTGTATTTGAAAAAAATATAGATAATACATCATGGATAAATTTCAGGTACGATTTTTAATTTGTCTTGTTGGGTGCAGTTTTTTTGGAGGAAATTTTGTTGACTCTTCTATATTTGAAGAAATCCTTTTGTATTTTTTCGAATTTTATTTTTAGTTTACTATTTTTTTAACTTCAGAAATCTAATTCTTGATTTTGAAAGAAATGATATGTTGATTATTATTTGGTGAAAATAATTGGTAATTTAAAATTTGCAATTATAACTAGTATAATATTGTGGTTTGGAAGGCGAATTTTCGAGTCGAAAAAAAAATTAATTAAAAATTAATCGATAAGTAATTTAATTAACTTGTGTAACCAGTGAATAAGAAAATAATTGATCACTGTAATTATGCACTAAATTTTGTTAAATATTTAACATTTTATTATTTTTATTTCAAAAATGGGAAAATGTAACGTTCAAACATTAATTTGGCGGTGAATATTTAATTAATAAGAGAGCATTAATTATTTTAATTTAACATTTTTAATTTTACGTTTTGTTTACTTTCGAAGGTAAAGAGAATGAAAAATCAAAAATGAATGAAAATTATAATATTAATGTTATATTTACCTTTTATTTTAATTTCAAAAATTTGAAACTTAAATATTAATTTAACGCAGTGAATAAGGAAATAAGGAAAAATTTTGTTTTTTTTAATATTTTTTAATTTTAAGTTCAATTTAAATTGAAATTTAATTTTTAATTTAAATTTAAATGTAACTTTTAATTTAAAAAAGAAAGTTATAAATTTTCATACGAAAAAAGAACAAAAAACTTAAAATAAATGAAAATTGTAACTACTATTCTATTTAATTTGAACTCAAAATAAATAAAAATTTCAACTAGTATTCTATTTAACATTTCGTAATTTTAATTTAAAGAATTAAAAAATTCTACTTGCAAATATTAATTTAAAAGAGAATAATTTATTAATATGGGAGAATTTAATATTTTATTTTAATTTTTAAAATTAAGAAAAGAAGTTTTTATTTTTCAAAAGCAGAGAGAACGAAATTCATTAAAAATAAAAATATATGAAAATTATAATTAGGGAGTAAGAATGAATAAATTAAATTAGATTATTTGTAATAATTATAAAAAGTACTTAAAAAATATAAAAAGTAAAAATTATTTGAATCTAATTTTAGAAAATTTTATAATTTTATTATATTTTTTAACTTTAAGTTTAATTTCAAATGAAATTTAATTTTAAGTTTAAATTTAAATGTACCTAACTTTTAATTTAAAAAAGACAGTTATAAATTTCCAAACGTAAAAAAAAATAAAAAACTTAAAATAAATGAAAATTGTAACTACTATTTCATGTAATTTAAAGTTAGAATAAATAAAAATTGTAACTAGTATTCTATTTAACATTTTAAAATTTTAATTTAAAAAATTAAAAAATTCTACTTGCAAATATTAATTCAAAAGAGAATAATTTATCAATAAGGGAGAATTTAATATTTAATTTTAATTTTTTAAATTAAGAAAAGAAATTCGTTAATTTTCAAAAACAGAGAGAACGAAAGATTAAAAATATATGAAAATTATAATTAGGGAGTAAGAATTAATAAATTAAATTATTTGTAATAATTATAATTATTATAATTATATTATTATTATTTATTATTATTATTATAATTATAGAAAGTACATAAATAGTAAAAATTATTTGAATTTTGCCTGTGTTAATAAATAAATAAATAGGTAAATAAAAAGAGTAAAAATTAATTAATAAAAGTTAAAATTTTTTTTAATTTAACTTCAGAAATCTAATTCTTGATTTTGAAAGAAATGATATGTTGATTATTATTTGGTGAAAATAATTGGTAATTTAAAATTTGCAATTATAACTAGTATAATATTGTGGTTTGGAAGGCGAATTTTCGATTCGAATTTGTATTAATCGATAAGTAATTTAATTAACTTGCATAATCAATAAATAACAAAATAATTGATCACTGTAATTATACACTAAATTTTGTTTATTTAAATTGTTTTGTTTTTAAACAAATTTAAATTTTGTTTATTTAAAATTAGTAAAAGTCGAGCTTTTATTAATTTATTAATTAATAAAAGTTAAAATTTTATTAATTTATTAATTAATAAAAGTTAAGCTTTTATTAATTTATTAATTCATAAAATTTGAGATTTTCTTAATTTATTAATTAATAAAAGTTTTTAGTACATTGTAAAAACATAAACAGTAAAAATTATTCGAGTTTCGCAATTGTAAATAAATACATAAATAGGTAAATAAAAGCAGTAAGATTAATGAAGGAGAATATAAGGAGTAAAAATTAATTAATAAAAGTTAACATTATTGTTGAATAATTAAACAAAGTACTAAAAAATATAAAGAGTACACTTTATTTTAATTTTGCTTGTTTAAAAAAAAATAAAAATAGATAAAGAGTAAAAATTATTTGTGTTTTGCCGGTGTAAATAAATAAATAAATAAATAAATAATAAGTGTAAAAAGAGTAAAAATTAATAAAAAGTAACAAATAAACAATTGCTAAATTGGAGTATTTACTTCAACAAATAAAAAATTAAGTGCTGCTATTTAGTTATACAAACAAATTGCAAGAATCGCAGAAAAGAAAGGAAAAAAATCACAATCTTAATAAATATATTACCGCAGTGGCAAGTTTCAAAAAGAAAGAAAGAAAGAAAGAAAGAAAGACGAAAATATTACCATTGACCGAAATAGTTTTGCACACATAAGGTTGAATTTCTGACGGGAGGTCACGTACACCCAGTCATTGGGAAGCACGACACGACCCTTTTGCTGCACATTCATTATCGATAATCACAGCGCGACGATTCTCAACCAGAGATTAAGTAATTGCCGGTTTTCTTATCGGTTCGACATTAGCCGCTAATCCATGGTTCGCTGGCTCTACTAGAATATGCAATCGTTGCATGGCTAATTCCTTCATCTTCGATGTTTCATTCTCCACGGGGATCGACTTTTATTGCATCACTTTCTCTCTCTCTCTTTTGTGCCTAAATAGTTTTCTATTTTTCTTGTCTCCCAACTTTTTTTTAACCCCCTTGGCGTTAAAAAGAATAAATTGCCGTCTAACAGAATAAATCACAAAGCGTGTTCTTGCAACAATCGATATTATTAAAGCTAACATTTAGTTTTGAAATTTGAGAAAAAATTCTAACTTGTTGCTTAATATACTTTTATCGATGAATATAATAAATTGCATATATGCTTTATTCAATGAGGGACTTTTCAATGAGAGGTTGATTTTTAGAAAATGTGTATAAGTTGTATTTTTGTATAAATAAGGATAGGGTAATGAATGGGGAACGGTTTGTAATAGAATTGTGCTCTTTATGGAATTGCGATTGATTTTGTATTAAAATTGGTAAAATGTTTATATTTTGTATTTTTTTATGTTTTATATTTTGTATAAAAAAATACGTTTTAAATATCATTGTAAAAAGAAAGGATAAGAGTTTAGTACCAATTTTGGTACTAAATCGTAATTTGTTTTAATTCCTAGATCCTTTTTTACAGTGATTGTAATTTTTGAGCAAATAGTGTTGATTCGTCCATTGAATGAATTAGCATCTTTTCTAATATCAAATTGAGACAAAAAACAAATGAAAAGTGTTGCGAGGCAACACTTTTGATTTGTTTTTTGTCTCAATTTTATATTCTGTGAGGTGGATGTAAAAAATCAGAACAGATAATAATAATAATATCGAATGTTATCGAATCTAATAATGTAGAACATAATCATTCATAAGTAATGTAATTAATATTCGGTACAAGGAAGACGAGAATTGAGAAATTGTTTTTCTTTTTTACTTTAGCAGGTGGACTGGAGAAATGTAATAAATATAATAAATATATAGGGTAAATGAGAGGAATTATTTAATGTCCATTAACATTAAGAAGAAAAGAAAATGACGGCCCGCACGATCACTTGGTGAAAAGTGAAATATAAACGGAAATATATAAGCGGCACGCGGAAGGAAATGAAATTAATAATGGGGGTCTCAAGAGTAGAGGTGAAATGAATGATTCGATAAGAAGCAACCCGCGCCCGTGGTTTATATTATATGCACATGTCGTTAGCACATGATTAGGATATGACTATGCATGTGGAGGGCGTTTGACCTAGTCAACCATGTATATCCTACTAATGCTACCAAATCGGTCTCTACACCTACCAACCTCCACCTCTCTTCCTCTCTCAGTTACACGACTAACTAATCACAACTATACAGTCAACATACAAATGTAATATCTACCTGGCACGCGAATTTGCACGCCTTCAACTTTTCCTGCGAGACTATGCATGCCTCTTTCTCTCTCTTTTCTTCTCTCTTTCTCTGTTACTCTGTTTCTCCCATTTAAAAAAAAAAAAAAATTTTTATTTTTTTTCTTAAATTTTGTGCAAAAATAAACAAGTGTCCTTTAGACACTTTTCAGTACAACAAAAAACAGAAAATATATTTTGGTTCATTTAAACAAATAATATATTTAATTCAAACATAAGTTGTGGTTGATTTTAAATTATTCATAATCAACTTTTAATTTTGCATCAAACGTAAAATTTTTAAAAATAGTTTTTGTTTAAATCAAAACAGAAAATATGTTTGAATTAAATATAATTATTCAAACAAATAATATTTTTGAATCAAAGTAGTAGATATTTTCTGTATATTGGAATTAAGCTTACAAACTAATTTCAATTATACAAAGTCACTTAAAATTATTTTAAATTAAGTTCTAATGTTTTCTCAGTGTCCGTAAAGTTCGTAATTTGATTGAAAAAGAACGAAAAGTTTGTAAATTGTACGATATAATTTGGAGAATTTTAGAGAAATTACAAATGATTGCAGAAATTCAATTATTTTCAAAAGAAATAAAATTCTTCGCTGAAATTCAATTATGTTAAAAAATTTTTTTAAATTCTCTTCAAAATTTCAGTTATCTTTAGAAATAATTAAATTCTTCAACGAAATTCAATTATTTTCAATAAAAATTTTAATAAAATTCTAGTCAAAATTTCAATTATTTTCAAAAATGTTCCTCAATTCAATGATTTTTAATATTTACTATTTTCATAAAATTTTCCAAAAGAATTCAATTATTTAAGAAAAATTTAAAAATATTCTACGCAAAACTTTAATTATTTTTATAAAATAATAAAAATTTCATAGGAATTCAATTATTTACAAAAATTTTTTTTTTTATAAATTTTTTCGCAATCATTCAATTATTTTCATTAATAAATAAATTTTCTTGGTAATTATTCAATTATTTTCGTAAATAATAAAATTCTTTTTATGAATTCAATTATTTTCATAAATAATAAAATTTTTCACGAGAATTCAATTATTTTCATGAATAATTAAATTCTTAGAAATTTAATTATTTTTTAAATTTTAATAAAATTCGTTACAAAAATTCAATTCTTATTTTCACAAATAATAAAATTTTTTTACGAGAATTCAATTATTTTCATAAATAATAAAATTCTTCTTTTCTGAATAGAATTATTTTTTAAATTTTAATCAAATTCGTTGCAAAAATTTAATTATTTTCGTAAATAATAAAATTCTTTTAAGGAATTCAATTATTTTCATAAATAATAATACTCATTGCTAAATTTCAATTGATTTTATTACAATTTTAATCAAAATTCTCGAAAAATGTAATTATTCTTAAAAATTTTATTTAAATTCGTCAAATGAATTCAATTTTAAGAAACAGGCAATTATTCAATAAATGGTTTTTTTGTATTTAAATTATCGAATTCTAGTAGAATTTTCTAATAAAAAATTTTTTGAAAATCTAAATTCTTTATTTTTTTAACTAACAATTTTGTGGAATTAATTTTTTTGAGAAAGTTTAATTGCGGATTTTTTTTTTTTGAAATTGTAGATTGTAAATTATAAACAAATGAATTTGAAAATTTTCAAAGAATTTTTGCAAACATTATTAAAAATAATGCATTTATATAGAAGAATTTTAGTTAAAAACACGAAAAAAAAATTTTAATTTCGAAAAGTTACAAATTATTGTATAAATTCAATTATTTTCAGGAGTAATAATATTGTTCGCAAAAATTAAATATTGTTCAAAAATAATAAAATTCTTTTTAGGAATTCAATTATTTTCATAAATAATCATCACAGCATTTCAAATATTTTTAATAGAACTTTAATCGAATTCCTGGAAAAATGTAGTAATTATTCTTAAAATTTTTATTAAAATTCGTCGAAAGAATTCTATTATTTAAAAAGTTGATAAAATTCTTTATGGGATTTGAATTTTAAAAAACATTTAATTACTCTATAAATTATCTATGTTTGTACCTATTTAAATAATTGAATTTTTGTAGAATTTTCTAATAAAAATTGATTTAAAAATGAATATTCAGTCAAAATTTTTGATAATAATTGAATTTTGAAATTTATTTTTATTTTTTTAAGTTTAATTAAATTGAATACTTTCACTAATTCGAGCCCTGTCTTCTCCATTGTCTCTTTCTCTTTCTTATTTTTAGGGTTCCGTACCCAGTAGGAACCTTATTTCTTTTTCCTTTTTATTTTTTCTTTTTCTTTCTTTTTTATTTTTCTTTCTACTCTTTCTCTTTTCTTTTTCTCTTTCTCTTTGTCTTTGTCGTTTACTTATTCTCTTTCCTCTTCCTCTTTTCTCTTGTCTCTATTTCCATTTCTCTTTTTCTCGTTCTCTTTTTCCTCTGTTTATAAGAAAAAATTGTTCTTGTCGAGGAACAAGTACACTATATTATTTAGGACCTTCACAAACTTCAACGAGTAAACATTTTTTCTTTCCTCAAACTCTGACGATGACAATTTGTTCTCATGAAACCCAATGAGTCGCTCCGTTGAACGGAGAAAAATTCTTGAATTTTAACAGTGAAATATTTTGTTGATATATTTCTGAACTGTATAAGAATTTTTTATTGCCTCCACAAAGTTTTTATTAGGTCCAACAAATTTTAGTTCTCTTGAGAAGAATTCTCCATAGCTGAACATTATACCCAGAGAAATGTTATATTTGAACCAAATAATTATAATTCCTTTCCTTATTAAATAAATGTATATTTGTTAAACAATCTACTAAAATTTTAGACGCATTATTAAATAAAAATTCAATAAGAATAAGAATTCAAATTTCAAATAAGAATTTTATTTGGTACAAATAAGTTTTTTACAAATTTAATAAGTCAAGAAGTCAAGAAAATTTGCTATTACACAGAACAAAAATTTACGTTTATTTAACTAAAATAAAATATATTTGGTTTAAATCAAATTTTCTTCTGGGTGGAAATATAATTTTTTTGAGTCAAGTAAAAGTATATTTGTTTCGGAGTATTACTAAATTATTTATTTGCTTTAAATAAATATTTTCTTCGACGCAAATAACATTTTTATTTGAACCAAAAAAATGTTATTTGAAACAAAAAAAATTTACTAGAAACAATAAAATTTTAAGTAGGCTCGGAGTCAATTTTTTTCTTGGTGCATTTGCTTTAAATACTAAAATTATTGATTCAAACATAATTTATTTGATTTAAATAAAAATTAGATGATTCAAGTAAATATTTATTTGATAATGGACAATTAATCGGTTAATTGAATCAAATTAATTTTTTTAGTGTTGCAAATAAATATTTACTTAAAAAAAATACTTTTTATTTAAATCAACTAAATAGTCAGAGAAAAGGTTTAACTCAAAGCTAAATAGACTTCTTATCTGTTTTAAATAAATTTTATTTCGTTTAAATAAAATATTTTTGAGGTACAAGTAAAAGTTTTATTTTATGACTAGTAAAATTTTTATTTAAAACAAATAAATAACCTAGTTGGCTCTGAGACAAATATATACGTTTATTTAACTCAACTATAAAATATATTTGGTTTAAATAAAATTTTTCTCTGGGTGTAATTGCTGCATATACAAAAATAATTGCTTCAAATAGGGTTTATTCACTTTAAATAAAAATTAATTGCTTAAAATAAAAAATTATTTGCTAAATAGAAAAATTTTTTACTTGAAATAAATATTCATTTGATACACCTGGAAAAAATGTATATTTGTCTTATTGCTAACTAGACTTTTTATTTGTTTCTATTCTAATGAGTTTTATTTGCTTCAAACAAAATTTTATTTGGTTCAATTAAAAGTTTTATTTATGTTGAATACAATTTTTATTAAAAACAAATAAATAATCTAGTTTGTTCTGAGACAAATATACATTTATTCAACTCAAATAAAATATATTTGGTTTAAATAAAATTTCTTTCTGTGTGTATTTGCTGTAAATACAAAAATAATTATTGCTTTAAATAGAATTTATTCGCTTTAAGTAAAAATTATTTGCTTGAAATAAAAACTTATTTGCTGAATAAAAAATTATTTCCTTGAAATAAAAAATTATTCGCTAAATAAAAAATGATTTTCTAATTAAAAAATGGTTTATTAAATAAAAAATTATTCGCTTGAAGGAAATATAAAGTTTTGACAATAGTCAAGTATTCGATTATCTGATTCAAAGTGAATTTCGTTCTTCCTTGTAATGAAACAACTTTTTTTTTGTGATGCAGAATTTTTTTTTTTTGTTTGACGATAATGGAACAATTTAAAAACTGTTAAACATGGATGTTTTTAGTTTGAGGAAATGATGTAAGGAAGTTGAGAAATGAAAGCGATGATTTGTACAGAACATTGTAATTTATGCGGGTTGTAGTTCATATCACACGTGTCAGTGTGAGAAAGGATAAGAAATTCCTATTAATGAGACTATGCATTCGAGAAAAGTAACATATTTTGCCTGTATATATGATATGCTATTGTTCAAATTCATGGATGCATTCATGGTTCATATTTCTGGTGATAAGGCAACATTTATATATAGCTACTAGTATATACACTTTGAAAATTGTAATAGTTTTGAAAAAGGAGAGTCTATGTAGTGTGCATCGATTATTAAGTTTTAATTCCAAGTATTTAAATCCGAGACATTAAACAGTAATTACATTTCATAGAAGTATGGCATTAATGAAATGTAATTACTATCTTAATTGTCGCATCAAATTACTGAAGCTGGTTTATTACGTTTCGCCTCTATTTTGCCAGTTTTCCATTAAACTTTTATTCGTTATTACATTAGCTAAATTAGACTGGAATATTCTTTAATCATTTCTCAAATAATGACAATCTTTTTTTTTCAGCTTATAGAATAATTTTTTCTTTAATTTGTGTATTTTTAGACATTGGGAATTAATGGAAATATGTCACTTGTAAATTTTTAAATATTTTAGAGATAAATAATGAGGGTGAATAAAGAGAAAATTAAGGGTAAATTGAGGGTAAATTGCTAGGAAATAGTGAGTTAATAATACGCTAAATGATAAATGAAAAATTTTAAGAAAAGTTACTTGCAGGAAAAATTTTTTTTTTTAATTAATTATTTTTATTCAAACTGTAGGTATTTCTTTTTTTGAAAGTATAAAGAAGTTGAAAGTATGAATATTAGAATAGAATAGATACACTCAGTAGGTTATAATTTGATTAAAATTCGTGCGTCGTCGACCATTAGAATAAGTTATTCCCCACACATGAGAAATGAACGTTAATTGTGTTGTAATTTTATTCTGATGTCTAGATTAATTCTTGATAGTGGCAAACCATGTCACTCACATTTTATATACATTTATGTCTAACAACTTTACTTCCTTTGGGGATTAAACCATAATGCAATTCGTTGTTCTAGTTCGCAAGTGGAGATGGGTAACAATGATATGTATTGATATTTGACGTTTTATATTATCTAGAATCTCTTCACGTTAAACGCTGATATATTGCCTATAGCACAATATATATATAATAGAAATAATGTTTTACCTTAATATAAGAAAATAATCGAAACAAAACCAGTAGTTGCATAATTATGCATAAATTTGCATTTTGCAATCATGTTGAAGATTATTTATTATTTTTTAAAAGGGTATTTTATCAATTAGAAACTGGTCTTTAAATACACTGGGAAAAAATATGTATTTTACTCAGAGAATACTGAATTATTTTTATGTTGCAAAAACAATTTTATTTGCAACAACAGGGTTGCCACAGGTTAAGAAAGTCAGGGAAAATAAAATTGGTTAGGGAAAAGAGGGAAAAGTCAGGGATTTTTATTAAAAGTATTGTATAAAAAATTAAATTTTTAAAATTCATGAGAAAACTCTGAATTTTGATGTTTTTTTGTTTGCCTCGTAAACTTTGAAATTACCACGTTTAATACCAAACCTTCAATTTCTTCTATTTTTGCCAATAAATTCTTTTTAAATAACTTAATTTTTCAAGAACTATAATGAAATTATGACTTATAAATTATTTAATAAATAATTTTTACAATTGTCATAAATACTAGATTGATAGAAGAATTTTAGTTAAAAATACTAAAAAAATTGAATTTTGGAAAAGTTACAAATGATTCCAAAAATTCAATTATTTTCAAAAGTTATAAATATTCTTCGCAAAATTTCAATTATGTTCAAAAATTTTTAAAAAATTCTCGTTAAAATATCAATTATCGTTATAAATAAAAAAATTTGTCAACGAAATTTAATTATTTTTAAAAATTTTAATAATATTCTTCGAATTCATAAGTAATAAAATTTTCACAGAAATTTAATTATTTAAAATACAAAATTTCATAAAGTTTTTCTAAAAATATCAATTATTTAAAAAGATTTTTGTAAAATTCGTCACAAGAATTCAATTATTTAAGAAACTTTAACAAAGTTCTTTTCAAGAATTCAATTATTTTTATAAATAATACAATTTTTCACCGAAATTCAATTATTTTCTATAAACTTGAATAAAATTCGTTTCAAGAATTTAATTATTTATATAAATAATAAAATTTTTCACAGAAATTCAGTTATTTTTATAAACTTAAATAAAATTCGTTGGAAGAATTAAATTATTTTCGAAAGTAATAAAATTCTTCGCAGAAATTCAATTATTTTATAAAAATGTTAATAAAATTCTTGACAATATTTGACAGCAATTCAATAATTTACAAAATTTTTTATAAAATTCGTCACAAGAATTCAAGTATTTAAAAAACTTTAACAAATTTCTTTTCAAGAATTCAATTATTTTTATAAATAATAAAATTCTTCACTAAAATTCAATTATTTTTATAAACTTGAATAAAATTCGTTGCAAGAATTAAATCATTTTTATAAATATTAAAATTATTCACAGGAATTCAGTTATTTTCATAAACTTAAATTAAATTCGTTGGAAGAATTAAATTATTTTCAAAAGTGAATAAAATTCTTCGAAGAAATTCAATTATTTTAGACAAATTTTAATAAAATTCTTGGGAAAATTTTAATTATTTTCATAAATAATAAAACTCATCGCAGGATTTTAATTATTTTTGATACAATATTTTAATCAAATTCCTTGAAAAATGTAATTATTCCTTAAAATTTTTATTAAAATTTGTCAAAAGAATTCAATTATTTAAAAAATTTTTTTTATACAATTCTTTATGAGAATTCAATTTTAACAAACATTCAATTATTCAATAAATTATTTTTTTTTTAATTTAAATAATTCAATTCTTCTAGAATTTTCTAATAAAAATTTATTTAAAAACGAATTACCGAATAATCGATTTATTATTTATAAAATTTTCTGAATTATTGCAACGAATTTTGTTACACTTTTTTAAATAATTGAATTTTTTTTGAGAAATTTTTACTACCTACTTGTAAAAATAATTGAATTCTTGCGAAGGATTTTATTAGAATTTTTATAAGTAATTATTTTTTTTTTTAAATTTTATGGTAATTTAAATTATTACAAAACATAAAGAAGGCGATCACTTTGAGTCTTCGACTCGGACTGATCGCCTTCTTCATGTTTTGTAATAATATTCTTATAAGTTGTTGAATTTCAAACAGGTTTGAATTTGAATGTTTTGAAAAATTTGAATTCCTACAGAAAAATAATAATAATTAAATATTTATTTAAAAAAAGAAGTTATTGGTGTTTTTGAATAATTTTACAAAATAAATTTGTAAATAAATGTAATAGAACATTTTTTTTGAGTATCTAATAATTTTTAGAGTGAATAGCAGAATATTCTTTAGGTAAAAAGTGAAAATTTTGTCTGGAAATCAGGGAAAAATAAAATTAAATATTTGTGGCAACCCTGAACAAATAAAATTGTTGCAAATTTTAATTGGTTCATATAAAATTTTCTTTTTGGTTTGAATAAATTTTTGGGGGGTTTTTTTGTTAAAATAAGTTTTAATTGGTTCAGATAAATTTTATTTGGTTCAAATAAAGAATTTACTAGACTGTGTGGCAAATATACTTTTATATGACTGAAATAAATTATAATTAAAAGTACATTTAGTATTAAAAATTATTTCATTCTTCCAAAACAATAGTTTAAATTAATAGTCATTGGAAAGAATGTTGGTTTTTTTTATAGGTGATTTAATTTTTGTAAATTTTGTCTCATAGAAAGCGTACATAAAAGATTGATACAACACAAAATAGAGAATAAAATTCAGAAGCAATTAAATCTCGATTTTTATTTCATTCCTTATTCATTAAGAGTGAAGAAAACATTTAGCGAAGCAGGATTACACAATGCTTTTTTGTTCCATTTTTCTGAATATCTAAGAATGATCTCGTTTCTTCTGAAACAGTTGAAAGCTTGATGAAATAATCACAAGAATTTTATATTATATAAGTTGATTTTTGCGAAAATTCACAATCTAAATTTCTTCCAAACTTGCCATTATTCACGCAAGTGAGTTTTATTCATAAATTATTTTAATAGGAAACAATTAACTCTGTTGCTAATTATAATATTAATGGTAACAATTAATATTGATTAATTATTACAGTATTTTGTAATTCTGAATAGACAAGTAGAAATTATATTTTGTTGTTGACTTTTCATTTTTTTGTATTAGTTTTATTTACACTTTGAGTGAAAATTTATACTTTTTATTAGAAGAATAAAAGTTTTACGTTTTATTCATTTTTTATGAAATACTAAATAGGTTTTTAATGTTAAGAATGGAGCAATTATCTTTCTTTAATATACAAACGATTCAATGAAATTTCAATGAAGGAAAATTTGTCTGAAGTGCATTTTTTTTTGTATAATTTTAATTAATAGAGATTTTCTCGACTGCTCTTAAGTTGAGAATTATTTTTCAATTTTCTTTCATATTGCGTGTATTAGTGGGTGAATTTCATTGACTCTCGCCCCGAGGGGCGATATTGTAATTTTATGATGAACATAAAAATTCTATACCCAACTCTTATATTTTCGATCACTATATTATTGGAAAAGTAATAATCGTGGAGGAATAATTATAACAATATATAGAGAGAGAGAAACAGGATGCACTAAAAAAAGGGGGATTACACTGTAAATAAAAATGTCAGGAGGGGGGAGATTTTTATTGTTGTTTGCACGTTTTTACTGTTGTTCTTACTCCACGAGAAAATGTACATATATATTGCTTAATCAGTACATTGAGAATGGAGAAGTTTTGCTTGAGTTGTAATAAAAATACACTAGGTCTGATGTTAAGCAACGTGTCTTTTTAACTATAGTTTGCCAATTTCATCATCACACACACGTCACAATATATATTATATATATGTAACCTATATTATGTATATATTGTAAGAGATGCAATTACTATTATAAAATTCTCTCGTGATCATCTGAACTAGTTACGTGCTAGTTTCATTAAATTAATCTCATATAAAATCTTCTCTGCTTTAAATCGCGAAATTTCTGAGAAATTAATCTTTGAAAAAAGCAACTAAAGTTGTTTTCATTTTTTTTTTCTTCTTTTGAGATTAATTTCTCGTTTAAAGATTTTTATAAGGTCCTGTCAGGATATTCAATGGTAGAGTGCGTTAAAATAGGGCCTAAAACATCAGATTGATTAATGAGATCAGCCTTGACGTTCCTAATGATCTGAAGCCGAGCAATTACGCCCTAATGTGCCATTAGTTCGTAATGTTTCAGCCGGATGATTGATTTATTTGAATTTGGTGTCTCAACTAAATTATGCGATCAGAACCAAAACAAGATTGTAAACATAAGTATTGCTCTAAATTGGATTTATTTGAGAAAAAAGAATTTTCTTATCCATTTCAATACTTCTCATTAATATTTCTTCATCGAAATCAGGAAAAAAGTCAAAATTCTGCCTAGAAAAATTCATCATAAAACAAAATCAAATGTTTGTGATAACTTTTGAATAACACAGTAAATCGTAAGGTATTAAAAAGTATTGCAGATTAAATTAACACCAAAAAAAGATTACAATAATCAATTTTGGTGTTATTTTTTTAAATCAATGAAATTTTAGTTCATTAAATTTTTTTATAACTATAAAACATGATCAAGTAATAAAATCATTATTTTATATTATAAGAATATTATACTTTTTCAAAATTATTTTCATTCTTTCAATTCAATTATTATTTTCAAAAAAAACCTAAGTTCTTTAATTAAATGCATATTAGAAAATAAAAACTTCAAATAATATAAAAGAAAATTCAATTAAACTTTTCCAAAAAAATTAATTTCAAAATTCACGCTATATTGCTTTTAATATTTAATTATAATCTAAAATTTTAACTGAAATTCATTTTTATAAAATGAAAATAAATTTTTATTAGAAAATTCTACAAAAATTTAATTATTTAAACACAAAAGTAAATAATTTATTGAAAAATAATTGAAACGCTGCGATGAGTTTTATGAGAATTTTCAAATTCATTCTTTTACAATTCAATTTTACAAAATTTCAATTATTCGGAAACTCTTCAATTAAATATATATTAAAAAATAAAAACTTGAAATAATTTCAATAAAAATCCTATTAAACTTTTAAAAAGAATTAATTCTACATAATTTTTTTGGCAAAAATATGAAAAATTAAGAGCTGCAATGATTTTAGTTTGAAATTTTTTCAAAATTTAATTATTTCTAAAAATCCACGTTATAATGCTTTTAATATTTAATTATAATCTAAAGTTTTGACTGAAATTCATTTTTAAAACCATTTTTATTAGTAAATTCTACGAGAATTCAATTATTTAAATACAAAAATAAATAATTTATTAATTTCATGTTCCTTGAAATTGAATTCTCATAAAAAATGTTGTCAACAAATTTTTTAAATAATTGAATTCTTTCGACAAATTTTAATAAAAATTAAAAAAAAAATTATTACATTTTTCGAGGAATTCGATTAAAATTGCATTATAAATAATTGAAATTCTGGGATGAGTTTTATTATTTATGAAAATAATTTAATTCCTAAAAGAATTTTATTATTTATAAAAATAATTGAATCCCTGTAAAAATGTTATTATTTATGAAAGTAATTAAATTATTGCGGAGAAATTTATAAAAAAATTAGTAAATAATTGAATTCCTGTGAAAATTTTTATTATTTATGAAAATAATTGAATGTTTGGGTAGAATTTTATTCAAATTTTTTTTAATAATGGAATTCTTTTGGAAAATTTTATTGAAATAGTAGATATTGAAAATCATTGAATTTTAGAAAACTTTTGAAAATAATTGAATTTTTGAAAAGAATTTGATTAAAATTTTGTAAAATAATTGAATATCAGAGAAGAATTTTATTATTTATAAATAAAATTGAAATTTTGACAAAAATTTTTAAAAGTTTTTGAACAGAATTGAATTTAGTAACTACGTAACTAAGTTAGTTAGTAAGTTAGTAACTAACTTACTAACTTACTATTCTCCCTGGAGAAGCTGAATTCGTTGAATTTTTACAAATCGTTGATTTTGGTGTTTTATTTAAAGTAAAATTTCATTCAAAGTTAAAAATAACACCAAAATAGGTTATTTGAATCCTTTCTGGTGTTAATTTAATCCTATATGGATTAAACTGTTGCAGATTATTTTAATCCATTCTGGTGTTATTTTAACACTTCAGGTTTTACTATGAAATCATTAAATCCCAAAGCCAATGACTGAAATTGAAAGTGAATAATAAAACTTGATCGTAAAAGTTCAAAGGACTAATGTATAATTTGACATGTGTCAAGAGTGGAAAATCTTTTCTTGACTGATCGTTCACCTTTCCGTTTCTCGACCTCAATCACTATTTCTTTTGATTGTTAGATAATTTGCACAAATCAAAAAAAGAAAAATATTTTTAAATTGTGCTTGAAATCAAACCAATAACTGTTATTTGTCGACTATTTTTTCTTGCGCAAACGTAAAAAACAAGATGAAACAGCAATCATACAGGAGAATCGATTTAAAAAAAAAATTTACGACCCTTGTTCGATTGATTATAAAGATGAGAAACAAATTTTTTATTTTCTAATATTTTTCCATTATCCTACGGCGTTTCACGATTATCACGATCGTTTTTCCTTTCAATAGATTAAAGTCTCTCTCTCTCTCTCTCTCGTCCATCACTATTGTCATAAATGTTACTGTAAATTGTTTTCGATTGATTCATTGAATAGTGAAAGTGTCACACGTAATATCTTGATGAGTTGAATCATAATGTCGAAGAAATTAATAATAATAATAAGAAATCAAAGTTCATAGGTGTTGAACTTACATTGAATAATAATAGAAATTACTCTGACGTTTTGAATGATGATTAAAGAATAATTAAACCCTAAGATTGTTAATAATGTTGAAAAATAAAACATTTCAAGTAGGCTAATTTTCTAAAAAAGAAAAGTTCTCAAAGGAGAAAGTTATTTATAAAGAAGTATTTTTTCTAGAGATAAAAGTGTTAAATTCACGTCTGTTTATCTACATAAATAGAGTGTAGAAAAATGCTCAACGTTTAGATGATTGTTTAACAATTTAGATGATCTTTACAATTATAATCCATTTTTGTTTCAATTATACATTTCTGTATTTTACAAAATATGTGAAAGATGTACTTAAAAAAATATGTATATGATCATAATTCCATGTAAGTTTTGAAAAAGTGTTACGATTTCACTCACGGGGTATCTAATGTTTATTATTAATTAATAATGAAAATTCTTAATAGCTTTTGAAACTTTATTTCCTTCGTTATTAAATTAAAATTCTTTTTAATGATTCTTTTCACTATTTTTTCAGTTGGTGTCGTAAAGAAAGGAAATTTTTATTTTATAATTGTGTGAGCCTTCAATTTAAATCGATTACAAGTCAAAAATGGGGTGATGTCTAATTTAATAAATTAAAAATTAATGAAAGAAAAAATAAAGGAGATAAATATCGCAGTAGAGTAGATTGAAATCAAACTAAAAAAATAAAGAAGTAAAAAAAAGTAAAACTATTTTTATTTTTTTTATATAATATATTTTATTTATATATAAAAATATGAAATAAAATTTTGTATTAAATTTTACAATAATTAAAATGATTTTTTAATAGTTATAGAGAATTAGTGACATTACTCTTTTATTGCACGTATTGCCTTTGTATTCAATTATTGACAATGTGATATTATTTTGCAGTTACGAGTAATATCAGATTTTAATTGCAGAAATGTAAATTAAATTCTTGTAATTCTATTTATAATTATATTAAATGCATACTGATAAAACATGAGGCCACTATAGAGTATTTCAAAATTATAACTTTGTAATTTCCTTTGATTTCGTAAAATATAAAAGCGTGATTTATTTAATTTTCAAAGTATATAAAAAATTTATTCCAATTGGTTTCAATTGGTGACGTTTTTATTAAGTATTCATTTGATTGAAAAAGCCAGTTGTAATAAAAAACGAAACCTTTCATTGAAAGTATTTTTTTAGTCATATTTTTGATGTATTTTAAATTAATTTCTTTCAATTAATAAGGTCGAAAAAAATGAAACTAAACAGAAATGAAAACCGAACAGAAATAAATTTATTTGCTGATCGTATTCAATGTTGGCTGTAAATTAAATTTTTTTCGAGAATTTTCCTTTCAACCTTCAAAGAGAAAATTGAATGTGTTGCCAATTAATGCAATTCCATTTTTGGCAGTTCGGCGAGCGATTCTGTTGTGAAGATATTTCCTCGTGGACAACTGAGTCTGGGAGAAAGTAGAGTTTATTATGTTAGCCTTGCATCTCGGCCATCGTGCCACTTAACAGAAGTCTAACGTTTCTGCTGGTGTTGACAGGTCGCGTAGTTTTGCAAGCTTGATTTGCAGAGTTGCTTTTCTTGTCGCCTCTTGATGTCTCGTGTTTCCGTATGTCCCACACCGTCCCGAGAATATATTTATCCCCTAACTATATTTCTGAACCTCAGAACAAGGCAATTTTACCGAAACTTCTCTTACACCATTTCACATGCAACATGTCTCACAAATAATGCAATACTTTTTTGCCATATAATAGATATAATGCTGCCGTTTGCGTAATTTTTTCTTTTTATATAAGAAAAAGAGCAGCACGCATATGATGACTCGCTCTCTTTTAATTCAACTGAGCTGAAAATCTCACGATCTCTAATAAACACGAAAGGAACAACTGCAATCATGAGTGAAGCGTACAAATGTTCAGCCACTTTTACCGGAACACTCCTCTCGGCACGAGCCTAATGAGCTAATTAGATTTGACGAAGGTAGTAGAGTTAATCGGCTTCATTGTGTAGTAATCCATCAACAAGTCTCATTGTATTTAAAAAAAACAGATTCATCATCTTTTTAAATCTCTCACAGAACTTCTGATTCATTCCAACAAACAAGGTGTTAAAAATAAAAAAATCCGGGTTCCAGGAAAATTTCGCTCTCGAGCTATTTGTAGTGCATCTTTAAAATCTATTATAGAGAACAAAAGTAGATTACTTAAGAATACAAAGGAATAGATTAGATCGAAACTTTCGAGTAGAAAATAAGGCGTTTGTTACACTTCCCAAATGGATGGATTTTAATTTTTGAACTTTTAAAATAGTGAAAAAAGTATTCAGGTTTATGGGATTATTTGCACATTTAAAGAAACTGTCATAAAATACTTATGACTCTTGTTATAATAAAATATTCCATTATTGTTATTTTACAATAAAGATCTCCTCGTGGAGAATAAAAAGCAAGTTATAAAACTGTTTTTTTCGCGCTAAACTATGGTTCAGGTAGCACCATTATTTTATGATTGACTGCTAACGTAAAGACCACTTTATATACTTCGGGAGTAAAATGTACTGACGAATGGAACCGTTAAGAATTAAGGAGTCGGAAAATATTGAAAATGCAAAATTATTAAAAAGAAACGAGTTAGAAATGTTTTCAAATGGTTAACCCAACCATTTTTCTCTCTTTTCTTTTTGATATTTATCATATCTGTAGTACTTTTCTAGTACAGAAGAAAAGAATTATTTAAATTTAATTTTATTGTTACAAGAAATTCTAATTATACTTCTAATTAAATAGTGTTACAATTTACCAAATAATAATCAACATACACTAATTAAAGAATTAATTGAACAAATATTCAAGCACTTGAGGACAAAATACTATTTAAGTAAACGTAAAGCAGAAATCTTTAGACCACATATACTTAAAAACCAGAAATAATTATGCAGGTCCTGATTAAATTAATTAGGTACTACTTGATTAATTAACAATGATTATTTATCTTCGACGATTTATTTGTTTGCAGATGATATCCACCCTGATCTGCATCCTATTAATCGGACACCAAGTTCAAGCCGTCATAAATAAACCGACCTCTCAATCCTCATCGGTTAATGAGGAGGAAAAGACGGAGGTCGAGGCTGAAGACAGAATAAGCAATTCTTATGGACCACCACCAGATTCTGGATTCAATGGACCAGCGCCTGTCTACGGACCACCAGAATTAACAGGGGACCAGAGACCACCACAAATTTTCTCACCCCCACCACCCGAAAGACCCCCACAATCCTATGGACCACCCAGTCAAAATTATGGTCCACCACCAAAACTAAATTTCGGTCCACCGAAACCAGAGTATGGTCCACCGAAACCACAGTACGGACCTCCGAAACCACAGTATGGACCCCCGAAACCACAATACGGACCACCTAAACCTCAATACGGTCCGCCGAAACAATCCTTCAGACCTCCGCCACCACACGGACAGTTCAAACATCCAAAACCTCAATACGGACCCCCACCAAAATTTAATGGACCACCTTTTGGATCCAAACCAATTGATGGTGGACCAATTCCTGGATCTCTAGAAGCCTACGGACCACCTAACAGAAAACCCGTCGTTCCTTTCGGTATCGGCCACCAGGGAAATTTCGGCCCAGGACCACAATATGGAGCACCGCTCAATAACGATCTTTACGGACCACCAATGGCTCCACCACCAGGCGTTCCAGCTCCACCCACTCCCCCCGATATCAAATACGACGGATGGCAACCAATCCCCGGATTAGTTAGCAGTCCTAATCAACAGATCCAGCCGCAGGAAAATTATCTCCCTCCCGCTGAGAACGGACCTCTTGTCAATTTCCAAGATTCGGCAAATACGAACGTACCCAGCGACTCCTATGGAGTTCCACTCAACAACCCAGACGATCACAGTTTGAAATCAGTTGTCCATCAATCATCAGCCGCTGCCGAAAATCACGGACTCCCACCCCCACCTCTTCCTGAATTCGAACCCCTTCACGCAGGTCAAGGTCCCGGCAATGCCGGAGGTAGTTTCGATTCCTTGAAACAATTTCCTGAATTACCCAGCAACCAATACGGAGCACCAACCGCTAACGATGACCTTAAAATACTGACATCTGACCTACAAGGACTCACTCTCTCTGGTGGAAGTTCAGCGCAAGAGGCAGGTGCACTTTCACCACCGTCCGACTCCTACGGACTGCCGGCTGAAAATCAGCACGGATCACTTTCATCCGATGACTTATCACTACAACAATTACCAATTGTCCCTTCGGGCAATTACGGACCACCTGCCGCGCCTAGTTTCCCGTTGGCGCCTCCGCCCCCCTCGGACTCTTACGGCGCACCACCTGCATCATCCTTCTCTCCCAATGGACCATATCAATCATCGAAAGGCTTCAGAGGCGGTGCATTCTCATCAGGCTTTTCCTCATCCTCATTCGGCTCGTTCGGAGGCGGTTTCAATAGACACTTCTCGAAAAATCGTGGACCACCAAGACCCGCACAATTGCAAGGCTCATTGATTCCACCCAGGAATCGCCATCCATACAAATTCAGGGAACCAGTACCAAGCGGACTAATCTCGAATCTGAATAAGTACCTCCCTCCAGGTGATCATATAAAACCACAGAAAAATTACGGTCCACCTTTGGCATTCGATCAACAACTTCCACGTTTCACTGGTGGACAGCAAAACTTCCAAGGTGCTGGCTCACACTTCTCCGGAAGTTTCACCTCTAGTAAAACTTTCGGACACGCGCCGATGGTCGCACCGAACGTGAACTACGGAACTCCGTTGTCTTTCAATGATTTCAACACTCCTGCTCCAGTGCCGACGTACGGTGCACCTAACTTTGGACCTCCTTCGATGTTCGCCTCGACCTCAACTGGATTCGGTGGTAATCTCTATAATAGCGTCAGCAATTCTTTGTCGAATACGTACGGAACTCCGGTTATAAATTCCCATCTCACCGGAGGAAAAGGCGATTGCTTCCAACAAGCTAATGGAGCAATTGGCTACAATCTTCCCGATTTTAGCGCACCGAATTCATTGTACGATTCGCCAATCGGTGGTCTAGCGGCCCCATCAGTCAGTCATCTAGACCTCGAGCAGAATACGCAGCAAACCGGTGATCTGAAGGACAGTTACGGCCAACCTATCGGAGCTTTCCAGGACCAGACCGGAGCCGCTGTGAATACGAACCAAATTCACGAACTACCGCAACAATCTTTGAATCAAAACTTTGGTTCTGACACTTCGTTCCTAACCGCCAACGGAATATCAGCTGAAGCTCTCACAGCCGCCCTCACCGCTCAAGGTTATGGCGAATCGAAAAACGCCGCCTTAAGTTCAAACGAAGTCGACGCGAGTCAATTCCTCCAGACCAGCGAAGGTCATCATGCGCTAGCTCTTGCACAACAAGGTCTCGTACCCGAGGGCAATGACGGTTTCCAAATTCAAGGTTCCAAGGGAACCTACACCCTTCAGATTCAAGCCGCTGACGGTGGGTTAGGCACGGAGAATTCTGACGGAAGCATCCGACACGAACAAGTACTCTCGAATGGTCTGCTTCAGGATATTCTTGCAGCAATTGAACAGCAACCGAACGGTGGGCAAATTGAACTTCAAGGTCCACCATTGGTGCAACCACTCGAGAAAGTCTACGGTGATTTATCGCACGCAGCAACGAACAATGTTGCCAGCAGTAATCAGTTCGATTCGAGTGTGCAGAGTGAGGATGACAAGAACCTTGAGGAAATGATTGCTCAGGCTACTTCCAGACACGCGGAGAAAGCATCGGATGTCGATCCACACAAGGATCAGATTGCTTTGTTCTTTAATAACAAAAATTACGAGGAGTCGAAGAAACAAGTGAGGTCCACCTTGAAAGATGAGAAAACACAACCTGAGGATACGAATGTAGAGAAGAGGAGTAGTTAAATAATGGAAGGATTTAGTCTCGGAGATCTGGTAGTGAGATCTCGTTAGTGTTACCACTTTTTGGCTGAATAGCGTTTTCGATAATTTTTTATATCACAGATGCTCGAAACCTTTGTTGTGTGAAGTGGGTTCGATATCAGAGGGGAAAAAAGTTGTAAACAGGGAAAAAAATGGAACATTTTTTTCCCTGTTTACAACTTTTTTTCCCTCTGACGTCACCTAGTCTGGAAACATCGAGTTAAAAAATATTTCATTCAGTATAGACCGGATTTCGAGTATTTATGGCATAAAAAATCGTATGCTACATGGGAGGTACTTCCCAGTTGCATATTACACTATTTTTCCTAACATTGCGATTTTATCTCGTTTCGATATTTTTAGTTACTTTTTCGTTATATACTCGAATTTTAGTTTAAATTTTCCTTGCTATTCAACTACTCGGACGTTAATGATTTGACTAGTTTTAGTAGATGACGATTGCCGAGATAGCAGGTATTGTCGCAATATTGCACAGTAAGGTTGATGCTATAAATTTTATTTTTTATTAATGTGTATTAATTATTGTTAATTATTATTATATAATGTGTATAAAATTATTAGCAGTGAGCTTATGGCATACTTGCAGCAAAATTACGTGCTATCTGGGTGAATCAATTTTTTGTTTAGACCAAGTTTCAAAAGATAGGTTCAGTTGTGAATTGAAATTGGAGTTTCCAGTAAACTGGTTAGGTTCGATTCTATAAAGATTTTTAGGTTTGGGGAGTTAATCACTTTTATAAAGTTGAACACGTTCGACGCTGATTGCTATCATTTTTTTACAATCCTGTTCAATTTTAATTGACAATTGTAGAGATATTTATATTTATTTGCCAAGTCGATTAAATTGAGTCTTCAAGATCATTAAATTAGATTTTGAAGATGATTGGAAGAAGTTTCATTGATGATCAGATTGGAGCTGTAGGATCGTGTTTCATTAAGTAGATAGTATTTCCATATAGAAGGTTCAGATCAAATGGTGTTATTTGAAGTTAAATTGAATTTAAACAGTAGGATCAAATTTTTCATGCTTCATTCAAAGATGATCGGAATTATTTTTGTATTTTTGGCGAAGAAATAATTTTTTAAAAAAGTTTTGATCGTTTTGGAGATGTTTTTACATTATGATGAGTCTTGGTATCAGTCCACAATTTTTCGGTGCTAATTTCAGTTATTGTTAATAATTATTTCATATTGTAGAATTTTTATACTTTTTCGTTTTTTTGGAACAAAATTTCTATTCTCCAGCCCTCGGTGGGAAAGATTCTGTATAAAGAAAATAACGACACCTGTTAAACACGAACTAAACGTTTAATTCTCATTTAAAAGGATTAAATTCCTAGATCTTTAGATACAATTCCATTATATAGATAATCAGAATGAAGCTGAAGAACTTTCTCTTATTTTGAAGATAAAATCCAGGCATTTTTTTTTAAAGAAATACTTTTGTTGAAGTGAATCAGCAATACAAGTGCCATTTGCTTAACGCGGCTAGACTTTGATTGGATAGCAATTTTCCGTAATAGGATTGTTTTTTTTTCTATCGCGAGAGAGACTGATCCTGGAGTGCGAGAGGTGAGAGATTAATCTACATTGGGGGAAAATGGGGAAGACACATATACACAACCTTCGACATGGAGAAAGTAATAGGAATCTTCAGTAAGAGCTATTTCACTCTCACGACAAGCTTGTAAATATTCAGAAACCACACGATCCTCTTAAAGACTCTCTCGACTATAAAGAGAGTCTGCCTCGATGAAAGTGGATGCTATCAGTAGACCTCTGGGGTCACTGCCAAACGATGTCGTGATCTTGACACGATTGCTTTTTTTCAAGGTGAAAATAAAGATAAATCTGAGTTAAAGATTTTTATATTTATATGTAAAAATAAATATGTATTATATTCAGTTGAATATAAAAATAATTAAAGAAATTCTCGGTGCGTATTAAAGTTATTTTACATGAAGGTCGTTGCGCTCAAAAGAGACTCACGCACTTTGTGGTCAGTGTAAATGTTGTTTTTTTGATGTTTGCCAGTATATTATTATTATTATTTTGTTTCGATTGAACGAGAGTGGATGTGAGTTGTGCCCGCGATTTTCAATACTCAAAATAGGTCAATAGGTTAAGACACTTCACCTGAATCACCAGGTGTGAATGTATTCGGGGAATGCGTGTTTGTAACATCTTTTATGTATTCGAGAGACAATCTCGAAGATCAGTGCTCATTAGTTGAAAAATCATCAAATATACTTGAAAGCACTATTTACCAGGTGAAAGTTCAAACGATATTTAATGCACTGGGAAAAATATTTTCTCCTCTATTTATATATATGGAAGAAAAAGAATTGGTACTTGTTTTTCACTATTAGAAATAGGTATTCAGTATTTTAGTATTTCTGAGATTTAATATTCTTTACTTTTTGTATTTCAGTCTTAGTAATTCAAGACTTTTTTAGCTTCTGCCAAAATTATTGTTTACGAATTACCGAAGCAAAGAGTCAATCAACATTTCGTTAATACTTTAACTAATTCAGATTTAGAGTTTGAATTTTTTAATTAATATTAAAAAGTCAACATTTTGAGAAGAAGAAATTCACATTTGGAAAAATTTATCTCTGGTAAAATAGAGGAAGACTTGAAATAATTGTACTTTAAGTGGAATATTTCAGAAATACGGAAATAAAAGAATAAAGTAATGTTTTCTGTGCGGTGGAAGGAAAATATTTTTTTCAGTGCGACCACGCGAATTGAAATGTTTTGTAGAGGCATTATTGAGAGTATGTGAATGTAAAGCTTGGTCGAATGCGGAATTTGTGTAGGTTGTTTGTTTGTTTTTTTTACTGCATTTCAGGTAACTAAATATAAGGAGGTTGAAAGTGCCTGCGAGGGCTGTCGATTTCTAGGGAGTATGTAGTTGTAGTTGGTAGTTGTACTGCCGAGCCATAAGACAATCTCGTTTCGCTACGACCCTTATTCTATTTTTTTATGGATTAATTTATTATTTTATACATAAAGTGCCTTGATGGAGATAGGCTATTATATTCGTTGAGTGATCGTCTACATCTCTCCGCGAATGTAAAGTACGCGAATGCGCTTGTGCTTTTATTATGTACTCTGCGTTGCGCGTGTAAATATATGCATATCTTGTAAATAAAAGTACGTTGTTATTCTTCAATACCCTCTTTCCTCAGTTACTTCCAGCTTTTTTTTAACAACATATAGTCCTTTGAATATTGCGTAATTTTTCTTTTTTATAAAAATATTTAATGTTTTTTTATTTTAGAATTATTGTTGTTGGAGATTACAATGAAGAAAACAGTTTTGACATCAAGTTGAATTCTCACACCAAACATTTATTTCGAATATATAATTATTTTTTTTTCTCTTTTTGAAAACTAATTTGAATAAAATATTTTAGAAACTTTCTCGTGTTTTGAATGTATCAGAAAAAGAAGAAATGATTTGGGTAAGAAAAACATGAGAATTTGGGAAGGGAAAGTTATATAGTGAAGATAATGGAACAATTTAGTATCAATTTGAAGTCGTTTAAACTGAACTGTTCCGACCTTTGGTGTAGAATCCCTGAATGTCGATAAAAGGTCTATTCCGCGAAAATAGGTAGGTTACGTTGTAACCATTGAGAATTCAGGTAAGAGAGAAACGAAAACGAATGAGGGAATTAGGTATTCGCCTCTAAGTAGGATTACGGTTATGTAAATGAAATGCTATCCATGCGGGTTAGGTTGGTTCCTCGACTGTTAGTTGGTTAACGCCATTGTCTGCTTCTTCTTTAACGATAGAATAAGTTTTCGTTTGCTATTGTCTAATGGGCTGGAAATTAATAAGAAAAAGAAATTTCTATTGGACAAACAATAAAGCTTATTATTATTATCATCAATTTTTTATTATTATATATATTTCTTATTATAAATAACCTGAGAGTGAATTTAATTAATAATTAACCATTCTTGATTTTTTGATTAGTAAAAATATTGCGCTATTTAAATTAGTATCTGACTTTTTAATATCAAATTAGTTAGGTAGTTTTAAATACCTGATTAAAATTTAATAATAAATTTTCTTTCAATTTTTCAACCATTTTTTAACATTGATCTGCATTTTTGAACCGAATTTTATTTTCATCATTCATACGTTCACGTGATCAAGCACCCCTTTTATATTCTTTTATGACTTAAATTGCAATTTTCCTCTTCCATTCGAATAATACTGTCTGTTTTCTTTCCTTTCGCCTTTCTTCGCATCCGCATACATACAATATAACTTGAATTATCATATCATAAACTTTAGCTTCGCGCCATATAGTGAACTGCGCGCGAGATGCGTGCAGAAGTTTCTGGGAATTTTCACACGTTGGTTTCGGGCGTAAAATTGGTGAATGCGTAGGTACTCACATGAATGCATCCGGTTAAGCTTCATCCAAGTGAGAGTGAACCTTCCGATACACAAAATATATAGAATTGAATAATTTATTCTGATTTTATCTCTCTATGTAGTATATGTGTGTTAGAGCGAAGATGAGGAAAAAAAAATCTTGCGACCCTATGGATTTAGAAAGCAAATAATTTTGAGGGGATTTTTGATGCTTGAATCCTTTTCGGAGATTATATCAGACGCGCATGGGAATGTTAGAACTATGCTTCTTTGAATGTTTTACATATAATTATTTTAATGATATGTTTTCTCTATTTCGAAAAAGTTGAATTTTTTAATATGTTTTATTATGAAATTAAAATACAGGTTAATGAGCTACTCAATATTTGAAAATGAAAATAGTTTTTTGAAAAATGTAAATAGTTTTTTGAAAAATGTAAATATTGGTAGTGATTTAATGAGGAAAAGTTTATATCTAATTTTTTTGGTTGCATGTATTAATGCAAATTTGTATATCAATATACTGTTAATAACTGTAGTGGAGAATTTTTAATTTTTTTTTATAGTACTTTTCGAAATTCTTTGATGGAAAATGTATATTGATTGTTCTCTCCAAATTTGAAAATTCTGCAAGTTTTTTTATTTTTAAAATATTTTAAAATTTCTAGGGTTGCCACAGGTCAGGGAAATCAGGGAATTCAGGAAAAGTGGAATCGTATATAATGTGGAAATGGAATATAATATTCAAATGAAATAAAATTCTTCTCAAAATTTCAATTATATTCAAAAATTGTCCTCAATTCAATCATTTTCAATATCTACTATTTTAATAAAATTTTTCAAAAAATTTCAATTAATTAAAAAAATGTGTTGATAAAATTCTAAGTAAACATTGAATTATTTTCATGAATAATAAAAATTTCACAGTAATTCAATTTTTTGAAACACAATTTTTATAAAATTCTTCTCAAGAATTCAATTATTTATAAAAAAATTAAATAAAGTTCTTTGTAGCCATTGAATTATTTTTATAAATAATTTTATTTTATTTTTTATTTTTAATTATATTAAAAATGATTTTTTTTCAATTATTTTCAAATGTAATAAAATTCTTCTCAGAAATTCAATTATTATATTCAAAAAATTTTTGAAAATGACACGTCAAAATTTCAATTTTCTTTAAAAATAATAAAATTCTTCTCCAAAATTTAATTATTTTCAAATATTTAATAAAATTCTTGTCAAAATTTCAATTATTTTCAAAAATTTTCCTCATTTCAATTATTTATAATATCTACTATTTTAATAAGATTTTTCAAAAGATTTCAATTATTGAAAAAAAGTGTTGATAAAATTCTAAGTAAACATTAATTTTCATAAATAATAAAAATTTCACACGAATTCAACTATTTGCAAATGTTTTTTTTAAGTTTTTTGCCAATAATTCAATTAATTGAATAAATAATAAAATATTTTACCGAGATTCAATTATTTTCATAAATAATAAAAATTATTAATAAAAATTCAATTATTTTTAAATTTCAATACAATTTTAATCAAATTCATTAAAAAATGTAATTGAGAATTTTATTAAAATTCGTCGAAATATTTTAATTATTTAAAAATTTGTTGATAAAATTCTTTGTGAAGATTCAATTTTGATAAACATTCATTTATTCAATAAATTATTCCATTTTTTTAAAAATTAAATTCATTTAAGAAATTTGATTATATAGTAGGTTTTGAGAATATTTGAATTTTAGTGAAGAATTTCATTATTTGTGAAATGTAATTGAATTTTTGCAAAAAATTTTTAAAAATAATTAAATTTGTAGAGGAATTTATTTAAAATTGTATTAAAAATAATTGAAATCCTATGAGAAATTTTATTATTTATGAAAATAAATGAATTCTTACAACGAATTTTATTACATTTTTGAAAGAATTGAATTCTTCGACTCGGAGTGATCGATATCTTCATGTTTTATAATATATTAATAATATTCTTATAAGTTGTTGAATTTCATAAAGATTGGAATTTGAAATTTTTGGAAAATCTTAATTTTTATGGAATAATAATAATGATTATATATTTATTTAAAAATTAATTCATTTATATTTTTGAATAATTTTACAATTAAAAAAATTCGTAATATGTAAAAATTCGTAAATGTAATAGAACAGTTTTTTGAGTTTTGCATATAAATTGCAACAAAGCTTATTATTAGACTCTAATTGTAATAGAAATTTGTTAAAATAATATTAAAATACAAAACTTGCAGAATTTCCACGGAATCTCCACGGAAATTCCATGGAATTTCCAGGTGATACTTCCATAGAATTTTTCGACGTGGATAAAAACTAAAAATACGTAATTTTGGTATCAATTTAATTTAATTGGTAACAATTTGATTTAATTTGGTATCAATTCAATTAACTTGATACATTTTTGCATCAATTTGATCTGATTTGGTATCAGAAACAAAATTATATCAATTTGAAAAAATTTTTCGTAATTGATTCAAGTAGAGAAAGTTTATTTATTTTTTTATTTGGAAAATACATAGCCCTTAATTACATAGATCATGAAGGGCATTAATTGGAAATACATTTAAAATATAAGTACAAAGTTATTAGAGAAAGAAAGCATAGTGATAATTCTGTGGAAGAAAGGCATAACAGCATAACTGCATTTGTCATAATTTCGAGATAAATTAATTTTAATGTTCTCTCACTTCTGTAAATTCAGAAAATCAACAGATTTGTTCGGTCTTTTGCATTTAGTATTATTATTTAATATATTTTCAAAATTCTTTTATAACATTTAATAAAACACACGATTTGATATAAATTTTGATAATTTTTCATCGGAATGAGTTTTATTGCACTTATGCGGTTATGCAAGTTCAGATTGTATATGAGTCCAACTTCAGACAGTTTTAATGTCACAATTTATTTTGGTTTGATTTGTCATAATAAAAAGATTTTTCACACAAAGACAAATTAAACTATTAATTCTTTAGAAAAACTTATAAGAGTTTATTTAGTTATAAAATTTATTTTTTTATAAAATGTTTTTAATTTATTGAAACGAGAAAAAAAAATTTACTTTACTGTTCAACTTAAAAAATTTTTCAATTTATTTTTTGAAATACTTTCCAAAATTTTTTAGAATAGAAATACCCTTAAAAATAAGTACATAATTAAATGCACAATTTATGCTATAAAAAATTTGTTCCAGTTTTATTAAAATAAATATATTTAATTTAAAGTACGAAAAATGTATTTTACTAAAAACATTTTATTACAAAATTTTTATTGTTTTTATTCATAAAGGTTATTTTCATTTTTAATTATGTCAATTGTTTTTTAAGCTGAATGCAGTTATGTTATTATGCAGGTCTCTTTTTGTCAAAAACGCAATTATGCGATTATGTTTTCCATTATTTTCTACATTAATAACCATTTTAATGATTTTTCAGCTATTGAACTTTAAAGAGCAATATTAAATATATACAAATCTGATGTTATCTCAAATTTAATAAAAATGTCAGTTATGCTGTTATGCCTTTCTTCCACAGAATTGAAAAGATAAAAACAAAATAACAAATTATGTTTAAAGAAAAGTAACGAAAAATTATAACGAGTCTCTTAAAGATAGAAAATAGTGTTTCATGTAAGTGTTAATCTTGGGTTGATTGGTGTTAAATATGTCGATGTTACAGTTATCAGAAAAAATTGTGTTAAAAATATTGATAGTGCGGTGTAGTGGAGCACGGTAACCAGTGGAAGTCGAAGGTTTATAAGGCACAAGGGGTTCGATTGACCTGGCGGATAGATGTGGAACTTTAAAAGAAAGTAGTTCGAGTAAAAAGGGAGAATCAATAATATTATTAATAAGTCCAAATATAAATTTACATTTTATAATTTTCCGTCGATCATCCAGGGTCAAAGTGTTGAATTCCTTGCAGAGTTCAAGGTAGTCGTATCCTTGAGGAGGATAAGTATGGTGTTTTAGGAAGTAACAATATTTTAAGAATATTTTTTGGACTTTCTCAAGGTAGTCTATGTCTTTTTGTAAATAGGGGTCACAAATTAAAGAAGCGTATACAAGTTTAGAGATTACGAGAGTGTCAAAGAGAATAGTGAGGATATGTATGTTGTTGAAGTGTTTCGTATTATGGAAAATCATTCCTAGTGTTTGGGACGCAGAGGAGGAAATAGATTTGTAATGAGAAAAGAAATTCATGTTGTTTGTAAAAATGACACCTAGGTCTCGTATCTCACTTTTGCGTGAAATGATTTGTTTGTTTATTTTGTATTCAAAAATAAGAGGAGACCTAGATTTAGAAAAAGAGACCACACTGCACTTCGAGGGATTAAGAGGAAGCTTATTGATTGAGCACCAGTTAGAAAGTATATTTAAACTCTTTTGAAGTTTTTTTGAGTTTTTTTTTTGTCATTTTTGTCTCTGATTATGGTAAAAAGTTTAAGGTTATTTATTTATTTAATAATAATACGAATTTTCTACTAACAATTAGTTATTTTTTACTGATTTGCTAAATGAAAAGAGTTAGTTACGATTTTACTAATAATTATTTATTTTTATCTAATTCGAGGGACCAGTTAGCAATCGTATAGTGGAGGGATTTTTAACTCTGAATTGAAAAGAATCTTTTTTTCTCAAACTTTTAGCATTGCGAAAAGCGATACGCTGCTAATTATGTGTGAGACCTTGAGAAAGGTAGTTCGTTAAAGTTTAAAAAGAATGACAAAGGCTCGTTAAATCCACCTTCTTACTTTCACATTCGCAGAGAAATACCAAGAAAATTAAAGGTAATTAAAGCAAAGACGTTTGGAAGGTAAAAATAACGGATAAAAAAAGAATCCGAAGGGATTTAAAACCATATAATTTTTAGACGTAAAAATTTATTTCATAAAGGTGTTAACAATTTGTATTATCTGTCTTATTTGAATTTATTTTTTACTATGAATAATTATTACAGTAGAAGATGTATATACATGGTAGATTATATTCTATAGATTTTTTTTAATTTTATTTCATTTCTCTTTCTTCATTGTTTACTGAATTAATTTACAGTGTACATTTTCATGTATCGCCGCTATTTCAACGTATGTAGACGGAAGCTTAATTGTCACAGCTCGTAATTAAAGTTACGGTGAGTTGACGTTACGATTTTACTGAAAAATTTAACAAGGTTGTGATTTTTTTTTAAATGGGTAAATTTGTTTTTGCAAATTTGGCATAAATAGAGAATTTATAATTTTCTATTTAATTTCCTTCGATTTATATTTATTTAAATATATTATACTACAACTATGAATAAAATTATTTCATTTTATTTTTGAATGCTTTTTCGGCATACATTTTTACAATTAAAATTATTCACAAAACAATTTGGAGTTAATTTCTGCTAATTTGGTAGCAGTTCGATCCAATTTGGTTTCAATTTAATTACAAATTTGGTATCAATTAGCACTAATTAGATATCAAGCTACTTAAATTTATTGTATATCACTTGGATGCAAATTGTTACCAGTTTGCATCAGTTTAATACTAAAATAATCCAATTTGGTATCAGTTTAATGTAAGTTAGTATTAGTTGAATCCATTTTGATTCCTCATATTGAAAACTTTATTGGTATCAAGTTCTTTCAAAATTTTGAATTTTTGATATCAATTTGATAGCAGTAAAGACTAATTTAGTTTCAATTCATTCACAACTTTTTCCGATTAGGCATCTAGTTTATTAAAAATTTTGTACTACCTGTATTAATTTGATAACAATTTAATATCAGTCGGAACAGATAAATTTGGTTTCAATTTAAGTATATTTCGGTATAAATTTGCTTTAATTAGGTATCAAGAATCACATTCGTACTAATTCGTCCAATGGGATATTAGTTTGATTCATTTTGGAAACAATTTTATTCATTTTGGTATCAAATTGACAGAAGTTATAACCAGTTTGGTCGAGATTAATTACAATTTTGGTACCAATTTCCTGCAATTAGGTATCATGTTTATTAATTTTTTTTATCAATTTGATGCAATTTTGTATCGCAGTTTGAAACAATTTTTTGTTTGGTAAAAAATTTTTTTTTTTTTTTTGAAAATAGTAATCCCTGTGGAAAAATAATAATGATTAAATATTTTTTTTAAAAAGAAGTTATTGCTGTTTTCGAATAAATGTACAGTTAAAGAAATTCGTAAATAAATGTTATAGAACATTTTTTTGAGTATCTAATCATTTTTAGAGTGAATCGCAGAATATTCTTTAGGTAAAAAGTCAAAAATTTGTATAGAACAAATTTTAACAAAATTAAATGTTTGTGGCAACTCTGATTAAAATCAAATCATTTTAAAAAAAACTTTACGGAAGCTATGTGGTAAAAAATTTGAATTATATATGCAAGTTGTATAAACAAATAAATTTTTAATTCCTTTTTGAGGAAAAAAATTCCCCATTTTACCTTTTTCGAATAAAAAAGGTACTGTGATGCCTGCATTTCACTGAATTTGGTAGCACATTAAATCAATTTGGTATCAATTTGATGGAATTTGGTATATCAGTTTGATTCCATTTGATATTATTTTGTTGTAGTTTGTAAGCAGTTTGATTCTATTTGATATTAATTTGATCCAATTTGGTATTGATTTATTTCGAAAACATTTAAAATTTTGATTTAAAATCGTCAAGGTTTGCTAGGTTAACTAGAAATAGTTTGAAAACTTTTTTTTTGAGCTTGAAAATCTTAAAAAGATCATAAACCCTTTTGAGAACAGCTAGAAATTCTGAAAATTTTGACTAAAATTTTTAATTCTAAAAATTATCCCATTTTTCCTATAATTGAACAATCGTTTGAAGGTTTTTCACCTACATGAGTAAAAAAAAATGAAAATTCCGTCTAGTTCCCAACTCTGATTGAGTAATCAATCTAAAATTAAAAATTCAAAACGAAAATTCGTATTCTAAATATTCTAATGTTATTTAAATTCGGATCCTCCTACTGGAAGTAAGTTTAATAGTTTGACAAGAAATATGAGACAATGTATAGGGTAAAGGTAAAGGTGCGGCTGATGAAGAGAGGAGAATTTAGTTATATAGTTTGAGAGACGCCTTGGAAAAGCGTTAACGACTTCCTTGAGCCGTTGGCGTTAATCGAGGACTGAAGCGCGGTATATTTTGTTATGTAGAAGGTTCTCGTCGTCGTATCGCGAGATTTGCTGATGTCGATTCAGGCCAAGGCGGAACTAGATGGGTAGAGAGGAAGTGTAGAGTATTCTGAAGGGGGTTTTGGTGTTCAGGTTTGGATAGCATATATAAAAGAGGGTGAACGTGGGGTGGGGAGCGTATGCATTTCTCGCGTAACTCGGAAGTGCTTTATTTCCATATTGAGCCCCGTTTGCCTGTGCCGTGATGCACGCCGACATTCATATGTGATCTCAAGAGGCAAGTTGTTGCCTCTGGGGCGATATATTGTATACACGGAATACAAGGTACCAACTCTTGCATATGCACACACTGAGACTCTGTGGCTGCGAATAGCCGGAGGGAAAATTACGTCCTCCATTCCGGCCAGTTACTCCGGTGCGGTGCGGTGCTCTACGCTCTGGGTCAAGTCTATCGCACGGAAGGTCGTTTACATCGTACATTTCTTCCTCTTCTTTCTCTTCCTCCTCCTTCCTTCCTGAGGTCTCTTCTTCTTCCTACATTTATTGCTACTGACTTTCGCTTAGCCATTCTTCATTATTCTTTATTAACATAATGTTGCATTTCATTAATTTGAGAATTTTTACGTTTTGGAATTTAAGGAAATTTAATGTTCTAAAAATTTTGAACGAATTTATTCAAATGAGTGAAATATTTTTTCAATATGAATCATGAATTACACATTGAAATAAAAATGGTAGCAGTTTGATTAAATTTGGAATCAATTTGATAAAATATGGTATCAGTTTGATTCATTTTAGTGTCAGGTTACATTAAATTTTGTTATCAATTTGAAAGCTTTTATTACCAATTTGATATCAATTTGTTGTACTCCTGTAACAGTTTAATTTATTTTGGCATCAAGTTCCTTCAAATTTATGTCATCAATTTGATAGTTGTTGAAACCAATATGGTATCAATTTCTTCCAGTTTGATTACAGTTCGATACAATTTAGTATCAATTTGGTACAATTTAGGGTCAGTTTGATCCATTTTAGTATCAAGGTAATTTAAACTTTTATATTTTATTTCATTTGATAGCAGTTACAGGGTTGACATAAATCAGCGAATTCAGGGATTTTACTGAAAAAAATTAAATTTCTTGAATTTATAAGTAAATTCTGAATTTTGGTGTCTTTTTTGTTTGTCTCATATTTTATGAAATTGCAAAGAATTCAAATACAAACTCTTCAATTTTTTCTATTTCTGATAATAATTTCGTTTTAAATAACTTAATTCTTGAACAACTATCATAAAATTATTACTTAGAAATTATTTAATGAATAACTTTAATTCAAAATTTTAAAATTAATTGGATTTCACAAGAGTTGCGTTTACAATCTTCATAAATAGATAAACTTCAAAGGTTTCAATTTGAAATTTTAGAAAATATTAATTTTTAATGAATTTTAATAGAAATTTTAAGAACAACTGATTACAGAAATTCAATTATTTTCGCATAAATTCAATTCTGTTCAAATATTAAAAATAATTCTTATTAAAATTTCAATTATCTTTATAAATAATAAAATTCTCCTCCGAAATTCAATTATTTTCAAAAAATTTAATAACATTCTTGGCAAAATTTCAATTGTTTTCAAAAATTTTTCTCATTTCAATTATTTATAATATCTACTATTTTAATAAAATTTTCTAAAAGAATTCAATTATGTAAACAAAATATTAATAAAAATTTCACAAGAATTCAATTATTTTCAAAATTAATAAAATTCTTCGCAGAAATTCAATTATTTTCAAAAAATTTAATAAAATTCTTGGCAAAATTTCAATTGTTTTCAAAAATTTTCCTCATTTTAATTATTTTATAATATCTACTATTTTAATAAAATTTTCCAAAAGAATCCAATTATTTAAACAAAATATAAATAAAAATTTTACAGGAATTCAATTACTTATTAATTTTTTTATGAATTTCTTCGCACAAATTCAATTATTTTTAATTTTTTAATAAAGTTTCTTGAAGGAATTAAAATGTATTCAGAAAATTAAAAAAAATAAATTTTTCTCGAGAATTCAATTATTCTCACAAATAGAATTCCTTACAGGAATTCAATTCTTTAAAAAAACTTTTAATAAAATTCGTTGCAAGAATTCAATTATTTTCATAAATGACAAAACTTATTGCAGAATTTCAATTATTTTTTGTATAATTTTAAATAAAATGATAGAAAATTGCATTTATTTTTAAAATTGTTTTTAAAATTCGCCGAAAGATTTCAATTATTTTTAAAATTTGTTGATAAAATTCTTCATAAAAATTCAATTTTAAGAAATATTCAATTATTTAATAAATTATTTATTTTTTTATTTAAATAATTGAATTTTCGAATAATTTACTAACAAAAATTGATTAAAAAATTAATTTCATTAAAAATTTTAAATTGTAAATGAATATTAAAAGCATTATAGCGTGAATTTTTATTTAATTTAATTATTTAAATTTTTAATTTTATCACATTTGGTAGCAGTTTAAACCAAATTTTCAATTTATTTGGTTTTACTTGATAGCTGTTAGAACTAAATTTGGTATTAATTTAGTTGAATGTGGTTTGACTTTGAACCAATTTGGTATCAATTTGATCTAATTGAGTATCAGTTTGAACCAATTTAGTACCAATTTTGTGCATTTTGGTATCAGTTAGATTCAACTGGTATCAATTTAATTGAATGTGGTAGCACTTTGAACCCATTTAGCTCCAATTTGGTGAAATTCGGTATCAGTTTGATTCAATTTGGTATCAATTTAATGCATTTTGGTAGCAGTTTCATTCAATTTTTATTAAGTTTTATCATATTTGATATTAATTTATTTCCAAAGCTTAAAATTGAATTCCGATTATAGTGATTAATGGTAACTAGATTAACGAGAAATTTTAAGAACTTGTTTTTGTACCTTGAAAATAGTAAAAATACCGTTTTTTAAACAATTAGAAATTCTAAAAAATTTTAAGTTTTAATTGACACAAAGTAAAAATTATTATAGAAAGACTTTATTTCTATTAGTTTTCACTGATTTTCTATTTTAAAGAATAAATTTGAAAATTCTAATTATTTCAAATTAATTTTTCGAAGATAAAGAGAAAAATAAAGAAGTAGAAAAATTGTTTTTTTCAACAATTTTATTCAAAAGTAGGTATCTATTTCGTCAGTGTTAGAAACAAATTCATGTAAATTTATCAATTAGAATAAATAGAATAAATTAGATTTTCATCTGTTTAGAATAAAAACGATAATTAAAATTGTATAAATATTAGGTGTGGTGTATTTTAAGAAGCACTTCTTCGAATAATAATTAACTACCTTTCATTTGTAACGGAAACTTTGGTGAAACTTATAATATGTCATTCAGTAACGATTCCAATCTTCTTATGGTAATAAAAATGCAAATTCTTCTTCATGGAACTGTGAACTCAGCTTTGTCTTAGATTTCAAATCATTCAAGAAGGTGAATGAGGTTTACTTTAATGGCAAGACATTAATTTTCCTCTCTTTATTGTATACACTAAAAATTTTTTACCAAATTACGAAAAATTTTATTTATAAAGAACAATAAAATTTTTTACACTCAACATTAAAACGATTTTTTAGTTATTAAAAGTAATTTTAAATTCTAAAACATTTAAATTTAATTATTTAATTATAAAGTAAAATTTTAAAAATTGTAATTAAAAGAAATTTTCAATCAAAATTTTTAATTTTTAATTATTCGAAATTTTAAAACTTGAAACTCAAAAATTCAAATTTTTTAAATTTAATATTAATAAATGAATTGATTATATACAGTTATGTTTAGAGAGAAAATTTTAAGACATTCCAGAGAAAAAAAAAACTTTTTTGTGGTTTCAAGAAAGTTTCTTTTATACGCAAATAAAGTGTTTATGTAAAATGTATTTATTTGGCACATAATGAATTGTAATGACTATGTAAAAGTAACATAAGGAAATAAATGAAAAAGAATTACAATTATTTAGAATATAAAAGAATAATTGCAATTTTTAATAATTAGGTGATGGTGTTCCTGAATTGAAAAATAACTTTCCGCGGGTAAGGAACTCTTTTTTCTATATAAAAACAATTATTACAAGTGAGATTTAATATTGTTTGCGAACAGGAATTATTTGCCTTGAGGCTAAAACGAAAGTTGACGCACGTGACTCATGACATTGAAAGAGATTTGTCTATAGATTCAAACAAGATTGTCGAGTTAACAAGAAAATTGCGATTTCTTTTAATTTCTGAATTAAAGAAATGGGAATAGAAGTCGTTAAATAGAAATAACGCAAATAACGTAAATGAAAATTAGTGTCATTAACTTTATTCGCGCTTTTGTGTTTGAAAATAAATCATCAATCATTTATTTTTCAGATAATTATGTTTTTTTTTCTTGAGTGGGAATGTAATTTGCTGGAGTATTTGTGATAATCCATTTCTTTAGCTAGTAAATAGCATGTAAAACGTTTAATCATTATTTGCTGGATTTTAATTTTGTTTATTTGGATTTTATCAAATTTTCATTTGCAATTATTTGAAATGAGTGAAATAAATGAAATTTAGATTATAGTTAACATATTAGTACCAATTATATATGGTGTATAATTAATTATAAAATTATTTTACTAGGATGATTCTATATAAATCATTAATTTTTTCCTGACCAGCTGAAAAATTTCTATAGAATTTCACTAGAATTATTCTATAGAATCATTCTATATGAATTTTAGTGAATATTCTATAGAATTTCTACATGAATTCTACAAAATTTCAATGATTTTTAATTATAAAGAATATAAACGTCGTGAAAAAATTTTTTTAACATAAAAAAAAGTAAGTAAGTTTTTTTTTAAAAATATCCGTAATTTGATTAAGAAAGAACAAAAAATTCCTAAATTGTACGATATAATGTGGAAAATTTTAGAGAAATTACAAATGATTGCAGAATTCAATTATTTTCAAAAGTAATAAAATTCTTTGCAAAAATTCAATTATGTTAAAAAACTTAAAAAACTTCTCGACAAATTGCAATTATCTGTATAAATACAAAAATTCTTCTCCGAAATTCAATTATTTTCTAAAATTTTAATAAAATTCTTGGAAAAATTTCAATTATTTTCAAAAAATTTCCTTAATTTAATGATTTTCAATATCTATTATTTTCATAAAATAATAAAAATTTCACAGAAATTCAATTATTTACAAATTTCTTATAAATTTCTTCGCATAATATAATTAAATTATTTTTATAAATAATAACATTTTTATATGGATTTAATTATTTTTCTAAATAATAAAATTCTTTTTAGGAATTTAATTATTTTTATAAATAGTAAAACTCATCCCAGAATTTTAATTATTTTTAATAAAATTTTAATCGAATTCCTCGATAAATGTAATTATTATTAAAAATTTTATTAAAATTCTTCAAACGAATTGAATTTTTTAAAAATTTGTTGATAAAATTCTTTATGAGAATTCAATTTTAAGAAACATTCAAATATACAATAAATTATTTTTTGTACTGAAATAATTGAATTCTAGTAGAATTTTCAGATAAAAATTGATTTAAAAATGAATTTCAGTTAAAAACAAATGAATTTGAAAATTCTCAAAAAGTTACAAATTATTGCAATTTAAGCAAACATTAAATTATTTCCATAAATAATGAAAATTTCACAGAAATTCAACTATTTACAAATGTTTTTTTTAAATTTTTTGCCAATAATTCAATTCTTTGCATAAATAATAAAATATTGTATTGAGATTCAATTATTTTCATAAATAATAAAACTCATAATAGAATTTAAATTATTTTTAATACAATTTTAATCGAATTTCTCGGAAAATTTTAAATTTTTAATTATTCGAAATTTTAAAACTTGAAACTCAAAAATTAAAATTTTTAAGAATAATTATTCTTAAAAATTTTATTAAAAATCGTCAAAAGAATTCAATTGTTTTAAAAAGTATGTTGGTAAAAAATTTTAAGAAGCATTCAATCGTTCAATAAATTATTTATTTTTGTATTTAAATAATTGAATTGTAGTAGAATTTTCTAATAAAAATTGATTTAAAAATGAGTTTCAATTAAAATTTTAGATAGTAATTGAATATTAAAAGCATTATAGCGTGAATTTTTAGAAATAATGGAATTTTGAAATTAATTTTTTTGAAAAAGTGTATTTGAATTTTTTTAATATTATTTGAAGTTTTTATTTTATAATATATATTTAATTGAAGAATTCCCGAATAATTGAAATTTGTAAAATTGAATTTTGTAAATAAATGGATTTTGAAAATTGTAGAAGAATTTTTTTGAAAATTAATTGATTTAAGGAAAAATTTTAGTAAAAATATTCTTAAAAATAATAATTGAATTGAAATAATGAAAATATTTTTGAAGAAGTATAATATTCTTATAATATAAAATAATGATTTTATCAATTTGACATTTTCAATTATTATAAAACATGAGGAAATCGATCACTCCGAGTCGAAGACTCGGAGTAGATAATCGATATCTTCATGTTTTATAGTTATGAAAAAATTTAATTTATACTTTTAAGTAAAATGTTCTGTTATTTGACTCGGACTGGTTATATTTTTGTTTTTTAATTTTTAGCTTTAATTTTGCCTGAAAATCATGATTTCCAGGCGCAGAATTTTGACTTTCTCTCTGACTCTAAAAAATATTCTGATTCACTCTATAAAAATTATGAGAAATGACTAATGAATTAAATTGAATTAGAGGAAATAGAAAATAATAAAAGTTTCAACTAAATTTCGCAAGAAATAAATTTACAAAAAAAAATTTATTTTAAACAAAGTTTTTAAAATTTTTTTCCAAGAAAATAGTCGTTATATTGGGAGTAGAGGGAAAAAAATCTATTGTAAGTCTAATCGAAAAATCTGTTGGTTTTGGCTCAGGAGAGAAGCCGTAAATGCAAAACAGGGAAACAATGAAGAAAGGAGAAGAGAATCTGCGAGTAATTCCATAAAAATCGGTGAAATATGCATAGTAGCTTGAAGCGAGTCGCGTCGCGACGTCCCAAAGCGTCTCTAAGGATATGAGAATCCCGACAAGGAAGTGTAGTAGCTTGGGGGAGAGATCGCAGAGGCTTTTGGGGTGGATATATAGTGTACACATATATATATATATTAGGAATGAGAGATAAGGGCGGAGGTGAGGTCAGGGAGTGAACATTCGGAAAATCTTCTCGAACGAAATCTAATTTCGTCGCCAGGGCAAAACTAAGCTATTTTCCGTACAATATGCACGTGCATGTGAAAATTTCGTTTTCTTATAGATAGATATATATATGTATATGGATTTCCCCTTTTCTTTGGCACCCTCTTAAAAAAAACCGTTTTTAATGGTTGTCAGAACTTCAGTTTTATCTTCGTTTCCAAGTTTTCTTCTTTGGCCCCTCTTCATGTGGGTGAAAATGAATTTATTTATTTATACATTTAACGCGTATGTGGTAAAATGTTTCGATTATTTTAATTTTCTTTTTATTAATTTTTGAAATCGGTTGTAATTATTAATTTTTCTTTTTTGAATTTCGCGCCAATACAGTTCTTTAAATTGCCGCCTAGAGGGCATGAAAATTCTCTCATAAACGAGATGAAGCGAATTGAGTTTTTTGTAATTTTTTGTGTTGTCTCAGGTTAGGGAAATCGGGTTAAAGTTAGGAGAAGTAGAATAGGTCAGGAAAATCAGGGAAAAGTCAGGGAATTTTATTAAAAGTACTGGAAAAAAATTAAATTTTTTAGAATTCACAAAAAAAAATTCTGAATTTTGTTGTTTAGAAAGCTTTGAAAACATTAAAATTAAAAATTAATTAACATTTTAATTAATTAACATTAAATACTAATTAACATTAAAAACATTAGTTTTTCTTAAACTTAAATTTGTTTGTCTTATAAACTTTGAAATCTTAAGAAAAAAATAAAAAAAACAAATTTTTTATTTCTGAAAATATTTAAACGTTATAAAATATAAAATTTGATTTTTTAAAAGTGATATAATTCTCAAAAAACTATTGTAAAATTATTACTTAAAAATTATTTCATGAATAATTTTAAATAAAATTTTTTTTAAATAATTGGACTTCGAAAGGTTTCAATTCTAAATTGTAAAAAATTTGAATTTTGAATATATTCGATTAAAAATTTTGTTGAATTTTAAGAAAAATTTATTTATTTTCTAAAAATCTTAATTATATTCAATAATCAAATGTTTAATTCTTATTAAACACGATTATTTTAAAAACTTGAAAGAAATTCTTCATGAAATTCAATTTCACTACTTTAAAAATTTTCATTTAAAATTATTACCTACAAAAACTCATATTTAAAAAAAGAATTCAAAAATTTTCATAAATAATAAATATTTTTTAAAGGAATTCAATTATTTTAAAATTTGTTAATTTAATTGTTTTTAGAATTCAATGACTTTCAATACATTAAGTTTTAGATTTAAAACATTTATAAAGAAACATTATTTTAAAAATTAGAAAACCGAAAAGCGAAAACAACTATTTTGATCAATTGATTGCAGAAATTCAATTATTTTCAAAAGTAATAAAATTCTTTGCAGAAACTCAATTATGTTCAAAAACTTTAAAAATTTTCGTCAAATTCTTGTCAAATCTGTCCTACAAATAATAAAAGTATTCTCCAAAATTCAATTATTAAAAAAATTGTAATAAAACTCTTGTCAAAATTTTAATTATTTTTAAAAATTTTCCTCAATTCAATGATTTTTAATATCATACTATTTGAATAAAATTTTCCAAACGAATTCAATTATTTATAAAAATTTAATAAAACACTACTCAAAAATTTAATTATTTTCATAAATAATTAAAATTTCACAGAAATTCAATTATTTAAATTTAAATTTCGTTTAATTTGAATTGTGGATTTGAAAATTATCAAAGAACTTTTTCAAAAATTATAAAAAATAATTGATTTAAAGAAGAAATATCTTTATAAATAATCGAATTCTTCTCTGAAATTCAATTATTTTCAAAAATTCTTGGCAAAATTTCAATTATCTTTAAAAATTTTCCTTATTTCTATATCTCTACTATTTTAATAAAACTACCAAAAGGAAATCAATTATTTAAAAAAAATTTTAATAAAATTGTACGCAAACATTTAATTATTTTCATGAATAATAAAAATTTCACAGGAATTCAATTATTAAAATTCGCTTAAAGAATTCAATTATTTAAAAATTTGGTAATAAAATTCTTTATAAGAATTAAATTTTAAAAAACATTCAATTATTCAATAAATAATTTATTTTTGTATTTAAATAATTGAATTCTCGTAGAATTTTCCAATAAAAAATGATTTAAAAATGAGTTTTAGTTATAAAATTTTAGATAATAATTCAATTCAATTTTATTATTAGATTAATTTGTAAATAAATGTAACAGAATATTTTTTTTTTAGTAAAACTTTTTCCTTTATTTTCGAAAAATTCAAAAATTTTTAATTTCATTTTAAGGGCATTTGAACCATGATGACGTCACAGATTTAAAACTAATGCTTTGCACAAACTGTGACGTCATCAAGGTTCAAATCCCCTTAAAATAAAATTTGTAATTTATAAAATAAATAGCGAATTTAGAAACATTATTTTCCTTTATTTTTTGCCTTTTTTCAAAATTTTTAACGAAATTTTGATTTAAAATTAAAAAATGGTCTTATATCATCACCATATAAAAATCTGTTTGAAGGAAAAATACTTTGAATGTAAAATTATTATCTTTTTGGTAGTTGGAAAATTAAAAAGAATTTTCACAGCCAAAGCTTAATTATCAGGGCAGATATTTTTTTTTTAACTTTGGACTGAAATTCTATAAGTAATGACCTCGAAAATCCTGGAATTTTACATTTATTTAATTAAATAAAATAATTAATTTTCATGAATTAAAAAAAAATTAGTTAATAAAATAATTAATTTTGATTAATTATGAAAAATTAGTTAACAAAATAATTAATTGTCATTAATTGTGGAAAATTACTTATAAAAATAATTAATTTTCATCACTTAAAAAAAATTAGTTAATAAAATAATTAATAAATTTTGATTAATTAAGAAAAATTAGTTAACAAAATAATAAATTGTCATTAATTTAGAAAAATTACTCATAAAAATAATTAATTTTCATCAATTAAAAAAAAATTTGTTAATAAAATAATTAATTTTGATTAATTAAGAGAAAGTAGTTAACAAAATAATTAATTTTCATTAATTGAGAAAAATTACTTATAAAAATAATTAACTTTCATTAATAGATATTAAATGAAAAATTAATTAAAAATTGATAATTGAGTAATAAGGAGAAAGTTAATTTCGAAAAAAGTTATATAATATTGATAATAGAGAAATGGCGAGAAATAAACAATTAATCTTTTTTTTAAATGTTATTAGTTGGGCGAGTAATCGCAATCATTTAGTTAATGGTGTTGGTTCGTTATTATTTCCGATTACAATTAACCTTTTCACTAGAGGTAATTGAAGGGCATAGGAATAGGATGGGGAGGCAGACCTGAGAGTGTTGGAGGGTACAGGTGGTACTCTCTGCCGCGCCTCTCTGATTTAATAAGTCTATTACCTAATGAACAGATGCACTAACCCACCCCCCCGAAGCCCCTTTCCATTTCCCATTCCCTCAAACCCCCCTCTCCTCCACCCCACAACTCTCTAAGCCAATAATCAATACTTTTAATTACTGCATTTTTATGAATTCGGCTGTAGGTTAATTTTTATTGAATATTAAATCGATGGTATCCACCGTCTGGTGTCTCACCACCACCAGCGCTGTGAACCAATTTGTCCATAATTAATTAATCCAATCAGAAATAAATATCAACTAGAAATTATTTTTATTTTTAATGTTGTAAAATAATTTTCAAAAACAGTAATAATAATAATTAATTACTATTTTTAATAGTTATTAATTCAATCAGAAATAAATATCATCTAGAAATGATTTTTATATTTTTATTATTAATGTAAAATAGTTTTCAAAAATAGTAACAATAATTTTCATTTATTGTTGGGAAGGAAAAGTATTTTTTTTTTGACATATTTGTGTAAATTTTAATTGATATACATCTGTTCTGAATTTTAAATTCAATTTAATTAAATGTTTCGTGTTGTTAATGAATATTATTTCATGAATATTTTCGATAAATATTTTGTGAAATATTTTTTATATTGACTATTTCATATGATTTTGGATTTTTGCTGAATTTTCTTATTTTAGAAGGAAATGATAAATTATTGATGTTTGTTGTTATTTTCCTATTGAGCTTGTATTATTTCAATAATTGGAAATAATTATTGGATCGCGTATTAAATTACTTAAATTTTTTTCTACTATTCATTCGGAAAATTTATTTTCAATTGACGTCCTCATTTCTATAGAAATTAATTGCAGTAAACTAATTTAGTTTATAATTTCATTTTGTTTCCTTGAAAAAAATAGACTTTTAATATGATTAAACTTTGTTTGGGGTAACAAAAAAAAAAAGAATTAAATCGAATTTTCTTCCACAACTGGAAGTGAATTTATTTATAAGAGAGAAACAATTTCTTTTTATTCTAAATTTTTTCTTATTAGGGAGGAAAAAATTAAAGAACCAAAGTTCTAAGCATTTCATTTGCATCTTCAGTAGCGAGTTGTTGGTAAAAAGTTTCTGGAAATCGTAGAAAGCAAAAAAGGGAATTTTTTTTCTTTTTGCTTCTTTAAAGCTTTTAATCTCTAGAGACAAAGGCGTCGAAAAATGTGGCTTTATACTAATAGTCCTTTTTTCTTCTTTCTCCCCTGGAAAACTTTCACTTCTATCTCCTCCTCGTGAATATCTAGAGAAAGATTACAGAAAGAAATTAAGACCATTGTGAGAATAATGTATATGTTATTTTTATTCCTCCTTCTTTTCATTTTTTTAATTGCTGACGAATTATCACGAATGTACGATTGATGAAGGATCTTTCTTTTTCTTTTTGGTGACAAAAAAAATATATATTGAGAGTATTCTTTAGAGTTTTTTTTTTAATATTTGAGAATTTTTTCGAATTTTTAATGAGTGACATTGAAATTAGTCGCATTATTAATTTAACTAGTTTTTAAGTAAAATACTATTATTTCGTTCAGTAATTTTTATTTTTTTTACTATAAAAGTTTTAATGAAAAATTATTCAAAATATTAGTAAACATTTTTACTACTGTGAATAAGTGGCTCAATTTTCACTAATTAAAATTTAGAGAGAATTAAAATCTTAGAAAAATGTGAAATTTTTTTAATTCAAACAAGATTTACTATGAAAAAATCAGTAAAGAATATTTAATTCAATGCCATAAAAATTATAAAGAAACTTTTACTATTGTCATAGTCAAAACTAAATTTTGTGGAATTTCTGCGAGGTCTGTCAATTTTTATTCTTAATCAATTATTAAAATTGTATTAAATTAAATTTGTTCTAAATTTTGTAATTGAGAGTAATAAATAATTAAAATTTTAATCACCTGAAATTTTATTAAATTCAAAGATTAGTCGAATAAAATTTAATTACTCTCTGAATTTAAATTAGTAAAAAAGTTTAATAATTTGAATTAGTGGCTTACTTTTAGCATTTCAATTAGTAAATTTTACTAGTAAAATAGTTATTTCTACTAAATTATTAGTAAAATTTACTAATTCTAAAGCACAAATTCAGTCACAAATTCAAATTAGTAAACATTTTTACTAATTCAGATTTAGATAGGTAATAATTAAATTTTGATAAATTTCATAATTTAAATTGAAAAATAATTGTATTTTTAGTTGATTGGGATCTTAACTCAACTGAAATTTTATCGAATTCAAAATTTAAACGAATAAAATTTTATTAAATTGAAATTTTGATTTTTTCTGAAAATCAACTGAAATTTTCACCTGCTGAAATTTTATTAAATTTAAAGTACAATCAAATAAAATTTTATAACAATTTTAAGTAATTTTTAGGACAATTTTTTTACAATTATTTGTTCATTGGTTCTTGTCGTTAAAATTAATAAATTAATAAAAAATTGTCCTAAAAATTACTTAAATTAATATATTAACAAACCACAAAAAATATTCATCTAATTCAAATTTCATAATATTGAAATTTTGAAAATAAAATAATTTACTTGAAATTATTATCCATTAAAATAGTATTTAATTAAATTTTTTAATTAAAGGTGATAAATAATTTAAATTTTTATCTTGGTACTACAATTTTAATTGTCTGAAATCTTATCAAATTTAAACGCATAAATCGAATAAATGTTTATAATAAGTTGAAATTTTGATAAATTTTGTAATTTGAATTATTAACTATTAAGTGATTGAAATTTTCTTTAATTTTAATTGGCGAACATTTTTTTGAATTAATGTATTTGTAATTTTTAATTGACTGAAATTTGATTAAATTTAAAGTTTCAATGAATAAACTTTTATTGAATTGAAATTTTGTAATTTGTATTATTAAATAATTAAAATTCAACTGAAAATTTCAAGCTGAAATAAACTGAAATTTTTTTTAATTTGAACTATAATCAAATAAAATTTTATAACATTGAAATTTTGAAAATCAAATAATTTACTTGAAGTTTTCAGCCATTAAAATTGTATTTAATTGAAAATTTTTTATAAATTTTAGTAATTAATAGTGATAAATAATTAAAATTTTTATCTACTACAATTTTAATCGTCAGAAGTTTTATTAAATTCAAGCGCATAAATCGAAGTTGAAATTTTGTATTTTGGATTGAAATCTTGTTTAATTTTAATTGTCATACATTTTTTTGAATTAATATATTTGTAATTTGTATTAATAAATAATTGTTGTAATTTTTAAATGACTCAAATTTTATTAAATTCAAAGTTTCAACGAATAAAATACTATTAAATTGTGATAATAAAAAGTAGTTTAATTAAATTGTGTATAATAATTTGAGTAATTTATTAAATTGGAATTTTTATAAAATTTGTAATTTGAATGAATAGATAATTAAAATTTTAATCTACTGAAAATTATAATTATATAAATATATTTTGAATTATATAATTGTGGTATTATTTTATTTCATTATCTTAAAAGAAATTAAAGAAAGTGAAAGACAAAAAAAAATGGAAATCACACTAAATTTAAAAGCAATTAGTATCAAAAAGAGAAAAATGACATAAGATATTGAAAGAAAAAATACAGTCTAACTAACGAAGCAGAGTTAGAGAAAGAAAAAAAAATGAAGTAACGAGGAATAAAGATGAAAGCAAGAGAGGTGGAATGGATGTCGTTGGTAGCATAAGGGAGAGAGAGAAAAGGTTTCTGGATTTGCCCTCATAATTAAGCCGGCGCTGGTTTTTGATGGCCACTAAAAATGTCGCGGAGGGTCTACTGAGTGGTTAAGGAGTCTTGGGTAAGTTGGGTAGACGTTGAGGGTTCATAGGCGAACCATTTCCAACTCTTGGGGAGGTTGAGATGGAAAGTGATGGGTTTGCGCGCTCCTTAGGCTGCTGATATTAGCAATACTCCGACTCGTAAAGTCGACTTGTGCGGCAATTCGAGTCACTTTGCAAACCCTTTATACACTCAGCTGCCCCACGTTTACTCCTTGAGGAATTCGCTCCGCGACTCTCTCTCTCTCTCCCCTTCTCATTTTTGGTCTAAACGAGAGGCGGTGAAATGCTGCCAAGAGCAGTGATTTTAATGCGGGTGTTCCTTAAATTGAACGGCCTCTCTCATATTCCCTCTCTCTCTACTTCTCTCTTTATACAAACGACAAGAATTGAGAGAGGGTATTAAGTTGTTGTTCCAGAATTTCTCTAGTGCCGCCATGGCAATTCTTTGCCTTCAGCTTTATGAAACGAATTATTCCATGATTAATTACCACTCTCGAGGAATTATTAATTGCCCTCGCAATTTTGATAAGGAAACACCACAAAATCAAGTTTCGTGTATCAGTTCTCTGACTTATCGCTTTAATTGCCAATTGGCTGGATTTTTCCCAAGTGTATAAATTCCTGTTTTTAGAAAACATTATATGGAAACAAAGAATCGAATTTTAACTTCCAATGGGATTCTGTAAAAGTTACACCTTTTTGGAGTTGCAGCAGAAGAGTAAAATTTAGAGAGTCGAAATTTTAATCCTAGAAAATTTATTTAAAAATAAACTCTCAAAACAATAGAATGACAATAAAATTTAAAGAAATCAGATTTTAGTTGAAGAAAAATACGTGGGACTTAATATATTAACTGGTGTCTTCAATTTTTTTTTTGTAAATGGTATGGATGCAAGACAGTTAGTTAAAAAATGTTTAAATCGAAAACACGAATAAAAACAAAACAGCATAAAACCAATACAATTTAGTAAATACATGCAGAAAGAAATTAATTAACTTTTATTTAAATAATATATTTTTTTTATGAATACACAGTTGAACTACTATCACTGACTTTTAGAAGCAGTGAATACAATTTCTAATTACATTGTTCAAAATTTCGGTAATATAAATATTCATTGTGCTAAATTTTGAACAAAACTTTAAATTACATGGCTCAAAATTTTTGCGATATAAGTATTAATTTCTTGTGGTAAATTTATCTATATATAAGAAACAATTACTAATGGCAATGCTGCATTTAATGGAAACACTTTTGCCAAGTTTTTTTCGCAACATTAGTCCAGACAAAATTTCTACTTTTTCCCTTACCTTAAAGAATATTCTGATTCACTCTAAAAACGATTAGATACTGAAAAAAATGTTCTAAATTTATTTGCGAATTTTTTTAATTATAAAATTATTCTAAAACATAAATAATTTTATTTAAAATAAATATTTATTATTATTATTATTACATAGAAATTTAGATTTTTAAAAATTTCAAATTTAAACCTTTTTGAAATTAAAAATTATTATTTACAATTTTATAAATATTATAAAATTTTATATTGTAAGAATATTATCATTGTAACTTATTCAAAATTATTTTCATCATTTCCATTCAATTATTATTTTCTAGGATTTTTAAATAAGATTCTTCTTTAAATAAATTATTTTCAATAATAATTTTTGAAAAAGTTCTTTGAGAATTTTCAAATCAATTTGTTTACAATTCAATTTTACGAAATTTTAATTATTAGTAGATTTTTCAATAAAGTATATATGTAAAAAAAACTACAAATAATTAAAAATAGAATTCAATTAAACTTTTTCAAAAAAAAAAAAAAATTCTACAGCATTGTTAGTTAATAAAAGTATGGAAAATTCAGATTTTCAAAGATTTTAATTCGAAACCTTCTCAAAATTCAATAATTTCTGAAAATTCACGCTACATTCCTTGTAATATTCAATTATTATTATTTAGAATTTTAACTGAAATTCATTTTTAAAATTCATTTTTTAATTCTCTACGAGAATTCAATTAATTGAATTCTCATAAATAATTTTATCAACAAATTTTTAAATAATTGAATTCTTTGACGAATTTTAATAAAATTTTAAAGAATAATTACATTTTTCGAGATTTTGCGTAGAGTTTCATTAAATTTTTTTTTAATTATTTAATTCCCTTGCAAAATTTTATGTAAAAAATAGATATTTAAAATTATTGAATTCAGAAAAATTTTTGAAAATAATTGAAATTTTAATTATTTAAAAATTTTTTTAAAATATAAGTTCTTTAAAATTTTTAATTAAATTTATTCAAAATTCAAATTTGATAAATTTTCAAATTGAAACCTATTTAAGTTCATCTATTTATGAAAATTGCTAACGTAATTCTTTAAAAACTCAATTAAATTTGAAATATTTAAGTAATATTAACAATAGTTTTTTAAAAATAAACAAAACCAAATGTTTATAAATTCTATTTGTCAATTACAAATTTTAATTGAAAATGAAATTGAAAATTTTTGAATTTTTAGAAAATAAAGGAAAAAATTTTACTCAAAAAAATGTTTTGTTCCATTTATTTACGAATTTCTTTAATTGTAAAATAATTCGAAAACATCAATAACTTCTTTTTTAAATAAATATTTAATTATTATTATTTTTCTATAGGAATTAAGATTTTCAAAAATTTCAAATTCAAACCTTTTTGAAACTAAACAACTTTAAAAATACTGTTATAAAACATGAAGAAATCGATTGCTCCGAGTCTTCGACTCGGAGCAATCTATTTCTTCATTTTTTATAATAATTAAAGATGTTCGAAAGATAAAATAATTATTTTATATTATAATAATATTGTTATTGTAATTTCTTCAAAATTATTTTCATATTTAATTCTTATCTAAAATTTTAACTAAAATTCATTTTTAAATCAATTTTTATTAGAAAATTCTACGAGAATTCAATTATTTAAATACAAAAATTTGATTGATGAATCAAATGATCTTGATCTCATTAGATAAAATAAATAAATAAAATAAAAATAAATTATTTATTGAATAATTGAGTGTTTCTTATATTTTAATTCTTGTAAAGAATTTTATTACCAAATTTTTAAATAATTGAATTCTTTTGACGAATTTTAATAATTGAATTCCTGTGAAATTTTTATTGTTTATGAAAATAATTAAATGTTTGCGTACAATTTTATTAAAATTTTTTCTTAAATAATTGATTTTTTTTTGGGTAGTTTTATTAAAATAGAGATATTGAATATAAATTATTGAAATAAGGAAAATTTTTGTGAATAATTGAAATTTTGACAAGAATTTTATTAAAATTTTTGAAAATAATTGAATTTTGAAGAAAAATTTGATTATTCATAATCTTTGGGATTTTGATTTTACTAATTGGGATTTTGACGTGATTTTTTCAATTTTGAACATAATAATAATAATTTCATAGTTTGTAAGGCAAACAAAAAGGCACAAAAATTCTGAATTTCCTCATGAATTATAAAAAATTTTAATTTTCCAGTGCTTTTAATTTTTTGAGATTCTGGGCATTTATTTTTGATTCTAAAAGCTATTGGATTGACTGCCTGGCACCTCGAACTATCATTTACAAAAAGAAAATGGTATTTTTTCTAAAAGGAGATAAATTTATAAGATTGTTTACAATTTTGCAGTCCAGTAATGAACGCCAATTTTTGACAAATTAACTTATTCGTCTGTAAGTTAATGAATAAATTTATAGAGAGAATAAGCTTTTCGGTGAATGCTCTTTATTATTTTATTTATGTATATAGCATTAGTGTATGCATACGTGGTGTCCGTATGGTGGAGGATTTCATTAATCTCTCCTCGCTTCCACAAATATTTGATTATATTAAATCCCAAGTATTTTTACTCAGACACCTTTCTCTCTCTCTCTCTCTCTCTCTCTCTCTCTCTCTCTCTCTCTCTCTCTCTCTCTCTCTCTCTCTTTCACCTCAGTGAGAGCTTTCTTTCTTTTTTCCCCCAGGAGCCGCGAGCGTTAATTAACCCGCGCGGGCCGCAGCGTCAAATAAATTTCGGTTAGAATGTGAGAAGCAACAAATCTGAGTCAGGTGGTGTCAACTGAACTCTTACTTGAGTTACTTCTGCGCCGAGCGCAAAATTTTACTGCTATATACGTATATAGAGTGGAGAGAGAGAGAGAGAGAGAGAGAGAGATAGGATCGTTATGGTGGTGTGACGAAGAGGGTTGAGTTGTTTGAAATAGGGTGGCTTTGGTTGTGATGTTGGTTCAGGCCCGCGCAACTCCTAATTAGAGAAATTTAAATTCATAGCCACCCTACGCCACTGCTAAAACCTTCAACTTGTCTCTCTTTTTTTCACATCGTTCTGTCTCTTTCGAAATCCAAACTACCATCGCAGTCTTCCTCCCCCTACCACCCCTCTCGCCTAAAAACATCGCCCTTACGTATCTCCCTCTTTACAGATGCAATGTCTGCTAAGCTTCCATCGAAATTCATCTCCATTTCTTAATTAGAATCTAATATTATGCGGGCGCTATTCTGCAAAATTGTCAATATTTAACGTTCTTCCAATTAACTATCATCAACCATTGTCGAAAAGTTTACTGACAAGGAAAAATAGAATGTGGAAATTAAGAATAAATATTTGACAAGGGCAATGCTTTCGCAATATTTTAATTCTGGAATTACAAACTATCTTTATGATAATTTGAAAAAAAAAATTTGAATTCGAAAAAATTCCTTCTATTAAGAGGAAAAATACTTTTCTAAAAGAGTTAATTGTAAATTATTACTAATTAATTAACTATAGCTATCATTCGCGCGCTTACGCTCGCGTCTAACTTTTTACTCACATTTTTAAATAAAATTAGCAATTTTAATGATAATGAACGTAAAAATTTTTAATTCAAATTTATTTTCATAAAAATAAAATATGAATTGGAATATAGTTTACATATTATTATAATTATAATAATAATATATTCTAACACAGGGAATTCAGGGAAAAGTAAGGAATTTTTATTAAAAGTACTGAAAAAAAAAATTTTTTTTAGAATTCATAAGAAAATTCTGAATTTTTGTGCCTTTTTTGTTTGCCTCACAAACTATGAAATTATTATTTATTATTATGTTCATATTGAAAAAAAAATCTAGTCAAAATCCCAATTATCATTATAAATAATCAAAATTCTTCTTCAAAATTTAATTATTTTCAAAAATTTTAATAAAATTCTTTTCAAAATTTCAATTATTTTCAAAAATTTTCCTTATTTCAATAATTTATTTTCAATATTTTAATAAACTATTAACTACTATTTTAATAAAACTACCCAAAAGAAATCAATTATTTAAAAAATTTTTTAATAAAATTGTACGCAAACATTTAATTATTTTCATAAATAATAAAAATTTGACAGGAATTGAATTATTAAAATTCGTCAAAAGAATTCAATTATTTAAAAATTTGGTAACAAAATTCTTTATAAGAATTAAATTTTAAGAAACATTCAATTATTCAATAAATAATTTATTTTTGTAAAATAATTGAATTCTCGTAGAATTTTCTAATAAAAATTTATTTAAAAATGAATTTCAGTTAAAATTTTAGATATTTTAATATGAAAATAATTTTGAAGAAGTTACAGTAACAATATTCTTATAATATAAAATATAATTATTATATCTCTCGATCATCTTTAATTATTATAATAAAACATGAAGAAATGGATCACTCCGAGTCTTCGACTCAGAGTGGTCGTTTTCTTCATGTTTTATAACAATTTTTTATAAGCTGTTTAATTTTAAATAGGTTTGAATTTGAAATTTTTGAAAATCTAAATTCCTATGGAAAAATAATAATAGTTTTAATTATTTATTTAAAAAAGAAGTTATTGATGTTTTTGAATAATTTTACAATTAAAGAAATTCGTAAATAAATGTAACAGTACATTTTTTTGAGTAACATTTTTGCTTTACTTTCTAAAAATTAAAAAATTTTCAATTTCATTTTCAATTAAAATTTCTAATTGACAAATAGAATTTATAAACATGTTTTTCCTGTATTTTTGAAAAACTTTGAATTTTATTGAAACAATTGTATTTTTTTAAGTTATTTACAGAATTTTTATATTATTTTAAAACTTAAAATTGTTCTTGTTTTTTTAATAACTTTAGGGGATACTTCATTTCGTTTGTGAGCGAATTTTCATGACATCTAGGCGGCAATTTAATGAACTATATTGGCACCAAATTCAAAAAGAGAAAAATTTAATTGAAAATATATTCCTGTCAATAAGATATATTAATAACAAATAAATAATTAAATATTATTAAATAATTTAAAGAAATTTCTTCACATTATTTAATAATATATAATTATTTATTTGTGCAAAATTATTTTGCGTCCGTTTTTTTGAAATTAATCAATAAAAAATGGTTACGAGACCTTTGAATATATTTTTATTAGAATTCGTGCAGAAATTCTATAGAATTTTTTTGACTGGGGTTTTAAAAAATAAATTTAAATTTAAATAAAAATTCCAAATTAAATTAAAATTAAACAATTAATTAATTGACTTTGAATTATTAAATAATTAGTTAATTAACTATTAATTGTTAAATATTAATTAATTGACAAATGGTTATTAATTAATTGTATAATAATTATTAAATAATTAATTAATTGTCTATTAATTATTTAATAATCAATTGACTATTAATAATAATCAAATAATTAATAAATTAGATAGAAGTAATAATAAAATTGTTGATTTAGTAGAATTAAGAATTTAATGTCCGAGGATTGTAAAAGTGTAAGGTGAATTGTGGGGGAGAATATTTGAGAGATGATAAATTTGAAATTAAGTGACGACAATTGAGAGGGAAGGAGGAAGAGGGTTGTGAGAGAAATTAGTTTAGATTTGAAATTAGTAGCTGTTGAATCCACCCTTCGGTGTGGTGATTCTCTAAGTGGTCACTAATGCTGTCTTAGAACCCTGTCAGAACTTTCAGCAACTCAAGACCATATTGGCCTATTATATCAAATTCCTTCTTGTCTGGTTTTCCCCATTCAGAAAATCAATTTTTCAATATTTAGAAGTTTAAATAACATTTCAAAATAAACATACAAAAGTTAACGTAATAAATATTTTTTAATTTCTTAAGACTCCATTTTTTGAATAAAACAGTCCATTATTTCTTACAAATTTTTTGTTTATTTGACAACATTATTTTGTTGAAATTATTATTTTATTAAAATTACTATTTTGTTGAAATTATTTTCTTGAAATTATTTTGTTAAAATTATTACGATTACTTTTTTATCAATCCCACTGAATATTAACTTTATATTTTTACCTAATTTATAATTTAAATTCAAAAGCGTGAAAAATTCAATTTTTTGCTAATTCACCAATTAAAAATTCTACATTTCAATATACGTAATATTTAATTGGGGAAAAAAATAAAAAATATTTCCCTTTAAATATAAATATTAAAATATTAAACGTAACGCATAGTAAAAATTTTTTCTCATTTATAATTTCATGGTGTGAAGTAAATGATTTTAAACTATCTAAATAAATACTTCCGAGCAATGTTGTTTTTTTCTGATTTTTTTTTGCAAAATGCCGTTATTTTGCATAAAAACAAAAATAATGTTGGTTTAGAAAATCGTATGCTCGCTCTCAAGAGATATAGATATTGTATATAATAATTTTACGAGCTTTATTTTGTTTCAAAAAGGGAAGCGTCCAATTTGTGAAACCATTTGAAATGAAGTTACGAAATATTATCTGCACGGATAATTTCCAGTGTAATTTTGAATTTAATTACAGTAACGCCACTCTCACATTTTCTTGCGTTTTAATCACACGTTACAAAAATGAAAAGAGAGAGAGAGAGAGAGAGGAGGGGAAAAATATATAATTACTGAATTTAAGTCTTAAAAATATTATTATTTTTTTTCTTTTTTTGCTGTTGTGTAAAATAGCGAACTAGAAATTCTCCTTTAATTGACAATATAATTTGTTCATAAATGTTCGACCGTCACTAATATAAAATAATATTCCTTTGCAAATTTAATATTAGTGGTAATTTATGAAAAAATTATAGAGGTGATTTTTTTCAAAAAAAAAAACTTTCTTTGAAATATAGATTGCTGGTAATTTCACGGTATTTTCTTAAATAATTGAAGAGGATTTTTTTGAAAATTGATTTAATTGACGATTTAAATTTATGGGAGAAGTTTAATTTTTAAATGAATATTTGTGAGAGAGAATATTTAATAAAATTGTTATAAAACATTGTATTTTTTCAAAATAAATATTTATAAAAAATAATATTTCGAATAAATATTTGTGAAAAAATAAATAAATTTAAATAGTAACAGTAAAATAAATATGTTTTCAAATAAATAGTTTGTAAATAACTATATTTAAATAAATAATGTGTGCATTATTTTTTATTATTTATTTTATTTAATCAAAAATAATAAATTTAAATAGATAGTTTTATTTTAGCAAAACATAATTTACTTGAGTTCAAAAAAAATTTTTTCTTCTTTCATTTCTTTGTTTGAAAAAATGTATGTTTGCCAAATAAATTCTTCCTTCATAAAAAATATAGATTTTAGTTGAATGAAGTAAAATTTATTTGACTAAAAATTTATTTGAAGCAAATAAATAATTGGTTTTTGGAAAAATAAATCTTTACTCTGAGTGTTGATACTCGTGTTTATATAAAAGATATAAATTCTCACAATAATATTTTCAATCGAATATTTTATTGAAATTACTTACAATTAAAATATTAGGCACAAAATAATAATACATTTTTTAAATGTTGCAATTAAAAATTATTAAATTGAAAAATAATTATTTGATTAAAATAACCAAGTACTTGTCAATTTTATGAATATTCACTTGAATCAAATAAGTTTTATTTAAATCATAAAAATATTTACTTGAATCAAATACCTAAATAATTTTTAATTGAATTAAAAAATTTTTTTTTAAAATCAAAATAATTTTGACTTGAATCAGAATAGTTTTTATTTAAATAAAAATAATTAATGATAATGAAAAAATTTTAATTTTAGTAAACAAGAATTGAAATTTTCTTTTGTTAGTAAAATTTTGGTATTTTATTTTTAAAAGTAATTGAAATTTGTTATGGTTACGACGTTGTCTGTTCTCTTTGAACTGAGCTCTTTGTTTACAATTGATGGACAAACAAAAGACGACCGACATTGAAACGCAGATAACAAATAAGTTGAAAATTTCAGTCAAAAGGGATCGTAGTTAAAATCAGTTAAAATTTTTGATTCAACGTGTTTAAACGTGTACTTTTGTTCCCTTTGTGATAAAATTAATTTTGATTTCGAATATTTATATTAACATAATTTTGAAAATAACTATCAAATTTCATTCTTGTTTTAAGGTTGATTTTGTATTATATTTTTGATTTAAATATTTTTTATTAATTTTTTTAAATTTTGTATTCAATTATTATTTTTATTCTTACATTATTTTATTATTTAAAATTTTATTTTCTATTATTATTGATTATTCTTCTCCACATAACAAATTTTTTTTTTACTTTAAATTTAAAATATTTAGATACAAAATTAAACTAAAACACCACGCCAGTTGTGTAGAGAAATATTTAATTTATTTATATGTTACGTTTTTAAAATTAAAATACTTAAACTTATATTTTAAAAAATAAAAGTTTGTACAGTAAAATTATCATTTTATTTTTGCAAAACAATTTTTTTGTTATATTTCTTAAAATATTTGATATTTTTAGGTTTTTCTTTTTTTAATCAGTTGGTTTGATTGCATTGCAACTTAATTTTTAATACCAATTGGAATAGACAGAAAATAAAGGAGATATTTTAAAAAACGTCTTTGCCCCGCATAGCGCCTTTGCCCCACTCTCCCCTACTAATTTTATTATATAATAACAATTATAAATCAGTCTTTATTAAAATTTTGTTATTACTTTTTGATTTTAATTCTTTATATTTTTGGTTGTTCGGTGACGTTTTTTTCAATTATTACTTTATTTTCTAACTTCTAAATTAAACCTAATTAATTACTAATTTAATCTAAGCTCAATTTATTGACGTAATATTTAAACGCGACTTTGAGAAATTTGAAAAATTATTTTTTCGTTTCAAATATAATTCGGGAATTTGATGTATTTTTGCGAAAATATTTGTGTTTAGTGGTGTGGCATTGTTGACAACATTATACGCACAATGGTTCAGGAATGAAGATTGAGTGCAAGATCACAAAATAGCTGCGCATAATTAAGGTTTGAATTATTTATATAGTAAATATTATTATTAGTCTATTATTTTAATATTTAACAGTTATGAAATTATAATTATTGAATTTATTTTTATAAATACAATATTTAATTTGATATTAATCAAATTACTTTTACTTTGAAACTAATTATTAGAAAATAATTGTAAAATGACTTTAAAGATAAGTTTCTTGAAAGTTGGCGTCGCTGATTGTCAAAAACTTTTTTTTCCAAGATCGAAAAAAATTTAACTGTCATTAAAAAAATTATTTGATTCAAGTAAACTACTTGTCTATTGTGAAATAAATATTTTTTTTTATCAAATAATTTTTTATTTAAATAAATTAAATGGTATTTGCTTCAATTATTTTTAATTAATTATTTGAATTTTTTTTTAATTCTTGATTGAAATTCAGTTCTTTTTTTTTTGAAAAAAGAGTTAAAAATAATTTATAAAAAAAATATTCATGTACATATTGAAGATTAGTGGAGATTTATTGGAGTGAGGGATTTTGAAGGTACAGGCAGTGGAAATGTGTGAGATGTCCCAAGTTTTTAAAAGTATAAGGTGCTTCAGCATATTTCTATGCAGGAGTGGTTTTTTGTCGGGCACTCGAGCTAAAAGCCCTTATAAATCAGAAGACGGCCGGACGACGGTCGTTTGTAAAGGGCGGCTTTCAAACTTCCCTTCCGTTATGCGCGAGTTGCGAAGTGACCGTACGGTAAGAAGACATTTCTAAGGGCAGACGAGTCTGTGGGTAGGGCGCGTCTAGAGACTTGGTGTGATTAATTAGACAGTTTTCTTACTTCTGATTTAGCGAGAGTTTCGTCCCTTTTTATGTAACACAACTCCATTATTGGCTCGCGCTTCTCTCCCCAAGGCGCAATCCATTTTCATTCTGTTTTCGAAATTATGGTCCAACTGACAAAAATTAACACCAATTTTGACGAGTTTTAACAATGTTTAACTTTTTTTTTTATTATATTACACTAGCTAACTTCTTACTTACTTTCTTAAATAAAAATAAGCAACTTTAAAAATAATAGAATTTAAAAATTTTTAATTCAAATTTCTGTTGAAAACACTAAAAAAAATTGAATTTTGCAAGAATTATAAATAATTGCAGAAATTCAATTATTTTCAATAGTAATCAAATTCAATTGTCTTCAAAATTTAAAAAAAAATCCTCGTCAAAAGCTCAATTATTTTTATAAATAACAAAATTCTTCCACAAAGTACAATTATTTTCAAAAATGTCAAAAAAATTCTTGTCCTAAATTCAATTATTTTCAAAAATTTTTCTAATTTCAATGATTTTCAATATTTACTATTTTCATAAAATTTCCCATAAGAATTCAATTATTTAAAACCAATTTTAATAAAATTGTACGCAAACATTTAATTATTTTCATAAATAATAAAAATTTGACAGGAATTCAATTACTTACCAATTTTTTTTTATAAATTTCTTTGCAATAATTCAATTATTTTCATAAATAATAAAATATTTTTTAAGGATTTCAATTATTTTCATAAAAAATAATTAAAAATTCTAGAAAATAATAATTGAATTAAAATCATCTTTAATTTATGAGAAAACATGAAGAAATCGATCACTCCGAGTCTTCGACTCGGAGCAATCGATTTCTTCATGTTTTATAAAAATACTTTTATAAATTGTTTAATTTAAAAAAGGTATGAATTTGAAATTTTTGATTATTTTTATTCCTGTGGAAAAATAATAATAATTTAATATTTATTTAAAAAAAGAAGTTTTTGATGTTTTCGAATAATTTTACAATAAAATAAATTCGTATATAAATGTAACAGAACATTTTTTGAGTTAAATTTTTTCCATTATTTTCTAAAAATACAAAAATTTTCAATTTCATTTTCAATGAAAATTTGTAATTGACAAATAGAATTTATAAACATTTTTTTCTTTTATTTTTAAAAAAATTTTGAATTTTATAAAAGAAATAAAAATTAGGCAAAGAATGGGTATATTTCCTTTTTCTTAATCATAATTTTTTAACAATTAACAATTTTGTATTTTTTATAAATGAAAAGGAGAAAAATTTCCATAATTTAGGTCAGTTGAACAAAATTTGTTGTAGAAAATAGCATATAATATATAGAGTAGAACGGGGTGAAAAAGCCACATTTTTACATTTGACGCTATAAAATCTGAATTTAAAATGTTTTTCTTATATTTCCAATTTTACCTGGTGGTAAAAAAATATTTTTTGCATTGATTTTGAAGTAATTGAATATTACGAGGAGCCAGAATTAAAAGTATTCATATTATATAGGTATTTTTAGTGTAAAGAACGACATTAAAAAATTCAAAATTCTTTTTAAAAAATTAAATTTTAGAAGATGTACACTGAAAACTTTTATTTTGACTGATAAAATTTAAAATCAAATTTTTAAATAATCGAAATTTCAAAGAACTTTACTTAAATGTCTAAAAAAATTAGATTTACAAAATTTTAATTATATTTTTCAAGGTAATTAAAATTAAAATAATGAAATAAGAATTATTACCAAAAAATTAATTCCTATTTTTAAAACAAATTTGTTCATTTTAAGACTATTTTTGCTTCCTCAAAAGAAATAAAAATAAAACTTTTGATAGGGAAATTTTAACAAAAAATTGACAATGCATTTGAAATAATGAAATTTTAGAAGATTTATAATTAAGGGCATTTGAACCTTGATGACGTCACACATGCTTTGCACAAACTGTAACGTCATCAAGGTTCAAATGCCCTTAAAATTTTAATATAAATTTAAAAAGATTGAATTTTTAAAAAAATAATCTTATTTAAATTTCAAACAAAAATTGAGTCTTTTTAATACTTGTAATTTTAATGTTTTCCTTATTATCTGATAATTACATTATTGAAATTTTTTTGAATAATTGAAGTTTTGAAAAATTATATTGAAACTCCTGGAGTTTTTTTTTAAAGAATTTTATTAAACTTTTAGAAAATAATCGAGTTGTTTAGAAATTGAATTGAAAATTTCTTAAAATAATAATTGAATTTTGCGATTTAATTTTTATATTGACGTTTGAAAATAAATAAATTACAAAAATAACTATATTGAAAATAATTGAATTTTTTTAAACGTTTTATTCAAGTTTTAATAAATTTAATTAAGACGTTTTGAAGTTAATTGAAAAATAATTGAATTTACATTTATTAAAGTTTTAAAAAACCATCAATTGTTTCAAGACATTTAAATGAAAATTCTTTGAAATAATATTGATAAATAATTGAATTTTTTTTAGAGTTTTATTAATGTTTTTAAAATAGTTATTCAAAGCAATTTAATTGAAATTCGTTTTAAATTATTGAATTTTGAGATATAATTTTTACTATTAAAGTTATCAAAAAATAAATACATTACAAATATTTTCTTGTCTATCTAAACACTTTTTTAAGTAAATAATAATTTTTTTAAAGATGTAAGAAGTTTAAATTCTGTCTTAAAATAAAAGACAAACAAAATTACATTTTTTTGCAACTGTAAGTAAATTCTTCTTTTTAGAAAAATTTTTTTTTTCGGGTAAACTTTAATAATGTAATAGTTTTATCTCTTCTTGTGGGAAAATTTTCCTTTTTGCTTAATAAATAAAGTTATTAGAGGTGTGTAAATATTGTAAAGTGAAAAAAAAGAAAGTCTCTCTCTCTCTCTCTTTTTAAACATGAAAGTTACGGAACACTCGGTGTCTGACTAAAGCGGCTATATCTACTTAAAACTGCTTTGTAATAACCACGAAGTAGAAAAAGTCATCAAAAGTCTCATAAAACTGTCGTCCGTAATAAAAGTTGAGTTTTCGAAGATAAAATTTATAATTCAATTTAAATTGTACTGCAATAGAGGATCAAATGAATGAATTGAAATAAAATGGTTGGGGTGGGAGAGGGAAATTATTTCAATTATGTCATTTTTATTAATCGCTTATGTATAATTATATGCTAGAAAATGAATAGCTTTATTTATTTCAATTAACAAATGCTTCTTGAATCAAAATAGAAAGAAAATCAGAATTTTTATTTTTTGAAAAGTGCATTAAAAAAATATTTTGTTTGTCTCCAAAATAAAATAGTAATAATTTACCATCAACTTGTAAAATTAACTATTTTAATTCACAGATCTAAAATTGATAGTCCTGTGTTATAATCTCAAAAGTAAAAAGAAAAAAAAAAATTCCTCACCAAAAGAGGAAAAAATTCATAATTATCATGAGCCTGAAAATTACCCTTGTTAATTATTCGAAATTATCTCGGAATTAAAAGAATATTTTCCCAAATAGAACAAGAAAGAGGCAAATGAAAAAATTCATAAAGATGATTATAATCATAATGACAATGAACATCCACAAAAAAAATCTCTCTTTTCCTTCCACATTTATTTAAAATAACCTAATCTTCTTGATTAAAGAATTTTTTCAGCACAAGCTAATAAAAAAATAGAGAATTAAATTGCTTAAAAAAAATGTTGACATTTCTTTCAATTTGTTAATTACCTCAACTCTTGAAAAGATTCACTCCATAAAAATGAGTGCAACGAGCAAATAAAAGCTCCGGTAAAATTTTTTATATCATAAAACTGAATTTTTTTTTCTGATCAAGCTGGAGAGCCAGAGAGTGTGAGAGAGAGAGAGAGAAAAGAAATAATATAGGGTATTTAACGACCATTCGTAACCCAATTTTTACATCCTACCCTTCACTTTTCCCTCTCATTTTACCTCCTCTGAAGCGAGCGAGAGTGTTTTCAGTCGACGCGAGGACAATGAGCAAATAACTAGATTTCTCGCACAACGGAACAATAATGGCACCCGGGGAAATTTTTCACGGCCCCGTGGGCAAAATAATTTGGCAACAGATGCGTCGCGTCGCGTTTTCCGAGCCATCCGACCAAGAATAACTGGGAAAGAAGAGGAGAATGGGGGCACGAGGGGATCCAAGGGATGTTTTCAATGGCGTAGGGACGAGGTAGAAGAGGAATATATATATATATGTGTATATACTATATACATATATTGTATATAGCGCAACATCTCGCTCTGCACACGCACAAAGAACAAATCATTCCAATTTGCACGTCGTGTACAAAGTGGGAATTTTTTATTGCAGCCTACCGAGAAGATTCGTCTTTTTTCGACAGAAAAAAAAGGAAGAAAAAAAAATTTGTGTGGCGTCGCCTTCTCTACAATTTTTTTTTTTTTTTTTTTGCTTTGAAGTAGGAAAAAATTCTTTGACATGTTTTTTCTTTGATCTGCGCCAATTGAACGTTCGATGCTAATTAGTTTCCTTCAACTGCTAATTTTATACCTATTAGTAAAAACTTTTATTTTATATACATTCTCTTTTCATTTGGGATTTATTTTAATTAAAACATTTGCAGGGAAAATCGCTTATTCAAAATCAGATAACTTTTTTTCTCTTTAAATATAGGTATGTATAGATATTCATAACTTTTAGATCGAAATTATTTTTTGCAACTCTTAATGCAGGGCTCGAACCAGTGAAAGTATTTGAAAATACGGACTTTACGGACCAATTATTACTGACAAAAATAGGGTATAACCAGTCCGAGTCTAATAAGAGAACATTTTTTACTTAAAACTATACATTAAATTTTTCATAACTATAAAACATGAAAAATAATAACATTAATAATAATAAATAAAGTCATTAATAATAATAATATTATTATTATTATAGTCATTAATAATAATAATAATAATAATAATAATAATAATAATTTTACAAGAATTTTAATGAAAATTCTGTAGAATTCCACTACAATAATTCTATAGAATTTCTGCATAAATTTTAATAAACATTTTGTCGGAAAAGAAATGTAGAAAAACAGGGTTGACACAAGTCAGGGAAATCAGGGAAAAGTCACGGATTTTTATTAAAAGAACTGGAAAAAATTAAATTTTTATAAATTTATAAGAAAATTCTAAATTATCGTGTCTTTTTTGTTTGCCTCATAAACTATGTAATTGACAAGAATTCTATTACAAAACCTTGAATTTTTTCTATTTCTGAAAATAATTTCTTTTTAAATAACTTAATTCTTGAAGAACATCATAAAATTATTATTACTTAGAAACTATTTAAAAATTAATTTTACTTAAAAATTTCAAAATTAATTAAATTTCAAAAGAGTTGCGTTTACAATCTTCATTAATAGATGAATTTAAAAAGTTTTTTAAAAACAACTGATTACACTTTAATTATTTTCTAAAGTGATAAATTTCTTCCAATAAATTCAATTATGTTCAAAAATTAAAAAAAATTCTCGTCAAAATTTGAATTATCTAAAAAACAAATCAAATTTAAATTTCAAATTCAAGTATTTTTATTAAATTTTCAAAAAGAATTCAATTAAAAATTATAATAAAAATTTCGCAGGAATTAAATTACTTACCAATTTTTTATAAATTTCTTCGCACGAATCCAATTATTTTTAATTTATTAATGAAGTTTCTCAAAATAATTAAAATATATTGAGAGAATTGAAAGTAATAGTTCTGATAAATTAAATTATTTAGAAAAATTTAAATAAACAATAATAATAATAATAATAATAATAATAATAATAATATAATAATAATAATTATAATATAATAAAAAAAAAAAAAAAAAAAATTAAATAAAAATATATTATTATTATTATTATTATTATTATTATTATTTATTTTTATTTTTTTTTTTTTTTTTTTTATTTTTTTTATTATTATTATTATTATTATTATTATTATTATTATTATTATTATTATTATTATTATTATTATTATTATTATTATTATTACTATTATTATTATTATTGTTATTAATGACTTCGAGTCTTCGACTCGAAGTCATCGATTTCTTCATGTTTTATAATAATTAATAATTCTAATTATTAATAAAAATAATTTATAATAATTAAACTTATTATATCAATTCAATTATTATTTTTAAGAATTTTTATCTAAAATTCTTCTTTATATCGATTATTTTTAATAATTTTCGAAAAAGTTCATTGACAATTTTCAAATTCATTTCTTTACAATACGCAATTTTACAAAATTTCAATTATTCGTAAATTCTTTAATTAAATAAATATTAGAAAATAGAAACTAAAAATAATATTAAAAAAACTCAATTAAACTTTTTCAAAAAAATTTAATACAAACTTCAATTAATTTTTAAAATTCACGCTATATTGCATTTAACATTCAATTATTATCTAAAATGTTAACTGAAATTCATTTTTATGAAATGAAAATCAATTTTTATTAGAAAATTCTACTAGAATTCAATTATTTAAATACAAATTTAAATGCAAAAATGCAAATAAATAATGTATTGAAGAATTCAACGTTTCTTAAAATTCAATTCCCATAAAATAAATCGTTATCAACAAAATTTCAAATAATTGAATTCTATCAACGAATTTTAATAATATTTTTAAGAATAATTACATTTTTCGAGAAATTTGATTAAAATTGTATTAAAAATAATTGAAATTCTGCATTGAATTTTATTATTTATGCAAATAATTGAATTTTTGCGAAGAATTTTATTAAAATTTTCAAAAATAATTAAATTCTTGTAAAAAATTAACAGGAATTGAATTATTTTTAAAAATTTAAATAAAATTCTTGGCATAAATTAAAAATAACAAAATTCTTAACAGATCTTCAATTACTTTCAGAAATTTTAATAAAATTTTTCGCAAGAATTTAAATATTTTCGTAAAATAATAAAAATCTTTGCAGAGATTCAATTATTTTCAAAAGTCTTAATAAAATTCTTCGCAAGAATTCAATTATTTTCAAAAATATCAGAATTTTAGCAGAAATTCAAACATTTTAAAAAGTTTTGATAAAACTTTTTTTTGGTAGAAATTCGATTATTTTTAAGACAATTTTAAAAAAATGTCTCGATAAAATTCAATTATTTTTAAAATTTTAATGAAATTCTTCGAAAGAATTCAATTATTATAATCTCAGATATTTTAACTGAAATCTATTTTTAAATCAATGTTTATGAGAAAATTCTAGAGGAATTCAATTTTATTTAAATACAAAAATAAATAATTTATTGAATAGTTGAATATTTCTTAAAATTGAAAATTTGCCAAGAATTTCATCAAAATTATTAAAAATAATAATTGAATTCTTTCGGAGAATTTAAAAAAAAATTAAGAATAAATGCAATTTTCTATCATTTTATTTAAAATTGTATAAAAATTAATTGAAATTCTGCGATAAGTTTTATTATTTATGAAAACAATTGAAATTTGACGAAGAATTTTATTAAATTTTATTTTAAATAATTGAATTTCTGTGAAAATGTTTATTTTTGAAAAGAATATTGAATTCTTGGGAAGAATTTTATTTAAATTTCTTCAATAATTAAATTGTTTAGAAGAATTTTATTTTTTACGAAAATAATTGAATTGTTTCGAAAAATGTATTATTTGTGAAAATAATTGAATTTTTAAGAAGAATTGTATTGAAAATAATTGAATTGTATAGGAAAATTTTATTAAAATTGCAATTTTATTAACTAAATCTTGTAAAGAATTTTGTCAACCTTTTTTTTTAAATAATAGAATTTTAAAAAAAAGTTTATTTAAATTTTTCTAAATAATTTAATTTATCAGAACTATTACTTTCAATTCTCTCAATATATTTGAATTATTTTGAGAAACTTCATTAAAAAATTAAAAATAATTGGATTCGTGCGAAGAAATTTATAAAAAATTGGTAAGTAATTTAATTCCTGCGAAATTTTTATTATAATTTTTAATTGAATTCTTTTTGAAAATTTAATAAAAATACTAGAATTTGAAATTTAAATTTCATTATTTATAAAGATAATTCAAATTTTGACGAGAATTTTTTTTAATTGTTGAACATAATTGAATTTATTGGAAGAAATTTATCACGTTAGAAAATAATTAAAGTGTAATCAGTTGTTTTTAAAAAACTTTTTAAATTCATCTATTTATGAAGATTGTAAACGCAACTCTTTTGAAATTTAATTAATTTTGAAATTTTTAAGTAAAATTAATTTTTAAATAATTTCTAAGTAATGATTTTGTGCTAGTTCTTCAATAATTAAGTCATTTAAAAAGAAATTATTGTCAGAAATAGAAAAAATTGAAGGTTTCGCATTAGAATTCGTGGTAATTTCATATTTATGAGGCGAACAAAAAAGACACCATAATTCAGAATTTTCTTATAAATTTATAAAAATTTAATTTTTTCCAGTTCTTTTAATAAAAATCCGTGACTTTTCCCTAATTTCCCTGACTTGTGTCAACCCTGTTTTTCTACATTTCTTTTCCGACAAAATGTTTATTAAAATTTATGCAGAAATTCTATAGAATTATTGTAGTGGAATTCTACAGAATTTTCATTAAAATTCTTGTAAAATTATTCTAAAAAATCATTTTAATAAATTTTTGTAAAATTTTTGTGAAGTAATTTTTTAAACCTTTGCATTAGTAATTGAATTTTACATTCAATTTTAAAATTTTAAATGGTAAAGAAATGTTTAAAACACTATTTTAAACTATTTTGGCGCTAAATTAAAAAAAAATTCAATGAATAATGTTATAATCGGTATTTAAAATATATGATTAATATCTATAAGAAAAATAAATGTTTGAATTTCAACTTAAAATCTAGCGAAAATTATATAGAATATCACTAGAGAAATTCAATAAGAATATAAATAGTAAATGAGAGCTCTTAGAAATTTACACTTATTTTTTAGTAGATATAAATAAGTAGGAGAATAAAAAATTTTTACGAGGCCTTTGAACGGTTTTCCTTATTTATTTATATTTTGTCAAAATGAATGTCGAAATATTTAAATAAATAAGTTTAGCCGTTCAAAGGTCTCCATTTTTTATTCATAAATTTCAAAAAACGGACGCAAAATAATTTTCAACAAATAAATAAGTATACATTATTAATTAATGTAAAAACAATTTATAACAGTAAAAAATGATAAATAATTCGTATTAATAAATAAAATTAGAAAAAATAACCCCTGGGAAAATATTGTATACATATTTTTTACATTAGTCTTTTTTTACTCTTATATATTTACAGACACAATTTGTCTAAACACTCTTCCATACGTTGCATAAAATTAGAAAATTTTTCATCAACTTTTAATTAGATTTGTAATCATATTTATCATTCTTCGTTTTTATACATTGACAGTAGATTATTATAATAATATAGCAGTAGTTATAGGTAAAGGTCGTCAGATCCTGTATGTGTAAATTTATATCAAAGCACCTATCTTGGCATTCGAGTTTTTATTGAATAATTAAAAATGTCAGTGACAGAGGCTCACGCTCTTCTGGCCTCGAGTCAAGTAGGAGTGAAAAAGGGGGTAGGATAGGAAGGGAAGGCCTCTTGAAATTTGCATAGCAGCTTCACCGACGGGCGCTTGCTTGAAATATGAGGTTTTATTATTTTCAAAGGAGCTTGCCACGTTAAATGCTCAAACCATAGTGAGAAGTTGAGAAATTAAGGGTGAGAGAGAGAGAGAGAGAGATCAAATAACCGAAATTGGGTTACTAGAGAGAATTCAATCAGAGTTTTCCATTTTCAAGTAATAAAAAAAAAAAAGATTTTTCTAATGATTTTTCCCACGTTTGAATATAAATTACTATTTTACACTTTTAGAACAATGGGGGAAATTTAAAACCTCAGTGTATATCGAAACAGAATAGTTGTAAATGATATTGTTGAACATATTACATGAGAGGAATTTTCTAAATACGAGAGCCAAGAGCAAAAGTAAAGTTACTAATGGGAATTGAATTACAGAAAGTTATTAGTCCCGATGGATTGCATAGAAACACCTATAGTGGATGAACAATGCAGCATGAAATTACAAACCGTCGGATTTTGCGCATTAGAGTCGATTTAACGATAACTCGCATTCGTCTCTCGAGACTTGAGAGTGAGAGAGATGGACAGAGGGAAGCCATTTAACACCAGAAACTTGTGACGGCGACTTTGTTCATCAGCCAAATGAGTACAAATCTTCCTACCTCCCTGCCCGCTCCAAACGTCCTTTTAACGTTAAGCAAATATGAAAGGATGGGTGAAGAGGTAAGACAAAACCAACACACACACACACACACACACACACACAGCGAGTTTTCAGTCTCGGTTTCAGTCTCATGCTAATTCAAATTCATCTCATCTAACTTGCTCTACCTTTGGTCACAGTTTCTTCCCCACAAGAAACACCCATCACACTCAACAGAATGTTCATTCCTCCTAAATTCATTATCATTTCGACAATCTTTTTTTTTTGGAGCATTCAAGCAGAGATGGAAATACCCTCGAGAGGGACGTTATTCGTAATTTTTATTTTCAAGGGACTGGGAATAATATATTCAGGCTTGACACAGGTCAGGGAAAGTAGAACTGGTCAGGAAAAGTCAGGGATTTATAAAGAACTGGAAAAAATTAAATGTTTAGAATTTATAAATAAATTCTGAATTTTTGTGTTTTTTTTGTTTGCCTCATAAACTATGAAATTACCACGAATTTTAAAAGAACCTTAAATTTTTTCTATTTCTGTCAATAATTTATTTAAAATAACTTAATTCTATTGAAGAACTGACATAAAATTGCTTATAAATCATTTAACGAAGTATTTTTTTAACAATTTTAATTTCAATTCTGTTGAAATTAGTTTCAATTTTTAAAATTTTAACACAATTATTTTGAAGGATTCAAATCTTTTCGAAAATTAAAAAAAGAATTGTCAATATTTTAACTATCTATCTTTATAAATAACAAAATTCTTCGCTGAAATTCAATTATATTCAGTAATTTTTATAAAAATCATTGTAAAATACAATTATTTTCATAAATAACAATATTTATCACAATAATTCAATTATTTTCAAAATAAATAAAATTCTTCGCAAAAAATTCATTTACTTTTATAAAAAATCTAAAAAAAATTGACGTCATCATTTCAATTATCTTTATAAATGAATAGCAAAATTTTTCTACAAAATTCAATTATTTTCAGGAATTTAAAAAAAAATTCATTGCAAAATTCAATTATTTTCATAAATCATAAAAATTTAATTATTTTCAAAAATAATAAAATTCTTCGTAGAAATTCAATTATTTTCAGGAATTTTAATAAAATTCATTGAAAAATTCAATTATTTTTAAAAATAATAGTAATCATTACAAGAATTCAATTATTTTCAAAAGTACCAAAATTCAATTGTTTTCAAAAATTTTAATAAAATCCTTGTCAAAATTTCTAATATTTTAAAATATTCTTTCTAATTCAATGATTTTCAATATTTTACTATTTTAGTAATATTTTCCAAAAAAATTCAATTATTTTCAAAAATTTTAATAAAATTCATTGCAAAATTTTTATTACATTTAAAATTTGTTCTTAATTTCATAATATGTATATTTATTATTTTAATAAAATTTCTTAAAAGAATGCAATTATTCTCTAAAATAATTAAAATTTCACAGGGATTTAGGTAAATATTAAAAATAGAATTTGAATAAGTTTTTTCGAAAAAAAATCAATTGTTTGAAACGTTTTTTTTATAAAATTCTTCGCAATAATTCCATTATTTCCAGAAATTATTTTTAAAACAATTTTAATGAAATTGCTCGAAAAATGTAATTATTTTTAGAAATGTTATTAAAATTCGTCGAAAGAATTAAATTATTTAAAAATTGTTGATAAAATTATGTATAAGAATTCAATTTTAAGAAACATTCAATTATTCAATAAATTAGGTACCTATGTTTGTATTTAAATAATTGAACTCTCGTAGAATTTTCTGATAAAAACTGATTTAAAAATTATTTTCAGAAATTTTAAAAAAATTCATTGCAAAATTCAGCTATCTTCCTAAATCATAAGAATTAAAATATTTTCAAAAGTAATAAAATTCTTCGTAGAAATTCAATTACTTTCAATAGTAATAAAATTCAATTATTTTCAAAAATTTTAATAAAATTAATTGCAAAATTTTAATTACATTTAAAATTTTTCTTAATTCAATAATTTGTATATTTATTATTTTAATAGAATTATTTAATAAAATTTTAAATTACATTTAAAATTGTTCTTAATTCAATAATTTGTATATTTATTATTTTAATAAAATTTCCCAAATGAATTCAATTATTCTCTAAGGAGCCGTCCATAAATTACATAATTACATAATTGTTTGGAACATTTTTTTATAAAATTCTTCGTAATAATTCAATTATTTTCAGAAATTATTTTTAATACAATTTTAATGGAGTTGCTCAAAAAATGTAATTATTCTTAAAAATGTTAATAAAATGCGTCGAAAGAATTAAATTATTTAAATATTTGTTGATAAAATTCGTTATGAGAATGTAATTTTAAGAAACATTCATTTATTCAATAAATTATCTGTGTTTGTATTTAAATAATTAAACTCTCATAGAATTTCCTGATAAAAATTGATTTAAAAATTAGTTTCAGTTATAATTGTAGATAATAATTGAATTTTTGAGAAGTTACTAATAATTGCAATTTTTTGAAATAATTGAATTTTGTGAAAGTTTAAAATTTAAATCTTTGAAAATAAAAATTTTTCATACTTTTAATAAAAAATTTTGTAGAATTAATTTTTGTTTGAAATTATTTGATGTCACCTTTATTTATTGTAAAACATGAAGAAATTGATTATTCCGAGTCGAAGACTCGGAGTGATCGATATCTTCATGTTTTACAATAATATTCTTATAAGTTTTATTGAATTTCAAAAGGTTTGAATAAGAAATTTTGAAAATATTAGTTCCTTTGGAAAAATAATAATGATTAAATATTCATTAAAAAATTAAGTTATTGGTGTATTTTTAAATAATTTTACAATTAAGGAAAATCGTAAGTACATTAGAACATTTTTTTCAGTATCTAATAATTTTTAGAGTGAATCAGAATAATCTTTAGGGTCAGGAAAACAGTAAAAATCAGTCAGGAAAAAGTCTGGAAATCAGGAAAAAGTCAGAAAAGTACAAAATTAATTTATTGTGGCAACCCTGAATATGAGATGCAAATTTCATTTCAACTGTGAATATTGAACTTAAAATATCAGAAAGTTTTATAGAATTTTACTAGAATGATTCTATATACCCTAAAAAAGTAGTTAATCCAAATTATGGACATTAATAAATTGTTTATTATCAACAATAATAATATATTATAAATCAAATTTTTCTTCTTTTGAAATTCGCGTCAAAATAGTTCTTTAAATTGCCGCCTGGATGGCATGAAAATTCGCTTACAAACTAATCCATTATTCACTTTGCTTCGTTTGTGAGCGAATTTTCACGCCATCTGGGCGACAATTTAAAGAATTACATTTGCGCGAAATTAAAAAAAAAGAAAATAATTTAGCATACAATTCCCTTCTTTTAACAATACAATGTAGAACTACATTTTGAATAAATGAATTTTCAACAAAATTTCTGGATGTCAAGAACAAAAACAAAAGAACAAAGTTCCTGAAGAATTGATGAGAGATTTGAGTAGAGAATGAAGTTGATATTAGAGACTAAAATAATGTGCTGTAGTCTACACACACGGGGGGTGTATATGTTTCACTGGAAGGAAACTTTGTAAAGTACGGCAGAGTTGAGAGTGAAACAATACAAACTGTACACGAGAGAGAGAGAGAGCGAGGGAGAAAGAAGGTTTGAATCCAGAATCCAAAGATCCTTTATGAGCCAAGTTGGAAGCGTGTTGTTGCACGCGTTGTTAAACTCGAGCTTAGCGAGCTGCTACCGTAAGGCTATTTACATTAATTCTCGATAATCGGGCGAGTGCTATACCTTTCGAGTGCATGCGTCAGCAACACCGGCTCAAGAGTATCCCCGTTACCTTCACACATATAGTGCCCTTTCAAAATCTCCCCACAGATGCTTGCAATATCATCTCAAACTTTTTACTTAGCGCTGTAAATAATTTTCACTTCATAAGAACAACAAATTTATCCTGTTTCCTCTTATTCAAAAGATTTATATGGTAAACTTTTCGAAAGAAGAAAGTCTTTTTTCAGGGTTGCCACAGGTCAGGAAAGTCAGGGAAATTAAAATTGGTACGGGAAATCAATAAAAAGTCAGGGATTTTTATGAAAAGTACTGGTAGAAATTAAATTTTTTGAATTTATAAGAAAATTCTGAACCTTTGTGCCTTTTTTGTGTGCCTAATAAACTATCAAATTGCAAAGAATTCAAATACAAAGCAAACTCTTCAATTTTTTCTATTTCTGATAATAATTTCGTTTTAAATAACTTAATTCTTGAACAACTATCATAAAATTATTACTTATAAATTATTTAGTGAATAACTTTACTTAAAAATTTCAAAATTAATTTGATTTCAAAAGAGTTGCGTTTACGATCTTCATAAATAGATGAACTTCAATGGTTGCAATTTAAAACTTTAGAAGATACAAATTTTTAATGAATTTAAATAGAAATTTTAAGAACAACTGATAACAGAAATTCAATTATTTTAAAAGTGATAAACTTCTTTGCATAAATTCAATTACATTCAAAAATTTTAAAAATCCTCATCAAAATTTCAATTATCTTTATAAATAATAAAATTCTACTCCGAAATTCAATTATTTTCAAAAAATTTAATAAAATTCTTCAAAAAATTTCAATAACTTTTAAAAATTTTCCTCATTTTGATTATTTATAATATTTACTATTTTACTAAAATTTTCTAAAAGAATTCAATTATTTAAACAAAATATTAATAAAAATTTCACAGGAATTCAATTAAATATCAATTTTTATAACTTTCTTTGCACCAGTTTAATTATTTTTAAATTTTTAATGAAATTTCTCGAACATGGGGTTGCTACAGAGCATGGAAATCCTGAAAAATTTTGATTTAGCCATTGTTAAGGATCAGTAAATATTTTTTTTACTAACAATTGTTAGTAAACCGAAGATAAAGTTCGCTCAAAAAATTATTTTTCATCTTCTGCTGATTATCAGCTGTGGTTACTTTTTATGCATTGTAAATCAAATAATTTTTTATGACCCGGATATTGAATGAAAGTGCTCTAGTAATAGTTTAAGACTAGTAAAATTTTTTTTGACCAACAATTGTTAGTAAACAGAAGATAAAGTTCGTTAAAAAAATAATTTTTCATCTTCTGCTGATTATCGGCTGTGGTTACTTTTTATGAATTGTGAATTAAATTAACTTTGATTAATTTTGCCTTTGTTTAAAGATTTTTAAGAAATTTTTATCCTAAAATTAAAAAATATTTTTATCTCATTGCCGTATAAAAATCTCTACGGAAGAAAAATTTTTGTTTTTTAATTCTTAATAAGTTTTTGGTATTTAAAGATTAAAAAAAATTTTTAGAGATAATGCTTTGTCTTTATGCAAGAAATTTTTTTAATTTTTGACTGGAATTTTATAATTATTGACTTGGAAACCTTGGAAAAACCCCGGAATTCTATATTTATAATTTAGTGGCAACCATGTGGAAGGATTTCAAATATATTTAGAAAATAAAAAAAAAATAGTCGTGAGAAATTCAATTATTAAATAAGGTTCTTTTAAAAATTCTATTATTTAAAAAAATGTTTTCAAAATTCTTTACAAGATTCAGTTATTAAAATTGCAATTTTAATAAAATATTCCTATATAATTTAATTATTTTCAGTACAATTCTTTTTAAGAATTCAATTATTTTTACAAATAATACATTTTTTCTGGCAATTTAATTATTAAAAAAAATTGGAATAAAATAAGTCACTAGAAATCAATTATTTTCATAAATAATAAAAATTTTCTTGAGAATTCAATTATTTAAAAAAATTTGAATAAAATTCTTCACAAGAATAAAATTTAATTATTTTCATAAATAATAATATTTTTCTCCGGAATTCAATTATTTTCAGAAATAAAATTCTTCACAGGAATTTAATTCTTTGAACATTTTTTAAATAAAATTCGTTGAAAGAATTCAATTATTTTCATAAATAACAAAACTGATCGCAGAATTTTAATTATTTTTTGGAATTTTTTATCACAATTGCTTATTAAATAATTTGTATTTAATAATTTGATGATTGTTCTTTAAAAATTTCTTTAATTTTAATAAATTAAATTTAATATTTTGTAAAATTTAATTATTATTATAAAAATAATTTAGGTAATTTTCTATATTAAAATTTTTGGTTATTTTAAAGTTTATAATGTGTTACGTCCGTAACTTCGTCACATATACTTAATTTAACTAAAATATTTACATGTTTGATTCCTTTTAATTTTGCCTACATATTATATTGTAAATGCTCTCTATATGTTTTAGTATAACTTATAAGTATGGTAATCATTATGATTTATCTTATATGTCTTTATAAATTATAACAAATTAAAGAAAGAAGAGTAATGTTTTGAACTATGTAAAAAGAATAACGATCGTGCATCAATTAGACAACAAATCATCAAATAGAAAACAACATACACGTTCTACGAATTAAGTCATAAAGCAGGAAGAGGCACATGGAACGTCGTGAAAACAGCCAAACATTTAAAGAAACATCGAGTGTGGAGGCCTTGGCACACAGGAAAAGGCACATGGAACGTCGTGAGCCAAACATTTAAACAAACGTTGAGTGTGCAGGCCTTGTCACACAAGGAAGCCACACACGTCGAGTGGGGAGGCTTGTTCCACCAAAGAGCCAAACATTCAAGTAGCATTAGATTAATGAGGAAAGTTTGATATAAAAAGGGGTACCATTTCTGTTTAGAACAGAGAGTAATAATTTGAAAGCCAACCTCATAACATCTTCAGTACAGAAAGTAACTATTTGGAAATCAACCTGAACACATTGTTCAGTACAGGAGACCAGAGAGTAATTTGTTGGAAATCAACTAGTACCCATTATATCGTCTACAAATGAACTCAAAGCACATCTTTAAAAAGTGAACAGTATATCCCAAAGTATTATTGTTGAAAGTACATCTTTAAAAGTGAACTATTTCCCCAAGTATTAAAATTCAAGTGAACTTTAATACATCAATTCGCAACGTATAAATTTTAACAATTTCCAAAACAATATAAATTTGGAAATAACTCAACTATCAACGAAGGTCTAATATTGAAACAACACATTCCAAATTTTGAACCATCGAAATTTGCTCAAGAGGCGACAACCGTCTGGAAGAAAGCAGATATTTTCACAATACAATACACTATCTCATTAGTGTAAACAAGAGGACTAATACCCAACCATTAAGGGCAACAAACAAAAGGCCCCTTTTGTCTACCGCTCAACACCATTGAGATCGGACAACAGATTATCATCACACCACCAGTCATCGTTATTCTTTAAGTAAGATTCATAATTTTTGTACTCATTGTAATTTTGTCAACTCTTTTCTTTCTTGTTGGTTTTTAAATAAATTATTCTCTCACATTTAGTAGGCTCATTGACTTATCCTCATCCCAAATTGGATTCATTTATGAAACCAATTTAAAACGAGGAACGTTAGGTATATTTAAAAAGGTTTCTCGTTTTGACGTAACAGAAGCCCTTTTAAATTTTGGTGCATCGGCCCGGGAAAATTATAAAGTCGATCAGCCATATAATTTTGTCAAATTTTTAATAACATTCGAAAATTTTAATGAATATAATTTTTAAATTAATGAAATAATTCGATAAAAAGAAATAAATCAATGAGTATACCAATTGTAAAAAAAAAAAGAGAAAATTTTTTTTTTGTAACAAATAATAATAACAAATAATATCAACATACAATAATCGAAATTAATCAGTAACATAAAAAAAAAAGATTTTTATTTATTTAACACATTTTATGCTAATTGATAACATTATACAAGATTTAAGTCGCAAGGTGCATTCATAAATATACATCTTATATTGGTATTGATGAATAGAGGTTCGAGTCCTCTTAACTTATAAATTTTTCTTTAATGTGCATGGTGCATTTATTAATGCAATTCTGTATTAACAAATAGAGGTTCGAGTCCTCTCAACTTATAATTTTTAAAGTTGCAAGGTGCATTCATCAAATTAAATCCTTTGTTATATTACTGAATAGGGGTTCAAGTCCTCTAGACTTATGGAATTTTTTGTCTTGTATATGAATCATTTTTTAATTTGTGCTAAAACAAATTTTATTTTTTCATTTAATTGTGATTTGTTGTTATTACATGTTTAAAGAATTTTTTATTATACTGAAGCAAGGTAAAAATATTTACTATAAAAGAAAAGTCTATTTTATATTCAAGAGACAAGATTGACAATTTTACAATTAACACTATGCTAGTTTTTAATGTCTTCTTCGAATAAAAATACTACCGATTCCTCACACTTAACTCGTTTACAAATAAAGAATAATCCAGAATTAGCATTGAATTCGGGAATTCCTAATTATAAAACAAAACCAACAACAAGTACACCCAGATATTCTAAAGAAAGCCCTAATCCCTTAGAATTACAGGAACAGTTTGATTCAGGGTATATTAAGTCTCAACTTTTTGATACTGACGATAATTCATTTGACAGTGACATTAACGATAGTGAAAATACCATAACTGAAAAAACCTTAGTGGATCAGAATTCAAATAAAAGCTTAAATAAATCTTTAACTGACGAAATTAAATCAAACGATAACTCTGAAAATAATTCTCTTGATAACTCTAGAGATAGTAACAATTTTGAGGAAAACATGGCTCTTCCAAATAATCAGCAAGTGTCTTTACGCGACGCTTTAGAAACAATACCAATGTTTGACGGAAAAAATATATCACTATCTATATTTATTGAAAGTTGTTTAGAAGCAAAATCTATGCTTCCTGATAATGCACAAGTACAAACAAATTTAGTAAAATTGATTAGGAGTCGAATTTCGGGTGAAGCAAGAAGAATTATAATAGGAAATAATTTTAATACAGTAGAACAGTTAACAGAAAGATTAAAACAAATTTACGCGCCAGCAAAATCTGTATATCAGTTACAAGGAGAACTAGGAGCAATATATATGTGGGAACACGAAAATGTAATTTCTTATGGGTCAAGAATCGCAGAAGCAGCAGAAAGAATATTAGACGCGCATAGGATTAGCAATGAAAACAGAGTAGATGAACCATTTAAAGCAAGTTTAGATAAAACAACTGTTGATTGTTTTTCACGAGGACTTAGACCAGAAATTGAAATACGAATTGGAACAGCAGATACATTTCAAGATATAGTTAACAAAGCAGTAGAAATAGAAAGAAAATTGTTATCACACCGCGAACTAAGAAAAAATGAGCATAATACTGAATATAATTCTCATCTTAAAAATAATAAAGACTTTGCTAAGACAACAAAAATTAATGTCGCTCAAGATAATATAATAACTTGTTTAGTTTGTGGAAAAAAAGGTCATTTTGCAGTAAACTGTTTTCAACTTAATAAATTGATAGGACCAAGACGAGAAAACTCCTTTTATCCAGGATCACGACAAAATTTTTCAAACCAGAATCAAAATCGATTCAACAATCAAAATCCAACGTTTAATAGATTTCAAAATCAAAACTTTTACAAAAAACCTCAACAAAATCAGTTTCAAAATCAATTTAGAAACACATCACAAAATCAGTTTAGAAACATACCACAAAATCAATTCCGAACCCCATACCAAAATCAAAGGCAAAATCAACAACAAAACTTTTTCCAAAGTCAACAAAGAAATTTCTCTCAAGAATCAAGAAGTATAACGTGTAATTATTGCAAAAAATTAGGACACATTTCCACCAATTGTAGGAAAAAGATGTGGGATGATAACAATAAACAACAACAAACAAATTCACAAACACAAAATCAGGGAAACTCCAAAATTCCTCTTCAGTAGGGTGCTCTGAGGAAGAATTAAGAAGAAATTACTATGCATCCAGAAACATTAATTTAGCAAAAACTAATGCAATTCCATACATTCGAATTGATACTAAAGAGTTGAAAGTTCCAATAACAATGATGATTGACACAGGAGCAGGACCAAATTTATTAAAAATTCGCGCATTAAATCCTGATATAAAAATTGATGAAAATAAGTGTCTTAAATTAACAGGAATTAACGATCACGCAGTTTATACTTTAGGACAAGTAGAAATTAATATTTTCGGGATTCCAACAATTTTTAATTTATTACCCAATGAAGTTCCAATCGAACATGACGGTATTTTAGGAACAGAATTTTTTGTCCAGAATAAAGTAAAAATTAATTATGAAGAAGGACATCTAGAAATCAATAAACAAAAATTTAATTTTGATTCAAAAAATTATTTTACAATACCACCAAGGTCCATCTGTAACATTCATGTAAAGATTTTAAATAAAAATAAAAAAGAGGGTTTTATTCCAAGATTAGAAGTAAAAGATGGTGTTTACTTAGGTGATGCAGTAGTTTCAAACATAGAAGGCATAGCTTATTTAAAGGCAATTAACACACTGAATGAATCAATTGACATTCCAATTTTTGAAATAAATTTAGAAGATTTTGATGAAATAAAACAAGAAACTCCAAAAAACAAATCTGATATTAAAAATGAAGACTCATCAATTAAACAAATAATTGATGTATTTTCAAAAAATATTAAATCAGGAAATGTTTTCAACATTACAGGCAACGATAGAGTCGTAGAAATTAAAAAATTACTTCGTCTTGAACACTTAAACAAAGAAGAATTAGAACACATCATGAACTTAGTAAAAAATTATTCAGACAGATTTCATATACCTGGAGAATATTTAGAAGGAACAGATCTCATAAAACATAGAATCATAACGACAGATGATACACCAATTATAACCAAACAATATAGATTTCCGCCTGTTCACAAAGAAGAAATGACACGCCAAGTAAACGAACTATTAAAACAAAAAATTATTAAAGATTCGGACTCACCGTACAATACACCAATATGGATTGTACCAAAGAAAAATGACTCACAAGGGAATAAAAAATGGAGATTAGTTTTAGATTTCAGAAAACTTAATGAACGCACGGTAGGTCAATTTTACCCACTACCTAATATTACAGACCTACTGGACCAACTCGGAAATGCTCAATATTTTTCAGTTTTCGATTTGGCGTCAGGGTTTCACCAAATCAAAATGGATCCTAGAGATTCTTATAAGACAGCTTTTTCAACTCCATTTGGACACTATGAATTCGACAGAATGCCTTTCGGACTAAAAAATTCGCCAAGTACATTTCAGAAACTTATTGATCAAGTATTATTAGGTCTACAAGGATCAGAACTATTTGTTTATTTAGACGACATTGTGATTTATGCAGACACCTTGGAGGAACATGAAGAAAAATTCTCTAAACTTATGGAACGATTACGTTTTGCTAATTTAAAATTACAGCCAGACAAATGTGAATTTTTGAGATTAGAGGTAGGATACTTAGGACACATAATAGATAAAAACGGGGTAAGACCCGACCCGAAAAAAGTAGAAGCGGTAAAGAAATTTCCAAAACCAAAAAATGTAAAAAATATAAAACAATTTTTAGGATTGGCAGGTTACTATCGAAAATTTATAGACGGATTTTCAAAAATCGCTAATCCTTTAAATCAACTTTTAAGAAAAGATATTCCTTTCCTTTGGACTGATAAACAACAGACAGCTTTTGATATGTTAAAAAATAAACTATGTGAGGAACCACTACTGAGAAGACCCGACTTTTCACAACCTTTTATACTGACAACAGACGCTTCAGGTTTCGCAATAGGAGGGATTTTATCGCAAGGAGTGATTGGAAAAGACCAACCAGTCGCCTACACGTCAAGAACTTTAAATGAATGTGAAAGAAAATACGACACGTACGAAAAGGAAGCCTTGGCCATCATATATAGTGTGCAACATTTTCGACCATACCTTTATGGTAGAAAATTTACATTGGTAACGGATCACAAACCATTAGTTTGGTTTCAAAATTCTAAAGATCCCTGCTCAAGAGTAACAAGATGGAAGCTGAAACTTGCAGAATACGATTTTAACGTGGTCTACAAAGCAGGCAAAACAAATGTCAATGCTGATGCCTTATCCAGAAATCCAGTTGAAGATATTATTGAAGAAAAAGTACAAGGAATAAAAGAAGAAAAAATGAAAACTCAGGAAATACAAGAAAATATAATGAAATGTGTGCAAGAAAAAATTGAAAAATATATACATTGTGTAGCAAATGAAAATAAATACTACTTGAATTCGGAGATAATAAGAAATCTCCATGATATGGAAAAATTATTTAAGGACAATGAATCCTACGAAGACTCGGAAATATTAAGAATTCTTCGATCTATTAAAAAATTATTTGAGGACAATGAATCCTACATGAATTTGGAGATAAAGAAAAGTCTCCAATCTATTGAAAGAATATTTAAGGACAATGAATCCTATTTGAATTTGGAGATAAGAAAAAGTCTCCCACATATTGAAAAAATAATTAATGAATGCTACATGAATTTGGAGACAAGAAAAAGTCTCCCATCTATTGAAAAAATATTAAAGGAAAATGAATCCTACATGAATTCGGAGATAAAGAAAAATCTCCCATCTATTGAAAGAAATTATTGTACAAGTAAAGAAACTTGTAATGTCATAACAAGAAATCAAAGGAAAATACAAGAAAATGATTATCAAGAAAAGAATATACAAGAAAAGAAAAATGAAGAAATCGAAGAAATTGAAAATGAAGAAATAAAAGCACACAAACCAAAGAAACGAGGTAGACCGAAGAAACATAGCACACGTTTGAATACCTCCTTTTCCAAGAAGAGAAGGGGAAGACCGAAAAAGGTACGCAATACAAATAATAAAAGAAAAGAAAAATTTTATAATGAAGTTATTCCTGACGAAATTGAGTCAGATCCTGAGTATATCAATAAAAAATCAAAATTGAAGAATCACGAAGAAATCGACCAAGGCTACGAAAATTCGAATTCTGAAGAATCATCTGATGAAGAAAATAACTTAGTGGAAAATGAAAATTGTGAAAATTTAAATAATAATCAAGAAAAATATATTATTGACTGTAGAGACCAATTACCAATGCGAAGAGACAATCTAACCTATTTTCTTTCAGTTGAGGGAGATCCTCGAGATAATGGCTCCAGATCATTAGCCAAACGCGAAAAATTGCCAAATTTTGGTAAACTTCAATTAGGTTTAGCAGAAAAAATAAAGAGAGGTATATATTACCATATCGCTCTCCCTATGGAAAGTGAAATGAAAGAAAATTTATCTGATACAATAAAAAGAATTAAATCTACAATTATTTCAATGAAAAACTTATGTGAAGAATTAAAATTGAAAAGTATCAGTATTGCAAAAACAGCTCAAATAAACAATGTAACTTGGGACGAAATCCTATCAATGATAAAATTAATTTTTGAAAATTCATTTGTAAAAGTTGTTGTATGTAATGGATATACAAAGTATCCTACTAAAGAAGAATATATGCAGTTAATCGAAGAAGCTCATTCAAGCTCAGTTGGAGGACATAAAGGTGTAACAAAAACATATGGAAGAATACGTCAAAATTATTATTGGGAAAACATGAAAAATAATATTCAAAAATATATTCAAAGTTGTCTCCAATGCCAATTAAAGAAATTAGTTAGAGTTAAAACAAAAGACCCAATGATTATAACAGATACACCAGGTACAGCCTTTGAAAAAATTGCAATGGACATTGTTGGTCCATTACCAAAAACTAAAAACGGAAGTGAATATATACTAACAATACAAGATAATCTTACTAAATATTCTTTAGCAATCGCACTTCCAAATCATCAAGCAAGTACAATAGCTGATGCATTTATTAAAAAATTTATTTGTATTTTTGGATCACCCAAAGGAGTATTAACAGATCAGGGGACAGATTTTTTAAGTAACTTAATGAGAAGATTAGCAAAAAGATTTAGAATACGACAATTTAAAACAACCGCTTTTCATCCCCAGTCTAACGGATCAATCGAAAGATCTCACCATGTTTTAGGAGAATATTTAAAACAATTTATTAATAAAAATGAAGAATGGGATGATTGGTTAGAATTAGCCATGTTTTCATACAATACAAGCATTCATGAAGGTACAAAGTGTACTCCGTACGAGTTAATTTTTGGAAAATTGGCCCGATTACCATCAAGCGATCCGCCACTTGAACACGAAAAATTAGAAACTTATGATCAATATTTAACAAATTTAATAATAAGACTTCATGAAATGAGAAATATCGCTAGAGAAAATTTAATTTTAGCAAAAGAAAAGTCAAAATTTTATTATGACAAAAATTGTAATCCACAAAATCTTAAACTCGGAGATGAAGTATTTCTATTACATGGAGGAAAAATTCATAAATTTGCTAATCAATACACAGGTCCACACAAAATACTAGAAATCCTAGATAAAGGAAACGTTAAAATACAAGTAAAAAATAAACAAAAAATAGTACATACGAACAGACTGAAACTTTCGCGAATTAAACAAGAGTAATAAAATATTTTTATAATATATAGTTTTTTTTTCAGGAAGGGACTTCAAAAGAAAAAGAAATTAATTTGTTTTCAATAAATTAAACTTTTATAAATATTAAACAAATGTTTAATTATCTTTTTTCACTATAACAATAATCTAATTTGAAAAAATATTACTTTTAAATATTCGCAAGTTTAAATTAAATTTTTATAATATTTTATCAATTTTTGAATTTGTAATGATTTTATCTTAAATCTTAAACACTATTCTACATACTTGTTTTGCACTAAAAGAAGTTAAAACTCATTTTTTTTAACACATTAAAATAAACTCTATACCTTATTAAATATAATTTTATTGAAGAAGAATTTAAAATGGCATTTTTCAAATTTATAATAACAAAACAAGGTTACTTCAAAATTTTACCGTATTATTGACTAAAGTGTATTATCATAAAAAACTATTTAAATAGAAACAAGTTTTACATCCTCAGTGTTTATTAAATTCTTAAAAACAAGGTTTATCTGAAACTCGAAAGAACAAAATTTCCTTCCTTCTCAAACACTTAATAATTATTGTCCAAATGTAACTTGAGAACGAAAGAATCGCATAAATGAAATAACTAAAAGCGACAGAAATTAAGAAATAAACATTTAAAAATTGTCATGTCAAAAAAAAAATAAACTGTCATTAAATATTTTCTGTTTGTAAAAATTAAAAGTAGAAAATTTTGCTTATAAAGGTTAAATGATTTAAAAATATATATAATAAATAATAAAATATTTAAAAATCTTTAAATCTGCAATGAATTTCAATCATAAACAGATTTTTAAATTTAGAGCAAAAATTTTGACATAGTTTTAAGCCATACAAGACTCAAGTTTCAAAACCAATTTGTAAAAATATTTTTTTTTAAATGTAATTTCAAAGCAGACTATAAAATATTTATAATTTGCATTTTATAAACATATTTTGTAAATTTCGATACAAAATTTTACGCAAAAGCAATCCTTTGTATAGAACAAATTATTTTTCTTTCTAAAGATAAAAATTGTAAGCATCAAATTGTATCAAACATAAAATTCATTATATGAAATTAATACATAAAATATTTGTATAAAATTCATTATATATTGTAAATTTAGAAGATTGATTCAAAGAACACACATTAAAAATAAAAACAATTATTGTAATGCAGATGAAAAATATAGAAAAAAATAAGATAAGTTTGAATGAAAATAATTTTTTTCCAAATATTATGTAAAGAATATAAAGAATGGATAGAATGCATGTATAAACTGTCATAACATTTCCTCTATAATATACGTTTTTGAATAGTTTGAGCATGTTTCGTTTCTCTCCCATGCTCAATCTGAGAGGGGAGGTGTTACGTCCGTAACTTCGTCACATATACTTAATTTAACTAAAATATTTACATGTTTGATTCCTTTTAATTTTGCCTACATATTATATTGTAAATGCTCTCTATATGTTTTAGTATAACTTATAAGTATGGTAATCATTATGATTTATCTTATATGTCTTTATAAATTATAACAAATTAAAGAAAGAAGAGTAATGTTTTGAACTATGTAAAAAGAATAACGATCGTGCATCAATTAGACAACAAATCATCAAATAGAAAACAACATACACGTTCTACGAATTAAGTCATAAAGCAGGAAGAGGCACATGGAACGTCGTGAAAACAGCCAAACATTTAAAGAAACATCGAGTGTGGAGGCCTTGGCACACAGGAAAAGGCACATGGAACGTCGTGAGCCAAACATTTAAACAAACGTTGAGTGTGCAGGCCTTGTCACACAAGGAAGCCACACACGTCGAGTGGGGAGGCTTGTTCCACCAAAGAGCCAAACATTCAAGTAGCATTAGATTAATGAGGAAAGTTTGATATAAAAAGGGGTACCATTTCTGTTTAGAACAGAGAGTAATAATTTGAAAGCCAACCTCATAACATCTTCAGTACAGAAAGTAACTATTTGGAAATCAACCTGAACACATTGTTCAGTACAGGAGACCAGAGAGTAATTTGTTGGAAATCAACTAGTACCCATTATATCGTCTACAAATGAACTCAAAGCACATCTTTAAAAAGTGAACAGTATATCCCAAAGTATTATTGTTGAAAGTACATCTTTAAAAGTGAACTATTTCCCCAAGTATTAAAATTCAAGTGAACTTTAATACATCAATTCGCAACGTATAAATTTTAACAATTTCCAAAACAATATAAATTTGGAAATAACTCAACTATCAACGAAGGTCTAATATTGAAACAACACATTCCAAATTTTGAACCATCGAAATTTGCTCAAGAGGCGACAACCGTCTGGAAGAAAGCAGATATTTTCACAATACAATACACTATCTCATTAGTGTAAACAAGAGGACTAATACCCAACCATTAAGGGCAACAAACAAAAGGCCCCTTTTGTCTACCGCTCAACACCATTGAGATCGGACAACAGATTATCATCACACCACCAGTCATCGTTATTCTTTAAGTAAGATTCATAATTTTTGTACTCATTGTAATTTTGTCAACTCTTTTCTTTCTTGTTGGTTTTTAAATAAATTATTCTCTCACATTTAGTAGGCTCATTGACTTATCCTCATCCCAAATTGGATTCATTTATGAAACCAATTTAAAACGAGGAACGTTAGGTATATTTAAAAAGGTTTCTCGTTTTGACGTAACAAATGCAAAGAAAAAAAGAAAAAAAATTCCAGAAGAATTAAATCTTTTTAATATTTTTATATATTTCTAGACACTAATATCCGTAACTATGCGAACAAGCATGAAACACTTTGTAGAATCTTGCAAGCGTTATTTGCGTTACGAATTACTAATCGAACTTTGTGTCGTGTCAGGACACGACACGAATTACTAAGCGTTCTTTGTGTCGTGTCAAGGCACGACACGAACACTACACGAATTTTTCGTGAAAGTCCCTAATTTCATATTCTGTAAAGTTATTGTCATAAAAATAATTTAAAGTTCTTTATTACAATTTCTAATTATTATAAAGTTTATGAGGCAAACAAAAAAAATTTTACAAGAATTTAATCTTTTTAGTATGATTACAGATTTGTGGATAAAAAAATCCGTAATTTTTCTTTCAATTATAAAAATTCAATATTTTCCAAGTATTTTTAACAAAATTCCCTAATTTTTTCATGATTTCACAGATAAATTTTTCTTTCCCAGAATTTTCTCCTGAATTCCCTGATATTCCCTGACTGATCAATCCAAAAATATTTTTTCGTACGAGTGAATTTATTTTTTTTTCAAATGAAATTATAATGATAGGAAGAAAAAGTATTAATAACTATTTCTCTATAAAGGAGAAGGTTTTCGGTTATGGGTTGTAGGAGCAAACCCAAAGGTGAAGTTTTGAAATTAATTAGATGGAGAGAGGGGGTTTGGGGTGGGGTGGGGGGGAGGATTTCACTAGTGGGTGGTTCTTGGTTATAGGTTGTCGGAGCAGACCTAAAGGTGGTGAAGTTTTGAAATTACTTCTCTAAAATTCATAACATGATTTTAGGTAAAATATGAGTTACGACGATGGTAAAAGACATAATTGAACGCAAAATTAGACATAAGAAATTATCAACTTTAATAGGAAGCGTACACTTTATAACTTTTATGATCAAAATTTAAATAATGAAGACTTGATGCTTTTGCAGGTTATTTTATTTGTGGCGTTTAGAGGAAGTTTTATTTATTTATAGATTATTATTTCAATTGATTTATTTATTTTTTTCTAATTTTTTACTAATTTATTTTTTTCACTGTGATAATTATAAGTTTTTTAAGTCTTTTTAGTTTTTTTTGTAAGTTATCAAATTATTAACAATTAATAACAAGTTAATAAAAATAGAAAATTACTATAATTAATATATTAATAACGTGTTTATTTATTTTTATTTATTAATAGAAGTTAATGACAAGTTATTAAAAATAACAAATAAATAAGTTAATTTATTTAATAAATTAATTGATTAATAATAAAATGAGTTAATGTATTTATAAAAATAAAGTCTAGAAAGCAAGCAAGAGATAAATATTTAATAAATCACAGAAATGAAAAAGTTTGAAAAGATAAAGTAAATAAAATAGAGAATGGAGAAGGATGTTTTCTTCTTTTTTTGTAAATTAAATATTCGACGGTTGATTAAATTTTAGAAGGATTTATTTTATCAAAATTCCAATTATTTTCTTCCTGTTTTTTTAACAACTATAGATGTCTTATTACTCTGTACCACAATTCCCTGGTCGACAATTCTCATTTATCTACTGCTCTCTGTTCTGCTTTCAACTTTCCAGGAGAATTCACATCTTTTCTCATGGTTTCCACAGTCTACAATTTTCCGTTTGTCTTCCTTCGTATGTCATGACATAAACGATAACCGCACAAAAAGCACTAATAGATTAAAAAAAAAGAAATAATGAAAAACTTAATATTTTTTTTTTAACAGTTTTGTTTTTTATATTCATAAATATTTTTTAAAACAAAGATTCCTTTTTAAAAATAATAATAATGATGATAATAATAATAAAAAATAGTAATAATAACGAAAATTAAAAAAATAATAACAACAAAAATAATAATAATAATAATTTTTCTTTAAAAATATTGTTTAACAAATCAAAAATTTGCAGGTATTTTTTCATGATTCATAATAAATTAATATTAGAAGTTAGAAAATTTAAAAAAAATTGATGATAAACAAATGAAAAATTTACCCTCTTTGTTTATTATTTTGCTTTTTTCTATAACAAATTTCGTTTGAATAATATAAATTATGCTAATATAAATTATGCTAATATAAATTATGCTAATATAAATTTAATTGCAAAATTATTAAAAAACATCAATAACTTCTTTTTTAAATAAATTGTTTTTTTAAAAAAAATAAAGAAACCGATCACTCCGAGTCTTCGACTCGGAGCAATCTATTTCTTAATTTTTTATAATAATTAAAGATGTTCGAAAGATAAAATAATCATAAAATAATTATTTTATATATTTATATATAATTATTTTCATATTCAATTATTATCTAAAATTTTAACTAAAATACATTTTTAATTCAATTTTTATTAGAAAATTTTACGAGAATTCAATTATTTAAATACAAAAATAAATTATTTATTCAATAATTGAATATTTATTAAAATTGAATTTTTATGAAGAATTTTATCAAAATTTTTAAAAAGAATTGAATTTTTTCGGTGAATTTAAAAAAAAATTTTAAGAATAAATGCAATTGTCTTTCATTTTATTTAAAATTATATAAAAAATAATTGAAATTCTGCAATAAGTTTTGTTCTTTATGAAAATAATTGAATTCTTGCAACGAATTTTATTAAAAAAATGTTCAAAAAATTGAATTCCTGTGAAGAATTTTATTTGTGAAAATAATTGAATTCAGGAGAAAAATATTATTATTTATGAAGATAATTAATTTCTTGTGTAGAATTTTATTCAAATTTTTTTAAATAATTTAATTTTTCAGAATTTTTTAAAACTTCTTGAAAACAATTAAATTTCATCGAGAAATTTCATTGAAAAATTGAAAATAATTGAAATCTGACAAACAATTAAAAAAAAATTTTTTTTAATAAGTTAATTCCTTTGAAAATGTTTATTTTTGAAAAGAACTGAATTTTTGGAAAGAATTTTATTAAAATTTCTTAAATAATTAAATTGTTTCGAAGAATTTTATTTTTTACAAAAATAATTTGTTTTGAAGATTTTTACAAACAGTTTTGTCAATAATTGCATTCTTTGACCAATTTTATTATAATTTTTCAAATTTGCAAAGCATTTTATGAAATTTTTTTTTAAATAATTGAATTCTTAAAAAAAAAATTTTATTATTTATGAAAATAATTGATTTATAGCGAAGAATTTTATTCAAATTTTTTTAAATAATTGAATTCCTATAAAAAATGTATTATTTATGAAAATAATTTAATGTTTGCGTACATTTTATTAAAATTGTTTTTAAATAATTGAATTATTTTGGGTAACTTTATTAAAATAGTAGATATTGAAAATCATTGAAATGAGGAAATTTTTTTGAAAATAATTGAAATTTTGATAAGAATTTTATTAAAATTTTTGTAAATAATTGAATTTTGAAGAAAAATATTTTTATCTATAAAGATAATAATTGAGATTTTGTCAAGATTTTTTTGTAATTTTTTAACATAATTGAATTTTCTCATGAGAATTTTATTACTTTTGAAAGTAATTGAATTTCGGCAATCATTTGTAACTTTTTCAAAATTCCATTTTTTTGGTGTTTTTAACTAAAATTCTTCTATAAATCCATTATTTTTAATAATTAATTAAATATATATTGACAAATTTAACTAATTTTAAAGGATTTTGAATTATTAAAATTTTTCAAAAATTTAAGTTCCTTAAAATTTCTAATTTTTTTCCAATTGAAAATTGAATATTTATAAAATTTCAAATTAAAATCTTTTGAATTTCATCTGTATATGAAAATTGTAAACCCAACTCTTAAAATTGAATTAATTTGAAAATCTTTGAGTAAAATCATTCATTTTATTTTAAAAAGTAAGTAAAAAGTTAGCCGCGCACGAATTCGAATTGTTGATAGTAAAAAAATAATAACCATTAAAACAAAAATAGTAATAATAATAATAATAATAATAATAATAATAATAATAATAATGATAAGAATAATAAGATTAATAATGAAAATAAATAACAATTAACCAATTAATATTACAGTAGTTATAATTGATAGTAGGACTTAATTAAATCTCCTCGTCTTTAGCGTTCGATGATTTGCGTAAGTGAATTAATTCACTTGAGTATAAATATAGCGATGAACTATTTTTTTTGCGCAATTACGAAGACGTCCCACTTTCCATTTTAGAATTTTTTTTAAGAGAAAAAAAACTCTTGTTTCAAGGCCGTGTTACAATTTTCCCTTTTTCTCACGTTACTTTTTGGTTGTGAAAAGTTTTTGTGAGTATATACAAAAAAAATAATGAAAAAACCACATACAATAAAATTATATTCCCGTCAATTCTCTAAATTTCTAAAATTCCCATTTTCAAATGGCCATTAAGAATAATTTATAGTATTCAGTGTGTGGACCCAGATAAATTACAAAATTCATATTCGCAACGGAATACAATTTTTTTATCATTAATTCCCAAAGGGCAGATTTATGACGTTTTGGGATTTTACGATTCATGTGGTCAAGATTTATATTCCGCGCAGAGAAATGAAAAGCGAATACTTAAGTGGCAACAGTGAAAAATGTATTTCATTAGTAAATGATAATTTTGTGGATTCGCTTTTTTTTTTTATTGATTTCATTTTTTTGTTGTTGTATTTTGATTTTGTGGAAAATTATTTCAATAATTTTTATTTTTCTTCGGGAAAAAAGTTCAAAAAGGTGTTTTCTTTTTGAGACTAAAAATTTTCTTCAGGTAATACAATTTTATTTTAGTTTTACTTTACTTTAATTTTTTTTTCATTTCATTTTTTTGTTAATAAAGAAATTGCTCTGTTGAAGAAAATAATCGAATCGAGTTGTAATTGAAATAAAATTAGAATAATTACTCTACTTAAATATTTTTTTTTATCGTTTGGTTAAATTTTAGTCTCGAAATTAGTAAACAAATTTGAATAGTAATTTAAGGGTACAGCGAATTTCTTGAAAGTTAAATTAAGTCCAAGTTGACCGAAGTAGAAAGTGAAATTTAAGCTCACTTCCTGTTCGATTAACCTCCACCCTTGCCCTTAGTGTATTTTATTTCTTGATTCTTAGCCCTTTGCTTCGGTTAAAAATTCTCCACTGCCGATTTTATCTTAATCACCACAAGATATTAAAAATAATGAGACAAATATTTTACATTTTAAAAACTAAAATATTAAAGAAAGAATTTTTGAAATTAATATTAAATTAAAATATTAAAAAAGTTTTAAAATAATAATAAATGAAAATTATTTTTAAAATATTAAATTTATTTATCTAATTTCTATTTTTTCTCGCATAAATATTAAATATTAAGTTGAACTTTACAGAAATTGAAAATTGAATGAAATGTTTGTTTAAGTTAACAAAATTTATAAATTTATAAATTTATAAATTTATAAATTTATAAATTTATAAATTTATAAATTTCGAGAATAAAAAAGAAGATAATGGAAAATAAAGAAAGAATTTTTCATATTAGGGGAAAAAATGAGGATATTAGAGAGGAAACAAAGTGTATCGATATTGCAAACGATAACAGCGATAATATGTGGAATAGATTGAGATTTCAAGAAAGCAGTGCATCTGCGATTGCCATCGTTGAATAAAGAAAATGGGGGGGTGGGGAGTGTGGATGAGAAAGCAAATTTCCAACAGAAAGGGGTGCAAAGAGAGAAAGACAGGCCCTCAATATGCAAAATTGCTGAATATGGCCGTAAAACGCAGATGGCGTGTGTGCCAATATAGCGAGTGTGTGACCCACCTCTCTTTCGCTAAACGCCGAATCACCTCCTCTTCCATCCAAGATGAGAAAATTGAGATATTAATATTGAAAACATTTTCATACTAAATGTCACTTTAGCTGCAATACTCCTCCTCAGATATTTAACCCACATAAATATCTCATTCACGAGAAATAAAAAAAAACTTTTTTTCAAAAAAAAAATTATTTTTTCATTCTATCTTTTTTTTTATTTCACTATTTTTATTTATTAGCTTTTATATTATTATTTTTTTATTCGATAATTTTTTTATTCAAATTTTTTTTATTTTGTCATTATCATCTTTCTTTATATTTTCATTCGAAATTCTAGAACGTTCAACTGAACAACAAGTATTTATTTCTACTACCAATTTAAATATCGTTTTAAAAAATTATTATTTATTAGGAAACAATTGAAAAAAATATGTTTATAAAAATATTGCGCCACTTTTTAAAAATTGATTATTAATAAATTCAATTATGTTTTAAAATTCCAAAAAAATTCTCGTCAAAATTTCAATTATCTTTAGAAATAATAAAATTCTTCTCCGAAATTCAATTATTTTCCAAAATTTTTTCTTAATTCAATGATTTCTAATGTATTTACTATTTAAATTTTGTTGATATTCTTTTAATCGATTATCGGAAGATTAACAAATGAAACACTATTTTATTAGATGTGCAACGTTTCGGTGTCTTGGTTTGACACCATCATCAGGTCACTTTATTAAACAATGCAAATTTTTTATAAACAATTATTAATTTACAAATAAAATAAAATTAAGATTTTTACACAAATAAAACAAAATTAACATCTACCTGTTCATTTTAAAAAATGTCAATTATTTAAATAAATAATTTGTTACGTTTGTCGTACCAAATAAAAAATAAAAACCTCTTAAAATTTAAACAAATAAGTTAAGACAGAACAGAAAAAAAAATTGTTAACGTTTTAATTAACTATCTTTATAAATAACAAAATTCTTCGTCGAAATTCAATTATATTCAGTAATTTTGATAAAATTCATTGTAAAATTCAATTATTTTCATAAATAACAATATTTATCACAAGAATTCCATTATTTTCAAAATGAATAAAATTCTTCGCAGAAATTCAATTACTTTCAAAAAATCTAAATAAAAATGGACGTCATTATTTCAATTATCTTTATAAATGAATAGCAAAATTCTTCGTAGAAATTCTATTATTTTCAGGAATTTTAAAAAAATTCATTGCAAAATTCAATTATTTTTATAAATCATAAGAATTAAATTATTTTCAAAAATAATAAAATAATTTGTAGAAATTTAATTATTTTCAGGAATTTAAATAAAATTCATTGCAAAATTCAATTATTTTCAAGAATAGAGTATTTATTACAAGAATTCAATTACTTTTAAAAGTACCAAAATTTAATTATTTTCAAAAATTTTAATAAAATCCTTGGGAAAATTTCCAATATTTTAAAATATTCTTTCTAATTCAATGATTTTTAATATTCTACTATTTTAGTAAAAATTTTCCAAAAAAAATCAATTATTTTCAAAAATTTTAATAAAATTTATTGCAAAATTTTTATTACATTTAACAATTTTTCTTAATTTAATAATTTGTATATTTATTATTTTAATAAAATTTCCCAAAAGAATGCAATTATTCTCTAAAATAATGAAAATTTCACAGGAATTTAAATATTATAAGTAGAATTTGCATAAGTTTTTTCGAAAAAAAATCAATTGTTTGAAACTTTTTTTTATAAAATTCTTCGCAATAATTCAATTATTTTCAGAAATTATTTTTAATACTATTTTAATCGAATTGCTCAAAAAATGTAATTATTCTTAGAAATGTTATTAAATTTCGTCGAAAGAATTCAATTATTTAAAAATTGTTAATAGAATTATGTATAAGAATTCAATTTTAAGAAACATTTAATTATTCAATAAATTATCTGTGGTTTTATTTAAACAAATTAAACTCTCGTAGAATTTTCTGATAAAAATTTATTTAAAAATTAATTTCAGTTAAAATTGTAGATAATAATTGAATTTTGGTGAAGTTACTAATAATTGCAATTTTTGCAAGTAATTCAATTTTGAAAAAGTTTCATATTAAAATCTTTGAAAATTTTAATTTTTTATCCTTTTAACTAACAATTCTGTAGAAGAATTAATTTTTTTCATAAAGTTTATTTCAATTTTACTTGAAATTATTTTTTTTGATGTTTTTATTTGTTTTGTGATTGAAATTGAAAAATTTCCGAATAATTGAAATTTTGGAAAATTGAATTGTAAACAAATGAATTTGAAAATTCTCAAAGAACTTTTTCAAAAATTATTAAAAATAATGGATTCATAGAAGAATTTTAGTTGAAAAAAATACGATTTTGGAGAAATTACAAATTATTGCAGAAATTCAACTAATTTCAAGAGTAATCAAATTTTTCGCAGAAATTTAATTATGTTCAAAAATAATAAAATTATTTTTAGAAATTAAATTATTTCTATAAATAATCAAATTTAATCAAATTTCTCAAAAAATGTAATTATTCTTAAAAATTTTATTAAAATTCGTGAAAAAAACTGAATTGTTTAAAAATTTGTTGATAAAATTCTTTATGAAAATGCAATTTTAAGAAACGTTCGATTGTTCAATAAATGATTTATTTTTGTATTAAAATTATTGAATTATAGTAGAATTTTCTAATAAAAATTGATTGAAAGATGAATTCCAGTTAAAATTTTAGAAAATAATTAAATATTAAAAGCACACATGCGGAACTTAAAAATTAATTGTTACATAATTATGATTATTATTCACAGTTACGACTAGAAAGTAAAATTAAAATTTAGAAATGAAGTTAAATTTTTTAACTATTTTTACATTTTATCTTAATTTACATGTTAATAGAATTATTAATTTTGTCTTTTATTTTTCTTAAAAAGAAAAATAAAGTTTGTGCGATCCTGTAAAGGGGGAAAATTATTAATAACTTATTGTCTTTGTTCCTTCAAGTGTCTAGCAGAGTTTCCAATTCAATTCCCTCCCTTCATAGTTTTCAGTTTTCTGCTCTACTTTGTAATTCGTAAGTAAACTAGGGATAGGGTGAAAAGAATGTCAATGACCTTTTGAAAAATCTATGGAAAATTTCATTCTTATTTCTCATGCAAGTAGATAATAATTAAAGTACTTACGCATGAGTGCAATTTTTTTCCTAAGAATTCAGAAAAGATAAAATGTTTCGTATTTTTTGAAACTTTATATTTATTTATTTATTTCAAAAAAAAGAATTATTTGCCTATAACGAAAAAAAATTATATTGATTTTATAACTTTTATTATAATTTTTATTCACTTCGAACTTAAGATTTTGTAAGTTCGTTGCAAGTAGAAAAAGTACTTTTTAGTCAGACATAAATTTTTGTGAAACATTGTCAAGTAGTTACAATTTTATAGCGTAAAAATTAAACAGAAATTGTTAAAAAAGTTAAAAAATTAATTAATTAATTTTCTTTTTCTTTTTAAGAAAAATAAAAGACAAAATTAATAATTCTATTAACATGTAAATTAAGATAAAGAAAATGTAAAAATTTTTAAAATTAAAAAGAATTGTAAAGATTATAATAATTCCGTAAAAATTTTCAAAAAATTGCTAAAAATACAAAAAAAAATTTGTAATGATTGTAAAAATTATAAAAAATTGCAAAAATTACAAGAAAATTTATATAAAGATAGAAGCAAAAAAAATTTGTTAAGTTTATGCAAAATAACGTAATTGTTAATTTTTTCGGAATAATATTTATTATGTTTGTTAAATACAATTTCCATTCAATTATAATTAAAGAATAACATTAAAGATAATATTATGGGGCGGAAAGAGAGAATATTTAATGTGGTAAGGATTCCAGATCATTCTGTAAACTACAGGGGAAGAGCATTTTGAAGGGATTATGAACTCCCTCGTTACTAAACTTTTCATAATATTCGAAATTTGAATTTAACCGCCAATTATGCGAGACTTTTTGCGTTGTTCACTACACCGTCGTCGGTAGGGCGCCCGCTAAAATATTCATCGTCTTAGTTACAAAAAAGTTTGCTCGCCCTGGTGTGAATTTATTACTTGCCGCTTTTGGACGACTTATCTAAAGTCCTACGCAAATATTTCAACTTTCAAAAAATAAGAATTTTAACCTTCCTCCCTTTTTTTTGTTTTCTTTGAAAGGAATGTTGTCATTTGTGAATTTTTATTAGTGAAATTTCGCTTAGTAGTATTTTATTACTTTAGTTTTAGTATTTTTTTTTTTTTTTGATTTTACATTATTAATAATATAAGAGTTTTAAAATCTTCGCGTTTTTTCTTGAAATGGAAATTTTATCATTTATAAATTTTCTTTACTTGAATTTTGCTATTAGAATTTTATTGATAGAATTTATTACCAGAATTTTACTACTAGACTTTCACTACTAATTTTAATTATTCAAGTTGTGGAATATTTTTTTTGGTAATTATTTTTACTAATTAGATTTACAAGCTTTTGTTTTTTCTTGAAAACAAAATATCATTTTTTGGGAAAACAGGAATTGTTTTTTTTTCTAATGTCAGTTACAAGTAGTGAAAGATGGTTATAGTCAGACTACAATAAATTTGCGTCAATTCTGAATATTGTTTTCTGACTAAAACTGATATACACTACTTTTAACAAACAAAAAATTAAAATTGAAATTACTTGAAAGGTAAACAAATTTCAAAATTTCTTAGTTAATTTAACATCAGTGGTAAAGGCTACTTTCAGTCAGACAGATTTTTTTTATTTAGTTTCAAGATTAAAAGTCAGTCTTTATCAAACGAATATTATTTAATGGTGTTCATCATTCAGAACTTTGAAATTTTTACTTATCAGTAGTAAAACCTCATTTTTGTCAGACATTATTTTTTCTTTGAGTATTTTTTTATTTTTAAGAGAAGATGTCAGTCTTTGTCTGACGAGAAATTATTAATTCTACATTTTTGTTGTGAAAACAGTAATTTTTTTATTGATTTAAGTTATCATTATTTAAAATTGATTATAGTCAGACAAGAATTTTCAATTTTTTTAATTTCAATATTAAAAATCAATCTTTATCAAACGAAAAGTTAATAAATAGTGGTAATTAATCAGAAGTTTCAAATTATTAGTTATGAATAGTAAAATCTAATTTGTGGTCAGACAAAATTTTTCCTTTCTCTATTTTTACTTTGAAGATAAGAAGTCAGTCTTTGTTTTACGAAAAATTAGGAATTCTTCATTCTTTGCAAACACAATAATTTATTTTTCAGTTAATTTAATTTTAAATGATTGCATAAATTCAATTATTTTCAAAATTAATAAAATTTCATCTCCAAAATTCAATTATTTTTAAAGTTTTTAATAAAATTCTTAGCAAAATTCAATTTTTTTAAAATTTTTAATAAAATTTTTGTTAAAATTTCAATTATTTTCAAAAATTTTCCTCAATTTCATATGAATTCTATTATTTACAAATTTTGTATAAATTTCTTCCCAATAATTTATTTATTTTCAATAAATAATCAAAGTTTTTAGAGGGATTGAATTATTTTCATAAATAATAAAATTCTTTTTAGGAATTCAATTATTTTTATAAATAAAAATCATCGTAGAATTTTAATTATTTTTAATACAATTTTAATCGTATTCCTCGAAAAATGTTATTGTTCATTGAAAATATAAATTTTTCATATTTATAACCAACAATTCAGTAGAATTAATTATTTTGAAAAAGTGTAATTGAATTTTTTTCTAAAATTATTTGAAGTGTTTATTTTTTAATACGTATTCAATTGATGAATTTTTAAATAATTGAAATTTCGTAAAATTAAATTGTAAACAAATGGATTTGAAAATTCTCAAAGAACTTATTCAAAAATTATTAAAGATAATTCATTTAAAGAAGAATTTTATTTAAAAATTCTAGAAAATAATAATTGAATTAAAATGATGAAAATAATTTTGAAAAAATTAAAGTAAAAATACTCCTATTTATAAAATAATGATCTTATCACTCGGTTTTCCTTAATTTATTAGAAAAAATGAAGAAACCGATGACTCCCAGTCTTCGACTCGGAGTAATCAATTTTTTCATGTTTTATAATAACTTCAAATGATCGAGTGATAAAATCATTATTTTATATTATAAGAAATATTATTCTAACTCCTTTAAAATCTTCAAAATTATTTTCTTCATTTCAATTTAATTATTATTTACCAGAATTTTTAACTAAAATTCTTCTTTAAATCAATTATTTTTTATAATTTTCTAAAAAGTTCTTTGAAAATTTCCAAATCTATTTTTTACAAATCAATTTTACGAAATTTCATCGATTAATCAGAAATTCTTCCAGTAAATATATATTAGAAAATAAAAACTTCGAATAATTGCAAAAATATTCTATTAAACTTGTTCAAAAAAATTAATTCGATTCACAATCACAGGATTTCAATTATTTCTAAAAAATGTAATAAAAATTCGTTGCAAGAATTCAATTATCTTCATAAATAAAAATTTTCTTCACAGGATTTTAATTATTTAAAAGAATTTAATAAAAATTCGTTGAAAAGACTTCAATTATTTTTCTAAATAATAAAATTCTTCACAGAATTTTAATTATTTTTAATATAATTTTAATCAAATTCCTTAAAAAATGTAACTAATCTAAAAAATTTTACTAAAATATGCCAAAAGAATTCAATTATTTAAAAGATTTTTAATAAAATTCTTTATAAGAATTAAATTTTAAGAAACATTCAATTATTCAATAAATAATTTATTTCTGTATTTAAATAATTGAATTCTTGTAAAATTCTCTAATTAAAATTCATTGCAAAATTAAATTATTTTCATAAATAACAATGTCCATCACAGAATTCAATTATTTTTAAAATTAATAAAATTCTTCTCAGAAATTCAATTATTTTTAAAAAATCTAAAAAAAATGTCATCAACATTTCAATTATTAACTAAAACTTTAATTGAAATTAATTTTTAAATCAATATTTACTGGAAAATTCTACGAGAATTAAATTATTTACATATATAATAAATAAATTAATGAATAATTTAGTGTTTCTCAAAATTGAATTTTCATTTCTGATAAAGAATTTTATCAACAAATTTTTAAATAATTGAATTCATTTGACAATTTTCAATGAAAATTTTAAAAATAATTACATTTTTCGAGGAATTTAATTGAAATTGTTTTGTAAAATAATTAAATTATTGAGTAAAAATTTATAAAAAAAATTTGTAAATAATTGAATACGTTTTAAAAAATTTTTGGAAATAATTGAAATTTTTCCAAGAATTTAATTAAAATAATAAATAAATAATTATTAAATATTTATTTAGAAATGAAGTTGTAGATGTTTTCGAATAATTTTACAATCGTTTTTAACAAATAGAAATTTTGTTAATATTTTTTCCAAAATAAGTTTAAAATTTCTTAAACAAAATTTGAATTATAACATTTTATTTTTACTTAAAACTTGTTCTTTGTTTATGAAGTGTAATTGAGAAGCAGAAAATGTGCAAAATATTTTCTACTTTCTAATTTTAATTTTCCAACCGTTTTTTAATTTTTTTTTTTAGAAAAATGGAAAAAAATAGCTGCATAATTTCTCTTTGTCAAACAATGAAGTTTTTCATATTAAAAAAAGGGAAATATTTTACAGGATTTACATTTGTTAATTACCTAAAACGTTTGTTACAAAATGCTAATTTTTTTAGAAACAAGAAAATAATGAATAATAACATTAATAATTTTTTTTGATTAATTAATGAATTATTTGAAAAATAGAGATAATATTACACCCAGAGAAATGGTATATTTGTCTCAGAACCAACTATACTTTTTATTTGTTTGAAATAAATTTTATTTGGTTTAAATAAAATTTTATTTATCTCAAATATATGTTTTATTTGTGTCGAATAAAATTTTTATTTAAAAGAAATAAAAATCTAGTTGGTTCTGAGACAAATATACGTTTATTTAACTCAAATAAAATATATTTGGTTTAAATAATATTTTTCTCTGGGTGTATTAAACTAAAAAATAGTAAAAAAATAATAAAAGAAGAGTAGTCAGTTAAATTTGATTGATAAATATTTTTGATAATTTTTTGTTTTCTTTAAAATTTTTTGAAATTCTATATTAATTGCATCTAATTAAATATTGAATACGAAAAAATAATTGAAAATTGCGATATTATAAATGAATATGGTAATTGAGAGATTTAAATTTTAATTTGCAAGTGAAGGACTAATTGGTTGAAGTATCAGTTTCGGGACAATGTCGTTAGTGCAGTGTGGTACTATATATAATGGAAGCTTCGACACACATCGTTGTATGTTGGGTCACTGACAATAGGCGCATTGTGCACCCGCCATAACCAGAAACTGAACGAGACAGCGCACCATGGCATTGTCCGAGTGTCAAGGGAGGCCCTTGCTTCGCGCTTTGCTGAATCGTACTCTTTAGGAATTCGAATAAAAGCCACATCCGAATCAAAGTACACGCTCTCCTTTCATTATACAGTTTTTCACCGAAAAATTGTAACATTTCACACTTTTCTGTTTTTCTTTCCTTTTTTTTTAACAGCCACTGTCAATTATTCTCTCTCCAATTTCATTTTTTTGATACTTTTAGTTTATTTGGATTTTTTTTTTAAAACTCGTCTTCCTCTCTGCTTCTCTCTTTTCTTATTTTTTTCTATTTTTAATAATAAATTATTCATCCAATCATTGTACTGCGTTTTCAATAAAGTTTTCACTAAAATTATTTGCTCTTTTGTCTTTTCAGTAATTATTTGAAAGCTTTCCATTTTTCTTAGGCTTTTATATGTATAAAAAAAAGAGGAGAAGAAAAAGCTTGTGGAATTCCCTTTCAGTTTCCGTTAATGGAAATTCGAATGCGAAATGCTCCAACAAATCGTAAAAAGCAAATATAGTGTGGAATCCTGTTTATATCCTTTTCCCAAAGGAGGTTCTTCAAGGGCGTTTTGTGATCACCAGGCAAATGTAAGTCCCGTTGGTATTTTCCTTAGGTCGTATTCAGTCGGAACAAATCCTTTTTACACGTTAACCCGTCTTTATTACTGCGAAGCCACCTCTTTCTCTCTCGCTTGTGCAACCGAAGACGAGTGCTTTAGAACACTTTTGTACCTTTCGGGTGAAAAGGGCGCCACTATCCATGCAGTTCAACTTTGCTTTCTATTGTCCCACGAAACCTTTTGTAAGCAATTCAGAGAAAATGAAGATCAAAATTATATAGTTCCGCGGCGTTTATATATACTTTTAACCTGTTATTTCAATTTGAAAACTGCACTTGATAACTGACAAAAATTAAAAAGATGGAAAGAAAATAATAGAGAAAAATACAAAAATTAAACGCTTTTGGAGAAAATATTCAAATATGCTAAAAAAAGGTCTGTCTGACTAAAGCTACTTTTCTCTACTGCTGTTAAATTACTTAAATTAAGGGGAGACCCCACCTTAATTTTGACCCCTTTGAAATAAAATTATTAAACGAGGTAATATTTTTTTTCTTGCATCATTTTTAACCTGAAAACATATAAGATGGTCAAAAATATTTAATTTTAATTTTTGAAGAGGTTAGAATTTTTTTTGGACCTATTGCATATTATTGCAAATCCATGCGAGAAGTTGTTAAGAATGGTAAAATATGCATGGAAAACAATTTTCGTTTAAAAATATTAAAAACTGTAAGAGAAGATCAATTTTTAATATTCAAATCTTTAAATTTTGCCGAAATTTCGAAAGCCTTAAATCTTTAATTTTTTTTTCAAATTGTGTATATTTACCTAATTTTATGCTATTATTCAAAAAACATTGTTAAAATTGACATTTAGCTCATTTTCGTGGTAAAAACCATAAAAATCATAGTTCGAAGCTTTTATATGGTATACTTTATATATACCGAAATAAATGCAAAAACCCATGATTTTTATAGTTTTTACCATGAAAATGAGGTAATCGTCAATTTTAACTATGTTTTTTCAACTCAGAGCATCAAATTGGAAAAATATAAAGGTTCAGGACTTCCGAAATTTCGGCACAATTTAAAGATTTGAATATTAAAAATCGATCTTCTCTTACAGTTTTTAATATTTTTTAACGAAATTTTTTTTCCATGCATATTTTACCATTCTAAACGACTTCTCGCATGGATTTGCAATAATATGCAATAGGTCAGAAGAAAAAAATTCTAACCTCTTCAAAAATTAAAATTAAATATTTTTGACCATTTCATGTTTTCAGGTTAAAAATGATGCAAGAAAAAAATTTTACCTCGTTTAATAATTTTATTTTAAAGGGGTCAAAATTAAGGTGAGGTCTCCCCTTAAATGAAATTATTATTTAAATTATTAATTATTGCTCAAAAAAGGCTGTTTGTCCATGTCGAAAAATTCCATTGAAGTAAAAAAAAAGAAAAAAAAATTTCATTGAAGTACCTCCTGGAAATTCCGTGGAAATTCATCAAGTTTTGCATTTTAATATTATTTTAACATTTCTATTATAATTAGAGTCTTTGTTGCAATTTATTTGCAAAATTCAAAAAACTGTTCTACTACATTTACGAATTTTTACATATTACGAAATTTTTTAATTGTAAAATTATTCGAAAACATCAATAAATTCATTTTTAAAAAAATATGTAATTATTATTATTATTATTTCATAGAAATTAAGATTTTCAAAAAATTTCAAATTCAAATCTTTATGAAATTCAACAACTTATAACAATACGTATTTAAAAATAAACACTTTAAATAATTTTAGAAAAAAATTCAATTAAACTTTTTCAAAATAATTAATTCTACAGATTTGTTGGTTATAAATATGAAAAAGTAAGATTTTCAAAGAATTTACAAATTTGAAACCTTTTAAAAATTCAATTATTTCTTGTAATTCATTCTATAATGCTTTTAATATTTAAATATTATTTAAATATTTGAATAATTTAAATAATAAATATTTAATAGAAAATTTCAACTGAAATTCATTTTTAAATGATTTTTTATTAGAAAATTCTACGAGAATTCAATTATTCAAAAGCAGAAATAAATAATTTATTGAATACTTAAATGTTTCTTAACACTGTAAATAAAAGGTTCTAAATTAGAGCTGATTTTCGGTATTAAAATAGAACCAAATCACGATTTAGTACCTAAAATTGGTACTAAATTAGTACCTTTCTTTTTACAGTGAAAATTGAATTCTCATAAAGAATTTTATCTAAACCTTTTTAAATAATTGATTCCTTTTGACGATTTTTAATAAAGTTGTTAAGAACAATTCCATTTTTCAAGGAATTCGATTAAAATTGTATTAAAAATAATTGAAATTCTGCGATGATTTTTATTTATAAAAATAATTGAATTCCTAAAAAGAATTTTATTATTTATGAAAATAATTCAATCCCTTTAAAGAATTTGATTATTTATTGAAAATAATTAAATTATTGCGATTAAATTTATACAAAATTTGTAAATAATAGAATTCATATGAAATTGAGGAAAATTTTTGAAAATAATTGAAATTTTTCCAAAAATTTTATTAAAAAATTTTAAAAAATTGAATTTTGCTACAAATTTTATTAAAAATTAAAATATAAATATAAATTTAAAAATTAAATTATTTACAAAAATTTTAATAAAATCCGTAGCAAAAATTCAATTATTTTTACAACTTACAAAATTTTTCACATGAATTCAATTATTTAAAAAATGTAATAAAATTCGTTGTAAGAATTCAATTATTTTCATAATTAATAAAATTTCTCGTAAGATTTTAATTATTTTTAATATAATTAAAAATAAATTCCTCAAAAAATGTAATTATTTTAAAAAATTTCTTGCGAAAATTCAATTACCTACATTTCACAAATAATGAAATTCGTCGCTAAAATTGAAATATTTTTGAAATCTACTATTTTAAACAAAATTTCTTAAATGAATTCAATTATTTTTCAAAAATGTAATAATTTATTGAGTAAATGAATGTTTATTAAAATTGAATCCTTGTAAAGAATTTTATCAACAAATTTTTAAATAATTGAATTTTTTCGACGAATTTTAATAAAATTTTCAATTACATTCTTCGATGAATTTGATTAGAATTGAAAAATAATTGAAATTCTATTATTAATTTTTATTATTTATGAAAATAATTGAATCTCGGTAAGAAATTTTATTATTTATGCAAATAATTAAATTATTGGCAAGAAATTTATAAAAACATTTGTAAATAGTTGAATTCTTGTGAAATTGTCATTATTTATGAAAATAACTTAATGTTTGCTTAGAATTTTATCAACACTTTTTTTAAGTAATTGAAATCTTTTAAAAAATTTTATTAAAATAGTAGATATTGAAAATTATTGAATTGAGGAAAATTTTTGAATAAGTAATTGAAATTTTGCAAAGAATGTTTTCAAAATTTTTGAAAATAATTTAAATTTAAAGAAGAATTTTATTATTTTTAAAGATAATTAAAATTTTTACGTGGCATTTTTAAAGATTTTTGAACATAACAATTGAATTTGTGCGAAGAATTTTATTATATTTGAAAATAATTGAATTCATAAAATGAATTTTATTATTTATGAAAATAATGAAAATTCTGGGATGAGTTTTATTATTATTAAAATAATTAGATTCCTAAAAAGAATTTTATAATTTATGAAAGTAATTGAATCACTGAGAGGAATTATATTATTTATAAAAATAATTGAATTCCTACGAAGAACTCTACTTAATTTTTTTTATAAATAATTGCATTCTTGAGAAGAATTTTATAAAAATTGTGCTTTCAAAAATTAAATTCCTGTAAAATTTTTATTATTTATGAAAATAATTTAATGTTTACTTTGAATTTTATCGACACTTTTTTTAAATAATTAAAATTTTTTGAAGAATTTTATTAAAATTGTAGAATATTGAAAATGATTGAATTGAGGACAATTTTTGAATATAATTGAAATTTTGCTAAGAATTTTATTACATTTGAAAATAATTGAATTTCTGCAATCATTTATAATTTCTTCTAAATTGAATTTTTGATAGTACTTTAATAAAAATCCCTGACTTTTTCCTGACCGATTCTACTTTTCCGGAATTTTTTTTTAACTACTGAGAATAGATTGAAATCGATTCTTAATATTTTTGTCTGACTAAAACTGACCTTCACTACTTTTGACGAAAAAACAAAATTGTATTTACTTTAAAGGTAAGTAAATTTTATAGCAGACAAATATATTTGTCAGTTATAAGTAGTAAATGTCAGTTTTAGTCAGACAACAATTTCAGAATCGTTGCAAAATTATTGTGTTAGTGGAAAAAAGAAGTTTTTGTCAGACATTGTAATATGTAAAATTTGTGACATTGGCGAGGGGGGTTAGAAAAAAGAGCAAAATATCGTTATGTAGTTTATGAACGGGCCCTAAAGTGTGAAAAAAATGAAGTAGTAATAAAATAAAAATAAAGTAATGGAAAAATAAATATAAAGCAGTAAAAAAATAAAATAATTATAAAGTAGAAATAAAAAAATAATAATAAAGTAGTTGCACAATAAAATAGTAGTAAAATAGAAATAAAATTAAATAATAAAAATTTTCTAAGGCAATTAAAATTGCGTCCTTAAAATTTAAGACGGTCATTATCATTCCACTTGAACAGACGAGAGTAGATGGTCAACAAAGGAAACATGTGTGCCTGTGTAGGTAGATATGTACACATTGCACCATATATGAACCGTGTACAATTTCAAACATTATGAAATGCAGCTATAGAGTTTATGCACCATGCGACAAAACATACGTGTAGTAATCTAACCGCAACCCACACGAACCTATTCTCATATTCTGCTTTAGCCTATGTAAACTCTGCACGTGTATTTGCAAATATCTAGTTAGAATATGTGCGAAAATACATAGACTCAAGATAATATTCATAGTGTTAATTATTTGATATCCTCGACGGTTATAAACAGAAATTATTATCCTTGGTTCATAACTGTTTGTCGACATTAACCCCATATAACACTAAAAGGATTTTCTCCGCACCGCGACTGATTTTCATCGAATACTTTATTCATAAATCCGCCTTATAGACCTGGGTTGCTTAAATTTTGCGGAAATTTTCTGCTGTTTCGCGAAAAGAAATTATTGTTTCTTGTGTATCTTTTCATTCTATTCGGAATATTAAATATAAATCCTGAATGTTAAAAATAAGTCTGACTTTCAACGCTGCTTTTAACTAAAACATTTTCATTAGAATTATAGTTAGAATTTAATTTTTATGTAGTCTAACTAAAGAACTTTTAATTTGCCTTAAAATTATATTAATTAAGGTAAATGCGCCTGACTCAAAAATACTTTGACTTACTTACTTACAATTTGTACTAAAATTATAATCATACAAATAACATGGGTCTGACGTAATTGACCTCTACTACTGAAAATTGATCTTTAATTTACAAAAATCCTATAATCTCGTGTCTGACTACAACTGGTATTTACTACTGACAATTATCAGTAGTAAATGACAGTTGTAGTCAGACATTAATTCTATAATTACAAGATCTCAAAAAACTCTTGTCTGACTGAAACTGACTTTTACTATGACAATCAGTCTTTAAATTTTAAGAATTGAAGAAATTTGTGTCTGACTGTAATTGATTTTTACTACTGATGATTTGATTTTAATTTTCAATAATCCTGCAAAAGTGTGTCTGACTGCAATTGTCTTTTACTACTGACAAACAGTTTTCAAACTACTCTCTAAATTTGAATTAGTAACTGACTTTTTGCTTTTGAATTAGCAAATTTCACTAATAAATAGTCGTTTCTATTAATTTAATAGTAAAATTTATTAATTCAAAAGCAAAAAGTCAGTCACTAATTCCAATTAGTAAACATTTTTACTAATTCAAATTTATACAGTACAAAAGTCAAGTGAATTGTGTCTGGCTGCAATTGCCTTTTACTACTAATAATTTTTCACCAAACTACAAAAATCTTAGTAAATTGTGCCTCACTTTAAATTACGAGAATTTAATAAATTTGTGTCTGACTGCAATTGATTTTTACTACTGGTAATTAATTTTAAACTTTCAATAATCCTGAAAAATTGTGTCTGACTGTAATTGACTTTTACTACTGATATGCAATATTTAAATTACGAGAATTCAAGAAATTTGTGTCTGACTGCAATTGATGTTTACTACTCAAAAGCGATTTTGAAATTACAAGTTTAAAAATTAATTGTGTCTGACTTAATTAGATTATGACTACTTAAAATTCATTACAACTGAATAAGTTTTTAAGAAAATTGTTTTCGAACCCAACTAACATAAACTTCTTATAGTTCATTCAGTAATTTATAAATAATAAAATTCTTCTCCAAACTTAAATTATTTTAAAAAAATTTAATAAAATTCTTGGCAAACAATTAAATTATTATTCATAAAATAATAAAAATTCCACAGGAATTGAATTATTTAAAAATTTTCTATAAATTTCTTTCTAATAATTCAATTACTTTCATAGGTAATAAAATTTTTACAGGGAATTAATTATTTTCGTTAATAATAAAATGCTTTTTAGGAATTCAATTATTTTCATAAATAATAAAACTCATCGCAGAATTTCAATTATTTTTAATATATAATAAATGTTAATCAAATTCCTCGAAAAATGTAATTATTTTTAAAAATTTTATTAAAATTCCTCGAAAGAATTCAATTATTTAAAAATTTGCATTATAAAATTCTTTACGTCCATTCAAGTTTTGAGAAACATTCAATTAATAAATTATTTATTTTTATATTTAAATAATTGAATTCTAGTAGAATTTTCTAATAAAAATTGATTAAAAATTAATTTTAGTTAAAATTTTACATAATAATTGAATATTAATAGTCATTATAGGATAAATTTGAGAAATAATTGAATTTAGAAATGGTTTAATTTTAAAAATTTTAACTATTTTCAAAAATTTTCTACAATTCAATGATATTCAATATCTTTTTAATAAAATTTTCTAAAAGAATTCAATTATTTAAAATAAATTTAATTATTTCATAAATAATACAAAATGCGAAGGAATTCAATTATTTACCAATTTTTTATAAATTTCTTCGCAATAATTCAATTTTTTTCACGAATAATAAAATTTTTACAGGGATTCAATTATTTTCCTAAATAATAAATTGCTTTTTAGGAATTTAATTATTTTTATAAATAATAAAACTCATTGCTAAATTTCAATTATTTTTAATATACAATAAATTTTAAATAAATTTCTCGAAAAATGTAATGATTTTTAAAAATTTTATTAAAATTCCTCGAAAGAATTTAATTATTTAAAAATGTGTTTAATAAAATTCTTTACGTTCATTCGATTTCAATTTAATTTTAATTTTACATAATAATTGAATATTAAGAGCATTTTAGGGTAAATTTGAAAAATAATTGAATTTAGAAAAGGTTTAATTTTTAAAAATTTAACTATTTTCAAAAATTTCCTACAATTCAATGATTTTCAACATCTATTATTTTAATAAAATTTTCTGAAAGAATTCAGTTATTTAAAATAAATTTTATAATTTTCATAAATAATAAAATTTTTACAGAAATTCAATTATTTACCAATTTTTTTTTTTAATTTCTTCGCAATAATTCAACTATTTTTATGAATAATAACATTCTTTACGAGAATTCAATTTGGAAAAACATTCAATTATTCAATAAATTATTTATTTTTTATTAAAATAATTAAATTACAGTAGAATTTTCTAATAAAAATTGATTTTCATTTCATAAAAATGAATTTCAGTTAACATTTTAGATAATAATTGAATATGAAAAGCAATATAGCGTGAATTTTCAAAAATAATTGAATTTTGAACTTAATTTTTTTGAAAAAGTGTAATTGTATTTTTTTTATATTATTTAAAGTTTTTAATTTCTAACATATATTTAATTGAAGAATTTACGAATAATTGAAATTCGTAAAATTGAATATTGTAAACAAATAGATTTGAAAATTGTCAAAGAACTTTTTTGAAAATTAATTGCTTTATAAAGAAGAATTTTAGTTAAAAATTCTTAAAAATTGTAATTGAATTTAAATGATAAAAATAAATTTGAAGAAGTACAATATTCTTATAATATAAACATCTTTAATTATTATAAAACATGAAGAAATCAATCACTTCGAGTCGAAGACTCAGAGTTATCGTTATCTTCATGTTTTATAGTTGTGATAGAATTGAATTTCTAGTTTTAAGTAAAATGTTCTTTTATTTGACTCGGACTGGTTAAATTTTTGTCAGAAATTGGTCCGTAATTTTTCATTTTTAGTCCGTAATGTCCGTATTTTTAAATACTTTCACTGGTTCGAGCCCTGTCTGTGTCTATTAATCGTAAAAGTTTGAAAACATTGAAACATTACCACGCATTGAAACTTGTTTTTCCCTGGTAATTTTAATGAAAATCTTTTGAATAATTCAAATGTGATTTCGCTTAAAATGAAATTGCCACGAAAGATACATCTGAAGGACAAAAAGAAGAGTGGTGGAAAAGAAGAGGGGTATAAAAAAGTATATATACACCTTTTTCCCCTATAAGGTGGGGGGGGGGTGAGGAGGAGGAAGGAAAATGAAGAAACGAATGAATGAATGGAAAGAAGAGGGCAAGTTTAAAAGGGATTGTCGAATCCCCGTGGATTATCATACATTGAGCTCAAGGTGGAGAGCGAGTGAGAGAGAATGAGAGAATGAGAGAGAGGTCGAAATGGTCAGAAGGGATAGGAAATAGTGTGATATATATGTATACAAAAAGGAAGGAAAAGTATATAGGAGATCTCATCAGGAGAGTCGACACTTAAACTCCCTATTTCGTTCGACTCTTTCACTGTGTGTCGTTGAAGTCTGTCGTCGAGCGTCGTTTAATGTCGCGTTTTCACTGTAAAAAAAGGATACAGTGAGAGGGAGACGAGAGAATTGCCAACTGGTTAGAGAGAGAGAGAGAGAGAGAGAGGGGGGGATGAATTTGAAAGAGGATGGAAAAGGTATAAACGAGAGGCGCGAAATACGAATCGAGACTTCTTATCGTTAGGATACACGAGTCAGCTTCAACAACATTGCTCAATTTCCCCCATCTCTGCACTTTCTTTTTTTCTCTGACTCTTCTTTTCGTTTTTTTTTTTTTATTTTATTTTCTTTCCGTTTTTGCTATAAGAAACTCGTCACTTCCCAACCAAACAGGAAAAAAATTGTGCCTAACTGATACAAAAGCATGTGGTGGCAGAATGCTAATGGATTTTATTCAGTGTCAAATTGAAAAGCAATTGGAAAAGTTATTTTCACTGTATTCGTTTCTTAAGATCTTGAATAATCTGCACTTTTATGTTTCGTTTTGATTTTTCTAAATTGTCATTCTTGGGTGAATTAAAGAGAAATTTCTTTTCAGAAGTATTTATTGTTAGGGGAACATTTACAAATTATGTTCTCAAAACATTGCGTGACATCATTTGTGAATAGGCATAAGTTTCAATTGTTTTGTAATTTTAAATAAATTATTAGTAGTGAAGGTACTGACATTAAAAGTACTTTCCCTAACAAAATTATTTTTAAAGTAGAAAATTATTTATCTTTACGAAAAATGAGTAAAATTTATGAATTTTAATAATTTCTAAAAATTACAGTTATATTCCTGAATTTAATTATTTTCTACAATTTTCAACTAAACTTCATCTCTAAATCAATTATTTTAAATAATTTCCCAAAAGTTCTTGTAGAATTCAATTACTGAAATACATAAACTCAATTTTTTTTATAATAATTGTGACTCTCCATAGTTTTTTCTTAAGTTATTTTAAGGTATAATATTTTCCAAAAATTAAAATAAAGAAATTCTTACAATTGATTTTTTTAAATATTTTAAAAATAATTTTTGAACGATAATAGTTTTTCAATTTTGAAAAATTTCCAGCAATTAAAATTTGGTAAAATCCTTTAAAACTAATTGAATTTTTGAAAAGTATAAATAAAAATGATCAAATTTTTGAAGAATTTTAATTATAAACAGAACCATGATTTCTCAAAAATTTTAATAAGTCCAAAATGTAAGTTTTGAATCTTAAAAAATTATTACAAAACAATTCTAATAAGTTTTTAAAAATATTTTATTAGTGTAATTTTTCGAAAATAATTGTATTTCTGAAAAGAATTTTTGTATAATTTAAAAGAACTTATTAATTTTTTGATGAATTTTAATAAAAAAATTTTTAACATTATTAATTTCTCCAAAATGTTAAAAATAATTCTGAAATGTTATTATTTTAGGAAAAATGTAATTGAAAATATTAAAAATATTGAATTTTAAAAAATTAGAAGCTAATTTTCATTTTTAAATTTTAGAAAATTTTAACTATTTGCAGATAAATTTTGAAAGATTTGTTTATAGTTAATTTTTGCATTGTAAAAATCAAAATAAGTTGCACTTTTTTACTAAAAATTGTGGTATTTTCTTGCAATGTTTGGAAGAAGTCTCAATTTTTCAAAATAAGTCGAAAAAGTCTGAATTTTCTTAATTTCCCTGACTTAACTGACAAAAATTTTGTTTTAATGTTTGTCATAGAAAGTTTATCATTTATCACCTGGAAATCATGGAATTTTATAAGGAGAAATTTGTAGATTCCCTGTTGAAGACTGATTGTCATTACTTGACATTAATTGTAGTCAGACATAATTTACTTCAATTATTGTACGTTAAAAATTGATTGTAAGTAGTAAAAGTCAATTTTAGTCGATTGATTTTGTTGTAAAATTAATAAATTCTTCATTATCATTAATTAGCAAGGCGTAATTTTCTTATTATCAGTAGTGAAAGGCAATTGCAGTCAGACACAATTTACTTAGATTCTTGTAATTTTAGGAACGACTATCAGTAGTAGAAATCGTTTATAGTCAGACACAATTTTTTCACTATTCTTAAAAGTTCAAAATAAATTATCAGTAGTGAATAAAAATTATTGTCAGACATAGTTTACCTAATTTTATATATTGTGATGCCAGATTGTCAGTAGTCTAAGCCAATTACAGTCAGACACAAATTTCTTAAATTCTCGTAATTTAAATACTGAATGTCAGTAGTGTAAGCCAATTGCAGTCAGACACAATTTTTCGTTATTCTTGTATGTTTAAAATGAATTATCAGTAGTAAATGACAATCATAGGCAGACAAAATTTTTCTTATTTCTTAATATTATAATAATGATTATCAGTAGTAAATATAAATTGCAATCAGACACAATTTTGCAGAATTCTTGAAAGTTCAAAAAGACATAAAAAAGTTACTTAAATTCTTGTTATTTTAGAATTAATTTGTACCAGTAAAAGTCTATTTGAATCAGAAAAAGTTTATTGAAATTCTTGTGATTTGCAAATTTTTTTGACAGTAGTTATAGTTAATTGCAGTCAGACAGAATTTTGCAGGATTCCTGTAAGTTCAAAATAAATTATCAGTAGTATAAGTCAATTATAATCAGGCGCAATTTATTCTTGTTGAAATCATAGAATCAATAGGAAAATTTTAATAGATTCATATAAAAATCCTTGTGAAATTTCTTCACAGCTTTTTTAGGATAACTATATAAAAATAAAAAAAAAAAAATAGCACCTTCTCATTGTGATGAGAATGTAAAAAGATAAAAGAAGAATAAAATGTAAATATTCGAAGGAGAAAGAGGCTTAATAGATATTCCGGACAAGTGGAATACTTGTAGTTTGAATTCATTTTATATCATGAATTCATGCATGTGCATTATTATACTCTTGTTATCAATATCTGGTGTTGCCCGTGGGTGTCGGTGGTTGTTGTCGAGTGAGGGTGAATTAATAACGAGATTTTTATTCCATGAGAAAGGAAAGCGGAGAATGAGTAAGGGAGAAAGAATGATTGTTGTTGAAGAAAGAGAGTGGTATGATTATAAAACGCTCGGATAGCGTGCAAAAGAAAACCCAAAGTCTCAGATTGCATGAGGCTTCTGTAAGCTCACGCTTGCTTCGGTTGCAGATTGCAGTTTTGTTGCGTGTCTCTCGATGTCCGCCCATTTATTACATAGCCAGTAATTTTTATATGGCAAAACATTATCGCTTTTTAATCATCCCAAGCTTTTCCCTGTCAAATTTTCACATCTGACGCCATTAACACCCGTTTTAATTTCACAAAACCAAAGAAACACACCATTTACACTCCATCAAGATTTTTTCTTCCTTAGCCTTTGCATTTTACAAAGATTTTTACATCTTACAAAATTAATAAGTATATATTATCTTTATTATTATTATCTCATAAGACAATTAGAAAAAAATTGACGAATGGAAATAATTTTACTAGAAAAGGTTAAAAAAACTGTTCTGGTTTTATGAAATTTAATTTTTTATATGAAGAGGAACAATTAATTAGAATGAGATGAAATCTGTAAATTAAAAAATTGATCATTTATTTGCATTTGATTGTATTTTTCTAGAAATTTTTTTAAATAAATATTTAATTATTATTATTCTCCATTTGAATTAAGACACACAAAAATTTTGAAATAAAACATTTTTGAAATTAAACAACTTGTGGAAAATTGTTAGAAAACATGAAAAAATCGATCACTCCGAGTCTACGACTCGGATCGATCGATTTCTTTATGTTTTATAATAATTGAAGATAACCGAGTGATAAAATCATTATTTTACACAGGGAAAAAATATTCAATTTTTTTTAATAATTTAAGAAAAAGTTCTTTGACATTTTTCAAAACCATTTGTTTACAATTAAATTTTACGAAATTTCGATTATTCGGAAATTCTTTATTTAAATATATGTAAAAAATAAAAATCACTAATAATAATTTAAGAAAAATTCAATTAAACTTTTTCAAAACAATTAATTCCACAGAATTGTCAGTTAAAAGTATGAAAAATTCAATTTTTTAAAGATTTTAATTTGAAACCTTTTTAATATTCAATTATAATTTAAAATATTAACCGAAATTCATTTTTAAATCAATTTTTAATGAGAAAATTCTACGACAAATCAATAATTTAAATACAAAAATTAATTAATTTTTTGAATAATTGAATGTTTCTTAAAATTTAAATATCCTAATGAATTTCATTAACAAATTTTTAAATATATGAATTCTTTAGACGAAAAAAAAAATTTAACAATAATTGCATTTTTCGATGAATTCGATTAAAATTGTATTAAAAATAATTAAAATTGTGCGATGAGTTTTATAATTCATGAAAATAATTGAATTATTGCAATGAAATTAATAAAAAATTTGTTAATAATTAATTTCCTGGGAAATTTTTATTATTTATGAAAATAATTAAATTTATTTTAAATAATTGAATACTTTTAGAAAATTTTATTAAAACAGTAGATATTGAAAATCATTAAAGTGTATAAAATTTTTGAAAATAGTTAAATTTTTTAAATTAAACCTTTTCTAAATTCAATTATTATGTAAAATTTTAACTAAAATTCATTTTTAAAACAATTTTTATTAGAAAATTCTACTAGAATTCAATTATCAAATAAATTTTTAAATGAGTGAATTCTCTCAACGAATTTTAACAAAATTTTAAAAAATAATTACATTTTTCAAGAAATTTGTTTAAAATACTATTAAAAATAATTGAAACTCTGCAAAAAGTTTTATTATTTGTAAAAACAATTGAATCCCTAAGAAGAATTTTATTATTTTAAAACATAATTAAATTACTGCAATAATTTGTAATGTAAAAAAATAATTTATTAAATAATTGAATGTTTCTTAAAATTTAAATCTCATAAATAATTTTATCAACAAATATTTAGATATCTGAATTCTTTCGACAAATTTTAATAAAATATTTAAAAATAGTTAAATTTTTTGAGGAATTTGATTAAAATTTATTGTATATTAAAAATAATTGAAATTTACAAAGAGTTTTATGCTTTATGAAAATAATTGAATTCCTAAAAAAGAATTTTATTATTTACGAAAATAATTGAATCCCTGTAAAAAATTTTATTACTTATAAAAATAATTAAATTGTTGCTAAGAAATTTCTGAAAAAATTTGTTAATTAAATTAATTAACAAATTTATTCAATAATTAAATGTTTCTTAAAATTGTATTTCCATATTTGAAAAAGTTCTTTAAGAAATTTTTAAATTCATTTCTTTCTAATTCATTATTCGTAGATTCTTCAATAGAATATATTTTAGAAAATAAAAACTTGAATTAATTTCAAAAAAAAATTATTTTAATTTTTTCCAAAAAAATTAATTCATTAGAATTGTTAGTTAAAAATATAAAAATAAGAAATTAAAAATTTCTTTAAATTAAAATTATTTCAATTTCCAGAAAAAATTTTACTAAAGTAAAAAGTAGGTAAAAAATATTTTAAATAGCAAAAATAATTAATTAATTAATTTTTTGTACTCAATATTGATAAATTTTTGAATTTCTCCACAAGAGTGAGAGTGAAAGAGAATCCTTTTCCAATTTCTCGGAAGTCATTGACTATGTGACGTCACTTATGACCTGGCTATATTCAGTAGAGAAAGGGGAGAAAATTTTGAAAATTGTTTTCGTTTATTTAAATTAATAAATTTTTGAAAATTTTTAATTTTTACATATTATTGAATTTTTTATTTGATAAAATATTATATACAATATTAAATTTATTTAATAAAATTATATTTTAATTAAAAATTGTTTTTCTTTTATATTTAAAAATTAAAAAATTTTGAATTTCTCGACAAGAGTGAAAGAGAATCCTTTTCCAATTCTCGGAAGTCATTGACCATGTGACGTCATTTATGGCCCGGCTATATTCAGTAGAGAGAGGGGAAACAATTTTGAAAATTATTTTCGTTTATTTAAATTAATAAATTTTTGAAAATTCTTAATTTTTCCATATTCTTGAATTTTTTATTTGATAAAATATTATATATAATATTAAATTTATTTATTTATTATATTAAATAAATTATATTTAAGTTAAAATTTTTTTTTTATATTTAAATTAATAAATTTTGAATTTCTCTATAAGAGTGAGAGAGAGAGAGAAAAATTTCCTTTTAATTCTCGAAAGTCCTCGCCTTTGTGACGTCATTTATGGCCCGCCTATACTAAGTGGAGAGAGGGGAGAAATTTTTGAAAATTGTCTGCCCGGCTCTCCCCACCGTGCCTGGCACGGACCCATTCCCACTTCGTCTACACGATTCTCCCGACTGAACTCTCAGCAAAGTATAGAGAGGGGGAGGGGGCAGTTTTCAAAATTTTAGGCCCGCTCAAATTTTTTTTTTGAATTTTTAGTACAGCTAGAGCCAGGCAAGTGAACGGTCGTGTGTTACCGCGTAATAGATACGTTCAAGGAAGACTACCATCGAAGGAAGTATGTGTGTGGGGGGGGGGTGCCACGTGTATAAGGACTATTCATTCAATTAATTTTTTTTCGCAAGTGTTAGCTACGGGAAGTGCGCGTCATCTTTTCTTAAAATCGAAACGAATTTTAGGGAAAATTTTTTCTTTTTTCGAATTTAATATAAAATAATTTTACCCTTTTTTAATAACGGGAGTGTTCGTAATATTTTAAACCGCGATCGTTTATGTAATAAAAAGTGTCCACCCTTTTTTTTGACACGTGGTTCGGGAGTGCTCGAAATTATTTTGAAACCGGGAGTGAGTGTAATTTTTTTTTGTGCCCTAAGATGACATCGTACGAGTGCCGCTCCGGGATGGAGATCGGGTATAGGCTGAGACTGACCGCTGTAGGTCTAATAAATATCTTTAATTTCTTTTTTATTCTAATTAAATCATTTTTTTTCCATTAATTCATTAAAATTTTTTTTTAATTAATAACTAATTATTTGATTTTTATTTATTTTTACTTAAAAATTTTTTTTTTATTTAAACTTATTTTTAATTTAATTATTAATTTAAAAAATTTTTATTTATTTTATTTTTTATTTTAAGGTCATTGGAACCATTATGACGTCATAGTATTCGAACCCATGCTTTTCAATGACAGTGATGTCATAATATTTTAAATTCCCTTAAGTATTTGGATTAATTTTTTTTTAATGTTTGTCAATGTTAATAATAATTATTTTCTACTTATTGTTTCAGACTGGTGGGACAGGAAGGAGGATGCAGAGAAAGCATGGCCTCTACATAGCAACCCCGGTCTCCCCGCATAGAAGAGGGGCCACTGGGGGGCTGGTCCAGAAGAGGCGATGGTGCCATCGCTCCGTCGTGGGAATCCGCGACGGTGAGTGCTTTTTACCTACCAACATAGCGACACAACCTGAAATAATTAATTTCTAAAATGATCTCTATTTTAGAAATTAATCTGTCGAAATTAGTCATTTTCATTTTTTTCAATTATACAAACTTTCGGGTTTGTAAAATTAAACTTTTGAAACTTGCTATTTATTTCAGGATTACATTGTTCATTGTACTCTTTTTGATTTTCCTTTTTTAATCTTCTCTAATTGTATTATAATTATATAATAATTCCATAAAAAAAATATTCTGAAATTTTTTCTTTCTATAGTTATTTGTCAATGTTAGCGTAAATACGAAGTGTTGGACTCTTGAGTTTTTTTATTTTTACATTCCCTTCAGGTTTAAAAACCTTGGAATTTGTTTTAATTAAAAAATTTTCAATACGAAACTTTGATTTTGAGAAAAAGAATATAAAAAGTAAAAATATCGTTTTGAGAAACTATTTTTTCAAGTATCTTTATTAAGTAATTAAAAAATTGATTAAAAATGACAATTTCAAATTAGTAATTAGTAAATTTATAAATTACATGCTTTTTTTGAGTACAATGTGCAACACCTCTCTCCTCTTTTGTGAAAATGAGATAATTTGAGCTCAGGTGACGGGATATCTCTCCTCTTTTGAGAAAATGTGACAATTTGAGCTCTGGTGACGGATATCGTCCCGGGACGGTATCCCTAGGTTTGCACCGGGGCCACACACCTCCGGAGGTGTGGAATGTGTGATTTTTTTAGTTCCCTGTTTAGGTAGGAAAATATAATTTTTTTCTGTGTGTGAATGGTTTTTTTCAGTGTCGCTATGTTGAATTAAAATTTATCTCTCGTTAATTTTTGTGTTTCTTCTGTTTCAGCCATTTCGCTCCAGGTACATGTTTAAAGCTACTATTTTAATGATAGAAAACTCCAACCGTCCGTTTTTCCGTTAGGAAAGACGGAGCTTAGACTCTTCTATTATTAAATAATTTTTTTTACTTGAAAAAAAAATTTCATGTTTCGATTTATAATTAAATTTTCATTTTCTATAATTTCAGGACTCAAAGAAATGTTTTATTTAAAGCAAATATCATTTATTTGAATTAAATAGAATTAATATATTTTTCTTAAAGGACGACTAACGTATTTATTTGGTTGAAATAAAAATGTTATTCGGCAGAAGTAAATGTATCATTTCTTTGAGTGAAAATTAAAAAATAAAACGAATTCAACTTTTTAGATGGATTAAAATCCTTCTTTTGTAAATTTGCATTCGTAAATACGAATACAAATTAACAACAGAAGGATTTTAATACATCTAAAAAGTTGAATTCGTTTAATTTTTTTAATGTCAGTTCTCTTAATAATTTATTTTAATTCTTCTTCTCTCATGGAACAATATTCTTGAGGTTTGTTGCTGCAACCAAACTTCCTGAAAAATATTGGACTATGAGTTTTGTTTTTTGTTTCAGATCAGCAATCAAGGGTCACTTTTTTTGTTTTACAGTTTAGAAAGATTAGGTCCAGTTGTGCACGAATCTCGATGAGAGATTAATCAATCATTAAAAACTGTTTAACCGCTCTCACGATTGGTTGGTTATAAGGTTTTTCAATTATTGATTAAATTTTAATCGGCATTTGCGAAACAGACTTAATTTTTCTGGTGTAAACGAGGAATCTAGTGTCAAATATAATTTTTGTTTGCAAACTATTAATACTTGTTCTCGCATAGTACAATTTTTCTTTCGGAAAGTTTGCAGCAACTTTGCAAAGCAAACTTCCTGAACAACTATTGGGCTATGTGATTTTTTTTGTTTCAGATCAGCTTAAGAAGATGATGTGCTTTCATTACATCAAGAAGGGTAGAATTGTGAGAACAACTTTTGGTATTTTTTTAAATTATTAAAACCTTATAATCTATAATATCCACCTATAATCTTCTTGCATTAGATGATATTTTTTAAGGAAATTTCCGCAAACTTCATGAAAAAATATTGTATGTGAATTTTTTTTATTTTTGTCGTAACATTTTCTTTTGTTCTGTTTTTACTGTTTCAGAATTCTAGGTACAATAAAGTTTTTCTCTATATTATGTTATATTTTTCCTAACATATGTTAGAATGTTTTTTATGTTATGTTATAAGTTATTATATTTTTTTAAATGTTTGAATGCTTTGCTTCCTCCTAAGTATTTTCTATATGTCTTATGTTTTAATGCTTTTGAATGTCAAGTTTCTTCTGTTTCAGATGTTTGCTTCTTGAGGTACATGTAATAATATTTTTTAAGTAACGTTACAACGTTTATTTTATTTCATCTTTCAATGTTTTTATATATCATGTTTGAAATGTTTTTTATGTAATTGTTACAATGTATATTCTATTTTATATTACTATATTTATTCCATTTTATATTACTATATTTATTCCATTTTATATTATACTATATTTATTCTATTTCATTTTTCTATATTTTTTATTGAATGTTACAATATTTATTCAATTCCATGTTACTATTTTATTCTACTTCATGTTTTAGTGTTTCTATATATCGTGTTATTTTTTGTTTCTGATTCTTTTGTTTCAGAATTTTTGTTTACATTTACATTTTTTTCAGATTATTTCTTCAGATTTTTTTATTTCAGTTTTCGTTTCAGGTTGTGTTATATATTACACTAAAGAAAGAGTTGAAAGATAGATATATCTGAAATTTTACTTGTTAATTGAGTAAATTTTTTTAATTCCTACTTAATATCTCTAATAAAGTTATTTTCTTTATTAAATATTTTGATTATTTAATTACACTAACTTTTCTCTTTAAACTATTTAAAGAAAGTTAAATAATTATTTTTTTTCAAATCAAGTTCGTTAAAATTTTCTTGAAAAACATAAGAAATTCCTATATTTGTTATAATGAAAACTCTTTCTTGAGTGTAATAAATTATCACTGGTCCCTCGGAGCATAAAATATTTATGCTTCATATGAAAAACAAGGTCTTAAATTGTTAAAAATTTTAATTCAGTCTATTGTCTATTCAAACTCTTCATTTTTAAAAACTAAAAAAGTTAATAATCACTATTATTGATAATTAATATAATAGGAATTATTAATTGTTAATAATAATCTTAAATTTATTTCACTTTTTTTATTCTTATCCAAAAAAAACTAAAAAAAAATAATATTAAGTAGATTTACTCTCTTTAACATCATAGTCTCAGCCTCAAAAAATGTGTAATTAACAAAGACCTTGCTTTTAATGTGTTTATCTAGAGAAAAATATATTTACTTCAGAGCTTAAGATCTGAGATAAATATATAATTTTATTTAATTGACATAAATATTTAAATATTATTCGATTGAAATAAAAATATTTTCTCTAGATGAAGGGGGGAGTGGATTTAGGCCTATTCCACATTTTTAATCTAATCACAAGTTCAAAATGCGTTAAAATTCGAAAATCAGAAATCAATTTTATCAGTCTTTTGTTAGAAACTTGAGATGAGAAAAAATGTGCAATGGGGAACCACACAAAAACGCGTCTGATGTTCAACCTCCTGGGTGACGCGGAATAGAACATACAACTTTTTAATTTTATTTATTATAAATTTTGCCATGAATTTTATTAAAATTTTTGAAAATAATTGAATTCTTGTAATGAATGCTTTTATTTATGTAAATAATTAAATTTTGTCAAAGAATTTTGCAATTGACTTATAAAGATAATTGAAATGTTGACAATTTTTTTTTTTTAAATAATTAACTCTCTGTGAAGAATTTTATTAATTTTGAAAATAATTGAATTCTTGTGATTAATATTGTTATTTATACAAATAATTGAATTATAGAATGAATTTTATAAAAATTCCTAAATATAATTAAATTTCAGCGAAGAATTTTGCTATTTATAACAATAATTAAAATGTTGACAAGAATTTTAAAAAAATCTTTTAAAATAATTGAATTTTGCAATAAATTTTATTAAAGTTTCTGAAAGCAATTGAATTTTGCCGAACAATTTTGCTATTCATTTATAAGGATAATTAAAACGTTTATGACAATTTTTTTTAGATTTTTATAAAATAATTGATTTTTGCAAAGAATTTTTATTAACTTTGAAAACAAATGAATTCTTGTGATGAATATTGTTATTTACGAAAATGAATGAATTTTATTAAAATTCCTTGAATTTCGGCGAAGAATTTTACTATTTACTAAGATAATTGAAATGTTGACGAGAATAATTTTTTTAATTTTTGAAAATAATTGAATTTCTGAAAAGAATTTTAATATTTATTAAGATATTGACTTATTGTAAAGAATTGCGTTCGAATTTCTAAAATTGAAACTAATTTCAACAGAATTAAAATTAAAGCTTTTCAAAAAAATACTTTATTCAATGATTCATAAGTAATTATTATTTTTATGGTATATTGGTGATTTTTAATAAGGAATAAAGAAGTAATACTTTATTTGTATATTATACGTGTGACTTGTACAACGTCGTAATTTGAACTAACTGAAAAGATAAGAGTTCTTGTATTTACAAATTAACAATATCAATCCGAGGTCATTACAGTATACCTGCTCATAAACAATACAATAATAAAATTTGGTTTTCGTCGAGACCTTCTTTTGTGGTCAATTTCTTTTGTTATTTAATTTTGCATTTATAATTTCAACAGTAATAACTTTATGCCAGTTCTTCAATAGAATTAGGTTATTTAAAATAAATTATTGTCAGAAATAGAAAAAATTGAAGTTATTTTAGAATTCGCGTTTTAACTGAAATCGATTTTAAAATAAATTTTTAGGTATTTATTAGGAAATTTTACTAAAACTCAATTATGTAAATACAAGAAACAATTTATTGAATAACTGCATGTTTCTTAAAATTGAATTCTAATAAAGAATGTTATCAATAAATATGAAAAAGTAATTCTAAATTTAGAAAATTTAGAATTAATTCAAAATTAAGAAATTAAAAATAAATTAAATTATTAAGTAATTTAATACTTTTGGCAAATAATAAAATTTTTAAGAATAATTACATTTTTCAAGGAATTCCATTAAAATTTTATTAAAAATAATTAAAATTTTGCAATGAGTTTGATTATTTATGAAAATAATTGAATTATTGCGAAGAAATTTGTAAAAATTTGTAAATAATCGAATTCCTGTAAAATATTTATTATTTTATGAAAACAATTAAAGGTTTGCGTACCTTTAAATAATTTAATTTTTCGAAAAATTTTATTAAAATAGTATAGATATTAAAAATCATTGAATTTTGTAAAAGAATTTTATTTAAAATTTTTTAAAAATTTTAGATAATAATCTTGTATCTTACTAAAGTTGACTTTAACTACTAGATAGATTATTTTTTTTGATGTATTAATTCTGTTTGGTCGAAAAGAAGGAAGTAAAATCGAGTGAGGGAGAGAAAGTGAGAATGAGATAGAGAGGTGAAAAGAATGATTGTCAACGAAATGATGAAGTGAAAACGATTTATTTCGTACAGTCAAAATCCTCTGAAAAGCTTTAGAAAAGACAATGTAGAATTGAAACAAGGAGGGCAATGGTAGTAGGGAAAGGTTTTCTGTTTTCCCTCACTCTCAATTTGGATTTACGATATTGGTTGAAACAGCACCTGAACCCCACCATGCTAGCAATCCTGAAAACTATCTTCTGCTTTTCTTGTTTCCAGACGCACGTTTGCCAGGCTTTTCCTTTATTTATCCCGGGCCTCTCTTGAATACCCAGTTTTCTCTCTCTCTCTCTCCCTCTCTATCTCTCTCTTCTTTAAATGCATTCAACCACGGCACTAGAAAACAAGCTTCATGCGGAGGGATACACGAAATAATGTATTGCTTTTAGGTATGAACCTTTACGTTTCTCCACACAAACTTCCGATAATATCCAACTCCCCATTCAAGCAGGCTGCTTCGATAGATCGAGAATTTCTTTTATCCATTATTTTTTTCTTTTTTTTTTACTTTTATTTTTACATGCACTTGTGTCGTATATTGGCTAGCAGCATATTTTTGCAGCTTTTTTTATGCTTTCTTTTACCTTATGTATACTATATACAATCGGTAAGTGAGCCTCGCTTTTTGAATGCTCTCTCTTACTTCATGAAGAATTTATGCACCTGCAGATAGCAATCCCAATATAAATGAGATTTTAAGTACAACTCCACACAACCTGTAAAGTTTTCAACTTTGAAAAATATTTCATAACTTTCAGTGGCGAGAGAGTGAGAGAGTAGGAGAGAAAGGGAGAGATTTTCCTCTGTAAGCATAAATCTTTCATGCTCGCTATTTCATATTCTACTATTTCTTTTATTTTTTTTTTCTTGAGACGATAATAGTTTGGTTTTATATAGAAACTAGATGCAGTAATCGTCTTTAACGGGTTTTTTCTACCTATAGATTAATTATAAATTTTATATTTATAATGTTTAAAATTTTGGTTTATAATTTGGGAGTTTCATTTATTATACTCTATCTGGCTTTGCACTCGTTAATTAAATTAAAAAATAAGTATAAAAAAAAATTTTATATAGAAAGCATTAGTAAGACAGAAGCTATCAAAAAATTAAAATTTTACAACTAAAAAAACTCGTTTGAGTCGATTCAATGTGGCTACATTTTTTTAATTATATTTAAAAAAAATGTTTACATTTAAAAAATTGATATTTTAAAGTATATAATTCATTTGAATAACATTTGAAAAAATTACAATTATTTCAATTTTTAAAAATTTTTTTCAAAAATTAAATTATATTTAAAAAAGACTTAATCCCATGTAGAAATTTTCCTAAGTTTTCTTATCAAAAATTGAATTCTAGTAAAAGAACCTTGTGAGGAAAACTGTAAGGAACTGGTTAGTCCCCAGAATTTTCTGTGACGCTCGGATCTTGTAAAAATTTATTTCATCCACATTTTAATATTCTAATCATCTGAAAATCACCTGAATTCTAGTAGGGACTGAGCCCTGCGCAATCCTGAAGAATAGAGAATTCTATTTCAATTTTTAAGTAGTAGCACCACCACCCGAATGCTATCAGACAATTGAAATTTCTTTAAAATAAAAATAAAAATCTATTTCTTCCAAAAATAAAAATTCTAATCATCTGAAAATTACCAGAGTTCTAGTAGGAACTGAGCCCTTCTAAATCCTAAAGAATAGAGAATTTTATTTTAATTTTTAAGTAGTAGCACCACCACCCGAATGCTATCAGACAATTGAAATTTTGGGAAAAAATCATGAAAAATTTATTTCTTCAAAAATTAAAATTCTAATCATCTGAAAATCACCTGAGTTCTAGTAGGGTCTGAGCCCTACTAAATCCTAAAGAATAGAGAATTTTATTTCAATTTTTAAGTAGTAGCACCACCACCCGAATGCTATCAGACAATTGAAATTTCTTTAAAATGAAAATAAAAATTTATTTCTTCCAAAAATAAAAACTCTAACCATCTGAAAATTACCAGAGTTCTAGTAGGAACTGAGCCCTTCTAAATCCTAAAGAATAGAGAATTTTATTTTAATTTTTAAGTAGTAGCACCACCACCCGAATGCTATCAGACAATTGAAATTTTGGGAAAAAATCATGAAAAATTTATTTCTTCAAAAATTAAAATTCTAATCATCTGAAAATCACCTGAGTTCTAGTAGGGTCTGAGCCCTACTAAATCCTAAAGAATAGAGAATTTTATTTCAATTTTTAAGTAGTAGCACCACCACCCGAATGCTATCAGACAATTGAAATTTCTTTAAAATGAAAATAAAAATTTATTTCTTCCAAAAATAAAAACTCTAACCATCTGAAAATTACCAGAGTTCTAGCAGGAACTGAGCCCTTCTAAATCCTAAAGAATAGAGAATTTTATTTTAATTTTTAAGTAGTAGCACCACCACCCGAATGCTATCAGACAATTGAAATTTTGGGAAAAAATCATGAAAAATTTATTTCTTCAAAAATTAAAATTCTAATCATCTGAAAATCACCTGAGTTCTAGTAGGGTCTGAGCCCTACTAAATCCTAAAGAATAGAGAATTTTATTTCAATTTTTAAGTAGTAGCACCACCACCCGAATGCTATCAGACAATTGAAATTTCTTTAAAATGAAAATAAAAATTTATTTCTTCCAAAAATAAAAACTCTAACCATCTAAAAATTACCAGAGTTCTAGCAGGAACTGAGCCCTTCTAAATCCTAAAGAATAAAGAATTTTATTTCCATTTTTTAGTAGTAGCAGGTCCACCCGTACGCTATCAGACAATCAAAATTTTAAGAAAAAATAATGAAAAATTTATTTCATCCACATTTTAATATTCTAATCATCTGAAAATCACCTGAATTCTAGTAGGGACTGAGCTCTGCGCAATCCTGAAGAATAGAGAATTCGATTTTAATTTTTAAGTAGTAGCACCACCACCCGAATGCTATCAGACAATTGAAATTTGTTAAAAAATATTTAAAAAATTTATTTCTTTCAAAAATAAAAATTCTAATCATCTGAAAATTACCTGAGTTCTAGTAGGGTCTGAGCCCTACTAAATCCTAAAGAATAGAGAATTTTATTTCAATTTTTAAGTAGTAGCACCACCACCCGAATGCTATCAGACAATTAAAATTTCTTTAAAATGAAAATAAAAATTTATTTCTTCCAAAAATAAAAATTCTAATCATCTGAAAATTACCAGAGTTCTAGTAGGAACTGAGCCCTACTAAATCCTAAAGAATGCAGAATTTTATTTCCATTTTTTAGTAGTAGCAAGTCCACCCGTACGCTATCAGACAATCAAAATTTTAAGAAAAAATAATGAAAAATTTATTTCATCCACATTTTAATATTCTAATCATCTAAAAATTACCAGAGTTCTAGTAGGAACTGAGCCCTACTAAATCCTAAAGAATAGAGAATTTTATTTCAATTTTTAAGTAGTAGAACCACCACCCGAATGCTATCAGACAATTGAAATTTCTTTAAAATGAAAATAAAAATTTATTTCTTCCAAAAATAAAAACTCTAACCATCTGAAAATTACCAGAGTTCTAGTAGGAACTGAGCCTTACTAAATCCTAAAGAATAAAGAATTTTATTTTAATTTTTTAGTAGTAGCAGGTCCACCCGTACGCTATCAGACAAACAAAATTTTGGGAAAAAATCATGAAAAATTTATTTCTTCCAAATTTAAATATTCTAATCATCTAAAAATTACCAGAGTTCTAGTAGGAACTAAGCCCTACTAAATTCTAAAGAATAGAGAATTTTATTTTAATTTTTAAGTAGTAGCACCACCACCCGAATGCTATCAGACAATTGAAATTTTGGGAAAAAATCATGAAAAATTTATTTCTTCAAAAATTAAAATTCTAATCATCTGAAAATCACCTGAGTTCTAGTAGGGTCTAAGCCCTACTAAATCCTAAAGAATAGAGAATTTTATTTCAATTTTTAAGTAGTAGCACCACCACCCGAATGCTATCAGACAATTTAAATTTCTTTAAAATGAAAATAAAAATTTATTTCTTCCAAAAATAAAAACTCTAATCATCTGAAAATTACCAGAGTTCTAGTAGGAACTGAGCCCTTCTAAATCCTAAAGAATTAAGAATTCTATTTCCATTTTTTAGTAGTAGCAGGTCCACCCGTACGCTATCAGACAAACAAAATTTTGGGAAAAAATCATGAAAAATTTATTTCTTCAAAAATTAAAATTCTAATCATCTGAAAATCACCTGAGTTCTAGTAGGGTCTGAGCCCTACTAAATCCTAAAGAATGAAGAATTTTATTTTAATTATTAGTAGTATCACCACTACCCGAATGCTATCAGACAATTGAAATTTCTTTAAAATGAAAATAAAAATTTATTTCTTCCAAAAATAAAAACTCTAACCATCTAAAAATTACCAGAGTTCTAGTAGGAACTGAGCCTTACTAAATCCTAAAGAATAAACAATTTTATTTTAATTTTTTAGTAGTAGCAGGTCCACCCGTACGCTATCAGACAAACAAAATTTTGGGAAAAAATCATGAAAAATTTATTTCTTCCAAATTTAAATATTCTAATCATCTAAAAATTACCAGAGTTCTAGTAGGAACTAAGCCCTACTAAATTCTAAAGAATAGAGAATTTTATTTTAATTTTTAAGTAGTAGCACCACCACCCGAATGCTATCAGACAATTGAAATTTTGGGAAAAAATCATGAAAAATTTATTTCTTCAAAAATTAAAATTCTAATCATCTGAAAATCACCTGAGTTCTAGTAGGGTCTGAGCCCTACTAAATCCTAAAGAATGAAGAATTTTATTTCAATTTTTAAGTAGTAGAACCACCACCCGAATGCTATCAGACAATTGAAATTTCTTTAAAATGAAAATAAAAATTTATTTCTTCCAAAAATAAAAACTCTAACCATCTGAAAATTACCAGAGTTCTAGTAGGAACTGAGCCTTACTAAATCCTAAAGAATAAAGAATTTTATTTTAATTTTTTAGTAGTAGCAGGTCCACCCGTACGCTATCAGACAAACAAAATTTTGGGAAAAAATCATGAAAAATTTATTTCTTCCAAATTTAAATATTCTAATCATCTAAAAATTACCAGAGTTCTAGTAGGAACTGAGCCCTACTAAATCCTAAAGTATAGAGAATTTTATTTTAATTTTTAAGTAGTAGCACCACCAACCGAATGCTATCAGACAATTGAAATTTTGGGAAAAAATCATGAAAAATTTATTTCTTCAAAAATTAAAATTCTAATCATCTGAAAATCACCTGAGTTCTAGTAGGGTCTGAGATCTACCAAATCTTGAAGATTAGAGAATTTTATTTTAATTTTTAAGTAGTAGCAGATCCACCCGTACGCTATCAGACAAACAAAATTTTGGGAAAAAATCATGAAAAATTTATTTCTTCAAAAATTAAAATTCTAATCATCTGAAAATCACCTGAGTTCTAGTAGGGTCTAAGCCCTACTAAATCCTAAAGAATAGAGAATTTTATTTCAATTTTTAAGTAGTAGCACCACCACCCGAATGCTATCAGACAATTGAAATTTCTTTAAAATGAAAATAAAAATTTATTTCTTCCAAAAATAAAAACTCTAATCATCTGAAAATTACCAGAGTTCTAGTAGGAACTGAGCCCTTCTAAATCCTAAAGAATTAAGAATTCTATTTCCATTTTTTAGTAGTAGCAGGTCCACCCGTACGCTATCAGACAAACAAAATTTTGGGAAAAAATCATGAAAAATTTATTTCTTCAAAAATTAAAATTCTAATCATCTGAAAATCACCTGAGTTCTAGTAGGGTCTGAGCCCTACTAAATCCTAAAGAATGAAGAATTTTATTTTAATTATTAGTAGTATCACCACTACCCGAATGCTATCAGACAATTGAAATTTCTTTAAAATGAAAATAAAAATTTATTTCTTCCAAAAATAAAAACTCTAATCATCTGAAAATTACCAGAGTTCTAGTAGGAACTAAACCCTACTAAATCCTATAGAATAAAGAATTTTATTTCAATTTTTTAGTAGTAGCAGGTCCACCCGTACGCTATCAGACAAACAAAATTTTGGGAAAAAATCATGAAAAATTTATTTCTTCCAAATTTAAATATTCTAATCATCTAAAAATTACCAGAGTTCTAGTAGGAACTGAGCCCTACTAAATCCTAAAGAATAGATAATTTTATTTTAATTTTTAAGTAGTAGCACCACCACCCGAATGCTATCAGACAATTGAAATTTTGGGAAAAAGTCATGAAAAATTTATTTCTTCAAAAATTAAAATTCTAATCATCTGAAAATCACCTGAGTTCTAGTAGGGTCTGAGCCCTACTAAATCCTAAAGAATAGAGAATTTTATTTCAATTTTTAAGTAGTAGCACCACCACCCGAATGCTATCAGACAATTGAAATTTCTTTAAAATGAAAATAAAAATTTATTTCTTCCAAAAATAAAAACTCTAACCATCTGAAAATTACCAGAGTTCTAGTAGGAACTGAGCCCTACTAAATCCTAAAGAATAAAGAATTTTATTTCAATTTTTTAGTAGTAGCAGGTCCACCCGTACGCTATCAGACAATCAAAATTTTGGGAAAAAATAATGAAAAATTTATTTCATCCACATTTTAATATTCTAATTATCTGAAAATCACCTGAATTCTAGTAGGGACTGAGCCCTGCGCAATCCTGAAGAATAGAGAATTTTATTTCAATTTTTAAGTAGTAGCACCACCACCCGAATGCTATCAGACAATTGAAATTTCTTTAAAATAAAAATAAAAATTTATTTCTTCCAAAAATAAAAATTCTAATCATCTGAAAATTACCAGTGTTCTAGTAGGGACTAAGCCCTGCGCATTCCTGAAGAATAGAGAATTTTATTTCAATTTTTAAGTAGTAGCACCACCACCCGAATGCTATCAGACAATTGAAATTTCTTTAAAATGAAAATAAAAATTTATTTCTTCCAAAAATAAAAATTCTAATCATCTGAAAATTACCAGAGTTCTAGTAGGAACTGAGCCCTACTAAATCCTAAAGAATAGAGAATTTTATTTCAATTTTTAAGTAGTAGCACCACCACCCGAATGCTATCAGACAATTGAAATTTCTTTAAAATGAAAATAAAAATTTATTTCTTCCAAAAATAAAAACTCTAACCATCTGAAAATTACCAGAGTTCTAGCAGGAACTGAGCCCTTCTAAATCCTAAAGAATAAAGAATTTTATTTCCATTTTTTAGTAGTAGCAGGTCCACCCGTACGCTATCAGACAATCAAAATTTTAAGAAAAAATAATGAAAAATTTATTTCATCCACATTTTAATATTCTAATCATCTGAAAATCACCTGAATTCTAGTAGGGACTGAGCTCTGCGCAATCCTGAAGAATAGAGAATTCGATTTTAATTTTTAAGTAGTAGCACCACCAACCGAATGCTATCAGACAATTGAAATTTTGGGAAATAATCATGAAAAATTTATTTCTTCCAAATTTAAATATTCTAATCATCTAAAAATTACCAGAGTTCTAGTAGGAACTGAGCCCTACTAAATCCTAAAGAATAGATAATTTTATTTCAATTTTTAAGTAGTAGCACCACCACCCGAATGCTATCAGACAATTGAAATTTTGGGAAAAAGTCATGAAAAATTTATTTCTTAAAAAATTAAAATTCTAATCATCTGAAAATTACCTGAGTTCTAGTAGGGTCTGAGCCCTACTAAATCCTAAAGAATAGAGAATTTTATTTCAATTTTTAAGTAGTAGCACCACCACCCGAATGCTATCAGACAATTGAAATTTCTTTAAAATGAAAATAAAAATTTATTTCTTCCAAAAATAAAAACTCTAACCATCTGAAAATTACCAGAGTTCTAGTAGGAACTGAGCCCTACTAAATCCTAAAGAATGCAGAATTTTATTTCCATTTTTTAGTAGTAGCAAGTCCACCCGTACGCTATCAGACAATCAAAATTTTAAGAAAAAATAATGAAAAATTTATTTCATCCACATTTTAATATTCTAATCATCTAAAAATTACCAGAGTTCTAGTAGAAACTGAGCCCTACTAAATCCTAAAGAATAGAGAATTTTATTTCAATTTTTAAGTAGTAGCACCACCACCCGAATGCTATCAGACAATTGAAATTTCTTTAAAATGAAAATAAAAATTTATTTCTTCCAAAAATAAAAACTCTAACCATCTGAAAATTACCAGAGTTCTAGTAGGAACTGAGCCCTACTAAATCCTAAAGAATAAAGAATTTTATTTTAATTTTTTAGTAGTAGCAGGTCCACCCGTACGCTATCAGACAATCAAAATTTTGGGAAAAAATAATGAAAAATTTATTTCATCCACATTTTAATATTCTAATCATCTGAAAATCACCTGAATTCTAGTAGGGACTGAGCCCTGCGCAATCCTGAAGAATAGAGAATTCTATTTCAATTTTTAAGTAGTAGCACCACCACCCGAATGCTATCAGACAATTGAAATTTCTTTAAAATAAAAATAAAAATTTATTTCTTCCAAAAATAAAAACTCTAACCATCTGAAAATTACCAGAGTTCTAGTAGAAACTGAGCCCTACTAAATCCTAAAGAATAAAGAATTTTATTTTAATTTTTTAGTAGTAGCAGGTCCACCCGTACGCTATCAGACAAACAAAATTTTGGGAAAAAATCATGAAAAATTTATTTCTTCCAAATTTAAATATTCTAATCATCTAAAAATTACCAGAGTTCTAGTAGGAACTAAGCCCTACTAAATCCTAAAGAATAGAGAATTTTATTTTAATTTTTAAGTAGTAGCACCACCAACCGAATGCTATCAGACAATTGAAATTTTGGGAAAAAATCATGAAAAATTTATTTCTTCAAAAATTAAAATTCTAATCATCTGAAAATCACCTGAGTTCTAGTAGGGTCTGAGCCCTACTAAATCCTAAAGAATAGAGAATTTTATTTCAATTTTTAAGTAGTAGCACCACCACCCGAATGCTATCAGACAATTGAAATTTCTTTAAAATGAAAATAAAAATTTATATCTTCCAAAAATAAAAACTCTAATCATCTGAAAATTACCAGAGTTCTAGTAGGAACTGAGCCCTTCTAAATCCTAAAGAATAAAGAATTCTATTTCCATTTTTTAGTAGTAGCAGGTCCACCCGTACGCTATCAGACAAACAAAATTTTGGGAAAAAATCATGAAAAATTTATTTCTTCAAAAATTAAAATTCTAATCATCTGAAAATCACCTGAGTTCTAGTAGGGACTGAGCCCTACGCAATCCTGAAGAATAGAGAATTTTATTTCAATTTTTAAGTAGTAGCAGGTCCACCCGAATGCTATCAGACAATTAAAATTTCTTTAAAATGAAAATAAAAATTTATTTCTTCCAAAAATAAAAATTCTAATCATCTGAAAATTACCAGAGTTCTAGTAGGAACTGAGCCCTACTAAATCCTAAAGAATAGAGAATTTTATTTCAATTTTTAAGTAGTAGCACCACCACCCGAATGCTATCAGACAATTGAAATTTCTTTAAAATAAAAATAAAAATTTATTTCTTCCAAAAATAAAAATTCTAATCATCTGAAAATTACCAGAGTTCTAGTAGGGACTAAGCCCTGCGCATTCCTGAAGAATAGAGAATTTTATTTTAATTTTTAAGTAGTAGCACCACCACCCGAATGCTATCAGACAATTGAAATTTCTTTAAAATGAAAATAAAAATTTATTTATTCCAAAAATAAAAATTCTAATCATCTGAAAATCACCTGAGTTCTAGTAGGGACTGAGCCCTACTAAATTCTAAAGAATAAAGAATTTTATTTCAATTTTTTAGTAGTTGCACCACCACCCGAATGCTATCAGACAATTGAAATTTTGGGAAAAAATCATGAAAAATTTATTTCTTCCAAATTTAAATATTCTAATCATCTAAAAATTACCAGAGTTCTAGTAGGAACTGAGCCCTACTAAATCCTAAAGAATAGATAATTTTAATTCAATTTTTAAGTAGTAGCACCACCACCCGAATGCTATCAGACAATTAAAATTTCTTTAAAATGAAAATAAAAATTTATTTCTTCCAAAAATAAAAATTGTAATCATCTGAAAATTACCAGAGTTCTAGTAGGAACTGAGCCCTACTAAATCCTAAAGAATAAAGAATTTTATTTCAATTTCTTAGTAGTAGCAGGTCCACCCGTACGCTATCAGACAATCAAAATTTTGGGGAAAAAAATGAAAAATTTATTTCATCCACATTTTAATATTCTAATCATCTGAAAATCACCTGAGTTCTAGTAGGGTCTGAGCCCTACTAAATCCTAAAGAATAGAGAATTTTATTTCAATTTTTAAGTAGTAGCACCACCACCCGAATGCTATCAGACAATTGAAATTTCTTTAAAATGAAAATAAAAATTTATTTCTTCCAAAAATAAAAACTCTAACCATCTGAAAATTACCAGAGTTCTAGTAGGAACTGAGCCCTACTAAATCCTAAAGAATGCAGAATTTTATTTCCATTTTTTAGTAGTAGCAAGTCCACCCGTACGCTATCAGACAATCAAAATTTTAAGAAAAAATAATGAAAAATTTATTTCATCCACATTTTAATATTCTAATCATCTAAAAATTACCAGAGTTCTAGTAGAAACTGAGCCCTACTAAATCCTAAAGAATAGAGAATTTTATTTCAATTTTTAAGTAGTAGCACCACCACCCGAATGCTATCAGACAATTGAAATTTCTTTAAAATGAAAATAAAAATTTATTTCTTCCAAAAATAAAAACTCTAACCATCTGAAAATTACCAGAGTTCTAGTAGGAACTGAGCCCTACTAAATCCTAAAGAATAAAGAATTTTATTTTAATTTTTTAGTAGTAGCAGGTCCACCCGTACGCTATCAGACAATCAAAATTTTGGGAAAAAATAATGAAAAATTTATTTCATCCACATTTTAATATTCTAATCATCTGAAAATCACCTGAATTCTAGTAGGGACTGAGCCCTGCGCAATCCTGAAGAATAGAGAATTCTATTTCAATTTTTAAGTAGTAGCACCACCACCCGAATGCTATCAGACAATTGAAATTTCTTTAAAATAAAAATAAAAATCTATTTCTTCCAAAAATAAAAATTCTAATCATCTGAAAATTACCAGAGTTCTAGTAGGAACTGAGCCCTACTAAATCCTAAAGAATAAAGAATTTTATTTCAATTTCTTAGTAGTAGCAGGTCCACCCGTACGCTATCAGACAATCAAAATTTTGGGGAAAAAAATGAAAAATTTATTTCATCCACATTTTAATATTCTAATTATCTGAAAAACACCTGAATTCTAGTAGGGACTGTGCCCTGCGCAATCCTGAAAAATAGAGAATTTTATTTTAATTTTTAAGTAGTAGCACCACCACCCGAATGCTATCAGACAATTGAAATTTCTTTAAAATAAAAATAAAAATTTATTTCTTCCAAAAATAAAAATTCTAATCATCTGAAAATTACCAGAGTTCTAGTAGGGACTAAGCCCTGCGCATTCCTGAAGAATAGAGAATTTTATTTCAATTTTTAAGTAGTAGCACCACCACCCGAATGCTATCAGACAATTAAAATTTCTTTAAAATGAAAATAAAAATTTATTTCTTCCAAAAATAAAAATTCTAATCATCTGAAAATTACCAGAGTTCTAGTAGGAACTGAGCCCTACTAAATCCTAAAGAATAGAGAATTTTATTTCAATTTTTAAGTAGTAGCACCACCACCCGAATGCTATCAGACAATTGAAATTTCTTTAAAATGAAAATAAAAATTTATTTCTTCCAAAAATAAAAACTCTAACCATCTGAAAATTACCAGAGTTCTAGTAGGAACTGAGCCCTACTAAATCCTAAAGAATAAAGAATTTTATTTCAATTTTTTAGTAGTAGCAGGTCCACCCGTACGCTATCAGACAAACAAAATTTTGGGAAAAAATCATGAAAAATTTATTTCTTCAAAAATTAAAATTCTAATCATCTGAAAATCACCTGAGTTCTAGTAGGGTCTGAGATCTACCAAATCTTGAAGATTAGAGAATTTTATTTTAATTTTTAAGTAGTAGCAGGTCCACCCGTACGCTATCAGACAAACAAAATTTTGGGAAAAAATCATGAAAAATTTATTTCTTTAAAATTTAAATATTCTAATCATCTAAAAATTACCAGAGTTCTAGTAGAAACTGAGCCCTACTAAATCCTAAAGAATAGATAATTTTATTTCAATTTTTAAGTAGTAGCACCACCACCCGAATGCTATCAGACAATTGAAATTTTGGGAAAAAATCATGAAAAATTTATTTCTTCAAAAATTAAAATTCTAATCATCTGAAAATTACCAGAGTTCTAGTAGGAACTGAGCCCTACTAAATCCTAAAGAATAAAGAATTTTATTTCAATTTCTTAGTAGTAGCAGGTCCACCCGTACGCTATCAGACAATCAAAATTTTGGGAAAAAATAATGAAAAATTTATTTCATCCACATTTTAATATTCTAATCATCTGAAAATCACCTGAATTCTAGTAGGGACTGAGCCCTGCGCAATCCTGAAGAATAGAGAATTCTATTTCAATTTTTAAGTAGTAGCACCACCACCCGAATGCTATCAGACAATTGAAATTTCTTTAAAATAAAAATAAAAATTTATTTCTTCCAAAAATAAAAATTCTAATCATCTGAAAATTACCAGAGTTCTAGTAGGGACTAAGCCCTGCGCATTCCTGAAGAATAGAGAATTTTATTTCAATTTTTAAGTAGTAGCACCACCACCCGAATGCTATCAGACAATTAAAATTTCTTTAAAATGAAAATAAAAATTTATTTCTTCCAAAAATAAAAATTCTAATCATCTAAAAATTACCAGAGTTCTAGTAGGAACTGAGCCCTACTAAATCCTAAAGAATAGAGAATTTTAATTCAATTTTTAAGTAGTAGCACCACCACCCGAATGCTATCAGACAATTGAAATTTCTTTAAAATGAAAATAAAAATTTATTTCTTCCAAAAATAAAAACTCTAACCATCTGAAAATTACCAGAGTTCTAGTAGGAACTGAGCCCTACTAAATCCTAAAGAATAAAGAATTTTATTTCAATTTTTTAGTAGTAGCAGGTCCACCCGTACGGTATCAGACAATCAAAATTTTGGGAAAAAATAATGAAAAATTTATTTCATCCACATTTTAATATTCTAATCATCTGAAAATCACCTGAATTCTAGTAGGGACTGAGCCCTGCGCAATCCTGAAGAATAGAGAATTTTATTTCAATTTTTTAGTAGTAGCAGGTCCACCCGTACGCTATCAGACAAACAAAATTTTGGGAAAAAATCATGAAAAATTTATTTCTTCAAAAATTAAAATTCTAATCATCTGAAAATCACCTGAGTTCTAGTAGGGACTGAGCCCTGCGCAATCCTGAAGAATAAAGAATTTTATTTCAATTTTTTAGTAGTAGCAGGTCCACCCGTACGCTATCAGACAAACAAAATTTTGGGAAAAAATCATGAAAAATTTATTTCTTCCAAATTTAAATATTCTAATCATCTAAAAATTACCAGAGTTCTAGTAGGAACTGAGCCCTACTAAATCCTAAAGTATAGAGAATTTTATTTTAATTTTTAAGTAGTAGCACCACCAACCGAATGCTATCAGACAATTGAAATTTTGGGAAAAAAATCATGAAAAATTTATTTCTTCAAAAATTAAAATTCTAATCATCTGAAAATCACCTGAGTTCTAGTAGGGTCTGAGATCTACCAAATCTTGAAGATTAGAGAATTTTATTTTAATTTTTAAGTAGTAGCAGGTCCACCCGTACGCTATCAGACAAACAAAATTTTGGGAAAAAATCATGAAAAATTTATTTCTTCAAAATTTAAATATTCTAATCATCTAAAAATTACCAAAGTTCTAGTAGGAACTGAGCCCTACTAAATCCTAAAGAATAGATAATATTATTTCAATTTTTAAGTAGTAGCACCACCACCCGAATGCTATCAGACAATTGAAATTTTGGGAAAAAATCATGAAAAATTTATTTCTTCAAAAATTAAAATTCTAATCATCTGAAAATCACCTGAGTTCTAGTAGGGTCTGAGCCCTACTAAATCCTAAAGAATAGAGAATTTTATTTCAATTTTTAAGTAGTAGCACCACCACCCGAATGCTATCAGACAATTAAAATTTCTTTAAAATGAAAATAAAAATTTATTTCTTCCAAAAATAAAAATTCTAATCATCTGAAAATTACCAGAGTTCTAGTAGGAACTAAGCCCTACTAAATCCTAAAGAATGCAGAATTTTATTTCCATTTTTTAGTAGTAGCAAGTCCACCCGTACGCTATCAGACAATCAAAATTTTAAGAAAAAATAATGAAAAATTTATTTCATCCACATTTTAATATTCTAATCATCTAAAAATTACCAGAGTTCTAGTAGGAACTGAGCCCTACTAAATCCTAAAGAATAGAGAATTTTATTTCAATTTTTAAGTAGTAGAACCACCACCCGAATGCTATCAGACAATTGAAATTTCTTTAAAATGAAAATAAAAATTTATTTCTTCCAAAAATAAAAACTCTAACCATCTGAAAATTACCAGAGTTCTAGTAGGAACTGAGCCTTACTAAATCCTAAAGAATAAAGAATTTTATTTTAATTTTTTAGTAGTAGCAGGTCCACCCGTACGCTATCAGACAAACAAAATTTTGGGAAAAAATCATGAAAAATTTATTTCTTCCAAATTTAAATATTCTAATCATCTAAAAATTACCAGAGTTCTAGTAGGAACTAAGCCCTACTAAATTCTAAAGAATAGAGAATTTTATTTTAATTTTTAAGTAGTAGCACCACCACCCGAATGCTATCAGACAATTGAAATTTTGGGAAAAAATCATGAAAAATTTATTTCTTCAAAAATTAAAATTCTAATCATCTGAAAATCACCTGAGTTCTAGTAGGGTCTAAGCCCTACTAAATCCTAAAGAATAGAGAATTTTATTTCAATTTTTAAGTAGTAGCACCACCACCCGAATGCTATCAGACAATTTAAATTTCTTTAAAATGAAAATAAAAATTTATTTCTTCCAAAAATAAAAACTCTAATCATCTGAAAATTACCAGAGTTCTAGTAGGAACTGAGCCCTTCTAAATTCTAAAGAATTAAGAATTCTATTTCCATTTTTTAGTAGTAGCAGGTCCACCCGTACGCTATCAGACAAACAAAATTTTGGGAAAAAATCATGAAAAATTTATTTCTTCAAAAATTAAAATTCTAATCATCTGAAAATCACCTGAGTTCTAGTAGGGTCTGAGCCCTACTAAATCCTAAAGAATGAAGAATTTTATTTTAATTATTAGTAGTATCACCACTACCCGAATGCTATCAGACAATTGAAATTTCTTTAAAATGAAAATAAAAATTTATTTCTTCCAAAAATAAAAACTCTAACCATCTGAAAATTACCAGAGTTCTAGTAGGAACTGAGCCTTACTAAATCCTAAAGAATAAACAATTTTATTTTAATTTTTTAGTAGTAGCAGGTCCACCCGTACGCTATCAGACAAACAAAATTTTGGGAAAAAATCATGAAAAATTTATTTCTTCCAAATTTAAATATTCTAATCATCTAAAAATTACCAGAGTTCTAGTAGGAACTAAGCCCTACTAAATTCTAAAGAATAGAGAATTTTATTTTAATTTTTAAGTAGTAGCACCACCACCCGAATGCTATCAGACAATTGAAATTTTGGGAAAAAATCATGAAAAATTTATTTCTTCAAAAATTAAAATTCTAATCATCTGAAAATCACCTGAGTTCTAGTAGGGTCTGAGCCCTACTAAATCCTAAAGAATGAAGAATTTTATTTCAATTTTTAAGTAGTAGAACCACCACCCGAATGCTATCAGACAATTGAAATTTCTTTAAAATGAAAATAAAAATTTATTTCTTCCAAAAATAAAAACTCTAACCATCTGAAAATTACCAGAGTTCTAGTAGGAACTGAGCCTTACTAAATCCTAAAGAATAAAGAATTTTATTTTAATTTTTTAGTAGTAGCAGGTCCACCCGTACGCTATCAGACAAACAAAATTTTGGGAAAAAATCATGAAAAATTTATTTCTTCCAAATTTAAATATTCTAATCATCTAAAAATTACCAGAGTTCTAGTAGGAACTGAGCCCTACTAAATCCTAAAGTATAGAGAATTTTATTTTAATTTTTAAGTAGTAGCACCACCAACCGAATGCTATCAGACAATTGAAATTTTGGGAAAAAATCATGAAAAATTTATTTCTTCAAAAATTAAAATTCTAATCATCTGAAAATCACCTGAGTTCTAGTAGGGTCTGAGATCTACCAAATCTTGAAGATTAGAGAATTTTATTTTAATTTTTAAGTAGTAGCAGATCCACCCGTACGCTATCAGACAAACAAAATTTTGGGAAAAAATCATGAAAAATTTATTTCTTCAAAAATTAAAATTCTAATCATCTGAAAATCACCTGAGTTCTAGTAGGGTCTAAGCCCTACTAAATCCTAAAGAATAGAGAATTTTATTTCAATTTTTAAGTAGTAGCACCACCACCCGAATGCTATCAGACAATTGAAATTTCTTTAAAATGAAAATAAAAATTTATTTCTTCCAAAAATAAAAACTCTAATCATCTGAAAATTACCAGAGTTCTAGTAGGAACTGAGCCCTTCTAAATCCTAAAGAATTAAGAATTCTATTTCCATTTTTTAGTAGTAGCAGGTCCACCCGTACGCTATCAGACAAACAAAATTTTGGGAAAAAATCATGAAAAATTTATTTCTTCAAAAATTAAAATTCTAATCATCTGAAAATCACCTGAGTTCTAGTAGGGTCTGAGCCCTACTAAATCCTAAAGAATGAAGAATTTTATTTTAATTATTAGTAGTATCACCACTACCCGAATGCTATCAGACAATTGAAATTTCTTTAAAATGAAAATAAAAATTTATTTCTTCCAAAAATAAAAACTCTAATCATCTGAAAATTACCAGAGTTCTAGTAGGAACTAAACCCTACTAAATCCTATAGAATAAAGAATTTTATTTCAATTTTTTAGTAGTAGCAGGTCCACCCGTACGCTATCAGACAAACAAAATTTTGGGAAAAAATCATGAAAAATTTATTTCTTCCAAATTTAAATATTCTAATCATCTAAAAATTACCAGAGTTCTAGTAGGAACTGAGCCCTACTAAATCCTAAAGAATAGATAATTTTATTTTAATTTTTAAGTAGTAGCACCACCACCCGAATGCTATCAGACAATTGAAATTTTGGGAAAAAGTCATGAAAAATTTATTTCTTCAAAAATTAAAATTCTAATCATCTGAAAATCACCTGAGTTCTAGTAGGGTCTGAGCCCTACTAAATCCTAAAGAATAGAGAATTTTATTTCAATTTTTAAGTAGTAGCACCACCACCCGAATGCTATCAGACAATTGAAATTTCTTTAAAATGAAAATAAAAATTTATTTCTTCCAAAAATAAAAACTCTAACCATCTGAAAATTACCAGAGTTCTAGTAGGAACTGAGCCCTACTAAATCCTAAAGAATAAAGAATTTTATTTCAATTTTTTAGTAGTAGCAGGTCCACCCGTACGCTATCAGACAATCAAAATTTTGGGAAAAAATAATGAAAAATTTATTTCATCCACATTTTAATATTCTAATTATCTGAAAATCACCTGAATTCTAGTAGGGACTGAGCCCTGCGCAATCCTGAAGAATAGAGAATTTTATTTCAATTTTTAAGTAGTAGCACCACCACCCGAATGCTATCAGACAATTGAAATTTCTTTAAAATGAAAATAAAAATTTATTTCTTCCAAAAATAAAAACTCTAATCATCTGAAAATTACCAGAGTTCTAGTAGGAACTGAGCTCTACTGAATCCTAAAGAAAAAAAAATTTTATTTTAATTTTTTAGTAGTAGCAGGTCCACCCGTACGCTATCAGACAAACAAAATTTTGGGAAAAAATCATGAAAAATTTATTTCTTCCAAATTTAAATATTCTAATCATCTAAAAATTACCAGAGTTCTAGTAGAAACTGAGCCCTACTAAATCCTAAAGAATAGATAATTTTATTTCAATTTTTAAGTAGTAGCACCACCACCCGAATGCTATCAGACAATTGAAATTTTGGGAAAAAATCATGAAAAATTTATTTCTTCAAAAATTAAAATTCTAATCATCTGAAAATCACCTGAGTTCTAGTAGGGTCTGAGCCCTACTAAATCCTAAAGAATAGAGAATTTTATTTCAATTTTTAAGTAGTAGCACCACCACCCGAATGCTATCAGACAATTGAAATTTCTTTAAAATGAAAATAAAAATTTATTTCTTCCAAAAATAAAAACTCTAACCATCTGAAAATTACCAGAGTTCTAGTAGGAACTGAGCCCTACTAAATCCTAAAGAATGCAGAATTTTATTTCCATTTTTTAGTAGTAGCAAGTCCACCCGTACGCTATCAGACAATCAAAATTTTAAGAAAAAATAATGAAAAATTTATTTCATCCACATTTTAATATTCTAATCATCTAAAAATTACCAGAGTTCTAGTAGGAACTGAGCCCTACTAAATCCTAAAGAATAGAGAATTTTATTGCAATTTTTAAGTAGTAGCACCACCACCCGAATGCTATCAGACAATTGAAATTTCTTTAAAATGAAAATAAAAATTTATTTCTTCCAAAAATAAAAACTCTAACCATCTGAAAATTACCAGAGTTCTAGTAGGAACTGAGCCCTACTAAATCCTAAAGAATAAAGAATTTTATTTCAATTTTTTAGTAGTAGCAGGTCCACCCGTACGCTATCAGACAATCAAAATTTTGGGAAAAAATAATGAAAAATTTATTTCATCCACATTTTAATATTCTAATCATCTGAAAATCACCTGAATTCTAGTAGGGACTGAGCCCTGCGCAATCCTGAAGAATAGAGAATTTTATTTCAATTTTTAAGTAGTAGCACCACCACCCGAATGCTATCAGACAATTGAAATTTTGGGAAAAAAATCATGAAAAATTTATTTCTTCAAAAATTAAAATTCTAATCATCTGAAAATCACCTGAGTTCTAGTAGGGTCTGAGCCCTACTAAATCCTAAAGAATAGAGAATTTTATTTCAATTTTTAAGTAGTAGCACCACCACCCGAATGCTATCAGACAATTGAAATTTCTTTAAAATGAAAATAAAAATTTATTTCTTCCAAAAATAAAAACTCTAACCATCTGAAAATTACCAGAGTTCTAGTAGGAACTGAGCCCTACTAAATCCTAAAGAATAAAGAATTTTATTTCAATTTCTTAGTAGTAGCAGGTCCACCCGTACGCTATCAGACAATCAAAATTTTGGGGAAAAAAATGAAAAATTTATTTTATCCACATTTTAATACTCTAATCATCTGAAAATCACCTGAATTCTAGTAGGGACTGTGCCCTGCGCAATCCTGAAAAATAGAGAATTTTATTTTAATTTTTAAGTAGTAGCACCACCACCCGAATGCTATCAGACAATTGAAATTTCTTTAAAATAAAAATAAAAATTTATTTCTTCCAAAAATAAAAATTCTAATCATCTGAAAATTACCAGAGTTCTAGTAGGAACTGAGCCCTACTAAATCCTAAAGAATAGAGAATTTTATTTCAATTTTTAAGTAGTAGCACCACCACCCGAATGCTATCAGACAATTGAAATTTCTTTAAAATGAAAATAAAAATTTATTTCTTCCAAAAATAAAAACTCTAACCATCTGAAAATTACCAGAGTTTTAGTAGGAACTGAGCTCTACTGAATCCTAAAAAAAAAAAATTTTATTTTAATTTTTTAGTAGTAGCAGGTCCACCCGAATGCTATCAGACAATTGAAATTTCTTTAAAATGAAAATAAAAATTTATTTCTTCCAAAAATAAAAACTCTAACCATCTGAAAATTACCAGAGTTCTAGTAGGAACTGAGCCCTACTAAATCCTAAAGAATAAAGAATTTTATTTCAATTTTTTAGTAGTAGCAGGTCCACCCGTACGCTATCAGACAAACAAAATTTTGGGAAAAAATCATAAAAAATTTATTTCTTCCAAATTTAAATATTCTAATCATCTAAAAATTACCAGAGTTCTAGTAGGAACTGAGCCCTGCGCAATCCTAAAGAATAGATAATTTTATTTCAATTTTTAAGTAGTAGCACCACCACCCGAATGCTATCAGACAATTGAAATTTTGGGAAAAAATCATGAAAAATTTATTTCTTCAAAAATTAAAATTCTAATCATCTGAAAATCACCTGAGTTCTAGTAGGGTCTGAGCCCTACTAAATCCTAAAGAATAGAGAATTTTATTTCAATTTTTAAGTAGTAGCACCACCACCCAAATGCTATCAGACAATTGAAATTTCTTTAAAATGAAAATAAAAATTTATTTCTTCCAAAAATAAAAACTCTAACCATCTGAAAATTACCAGAGTTCTAGTAGGAACTGAGCCCTACTAAATCCTAAAGAATGCAGAATTTTATTTCCATTTTTTAGTAGTAGCAAGTCCACCCGTACGCTATCAGACAATCAAAATTTTAAGAAAAAATAATGAAAAATTTATTTCTTCAAAAATTAAAATTCTAATCATCTGAAAATCACCTGAGTTCTAGTAGGGTCTGAGCCCTACTAAATCCTTAAGAATGAAGAATTTTATTTTAATTTTTAGTAGTATCATCACTACCCGAATGCTATCAGACAATTGAAATTTCTTTAAAATGAAAATAAAAATTTATTTCTTCCAAAAATAAAAACTCTAATCATCTGAAAATTACCAGAGTTCTAGTAGGAACTAAACCCTACTAAATCCTATAGAATAAAGAATTTTATTTTAATTTTTTAGTAGTAGCAGGTCCACCCGTACGCTATCAGACAAACAAAATTTTGGGAAAAAATCATGAAAAATTTATTTCTTCAAAAATTAAAATTCTAATCATCTGAAAATCACCTGAGTTCTAGTAGGGACTGTGCTTTGCGCAATCCTGAAGAATAGAGAATTTTATTTTAATTTTTAAGTAGTAGCACCACCACCCGAATGCTATCAGACAATTGAAATTTCTTAAAAATGAAAATAAAAATTTATTTCTTCCAAAAATAAAAATTCTAATCATCTGAAAATCACCTGAGTTCTAGTAGGGACTGAGCCCTACTAAATCCTAAAGAATAAAAAATTTTATTTCAATTTTTTAGTAGTAGCAGGTCCACCCGTACGCTATCAGACAATCAAAATTTTGGGAAAATATAATGAAAAATTTATTTCATCCACATTTTAATATTCTAATCATCTGAAAATCACCTGAATTCTAGTAGGGACTGAGCCCTGCGCAATCCTGAAGAATAGAGAATTCTATTTCAATTTTTAAGTAGTAGCACCACCACCCGAATGCTATCAGACAATTGAAATTTCTTTAAAATAAAAATAAAAATCTATTTCTTCCAAAAATAAAAATTCTAATCATCTGAAAATTACCAGAGTTCTAGTAGGAACTGAGCCCTACTAAATCCTAAAGAATAAAAAATTTTATTTTAATTTTTTAGTAGTAGCACCACCAACCGAATGCTATCAGACAATTGAAATTTTGGGAAAAAATCATGAAAAATTTATTTCTTCAAAAATTAAAATTCTAATCATCTGAAAATCACCTGAGTTCTAGTAGGGTCTGAGCCCTACTAAATCCTTAAGAATGAAGAATTTTATTTTAATTTTTAGTAGTATCACCACTACCCGAATGCTATCAGACAATTGAAATTTCTTTAAAATGAAAATAAAAATTTATTTCTTCCAAAAATAAAAACTCTAATCATCTGAAAATTACCAGAGTTCTAGTAGGAACTAAACCCTACTAAATCCTATAGAATAAAGAATTTTATTTCAATTTTTTAGTAGTAGCAGGTCCACCCGTACGCTATCAGACAAACAAAATTTTGGGAAAAAATCATGAAAAATTTATTTCTTCAAAAATTAAAATTCTAATCATCTGAAAATCACCTGAGTTCTAGTAGGGACTGTGCCCTGCGCAATCCTGAAGAATAGAGAATTCTATTTCAATTTTTAAGTAGTAGCACCACCACCCGAATGCTATCAGACAATTGAAATTTCTTAAAAATGAAAATAAAAATTTATTTCTTCCAAAAATAAAAATTCTAATCATCTGAAAATCACCTGAGTTCTAGTAGGGACTGAGCCCTACTAAATCCTAAAGAATAAAAAATTTTGTTTCAATTTTTTAGTAGTAGCAGGTCCACCCGTACGCTATCAGACAATCAAAATTTTGGGAAAAAATAATGAAAAATTTATTTCATCCACATTTTAATATTCTAATCATCTGAAAATCACCTGAATTCTAGTAGGGACTGAGCCCTGCGCAATCCTAAAGAATAAAAAATTTTATTTCAATTTTTTAGTAGTAGCACCACCACCCGAATGCTATCAGACAATTGAAATTTTGGGAAAAAGTCATGAAAAATTTATTTCTTCAAAAATTAAAATTCTAATCATCTGAAAATCACCTGAGTTCTAGTAGGGTCTGAGCCCTACTAAATCCTAAAGAATAGAGAATTTTATTTCAATTTTTAAGTAGTAGCACCACCACCCGAATGCAATCAGACAATTGAAATTTCTTTAAAATGAAAATAAAAATTTATTTCTTCCAAAAATAAAAACTCTAATCATCTGAAAATTACCAGAGTTCTAGTAGGAACTGAGCCCTACTGAATCCTAAAGAAAAAAAATTTTATTTTAATTTTTTAGTAGTAGCAGGTCCACCCGTACGCTATCAGACAAACAAAATTTTGGGAAAAAATCATGAAAAATTTATTTCTTCAAAATTTAAATATTCTAATCATCTGAAAATCACCTGAGTTCTAGTAGGGTCTGAGCCCTACTAAATTCTAAAGAATAGAAAATTTTATTTCAATTTTTAAGTAGTAGCACCACCACCCGAATGCTATCAGACAATTGAAATTTCTTTAAAATGAAAATAAAAATTTATTTCTTCCAAAAATAAAAACTCTAACCATCTGAAAATTACCAGAGTTCTAGTAGGAACTGAGCCCTACTAAATCCTAAAGAATGCAGAATTTTATTTCCATTTTTTAGTAGTAGCAAGTCCACCCGTACGCTATCAGACAATCAAAATTTTAAGAAAAAATAATGAAAAATTTATTTCATCCACATTCTAATATTCTAATCATCTAAAAATTACCAGAGTTCTAGTAGGAACTGAGCCCTACTAAATCCTAAAGAATAGAGAATTTTATTTCAATTTTTAAGTAGTAGAACCACCACCCGAATGCTATCAGACAATTGAAATTTCTTTAAAATGAAAATAAAAATTTATTTCTTCCAAAAATAAAAACTCTAACCATCTGAAAATTACCAGAGTTCTAGTAGGAACTGAGCCCTACTAAATCCTAAAGAATAAAGAATTTTATTTTAATTTTTTAGTAGTAGCAGGTCCACCCGTACGCTATCAGACAATCAAAATTTTGGGAAAAAATAATGAAAAATTTATTTCATCCACATTTTAATATTCTAATCATCTGAAAATCACCTGAATTCTAGTAGGGACTGAGCCCTGCGCAATCCTGAAGAATAGAGAATTCTATTTCAATTTTTAAGTAGTAGCACCACCACCCGAATGCTATCAGACAATTGAAATTTCTTTAAAATAAAAATAAAAATCTATTTCTTCCAAAAATAAAAATTCTAATCATCTGAAAATTACCAGAGTTCTAGTAGGAACTTAGCCCTACTGAATCCTAAAGAAAAAAAATTTTATTTTAATTTTTTAGTAGTAGCAGGTCCACCCGTACGCTATCAGACAAACAAAATTTTGGGAAAAAATCATGAAAAATTTATTTCTTCAAAATTTAAATATTCTAATCATCTAAAAATTACCAGAGTTCTAGTAGGAACTGAGCCCTACTAAATCCTAAAGAATAGAGAATTTTATTTCAATTTTTAAGTAGTAGCACCACCACCCGAATGCTATCAGACAATTGAAATTTTGGGAAAAAATCATGAAAAATTTATTTCTTCCAAATTTAAATATTCTAATCATCTAAAAATTACCAGAGTTCTAGTAGGAACTGAGCCCTACTAAATCCTAAAGAATAGATAATTTTATTTTAATTTTTAAGTAGTAGCACCACCACCCGAATGCTATCAGACAATTGAAATTTTGGGAAAAAGTCATGAAAAATTTATTTCTTCAAAAATTAAAATTCTAATCATCTGAAAATCACCTGAGTTCTAGTAGGGTCTGAGCCCTACTATATCCTAAAGAATAGAGAATTTTATTTCAATTTTTAAGTAGTAGCACCACCACCCGAATGCAATCAGACAATTGAAATTTCTTTAAAATGAAAATAAAAATTTATTTCTTCCAAAAATAAAAACTCTAACCATCTGAAAATTACCAGAGTTCTAGTAGGAACTGAGCCCTACTAAATCCTAAAGAATGCAGAATTTTATTTCCATTTTTTAGTAGTAGCAAGTCCACCCGTACGCTATCAGACAATCAAAATTTTAAGAAAAAATAATGAAAAATTTATTTCATCCACATTTTAATATTCTAATCATCTAAAAATTACCAGAGTTCTAGTAGGAACTGAGCCCTACTAAATCCTAAAGAATAGAGAATTTTATTTCAATTTTTAAGTAGTAGAACCACCACCCGAATGCTATCAGACAATTGAAATTTCTTTAAATGAAAATAAAAATTTATTTCTTCCAAAAATAAAAACTCTAACCATCTGAAAATTACCAGAGTTCTAGTAGGAACTGAGCCCTACTAAATCCTAAAGAATGCAGAATTTTATTTCCATTTTTTAGTAGTAGCAAGTCCACCCGTACGCTATCAGACAATCAAAATTTTAAGAAAAAATAATGAAAAATTTATTTCATCCACATTTTAATATTCTAATCATCTAAAAATTACCAGAGTTCTAGTTGGAACTGAGCCCTACTAAATCCTAAAGAATAGAGAATTTTATTTCAATTTTTAAGTAGTAGAACCACCACCCGAATGCTATCAGACAATTGAAATTTCTTTAAAATGAAAATAAAAATTTATTTCTTCCAAAAATAAAAACTCTAACCATCTGAAAATTACCAGAGTTCTAGTAGGAACTGAGCCCTACTAAATCCTAAAGAATAAAGAATTTTATTTTAATTTTTTAGTAGTAGCAGGTCCACCCGTATGCTATCAGACAATCAAAATTTTGGGAAAAAATAATGAAAAATTTATTTCATCCACATTTTAATATTCTAATCATCTGAAAATCACCTGAATTCTAGTAGGGACTGAGCCCTGCGCAATCCTGAAGAATAGAGAATTCTATTTCAATTTTTAAGTAGTAGCACCACCACCCGAATGCTATCAGACAATTGAAATTTCTTTAAAATAAAAATAAAAATCTATTTCTTCCAAAAATAAAAATTCTAATCATCTGAAAATTACCAGAGTTCTAGTAGGAACTGAGCCCTACTGAATCCTAAAGAAAAAAAATTTTATTTTAATTTTTTAGTAGTAGCAGGTCCACCCCTACGCTATCAGACAAACAAAATTTTGGGAAAAAATCATGAAAAATTTATTTCTTCCAAATTTAAATATTCTAATCATCTAAAAATTACCAGAGTTCTAGTAGAAACTGAGCCCTACTAAATCCTAAAGAATAGATAATTTTATTTCAATTTTTAAGTAGTAGCACCACCACCCGAATGCTATCAGACAATTGAAATTTTGGGAAAAAAACATGAAAAATTTATTTCTTCAAAAATTAAAATTCTAATCATCTGAAAATCACCTGAGTTCTAGTAGGGTCTGAGCCCTACTAAATCCTAAAGAATAGAGAATTTTATTTCAATTTTTAAGTAGTAGCACCACCACCCGAATGCTATCAGACAATTGAAATTTCTTTAAAATGAAAATAAAAATTTATTTCTTCCAAAAATAAAAACTCTAATCATCTGAAAATTACCAGAGTTCTAGTAGGAACTAAACCCTACTAAATCCTATAGAATAAAGAATTTTATTTCAATTTTTTAGTAGTAGCAGGTCCACCCGTACGCTATCAGACAAACAAAATTTTGGGAAAAAAACATGAAAAATTTATTTCTTCCAAATTTAAATATTCTAATCATCTAAAAATTACCAGAGCTCTAGTAGGAACTGAGCCCTACTAAATCCTAAAGAATAGAGAATTTTATTTCAATTTTTAAGTAGTAGCACCACCACCCGAATGCTATCAGACAATTGAAATTTCTTTAAAATGAAAATAAAAATTTATTTCTTCCAAAAATAAAAACTCTAATCATCTGAAAATAACCTGAGTTCTAGTAGGGACTGAGCCCTGCGCAATCCTGAAAAATAGAGAATTTTATTTTAATTTTTAAGTAGTAACACCACCACCCGAATGCTATCAGACAATTGAAATTTCTTTAAAATAAAAATAAAAATTTATTTCTTCCAAAAATAAAAATTCTAATCATCTGAAAATTACCAGAGTTCTAGTAGGGACTAAGCCCTGCGCATTCCTAAAGAATAGAGAATTTTATTTCAATTTTTAAGTAGTAGCACCACCACCCGAATGCTATCAGACAATTGAAATTTCTTTAAAATGAAAATAAAAATTTATTTCTTCCAAAAATAAAAACTCTAATCATCTGAAAATTACCAGAGTTCTAGTAGGAACTGAGCCCTACTAAATCTTAAAGAATAAAGAATTTTATTTTAATTTTTTAGTAGTAGCAGGTCCAACCGTACGCTATCAGACAATCAAAATTTTAAGAAAAAATAATGAAAAATTTATTTCATCCACATTTTAATATTCTAATCATCTGAAAATCACCTGAATTCTAGTAGGGACTGAGCCCTGCGCAATCCTGAAGAATAGAGAATTTTATTTCAATTTTTAAGTAGTAGCACCACCACCCGAATGCTATCACACAATTGAAATTTGTTAAAAAATATATAACAAATTTATTTCTTCCAAAAATAAAAATTCTAATCATCTGAAAATTACCAGAGTTCTAGTAGGAACCGAGACCTACTAAATCCTAAAGAATAAAGAATTTTATTTCAATTTTTAAGTAGTTGCAGGTCCACCCGTACGCTATCAGACAAATAAAATTTTGGGAAAAAATCATGAAAAATTTATTTCTTCCAAATTTAAATATTCTAATCATCTAAAAATTACCAGAGTTCTAGTAGGAACTGAGCCCTACTAAATCCTAAAGAATGAAGAATTTTATTTTAATTTTTAGTAGTATCACCACTACCCGAATGCTATCAGACAATTAAAATTTCTTTAAAATGAAAATAAAAATTTATTTCTTCCAAAAATAAAAACTCTAATCATCTGAAAATTTCCATAGTTCTAGTAGGAACTGAGCCCTACTAAATCCTAAAGAATAGAGAATTTTATTTCAATTTTTAAGTAGTAGCACCACCACCCGAATGCTATCAGACAATTGAAATTTTGGGAAAAAATCATGAAAAATTTATTTCTTCCAAATTTAAATATTCTAATCATCTAAAAATTACCAGAGTTCTAGTAGGAACTGAGCCCTACTAAATCCTAAAGAATAGAGAATTTTATTTTAATTTTTAGTAGTAGCATCACCACCCGAATGCTATCAGACAATTGAAATTTCTTTAAAATGAAAATAAAAATCTATTTCTTCCAAAAATAAAAATTCTAATCATCTGAAAATTACCAGAGTTCTAGTAGGGACTGAGATCTACCCAATCTTGAAGATTAGAGAATTTTATTTTAATTTTTAAGTAGTAGCAGGTCCACCCGTACGCTATCAGACAAACAAAATTTTGGGAAAAAATCATGAAAAATTTATTTCTTCCAAAAATAAAAATTCTAATCATCTGAAAATTACCAGAGTTCTAGTAGGAACTGAGCCCTACTAAATCCTAAAGAATAAAGAATTTTATTTTAATTTTTTAGTAGTAGCAGGTCCACCCGTACGCTATCAGACAATCAAAATTTTGGGAAAAAATAATGAAAAATTTATTTGATCCACATTTAAACATTCTAATCATCTAAAAACATCAGAGTTCTAGTAGGGTCTGAGCCCTACTAAATTCTGAAGAATATAGTACATTGTACAACTAGTGGCGAAAGTGTGATTTTTCGAGAGTGAAATTTGCGGCTCGAGCGTAGCGAGAGCAGCAATCACTCGAGAAAAATTATTCTTTCACCACGAGTTGTGCACTACGTTTTCTCCAACGCCTTGCGAGGAAAGGTTTCTTCGTGAGTTTCGTATAATTTTAATTTAACGTGTGCTTATGTTTAATATAATAAAAGACGAATGTTTTGAGTGGGGAAGAAGTTAGATACAAAATAAATCTCGGTCAAAGAACAAGAAAAAAGAATAAATTCATGATTTACTTTCGCCACGCCAAATTTACTTTCGCCACGCTGAATTTACTTTCGCCACGCTCTTTAGAGCAGTTGAGAAAAGTTCTACTTTCGCCACACTTTTCTACCAAGAAAAGCACTCCTTTCAGAGCAAGTGTTGGAGAAAAGAATTTTGTTGCAAATTTTTAGTAGTAGTACTCTCAGGCGAACATGGAAAGGAATATTTGTTAATTTTGTTGCGTGTAGTTTTCAGATGGTGTTGTTTTAACATAATTTTGGTTGTTATTTTAACCCCATTAAAAATTAATATTAATTTAACACCCTCTAGTGTTAATTTAAGACGCTTTAGGGTTATTTTAAGACCAATGAAGTGTTAAAATCACACAGAATCGGTTGATAATTTTCCGTCTTGTTTTAACACTACTTTTAGTGTTTGAATAACACTTTTTTTTTCCTGTGAACGCTATCAGAGAATCAAAATTTGGTAAAAAGTAATCAAAATTTTTTGTTTTTAAATTTAAGAATTTCTAAGTTCTTTTAGTGGGACTATTTGTCGGTAGTATAACCCAGTTGCAGTCAGACAGAAAATGAAAGTCAAAGTAAAAATGAAATCAGATAATCAAACCCCGAGTATTTTTTTTATTCTAATAGACAGAAAGGAGAAATTATTATAAATAAACATTATCAGATGAAAAAACTAGTTTTTCTACAGAAAGAATTTGAAAAAAGCTCAACTTAAATATTGGATTCGTATCGGGATTTAGTGAACACCCCATATATTGCAAGGGAGTCCAGGAAGGATCCGTCGAGGTGGGCAATTACCCCACTAAATATTCACAAGTTCATTACGAGCAGAGTTGGACCTCCTCCCTCTCGCTCTCTCGACTACCACTGTGCCTGCATGGTTTGCATTTTCCAGAACCACAGCTTTCCACGGCCCCTTCGCTTCAAGTCTGACAGAGGTTACTAGAAACCTTTGTGATGTAAACGGTGAAATATTTTGCAAAACCAACATGCACCTAGGCTACACCTAAATTTCGTTTAATTGCGAGACAAGAAAAGCTAATTAGGTCTGCGCTCTCTTAAAACACAAAAATTTTTCCCACTTTGACTCTCCCTTGATTCTTTTTGCCACTCTCAATTCTTCTCTCTTTTCTTTTTATACATCAAGAAAGTGGTCCTATGAACGAATTTTACGATTCCTTTGATGAAATACAGTGTGTGTGTGTCACTCTGATGGGAAACCGAGCACGAAAAAGTGGTTTCTTTTTATAACTACTACTTTTTAGAATCTCTTAAAATTCAAGAGTGATAAAATTATTTCACTGAAATTAAAGAGAGATAGAGAGAATTGTCTTAATTTGTAAGTGTTGGTCTAAAAAATAATAGAATTAAGTTAATTCTCCGGTTTTAATTTTCTTCTCCGAATGAATGGAAAAAAAAGAAATTATTTCATATTCAACTTCTTGGAAACGTTAAAAAAAATCCTTTTTGATAGAAGTTTAAATCAAGTTGGACAGTAATGTGTATTTTTTATTAGAATACTTGGCGAACACCCCGTATGTAGAAGTTGCGCGGGAAATGAAAAGGTCCGGGTACTACTTTTCGAGAGAAAGGCTGTAAAAGTTTAATAGATCGTTTGGTTCAAGCGTAACGTGAAAGGCCCTTCGCGTTCTATAAATGCTTCGTCTAACCGAAAATAGTTTCTCGGCGCTTTTAAAATATTCTGTATTTTATAAAAAGAACCTCGCGTATATTTTTTTATTTTGTAATTTTTTTTTACTTTATTCCTTTTTTTAATTTTATTTCTCATTTTATTTTTTATCTCTATTTTTTGTTTTACATTTTCTTTTATTTTTTTGTCTTATTTTTTTCTCTCATTTTTTTATTTATTTTTTGACTTATTTTTTGTTTTGTTTTTTGTTTTGATTTTTGTTTTGATTTTTGTTTTATTTTTTTGTTTTATTTTTTTTTATTTCTTGTTTTGTTTCTTGTCTTGTTTTTTGTTTAATTTTTTCGTTTTACTTTTTTTGGTTAACTTTTTACATCTTCTTTTTTCGTTCTATTTTTTGTTTCTATGTTTCTTTTTTTGGGTTTATTTTTTAGTTTCACTTTTTTTAAATTCCTCCTATTTTTAGTCCCCTCTTTTCAATCCCCTTTTTTCTTCAATCAATTTTTCTCTTCATTGAAAAATATACTCAATTTATTATATATGTTTTGTAACGTGTAATATACACTGACGAGAGCTCGAAAATATTTCCACGTTCACCTTAACAATATATATATGATTCTATCCATTTTCATTTAATTTTGTATTGAGGATGCATTTAACTGATCGAGTTTCGATGATGGTTACAGATAACAATCCATTGGAACATTGAAATTGATATCCGTTACTCTCGACAGCATCGTTCAATTAACTTGAATACACGTTTTGTGTAAGATGTAATCAATACAAAAATACAATCAAACACAAATAAACTGTCGATGTTTTAATTTACAGATATTTTTTTAGATTTAATTAATTTTACCTCTTCATAACGAAACATTGGATTTCAGAGAGAAAAAAAGAAAAAAAATATTTCTCCATTCCTGTAAAATTATTTCTATACGTGAATTTTATATGTAATTATTTTGGGAGATAATGATCTTGATAATGATGATATTTTATAATCTTGTGAGATGGAAAAATCATGAAAAATGCAAATGATAAGAAAATATATACTTAATGGAGTGTAAATGGGTCGTTTTCTAGTTAATGAAATTGAAACATGATTTATTTTAATTCTTGGTGTTTTAAATTAAATTTTCATTATTTAAGGTCGATTGCGGTCAGACACAAGTTTCTTAAATACTTGTTTTGTTACAGAAAATTGTCAGTAGGTCAGGTTTGATTAAGTCAGACACATGTCTTTTGAATCTTTTAATTTTAATATAAAATATTATTAGTAGAATAAAAAATTTAAGTCAGACACAATTTACTTCAATTCTTTTAATTATTATCAAACAGAATTTCAGTAGTATAAATTAATTGTAGTCAGACTCCAGTTTCTTGAAATTTTGTAGGTTAAAATTTACTAAAGTTCTTTTAATTTTAACATAAATTTTCAGCAGTAATTATCAATAAAAGTTATAGTCACATGTCATTTGATTCTTGCGATTTTCGATTAAATTATCAGTATAGTTAAAATATATTAAAATCGAACACAATTTACTTGAATTCTTATAATTTCAAGCACAATTTCTGTAGTAAAAGTAAATTGCAGTCAGACACAAGTTTTCTAAATTTTTGTTGTTTTAAGCATAATTTCAGTAGTAAAAGTGAATTGCGGTCAGATATGATTTTCTAAAATTCACGTCATTTTAGAAAAAAATTGTCAGTAGTCAAGCTCTGACTAAGTTAGACAAAGTATAATTGAATGATTGTATTTTTATAACAGATTTTCAGTAGTAAAAATGAATTGTAGACTGATTCCAATTGCTTAAATTCTCATTAATTTAGATTAATGTTCAGTAGTGTAAGTCTATTTAAGTCAGACACAATTTATTGAAGTTCATACAATTTTAGGTTAATTTTTCAGTAGTAAATGTCAGTTGTGGTCAGACACATCTCTTCTATATTTAAAAATTTTTAAATAGATTTTCTGTAATAAAAATCATAATAATATGTAGGTACCCAGCTGAAAATTATTTGCAAAAGTAATAAAATTCTTCCCAGAAATTCAATTATGTTCAAAAATTTTTAAAAAGTTTTATTAACATTTCAATTATCTTTATAAATAATAAAATTCTTCTCCGAAATTCAATTATTTTTAAAAATTTTAATAAAATTCTTGACAAAATTTCAATTATGTTCAAAAATTTTTCTCAATTTAATGATGATTTTCAATATCTATTATATTTTAATAAAATAAATAAAAATTTCATAGAAATTAAATTATTTACAAATTTTTTATAAATTCTTTTTAGGAATTTAATTATTTTCATAAATAGTAAAACTCATTGGAAAATTTCAATTATTTTTAATAAATTTTAATGAAATTCCTCGATAAATATAATTATTCTTAAAAATTTTATTAAAAATCCTCGAAAGAATTCAATTATTTAAAAATTTGTTGATAAAATTCTTTATGAGAATTTAATTTTTAAGAAACATTCAAATTCACAATAAATTATTTTTTGTATTTAAATTATTGAATTCTAGTAGAATTTTATAATAAAAATTGATTTAAAAATGAAGTTTAGTTAAAAAGAAATGAATTTAAAAATTCTCAAAAAACTGTTTCAAAAATTAATAAAAATAATGGATTTATAGAAAAATTTTAGTTAACACTAAAAAAAAATTTAATTTTGGAGAAATTATAAATTATTATTGACGAAATTTTAATCGAATTTCTCAGAAAATGTAATTATTCTTAAAAATTTTATTAAAAATCGTCGAAAGAATTTAATTATCTTAAAATATGTTGGTAATTCTTGATGAGAATTTTAAATTTTAAGAAACATTCATTGTTCAATAAATTATTTATTATTGCATGTATTCAAATATAATTGAATTCTAGTAGAATGTTCTAAATAAAATTGAATAAAATAGTTATTATCGTATCAAGGGCGCAAAATAGGTGATTGCGGCGATGGCGAGATGAAGGGACCGAGGGGACATTTTCGCGCCCGAGGCGAAGCCGAGGGTGCGAAAGTGTCCCCGAGGTCCCGAAATCTCGCCAAAGTCGTAATCACCTTTGCGCCTATGTTGCGAACATAATTTTTTGTCCTAACTGCATGAAAAGTATGGCATTGAGGGCACGAGCGAAGCGGGCGTAAAAGTACTTTTGCGCCCGCTCGGGCTAGATGAAGCGGGCGCAAAAGTACTTTTGCGCCCGCTTGTGTGACGTCAGCGGGCGTAAAAGAACTTTTGCTCCCGCTTCCCCGGCCCCGAGCGAGAATCAGTTACTTTGCGCCCACTTTAAGTGCCCGAAATGACATACTTTTCGTGCAGCTAGGACAAAAAATTAATTTTAGTTAAATTGTTAAATAATAATTGAATATTAAAAGAAATATAGCGTAAATTTTTAGAAATAATTGTATTTTGAAATTAATTTTTTTGAAAAAGTGTAATTGAATTTTTTTTATATTATTTAAAGTTTTTATTTTCTAATATATATGTTTAATTAAGGAATTTACGAATAATGAAAATTTGTAAAATTGAATTTTGTAAAGAAATTGATTTTGGTAATTTCAGAAGAACTTTTTTGAAAATTAATTGATTTAAAGAAAAATTTTAATGAAAAATTCTTAAAAATAATAATTGAATTGTATTGATGAAAATAATTTTAAAGAAGTACAATATTCTTGTAATATAAAAATAATGATTTTATCAATTTGCCATTCTTAATTATTATAAAACATGAAGAAATCGATTGCTCCGAGTCGAAGGCTCGGAGTGATCTATTTCTTTATGTTTTATAGTTATGAAAAAATTTAATTTATACTTTTAAGTAAAATGTTCTCTTATCTGGACTGGTTATATTTTTGTCAGTAATTGGTTCGTAATTTTTCATTTTTAATCCGTAAAATTCGTATTTTTAAACAATTAGTTAAATTCTATTTTAGCAGTAATTTTCATTAGGTAAATTCAATTACGGTCAGACACAAGTTTCTTAAATTCTCTTTACTTTAGAAAGAATTGTCAGTAGTCAAGATACGATTAAGTCAGACACAATTTATCGTGACTCTCGTATTTATAAAATAAATTATCAGTTGTAAATGTCAATGATAGTCAGACACAACTATTTTAAATTCCTATTATTTTAGAAAACATAAACAATAGTCAAATTTTTTTTTTATTTTCATCTAATTAACTTTATTTTGCATCATTTTATGTCAGATTTTGTTTTCTTTTATTTATTCTTTCTTTGATAAGAAATGTTTATAATAAATTTTCCATTACATAAAGAGAAGTAAAGTGAATATTTTCTTTTTTTTCTTTTTAGAATGAAATATTATTTTATCACCACTGTAATTGTGAATTTATTAAAAATGTTAATTATTTAATTAAAATTCCCTTTGAAGTAGATGATTTATCTCGAGTATGCAATTACAGAACTAGTGTTACGACTTGTGCTATGACAAGGAAGTTCTTTTGTCTACCAATATGACCCCGAGACATTCTTTTCTACAGGAACATTATGTAAATCTTGACCTCTCCATTTTATCTTCTTTTTCTAAAATCTCTTCCTCCGCCGGCTAGATTGGATTTCTTATTCTTCGCTTTGCACTTATCTCCGTATACTCCATTAAGTTAATTGCTCAGTTTGGTGCATCATCTTTTGTTCTTCTCCCCTCCCTTTTCGCTCTTTCTCTCTCTCTTTCGTGAGGAAAAAAAAGAGAATATTATAAACATTAGCCCCGACATTTTTGAAAAATTATCTCAGGAAACTTGACTCAAGTTTTTCGAATCGTATTTCCTCACAGGAAATTAAATTTCTTAAGAATGGCGCGCATGAAATTAAAAAGCGGTTATATGAAAAATGTAAACATCTTCAGCGGATGTATAATTTTTCTTTTGTTGAAATTTTAATAATTGATTTTTAAATTATTTAGTTTATATTTATTGAAATTATGTTATGTTGATAAATTTCTTTCTCCGGGATATATAAACGAATTGTATAGTCTAAAGAAAAGAAAGGATAAACAGAAATGGAATAGATTATTTTTTATGAAAGTGCATATAGAAATATTTCATTTAAACGGAATTCCTTTTTTTTTATGGAATTATGGTAAGCAGGTAAACTTGTTTCCAGTATGGAACGAGCAACGAGTACAATAAAGTTGGCTTGCCAATGAGGAGCTAGAAGAGTGGGTACAAATTTCATTAAGAAAGGCACATTGCCGTTGATGCGGCCTGCTGAAGGAAAGAAATGAATGAATTTATAGTTTTTAATATTTGTCCATTGTGTGTCACGTTGAAGGGTCGGGGGTAATGTAGCAGCTCGAATGGCTTTGCAAGCTATATATGCACCTGGCGGGATTCGTCTCTTCCGCCTTTCGTTGCCGTTGTTTGTGCTTTTCTTTTGAAAGCATCTTTTACTTCCTTTTCACCGGATACGAGATTATTACCTCTCTCTACATATATATGAACCTACTTTCTGTGGAATAAACGTCCTTTGCTGCCATCAACAAAGTTGCACTTTACACAAAATACATATCTTACGTCATCCTCATATTCTTTCATTGCTGTAATTTTAGCTACCGGAAGTTTTTTGTGTACTATATACTAGACTTGAAATATTATTTCATTCTGAGGAGAAAAATTAGCCTCGTTTTATGAATTATTGTGAGTAATTTTATTTTTTAAGAAAGTCTTAATATGGGAATTTTTTTCCTTTCTGTCTGACACTATAATTGATGTTAACTACTGATAATTTCTTGTAAAATTAATATAAGGCGAGAATTTTATATTTCACTGTAATTCACCTTAATTCGTTGTTAATTACGTGTTTTAATATTAGAAATGATTTGAGCATGCTTCGTCTCTGCCTTAAATTAATTTTTACTACTAGGAATTTTACCCCAGAATGTTTATTCTAAAATGACAATAGTTCAAGTAAACAATATCCGCTTTAATTAGACTTTTACTACTGTCAATTAATCTTCAAATTAGAATAATTTTAATAATAAAAACCCTGATTAGAATTTATTTTTCTACCATCACTTACAGTTACAAAAAATTGAATAAATTATACCAGACTGAAATAGATTTTTACTAGGTATTGATTAATACTCTACAAATTACAAGAATCTAACTTAACTGGATCTGACTAAAACAGATTTTTACTACTTGTATTTCATTCAAACAACAGTATTAAAAAAAACTTATGTCTGACTTTACTTGATATATTTACTACTGATAATTTATTCTATAACTACAGTAATCAGGAAAAAATTTGCTTTTACTAAAATTGATCTTTTCTACTGACAACCTATCATAAAGTAACAAGAATTTAAATAAATTTTTGTCTAAAAAAACATTCTTTTGACTACTGATTATTATTTGTTCTACAATAACAAGAATTTCATAATTTTGTGACTGACTACATATTTAATTTTTCTACTGACAGTCAAATTTAAACTAAAAAAAAACAAGAATACAAATAAATTGTGTCTGATTTTAATAGACTTTACCTACTGGTATTGAAACAAATGTTTAGAAAATAAAGAAAAAGATTTTATTGAAAAAAATGTTCTGTCAAATTTATTTAAAACTATCTTTAATTATTGTAAAATTATTTAAAAACAATAATTTCTTTTTTAAATATTTAACATATTTAATTATTATTATTTTTCCATAAGAATTAAGATTTTCAAAAATTCCAAATTCAAACTTTCTCGAAATTAATAAACTTTAAAAATATTGTTATAAAACATAAAGAAAACGATTACTCCAAGTCTTCGACTCGGAGTGATCGGTTTCTCTATGTTTTATAAAAATTAAAGAGGATCGAGTGTTAAAATAATTATTTTATATATTATAAGAATGTTGTTACTGTAACTTCTTAAAAATTATTTTCGTATTCTATTATTTAAAATTAAAATTAAAATTCATTTTTAAATTAATTTTTATTAAAAAATTCTACGAGAATTCAATTATTTGAATACAAAAGTAAATTATTTATTGAATAATTGAACGTTTCATAAAATTTAATTCTTATAAAGAATTTTATTAACAAATTTATAAATAATTGAATTCTTTTGACGTATTTTAATAAATTTTTTAGAATAGTTAAATTTGTCAACGAATTCGATTAAAATTGTATTAAAAATAATTAAAATTCTACGATGAGTTTTATTATTTCTGAAAATAATTGAATTATTGAGAAGAAACTTATAAAAAATTTGTAAATATTTGAATTCTTGTGAAATTTTTATTATTTATGAAAATAATTAAATGTTTGCTTACAATTTTATTGAAATTGTTTTAAAATAATTGAATTCTTTTGGGTAATTTTATTAAAATAGTAGATATTGAAAATCATTGAAATGAGGAAGATTTTTGAAAATAATTGAAATTTTGCCAAGAATTTTATTAAAATTTTTGAAAATAATTGAATTTTGAAGAATTTTTTTTATTTATAAAGATAATAATTGGGATTTTGTTGAGAATTTCTTGTAAATTTTTAACATAATTGAATTTTGTGATAAGAATTTTATTACTTTTGAAAATAATTGAATTTCTGCAATGATTTGTAACTTCATCAAAATTCAATTTTTTTTTAGTGTTTTTAATTAAAATTCTTCTATGAATCTATTATTTTTAATAACTAATTACAAATGTATTGACAGATTTGACTAATTTTAGAAGATTTTGAATTATTAAAATTTTTCAAAAATCTAAGTTCATTAAAATTTCTATTTAAATTCATTCACCATTAAAATTTTCTAAAATTTCAAATTGAAACCGTTTGAAGTTAATTTATTTATGAAAATTGTAGACGCTACTCTTTTAAAATTGAATTAATTTTGAGATATTTAAGTAAAATTATTCATTAAATAATTTATTTATTTTATGATAGTTGTTTAAGATTTAAGTTATTTAAAAAGAAATTTTTGTCAGAAATTGAAAAAAATTATGGTTTTGTATTAGAATTCGTGGTAATTTTATAGTTTATGAGTCAAACAAAAAAGGCACAAAAATTCAGAATTTTCTTACGAATTATAAAAATTTAATTTTTTTCAGTTATTTTATTAAAAATTTCTGACTTTTCCCTGAAGTCCCTACGTCAAAATATATGATTATTATAATTATAATAATATTAAAACTACATATTCCAATTCATATTTTATTTTTATAAAAAAAAAGTTGAATATAAAAATATTTACGTTCTATTATTTTTAAAATTGCTAATTTTAGTTAAAAGATTTAGTGAGAAGGCATCCGCGCGCGAATTGTTGCTAATTTATTTTGAAATTAAATGCATTCCAATAACAAACATCTAATCTTTCATTGAAATTAAATACTAAAAATTTATCCTACAATTAGTAAAATTAAAGTATATTGTGTCTGACTACAATTGACTTAAACTACTGAAAATTTATTGCGAAACTTCTGAAAATTTCCAAAAATTAAGTAAATTGTGTCTGACTTAAATAGACTTCGACTACTGATTATTTGTTCTAAATTGACAATACTTTCAAAAAATTCGTGTCTGACTGCAATTGACTTTTACTACTTATAATTAATCTGAAAATTCGAAATAAAAATGTGTCTGACTTTAAATTGACTCACTCTACTGATAATTGATCCTAAAATTACAAAAAATAAAAAAAAAACCTTAGTCTGACTATACTATTGACTTTAACTACTGTCACAGGACTTCTAGAATTTATTATTTATAATGTTTGTGATTTATCTTCTTTCACATGTGAATTGAGTCTCGAATTGAGAAAACTAGAGATTTTAAATGAAAATGCAGACTTTTTCGTAATAAATTGCAGTTTGTGAAAATGTGTTTAGTGAGGTCACAGAGTTGTATGCAACAAGTATTGTAACCGAGGGTTGACTTGTGCTCGAACTTTTAATGTGACACTAGTGAAACTAGCAAAGTCTGAGTCGAACGCCGTAAGGAGATATATATGTAGAGTAAATTGAGATAGAAGTTGTTCGACCATGCAAGAAGGAAACTTTTTCAACTTCCGTTTTCTACTTTTCTACTTGTCACTCGTTCACTATTTTCGCATTTTATCAATTTAAATATTTCAAAAACCTTATAACCGTATATTTTTGGATCTCCTGATTTAGTTATCAGATTCCATTTACAAATTTCGTCCACATTCTTACATATATTGAATATAATTTTTAAAATATAAGTTTACTCTCGAGAAAGAATAGGAAAATATATAAGTATTTCTACTTTGCGTTTATATTTAATTTTATTTACTGTTTATGTATTTTGATTTAAGGTTTATAATTTTACATTTTTTGTATATTTTATTTTTATTTGTTTAGTTTTCTGGTTTTTATTTTCATTTGTTTACATGTTATTATTTTGTTTTTTAGTTACATTTGTTTATGATTTGTTTCTATTTATATTTGTTTATATTTATCAAGTTGTTAGTGACAGAAATTCGGGGGTAAAATGTAAAAATTTCTAGAATTAAAAATAAGGAGAATATTTTGTTGGGAGGCGAAAATTGATGTATGTGTTTTATTTCAGAGGGAATGTGAAGGACTGACAAAAGGAGGAGAGAGAAGAATTACTTGCAGAGTACAAATTTTGAAGTGTCCCTAGTGGTTTTCAAGAGTTAGGGGATAAAGAGAGAGAGCAGGACATCCGTTAGGTGGCTGAATAGAGAGATAATGAATCGTAGTGGACACCGGACACGGAAGGGGCGAGGCTATTCGAGGCGTTGGCTGGCCATCTGCCTGAAAAATGTATATATCGCCGGCACTTACTGCACGAACGAGTGAAACCCACCCGACTGCAGGAGGACGAATCTTTTGAGGTAAATTTTTGCTTCTTATATTCATATTCAAGTTACTCCTTGGTCACTCTACTCTGTATGGAATTTATGCTGTTTATTTTCTTCTTTTTTTGATAAAAGAAATATCTCTCTGAAAAACAAACTTTAGAAAAGGTTATTTTAAGGTAGAAAATACAGTCTTAATTCAAGATGCTGCATTATCTGAAATCAGCTTCTGTGAATTCTGATTTGACAAAATCGAATTTTAAAAAAAATTCCCAAATGGAGATTAGCGTCTTTATATTAATCTTTCGACAAAAATTAAATTATTTTTAAAAATTTAAATAAAATTTTTTGCAAAATTTCAATTAGTTTTAATAGTTTTTCGCAATTCAATAATTTTCAATATTTACTATTTTCATAAAATTTATTTAACAATTTAATTCTTGAAAAAAAATTGTTAATACAATTCTACGAAAACATTCGATTATTTTCATAAATAATAAAATTTCATTTAGGAATTCAATTAATTTCATTGCAGAATTTTAAATATTTTTAATACAATTTTTAATAAATTCCTCGAAAAATACAATTATTCTTAAAAATTTTATTAAAACATGACAAAAGAATTCAATTTTAAGAAACATTCAATTATTTAATAAAATAATAAAATTCGTTGCAAAAATTCAAATATTATCATATAAAACTTTTAATTCGTCGCAGAAAATCAATTAATTTCATAAATTAATATAGAATTATTGGCAAGAATTCATAATTATTTTCATAAATAATCAAATTTTTCAGAGGAATTCAATTATTTAAAAACATTTCTATAAAATTCCTGTCAAGATTTCAATTATTTTCATAAATAATCAAATTTTTCGAAGGAATTCAATTATTTAAAAAAATTTCTATAAAATTCTTGGCAAGAATTTAATTATTTCCATAAATAATAAAATTTCATTTAGAAATTCAATTAATTTCATCCCAGAATATTAAATATTTTTAATACAATTTTTAATAAATTTCTCGAAAAATGCAATTATTCTTAAAAATTTTATTAAAACTTGACAGAAGAATTCAATTTTAAGAAACATTCAATTGTTTAATAAAATAATAAAATTCTTTCCAAAAAATCAAATATTTTTATAAAAAACTTTTAATTTGTCGCAGAAAATCAATTATTTTCATAAATTAATATAAAATTCTTGGTAAGAATTAAATTATTTTCATAAATAATGAAATTTTTCGAAGAAATTCAATTATTTAAAAAAATTTCTATAAAATTCTTGTCAAGAATTCAATTATTTTCATAAATAATCAAATTCTGCAAAAGAATTCAATTATCTGGATAAACAACAAAATTCTTTCCAAAAAATCAATTATTTTAAGGAATTTAATAAAATTCTTTTCCAAAATTCAATTATTTTGATAAATAACAAAATTCATCACGAGAATTCAATTCTTTTGAGAGGTAATAAAATACTTTGCAAAAATTAAATTATTTTCAAAGTTTTTGAATAATTCTCGTCAAGAATTAAGTTATTTTTATAAATAGATTCCGAAATTCTTCTCAAGAAGTCAATTATTTTCAAAAGTTTTAATATAATTCTTGGCAAAATTTCAATTATTTAAGAAAAATTTAATAAAATTCTTCGCATGAATTCTATTATTTTCATAAGTTTTTAATTAAATTATTCTCATAAATTCAATTATTTTTAAAAATTTTAGAAAAATTCTTTAAAAGTTTTCAATTATTTTCAAAAATTGTTATAAAATTCTTTAATTGAATAAATTTCTGTAAAATATTAATTAAATTCCTTAAAAGAAACTAATTATTTTAAAAAGTTGTTAATAAAATTATTCAATAAAATTCAATTTTAAAAAAAATTCAACTATTCAATAAATGATTTAGTTTTGTATTTAAATAATTAAATTCTTGTAGAATTTCCTAATAAAAATTTATTTCAAAATGAATTTCGTTTAAAATTTTGGATAATAATTTTAATATTAAAGCATTAATTTTTAGAAATAATTGATTTTTGAAAAGGTTTCAAATTCAAATCTTTGGAATTCAACTATTGGAACTTTGGAAACATTCAACTATTCAATAAATTATTTAGTTTTGTATTTAAAAAATTGAATTCTCGTAGAATTTTCTAATAAATATTTATTTCAAAATGAATTTCGGTTAAAATTTTGAATAATAATTTGAATATTAAAAGCATTAAAGCATTAATTTTTAGAGATAATTGATTTTTGAAAAAGTTTTAAATTCAAATCTTTGGAATTATAAATTTTTCGTACTTTTAACTAATAATTAATTTAACCCCTTGGCTGTCAACGAGATTTCCACTGTTTGGGCCAAAAGTGTGTTGAAAAAAATTTTAATGGATTTTTATGAAACTTGGTACCCTAAGGTTTCTGGGGTCGCTGATTACGAATCTGACATCAGTTTTTCGAAATTCAAAATGGCGGATTCAAGATGGCGGAAATTTTTTTTAAAATTCGTCGAATTTGCTTGAAACTTGTTACTCGGGGGTTTTAAGGGTCGCTGATTACGAATCTAACGTTAGTTTTCCAAAATTCAAAATGGCGGATCCAATATGGCGGACAGCGAAATAAAAAATTGATCAGATTGGCTTGAAACTGAATACTTAGGGATTTTCAGGGTTGCTGATTACGAATCTAAAATCAGTTTTTCAAAATTCAAAATATCTGGTTCAATTTGGCGGAAAATTTTTTAAAATTTATTGAATTTGTTTGAAACTGCTTAACATGACATCAGTATGATAATTTTTGGTGAAATCGAATTTCGATAAATACCTTAGAAAAATAATGACAAATTCGTAATCAGCGACCCTAATAACCCCCGAGTATTCAGTTTTAAGCAAATCTGATTAATTTTTTATTTCGTTGTCCGCCATATTGGATCCGCCATTTTGAATTTTAGAAATCTAATGTTAGATTCGTAATCAGCGACCCTTAAAACCCCCGAGTAACAAGTTTCAACAAATTCGACGAATTTTGAAAAAATTTCCGCCATCTTGGATCCGCCATTTTGAATTTCTAAAAACTGATGTCAGATTCGTAATCAGCGACCCTGAAAATCCCCAAGTATTGAGTTTCAAGCCAATCTGATCAATTATTTATTTCGTTGTCCGCCATATTGAATCCGCCATTTTGAATTTTAGAAAACTAATGTTAGATTCGTAATCACCGACCCTTGAAACCCCCGAATAACAAGTTTCAAGCAAATTCGACGAATTTTGAAAATATTTCCGCCATCTTGGATCTGCCATTTTGAATTTCTAAAAACTGATGTCAGATTCGTAATCAGCGACCCCAAAAACCCCCGAGTACTACGTTACAAGTCAATCTGATCAATTTTTTATTTTGTTGTCCGCCATATTGGATCCGACATTTTGAATTTTGGAAAACGAATGTCATATTCGTAATCAGCGACCTCGAAAACCCCCGAGTAATCGGTTTCAGGAACATTTAAGAAGTTTTTAATCACTTTTTTTAAGTTGCGCATATATGCGTCATGAAACACTTTTGGCCAGTTTTGTTTTGCGCATATATGCGTCATCGACAGTCAACGGGTTAAAGAAAAATTGTAGTTAAAAATTCTAGAAAATATTAATTGAATTTAAATGATTAAAATAATTTTGAAGAAGTTAGAGTAATAATATTTTTATGTAAAATAATAATTTTATCACTGTGTTATCTTTAATATTTAATTATTATAAAAACATGAAGAAGTCAATTACTTCGAGTCGAAGACTCGGAGTGATTTACTTCTTTTTTTTATAATAATATTCTTATAAAATTATTTTATAATATTATCACTCGGTTGTTATAAATATTTAATAAACATTGAATTTAACGATCATTCCGAGTCAGGTGTGGTCGTTATATAATATTCTTACACTGTAAAAAAAGGGAGTTAAATTTTAACTCCCCCGGGGGGTCTATAAAAGTCGCACCCATTGGGGAGTTAATGCCAGGGGAGTTAAATAAAGAGAGTTAAAATTTCACACCCAAATGCTAACTCCCCAAGAAAAAAAATAACTCGCGCGGGTGTTGAATGAAGGGAGTTAGAAATTAACTCTCTTTTGGAGTTGATTTTTAACTCGAAAAATTTCACTCCCAACTCCCGAGTCCGTTAACTCCCTAAATTTTTTACAGTGTATAAGTTATTGAATTTCAAAAAGGTTTAAATTTGATATTTTTGAAAATCTTAGTTCCCAAGAAAAAATAATAATCAGGGTCAGGAAAAATGTCAAAATTTTCTCTGAAAATCAGGGAAAAACAAAATTAAATTTTGTGGGAATCCTGTTATGTAAAATCAGTTTAAAAATATTTTCCTTTAAATAAGATTATTAAATAATAGAATTGGAATTTGTTTATAGAAAAAAGATTTCCAGCCCCTTGGGGGGTGAAAAATGACGGTACTTAATAAGAGTATAATTAAAAAATAATATTTTTATTTTTTTGAGAAGGACCTGTACGAGTCAGGCACACACAAGAAGGTTATATGCACAGTGTATACCCTCCACCTCGTAACATGGCGTTATAAAAACTCCATAAAAGCTCGTTCCTAAGGCAATACCCGAGAGTCAGTCTCCTCGCTGTGGCTTAACCGCCATCAGATATTATGTATTTTCATAATATTTTACACCCCAGGAACGAATCCCGTTCAACAACCCCAAATAAATTGCTTCTGCTTCAAAAAACTTACAGGGTTCCTTGCTTATTTATTTATTAAATATCATTCGCCTAATACATGTCTTCGATCATCCTTTTTTTCCGTATATTTTGTATATGGATATTTATCCGTTGATAAAAAAATCGTGTGCTTATATTTTCGTATTTTTTGTAAGCTATTCTTTTTTTTGGGGGAAATATTGAATATATTATTTAAACGTCCATCAATAGTTGGAGAATGTTTTTTAAAGAATTAAAAGTCAATAACGATTTTTTTTAGTATGAAATTCGATTACTTTTAAATGTGGAGAGGAAATATTTTCGAAATCAAGTATCAGTTGAAATTGAATTTGAACGTCATAAATTGGCCTGTCGCATCAAAGTTTACATGTATGTTTATTGAGCTTCAAAATTTTCCAGTCAGAAGTTCCCTTTGGAAAATTGAGTGGAAGTGCAAATTTTTGATTGCAATGTGCACAAGGTTTAAATATAATTTTGAATTCAATAATGAATATAAATTGTATTTCTCATTTTGCTTTGAATAATATTTATTCTTGAACTAAAAAAAAACAATTATTAAATTTTTTGAAAATCTATAAGGATAAAATTATATTCTTGTCTGTATATTGTTAGAAACAAATTTTTATTTTGTCTGACTTAAATAGACTTTGACTATTGATAATTTATTCTTAGAATTTCAAGAATTAAAGAAACTTATGTCTGACTTAATTGGATTTTTACTACTGACAATCAATTTTCAGATTTCAAAAATTGAAAATAATTGTGTCTAAATGTATTTAAATTTCACTACTAAAAATATATCCTGAAATATAAGAATTTAATTAAATTGGGTCTGACTTAAATAAACTTTGACTACTGATAATTTATTTTAAACCTGCAAGATACCGCAAAATTTGTATCACTAAAATTGACTATTACTACTGACAATCAACCTTATTATTACACGAATTGAATTGAATTTTGTCTGACTTAAAAAGGCTTTAACTACTTGTATTTCATTTTAAATTATTGAAATTTAAGTAAATTTTTTCTCACTACAATTGACTTTTACTACTGACAATAAGTCTGCAGATTTCAAAAATTCAACTAAATTGCATCTGACTGAAATTAAGTTTTACTACTGAAACTTTATCCTAAAATTACAAGAATCCATATAAACAGCGTCTGACTTTAAATGACTTTTACTACTGATAATAAGTGTCCAAACTACAAGGAATCGACTAAATTGTGTCTGGCTTCAATGGACTTTGACTACTGTGATTTTATTTTAAAACAACAATAATTGAAGAAGTTTTACGTCTGACCATAAATGGCCTTCTACTACTAATAATTTATCTTAAAATAAAATGAATTCTAATAACATATGTCTGATTTTAATTAACATTTACTACTGACTTTGATTGCTGATAATTTCGTTTAAACTAACAAGATTTTTAAAAAACTTGTGTCTGACCGCAATAGAGTCTTACTACTGATAATATGTCCTCATATTATAATGATTTTTATAAAATATGACTGACTTTAAACTGACATAAACTACTGATAAATAATTTAACCTATAATTTCAAGAATCTATGTAAATAACTTGACTATATAATTAACTTAAACTACTTAAAATCTGTCTGACCTAATTATACTTAGACTACTTATAATTTGTTCTGGAGTAACAAAATTTGAAGAAATTTGTGGCTTGCCGTAATTGACTTAAACTACTGATAATTTAAATAGACTTTGACTACTGATAACTTATTGTAAAGTTTGAAAAATTGGAGAAACTTTTGTCTGACCATAATTGGATTCTTACTACTGATAATTTACCTTAAGTTTAAAGTACTTTCAATAATATCAGGGCTTGGATTGTGCGACTTTTTCTACTTTTTCAGACTTTTTTTATGGAAATGCGACTTTTTTCGACTTTTTTGTGAAAAAATTTGACTGATCTAAATTATGAAAATTTTTCTTCTTTTTATTTATAAAAATATTAAATAAAATTGTTAATTATTTAAAAATTATGATTAAGAAATAGGAAATATACACATTTTATGCATAATTTATTTTTATTTTTTTGCTTTCTCATAAAGGAAGCTTTGTATTAGCAAAATTTTGGATTGTCATTTTTTGACATATTTATAAATTTTTTTTTATTATGCCTAATACTTTAGTACTTTATATATGCACAGGAACTCCCTGTATAAATGTTTTAAATAAATAAAAAAAAATTTCGACGTATTTTGAACTCCGAAGTCCAAAAAACGGATTTTAAAAATTTGTCCCGATGTGTGTGTGTGTGTGTGTGTACTAACATTACATTTGCCTCAATATCTCAGAACAATAAAGAGCTAAAGGCCTCAATTTTTTTTTAAATTGTAGGTCTCCCCGGGGGACATAAAATGAGAGTATTTTCAGCCCGATTCATGAAGTTTAACTATTTTTTTTGCATTTTTCATTTAGTAAAAAAACGTTTTTTTGGACATAACTTAAAAAAATGCTAGGACACTTATAAATCTTTTTCTTTAGTTTTGTAGAGTTTTTTCACACGCATCTTTTGAGCCCTAATTGAACATTTTTCGTCCATATTAACCGGAGATATTAAACTTTTAAAAATCAAAAATTTTAGAAAATAAGACTTTTTTGAAAATTCCGTTGAAAAATGTAGAAGTTTAGTTTTGTTTTTTATTTAGTTTTGTAGAGTTTTTTCAGACGCATCTTTTGAGCCCTAATTGAACATTTTTCGTCCATATTAATCGGAGATATTAAACTTTTATAAATCTAAAATTTTGAAAAATAAGACTTTTATAAAAATTTTTTTAAATTATGTAAAAGTAACTTTAAAAAATTATTACCAACTTGAAGAGCATTAAAAAACGCTTCGATTGACCTATTTTTGAACCTGATTCGGGCAAAAATTATGAAATTATTGGTATTTGAAAAATCAGGAATTGTGGAAAATATCATTTTTTCAACATTCTTGTTTATTAACTTATGTGTAATTATTAAACTATTATTACCATCTTAAAGAATATATAAAAACACATTTTTTGGACCAAGATTTAATGATTTTTAACCCTTTTATAAAAAGTAATTCTTATATTTCAATTATTATTATTTTTATGAGGAAGCAAAGTGTTCATGAAATGAACACCAAAATTATAAAAATGTACAACTTGTTTTATTTTTATTTTTATTTAAATTTTTATTTTCTTTTAGAAAAAAATATTACATATTTCTGTTTTTTTAAATTTTTGTAGAAAATTCTCAATTTTCCTAAGGAAATAATTTGCTTTAATAAATTAAATAAATTTAATGAAAGCAATTGCGTTATTAAAATTTAAAGTTTTTTTAAATTTTTAGAAAATAAAGGAAAAAAATTTACTCAAAAACATGTTCTGTTACATTTATTTACGAATTTCTTTTAAATTATTCGAAAACATCAATAAATTCTTTTTTAAATAAATATTTAATTATTATTATTTTTTTATTATCTTAAAATTAAGTTTTTCAAAAATTTCAAATTTAAATCTTTTTAAATTCAATAACTTACAAGAATGTTTTATAATAATTAAAGAGGATCGAGTGTTAAAATAATTATTTTATATTATAAGAATGTTACTGTAACTTCTTAAAAATTATTTTCATATTCTATTATTATCTAAAATTTAAACTAAAACTCATATTTATATCAATTTTTATTACAAAATTTTACAAAAATTCAATTATTTAAATACTGAAGTAAATTATTTATTGAATAATTGAACGTTTCTTAAAATTCAATTACAAAAGTAAATACAAAAGTAAATTATTTATTAATTGAACATTTCTTAAAATTCAATTCTTATAAAGAATTTTATTAACAAATTTTTAAATAATTGAGTTCTTTTGAGGTATTTTAATAAAATTTTTTTAGTTACATTTTTCAAAGAATTCTATTAAAGTTGTATTAAAAATAATTGAAATTCTGCGATGAGTTTTATTATTTATGAAAATAATTGAATTATTGATAAGAAACTTATAAAGATATTGTAAATATTTGAATTCCTGTGAAATTTTTTTTATTTATGAAAATAATAAAATCTTTGTGTATACAATTTTATTAAAATTGTTTTTAAGTAGGTAATTGAATTCTTTTAGATGATTTTTTTAAATAGTAGATTTTAAAAATCATTAAAATGAGGAAAATTTTTGAAAATAATTGAAATTTTAACAAGAATTTTATTTAAAGTTTTGAAATTAATTGAATTTTAAAGAAGAATTTTTTTATCTATAAATATATAAATTGGGATTTGGTCGATTTTTTCTTGTAAATTTTAAACATAATTTATTTTTGTGATAAGAATTTTATTAACTTTTGAATATAATTGAATTTCTGCATTTATAACTTCTTCAAAATTCAATTCTTTTAGTGTTTTTTTTAGTAGAATTAGTAAAATTATTGCGAAACTTCTGAATATTCTTGAAAATGAAGTAAATTGTGTCTGACTTAAATAGACTTCGACTACTGATTATTTGTTCTCAATTTAAAGATGACCGATTGATAAAATCATTTTTTTATATTACAAGAATATTTTTACTGTAGGTAATAACTGATTCAAAATTATTTTCATCATTTCAATTCAATTATTATTTTCCAGAATTTTTATTTACTTTTTATGAAAATAATTGAAGTGCTTAAAAAAATTGTATTATTTATGAAAGTAATGAAATTATTGCGAAGACATTTATAAAAAATTATCTTATAATTTAAAGAATTCCAGAAAATTAGGTTCGACTATATTTACTTTACCAACTGACTGTAATCACTCAAATTATTCAATCGGTAATTAGATGAATCCAAAACTCAGGTCTGAAAATTTGTTGAACTCTTTCAATTGGAAAATTTTGATTTTAAATAGAAGTCAAATTCTTACATCAAAATTATAATTTCTTCACTGAACCACTATTTTAGTTTCGTTAAACTTAACGACGAAGTAAGTAGTAAAAGAACTCTGGAAAAGAAGTTTTAAGCAAAATGTAATGGTTAAACGTTTTTTTTTTTACCTATTTTGTCAAATATGGAAAACATAATAATATGAATGTCTTGATGTAACTTTGGTAGTAGAAGAGAAATTGGTTTGGAAAAAGAGGGTAAAGAAGGCAAAAAAAAAAAATGTTTCGCCAGTAACGAATTTCGGTATCCAATATTCGAGGCGTCTATAGTAGTTGCATGTAAACAAGAGGACAGGCTAGAACTGTTTCCGTTCAATCTAAAACGAGCGATCCGTGGAAGGAGGGCGAGAGGGGGGGGGGCGCGGGTGGAGATGAAGGGTGAGCGCAGGGAATATAGAAAACAGGAAGGTTTGAAACGAGATCGAAAAAGATTCGAGAGAGAGTTAAAGCTGACGCTTTTCCTAGGTGCGAGGTGTGTATATATACATATATACATACATACAAAGTTGGAAGAATGGCGGATGAGAAAAAGTCTATATATACATAGGTGGCCAGTCATAAACGACGTGAATCGGAAGAAAAACTGCTAAACGAAAATGCCCCGCCCGGAAGGATCGGACCGTGCGATCTAATGGGGAAAATAATGGATTTTCGGCAATAAAGATCTTTCGTCTAGATCGGACCGTCTAGCGTCTATCCGGTTACCGTATCCCGCCATCATTTCGTTCTTCCTGTCGTCGTTGATCCGCTTCACGATGAATACCTTTTGAGAGGGTCAAATATACAACGACGACGACGACGACCTTCGATCTCAGGGCCCTTTTGCATCACTTCCGAGTGATTATTATTCGAGTTTCCTTCGGCTAATTGATTTTTCAACGGAATTTTATGCAGTCCTCGTACTCGTTATACTTTGTAGTTTATTGTCGATGGACACGCTATAGGTAGTTAAAAAGAAACACTTCTCTTGTAGATTATTTTTGATCGTGATTTTTCAAAGTCGTTTCGAGTTGCTTTCATAAATGGAGGAAGATTGAATATTTACAGTTGATGCATATACGAAACTGTTAGAATGCGGGGATTATAAATGTTGACTTGATAGACGCTGAAAATAGATTATTTGATTTGAAAAAGTCATGTATATGTAAATCAAACGCTGAAAAAAATTAATTATTTCATTCATTTGACTTTTAGTACTGATTAGTCTTCAAATTAGAGGAATTCAAGTAAATTGTGTCTGACTTAAGTGGACTTTAACTACTGAAAATCATTCACGTAGAAAAAGAATTATTACGTTGAGAAAAAGATTGTTAATATAGAACTAACAAAATCCTAACAATTCAAATTTTTCCAAATGACAATGAATCTGTTGAGGTAACAAAAAATTTTGTAACAACAAAAAAGAAAAATTTGTTAGTTCTATATTAACAATTCTTTTTTCTCTGTGTTCTTCAAATTTTACAAGCATTTAACTAAACTGCGTCTGACTTAAATTGACTTTGACTACTGATAATTTATTCTAAACTGTCAAGAATTGAATGACATGCGATTGACGGTTTATTGATTTTTAATACTGAAAATTTATCATGAAATTGCATTAACTTTAGTAAATTGTGTCTGACTTGAATAGACTTTGACTACTGGTATTTTATTTTAAACTACAAAAATTCAAGAAAGTGGAGTCTGATCACAATTGATTTTTTCCACTGAAAATGTGTATTTGCATCTAACTTAGATAGTATTATACTATACAGGACTCGAACTAGGTCCGTAAATCCCGTAAAGGTCCGTAAATTTGCATCAAATCCATAAAAGTCTGTTCTTTTTAAAAAAAGGTCCGTAAAGTCCGTAATTTAATATTTTTATTGAGAAAAGGACTTATAAAAATTTTAATAATTCAAAATCTTCTAAAATAAGTTAAATTTGTAATAATTATTAAAAATAATGGATTTCTAGAAGAATTTTAGTTAAAAACACTAAAAAAATTAAATTTTAAAGAAGTTACAAATTATTTCAGAAATTTAATAATTTTCAAAAGTAATAAAATTCTTCGCAGAAATTCAATTATGTTCAAAAATTTTTTTAAATTCTCGTCAAAATTTCAATTTTGTATTTTTAGAAATAATAAAATTCTTCTGCGAAATTCAATTATTTTAAAAAATTGTAATGAAATTCTGGGCAAACATTTAATAATTATTTTCATAAAATAATAAAAATTTCACAGGAATTCAATTATTTTTAGAAATAATAAAATTTTTACAGGGATTCAATTATTTTCGTAAATAATAAAATGTTTTTTTGTGAAATCAATTATTTTCATAAATAGGTAATAAAACTCATTGCCGAATTTCAATTATTTTTAATATGCAATAAATTTTCAATCAAATCCCTCGAAAAATATACCTAATCATTTTTAAAAATTTTATTAAAATTCGTCGAAAGAATTCAATTATTTTAAAATTTGTTGATGAAATTATTTATAGATAAGATTTGAATTTTAAGAAACATTCAATTATTCAATAAATTATTTTTTTACATTACAAATCATTGCAGAAATTTAACTGTGTTCAAATAACATAAAATTCTTCTAAGAGATTAAATTATTCTCGCACAAATAAAAAAAATTTCGCAGAATTTCAATTATTTTTAATACAATTTTAAACAGATTCTTGAAAAATGTAATTATTTTTTTTAAATTTCGTTAAAATGCGTCAAAAGAATTCAATTATTTAAAAATTTATTTTATAAAATTCTTTACGACCATTCAATTTTAAGAAACATCCAATTAATAAATTATTTATTTTTATATTTAAATAATTTAATTCTAGTAGAATTTTCTAATCAATATTGATTTCAAAATGAATTTTAGTTAAAATTTTACATAATAATTGAATATTAAGAGCAATTGAACCTGAATTTTTAGAAAAAAATTAAATTTTGAAATTTTTTTTTTTTAAAAGTTCAATTGAATTTTTTTTTTATTATTTAAAGTTTTTATTAATAATTGAAATTCGTAAAATTGAATATTGTAAGCAAATGGATTTGAAAATTGTCAAAGAACTTTTTCAAAAATTAATTGATTTAAAGAAGAATTTTAGTCAAAAATTCTTTCAAATAATAATTTTTTATTTTTGGTCCGTAAAGTCCGTATTTTTAAATACTTTCAGTGGTTCAAGCCCTGTACTATTGACAAAACTTTTGTCTGACCTAATTGGTTTTTTACTACTTATTTATCTTCAAAATTGAATAATTTACAATAACATAAGTTCGATTTCAATTGTCTTTAACGACTTTAGTAGTTTATTCTACAATCACTAAAAATCAAGGAAATTGATACTAACTGGAAATTGACTCTTACTATTGACAATCAGAATTTAAATTAAAAATAATTTAACTAAATTTTGTCTGACTTAAATAGACTTTGAATACTAGTACTTTATTTTAAACTATAAAATTGTTTGTAAATTTTTGCTAATTGTAATTGAGTTTTACTACTGACAATTAGTCTACAGATTTTAAAATTAAGTTAATTGTGTCTGACTGTAATTAAATTTTACTACTGAAGATTTATCCTAAAATTACAAGAATCCTAATAAACAGTACCTGACTGTGAATTATTTTTACTGATGATAATCAATGTTCAAATTACAAGAATGAAATTAATTATATTTGACTTAAATAGACTTTGACTTTTGACCGCTAAAAATAAATGAAATTTGTCTGACTTCAAATTGACTTAAACTATTTATCATTATAATTTCAAGAATTTAAATGAAAATATGACTATAATTAACTTAAATTAAATGCAATTGATTAAATCTTGACTGCTAATAATTGTTTCCTTGTAATCTAATTTTAATAATTAAAAATCCTTGAAAAAATGTTCTTAAATTTAACTAACTAGACCTGAAGTGCAATAGCTAAAATTCCCATTCAATTTTGCATTATAAAGATTATAAATATAAACACAATCAAGTAAAATATCAAAATTAATTTATTTTCCAATAGATATTTTCATGAAATATTTTCTACTTTCAGTAATTTTCAAAAGCACTTGTTGTATTGAATTTAACAGAATCGTTATAACCGCAGGACTCCATTAAACTGAAATAATTAATCGCTAAAGTGATTTGAAAGCATCAAATGGGTTTTTCTGTATAATTTTTTTTTCGTTTTTTTTTATCAAAAAACATTGTATTGATCCCGGTTGGATTAAATATTATTGAGTGTATTATCAAATGATAAAATGTGTATAAATAATGAACAAATTGAAAGAGTAATTGAAAGATCAGTATTTTTTTTATTGTTTCACGCCACACATATACATATTTGTAAGTAAAACGAAATGAGAATATTGGTAGAGAGGGGGGAGGGGAGTGCATTTTCGAAATGCAAACTAATTTTCATTTGTGAGATTAATGATCGTTACTAACAAATGGCGCCGAATATCTCATATATTTTGGATAATGTGCAATGCTCGTAAATAATAACAGAGTTTCACGAGTCCTCATGGTTAAAATATGAAGGCCGTTGAAAGGTCGCTAAATAGAATTCATTTAATATTTCCGACCTCTACGCTCTAGGCTTTCGATAAAAGCCCTTTTACTACCTGGATGTATATATATAGTATTTTTTTGCGGAGACCTTATTTCATCCGGGCGCAATATTCGAGTCATTCTTTTATTCAGGTTTATTGTTTCCGTTATCTTTTTTCCGGGCAACTTTATATTGATAAAATAATTCTCTCAACCAAGTAGTAAAATTTTCGTATTTTATTAATTTTAAAAATCAAGTTTTTTAAATATCCACTATTAGGGTAATAATATTAGGGTTTAATTTTCCGAGATTTTTTTTAGCATTATAAAAATGATATAAAAAGTTTTTTTTAGAAGCAGTTCAAGTATTACGAAAGCTATTTTAAGTTTTTTATCATTCCCCCTTATATTATTTTTACACTTTTGCCTCTGAAAAAAACGTCAGATTATCTTTTGACCCCATTCGCTTGGGTTTATTTGAATTAGGTAGTAAAGGGCAGTTACAGTCAGAGAAAATTTTCTTAAATTTTTTTGTGGTAGAAGTCAAATACTATTCTTATTTGTACTGTGAATGAATTTTGTATTGTAATAAACAAAAATTGTATTATATTAATATTATTCCAATTTACTGCCAATCAGGCAATTTTTTAGGATTCTTGTAACTTTAAAATAAATTATCAGTAATGAAAATCAAACTAAAGTCAGGCAGGATTTTTCTGAATTCTCGTAATTTAAAGACTGATTGTCAGTAGTAAAAGTCAATTGTAGTCAGACACAATTTTACAGGATTATTGGAAGTTTAAAATAAACTAGCAAGAATTCGACAAATTTTTAGGGTAAAATTAGCAATTTAAAAAATAATAGAATTTAAAAATTTGTAATTAAAATTTTTGTTGAAAACACTAAAAAAATCCAATTTTGGAAAAATTACAAATAATTATAGAAATTCAATTATTTTCAAGAGTGACAAAATTCTTCTCATAAAATTTAATTATCTTTTAAATTTACAAAAAAATTCTCGTCAAAATCCCAATTATCTTTATAAATAACAAAATTCTTACCCAAAGTTCAATTATCTTCAAATCAATTTCAAATTTTAAAAAATAGTACTCAAACATTTAATTATTTTCATAATTAATAAAAGTTTCTCAGGAATTCAATTATTTTCATAAATAATAAAATTTTTCGAAGGAATTCAATTATTTAAAAAAATTCCTATAAAATTCTTGGCAAGAATTAAGGGCTCGGATCGAAGAACCGACGCTTGTAAACGCACAGAACATTGCGAAGCGTCGGTTCTTTGATCCGAGCCCTCAATTTAATTATTTTCTGAAATAATAAAATTCTGCAAAAGAATTCAATTATCTTGATAAACAACAAAATTATTTTCAAAAAATTAATTATTTTAAGGAATTTTAATAAAATTCTTTTTCAAAATTCAATTATTTTTATAAATAATCACATTTTTTGAAAGAATTCAATTATTTAAAAAGTTTCCATAAAATTCTTGGCAAGAATTCATTTATTTTCATAAATAATACAATTCTGCAAAAGAATTCAATTATCTTGATAAACAACAAAATTCTTTCAAAAAATTCAATTATTTTGATAAATAACAAAATTCATCACGAAAATTCAATTCTTTTGAAAAGTAAGAAAATACTTTGCAGAAATTAAATTATTTTAAAAATTTTTAAAAATTCTCGTCAAGAATTAAGTAATATTTATAAATCCCGAAATTCTTCTTAAGAAGTCAATTATTTTCAAAAGTTTCAATATAATTCTTGTCAAAATTTCAATTACTTGAGCAAAATTTAATAAAATTTTTCATATAAATTCAATTATTTTCATAAATTATTAATTAAATTCTTCTCATGAATTCAATTATTTTTGAAAATTTTAATAAAATTCTTCAAAAGTTTTCAATTACTTTCAAATATTGTTATAAAATTTTTTGATTTAATAAATTTCTGTAAAATTTTAATTAAATTCCTGAAAAGAAATTAATTATTTTGAAAATTTGTTAATAAAATTCTTCAATAAAATTCAATTTTAAGAAACATTCAACTATTCAATAAATTTTTTAGTTTTGTATTTAAATAATTGAATTCTCGTAGAATTTTTTAAAATAAATTTATTTCATAATGAATTTCGGTTAAAATTTTGGATAATAATTTTAATATTAAAAGCATTAAAGCATTAATTTTTAGATATAATTGATTTTTGAAAAGGTTTTAAATTTAAATCTTTAGAAGACTCGGAGTGACTTACTTCTTCATGTTTTATAATAATATTCTTATAAGTTATTAAATTTCAAAAAGGTTTAAATTAATAATTTTTTAAAATCTTACTTGCCAAGGAAAAATAATAATCAGAATATTCTTTAGAATCAGGGAAAATGTCAAAATTCTATCTGGAAATCAGGGAAAAGTCAGGGATTTGAAATGATGAAAATAATTTTGTAAAAGTTACTGTAATAATATTCTTATAATATAAAAAAATGATTGTATCACTAGGTCATCTTTGATTATTATAAGTTATTGAATTTTAAAAGATTTAAATTTGACATTTTTGAAATTCTTAATTCCTACGGAAAAAAAATATTGATTAAATATTTATTTAAAAAAAAGTTATTGATGTTTTCGAATGATTTTAAAATTAAAGAAATTCGTAAATAAATGAAACAGAACATTTTTTTTAATAAAATGTTTTTCTTTATTTTCTAAAAATTTAAAAAAGTTTCAATTTAATTTTCAATTGAAATTTGTAATTGACAAATAGAATAGAATATGTAATGTTTCTTTTCCAAAAGAAAAGAATGAGTTTCTGAACAATATTGTTATTGCGAAATGTAAATTATGTATAAAATGGGTATATTTCCTATTTCTTAATTATAATTTTTTTACAATTAACAATTTTTTTATATTCTGTTAAATAAAAAGGAGAAGTCAGACACAATTTACTTGATTTCCTATAATTTCAAGACCTGATTGTCAGTAGTAAAAGTCAACTGCAACTAAATGTGGACGTCCGCATGAAAAGGGACCACTTTGTCGGTTCTAGATTCCGAGATATTCGCAATTTACTAATTTTGAAGAAAAATATCGAAATTTTTTTTATCTTTTTTTCTTAATCTACAGGGTCTACCACGTCGATTCATGCAGTTTTTATTAATTTATTGACACTCTAAGTATTTTATTTCGTTGTTAGAAAAAAAAAATGAAAAGGGACCACTTTGTCGGAAATCTGTTATTTTTTCATTGTTTCAAAACGAAGGGAGGGAAAAATTCGAAACCTATTGATTTTCAATCTTAAGGGTGTACTAGTCTTAAAACAACTCTTATCTGAATAACTTCCCAGAAGAGCCGGAGAAATTCGCGTTACAATTTTTAATTTCGTGTTTTTGGAAAAGGGATTTTTAATTTTTTCTAAGATTTTTTATAATAAAGTCGCTTAAAAAATTTTTTTAGGCTACTTTTCTTTCCTTTGCTTGAAATAACTTCAAAAAATAACACCGAACCTTTAAATTCGTTAAATATTCCACTTTATTAATTAATAACCGTATTTTTAGAAAAGGGACCACTTTGTCGGAGATCCATTATTTTGTCATTGTTAAAAAATGAGGGGGGGGGGGGGAAATTCGAAACCTATTGATTTTCAATCTTAAGGGTGTACTAGACTTAAAACAACTATTATCTGAATAACTTCCCAGAAGAACCACAGATATTCATATTACAATCTTTGATTTCGTTTTTCTCGAAATGACGTATTTGATACTCCAAACTTTAAAATTCTGTAACTCATCGAATTTTTCACCAAAAAGGTTGTAAGACCATTCAAAATTTTCCAAATTTTGTCAGGAATTCGCCCATGTAGATAAGTCCAATAGTGCCAAAGTGGTCCCTTTTCATGCGGACGTCCACAAATTGTGTCTGCCTTAAATAGACGTTCACAACTGACAATTTATTTTGTACTAAAAACAATTCAAGGTAAACATGTCTAATCTAATTGGATTTTACTACTGAAAAGTTATTATAATATAAAATTTTCCATTCAGTAGTATAACACTTTTTTAAGTCAGACAATTTTAGTAACAGTTTTATTTTGCAATTTTCAATTCGCTTGCAGAAGGAATTTAAACATTTCCACAAAAATAATAAAAATCGCCGTAGTCCCTATATCAATAGCTAGCGAAATTCATCAGGAATTTACACATTTTTTAAGGATTGGAATTGCTAATAAAAACAAGATTTAAAACTAAAGCATTTTACTCACACCCCCTGTCGAAAGAAAGAAAGGTGAAAATGAAAGTTCCGTTTCAACGGTATCGCATGAAACGTCTTATATAAGCACGCTGAGTCTCGTCTCCGCGGCAAGAGGAGAACCGACAGAGTCGGAAAAATGTGAAAGTTGGGCTCGAGTGGCAGCATGCAATTTCAGATTCCCTGAGGATTTGCGAGAGCGTGGAAGTTTCGCGTGCAAAGGGTGCCAAAGTTATCTTCCTTTTTTGTAATGCCACTAATAAAAACAGCACGCGTCCGTCTTTCAGCATTGTGTAGACTATTCTCCTTTCATATTCAAAAGTGTCGCAAGCTCTATTTAGAAGAAAAAATTTTAACTAGTGCAAAAAAGAATTCTACTCGATAAAATTTCTAAAAGAAGAATTATAATACGGGATATGTACGCTACAAACAATTTATTTAAGTCAGTAGTAAAATTGAGTAAAATTTAATGGCGGTCAAACTGAATTTTGCAGAGTTTCTGTAAGTTGAAAATAAACAATCAGTGGTAACAGTCAATTGCAGTCAGACACATTTTAATTGAATTCTTATGCTTTAAAAAACCTTTTAATAATTTAAAACTTTAATCATTTTATTAAAAAAAAAATTTTTTTATATTATAACAGTTTTACAACAATTAAAAATTTCAAAAACTTTAATTCAAAAAGTCATCAAATCAATTATAATTGTATGAAAAATAATTGAAACGCTGCGATGAGTTTTATTATTAGTAAAAGTAATTGAATTCTTAAGATGAATTTTATTACTCTTAAACATAATTGAATTTCTGCAATAATTTGTAACTTCTCTAAAATTAAATTTTCTCCTGCTGTTTTTAACTAAAATTCTTCAATAAATCCATTATTTTTAATAATTTTCAAAAAACTTCTTTGCGAATTTTCAAATTCATATTAGATGTTTATTTACAAAAATTTACATTCATAAAATAATTTTAGCAAAATTACTAATCAAAATACTCTATCCGCCAATTAGGAGACAATCGAATTATCGAGTTTTCCAAGCTAAGAGCATTAAAAAATTGAATTTTATATAAACAATTGATTTTGTTGTTGCCTTTTGTTTATAAGATGTTTATTTACAAGAATTTCATCCAGTAAAATATTTTTGGCAAAATTACTAGTCAAAATACTCCATCCGCCAATTAGCAGACAATCGAATTTTCGAGTTTTCCAAGCTAAGAGCTTAAAAAAATTCAATTGTTAATAAGCAAATGATTTTGTTAATGCTCATTGTTCACTAGATGTTTATTTACAAAAATTTTCATTTGTTGAATAATTTTAGCAAAATTAAAAGTCAAAATACTCCATCCGCCAATTAGCAGACAATCGAATTTTCGAGTTTTGTAAAGCTAAGAGCTTTAAAAAATTCAATTGTTAATAAACAATTTATTGTGTTGTTGCCTATTGTTCTTTAGATGTTTATTTACAAGAATTTCGTCCAGTAAAATAATTTTGGCAAAATTACTAGTCAAAATACTCCATCCGCCAATTATCAGACAATCGACTTTTCGAAGCTAAAAGCTTTTAAAAATTCAATTTTATATATACAATTGATTTTGTTGTTGCCTATTATTTATAAGATGTTTATTTACAAGAATTTACATTTGTTAAATAATTTTAACAAAATTACTCGTCAAAATACTCCAACCGCCAATTAGCAGACAATCGAATTTTCGAGTTTTCGAAGCTAAGAGCTTTAGAAAATTCAATTGTTAATAAACAATTAATTTTGTTGTTGCCTATTGTTCACTAGATGTTTATTAACAAGAATTTTCTCCAGCAAAATAATTTTGGCAAAATTACTAGTCAAAATACTCCATCCGCCAATTAGCAGACAATCGAATTTTCGAGTTTTCGAAGCTAAGAGCTTTAGAAAATTTAATTGTTAATAAACAATTAATTTTGTTAATAAATTTTGGAAAATATCGATCCGTTGGAGCAAGGATGTTTAGGTTTTAGATTTTTTATATGTATAAAATAAAAAAAAACAAAAAAACACTAAACACATAAATTAAAAGAAAGATAGTCTTTATTTGCGACGTTTCGTCAATAATTCATTGACCTCTTCAGGCTGTAACCAAAGGTAAAAAATTGTTACAATAGATATTATAATTTTTTAACACGAACAACACTTTGTTAATAAATTAACAGGAAGAAATTTTTTACCTTGTACGAAAAGTAAGAAAATTTTAAAATTAATTCATCACCGAATAGTGACTTTGTCAAAAGCGTGTTTACATTGTCACGTACAGGTACAAACTGATAAATTTAAATCGACGAGTTTAACAGGAATGACACACATATTTTAACAGATACAAATAAATAAGACAACAGCAGTAAAAGTGAACCTTAATTGATAGATATAAAATTATAAATAGAAAAACAGTTAGATATTGACAGGTTGTGTTTTTAAGAGTTTTTTATAAATATTATTTAAATTTTCAATATCTTCTTTTTTGTTAATACTATTACGGTCATGGTTGATGAACATCATTTCAGACAATACACGTTTTTTCCAATCCTTCTCAACGTCTACAATTTTTGTATTGTCGAAATCAAATTTGTGTTTGAATTTATTACAATGTTCATATATTACATGATTCGGATTTTTGTTGTTTCTGTGTTCATTTACACGAGTTTTGAGAGTTCTTTTCGTTTCGCCGTAATAGACCGCTTTACAATTTTTGCACGAAATTTTATACACAACTCCATTTTTGGTCCATTTTTCGGTACAGTCCTTACCCAATCTAATTATATTGTTGAGAGATTTTTTAACATTGGGAATTGCACATATGTCATAATTTTTTAAGCTATTTTTACATTTTGAATAAAATTGTTCATTTTTAAAAGATATAGTCATTTTTGGTTTTCTAGCATATAAGGATTTTTTTTAAATCTGTCAATTCTTTAGCGTTCTTGTCTTTTTTTCCGTTTTTTATAACATTAATTCTCTTGAATATATGAACATTGTAATAAATTCAAACACAAATTTGATTTCGACAATACAAAAATTGTAGACGTTGAGAAGGATTGGAAAAAACGTGTATTGTCTGAAATGATGTTCATCAACCATGACCGTAATAGTATTAACAAAAAAGAAGATATTGAAAATTTAAATAATATTTATAAAAAACTCTTAAAAACACAACCTGTCAATATCTAACTGTTTTTCTATTTATAATTTTATATCTATCAATTAAGGTTCACTTTTACTGCTGTTGTCTTATTTATTTGTATCTGTTAAAATATGTGTGTCATTCCTGTTAAACTCGTCGATTTAAATTTATCAGTTTGTACCTGTACGTGACAATGTAAACACGCTTTTGACAAAGTCACTATTCGGTGATGAATTAATTTTAAAATTTTCTTACTTTTCGTACAAGGTAAAAAATTTCTTCCTGTTAATTTATTAACAAAGTGTTGTTCGTGTTAAAAAATTATAATATCTATTGTAACAATTTTTTACCTTTGGTTACAGCCTGAAGAGGTCAATGAATTATTGACGAAACGTCGCAAATAAAGACTATCTGTCTTTTAATTTATGTGTTTAGTGTTTTTTTTTGTTTTTTTTATTTTATACATATAAAAAATCTAAAACCTAAACATCCTTGCTCCAACGGATCGATATTTTCCAAAATTTATTAATAACAATGGAGAGCAATCAATCATCGATTAATTAATTTTGTTGTTGCCTATTGTTCAATAGATGTTTATTTACAAGAATTTCATCCAGTAAAATAATTTTGGCAAAATTACTAGTCAAAATACTACATCCGCCAATTAGCAGACAATCGAATTTTCGAGTTTTCGAAGCTAAAAGCTTTTAAAAATTCAATTTTATATATACAATTGATTTTGTTGTTGCCTATTGTTTTTTAGATGTTTATTTACAAGAATTTCATCCAGTAAAATAATTTTGGCAAAATTACTAGTCAAAATATTCCATCCGCCAATTAGCAGACAATCGAATTTTCGAGTTTTTGAAGCTAAGAGCTTTAAAAAAATTCAATTTTAAATTAACAATTGATTTTGTTGTTGCCTGTTGTTTATTAGATGTTTATTTACAAGAATTTACATTTGTTGAATACTTTTTAACAAAATTACTAGTCAAAATACTCCATCCGCCAATTAGCAGACAATCGAATTTTCGAGTTTTAGAAGCTAAGAGTTTTAAAAAATTCAATTGTTAATAAAAAATGATTTTGTTGTTGCCTGTTGTTTATTAGATGTTTATTTACAAGAAATTTCATTTGATGAATAATTTTGACAAAATTACTAGTCAAAATACTCCATCCGACAATTAGCAGACAATCGAATTTTCGAGTTTTCCAAGCTAAGAGCTTTAGAAAATTCAATTGTTAATAAACAATTAATTTTGTTGTTGCCTATTGTTTATTAGATGTTTATTTACCAGAATTTTATCCAGTAAAATAATTTTGTCAAATTTACTAGTCAAAATACTCCATCCGCCAATTAGCAGACAATCGAATTTTCGAGTTTTTGAAGCTAAGAGCTTTAAAAAAATTAATTTTAAATTAACAATTGATTTTGTTGTTGCCTGTTGTTTATTAGATGTTTATTTACAAGAATTTACATTTGTTGAATAATTTTGCCAAAATTACTAGTGAAAATACTTCATCCGCCAATTAGCAGACAATCGAATTTTCGAGTTTTCGAAGCTAAAAGCTTTTAAAAATTCAATTTTATATATACTATTGATTTAGTTGTTGCCTATTGTTTATAAGATGTTTATTTACAAAAATTTCATCCAGTAAAATAATTTTGGCAAAATTACTAGTCAAAATACTCCACCCGCCAATTAGCAGACAATCGAATTTTCGAGTTATCGAAGCTAAGAGTTTTAAAAAATTCAATTGTTAATAAAAAATGATTTTGTTGTTGCCTATTGTTCACTAGATGTTTATTAACAAGAATTTTCTCCAGCAAAATAATTTTGGCAAAATTACTAGTCAAAATACTCCATCCGCCAATTAGCAGACAATCGAATTTTCGAGTTTTCGAAGCTAAGAGCTTTAGAAAATTCAATTGTTAATAAAAAATGATTTTGTTGTTGCCTATTGTTCAATAGATGTTTATTTACAAGAATTTCATCCAGTAAAATAATTTTGGCAAAATTACTAGTCAAAATACTCCATCCGCCAATTAGCAGACAATCGATTATTCGAGTTTTCGAAGCTAAGAGCTTTAGAAAATTCAATTGTTAATAAAAAATGATTTTGTTGTTGCCTATTGTTCAATAGATGTTTATTTACAAGAATTTCATCCAGTAAAATAATTTTGGCAAAATTACTAGTCAAAATACTCCATCCGCCAATTAGCAGACAATCGATTATTCGAGTTTTCGAAGCTAAGAGCTTTTAAAAAATCAATTTTATATATACAATTGATTTTGTTGTTGCCTATTGTTTATAAGATGTTTAATTAACAAGAATTTTATCCAGTAAAATAATTTTGGCAAAATTACTAGTCAAAATACTCCATCCACCAATTAGCAGGCAATCGAATTTTCGAGTTTTCCAAGCTAAGAGCTTTAGAAAATTCAATTGTTAATAAACAATTATTTTTGTTGTTGCCTATTGTTTATTAGATTTTTATTTACAAAAATTTCATCCAGTAAAATAATTTTGGCAAAATTACTAGTCAAAATATTCCATCCGCCAATTAGCAGACAATCGAATTTTCGAGTTTTGCGAAGCTAAGAGCTTTCAAAAATTTAATTGTTAATAAAAAATGATTTTGTTGTTGCCTATTATTTATAAGATGTTTATTTACAAGAATTTACATTTGTTAAATAATTTTAACAAAATTACTCGTCAAAATACTCCAACCGCCAATTAGCAAACAATCGAATTTTCGAGTTTTGCGAAGCTAAGAGTTTTAAAAAATTCAATTGTTAATAAAAAATGATTTTGTTGTTGCCTGCTGTTTATTAGATGTTTATTTACAAAAATTTTCATTTGTTGAATAATTTTGGCAAAATTACTAGTCAAAATACTCCATCCGCCAATTATCCGACATTCGAATTTTCGAGTTTTCGAAGCTAAAAGCTTTTAAAAATTCAATGTTATATATACAATTGATTTTGTTGTTGCCTATTGTTTATAAGATGTTTATTTACAAGAATTTTATCCAGTAAAATAATTTTGGCAAAATTACTAGTCAAAATATTCCATCCGCCAATTAGCAGACAATCGAATTTTCGAGTTTTGCGAAGCTAAGAGCTTTCAAAAATTTAATTGTTAATAAAAAATGATTTTGTTGTTGCCTATTATTTATAAGATGTTTATTTACAAGAATTTACATTTGTTAAATAATTTTAACAAAATTACTCGTCAAAATACTCCAACCGCCAATTAGCAAACAATCGAATTTTCGAGTTTTGCGAAGCTAAGAGTTTTAAAAAATTCAATTGTTAATAAAAAATAATTTTGTTGTTGCCTGTTGTTTATTAGATGTTTATTTACAAAAATTTTCATTTGTTGAATAATTTTGGCAAAATTACTAGTCAAAATACTCCATCCGCCAATTAGCAGACAATCGAATTTTCGAGTTATCGAAGCTAAGAGTTTTAAAAAATTCAATTGTTAATAAACAATTAATTTTGTTGTTGCCTATTGTTCATTAGATGTTTATTTACAAGAATTTCATCCAGTAAAATAATTTTGGCAAAATTACTAGTCAAAATACTCCATCCGCCAATTAGCAGACAATCGAATTTTCGAGTTTTCGAAGGTAAAAGCTTTTAAAAATTCAATTTTTTATATACAATTGATTTTGTTGTTGCCTATTGTTTATAAGATGTTTATTTACAAGAATTTCATCCAGTAAAATAATTTTGGCAAAATTACTAGTCAAAATACTCCATCCGCCAATTAGCAGACAATCGAATTTTCGAGTTTTCGAAGCTAAAAGCTTTAAAAAATTCAATTTTATATATACAATTGATTTTGTTGTTGCCTATTGTTTATAAGTTGTTTATTTACAAGAATTTTATCCAGTAAAATAATTTTGGCAAAATTACTAGTCAAAATACTCCATCCGCCAATTAGCAGACAATCGAATTTTCGAGTTTTCCAAGCTAAGAGCTTTAGAAAATTCAATTGTTAATAAACAATTAATTTTGTTGTTGCCTATTGTTCTTTAGATGTTTATTTACAAGAATTTCATCCAGTAAAATAATTTTGGCAAAATAACTAGTCAAAATACTTTATCCGCCAATTAGCAGACAATCGAATTTTCGAGTTTTCGAAGCTAAAAGCTTTTAAAAATTCAATTTTATATATACAATTGATTTTGTTGTTGCCTATTATTTATAAGATGTTTATTTACAAGAATTTACATTTGTTAAATAATTTTAACAAAATTACTAGTCAAAATACTCCATCCGCTAATTAGCAGACAATCGAATTTTCGAGTTTTCGAAGCTAAGAGCTTTTAAAAATTTAATTGTTAATAAACAATTAATTTTGTTGTTGCCTCTTGTTTATTAGATGTTTATTTACAAAAATTTTCATTTGTTGAATAATTTTGGCAAAATTGCTAATCAAAATACTCCATCCGCCAATTAGCAGACAATCGAATTTTCGAGTTTTCGAAGCTAAAAGCTTTTTAAAATTCAATTTTATATATACAATTGATTTTGTTGTTGCCTATTATTTATAAGATGTTTATTTACAAGAATTTACATTTGTTAAATAATTTTAACAAAATTACTCGTCAAAATACTCCAACCGCCAATTAGCAAACAATCGAATTTTCGAGTTTTGCGAAGCTAAGAGTTTTAAAAAATTCAATTGTTAATAAAAAATGATTTTGTTGTTGCCTGTTGTTTATTAGATGTTTATTTACAAAAATTTTCATTTGTTGAATAATTTTGGCAAAATTACTAGTCAAAATACTCCATCCGCCAATTAGCAGACAATCGAATTTTCGAGTTATCGAAGCTAAGAGTTTTAAAAAATTCAATTGTTAATAAACAATTAATTTTGTTGTTGCCTATTGTTCATTAGATGTTTATTTACAAGAATTTCATCCAGTAAAATAATTTTGGCAAAATTACTAGTCAAAATACTATATCCGCCAATTAGCAGACAATCGAATTTTCGAGTTTTGCGAAGCTAAGAGCTTTCAAAAATTTAATTGTTAATAAAAAATGATTTTGTTGTTGCCTGTTGTTTATTAGATGTTTATTCACAAGAATTTACATTTGTTGAATAATTTTAACAAAATTACTATTTAAAATACTCCATCCGCCAATTAGCAGACAATCGAATTTTCGAGTTTTGTGAAGCTAAGAGCTTAAAAAAATTCAATTGTTAATAAGCAAATGATTTTGTTAATGCTCATTGTTCACTAGATGTTTATTTACAAAAATTTTCATTTGTTGAATAATTTTAGCAAAATTAAAAGTCAAAATACTCCATCCGCCAATTAGCAGACAATCGAATTTTCGAGTTTTCCAAGCTAAGAGCTTTAGAAAATTCAATTGTTAATAAACAATTGATTTTGTTGTTGCCTATTGTTCACTAGATGTTTATTAACAAGAATTTTCTCCAGCAAAATAATTTTGGCAAAATTACTAGTCAAAATACTCCATCCGCCAATTAGCAGACAATCGAATTTTCGAGTTTTCCAAGCTAAGAGCTTTAGAAAATTCAATTAATAATAAACAATTAATTTTGTTGTTGCCTATTGTTAATAAGATGTTTATTTACAAGAATTTTATCCAGTAAAATAATTTTGGCAAAATTACCAGTCAAAATACTCCATCCGCCAATTAGCAGACAATCGAATTTTCGAGTTTTGTGAAGCTAAGAGCTTTAAAAAATTCAATTGTTAATAAGCAATTTATTGTGTTGTTGCCTATTGTTCTTTAGATGTTTATTTACAAGAATTTCGTCCAGTAAAATAATTTTGGCAAAATTACTAGTCAAAATATTCCATCCGCCAATTAGCAGACAATCGAATTTTCGAGTTTTCGAAGCTAAGAGCTTTAGAAAATTTAATTGTTAATAAACAATTAATTTTGTTGTTGCCTGTTGTTTATTAGATGTTTATTTACAAGAATTTACATTTGTTGAATAATTTTAACAAAATTACTCGTCAAAATACTCCAACCGCCAATTAGCAAACAATCGAATTTTCGAGTTTTGCGAAGCTAAGAGTTTTAAAAAATTCAATTGTTAATAAAAAATGATTTTGTTGTTGCCTGTTGTTTATTAGATGTTTATTTACAAAAATTTTCATTTGTTGAATAATTTTGGCAAAATTACTAGTCAAAATACTCCATCCGCCAATTAGCAGACAATCGAATTTTCGAGTTATCGAAGCTAAGAGTTTTAAAAAATTCAATTGTTAATAAACAATTAATTTTGTTGTTGCCTATTGTTCATTAGATGTTTATTTACAAGAATTTCATCCAGTAAAATAATTTTGGCAAAATTACTAGTCAAAATACTCCATCCGCCAATTAGCAGACAATCGAATTTTCGAGTTTTCGAAGGTAAAAGCTTTTAAAAATTCAATTTTTTATATACAATTGATTTTGTTGTTGCCTATTGTTTATAAGATGTTTATTTACAAGAATTTCATCCAGTAAAATAATTTTGGCAAAATTACTAGTCAAAATACTTCATCCGCCAATTAGCAGACAATCGAATTTTCGAGTTTTCGAAGCTAAAAGATTTTAAAAATTCAATTTTATATATACAATTGATTTTGTTGTTGCCTATTGTTTATAAGTTGTTTATTTACAAGAATTTTATCCAGTAAAATAATTTTGGCAAAATTACTAGTCAAAATACTCCATCCGCCAATTAGCAGACAATCGAATTTTCGAGTTTTCCAAGCTAAGAGCTTTAGAAAATTCAATTGTTAATAAACAATTAATTTTGTTGTTGCCTATTGTTCTTTAGATGTTTATTTACAAGAATTTCATCCAGTAAAATAATTTTGGCAAAATAACTAGTCAAAATACTTTATCCGCCAATTAGCAGACAATCGAATTTTCGAGTTTTCGAAGCTAAAAGCTTTTAAAAATTCAATTTTATATATACAATTGATTTTGTTGTTGCCTATTATTTATAAGATGTTTATTTACAAAAATTTACATTTGTTAAATAATTTTAACAAAATTACTAGTCAAAATACTCCATCCGCTAATTAGCAGACAATCGAATTTTCGAGTTTTCGAAGCTAAGAGCTTTTAAAAATTTAATTGTTAATAAACAATTAATTTTGTTGTTGCCTCTTGTTTATTAGATGTTTATTTACAAAAATTTTCATTTGTTGAATAATTTTGGCAAAATTGCTAGTCAAAATACTCCATCCGCCAATTAGCAGACAATCGAATTTTCGAGTTTTCGAAGCTAAAAGCTTTTTAAAATTCAATTTTATATATACAATTGATTTTGTTGTTGCCTATTATTTATAAGATGTTTATTTACAAGAATTTACATTTGTTAAATAATTTTAACAAAATTACTCGTCAAAATACTTCAACCGCCAATTAGCAAACAATCGAATTTTCGAGTTTTGCGAAGCTAAGAGTTTTAAAAAATTCAATTGTTAATAAAAAATGATTTTGTTGTTGCCTGTTGTTTATTAGATGTTTATTTACAAAAATTTTCATTTGTTGAATAATTTTGGCAAAATTACTAGTCAAAATACTCCATCCGCCAATTAGCAGACAATCGAATTTTCGAGTTATCGAAGCTAAGAGTTTTAAAAAATTCAATTGTTAATAAACAATTAATTTTGTTGTTGCCTATTGTTCATTAGATGTTTATTTACAAGAATTTCATCCAGTAAAATAATTTTGGCAAAATTACTAGTCAAAATACTCCATCCGCCAATTAGCAGACAATCGAATTTTCGAGTTTTGCGAAGCTAAGAGCTTTCAAAAATTTAATTGTTAATAAAAAATGATTTTGTTGTTGCCTGTTGTTTATTAGATGTTTATTCACAAGAATTTACATTTGTTGAATAATTTTAACAAAATTACTATTTAAAATACTCCATCCGCCAATTAGCAGACAATCGAATTTTCGAGTTTTGTGAAGCTAAGAGCTTAAAAAAATTCAATTGTTAATAAGCAAATGATTTTGTTAATGCTCATTGTTCACTAGATGTTTATTTACAAAAATTTTCATTTGTTGAATAATTTTAGCAAAATTAAAAGTCAAAATACTCCATCCGCCAATTAGCAGACAATCGAATTTTCGAGTTTTCCAAGCTAAGAGCTTTAGAAAATTCAATTGTTAATAAACAATTGATTTTGTTGTTGCCTATTGTTCACTAGATGTTTATTAACAAGAATTTTCTCCAGCAAAATAATTTTGGCAAAATTACTAGTCAAAATACTCCATCCGCCAATTAGCAGACAATCGAATTTTCGAGTTTTCCAAGCTAAGAGCTTTAGAAAATTCAATTGTTAATAAACAATTAATTTTGTTGTTGCCTATTGTTCTTTAGATGTTTATTTACAAGAATTTTATCCAGTAAAATAATTTTGGCAAAATTACTAGTCAAAATATTCCATCCGCCAATTAGTAGACAATCGAATTTTCGAGTTTTCCAAGCTAAGAGCTTTAGAAAATTCAATTGTTAATAAACAATTAATTTTGTTGTTGCCTATTGTTCTTTAGATGTTTATTTACAAGAATTTCATCTAGTAAAATAATTTTGGCAAAATTACTAGTCAAAATACTCCATCCGCCAATTAGCAGACAATCGAATTTTCGAGTTTTTGAAGCTAAGAGCTTTAAAAAAATTCAATTTTAAATTAACAATTGATTTTGTTGTTGCCTGTTGTTTATTAAATGTTTATTTACAAGAATTTACATTTGTTGAATAATTTTGCCAAAATTACTAGTCAAAATACTCCATCCGCCAATTAGCAGACAATCGAATTTTCGAGTTTTGCGAAGCTAAGAGTTTTAAAAAATTCAATTGTTAATAAAAAATGATTTTGTTGTTGCCTGTTGTTTATTAGATGTTTATTTACAAAAATGTTCATTTGTTGAATAATTTTGGCAAAATTACTAGTGAAAATACTTCATCCGCCAATTAGCAGACAATCGAATTTTCGAGTTTTCGAAGCTAAAAGCTTTTAAAAATTCAATTTTATATATACAATTGATTTAGTTGTTGCCTATTGTTTATAAGATGTTTATTTACAAGAATTTCATCTAGTAAAATAATTTTGGCAAAATTACCAGTCAAAATACTCCATCCGCCAATTAGCAGACAATCGAATTTTCGAGTTTTCCAAGCTAAGAGTTTTAAAAAATTCAATTGTTAATAAAAAATGATTTTGTTGTTGCCTATTGTTCAATAGATGTTTATTTACAAGAATTTCATCCAGTAAAATAATTTTGGCAAAATTACTAGTCAAAATACTCCATCCGCCAATTAGCAGACAATCGATTATTCGAGTTTTCGAAGCTAAGAGTTTTAAAAAATTCAATTGTTAATAAAAAATGATTTTGTTTTTGCCTGTTGTTTATTAGATGTTTATTTACAAAAACTTTCATTTGTTGAATAATTTTGGCAAAATTACTAGTCAAAATACTCCACCCGCCAATTAGCAGACAATCGAATTTTCGAGTTATCGAAGCTAAGAGTTTTAAAAAATTCAATTGTTAATAAAAAATGATTTTGTTGTTGCCTAATGTTCATTAGATGTTTATTTACAAGAATTTCATCCAGTAAAATAATTTTGGCAAAATTACTAGTCAAAATACTCCATCCGCCAATTAGCAAACAAGCGAATTTTCGAGTTTTCGAAGCTAAGAGCTTTTAAAAAATCAATTTTATATATACAATTGATTTTGTTGTTGCCTATTGTTTATAAGATGTTAATTAACAAGAATTTTATCCAGTAAAATAATTTTGGCAAAATTACTAGTCAAAATACTCCATCCACCAATTAGCAGACAATCGAATTTTCGAGTTTTCCAAGCTAAGAGCTTTAGAAAATTCAATTGTTAATAAACAATTATTTTTGTTGTTGCCTATTGTTCTTTAGATGTTTATTTACAAGAATTTCATTCAGTAAAATAATTTTGGCAAAATTACTAGTCAAAATACTCCATCCGCCAATTAGCAAACAATCGAATTTTCGAGTTTTCGAAGCTAAGAGCTTTTAAAAAATCAATTTTATATATACAATTGATTTTGTTGTTGTCTATTGTTTATAAGATGTTTATTTACAAAAATTTCATCCAGTAAAATAATTTTGGCAAAATTACTAGTCAAAATACTCCATCCGCCAATTAGCAAACAATCGAATTTTCGAGTTTTCGAAGCTAAGAGCTTTTAAAAATTTAATGTTATATATACAATTGATTTTGTTGTTGCCTATTGTTTATTAGATTTTTATTTACAAAAATTTCATCCAGTAAAATAATTTTGGCAAAATTACTAGTCAAAATACTCCAACCGCCAATTAGCAGACAATCGAATTTTCGAGTTTTCCAAGCTATTAATTTTGTTGTTGCCTATTGTTTAATAGATGTTTATTTACAAGAATTTCATCCAGTAAAATAATTTTGGCAAAATTACTAGTCAAAATACTCCATCCGCCAATTAGCAGACAACCGATTTTTCGAGTTTTCGAAGCTAAGAGTTTTTAAAAAATTCAATAGTTAATAAAAAATGATTTTGTTGTTGCCTGTTGTTTATTAGATGTTTATTTACAAAAATTTTCATTTGTTGAATAATTTTGTCAAAATTGCTAGTCAAAATACTCCATCCGCCAATTAGCAGACAATCGAATTTTCGAGTTTTCGAAGCTAAAAGCTTTTTAAAATTCAATTTTATATATACAATTGATTTTGTTGTTGCCTATTATTTATAAGATGTTTATTTACAAAAATTTACATTTGTTAAATAATTTTAACAAAATTACTCGTCAAAATACTCCAACCGCCAATTAGCAAACAATCGAATTTTCGAGTTTTGCGAAGCTAAGAGTTTTAAAAAATTCAATTGTTAATAAAAAATGATTTTGTTTTTGCCTGTTGTTTATTAGATGTTTATTTACAAAAACTTTCATTTATTGAATAATTTTGGCAAAATTACTAGTCAAAATACTCCATCTGCCAATTAGCAGACAATCGAATTTTCGAGTTATCGAAGCTAAGAGTTTTAAAAAATTCAATTGTTAATAAAAAATGATTTTGTTGTTGCCTAATGTTCATTAGATGTTTATTCACAAGAATATCATCCAGTAAAATAATTTTGGCAAAATTACTAGTCAAAATACTCCATCCGCCAATTAGCAAACAATCGAATTTTCGAGTTTTTCGAAGCTAAGAGCTTTTAAAAAATCAATTTTATATATACAATTGATTTTGTTGTTGCCTATTGTTTATAAGATGTTAATTTACAAGAATTTTATCCAATAAAATAATTTTGGCAAAAGTACTAGTCAAAATACTCCATCCGCCAATTAGCAGAGAATCGAATTTTCGAGTTTTCCAAGCTAAGAGCTTTAGAAAATTCAATTGTTAATAAACAATTAATTTTGTTGTTGTCTATTGTTTATTAGATGTTTATTTACAAAAATTTCATCCAGTAAAATAAATTTGGCAAAATTACTAGTCAAAATACTCCATCCGCCAATTAGCAAACAATCGAATTTTCGAGTTTTCGAAGCTAAGAGCTTTTAAAAAATCAATTTTATATATACAATTGATTTTGTTGTTGCCTATTGTTTATAAGATGTTAATTTACAAGAATTTTATCCATTAAAATAATTTTGGCAAAATTACTAGTCAAAATACTCCATCCACCAATTAGCAGACAATCGAATTTTCGAGTTTTCCAAGCTAAGAGCTTTAGAAAATTCAATTGTTAATAAACAATTAATTTTGTTGTTGCCTATTGTTCTTTAGATGTTTATTTACAAGAATTTCATCCAGTAAAATAATTTTGGCAAAATTACTAGTCAAAATACTCCATCCGCCAATTAGCAGACAATCGATTATTCGAGTTTTCGAAGCTAAGAGCTTTAAAAAAATTAAATTTTAAATTAACAATTGATTTTGTTGTTGCCTAATGTTTATTAGATGTTTATTTACAAGAAATTTCATTTGTTGAATAATTTTGGCAAAATTACTAGTCAAAATACTCCATCCGACAATTAGCAGACAATCGAATTTTCGAGTTTTCCAAGCTAAGAGCTTTAGAAAATTCAATTGTTAATAAACAATTAATTTTGTTGTTGCCTATTGTTTATTAGATGTTTATTTACCAGAATTTTATCCAGTAAAATAATTTTGTCAAATTTACTAGTCAAAATACTCCATCCGCCAATTAGCAGACAATCGAATTTTCGAGTTTTTGAAGCTAAGAGCTTTAAAAAAATTCAATTTTAAATTAACAATTGATTTTGTTGTTGCCTGTTGTTTATTAGATGTTTATTTACAAGAATTTACATTTGTTGAATAATTTTGCCAAAATTACTAGTCAAAATACTCCATCCGCCAATTAGCAGACAATCGAATTTTCGAGTTTTGCGAAGCTAAGAGTTTTAAAAAATTCAATTGTTAATAAAAAATGATTTTTTTGTTGCCTGTTGTTTATTAGATGTTTATTTACAAAAATTTTCATTTGTTGAATAATTTTGGCAAAATTACTAGTGAAAATACTTCATCCGCCAATTAACAGACAATCGAATTTTCGAGTTTTCGAAGCTAAAAGCTTTTAAAAATTCAATTTTATATATACAATTGATTTAGTTGTTGCCTATTGTTTATAAGATGTTTATTTACAAGAATTTCATCTAGTAAAATAATTTTGGCAAAATTACCAGTCAAAATACTCCATCCGCCAATTAGCAGACAATCGAATTTTCGAGTTTTCCAAGCTAAGAGTTTTAAAAAATTCAGTTGTTAATAAAAAAATGATTTTGTTGTTGCCTATTGTTCAATAGATGTTTATTTACAAGAATATTATCCAGTAAAATAATTTTGGCAAAATTACTAGTCAAAATACTCCATCCGCCAATTAGCAGACAATCGATTATTCGAGTTTTCGAAGCTAAGAGTTTTAAAAAATTCAATTGTTAATAAAAAATGATTTTGTTTTTGCCTGTTGTTTATTAGATGTTTATTTACAAAAACTTTCATTTGTTGAATAATTTTGGCAAAATTACTAGTCAAAATACTCCACCCGCCAATTAGCAGACAATCGAATTTTCGAGTTATCGAAGCTAAGAGTTTTAAAAAATTCAATTGTTTATAAAAAATGATTTTGTTGTTGTCTAATGTTCATTAGATGTTCATTTACAAGAATTTCATCCAGTAAAATAATTTTGGCAAAATTACTAGTCAAAATACTCCATCCGCCAATTAGCAAACAATCGAATTTTCGAGTTTTCGAAGCTAAGAGCTTTTAAAAATTCAATGTTATATATACAATTGATTTTGTTGTTGCCTATTGTTCATTAGATGTTTATTTACAAGAATTTCATCCAGTAAAATAATTTTGGCAAAATTACTAGTCAAAATACTCCATCCGCCAATTATCCGACATTCGAATTTTCGAGTTTTCGAAGCTAAAAGCTTTTAAAAATTCAATGTTATATATACAATTGATTTTGTTGTTGCCTATTGTTTATAAGATGTTTATTTACAAAAATTTCATCCAGTAAAATAATTTTGTCAAAATTACTAGTCAAAATACTCCACCCGCCAATTAGCAGACAATCGAATTTTCGAGTTATCGAAGCTAAGAGTTTTAAAAAATTCAATTGTTAATAAAAAATGATTTTGTTGTTGCCTATTGTTCACTAGATGTTTATTAACAAGAATTTTCTCCAGCAAAATAATTTTGGCAAAATTACTAGTCAAAATACTCCATCCGCCAATTAGCAGACAATCGAATTTTCGAGTTTTCCAAGCTAAGAGCTTTAGAAAATTCAATTAATAATAAACAATTAATTTTGTTGTTGCCTATTGTTAATAAGATGTTTATTTACAAGAATTTTATCCAGTAAAATAATTTTGGCAAAATTACTAGTCAAAATACTACATCCGCCAATTAGCAGACAATCGAATTTTCGAGTTTTCGAAGCTAAGAGCTTTAGAAAATTCAATTGTTAATAAAAAATGATTTTGTTGTTGCCTATTGTTCAATAGATGTTTATTTACAAGAATTTCATCCAGTAAAATAATTTTGATAAAATTACTAGTCAAAATACTCCATCCGCCAATTAGCAGACAATCGATTATTCGAGTTTTCGAAGCTAAGAGTTTTAAAAAATTCAATTGTTAATAAAAAATGATTTTGTTTTTGCCTGTTGTTTATTAGATGTTTATTTACAAAAATTTTCATTTGTTGAATAATTTTGGCAAAATTACTAGTCTAAATACTCCATCCGACAATTAGCAGACAATCGAATTTTCAAGTTTTCGAAGCTAAGAGCTTTAGAAAATTCAATTGTTAATAAACAATTAATTTTGTTGTTGCCTATTGTTCATTAGATGTTTATTTACAAGAATTTCATCCAGTAAAATAATTTTGGCAAAATTACTAGTCAAAATACTCCATCCGCCAATTAGAAGACAATCGAATTTTCGAGTTATCGAAGCTAAGAGTTTTAAAAAATTTAATTGTTAATAAAAAATGATTTTGTTTTTGCCTGTTGTTTATTAGATGTTTATTTACAAAAACTTTCATTTGTTGAATAATTTTGGCAAAATTACTAGTCAAAATACTCCATCCGCCAATTAGCAGACAATCGAATTTTCGAGTTTTCCAAGCTAAGAGCTTTAGAAAATTCAATTGTTAATAAACAATTATTTTTGTTGTTGCCTATTGTTCTTTAGATGTTTATTTACAAGAATTTCATTCAGTAAAATAATTTTGGCAAAATTACTAGTCAAAATACTCCATCCGCCAATTAGCAAACAATCGAATTTTCGAGTTTTCGAAGCTAAGAGCTTTTAAAAAATCAATTTTATATATACAATTGATTTTGTTGTTGTCTATTGTTTATAAGATGTTTATTTACAAAAATTTCATCCAGTAAAATAATTTTGGCAAAATTACTAGTCAAAATACTCCATCCGCCAATTAGCAAACAATCGAATTTTCGAGTTTTCGAAGCTAAGAGCTTTTAAAAATTCAATGTTATATATACAATTGATTTTGTTGTTGCCTATTGTTTATTAGATTTTTATTTACAAAAATTTCATCCAGTAAAATAATTTTGGCAAAATTACTAGTCAAAATACTCCAACCGCCAATTAGCAGACAATCGAATTTTCGAGTTTTCCAAGCTATTAATTTTGTTGTTGCCTATTGTTTAATAGATGTTTATTTACAAGAATTTCATCCAGTAAAATAATTTTGGCAAAATTACTAGTCAAAATACTCCATCCGCCAATTAGCAGACAACCGATTTTTCGAGTTTTCGAAGCTAAGAGTTTTAAAAAATTCAATAGTTAATAAAAAATGATTTTGTTGTTGCCTGTTGTTTATTAGATGTTTATTTACAAAAATTTTCATTTGTTGAATAATTTTGGCAAAATTGCTAGTCAAAATACTCCATCCGCCAATTAGCAGACAATCGAATTTTCGAGTTTTCGAAGCTAAAAGCTTTTTAAAATTCAATTTTATATATACAATTGATTTTGTTGTTGCCTATTATTTATAAGATGTTTATTTACAAAAATTTACATTTGTTAAATAATTTTAACAAAATTACTCGTCAAAATACTCCAACCGCCAATTAGCAAACAATCGAATTTTCGAGTTTTGCGAAGCTAAGAGTTTTAAAAAATTCAATTATTAATAAAAAATGATTTTGTTGTTGCCTGTTGTTTATTAGATGTTTATTTACAAAATTTTTCATTTGTTGAATAATTTTGGCAAAATTACTAGTCAAAATACTCCATCCGCCAATTAGCAAACAATCGAATTTTCGAGTTTTCGAAGCTAAGAGCTTTTAAAAAATCAATTTTATATATACAATTGATTTTGTTGTTGCCTATTGTTTATAAGATGTTAATTTACAAGAATTTTATCCAATAAAATAATTTTGGCAAAAGTACTAGTCAAAATACTCCATCCGCCAATTAGCAGAGAATCGAATTTTCGTGTTTTCCAAGCTAAGAGCTTTAGAAAATTCAATTGTTAATAAACAATTAATTTTGTTGTTGTCTATTGTTTATTAGATGTTTATTTACAAAAATTTCATCCAGTAAAATAAATTTGGCAAAATTACTAGTCAAAATACTCCATCCGCCAATTAGCAAACAATCGAATTTTCGAGTTTTCGAAGCTAAGAGCTTTTAAAAAATCAATTTTATATATACAATTGATTTTGTTGTTGCCTATTGTTTATAAGATGTTAATTTACAAGAATTTTATCCAGTAAAATAATTTTGGCAAAATTACTAGTCAAAATACTCCATCCACCAATTAGCAGACAATCGAATTTTCGAGTTTTCCAAGCTAAGAGCTTTAGAAAATTCAATTGTTAATAAACAATTAATTTTGTTGTTGCCTATTGTTCTTTAGATGTTTATTTACAAGAATTTCATCCAGTAAAATAATTTTGGCAAAATTACTAGTCAAAATATTCCATCCGCCAATTAGCAGACAATCGAATTTTCGAGTTATCGAAGCTAAGAGTTTTAAAAAATTCAATTGTTAATAAACAATTAATTTTGTTGTTGCCTATTGTTCATTAGATGTTTATTTACAAGAATTTCATCCAGTAAAATAATTTTGGCAAAATTACTAGTCAAAATACTCCATCCGCCAATTAGCAGACAATCGAATTTTCGAGTTTTCGAAGGTAAAAGCTTTTAAAAATTCAATTTTTTATATACAATTGATTTTGTTGTTGCCCATTGTTTATAAGATGTTTATTTACAAGAATTTCATCCAGTAAAATAATTTTGGCAAAATTACTAGTCAAAATATTCCATCCGCCAATTAGCAGACAATCGAATTTTCGAGTTTTGCGAAGCTAAGAGCTTAAAAAAATTCAATTGTTAATAAGCAAATGATTTTGTTAATGCTGATTGTTCACTAGATGTTTATTAACAAGAATTTTCTCCAGCAAAATAATTTTGGCAAAATTACCAGTCAAAATACTCCATCCGCCAATTGGCAGACAATCGAATTTTCGAGTTTTCGAAGCTAAGAGCTTTAAAAACTTCAATTGTTAATAAGCAAATGATTTTGTTTATTCTGATTGTTTACTAAATGTTTATTACTAAGAATTTTCTTCACTAAAATATTTTGGCAAAATTACTAGTCAAAATACTCCATCCGCCAATTAGCAGACAATCGAATTTTCGAGTTTTCGAAGCTAAAAGCTTTTAAAAATTCAATTTTATATATACAATTGATTTTGTTGTTGCCTATTGTTTATAAGTTGTTTATTTACAAGAATTTTATCCAGTAAAATAATTTTGGCAAAATTACTAGTCAAAATACTCCATCCGCCAATTAGCAGACAATCGAATTTTCGAGTTTTCGAAGCTAAAAGCTTTTAAAAATTCAATTTTATATATACAATTGATTTTGTTGTTGCCTATTGTTTATAAGTTGTTTATTTACAAGAATTTTATCCAGTAAAATAATTTTGGCAAAATTACTAGTCAAAATACTCCATCCGCCAATTAGCAGACAATCGAATTTTCGAGTTTTCCAAGCTAAGAGCTTTAGAAAATTCAATTTTATATATACAATTGATTTTGTTGTTGCCTATTATTTATAAGATGTTTATTTACAAGAATTTACATTTGTTAAATAATTTTAACAAAATTACTCGTCAAAATACTCCAACCGCCAATTAGCAAACAATCGAATTTTCGAGTTTTGCGAAGCTAAGAGTTTTAAAAAATTCAATTGTTAATAAAAAATGATTTTGTTGTTGCCTGTTGTTTATTAGATGTTTATTTACAAAAATTTTCATTTGTTGAATAATTTTGGCAAAATTACTAGTCAAAATACTCCATCCGCCAATTAGCAGACAATCGAATTTTCGAGTTATCGAAGCTAAGAGTTTTAAAAAATTCAATTGTTAATAAACAATTAATTTTGTTGTTGCCTATTGTTCATTAGATGTTTATTTACAAGAATTTCATCCAGTAAAATAATTTTGGCAAAATTACTAGTCAAAATACTCCATCCGCCAATTAGCAGACAATCGAATTTTCGAGTTTTCGAAGGTAAAAGCTTTTAAAAATTCAATTTTTTATATACAATTGATTTTGTTGTTGCCTATTGTTTATAAGATGTTTATTTACAAGAATTTCATCCAGTAAAATAATTTTGGCAAAATTACTAGTGAAAACATTCCATCCGCCAATTAGCAGACAATCGAATTTTCGAGTTTTGCGAAGCTAAGAGCTTAAAAAAATTCAATTGTTAATAAGCAAATGATTTTGTCAATGCTGATTGTTCACTAGATGTTTACTAACAAGAATTTTCTCCAGCAAAATAATTTTGGCAAAATTACCAGTCAAAATACTCCATCCGCCAATTGGCAGACAATCGAATTTTCGAGTTTTCGAAGCTAAGAGCTTTAAAAACTTCAATTGTTAATAAGCAAATGATTTTGTTTATTCTGATTGTTTACTAAATGTTTATTACTAAGAATTTTCTTTACTAAAATTTTTTGGCAAAATTACTAGTCAAAATACTCCATCCGCCAATTAGCAGACAATCGAATTTTCGAGTTTTCGAAGCTAAAAGCTTTTAAAAATTCAATTTTATATATACAATTGATTTTGTTGTTGCCTATTGTTTATAAGTTGTTTATTTACAAGAATTTTATCCAGTAAAATAATTTTGGCAAAATTACTAGTCAAAATACTCCATCCGCCAATTAGCAGACAATCGAATTTTCGAGTTTTCGAAGCTAAAAGCTTTTAAAAATTCAATTTTATATATACAATTGATTTTGTTGTTGCCTATTGTTTATAAGTTGTTTATTTACAAGAATTTTATCCAGTAAAATAATTTTGGCAAAATTACTAGTCAAAATACTCCATCCGCCAATTAGCAGACAATCGACTTTTCGAGTTTTCCAAGCTAAGAGCTTTAGAAAATTCAATTGTTAATAAACAATTAATTTTGTTGTTGCCTATTGTTCTTTAGATGTTTATTTACAAGAATTTTATCCAGTAAAATAATTTTGGCAAAATTACTAGTCAAAATACTCCATCCGCCAATTAGCAGACAATCGAATTTTCGAGTTTTCGAAGCTAAAAGCTTTTAAAAATTCAATTTTATATATACAATTGATTTTGTTGTTGCCTATTATTTATAAGATGTTTATTTACAAGAATTTACATTTGTTAAATAATTTTAACAGAATTACTCGTCAAAATACTCCAACCGCCAATTAGCAGACAATCGAATTTTCGAGTTTTGCGAAGCTAAGAGCTTTCAAAAATTTAATTGTTAATAAAAAATGATTTTGTTGTTGCCTGTTGTTTATTAGATGTTTATTCACAAGAATTTACATTTGTTGAATAATTTTAACAAAATTACTATTTAAAATACTCCATCCGCCAATTAGCAGACAATCGAATTTTCGAGTTTTGTGAAGCTAAGAGCTTAAAAAAATTCAATTGTTAATAAGCAAATGATTTTGTTAATGCTCATTGTTCACTAGATGTTTATTTACAAAAATTTTCATTTGTTGAATAATTTTAGCAAAATTAAAAGTCAAAATACTCCATCCGCCAATTAGCAGACAATCGAATTTTCGAGTTTTCCAAGCTAAGAGCTTTAGAAAATTCAATTGTTAATAAACAATTGATTTTGTTGTTGCCTATTGTTCACTAGATGTTTATTAACAAGAATTTTCTCCAGCAAAATAATTTTGGCAAAATTACTAGTCAAAATACTCCATCCGCCAATTAGCAGACAATCGAATTTTCGAGTTTTCCAAGCTAAGAGCTTTAGAAAATTCAATTAATAATAAACAATTAATTTTGTTGTTGCCTATTGTTAATAAGATGTTTATTTACAAGAATTTTATCCAGTAAAATAATTTTGGCAAAATTACGAGTCAAAATACTCCATCCGCCAATTAGCAGACAATCGAATTTTCGAGTTTTGTGAAGCTAAGAGCTTTAAAAAATTCAATTGTTAATAAGCAATTTATTGTGTTGTTGCCTATTGTTCTTTAGATGTTTATTTACAAGAATTTCGTCCAGTAAAATAATTTTGGCAAAATTACTAGTCAAAATATTCCATCCGCCAATTAGCAGACAATCGAATTTTCGAGTTTTCGAAGCTAAGAGCTTTAGAAAATTCAATTGTTAATAAACAATTAATTTTGTTGTTGCCTGTTGTTTATTAGATGTTTATTTACAAGAATTTACATTTGTTGAATAATTTTAACAAAATTACTAGTCAAAATACTCCATCCGCCAATTAGCAGACAATCGAATTTTCGAGTTTTTGAAGCTAAGAGCTTTAAAAAAATTAAATTTTAAATTAACAATTGATTTTGTTGTTGCCTAATGTTTATTAGATGTTTATTTACAAGAAATTTCATTTGTTGAATAATTTTGGCAAAATTACTAGTCAAAATACTCCACCCGCCAATTAGCAGACAATCGAATTTTCGAGTTATCGAAGCTAAGAGTTTTAAAAAATTCAATTGTTAATAAAAAATGATTTTGTTGTTGCCTGTTGTTTATTAGATGTTTATTCACAAGAATTTACATTTGTTGAATAATTTTAACAAAATTACTAGTCAAAATACTCCATCCGCCAATTAGCAGACAATCGAATTTTCGAGTTTTCGAAGCTAAGAGCTTTCAAAAATTTAATTGTTAATAAACAATTAATTTTCTTGTTGCCTCTTGTTCATTAGATGTTTATTTACAAAAATTTTCATTTGTTGAATAATTTTGGCAAAATTACTAGTGAAAATACTTCATCCGCCAATTAGCAGACAATCGAATTTTCGAGTTTTCGAAGCTAAAAGCTTTTAAAAATTCAATTTTATATATACAATTGATTTAGTTGTTGCCTATTGTTTATAAGATGTTTATTTACAAGAATTTCATCTAGTAAAATAATTTTGGCAAAATTACCAGTCAAAATACTCTATCCGCCAATTAGCAGACAATCGAATTTTCGAGTTTTCCAAGCTAAGAGTTTTAAAAAATTCAATTGTTAATAAAAAATGATTTTGTTGTTGCCTATTGTTCAATAGATGTTTATTTACAAGAATTTCATCCAGTAAAATAATTTTGGCAAAATTACTAGTCAAAATACTCCATCCGCCAATTAGCAGACAATCGATTATTCGAGTTTTCGAAGCTAAGAGTTTTAAAAAATTCAATTGTTAATAAAAAATGATTTTGTTTTTGCCTGTTGTTTATTAGATGTTTATTTACAAAAACTTTTATTTGTTGAATAATTTTGGCAAAATTACTAGTCAAAATACTCCACCCGCCAATTAGCAGACAATCGAATTTTCGAGTTATCGAAGCTAAGAGTTTTAAAAAATTCAATTGTTAATAAAAAATGATTTTGTTGTTGCCTAATGTTCATTAGATGTTTATTTACAAGAATTTCATCCAGTAAAATAATTTTGGCAAAATTACTAGTCAAAATACTCCATCCGCCAATTAGCAAACAATCGAATTTTCGAGTTTTAGAAGCTAAGAGCTTTTAAAAAATCAATTTTATATATACAATTGATTTTGTTGTTGCCTATTGTTTATAAGATGTTTATTCACAAAAATTTCATCCAGTAAAATAATTTTGGCAAAATTACTAGTCAAAATACTCCATCCGCCAATTAGCAAACAATCGAATTTTCGAGTTTTCGAAGCTAAGAGCTTTTAAAAATTCAATGTTATATATACAATTGATTTTGTTGTTGCCTATTGTTCATTAGATGTTTATTTACAAGAATTTTATCCAGTAAAATAATTTTGGCAAAATTACTAGTCAAAATACTCCATCCGCCAATTATCCGACATTCGAATTTTCGAGTTTTCGAAGCTAAAAGCTTTTAAAAATTCAATGTTATATATACAATTGATTTTGTTGTTGCCTATTGTTTATAAGATGTTTATTTACAAGAATTTTATCCAGTTAAATAATTTTGGCAAAATTACTAGTCAAAATACTCCATCCGCCAATTAGCAGACAATCGAATTTTCGAGTTATCGAAGCAAAGAGCTTTAGAAAATTTAATTGTTAATAAACAATTTATTGTGTTGTTGCCTATTGTTCTTTAGATGTTTATTTACAAGAATTTTCTCCAGCAAAATAATTTTGGCAAAATTACTAGTCAAAATACTCCATCCGCCAATTAGCAGACAATCGATTATTCGAGTTTTGGAAGCTAAGAGTTTTAAAAAATTCAATTGTTAATAAAAAATGATTTTCTTGTTGCCTGTTGTTTATTAGATGTTTATTTACAAGAAATTTCATTTGATGAATAATTTTGGCAAAATTACTAGTCAAAATACTCCATCCGACAATTAGCAGACAATCGAATTTTCGAGTTTTCGAAGCTAAGAGTTTTAGAAAATTCAATTGTTAATAAAAAATGATTTTGTTGTTGCCTATTGTTTAATAGATGTTTATTTACAAGAATTTCATCCAGTAAAATAATTTTGGCAAAATTACTAGTCAAAATACTCCATCCGCCAATTAGCAGACAATCGATTATTCGAGTTTTCGAAGCTAAGAGTTTTAAAAAATTCAATTGTTAATAAAAAATGATTTTCTTGTTGCCTGTTGTTTATTAGATGTTTATTTACAAGAAATTTCATTTGATGAATAATTTTGGCAAAATTACTAGTCAAAATACTCCATCCGACAATTAGCAGACAATCGAATTTTCGAGTTTTCCAAGCTAAGAGCTTTAGAAAATTCAATTGTTAATAAACAATTAATTTTGTTGTTGCCTATTGTTTATTAGATGTTTATTTACCAGAATTTTATCCAGTAAAATAATTTTGTCAAATTTACTAGTCAAAATACTCCATCCGCCAATTAGCAGACAATCGAATTTTCGAGTTTTTGAAGCTAAGAGCTTTAAAAAAATTCAATTTTAAATTAACAATTGATTTTGTTGTTGCCTGTTGTTTATTAGATGTTTATTTACAAGAATTTACATTTGTTGAATAATTTTGTTAAAATTACTAGTCAAAATACTCCATCCGCCAATTAGCAGACAATCGAATTTTCGAGTTTTGCGAAGCTAAGAGTTTTAAAAAATTCAATTGTTAATAAAAAATGATTTTGTTGTTGCCTATTGTTCACTAGATGTTTATTAACAAGAATTTTCTCCAGCAAAATAATTTTGGCAAAATTACTAGTCAAAATACTCCATCCGCCAATTAGCAGACAATCGAATTTTCGAGTTTTCCAAGCTAAGAGCTTTAGAAAATTCAATTAATAATAAACAATTAATTTTGTTGTTGCCTATTGTTAATAAGATGTTTATTTACAAGAATTTTATCCAGTAAAATAATTTTGGCAAAATTACTAGTCAAAATACTACATCCGCCAATTAGCAGACAATCGAATTTTCGAGTTTTCGAAGCTAAGAGCTTTAGAAAATTCAATTGTTAATAAAAAATGATTTTGTTGTTGCCTATTGTTCAATAGATGTTTATTTACAAGAATTTCATCCAGTAAAATAATTTTGGCAAAATTACTAGTCAAAATACTCCATCTGCCAATTAGCAAACAATCGAATTTTCGAGTTTTCGAAGCTAAGAGCTTTTAAAAAATCAATTTTATATATACAATTGATTTTGTTGTTGCCTATTGTTTATAAGATGTTAATTAACAAGAATTTTATCCAGTAAAATAATTTTGGCAAAATTACTAGTCAAAATACTCCATCCACCAATTAGCAGACAATCGAATTTTCGAGTTTTCCAAGCTAAGAGCTTTAGAAAATTCAATTGTTAATAAACAATTATTTTTGTTGTTGCCTATTGTTCTTTAGATGTCTATTTACAAGAATTTCATTCAGTAAAATAATTTTGGCAAAATTACTAGTCAAAATACTCCATCCGCCAATTAGCAAACAATCGAATTTTCGAGTTTTCGAAGCTAAGAGCTTTTAAAAAATCAATTTTATATATACAATTGATTTTGTTGTTGTCTATTGTTTATAAGATGTTTATTTACAAAAATTTCATCCAGTAAAATAATTTTGGCAAAATTACTAGTCAAAATACTCCATCCGCCAATTAGCAAACAATCGAATTTTCGAGTTTTCGAAGCTAAGAGCTTTTAAAAATTCAATGTTATATATACAATTGATTTTGTTGTTGCCTATTGTTTATTAGATTTTTATTTACAAAAATTTCATCCAGTAAAATAATTTTGGCAAAATTACTAGTCAAAATACTCCAACCGCCAATTAGCAGACAATCGAATTTTCGAGTTTTCCAAGCTATTAATTTTGTTGTTGCCTATTGTTTAATAGATGTTTATTTACAAGAATTTCATCCAGTAAAATAATTTTGGCAAAATTACTAGTCAAAATACTCCATCCGCCAATTAGCAGACAACCGATTTTTCGAGTTTTCGAAGCTAAGAGTTTTAAAAAATTCAATAGTTAATAAAAAAAGATTTTGTTGTTGCCTGTTGTTTATTAGATGTTTATTTACAAAAATTTTCATTTGTTGAATAATTTTGGCAAAATTGCTAGTCAAAATACTCCATCCGCCAATTAGCAGACAATCGAATTTTCGAGTTTTCGAAGCTAAAAGCTTTTTAAAATTCAATTTTATATATACAATTGATTTTGTTGTTGCCTATTATTTATAAGATGTTTATTTACAAGAATTTACATTTGTTAAATAATTTTAACAAAATTACTCGTAAAAATACTCCAACCGCCAATTAGCAAACAATCGAATTTTCGAGTTTTGCGAAGCTAAGAGTTTTAAAAAATTCAATTATTAATAAAAAATGAATTTGTTGTTGCCTGTTGTTTATTAGATGTTTATTTACAAAATTTTTCATTTGTTGAATAATTTTGGCAAAATTACTAGTCAAAATACTCCATCCGCCAATTAGCAGACAATCGAATTTTCGAGTTATCGAAGCTAAGAGCTTTAGAAAATTCAATTGTTAATAAACAATTAATTTTGTTGTTGCCTGTTGTTTATTAGATGTTTATTTACAAGAATTTACATTTGTTGAATAATTTTAACAAAATTACTAGTCAAAATACTCCATCCGCCAATTAGCAGACAATCGAATTTTCGAGTTTTTGAAGCTAAGAGCTTTAAAAAAATTAAATTTTAAATTAACAATTGATTTTGTTGTTGCCTAATGTTTATTAGATGTTTATTTACAAGAAATTTCATTTGTTGAATAATTTTGGCAAAATTACTAGTCAAAATACTCCACCCGCCAATTAGCAGACAATCGAATTTTCGAGTTATCGAAGCTAAGAGTTTTAAAAAATTCAATTGTTAATAAAAAATGATTTTGTTGTTGCCTGTTGTTTATTAGATGTTTATTCACAAGAATTTACATTTGTTGAATAATTTTAACAAAATTACTAGTCAAAATACTCCATCCGCTAATTAGCAGACAATCGAATTTTCGAGTTTTCGAAGCTAAGAGCTTTCAAAAATTTAATTGTTAATAAACAATTAATTTTCTTGTTGCCTCTTGTTCATTAGATGTTTATTTACAAAAATTTTCATTTGTTGAATAATTTTGGCAAAATTACTAGTCAAAATACTCCATCCGCCAATTAGCAGACAATCGAATTTTCGAGTTTTCCAAGCTAAGAGCTTTAGAAAATTCAATTGTTAATAAACAATTAATTTTGTTGTTGCCTATTGTTCTTTAGATGTTTATTTACAAGAATTTTATCCAGTAAAATAATTTTGGCAAAATTATCAGTCAAAATATTCCATCCGCCAATTAGCAGACAATCGAATTTTCGAGTTTTCCAAGCTAAGAGCTTTAGAAAATTCAATTGTTAATAAACAATTAATTTTGTTGTTGCCTATTGTTCTTTAGATGTTTATTTACAAGAATTTCATCTAGTAAAATAATTTTGGCAAAATTACTAGTCAAAATACTCCATCCGCCAATTAGCAGACAATCGAATTTTCGAGTTTTTGAAGCTAAGAGCTTTAAAAAAATTCAATTTTAAATTAACAATTGATTTTGTTGTTGCCTGTTGTTTATTAAATGTTTATTTACAAGAATTTACATTTGTTGAATAATTTTGCCAAAATTACTAGTCAAAATACTCCATCCGCCAATTAGCAGACAATCGAATTTTCGAGTTTTGCGAAGCTAAGAGTTTTAAAAAATTCAATTGTTAATAAAAAATGATTTTGTTGTTGCCTGTTGTTTATTAGATGTTTATTTACAAAAATTTTCATTTGTTGAATAATTTTGGCAAAATTACTAGTGAAAATACTTCATCCGCCAATTAGCAGACAATCGAATTTTCGAGTTTTCGAAGCTAAAAGCTTTTAAAAATTCAATTTTATATATACAATTGATTTAGTTGTTGCCTATTGTTTATAAGATGTTTATTTACAAGAATTTCATCTAGTAAAATAATTTTGGCAAAATTACCAGTCAAAATACTCTATCCGCCAATTAGCAGACAATCGAATTTTCGAGTTTTCCAAGCTAAGAGTTTTAAAAAATTCAATTGTTAATAAAAAATGATTTTGTTGTTGCCTATTGTTCAATAGATGTTTATTTACAAGAATTTCATCCAGTAAAATAATTTTGGCAAAATTACTAGTCAAAATACTCCATCCGCCAATTAGCAGACAATCGATTATTCGAGTTTTCGAAGCTAAGAGTTTTAAAAAATTCAATTGTTAATAAAAAATGATTTTGTTTTTGCCTGTTGTTTATTAGATGTTTATTTACAAAAACTTTTATTTGTTGAATAATTTTGGCAAAATTACTAGTCAAAATACTCCACCCGCCAATTAGCAGACAATCGAATTTTCGAGTTATCGAAGCTAAGAGTTTTAAAAAATTCAATTGTTAATAAAAAATGATTTTGTTGTTGCCTAATGTTCATTAGATGTTTATTTACAAGAATTTCATCCAGTAAAATAATTTTGGCAAAATTACTAGTCAAAATACTCCATCCGCCAATTAGCAAACAATCGAATTTTCGAGTTTTAGAAGCTAAGAGCTTTTAAAAAATCAATTTTATATATACAATTGATTTTGTTGTTGCCTATTGTTTATAAGATGTTTATTCACAAAAATTTCATCCAGTAAAATAATTTTGGCAAAATTACTAGTCAAAATACTCCATCCGCCAATTAGCAAACAATCGAATTTTCGAGTTTTCGAAGCTAAGAGCTTTTAAAAACTCAATGTTATATATACAATTGATTTTGTTGTTGCCTATTGTTCATTAGATGTTTATTTACAAGAATTTTATCCAGTAAAATAATTTTGGCAAAATTACTAGTCAAAATACTCCATCCGCCAATTATCCGACATTCGAATTTTCGAGTTTTCGAAGCTAAAAGCTTTTAAAAATTCAATGTTATATATACAATTGATTTTGTTGTTGCCTATTGTTTATAAGATGTTTATTTACAAGAATTTTATCCAGTTAAATAATTTTGGCAAAATTACTAGTCAAAATACTCCATCCGCCAATTAGCAGACAATCGAATTTTCGAGTTATCGAAGCTAAGAGCTTTAGAAAATTTAATTGTTAATAAACAATTTATTGTGTTGTTGCCTATTGTTCTTTAGATGTTTATTTACAAGAATTTCCTCCAGTAAAATAATTTTGGCAAAATTACTAGTCAAAATATTCCATCCGCCAATTAGCAGACAATCGAATTTTCGAGTTTTCGAAGCTAAAAGCTTTTTAAAATTCAATTTTATATATACAATTGATTTTGTTGTTGCCTATTATTTATAAGATGTTTATTTACAAGAATTTACATTTGTTAAACAATTTTAACAAAATTACTCGTCAAAATACTCCAACCGCCAATTAGCAGACAATCGAATTTTCGAGTTTTCGAAGCTAAGAGCTTTAGAAAATTCAATTGCTAATAAACAATTAATTTTGTTGTTGCCTATTGTTCACTAGATGTTTATTAACAAGAATTTTCTCCAGCAAAATAATTTTGGCAAAATTACTAGTCAAAATACTCCATCCGCCAATTAGCAGACAATCGATTATTCGAGTTTTCGAAGCTAAGAGTTTTAAAAAATTCAATTGTTAATAAAAAATGATTTTCTTGTTGCCTGTTGTTTATTAGATGTTTATTTACAAGAAATTTCATTTGATGAATAATTTTGGCAAAATTACTAGTCAAAATACTCCATCCGACAATTAGCAGACAATCGAATTTTCGAGTTTTCGAAGCTAAGAGTTTTAGAAAATTCAATTGTTAATAAAAAATGATTTTGTTGTTGCCTATTGTTTAATAGATGTTTATTTACAAGAATTTCATCCAGTAAAATAATTTTGGCAAAATTACTAGTCAAAATACTCCATCCGCCAATTAGCAGACAATCGATTATTCGAGTTTTCGAAGCTAAGAGTTTTAAAAAATTCAATTGTTAATAAAAAATGATTTTCTTGTTGCCTGTTGTTTATTAGATGTTTATTTACAAGAAATTTCATTTGATGAATAATTTTGGCAAAATTACTAGTCAAAATACTCCATCCGACAATTAGCAGACAATCGAATTTTCGAGTTTTCCAAGCTAAGAGCTTTAGAAAATTCAATTGTTAATAAACAATTAATTTTGTTGTTGCCTATTGTTTATTAGATGTTTATTTACCAGAATTTTATCCAGTAAAATAATTTTGTCAAATTTACTAGTCAAAATACTCCATCCGCCAATTAGCAGACAATCGAATTTTCGAGTTTTTGAAGCTAAGAGCTTTAAAAAAATTCAATTTTAAATTAACAATTGATTTTGTTGTTGCCTGTTGTTTATTAGATGTTTATTTACAAGAATTTACATTTGTTGAATAATTTTGTTAAAATTACTAGTCAAAATACTCCATCCGCCAATTAGCAGACAATCGAATTTTCGAGTTTTGCGAAGCTAAGAGTTTTAAAAAATTCAATTGTTAATAAAAAATGATTTTCTTGTTGCCTGTTGTTTATTAGATGTTTATTTACAAAAATTTTCATTTGTTGAATAATTTTGGCAAAATTACTAGTGAAAATACTTCATCCGCCAATTAGCAGACAATCGAATTTTCGAGTTTTCGAAGCTAAAAGCTTTTAAAAATTCAATTTTATATATACAATTGATTTAGTTGTTGCCTATTGTTTATAAGATGTTTATTTACAAGAATTTCATCTAGTAAAATAATTTTGGCAAAATTACCAGTCAAAATACTCCATCCGCCAATTAGCAGACAATCGAATTTTCGAGTTTTCCAAGCTAAGAGTTTTAAAAAATTCAATTGTTAATAAAAAATGATTTTGTTGTTGCCTATTGTTCACTAGATGTTTATTAACAAGAATTTTCTCCAGCAAAATAATTTTGGCAAAATTACTAGTCAAAATACTCCATCCGCCAATTAGCAGACAATCGAATTTTCGAGTTTTCCAAGCTAAGAGCTTTAGAAAATTCAATTAATAATAAACAATTAATTTTGTTGTTGCCTATTGTTAATAAGATGTTTATTTACAAGAATTTTATCCAGTAAAATAATTTTGGCAAAATTACTAGTCAAAATACTCCATCCACCAATTAGCAGACAATCGAATTTTCGAGTTTTCCAAGCTAAGAGCTTTAGAAAATTCAATTGTTAATAAACAATTATTTTTGTTGTTGCCTATTGTTCTTTAGATGTTTATTTACAAGAATTTCATTCAGTAAAATAATTTTGGCAAAATTACTAGTCAAAATACTCCATCCGCCAATTAGCAAACAATCGAATTTTCGAGTTTTCGAAGCTAAGAGCTTTTAAAAAATCAATTTTATATATACAATTGATTTTGTTGTTGTCTATTGTTTATAAGATGTTTATTTACAAAAATTTCATCCAGTAAAATAATTTTGGCAAAATTACTAGTCAAAATACTCCATCCGCCAATTAGCAAACAATCGAATTTTCGAGTTTTCGAAGCTAAGAGCTTTTAAAAATTCAATGTTATATATACAATTGATTTTGTTGTTGCCTATTGTTTATTAGATTTTTATTTACAAAAATTTCATCCAGTAAAATAATTTTGGCAAAATTACTAGTCAAAATACTCCAACCGCCAATTAGCAGACAATCGAATTTTCGAGTTTTCCAAGCTATTAATTTTGTTGTTGCCTATTGTTTAATAGATGTTTATTTACAAGAATTTCATCCAGTAAAATAATTTTGGCAAAATTACTAGTCAAAATACTCCATCCGCCAATTAGCAGACAACCGATTTTTCGAGTTTTCGAAGCTAAGAGTTTTAAAAAATTCAATAGTTAATAAAAAAAGATTTTGTTGTTGCCTGTTGTTTATTAGATGTTTATTTACAAAAATTTTCATTTGTTGAATAATTTTGGCAAAATTGCTAGTCAAAATACTCCATCCGCCAATTAGCAGACAATCGAATTTTCGAGTTTTCGAAGCTAAAAGCTTTTTAAAATTCAATTTTATATATACAATTGATTTTGTTGTTGCCTATTATTTATAAGATGTTTATTTACAAGAATTTACATTTGTTAAATAATTTTAACAAAATTACTCGTAAAAATACTCCAACCGCCAATTAGCAAACAATCGAATTTTCGAGTTTTGCGAAGCTAAGAGTTTTAAAAAATTCAATTATTAATAAAAAATGAATTTGTTGTTGCCTGTTGTTTATTAGATGTTTATTTACAAAATTTTTCATTTGTTAAATAATTTTGGCAAAATTACTAGTCAAAATACTCCATCCGCCAATTAGCAGACAATCGAATTTTCGAGTTATCGAAGCTAAGAGTTTTAAAAAATTCAATTGTTAATAAAAAATGATTTTGTTTTTGCCTGTTGTTTATTAGATGTTTATTTACAAAAACTTTCATTTGTTGAATAATTTTGGCAAAATTACTAGTCAAAATACTCCATCCGCCAATTAGCAGACAATCGAATTTTCGAGTTTTCGAAGCTAAAAGCTTTTAAAAATTCAATTTTATATATACAATTGATTTTGTTGTTGCCTATTGTTTATAAGTTGTTTATTTACAAGTATTTTATCCAGTAAAATAATTTTGGCAAAATTACTAGTCAAAATACTCCATCCGCCAATTAGCAGACAATCGAATTTTCGAGTTTTCGAAGCTAAAAGCTTTTAAAAATTCAATTTTATATATACAATTGATTTTGTTGTTGCCTATTGTTTATAAGATGTTTATTTACAAGAATTTTATCCAGTAAAATAATTTTGGCAAAATTACTAGTCAAAATATTCCATCCGCCAATTAGCAGACAATCGAATTTTCGAGTTTTCGAAGCTAAGAGCTTTAAAAACTTCAATTGTTAATAAGCAAATGATTTTGTTTATTCTGATTGTTTACTAAATGTTTATTACTAAGAATTTTCTTCACTAAAAAATTTTGGCAAAATTACTAGTCAAAATACTCCATCCGCCAATTAGCAGACAATCGAATTTTCGAGTTTTCGAAGCTAAAAGCTTTTAAAAATTCAATTTTATATATACAATTGATTTTGTTGTTGCCTATTGTTTATAAGTTGTTTATTTACAAGAATTTTATCCAGTAAAATAATTTTGGCAAAATTACTAGTCAAAATACTCCATCCGCCAATTAGCAGACAATCGAATTTTCGAGTTTTCGAAGCTAAAAGCTTTTAAAAATTCAATTTTATATATACAATTGATTTTGTTGTTGCCTATTGTTTATAAGTTGTTTATTTACAAGAATTTTATCCAGTAAAATAATTTTGGCAAAATTACTAGTCAAAATACTCCATCCGCCAATTAGCAGACAATCGAATTTTCGAGTTTTCCAAGCTAAGAGCTTTAGAAAATTCAATTGTTAATAAACAATTAATTTTGTTGTTGCCTATTGTTCTTTAGATGTTTATTTACAAGAATTTCATCCAGTAAAATAATTTTGGCAAAATAACTAGTCAAAATACTTTATCCGCCAATTAGCAGACAATCGAATTTTCGAGTTTTCGAAGCTAAAAGCTTTTAAAAATTCAATTTTATATATACAATTGATTTTGTTGTTGCCTATTATTTATAAGATGTTTATTTACAAGAATTTACATTTGTTAAATAATTTTAACAAAATTACTAGTCAAAATACTCCATCCGCTAATTAGCAGACAATCGAATTTTCGAGTTTTCGAAGCTAAGAGCTTTTAAAAATTTAATTGTTAATAAACAATTAATTTTGTTGTTGCCTCTTGTTCATTAGATGTTTATTTACAAAAATTTTCATTTGTTGAATAATTTTGGCAAAATTGCTAGTCAAAATACTCCATCCGCCAATTAGCAGACAATCGAATTTTCGAGTTTTCGAAGCTAAAAGCTTTTTAAAATTCAATTTTATATATACAATTGATTTTGTTGTTGCCTATTATTTATAAGATGTTTATTTACAAGAATTTACATTTGTTAAATAATTTTAACAAAATTACTCGTCAAAATACTCCAACCGCCAATTAGCAAACAATCGAATTTTCGAGTTTTGCGAAGCTAAGAGTTTTAAAAAATTCAATTGTTAATAAAAAATGATTTTGTTGTTGCCTGTTGTTTATTAGATGTTTATTTACAAAAATTTCCATTTGTTGAATAATTTTGGCAAAATTACTAGTCAAAATACTCCATCCGCCAATTAGCAGACAATCGAATTTTCGAGTTATCGAAGCTAAGAGTTTTAAAAAATTCAATTGTTAATAAACAATTAATTTTGTTGTTGCCTATTGTTCATTAGATGTTTATTTACAAGAATTTCATCCAGTAAAATAATTTTGGCAAAATTACTAGTCAAAATACTCCATCCGCCAATTAGCAGACAATCGAATTTTCGAGTTTTCGAAGGTAAAAGCTTTTAAAAATTCAATTTTTTATATACAATTGATTTTGTTGTTGCCTATTGTTTATAAGATGTTTATTTACAAGAATTTCATCCAGTAAAATAATTTTGGCAAAATTACTAGTCAAAATATTCCATCCGCCAATTAGCAGACAATCGAATTTTCGAGTTTTGCGAAGCTAAGAGCTTAAAAAATTCAATTGTTAATAAGCAAATGATTTTGTTAATGCTGATTGTTCACTAGATGTTTACTAACAAGAATTTTCTCCAGCAAAATAATTTTGGCAAAATTACCAGTCAAAATACTCCATCCGCCAATTGGCAGACAATCGAATTTTCGAGTTTTCGAAGCTAAGAGCTTTAAAAACTTCAATTGTTAATAAGCAAATGATTTTGTTTATTCTGATTGTTTACTAAATGTTTATTACTAAGAATTTTCTTTACTAAAATTTTTTGGCAAAATTACTAGTCAAAATACTCCATCCGCCAATTAGCAGACAATCGAATTTTCGAGTTTTCGAAGCTAAAAGCTTTTAAAAATTCAATTTTATATATACAATTGATTTTGTTGTTGCCTATTGTTTATAAGTTGTTTATTTACAAGAATTTTATCCAGTAAAATAATTTTGGCAAAATTACTAGTCAAAATACTCCATCCGCCAATTAGCAGACAATCGAATTTTCGAGTTTTCGAAGCTAAAAGCTTTTAAAAATTCAATTTTATATATACAATTGATTTTGTTGTTGCCTATTGTTTATAAGTTGTTTATTTACAAGAATTTTATCCAGTAAAATAATTTTGGCAAAATTACTAGTCAAAATACTCCATCCGCCAATTAGCAGACAATCGAATTTTCGAGTTTTCCAAGCTAAGAGCTTTAGAAAATTCAATTGTTAATAAACAATTAATTTTGTTGTTGCCTATTGTTCTTTAGATGTTTATTTACAAGAATTTCATCCTGTAAAATAATTTTGGCAAAATAACTAGTCAAAATACTTTATCCGCCAATTAGCAGACAATCGAATTTTCGAGTTTTCGAAGCTAAAAGCTTTTAAAAATTCAATTTTATATATACAATTGATTTTGTTGTTGCCTATTATTTATAAGATGTTTATTTACAAGAATTTACATTTGTTAAATAATTTTAACAAAATTACTAGTCAAAATACTCCATCCGCTAATTAGCAGACAATCGAATTTTCGAGTTTTCGAAGCTAAGAGCTTTTAAAAATTTAATTGTTAATAAACAATTAATTTTGTTGTTGCCTCTTGTTCATTAGATGTTTATTTACAAAAATTTTCATTTGTTGAATAATTTTGGCAAAATTGCTAGTCAAAATACTCCATCCGCCAATTAGCAGACAATCGAATTTTCGAGTTTTCGAAGCTAAAAGCTTTTTAAAATTCAATTTTATATATACAATTGATTTTGTTGTTGCCTATTATTTATAAGATGTTTATTTACAAGAATTTACATTTGTTAAATAATTTTAACAAAATTACTCGTCAAAATACTCCAACCGCCAATTAGCAAACAATCGAATTTTCGAGTTTTGCGAAGCTAAGAGTTTTAAAAAATTCAATTGTTAATAAAAAATGATTTTGTTGTTGCCTGTTGTTTATTTGATGTTTATTTACAAAAATTTCCATTTGTTGAATAATTTTGGCAAAATTACTAGTCAAAATACTCCATCCGCCAATTAGCAGACAATCGAATTTTCGAGTTTTCGAAGGTAAAAGCTTTTAAAAATTCAATTTTTTATATACAATTGATTTTGTTGTTGCCTATTGTTTATAAGATGTTTATTTACAAGAATTTCATCCAGTAAAATAATTTTGGCAAAATTACTAGTCAAAATATTCCATCCGCCAATTAGCAGACAATCGAATTTTCGAGTTTTCGAAGGTAAAAGCTTTTAAAAATTCAATTTTTTATATACAATTGATTTTGTTGTTGCCTATTGTTTATAAGATGTTTATTTACAAGAATTTCATCCAGTAAAATAATTTTGGCAAAATTACTAGTCAAAATATTCCATCCGCCAATTAGCAGACAATCGAATTTTCGAGTTTTGCGAAGCTAAGAGCTTAAAAAATTCAATTGTTAATAAGCAAATGATTTTGTTAATGCTGATTGTTCACTAGATGTTTACTAACAAGAATTTTCTCCAGCAAAATAATTTTGGCAAAATTACCAGTCAAAATACTCCATCCGCCAATTGGCAGACAATCGAATTTTCGAGTTTTCGAAGCTAAGAGCTTTAAAAACTTCAATTGTTAATAAGCAAATGATTTTGTTTATTCTGATTGTTTACTAAATGTTTATTACTAAGAATTTTCTTTACTAAAATTTTTTGGCAAAATTACTAGTCAAAATACTCCATCCGCCAATTAGCAGACAATCGAATTTTCGAGTTTTCGAAGCTAAAAGCTTTTAAAAATTCAATTTTATATATACAATTGATTTTGTTGTTGCCTATTGTTTATAAGTTGTTTATTTACAAGAATTTTATCCAGTAAAATAATTTTGGCAAAATTACTAGTCAAAATACTCCATCCGCCAATTAGCAGACAATCGAATTTTCGAGTTTTCGAAGCTAAAAGCTTTTAAAAATTCAATTTTATATATACAATTGATTTTGTTGTTGCCTATTGTTTATAAGTTGTTTATTTACAAGAATTTTATCCAGTAAAATAATTTTGGCAAAATTACTAGTCAAAATACTCCATCCGCCAATTAGCAGACAATCGAATTTTCGAGTTTTCCAAGCTAAGAGCTTTAGAAAATTCAATTGTTAATAAACAATTAATTTTGTTGTTGCCTATTGTTCTTTAGATGTTTATTTACAAGAATTTCATCCTGTAAAATAATTTTGGCAAAATAACTAGTCAAAATACTTTATCCGCCAATTAGCAGACAATCGAATTTTCGAGTTTTCGAAGCTAAAAGCTTTTAAAAATTCAATTTTATATATACAATTGATTTTGTTGTTGCCTATTATTTATAAGATGTTTATTTACAAGAATTTACATTTGTTAAATAATTTTAACAAAATTACTAGTCAAAATACTCCATCCGCTAATTAGCAGACAATCGAATTTTCGAGTTTTCGAAGCTAAGAGCTTTTAAAAATTTAATTGTTAATAAACAATTAATTTTGTTGTTGCCTCTTGTTCATTAGATGTTTATTTACAAAAATTTTCATTTGTTGAATAATTTTGGCAAAATTGCTAGTCAAAATACTCCATCCGCCAATTAGCAGACAATCGAATTTTCGAGTTTTCGAAGCTAAAAGCTTTTTAAAATTCAATTTTATATATACAATTGATTTTGTTGTTGCCTATTATTTATAAGATGTTTATTTACAAGAATTTACATTTGTTAAATAATTTTAACAAAATTACTCGTCAAAATACTCCAACCGCCAATTAGCAAACAATCGAATTTTCGAGTTTTGCGAAGCTAAGAGTTTTAAAAAATTCAATTGTTAATAAAAAATGATTTTGTTGTTGCCTGTTGTTTATTAGATGTTTATTTACAAAAATTTCCATTTGTTGAATAATTTTGGCAAAATTACTAGTCAAAATACTCCATCCGCCAATTAGCAGACAATCGAATTTTCGAGTTTTCGAAGGTAAAAGCTTTTAAAAATTCAATTTTTTATATACAATTGATTTTGTTGTTGCCTATTGTTTATAAGATGTTTATTTACAAGAATTTCATCCAGTAAAATAATTTTGGCAAAATTACTAGTCAAAATATTCCATCCGCCAATTAGCAGACAATCGAATTTTCGAGTTTTGCGAAGCTAAGAGCTTTTAAAAATTCAATTTTATATATACAATTGATTTTGTTGTTGCCTATTGTTTATAAGTTGTTTATTTACAAGAATTTTATCCAGTAAAATAATTTTGGCAAAATTACTAGTCAAAATACTCCATCCGCCAATTAGCAGACAATCGAATTTTCGAGTTTTCCAAGCTAAGAGCTTTAGAAAATTCAATTGTTAATAAACAATTAATTTTGTTGTTGCCTATTGTTCTTTAGATGTTTATTTACAAGAATTTCATCCAGTAAAATAATTTTGGCAAAATAACTAGTCAAAATACTTTATCCGCCAATTAGCAGACAATCGAATTTTCGAGTTTTCGAAGCTAAAAGCTTTTAAAAATTCAATTTTATATATACAATTGATTTTGTTGTTGCCTATTATTTATAAGATGTTTATTTACAAGAATTTACATTTGTTAAATAATTTTAACAAAATTACTCGTCAAAATACTCCAACCGCCAATTAGCAGACAATCGAATTTTCGAGTTTTGGGAAGCTAAGAGTTTTAAAAAATTCAATTGTTAATAAAAAATGATTTTGTTGTTGCCTGTTGTTTATTAGATATTTATTTACAAAAATTTTAATTTGTTGAATAATTTTGGCAAGAATACTAGTGAAAATACTTCATCCGCCAATTAGCAGACAATCGAATTTTCGAGTTTTCAAAGCTAAAAGCTTTTAAAAATTCAATTTTATATATACAATTGATTTTGTTGTTGCCTATTATTTATAAGATGTTTATTTACAAGAATTTACATTTGTTAAATAATTTTAACAGAATTACTCGTCAAAATACTCCAACCGCCAATTAGCAGACAATCGAATTTTCGAGTTTGCGAAGCTAAGAGCTTTCAAAAATTTAATTGTTAATAAAAAATGATTTTGTTGTTGCCTGTTGTTTATTAGATGTTTATTCACAAGAATTTACATTTGTTGAATAATTTTAACAAAATTACTAGTCAAAATACTCTATCGCCAATTAGCAGACAATCGAATTTTCGAGTTTTGCGAAGCTAAGAGCTTAAAAAAATTCAATTGTTAATAAGCAAATGATTTTGTTAATGCTGATTGTTCACTAGATGTTTATTAACAAGAATTTTCTCCAGCAAAATAATTTTGGCAAAATTACTAGTCAAAATACTCCATCCGCCAATTAGCAGACAATCGAATTTTCGAGTTTTGCGAAGCTAAGAGCTGTTAAAAACTTTATTTGTTAATAAACTATTAATTTTTATGTCGTCTGGCGGATAGCTTGTCGCTAGCTTTACGGCACCGAAAATAATTGAATGTTTGCGTAGAATTTCATCCAAATTTTTTTAATAATTGAATTTTTTTGGAAATTTTTATTGAAATAGTAGATATTGATAATTATTGAATTCTAGAAAACTTTTGAAAGTTATTGAATTTTTGATAAGAATTTGATTAATATTTTGTGAAATAATCGAATATTAGAGAATTATTTTATTATTTATAAAGAGAATTGAAATTTTGACAAGGATTTTTTAAAATTTTTGAACACCTAAAAAGTTTACATAGTTTACTGTCACAGATATTGACCATTAATATCTAGATAATAAGGCTTAGTATCTATTTGTCTCAGTGTAGTTAAAAATAACATCAAAATTGATTATTTGAATCCTTTCTGATGTTAATTTAATCCTAGAGGGATTAAACTGTTGCAGATTATTATAATCCATTCTGGTGTTATTTTATCACCTCACGGTTTACTGTGAACGCCTCCTATTTTTAAATATTATCTAAAATTTTAACTTGTACTACTGACAATTAGTCTTTCAATTGCGAGAATTCTAATAAATTGTTTCTGCCTGAAAATAATTGTCACTACTGATAAATTATTTTAAATATTATATTTTAAAACACTAAAACCTCTACTACTGACAATCAGTTAACAAATAACAAGAATTTAAATAATTTGTGTCTGACTACAATTTACTTTTTCTACTGACAACTATTCTTGGAATTGGGTAAAATTTACCTAAAATTCTGTCTAACTTAATAAACTTTTGCTTCTGTTAGTTTGTTCTAAACTTAAAAGAATTGGGAAAACCTATGTCTGACTTAATTGGCTTTTCACTACTGAAAATATATTTTAAAAATAAATAATGTGGGCATTACTGAAATTTTAAATTTTTTCCTAATTCTACTTCAATAAGTGAAAAATGACTGCTAATTCAATAATTTTCAACTGATTTGAATCCAAATTGAGCTGTTGGAAATTCGTGAGAACAGTCACTTTATAAATCAGCCAAATTTCGCTAATTATCAGTGGAATCCTACTGATTTAGAATTAATAGACTAGTACAACAGTGACGAGTAGGAATTCCAATTTTCCTTTTTTCCCCCAAAAAAAAATAAATAAAAGCAGTTAAAAGCAGCCACGCGAGATTTTCTCTCAGTCTCGACATCTTGAAAACTTTTAGACAACAGAAACAGAATTTAATCTCGGTGCATTAATCATTTTCTCGGGTGAGAATTTCTCTCCATGCGCGATCGCCTTGGCGCCATTTACTGCGAAGTTATGGGGAAGAATAATTCCAGCTAACGAGCAACAAAGAGAAAATGAAGCACTGTTTCTTAGTTTTGAAGATGGAAAGAGAAAGAGGAGGAAAAGAGAGAGAGGGAGGGAGAGAAAGGTAAACTGTCGAAAAGGGAAAGAGAGAGAGAGAGGGGGGAGTGAAGTAAAGTTGGTTGTCCTGATGTGCGCCACCACGAAAGTCCACGGTTGTATCGTGTTAAACTCTGAGGTTAATTCCCCTCGTTACGTCGCAAAATGCCACAGCGCTTTCCTCAGCGATCATCTACCCGGTTTCAAGAGAGGCCGCAATGCGGAATGAGGGCGGTGGAATGTTCTTGCTGTTCACTTTCTTTTTAACTGTTCCTTGCCTCATTATTCGCAAGACTTGTTCGTGACGCGTCGACATCAAGTAAATGTAATTAAATTGCATGACGTCTAAACTCCCCTTTTGCTTTTCCTTCAACTTTTTCGAATGACCGAAAGTGTATCAACTTGTACAAAATCGCTTAAGTTCTGATTCCACTTTCTGATTAGCTTCCTTCTCTCTTTTTTTTGCCCCTTTTTAAAACATAAATCTGCGCAAAAAAGCCACTTCTTTTTTTTATGACTTCTACTAAAAAAAAGGAGGATAAAAAAATTTTATCCTCATTTACAATCAACTTTTCTTATTTTATTCACCTTTTAACTTCACTTACATTTTACTCATTACTTATTTATACAGTTTTCTTAAATTTTACTCTACGCAAATTTAACTTTACGTCACCTTTTACGTAATTCAAATTTTACTTTTCACACCTTCTTTACTTTACTTACTTTGTTTTGTGCTATTGGACAATTTCGTAATAATTAACGAATTTTACTTTCTTGGAAAATATTAACATTAGATGTGGGAAAGTAAAAGAAGATGAATTAGATTCTAGAAGCGAGACTCGAGAGGATCAAGAAAGGGTTATATTTACGTTGTGATAACAAGTTATCCTAGGGGAAATTGCTTCCTCGTGGTTTACAATATAGGTACAACAATTCTACTTGTTATAGAAAGTTTGTCTTTCTGAAGTTCCAAATCGAAATTCGTGCCTGTTTTTGTTACCCAAAAGGCTTACATCAATGATTATAGTTTCATAATAATGTCTGTTTTCATAAGGAGAATAATATTTTTGAACAACTTTTTTTTTCAAGTAAACGTTTACTTTATTATCAAATAAATTTTATTTATATTAAACAACTAGTAACAATTTAACTTTTTGGGACAAAATCAGCAATTTTAAAAATAATAGAATTTAAAAATTTGTAATTTAAACTTTTTGTTGAAAACACTAAAAAAAATTCAATTTCGAAAAAATTACAAATAATTACAAAAATTCAATTATTTTCAAGAGTGATACAATTCTTCTCATTAAACTCAATTATCTTTTAAATTTAAAAAAAATTCTCGTCAAAATTCCAATTATCTTTATAAATAACAAAATTCTTCGCCAAAGTTCAATTATTTTCAAATCAATTTCAAATTCCCAAAAATAGTACGCAAAAATTTAAATATTTTCATAAACTCAATTATTTCCATAAAAAATAATTAAAAATTGTAGAAAATAACAATTGATTTGAAATGATGAATATAATTTTTAAAAAGTTACTGTAATAATATTCTTATAAATTTATAATATTAAGCAATGATTTTCTCATCACTCGGTCATCTTTAATTATTAGAAAGCATGAAGAAATCGATCACTCCGAGTCTTCGACTCGGAGCAATCGCTGTCTTCATGTTTTATAAAAATATTCTTATAATTTATTGAATTTAAAAAGATTTGAATTTGAAATTTTTAAAATTCTTAATTCCTATGAAAAAATAATATTGATTAAATATTTATTAAAAAAAAAAGTTATTGATGTTTACGAATAATTTTACAATTAAAAAGTCCGTAAATAAGTGTAACAGAACATTTTTTTTAGTAAATTTTTTTCCTTCATTTTCTAAAAATTTAAAAAGTTTCAATTTCATTTTCAATTAAAATTTGTAATTGACAAATAGAATAGTATTCTATTCTATTTGTCAATTACAAATTTCAAATTTCTATTTGTCATGTTTTTTTTCCAAAAGAAAAGAATGAGTTTCTGAATTATATTGTTATTGAGAAATATAAATTATGCATAAAATGGGTATATGTATATTGTGCTTGACTAATATTACTGGTAACAATTAGTCTTCAAACCACAACAATTAAAGAAAATTTTATCAGACTAGAATTGACTTTTACTACTGACAATCAGTCTTAAAATGATTATTTTTTAAAATTTTAATGATTTTATTTGCAAGAATTCAATTATTTTTCCCTAATAATAAAAATTTTCACGAGAATTCAATTATTTAAAAAAATTTGAATAAAATCCTGTCCAAGAATTTAATTATTTTTAATTTTTAAAAATAAAGGTTAAATTCGATATCAGAGAACCCAAAAAACTTTATCCCGTTGCCTGTTTCCGATAATCATGTTGTATTTTCCTCAAGCAGTTAAGGAGTTAAGAATAAAATCACTGAAAATTGGGCAAATTATACCGTTTTATTTGTGGAGAGTAAATTAAATACCCACAATTTATCGACTTAAAGTGAATTTTTTTTCTAAAACAGATATTAACAGCATATAAGAACCCCACAAGTAAATTCATGCACTGAGAAAAGAAATTATTTGATTCAAACAAATTTTCTTTAAATGAAACTTAAAATATCTTTGCTATCCAGTAAAACATATTTAAGTTTAATTGAAACATATTTTCTTGTTCAGTTTAAGAGATTATATATTGAAATCAAACACAAATTGTGATTGATCAAACCAAACCAACTTTTAAGTTTGATTCAAACATAAAATTTTTAAACATAATTTTTGTTTAAACCGTAACAGAAAATATGTTTGAATTAAATATAATTATTCAAACAAATAATACTTTTGAATCAATGCAGTAGATATTTTCTATATATTGAGATTAAACTTACAAACTAATTTCAATTAAACAAAATCGTCTAACATTATTTTTCTGTTTCATTTCAGTATAATGTTTTCTCAGTGTGTACAAACCCTTTTAGCCAACTTTCATCCTATTAAATTTCTCTCCCTCTATCTAACACTTTTCTGCAGCATAAGCCCTAACAACAACGCAGTTAAATGGCGCCAAAACCAAAGACAAATGTTTTAAGCAAAACTGCAAATAGGAGAATCGTAAACCGAAATAGCGCGATTTGAAATCGAGACTTGTATTATTTGGTGACCACCGAGGATGCTGCAAAGTGCATTGCCGTCTGTCAGAGATTAGCGTGACGATCCATTAAGGGGTAAAATGGCGAGGAGAGGGGGTGATTTACACCGCGGTCTCGAAAACGATCGAGTCGCGTGAAGCCCAACGAGCCCAAAATGATACCTAAAGTTGTCTATAAACGTATATGCTCCAGTGCTTCTAAACTCACTATTCGCAACCGGAAATGTGGTCACTGCAGTGATGACCGCGTCCCAGTAAAGTTCGTCCAGTGCGCCCGTAGAGCACAACTTCATACATATACAAGCATAATCAGCCAAAATGAAGTATGTGCGCAGTGGGGAATAATGCGCTGGGCCAGCCTTGATTATATATATATATATATATATATACACACTCCGCCACACACGCTTTTCTCTGGTGAATATATCCAGAGAGGTTGGTTTGGAGGACAAGGCAACTGGGGTTGTCCACGTCCCCAGGGCGCGATGTGTCGTGCCTAATTACAACGTCCAGCGCTTTCCTCTATATTCAAATACAAATAGCAACGCTAATGTGTTTTCCCCCCTCTCTCCCCCCTTCTGTGTTTTGAAAAAGGCAGACGTCCAGCGATTATCTCCCTTTGCCCTCATCTCTCTCTCTCTCTCTCTTGCGCTTTTGTCATAAAGCAATCTCTCTTTCTCTCACCCACCCCCCCCCCTCCCCGGTGCGTGTGTGCATTTACATGTCACTTCTCCGCGACCGCTATATATTGTCATAATGTGTAGGGCTGCATCCATCTCTGTCAATAACTATCGATAATATTACTGTATCCACGCATCACATCAATGGAACATCGACAAACGATATCGACTGTCAACACACCACGAGGAATATGATGATAATTATGTGGACATGTTGTGGAATTGAGTAATGCTGAACCCATTCATCAATTTACATCAGTTGCATTGTTAAGGATGAGGAGAGATTGAATTTTAGATGAGATCTAATATGTAAATGAGCATTATTTCTCGCTGCTATTTTGTGTGAGCATTGTATTGAGAAAAAAAATGTATTTGATTTAAATAGAAGATTAGTTGTCTATTTATCAGATAAATGTTTACTTGGATCGAATCATGTTTATTTGATTCGAAATCAAATCGATAAAGCAAATAAATTGTATTTGAATAAATAATTTAAACATTTGAAGCAAATGACATTTAATTGATCTTAGTAAAAATTATTCAATACAAATATGTAAATATCAATTTCATAGAAGACATGTTATATGTTAATTTGAATCAAATTTTTCAGTATTGCTTGGGGGCATTACACCTAGAAAGTCGTTTATTTAATTCAAAGAAATTCTTGTTAACTTAATGAAGTCACTATACCTTGCTATGTGGTCAAAGAAAAATTTGATCTGCCTGGAAAATGTATTTTAATTAAGTCAAATACAATTAACTTAATTTAAATAAAAGTATATTTGACAAAGAGCAATTGACCCTAACTACTGATAAGTAGTCTTCAACTTATAAGATAATTTAAGTAAATTATGTCTGACTCAAACAGATCTTCACCACTGATAATTTATTTTGACCTTGCAAGAATGACGAAAAATTGTGTCTGATTACAACTGGCCTTCACTACTGAAAATCTGTTTTTAAATAACTAAAATTGAAGTAAATTGTGTCTGACCTAATTGAGATTTCACTACTGATAATTTACTTTACAATTAAATGCATTCCAATAACGTACGTCCAAACTTTCATTGATATTAACAACTTATAATTTATCCTACAATTACTAGAATTCAAGAATATATTGTGTCTGACTGCAATTTACCTCTTCTACTGACAATTACTCTTCAAATTACGAAAATTCAAGTAAATTGTGTCAGACTGCATTTTAATTTTACTACTGGTTTTGAAACTTTCAATAATCCTGCAAAATGTTGTCTGACTGCAATTGATTTTTACTACTGATAATTTATTTTAATCATTCTATGATAATTCTAGTGAATATTCTATAGAATTTCACTAGAACGATTCTATAGAATTTCTACTTGAAATTTACTAAATTTTAGTGATTTTTAATAAGAAATAATATAAATTTCGTGAAATAATTTTTTTAACATTATATATTATTGTATGTTTACTACAGGGTTCGAACTAGGTCCATAAATCCCGTAAATGTCCGTAAATTTTTTTTAAAACCGTAAAAGTAAGTTTTTTTAAAAAAGGTCCGTAAAGTCTGTAATTTGATTAAAAAAGGACAAATAGTTCGTAAATTGTACGATATAATTTGGAAAATTTTCGAGAAATTACAAATAATTGCAAAATTTAATTATTTTCAAAACTAAATTCTTAGCAAAAATTCAATTATGTACAAAAATTTTTAAAAGTTCTCTTCAAATTTTCAATTATCTTTATAAATAATAAAATACTTCTCCGAAATTCAATTATTTTGGAAAAAAATTCCTCAATTCAATGATTTTCAATATATCTATTATTTTAATAAAATTTTCCAAAAGAATTGAATTATTTAAAAAATAAAATTTCAATAAAATTCTACCCAAACATTTAATTAGTTTCATAAATTAATAAAAATTTCAAAAAAATTTAATTATTTACAAATTATTTATAAATTTCTTCGCAATATAATTTAATTATTTTTCTAAATAATAAAATTCTTTTTAGGAATTTAATTATTTTCATAAATAGTAAAACTCATCGTAGAATTTCAATTATTTTTAATAAAATTTTAATCGAATTCTTCGATAAAAGTCTGGTTATATTTTTGTCAGTAATAATTGGTCATTAATTTTTGGTCCGTAGAGTCCGAATTTTTAAATACTTTCACTGGTTCGAGTCTGGTAACTAAGTTAAATGAATTATATACAATGGGCAATTGCACGTAAGAATGACCTATGACCTTGGAAATTTGGTTAAACATATTTTTTTCTTAATCTGTATAGAAAAAAAAGAAATACCGTGGGTCAGAATTCGTGAAATTTTCACAGAAAATAAAAAGTATTTTTTTTTTTAATCGAAATGTTGAAAAAACATTTCTATTTGGCCTTAAGAATGTGTCCACCAGAAAACAGAAAAGAAAATTATTTTTTATAAAAGTTATTGCAAAATTAATTTTTTTGCAACTTTTTAAACAAAATGTTATTTCTTCTAAATGAATGAACCGATTCAAATGAACCAAGCGGGAATATAAAGGGGATAAAATATACTTTCGTTTAGAATTAGAAAATTTTTAAAAAGTTTATTTTTTAATAATTATTTAATAACTTTTTTATTAACAATTAATTTTTTTTAATGTTCTGCGCCTTTTAAAAATTTGAAAAAAATATTAACATACACTTAAAACTATAAGAAATCAAAATCCGTTGAGAAAATTTTGGAGCGACAATTATTTTAAAAGTTATAATGAAAATTATATTGGCGCGGTGTAGTGCATCAACGCTGAACTTAGTTTTTGATCATTTTTATCAATTTTTATGGTTATATAATTGAATAAAAATGTTAATTTCACAGTGTTTTGTTCATTTCGTAGTTAAAAATAATGTTCTTATTCTGAAAATCATCAAAATCGCATCTCCGTTCAATATAATTTGTTTATAACTTTTAAAATAATTGTCGCTCCAAAATTTTCTCAACGGATTTTGATTTTTTATAGTTTTAAGTGTGTGTTAATATTTTTTTCAAATTTTTAAAAGGCGCAGAACATTAAAAAAATTAATTGTTTATAAACAATTTATTAAATAATTATTAATAAATAAACTTTTTAAAAATTTTCTAATTCTAAACGAAAGTATATTTTAATCCCTTGATATTCCCGCTTGGTTCATTTAAATGGGTTCATTCATTTAGGAGAAATAAAATTTTGTTTAAAAAGTTGCTAAAAAATTAATTTTGCAATAACTTTTATAAAAAATAATTTCTTTTTCTGTTTTTTGGTGGACACATTCTTAAGGCCAAATAGAAATGTTTTTTCACACGGAGAAAACTGGAGTGTTAAATTTCGAATGTTAAAAATTTATTTAGTCATTCTAATCTTCTTCATAATATTACTTACACTTTACTATATTTTTTCCTTCGTAAAAGTTACACATATTTTATTATTTGTTTTACACTACAGGAAATTTAAACTAACCAGTTTTTTAGTTGAACTAACTAACCGCAAATGCAGCTAAAAAATGAACATCGATAAATAAATTTTGACGTTTAAAAATATGGGTTATTGTTTATTTGTGATTTATTTCTGTGGATGTTATAAAATAATACCTAATCTTTATTGAAACAAAATTTAAATTATTTAAAATGTTAAATATTTTAATTATTTTTCTTTTCAAAAAAAATTTTTTTTTTAAGAATTATTTCTAAAAAGACTAAATGAATTTCGAAACTCTTTTATTGACTGAAAAGTTAAAAACTACTTAAAAAAATCAAAAATGTTCTGCGATTTAAAATTTTTATTATCTAAGTTAAATATTTTTAATTGTTTAAATAAATTTTTTACAAATAAAAGTTTATTTTTAAAAATCTAATTAAACAGACAAAATAAAGTATACTACACATTCCTGGAGTGTAAAACTAATTACGTTTATTTTACACTATATAAATAGTAATTTATAAACAACAGAGTGTTGTCCTATAGTTGACACTGAAAATTTGTCAAGTTTTACAATCCTCAGGGTAAATTTAAATATCCTTTTTTCTCCGTGCAACATTTCGATTTAAAAATAATACTTTTTATTTTCTGTGAAAATTTCACTAATTCTGACCCCCGTGTTTTTTTTATTTTTGTTTAATCGCCCAAATTTTCGAGTTATGAATTTTCGAAATTTTGTATTTGTAACTGTAGACATATTTTCAGTAGCTTATAAGTCTGAAAATATTGAGTTTAAAAAAAATTGTCAAAGAGTAAAGGTTTTAGTTTTCTTCCAAATTTTAAGAAATGTAAAAAAAAAATTTTTTTTTCAATTTTGTATTTAAAAAAATTTTTTTTTTTATAAACAAATTAATTTTTTTTAACTTTGGACCCGATTTTTTTTTTATTTATTTATACCTTATAATATACAGATGAAGATTTTCCAAAAAGTTTTGGAGTGGGCCGACGCGTTTAAAATTGTGATTTTAAATATAAATAGAAATATACTGAGGGATAATATGGTTGGGGATATTTCTCGAGACAATTATTATCAAAGTCCTCGGTTGTAGAGTGGAATGAGGTGTCTTTGGATAAGTTGATTCGCGATCAAAGTTGGCTGGTTGACGGTTATAGCAGGCAAAGGGAGGGAGAGAGTGGAAAGCAGTTGCCGCTTGGGAGGGTTGGAGAAAGGTATTGGGATCTGGCTGGAATAGCTAATGCTAGAATATGTCATAGTTTGGTGGGATGCGGTCAGAATTATACAAGATGTACGCGAGAGTTATGTTCTATGCTTTCCAACCCTCTACCCCTCTCTCCCTCCTTCTCTCTTACTTCTCTGTCATCCTTATCAACCCCCTTTCATTCCTATAGTGCTCGGTCTTCTATTTTCTACCGTCTTTCCCCAATTCTCTCTTGATGGACTCTCTTCCTCCTTGTCTCTCTCTCTCTTTCTTTCTCTTGCTCTCTTTTGCTCTCTCTCTCTCTCTTGTTCTCTTTTTCTCTCTCTCTCTCTCTCTTGTTCTCTCTTGTACTCTCCCATTCTACCTTTCAGATACAGAGAGAGAGAGAAAGAGAGAGAACAAGAGAAAGTGAAGGAAAGAGAGAGAGAGAGAAAGCGAAGGTGTGAGAGAGAGTCTCTCCCGTAAGCATTTCGCATAACCCACCAATCTCTACTATATACAACAACGACATTGCTCGAGTAGTAACACGGAGAGTTACTCGCTTAGTTTAGATCAAGTTTTGATGTCATGCTTCTATTTCACTCTCTTACCCTCTTCTCTTCTTCGTCAAGCCTCTTGTGTACCTTCCCTTAAGTCTGATTCCTCGATTTCTCTCGCCTCTCATCAGAGAGGCATGTATGCCTCGACACACACTACAAATGCCAAAGTGCTCGTAATACATCGAAAGTCTCAAACTTGCCAATTCCAAAGTTGCTGTAACAACTCAAATATAGTCAGGGTAATTACGATTGACGACAATCGTCTACTTAACGAATGTCCATCAAATTCTCTTTTCAGGTCCTTCAAAATTTACTCCCCTTTCACTTCCTTTTTCTACATTTTCTCTTTTATTTCATTCCCCAAACATTAATTTCTCATCAACTTATTTTAATAAACTGAAATTTATTCATCATTTTTTCTATTTTCTCTTTTGACTATTGCCATAAATACATTGATTTCTTCATTCCTTGGCATTTTAATAAATTATCAACTAGAGTAGAAAATTTTCCTCAATTTCTTTTTTATTAAACCTAAAGTTCAGTTGGTTTTCTGATAATCGGGAAAACAACAATAAAATCAGAAATTTTAAGCCAAAGTCTCATTCAGGGAAATTATTCTTTACTTAAATAATAGAGTATACTCTCTAAATCTGAATCAGCGATAAGTATACCACTGATTTCAATTAGCGTATATTAGCTGAAAAATCAGTGAAATTTCACTGATTCATCAGTATATATACGCTGAAAGAAATCAGTGGTATACTTATAGCTGGAAATCAGCGAGATTTCGCTGATTCAGATTTAGAGAGTATATATTTGTCAAAAAGCAATTGGATTTTACTCCTCACAATCAATTTTTCAAATTACAATCATTTGAGTAAATTGTGTCTTGACTAAAATAGATTTAAACTACTCATAATTTATTTTGAACTTAAAAAAAAAACCGTACAACTGTGTCTGACTGAAATTAGCTTTTACTACTGACAATCAGTCTTTAAATTACGAAAATTCAAGAAAATTGGGTCTGACTGCAATTGATTTTTACTACTGATAATTTATTATTCTGAACTTACAAGAATCCTGAAAAATTGCGCCTGACTGCAATTGACTTTCACTACTGACAGGCAGTCTTAAATTACGAGAATTCAAGTAAATTGTGTCTAACTAAAATTGATTTTTACTACTGATAATTTTTCTTAAACTTTGAATAATCCTGCCAAATTGTGTCTGACTGCAATTGACTTTTACTACTGAAAATCAGGCTTTAAAGTTTAAATTACGAGAATTTACGTAAATAGTGTCTGACTGGAATTAATTTTTACTATACTGATAATTTATTTTGAACTTACAAGAATCCTGCAAAATTTTTACTGACTGCAGTTGCTTTTTACTACTGATAATCAGTCTTCAAAATACGAGAAATCAAGTAACAATAAAAAAGTAAGGAATATGAATTGAAAGAACTTAAAATAATTATGTTAGTAGTAATTAAGGAGAGAACTATTACTACTTAAAATTACTTTCTATTGTATTGAAACCCTCTTGTACTCTTTGAAAAATTGAATAGACAGACAAAAATAAAATAAAAAATATTTTTGAATAATGAAAAATTGTATACTAAGCATTAGTGTAAAAACGTAATAAAAAATAATAAATTAAAAATTAACAATTATTTAATATAAAAAATTAACAGAAATATAAATATAAAAAGTAAAAATAGAAAAATATTAAAAAAATTTTTTTAAAAATAAATAAATAAACAAAAAAAAATTAAATTTGAAAAATATTAAAATTAAAATTTATATTTCCCAACTGAAATACTACTATAATTTTTGTTGTTATTATAACTTTTAATGAATCATTATCCAAAATTTGAAGAATATTAAAATTAACAATTCATAGTTGTTTTGGGTAGCATTATATTTGTCGCTACTATTATTAAATTAATTACCTCATAATTATATGTTTTTAATGTAAATTTTGTTATTAAAATACTGTCACTAAAAATAATTTAAATACTTGTCATTAAAATATTGTTCATTAATCATTTTTATTTTAGAACTGACGTAATTATAATATAATTTCATGTAAAAATAATATTCTTTATTGCAAGTTATAATTATAATGTTGCATTTGAAAAGATATTAATATCGTTAATTAGCAAATCGATTGAAATTTAATACTGTTCTCTATTTCAACACATAAATCATTTTAAATAAAAATTTTAATTTAAATTTATTATTCTTCATTTACCCAATGGTTTCGTACAGGTTATACCTAGTAAAAACTTACAAAATAAAATAGTAAATAATTAAAAAAATATGTAAATAATGAAGTACAGAGATGAGTAATTGTTAATAAATTAAAAAGATAAGTAATAAATAAAAAATTTATTATATAAAACTTGCTAAATTGTTACTGTAACTGCTTCAAAAAATATTTTCATCATTTGGATTATTTATCACGATAGAATTTTCAAATCAAATTCTTCTTTAAATAAATTTTCTTTAAGAATTTTTGAAAAAGTTCTTTCAGAGTTTTTAAATCCTTTTTAATTTTACAAAATTTCGATTATTCTGACATTCTTCAATTAAATATATTAGAAATTTAAAATTTAAAATAAAAAAAAAATTCCACTAAATTTTTTGAAAAAAATCAATTCTACAGAATTCTTAATTAAAAGTAGGAAAAGTTCAAATTTTCAAAGATTTTAATTTGAAACTTTTTGAAAATTCAATTATTTTTGAAAATCCACGCTTTCAATATTCAATTGTAATCTAAAATTTTAACTGAAATACATTTTTAAATTAAAATTTTTTAGAAAATTCTACAAGAATTCAATTATTTAAATACAAATATAAATATTTTATTTTATTGAATGTTTCTTAAAATTGGATTTTCATAAAGAATTAATAAAATTAATAAAATTTAATTTAAAAATAATTTAATTTAATAATAATTAAATTTATAATTTATAAATTTATAAATTTATAATTTAATTTAATAATTTAATTTTTATTTAATTAATAAAATTTTTAAGAATAATTTCATTTTTCGAGAAATTTGATAAAAATTGTATTAAAAATAATTAAAATTCTACAAAGACTTTTATTAAATTTGTTTTAATTAATTGAATTTCGGAGAAAAAATTTATTAAAATTTCTTTTTAAATAATTAAATTCTTTTATAAAATTTTATTGAAATAGTAGACATTAAAAATAATTGAATTTTGACAAATTTTCTAAATTAATTAAATTTCTATGAAGAATTTTATTAAAATTATTTTGAAAAAAATTGAATTGCTATAAAGAATTTTATTAAAATTTTTGAAAATAATTTAATTCTTTCAAGAAATTTAATTAAAAATTTATTGAAAATAATACTTTAATTCTAAAAAATAAATTGTAGCAAATGTTTTTAAAATAATTGAATTTCTTTCATTTTTAATATAATTTTTATTTTTTAAGAGTAATTACATTTTTTGAAGAATTCAATTTAAATTGTATTAAAAATAATTAAAAGTCTGCGATGAGTTGTAATATTTCTGAAAATAATGAAATCTTTGCGTAGAATTTTATTTAAAAAATTTTTAACTAATTGAATTCTTTTGAGGTTTTTTTTATTAAAGTAGTAGATATTAAAAATCATTCAATTGATGAAAATTTTTGAAAATAATTAAAATTTTGACAAGAATTTTATTAAAATTTTAGAAAATAATTGAATTTTGTGATAAGAATTTTACTATTTTTGAAAATAATTGAATTTCTGCAATCATTTGTAATTGCTTCAAAATTCAATTTGTTTTAGTGTTTTTAACTAAAATTCTTCTATAAATCCATTAGTTTTAATAATCAATTAATTAAATATATATTAAAAAATTTAACTAACTTCAGAAGAATTTTAGTTAAAAAATTTTTTTTTAATTTTAAGTTTTTTTATATTTTTAATTAAATTCATTTTAAATTGAAATTTTACAAAATTTTAAATGAAAATCTTTTGAAGATCATCTATTTATGAAAATTTTAAATGCATTCTTTAAAAATTGAATTAATTTTCAAAAGTTTAAATAAAATTAGATTTCAAGAAGAAGCACAATAACTTTAGAAAACAATAATTTTCCAAAATTTCGATCAAAATTCCTTGACTTTTCCAGGTTTTTATTTTTATTTTGAAAAAAATTGAATTGTTACGAAGAATTTAATTAAAATTTTTGAAAAATAAATTTAATTTTTTGATGAAATTTATTTAAAACTGTATTGAAAATAAGGTTTTTTCAAGGTTTATAAAATTCCCTAACATTTCCAGGTTTTCAGGTTGTGTAGCAACCCTGAATATGTAGGCAAATAAATAAGTAAAATAATAAGTACAGAGATAAGCAAATAAAAATTTTAAAAAATCAAAAATTAATACATATGTGCATAAAATTATTGAAAAATATAAAGTGAATTATATTTTCACAGTGTAGGGGGGGGCAATCGATCGGATGTGTAATAGAAAAAAGGAAGTAAATCGTGAAAAATGTTTCGGTTTTGTGGGAGCGTTTTCTCGATAGTATGCAGTGTATATTGCTGGTTCGAAATCGTTCATACATAAATGAAATGAGATATGCATATATGAACAGACCGAGATTCGTCTTTACAGGTCCCTTGACTACACCATAAAGTCCTGAATAAAAGCCCCGCGGCTACACCTGACGCCCCTTTCTTACAACCCTCGTTTTCTCCATTTCAAAACGTGAAATTGTCAATCGGCTCTTCCCATCAATGAAATGTACTGCAAAAATTGAAGTACTATTTTTTAAATCTTTTTTTCAAAATTGCCACCACGAATCGGTGCCAATTTATCACAAACATACCTTTCAATCTTCCTCGTTTCTATACAGAAAAAATCGACACCAGGAGAAATTTTCTATAAATATATTTTCTCCAAATTTTATCCTATTTCTCAAAATAAAATTAAAGAAGAAAATAAAATTTGTATTTTCTATTCTTTAATGTTGAAAATTTTTTTTTCATTTAGAAGTCATTAGTCGAATTTTTGACAAAATTTTTGCAGAATTTTTTTCTTGGTTTGAGCATATTTATGAAAATAGAGAAGAAATATTTCTTTGGGAGAACGTAAATTTCGGGGGAAATCTGTTTTTACTGAAATTGCTGGGTAGCAGAGGTTAAGCTGCAACTAATAGAGTAAAATTTAAGAGAGGCCATTCTATGGTACTTTAAATTTATGTTCACTGCAAGTGTAAAATTCTATGACTACGCTATGAATACAGACGGAGTTTGTGTAGTTATTTGTATACGTCGAGTGTAAATATTTTGTTATAAAAAAAATTCTCGAATCACTTTAAAAACATTATTTTCCTTCGTGTTTTGGAATTTTCTCTAAGATACGTACAAAATTGATACGTAGAGTTTTCATAAACCAGAGTAAATTGTTTTAAGTTGATTTCTTAAGGGAAACCTGAATTTTCAACTATATAAGAGCAGAATTTAAAAAAATTATATATTTTTTTTCTAACACTATTTCTGCTCAGAAATCAAGTAAAAAAAAATTTTTTTTTAAATTATTTTTTATTACTTTATTTGTTTTATTTATGTTAACTAGAAACAATTCGCGCGCTAAAGCACGTGGCTAACTTCTTACTACCTTTTTTAAATAAAATTAGTAATTTTAAAAATAATAGAATTTAAAAATTTTCCAATTTAAACTTATGTTGAAAACACTAAAAAAATTCAATTTTTGAAAAATTACAGATAATTGCAGAAATTCAATTATTTTCAAAAAAAATAAAATTCTTATAAAATTCAACTATGTTCAAAATTAAAAAAAAATTCTTATAAAAATCGCAATTATCTTTATAAATAACAAAATTCTTTTCTAAAATTCAATTATTTTAATAAAAGTCAAAAAAATTCTTGACCTAATTTCAATTATTTTCAAAAATAATTTCTAATTCAATGATTTTCAATATCTACTATTTTAATAAAATTTCCCAAAAAGAATCCAATTGTTTAAAAAAACATTTAATAAAATTTTATGCAAACATTTAATTATTTCCATAAATAGGGGAATGTAGTCAAGGTTGGCCTACTGTCTAGGTAGGCCACTCGCGTTTTTTTTGTCAAGTTCACTAGCGCCACCTACGCGCATTTTTGTCGAAGCTTGTCTTAGTGAAACCTAACTTTTTGTTCAATTACATTTTCGGAAAATCGAAAATTGTGTTTTCTGTGACGTCGGTACAAAAAAAGCTCAAAAAAAGTTTTGTGCATAATGTGAAAAACCATTAATAAAAGATAAAAAACAAATTGAATCGTCAAGGCAAGTATGCAGAAAATTTGTGGGACTCATGGTTGAAAGGAAAACAAAGTAAAAAATCGAATCCCGAAACGTATTTCTTTATGGTTACAACAATTCGGTAATGTTACTTACTGTCAAGGTCGGCCACTATGTGTTTAAAATGCGCAAAGTTGAGGACGAGCTACTTCATTTGCAAAAACTGCAATTCTGTATAACTCATAATATAATTGATCATCTTATTAATATTTTTATTTAATTTTATTAATATTTTAGTGCAAAAATTTTTTTTATTTATATTTATTTTTTTATATTGTTTATTGTTATTATTTTGTTATTTCATTAAGTTACAAACTGTAAACAATAAAGAATCAATTTTCCGTAACTCCAAACATGTTATTTTATTTTTTAACGATTAATGCCCTTTGAATTTTAAACATGGCCGACCTTGACTGTAATGGCCAACCTGGACTACAAATTTTTTTTTTTTTAAATCTTTATAACTTTTTCATTTTTAAACCTGTCAATTTACTTTGTACAGAAAAAATGTTCCTATTAAACAGGACTTTCCAACCATATACTTCAATTGTCCAAATTCATTTTTAAAAAAAAGTTATAAACAAAAGTCAAAAAGGTGGCCGACCTAGACTATGTTCCCCTAATAAAAATTTCACAGGAATTCAATTATTTTCAATTTTCATAAATAATAAAATTTTTTTAAGGAATTCAATTATTATTTTCATAAAAAATAATTTTAAATTCTAGAAAATAATAATTGAATTAAAATGATGAAAATAATTTTGATTATGTTACAGTAACAATATTCTTATAATATAAAATAATTATTTTATTACTTGGTCATCTTTAATTTAATAGAAAACATGAAGAAATCGGTCACTTCGAGTCTTCGACTCGAAGCAATCGATATCTTCATGTTTTATAACAATACTTTTATAAGTTGTTTAATTTAAAAAAAGGTTTGAATTTGAAATTTTTGAATGTCTTAATTCCTGTGGAAAATCCTGTTCCAAAAATAAGATTAAAAATAGGAATTGTGCAAATATTTTTTTTTTTGTTTCTAATACAAAATAATAATTTTGTTAAAAAAATTGTGATTCATAAACAAAAAATTTTATTTCTTTTTTTCTGAACTATACAACTATTATTTACAGCTTTTGATAATTATCAACAGATTTAAAATTTGCAAATAAATACGAAATGTAATTTTTTTTTATTAAAAATTTTATTGCTAATACATGCTTATTGATATCTTCCAAGGTGCTCCACGTGTTGAAAGATATTTAAAAATATGCTTTTTGAAAAAGAAAAAAAAAGAAATTTGGAACAATTAGAATTTTCAATAACAATTTTTTAACAAATCTTCCAGTGTTCTTAGTTATAAATAAAAAACATTTACATGTAGCCCATAAAAATTACTAGCAATACAGAATTTAAATTTAATTGTAAATAAATTAATAAACCAATAATAATTAATAAATCAAGATCATGCAAATTTTTTCCTATAAAAGAAATGACAGTTTTGTTAAAAAATGTTATCCGACAAATCGAATTTACATATTTTCTTTTATTTATTTCTAAAAGTTTTTAATTTTATTATTTTTTCTTAAGCTTTCTATTGATTTATATATTTATAACAAAAAATCTAATTAAAGTTCAGTTTGGTAATACTTTTGGAAATCTTAGTTATGGTTAAGTTGGGTGACCCAAACTTTGCTCAAGTACACTAAACAAAAAATTTTTTTATTTTGGTGTTTATTACAGTTTTATTTCTTTGTTTGCTAGTCCAGTATATTATTTAAATAATAATTTAATGAACCATTTATTTTATTTCTTTACTTCTAAAAATTTAGGAAGCCAAGTTGGGCCTAAATTGACGCCCAAATCTCAGTTTGTTTGACTTTGTGAAAATTTTCACATTAGTATAATTACTTAAAAAAAATTAAACTTAACCAAATTTAGAAAAAGTTAAAAAAAATATATATTTTTTAAAAATATTAATTAATTTTCTTTGAATTATGCAACTATTATTTACAGCTTTTGCTAGTTATCAACAAATTTGAATTTGTAAATAAATACGAGCTGTAATTTCTTTTCTTATTAAAAATTTTATTGCCAACACATGCTTATTGATATCTTCCAAGAAACTTCACGAGTTGATAGATATTTAAAAATATGCTTTCTAAAAAAACTTCTATTAACATTTATCTAAAAAAATTACTACTTTAAAACTTTCTTTTCATAATGTTAAACATTTGAATAGAATAAGAAATAAATAGAAAAATATCATAAACCAACAAATGTAAGAAAATTAAAAAAAAATTGGTTTTATCCAGCGCTTGTTGTAACTATTTTAATAAATTTTAGACAAGGCAATAGTTGTAAAAAAATGTATTAAATTTTTAATTAAAAAAAGGAGAAAATTTTGCTAAGATTATTTTTTTCACATTTTTTGTAATTTCTATTGTCTCTTTAAATACAAAAATATTTTTTAAATAAAATTTAAATTTTCTTCTTCGTTTCGATTCTACACTGGTAAAATATATTTGAATCAAATATCTTTATTATACAGTCAACCAAAAATTACTTTTGAATTAAACGTAATAATTTTTATTCAGCACATAAGCTTGATTCAATAACAATTACGTTTCATTCAATTATAAAATACGTTTAATTCAAACACATTTTTGAAAAATGTCGATTTAAAAATTAAAAATGACAAAAACTTAACTTTAATTTAAGAATCATTTGAAAAATAAATTTTATGTTATGCTTTGATAGTAATAAAATTTATAGAGGTTAAAATAAGAAATTTTTTGTTGCTTTTGGCAATTTTTCTCTACTTTACTAGAAAAAAGAATTTTAAACATGTTCTCAGATTTTTTTACACTTTTAACTAATTAAACTAAAATAAATTCTGTTTTATATATTTTTTCCCTGTTGGAATTGTAATTAAATTAGAGTTTTATTATTTTTTCAAATTTATTTATTTATTATACACTCGTCATATTTGACATTTCTATTATATTATAAAATTTATATTATAATGTTGGAGTGTATTTATCATTTAACAAACGTGATTGAACTTTGAAAGATTTTCTCTTGGTTTTTTTTTAAATAGAATGTTATGTAAAATAAAATGAGAAAAATAAAAGTAATGTGAAGAATAATTAAGTTATATTTAATAATTTAAATATTATTATTAAAATTATATTTTCTGGACGAAAAAAGATTTCAGTTTTTCAGGAAAATATTCTTAACGAAAAAATTTATTAGTTTATACTTCATACCTACAATTTGCATGTGGTCAAAATTTTCTGTCATATCGCTTGTGTTGAATTTTTTAAAAATACTGCGATATAAATGCAAGGACTTATTTTCTTCAAAAAATTACTCTCGCCAGCTTTTCACCGTTTGAATTTTTGAACAAGTACACCGTTTTGAAAGTATGATTATTTGTTCGTAAGGAAAATTTAAATTTTTTTTAAGCAAATAAGTTTATTTACAAACAGAATGGTTGTTTAAAATACGAAAAGTAAAGTTTTAGGGAATCATTTTCTGAAGAAATTAAGATTAAAAACTAAGTATTTTTAAAATATATTCGCGATATGACATAAAATTTCGATCATCTTAAACTTGTAGAAACAAAATGTACATTTTTTAGGTTTTTAATGTTTTTCTTGAAAATTGAAATCTTTTTTTCTGAAAAATACTAATAATAATAAAATTAAAATTTTTTAAATGTTAATTTAAGAAAAAATTCTTAGCTTTAAATCAAGAGAGATCTGAAAAGAATACCACGATTATTATATGTAATTGTAAATTAACTTTCTGCTGTCGTTGGTAAATAAATGAGCAGTATTGAAACAAGGTTGATACATTAATGTTGCATCTCCTAATTTTTCGTTAGCGACATGGTAAGGAAAACTGTAATTAAATGTAAGAAATCCATGACAGTAAACTCCATATTCTCCTTTATTATTCATTGCAATAACGGCTTGTGAATGCTTTGGATAAAATTTCGCCATTCTATTGACTGCAATCTTTGCTGCTTCTGCAGGTGTTGCTCCATTTCTCATTGCTTCAACAGCAGTATAACTGTAAAATAATGTCAATGACTTTATGAATTATTGGTTACTTAAAAAAACATACATTAAAACATTTTTCATTTTCATATTAAATTATATTTTGAAAATAAACGTAAAAATTATAATAAGCAAAAAAAAGGTTACATGCATACATATGAGAAATATTTGAAAAAACAAAAGTCTAAGTTCTGGTATAATAATTATATAAATTCTTTTTCAAAATTCAATTATTTTAGAAATTTTTAATAAAATTCTTGGCAAAATTCAATTTTTTAACAATTTTTAATAAAATTTTTGACAAAATTTCAATTATTTTCAAAAATTTTCCTCAATTTCATATGAATTCTATTATTTATATTTTTTTTTATAAATTTCTTCGCATTAATTTAATTATTCTCAATAAATAGTCAAATTTTTTTACAGATATTGAATTATTTTCAAAAATAATAAAATTCTTTTTAGGAATTTAATTATTTTCATAAATAAAATTCATCCTAGAATTTCAATTAATTTTAATACAATTTGAATTGAATTCCTCGAAAAATGTAATTGTTTTTCACAATTTTATTAAAAATCGTCAAAGAAATCAATTATTTAAAAATGTTTTGATAAAATACTTTATGAGAATTCAATTTTAAGAAATATTTAATTATTCAAAGAATTATTTATTTTTGTATTTAAATAATTGAATTCTCGTAGAATTTTCTAATTAAAATTTATTTAAAAATGAATTTCAGTTAAAATTTTAGATTTGAATATTTTTTATTCAAATTATTCAAATATTCAAAAATAATGTTTGAATATTCAAAGCATTATAGCATGAAATTTAAGAAATAATTGAATTTTGAAAAGGTTTTAAATTATATTCTTTTGAAAATATTAATTTTTCATACTTATAACCAACAATTAAATATTTATTTAGAAAAGAAGTTATTATTGATGTTTTCGAATAATTTTACAATTGTTTTTAACAAATATAAATTTTGTAAATATTTCTTCCAGAATAAATTTAAAATTTCTTAAACAAAATTTGATTTATAACATTTGATTACTTTATAACATTTTTTACTTGATTTATGAAATGTAATTGAAAAGCAGAAAATATCAAAAATATTTTCTACTTTCTAATTTTCATTTTCCAACCATTTTTTAATTTTTTTTTTAGAAAAAAGGAAAAAATAGCTGCATAATTTCGATTTGTCAAACAATTAAGTTTTTCATATTAAAAAAAGGATAATATTTTGCAGGATTTACATTTGTTAATTACCTAAAACGTTTGTTACAAAATGCTAATTTTTTTAGAAACAAAAAAATAATGAATAAAACGCGCGGTTAACTTTTTAGGATATAAAATTAGCAATTTTAAAAATAATAGAATTTAAAAATTTGTTATTCAAATTTTTGTTGAAAACACTAAAAAAAATTCAATTTTGGAAAAATTAATAATTAATAATAATAAATTAATTAATTAGATTAAATTAATTAATAAATTTAATTAATTAATAATAATTGCAGAAATTCAATTATTTAAAAAAAAAATTCTTATAAAATTCAATTATCTTTCAAATTAAAAAAAAAATCCTCGTTAAAATCACAATTATCTTTATAAATAACAAAATTCTTCCCTAAAGTTCAATTATTTTTAAATCAACTTCAAATTCCCAAAAATAGTACGCAAACATTTAACTATTTTCATAAATAATAAAAATTTCTCAGGAATTCAATTATTTGCAAATTTTTTATAAATTCCTTCGCGATAATTCAATTATTTTTATAAATAATAAAATTTGGTTTAAGGAATTCAATTATTTTCATAAAAAATAATTAAAAATTGTAGAAAATAATAATTGATTTGAAATGATGGAAAAAATTTTGAAAAAGTTATTGTAATAATATAATATAATAGAAAACAATGATTTTATCATTCGGTCATCTTTAATTATTTATAAAACATGAAGAAATCGATCACTCCGAGTCTTCGACTCGGAGCAATCGCTACCTTCATGTTTTATAAAAATATTCTTATATATTGAATTTAAAAATATTTGAATTTGAAATTTTTGAAATTCTTAATTCTTACTTTCTATGAAAAAGTAATATTGATTAAATACCTATTTATTTAAAAAAAAAGTTTTTGTTGTTTTCGAATTTACAATTAAAGAAATTCGTAAATAAATGTAACAGAACATTTTTCTAAGTAAAATTTTTTTCTTTATTTTCTAAAAATTTAAAAAGTTCAATTTTCATTTTCAATTAAAATTTGTAATTGACAAATCGAATAGAATATGTAATGTTTCTTTTCCAAAAGAAAAGAATGAGTTTCTGAACAATATTGTTATTGAGAAATACAAATTATGCATAAAATGGGTATATTTCCTATTTCGTAATTATAATTTTTTAACAATTGACAATTTTCTATTTTTTATAAATAGAAAGAAGAAAAATTTGCATAATTTAGATTAGCCTGGCGAAATTTGTTATAGAAAAAAGCATATAATAAACAAAATTTATTTGTTAATCATTTTTTTTATATTTTCTAATTTCAAATATTGTTTTATTATAATGAATATGAAAAAATATCTGCATTTTTTCGATCTGCCAAAAAATATTTTTTAAAGAAAAATGAGAATGTAAAAACACAAAAACTAACTTCGAAGTGTGGACAGACAGAATGAAAGAAGGAAATACGAAGATTATTATAGTTAATTGCCGTAATTGATAATTTTGTCAATTCAATCTGTATGCAAGTTATTTTATGTATTTATTAATTTATTATTATTAAATAAGCAATTGAGAAATTTTGTAAATTATAATTTAATGACTGAAAAAATTGTACTTGCCTTGGTAGAAAGCGGAGTGAAATATCGCCAACACCAGTACAAGCGGCGGCACCAACAGTCGAATCTGCATAAGTACCAGCACCGGCAACAGGTGAATCTCCAAGACGACCGGGAATTTTATAATCTAAACCATTTGTTGATACTCCAGCAGCTACATTTCCATTAACATCCAATGTAAGTACACCCATTGTATCATGATGTATTTCATTTTCTATGGGTGAATATGGCTTCTCCTCTTGCTTATGTATCCCTTTAATTGGTGTATAAGGACCACAAGAGTTTGCTGGATCCGGTACAACATTCTTTAAACAGGGAAAAAATTAATTTTATTAAAATACTTTTCAAATATCAAACATAATAAAAGAAGAAAAATAATAATAACCATCCAATAATTAGGCTGACAGCTATTCTCTTTCCATTTCTGCCATTTTTCTTTTGAATCTTTTGTATTCAATGATTGAGTTTCAAATCCCATTTGTTTGGCAAATTGAGTGACACTTTCACCCACGAGTAAAGTATGATCAGTATTTTCCATAACTTTACGAGCAATTGATATTGGATTCTTTACATCTTTAACTGCACCAACAGCTCCAACGTTCATAGTTACTCTGAAAATTGTATTCAGTCCCTCAGTTCGAATCAAATATAAATTTTTATTTATAATTTTTATATTACCAAAAAAAAGAGAATAGATTTAATGTCATTACCCATCCATAAGAAGAGCATCTAATGTAGTGTCTCCATTTTCGTTAGGACAACCTCCTAAACCTACTTCCCAACGACATTCTCCACCATTATTCTCGCAAAAATTGCAACTTTCCTCAATTGCGTCCAGAGCACTTCTTTTTTCATTAAACAACGTATACCACGCTGAAAAATTATATAATAATAATCGAGACAATTACAATAATATTTTATTATTATATATAATTTGATTGATTGTTTTTTTATTCAAAATCGTTTTATAGTTCGAAATGTTATGTCAAAAGTTTGACAGTTAATTTGTAAATGATAAAAGAAGTGAAGTAAGAAAATTTAACGAAAATTTTAAAAACTCAATAAGGAGATATATTTGCAGTTTTTAAAAATAATTAATTATTTTATTATCTTTGTATTTAAATAATTGAATTCTGAAAAGAATTGATTGAAATTAGGTACTAAAAAATAGTAATTAAATTTTTTTAAAGATACCTATACTTAAATTCCGGAAAATAATTTTTAAAATATTAAACAATTGGAAATTTTTGAAAATTTTATTACAATAAATTTTATACTTGAAAGAATTTTATTAATTCATCTTTAAAAATTATCTATAATCGTAATTGTATTTTTAAAAATAAATTATTTTAGGAATTTACAAAAATTAATAAATTCTTAGCTTCCTAAAAAATTAAAATTTTTGAATAATACCTATTATTAAAAATTTCTAAAAAATAATTAAATTTTGCAAGATTTGCAGTTTAAATTTTCATAAAAATTTCATAAAAATAAATTTTCAAATGGTTCTACATTAAAAGTGTTTGAAATTTGAAAAATTGAATTTGGAAATTCTGAGAAAATTAGTTTTTTCAAAAATAGTAATTAAAATTTTTTTGAAGATATACTTGAATTCCCAAAAATAATTTTAAAAAATTTAAACAATTGGAAATTTTGTAAAATTTTATTAAAATAAATTTTATACTTCAATGAATTTTATAAATTCATCTTTAAAAATTGTCTATAATCAAAATTGTATTTTTAAAAATACATTATTTTAGAAATTTACAAAAATGATTCTATTCCAATAATTTAATTCTTGTACAGTTGAATTCTGATAGGAATTGTTAAAAAAAATTGAGTTAAAATTTTAAAGAATAATTCAATATTTAGAGCATTATAACAGGAATTTAGTAATTAATTATATTTTAAAAAATTTTGAAATTAAATTCTTTGAAAATTTAAGGGAAGCAAAAGTGTAAAAATATTAAAATTCTTATTTTAAGTTAAAAAAATTATTTTTTAATTCTTAATGTTTTGAATAATTTGATTTAAAAAGTCTAAAAAAAATAATTGAATTTTAGAAGAATTATAGTTGACACTTTTAGAAATATCTAATTAAATTTCAAACGGTTTTTCATTGAAATTATTTGAAATTTTAATTCCTGGAGAAAAATAAATTAGAATAAATTTAAAAATTTTTGTTTAAGTATTAAAGTTTTGAATAATTAAATTTAGAAATTTAGAAAAAATTTGTTTATAGAAAAAATGTAATTAAAATTTTTTAAAAATTAGGTAATTGTACCTATTTCCGAAAATAATTTTAAAAAAATTGAAACAATTGAAAATTTTGTCAAATTTCATTGAAAAAAATTGTATTTGTTTACGTTTAAAAATTATCTTGAAATATAATCGTATTTTTGAAGAATTCTCATGCTAGTTTGTTTCAATAAAGCAATTAATATAAATAATATTAAAAATATTCAAAATTTTATTACTCAAAAAATTAGAACATTAAAATCTTTAAGATTCATTACCTTTTTGGGCCGCTTTATGGAAATTCCATGTAAGAACAGCAACGGGACTTGTGTTTTGAGCTAATAATGAATGATAATTAATTGCAAGAAGAAGAATTATTTTTTCAAATATAAACGCCATTTTTAAAGCAGTTCAATATTCAAATGCATGATTTAAGCCACTGAAGCTTGCTTTTTATACTGTTCAACAGAAATTAAATTATATCAGTGGCAATAAATTTAATACTATTGTCGTGAAAACGTATTCACAACTAGTGATAAATTATTTTCAATAATTAAAAAAAAAGGCATAATTATTAGAATATTATAAAAAGATTAGATTTTTCACTGATATTAAATTTAAATTAATATTTTAATTAATAATAATTTTATACTTAATATTTTAAATTATAGAAATTAGAAGAAAAGTTATATTTTGTTTAAATTTTTTTTCAAATTTCGACAATAGATTTGACGAATAAATTTATGATAATAATTTTAAATTGAGGCTTTAATTTTTATTTTGCTTATTTAAAAAATATAATTTCTACTTTTACAGAAAATAAAAAATTTCAATAATAACATAAATATTTAGAGACTTTATTGCTTTAAAATATTATTTACAGCTTTTGCTACAGTTATCAATAGATTCGAAATTGGGAAAGAAAAACAAGTTTTACAGCTTGTTTTTCTCTCCAAATTTTATTAAAAAATTTATTGCTAATTCATGATTATTGATATCATCCAAGGTTCTCCACGTGTTGAAAGATATTTAAAAATATACTTCTTAAAAAATTCTATTATTGAAAAACTTATTTATTATAATTATTAAATTATTAAATTTACTAAAATTATTTATTCTATTATTAAAAAAATTATTTGTAAAAAAATTATTCATATTTAAGAAGTTAAAAATTTATATTTTTGGTATAAAAAGAAAAGACAATATAATTTTGAAAAAAGGTGTAATAGAGAGATGATCTTTATTTCTACTAATATAGTTTGATATGGTAGGATGACACTTTTCCTAAAATAAGTTTCCCAACTTTGGGAAAAAATCTAGTTCGCCAACGCGCACTAGATTTTTTTTAAGTAATAGATTTAATATATTTATTTATATTTATATTTTTTATTTATTTTTTTAATTGGATAAATTTTTTTCTTAGAAATTATTTTTCGGTAAACATTGAAAAATAATTTCTATGAAAAACAATTATTCATCTATAGATTGTAAATTTGTAAATAAAAACGTGCTGAAATTTCTTTTCATATTAAAAATTTTATTGCCAATACACGCTTATTTATTTCTTCCAAGGTGCTTCACGAGTTAAAAAATATTTAAAAATATGCTTCTTAAAAAAAATTCTATTGCCATTTATCTAAAAAAAATACTACTTTAAAACTTTGTTTTCATAATGTTAAACATTTGAACAGAATAAGAAATAAATAAAAAATATCATAAACCAACAAATGTAAGAAAATTAAAAAAAAATTTGTTATATCCATTGTTGTAAAAAAATGTATTGAATTTTATTTAAAAAAACGAGGAAATTTTGCTAAGATTATTTTTTTTACATTTTTTGTATTTTCTATTGTCTCTAAAAAAACAAAAATATTTTTTAAATAAATTTAAAATTTTCTTCTTTGTTTCGATTCTATACTGAGAAACAATATATTTAAATCAAACTTAGTAATCTTTATTATATACCTGTAGTCAACCAAAAATTATTTTGAAATTAAACATAATAATATTTTTAATCCAATCACGAGTTGAAAAATATGTAAAAAAATTCTTCTTAAAAAAAATCCAATTGACATTTATCTAAAAAGTTATTTGTAAAAAAATTTCTTCATATCAAGGACACTTGAACTATTATGACGTCACAGCTTTAAGAAATCATTGAAAAAAAGTTAAGCTTAACCAAATTTAAAAACAAGTTAGAAAAATATATATTGGTTCAAAGTAAACAAAAAAAATTAAATAATAACGTAAAAATTTAGAAATTTTAATGCTTTAAAACTATAATTTGAAAAATTTTTAAATTTAAAAGCAGCAAAAAAATTGTTTTTCATAAACCAATAAATATAAAGAAGACTTTATGAATATTTAATAAGTCCAATGTATACTGCAACTATTTTATTGCTAATACATGCTTATTGATATCTTCCAAGGTTCTTCATTATTTGAAAGATATTTATAAAAATTCTATTGCGATTTGACAAAATAATTATTTGTAAACAAATTATTCATATTTAAGAAGTTAAAAATTTCTATTTTTGATATAAAAAATAGAAAGGACAATATAATTTTGAAAAAGGGGTAATAAAGAGTCGGTCTAAGCATTGTTTAAAATTTATATTAAAATCATTAAAATATTGTATTTGAATAATAATATATTTATGAAATTTTAGAATAAGAATAATAATTCCATTAAAAAAATTAAACCTATCTAAAATTTAAAATAGATTTGAAAATATATATTCAAAATAATGTTTATTTATCTTTCTTTTAATTTCAAACCATTTTTGTATAACTTGTGTTACTTATCAATAGATTAGAAGTTTTTTTTTAATAAAAAGTGAGCTGTAATTTCTTTTATTATTAAGAAGTTTATTGAAAATACACATTCGATTATTGATATCTTTCAAGGTTTTACGTGATTTAAAAATATTCAACTAAAAAAGAATCTATTGCGCGTTTACTATAAAATAATTTTTGGGAATAAAAATTATTCATCCATATGAAAGAAGAAAAAATTTCTGTTTTTGAATTAAACAAAATTGTTGACAATTTTATTTTGAACAAAAGTGTAATATACAGTCGAGCTAATTTCCTACTAGGATAGTTTCAAAATATTAAAATTCATATATTGTTGTATTTGAATAATAATATATTTTCAACATTTTAAAATAAAAATTTAGAATTATAATTAAAAAAAATTAAACAACCAAATTTAAAAACCGCTGCCAAATTGTATATATTTTTTTTTTATAATTTTGGTGCTCATTTCATGAACACTTCCTCATAGAGATAAAAATCATAGAAATATATGAATAACTTTTTATAAATATGGTAAAAGTGATTGAATTTTAAGTCAATCAATGTATTTTTAAATACACTACAAGATAGTTACAATAATTTATTAGTTAAATAAAAATTTTCAAACAAAAAAGTTGAGAAAATGTCATTTTTCACAATTTTTGGTTTTTAAAATACCAATAATTTCGAAATTGATTATCGAATTAGGTTCAAAAATAGGTCAATCGAAGCGATTTTTAATGCTCTACAAGCTGATAACGATAATTTTAAAGTTACTTCTACGTTTTTGAACAAAATTTTCAAAAAAGTCTTATTTTCCAAAATTTTTGATTTTTAAAAGTTTAATAACTCCGGTTAATATGGACGAAAAATGTTCAATTAGGGCTCAAAAGATGCGTCTAAAAAAACTCTACAAAATTATGAAAAAAAATTTATAGGTGTCCTAACATTTTTTTAAAGTTATGGGCAAAAAACGTTTTTTTGCAAAATTAAAAATCAAAAAAAAATTTAGTTAAACTTTATTAATATATCAGAAAGTACTCTCGCTTTATGTCCGCAGGTGAGATCTACAATTTAAAAAAAAATTCAGCCCAAAAGCTCTTCATGATTTCGAGATATTTATGAAAATGTGATGTTTACACACACACACATACGAAATGACATTTATTAAAAATGTCATTTTTGAACTCCTGAGGTCAAATAACATAAAGATATGACAAAAAATCAAACTCGAAAAATATTGGTATTACAATACTTCCTCTATGAGGAAGTAAAAAAGTTTTAAGAAAATATATTTGTTAGAAGTAAATTTTAATTATTTTTTTCTAAATTAGAAAATTATTATTTACAACTATTGCTAGTAGTTGATTGGAAATTAAAAAAAAATTAAAAATTAATTGGAAATTTGTAAATAAAAAGTTGCTGTAATTTATTTTCTTATTAAACAGTTTATTGCTAATACATGCTTATTGCTATCTTTCAAGGTGCTCCACAAGTTGAAAGATATTGAAAAGTATACTTTTTTTTAAAAAACTTCTATTGCGATTGAACAAAAAAATTATTTCTACAAAAATTATTCGTATTAAAAAAGTCAAAAATTTGTATTGATATAAAAAAAGAAAGGAAAATTTTATTTTCAAAAATGATTTATAGAGTCGATCTTATTTCCTACTGGAATAGTATCAAATTTATATTAAAATTAGTATATTTTTATATTTCAATAATAATATATTTATAAGAGTTCGAAATAAAAATTACAATTTATTAAAAAACATTTAACTCAACCGAATTCAAAAAAAAATTTTAATTATATTTGTTCAAAGTAATTTTTTTTTCTTTTCTGTTAATTTCAAACTATTTCGTATAGGTAGAGTTAGTTATCAATAGATTAGAAGTTTTTTTTAATAAAAAATGAGCTGACATTCTTATTTTTATTGAGTATTTATTGCAAGAATATTTTTATTGATATCTTCCAAACTTTTACGAAATTTTGAAGAAATTTAAAATAATAACTTAAAAAAAAATTCTATTACGCTTTGATTAGAAAATTATTTACATATTTATTAAATAAAGTGATAATTTCTTTATTACATATCAACCATTTTACGTTTGTTAAATTGATTTTCAGATAATTAAATTTTTCAAAAATTAATATTTTGTTGCTTACAATCACAAAAATTTGTTAATGTAATTACAAAATACAAACTATATACAGGTTCTTAATTTTGATATTCTCACACAAAAAAATTCTTATGCCTTTGTTCCTCAACAAGAAACTGAGGCCATAATTTTAAGTCTTAATAAAAGTAGTCAATTTTTGGTCAGACATTTTCAATGATTTATGTGACATTGTTAATTTTAATTAAAATAGAAGGGAAATTTTTTTATTCTGAAAGTGAAAGTCAAAGTCAAAACGAAATTACAAAGTCGACTTCTTGGGGGGTCGATTATTATGTAATTTCATTATTAATTTGACTTACAATTTCACTTTCACTTTAGTAGATTTGTATTTTCGCTTTTATTTTTACTTTTACAGAATTTTATTTTAATTTTCAGCTATATTAATTTTTATTTTTTTTTTACTTTCATTTTTTCTTTTACTTTAGAAGGAATTTAATTGAAAAATCTATCAAAGAGAAAGGAAAAATAGAAATTTGTCAAATTGAAAGTGAAAATGTATTTAAAAATTTATCAACGTTAAAGTGAAAGTAAAAATAAAAATCTGCGCAATGTGAAAGTAAAAAAAAGTCAAAGTAGAAATAAAATTACATAATCGCCCCCGTGGTAAAATTTTTCTAGAGTAAATCAAAAAGTCATATTATTTCTGAGGCTTATTTTTCAGAATCTAAGCATTATGAGGCCATAGCCAGATTCTTTTTTCTTGAAAAATCCTAATCAATTAATTTTTTTTCTCATGACTTCCTTATAGAGGAAGTATTTTATTTATTTATTATCTATATATTTTTTTAGTTTAAAAAATCGTGCCTTGACACGGCGCGATGAAATATTGATTATTGTTATTTTGAAACAATGTGAAATTTGTTATGTTTTCTTTTATAAACATGTTGTATAATCAATTTGACGGAATAAGAGAGAGAGAGAGAGAGAGAGAGAAAACGTTAAAAAGGGAAAAATATCTTTTTGCCTTTGAATAAAAGAAGCAGTCGCATCTTTGGATTGAAAAGAGGGTCGTTAACGATTTCCTCGCCCGATAAAAAGCTTTAGTAGGAAAAGAAAATTCCGTTGACAGAAACAATTGCGAGACAAGGAGAGGAAAGAAAATGCTTTTGAGCAGGCGCATCGCATCGGTCGAGAGATAGATAACGAGGTTAAGATGGGCTTTGATTCAATCTTCATCGGTACCGAAAAATCTTTTAGACCTTTTCTATTTGTGTGTGTGTGTATATAGAAAAAAAAAGATTGAGAGAAAGAGAGAGCTTTCCAATATAATAGTTGTCTCGCCATACTTAACACTGTAAAAGTCACGACTTAGTATTAATGTGAAGTAACACCGTGAAATTACTTATATATACCTTTAGGAAACTCTCCCCTCCCCCCCCAACTGTTTCCTATTTCTTTTCCATTCTTCTAGTTGTCTCGACTTTCGAATTTCTCGATTCCACTCTCACACCATCGGTCACTACCGAATTAACCAGATCCGCTAGTAAGATACAACCTTAACTCTTTTCCGAATTGATTCTCCTATTGCCTCGAAACGAGTTTCCGGAACTAATCAGTATCGATCTCTTCTTCACTTGGCTTTTAAAATACAACTGCTCGGGGGAAATTCGATTTAAAAGGATTTGCGGATTTGCGAAATGCTCCCTCGTTCGTTAGTATGCCATTTTTAGTTTTCCCTTTTTTTCAATTTTGTTTCAACTTTCTCTATTATTTTACTTACCTTTTCGCTTAGTTTATTTTTTTAACATCAGATTCGAGGGAATTAGACATTTTATTAATTTTATTAATTTTATTAATTTAACTAGCAACAATTCGCGCTCACTTTTTCAAATAAAATTAGCAATTTTAAAAATAACAGAACGTAAAAATTTGCAATTCAAAATTGTTTTTTATAAAAATAAAATATGAATTGGAATATTATTATAATTATAATAATCATATATTATGACATAGAGAATTCAGGGAAAAGTCAGGAATTTTTATTAAAAGTACTGAAAGAAATTAAATTTTTAGAATTTTGATAAGAAAATTTTGAATTTTTGTGTCTTTTTTGTTTGATTTATAAAATATAAAATTACCACGAAATCTAATACAAAACCATCCATTTTTTCAATTTCTGACAATAATTTCTTTTTAAATAACTTAAACTTTGAACAACTATCATAAAATAAATAAATTATTTAATGAATAATTTTACTTAAATATTTCAAAATTAATTCAATTTCAAGAGTTGCGTTTACAATTTCCATAAATAAATGAATTTTAAACGGTTTCAATTTAAAGTACTATAAAATTTCAATGTTGAATGAATTTAAATAGAAATTTTAATGAACTCAGATTTTTGAAAAATTTTAATAATTCAAAATCTTCTAAAATTAGTCAAATTTGTCAATACATATTTAATTAATTATTAAAAATAATGGATTTATAGAAGAATTTTAGTTAAAAACACAAAATATTGAATTTTGAAGAAGTTACAAATGATTGCAAAAATTCAATTATTTTCAAAAGTAATAAAATTCTTATCACAAAATTCAATTCTGTTCAAAATTTACAAAAAAATGTCGACAAAATCCCAATTTTTATCTTTGTGAATAAAAAAATTCTTCAAAATTCAATTATTTTCAAAAATTTTAATAAAATTCTTGTAAAAATTTCAATTATTTTCAAAAACTTTCCTCATTTCAATGCTTTTCAATATCTACTATTTTAAAAAATTTACTCAAAAGAATTCAATTATTTAAAAACAAAAAACATAATAATTCAATTATTTTTAGAAATAATAAAACTCATGGCAGAATTTCAATTATTTTTAATACAATTTTAATCGAATTCATGAAAAATGTACCTAACTATTCTAAAAAATTTTATTCACATTTGTCAAATTAATTAATAATAATAAAGTACATGTTCCTGTAATCTGTACGCAGTTTGAAGTTAGTTGTTGTTTGCATTTTTATTTCTTAACTTTTTCATACCTAATTTTTCTCTACAAATATTTTCAATTTTAATTAAATTAATGTATTGAAAATCATCGAATTGTTACAAAGAATTTTACACTGTAAAAAAAGGGAGTTAAATTTTAACTCCCCCGGGGGGTCTATAAAAGTCGCACCCATTGGAGAGTTAATGCCAGGGAAGTTAAATAAAAAGAGTTAAAATTTAACACCCAAATGCTAACTCCCCATGGAAAAAATAACTCGCGCGGGTGTTGAATGAAGGGAGTTAGAAATTAACTCTCTTTTGGAGTTGATTTTTAACTCGAAAAATTTCACTCCTAACTCCCGAGTCCGTTAACTCCCTAAATTTTTTACAGTGTATCAAAAAATTTGATAATAATAGAATTCCTTCAAGGAATTTTATTATTTATGAAAATAACTGAATTCTCGCAAAGAATTTTATTAAAAATTTTTAAAATCCTAATTAAATTCATTTGGAAAATGTTTTAAATTTTATTTTAAACTAATAAAGTTTCTTTAATAATTTTAATTGAAAATTTTGAAAACAACTGAATTTTATGAAGAAGAATTTTATTATAATTGCATTGAAAATAATTGAATTTTTGCGAAGAATTTTCCTATTTATGAAAATAGTTAAATTGTTTGGAAGAATTTATTAAAATTTTAGGAAATAATTGAAATTTATGGAAATATTTTGAAAATATTTGAATTTATCCGAGGAATTCAATTAAAATTGTTTTGAAAATAATTCCATTCCTGCAAAGAATTGTTTCGAAAGATTTTTTACATTTTAGAAAATAATTTAATTAATTTGAAATGTATTAAAAATTTTTTGAAAAATTGAATTCTTCCGAGGAATTTAATTAAAATTGTTTTGAAAATAATTGAATTTTTGTAAAGATTTTTTAATGAATTAAGAAAAAAATTAAATTCATTCGCGAAATTTTATTGAATATAATTGAATTTTTGCAAAGACTTTACTATTTAAAAAAAATAATTGAATTTTAGAAAATAATTGAATTCTTTTCTGAAATTTTATTAAAATTTTGTAAAAATAATTGAATTATTATAAAAAATTTTACTATTTATAAAAATAATTAAATTCTTTCGAAGAATGTTATTATTTATGTAAAAATAATTGAACTTTTGCGAAGAATTTTATTAAAATTTTTGAAAATAAAAACAATAATAATTAATTTTGTACTTAAAACGTGAATTTTTAAAATTTTTATTATGAAATTATTTAAAAAATTGTATTTGAAATTTTGAATATCAAAAATTTTGTAAATAATAAAATTGTATATAAGAATTAAATTTTAAGAAACATTTAATTATTCAATAAATAATTGTCGAATAATTTTACAATTAAAGATATTCGTAAATAAATTTAACAGAACATTTTTTTCAATAAAATTTTTTCCTTTATTTTCTAAAAATTGAAAAATTTTCAGTTTCATATTCAATTAAATTTTTTAATCGACAAATATAATTTATAAATATTTGTTTCCTTTATTTTTAAGAAACTTTGAATTTTATTAAAACATTTAAAATTAAGAAATAGAATTGATGCAAATTATTTCCTTATAAGAAAATTGAGAATTTTCTACAAAAATATTAAGAAACGGGAATATCTCATGTTTTTCTTCACAAAAGAAAAAAAATGAGTTTGTAAACAATATTGTTATTGAGAAATAAAAATTATGCATAAAATGGATATATTTTCTACTTCTTAGTCAAAATTTTTTAACAATTAACAATTTTCTAGTATTTTTTATAAATAAAATGGAGAATAATTTGCATAATAATCTATTAGTTTACTTACCTTTCTGCTTGGATTACTCCTCTTAAGATTAGATTCCAGGGAAGTTAGTAAGTTTCTTTACTATTAGAAAAAAAATAAATAAAAAATAAATAAATAAATAAAATAAATAAAAAATAAAAATAAATAAATAAATAAAAAAAAATTAGATATTAATTTTGACTAAATTAAAGAAAATTCTTTCTGCAAATACTAGAGAATAAATATTCCATTAGTCAACGAATTTTCCCTCTCACCAATTATATTCAAATGTACCAAAATATTTTATTTCTGGATATTTAAATAATCGAGGAGAAAATAAAATTGTGGGACATTCAAAGAAAGAAAAAAGTGAAACGAGAGAGCTGGAGAGAAATGTTCAATAAATAAATTTATTTCGTATCATTGCCGTCAGTCGATTTCGTTTTCTCTAAAAAAAAAAAAAGAAAAAAAAGTGTTGGAAACTGTTTATGCCGCGCTTAATCGAGTGGCTGCACGTGACGTAAATCTACGAGAAGGCATAAAAAAGAGAGGAAAAAAATAAAAACGGGGGGAGGGGGAAGAAAAAGGAAGTGAATAGTGAAATCGACTAGGCATGCCGTGAAGAAGGGCATATACGAGTTTCAGAAACGGAAATCAGTTGGGAAACCCAGATTGAGATTTAAGTTATTGACAAGCTACTTTGGCGAACCACGGTTGAGATCCGCCTCCAGGTATGTCTCGGAGGCCCACTGCCTCCTGATTTCCCTCAGGATTTAACCCTTGAGAATCCATTCTTCTGTCCACAATGACCCCACGTACCAAGGTTTCTCCATTCTCCAAGTTGTGATCCAGACAAATTGATCCGCATACATGAATCAGTTTTAAATATATAGACAATCTTAAATGCATTGTGTGTGAAAATATAAATTGTAACACGCATATATATGTAGAAATGAGGAAAAAGGAATTTCTTTTCCTAAATTTTCTCATTTTTAAAATGCACTTTTATTCATCATTCCTATTTCACTTCTCTAACTCTCTCTCTCTCTCTCTCTCTGTGTTTTATTTTTATCACAATTTTTAAAGATCGAAAATTAAAACTTATGGAAAAAAGTAATTTAATCTCTTTTTGTTTCATTTCTTTTTTTCCTTTTAGTTTTTTAGTTCCTTCTGGCTCTTTTAGTATTTTTATTATGTTTCAAATTAAAATGTTGATCATTTTTAATTTTTCTTGGTTTTATTAATTAAAAGTAGAAAAAACAGTCATTAGTGAGAATGAGCATAATTTAAAATTACGGAATATTTTAAATAGTCGATATAAAAACGGATTTGAAAAAACTTGTATTCAATTTCGGTGTAGTTTATCTTTTGACCAGACAAAAGAGAATTGGAGAATTTACATTATTACTGAAAGAGAATTTTTGGTAATCAATTTCAGTAAATTATTCAGTATTCAGTCAGACAGAAATAATCCAAACTTAGTATTGTGCCTATCTAATACTTTTTTTCCATCCTATTTACTATTTCGGGAAATTCTTCAAAAATAAATCTTATTTATTTTACTATGAGTTGTAAATAATTGATAATCATTGAATTTCAGTAGTATAAGCAGATAATTGTCAGACTGATTATATATTAAATTGCAAATTTTTTTTACCTCCTCTAATTTCGTATTTCAACTTTCATTTATCATTTCTAAAAATCTTCACTATTAAATCTAATTTTTTTTATTAAAATTATTAATTTTCATTAAATTTCAGTAGTATACTCAGTCAACGGTCAGACAAATTATTCATAAAGAAGAATATTTTTGCTACCAAATTTAATTTTTTATATTCTAATTTGCTGTTTCGGAAATTGTTTTCCACTTAATCTGATTTTTCCTCTACTTCTATTTGCTAATTCTCAATAATTTTTTTCAGTAGTATAACTAAAGAGTGGTCAGACGAGATGTTTTTTATAAAAAATATTTTTACTACTGAATTTCAATTCACTTTCACTTGTTTTTGCTATTTTTAAAAATCTTTAATACTAAATGTTATTTTTTAATTGTAATCACTGAATCTTATTAAATATCAGTAGTATAAACAGACAAAGAGCAGACAGAATGTCAATTATAAAAAAAAAATTTACTACCTAAGTAATACTTCATTATACCCTATTTACTATTTCGGAAATTATTTAAAAATAACTTTGATCCATTTTAGTCTGAGTTGCAAATTTTAATTAAATTTCAGTAGTAGTATAACCACATAATTGTCAGACTTGTTATGTATTAAATTGAACATTTTTACTACCACCCCTATTTTCCTTTTTAAACTTATATTTGTCATTTCTAAATTCTGAACTTAATTCCCCACTGAAAGACTTTTTTGTTTCAAAATTTAATATGTACATTTCAAACAAGGGAAAACGATGTTTTCATGTTACTTAATCGTATGAGTATCAACTATTAATATGGTTTATGCTAAAGATTAGTACGGATCATACTAATTTTTGTCAAAAGCTGATACGTTCGTAGGATTAAATAACATGAAAACATCGTTGTCTCCTGTTTGAAATGTACATATTAAATTTTGAAATTAATCATATTAAATTTTGTAACAAAAAGTCTTGCAGTGCATTGTAGAGAAGTTTATTATTTCTATAGAGACAATTGAAATTTTCCCGAGAATTTAAAAAAATTTTTGAACATAATTAAATTTTTGCGAAGAATTCTATTACTCTTGAGAATAATTTAATTTCTGCAATCATTTGTAACTTTTTCAAAATTTTCCAAATTATATCGTACAATTTATGAAATTTTCATACTTTTTCAATCAAATTACGAACTTTGCGGACCTTCTTCAAAAAACTGATTTCTACGGACTTCAAGCAAATTTAGAGACTTTTCACGGGATTTACAAACGTAGTTCGAGCCCTGGAAATTTATCTTTGCATCTATTAAGGGGACATTCCAGTTCAAAACAAGCAAAAAAAAGGCTATTTTAGTATATATTATTAAAATAACTGTGACATTTATTTAAAAAATTTCTTTTGCATGTAATAAATAATTTATTTAAGAATTTGTAAAAAAAAATTTTTTTCATTTTTATTTCAAAATGGCGTCGATATACGCCATTTTCGAAAATGCCCATTTTCGGTGGTAAGATCGATTTCAAACTTTCTAAAACAGATAAAACCAAAAACGAAGTGACATTCTCTTCGTTAGATATTTCTTTAGGTGTGGAACCTCAAAAAAGTTGAATTTTCTTTCTCCCTTTTTTTAGAGTACGTTTTCCCAAAAATAAGCAAAAAAAAGGTGTTTTTATTCAGAATTTCTCTTATAAAAAGAAGGGGAGTTGGAAATTTTCCAATTTTTGAGGTTCCACTTATAGGCATGATGACGCTGAATCAAAAGCCGTTTGATTTTTTTAAATCGCTTCAGAAGAATTCGAGATATCACTCTTACCGCAGATCAAAAAAAACCATTTTGAGGAAAACGCATTTAAAGTTTTTGTTCATAAGTTTCGAAATTTTAAAAAAAAAATCATCGGATTTGATTCAAAATCGTTGCTGGGGGGTTTTTGAGGTCGCTAATTTCGAATATGGAATCAGATTTCTAAAATTCAAAATGGCGGATCGAATATGGCGGCCATTTTTTTTCAAAATCATTGGATTTGCTTGAAAATCGTTAGGTGGAGTTTTTGGGGTCGCTGATTACGAATATGACATCATTTTTTCAAAATTAACCCTCACGGGCTCGAGCCGGGTCCCTCGGACCCGGAGGAAAGTTTTTTTGATCTATTTCCGGTTAAAAAAATATTATTGGAAAATCAACTTCATATTAGGCTTGGGGACGTAAAAACACACATTTTTCATCAATATAAACAATTCTTTATTTATAAAATATTCTGGAAAAATTACCTTTTAAGTCGAACATACGTAAGGGCTCAAGCCGGGTCTGAGGGACCCAGGCTATAAAAAAAATTTAAAAATTTGCAATTTTTATGCAATATTGGATTTATTTATGGTATTTTTATCAACAACTGCCATAATAAGTGATAACATATGCTTAATACATCGGTAAATTTAATAGAACAAAAAATACACATTAAAATAATCTTGCTTAATAAGTATGTAGTTCGATTTATTCAAAATGACTCATTAAATTTATTAAACAAATTTTAGTTATATCTTGATTACTTTTTAATATTTAAAATTTTTTATGCAATTATATCATTAAAATTGTATTAAATATGGAAAATATGAAGCACTTTGCTATTAAATTTTATTTTTTATTGCATTGAAACATCCGGGTCCCTCGGACCCACCTTGTGTGCGCATTTCAAAAATCGAACTCGAGCCTGTGAGGGTTAAGAATGGCGGATGCAATATGGTGGACGAAAAAAAAAATTAAAATAAAAAAATTTTCTTTTCCGCCATATTGGATCCGCCATTTTTAATTTTGAAAATTTGATATCTAATTTGTGATCAGCAACACCAAATACATTTTTGTTTGTCTTTTTTAAAAAAATGCAAATGAGAAAAGATTTAAATCATTCGATTGCTTATCCGCATACAAAAACATCTTTGACATGGCGAAGAATAAGGATGTCTAACTTTTGTTTTACTTCGAATTTTGCAATAATATTTTAGGAGAGTATTCTTGACACTATAAGAAATCTGAAAATAAAAACAAAAAAAAATCGATTTTTTTGACATTTTGAACTGGAATACAAAAAACACTGTATAAAAAAATAAAAAACTGAATGAACTTTGAAAAAATAAAAATTCCATAAAATAGTCTTCTATTAAAGAAGTAAATCACATATATCGATGAGTGAGTTAAAAAAAAAACCTCAACTACTATCAATTTGTGTACCATCAAATCAATGACACAAGCAAAGAAAACCCAATTTCTCCGTAAACTGTCAATTCTCGACAGATGTGAAATTTTTCTCCTTCCTCCCCCCTAAAAAAAAAACCTCTCGGAAGTTGAATATTTTTATCAGTTACTTTAATATAAAAATATGCAATAATAAACGATTGAGGTACAAGGGGTTGAGGGTACAAGGGAGGGAAACCCAAATATAGTTGCGTGCGAGAAAAGTGTTCCCGCAATGCTTTTGGCAAATGCATCTGTCAACGATGGAAAACGCGTCGCCAAAATGGCTTTACCCCCTTCTCCCCCCCCTACTATCTCGATTCCCTTTCGTTTCCCACTTTCGTCCACCAAAGCACCGCCACCACCACAATTTCTCTCTTTTTCTCTCTCTCTCTCTCTCGGACCCCACGGCAATTACTATAAATCAGAATCGCAGTCAATATTTAATCCTCGCGGAATGGTGCTAGCCGTCGATTCGAAATGGACGAATGGAACTGAACAGGGAATGGAGAAAGGGGAAGGGGGGGGGGGGAATAGGGAAAGAGGGAAAGAGGGTGAGTGAGTTTGGTGGAATCAGAGGAGGGCAAGTGCATTGCAGGGAGGTAGTTGGTCGCTACAACAATGCCAGTAATGCGATAAAATATACTATATGTCGACCAAAGAGTAAAAGGGGTCCAGTGGTGGGTAGAGAGGTGAGGGGAATATAGTGTGAGTTAGGAAAATTGTAAGGGGTTGATTGTATGTGTGGGTGTGTTTGGTGGTAGAAGAGGAGGGGGAGCAAACTGTCCTCTGTTCACGCTGCTGACCTTCGTTTCTACGGTTTTGTTTCCCCCTCAGCAATTTCCCCGGCGATGGTGGTGGTGGTGGTGCCGCTCCAGATATTCACTCGCTGAAAAACGATGAAACGCCAAACGGCCGTAAAGATGGAGTGCATCGGCAGCCGCTACATTGCCGATGGTGACTTTCCAGTAATCGTGATAATCGATTGCCTCGGTTGCGCGCTATCTAAACCATTTATTTTTCCGGGTCTCGGCGCATTGATTCAATAGTCCTTAAAGTCAAACGATTATGTGTATCTAGTAAATTTTGATAATCCAATGCTAAAGCTTTAGAATCAAGTACCTATATTAGAATGCAGACTAAATCTAAAGCAGTATCAGTAGTAGTAGTAGTAGTAGTAGTAAATACTGGAGGAAAATAGACTCGCAGGAGAATTGAGAAAACATTTTTTTTTTTTTTTGAAATTCGAGAATAGTTTTTTTTTTAATTTGAATCGTTTTTGAAGAAAAGAAATAGAAAAAAAATTTATGGTAAAAAGTATTTTAGGGAGTAGATTTTTAGTTTACGACTATTTTTCAAACAATTACTTTAATTATTTTTATTTATTATTAATTTGCCGAATTTATTAACAAATGAAAAATATACCCATTTTGTTTATTATATGCTTGTTTCTATAACAAATTTCGTTTGATTGATCTAAAATGCAGATTTTTCTCATTTTTATTTATAACAAATAGAAAATTGTTAAAAAATTATAATTAAGAAATAGGAAATAAATACCCATTTTATGCATAATGTTTATTTTTCAATAAAAATATTGTTCACAAACTCATTTTTTTTTATTTTGGAAAAAAAACATTACATATTCCCGTTTCTTAATATTTTTTTAGAAAATTTTCAATTTTCAATTTTCATTTCATGGTTTTAATAAAATTCAAAGTTTTTTTTAAAATAAAGGAAAAAAATGTTTATAAATTCTATTTGTCATTTACAAATTTTAATTAAAAAAATGTTTCGTTACATTTATTTACCAATTTTTTTAATTGCAAAATTATTCAAAAACATTAATAACTTATTTTTTAAATAAATATTTAGTTATTATTATTTTTCACTGCGGAATTCACATTCAAAAATTTTGAATTCAAACCTTTTTTAAATTAAATAATTTATAAAAGTATTGTTAAAAAACATGAAGATATCGATTGCTCTGAGTCGAAGACTCGGAGTTATCGATTTCTTCATTTTTTATGATAATTAAAGATGATCGAGAGATAAAATAATTATTTTATATTATAAAAATATTGTTACTGTAACTTCTTCAAAATTATTTTCATATTCAATTATTATTTAAAATTTTGACTAAAATTCATTTTCAAATCAATTTTTATTAAAAAATTCTACGAGAATTCAATTATTTAAATATAAAAGTAAATTATTTATTGAATAATTAAATGTTTATTAAAATTTAATTCTTATAAAAAATTTTATTACCAGATTTTTAAATAATTGAATTATTTTCACGAACTTTAATAAAATTTTTAAGAATAGTTACATTTTTCAAGGAATTCGATTAAAATTGTATTAAAAATAATTGGAATTATTTAATTTAATTAAAATTAATTAAAATTTTTTAAATAATTGATTTCTTTTGGTTAATTTTATTAAAATAGTAGAAATATTGAAAATTGTTGAAATGAGGAAAATTTTTGAAAGTTATTGAATTTTGACGAAGAATTTTATTATTTATAAAGATAATTGGGATTTTGAAGACTCAGAGTGGTCGATTTCTTCATTTTCTCTAATAATTAAAGATGTTAGAGTGATAAAATAATTTTTTTATATTATAAAAATATTGTTACTGTAACTTCTTCAAAATTATTTTCATATTCAATTATTATCTAAAATTTTAACTAAAATTCATTTTTAAATCAATTTTTATTAGAAAATTCTACTAGAATTCAATTATTTAAATACAAATATAAATAATTTATTGAATAATTAAAAAAAATGTTGATCTTAAAATCCAAATCTCATAAAGAATTTTATCAACAAATTTTTAAATAATAGAATTCTTTTGACGAATTTTAATAAAAATTTTTAAGAATAGTGACATTTTTCAAGGAATTCGATTAAAATTGTATTAAAAATAATTGGAATTATTTAATTTAATTAAATTTTTTAATTTATTTATAAATTCTGCGATGAGTTTTATTATTTATGGAAATAATTGAATTATTGAGAAAAACTTTTAAAAAAATTGTTAATTATTGAATTCCTGTGAAGTTTTTATTATTTATGAAAATAATTTAATGTTTGCGTACAATTTTATTAATTTATTTTTTAATAATTGATTTCTTTGAGGTAGTTATATTAAAATATTAGAAATAATGTAAATTATTAAAATGAGGAAAATTTTTGAAAGTGATTGAAATTTTGATAAGAATTTTATTGAAATTTTCGAAAATAATTGAATTTTGAAGAAGAAATTTATTATCTATAAAAATAATTGGGATTTTGACGAGACTTTTTTTCAATTTTTAACATAATTGAATTTTGTGATAAGAATTTTGTTACTTTTGAAAGTAATTGGATTTCTGCAATAATTTGTAACTTCTTCAAAAATTAATTTTTTTTAGTGTTTTGAACTAAAATTTTTCTATAAATCCATTATTCTTAATAATTAATTAAAAATATATTGACAAATTTAGCTAATTTTAGAAGATTTTGAATTAATAAAATTTTTCAAAAATTTAAGTTCTTTAATTTCTAATTAAATTCATTTAAAATTGAAATTTTATAAAATTTCAAATTGAAACCGTTTGAAGTTCACTTATTTATGAAAATTATAAACGTAAAACTTTTAAAAGTGAATTAATTTTGAAATATTTAAGTAAAATTATACATTTAATAATTTATTAGTCATTATTTTATGAAATTTGTTCAAGATTTAAGTTTTTTAAAAAGAAATTATTTTCAGAAATAGAAAAAATTGAAGGTTTTGTTTTATAATTTGTGGTAATTTCATATAGTTTATGAACAGAGAAAAAAGAAGAGAACAAAAAAAAGAGAAAGAGATAGAAAAAAAAATTGTACACTACAGAGAATGTGTTGCTAGTAATGTAATATAATAATACAACTCTAAAATAATAACTCTGAATAGAGATTCAGCAACTCTAAAATTCTAAAATACACACTCATTTCTATAAATTCCGCATTTTTAAACCAACACTGTGACTAAGATTAATGGATTTCTAACTACCAGCAAAATTGTCTAGTATTACAGTGGTAAAAATCAATATTTGGTCAGACAAACAAGAATTGAGTATAGAGTATTTTTTATCAGTTTGTATTATGTATGTAATTTTTTCTTCTTATATTTTTTTTTTGCTGTTAAAAAATTATTATTCGATGTTGATCCATGTCGTTTTCTCTTTCTCTCTCTGTCTCTCTTTCTCTGTTGTATGAAGACTGAATCTGTTCGAATCAAGTTACTTGCGTGCCACTGGGCAATAAGCACGCGGAATTGCAACAACTTCTGTTTTATTAGAGAGGCCAGGACCGACGGTATGCTACTTTTGACGTCGACGTTATTGCTGCCATTGTGCTTCGTGACATCATTACTGTCATTATTATTTCTATCGTAATTGCAGGTCACGACTGACTCTGTTCGTTAATCATTGCTTCATAGATATTTGAAAAAAACTATTTTTTATTCACCACATTACCAATTCATTTTCTTCTTTTGCTTCTTTAAGAAAATAGATATTTTTTCTGCATTTCGATTTAAAAAATTTTTTTTTTATTTTCTATTGTTTCGAAGCTGAGAAAAGAGGAAAAAAACTAGATTAAGTCAATTTTAGGCAAAAATAAGTGAAAGTGAAGTTTAGAAGGGGTAGAAAAAATGTTTTTATAATAGATATCTCGTCTGACTATTATTTGGTTACACTACTGAAATTAATTACGCATTTACAACTCAGAGTAAAAGAAATCATAATTATTTTTAAAGAATTTTTCGAAATAGAAAATAGGATGTAAAAAAAGTATTGTAGTAAAAATACTTTTATTATTGACCTCTTGTCTGACTATTAACAGGTTATTCTACTGAAATTTGATTGAATTTTGTAACTGTAAGTAAAAAAATTTATTTAATAGTAAAAAGAATTACAAAAATATCAAATAATAGTACAAAAAAATCTTATTGAGTAAAAATTTTTTCATAATACATATCACGTCTGATCATTGTCTGTTTATACTACTGAAATTTAATTGAAAGTTCTCGGATAAAATTGATTTTTACTTAAACAATTTTAAACAGATAATTGTGAATAGCATTTAATTTTTTTTTAAATCCAACCTGTCTGACTAAATACTGATTACACTACTAAGTTTGGATTCTTTCTGTCTGGCTGAATACTGAATAATTCACTGAAATTGATTACCAAAAATTCTGTTTCAGTAATAATGTCAATTCTCAAATTCTCTTTTTTGTCTGGTCAAAAAATATACTACACCGAAATTGAATACCAACTTTTTTAGTCATTACATTTATAAAACTCTTATAATTAAAATCCGAATATAGCCATCGATCATTTAAAAAGTTATCTTCCGCAACTGGAAATATATTGTTCAGTTTCAGTAATGATTGAATTTTCTACTTCTAACAAATGAAAACGGAAAAAATTAAAAACCACCATCACTCAAATTTAGCACTAAAAGAAAATTCAATTTTGGAAAAATTACAAATTATTGCAGACATTCAATTATTTTCAAAAAAATAAAATAAAATTCTTCTTATAAAATTCAATTATGTTCAATATTTGAAAAAAATTCTCGTAAAAAACCCAATTACCTTTATAAATAACAAAATTCTTCTCCAAAGTTCAATTATTTTCATAAATGTCAAAAAAATTCTTGTCCTAATTTCAATTGTTTTCAAAAAATTTTCTAATTTCAATTATTTTCAATATACACTATTTTAATAAAATTTCCCAAAAAGAATTCAATTATTTAAACAAAATTTTAGTAATATTATATGCAAACATTTAATTATTTTCATGAATAATAAAAATTTCACAGAGTAAAAAGGTAAAAACAAAGTTTTTTTTTACAAAAAATGCTTCAAAAATATTAAAAATCAATTTTTGATTTCGATAATTTTTTTGTGTTACAAAAAACATATTTTTATATAAAAACGTGAATAAAAAAAACGTAATTTTTCAAAAATTACTGATGAATTTAAAAATCTAACAATTTTTTGTGAAAAAATAAAAATTCAAAAAGATTAAAATATTATTTGTCGACCAATTTTAGTTTCTGTTTATTGAATTACTCTTAAAAAGTTATTATTATAAAAATAATTTTTTGGAATATTTCAATTATTTTCTTAATATTTTCTCGATGAATCCTCACTTTAAATTTAAAATTTAGTTGCATTTAAAATACTTAAATTTATTTTATTTCCAACGTTCAAAACATAAATAATTACTAACAAACTAACTGTGTTTTTTTCTAAAATAAATTTTACAATTTTACAATCCTTCGGAAACAAATTATTTTTGAATCAAATACTTAATTTGCATAAATTCTATTTTTGTATAAATCTTATTTTTAAGTTATTCTAAGTAAAGTTAGCTTAATTTAAACAAATATTTATTTGATTTAAAAAAACATTTCGTTCCATTTAATAAATATTTTGCGTTCGAATTTCGTTATTTAAAGTAAATTTCTAGTGTGCTAAAATTATTCACATATTTTAACGTTCTTGTAATTATTTTAAACGAAATTTTTATTAGTATATTGATTATTTTAAAATATTATCCACGTGGAATTTATTTTTATGAATAAATAAAAGCAATAAAAGTAGATTATTGTCAAAAATCTTACTTCTTTTGTTTTTTGAAGGAGAAAAATTCAAAAACATTTTTTTAAAAATAAAATTAGCAATTTTAAAAATAATACAATTTAAAAATTTTCTAATTTAAATTTTTGTGGAAAACACTAAAAAAAATCAATTTTGAAGAAATTACAAATAATTGCAGAAATTCAATTATTTAAAAAGAAAATAAAATTCTACTTATAAAATTCAACTATGTTCAAAACTTAAAAAAAAAATTCTCCCAAAAATACCAATTATCTTTATAAATAACAAAAATCTCCTCTAAAGATCAATTATTTTCAAAAATTTTTCTAATTGCAATTATTTTCAATATCTAAGATTTTAATAAAATTTCCCAAAACGAATTCAATTAATTAAAAAAAAAAATTGATAAAATTATATGTAAACATTTTATTATTTTCATAAATAATAAAAAATTCACAGGAATTTAATTATTTTCATAAATAATAAATTTTTTTTTTAAGAATTTAATTATTATTTTCATAAAAAATAATTTAAAATTCTAAAAAATAATAATTGAATTAAAATGGTGAAAATAATTTTGATGAAGTTACAGTAACAATATTTTTATAACATAAAATAATGATTTTATCTCTCGGTCATCTTTAATTATTAGAAAACATGAAGAAATCGATCACTCCGAGTCTTCGACTCGGAGCAATCGATATCTTCATGTTTTATAAAAATATTCTTATAAGTTATTGAATTTAAAAAGATATACATTTGAAATTTTTGAATGTCTTAATTCCAGTAGAAAATCCTCTGCCAAAAATATCATTAAAAATAGAAACAGTGCAAATATTTTTCTTCTTTTTCTAAAATAAATAATAATTTTGTTAAAAAAATTGTGATTCATAAACAAAAGTAATGCAAAAGAAATAAATTTTCTATTTCATAATCACAGTTGCTTAACAATTTTCTAATTTTGTTTAGAAGTAAAGAACAAAAATCTGCATAATTTCAATTTGAAAAAACATAATATTTAACAAAATTTTAGTCTTTTAATGAAAAGAAGTGAAAAAAATTCTGATGATTTCTATTTGCCATTAAAATTTTTAATTAATTATAAAATAAAAATAGTAATATAATATAAAATCTATCTATAGTTGACAAAAAACAAAAGCATAAACAAAAGCCAACTTCAGAGTGTGAGCGACAGAAAAAGTGAATGAATGAAAGAACATTTAAATTATTATAGTTAATTTTCAACTTTAAAAATTTGCGATTAAAATAAAGCACAGAGTATGTGAAGTGGTAGGCGAAAAAAAAACTTTAAAAACAATAATAGATGAAAGGATTGCAATTATCGCGAACTTTGTGTGTTAATAAAAGACAGAGGATGCTGTAGTAAAGGAAAAAAATAGCCGTCTTGACAATAAGTAAAGGAGCCCCACGTTTTGTTTCGAGTGTTTGGAAACGTCATCATTGTTCCTTGGAAAGACTTTTCCCTCGTCCAAAACCGGAAAATCGACTTGGCAGAGAAAATGAAGGAAAAGAAGAATAACTAGAAGAAGATGAGAGTATAGAAAAGAGAGCAAAGAAAGAGAGCTAGCAGAGAGAGAAAAAAAGAAAGAGTGACGGCTTTCTGTGAGAAAAATGAAATAAATGATCGTGAATGGCCCCTCATCGTCGGCACTGCTCGAGCCGTCAGCCGTTTTTATTAATTCCTCTCAGATACAATTAGTTGGTCTATTCGTCAGACGCGTTTCATTAAGTTCCCCTCCCCTCACCCCCCCCCTCTTCCACTCACTCCATACCCGTGCCACTGAACCCTTTTGCCAATCTTTAACCCCTTTTTCTCTCGTGCCTCTCACGTTTGCCGATACCTTCGCAAAATTTAGAGGAAAACTCAGGTTTTCTTTTTCTTTTATATATATATCGTATTTTTCAAAAATAAATAAATAAATAAATAAAAAGTATAAAATGTTGAAATGAGAAAATATAGAATTGTAGATTCACTGTTCATTTATATCGTACAATGTTAATATAGCAGAATATCGTTCACGATATATTTATTAAGCTTTTTTTCTATCCCGAGGCGTTTGTCAATATTCGACAAATAGAACACGGAGCATATCAATTTTAATTGAACGAAATTTGATGTAATACATTGGGGGAAAAAAGAGTCAACGTTAAAATGGGGTTTCGAAATATGTTCGTTTAGTTAAAAATCGATTGCGGCAAGAAAAATAATACTTCGCAATTATATGTATAAATAAATTGGAGATGAAATAAATGTTATTTTTACAATGTGAATTTCTGCAGTTTACAATTAAGAAAATATTTTAGTTTGTTAATTAAATTGCTCACTGTTGTTTACTACTTCTGAACTAATAATTAGGATATTTTTCAATATTTATTTTATTTTATATAGTCGACCCTAACAAATAATAATACTCGCAATCATTTGAATTGTTTTTAATGACTAATTACTACTAACGTCTATAATTAACTAGTTACAAAAATTTTGTTCCAAATTTTTTGAAAATTCTATAGAAATTATTAATTATTATTAATTATTCTAGAAATAATAGCAAAAATGAGTAAAAACGAATTAAAATTCAGTAGTAAAAATATTTTTCATAAAAAACATCTCGTCTAATTATTAGATTAATAGTAAAAAATTTTAACATAATAAATATCTTGTCTCACCATTATCTGGTTGTACTACTTGAAATTAAATAAGAATTAGTAATTAGGATGAAACAAATCAGATTTATAGTATTAAAGAAATTGCACAAACAAGTGGGTAGTAAAAATGTTTTTCATAAAAAAAACATCTTGTCTGACCATTGTTTGGTTATAGTACTGAAATATAATCAGAATTAGCAACTAGAAGGAGTAAAAATAAGAAAAAGAATAGAAAAATTACATTTGGTATCAAAAATGTTCTTCATTAAATAAATACTTCGTCTGACCATTGGATGGATATACTACTGAAATTTAATTAAAATTACAGGGTTGCCACAGGTCAGGGAAAAATCAGGGAAAGTAGAATTGGTCAGGGAAAAGTAAGGGATTTTTATTAAAAGTACTGAAAAAAATTAAATTTTTAAAATTCATAAGAAAATTCTGAATTTTTAGTGTCTTTTTAGTTTGCTTCATAAACTATCAAACTACAACGAATTCAAATACAAAACCCTCAAAATTTTTCTCTATTTCTGACCAGAATGAATTTTCCAATATTATTTTATTATATTTCAAAAGTTTTAATGCAATTATCTTGATAAATAACAAAATTCTTTACAAAGATTCAATTACTTTTTTGGAATTTTAAAAAAATTCTTTGCAAAATTCAATTATTTTTAAAAATTTTAACAAATATTTCGTCAAGAATTCAATTATCTTTATAAATAGCAAAATTTTTCGCCAAAAATCCAATTATTTTCAAAAATTTAAATAAAATTCTTTGCAAAATTTCAATTATTTTGAAAAGTTTTTCATAATTCAATGATTTATTCAATATAGATAATAATTAAATTATAAAAAAATAACTTGGAAGTTACTAAGTTTTATTTCTTGGAAGTTGTTAATTCTTCCTTAGTAACAATATTTTTAAATTAGAAAAATAGAATACAACAAAAAATCTCAACTAATACAATACTTTGGTAAACAAATGTATACAAAAAAGGGTTTTTGAACAATTAATTGAAAATCGTTAGTAAAATTAGTTTTTAAAATAAATTCAACTCGTGTTAATTTAGTGATACTGCAGTAAAGCATTCATTTGCAAGAGGCCGATTTTACGAATTAAACTGTTTTTTTTTTCTGTATCCTTCGTCGCGTCCCAATGGATTGGAGGGGGAAAATCGAAACCCATTACGAAAATAATAGACGTTTTCAAGGGTTGAATTGGTGGGGGGGGGGGGTAAAAGAGGGCGATAGATACGCTTTCGCGAGGTTTGCAGATTACCGGGCACGCCAGGTGACCGTTTAGCTCGCGGCACTAGAAATTACTTTCGGCTCGATTCATTCGATTTAAATTATCAGGGGTTTCGCGGTCCAATGCGAAATTCCGTCGTCCAGTGTGGTTTTGCACTCCCTCTCTTCTACCCCCCCCCCTCTCTTTGACAAAATATCTTTTGTTGTTTTTTTTCCACATTTATACCTTTATTGAAACATTGAATTTCGAATTGCATATTTTTACGTTTAAGAAAATAATACAATTTTCCCAGGTCGGACCAAATTTTGTTTGTACTACTGGAAATTGTTTTCGATTCACAATTTAAAAAAAAGATCTGTGGTAATTTTTTTTTTTTTGACGTAAAGTTAATTTTTGGCAAAAATTGTAGGTAAAATAAAATTCATTAATGACGCTTAGAGTGTGAGTGGAAAATTTATTGGGACTATTGTGATTAGAAAGAAAATGTTAATTTTGAAATTGAATTTTTTGAAGTTTAAGACTTTACGATTGTGTAAATCGATAGAAGTTATGAATATCTTATTTAAAGTTTTCCCTGTCTGATCAGATACAGGTTACGCTACTAAAATTGAGTTTATATTGTTTCGATAAAGAAACTTTTATACAAAATAAATTAAACTTACTTATTTATCTCCAACTTTCATCAAATACTGGTTATTAAAACTGAAGTCAAAATTATTTCTTCTGATAAAGTTTCTTTTGTAACAAGGAATGTTGTTTATCATTTCATTTACATTTCAGAACAAAATAGTGAAATACTAAAATAGAATTTGTTTTTTTCGTGAATTCATTTCAAAATTAACCTACAAAATATTGTTTATATCAGACTTTTAAAAAAAACTTGATCTTACGGACTTTTATAAGAGAAAATTGAAAAAAATAATATAAAAGACAGAAAAGATATAAAAAAAGTATAAAAATATGTAGAAAAAAAGACAGAAGATAATATTGGAATAAAATATTCAAATATAAAATAATTAATTAAAAAAGTACATGTTTTATAAAAAAAGAAACTGAAAGTAGAAATTTTTCCAATTTTCCAGAAATCTTTTTGAAAAAACAGAATTTAGAAATTTAAAAAAAAATAGAAAGATTGTAGAGATAAATATGAAATGAAGTATCAGGATAAAAAAATTAATTAAATTAGTTTTTCTATACAAAATAGAAAACACTAGCAACAATTCACGGGCGGCTAACTTCTTACTCACTTTTTTAAATAAAATTAGCAATTTTAAAATTAATGGAACGTAAAAATTTTTAATTCAAATTTATTTTCATAAAAATAAAATATAAATTGGAATATATAGATTTTAATATTATTATAATTATAATGAACATTCTGACACAGGGAATTCATGAAAAAATCAGGGATTTTTATTTTTTATTAATTAAAAATTTTAAAGAACTTAAATTTTTCAAAAATGTTAATAACTTTAATTTTAGTTAAAAACACTCAAAAAAATGGAATTTTGAAGAAGTTACAAATGTTTGCAGAAATTAAATTATTTTCAAAAGTAATAAAATTCTTATCACAAAATTCTTTTATGTTTAAAATTTTCAAAAAAATCTCAGCAAAATCCCGATTATTATCTTTATAAATAAAGAAATTCTTCAAAATTTAATAATTTTCGAAAATTTAAATAAGATTCTTGTAAAAATTTCAATTATTTTCAAAAATTTTTCATCATTTCAATGATTTTCAATATCTACTATTTTAATAAAATTACCCAAAAGAATTCAATTATTTAAAAACAATTCTAATAAAATTGTAAGCAAACATTTAATTATTTTCATAAATAATAAAAATTTCACAGAAATTCGAAAATTTACAAATTTTGTATAAGTTTCTTCTCAATAATTCAATAATAAAACTCATCGCAGAATTTCAATTATTTTTAATACAATTAATTGAATTCCTTAAAAAATGTAATTATTCTAAAAATTTTTATTAAAATTCGTCAAAAGAATTCAATTATTTAAAAAGTTGTTAATAACTAATTAACGGATTAATTTTAATTCTTTATAAGAATTAAATTTTAAAAAACATTCAATTATTCAATAAATAATTTACTTTTGTATTTAAATAATTGAATTTTCGTAGAATTTTTTAACAAAAATTAATTTGAAAATGAATTTTAGTTTAAATTTTAGATAATAATAGAATATGAAAATAATTTTTAAGAAGTTATACAGTAACAATATTCTTATAATATAAAAAAATTATTTTAACACTCGATCCTCTTTAATTATTATGAAACATAGAGAAACCGATCACTTCGAGTCGAAGACTCGGAGTAATCGTTATCTTTATGTTTTATAACAATTTTTTTTAAGTTGATTAATTTCAAAAAAGTTTGAATTTGAATGTTATGAAGAATCCTAATTCCTATGGAAAAATAATAATAATTAAATATTTACAATATTTAAGAAAGAAATTATTGTTTTCGAATAATTTTACAATTAAAGATATTCATAAATAAATTTAAGAGCACATTTATTTAAATAACATTTTTTTCTTTATTTTCTAAAAATTCAAAAATTTTCAGTTTCATTTTCAATTAAATTTACTAATTGGCAAATAGAATTTATAAACATTTTTTTTCTTTATTTTTAAAAAACTTTGAATTTTATTAAAACAATTGAAATTAAGTAATAGAATTGATACAAATTATTTCCTTATGAAAATAGAGAATTTTCTACAAAATTATTAAGAAACGGGAATATCTAGTTTTCCTTTCCAAAAGAAAAAAATTATTTTGTAAACAATATTGTTATTGAGAAAAAAATTATGCATAGAATGGGTATATTTCCTTCTTTTTAATCAAAATTTTTTAACAATTAACAATTTTCTAGTATTTTTTATAAATAAAAAAGAGAAAAATTTGTATAATCATTAAGATCAGCCGAACGAAATTTGTTATGGAACAAAGCATAAAACAAAAAAAATGTGTACCTATATTTTTTATTTGTTAATCATAATTTTTTTAAAATTTTTTAATTTGTAATATTATTTTATTATAATGAAAAAATACCTACATATTTTCGAATTGTCAAACAATATTTTTTAAAGAAAAAAAAACAAAATTATACACAGAAACTAACTTCAAACTGCGGACAGAATGAAAGAAAGAATGCGGAGAATAATATAATTAATTTTTTACTTTTTTAGTTAAGAAAGTAAAAAATATTTTTTTTCGATGTTTTAGAATTTCTTGATTTAAAAAAAAATAATAATGAACAGTTTTCAATTTCAAAGTATTGAAACATATTTTTGATCAACGAATGAGAGAAATATATATGTATATGTGACGCCCCGAGGATTTTGAGGCACGATGAAGGAGAATGAGAAATGTGGAGGGAAAAGGAACATTCTTTTTTTTGAGATAGAGGAGCAGAGCGCGCTTCCAACCTCTAATGGAAATTAAATAAAAGAGAATTGAATGAACTGTGACCAAAATTCAGTGTTCGGTTTGATGGAAAACAAAAGGGTTTCGTAACGCGTGGGTTTGGTAAAGGGCAATAGAGAGAGAGACTCTCGACAAGGGAGAAAAAAGAAGGGAGGGTGAAGAGTGAAAGGGAGAAAGAGGGACTCGATTTGTCGAATCGGAAGTGAGTGGAAAAATAGTGGAGCAAATTACAGTTTGAGCGTGTGTAACTAAACGAAGAGAGAAAATTCAACAGTTGAATTTCCGGGAGGAAGACAAAAATACTTATATACCGTTAGTTTTACACAGTGACTCCCAATTGATTTCCAATCAATTGTCAATCGAGCGAATTTCAATTGATAGATTGAGGTGGAAAAGTATAGGGACGGGTGACTTCCTTGTGTCTTTGCTTTTCCTTTGCCCCCTCAGGGTTGAATGCTCGGCAATTGTAGTTTTTTTTTTTTTTTTTTTTTTATTCTGTCTCGACGCGCTTTTTTGCTGGTGTTCTTTTTGTCATTTTCAGTCAATTTTGTAATTTTGATGAATTAGCGGATTGATTTTAATTTTAATTATAATTCATTGAGAATTGTAAATAAAATCAGAAAAAATAAAATATTCTACAAATAAGAGCTTTTGATGAATTAGTGAATTGATTTTAATTTAAATTAATTAAGTGAAAATTGAAATTAAAATTAGAAAAATTAAAATATTCTTCAAAAAAGAGCTTTTACTGAATTACGGATTGATTTTAATTTAAATTAGTGAATTGAAAATTAAAATTAAAATTAGAAAAATTAAAATATTCTCCGAATAAGAGCTTTTGCTAATTAGCGGATTGATTCTAATTTAATTGAATTAATTGAAAATTATAATTAAAAATAGAAAAATCAAAATATTTTACCGATATTTTTAACTATATCAAAAGAGTTAATTTTGAATATTTCATAAAATTGTTTTCATAGTCACGTATTGGTCAAAAAATATTTTTATCCTTTTTGGATTTTTATTTTTCTTCAAAATTGGTGGTTTTTGAAATGTATGCGTAATTTTGTAGAAAATATGTTTTTGTATCCACAAGAAAATTAAGAAATTAAAAAATTTATTTTTACTATTTTTGAAGCATTTTTTGGAAAAAACATTGATTTTAGAGTGAAAGTGCAAAAAAACTACCATTTTCAGGTATTCAATTTCTTATTTAAAAATTCACTTGTTTATATTATTCCAACTGATTTTAGATAAGAATTTTTTTATATAAAAAATAAAATTAAATAAAAGAATTACAACAAAATATTATTATTTAAAATTAGTTAGAAATATAAACAAATAAATTTTCAAAGAAAAACAAAGTTTTTTTTACAAAAAATGATTCAAAAATATTAAAAACCAATTTTTTTATTTCGGTGATTTTTTTGAGTTACAAAAAACATATTTTTATATTAAAACGTTGATACAAAAAATGTAGTCTCTCCAAAATTATGGATGAATTTCCAAATCTAACAATTTTTTGTGGAAAAATAAAAATTCAAAAAGATTAACATATTATTTTCCGAACAATTTTATTTGATGTTTATTAAATTCCTCTTAAAAAATTACTATAATAAAAATAATTTTATGGAATATTTCAATTATTTTCTTGATATAGACAAAAATGTCGATGAACCTTCACTTTAAATTTAAAATTTAGTTGCATTTAAAATACTTAAATTTATTTTATTTCAATTGTGCAAAAATAAATAATTACTAACAAAATAATTGTGTTCTTTTCTAAAATAAACTAGCAACAATTCGCGCGACTTTTTTTTAAAATAAAATTAGCAATATTAAATATAATAGAATTGAAAAATTTTCTAATTTAAATTTTTGTTGAAAACAGTAAAAAAAATTAAATTTTTGGGAAATTACAAATAATTGCAGAAATTCAATTATTTAAAAAAAAATTGAAATTCTTCTTATAAAATTAAACTTTGTTTAAGATTTGAAAAAAATTCTCGCAAAAATACCAATTAGCTTTATAAATAACAAAATTCTTCTCTAAAGTTCAATTATTTTCATAAATGTCAAAAAAATTCTTGTCCTATTTTCAATTATTTTCAATATCTAAGATTTTAATAAAATTTCCCAAACCGAATTCAATTATTTAAAAAAAATTTTAATAAAATTGTATGCAAACATTTAATTATTTTCATAAATAATAAAAATTTCAGAGGAATTCAATTATTTTCATAAATAATAAATTTTTTTTAAGGAATTCAATTATTATTACTATAAAAAGTAATTTAAAATTCTAAAAAATAATAATTGAATTAAATGATGAAAATAATTTTGATGAAGTTACAGTAACAATATTCTTATAATATAAAATAGTGATTTTATTTCTCGGTCATCTTTAATTATTAGAAAACATGAAGAAATCGATCACTCCGAGTCTTCGACTCGGAGCAATCGATATCTTCATGTTTTATAAAAATATTCTTATAAGTTATTGAATTTAAAAAGATATGAATTTGAAATTTTTGAATGTCTTAATTCCTGTGGAAAATCCTTTTCCAAAAATAAGATTAAAAATAGGAATTGTGCAAATATTTTTTTCTTTTTCTAAAACAAAATAATAATTTTGTTAAAAAAATTGTGATTCATAAACAAAAATAATGCAAAAGAAATAAATTTTCTATTTCTTAATCACAGTTGTTTAACAAGTTTCTAATTTTTCTTAGAAGTAAAGAACAAAAATCTGCATAATTTCAATTTGACAAAACATAATATTTAACAAAATTTTAGTCTTTTAATGAAAATAAGTGAAAAAAATTCTGATGATTTCTTTTTTTCATTAAAATTTTAAATTAATTATAAAATAAAAATAATTATAACATCATAATATAATATACAATCTATCTATAGTTAACAAAAAACAAAAATATAATCAAAAGACAACTTCAGAGTTTGAGGGACAGAAGAAGTGAATAAAGGAAAGAACATTTAAATTTAAATTATTATAGATAATTATTATTATTAGAAATAATATATAATTATATCAATATAATTATATTAATATAATTATAAATTATTATTAATTATTATATTATTAATATAATTATTTTTTAACAGATTAATTCAATTTTGTCACGATGATAATGTGATGATTCTGACTGTGTCAACATTAATAGGGAATATTATCATTTGCTAATGATAATATTCGAATATTACCTGTCTGTTTAATATACAAACAATGTAGACGGTAATTTCTTTTTTGTCTCTTTTCAAATTAAAAACAACACTGACCATTGTTTACTTTTCATTTTTCCCTCGAAATAAAGCATTTAAATTTTCAAGTACATTTATGTGAACTACACAGTTGGCGTGTGTGTTTAGAGATGTAGAAGTTAGTGTCTGATGAAGTGAGTGTTTGATAATGTTTGTCCAAGAACTTAGCTCCAAAATAACCTGTGGCGATACAACATATATCCTCTTGTTTTATTCAATATTCTCCAAACTTTTCATCCGGAAAATATTTTCCTTTTCTTTTTCTCTAAGTTTCTTATACATGAATTTTGTTCTTTACTTTCTTTTTTCTTTACTTATTTTTTCCATTTATTTTTTCTTTTTCTATAAAATTTTTTATCCGCATTCTGTTTTTTAACCATTTTATAATCTGTTCTCCTTTTTTACGTAAATTTCTTAATTTTTATTGTTTACATCTATTGTCTTTACCTTTACATCTGTTTTTTAATCTGTTTTCTCTGTTCCTTTGTAGTCTATTTTACTCATTCCTTATACTTGTTTCTCTAAATTCTTTACTATTGTTTTTTCTATCAAATCTTTAACCTCGTTTTCCTCCTCGTTATTGTAAATGCAAATTATCGAATTTTGATCAAATAATAATCGTCAAAGGGAAACAAAAACAAATTGGATTAAAAAAAGAGGGGAGGGGAGGAATTGAAAGAGGAAAGATGACAATAGCTTTCAGGAAAGCTCAATACTGTGTAAAGGACTAATATATATATTCCCATCCATAACAGCGCGCATTTCCAAGTGAAAAAGTCGAGTATATGAATCTTGAATGTTGTATGACATATCAGCCCCTCGGCATACCGGGACCTTTTGTGTGAACTAGTTTGCTCTTTTAACCAACAACCTTATGATATATAGTCTTGATAATTCAAAATTGGACAAGCGCTTGATTCGTAATCAGGCGAGTCAAAAGAGCGAGGAAGAAAAAAAAAGCAGGGCAAATATCATCGCATGCGCTTTCGCTGTAAAAAAGGAAAAAAAAATGGATAGAGAGAAAAAGAGAGAGAAAGAGAGAAAGAGAGAGACCCCTTTGTATTCTTTGGTGAAGCAGCGAGGCTTGTCTAAATGAAGTTTTGAAGAGCTCTGCCAACACGAATTGCGAACGGAGAAGTAAAATGTGCCTTTGAATCGCAATACTACAAAGGGCTCGCCGCCAGGCTAATTTGTCTGAATGAGCGAAACGATGGACCATGAGGGTAGTGGTTGAATCATGAGTCGGACCTAATTCTGGATAAACGCCCTTTCATTATTTCCGGTATAGCTATCTTTGTTCTTTACTTTCGCTCTTCGATTATCAGCCGCCAAAAAAAAAAAAAAAAATTAAATTAGAAAAAGAGCTATAATGAAAAATTTTAAATTCGTTATCTATCTATCAAAGAGGGAAATGTTTTTTAATTCAAAGAAATATAATATATTTGGGTCAAATTAGTGTGTTTATCTCACAGTCTTTTTATTTGGTTCGAATAGAAATTTTATTCGGCACAGATAATTTTTTTTGGGTGGAAGTAAGATTTTTATTCGAACTAATTATGAAACATTTCTGTTATATAATTATATATTTTTCTTATAACCTACTCACCTTTGTATTTTGTTCGAATTTTCATTTTATTTGGCACAAAAAAATTTTTTCAGTGAGAGTGAGATTTTTATTTGAATCTAATAGAATTTATCTTAAGCAAATAAAATTTATTTAATCTAAACAAAAATTATTTGAACCAGCAAAAATTTTTTTAATTTTAAATCAAATAAACTTTATTTCAAATAAATAATAATTATTTGAACCAATAAATATTTATTTCAACAAACAAACAAACAATAAATATTTGAACTGAATAAAATTTTTTTGAACTAATAAAAATTTATTTGAACTAAATAAACTTAATTTGAATCAATAAAAATTTATTTGAACCAAATAAATTTTATTTAAAATAAGTAAAAATTATCTGAACCAATAAATATTTATTTCAACAAACAATAAATATTTGAACTGAATAAAATTTTTTTGAACCAATAAAAATTTATTTGAATAAACTTAATTTGAACCAATAAAAATTTATTTGAAGTAAGTAGAAATTACTTGAACCCATTAATATTTATTTGAACCAACAAACATTTATTTGAAGCGAATAAAAATTTTTTCAACCAAACTATCAAAGTGAAAATGAAGGTGAAAATAAAAATCAATTAAAGTAAAAAATAAAGTCAAAATATAAGTGAAAGTAAAAATGAAACTCAAAGTAAATATGAAATTACCTAATCAATTGAATTTTTTGATCAACAGTCTTTAATAGTTTAAAATTTAAATAGAGGGAAAGTTTCTCCAAAATTACGGATAAATTTCAAAATATAACAATTTTTTGTAGAAAAATAAAAATTCAAAAAGATCAAAATATTATTTTCCAACTAATTTTATTTTATGTTTATTGAATTCCTCTTAAAAATTGCTATAATAAAAATAATTTTATGGAATATTTCAATTATTATCTTGATATAGTTAAAAATGTCGATGAACCTTCACTTTAAACTTAAAATTTAGTTGCACTTAAAATACTTAAATTTATTTTATTTCAAACGTGCAAAAAATAAATAATTACTAACAAAATAATTATGTTCTTTTCTAAAACATATTTTATAATTGTAAATTTCATCGGTTTTATTTATTATTATTGCACTCGGAAACAAATTATTTTTGAATCAAATATTTAATTTGCATAAATTCTATTTTTGTATAAATCTTATTTTTAAGTTATTTTAAATAAAGTTTGTTCAATCTAAATAAACTATTTCACGTTCGAATTTCGTCATTTGAAGCAAATTTTTAGTTGAAACAAACAAATTTTTTTTAGTGTGCTAAAACTATTAACACATTTTAATGTTTTTAATTATTTTAAAGGAAATTATTATTATAAGTATTTTAATTATTTTAAAATATTATTCACATGCAATTTATTTTATAAATAAATAAAAGCAATAATAGTAGCTTAACGTCAAAAATTAACTTGTAAATTTATTAATGTATTGTAATTTTAATGAATTAAATTTTTCAGTTTTTAATGGTTTAAAATTTGAATAGAGGGAAATTTAAATTAAGTAAAATTTTGGTTAGATTTGACTAATTTGGATGAACAAGGTGAATTTCATGATTTCATGATTTCTGAATCAGAATAAATAATTATTTTAAAGAAATTAAATGTTAATTTTATTATTTTCACAATTAGCGGCTTTAAAATAGTGTAATTTCTCAAAGAAAAAAGAAAAAATAGCTTTTAGTGGCACAAACTCAAAGAAAAAAAGAAAAAAAAGCTTCCAGTGGCATAAATATAATAAAAAGTATCCAAATAGTATCAAACCGTAAAAAAAGTAGTTAATAGTATAGGTTTTAGTAGATAAATATTTTTTCTGGTAACCAAATGAATTTTACTTATTAAAATGATTCAAATATTTACTTGAATCAATGAAACTATTCTTATCGTAACAAATAAAATTCATACAAAAAATAACAAACAAAATAAAAGAATAAAAAAAGTAAATTAAAAAATTAAAGAAATAAATTCAATAGTTTGGTTGAATAAAAAAATTCTTCACTTGGGCAAAAAATTTATTTTATTGAGCAGGTGCTCAATGAAATAAATTTTTATTTTTTTTAAGGGATTAATTATCTTTCCACAAAAAGTAAAACAATGTTTTTGATATGAAGTTAAAACAAATGTGTCATTGTGGTAACAGGGAATAATTTTTAGAGGGATTGCGGAGGGAGGGAGGGGGGAGATTATGCTCTCTTCTGGGAATATATGCTCAAGTTACGTCACCCTTTTAGTCTGAAAGTCGTCACCCTTTATTCCTCCGCCAACCCTTCATTTAATTTACATAAAGAATCCGATAAGAAGACTTTTGCTGGTTCGCGGTAAGAAAGTGCAATTATTTACACGAGCCTTTTACCAAGTTCTCTTGCATGTTTAAAGCTGATTGGAATAATCAGTGGTGCCAAGGCTTGAGCGCACGTTTGCAATTATATTTCCTTGCCAGACAGTACTTTTAACGGTTTTTTGTTTTTATTTTTTATTTTATAACTTTCTGTCAATTAAAGTAGGTATCTTACGGTGACGTATTTCTTTTTCAACTCGGAAGTTGACTATTTGGTTATTTGTTTTCTTTGTGAGAATTTAGTTTGTGCTTTGTATATTATGTACAAAGTTACATTCTTAAAAGAATGTTTTCGAATTAGAATTTATTACCGCAGGTTCTTTATTTTTTTTCTCTCTTTAAATCGGAACTGGTGGAAATGTTTTGTAAATTGAATTTGTCACTAATTCATTGCTTTTCAATTAGTTGTAATCCTAATTAGCGATTTAAAATAGTGATTAAAATTTTGCTGTCGAATTACTTTGAATTTGAACTAATGTGAACTAATCCGGACTAATTTTCATAAATTTGGACTAATTTGTACTAATTTAAATCAATTTGAACCAATTCGAACTAATTTTTTAATTTTTGAACTAATTTGAACCAATATGAACTAATTTGAAACTAACTTATTTGCTTATTGAATTAATTATTTACTAATGAATTAGTAGACATTTTTAACTATTTATTAGAACAGTTCAACAAATTCAAAAATATCAATTGCTTAATGAAATAATTAATAATTTTTTGCTCGGAATTAATCAGTAAAGAATAAAATATATATTAATTAATAATGACCAATTTTTCAATTTATTTTGTTTAATTTATTTAATTAATTTATTAATTTAATAATTTAATAATAATAATTTAATTTATTTCTTCTAGTTAATTTATTTTTTATTAGTGAAATTATTATTTATATTAGAATTAAAAGTTCCATTAAACTATTGCTATAGGATTTTTATAAGGAAGAAAAGAAATAATAAATGAAATTTGCATACGATGTCGAGTATATATCTGATAAGTAAATTCAAGAAAAAATCAACTTTCCCGAGAACGGAATTGTCGATTCATTAATTCTGGAAAATTAAAAGAAAATTAATTGTCGACTTGTATAGTCTGGAATGGGTGATGAATGATCAAGAACGATCGGCGGAGAAATTGAGTAAAAGGGATGGGAAGAGAAACTGCTTTATGGAGAAATATTTCTCACGTTTAAAATATTTTCATTTTAATAGTGTCTGTTAGTAAGAATCATTTTTAACTTACCTGAAAGCCTCGTTATTCTACTCTTCTAAAAGATTTTCTTACTTTATCCTATGCATAAGCACAAAGTCAAAAATATTTTAATAATAATATTTAATAATATTTTAATATTTAAACCATTTTTCTGAATCTATTTGTTTCTTATTTTTTAGTTCTTAATTTTATTAATTATTTTGTTTTATAATCCTACGATAATATTAAATAATATCCGAATATTAAAACTACTTCTCGAAATGTATTCGTTTCATTTTTAATTATTAGTTTTAAGTATTAAATTTTATATAATTTATTATTTAAAAGTAGTACTAAACAATAATGTTAATAATATTTGATAGAAATTACAATTTTAATAATAATATTACCTTTCATTAATTTATTATTTTAAAAATTATTTTTTAGGTTTTACTAATGAAACTTATTTCAGTAAAAAAAAATCACTAATGGTACTATTTCTTAAACCAAACTTGTGAAAATCAATTTATTTACTGGAAAAAATTAATCCCAAGATTCTAAAAAATTGGAGACGGTAAAAATATCGCAAATTAAAAATTAAATTTCATTTATATTAGTTGTTGAACTCTCTAGATTCAATGTCTGATTATAAATAATTATAGATCTAGCAATAATTCGCTCGCAGCTAACTTTTTGCTCCATTTTTTAAATAAAATTTTTAATAAAATTAGCAATTTTAAAAATAATACAGTGTACCAATTTTTAATTTAAATTTATTTTCTTAAAAATAAAATATGAATTTTAATATAGTTTTAATATTATTATAACTATAATAATCATATATTCTGACACAGGGAATTCAGGGAAAAGTCAGGGTTTTTATTACAACTACTGAAAAAATTAAATTTTTGAAATTCATAAGAAAATTCTAAATTTTTGTGTATTTTTTGTTTGCCTCATAAACTATAAAATTACCATAAATTTTAATACAAAACCTTTAATTTTTTCAATCTCTGACAATTTCTTTTTAAATACTTTAAATCTTGATCAACTATCATAAAATAATGACTTATAAATTATTAAATGAATAATTTTACTCAAATATTTCAAAATTAATTCAATTTTAAAAGAGTTGCGTTTACACTTTTCATAAATAGATCAACTTCAAATGGTTTCAATTTCAAATTTTATAAAATTTCAATGTTGAATGAATTTAATTAGAAATTTTAAAGAGCTTAGATTTTTGAAAAATTTTAATAATTTAAATTCTTCTGAAATTAGTTAAATTTTTAATATGTATTCAATTAATTAATTATTAAAAATAATGGATTTATAAAAGAATTTTAGTTAAAAACACTAAAAAAAATTGTATTTTGAAGAAGTTACAAATGATTGCAGAAATTCTGTTACTTTCAAAAGTAATTAAATTCTTATCACAAAATTCAATTAGGTATGTTCAAAATGGAAAAAAAATCTCGTCAAAATTTCAAATATCTTTATAAATAATAAAATTCTTCTTTAAAATTCAATTATTTTCAAAAATTTTTCTTATTTCAACAATTTTCAATATCTCTACTATTTTAATAAAACTACTCAAAAGAAATCAATTATTTAAAATAAATTTTTTATAAAATTGTACGGAAACATTTAATTATTTTCATAAATAATAAAATAAATATTTCATATAGGAATTCAATGATTTACAAATTTTTTATAAGTTTCTTCTCAATAATTCAATTATTTTTATAAGTAAAAAAACTTATCGCGGAATTTCAATTATTTTTAATACAATTTTAATCGAATTTCTCCAAAAATTGTAATTATTCTTAAAAATTTGATTATAATTTATCAAAAGAATTCAATTATTTAAAAATTTGGTAATAAACATTTGTGTAAGAATTACATTTTAAGAAACATTCAATTATTCAATAAATAATTTACTTTTGTATTTAAATGAATTCTCGTAGAATTTTTTAATAAAAATTGATTTAAAAATGAATTTTAGTTAAAATTTTAGATAATAATATGAAAATAATTTTGAAGAAGTTCCAGTAATTACATTCTTATAATATAAAATAATTATTTTATCTCTCGAACATCTTTAATTATTATAAAAAATAAAGCAATCGATCACTCCGAGTCTTCGACTCGGAGTTATCGATATCTTCATTTTTTATAACAATATTTTTAGTTGTTTAATTTCAAAAAAGTTTTGAATTTAAAATTTTTGAAAATCTTAATTCGTATGGAGAAATAATAATCATTAAATATTTATTTGCAAAAGAAGTTATTGGTGTTTTTGAATAATTTTGCAATTAAAGAAATTCACTTTGAGATTCAATATGGAGATGATACTATTCTCCACCTGCGAACGCCAAGGTCAACGCTAGATGGCAGTTCAGTTGAAAAAATCAGACGCCACCTAGTGATGACCTTGGCGTTCTCAAGTGGAGAATTAAACCACCATTTTATCCCTCAATGACTTTTTTATAAATTAATAAATGACTATTTGTAACCATTACACACATTTTAAGAGACATTTATAATAATTGAACATTTTATGAAAATTTTATTTTCTATTTTTGAATTCAGTCCGAGATCTGTAAAAGAATCTGAGTGAAATAAAGAAAAGAATTTTTTGCGAATTAAATTTTCTCAGTTTAGAAATTGACAGTTAAATTATTGTACTTCCGGTATTTCATTTTTTTTTCTCCTTTTTCATTGAATAAAATGCATCCTTCCGTACTTGATTTTTCTTTCTTGTGGCGTTTCTCCGTTTCTGGTTTTCGGTTTTCGTTTATATATATATAGATCGATACTTGGGGATATATAAGGGAACACGAAAATCCGTTCACCGTGAATTACGGTGACGGGCCGTATCCCATCCATTATCCTGGCCGCCCCTGATTCCTCGGTAATTAACTATCAATTCGCCCGATCGGTAGCGCACACCGGTTATATTTCGTTGTCCCTGGAACTCAATACTATCTATCTATCTATATATATGTATGTGCGCACCTAAATTCTCAAACGTTCGATCTTCAATGTGATTATCGATCGTTTTGTATCCTTATACGTGGCTTCTGGCTTCATTGAGAGAATTACCATTCAAACACACTACACTACCCAACCACCTTCATTGTGATCCAATTATCCAGTTACGTCCAATCTCAATTCAAGAAAATCGGTTCATTCTCTCCAAATCGAAAGATCTCTTCCCCCCCGGACTTACAACTAAATTTATCGATTGCTTCGTTCCAAGAGACGAATCCAACTTCTGTATATAAGAGGGAGAGGACTTTAAGAATAAAGTGATCTGAAATTTAAATTTTAAACATCTGATAAGGAATCTCTTTTTTTTTTTTACTGAAAATTTAACTAATTCGGTATTAAGTGATTGAAGAATTTTTCAAGATTATGCAAGCATGAAGAAAGAAAAAAAAATGGATATGATAATGAAATGTGAATTCCATCATTTTGATTTGAAGAACAGGAAAACTTGCAATGCAAAGGAAGAATTTAAAAAAAAAGAGAATGAAAAAGAATGAATTGCAAAAAGTGAATACACTACTGTGAGGAGGGAATATTTTATACAAAAGTGTATTTAAAAATACATGACATTCGAGGAGGACCTATGCTGAAAGATTGCGCGCAAGAAATGTCCAACGAGTCTTGAGACGGGAAGTTATTTCAAGAGAAGAGACGATATTCTGTGAGCGCAAAAGAAATTTAAAGTATTCCGTAATCGTAACATTGCATTCAAGAAACGAGGAACAAGGAAGATCTTGTATTTTTAACGTTGGAACGCGAGTCGATGCTTAAATATTCTTCTCATTCCTTATTCAGAGTATATTTCATTCGCTCGCATACACTAAGAAATACGCAGACACACACATACACAGAGAGAGAGAGAGAGAGAGAGAGAGAGACCTATTCCAATCCCACGGGTGGGCTCAACTTAACTCCACATCGGCGAGACTGGGATTTTCCAACGTTGAAACCAGTAAAAGAGAAAAAAAAGATTAAAGGGTGAGGAGGGGACATTTGCTAACAATCCCGCCCCCTTTGTCCTAACCAAAAAAAATTCCCAATGATTTGTACCCTCTTATCTGCATTTTAATTACGAGGAATAATTTTTGTGAATAATTTTCAACTTTTTTGAGGAATTGTTTTTTTTTTCCTTTAGTTCTTTCAACCCTCGCGCACATATTCAAATCACACTCCTCAAGACTTTTTAAAGGTAAACAGATGTGATAACCTTCAGCTTGAGGGGGGGAAAATTTAATAAATTAGTGTTGAATTTCTGATATTATATTGACTTTGATTATCTTTGAATATTGTTTTTTGTGAGGAAATTAGCTCTTCTTTATCGTGTTTAAAACAGGACTACGACCTGTTTAAAAGTGAAAAATTTATTTTCAAGTTATTTAAAAAAATTAAAAAATGTCTATAAATTTTGTTAATTTTGTAAAAATAGAACTCAGTTTATAACAACTTTGTTGACCAAAATATTGTCGTAACTTAACGTCCTTCAAGGAGGACGTGATCTAATGGCCTCTTAAGGACCGTTACGTGGCCTTTTTTTAACTTGTAGATCCAAAAATTGGTCAAATTTGATCTATATTTTGACGTAACGTAACGTTCCTATGTGGCGTAATGTAACGGTCCCTTGGGATGGGGGCTTTAGAAAATCCTGACGAATTTGTAGTAACTAATTTCTTATCAACATTTAATTGTTGATGAAGTACATAAAAGTATGTTAATTATCACCGTCCAAAAAAATTTAACTTTTCTTTTCACACACAAAAAAAACAAACATTTTCGGAAACTAGGACCAAAAAAAAATACCCGTATCTGGACGTTTTGCTAGATCAAGTCGTTTGTGGCTTCTAGGGGTAAAAACAACCCCTAAATGAAAAGTGACAAGTTATATTTTAAAAATAGATTCAATTTGCCTAAAACACGTTACTCGGAGGTTTTTGGGGTCGCTGATCACGAATCCGATGTCAGTTTTTCAAAATTTAAAATGACGGATCCAATATGACGGCTGTCAAAATAAAAAATTGATCGGATTCGCTTGAAACTTGTTACTCGGGAGTTTTTGGGGTCGCTGATTAAAAATCTGATGTCATTTTTTTTAAATTCAAAATGGCGGATCCAATATGTCGGACAACTTTTTTTTAAAAATTATTTAATTTGCCTGAAACTCGTTGCTCGGAGGTTTTTGGGGTCGCTGATCACGAATCCGATGTCAGTTTTTTAAAATCTAAAATGATGGATCCAATATTGTCTGTCAACATTTTTTTTTTTTTTTTTTTTTTTTTTTTTTTTTCTTCTTCTCTGAAACTTGTTACTCGGGGGGTTTTTGGGATCGCTGATTACGAATCTTAAGTTAGATTTTTAAAATTCAAAATGTAGGATTAAAATGTAGATTACAGGTCTAGAAAGAAACTGGAAAATTTAATTGTGTGATTTTTTTTTGTTTTTTGCAATTTTGAATTTTTAATATCTGACTTAAAATACGTAATCAACGACCCCAAAAACCTCCTGAGTAACGAGTTTCAGGGAAATCGAATCTGTTTTTTAAAAAGTTGTCAGTCATATTGGATCCGCCATTTTGAATTTTGAAAAACTGACATGAGATTCGTAATAAGCGACCTCAAAAAACCCCCCAAGCAACAAGTTTCAGGCAAATTAAATCATTTTTTTTTAAGTTGTCCGCCATATTGGATCCGCCATTTTGAATTTTGAAAAACTGACATCGGATTCGTGATCAGCGACCCCAAAAACCCTCAAGTAACGTGTTTTAGGCAAATTGAATCTATTTTTAAAATATAACTTGTCACTTTTTATTTATGGGTTGTTTTTACCCCTAGAAGCCACAAACGACTTGATCTAGCAAAACGTCCAGACACGGGTATTTTTTTTGGTCCTAGTTTCCGAAAATGTTTGATTTTTTTGTGTGTGAAAAGAAAAGTTAAATTTTGATGGACGGTGTTATAATTATTGGAAACATATTTTTTTAAAAAATCAAATTTATTATTTAAGTAATCAATTTCATAAACAAATAATGTAATTACAGTCGACTCTCGATTTAAAGGGACAAAGAAAAAAGTTAAATTATCGAGGGTTGACTGCATATATGAAAAAATTACTATTCGATTAGACGTAATAAAATGAATTAATAGATTAAAAAATAAAAAATAAACCTTCTAGATTAGAAAAAATAAATTGAAATTAAAAATATCAAAAAATAATTGATTATTGTATTAAATTTAATTACATATGTTAAAAATTAAAAAGATATGAAAAAATTAAAAATCAAATGACTAGAAAATGTAGTTTAAAAATGAAAATTTTTGGAACACAACACAGTAAATGGGAAATTATTTGCAACTTGAGGTGAGACAGAAATTAACGTGAGACAGAAGTGTTTGAATAGAAAAGAAGTTCATTGCGTCCCAAGAAACCATTACTGAGGAGAAACTTGGCTCACATTGGTTTGATTCATCGGTGATCTAGAAGGCTTCATTTCCTTCCTCTGGCAGAGCTTCTGTAGGAACTTAATCCTATAGAGACATGGAAGTTTCGACTTGTATTAAGCGTGCCCTTACAGACTTGTTGTGTAAGTCTGATAATCGGATTCTGTCACAGAATGTGAAACTAAGATAAATCTATATATTAATTTAGAGCAAAAAGTAGTATTATAGCAAATTTGTTAAAGCAATTTTCAAAATTTATTTATATTTATAATTCAAATATTTATTGACAAATATTGATTGGAGAATTTGTCTAATATATTTTCTGTGAACTCTTTTTATCTCTTTGAATTAATTTTAACGTCTATTTATTTATCTTCTATATCCACATTAAAATTTATCAAAAAGAATTTTATCAATATTAAGAAGTGAATTCTATGATTATCATTATTAATGATTATTCTTTTTTTTTCTTCTTCTTCTTCTTCTTAGTATTATATTTTTCACTCTTAACTGAAATTTATTTTTAAAAAAATATTTATTACAAAATTGTACGAGAATTCAGTAATTTAAATACTGAAAAGAGCTTGCACTTGTTATTTAGATTTATAGAGTTCATTGAGCTCAGTAATCATAATAATAAAATAAAGTTAAATAAATTATTTCACGAAATTTATATTTTTTCTAATTAAAGTTCGCTAAAATTGCTCTTATTTTTTGTAGCTACTTGTTATCAATATTCTAAAAATTGTAATTAGTATTTTTTATCTGTAATTAAAATTTTCAACTAAGGATTAGATAAAAGTAGAATAGCTTAACAACTATTGAGTAGTGTTTTACCATCAATCTGTATTTTTTTAAATAAAAATTAGTGATAAAAAGTCACTTGTCAGACTTTCTTTATACTTTATTTTTTTTCTTTGTACTTTATACTATCAATTAAATAGTTACTTGAATGAAATAATTTTTATTTAAATCAATTAAATGGTATATTTGAATAAATAATTTTAATGTTTCAAGCAAATACTGCTTGATTGACTCAAATAAAAATTATTTGATTCAAGTAAATATTTAATTGATAATAGTCCAGTAATCTATTTTATTTAAATAAATTATGTCTTCAATGCAATGGTCAGTACTGAGAGTTGATCCTTTGAATTTTCAACCAACAAATTATTTGATTTTAGAGATATAAAAATTATAACCACTATGCAATTTTGTTCACTTTTTTTATTTTTTAATATTCTTACAAACTAATTTTCTCAATTGCATTCATTATTTTTCTATACCACACAGTTTTCTCATTAGGAAAATGCCTAAACTTTAGTTTGAATTTGAAAACATTGCCCAATCCACCAATCTGCAACCACTCTGTACCTACGACGTCAAATTCACTCCCTGGTAAAAGAATCACATTCTCCTCAGTTCTCCTATAAACTTGTTCTACCTTCACGTTCACATAAAGTCCACTAAATACCATTTCATAAATAATATTCACATACCCTAATGCTGGATAACCAACATATTTCATAGCAGACGATGCATTTGGAGCAGTTTGTGTAAATTTTTGCAAAGTTATATTCTTCTTAGTTGATAAAAAACGAAAAATTTGAATTGGCACCGTCTCGATTCTAAATAGTTTTGAGTAAAATTCCCCAGGTTGATCGTCATATTGTCTTATCGCCAGTGTATAAAGAGCGATTTTCATTAATTTCGCCTCTTTTGTATTTGCACCAATTCGCCTGTAACCTGTCGTTACGTAATTTCTTATCGCATAATAATCGTGAAATGTGAGAGAATATCTTGTGTATTGTTCGTTAAAATTTTTAACAATTATTCCCATCGATACCTCTTTCTCGATTTCACGTCTTTCTGCACTTGAATAAATTGCATTAATTCGCAATTCACTCTCGTAGACGGTTAAATTATGAGTTTCGAAATTTGAATCGTACCTTACTTTACGCAATAATTGCGAATTGTTTACCAAATAGTCCCTACTCCAATCTGGCTCTTTAAGGGAATTATTTTCTAAATAATCATTCACGAATTCAGTCATTTTCTCAATATTCGGAAATGTGTATTTTTGCAGCATGTTCCTTATTATTTTCTCACAGAGTGTTGTCCTTTTTTTTATAAATTCGATAGCTTGTTTTATATTTTGTGAGTTTTGATAGAAACGTCCCAGTCTTTGGCAACGAGATTTTTTCCAAGTAGCATAGTACTCTTTATTTGAACAATTCTCATCGTAATCATCAGGAGGAATCGGTATTCGTGAGAATAGAAATTTATTCGGTCTCCTGAATAGTCGGTTATTAATTTCGTACATTACGTGATCATTTTCGATATTTAGTGTCAAATTATTTAGGGCAATGTATTTGTTTCTATCATCTTGAATGAAAAATCGTAGATCTTGAAGTTCGTGTCCAGTTCTTAATACTGCTGTTTCTGTCGTAACGTCCTTTGCAAAAATAAATTTATAACCATAACCAGTGTGTGGACGATGAAACAAAGTGTTGACTAAAATTGATTGATTGCTCTCTTTGATTGTGGCGATTTTGTAAAAATAAGTGGATTTTAAAATCGATATTCGTAAAAGAGAATTCGTGACGGTTGTGAAATTAAAATTCGTCTGCTCTTTAAGTTCGCCAATTATTCGTTGCATTGTAGTTATGTCTTTTGACTTTGTGAAACTTAGTTGAAAATCAGGATTGCTTAGATGATAGGAAATATCTTCGAATATACTGTCATTGAAGGTGTTTATCATCGTGAATGTATTCTTCCCTTCTGGTAAATTTTCCCCAACTGTTTTATTAACCATTCTCTTGTAAATTACCGATTTTATTGTTGTACAGAGGTATTTTTGACAATTGTCGGCATATTCGATTTGATCCGCCTCGCAAATATTTTCGGTATTGGTTTCAGTTGTTTGACAGGGATAATAGACGACTGGTGATAAACCAAATTCCTCCCACCAATTTTTTTTTATTTCTTCTTTACTCCCTTCTGTTTGGTCCTGAATTTTTAAGTATTCCTTTAGGCGGGATATTTTATATTCTATCAAATTGCAAAAAAAATTGGTCATAGTTTCATCTTTTGTTTTTAATAGTTTTAGTGTCGAGGAAGTGAATAGTCTTCTCTCATTGCTTAATAAAAAGTTGTACTTGTCTCGTTTTAGAATATAATATTCGAATTGTGCTTTGTCCGGGTAGTAAAATTCAAAAATGTCGAAGGGCAGATCTTTCGATTGGAATAAATGATCGCACTCTTCTCTATTGGAGGGAATTATTAATTTTATGACAAGTTGGGAATTTTCGAAAGTTTCCATTAGAGATTTTGGAAAAGCGTCTTGAAGTAATTGGAGATCTTGGGTTTCATAGAGAGAGATGATATTGTTTACTTCACTTGTGTGATAATTTAGAGAATGATCGGCTTCACATTGATAACTTGCGATATTGTAGAAATACAACGAAAGTCCACTGTCAGTTTTGTTGACTTTCTGTAAATTTCCACAATGTTCTTGATTGAAATTTGTTTGATCACTTTTTTCAAATGTGGATAAATAAATTTTTGGTATATAGACACTTTGGTACTTAAATTCCATATTTTGGTAAAATATCATTAGATACTGGAATAAATGTTCGTAGGCTTTGTTCCAAAACTCTGTCTCTGAAATTACATTCGCAATTTCTAGGAAGAGGAATAAATATTTTGAATTAAAAATATAGTAGGTTAGAGCTGGAAGTGCGAAGGCTTTTATCATTTCAAAATTCGTTTCCTTGGTGAGCAGAAAGTTTTCAATTAAATATCCGGTTATTAAGTGCTCGTCGAAAATAAAAGTCTCTTGTTTTGGTTCTAAATATTTTGTATCAGCGTAATAGACTGTATTTGCTTTGCCTGCTCGGAGAAACATTAGACCAACTTGTGCATAAATGTAATCGTGAGATAAAAGATTGATATTTTTTCCTGGTGGAAATAAAGGTGATATTATATCACTGAAAATTCTATCGACTGCCAAAGGAGTGAGTTGTGAATTATCGCCATATTCATTTTCAAATGATAATTTCTCGAGATTTGTTCTCAACAGCTGGAGTATTTGATCGATTTCTAAATTCTCTGCTTCTAGAAATGTGTTTGCCAGGAAACCGTAAATATTACCAAATTTGTTAAATACTAGGGAAGTGATAATATGCTCGATCATTGCATTAGCAAATGTTATGTCAATGTACTCGTCATCTCTTGATCCGTACATATCACTTCCTTTCAATAAATTTCTGATTAATTCAATATTTTTGAATTTATTCTTTCGATTGTCGTGCAAGTATTCATAAAGTGCATTAACAGCGGGAATTTGTTTATTGTGATCATTTTCTGGCAGGTAATTTGTAATTATTAAAAATTCACTGAGCGCGTTCAAATAACTGAAGATTGGTATAAGTTGAACAGCTTCCAGTGGATTTTCAAATACATTCATTTTTTTGGTGTCGAGTTTATTTTTTTTTTATTTCGATTTTCAGTTTATGAATAATGGGAATTATTTCAGTACTTTGGTACTGTTCTCATTTTTTAAATAAAAATGAATTTTAGCATCACCTACAAAATAATATGTATAGTTAGTAAATATTATTTAAACATAAATAATTGAAAATTTAACAAATGAAAAATTAAATTGAACTAAATTTTTAAATAAGTAATAATAATAAATTAACAATATTTAATAATAATTACTAATAAATTGAGAATAAATTTCCAAGTAAGTATTGAATTTTAAAATTAAAACATGTCACATCTTTATTTACTGAAAATATTTAAAAAATATTTTTCATTACCTGATATTCCTTGTGAAACGCTGTGGCTTTTGAATAATTAGATTGTGTGATTAATTTATTTTCTTAACAAAAATTTGAACTCTAGTGAAAATAATAGTTACTATTGAGATCAAAATTCGAGGATGACTGATCTTCGCAGTCTTTTATATTTATAAGTTCCATGGAAAATGTTAAAATTTAAATTATTGAAACTGCAAAGTGTATTTGTGAACAAATGTTACAATGTGTATTATCTTATTGATACAGTTGAAAAATAATAAAATTTTCTATTTTCAAGTACTCTCCCTAATTTGAAAAAACTAATTTAAATTTATTAAAACTGTTTTTAAATATTGTATTAAGAGAATTCAAATATTTAATTATTTATTTCTACAATAAACATAATTTTTATCCAATAATTTTTAACAAGTATATATAATTCATTAAAACTATGTAAATATCAGTGTTAGCTACAAGAACGTTAGCTATAAGAAAGTGATTATTAAATTAACAAAAAACATTTTTCTTTTGTTTGTTTAAGTTTGGAGTGTACCCACCGCACACGTCGCCACACGTGCCTCTATTCTCTATTTCAAGGTGAATTTAACAATATTCTCAATAATTTTCCGTACAAGCAAACTGTGTCTATAAATATTATTTGTATTTTCAAAGTCAATGAAAAACATATTTTAGTTATAAGAACGATCAATAATTGAGAAGTAAGTTCTCCAAAGTTGATACAATTTTTCCGAAGTAATTTTTCCATAAGGGGATAAAATTTTTCTTTATAACCCAATACCCAATGGTAAATTTACAACTGGCGTAGTACTGCGCCAGCACTGGCGGCAAGGCTGAGAGCCAGCACTGGCATGGCACTGGGATGATAACGCCATCTGGCGCTGCCGAAGTACTGTCTGTCAGTGCTGCCAGACAGCGCTGGCGCAGCACTGGACCAGTGCTGGCTGAGGATATTGCCGCAATAAATGCCGCATTGTTATTAATTAGTCGTAAATTAATAATTATAAATAATTTAACAACAAAATGGTGAATAATATTAATAAATAGTTATTATTCATAAAATATTTCTCTTCTTAAAGAAATTGTATTAAAGATGGAGACTACCAATGGATATAGTAAATGAAGTAGAAAAAAATTGTTTATAACATTTAAAAACTAAATAATAAACAATTACAGTAAGTGTGCATTAGATTTTCATATTTTAGTACCTAACGATTGGAATCTAGAAATATCGCAAACCTATAAAAATAAACAAAATTGCTGACGAGGGGAATCGAACCTACGACCTACGGACTAACAGACTAACGCTCTAACCACTATGCTAACGACACATGTGTACAGTAAAGTATTAATATTTCTATATCATTCAGACATACAATTATTGAGTCAAAGATGAGAAAAAAATTGGGATACGTTAGAAATAATAAATTGAAATAAAATAAATTAAACTAAATTTTTAAAAATTAAATTACTTTACTTATTGCATTTAACATTTTACGTAATTCTTAAATTACGTGGTAATTTTTTAATAATTTTTTATTCATAGTAAGAAGTATAATAGTATTTTAATAGGATCCAAATTATTATTGAGATTAAAGTTTAAATTTTATGTATAATTTTAATTTGTTTAAATAATTTATTATTTACAAAATTGGACAATTATGTTAAATTGTTATTATTAAATTTAATAAGAATAAAAAATGAACAACTGAAAAAAATATTAATTTTTTCAATAAATTTATATTTATAAACATTCATAAACTTTTTTTAAAATTTTTTTCAAGTTTATGTCAAAAAAGCAATGTTGGCAAAGAGCGTTGTGAACAATTTTTCTATACTCAGCCAGCACTTGCCGCCGTGGCTTGTCCAAGCTTTGGCGAAACAAAAATTCTGTACTGCGCCAGCACTAATTGTCGAGGCTCGGCTAGATTACGCCGAACAATCGTCTGAGTACTAAGTCAGTGGTGAACATCGGCACTACACTGGCATTTCTCATTGGGTAGTAGTGAAATGTAAAAATAAAGGTAAAAATAATTTTTTACATATCACTTCAAAAAAATAAAACAGTTGTTCGATTATGTTTCATTTCTACCACGGAGTAATAATAAGGAGACTGTACTACCAGTGAGATACCGTGCCAAATGTCTGCCTTGGTTCACTGAGTAGTAAAGACTTCTCAAAAATAAAGCGCATGCGCAATTTGCAACTATCTTCGTCACTCTTGAAAGAACGATGAGAGAGATCATTATTTTGACGTGCGAGTTAGAAAATGTGGTTATGTTTTATAGTTGACAACAGCAACTATACGGGAAAATCAAGATTTAAATAAGAAAAAACATTAATTAACAAACTGCAAAGAGAAGAGTAAGTACAATATATTGTAATATTAATAAATTGTAATATAGGTGTGAGTAGATATTAATAAAAAGATTATTTTTGTCGAACTGGAGTAATTCTTTTCTTTGTATGATAAAGTGAATGAATACAATATAATATAATGCTATAATCGCTATAATGCTAATATAATTAATATCTACTTACACATTTCCTATATTACAATTTATTAATATCATTTAATAGTATAATATATATTGTCAACAGTAAAACATAACCACACTTTCCAACTCGCACGTCAAAATAATGATCTCTCTCATCGTTCTTTCAAGAGTGACGAAGATAGTTGCAAACTGCACATGCGCGTTATTTTTGAAAAGTCATTACTACTCAGTGAACCAAGGCAGAATTCTGGCACCAGTCTGACTAGGGGATACGCTAGAGAGCAGTCTCCTTATTATTACTCCGTGATTTCTACTTTGACTTTCATTTTTACTTTCACTCTGAAAGATTTTTGATTTTAGTTTTATTTTCACTTTGACAAATTTTTGTTTTCATTTTGTTAGATTTTTATTTTCATTTCAAATTTCGCTTTAATAGATTTTTAATTACACTTTACTTTCGCATTGGCAAATTCTTATTTTCACTTTCTATCAAAGTGAAAGTGAATATAATAGTGAACGTAAAAATAAAATTCTATATAAGTGAGAGTAAAAATCAATCAAAGTGAAAGTAAAAAGTAAAAGTGACAATAAAAATCTGTTAAAGTGAAAATTAAATTGTTTAATTGATCTCTAGATATAGATATATTATAATTTAGTATCAATTTTGATTACGAAATCTTCATTTTCTTTATTTTGATACCTAAAAAAGGCGTTTCATTTTTACTTTTACTATAACTTTCACTTCGATTGTATTTTATTTCCACTGTCATTTTAATAGAGTTTTATTTTTGCTTACAATTTCAATTTTATAGATTTATTTATTTATTTATTTATTTATTTATTTACAATTTCAATTTTATAGATTTTATTAAAACTTTCATTTGAATAGATTTTTATTTTTACTGTCACTTTCAACTTGATAAATTTTCATTTTCACTTTCATTTTGATAAAAAGTGAAAATAAAAATCAGTCAAAGCAAGAATGTAACTAAAAATCTATTAAAATGAAAGTGAAATTAAAAATATAACAAATTAAAAATGAAAATGAAAATAAAAGTCAAAGTAGAAACAAAATTACATAATTTGACTCAGAGACAACTTGACTTATTATTTGTTTCTTGTTTCAAGTAAATTTTATTTGATTTAAATAAAATTTTATTGGTATAAAAAAAAGTTGTTTATGTCGAATAAAATTATATATAAAATTTTAACTTAAATTCACTTTTAAATCAACTTCTATTAGAAAATTCTACTAGAATTCAATTATTTAAAAACAAAAATAAATAATTTATTAAACAGTCGGATGTTTCTTAAAATTCAAATTCTCATAAAGAATTTTATCAACATATTTTTAAATAATTGAATTCTTTTGACGATTTTTAATAAAATTTTCAGGAATAATTACATTTTTCGAGAAATTTGATTAAAATTGTATTAAAAATAATTGAAATTCTGCATTGAGTTTTATTATTTATAAATAATAATATTCCTAAAAAAATTTTTACTATTTTTTAACATAATTAAATTTCTGCGAAGGATTTTATTACTCTTGAAAAAAATTGAATTTCTGCAATAATTTGTAAACTTCTCCAAAATTAAATTATTTTTAGTGTTAACTAAAATTTTTCTATAAATCCATTATTTTTAATAATTTTTGAAATAGATTTTTGACAATTTTCAAATTCATTTTGTTTTTAACTAAAATTCATTTCTAAATCAATTTTTTTTATAAAATTCTAATAGAATTCAATTATTTAAATACAAAATATAATTTATTGTATATTTGAATGTTTCTTAAAATTGAATTTTCATAAAGAATTTAATCAACAAATTTTTAAATACCTAATTGAATTCGTTCGACGACTTTTAATAAAATTTTTAAGAATAATTACATTTTTTAAGAAATTTGATTAAAATTGTATTAAAAATAATATTGAAATTCTGCATTGAGTTTTATTATTTATGAAAATAATTGAATTCCTAAGAAGAATTTTATTATTTAGAAAAATAATTGAATCCCTGTAAAAATGTCATTATGTATAAAAATAATTGAATTATATTGCGAAAAAATTTATAAAAAATTTGTAAATAATTGAATTTCTGTGAAATTTTTATTATTTTATGAAAATTGTAGATATTGAAAATCATTAAATTGACGAAAATTTTTGAAAATAATTGAAATTTTGACAAGACTTTTATTAAAATTTTTGAAAATAATTGAATTTCGGAGAAGAATTTTATTATTTATAAAGATAATTGAAATTTTGACAAGAAATTAAAAAAATTTTTGAACATTATTGAATTTCTGCTTAGAATTGTATAATACTTTTTAAAATAATTGAATTTCTGCAATCATTTGTAATTTCTCTAAAATTTTCCAAATTATATCGTACAATTTACGGACTTATTCTTTTTTAATCAAATTACGTACTTCACGGACCTTTTTGAAAAAAAACTGACTTTTACGGACTTGAATCAAATTTACGGGAAAATTTAGTAGAATTCATGTAGAAATTCTATAGAATCGTTCTAGTGAAATTCTATAGAATATATTCACTAGAATTCATATAGAATTATTTTATTGAAATTCTATAGAACTTTTTCAGCTGGGATATGAAAAATCCCTGAAATGAAAATTTTTTTTCTTCTCTTGTCCACGTTTTGGTCACTGAGCGACCAGAATGATGATCAAGAATAGCATAACTTTAACGTGATTAAGAAACGGTGAATTTCAACGGAAGAGAATTTCGTATGCCGGTGATATGGTTGAAAACCAGTTGGTTGGACGAGAGCCTAAATTGAAGTGGAGAATGGAATAGTGAAATTGGTCGTAACTATCTATATGTATATGGAAGAAGTGTAAATGGTTTGAGGCGAGAGGGATAACTGTTTGTCGAAATCAAGCAATCAAACCCTTAAGGACACCCATATACACACGGACACGAACATCATAAAATGTTTACAAGTGTCTGTTGAGGAGATTAGGAATTTGTAGTTTCGCGGTCCTTTAAAAATTAAACTATTTGCACTCTGAGTATTGCACACACAGTATGTATAAGGCCCTGGCGTTTCCTCGTCTCTTCGACCGAGTTACCCAACAGTTTGTGTCGCTGATGGAATAATGGTCCATTTGGGATGCACGTGCTGTCGCAAAATCCTCATACCCCTTGCCACACTTTCTCTCACCCCCTCACTCTCTTTCTCTCACTCTCTCTCTCTCTCTCCCTTGTAAAGCCTTCGCTCGTATTTACATGTAATTTCGGGCAATTAATATTTATGCCGGCTCGTTCCGTACGTGCTCTGAACCTCCAGGTAACTGTTCATGAGAACGAGCGCTTGGGTTTCAGACATTCCTCAAAATTCGAATTTTATCATGGATTTTCATTTTCGTTGTATTTTGCGATTATTATTTCATATTTTAAAGAGAGATTTTTAAATTCGAAAATTAGGGCAAAAGTTATTGATTTATTAGGGTTTGAGGCATTATTTTAAAGAGAGAAATATTTGAAAATTATGGCAAAAGGCATTATTTTATTAGAGTATTTTGTATTAATTTTCAATCAAATTCTATTTTCACTTATAACAAAGAAATAAAATTCAAATAAATTAAAGTAAAATAAAAAATTTCTCTCAGTACAAGTGAAAGTAAAAATGAAAATCTGTTATAGTAAAAGAGTAATATTAAAATTAAGTTGAAGGTTGAAATGAAATCCAATAATTGCCAATAATAATAATAATAATAATCCAATAATTAATACTTATTTTTTTCTTTTAGAGGTTTTCCTTTTTCATTTCACTTTGATAAATATTCATTTTCATCTTGATAAATATTTATTATAGTTCATAATTTTTAAAATAAAAATTAAATTTTTGGAAGCTACCATAAATATGGAAAAGAAGGTAGAAATAAAAATTTTTTAAACTGAAAATAAAAGTGAAAATCAAAAACTGAAGTGTTATTAGTAGAAAGTGCCTTAAGTCAGACATTGATCCTCAAAACTCTATTAATCAGTTGTAAAAAAACGTTTTTATTTAGTGTTTAATTTAGTGAAAGAAGTATCAAACTAAGTAGGGTAAGGGGCCCCAAGGTAGCCACCCATCATTTGAACGACTGTAATTTCTAAACGGTATTTATTATATATTTATATAACATAATTAATAATATATGCCCTGAAACTGTATCTCCTTAGCTAATTTTTTAGCAAAATTTTTTTTCTATTTTACTAAGGAAAATAAAACTTTGGCGACTTTGGAAAAACTGAAATTTTGCTTTAAAGAAAAGTGGCTACCATTAAAAAATTCACTGAAAATGAAAAATTAAAAAAACAGTTGCAAAAATCAATTTAAGGTAATTTTTATTTGAAACGTATTGTTTTTTGGCTTATAATCACACAATCAATAGTTACAAACTCTGTTTTTTGCTTATAAGAAGGCATTCTAAGAAAATGTTATGAATAGGACCAAGAGATACAATCGATCTTAGAATCTATTTATATTATTTAATTCAATCAAGTTTGACGTATTTTTCATGCATTTCTAAATATTATAGTAATTATTCTTTATTATTTAATAATTATTATATATTTTTTTTCAGATGACTTAAATGAAGTGGATTTTTGTTTTTTGCTTGGGAATATAATGTGAAATTTAACTACTTTAAAATTTAAAAGAAAATAAATATGCACAATTTGAAAAAGAAAATGTTTGGAAAATGTTTAAAGAAAGAAATTTTCATAAAATAATACAGTAGATTACACAGTAATAATTCGCTTTGACTTTAGAATAAGATATTTTAATATTTCTTTGTCACGAAAAAACTAAAAAAATTATTTCTTCGCTATTATTTTCTTGATAAAGTCTGTAAATTATAAAAAAAAAAGCTATAAAATCTAGTTCAATTATAAATAGCTGTTCGCAACTTCACTGGATTCACATATTAATTTCTTCAGAGAAAAAACTTTTTTTGACAATTTTTCTGATTAATTTGAATATTCAACATGAAACTAACCGTTTCTGTAATTTGGTTTTTCTCCTGTATTATAATTAATATAATGATAATTTCTAACCAATGGGTCTCTGGCGAAGAATTGACAACTGTAACTAAAGCAGATGTATCAGGTGAATTTATATATTATTAATTAATTAATTAATTTGTTTATATTATTTAATTCATTTAATTAAGTTGACGTATTTTTCATTCCGAATGTTAGTAATTATACTCATTACATAATTATTATTTATTACTTTCGACTGATATGAATAATCATAAAGCGACGTAAAACACATCATTTCTGTAATTTTGATTATTTTCTGGACTATATACCTAATTAATATAATGATAATTTTTAACCAAGAGTTTTCTGACAATGATGCGACAACTGTAGCTGAAGAAGATGTAACAGGTGAATTTATTTATTATTTATTTATTATTTATTAATTTATTTATTTGTATTATGTATTCAATTTAATTGAAAAAGTAAGAATTAACAGCAGAATTTATTTATTGTTTATTAATTAATTAATTTATATTATTGAATTCAATTAATCAAGTTTGACGTATTTTTCATGTATTTCTAAAAGTTAATGCTTATACTAATTATTTAATTGTTATTTATTAAGTTCGACTGATTTAAATAAAGCAACATGAAACTCATAGTTTCTGTAATTTTGTTTATTTTCTGGACTACCTATAATTAATATAAAGCTAATTTTTAACCAAGGGAATTATGGAATTGATGTGGAATCTGTAGTTAAAGATGGTGCAAAAGGTGAACAATTTATTGATAACTACTAAATAAACTTTAAATATGAAATCAAGTTTAATTAGTTGTTTAAAAATAATAATTTTCTTTATTAATTTGTCTCAACTGTTAACAAAAACTTTCTCGTACTGTCCTGCAATCACATTAGAATTTTAATACATAATTTTATTTATTTTATGCGCACTGTAATTAATATTTATCAGATAACGTTACTGCCCGAAAAGTTGATTTAATTCAAGATAAAACTCCAAAAACCTCTTTTAATCCTCTTTTGAGCCTCCTGTTGAGAAGAGAAGTAAAGAGGCTTAAAAGAGGTCCGGAAAAGAGTTGTTTTTCTAAATAATGTATCATCAAATAGAGTAATGATGGAAAATTAATACAATTTTTTAGCGTATAAATTAACACCATTCTCACTCAACAATAGAAACGACAGTCTCATGAAAACTTTTTCAACACTGGATGAAGCTCTAGGTAATTTTGTAACTTGTTGACGATATAATATATAATTAACATGAAAGTAAAATATATGGAAAAATTAAGAATTTTAATTAATAGGGGAGAGTGGGGCAAAGGCGCTATGCGGGGCAAAGACGTTTTTTAAAATATCTCCTTTATTTTCTGTCTATTCCAATTGGTATTAAAAATTAAGTTGCAATGCAATCAGACCAATTGATTAAAAAAAGAAAAACCTAAAAATATTAGTTTAATTTTGTATCTAAATATTTTAAATTTAAAGTAAAAAAAAAGTTTGTTGTGTGGGGCAAAGGCAATATTGAACATAATTTGGTTAAAAACAATTGAATATTCGAATTTTCTATGTATTAATTCACAATATAAGGTTAAAATCACTAAAAGTTTTTATTTTTTATTTAAATAGTTTAATTCTTGTAATAATATGTTGTTAACCTTATGTTTCGTAAATATTATACTAATAAATATCACTTGTTAATTTTTTAAGGCTTATAAATGCTTTCTTTTAGAAATATAAGCGAAAACGTCGCTGCCCCAGCGTGTGGGGCAAAGGCATTTTTTGCATTGTTTTTAAATTTCATTAAAAATAATGTATTTATAATTTTAATATACTAAAGAACAACTATTAAAATTTCTTGTTGATTAGTTTTAGAATAATGAAAAACAAAGACCGCATAAATTAATTGCTTAATTTAAAAAATATACATCGATAAATGTAAACCTAGCGCCTTTGCCCCACTCTCCCCTACTTGCTATCTTGTTATTGTCATTTTTAAAATCCTTTAAATTAAAAAAGACAATGTACTTAAAAGAATATTAAAAATATTTTTATAACGAAAGTTTACAATTATTTCAGAGAATTGCATAATTATTCTGCTTTTTAATATTTACCAAGAAATCCATGAGTTTACCCTCTACATGTGTACAGGTTACTCAGATTACAGTTCGGGCTGCCTAGCAAGTGCTCACTGTATGTGAAGATCTCATTAATAAATTATAATAAAATAATGAAACGTTGACTAACAATAAAATCTAAATTTTTTGATTTTTAAAAATTTTAGATGCATGTGTTCAGGAAAATGAGCAAGGTCAATTCTCCTGCAGGACAGACCTACCAATAGAATATTACCATATGTCATTCAATTATTGTTAACAATTAAAATAACATTATTAAATACTTATCTACACAAAGTATGTTAACAAAGTTTAATAAAATTACAAACCAAATATAAAAATAGAAAAAAATTTTATTGTCTCATGTTAAAAATAGGCATAACTTTTGAATGTGAAATTTAACTGCTTTAAAATTCAAAAGAAAATAAATATGCACAATTTGAAAAAGAAAATGTTTGAAATCAATTCTTCTTTATTTGTAATTTTTAACTGCGTAAAATATGTAATTAATTAATAGTTAATTAACACAAAATTAAAACTTAATTTCCGTTATAAATAGCTATTCATCCATTGCAGATTCATTTATAGACATTTTAACTTATATTCATTTTTGCATTGCAAAGAACAAACTTGTTGATAATATTTTTTTTTGCTCATTATTTTGCCAAAAAGTAAAATTAAAAATTCAATATGAAATTTAATTTTTCCATAATTCTATTTATTTTATTCGCTATAATCAACAATTGCCAATTGGTGTCTACCTCAGGTCTGCCAATTGACAGAAATCCTAAATTAGAGCGTCAAGGTAATTTTACTTCGAATTTATATTACAAAGTAAATTAAATAATAATTTAATCGCAATTATATTCACAAATCTAATAGATTTTTTTAGAAGAAGAAGGAAAAATTTTCCATAATTCCTATTTCTAATTTTAATTTTTTTTAGAAATATAAGAAAACAAATGTTATGAGTCACATTTTTATAATAAAATTTTAAGTTTATTTTAAAATAAAAAGGATTAAGCCTTGAGTATGTCTTTGTATATTAAAACTATTTAATATGCTTCATTAAAATTAATAAACTTTTTTTGCTTATATACTCGACTCTCGTATCTTTTGCACTTACGGGACCAAATCCTCTCATACCTTTTACTAAAACAAATGCCATGGTAACGCAAAACAAAACAATATGTATAACCAAATATGTAAATTAATGACAGTATTTATGTTTTAGTTTAAATATTTACATTTATAATAATTAAAATTTTAATATAATTTTAATCACATAATGAAGGAGCTGTTCTAATTTACTTTAGAGAACCAAAGTTATCGCGAGATAAATGTTTTGACAATTTGATAGTCATTTATTGATTTAATATAAAAGGTAAAAGGTGCGGGAGAAAAATTGCAAAAGAAGCGAGAGTGTAAAAGAACTGAATGCAAAAGATCCAAAAGTCAAGTGTACTTCATTTTTTGAAAAATTTAAAAAGCCTTTTAAGTGTCTTAGAAAAATTATTTCTTTATTACTAAAACTTTAGTGACAATTTTTCTGTGCAATAGAGGAAATTTTCATTAAATTAAATTTGTAAACGAATTTTTTACAAATTTTCATTTAGAGATGACAAAAATTTTATAATATAATTTTTAATTTCTTTATTATATAAAAGCTTTGTATAAGTAGAAAAAGTAAATAAAAAAACAATTATTAATTATAAACAATATTCTAATTAAAATCAAAATAATATTTAGAAATTTGCATTAATAATATTAATATAGGTATTAAAAATTTTTCTATACATATTAAATATTTAGAATATACAAAGTTTATCAGCTACAAGCATTAAATTTTGCTAATCTATTTTATGGATTTCGAAAACTCGGGGAAATGAAAAGACAATAATTCTTATTTGTTTCATGTTTCACGAATAGATAAAAGTACGTGATTGATTTTTATTGAATCAAATAACAAATGTAGATATTTTTTGTAAATTAAAAATACCTTTTTTTTCAAAACTGCAAAAAGATGCATTCTTAAAATTTTTTACGTTTAAGGTAGTACGCTCGCGACAGTCACTCTCAAAAGTAAATTTTAATAAAATGCTATAGTATGGTGCAGTTACTGTAGCATATTTTTGCTTGGACTGTACTGAATACATAGTCAGCCCTATGTACAGACACACTCACACACAAGTATACTAGTCAGGTTAGAATATTATATTATATTATATCTTTTAACTGAAACGGTTAATATTGTTAAATCTTTTTGTTATAAATTTCTCAAACATTCATTTATAATATAATAGTTTTTTAAAACAATCTATAGAAAATTTTAGAAGTTATTAGAAGAAATGTGCCGTTTACATGCACTTTTCATAGGTTAACCATGTTAAATAACAAACTTTGAACTTAAATATCTTGTTTTAGAAACGGTCAATTTTTTTAATATTTTGCAAATACATAGATCTTGTTATTAACTACTCTGATTTCAAATTTCATGAAATTCTATAGAAAAGTGATATCACGAGCGTACTACCTTAATTGAGAAACAAGTAGTCAAAATTGTCTATAGTCAGACAAAAAATTCTCCACAATCTATTATTTTGAAAAACTAATTTAAATTTAAATAAATAAATAAACAAACTAGATTAAATTTAAAATCAGTAGCAAAAGTAAATTTTAGTAAGGAAACAAATCTAATTAAAAATGTTAAATCAGTAGTGAAAATTGTTTATAGTCAGAGAAATTTTTTTTTTCAATCTACTATTGTAAAATAAGTGGTGTTATGTTAGGTAGGGTCATTTGGGGTAAATGTAAACATGGGGTAAATGTAAACAGTAGATGTTTCAGCTAAATTTACAAAATTAAAAATAAGTACGACGTCAATATTTTTACCTCAGCTCACCTACAAGATGTTCTGAGAATTGCCAATATTTTATTTTGACAATTGGCAATGCCATGGTGTAAGTTATTTTTTAATGCAAGAAAGATTGAAAATCAAAATTTTACTGTTTCAGTATTTTGTCTCGCATTTGCATAAAAATAAATTTCAAAATCAAACAAAAATATGTAATTCTTCCTTATTAATGCCCTAACAAAAATTGACTTTGATTTTTGATTTTCGTTAATTTAGTTAATAAATAATTAAGTGTTTACATTTACCCCGAGAATTCGAAAACTCGGGGTAAATGTAAACAGAACTTGAACTACATTTTAAAAGAAAATAATTGAATAAATTTGCTTCTATTTCACAATTTTATTAATTTGGCAATGTAAATATTACATAGAAAAGGAAACTAGGTCCTCTTTGAAAAAAAATGTGATAAAAAAAAAAAAAATTTTTTTGAAAATTTGATCAATTTTTAAAAATATTTTTAGGTTCATCCGCCATTTTGAAAATTTTAAATTTGACTTCAAATTCGTATTCAGCGACCTCAAAAACCCCCTAGTTGCCAGATTCAAGCAAATTTGATCAATTTTTAAAAATATTATTTTTAGGTTCATCCGCCATATTGGATCCATCATTTTGAAATTTAAAAATTCGATTTTAGATTCTTAGTCAGCAACCTTAAAAACTTCTTTTTACCAAGTTGAATGAAAATCTATTAAAATTTGTTCAAGTTATTCAAGTTTTTACATTACTAGTTTTGTAATGGTTGATTGTTTATTTATATGATACATTATCAGTCAACTGGTTGATTTACTACACATCTACGAAAAATTTTTTTTCAGTTTTTCCATCCCTTAAAACAGTAGTATACTTGAAATAACTTGTTTCTTAAACCTCGCTTAACTACAGTGGTGTTTACATTTACCCCGAATTTTAGGAAAATGTCAAAATCTCGGGGTAAATGTAAACAGTAAGTTTTAAGCGATTCAGGTACATCAATATTTTTTTGTACCTCATAAAATTTTTCTAGGGAACTCTAGTAACAAGTTCATGCAAAAGAAATCCGTCCGTTTTACCTTTTAACAAAAAAACTAATGTTTTTCGTGAAAAATAGATATTTCGTTTACATTTACCCCAAATGACCCTAATTAAATTGATAACTATTTTTTCGGTGGTAATAGAACAGTGTAATCGCCTATTGTGACTCGATTGAAAACTTCAGTAGCAAACAAGATTCGCAAATTCATGTTTTTATGCTTGACGTAGTTCATTCACTATCTAATAATTCTATTAATTTTTAAAATCAGTATAAAGTCAGTCTAATTTTAAATACTAATTTTAAATTAAAAGTTCAATTGAATAATCAGCAGTCACAGTCTACATTCATATTCGAATCTTGTGAAAACTGTCTGTTTCCCCTCCAATTTGACTATTGGCGGGAAATTGATGAAATATTTCCAAAAGATCAAAGTTTGATTAAGAATCGGTCACTTTTTCGCTTGGCGAAATGGTACCCATATAGAGTTGTGGAGTTGGTTATAAAGGGACTGAATAGAGGCGAGGTTGATCGTGCACTAGGGCTTGTGGAACTGAAGGATGGTTGTGTGGAGGGAGAGGGTGGCTTCGTTTCACGAGTCATTTGCTCGACGAGCGTTTCGTTCTCGTGTGGGAAGGGGGAGTAGAGGGGAGGGATGGTGGAATTGTAGCTTGGCTGGATGCTCGTTCGCCTCGCATCGCATTCGGCCCGTAGAAATTCGCATAATGCCACTGCCGGACCGTTTAGGTAAATGGACCTGTTTACCCCACAGAGCGGACAGCAGAAGCCATTCCAAAGTCAGTACAGAGGGAAGAGTAGAGGCATCAAGCGAGTGAGTAAGTGAGTGAATGGAGGGAAAAAGGCAAAATAGAAAAAAAAAATTGGTAGAGAAATGAACGGAGCTTGTATATATATGGACAAAGAGAGGGAGAGAGAGAGAGAGTGAAAAAAAGGTTTCATGCCTTGGTAGTTAGCTTGATTAATTGCATATTTATGTATCAGGCCACTTAGGCGAGTCGGCTTGCCTTCTTTCTTAAGATCCGGACCCGAGGCGCCCTTGTTTTCCATCCCACCAAAGTGCTTCGCCTCGTCTTAACGTTGAAATAATGCAGGCGGAATAAGGTCGGCTAAAATGTTTAGAGAAGTACGCGCTCGGCGCCATGGCTTTAAATCACCGCTCGCCGACGTCGACTGCTTCTACCAGTCTTCCTCTATCACTCCCTCTCTTTCTATCTCTCCTATTTCTTTTATAGTTTTATCCTTTATTCCCATCCCTTTTATTTCACGTGTCTCTTTTTCCGTTTTTCCCCCCATTTTTTTTCCTTTTCCTTTTTCTCTTATTATTCTTTTTTGCCCTGCACTTATTTCATTTCTGTAACTGAAGGTGCTCTCTCTCTCTCTCTCTCTTCTGCCAGCAAAATTTCCCCTGGTGATGAATTCAAAGATTAATGCTGCACCAAAAACTAAGTGATAAATAGGATATTCAAATATTCTGCGAATTCTCACACCAGGAAAAAAATATTGCGGATCTTTTATATTTAAGGTTGACGCAATACAGTTTTTTAATTTCAGCTTCCCTCGTATTTTTAATTTCAGTGAATTTATATCATTTTTAAAGAAATCGTAAAATTATAATTTTATATTAATTTTATGTCAATATTACGTTAATTTTATGTTAATTTTACATCAATATTACGTCAATTTTATGTTAATTTTATGTTAATTTTATGCTAATTTTATGTTATTTTTATGTTAATTTTATTTTAATTTTATGTTAATTTTATATTAATTTTATGTCAATTTTATATCAGTTTTATATCACATTTATGTCAATTGAAGAAAAAAAATTCCATTTATTTCTATTGCCGATTGTTAATAAGATTGTTAAATTGAGAAAGTGAAATTTTTAGAGATATTAAAATTCAAGTTCTTTTATTAGCTTTAATATAAGTCTCAAGTAAACCTAAGTTCTCCCTTCGAGTCTTCTAATTAATTTATGAACTAATTAGAACTTTATTTTACCTCATTCATTGCCCGCCTACCTTTATTCCCAAATCCACCTCAATCTCCCTGCAGCCTTTCGACTCGAGCCAACTTTGCCCTCTCCAATGTTCTTCTGTCTTTTATTATCAAAATTTTTTTTTAAACTTTAGCAACTTTTTTCTTTGCTTTTCAAATCAATTTTTAATTATTTTTTAATCTGCTAATTATATTTTTTTAATAAATAATTTAAGTAGTTTAAATTTAAAATCAGTAGAAAGAGTCAACTTTAAGTAAGGTAACAAATCTAATAAATGTATTCAATTCTAAGTAGAGAAAACTGTTTATAGTCAGACAAAATTAATTTCTAATCTGATAATATTAATTTGGAAAAAAATTAAATGAAATTAAATTTAAAGTCAGAAAGAATCAATTTTAGAAAGGGAATAAATCTATTAAACGTATTCAGTGTTAAGTAGAAAAAACTGTTTATAGTCAGACGAAATTAATTTCATATCTACAAAATTTTAATTTAAAAAAATTATTAAATAAGAATAAGTTTAAAATCAGTAGAAAGAGTCAATTTTAGTTAGGCAGCAAATGCGAGAAATGTATTTAATGTTTAATCAGTAGTTATAAAATGGTTTACAATCAGACAAAATTTTTAACAATTATAAAATAAGTAGTAAAAGGCAGTTGCAGTCATACTTTCTACTTTTTATTCTGTTATTGACAAAATCAGTAGTAAAACTTGTTTATTGTCAGACAAAATTAATTTCTAGTCTACAAATTTTACTTTGAAAAAATTATTAAATTAGATTAAATTTCAAGTCTGTAGAAATAGTCATTTTTAGTAAAACAAGAATAGTTCTATTCAATGCGTTTAGTAGTAAAAATTGTTTATAGTAAGACAAAATTCATTTCTAATCTATAAATTTTAATTAGACAAAATTTTTAATATTTATTATATTTAAAACAAGTAGAAAGTGAAAATTTTAGTAAGGCAACAAACATAATAGAAGTATTCAATGTTAAGTGGTAAAAATAGTTTATAGGCAGACAAAAATAATTTCTAATTTACAAATTTTAGTTTTAAAAAAATTATTGAACTAGATTAAATTTAATGTCAGTATGAAAGGTTAAATTTTAGTAAGGCAAAGATTCTAATAAACATATTCAATGTGAAGTAGTAAAAATGGTTTACAGTCAGACAAAAATAATTTCTAATTTACATATTTTATTTTAAAAAAACCATTAAACTAGTTTAAGTTTAAAATCATTGTCAAGAGGCTGTTTTAACAAAGCAATAAGATCTAAGAATTGTATTAATTTTTAAATAAGTAGTAAAAATTTTTTATAGTCAGACAAAAAGAATTTCTAATCTAATAATTTTAATTTGAAAAAAATATTAAACTAGAAGAAATTTAAAATCAATACCTAGAGTTAGTTTTGGTAGGAAAAGAGACTTAGGAATTGCATTAATTTTGAAATCAGTAGTAAAAATTGTTTTTAGTCAGACAAAAAATTTCTATTTTACATATTTTATTTTTAAAAAACTATCAAACTAGATTAAGTTTAAAATCATTGGCAAGAGTCAGTTTCAGTAAGGCAATAGACATAAGAATTGTATTAATTTAGAAATAAGTAGTAAAAATTTTTTATACTCAGTCAAAATTAATTTCTAATCTACAAATTTATATTGTAAAACTAGAAAACTTTTTAATATTTATAAAATAAGTAGTAAAAGGCAGTTGCAGTCCATCTAACTTTTTTATATTCTATTATTGACAAAATCAGTAGTAAAATGTAGCTTTAGTCAGACATTGCTAATCAAACTATATTAGTTGTAAAATCAGTGATAAAACATAATTATAATCAGCCGAATTTTTATCAAATACCATCAGTGGTAAAAAATTCAGCAGTGAAAGGAAATTTTAGATTAAACCAATGTTTCTGCTATTCTGTTACCAGCAAGATAAATAGTTAAATCAGTAGTGGAAATTATTTATCCTCTTTTTATTTTTACTTCTATTTTTTTGTTTAAAATAAAATTTTTTAAAATATTTTTTTATCTTATATTATTTTCCCTTATAATAGTGATGCAAAAATTTATTTTCCAGACTGTACTTCACTGGTGTCGTAATTGTAATTAAGTCATATGTTTTGAAAATTCGTTCGCGAGGGAAAATTGTCAAGGCAACAGCATCATTATTTTTGATTAAACGTTACTTTCAAAGCAATGAACGTATATATTATGTTGTAAAACAGGACGGTGAAATATTTTATTCTCCTGTTGATAGTGAACGAACTACGTCAAGCATAAAAGCATAAATTGCGAATCTTATTGGCTCGTGAAGTTTCCAATCAAGTCATATCGTGCGATTACGCCGTTCCATTACCACCCCAGAAAATTGTTATTTATAATAATAATACAAATTGTTATTTACTACTTTTTTGTATTTATTATTATAAATTATAAATACATAATAAAGTATTAAGTATTATTAAAATTTTAATTTTCCTCCAATGATAAAAGCTAATTTTCTGAAATCGAATTCAAAATGAAATTTGAAAAAGTTTCGATAAAAAAAAGTTTGAAAGAAAAATTTAATGTAAATTGTCTTAGTAAAGATACTTTCTGTTATTATTTTTGTCGATAATTTAGGGTCATCTGTAGTTTAAGTAGTAGCTTACTGTTAATAATTATTTATTAGAATCAATATTAGAATTGAACTAAGTACTTTATACCCTATTTTTTCCTCCGCGCAAACACCTCCTATTTTAACTTCATTTATTATCTACAACAATTATTTTGACAGGCAATATATTTTAATTTAAGATGAAAATATAATAATTATTGTCAGTTCACAGTAAATCGTAAGGTATTAAAAAATGTTGCAGATTAAATTAACGCCAAAAAAAATTAAAATAATCAATTTTCGTGTTATTTTTTACAATGAATGAAATTTTATTTCATTAAATTTTTTATAACTATAAAACATAAAAATATCACAGAAAATAACACGCAACAAATTTAACCGTTATAGGTGGCGCCACATTCTATGTCGTTTAACATTGGTTAATTTAACACGCAACAAAAATCACACCAAATTTTTTCTAGTAATCGATAACTCCGAGTCTTCGACTCGGAGTGATCGATTTCTTCATGTTTTATAATAATTAAAAATCACTAAGTGAAAAAATCATTATTATCAAATTATTTTCAAAAATTTTTAACTACAATTTTACTTTATATCAATTATTTTTAATAATTTTCGAAAAAGTTCTTTGGCAATTTTCAAATCCATTTGTTTACAATATTCAATTTCACGAAATTTTAATTATTTCTAAATTCTTTAATTAAATGCATATTAGAAAATAAAAACTTCAAATAATATAAAAGAAAGTTCAATTAAACTTTTTCAAAAAAATTAATTTCAAAATTCAATTATTTCTAAAAATTCACGCTATATTGCTTTTAATATTCAATTATAATCTAAAATTTTAACTGAAATTCATTTTTATGAAATGAAAATCAATTTTTATTAGAAAATTCTACAAGAATTTAATTATTTAAATGCAAAAAAAGTAAATAATTTATTAAATAATTAAATGTTTTTAAAAATTGAATTCTCATAAAGAATTTTATTAACAAATTTTTAAATAATTGAATTCTTTTGTCGAATTTTATTAAAACTTGCATGAACATAATTACTTTTTTCAAGGAATTCAATTATAATTGTATGAAAAATAATTGAAATGCTGCTATGAGTTTGATTATTAGTAAAAATAATTTAATCCTTAAGAAGAATTTTATTACTCTTGAAAATAATTGAATTTCTGCAATAATTTGTAACTTCACTAAAATAAAATTTTTTTCTACTGTTTTTGAACTAAAATTGTTTAATAAATCTATTATTTTTAATAATTTTTAATAAAGTTCTTTGAGAATTTTCAAATTTATTCGTTTACAATTCAATTTTACAAAATTTCAATTATTCGGAAATTCTGCAATTAAATAAATATTAAAAAATAAAAATTTTAAATAATTTCAATCAAAATCCTAATTAAACTTTTAAAAAAAATTAATTCCACACAATTGTTTGTCAAAAATATGAAAAATTAACCCTCACGGGCTCGAGCCGGGTCCCTCGGACCCGGAGGAAAGTTTTTTTGATCTACTTCCGGTTAAAAAAATATTATTGGAAAATCAACTTCACATTAGGCTTGGGGACGTAAAAACACACATTTTTCATCAATATAAACAATTCTTTATTTATAAAATATTCTGGAAAAATTACCTTTTAAGTCGAACATACGTAAGGGCTCAAGCCGGGTCCGAGGGACCCGGGCTATGAAAAACAATTTAAAAATTTGAAATTTTTATGCAATATTGGATTTATTTATGGTATTTTTATCAACAACTGCCATAATAAGTGATAACATATGCTTAATTCATCGGTAAATTTAATAGAACAAAAAATACACATTAAAAAAATCTTGCTTAATAAGTATATGTAGTTCGATTTATTCAAAATGACTCATTAAATTTATTAAACAAATTTTAGTTATATCTTGATTACTTTTTAATATTTAAAATTTTTTATGCAATTATATCATTAAAATTGTATTAAATATGGAAAATATGAAGCACTTTGCTATTAAATTTTATTTTTTATTGCATTGAAACATCCGGGTCCCTCGGACCCACCTTGTGCGCGCATTTCAAAAATCGAACTCGAGCCTGTGAGGGTTAAGAATTTTAATAAATTTAATTTGAAACTTTTTCAAAATTTAATTATTTCTAAAAATCCAAGTTATAATGCTTTTAATTTTTAATAATAATCTAAAATTTCAACTGAAATTCATTTTTAAAACCTTTTTTTATTAGTAAATTCTACGAGAATTCAATTATTTATATACGAAAATAAATAATTTATTAATTTTATGTTTCTTGAAATTAAATTCTCATAAAAAATGTTATCAACAAATTTTTTAAATCATTAAATTCTTTGGACGAATTTTAATAAATTTTTTAAGAATAATTACATTTTTCGAGGAATTTGATTTAAATTGCATTAAAAATAATAATTGAAATTATGCAATGAGTTTTATTTATAAAATTAATTGAATTTCTAAAAGAATTTTATTATTCATAAAATAATTGAATCCCTGTTAAAAAATTATTATTTATGAAAATAATTGAATTATTGCTTAAAAAATTTATAAAAAAATTTTGTAAATAATTGAATTTCTGTAAAAAATTTTATTATTTATGAAAATAATTGAATGTTTGCGTAGAATTTTATTTAAATTTTTTTTTAATAATGGAATTCTTTTGGAAAATTTTATTGAAATAGTAGATATTGAAAACCATTGAATTTTAGAAAAGTTTTGAAAATAATTTAAATTTTGACAAGAATTTGATTAAAATTTTGTAGAATAATTGAATATCAGAGAAGAATTTTATTATTTATAAAGAGAATTGAAATTTTAACGAGAATTTTTTCAAATTTTTGAACACAATTGAATTTAGTAAATATGTTACTAACTTAGTTAGTAAGTTAGTAACTAAATTACTAACTTACTATTCTCCCTGGAGAAGCTAAATTCGTTGATTTTTTACAAATCGTTGACTTTGGTGTTTTATTTAAAGTAAAATTTCATTTATAGTTAAAAATTACAGCAAAATAGATTATTTTAATCCTTTCTGGTGTTAATTTAATTCTAGAGGGATTAAACTGTTGCAGATTATTTTAATTCATTCTGCCATTATTTTAACACCTCACGTTTTACTGTGTAAAATTCCTATTTTGTTACAAATATACATGAAATATATCGGAAAGAAGTTGAAAAATTGTTTTCAAATTAAGAATAAAATCGATTGAGGAGCTAAGTAGTATGAGCAAACAATAAGGCAGACATGTAATAGAATTTTAAACACGATTGTTGTAGAAGTAAAAGACTATTAAGTTAAGTAGTTGAACCAAGCAATTAGTCAGACAAGGGGAAAATTTCAAGTAGTATATAAGCGGATGAGTAATGCTAATAAGTAGTGCAAACCGGCAATTAAGCGACTAATGGTAAACTTTTAAGTAGAATAAAACTAAAATCGGTAGAGTGAAAAGACTCTTGTTTTAAGTAGTATAGAGAGGAGTAGTACGATCAAGATATAGTCAGACATTGAGAATTAAACTCATCTAATTTCACATCAAGAAGGGAGTACAATTTCAATTTTCTAATTATATGATATGTTTTGAATAAATATTTATTTAAAACTTTGTTGAAAAGTATAGTTTGGTTTTTTTTAACTTTCGCTATCACTTTAATATTTTTTTTTACCTATTTTAATATTTCTTTCTTTGCCGATTATTATTGTGGAGGAACAATACGATTTCAGGAACCGAATGCGTGACTGGTTTGAGGCTAAGGGAATCGAGGCTGTAAAGAATATTTTTTCTAAATATAAGCTTTCTTTTAGTTTTAAACAAAAGAATGTTAAAAAGAGAGCATTAGAGTGACAAATACTACTTGCTTGGCATGATGTTCGCGTCGAGTTGTGAGATATAGGTGTACTGTGAATATGGTAAAAGAAAGGGGGGCAAGGGGACCATGGTGAAGTTGAATCCTAGTAGAGAGGACACGGTTAGATACGAGGATGCCAGGCTTTTATGCCACCGGAGCCGTAAATACTTCAACACTGACGCGGGCAATATTAAAAGTGCGAGGGATACACGTCCTATATAGATATACATATACGTTGGGCCATCATCCTTGTATTTGAAGAACGGCCGAGAGCTAGTGAACACAGCTTCGCGTTTTCAAAATTTATGTTGCTTATCTTTCCACACACACATATAGAGATGCGAGAAGAGAGCAAAACACACGCATACGAAAATTCAATTGTTTCCCATCTCATTATATTTCGTCTATCTATATTTATAATAAAATCGGAATTTCGCTCGTAGTTTGGTCGGAATTTTTTTTTTTTTTTTTTTTTTTTTTTTTTTTGCGTAATTCACATTACAAAAAACGCATTTATTTAAATCAAGCATATTTTGTTTTAACTTCCGTTAACCACTCTCAGTTTTTACCATGTCGTTAACTTACTGGTTCAATTTGACTGGAACTTTATTATTCTCTTTTTTTGACTAAACAATGTTTACTATTAATTTAACATTAAATTCCTTTTTTTCATTTTGTTACCATACGAAAATTGAACCTTTCTACTACTGATTTTAAATTTCATCTAATTTTATAATTTTTTCAAAATATACTTAGCAGATTAGAAATTAATTATGTCTGATTATAAATAATTTCTACTACTGAACATTGAATACGTTTATTAAATTTGTTGTCTGATTCAAATTGACTAATTCTACTGATTCTGAAATTATAATTATTTTCATTTCTCAACAAGTATAGTTTTGAGTAGCAATGTCTGACTAAAGCTACATTTTACTACTGATTTTGTCAATAATAGAATATAAAAAAGTTAGTTTGACTGCAACTGCCGTTTACTACTTATTTTATAAATATTAAAAAGTTTTCTAGTTTTACAATATAAATTTGTAGATTGGAAATTAATTTTGACTGAGTATAAAAAAGTTTTACTACTTATTTCTAAATTAATACAATTCTTAGGTCTATTGCCTTACTGAAACTGACTCTTGCCAATGATTTTAAACTTAATCTAGTTTGATAGTTTCTTAAAAATAAAATATGTAAAATAGAAATTTTTTGTCTGGCTATAAACAATTTTTACTACTGATTTCAAAATAAATGCAATTTCTAAGTCTCTTTTCCTACCAAAACTAACTCTAAGTATTGATTTTAAATTTCTCCTAGTTTGATAGTTTTTTAAAAATAAAATTTGTAAAATAGAAATTTTTTTTGTTTGACTATAAGCTATTTTTACTACTCAACATTAAATAAGTTTATTAGATGTTTTGCCTTACTAAAATTGACTCTTTTTACAGACTTTAAATTTACTCTAATTTAATAATTTTTTCAAAGTAAAATTTGTAAAATTCCTAAATTTCCTAAGAAATTCCTAAGTCTCTTGTCTTACTAAAACTGACTCTAGGTATTGATTGTAAATTTCTTCTAGTTTAATATTTTTTTGAAATTAAAATTATTAGGATAGAAATTCTTTTTGGCTGACTATAAACAATTTTTACTACTTAACATTGAATATGTTTTCTAGGTTTATTGCTTTACTAAAATTGACACTTTCTACTGATTTTAAATGCAATCAAAATTGAAAATTTTTTCTAATTAAAATTTATAGCTCATAAATTAACTTTGTCTGACTATAAACAATTTTTACTACTAAACATCGAATACAATTTTTAGATTTGTTGTCTTAAATAAATTGACTCTTTCTAATGATATGACTAGAAATTTATTTCTTCTAATTTTTATTATTTCTGTCATAGGCAAATCACATAAAAATTAGTAAAATAATATTATGAAATTACAATAAATACAAAATAAATATGAAATAAAGGGAGTTTAAAATTTCTTCCCGAAATAAATCAGTGATATAGTTTACACCATCTTTTTCAAATCGTCATAAAAATAAAAATAAAATTTGTAAATTTTTACGTAAAACCCATAAACGTTGGAAAACAATAGGAGTTGGAGTTAATAACTAATATGGAAAAATAATAAAGGAAATCAATAGTAAAACAAATAATAAATTGAAATTAATAATAAAAGAAAGTAGAAATAAAAGAAACAATTTATTTAAATTAATTAAATTGAAAAAAATTATAAAAACAAAAATAACAGATAAATATTACGAAATAACAACGTAAATATAATCCATTTACAAAAATTACACAAAGGAAATTTCATGAATAAACAAAACATTGTTTATATATATATATATATATATATATATATATATATATATATATATATATATATATATATATCTTACTACTAATTTTTAAAATAAAGAATTGCAGAGAATCGTTACTGATTGCGGAGAATATTTTGTCTGACTATATACCATTTTTACTACTAGTTTCTGAGTTAATATAATTCTTAGCTCTATTGCCTCAGTGAAACTGTATTTTTCTACTAATTCTCAAGTACAGTTAAACTTGTCAGAATGCAACTTTATTAAAAATTTTTTTTTGCATTAAAAAATGTTCAACAAAAATTATTTTCTCTTAGTTTCAGAATATTATAAAAACATTACAAAATTTAATTATAAAACAATTTTTTAAGGATTGATTACTGTAATAAAGCTTAAGAAATCGAGTTGCATTCCGACAGGTTTCACTGTAATAGATTAAACATTAAATTTGTCTGTACACATTTTTCATTAATAATTTAAAGAGTTAATAGAATTTTTGGTACTCTAAATTAAAATTAATTTTTACTACTTATGGCTGAAGGTAAATAAAATAAAAATTTTTTTTTATTATATTACATGTATCAAAAATATTTCGCAAGTATAAAATAAATTAAAAATGAAGAAATGAAATATTGTAACTGACGCACTCTGTTTAAAAAGCATTTTGTAAATTAACATCCAGTCATTGAAAATTGAATTCGAAATAAATTTACGTGACCTACATGTGTTAAATAAACGCTATTAAACTTATTTGGCATTGAGGACAGCAATATATGAGGAATTCTGTCACAACCTCGACATTTGAAAATCGGTCGTTACCTGTACTTGACGCGATGCGTTTCACGTGATGCGATTTTCATATATATGTGTTAGAGATGCACTCAACTAGGCATCCGCCAAACCATTCGGACAGGTTGTCTCTCATATAACTCATCCCTCTCTCTCTCACTCACTCTCTCTTGCTCCCACTCCTACAAAATGAAAATATGACACGCGCTATTTACATTCCACCGAAAAACTTCCTTTTTATAGTCGAATATAGGAAAAATATTTTTATTCTTAAAATCACATTTAAGTTTGCTTTTTTAGAATTCTTTTTTTTTCTTTGTCATCACATTTTTTGGTTGAGAAATATTAAAAATACTTCATATATGACGCAACGTCATAAAACGTGTCAACAAGCTAATATCGTGAAATATTTTTCATATATAAAGAAAGAAAGTGGAAAATTCTGGCAAAAAAAAGCAACAACAAGAACAAAAACAACAAAGAAAAACGAGACATACTGCGAGGGGTTATATGTTTTTTGGTTGTAAATTGTCCTCGAGCTTATGGGAACCCGTCTCTTTTACCTATGTTATCCATGTTCTAACCTCTGAACCTTAGCTGCCATTATGCCGTCGAGGAAAACTCATTGTTTTTCTCCCACGTGTTCACTAGGTAATTTCACGGCTCACAAATTCTGCATCCGCGCTTTATTACCCAAAGAAAGTCGCTTTCAGTGACCTGCTTCCTGAACTACCTTATTATCCAATGTTCAAAAACCCTTTCAAAAAAAATAAAAAGCCTTTTACGAAAATGTCACGACAGCAACGACAGGCCCTTAAGTATTAAATGAGCCCTAATTTTTTTTTCAGCATGGAAAAAAATAATGAGAATCATTTTCATTTTTCCTTCTTTTTTTTTGACAAGGGAGAAAATTGTGTTTATATGAGAAAATAAGATGCATTTTGATTCAATTTTCGTTTATAATTTATTTTCGTCTAAATTTGTTATTAAAATAAGAGGATGTTTTTAAGTATATAATATTTTATTTTCTAGAAGAATTTAATGAAATAATTGAATAATTTTTAATTTAAAAAAGCATTAATTTGAATAAATAATTTAAACTTTATAATTTTAAAAATAATATCAGTTTTTCTAAAGACGTCAAATTGAGACAAAAAACGAATCAAAAGATTTGATTTGTTTTTTGTCTGAATTTGATATTCTTAGAAAAATTGTGATTTAAAAATAATACACGATATTTAGGAAAAGTATCTTTTTTTCTAGTAAAAAATGTTAGTGGAATATTTATTTCGAAAAATGTTATTGTGTAAATGAAGTTTTTTTTCTCTATAAAAAATAATATAAAGAAAGAAATTTTATTGGAATAAAAATTATTTTTAAATTTACAATTATAATATTGCAATAATATTGCAAAAGAAATATTTATAATTTATGTGTTAAAAAATTCATATGAAATTTTTAATTTTTAATTTAATTTCAATTAAAGTATACCGCCAAGGTAAAATAGAACTTTTAAAAAAAGAAATGCAGTTTTGTTATTGAAGTTGAATTTTTGAAGTACCTACATAAAATTGTCATGTTTGCGACAATATTAAATTTTTAAGTTAAAAAAGCATTTTTCTGGGTCAAACATTATTTTTAAAAATGGAACCTTTTACTGATATTTAATTTCTAAAGAGAAAAAAATATAATTTTGGAGGAGCGAATTTGAAAAGCATTCTTTAGATATTATTTAAATTTGAATTTAATTTATGTATTGAAATTTTCAAAAGAACTTACGTTATAAAATTAAAAAGTACTTTTTAAATGTATTTACGATTGGATTTCATTTATTCTTAAAGTATTTTTAGTCTACGCTTTAAAAATATATACAAACTTAAATGTCAGACAACACAAATAAGAAATAAATGTATTAATAATAAAATCGATAGTAAAAAATGTTTATAGTCATACAATTTTTTTTTACTATTTACTGTTTCTAAAGCAGTAAAAAATGACAGTTTTAGTTAAATCGTACTCTTCTATTCTGTTATAAGCAAAATCAGTAGTAAAACCTTGTTTTACAATCAGAAATTGAATAAAAAAATTTATTTTATCGCTAAACGTTTAATTTAATTTTCCTTAAGCGTATAGAGTAAAGTGAATGATATCATAGTATAATACAATACACAATGTATAGTTATACTGTAAATTGAAAGAATTATAATTCTATGAGTGCAGTATTATTACAGACTAACATAATTCAAAATTATTAACATACTAATGCTTCAATGTTCAATTATTCTAATCGTTCATTGTTGAGAACTAAATTTGCTTTAATAATAATCATTATTATAAAGCCAACCATTGTTGAAAATTGAAATTATATCTCTAGAGCCACCATATTACTACTATTGTTAGCATTATTATTTAAAAATCTATTTAATTTTTAAGTAACTTTAATAATTAAATATTTTAAAGAATTTATTAATAAATAAAGCAAAAATAGAGTAAAAAATAAATAAAGTAAAAATATAGCAAAATTAGGTAATAATTTTAAAAAAAAATCTTTGTTTATTTTCATTTAGAAAATTATTGAATTTTCAATTAATATTGAAAATTTTCTACCTATTAATTGAGAGTCCCTATCAAAGAACCGGTTATAAGTTTTTGAGATTCAAAATCATTGCCCTGTAAATAAAATATTAAACTGTTTTTAATCCCAATTTTTTGAAAAACATTTCGGTTATCTTTAGAAAAATACGAAATGTTTTCAAAAAATTAAAATTTTAAATCCTTTTTTTATTTAGAAGTCGAGAATTTTGAGTCTCAAAAACTTATAACCGGTTCTTTGATAGGGATCCTCAATTATAAGTAATTATTTATTACAAATAAAATTAACAGTTAATAGAATTAAGTTAGTTCATGAAATAATTTGAAATTATGTATCAGGAAAAGAACTATTTGAGGAAAATATATAAATAATTATAGTTTTAATTAACTCTCTACTTTCGTTACTAAATAAAACTATTTTTTATTTGGTTTTATAAAATAATATATTAAACATTAACCCTCACGGGCTCGAGCCGGGTCCCTCGGACCCGGAGGAAAGTTTTTTTTGATCTACTTCCGGTTAAAAAAATATTATTGGAAAATCAACTTCACATTAGGCTTGGGGACGTAAAAACACACATTTTTCATCAATATAAACAATTCTTTATTTATAAAATATTCTGGAAAAATTACCTTTTAAGTCGAACATACGTAAGGGCTCAAGCCGGGTCCGAGGGACCCGGGCTATGAAAAACAATTTAAAAATTTGAAATTTTTATGCAATATTGGATTTATTTATGGTATTTTTATCAACAACTGCCATAATAAGTGATAACATATGCTTAATTCATCGGTAAATTTAATAGAACAAAAAATACACATTAAAAAAATCTTGCTTAATAAGTATATGTAGTTCGATTTATTCAAAATGACTCATTAAATTTATTAAACAAATTTTAGTTATATCTTGATTACTTTTTAATATTTAAAATTTTTTATGCAATTATATCATTAAAATTGTATTAAATTTGGAAAATATGAAGCACTTTGCTATTAAATTTTATTTTTTATTGCATTGAAACATCCGGGTCCCTCGGACCCACCTTGTGCGCGCATTTCAAAAATCGAACTCGAGCCTGTGAGGGTTAAATAACGCTTTACTTGTATGAAATAATTTATTTTAGTTAAATCAATAACGTTATTTTATTGTGTTAAATAATTCTTATTTAAGTCAAAGAATTAAATATTTGAGTCGAATAAATAAATTATCAGTTTCAAATAAGTTACTATATGTGATAAATAAATTCATTTATTAAATTCAAGTTATTTCAATCAAATGTATACGCTGACAAAACAATATATTTGAATCAAACATAATTATCTTTGTTATACAGTGAACCAAAAATTATTTTTTAATTAAACATAATAATTTTGATTCAATACATTTAATTCATTAAAAATTCAGTTTAACTATATATTATAATAATCGACATAATCTATTCTCACCTGAAGTTAGTGTTGTTTTATTCCAATCTTTTGTTTATAGTTCGAATTGTTATGTCAAAAGTTTGACAGTTATTTTGTAAATAATAAAATAAGTTAAGTAAGAAAATTTAATCACAATTTCAAAAACTCAATACAGAGGTACAGTTGTAATTTTTTTAAATAATTATTTTATTAATTATTTATTTTTGTATTTAAATAATTATATTCTGATAAGAATTGATTTAAAAAAGAATTTTAGTTAAAACTTTAGAAAATAATTATGAGTGTTAAAAATTAAAATAACATTTTTTAGAAATAATTAAACTTTTAAAAGTTTTTAAATTTAAATATTTGAAATTGTAATGTAAAAGGATAATACTATTTAAACAATTATTAATTTATTAGCTTCGTTAAAAATTAAAAGTTTTGAATAATATTATTCAAAAATTCTAAAAAAATAATTTACTTTTGGAAGACTTGCAGCTTAAATTTTCATAAAAAATTTTTCCAATGGTTTTACATTGAAAGTATTTCGAAATTTTAAGCAAAATAAAGAAGAATAAGTATTTCTTTATTTATTTTACAAAAATGATTGAAATTTGAAAGATTTAATTATGGAAATTCTGAAAAAAATTAAGTTTTTGAAAAATAAAAAATAAAATTTTTTGAAGATATACTTGAATTTCCGAAAATAATTTAAAAAAAATATAACAGTTGGCAATTTTGTAAAATTTTATATTTTAAAGAATTTTATTTTTTCATCTTCAAAAAGTATCTATAAATATAATTCTCTTTTTGAATATACATTATTTTATGAATTTACAAAAATTATTCTATTTAAATAATTCTATATCTCGTGGTTAAATTCTGATAAAAATTTATTTAAAAAAAAATTTCAGATAAAATTTTAGAAAATAATTGAGTATTCAAAACGTTAGAACATAAATTTTAGGAATAAATCAAATTTTAAAACATTTTTGAAAAAAATTGTTTAAAAATTTAAGGGAAGCAAAATTATAAAAACATTAAAATTTTTATTTAAAAAAACTATTAATTATTTTTCTTTAAAATTTCTTCAAGTTTTTCAATAATTTTATTTAGAAATTCTAAAAAAAAATAATTGAATTTTGGAAGAATTACAGTTGCAATTTTTAGAAATGAATAAATTTCATGAGGTTTTTCATTAAAATTATTTGAAATTTTAATTCCTGCGAAAAAGTGTATAAATAAGAATAAGTTAAAATTTTTGTTTAACAGAATATATTGAAGTTTTAAGTAATTTAATTCAAAAATTCTGAATAAATTGTTTTCTGAAAATATATTTAAAAAATTTTTTTTAAATTTTACTTCCGAAAATAGTTATGAAAATTTGAAAGATTATGCAAATGGAAAAAATGCACTGAAAAAAAAATAATTTGATTTAAATAATTCAAATTATTTAAAAATATTTTTCTAATTCCTAATAAAATAAAATCTTTTTTATTGAAAATTTTGTCAAATTTCATTGAAATAAATTTAATATTTAAATAAATTTTATTTTGTTTACTTTAAAAAATTATTTAAAAACATAATCGTATTTTTGAAGAATTCTGAGTGAAAATTTGGAAAAGTAATTGAATTTTAAAGAAATTTAGTAGAAACTTATGACTAGGATAGTTCCAGTGGTACTGGAGTACAACTAAAAAGTTCAATTATTTATAATAAAAAATATTAAAGTTGCTGCGTTAGAAATACCTTTAATAATTAAATTTAGTGCGAAAAACTGTTAGAAAAATTATATTTTTTAAAAAATGAAGAATTTTTATTAAATTTCAAAAAGCAAATCTTTTAAAGTAACGATGGCAATGCAAATTGCCATCGAATTTACTCGAGTTTGCGCGCGTGTAGTTTTGCTAGTTCAATTATAAAATATGTTTAATTGAAAATTTGAAACATATTTTTTTGGTTGGCTACATATTTTTAATTTAAAAAACATTCAGTGTAGTTTTTAGTTCCAAATAAAAAATTAGTTGAACAAGAAAAATATTTTCAAATAATTTGATTTAATTGAATGAAATAATTTTTTTTTCAGTGCATTTTTTCCATTTGCATAATCTTTTAAGGTTTGTTTTATACGCTTCGCTTTTGGTGCGGGAATGTATAATAATAAAGAGGAAGAGAGCTCGCAAAGGCCTTTCTCTAATTAAAAATAAATCGAGAAAGGCGTAACCATTAGAAAGAAGGTTTAGTTTGGTGATTGCATTAAAATAAATTATTTAAGTTGTAGCAATTTCGTGGGTCTCCAATGGCTAATAATCGGGATAATGGAACGAGGTGCTTTCTCGGCTTTGCGGAGAAAACTCGAAAAGGAGGCTGACGCACAGTTGTTGAAGGGAAATAACGCCTTTCGAGAAAGAGAAAGAAGGGGAGATCGAGAGGGGGGGGGTGTGAGAGGGAATAGGGGGTAGGTAAGTCGTCGCGCGTGGATGGAGGCGACGAGAAAAAGGATAGAGGGGGGTATTGAGGGGGGTTAGTAAAGTTGTGGGTATGAATGAAGGGAAGGGCAAAGGAGCACTTCATAGTGGAAGGGTATCACGTTGCCGGGGTAATTGATAAGGAGGAATAAAATAATTGATAGATAAATTTTCGCCCTGACAAATTAGAGAATGAATTACGAGCAGGATTCCCCGGCAATGAATTTCAAACTGCTGCGTTATTTTATCGTTCATCAAGTTCTATATTTTTTTTCTCCTTTTTTTTGGGGTTATTATTCATATTTGAATAATTGTCATTCAATTATTCGATGAAATATTTTAATTTTCTTTGAAGTATTTTCCATTATTTTGCTTCTATGTTTTTTCTTTTGCTTTTTTTGTACTGTTTTTGTTTTTCTTCTTTATTCACTTTTGCTTTTTCGGTTTTGTTTTCTCATTTATTTGCTTCTTCTTTTTGTTTTCTCTTCCTTACTTTTTCTCATTTTATTTCATTCTCCTTTGATTTTTCTTGTCACGAAACAATTATTTATTCAAAAGCCAATTTTTAGATTTTGCATTCCCTGCTTATTTTATTATTTTCAACGTCAATTATAAACAAAAATAAAATAGACAAATGAATATGAAAATATTTTTACTTTTATGAATATCAACATTATTATAAAAATTATTGATGAGAGAATTTATAATGAGATTCATGGCTCATAAATTATTTTTAACACTGCGATTGTATGTCTTGATTATTGGAAATGTTGAGTCAATATAATCTTGTCATTTGAATGCAAAAATAGTAAGAGGCAAGTATGGGGATCGAAGAAAAGAGGAGGGGGATTCGCTTTTGTGGGATACTTGAGTTCATTTGGTTGGAGAAAAGAGAGAAAGAGAGAGAGGGTGAGGATTGTCTAGTACGTACACTTGACTTAATTTTCATTCAGGACATTCCGCGACGGCAGGAATTTCGAGCCATTAAGCACTCGCTATCATTCGACTGGCCCGTCGTGCGTAAGCTGATTTCACTAGGTACAACTTTACTTGAAAATATTGAGCGACTCACAATCTCGACAAAGAATTAGAGACAGTGATTCGAAGAAAAAATCAAATCAAAATTAAAAAAGAGACAAAAAATTGGAAAAAAATTTAAAAAGCTGAAAAAAAATGTTTTTCAACTTAAAAATTTTAACTTAAATAAAAAGAAAAATAATTAATTAACGGTAATTAAAATATTAATTAATCAATAGTAATTAAAATAATAGTTAATTATTAGTAATTATAATAATAATTATTAATTAATAGTAATTAAAATAATTGTCAATTAGTAGGAATTGAAAGAGTAATTTAAATTCAAAATTAAAACCGTGAATAAAATTTAAGAGAAGGAAAAAAATAAAAGAAATAAAAAACGGAAAAATTGAAAAAATTAAAGAGAAGAAAAAACTAAAAGGGGGAAAATTTAAAAAAATTAAAGAGTAGAGAAAACTGAAAAAATAAAAAGAGGAAATTTTTTAAATTAAAGAGAAGAGAAATACTGAAAAATTAAAAAAGGTGGAAAAATAAAAACATTCCAAGAGAAGGAAAATACTGAAAAATTAAAAAGTAGAAAAATAGAAAAAATTACAAATGGGGACGAATTTGAAAAATTTAAGAAGATGGAAAAAATTTAAACTAAAGTAGAATAATATTAGATTTTCTTGATAAGAGAAAGAGAATAATAAAATTTTCTTTCAGAAATATAATTATAGTATTTAAAATGTTTATTGTTAGAAAAGAAATAAAATTTATTCGCAGTGTTTACGCTTGCATTATACTGGAATAGAAATGATAACTTATTTGGAAATTGTGACATGAAGGCAATGGAAAATTTGCACTTTCCTGGAGAATCTAAATGAACAACTATATACGTATTACTAGCGATAGTCGCACGTCCCAACGCATATAAATTACAACGATAAACATGTTATTTATAGGTTGTGGGCGGCGACATAAATTGACTATGCTAATTTGTGCTGATCAGTGCGAAACCGCTTTAGGGGCTTCATATGATCGCCAATAAAATTTACCCATCACACTAGTAGATAAATAATTCTAAAAACATTCCAACATCTTGATTTGAAAATAAAGAAAAATTCCCCAAATTTCGTCTAGATTTTTCATTAAGTTTCTTTCTTTGTAAATATTTGATTTGGAAAAAAATGGAAACATAAAACTCTTTAAGTTTCCATTTTTATCAAAATTTTTTTTAATCTAATTATTTTTAAAGAAACTAAATTGAAAACAAAGTCTAAAACACATTCAGAATTAATAATTGTTTACTTTCGTTAGTTATGATGTAATAAGCTTTTCTCGGGGAAATTTTATTATACTATAAATGTGCTTAACAATACGATTACAAATGTATCAAAGTTGCATTAAATCTCAGGAGCGAGAGAGAGAGAGAGAGAATTGTGAATTTAACTTCCTGCCAGTGTTGGGAAGACAACACGAGGGGTTTTCAACAACAACAACAACAAAAAAAATGGGGGGGACCGGAATAGACGTCAGTTTCCCTCGGAAACTGGTTCTGCTTCCATGGCAGCTACTGTTTTGCTCTATGTTGAAAGCCGCGAACCTTCTTAAATAATTGCTGTCTTACTTAGATATGTTTTGCGGTGAACTAAACAAAACTAGCGGGTAACCGAATCGCAGCTTATGGCAAAATATAATGAAAGACCGTGTATATAATTTAACTAAATGCGATATTTTGGTGAGTAAAATCTTGAAATAAAAATGAAAAAAATACGAAAAAAATTGTTAATAATTTTAAAAATAATGAGGAAAAATGAGTTTTTATAGGTGTATTAGAGTAAAAAGTAATTTTATATAAAATGAAACTTTTTTGTATTTTATACAGTTTTATAGTTAAACCGAACTCTTATATTACACAGGACCAGAAAATTTTTTAAAAGAAAGTATTGACTGGACCATATTTTTTATATGTTTTTTGGGTCGCTGAATTCGAATCCGAACTCAATTTTCCGCCATCACGTCAAGTTTCTTCACAAATTAATAAAATTCGAAAAAAACTGACTGTAAACAAGATTTAAAAAAAAATAAGCAGAAGATTCTATTAAAAAACAACTTTAAAACACTGAAAAAATATTATATAATGTTAAAAATCAAAGAAACTCGTAAATATTCCAAATTTAAGATGGCCGATCCAATATGGCGTCGATTTTTTTATAATTCACCCAATGCGCCTGAAACTTGTTACTAAGGGATTTTTGGGGTTGCTAAATACGAATCTCACCTCAGTTTTCAAAAATTTAAAACGACGGATCCAATATGGCTGACCATTTTTTTAAACAATTATTGGATTTACCTGAAACGTTATACTTGGGGGTTTTCGGGATCGCTGAATACGAACTTCACCTTAGTTTTCAAAAATCCAAAATCTGAGAAATTTTTAAATAATTCGTTGGCCATATTGGATCCGACATTTTGGATTTTTTAAAACTAAGGTGAAATTCGTATTCAGCGACCCCAAAAACCCCCAAGTAACAAGTTTCGAATAAATCTGATAATTTTTTTAAAAATACGTCAGCCATATTGAATCCGGCATTTTGAATTTTGAAAAACTAAGCTAAAATTTGTATTCAGCGACCCCAAGAACCCCCGAGTAACAAGTTTCAAGTAAATCTGATATATTTTAAAAAAATTCGACAGCCATATTGGATCCGCCATTTTGAAGAAACTTGACGTGATGGCGTAAAACTGAGTTCGGATTCGAATTAAGCGACCCAAAAAATATATAAAAAACATGGTCCGGTCAATACTTTCTTTAAAAAAAATTTTGTGGTCTTGTGTTATATTGTTAGCAAAGTAAGTAGTAAAACGTGATTTAGTAATAATCAAACGTAATTTCAAGTCAGACATGAAATTTCAAATTTGTATTAATTGTAAAATAAGTAGTATAACGTATTTTTGGTCAGACACATTTTTTTACTGATAACTATTTCCAAATCAGTAGTAAAAGACAGTTTTAGTCAGACTAGTCATTTATAGTTTATTACTTGTAAAAAAAGAAGTATACTAAGTTTAAAGTCAGACCATTTTTTTTCTCTTTACAAATCAGTAGTAAAAGACAGTTTTAGTCAGACTTGTCATTCATAGTTTATTGCTTGCAAAATAAGGAGTATAGTAAGTTTATAGTCAGCCAATTTCGGGGTTGGGACAAGTCACACCCAAAAAGTCTCCCCCGGACAAGTCCTCCCAGGACAAGTCTCCACAGAGACATAACTCCCCATGGGACAAGTCTTCCCATGGACAGCTCCTCCCAGAGGACAAGTCTTCCCAGGGACATCTCTCCCCAAATGTAAATATTAAATGTAAATAATGCCATGGGTGGACAAGTCTCCCCGGGACATCTCTCCCCAGTAAAAAATTGTTTATTAAAACAGTGAAAAATTCAGGACAAGTCTCCCCAGGACAAGTCTCCCCGGGACATCTCTCCCCAAGAAAAAAATTGTTTATTAAAACAGTGACAAATTCAGGACAAGTCTCCCCAGGACAAGTCTCCCCGGGACATCTCTCCCCAAGAAAAAAATTGTTTATTAAAACAGTGACAAATTCAGGACAAGTCTCCCCAGGACAAGTCTCCCCGGGACATCTCTCCCCAAGAAAAAAATTGTTTATTAAAACAGTGAAAAATTCAGGACAAGTCTCCCCAGGACAAGTCTCCCCGGGACATCTCTCCCCAAGAAAAAAATTGTTTATTAAAACAGTGACAAATTCAGGACAAGTCTCCCCAGGACAAGTCTCCCCGGGACATCTCTCCCCAAGAAAAAAATTGTTTATTAAAACAGTGACAAATTCAGGACAAGTCTCCCCAGGACAAGTCTCCCCGGGACATCTCTCCCCAAGAAAAAAATTGTTTATTAAAACAGTGAAAAATTCAGGACAAGTCTCCCCAGGACAAGTCTCCCCGGGACATCTCTCCCCAAGAAAAAAATTGTTTATTAAAACAGTGACAAATTCAGGACAAGTCTCCCCAGGACAAGTCTCCCCGGGACATCTCTCCCCAAGAAAAAAATTGTTTATTAAAACAGTGACAAATTCAGGACAAGTCTCCCCAGGACAAGTCTCCCGGGACATCTCTCCCCAAGAAAAAAATTGTTTATTAAAACAGTGACAAATTCAGGACAAGTCTCCCCAGGACAAGTCTCCCCGGGACATCTCTCCCCAAGAAAAAAATTGTTTATTAAAACAGTGAAAAATTCAGGACAAGTCTCCCCAGGACAAGTCTCCCCGGGACATCTCTCCCCAAGAAAAAAATTGTTTATTAAAACAGTGACAAATTCAGGACAAGTCTCCCCAGGACAAGTCTCCCCGGGACATCTCTCCCCAAGAAAAAAATTGTTTATTAAAACAGTGACAAATTCAGGACAAGTCTCACCAGGACAAGTCTTCCCGGGACATCTCTCCCCAGACAAAATAATTTATTAAATCGGTGGCAACTTCAGGACAATTCTCCCCAGGACATCTCTCCCCAGTAAAAATAATTTATTAAAACCGTGGCAAATTCAGTACAAGTCTCCCCTGGACATCTCTCCCAGTCAACATTATTTTTTAAGGGGGAAGTCTAATGTGACAAGGGAAAGAATAGGCCGATTTTTGCAGATTTTTTTTTCTAACAAAATACGACTTCGACATTAAATTAAATTAAACCGTCCTATAATATATATTCAAGTATTTGTAAAAAAAATTTTAATTATAAATATTCAAAATTGCCGTGGTGGCACTCCTTCAAGCGCAATTTTGTTCTTTTTTAGGTGCACTAACCCATTGACGCCTGAAACCTCAGAAATTTTGTGTTTAATTTAAGATTTAATTTCATATACTAAAAATGCTTCATGCAAGTAACTGAAGTTTTTCTTTTATGTTTTCAGGGTCGCTCAAAATAATTATTAATTATTAGAATAAATAATTATTTCTTACTGAAAACATTTTTTCACTCGAATACATGTGTCACAATTTGGCACAAACTTATTGAACTTTCAAAATATACAAAAGCGTAAATAAAAAAATAAAATGGTTTATATATTTTTGAAGTCGCTCATGACGAATATAATCGTATTTTCTAAATTAAAAATGGCGGATCAAATATGTCCGACAAAATTTTTTGAAATTTACTTTATTGGCTTAAATTTTGTTGCTCAGGAGTTTTGAGGTCGCAGATTATGAATCTGCTATCGGATTCTTAAAATTCAAAATGGCGGATCCAATATAACGGACAAAAATTATTTAAATTTACTAGATTCGATTTATACTTGTTTCAAAGGGTATTTGAGGTCGCTGATTATGAATTTGCAATTGTATTTTTAAAATACAAAATGGCAGATCCAATATGACGGACAAAAATTATTTAAATATACTAGATGCGCTTGAAGATTTCCTATCTGTCATCACAAATTGTTTCATCAACATTTTCACGTTTTAAGTTTAAAAATATTAAGTCTTATGATAGAACAGTGTTCAAAGAAATTTTCAAAGCTAAGCCAATTAGATTTGGAACAACAATTTTTTGATTGTGTTCTTCTGATGGATTTTCTTTGTATTTTGCCTTATTCTGACTATTCTGCCTAATAGATGGTCATCATTTTAAAATTTCAGGCGAATAGAATTGATAAAATAATTTTTGTCCGACATATTGGATCCGCCATTTTGTATTTAGAAAATCCAATTGCAAATTCATAATCTGCGACCCCAAAAACCCCTGAGTAACAAAAATTAAGCAAATCGAGTAAATTTTAAAAAAATTTGGCGGCCATATTGGATCCGCCATTTTGAATTTTAAAAATTCGACTATATATTCGTTATGAGCGACCTCAAAAACATATAAACACTATGTTCTGTTAGATTTTATAGCCATGGTAAATATCGGTGCACCATAAAAAGAATTGAATAATTTTTTCCTTAAACTAGCGCCATTTTGGAAACGCCATTTTGTTTTTGAATTTCCTCTTTTGCATACTTTGAAAGTTAAATAAGTTTTTGCCAAATTGTGACACTTGTATACGTGTGAAACAAATGTTTTCAGTAAGAAATAATTATTTAAAAAAAATTTTTAAATTTTTTTTTGCAATTTGATGCACAAAATTCGCCATATTTCATTTTCTTTGCAAAAAATTTAAGATCTGAGCCCGGAATCTTGTACAGCGACCCCGAAAACATAAAGAAAAACTTCGGTTACTTGGACGGAGGATTTTCAGTATATGAAATTAAATAAATATTTAATTAAACACAAATTTTTTGAGGTTTCAGGCGTTAATGGGTTAAATAAAAAAGATATCAACAAAATCCTTCGTCAGACGAGAGTCAATACTATGTAGATGACAATCATATTTTGTTTTTTTGGTTTTTAGTTTAGCTTGATAAATTATTTTTACTGGGGAGAGTTGTCTTGGGGAGACTTGTCCTGGGGAGACTTGTCCTGAATTTGTCACTGTTTTAATAAACAATTTTTTTCTTGGGGAGAGATGTCCCGGGGAGACTTGTCCTGGGGAGACTTGTCCTGAATTTGTCACTGTTTTAATAAACAATTTTTTTCTTGGGGAGAGATGTCCCGGGGAGACTTGTCCTGGGGAGACTTGTCCTGAAGTTGCCACCGATTTAATAAATTATTTTGTCTGGGGAGAGATGTCCCGGGGAGACTTGTCCTGGGGAGACTTGTCCTGAAGTTGCCACCGATTTAATAAATTATTTTGTCTGGGGAGAGATGTCCCGGGGAGACTTGTCCTGGGGAGACTTGTCCTGAATTTGTCACTGTTTTAATAAACAATTTTTTTCTTGGGGAGAGATGTCCCGGGGAGACTTGTCCTGGGGAGACTTGTCCTGAATTTGTCACTGTTTTAATAAACAATTTTTACTGGGGAGACTTGTCCTGGGGAGACTTGTCCTGAATTTGTCACTGTTTTAATAAACAATTTTTTTCTTGGGGAGAGATGTCCCGGGGAGACTTGTCCTGAATTTGCCACCGTTTTAATAAACAATTTTTACTGGGGAGAGATGTCCCGGGGAGACTTGTCCTGGGGAGACTTGTCCTGAATTTGTCACTGTTTTAATAAACAATTTTTTTCTTGGGGAGAGATGTCCCGGGGAGACTTGTCCTGGGGAGACTTGTCCTGAATTTGTCACTGTTTTAATAAACAATTTTTACTGGGGAGACTTGTCCTGGGGAGACTTGTCCTGAATTTGTCACTGTTTTAATAAACAATTTTTTTCTTGGGGAGAGATGTCCCGGGGAGACTTGTCCTGAATTTGCCACCGTTTTAATAAACAATTTTTACTGGGGAGAGATGTCCCGGGGAGACTTGTCCTGGGGAGACTTGTCCTGAATTTGTCACTGTTTTAATAAACAATTTTTACTGAGGAGACTTGTCCTGGGGAGACTTGTCCTGAATGTGCCACCGTTTTAATAAACAATTTTTACTGGGGAGAGATGTCCCGGGGAGACTTGTCCTGGGGAGACTTGTCCTGAATTTGTCACTGTTTTAATAAACAATTTTTTACTGGGGAGAGATGTCCCGGGGAGACTTGTCCACCCATGGCATTATTTACATTTAATATTTACATTTGGGGAGAGATGTCCCTGGGAAGACTTGTCCTCTGGGAGGAGCTGTCCATGGGAAGACTTGTCCCATGGGGAGTTATGTCTCTGTGGAGACTTGTCCTGGGAGGACTTGTCCGGGGGAGTCTTTCTGGGTGTGACTTGTCTCATATTCCCAATTTCTTTGCTTTTCCAAATCAGTAGTAAAAAACAGTTTTAGTCCAATTAAACTCTTATTATTATTTTGTACGTAAAGTAAGTAGTAAAACCTAGTTTTAGTCAGACATTCGTAATTTCAAAGTTGTATTATTTGTAAAATAAGTAGTATAACATATTTCTAGTGAGACAAATCTTTTAACTTTTTACTATTTCCAAAACAGTAGAAATTGACTGTTTCAATTAAACGAAACTATCATGCTCTGTTGTAAGAAAAATAAGTAGTAAAAGCTAATTTTAGTCAGATTTGTAATTCCAAAGTTTGTTAGTTGTAAAATAAGTAGAATACCAAATTTATAGTCAGACAAACTTTTTTATCCTTTTCAAATTATTTAAGTAAAAGTCATGTCAGTTTTAGTGAAACCAAACTCTTATATTCGTTTGTAAGCAAAATAAGTAGTAAAACCTAGTTTTAGTCAGACATGACATTTCAATCTTCAATTAATTGTAAAATCAGTAGTAAAAACGGTTATAGTCAGACAATCTGTTTTAACTCGTATACACTTGTAGACTTGTACACGTAACATAGCTTATTGGTGGAAATTTATCAACAACAAAAAAGTTCCTCAAATAATATGAGAAACAGTTAAGGAAAATTAATTTTTTCCCTTAAAAATTAGTTTACCTTACGAAAAAAGTAAATATTTTTAAATTTAATCAAGCAAAATGTGCACTTTTTTTAGTTGTTTTTTTTTCATTTTTTTGAAAATTTCAATATAAGAAATTACGTTTTTTTAAACTTTTCCAATTTGTTCTGTCCATTCGGAAAACTAAAACGAGAATAGCGAGAAATAACGATCTCCTTTTCATTTGGCTGACCATTGCAAGTTTATACCACTGAAAACGAATTTTCGCCCGTTTAGAGGGTTTTCTTTAAGCGAACAAAAACGTAAGAGTATTTGCTTTTTTGCAATTATTTTTTATTTAAAAAAAGAAAAAATGTGACGAGTATTTTTACATTGTTTATTGATGGGAATAATATTTTTTTAGAAATTTATTTATTTCACTTTACTAATTAATTGAAATAATATTTTGTTTGGGCTAAGAATTTATCAGAATACTCTAGACCAAATATTTCTGATTAAAAATAGGTAAACTTATTAGAGAATAAAACTTTTTCTTAACTAATAAAATTAAATAAAATAAATATTTTTTTAAATATTTAACAATTATTATAGTAGTAAATGTGATGAAAATAATAAATAATAGTAAATATGATACAGCACTGAAAATGTGTTCCAGTTAATAAATGTATTAAAATTTTTTTTATTAAATAGTAAATAATTACGAAATTAAAATAATAAAATTGAATAATAAATAAAATCGAGCTTATAAATTCAGAAGTGACTATTTCAATTTTTTTATTATCTTTTTAATTTTTTTTTATGAAATTAAAATAGTTGTAAAATAAATTAAAAATCTAAACAAAGTAATTGATGAAAAAAAAGGAATGTATGTATAAAAATAGATTATTGAAAATAGAAATAGAAAATATAAATAAAACATAGAAACACCAAAATTGAAATGGGAATAAATAGAAATAAAAATAATAAAATATAAAATATAAAATATAAATGGAAGATAGAAAATAAAATATAGTGAATAGAATGAAAAGTAGAAATAAAATACAGAAAATATGGAAAATCGAAATAGAAATTTGAAATAAAAAATAATCTTGGGAAAAAAATTTGTTTTTTGAAAACAATTAGCAATTCTTTTCATTTTTCTTTTTGCATACAGTTATTAAAATTAACATTGTAGTAATTCGTGCACACGACCAGGCGGACCCTTTAACCGTGTATAAGTACACGATCCACCCTTCGTTCTTAAGAGCCGCCACCACCACGTCAGAATTATTCCGTATAATTATATTCGTTTCGCAACGACACCCCGGGGGCTTGAAATTGAAATTGAGCTTCCCTAGACGAATATACCTTATACCACTTCTACGTTGGTTCTTCCATGTAGCCGCGAGCCAAGATTCTCCATCTTTCCGGTGCTCTTCTCTTTAGACTCTCTCTCTCTCTCTCTCTCTCTCTCTCTCTCTCTCTCTCTCTCTCTCTCTCTCTCTCTCTCTCTCTCTCTCTCTCTCTCTCTCTCTCTCTCTCTCTCTCTCTCTCTCTCTCTCTCTCTCTCTCTCTCTCTCTCTCTCTCTCTCTCTCTCTCTCTCTCTCTCTCTCTCTCTCTCTCTCTCTCTCTCTCTCTTCTCTCTCTCTCTCTCTCTCTCTCTCTCTCTCTCTCTCTCTCTCTCTCTCTCTCTCTCTCTCTCTTTCATTTACTATTTCTCTCCTTCTTCTTCTTCTTCTTCTTTCTCGCTCTCCTTTTTCCAGAGAGGTTTGTATTATCCTCCTTTTCCTTAATCTACAAACACTGGAAGAAAACTGTTTAGGTGAATCAGTTCTAATTAAATATTTCTGTTTGCAAACTTTTCATGATTTTATTTTAATGTTATCCTACTAGGTAAATGATTATTTCGTTATGAAGGAAGAAACTTTAAAGATGGATTTTGCTTAATCAGTTTGCAGAACATCTTGATTTATTAAATAAGAGGGTAACTTTTACGAAAAAAAAATTGAAGAAAACATATTTTTTCGGTTGTAAACATTTGTGGGGGTAAAAAAGTTATTTTTCACCATCTTTAATAATATTTCTTCAGAGATATTTTTTTTCTTTTTAATTTAATTTTATTTCTTTAATAAAAAAAAATTTCTTACTTGCAATCAGTGTAATAAAAAATAATAGTAACTGTGACATCAGTAGTGAAACATATTTACAGTCAGACGATTTTTTTCAAAAATAATAATGATGATTCTACCACTCAGTCGTCAAGTAATAAAAAAATGAAGTTAACAATCACTTTTTTAAATAAAATTAGCAATTTTTAAAGTAATAGAACATAAAACTTTTTAATTCAAATTTTTTTTATAAAAATAAAATATGAATTGGAATATATAGTTTTAATATTATTATAATAATAATCATATATTTCTGACAAGAACTTCTTTTTAAATGACTTAAATATTGAACAACTATCATACAATAAATAAGATCCTAAAGTTCTGAACGTTCAAATGAACGAAATTTATTTATTTATTCTCCAAATTAAATTTTTATTGCAATTATTTTGCGTTTCTATCCAAAAAATTAATTACTGAGTTTCTAAACGTAAATATTTCAGTTTTTAAAGGACCCCGCACTAAACACACTGAAAATGGCTTTCGGTTATTTATTTCTTGACCTTCGCTTAATTATTTTTTTAAACGGAAAACCTTTAACTAAAAATTTTGAAAATATTAAGAATTTTAACCGAAAGCCATTTTTAGTGTATTTAGTGCGGTGTCCTTTGTTTGTTATTAGTTATTTATTAAAATATCTTCAATAAAAAATATTTCTTTCATTTGAACGTTCAAAACTTGGGGATCATCAATAAATAAATTATTTAATGAATAATTTCACTTAAATATTTCAAAATTAATTCAATCTTAAAACAGTTGCGTTTACAATTTCCATAAATAAATTAACTTCAAACGGTTTCAATTTCAAATCTTATAAAATTTCAATGTTCAATGAATGTAATTAGACATTTTAGAGAACTTAGATTTTTTAAAAATTTTAGTATTTCAAAATCTTCTAAAATTAGTTAAAATTTGTCAAGATATATTTAATTAATTATTAAAAATAATGTATTTATAGAAGAATTTTAGTTAAAAACAGTAAAAAAAAAAATTGAATTTTTAAGAAATTATACATAATTGTAGAAATTGAATTATTTTTAAAAGTAATAAAATTCTTATTACAAAATTCAATTATGTTTAAAATTTACAAAAAAATCTCGACAAAATCCCAGTTATTATCTTTAAAATTAAAAAAATTCTTCTTCAAAATTTAATTATTTTCAAAACTTTAAATAAAATTCTTGTCAGAATTTTAATTATTTTCAAAAATTTTCCTCTTTTCAATGATTTTTAATATCTATCATTTTAATAAAATTTCCCAAAAAAATACAATTATCTAAAAACAATTTTAATAAAATTGTACTCAAACATTTAGCTATTTTCATAAATAATGAAATATTCACAGGAATTTAAATATTTACAAATTTTTTATAAGTTTCTTCTCAATAATTCAATTATTTTCAGAACTAATAAAACTCATCGCAGAATTTCAATTATTTTTTATACAATTTTAATCGAATTCCTTAAAAATGTAATGATTCTAAAAAATTTCATTAAAAGTCGTTAAAACAATTGAATTATTTAAAGATTTGTTTATAAAATTCTTTATAAGAATTAAATTTAAAAAAAAATTCAGTTATTCAATAAATAATTTACTTTTGTATTAAAATAATTGAATTCTCGTAGAATTTTCTAATAAAAATTGATTTGAAAATAAATTTTAGTTTAAATTTTAGACTATAATAGAATATGAAAATAATTTTTAAGAAGTTACAGTAAAAATATTCTCATAATATAAAATAATTATTTTAACAATATTTTAATTTTTAAAAAGGTTTGAATTTGAAATTTTTGTAAATCTTAATTCCTATGAAAAAATAATAATATAATTAAATATTTAAAATTTTGATTTTCAAAAAAGAAATTATTGTTTTTGAATAATGTTACAATTAAAGATATTAGTAAATAAAACATTTTTTCAATAAAATTTTTTTCTTTATTTTCTAATAATAAAGTTTTAAAATAATAATTTTTATATTCAATTAAATTTTCTACTTGACAAATATAATTTATAAACATTTTTTTACTTTATTTTTAAAAAATTTTGAATTTTATTAAAACAATTGAAATTAAGAAATACAATTGGTGCAAATTATGTCCTTAGGAAAATTGAGAATTTTCTACAAAAATATTAAGAAACGGGAAATATATGTTTCTTCCCAAAAGAAAAAAATGAGTTTGTAAACAATATTGTTATTGAGAAATAAAAATTATGTATAAAATGGGTATATTACCTTTTTTTTAATCAAAAGTTTTTAACAAATAACAATTTTCTAGTATTTTTTATAAATAAAAAAGAGAATAATTTGCATAATACTTTAAATCAGTCTAACAGAATTTGTTATAAAAAAGAGCATATGACAAACAAAATGAATATATTTTTTATTTGGTAATCATAATTTTTTTTTAATTTTCAAATTTGTAATATTATTTTATTATAAATCATGAAAAAATACCTGCATATTTTCGATATGTCAAATAATATTTAAAACAAAACTACACAGAAACTAACTTCAAAATGTGGACAGAATGAATGAAAGAATATGGAGATTAATATAGTTAATTGGCCAGCATTAGTCCCAGTTTATTTATACTTATCAGATAAGTTTTTATTAAGAAATAATATTTATCTATTGAATCGTTACTTTTTAATTCTTGAATTTTAATTATTACATTTTTAAAAAACTTTTTCAAAAGGAAGGGAAAAAGTGTTTATACTTCTTTTTTTCGACAACATGACGTGTTTTGACTAAAAAATTCCTCCATTGAAGAGAAAAAATTGACGAGACTGCATAAAGAAAAAGATGGTTCTTTTCCTCTCCATTTTTTTTTGCATGCTGTTGTTGTTGTTGTGGAGAGGGAGGCAAAGAATGAAAAATGCGTGTGATTTAGGACAATTGACAAAATAGTCAACCGACATGGGGATTTTTTACTTGACGCGCTGATAGAATTTGAAGGGTAGAGGGAAAGAAAAAAAATAGTGGTATAAAACATGTGCACGCACGTCCAATCGTGCAGAGGGCAATCCATGCATTTCGATCAGTCAACACAAATGCCTGTATACGTAGTTTTATAAATACAAAGCAGAGAAGAGAGAAAGAGAGAGAGAAAGAGAGAGAGAGAGATGAGTGAGAGTGAGTGAGGCTGATGTGCGCGGAGGAGCATACGAAACAGCAGCATGCACACATGTGCATGTTCCTCTATCAAGCGTATATATACAAATGGAATAGGTCTGTACGATATGCAGCCATTTGCATACATATAGGGTCATTATAAATATACCGAGAGTCGCCTACCCCACACACAGTCTGTCTCTCCATCGTCCAGGCTCATCAGAAGCGGCACAACCGCAAGCATAAAGAGAGAGAGAGAGAGAGGGCTGTCCAATGGCACCGCTTATCCGTTATTGCGAACCAACGCTTTAAGTCTCCACGGATTTCCCTCTGTTGTCAAGCGTTTTTCTCTGGGATTTAGTTGGAACTAGAAAATAACTGAAGACAAGTGAGAAAATTGAGGGAGATTAGGGGAATCAAATTGAAAAAGAGATCATCTCTTTTTAAAAGAGGAGGTGCATTTTGGAAAAAATTTCTATTGATAGAGAGTGAAAAAAAGGATAGTCTTCTTAAAATCGAAGGAACTCTTAAATTATGATGCTAACAATCTGGTAAGAATATCGCTTTTCTGCATCAAATTCTAAATTTTCCGTCATATTAGCTAGCCATATTAAATCCGCCATTTTTAATTCTTCAGTTGACAAAGAAAGAGTGGTGTAAAGGACGAACGGTAATATAAAGGGTAAAACCCTTACTTCAATGTGTCACTAAAAAAAATTCATTATTGTTTTTCTAACTCTAAACAAATGGGTTAAATATTACATTATTTATATTCAGTACTTGTTAGAATAATAATAATTTAATAATTTACCTGTTAAATAAGTAGAAAAAGACAATATTAGCCAAATCGAGCTCTTCTTTCTACACAGTAAAAAGAAAATCTTATTTTAAGGCACGAAAGCTGCCTTAAATTAAGATGCAACATTTTTTAAGACAGTCAATGTTGAATTTACGCACGTTTTTCGTATCCTTTAACATTATAGCAGACAGTGTTGAATTTAAGGCAGCTCTTAAATTAAGATTTACTTTTTACTGTGTATTATTAGCAAAATAAGTAGTAAAAAATATTTTTCGTCAGACAAGAATTGTTTAAAATTGTATGAATTGTGAAATGAGTAGTATACCAAGTTTTATAAACAGACACATTTTTTTAATGCTTCCGAATTAGTAAAGTGCAGGTTCTCCAACTTGCGTTATTTTTTATTCTAGAAGTGCTATAATTAAAAACGCGACTGATATTGTTGTCAAATGATTAGTTATTACGTTTTATGTTCGTTTGAAGCAAAAAGAAGCAATAAAAATATTCTTGTTAAACAAATTCTGAAATTGACTTGTGGAATTGTGACTCTTTCATGTGCTAACAAATAAAATGTTTTTATAGATAATTTAAGTTAACATTTTTTTCTAAGTTGCTTTTTTAATAAATTTTGATAATCCAAAAGAAATTTTTAAAATATCAAGAATTAATATTTTTTTCCATCGATTTGAAAATTGAGTTCAAAATTGTATGTTGTCCGATACAACCTTACGTTTATCATCATTTTTAATCATTTTTAAAATTTTATGTAAAAATCTTATTTTTTGACAATTTGACTTATCTATGGGTCAAATTTTTGATCCATTTTTAGTCAGATATATGAAATTTCAAATTTGTATTAATTGTAAAACAAAGTAGTATAACGTATTTCTGTCCAGACAATTTTTTTTTCTCTTTCTAAATTAGTAGTAAAAAATAGTTTTAGTCAAACCAAATTCTTATTATTCTATTGTAAGCAATGTAAGTAGTAAAACCTAGTTTTAGTCAGACATTTATAATTTCAAAGTTATATTCATTGTAAAATAAGTAGTATAACATATTTCTAGTCAGACACATTTTTTACGATTTACTATTTCCAAAACAGTAGAAATTGACAAGTTTTAGTCAAACCAAACTCTTATGCTTCATTGTAAGAAAAATAAGTAGCAAAAGAAAGTTTTAGTCAGATTTGTCATTTCAAAGTTTAATAGTTGTAAAATAAGTAGAATACCAAAGTTATAGTCATACAAACTGTTTTAACCTTTACAAATTATTTAAGTAAAAGTCAATTTTAGTCAAAGCAAACTCTTATATTCCGTTGTGAACAAAATAAGTAGTAAAACTTAGTTTTAGTCAGACATGTCATTTCAATGTTCTGTAAATTGTAAAATAAGTAGTATACCTACCAAGTTTATAGTCAGACAAATTTTTTTAATATCAATTATTTCCGAACCAGTAGTAAAATGTAACTTTAGTCAGACATAACATTTCAAAGTTCTATTAATTGTAATAGTCTTAGTAAAAAACAACTAAAATTGTTGTGATATCAATAGTAACAAAGATCGTAGTCAGACATCTTTTTATAATTAATTATTTTCACATCAGAAGTAAAAGGTAGTTTGAAATTAATTTAAGGTAGTTTATAGTAAAGACATTAATTTTAAAAAGTTATCATTTAAAAATTAGTAGGGGAGAGGGTCCTAAGGTGGTCACCCATGTTTTGAACGACTGTAGATTTCAAATGGAATTATATATAAAGGTCAATAATTCGGCGTTTGAAACTTTATCTTATTACCTAACTTCCTATCATAAAGTTTTTTTCATTTCATTAATAAAAAAAAAGTTATGGCACTTTTTAAAAAAAGTTGAAAATTCGAAATTTTAAAAAAGTGGCCCCAAAGTGGTCACCATACAAAAATTCACTAAAAAAGTTTTAAAAAAATGTAAAAAACGTATTACTAAGTTGTTTATTTAATATTAATTGTTTTTCAGGATCACAGAAACATATTACATATTTTTTTTTGCACTTTGTCCTTTCGTCAAAAATGATACTTTTTGTGTATGTAGGGTAAGTGTACCAATTGCCGAGGGTGTTCCATTTGTCGATGTTACCATGGTACACAGAAAAAACTTAGTCTCAAAATGAGTAGCGTACGATACTCAAAATGAGTTGCAACAAAAATGAGACTCCTTGTCTCATTTTGAGCTTGCATAAAAATTACTCATAATGAGACCAATCATATTCATTATGAGTATAAAAGATACGTGGAAATTTTCATCAAATAATGAATAACCCAATAAAAATATAAAATATATTAATTAACTGTGCGTAAATGACGTAAAAAATATTATGTAATATTCATTTCACATATATTTTGCCTACAATTTTTCAATAAAGGCAAGCAAATTTTTAGGTTATAAATGTTTGTTGATATACCAGCAGGCCTGCATACCAGTAGTGCCAATCTGATTTCACACAACTTACTTCAATTAAATGGCGCTAAGTTTGAAAATTTATTCATCCTGTTATGTGTAATTTACTTTAATTAAGTTAATTTTTAATTAATAAATTGATTTTTAAATAAAAAGACATTAAAATATTTTCAAATTAATGAAAATTAATATTTTTCACAGTAAATATATATGAAATATCACAAAATGACAAAACTGCAAATGTTACTAACCCAACATTTTGAAAATGTTTATCGACAGGTAATACTCATTTTGAGCAACTTGAAGTTAGTAATTTGTTCAAATTGAGTAGTACTCAAAATGAGATGCAACAAAAATGAGACCAAGTTTTTTCTGTGTAATAACCAAAAAATATTGTCTAAAATGTCTCATTTGTTTGTTTATATAATATTAATATACTTTTTTACATTTATAACGCATAAAAAATTAATATTTATTACTTTTTTTCATTTACAATGTGCTACACTGTTTAAATAAAATTCAAAGTTTGTTTACTCGACAACAGGAACCATCCTCAACAATTGGTACGTTTACCCTATTAGACAGGTAAAATTTTGAAAATAATTCTATTTCATTATTATTCATCATAAAACTTAAAAATTGATAAAATTCACATTCACAGTGATAAATGTTGATAAATATGGCGTATAAACACATTTTCATAAAAAATCAAAAGTGACCACCTTGTGGACAAAAAAGTGTCCACCTTAGGGCCAAGACACAATTTTTTAAACGTTCATGAAAAAATTTTTTAAAGCACAATATTAATTATATTCATTTGGAATATTATTGTACGATATATAAAGATAATTATAAACGATTTTTACTAATTTAAAATGGTTAATTTCGATGATTTTAACACCCTGAGAAAAAAATTTCTCGATAATTTAAAAACAGAAATTTTACGACGTTCACGTTACAAAGAGACTCATACGACTATTTACCTCAAAACTTTACTAAAATCTTTGTCTTCTCAAATAATAACAATAACAAAAAACATTTGAAGATACTAACTAATATACAACAATTTTTTTAGGGTGACCACCTTAGGGCCCTGACCACCTTGGGGCCCTCTCCTCTAGTAAAAGAAGTTTTTAGTCAAACTAATCTGTTCAATATTTTATTAATGGCGTAATAAGTATAATAAAAGTTAGTTTTATTCAAATAACGATACCAAAAATTCTTTTAGTTACATCCGTTACATAGTTACATCCAGTTACATCACCACTGCTATTTAACAAAATTTCAGTAGTAAAATATATTTACAGTCGCTCAAAATTTAGTTTTATAGTATAAAATCAGAATTAGAGGACAGTTTTACTGTCAATGTTCTTAAATCAGTAGTGGAAGACAGTTATAGTCAGACATACTTAATTTTATACTATTACTAACAAAATTTAGTAGTAGAAGATAGTTTTAATCAGACAGGTCATTTCAAAGTAGTATTAATCTTAATATCAGTAGTAAAACATATAGATAGTCAGACATCTTTTATACTACTAGTTTAAAACACATTGTTAACATATAAAAGAAATTTATGTTAGCATTGTCACTTAAACTTCTTTTACTTTTAAAAATATTAGTAAAATATATGTATATCTTGACAAAGATTCCCTTAAATGGTTACTGTCAGACTGGGTTAAACTCGCGTACTTTTTGAGTAATTAGTGAAAAAATTTTTAAAAAAACTTTTTAAAGTATCCAGGCATGGGCTTACTAAACTATAAGTAGTTACAGTCAGTTATAGTCAGACAGGCAAGAATTTTTTACTCTATTTGCAGATTATATTAGAAGTAAAAATAGTTTTAGTCAGACAATGTGTTATAAGTTTAGATTTTTTATTTTCAGTAGAAAAATAAAGTTCCAGTCAGACATTGAGAAAATATTATGTTTGAATCAAACACGATTATCTTTGTTATCAACAAAAAATTATTTTTGAATTAATCATAATAATTTTGATTCAATACATAATAAGATTGATTCAATACATAGAAAGATTGATTCAATACATAATAAGTTACATTCAATAAAAATTTAATTCAATTATAAAATATACTTAATTTAAACATATTTTTTTGATTGACGACTTATTTTTGTATTATATCTAATTTTTTCTCAGTGGACGATAATTAGTAAATTCTAGCAATTTTAGCATCAGGAGTAAAAGAAACAAGCTTTGTTTACAAAAAAAGTAAAAACAGGTTGTTCAATGGTCAGGAAAGTTATGGAAAAGTAAAATTTCATTCATGGTTAAAAACTAATAACAAAAAAGATTATTTAAATCTTTTATAGTATTAATCTAGTCTACAACGCTTTTTAAAACTTCACGGTTTATTGTTTAATAAAAAGTCATTGAATTTATGTTTACCCGAAATTGTTGAAGCCTTAACAAAAAAGTAAAAGTCAAAAAATTGATCCTCAAACAAAAGTTCTTGTTCTAATTATAAAGCGACTGTTTTGGATTAATATCACCACTGTTTACCCTAATTTACCTACCTGATGTTTGTAAATTAAAAGTGAGACAATCTACTTTCAAAAACAGAGCAAGAATAAACACTGTTTGAGATGTCAAGCTGAATTTAAATTAATTCTATTCAGTGTCAAAATGACATGATGTTATTTTTATAAGTTGGAAGTGCATTAAAATTTCTTTTCTCTAGAATAGGTTTGTGCACGTGAGGAACAGTGTCGCAACAGTAAACGTTGATGGGTTTATATGTATGTTAACGTTGTCGCTTTGCAGAGTAGTGGCTATAGGTAGGTGCGCATTACAGATGCTAATAGAAGCAGCATAGCAGATGTACCACGTAGCATACATTAGCGTTTCATTCGTCAGTCATTAGCTGGTAAAATACGAAATACGATTTTGTTGGCAAGTCCTCTCAGTATTAAACTTCTCCGTCACGTAAATCTATTCTCTCTCTCTTTTACACTCACCTTCTCTCTATCTGTATTCTGTTAATCTTCCTAATTGATTAAAAAACAAGCCACTGACAAATTTGGTTATTTGCATTCCCGTACGTTTCGTAAACGAAATTCACAATGTTTTCAATTAAATTGCTGCCACTCATTTTCTTTACAATTTCATGTATTTTTTTTATTTTCCTTCTTCGAATTTTTGGAAAAACAAATTTACTTTTAAATTGGTAAATAATTTTTTTTGCAAGTTTATTTTATTATAAATAATATATTTGCAAGTTAATTTAAGAAAAATAGCTGTGCTCCCCAAATGGTTTTTAATCTGGTAAAATATTGAGTCGATCGCTTGTTCATAATAGTGGAGAAAGGAATAAGGTGAATAGGTGGAGTGGGGGGTGGGGGTAAAATGTTAAGTTTAAAATTATTTTACAGGTACAGTTTAATAAAATCATCGAGTAATTCGAGATAGTGGAGTTTTCGAGATAAAAGCACAGTTTAAAAAAAAGGCATGTGCTAAGTCGATGAAAGTCCGTCGACGATTTAATTATCGAGCCAACCTGTGGCCTCCTACTCTTCGTTCTCTTTTGCTTCCGCGGCTACAAACCACAAGCAATTTTTAATTAACACCCACGGGACACGACAGAAAAATTGCCTGCATTTCTATAACCCTTAAATACCTCCTGTTCCACGTTCATATTTTTATAAATTAGATATATGAATTTCATAAATTCAATTTGAGAATAATCTTTTTTTAAAAAATATTTTTACGTTTTAATTATTTTTTAGTTCTTTATGGTTGACATTCTGAAAATTTTAGTAATATCTCTGTATATTTAATATAATGATAATTTAACGATTTTTATCTTAATTAAATTTTTTTTTTTTTTTTGCTTGACTGACTATTTTGAGAATTTAACCTACGGAGAACACACCTGTTTTTAAGATTATTTTTCAATGCTGAAACAATTTTGAACTGTTCATCTGAATATCTGATCAACCTAAGAATTTTTTTAAAATATACCCAGGCGAGAACTGACGCTGGATTCAGGCTTTACGGAACCTTCGTTGAGGCTTGGTCAACATTGATCAAGCCTTGGTGGGACGGCGGAACGAAGGTTGCTTCTAGCTATAATGTAACACTTATTTAAGACTGTCGCTCCAGTCTTTGTTGTAGATTGGCGTTCAATGTTCAATCAATGCTGCGGAACCCTATAATGCAGGACTGAAACAAGGCTGCTTCCACTGTTCCCAAATTTACGCGTCTCTCGCGCTCATTCAATATAGTATGAATATATGAATTGTATATAATAATAATATTAATAATAATAATAAAAATAATTATTATTATTATAATAGTAATGAATATTATTGATATTATTTTTATTCATGTTATATGCGTTTGTTTGGAAATAAGTTACTATTATAATAATTATATTATTTTCATATAAATAATATATTACTAACAATAAATGTCATTTGAAATAGTAATATTAAAAAAATAATTTTAGTAAAAAAAGACAATTTTTCTGTTAATCGATACATTTTTTTCTCGATTTTTTAGCAGAATTTTTAACATTATTTACAAACATGTTCACAAGTTTTTATTCACAACACAACACACAATTTTATTATTTTATATAACGCTTAAAACAAAGAATGAAAAATATTCGCTCGCATGTGGGATCGAACTCACGCACCCCGTCCCTAACGCATACCGGAAGTCCTAAACGCACGCATTTAAACCGCTCGGCCCCTGAAGGCTGGAAGGCACCTCGCCTAATCTACTATTTCAATGCCAGCGCAGTATATTCTGTATATACGGCGCGTCACTCAATATTTGTTCAGCATGGGACACCAATGTTCGTCCCATGCTCGATTAAAGACTCGGTCAATCTTGATACAATATTCACTTTCTTTATTACCGTGTGCACTGAACAATATTAAATATCAATATTTATAAATTATTTATTATTAAAATATTTTTTATGATAATTTTATAAGTTAAATTATATATATTATTTTTTTTCTTGTACAGTGTCAAATTATTATTTTCAAAGTTTAAGAGTTTCGTTTATCTGAAAAATTATTAGTAAAAAAATGTTCATTAGGTAGTAATAAATATTTATGCTTAGTAGTTTTACACTAGGATTAACTGTTTAGTAAATATTATCAAAAAAACTATTTTTTGTCAAACGCGCGCGACTAAACACAAAAATAACCTTGAAACTCCAGCATTACCAACTCAACACATACGTTAAACTCTTGAGTTGGCAATGCTAAAGTCTCAAGGTCATTTGTGTTTAATCGCACGCGTTTGACAAAAAATAGTTTTTTGATAATACATATTTACTAAACAGTTAATCCTAGTGTAAAACTACTAGGCATAAATATTTATTACACCCTAGTGAACATTTTTTTCACTAAAAATTTTTCAGACAAACGAAACTCTTGAACTTTGAAAACAATTATTTGACACTGTGCAAGAAAAAAATAATAATGTATAATTTAACTTTATTTATATAAATCTTATATAATTAATAATAAAGAAAAATAATATTTAATATTTATTTTTAATTTAATTTTTTTTTATAATAATAATAATTATTATTATTATTATTATTATTATTATTATTATTAATAATAATAATTAATATAAATAATATACACTAAATAAATATTAATTTTTATTTACCAATTGATATCTTAATAATAATTAATAATAACTTTTAAGTTTTAAATAGTATACAAAATTATCATAAAAAATATTTTAATATTAATTAACTTATAAATATTTATATTTAATATTTTTAAGTGCACACGTCAATAAATAAACTGTCAAGATTGATTCAGGCTTGAATTAAGATCAGATGTTCGAGCTTCATTCACGAAGATTGACCGAGTCTTGAATCGAGCATGGAACGAACATTGGTGTCCAATGCTGAATCAACATTGAGTGACAGTGGTATAAAGACTGCTTCAACACTGGGTTACCCAGGCTGGGCGTTCAAGGCTCAATAAATCTTCAATCCATCGTCAGCATTGGTCTTTCGCGCCTGGGTAGTTTAAACTCTGTAAAATAAGTCTGTGTACTTTAAAATACTTATGAAAAATATTAAACAATAGATAAAAAGCTTTTCGTAAAAAAAACGTGGGGTCCGAATGACCCCAAGTGTTCTCCGATGAATAATAAATTTTTTTTATACTTTTAAAATTTTAACAATTCACTCATTTTCGCAATATAAACAGCCGTACGTTAACAGAAAATCAAAATTTGTAAAAAAAATTTAAATTGAAATTTTTATGATTCAATTATGGGTAAACATTTCTCAACTGACCAGGTCAAAAAATTTATGTTGTTGAATTTTCTTGAAACATTGCCGAAATGTAACTTTTATTAGTAGAGGTGTAAATATTAATTTTTTTTTAATTTGATAAAATATTTTTTGAGTTACGGAGTTTCAAAATTTTGACTTTTTTGAAAATATCTTTTTTACAATTTAATATATTGATACGTAAAATACATCAAATTAAAAGTGAATAGTGATTTTTAAAGGGATTTTCACGAACTACAAGCTGATGATGAAAAGCAAATTTTTCTCTTTTATTTTGACCTTGACATTCTAGGTCCAAATTTTTAATTTCAATATATCTCAAAATCGTTTTTAAAATTTTTTTCTAACCTATTCCAATGGAAAGCTTATCTTTTTTCCTATGCGTCATGTGAAAACCAAAGTGAGATCTTAAAAATTTGTTAAGAAAATAGTAATTTATCATTATTTTATAAGGAAAATGATGATTTATAATTACTTTCTTGAGTAATTTTTAAGATCCTACTCTAGTTTTCGCATGTCGCATAGGAAAAAATGTAAGCTTTCCATTGGGATAGGTTAGAAAAAAATAAACAAATCCGATTTTTAGATATACTGAAATTAAGAATTTGAACTTGAATTTCAAGGTCAAATTCAAAGAAAACAATTTTCTTTTCATCTTCAGCTTGTAGTTCGTGAAAAATCCTTTGAAAATCAATATTCATACTTTTAATTTGTTTAATTTTACTTATTAATATATTAAATCGAAGAAAAGATATTTTCAAAATTTTGAATCTTCGTAACTAATATTCTGATTAATCAGCTAATATAGGAGCTGAAATTCCGATTGATAAACTAATATCATGATTAGTCAGGTATTACAGCAGTTAATCAACTAATAATAATCTGATTGTTTGCCATCTGGTGAAAATATACCATCTCATAATTTAATTTTCCTAGTAAATTTTGATAAAAACTTTAACGAGCAACAACATTAAACAAGCAATAGATTAATTAGCTCATATTTTGCTCAATTATCTAATAGATTAGTTAATTTGTCACTAATCTGATTTAACATAATATACGCACCCGTTTAATAAGTTAATATCCTAATAATATTTTATTCTTAGTGCTTTTACACATCATTTGCTTTTATAGCTAATGAATTTTGTAATAAACCTTGCGAATCAAATTACACATGATTGAACAGCTCCCACTTTTGTAATTAATTAGATTTCGTCTTTATAAGTATATTCCATATTTTATATACTAATATAGATTTAAATGTAATTATAATCATAATTTTAATTATAGGATTAATTGAAACTATCACTCGGCAAATATTTAAGAAAGTTGTTAATAAGGATCACCCCGAGTCAGGTTGTTCAGTCAACCTAACTCAGGGTGATCAGTATTTATTTTTAATTCTAGTTTTAGTTTATAATAACTTTGGATTAATTATTACCTAATAGATTTTCATGACAATTTGTACGATACCAAATCGGACAATACACCTGTTTTCTGTTTCAGAAACTGTTTTTAAACAGATTTTTCTTTCTCCATAAGCAGAACTTATAATTCATTCGAAAGTGAATTACTTGACGATACAAACAATGTCTCAAAAACAAAAAAATTTGTTAATTTTTAGATATATAATGTTAATTACTCAATTGCAGTGTTGAAGTTGTACAGTAATTGAAAAATATTCCCCAGCTTCATGAGCATAAATCCATAAAAGAAATCATAAAGAAGTAAGCGACAGTGCATTAGTGTATTATAATAATGACAAAGAGTAGCAAAGAGATGTCTGGGCAATTATCGTGATTTTTATAAATGGCTTTCTTTATCGTTGATGTAGGTGTCGTGAAACAAGGGTAAGTTGCTCCTCGCGGTTGTGCAGCCAACTTGGAGCTTCCCTGCCTTCACGGACCTACCCTTTTTCGGGATTCCCTTTCCCTTTATATAATCTCTCGTCCTTCTCCCTCAATGTTTCACTCCCTCCCTCTCTCTTCCTTTCACTCTTTTTTGTCTCTCTCTCTTTTCATTCCTCTCTCTCTCTCTCTTTTTCTCTCTGCTTTTCTCTCTTTTTGCCTTTCGCTCTCTCTTTCTGTCTTTCTCCGCTCTTCTCTCTCTCATTTTTTTTTCTCACTCTTTTGGTCCGTCTCCCTTCCTCTCATTACAGTTTTCGCCCCTTCGCCTTCCCCTGTTTCTCTTTTCCATTCTGTCTCACTCGCTCTCCTGCCACCACCTCGAATGAACGAGTCAACCCCCACCTACCGTCGAGGCAACCCCTCCAGTCGACGTCGTCGCCGCCACCACCGTCGCGATACATTGCGATACACGGCTCTTGTCTCCACGCTACCTACCTACGTGCAGGACACAGCGCTTAGCCCATAGATACACTAGGCCACTAGGCACACTAGTCACCACCCCTTTAACCCGATTACCCCTCTCGTCCATCCTGACTTGACCCTCCAACCGTATTTATCCGACGTACGTTTTACCCGTCCGTATATATTAATCCGTCCTGCGTGAACCAACACGAACTTGTCACGAGGCATAAACCTCCTCCACATCCTCCTCCTCCTCTTCTTCTAACCGCCACCCCCCCCCCCTCTCGACACACGTACACAACGTCATTGTAAACACGTGTATCCAAACACATAAATATACACTCACTCACACACGTGAGACAAGCATGTGTACACAATCAGTATAAAGTGAATCAGAATTCTGGACGAAAAGTTAATTTTCAAAAAAAAAATTCAGTGATTGTGTGGGAGTGTGTGTGTGTGTCTCCACAGCCGACAGATATAAAAAAGTGATCAGTGTCGAGTGTCGACAGTGTGGCCCATAAGTGTCTTTAACAAATCAAGTTTGACAAAAGCTTCTAGGGATCATTTATGAATCTAATTGTCAAACAAAACCCAATTCGTATCACAAGATTTGTGTCCTGTGCCATTTAAACAAAATTCAAGAGTGTTTTTTTTTACTAATCAAAAAAGTGAAGGAGAGTTGAAATACGGTGATTTTTTATTCGATGTCAGTTCGCGATCTTACTTTTTCACTCTAAACAAAAAGTAAGTTTCGTCACACACTGATCGAGGATTATTGAGAGAATAGTATTTAAAATAGAATCAAGAAAGTAGTACCTAACCAAAAAAATAGAATCAATCGTACAGTATTTCCAAAAATTGCACCTAACCATAAAATAGGTTATAGTATTTGCAAAAATATCAAAAAATTGTACCTCATGACAAAATAGAATCAGTAATCGAATAGTATTTTTAAAAATAGAATTTGGAAAAAAGTACCAAATAATAAGAGAATCAGCCGAATAGTATTTCCAAAAGTAGAATCATCAAAATAGGAACAAAAAAAATAATATTGTTACAAAGTAGACACAGTTTTTCTAAAGATATCAAATTGAGAGAAAAAACGTATCAAAATCGTTGCGAAGCAACTGTTTGATTCGTTTTTTGTCTCAATTTGATATCCTTAGAAAATCCCTGAAACCTAAAAATAATGTTAACAGAATAGTATCAAAAGTTGTAGTTCCATCAAAATTATTAATTGGCTAACGAAAAATTGTCCTCCTTTAATTCTCTTTTCAATTCTCCACATCAGCTTCATCTTCTGTTTCGTCTGAATTTTCAATTGAATTTCAAATCCCAAAATTACAACTATTTTTTATGAAGTAAAATTTCAAAAAAAATTAGAACTGAAAATAAATGCGACATTGATTTAGAATTACCCGCTTGGTAAGAGTAATTTTCGAACGTATTTTCATCAGAGAATCATTTTATTCAGAGTTGAATTTGTTCACAATTGCTCTGGTCACAAATTGCTTTGATTAAATTTGCTTTTGTGTAACTTTAGTTTGATCGGAATTTTGATTGAAACAGCGACGTTATTTAAAACTGTCACTTACCTGTGCTGGTTGGGAAACTAGATATTTTAAGGTCTCAGTAATTAAATTTACTATTGTTTAAAACTACTGGTAGTTTTGGTCAACTAAAATTATTGTTCTGATGGTAAATTCAGTAATAATTTCGTTGACTAGAATTATTACTCGTAATTTTCTAAAGCTTTTATGAATTAGGGTTATTGGTCACGTCCTGTGGTGTGCATAGTGAATTTAGGATTAGTGGACTTTTGCTGCTATTAATAAATACCATATAAATACCATTTTTTTGAATTTTTTGAAAATTATGGAAAAAGGAACAATTTTTTAAAAATTGATTCTAGAGTTTGTACTTTTACTTTTGTTGCAATAAAAGACATTTTTGAAATAGAATTTCCAAGTTCGATTTGAAATCAAATTTTTTGATGGGACTGTTCTTTAATTTTTTGGAAATCAAAAGTTTTCGAAGGGAAACTACTTCATTTTTTTTTTAAATCAAAATCCCTTGAAAGTAATCTAAACAATTAGATTTCTTTTGTACCATTCTTGAAAAGTTGAGTTCATCTCTTCCCCGAACATGATATTCCCGGTTTTAATTGTTTTCCGATCAAAATATTCCTCTGCATCTGAATATGATAGATTCCGAACTTTGATTGTTTACTGATCAGAATACTTGAAATCCTACCTCTTGGCTCTTTCCACATTGCGAAGAATTCAGTTACCGTGTACAGATTCTCTCAGTTCAATCTGTTCACACTCTGAACTTTTTTGTCTCTCTTTTTTCTAATTTCTATTTTCCTTATCATGATGATTCATCTGATTCTAAAAATACTTGAATTATTCAAGTTCCTCTTGTCAATGCCAATTTCATAATTACAATCCTACGCTAACAGAAATAGTGTAAGAGTCTTCCACTATTTTTTAGAGTGAATTCTCCTCTCTTCAGGAAACAAAACCAAAATTCATTTTAGTTTTTAGAAGTACAAAAAAAACTTAAAATCAATTTGTCCCCTTTTCGCCATCATAATCTCTCGACATTGACGGATCTAAAGCCATAAAGACAAGATTTGATAAAGATTCATCGAGATCAGAAAGACTCTGCAGAAGAAGACATGATTGACTGTATCGGAGGTCAGTGTCTCGTTTTGAACGAAGAGAAAGCTCCCCCCCCCCCAAAAAAAAGAGACTAACGTGTGCGTAAAAGAGACCCATAAAGAAAACTGTTGACGATTTCGCGTGGCCTAAACCGGCGTGCTCAAAAGCAGTCGTGGTCTCGTTTCCCGCGCGCAAGCACAACCAGTCAACCAACACCAACATCGACGAGCCGACAAGCAACGCAACTCCACCACCAACCAACCCCTACACACAACAACCCAACGAGGCATCCCCCACTCTGAATCGCACAACAGCTAGAGCGGAAGTACTAGTCAGTCGCCGAGCGACCTTTCGACATTACGGGTTAGCTTGAACCCTCCTTTTGAACCTTTTTAGTCTCTTTGTACAACATTCTCAGAACGTGAATACATCCCCCTCTCCCCCCTTTTTGCCCACCCACTACTCATCACCATCATCATCATCATCATATTTATCTCGCGAGAAAAAATAAACAAACAAGAGAGAAAGTCTCTTTGTTTCAAGAGTTGAATGATCCTTCATAGCGCCCATAGTCTGCACACGGCTATTCCGGTTCTTCTATGATGATCAAACAGACACCTCGTGGTTAGGGAGTTCTTCATCGCGCAAGGATGTATGCGAGTCTCAAAGAGGATTCTGCCTGTCGGTTTCTTATTCTAGTTGCGCGTTACTGATCCTAACTGATTTTTTTCCAATACTTCGAATCAAACGTTGTTCGATTCTTTTTACTCAATTATTGATCTTTGTTGTTAATCGATTCGATTGCCACTCGTTTCGATTGTTACTCGATTCAATTGTTGGTCGACTCAATTGTTACTCGATTCAATTTTTACTCGATTCAACTGTCATTTAAATCAATTGTAACTCAATTCAATTGTCATTTAAATCAATTGTAACTCAATTCAATTGTCATTTAAATCAATTGTCACTCAATTCAATTGTCATTTAAATCAATTGCCACTCAATTCAATTGTCATTTAAATCAATTGTCACTCAATTCAACTGTCATTTAGCGATTCGAACTGTCATTGGCGGATTCAACTAAAGCTGATCGATTCAATCGCTGATCAATTCAATTACTCCTGATCGAGTCAGTGGTATCAACCCAATTGCCACCTTTGGATTATTGACACGATTGATTACTCTAATCAATTGCAATCAGTGTTTACGTTGCAAACACAGGATAATTTCAAATAGTGACTTATTTTGCAACCATTGGATAATTGGAACCACTGATATCCCCGATCGATTGCAACCAGTGATTAATAGCAGTTAGTGATTAAATTGCAACTACTAACCTTGATCAATTGCAACCACTATTTAATTGTAATCACTGGTTAATTGCTACCAGTGATCAATTGCATCCACTAATTGTTTGCTTCCAGTGATCAATATCAACCACTAAATACTTGCTATCAGTGATCAATTGTAAGCACTTACTTGCAACCACCGGTTAATTTCAATCACTAATTAATTACCACCTCTCATTAATTAAAACTATTGATAGATTCTTACCAGTGACTATTCCTAACCAGTATTTAAAAACCCCCCCAAAAAATCGTAACAACGGATTAATTACAACCCCCCGATCAATTACAACCAAGGATTAAGAAAAAACTCCTCTAATTAATTTAAAACCGAAAAATCAATTGCATCATTGATCAATTGATTTTCCCCTAAGTGATTAAGGTGACTCGTGTTGATCTATTAATATTGTCATTGCAGAGTGAGAGCGGATAATTTGACATCACGGGATATTTAATCCTCGAACAGTGTGACGACGAAAGAATAAAAAAAAAAGTTTTCCCTTTTTCGCTTGACGAAGACGTGATATTGGTGACTCGGCGCGGTCGTTTACTGAGAAAGCAGTCGTTGTGTACTTGTTGAGCCACGAGCTCTTGGTTTAATATTTAACAAGATTCTGAGAAGTGTGCCGCCGCCACCGCCGTTGCTGCTACTACTGTTGCTCCTCTTCTGCAACAACTGCTCTTGAGACACGACGACGAATCAGAAATTCGCAAGACCAAAAGTGTTTTACAAGTCGTAAATAAACTGTTGAACGTGCCGTGAAGGTAAATATAAACTCTGTTAAGAGAACGAGAAGAAAGATTTTTTGCCGGTTTCTGAGGTGAAAAAAGAAGAAAAATTCTCTAGTGGAAAAAAATCTCTGGTGAAAAAAAAATTCTCTAGTGAAAAAAGCATTCTCTAGTGAAAAAGAAAAGAAGAGAGTAAAGAAGAAAGAAGAGTAAAAGAGCAAGAAAGTAAAAGAGAAGATTTTTAAAAAACGTTCAATATTTCGAAGTGGTTTCAAGACAGACTACCAGTTAAGATTGCGTGTTACCTGTTTCGCAAAGTTCGTCCTTGAAATTAAGTTAGAGTCTCTCTCTCTCTCAAGAAATCGAGTTAAGATTATCAACAAGTTTTGAGTCAAGTTTAGAGCGCGTATATAAAGTTGTTTCGTGTAACATTGAGAGTGCATCTTGGGATTGAATTTTGATCAATTGAAGTTCGTGTGCGTGAAAGAGGAAGAGAGATATTAGGCAAGATCCAGTCAGTAGGTGAGGAACGTCATCAGAATCGAGAGAAGACAAGTGGAATTATAAATAGCAGCGGCAGCAGTAGTCGATCGCTTCAGGTGGAAGAGATCAACGGTCCGCGAGGTTGGGTGCAGTGGTGCAGTGCTTGTCGCGGTAGTAGAAGGGAAGTTGGGGTGGCCACTCAATCGGGCAGTTTGCCTCCAAGTGCATCGGGCCCCGGGGCTGCAGTGGTGGGTTGCCTGGTTGGAGTGTACCCGTGTTCTCAAACTTCGGCGGGGCCCAGGGGCCCCACAAGCGCTCATCTCATCCAAAGCATCCCGACAAATCAGCAACTTCAGGGGACCAGTTGTCGCGCCTGTTGCTGCTCCCACATCAGCAACCATCATCAACAGCCGCCACCAGCGGTCCAGCTCACCAGCCAACGGGGCGGTCTATCGCTGAGGGTAGCGAGGGTGGCGTCCACCACCTCCGTCCGAGCCGCCCCCTACGCCCATCCCCAGCACCAAGGGCTGGGGCCAGAGTGCAGGTAATAAACAGTTCAAACTTTCTTTGTAAGACAGTCACTTTCCCCCATTTCACTAAATTCAAAGTAATTCACTCAGAAACGAATTTTTAAAATTTTTTCTAAGAAATTCCGATCAACTAAAGTCAAATCTAGTCAAAAGTAGTCAAAAATAGTCAAAACAGTCAAAAATATTCAAAAACAATTTCAAAATAGTTGAAAATAGTTCAAAATAGTTGAAAATAGTTCAAAATAGTCGAGAACAGTAAAAAATAGTTTGAAACAGTAAAAAATAACATCTAAAAATGAAAAAGTAAATTTGAAACCGAAAAATATCGCGCACTCTCTCTACTTCTGCTACTTGTTCCTCCTCTTCTTCTTCTTCTTCTTCTACTTCCACCTTGGAACAAAAGTTCAAGAACGCAACGTGTTGAAGAGATATTAATGTTTAAAAGTGAGAAAAATAAAAGAGAATTTTTGAAAGTAGCCCAACGAAGTAAGATTGTGCGGCGAAAACTAAAACTGTTCGCGACGAATTAGACAAGCAAATACCAAAAACGAACGAAACAAAGGTGTAGGGAGGAGACGGGCGCAGTGGGTGGAGGTGGTGCGCACATCCTCGGCAGTCCGATGCTGTTTGTTCCGTTCACGGTGCCGACTTTCCCCGCGACGCACCACCAGACGTCTCATCCGGTCCACCAGACGCACCATCAGCAGCTGCAACCCAACAACCAAAATCCGGTGCAACAGCCGCCACCGCCACAGCTCACGCAACTGAATCAGCTGAATCATCTCAACCATCAGGGAATTGTACCAGTGACGACCAATCAACCCACTGTTCACAGTACCAGCTGTTCGCCACAACAGCAGGCTACAACACCCAACAAGGTTAGAGTTTTTCTTTCTTTTTCTATTTATTTATAGTTAAGGAATGATCCTTGCGGCAGAAGTTTCTTACTACTTAAGAATCATTTTCTTAACCTACATTAGGTAAATTAGAAAAATTAATTATTTCTGTTAAATAGTATAAAAATATGTATTATTAATTTCCTGAACTAAATGAGGAATACAGGATTCTATACACTCTACAAAAAAGAGTGGAATTTTAGCTCTTGATCGGTTTCTAAAGTCGCACTTTTTGCGAGTTAATGAAAAGGAGTACAATTTATTTTACTTCTGTTTAACTCAAGGAGCAGATTCCTAACTTGAAAAACTTTACTCCCAATGTAAATGGTAAATCCCGATGTCATTTTATTCATAAATTTTTTAAAGTGTAAAAGTCACTCCTTTATGGAGTTAAAGATAAGGGAGTAAAATCAAAAGAGTTACAATTTTATACATTTCAATTCAATTTTATTTCACTTTCACTTTGAAAGATTTATATTTTTACTTTCATTTTTACTATTACTTTGAAAGATTTTTATTCTTACCTTTACTTTTATTTTCACTTTTTATCAAAGTGAAAGTGAAAGTAAAAGTGAAAGATGAAAAACACTGCAAAAATTAAGTATCTTAAAAATAACTTTGCAGTCACTTTTAAAATACTTTTGTTTAAAGTGAATTTATTAAAATGATAGTGAAAGTGAAAGTAAGTATAAAAATTTATTAAATTAAAAACAAAGGTAAAAGAAACATCTCTCAATGTTAAAGTAAAACTGAAATGAAAAACAAAAATCAAAGCGCATGATTATTCCCCAAATGTCATTTGACCGAACTTTTGTCACTTTTGGGAATCGCTATTTTTACGAATTGATACTTTTTCGAAAGGTCATTTTTGCTAAATATCATTTTTACGAATTGTTATTGTTCCGAAATGTCATTTTTCCGAATTGTCACTTTTGCGAAATGTCATTTTTGACAATTGTCATTTTTGCGAATTGTCATTTTGGCGAGAAGTCATTTTTGCGAATTGTCATTTTTACGAAATGTCTTTTTTGCGAATCGACATTTTGACGAATTGTCACTTTTGCGAAAAGTCATTTTTACCAATTGTCATTTTTAAGAAATGTCACTGTTACGAATTGTAATTTTTTCGAAAACAGTGACATTTCGTAAAAATGACAATTCGCAAAAAGGACAATTGGTAAAAATTACTTTTCGCAAAAGTGACAATTCGTAAAAATGATGATTCACAAAAATGACATTTCGTAAAACTGACAATTCGCAAAAACGACAATTGGTAAAAATGACTTTTCGCAATAGTGACAATTCGTAAAAATGGCGATTCACAAAAATGACATTTCGTAAAACTGAGAATTCGTAAAAATGACAATTTACAAAAATGACAATTCAAAAAATGTCAGTTCGCATAAATGACAATTCGCAAAAATGACAATTCGTAAAAATGGCGATTCGCAAAAGTGACTTTTCGTAAAAATGACAATTCAAAAAATGTCAGTTCGCATAAATGACAATTCGCAAAAATGACAATTCCTAAAAATGGCGATTCGCAAAAGTGACATTTCGTTAAAATAACAGTTCGGATAAATACAATTCGGTAAAATGACCGTTCGGTCAAATGACATTTGGGGAATAATCATGCACCTCATAAAAATCTATCAAAATGAAAGTAAAAAAAAGGAAAGTCAAAGTAAAAATGAAATAAAAATGAAACTCCATTTTTTTTACTTGGATAAAAAAGTGTCTAAGAAATTTTAGAGTATCATTAACATTTTTAAATTTGGTTATACCAAATTTTTATTTTTTACTGGACAAATACATTAATTCAACAAAAACTAAAAATTTATTTACTAAAATAAAAAATATCTTCTTAAATTAAGAATTCATTTAATTTTTCTTTTCTTTTTGAAAATAATTAAAAATTTCAAAATTGTATACCTATTCGAATGGCGAACGAAAAATGATGACTGAATTAAAAAATATATTCTTAAATTAAGAATACCCCTTTTTTTGGAAAGTAAATCAGAATTTAGTCTTTTGAAGAAATTTCTGCTGCAACGAATGTTGTGATTTTTTGTATGACAAAATTTTTGGAAAATTTTAAATTGAATTACTTGAAATTATAGGGACATTTTTCAAATTTATTCCAGTTTTGTAAATTTACGAAACAATTTGATGATAATACAAGTTTTACGATGCATACTTCCTTGAAAATTTCATGCCTAGAAATTTGCGAGCGTTGACAAACAATTTGGCAACCTTTACTCAGGAACTTTTCGCTTAGTCCTTTGACATGATGAATATTTCGAAAAAAGGAAATTATTTTACAAAATAATAAAATTTAGAGAGTACAGATCATTATAAATTACTAATAATTATTATTAGTAATAAATATAGAAATAGTATTAAATTAATAATAAAAATTATTAATTAATTAAGTCAATATTAAAAATTATTGATTATTATAAATCACTATAGTAAAATTTGACTAAATAAAATAAACAGTTCTATTAATTGTTAGTGAAATTCTATTAACAATTAGCAAAATTTCACTGATTCCAGGTAAAATTACTAATAAATTATTTGGTAGGCGACTTTTTGTCATTTCATAGGTAACTTTCTATTAATTTAGATTTAGAGTGTTATGACTAATAATTATTAATTATTATGAAGCATTATTTGATATATTACTAATAACTATTAATTATTATGAATCAGTATTATTTATTACGAATAAAATTAAATTTTAATTATTATCGTTACCATTATTTTTATTTATTTACTTATTTACGATTTAGTAACAAGAAATATTTTCTTACCATTTGCTAGTAAATTTTTAACTAGTTCAAAAGCATAATGATTACTATATTATTTTTTCTAAATCTATTTTTAGAGAGAAATAAATACTGAAGTATTTTTTGCTTTCTAAAATAAAATTAGAAAAAATACTAAAGCAGAAAATACGAAATGCACTTTCAAAAATTAGAATTAAAATAATTTTTATGACATTTATTTATTTTTTTAAATCATATTTATTAACTAAAACGTTATAAAATATTTAAAGCGAGACACAATCGCTATTTAAAGTTTTAATTAGATGATGGATTGTGTTAGAGATTAAAATTATTATTATGGAGATTATTTGATTAAGATAACCACTTGTGATTAATGGCAGTATTCCTTATCCAAAAGATTACAAAAGATTTATAAGAACACATGGGTAAATAATTGTTTCATAAGCGGCTAAAAGCATTCATTAATTTTTGAGTAAAATTTGACAAATTAACAAATTTTATTTAATTACTTAATTAACGCACACACTGTAATATTATCCGCCTATATATTATGATTTAATATTTACATAATAAATCATATTATTCATTCAATATTGAATTATTTCGAAATTAGCTTAATTGAAATTTAGAACTAATTACAAATCTTGTTACAAAATTGAATATTAAAGTAAATATTTCCTCGTTGGTAATTCAATTATTATTATATTATTTTGTGACAAAAATTAAAAATTAAATAGTATTTTAATATAATATTTAATTAATTACTTTTTTTGGTCTACAATTATTTCTGTAAATTTACACTCTGCTTATAATTTTATCACTTTAATTTTTAATATAAAAATTATAAATTTAAACAACTAAAAATTGTTATGAATTAAAAAGTATATTAAGTAATTTTGTAAAGAACTTTTTTTTGATTTTTGAAAGATGATGAAATAATGAAAAAAGAAATATTAAGTTTTCTAAGAAGGCGATGTTTCGGAGGCTATTTAATTTTTTAATTTTTAATAAATAAACTTTTTGTTTGAGCTTTTTCGAAGCTTATTTGAAACTTATCTGAAGCTTATTTGAAACTTTCTTGAAATTAAAGAATAATTAAAGGTGAACGACTATAACAATAAAGTAAATTTTAATAAACAAAATTTACTTACACAAAGAGGATAAAATTTCCTTCGACATGATCGCCTATAGTGAATGTTAAGAATTTTTCGGGGGTAAGAAAAGTGTATAATGTGTCTTCTTTTCATTTCTTCTCGCCGGTGTCTTTACCATATCGCGTGTAGTGAAGCGCTTTTATTATCCTGGCGTGGATTCAAGTCAATTTTCTTTAGCGAGCCATAACTCGCTGAAGGATGTACCATGGTCGAAGCATGGACCATGCCTTGGCAAGGTTGGCACAGTAGGAATGTGGCTTAATTTTCCCCAGAGTCTGGAAGCACCAGTTTTCGACGTGGTTTTGCTCCTCCTTTGGCGCCGCCTCGCCATACTCCTTGGGTTATAAGAAAAGACATTTTCAATTTTCACACGATCAATTATATTTATCCCTATAATGTCACTATATGTGTACACAAGCAAGAGTCATAAATTTAATAAATTTAATGAAAAATAATTAGAAAATATTTTTTTCAATGGAAGATGATGAAAAAAATACTTTACTGTTTTAAATTTATTGAAATTTATTTAACTTTAATTAATAAAGTTTACATATTTATTTATATATTTTTTTTAATAGAAATATAACTATGTCACATGTCGTTCCTGCCGCATATTTTCTAAGGATATCACATTGAGACAAAAAATGTATCAAAAAAGTTATTTCGCAACATTTTTGATATATTTTTTGTCTCAATTTGTTATCCTTAGAAAATCGGAGTGCGCATTAGTGCAAAAAAATGCAGAAAATAATTTAACTGGGAAAATTTAAAAAAGTACGTTTCCATATAAAAGGAATTAAATAATTAAACAATTAAATAAATTAAATAATAATTAAAATTAAAAATAACAATAAAATAAATGTAATGAAACAATAGAAAATAAATAAGAATGGGAAATGGAAAAAATAATAAATATACTAATTATTATAATAGAAGAAAAATTATTATTATTTTATTTTAGAATTGTATTCGTAGAATTTTAACTTAATGCATAAATGTTTAATCACTCTGAAAATAAAATGTAAGGGAGGGAAAGTAATACAATATTGAAAATAAATTATGAATTATATTTCTAGAGTAATTACAATGAGTATAAATATAAACAATGTTATTGTTACGAACTTTCTGTAAAGCCTGAGCGATTTGTTTACATTGAGGTCAAAACAAAAGTCGACCGGGATATAAAACTCAAGGTTGAAATAATAGACAATATTATAATTTTCATCTAAATGCGTCAGTTTTATTTCCTGCTTGGACCTGTTTATACCTAAAAATTTGTCCTCTTGCGTTTTGCTTTTGATTTCGAAAAATCATTTAGCTTTCTTCTATTGAATTTCCTTTCATTTATTAATTAAATTTTTTTTTTTTATTACAATTTTTTCTTTTTATTCTTCATTTATTATAATTATTACTATTATTTTTTTGCATTTCTTTGTTATTTGTTCTTATTTATTTCTTTTAGTTATTCTTCTGTTATTCATTGCTATTGATTTTTTTTATTTATTCTTAATATTTTTATTTATTTTTTATTTCGTTGTACTTTCTTTAATTTAAATGTTTCTCCTTTAAATTTTAATTTTTAATTTAAACTTACTTCCTTTTTCAATATAAAAAATCGTTCATCCTCTGATTGATTTATTTTGATTTTTTATTTTGACTAAAAAAGACAAAAACTAAAACAAAAATTAAATTAACTTAATATGTAAATAGCTGCGTGAATGATCACAAAATTGAAATTTTCGAGCGATTAAAAATTAAGTGAAAGAAAAATATTTTCCTTACGTTTTTCATTTTTGATTTTAAAAGTTTTTTTTTGTGCTTCAAAAAGAATTTGTGTTTAGTGTTGTGTAAGTGATCTCAAGATTTTTCACTAGAACCTTTAGAATGCAGAGTGGGGAAAGGATTTCGAATCATCTACATAAATAAGGTTCAAATTATTTTATTTTCTATAATACATAATATATTGAAAATAAATTAAAAATAAATAAATAAAATAATAAATAATGAAATTCTAATGGACGCTCTTTACATTTTAATTAGTAAAAATATACACTTGTCTGAATAAGTGATTTAATTTTTGCTATTATATTAGTAACTTTTACTGATTAATAGAAATTTTTACTCATTTATTACTTATTAGTCAAATTTACTAATTCTAATTTACTAAATATTTGAATTAATTAAAATTATTTAAAATACCTTTACTTTACTAAATTTGAATTAGTGAAAATGTTTACTAATTTGAATTAATTACTAACTTTTTGCTGTTGAATTAGTAAATTTTTCTGATAAATAGCAATTTTTACTAATTTATTAGTAAAATTTACTAATTTTAATTTACTAAATATTTGAATTTAATAAAATTATTTAAATTTAATTTACTAAATTTAAATTACAAAAAGTGTTTACTAATTTGAATTAGTGACTGACTTTTTGCATTTGAATTAGAAAATTTTACTGATTACTAGAAATTTTTACTCATTTGTTAGTAAAATTTACTAATTCTAATTTACTAAATATTTGAATTTAATAAAATTATTTAAGATACCTTGAATTTACTAAATTTAAAGTAATAAAAATATTTACTAATTTCAATTAATGACTAACTTGTTGCTGTTGAATTAGTAAATTTTACTGATAAACACGAATTTTTATTTACTAATTTACTAATTTTAATTTACAAAATATTTGAATTTAATAAAATTATTTAAAATACTGACTTGAATTTACTAAATTTAAGTTAATAAAAATGTTTACTAATTTGAATTAGTGATTGACTTTTTGCTTTTGAATTAGTCAATTTTACTAATAGTAGTTTTTATTAATTTATTAGTAGAATTTACTAGTAAATAAAGTTTTGTAATAAATAGTAGTTTATTTGTAATTTATTAGTAGAATTCACTAATTAAGAAGCAAAAAGTCAGTCACTAATTTAAATTAGTAAACATTTTTACTAAATTCAAATTTAAAGAGCAAACAAATTTATAGTATTTTTTACTATTTTAATTCTGCAAAATCTAAATTATAAAAAATTTCTGCTTATTTCTGCTTTGCAACTTTTACTATTTCTTTTATTTTATTTCAAAATTAGTATAAAAAATTTTCTTAAAAAAGTAAAAAATTGACAAAAATGCGAAGAACTTTTTTTTGCAATACGTTACTGGTAAGATAATGAAAGTTTCTTTATTTTTTTTCCTTGTAAATTACTTTATTTTTACTAAAAATTCCATAATAATCTGTAAATTTGAATAAGTGAGATTTCACAACAGTTGTAAAGGAAATTTTACTCGTTTAAATTTAAAATTTATAGTAAGTAAAGGAACGGAAATAAAAATTTTTATACTAAACATTCAACTGAAGGGACCAAAAATTGACTTAAATTTTAGTAAAGTAAATTTAGTTATAATTTTAATTTTAGTAAACTTAAAATTTCCTAATTTGACCAAAGAAAATACGCAAAACAAAACAAAATACGATCAAAGAGATTTGTTAACTCGCGATAAAATGAACTTTTATAATTTTATTTAGAAAAAAAGGGAAGATAACTTATTATAACCAGGAGTTTTCGTATAGTTGAGATGCAAACCGTAAAATAAGTAAGACGAATAAATTCGTAGGACAGAGAAAAAGTAGTGAGTGAGAGAGGGAAAGAGAGAAAAAGTGAGAGAGAAGGAGAAAGAGAGTTAAAGATGGCTTTATAGCCTGCTTCCAAGAATGAAGGTGGGAAGAAAAGAGAAGACGTCGGAGAGAGATACCTGAATTCTAAAGGGAGGGAAATGACTCCTATCTTGGTAGAGAAACCGGGGGAAGAAGAGCGGCAAGACTTTGCAAGTTGCTCACGTAACTTTATTAATTAAAGGTTGTTAGTCCTTGTTGCTCGATACACTTTGAGTATACACTTTATACGTATACTGGTGCTTACAATTTTACACGAAAGAAGACGAAGACGACTTTAAGTTATGCCATTTTTCAAACTTTACGATTATTCTTAATTTATGAATTACAAATTAAAAAAGAATTTCTTTTTAATCCCAAATATACATCTCGAGTATTCTTTTTTTTATTTTTATCTAAAACCGAATTGGTAAACCGTTGCCATAATATTTCGTTCAATAATATTGACTTTGTCATCAATTTTTCAATGCTGCACGTGACTTTTATAACCGTCATGAAATTTATTATTGAACCCCCTCTCTCCCCCACTGTTTTTTTTCTATCACTCTATCTCTCTCACTTCGCTTTGTGACTCTCTGCAAAAAAAAAAAAAAAAAAAAACCGTTGTAAAACTGTCACGTGAGTTATGGCACTGTCTCTAACACTTAACTCGTTTTCAACATTTGAAATTGACACAGAGATAAAAATTTTTTTGCCCGTATGTGCTTTACCATTTACAACTGACTACGATTCTATAATGTTTTTTTGATTTATTGTTTTCTATTTATTCGGGATTTTGAGATTTTCTTTTTTTTTTATTTTGTAACCAAGTTAATTTTTGTTTTTACCCTGCATTTTTTTATGGGAAAAAAAGATTTTTTTTATTGTTGAGCGATGGTAAATAAATCTTTTTACAAGCAATTAATTTCTGGGGGATTTTTTTTAAGTAATAAAATGTCGATTAATGGGAAAATAATTTTTGGAAAAATTTAGTGGAGTATATGGGTGATTTTTCTGAGAGTGACACTTGTGTTGTTTTATTTTTTCAATTTATTTATTTTTTTTTAAATTGCTTTTTCTATGAAATTATTTTTTTAATGTTCAGAAGAACTTATCTATTATATAAATTTAGATTAATTAGAGAATGCAATTTTTTAAGTAGCAAGTAAACTACTGTGCAATTTTTAATTTTAAAAAATCCTTCAATAAAACTTTACATTTTTTTATTTTTTTTTTACAGTAAACTGTTTATGAAAAATTTTTTGTTTTATTGAAGGATTTTTAAAATTTAAAATTTTTTTAAATATAAAGTCATCAGAATTTTTTCATTTTTTTTTTCATTAAAAGATTAAAATTTTGTTAAATATTCTGTATTATTTTTGTTTATGAATCACAATTGTTTTAACAAAATTATTATTTTGTTTTAGAAAAAGAAGAAAAATATTTGCACAATTTCTGTTTTTAATCTTATTTTTGAAACAAAATTTACCACAGGAATTAAGAAATTCAAAAATTTTAAATTCAAACCTTTTTTAAATTAAACAATTTATAAAATTATTGTTATAAAAGATGACCGAGAGATAAAATCATTATTTTGTATTATAAGAATATTGTTACTGTAACTTCATCAAAATTATTTTCATCATTTTAATTCAATTATTATTTTCTAGAATTAAAATTTTTTTTCTATGAAAATAATAATTGAATTCCTTACAAAAAATGTTATTATTTATAAAAATAATCGAATTCCTGTGAAATTTTTATTATTTATGAAAATAATTAAACGTTTGAATACAATTTTATTAAAATTTTTTTTAATTAATTGAACTCTTTTTGGGAAATTTTATTAAAATAGTAGATATTGAAAATCATTGAAATTAGAAAAATGCATTTTATTTTTGAAAATAATTGAAATTAGGACAAGAATTTTTTTGAAATTTATTAAAATAATTGAACTTTATAAAATAATTTTGTTATTTATAAAGATAATTGTGATTTTTACGAGAATTTTTTTTTCAAATTTTGAACATAGTTGAATTTTATAAGAAGAATTTTATTTTTTTAAAAAAATAATTGAATTTCTGCAATTATTTGTAATTTCTCCAAAATTGAATTTTTTTAGTGTTTTCAAAAATTATTTCACTTGTCAATAATAAATACTTGTGAAATATTTAAAATTTTATTAAAGTCACATTTAAAAAACTTTTGAAAATCTAATAAGTCTGTGACTACCAAATTATTATTTTACTACTGTAAATACTCTTTTTTATTAATTTGTAAACTATTTTTTAAATTTAGTATTTTATTATTTTTTTCTATTATTTATAATTTGTTATTTATTATTTACTCTTTAATTTTTTTACTGTGTTTGTAAAAAATATTTTTAATTTACAAAAATTTTTTATTATTTTTTTCTGTTATTTAAAATTTGTTATTTATTATTTACTCTTTAATGTTTTTACTGAGTTTATAAAAAATTTTTTTAATTTACAAAAATGTAGCTGATTACTGTTTTTCTGATAACAATAAAATTAACAGAATTGCAACATTCTGACAAAAATTTATTAATAATTAATGTACAATTCTGCCTTTACTACTGGTAATAAAAATCATAAATATTTGGAATATTTCTCACAATTATTGTTTATAGTATCGATAAAAATTTATAAATATAAAATAATACCTACATGGAAAAAAAATTTTACTTGGAGCAAATACAATTTTTATTATAATAGCGAAATTTTTAGTTAGTTCAGTTAAAACTTTTGCTATTCTAGAGAAACTTATCGTTGATCCAAATTAAATTTCCTTTCCGTGTAATATTATAAAGTTAAATGAATCGTAAAAAAAAAGTCTGACTCAAAATTGACTAACACTATACTGATTATTAATATAACTAATAATACTAAGCAAATTTTATTAAAAAAAGTGTTTGTAGTATTTAAATTTTTTTAATTTTCATTTATTTGTTTATTATAAATTTAATTAGGTAATAAATCTTTCAATTTAAATTCAAATTATTAAAAATGAAAATTTTTTGAAAACTTCTTTTCGAATTATTTTTACTTCAAGAAGAAAGTATGAAAAGAAAAAACGTAATTTTCGAAAAGAACTTTTTTTTCTCATCATATAATTTGTAATTCTACCCGCAGCGAATGTTCGATTAATAATCCCATCCCCTTACCTTTCTCCGCACCACTTTGTGGATCACGAAACTTTAAAAGACTCAAAGATTTCGAAAAAATTCAATCCATAATGGATATTAAAATGAATGAATAATGTGAAAAGTAGTTCAATTATAAATTTATAACCGACCCATTCTTAGAGGTGGGGGGGGGAGGTAAAAATCTTTGAGTCTCATCGTTTCTTTATCAAAGATTTTGCGTGGAGCTTATTTTTACAATAGGCGGCAGCTTGAGGTAATAACATTCTTCCCTCTGGGCAGGAAAACGATGAGAGGAAAGGAGAAGAAGATCGTTGGTACACCAGTGTTGAAAACTCGAAAGAACTGTCTCCTCTCCTTCTCTCTTATTTCTCCCTCTTTTCGCTCGCTTCTTTTTTCTAGTCAGGTCTCTCTTTTCAAGCCTGGCAAGAAAAGCATTGTGCGGAAGACCTCTGCGAGTTGGTACGACTGCCATATATATATACTTGTATATGCCACGGTTCCTAGCTGTACTATACTCTTTTGATATTTCAACGGAACAGACGAGTGGCATGTCGTAATGAAATCATCTCCAGGGGCTTTGATCTTCACCCCCCCCCCCCTCCTCGAATCGCTTCCTCTATTCTGCCATGACGACCACCCTTCTCCCCTGCTATACGACTGGGAATTTCCCAACGCGACATTACACACACGACATTCTCATTCCACTATCTACTGCATGAACCTCAAGCAAATTTCTTAATAACCGCTAAATTAACTGTCTAACTATTTACTCACAGTGACTCATTTTTCATGATTCTTCTGATGATGTGATTTTTTTTATTTTCGGCGAGTGAACGAATTTCGGAAAATTAGGAAACAATTCAATATTAAGGTTAATTAATTAATTAAAGAATAATGACTAAAGCTTTTTTTTATTACATTTTCTAATAATATTCCCTGAAAATTTCAATTAATTGCAATCAATAGTTTTCGAAATTTACTACAATTACTGAATGGCTTCCTGACCCTCAAAGACACGTAGCCAGCGGCAGTTGCTAATAACCGGTCTTAGATGTTAGATCATTATAAGGTGTCAGTGTATTTGTGTCAAGCGAACATCAAAGAAGAATTATTGTACGGCTACAGAATAGATAATTTAGTGTAAATAATTATATAATTAGTATTTCTATACATGGGTGATTTTTATGAAAGTGACATATTTTGATCTTCAATTTTTCAATTTTTTTTTAATTATATAGTTTTTTCTATTGAAACTACTTTATTTCATACTAAAGAGTAAGATTTTTGAGTTGCGCAAAATTAATTGTTAAAAATATTAAAGTTTTTCTTCATTGAAGAAGATTGACTTTGTTGTGCTCCATTAGATTAGTTTTATTTGATACGCGAATTTTTCCATTAAAAATACACGCTAATATCGTTCATCACGTAATCAAAAATAAAATTACACTTCTTAAAAAATAATAATTTGCATATTTTAATTCCAAATATATTCAGTTCGATTGAAATATAAATGTAGTTAAAGTATCTGATTTGATGGTTATTTGGGTTAAGTTTTTCAAAATAATGCAGGTAAATACTAAAAACAAAAGACAAAGGAAAAGGCTTCGGAGATAAAAACTACATTTTTTACATTTAGTCACATTAAGGCACAATTAAAATATATTTTTTTAGTAAAATATATAAATTTCACACCGTAATTTTATATTATCATCGAAATATTCCGTAAAATTTACTTGTATATTCAATTATTTAATAAAAAGCAAGGCTTCGGAGATGAAATTGAATTTTTACTCGGGACAATATGTGAAATTTGATTATTTATAAAAGCAATAATTTTTTCTCCTTTTTTATAAGTAATATATAGTTAAAATTTTGTTTTGGTTATTTTTAATGTATAAAAATATATCAGCAATCATCGTGAAGTAATTTTAATCTAAAACTGAAGACAAAGTTTGAACATTTTTATCAAAAATAAGACTGAGGTTAACAAAATTTTTTAAATTCATATAATCATAGAAAAAACATTGTACTTTCTGACACTATTTTTAAAAAATTTCTAAAAGTCCAAAAAAAAACTATAAAAATTTAATTTTCTTATATTGAAATCCTATTGGAAACATGCTAAAAAGGCTTCGGAAATAAAATTATTTTAGTTACTGCATAAATGCAGATGAATAAAATTGTTTAATTTTTTTTAAAGTGATCTAAATTTTTACTATAGAAATTGATAATAACTATTAGAGAGTAGATTTTGTAAAATTAATCGAGACATAAAAAATGTCATTTTCAGAAAAATCACCTACGTATAAATCGAGTGTAAAACTTAAACCCCATTTTTTAAAATTACGTTCTCAAAATTGGATACATTGTATGTAACAACAGTAACGAATTGTATTTTTCTGAACAAGAATTACTTTTAAAAACATAATAAAACTTCATTCAACGAAAATACAGTAGTAAAATAAATATTTAGTTAGGCAGATCATTAAACAACTTTTATATTTTTTACCAATAGTTTTAATACTGGTCCTGGAGAAACTTTTTGAATATTTACTATATTTTTTTACAAGTAGTAAAGTGAAATTTTAGTCAGAAACAATTGCAGATTAGTTATGAAGAAATCGATTATGTCATTTCATTATGACTTTCATTTTCATGTTTACTTTCACTTTGAATTTTTTCTTCTTACTTCTAGTTTCATTTTTATGGATTTTTATTTTCATTTTCACTTTCACTTTCACTTTAACAGAATTTCATTCTCATCTTCATTTGAACTTGCCAGAATTTTTATTTTATTTTCCCCTTCATTTTTACTTTTATGTATATTCTTATTTACGATTACTTTCCGTGTGATAAATTTTCAGATTCAATTAAATTTTTTTTTTTTTTTTAAAAAGAAAATACAATCGAAAGAAAACCATCATGGAGAAAATGAAAATTTCTTAAAGTTTAAATAAAAGTACAGCGAGAAATCTATCATAGTTTATAGTAAAAATGATATAAAAAATTAAAGTAAAAACTAAAATGAAATTACGTAATCGACCCTTTAGGGGTCGATTTCGTAATTTCATTTTAGTTTTGACTTTTATTTTCACTTTGACATATTTTTATTTTCACTTTCTATCAAAGTGGAAGTGAAATAAAAAAGACTATCTAAGTGATGGTGAAAATAAAAGGGAAAGAAATACGAAAGCGAAAGTAAAAATGAAAGTAAAATTAAAATTCTATCAAAGTGAAAATGAAAATGAAAGAAAAAAATTATTAAAGTGAAAGTAAAAGTGAAAGTAAAAAATTTTCTAAGTGACAGTGAAAATAAAAGGGAAATATGAAATATGAAATATGAAATATGAAAGCGAAAGTAAAAATGAAAGTAAATTAAAATTCTATCAAAGTGAAAATGAAAATGAAAGAAAAAAATTATTAAAGTGAAAGTAAAAGTGAAAGTAAAAATAAGATTCTATCAAAATGAAAAGAAAAAGAAAAAATTCGTCAAAGTGAAAAAATTATTAAAAAATTATTAAAGTGAAAGTGAAAGTGAAAGTACAAATGATATTACGTAATCGGCACCTAGTAGTAATAGTTAGTGTTAGTCAGACTATTTGATGTTTCATTTACCTTTATTAACTATAATGACAAAAATGAATTTTAATTTTTCTAAATAACAATTTTTTTTATAAAAATAATAAAAATGTATACAACGGAAAAATAGTAGTAATAATAAAAATTTAGTCAGACAAATCATTATAAAAAATACTCAAATTTGATGAAGAAAATCCCAAATTTAATACTCGACTTCAAAAATTGTTAAAAGAAACTGTCAATACCAGCGTCGTTTTTCAAGATACAAATTTTTTCTGAAATCAATTCTTAAAAACTTCTGACTTCCTCTGTGTATCAGAAAATGATGTTCTTTAATAAAAAAATAAATAAATAATTATTTAGTCAGCCAGTTTTTTATTCGACTTTCCACCATTTTTTATCAATAGTTAAAAAATACTAGGGAAAGATCTTAAATATTTATTATTTTTTCCGGCAAGTAGTAAAGGTGTATTTTATTCAGACATAAGTGCAGATTAGTTTTCAGTAGTAATATTCCATTTTAGTCAGACTTTTCGTTGTTTTGTTTAACTTTAATATTATCAGCAATAAAGAAAATATCCAACTGTTGTTTTCTCTAAGTAAAAATTGATGTTTAAAAATAAGATAAGAACAACCAAAAAAGTAAATAAAATGAGTAAAAATAATAAGTATTTAGTCAGACAGATCGTTACTCGACTTTTGAAATTCTCGTACTAATACTGAAAATAATACTAGGGAAGGATTTTAAATATTCATTATTTTCATCCTAAGCAGTAAAAGTATATTTTATTCACACATAATTTTATATTTGTTATTATTATCAGTAGTAATGGTCAGTTTATAAATCAGACACTTGTAACATATTATTTTACATTTTAACCTCATCGTCTTGTGATGAATATTCACTTTTTTCCTTCTCCTATCGTCTAAATAACAAATTTTCATACACCATAAGATTAATTGAAAAAAACCCTTGCGAGATCAGTTGGTTCGTAATCGAAATCAAGTTTTTAAAAACTCTCAGTGGAAAGTCGGGTATAATGGAAAGAGCCCGAGGGTTTCTCGCTGGCGGCCGTCATAAAATTTTACAAATGAGCGTCCCGGAGCGGTAGCTGGCAGGCGAAAATAAAAACAAAGAAAAGACAGGCATAAAAATGAAAATAAAAAAAGAGCAACAGAGAGTAAGAGAGAGTAAGAGAGAGGGGGGAGGGGGAGAAACATTCAGGAACGTTGGGGTGTAGACCGCAAACACAAACAAACACCCAGGGTCATACACACCAAGTAACAAATGTCGGACATTTACATTTAGTAGCAAGTTCTCCTTTTTTTCTCTCTTGTTTTATTTCTGCCTCTCTTTTTTTTCCATCCATCGCATTCAAAACACAATACATACACAAACTTATGTCTTTCCCTTGCGCTTTTCTCGTTGGTTCGAATTTCATTTGCATTGTTACATTATGTACAATACTTCCGTGATCATAATTTCCGGTATTTGTAAATTTTCCTCTTCTAAAATGTTGTGTTTTTTTCTCTCTTTTAATTATTTTTTTTTTAATGGTCTGAAAAAAATTAATTTTGTATATTATTTTATTGTTTTTTATATTTTCTGTATTTTTGTAGCTCTTTAAATTTTTGTAATATTTTTATATTTTTGCATACTTTTCTTTTTTTTCATTCTTACAATTAGTAGTTTCGTATTTTTCGTTCTTTTTTATTTATTGTTCTTCTGTATTTTTGTATATTTATAATTAAGTATTTTTAAATTTTTGGTAATTTTGATATTTTTGTATCTTTTATATTTTCTATTTTCTGTATTTTTCGGTATTTTGTATTTTTGTTTCGTTTCTATTTTTTTTTTTTAATACTTTTGTATCTTTTATATTTTTGTACGTTTTGCATTTTTCACAGTTTTGTATTTTTGTATCTTTTCTATTTTTTGCATATATAGAACTTTTGTATTTTCTGTTCTTTTTTATTTTCGAATTTTTTTCTTTTGTATTTGTATTTTTTTGTATTTTTTGAGGCTTTTAATTTTTTTGTACCTATAATTCTAAAAAAATTTCTATATTTTCATTTTCCTTCTCTTTTTTTCCCTCTTCTTCCTTCTTATTAGTAAACAAAATAGAAATTATTTTTACATTTATATTTTTGTTGCGAATTTTCATATTCATTAGTAATTTTAATTAGTATTTAAAATAAAATTAATCTTATTCGAAAACTCTCTCTCTCTCTCTCTCTCATGAATATTTATAAAGATTTTGACGAAAGTAGAAGGAGAAATGTGAAATGTTTTTGGAATTAATTCAGTTAAAGTTGTATTTTATGCACGAGATTCGTCATATCTGATGAATATACTTAATTGACTAAATACAGAATTGAATTTAAAATTAATTGCTTTATAAACAAGTGTTGTGTTAAGGGTCGAAAGAGATAGCCTCTTTCTCTCTCTCTCTCTCTCGAAATAGAAAATAAAACTTTAGGTAGTAACAGAATTCTTGCCTGGCACTGAGCCCATTCTCTATACTTCTAACCAAAGCGCCAGTCTGACTCGAACAGGCTGTTTCTACTGAACCATCACTCTATTCGGTTTCCTTGCCAGGGAAAAACTTTTCTCCCTAACGTAGAAGCGCAATTTCTCTTATTTTTCTTTTTTTCCATGAAAAAAATACACCTACTTTTTGAAAAAAAAAAATGAAAACGAAAATTACAAAACAATTGGAACTGTTATGAATTAAATTTTAACTCTTAATTAAAATTATTATTAATATTATTATCTTTATTGTTAATATTATATGATATTATTTATTATTTTTAAATTATTAAAAAAGAAATCAATTTCCCCTTGTATTTGTAGTAAATTTGAAAAAAATACAAAGACGATTTTAATAAACTTGATAAATTAATTAATAGGTAAAATTTAAAATATTTAAAATTATAAGAACGAAGTTAAATTACTTTTCGGACGAAAAAAAAATATAATCACGAAGAAAGTATTATATTGTATAAATTATATCCAATAAAAAAATGTTCCATTAGTGATAAAATTTATTACAGTTTAAAAACTTTTTTAAAGGGTTTAAAACTAAAGTACTTTGAATAGAACAGTTCAAGCCTTGGTACAGCACCATCACTTTGATTTCATTAAAATTTTTATAATATAAAACTTCAGCCACTCGTAAGTTTTTAAATTCTCGCTCGTCGATACTTTCTATTTAGAATTAAAAAAAAAAAAAGAAGAAGAATAAGGTAGAAAAAATATATGAAAAGAAACACTTTATGAGTAATTATTCTTTCACAAAGAGGGATTTTGTTAGACAATTAATGATCCTCGTATATGTTCTGGGGTAAATTTATTAAAAAATACAGTTTCCATGTGAGAATATAATAAATTTTTCATTGTGGATAGATTATTATTTTTTGTTGTTGTTTAATAATTAATACGGCTTTTTTGTTAATTAAACTAGTCGCTTTTGTACATTGTCAGGATAGTAAATGCTTTGCTAGTAGAAATTCACTGTTTTTGAAATTTCATTTACTCTTAACTGGACGTTTGATTTGTCGCTAATTTAATGATGTCAACAATTCGACACGAGTTTAATTGTAACCCTGAAATTACGTTCTGAAAACTGTGTGAGGATATTAAAAATTTTTTCCATTCAAAAAACTTGAATTTGTTTTTGAAAATTTATTCTCTGGCTGTGAATTTTTCTTCTCGTTTTCTGGTTATTAATAATTGAGAAAAAATGATTTTTTAATTCTTGAGATTCGGGTGAGAAAAATTAACTTCTTAATTAACTTTGAATGAGAAGAATAAGTTTTTACTTTTTATCCCTACGGAGTGAAAACGTTTCTTCCTCAAGCGAAGAAATAAATTCCGAAATTTTATTTTTTTAACTTCATTTTTTTCACATTTCTTTAAGACTTTATTTTTATTAAAAATAAATTTTTTTTAAAAGTTTTTTATTAAAAATAAAGAAAATAACATAATTCTATTTTTCTTGTGACAATTTTTTATAATAAAAATAATAAAAATAAATACATCGAAAAAACAGTAGTGAAATAAGTTTTTAGTCAGACAAAGCATGACAAGAAAAATTAAAATGTTTAATAGATTGATAAATTTGTCTCATTTAAATTATCACATACCAACATTAAATAATGAATTCCAATAATCATATTCTATCTGAAGAGTAGTAGAATATTAGTTAAATTATTTTTAATTACGAAATAACGAATCATCTAAAACATGATAATTAAAATCGTTTTCCATTCTCCAAGTAATTGCCTTCAGTCTAGAAATAATTGGTTACTACTGTTAATAATGAAAATTTAAAGAACGGGAAATTATAATTATTAGAAAAAATTGTTCTTTTGACTTATTTTGATAATTCGATTATTGCTTAATACATTTTGTCTCGATTAATTATTTATATTCTCGCATATATATATATTAGGAAAATCACGAAAATAAGAAAAATAATAAACAGTGGACTAATTATATTATTGAATATGCGATACAAAACGGGCATGGATGCATGAACGCTTAATTATTTTTGCGACAGTTGATTACGTTTCGTCTTCGACGTCGTTATCGTTGTATTTTCTCATCGTCACGCTTGAATAAAGATTGTATACCCAGAATACGTCGCTTTATATGGATCAATGATTCTTAAAAAGAAAAAATGAAATAAGAAAAGGATTAAAAAATAAAAAAAAAAGAAAGAAGGAAAAAGAAAAGAGTAAAACGATAAAAAAAGAAAAATTAAAAAGGTAAAAGAAAAAGATTAAAATAAAAAATTTAATTTATTAAAAGATGTAAAGAAAAAGGAAAAAGAGAAAGAAAAAAAACAGAAAGAAAACAGAAAAATGAAAAAATAAAGAAAGAAAAAATTAAAGAGAAAGAAAAAAGAAAAGAGAAAAGAAAAAAGAAAGGAAAAAGTTGAAAACTGTGTCGTAAAAATCCCCAACATATGGAGAGACAAGAATTGACGTTTTATTACAATGCAAGAGAAGAAAACATCTGCTATAATCTCATTTCAATCCAACTTCTCTTTTTCCATTTATCTTTCTTACGCATGTATGTATATTACATATATTTCATCGTGCCTTATTCTCGTTATTCCCTTCAAACACACCCACACACACATGTCTGGATATTGCGAAATCGATAATTTATAATTATATTATGCAGACTTGGTTCACTTCGAATTCTCTCGCGCGTAATATTGGGGTATCTTCTTTCATCCCAGCGTGTGTCCCCTTCCAAGATCTCAGTTCCGCGGGAACGTAGCTTACATCTCGAGGGGTAAAACGCCGTCTTCTCTCTGTGATGTTTTTGAAAAATTAACTAAACAAGAGGGAAGACAAACATTCAAGGATCAACCCTCAATGAAATAATTAGTCTGACTTTGAATCAAATTACATTTTTCTGTGTGTAAAACTTTTCTCTAAATTATGTTGATAAATCTAAAAATTAAGAAACATGCAGAAAGGAAAAAAAAGTGGAAGGGGGAAAACAGTTTGAATGAAAATAAAAGTTAGATTGGTTACTAAACTTTTTTCTATTGGAAACTTGAGTTAAAATTCAGGTTTAGTTTAATTTAGTTAAACTTGGGTTTAGTTCGGTACAGATGAATTTAGTTAAATTTAGTTTTAAATTACTTTTGTAAATTTAATATTTTCTGGAATATTTATGGTTAGAAATTAGAATTTCTAGATTCAAAAATGGTAAAAAAAAAAATGGTACTTCGACTCAGAGTGATTGATTTCTTCATGTTTTATAAAATAATTTAAATTTCATTCAATTATTTAAATACAAAAGTAAATTATTTAGTGAATAATTGAATGTTTATTAAAATTTAATTCTTATAAAGAATGTTATTACCAAATTTTTAAATAATTGAAATCTTTTGACAAAATTTTATAAAATTTTTTAGAATAGTTACATTTTTCGAAAAGTTAATTATTATAATAATTAAAGATGTTCAAGAGATAAAATCATTATTTTATATTATAAGAATGTTCTTACTGTAACTTTTTCAAAATTATTTTCATATTCAACTAGCGTCATATTCCTCGCTCGCTGACGCTCGCTCGGAAGACATTTTACTTATTTATTTCTACTTACATAAATAGTTTTGGAGGTAAAAATTTTGTTTAAAAAATTTTTAACGTCAAAAACTCTCCTGATTAAGCTAATTTTGTTTAAAAAATCTTTAATTTCAAAAAACATCCTTATACCTCATACAGAATGAATGCAGGCTAATTGTTTATAACATTTTTACACCAATAGGTCTTTTTTAAAAAATTAAATCGATTTTTCTTCATTTGTTTATAAAAAAAATTGTTAAAAAAAATATTTTTTTAACATTCAACGACAAAAATTATTATTAGATCCCATGCCAGGATTCCAATAGTTACTTTTATTATATCTGTATTTCTTTGCCTATAGGCATCAATGGGTTAATGTAAAAAATCTTTTCCTTAAAGCATTTTTTCAGTTAGTAGAAAATAAATTTGACACAATAACGTTTGACTTTTGTTCCACTGAAGACCATAAAAATAAAAAATTAGAAATATAAGCCTGGATAAAGTGTGGAGGAAAAGATTTTTTACAATAAAAAAGGAAAATAATGTTTATAAAAAAAATTTGATTTACATTTCTTTAAATATTAGAATTTTTTTTAAAATAGTACCAGAAATTAAAATATTTTCTCTATGATTATATACACTTTATATATTTTTAGACTTCAGTTATATTTTTGATAAAAATGTTCAATCTTTGTCCTCAATTTTTTTAGATTAAAATTGCTACACGATGATTATTGATATTTTTATATAGGGTAATTTCGGGGGAGATGGCCATAGTTTTTTTTTAAAGATTTACAAAAATGAAACGAAAGCAATTTATGCTGTTTATATTGGAAAGTTAACTTGAAACATTTAACTTTTATATTCTTATATAAAAATGAAATATTTTAATGCAAACTATATGATAAAATTAAATATTTTCATAGAAACAATCAATATAGTTTGATTAAAAATGAAATTTTAATTGTAAATAGCATTAAATATAATTTTAAAAAATAACTAAAATTGAATTTATTGTTTATTATTATTTAATTTACAATTTATTTTCATAGATTAGACATAAAAAGAAAATATTTGAATACTAATGAAAAGTATATTGATATTATATATTATTTATGTAAAACTAAAAATATGTCAACTTTTAAAACTAATTGTTGATAAAATTGAACTCATCGAAATAAGAAAATATTGATTTACCAAAGTTTTGACAACTTGCGTTTAGAGTTAGGTGCTCATATGATAATTATATCGATAAAATTTTCTTATCAATTAAGTATGAAAAGAAATACATAAAATCTTAACTTTAAAACAAACAGTTTAATGATATCTAATAGATGTCACTAATTTGATGATAAAGTTGAATTCTTCATTCATAATTCAAATATTTATTCAATTAATACAAAATATAAATATACAAATATATATACTTCTTTTAGAATGTTAATAATAAACGTCTGAATGGAATGAATAAAATTTTATTATAGAGTGATATTAAAAATAAACCAAAAAAATTCTATTAAAAATGTGAATTTCTTAACTTTCATTGTAATTATTAAATCTATAAATTCCAATACTATATATACTTTATATGCGTCAATTACTTCGTCTTGACACAAAGAATGAGATTTGTAATTTTTTTCAAATAAATAATGATATTAAAAATTCAATTCTTTATATATAATACATAATATAATATATTAATTAATATAATATATATAAATAATTATATAAATATAATGTATAATAAATTGTTTATATATAATAATAAAAAGTTTTTAAATTGAATATCAGAAAGCAGAATTCTTCTTAAAGAAAAAATTAATCATATACTGTAATAATTTCTTTTATATCTAAATTTTAAAAATTCTATTGTAATTATTCTCAAGGTATACTAAATGATTCATATTGTCAACAATAATACGTCTATTGTGTTTCCCACTTAAATAGAAAATATAACGCGAACCATCAGAAATTACAAATATTCTTTCAGTTTGAAAGTGACAACTTAGGCTTCAAAATGACTAAAGATAAAAAGAAATTAAAACGAAAAAATTCCGAAGATGGTGATATTTCTGAAATTACTTCAAATAAATTTCCAAAAATAAGCACTTGTGAGTTACCAATTAATTTAACATTTGGGGAAATGCAGAAAACGATAAAAAGGTAAGTAATAACTATCTTTACATTTATCAAAAGAACTCTGCTTATAAATTATATTAATTATAAGAAATAGTAGAAAATTTCCTTCCGAATTATTTATTTGTAAAATGGAAAATTTTGATTTAATGGAAGGTAGATAAATAACAACAGATAGTGTTATTTCATTTATTTAACGACGTTTCGATGACATGGTTTGTCATCCTCTTCAGGTTAACTAAGAACAATTTTACACCAATTAAATTTTTTTATAAAATTATCACAAATTAGAAAAAATGAAAAAAAAATATTTTATAATTTTTTAATATAAATAAATAAATAAATTACCTAAAATTATAAATGTAAGTTACATAGTAACATGTCAATAAGTATAAAACTATGTCTTGTCGTTGCGATTAAAATACCGATACTAACAAAATAAGGTGTGAAAATTATAATTCGGAAAACAATGCAGAAAGTCAATGAACTTTCATGAGTTTGATTGGTCTAATGTTTCTATTCTTGATCGTGAACCTGATTATAAAAAACGCTGTTTTTCTGAAATGCTACATATAAAAAGTAATAATTTTACCATTAACAAGAAAAATGACATACAATTTTTAAATCGTATTTATTTTCCTATAATTAGAAAATTGAACTCGTGATCAGTCTTTTGTTTTCTACGTCACAATGTTTATATCGCAGTTCATTGACTTTCTGCATTGTTTTCCGAATTATATTTTTCACACCTTATTTTGTTAGTATCGGTATTTTAATCGCAACGACAAGACATAGTTTTATACTTATTGACATGTTACTATGTTACTTACATTTATAATTTAAGGTAATTTATTTATTTATATTAAAAAATTATATAATATTTTTTTTTCATTTTTTCTAATTTGTTATAATTTTATAAAAAAATTTAGTTGGTGTAAAATTGTTCTTAGTTAACCTGAAGAGGATGACAAACCATGACATCGAAACGTCGTTAAATAAATGAAATAACACTATCTGTCGTTATTTATCTATCTTCCATTGGATCAAAATTTTTCATTTTACATATATTAATTATAACTTCCATAAGTTTGATTAAATAAAATATACCAAATCAGATATTTACTTATTTTTATATATAATGTAAAATATTTTTTATCTCATGAAAGGACTAAGTTATAGGAGTTTTACAAAAGCACTGCAAGTGGCTTTTTTGCACCACCTGGTGAGGGAAAAAGACACCTCGTGATTTTAACAAAATGTATAATTAATTTTTGTGTTTTTATAGTTTTCTTTTATTTATATGACAAATAATCTTAGTTTTGAAATATTTTAATAAATTTTCAGAGTTTTTATCAGGAAAAATTCAATATTATGTTAAGTTTACGTGATAACAACAATTTACAGTGTCAATTTTTCGTACCTTTTCTGAAAGTCCTCCTTAAGTTTTGCCACAAATACAATATTTCGTAGCAATTGTTTATTAGTGTTTATTTTTAGTGCACTTTGAACTACTTTTTCATCTTGTTTAATTAATTTATTTTATTAAATAAACACGAGGAATTTTGTAATAGTTTTTGAATTAAACTCAAATGGCTTTTTTACCGCATTCTACTTTAATTTTTTCTTATGTTCCTATAGTTGGAGCTTTAAAGCACGCGTGATAAATAAATCATCAATTAAAAGTTTTGCCACAGGAAAATTGTTCACAGTCAATTTTTTGGATACGTCTGGCGAAATAAAGTGTACAGTTTTCAATGAAAATGTGGATAAATTTTTTTCAATTTTAGAGGTATTAATTATAATACAAATAATTACATAAAAATAATTAATAATATACACAGTAAAAAGAAAGTCTTATTTTAAGGCAGCAAAGAAGGCTTAAATTAAGATGAAACATTTTTAAGGCAGTCAATGCTGAATTTAAGCAATGGTTTTTGTATGATTTAACATTATAGCAGACAGTGCTGAATTTAAGAGTGATCTTAAATTAAGATTTACTTTTTACTGTGTAGAACAGAAAAATAATAATATACAATTATTTTATTTTACAACAATAAAAGGCATAAACATGCAAATTCACATAAGTTTGTTTTTTATCATTATATGATAATTTTAAATAATAAATTTATTTCATTTTTGTCTTGATTTATTTTAAATATATTATGTACAAAAGAAAGCATGTCATAGCTCTTATTTTTTTATTTACGACAGAACATACATTTACAATATTAATTTTTAACAGATTGGAAAATTATATACATTTTCAAATGTTTTCGTCACGACAGCCAATCAAAAATATAACAAATTGCCAAATGAATTTGAAATTCAATTGAACGAAAACAGTTTAGTTGAGTCTTTTGAAGAATCCGAAGCAAATAACATTCCGCTTAATAATTTTAATTTTATTACAATCAAAGAGATAAAATTGAAAATAATTGAATTTCTATATAACTTCTTCAAAATTTAATTTTTTTAGTATTTTTAACTATAATATTCTTCTAGAATCAATTATTTTTAATAAATTATTAAATATATATTGGTAAATTTAACTAATTTTAGAAGATTTTGAATTATTGAAATTATTCAAAAATCTAAGTTCATTAAAATTTCTAATTATGTAAATTCATTCAACATTGTATAAAATTTCAAATTGAAACCGATTGAAGTTCATTTATTTACGAAAATTGTAAACGCTTCTCTTTTAAAATTTAATTAGTTTTGAAATATTTAAGTAAAATTATTCATTAAATAATTTATTTATTTTATGATAGTTATTTAAGATTTAATTTATTTGAATAAATATAACCTTCATATTCTATTTCCTTTTTTTCTTCCATTAAAATGTGAATAGAAAAAAAAATTTACTGTCAGAGTTAAAAATTTTTCCATTTCTTTTGTGTATATCTAAGTATGACCCTTTTCGCGATCTTTGAAGTTGTATGTATATGTATGTATATATTTATATACGTGTGCGTCGTCGTTTGGCAGCGATGGTGGCGATGTCTCGCGGAATTGAAATGCAAATTCACAGAATCCGGGATGCAAATCCCGTTGCACGGGGTAACGCGAAAGCAGAGAGAGAGAGAGAGAGAGGCAGCGAACGAGCAAACGAATGAAGCCTCGACGACCCGTTGCCAGTACAGAATCTGTCCGAACTAAATGTGGAACAGAACCGAAAAGAACGCAATACTAGATTGAAGAGAAAAGAAATTCTGAGCGCGAAAGAATGGAGTCATAGCAAAAAAAAAACTCGCTTCTATGAATTGTCATCGAGTCACGCTCTCTCACTCACTCTCGCTTAGCATTTTTTTTCACTTTTTATTTTTTTATCTCGAAAAAATTATAGGTATTTAAAATCAAATTTTTATTTTAATTATGATCTTTTAAAAGAGAGAAATTAGATTTTTTAATATCAGTAAAGAAAATTAAATTTCTCCGCGTGTAAATTAAGAAAATAATATTTATAGCTGAGCAAAAGTAATTAAATACTTTATTTAGGTACTGTATAGTTAAAAAAGTTTGTTTACTCCCCAGAGTAAAAAATTCAGTATTTCTATTCACAGTATATTTTTGTATTCAATTTATTTAAAAATTTATTCGATTAAAGTAAATTTTATTTGTTTTATATAAATTTTGTTCATATACATTTAATTTTATTCAAATAAATTTTATTTTATTCAAATAAATTTAATTTTATTCAAATAAATTTTATTTTATTCTAATAAATTTTATTTTATTCTAATAAATTCTATTTTATTCTAATAAACATTATTTGATTAAAATAAATTTTACTTTATTCATATAAATTATTCCTCTGAATGTACTATATGCATACTATTGAATTTCTATTTATACAGTTGAACAAAAAGTAATTATGATCGAGACTCGTTAATTTAGTTAGACATTCGATGCTTTTTTCTGAAATTCGAATCAATCCCTTGGGCCATATTTCCAATATTAAAATCCAATTACTCCCCGGAAGAATATAACACGCGTGATCAGTTTACAATTATTACTCTTTACAATAATAATTTACAATGTAAAATCAAAATTACTTGCGTATCAAAATTTTGTTAACACAATAAAATCCATGTGTACGTATAACTTTTATTATGTTAAGAAATACAACAAAAAATTATATTATTAAATTAAAAGGAAATTATATAATTTTTACCAAGTGATAAATTCATTTAAATATACAAAAAAAATTAATAAGAATATAAAATATTCATGTAAAACATTACAAAACAGAAAAACAACGAAAAAAATAATAAATTACCAAAAAAAAACAAACATTTTTTTCCATTCAAAACAAAAATTTATTTTTGAGATTTGCATTATTTTCTCGTCGAGTGAATATACTCTTGATGATTTCCTTGAGAGAAATTCAAGCTCGGAACATGAAACAAAGAGAATTGAGTAAAAGAAAAGAGGCTATAGCTGGGGAAATTGCAAATGAGCGCCCTTTGCATGAACAGTATTTCTTTCTGAGGTTTTTAATCCCACGGGTAATGCGATAGGAGCAACCATCTGAACTCTCTTCACACTGTTATGGAAAATCCCCCCCCACCCTATTTTTCTCTCTTTCATTCTTTTTTTTTCTTCTAACCACGTGCATCTAGCTATATAACTCCTTCTTTCCCCCTCCTCTCTTCCTAGCAATAGCGACCTCGTCTTTTACTTTTTCCCCCTTCTTCATCTTTTTTTTTTTTTGTATTTTTGCCTCTCCGGTACCTTTCATTCTTTTTCAGAGGAAATTTGCTTTCTACGAATAAAATGCACTTGTTATGAGTGGAGCATATTGTTGCTTAAAGCCGACCACGTAGAATGGACGTGTCCACGTGAAATGCATATTGATCCCCCTGACCCTTTGAAAATTTTCGTTCAATCTCTCGTCGTGAAATTGCGTCAATATAGTGCGAAATAGTAAAATAATACTTTGGAAAAAGTCGTTACTGAGAAATATAGTAACGCAGTTATTTTCTGCTTGGATGAGAGAGTGAGGAAAAAAAAAAGAAAAAAAAATTTCAATAAAAATCACTCTGAATGTTAAATTGAAAATTGTCCATTTTGCAAGAAGGAAAATTTTTAAATTGTTATCTTTTTTAAAAAATTTAATATTAAATTTTCTTTTGAATATTTTTTCTGTTTTTAAATTTAATTCTGTTGTTAAATGGAAATACTTTTTTTGAAAATTTTTAATTTTTTAAAAGAGGTTTTATGGTTCTTTTATTGTTACTCTTTTATTTGGTTGTTTTATTTTCAATAGGTGTTTTATTTCCTAGGGGTGCAAAAAGATTATTTTTCTTTCTTGGAATAAAAAAAAGTATTTTGTTTCAAATATTCGATTTTAGTCTCTTGAGTAATGAAATCTGTGTAACTTTGCTCACGAGAATTTAAAATTTAATTTGTTTTTCCAGAGATGAAATTCAATTTTTTGATGCAAATAAAAATGGAGATTTTTTCCACTCGAGTTGAAAACAGTCAGTTTTTTCACTCTAATGAAAAAGTTTACTTCCTAACCTCTAAAATTTTTTAGTTTTATAATAAAATCTATTTGGGAAATTAAATTTTAGGCTCTATAAATAAAAATGTTTTTTTTCTCACTAGACTTCAAAATACAGTTTTCTTCACTAGACCAAAAAATCTATAGCAAAAATCCCTACGTGAAAAATTCGAAGTTAGACTCGAAACTTAAAAATGGATATTTCCTCACTATAGATAAAAACGTAGTTTCTCTCACTAGTGTTAAAACAGTAGTTTTCTTCACTTGGGTTAAAAACATACTTTTCTCCCCTAGAGTTAAAAATATAATTTTCTTAAAAAGTTTTTTATTCACTAATATAAAAAAAAAACTGTTTTATATTTAAATTTACTTAAAACATTCAATTTTAGTTTCCAGAATAGTTAAATTTTTTTTTTTAAACTAAAAATAAATCTACTTTCATATCTTTTATACTTTTTTAAAATTCAAAATTTAATATAGAAAATTTAATATTTTTGAATTTCAAATTTAAAACACCTTCTATTCGTCCACCTTCAGTTTTTTCCGATAATTTTTTCCAAATCGTTTTTCTTTCTTTTTTTCTACAAAAAAAAAAGAAGAGACAGTTGATTTTTCTATGTAATAATTTTTCGTACATTTTTTTTCCTCATCTAATCTCACGTTATATACTAGACGGTGTACTGGCTGCACTCCCGTGAGATGCATAATATTACACTTTATTCCCGAAGCGATAGTAAAATGTTGTAAAATCTGCATCACTGCTCAAGAATGTCCAGTTAAATTCGTTTTGCTCATAAAGTCCAGAGTGACATGCAAATACGTATACAGTTCTCGCTAGTTTCAAAGTGATTATTCAACCAAGTTTATCACTTATCATTCTACCCCAGAGGAATCATTCATAAATCTATTTACTTTTATCATAGGAAACATCATTAAGCTCCAGTCATTTGTAAACATTGATATAAACTACTTAAATACAAAATTCGCAAAATAAATGATAAAGAGAAATTTTTAATTTATACATTTGACAATGGATTGTATGTTCAACTCTTTTTCCTGAAAAATTATTAATGATACAAATTATAATTACTATCAAGTGTATAAATTACAAATTTATTAATTTAAATTAGTTTTTTAATTTTCTTTTATTTAGGTTGAAATTTTTTGAATTATTTCATTTGTTTTTTTTCATAGTAGAGAAAGTAAACTTTATTTCTGACAAAATAAAAAATTGATCATATTGACTTGAAACGTAGTACTCCGGGGTTTTTGGGGTCGCTGATTACGAATCTGACATTAGTTTTCCAAAATTCAAAATGGCGGATCCAATATGGCGGACGACCAAATAAAAAATTAATTATAATGGCTTGAAACTGAATACTCGGGGGTTTTTAGGGTCGCCGATTACGAATCTGTCATTTTTTTTTTAGGATATTTATCGAAATTTGATTTCACCAAAAATTATCATACTGATGTCAGATTAACCAGTTTCAAACAAATTCAATAAATTTTAAAAAATTTTCCGCTATATTGAACCAGATAATTTGAATTTTGAAAAAATGATTTCAGATTCGTAATCAGCGACCCTGAAAATCCCCAAGTAACAAGTTTCAAGCAAATTCGACCAATTTGGAAAAAATTTCCGCCATCTTGGATCCGCCATTTAGAATTTCGAAAATAATGGTAGATTTTAGTTAGGCATAATTGCTGACTAGTTATTAGTAGTAATAGTCAAATTTAGTCAGACATTTTAGTCATTCTTTTAATTTTATAATATTTAAAAATAACGACAGCAACGAATTTTTTAAATTCTGATTTTTTTATTATTATTATATTATTATTTTTCGATTAGTAAAAGTAATAAATAAAAGGCAATGAAGAAATAGTAGTAAAATAAATATCTAGTCAGACAGATGTAAGACTTTCAGAATTTTTTGTCAATAGTGAAAATAACAATACGGAAATATTTCAAGTATTTATCAATTTTTCATGTATCAGTAAAGGTATATTTTATTCAGACATTATATATGACTATAGTTATCAGTAGTAATAGTCAAGTTTAGTCAGACAAACTAAAGAGTTAAATTAAATTTATATTTATTATTACTAGGAATAACATCAGCATAAACAATTTTTTTTTTGAAATAACAATTGCAGATCAGTTATCAGTAATAGTAGTCAATTTTGGTCGGACATTTTAATCTTTTTCTGAACTTTATGCCAGTAGTTAAACTTATACCAGAAAAATATTTTATACATTTAATATTTTTTAAACAAGTAGTGAAGGTAAATTTTAGTCAGACACACTTTCAGAGTAGAGATCAGTAGTTAAAGTTATTTGTTAGAATTAGTAGTAGCAGTCAATTTTGGTCAGACATTTTAGTGTTTCTTTTCATTTTATTATCAATAAAAATTTTTTTCAACTTTATTATTAACCCCTTCACTGTCAGTGGGCTCTATAGAGCCATAAAAATGTCGTGTCCAAATCCGTTGTCGAAAATTCAAAATTCCTAATAGCGGCTTCAAAATGGCGCCCAAAAAAATTTTTAAGTTAACGAATCTGTCTGAAAATGCCTTAAAATGCTTACTCGGGGGTTTTCGAGGTCGCTGATTCCAAATCCGTGGTCAAAAATTCAAAATTTAAAATTGCAGCTTTAAAAAGTCGACAAAAAAAAATTTTTAAATTAACGAATTCGTTAACTTTTCAATTTTTTTGGTCGATATTTTGAAGCCGCCATTTTGAATTTTGACTTTTCGACCACGGATTTTGAATCAGTGACCTCAAAAACATATAATATGATAATATCATGATTTTGAAAAAAAAATTTTTTTTAAACACTTATGGCACAAAAACTTTATTTTCACTCGACTGTGAAGGGGTTAATAAAAACGAATTTTCTTAAGTTATAATTTTTTTATTGTTATTTGTCGATTATTAGCTTTATAAATAAAGGTCAACAAAGAAATAGTAGCTAAATAAATATTTAGTCAGACAGATGTGTATTTCACTTTCACAAATTTTTTTCCAGTAGTTAAAATAATACTAGAGGACTACTTTAAATTTTTATTACTTTTTTAACTAGTAGTAGAGGTATATTATAGTCAGACATACTTGCTGACAAGTTATCAGTAGTAATAGTCAAGTTTAGTCAGACTAACTGAAGTGTTTTTTTAACTGTATTATTATTAGAATAATAATATAAGACAGCAACTAAAATTTTTAAAAAATAATAATTGCAGATATCAGTTATCAGTAGTAGAAGTCAATTTTGGTCAGACATTTTAATCATTTGTCTAACTTTTCAGTCATTAGAAACAGTTAAGTAGATATTTGGTTCCACGGAGCTTTATTCCACTTTCATACATTATTTCCTATATTTTTCTAAATTTCATAAATATTTTGCTAGTAGTAAAATACGTGTTTAGTCAGACCGAACTTTTTAAAATTTATTTTGTATTTTTCCAAAGATTAGAAACGTTTTACTAGTAGTAAAAAACGTATTTCGTTAGCCCAAATATTGTACTTTATATCAAAATGAGTCAACATTTTTTTTTGTAAATTGCCAATATTATCAGATTTGTCAAAGTTAATGTACTTTTCGAAAAATTCCTAATAGAAATAATTTTTTTCAAAATTATCCCACTTTACTAATAGAATTAAGTTATAAAAATATGAATTCAAGTAAATGTGAATTAAACGAATCCTTTAAGCACATAAAAGTTAAAAACCTTCATTTCAAATAAAGTTCGGAATTTAATTTAAAAATAAATAAAAGACTAAAAATTCCGAAAGTTGAATTCTCTATTGAATTGCAAAAAAAAAAAATGTATTCATCCCTAAATACGTAGGTAACCATGACTCGCGTATCGCGTCGACAGATAACGATCTAGATTGCATCGAGCGGCAAGCGCAAGTCGAATTTACGATAAAAGGCGTTGAATAAATTGCTGCACATTCATTTGTTCTCCTGTCGGTATGGGTGGAGACAGAAAATGGGGTGTAAGGGGGACAGAGGGGGGGGGGTGTAAGGGAAGAGAATTGGATGTGCACAGGTTTTTGCGGACGTACAGTGCCATTGTGGCCAAAAGTCGAAACACGAAAGCCGCAAAAAAAAGAGAAAAAAAAATTATAGAACAACAAAGGACGAGAGAGTGAAGAGAGATAAACGAATCAACGATAGCTGACCGCAGTTCAACCACCAACCACATCCCCGGGTGCTTGGCGCCAGCGAGAAATTGAAAATGGAAATGTTTAATTGCCCGAAAACACGAGTACCACTTCTCGTTTTGCCAGGGTCGCGCGAGAAATTATACGTTTGCTTTTTTTTATTTTTTTTTTTGAAAAGCTTTCATCATTTGAAAAAAGAGTTTGAGACCAGAAACATTCGTATTTTCATTCACTTGTGTAACCAATTTCAAACCTCTCATTCACACATTTATCCCCCACTGGCACCCCCTCTCGCATCTCTCGATACTTTTACTTTTTAATTCGCCACTAATTAATATTCAAACCTGTGAATATAATTTCCCGCTAATTAATATGATTTTTTTTTCAAAATTCTGATAATATGGGCTAATTATCTTGTTAATTGAAAATTTAATGGTAAGATAAATTATTCTACAGATTTCCTGTTCAGGGTGGTAATTTTTATATGTTAAAAAGATTGTTAATTAAAATGATAAAAATAAAAGTGTTACTTTACAATTAGGAGATAATTAGCATCAGTTATTTATTATAAGATAATAAAAAGGGATATTAATTAATTTACAAAATTATATTAATTCGAATTTTACCTTCCTCGGTGATAGTTCCTCCCGAGAGAGAAAAATTTAATTTTTTTAAAATTATTTAATTAATATCTTGATTATGATTATTTATCACTAGCAACAATTCGCGCGCGGCTAACTTTTTGCTCACTTTTTTAAATGAAATTTTAAATAAAATTAGCAAATTTAAAAATAATACAACGTAAAAATTTTTAATTCCAATTTATTTTCATAAAAATATAATATTAATTGGAATGTAGTTTTAATATTATTATAAATGTATAATAATCATATATTCCTGATACAGGGGATTCAGGGAAAAGTCAGGGATTTTTATTAAAATTACTGAAAAAAATTAAATTTTTATTATTCATAAGAAAATTATGAATTTTTGTGTCTTTTTTGTTTGCCTCATAAACTATGAAAGTACCACGAATTCTAATACAAAACCTTCAATTTTTTCAATTTTTGACAAAAATTTCTTTTTAAGTAACTTAAATCTTGAACAACTATCATAAAATAAATAAATTATTTAATGAATAATTTTACTTAAATATTTCAATATTAATTCAGTTTTAAAAGAGTTGCGTTTACGATTTTTATAAATAAATAAAATTCAAACGGTTTCAATTTGAAATTTTATAAAATTTTAGTTTTGAATGAATTTATAATTATAAATATTAAAGAACTTACATTTTTGAAAAGTTTCAATTATTCAAAATCATCTAACATTAGTTAAATTTGTCAATATATAATTATACTAGCTGTCGTACCCGTCTACCAATACATTTAACAATGTTTCTACCGCAATCTGGAATATCAGAAAATAACCGGGAATTTAATTTGACCGGAAAATTAATAATTAGTTACCATTAGCTATTTCGGTAGTATAATATTACTATTTGAATAGTCTCCACACTTTAGCAAAAAATCAAAAATTCGAAAAACCGAATTTCTTAAAATTTAACATTTTTTTCTTCTCTTTTATTAAGCTTCATTATTTTTAGACTCTTCAAAAATACTTTACCTTATTTGTTATCTCCACCCTTTGGTAAAAAATCCAAAATTATGGAAAATTAACAAAAATTCAAAAAACTGAATTTCTTAAAATTCAACATTTTTTCTTCTCTTTTATTGCATTTAGCTTCATTATTTTTGGGCTCTTCAAAAATACTTTACTTAGTTAATAGTCTTTTATGGCATTTAGCTTTATTATTTTTGTCTAATGTAGCAAATTTCTTACTTTACACACTGATCTTTAAATAAAAAACTTTTATAACTTTTCCTGAAAAGCTTGCTTAAAGATTAAAAATCACTATTTTTTTAGAAAAAAGTTGATCTAAAAAAACGAAAAAAAATTTCAAAATACGTCTTTTTTGAAAATTTTATTGTAGAAGTGGGTTGTATTTATCTGAAAAAGTTAGCTAAGGATAGTTTTGCAATCATTTTACAAAAAATAAAAAATTTGCATTTTTTTGATTTTTCGAATTTTTTGGAAAAATGTCATAACTTTCGTTCAAGTTAATATTTTTTAATCGGATAGGGCTATGATTTTAAGTTACGTTAATATCTAATAAACTGCCAAATTTTACTTTAATTGGTTAAACCGTTTTCAACTGCTGCGCGAAAAAAGTTTTGCATACAGACAGACAGACAGAAATTTTTTTTTACATTTTTCGAATTCTAATGTCTCAAAACGAAAAAATATATAAAAATTTTCAAGTTTGGAGCAATGTACAGACAGAAGTCTGATTTTAATAATATAGATAGATATTTAATTAATTATTAAAAATAATTGATTTATTGAAGAATTCTAATTAAAAACATTTAAAAAATTGAATTTTGAAAAAGTTACAAATGATTCCAGAAATATAATAAAATTTTTATTACAAAATTAAATTATGTTCAAAATCGAAAAAAAAATCTCGTAAAAATCCCAATTACCTTTATAAATAATAAAATTCTTCTTCAAAATGACTTCTCCCTCACTTTTTAAAATAAAACTTGCAATTTTAAAAATAATAGAACGTAAAACTTTTTAATTCAAATTTTTTTATATAAATAAAATATGAATTGGAATATATATATAGTTTTAATAAAAAAATTCTGAATTTTTAGGTTTTTTTTGTTTAACTTATAAACTATAAAATTACCAGGAATTCTAATACAAAACCTTTAATTTTTTTAATTTTGACAAAAATTTCTTTTTAAATAACTTTAATCTTGAACAACTATCATAAAATAAATAAAGTATTTAATGAATAATTTTACTTAAATATTTCAAAATTAATTCAATTTTAAAAAAGTTGAGTTTACAATTTTCATGAATAAATGAAATTCAATCGGCAATTTCGAATGAATTTAATTAGAAATTTTAATGAACTTAGATTTGTGAAAAATTTTAATAATTTAAAACCTTCTGAAATAAGTTAATTTTTAAATTTTTTATTTAATTAATTTTTCAAAATAATTTATTTTTTGAAGAATTATAGTTAAAAACACTAAAAAAATTGAATTTTGAAGAAGTTACAAATGATTGCAGAAATTCAATTATTTTCAAAAGTAATAAAATTCTTATCACAAAATTCAATTATATTCAAAATGTACAAAAAAAATCTCGACAAAATCCCAATTATTATCTTTATATATAAAAAAATTCTTCTTCAAAATCCAATTATTTTCAAAAATATTCCTCATTTCAATGATTTTTAATATCTACTATTTTAATAGAATTACCCAAAAGAATCCAAAATTACCCAAAAGAATTATTTAAAAACAATTTTAATAAAATTCTACGCAAACATTTAATTATTTTCATAAATAATAAAAATTTCACAGGCATTCAATTATTTACAAATTTTTTATAAGTTTGTTCTCAATAATTCAGTTATTTTCATAAATAATAAAACTCATCGCAGTGTTTTAATTATTTTTAATACAATTTTAATTTTAATTAAATTCCTTAAAAAGTGTAACTGTTCTTAAAAATTTTATCAAAATTCGTCAACAGAATTCAATTATCTAAAAATCTGATAATAAAATTTTTTATAAGAATTAAATTTTAAAAAAACATTCAATTATTCAATAAATAATTTACTTTTGTATTTAAATAATTGAATCCTAGTAAAATTTTTAAATAAAAATTGATTTACAAATGAATTTTAGTTTAAATTTTACATACCTAATAATTGAATATAAAAATAATTTTAAAGAAGTTACAGTAACAATATTTTTATAATATTAAATAATTATTTTATCTCTCGAACATCTTTATTTATTATAAAAAATGAAGAAATCGATCACTCCGAGACTGACTTAGTCATAATTTTTTAACAATTTTCTATTTTTTATAAATAAAAATGAGAAAAATTTGCATAATTTATATCAATCAAATGAAATTTGTTAAAGAAAAAATAAACAAAAGTAAACACAAAGACTAACTTCAAACTGCGAACAGAGTGAATAAAAGAATACGAAGATTAATATAGTTAATTAATTACTTAATTTTTAATTATTTATTTAATATTTTTGCAAGTTTAATATAAATTTTCATCAATTTTTTTCTCTACTCAGGAAACTTTAGTAAATGAATTGAATATTAATGATTTGATTTATAAAAAAGTTTCTTTTGTTTTCTTGTGAAAGAAAAAAAATTGAGGCGACCGTTTGATATTCGAGATGATGAAAAAGAAGGGAATCGATCATTGATCGAACGTTTATGTCAACAGTATCAACATGACAGATATAGAATGAAGTCTCATGAGAGCGTACGATATCTTCTGTATATATGAGATCGACTTAGCGCACAGCCACAAAGCATTTTCGAGTGTATATGTATATGTATGGGAAGGCTTGAGAGCGAACCGCGAGCACCAGATAAATATGGAAATCTTGTTGTTTCACGGTGAAACCCTCCTCTCTCGTGGGTGTTGGGAAAACCGAGCTCAAAAGCATCAAAACCCTCTTGTGTTTATCCCTTGGCACCAGAAGCGCAAATATCGTCGATACACTGCCACGATTAATTAGCCACTAGATTCCTCGCTCTCTCTCTTCTTCTTCTTCTTTCTCTCTTTGCTCACTATCTTCCTCTATAATAATGAGTCAAAACGCGTCAACCGTGAATACATTTTTTTTTATAGTTTTGGAAAAGTCAAAACATTTATGAAAATCTGTAGTTCACAGCAAACCAAAAAAACACTTTTAACCGTTTTTCAAAATTTTAAATATTTATACCTTTTTTATAATAAAAAATTTTTGCATTATTTAAGAAAAAAATTAATAACTCATAACTGTTTTGCTAGAAATTAATGGCAATTTTTTTGGTAGTCATTGAATATCCACTCTTTTAAATAAACTTAATTGTGAAAAAGAATTTTGAAAAATTTTTAATTTTTAATAACAATTTTATAAACAATTAGTGTTTTTTATGCTTTCTAGAGCAAGGATTTTAATGAAATTTATATGTAAGATACATTGAACCTACATCTTTATATTCCCGAAAAAAAAATTGTATTTCCAATTACAACCGGAGATTTTGAATTTTTTGTTGCGCCGTGCATAAAAAACACTAATTGTTTATAAAATTGTTATTAAAAATTAAAAATTTTTCAAAATTTTGTTTTACAATTAAGTTTATTTAAAAGAGTGGATATTCAATGACTACCAAAAAAATTGCCATTAATTTCTAGCAAAACAGTAATGAGTTATTAATTTTTTTCTTAAATAATGCAAAAAATTCACTATTTACGGTTGACGCGTTTTGACTCTAATATTATTACAAACGAAATATCCATTTTTAGATTTAAAAAAAAAATCTTAATGAGCTTTAATTTATAACACGATTTTATAATTATATATCTGACGATAAAACATATTTTAATCATCTTGTTAATTAGTTCTAATTCATAATTTTTTCTCAATTAGGAAAATCTGGTTTTTTTATGAGGAAATATTTACAGATCACTTATTGGCTTGCTCTCTTTCTCTCTCTCTCTCTCTGTTTCTATGTTTCTATTGAAAAAAAGTGACACATTTTTACACAAAATTGGAGAAATTAATTAGTAATTAACTAATTAGGTGAAATATCGAAATGTACAAATAGAAGATTTCGTTTTAGACGTAGAGAAAGCAAACTGGATCAAGTGATAAATATGTATTTTTGCTAATTTTTCGAGTGAAGAAGAATAAATAAAAATTCACATTCTCGTCAAAAATGAGAAAGTCTTGTTTTTTAAAGTAACGAATTTTTAAAGTAACTATACTATTCATTAAAAAAATGATATTTTCGTTTACAAGATAAAAATTGAATTATAATTCGAACTATTAATAAAAAATGGAAATCAATATCTCGGTATATAGAAATCAAAAGATATTGTGTGTACAACAAACATTATATCAATTTATTTAACGCATGCTGTTGAAAATTCTCCTGGTAATAGTGAAAAGTTAGCTGGGAAATACACCCAAGGGAAGATTTCCTTTGTCGCGTCTAGCCAACGGTGTATCTCTCCCAGTCTCGTTATCTTTTTATCTGCTACTCTCTGAAAAGAGACGAAAGAAGAAAAAAAAAGGAAAGAAAGAATAGTGAAAAAGGAAAGCTGGGAAAAGCCAGCCGGGAAGAAAGAGAGAGTAAAGCCCTTGCAGAGTGCACACGTGACGCTCACATTAATTATTTTTACTACGCTCTTTTGTTTGCTTCATCCAGAAAGCAAGAGGGAAGAAGAGAAAGAGGAAGATAAAAGGACAGAAATACTAAATACGATAATTTCACTGTAAAAATGTATTATGTACCCATATACTTTCAATTTTAACTAAGTTTTTTCGTTTTTCTCTATAATTGTGAATTTTTTGCAAAATTGTTTTTAATTACATGAAAGTAAAAGTACTTGAATATTCATTTCAATTATTTTTTTGTAATTTTTCGAGAATTTAAATATTTTATTTATGTACGTATTTATTTATATATATTTATTTAAATATGATGTCAGTGAATGTAAATATGAATGTTTAGGTTTATATTAAAAATAATACAATCTAAATAGCTAAATAGATACATTTTCAGGATTGCACAAAAATTTAATTTTGTTTTTCCCTGACTTTTCCCTGATTTCCAGAAAAATTTTTGACTTTTTTCCTAACGCTGAAGATTATTCTGATTCACTCCAAAAATTATTAGACTTTCAAAAAAATATTGAATTACATTTAATTACGAATTTCTTTAATTGTAAAATTATTCAAAACATAGATTATTTTATAAGATCAGAATATTGTAACAATAAATTCAAATTTTCAAAGATTTTAATTTGAACCCTTTTCAAAATTCAATTATTTCTAAAAATTTACTTTGAATATGCTTTTAAAATTTTTAATTTTAAGTGAAATTCATTTTTTAATCAATTTTTATTAGTAAATTCTACGAGAATTCAATTATTTAAATACAAAATTAAATAATTTATTCAATAATTGAATTTTTATGAAGAATTTTATTAAAAATTTTTTTAAATAATTGAATTCTTTTGGCGAATTTAAAAAAAAAAAATTAAGAATAAATGCAATTTTACATCATTTTATTTTAAATTGTACAAAAAATAATTGAAATTCTGCTATAAGTTTTGTTATTTATGAAAATAATTGAATTCTTGGAACGAATTTTGTTAAAAAATTTTTTAAAGAATTGAATTCCTGTGAAGAATTTTATTTGTGAAAATAATTGAGTTCCGCAGAAAAATATTATTATTTATGAAAATAATTCATTTTTTGTGAAGAATTTTATTCAAATTTTTTTAAATAATTGAATTCTCGAGAAAAATTTTATTATTTATGAAAATAATTGATTTCTTATGAAGAATTTTAATTACATTTTTTTAATAATTAAATTCTCACAAAAAAATGTATTATCTGTACTGTGAAAATAATTGAATTCTTGAGAAGAATTTTATTGAAAATAATTGAATTTTTATAGGAAAATTTTATTTAAATTGTAATTTTATTAAGTAATATTGTAAAGAATTTTGTCAACATTTTTTTAAATAATAGAATTTTTAAAAGAAGTTTATTTCAATTTTTTGAAATAACTGAATGTTTTAGAACTATTTTTTTTGGATTTTCCTAATATATTTGAATTCTTTCGAGAAACTTTTTAAAAAAATTGAAAATAATTGAATTATTGCAAAGAAATTTATAAAAAATTGATAACTAATTGAATTTCTGTGAAATTTTTATTTGTGAAAATGAAAATAATTGAGTTCCGGAAAAAAAATATTATTATTTATAAAAATAATTCATTTCTTGTGAAGAATTTTATTCAAATTTTTTTAAACAGTTGAATTCTCGAGAAAAATTTTATTATTTATGACAATAATTGATTTCTTATGAAGAATTTTATTAAGATTTTTTTAATAATTGAATTCCCATCAAAAATGTTATTTGTGAAAATAATTGAATTCTTAAGAAGAATATTGTATTGAATATAATTGAATCATAATATAGGAAAATTTTATTAAAATTACAATTTTATTAACTAAATCTTGTAAAGAATTTTGTCAAAATTTTTTTAAATAATAGAATTTTTAAAAGAAGTTTGTTTAAATTTTTTTAAATAATTGAATATTTCAGAACTATTTTTTTTTTTTTTTGAATTTTCTGAATATATTTGAATTCTTTCAAGAATCTTAATTAAAAAATTAAAAATAATTGAATTAGTGCAAATGAATTTTTAAAAATTGATAAGTAATTGAATTCCTATGAAATTTTCAATAATACTTTGTTTAAATAATTGAATTCTGTTGGAAATTTTTTTAAAATAGTAGATATTATAAATAATTGAAATGAGGAAAAATTTTTGAAAATAATTGAAATTTTGCCAAGAATTTTATTGAATTTTTTGAAAATAAATTAATTTCGGAGAAGAATTTAATTATTTCCAAACATAATAATTGAAATTTTGACGAGAATTTTAAAAAATTTTGGAACATAATTGAATTTTTCGAAAAAGTTTATTATTATTGAAAATAATCGAATTTCTGTAATCAGGTGTTGTTCGTAAAATTTCAATTTAAATTCATGAAAAATGGATATTTTCTAAAATTTCAAATTAAAACCTTTGAAATTCATCTATTAATGAAGATTGTAAACGCAACTCTTTTGAAATCAAATTAATTTTGCAATTTTGAAGTAAAATTATTCGTTAAATAATTTATAAGTAATAATTTTATGATAGTTGTTCAAGAATTAAGTTATTTAAAAAGATATTATTATCAGAAATAGAAAAAAATTGAAGGGTTTGTATTTGAATTCTTTGTAATTTCATATATAGTTTATGAGGCAAACAAAAAAGACACCAAAATTCAGAAATTTCTTATAAATTCAAAAAATTTAATTTTTTTCAGTACTTTTAATAAAAATCCCTGACTTTTCACTAAATTTCCTGATTTTTCTGACCTGTGGCAACCCTGATTTTTATCTTCTGAATAATAATTTTTTGGGGAAAATTTATTACATAAAAAATTGAATATACGAAACACTTTTTAAATACGAAACCCCCGGTTTTATTAGCATTTAATTTCAAATTACCCCGATAGTATCAAAAATTTACAGCCAAATATAAATTAATTAAAAAAGATTAATTCTCACTACGGGAATATTTATTTTTACCCTATAGATAAATTTTCGAGAAAATATCGTTTGGATTTAATTTGAAAATTTTCCGTGAAACGGGTTCTTTTAAGAAATATGATTAAAGGCGGAAAGACAAACTTGTTTTATTTATAAGGAAAAATGAATGGAACCTTGGGAAATATTGGAACAATATATACATATATATTAAATAGAGTGTGTCAGGGGATGGAAAGAGAGAGAGAGAGTGTGTTGTCGAGCCCGTCTTCAATTTTGCCTAATAAAATGGAATCTAGCGCCTCGTTAAGCCACCCTTTGGCGTTCGCTAGTAAATTAATGAGCTCACTGCAACACTACACCGTGCAAACCCTTATACCCGTTCGGGTAGCACCACGCTGCCGCTTCTCGTCTACTCTTGCTTCACTCTCTGCTCGGTCTACTCTCGAAACCAGCATTAAATCATACATCAGCGTACGTCGAGACCGTCAAGAGAGAGAGAGAGAGAGGGGGGGACAAGGGAGAAGGAGAAAGTATGATCGTTGCTGTACACGAGAGAACAAGAGAGAATCAGAGAGAGAGAGAGAGAGAGAGGACCAAAGGGGTGTCGCGTATCCTAGCTACCATCAGTCGTAGGAGTCCCCGTGACTTTCACGAAAGGGGTGTCTCTCCACCAATTATTACCTGATGTCTGGTGCGATAACCTTTTCCAAAAATTAAAAGCACTCCTCCTACTTCAATGCGTACCGTTTTCTGACTGAAACTTCCATTATACTTTAAAGCTGTCTCGGAAATTGTGAATTCAAATTAACTGTCATGGAGAGCACTTTCTTACTATTACACTTTAGGTAAGAAATAGGAAAAAAACAACTAAATATTTGTTGAAGTCCTTATTTTTTTAAAAGTAAGTTGTTATCAATTTACTTTTTAAAAAAATAAGAACTTCGATAAATATTTAGTTGTTTCTCTGGTGGAAATAGTAATTTTATACTGAAAATTTTTTATCACTGTTTCAGTGACCAATGATACAGGGTGTCGATTACGTAAATTGTTTTGACTTTGACTTCCACCTCATTTCAATTTTTTTCACTAGAAAAAAAGTTTTCTTTTCTTCTTCATAAAAAATGATTTAGTAAAATACTGGGTGGTATTCGAACAATAAACTAATAATTAATTTATTGTTTTAAATATTTATCATTTATTAATTAATTTACTGGGGTGGAGGGCATTTCTATTTATTTATCGAAATGTCACTGAAAAAGACATTATCAGTAGTAGCAGTCAATTTTAGTTAGACTGAAATACTTTACGATTATTTTTTATTTTTATGAACATCGAAATATCGAGTTCTATTTTTCAAAATTTCTAACAATTATTTGGTGATTGTAAAAATAATTGCAATAAAAAAAGTAGTAGTAAAATCAATATTTAGTCAGACACGGGGCAATATCAAGTGTATGGGAAAATATTCATTGAATTTTATTTTTTATTTTATTTCATTTTTTATACTATTTTATTTTATTTTTATTCACAGCATTATCAGTAGAAGAAACCTTTTTTAGTCAGACTTTCACTTATTTTTCTTTTTATTTTATTAGCTTTGATTTCTCCCAATTATGAAATTTATTTTCTAAGTCAGACATAAATAGTAAGAAATATTTCAGGTCGAACGAAAATAGTTTTAATAAATTTTTGTAGTTTTATTATATTTTTATTTATCAGTAGTAAGTAATTATTAGAAGTAGAAGTCAAGATTAGTCAGCCTTTCAATTAATTAGCTTTGGAAATAAGTAGATTTGTTTTTTCAAATTATAAATTTGTTTTCTAATTTTACAAATAATAATAATAATAATAAAATAGCAGTGGTGAAATAAATATTTAGTAAATATTACTAGTAGTAAAGGTATATTCTATATTTTAGTCAGACAGAACCGTAAATTTTTTTTTAGTAATAATGATCAATTTGAGTCAGACCTACACTTTATAATTTTTGTACCTATTTGGTTTGACTGATCTAAATTATTATGCAAATTATTCTTCTTTTTATTTATAAAAAATACTAAAAAAAATTGTTAATTATTAAAAAATGTTGATTAAGAAGTAGGAAATATACCCATTTTATGCAAAATTTCTATATCTCAATAATAATAATAATAATAATAATAATAATAATAATAATGATAATAGTAATAATAATAATAATAATAATAATAATAATAATAATAATAATAATTAATTGTTTTAAACTCATTTTTTTTGTAAAGAAAAATATTAGATATTACCGTTTCTTAATATTTTTGTAGAAAATTCTCAATTTTCATATGGAAATAATTTGCATCAATTATATTTCTTAATTTCAATTGTTTTAATAAAATTCAAAGTTTTATAAAAATAAAGAAAAAAATTTTATTGAAAAAAATGTTCTGTTAAATTTATTTACGAATGTCTTTAATTGTAAAATTATTCGAAAACAATTATTTATTTTTTAAATATTTAAAATATTTGATTATTATTATTTTTCCATAGGAATTAAGATTTTTAAAAATTTTAAATTCTTACCTTTTTGTAATTAATCAACAATATTGTTATAAAACATAAAGATAACGATTATTCCGAGTCTTCGACTCGGAGTGATCGATTTCTTTATGTTTTATCATAATTAAAGAGGATCGAGTGTTAAAATCTTTATTTTATATTATAAGAATATTGTTACTGTAACTTCTTCAAAATTATTTTCATATTCAATTATTATCTAAAATTTTAACTAAAATTCATTTTTAAATCGATTTTTATTAGAAAATTCTACGAGAATTCAATTATTTAAATACAAAAGTAAATTATTTATTGAATAATTGAATGTTTGTTAAAATTGAATTTTCATAAAGAATTTTATCAACAAATTTTTAAATAATTAAATTGTGTTGACGAATTTTATTAAATTTTTAAGAACAGTTACATTTTTTAAGGAATTCAATTAAAATTGTATTAAAAATAATTGAAATTCTGCGATGAGTTTCATTATTATTAAAAATAATTGAATTATTGAGAAAAAACTTATAAAAAATTTGTAAGTTTTTGAATTCCTGTGGAATTTTTATTATTTATGAAAATATTTTAATGTTTGCGTAGAATTTTATGAAAATTGTTTTGAAATAATTCAATTATTTTTGGTAATTTTATTAAAATAGTAGATATTAAAAGTAATTGCATTGAGGAAAATTTTTGGAAATAATTGAAATTTTTACAAGAATTTTATCAAAATTTTTGAAAATAATTGGATTTTGAAGAAAATTTTTTTTTATTTATAAAGATAATAATTGGGATTTTATCGAGATTTTTTTTTGTAAATTTTGAACATAATTGAATTTTGTAAAACGAATTTTATTACTTTTGAAAATAATTGAATTTCCGCAATCATTTGTAACTTCTTCAATATTCAATTTTTTTAGTGTTTTCAACTAAAATTCTTCTATAAATCCATTATTTTTAATAATTAATTAAATATGTATTGACAAATTTGACTAATTTTAGAAGATTTTGAATTATTAAAATTTTTCAAAAATCTAAGTTCATTAAAATTTCTATTTAAATTCATTCAACATTGAAATTTTATAGTACTTCAAATTGAAACCGTTTGAATTTCATTTATTTATGAAAATTGTAAACTCAACTCTTTTAAAATTGAATTAATTTTGAAATATTTAAGTAAAATTATTCATTAAATAATTTATTTATTTAAGGATAGTTGTTCAAGATTTAAGTTATTTAAAAATAAATTTTTGTCAGAAATTGTAAAAATAAAGGTTTTGTATTAGAATTTGTGGTAATTTTCTATTGTATGAGTCAAACAAAAATGACACAATGATTAAGAATTTTTTTTAAACTACATATATATTCCAGTTCATATTTTATTAAAAAAAAAAATTGAATTAAAAAGTTTTACGTTCTATTATTTTTAAAATTGTTAATTTTATTTAAAAAAGTGAAATCAGCCGCGCGCGAATTGTTGCTAGTATAAATTTAGTAGTAAAATGAATATTCAATCAGACATAAAAGAAAAACCTTAAATAATAACAAAGAGAAAATTTTAAACAGTAACGAAAAATACGTTTAATATCAAAAGCAGTGTCGAAAAAGAATAACAAAAATTCATCCCAAATGACGAAAACTTTTGCGAGGTGATAAAATCGTGATAGAGGTGCGAGAGACTCAATTGCCACATAGCAGTCAAGCAGTAGTACAAGTAAACTGATGTCCATTCTAAACTAATGTGTACGTGTAGGTATTTTGCGCTTTCGAGTTAGACGAACGAAGGCAACCCGCAAACTGTTCTTGAAACGCAATGGGTATCCTGCCGGCATGGTTTGTATTTCACGGGCAGATATACGGTTATCTCTTGTACAATGACAAAGCCCGTACGTCCCTGTTAAGCGCTATCTACCCAGCACTCGAACGTCCCTCCAATCTGTGTCCGTATTAATTACGGTACTCATTAAGATATCCGGTAATTCGCGGCAGGCACTGCCGTCTAACTCTCCTAGCATTTGCAACACCAACTCCCTTCCCCCCCTCCTCAAAAAGCTTATATACACTCCATAACAATACATGTAGAACTCACACACTCGCTAACCAGTATTAATTTAGCAAGAGCGTAATTTTCCTTAACTAATTGATAGATTGTTAACAGAGATAGGCAAACTGCAACCGCATTTCACTGCTATATATCTCTCCCTCAACGTTGACCAAAGGACAAACCGAAACTTTGAGAGATCGAGTTCACTTTATGTCACCAATTATATGTGCTGAAAATTATTTACACATTCGATTGTTAAAAAGAAATTTTGTTTCTTCATTCAAGTGTTTTTGATATGTCTGATTAAATATATAGTTTACTACTATGGGTATTAAAATAATTTTTGCAATAATTGCGCGCAAGATTTTATAATTTGGAAAAGTGTATTTTTTTAAATATATATCCAAATATATCTCGTTACTTTCGATCCTAATAAATTAAAAGAAAAGGAGTAAAGCAGTGAAAGTCTGACTAAAATTTGCTACTACTACTGATAATAAAGACCTCTGTGAATAGTTTCTATTCTTATAGTTCAAAATACTTTTGGATATTTTTGAATGTGTTGTAAGTTACTTTTTGTAAAAAGTATTCTCTTTGTTATTTTTGAAATTCTTCTCGCTGTCTGACTAAATATTTACTTTACTACTGTATTTTTATTATAATTATTCTTTCAATAATTAGAAAAAAGTTTTGATATTCTAAAAAACTGTAGCTAAATTTTAAAAAAATGATAAAGTGGAGGTCTGACTAAAATTGACTACCACTACTGACAATAAAGTTTTCTGTGAACAGTTTTTTTCTCATGTAGTGAAAAATACTTTTCGGTTATTTTTAAACGTTTTACTCTTTGTAAAAGTTACCTTTTCGTTATTTTATTCTATTAACAATTATAAATAAAGCTTTGCTATTCTAAAAAACCGTAGATTGTTTTTTCCAATGTTACAATTATAAAAAAATAATAAAGTGTAGCTCTGACTAAAATTGACTACTACTAATGATAATGAATTCTTTTGTGAACATTTTTTTTATATAGTCAAAAATACTTTTCGTTTATTTTTAAAAGTTTTTTTCGTTACTCTTTGTAAAAGTTATCTCTTGGTTATTTTTGAAATATTTTTTTTGCTATGTCTGACTAAATATTTACTTTACTACTGTATTTTTCTTATAATTATATTCTTTCAATAATTAGAAAAAAAAAGTTTTGTTATTCTAAAAAACTGCAGCTCGTATTGTTTCTAGTGCTACATTAAAAACAAATGATGAAGTGATGGTCTGGCTAAAATTAACTACTACTACTGAGAATGCTGTGAATAAAAATAAAAAATAGAAAAAGTTAAAAAAAAATAAAAACTGTTAATGAATTTTTATCTTATACTTAAAAGTGTTTTTTGGTATTTTCGAGAATTTTTTTTATTATTCTTCTTTAAAAATTTTCTTTTTACTATTTTCGAGAATAATCAGTGATAATCATACCATGTTTGATTAAATATTTATTTTATTACTTCAATTTTTGTTGTATTTATCTTTGCAATTGAAAAAAAAAATTATAATTAGATAAATTACTACTCATCACTTTAGATTTTAAAAAAGTTGAAGAAAATTTAAATATGAAAGTCTGACTAAAAATTGCTAACACTACTGATAATGAAGTATTCTGTGAACAGTTTTTATCTTACGTAGTTAAAAATACTTTCAGTTTTAAAAGTATTCTTTGTTTCTTTTTCTAAAAGTATGACTCTTCATTGTTTTTGAATTTTTTTTTTTGGCTATGTCTGAGTAAATAATTATTTTACTACTGCATGTTTGTAGTAATTATTCTATCAATAATTCGAAAAAAAGATCTAATATTCTAAAAAACCGTAGTTCGTTATTTCCAGTGGTAAATAAAAAAATGTATTTGTATTAAATAGTTAATAAAAAGACTTTTATCTTAAACATGAATAAATATTTTTTGAGTAGTAAAAATACTATTTTAGTCAGACCTGACATTTTTGAACTGGTACTACTAATTTCAGTATAGCAGTGAAACAATTTGTTTAGACAAAATTTCTTTGATTACTTTTTACTATGTGTTTGCAATAAGTTAATAATAAAAAGACTTTTACTTGTGACGTATTTTTGCAGTTGAAATTCTAATTCAAGTAGTATTAAAAGAATTCGGTCAGACAAATTTATTTTACTACTGCTATTTGCTTACGTTTACTACTACAAAGTTTATAACAATTACTTTTACATTTTATTATAGAAAAAATTAATTACTAAAAGAGTGTTATCGAGATTTGTTTCTAAAAAAAAATTATTTGAGATTTTAAAAATTTATTACAAAACATAAGAGAAACTTAACTTATTGTTAGAAATGTGAGTTTAATGTAATGAGGAAGTTTAACACTTTTTAGAAGTGACTTTACAAAATTGGATTGGAATGTTAAAGTTCTGTTTCAACACTTTCACAATTTTCTGTGACCACACACGAACCTTTTCGTTAACATTATGTATATTTTAACTTGCACAGTGTCGACCCTTGGGGTACTGTGCTTAAATTCATGAAAAGCTAGAGAAATGCGGTGTGAATTTGCGACACACTAAATATAATTCTTGTCCGTTTTCAAAGAGGATTACGCCAGCTAAGAATTCTCTATGTACCTGTGAATTTTACTCAAAGTATCTGTCTCTTTCTCTCTCCCTCCCCTCACACTCTCTCTCTCTTTCTCTCTTGTAGGCTTGTGGTCCATTTATATTTAAATGCGCAACAGTTGTAATCTAAAATATATTTCCTCATATATTTAACAATCGTAATTTGTTTCTTTTTTTACACTTTATTATTTAAAACAATTTTTAAGTGTTTGTAATTTCAGGAAATTTAAAATTAGATCTAAAATGAATTATTTATTTGCTTATTTATTTGTTTCTTTATTCATTTGTGTATTTATTTATTCATTTCTCTATTTATTTGACTGTTTTATTTGTTTTTAATTCATTTGTTTATTTCTTTCTTTGAAATTATGTAGATATTTACTTATTCATTTGTTTATTTAAATTTTTATTTTCGCTTTCATAATAATAAATTCAAAATTATTGGAATAGATATTAACGTAAAAAAAGTTTACCAATTTTTCTTTAAATAATAAATTTTTTTTTTTATTTAAAATCGAAAATTATTAAGTTAGACTACTTTTTGTTTTCAAAGACCTTTTAATTTATATATTTATCGTAATATTAAAAGTTGTAGGTGTATAATTTGAAAAAAAATTTATCACTGAAATTATCAGCAAATGCTAAGCATAAAAAATGTATCCATCCGTCTTTTATGATTCTCCTAGAAACAATTAGGTAATATTTACGAAATTGTCTCCTTGTTTACGATTTAATTACAAACTGTAATTTTTTTTCTCTTCAATTTCTTCAAGTTTGTGGAGGAAAAAAACTATCTAATAACCATTGAGGCTAATTGGAATTTATTCTTAACGACAAAAAAGAAACGGGGTTAATTTTTTTCCTTGGATGAAAAATGCAGTTATTATAAACAGTTATGATTTTTTACTTCCTTATAAAAAGGTTTTTGCGGCTTTACGCCTGCTATTAAAGTTTTGTTCCTCTCTCTTTCTCTGGTAATTTTATGTTTTCAAATATTGCGCAATATCGCCTACAAATGCGATAAATAATCTCTATAATCATATTATAATAAAAAAAAAATCCGTCGTCACAAAAATTTAAACGCAAATAGACTTAATTAGATATTAAATTCTGAGTATTCTGCCAATTTTGCTTATGATATTTGTACAAGTGAATATAATTAATTATCGCTTGTTATCAAGTAAAATACACCGTAAAACTTCTAGAAAAAATCCATATATATATATATATACGAATTAACTTAATGAAAAGAGCGCTGGCTTTTGATTAGCATTAATATATTTAACTTGTTTATATTCTCATTTCTCATATAAAATATTTTCACTTTTGAGATTGAGATGAAAAAAAATCATACCAATTTTTTTATTTCTCTTTTTTTTTCTTTGAAGGCAAACACAGATGAAATTAGTAAAAAAAAAATTTATTTTCTATATAATCGTCATTGTTTGACGTTTGAATTTACATTCCTTTTAATTTAAAAAATTGCATCTCTAATTCCACTTTAGGTTAAAAAATAGAAGGAGAAAAAATAAAAAATTGGACGCATTTGACGGGCGCAACTCTATTAAAAAATCCTCCAACTTTTTTAATCTCAAATATTGAATTCAGCCGAAATTGCAAGTCTGCATAAACTCATCGACATTATATGTATGTGTATATAGATATATAGGTATATAAAAAAAAATCTGTTTACTAAATGCAATCAAAAAGTATAACTCACGTTGAAACTGCAATGCAATAAAAGAGCAGAGTCCGTGCGCGCGCTATACATGCATAATGATAAAAACCTCACTGAGGAATTAAATTCTTGACGGTAATATCGTTTTATGACGCGCGTCCACCGGCTCTATAATCGAGATGTGTACTGACACCAATTCGATGAAAATATAAGTCAAACATATAGCATTCAAAAATACAGTTTTGAAAAATGTTTTATTTTGGAAAAGGGGATTTTTTTCCTTTACTAAACGAAAAGAATATTAAGTTCTTGGCAATTACTTTTAGTGACATTTTGTTTTAATTTTTTCAAACAAATTATAATTTGTTTATTATTTCAAATAAAAAAATATTTTCTTTTGAAAAAAGGAACTTTTTTATTTCTCTTCCCTGGTCGAAAAGAATTTTTTTCAAGGTAATTTTTTGTGAGGAATTCAATGGTCATAAAATGAAATCGGTCTGAAAATATTTTGACCTTTTTTGAATTTTTATTAAAAAAATATGATAAAATTATGGTCTGAAATTAGTAAGTAAAATAAACAAATGAGTTTTCAAATAATGAAATTGAATAATAATGATATTTTCTTATCATTTTCAGCCAAAAAGCAAAGATTTTTTTGAAATGCTTAAAAAATTATGAAAATCAATGTTTTCATTCGTCAATTTTTTTGTGGATTAAAAACACATTCTACAAAATTACGCATGAATTTCAAAATCTACCAATCTTTAAGTAAAAGAAAAATTCAAAAAGGATCAAAATATTTTTTGACCATTGAATTCCTCATAAAAAATTACCTTGCAAATAATATTGTGGATTATTCAAATTATTTTTTTGTTGATACAATTAAAAATATCAGTGTACCCTCCCCTTAAATAATAATTATTTTATTCTAATTTTTATTTTTATTATTATTCAATTATTTATTGGAAACTTATTGTTCGCTGTTTAATTTACTACTTTCTGTTTTATTTATTCTTTATTAACCTTTGTTTATTATTTATTATATACTTTGCTTCATTTCATTCACTACGATTATTATTGACTAACTGATTAATAAAATTAACACAATAAAAAACTGAGTCGAAAAATCCAAAAAAAATTCTTTGACATTTCCACAATATTTCAATAGGGAAATTCCTTGGTATTTCTATAAAATGAATAAAAACTTTCAAATTTTGTAATTTTGAGAGAAAAAGCATTCACAAGCTATAATATCAATTTTAAAAATTTGATGTTTCTTTATGTGAAAGTGCGAAATTATTAATTAAATTTTGATTGCTTTTTTTTAAATTACGAAGCTTAAAAATTCCATAAATTTTCACAATGTTTTCAGGGAATTTCCATGGGTTGTCCATAGAATTTTATTTTCAATTTACAATTTATCGGAAAAAAATTTAAAGCTACGAATTAATTTTAAAAATTTGTTTTAATTATCAAAATGTAGGTATTTTAAATCTTTTCATAAAATTACAAAACTAGAAATTCTACAAAAATGAATTTATAAAATTCTCACAATTTAAAGAATTTCCACAGTATTTATAATTTTCTAATTTTGCAAAAAAAAATTCAGTTTATGAAACGTGTAAAAAAATTTTTGTTTGCCTCACAAACATATGAAATTATTATTATTATGTTCAAAATTAAAAAAAAAATCTCGTCAAAATCTCAATTATCTTTATAAATTATCAAATCCTTCTTTAAAATTCAATTACTTTCAAAACTTTTAATAAAATTCTTGTCAAAATTTCAATTATTTTCAAAAATTTCCTTTACTTCAATAATTTATAATTTTCAATATCTCTACTATTTTAATGAAACTAACCAAAAGAAATCAATTATTTAAAAGAAAAATTTAATAAAATTGCATGCAAACATTTTATTATATTCATAAATAATAAAAATTCAACAGGAATTCAATTATTAAAAATGAAATTTGCATAAATTTTTTTAAAAAATATCAATTGTTTGAAACTTTATATAAAATTCTTGTCAATAATTCAATTATTTTGTTAAATAATAAAACTTATTGCAGATTTTCAATTATTTTTAATTCAATTTTAATCGAATTCCTCAAAACATGTCATTATTCTTAAAAGTTTAATTAAAATTCGTCGAAAGAATTCAATTATTTGAAAATTTGTTCATAAAATTATGTATAAGAATTCAATTTTAAAAAATAATTCAATTCCTCGACTCGAAGCAATCGATATCTTTATTTTTTATAACAATACTTTTAAAGTTGTTTAATTTCAATAAGGTTTGAATTTGAAATTTATGAAAATCTTAATTCCTATGGAAAAATAATAATAGTTAAATATTTATTTTAAAAAGAAGTTATTAATGTTTATAAATAAATTTTTCAATTAGATAAATTCGTAAATAAATGTAACAGAACATTTTTTTGAGTAAAATTTTTTCCTTTATTTTCTAAAAATTCAATAATTTTCAATTTCATTTTCAATTAAAATTTCTAATTGACAAATAGAATTCATAAAAATTTTTTTTTTATTTCTAAAAAACTTTAAATTTTATTAAAACAATTGTAATTAAGAAATAGAAATGATGTAAATTATTTCCTTATATCATTATTTTATTATGAATCATAAAAAAATACCTGCATATTTTCGAATTGTCAAACAATATTTTTTAAAGAAAAAAAAAACAAAAGCATACACAAAAACTAACTTCAAACTGCTAAAAGAATGAATGAAAGAATATGAAAATTAATATTATAGTTAATTTCGTCGCAAAATTACAAACTTGCAAATTTTTCGGAATCTTTAAAAAATAAAAATCTATCTATTTCATAGAACTTCCATGGATTTGTAAATTCACTTAAAAATTTCAAAAAGCACATTCAAAATTTATTTTCTCCGAAAAAAAGAAAAAAAATTTCTCATAGAAAAGAAAAAAGAGAACCATATAAGGATAAAAAAAAACATAAGTAAAATATTCTTTTCTAAAATAGAAAGAAAGATTAAGAACATAACTCGAATAAAAAACAAGTTTCGGTCGCATATATTCATTGTAAAACAAGAAGGTAAAAAAAATTCCTGCATAAAGTTCTGACGTAGGTTAAAACATTGATGAAGGCTGTTGCCCCCCTCACCCCCCCTCCCAAGGGTGGCTCAGCAATGAGTGGGAGATTTTCGGCAGTGACGACGGACTGGTTACAAAGTTGCGAATTAAAAACACAAAGAAGAACGAGGGTTCGGTAGGTTTAGCCAGACCTTTGGAGTGAGTGAAAGGATGAGGGTCTCTGTTTTGGAGGGAAAGGGGTTTGAGGAAAATGAGGAGTAGTAGGGGGAGGGAAGCTGAGACAAAGGGTGCCAGAGAACAATGGCTTGTAATCTCGAGCCCTTAGAATAGCCGTTGCCCTTACTCTCCATCCAGAGCCATCACGTGGTGGTGGTGGTGGTGCTGTTTCAACCCTTCGGCTTTTCGTTCACTGTGGAAATGGCTACACAAGGCTTGTCAGATTTCGGACGAGTACAATAAACGGGTTAAGCGAATCAATTTTTGTCGCGCGCGACTCCACTTGAAAATTCCATTTCCTGGAAGGATAATTTTTATATTTCATTCTCGCTCTTGCTCTCTCTCTCTCTCGATAGTATTTGAATTTGTATAAATTGAGGAAGGAGATCGTAAAAAGGAGAATTGCTATTGTTTCATGAAAGATCAAATAGGTCCTCCAGTGGGAATTCTCTCGCATATTTAGCAGATGATGATAAAGAGAGGGGAAGAATGGGAGGATGGGAGATTTTATTTCGCCATCGTAGAAAACAGGGAAATTAAAAAATAATTTTTATTTTCATCTTATTTTTGAAATCTCATTGGGAGTTATTTATCTTGCTTCTTGAAGACGCGTAAGGAAATATTTCGGCTCCTCTCTTTTTTTCTCCTTCTTGCTTTCCTTTCCTTTGCTTTTGTTTCTATCTTTTTTCTTAATCTTTTTTACTTTATTTGAATTTTTTTTGTCTTTGTAAAATCTTTTTTCCTTATTTTTTCTTTTTTTTCCTTATTTCAGTCATAAATTTAATTATTTAGCACTTGAAATATTATTTTCAGTAGTGGTAAAAGAATTTGGTCAGACAAAGTTTCGCTCATAATTTCCCCCCCTGTATTTGTAAAAAAATCAAAGCCTCATATTACAAGTGCCAAAAATTTTAGGTCTGACTAAAGTAGTCTTTTACTACTGAAAACAATGTTTTTAGTAGTAAAAGACTACTTTAGTCAGACCTACAATTTTTAGCACTTTTGATATTAATTCCAATAGAATTATACAAATTCGGTCAGACATAGTTTTTCTGATTCTTTTCTCACTGTATTTGTCATGAATTAGTAATAACAAGACTTTTATTTTAACCTTCGCGCTACCGGATGGCCACCCAGGGTGGCCAAGCAATAAATAATGTTATAAATCTGCTTGAATTTTGCATCAATCGAATTGCGATTTTAAGTCACTGAACAAAATTTTATCTACTTTCGAAAAATAAAAAAAATAAAATTTTTTTTACATTTCTTCTTGTTTATTTATAACAATTAAAAAAGTATGTTCAACACTACTGAAAAACGTTCGGATGTTATTTTGTATATGGCAAAAAAATAAAAATGAAATCATGTAAGTTTCACAATAAAATGGTTTTATGTCAATAAATACAACATATTTTGATGTTACAATGAATTTTCTATTTGTTTAAACAAATTATTGTTGTTATTTACCAACTTTTTACAGAATGCACTTAGAAAGTTGCAGTTTTTTTCTAATTTTGCAATTTATTAATCTTATGTGATCACAAATAAAGAGTAAAAATTGAATTATTATTTAAACAATTTTTAAACAAATTATTGTTGCTATTTACCAACTTTTTACAGAATACACCAAGAAAGTTGCAGTTTTTTCCTAATTTTGCAATTTACTAAACCTTATATGGATTATAAATAAAAAAATCAAAATTGAATTGTTATTTAAACCATTTTTAAACAAATTAATAATTCGTTTATAAATTGTAATATGTAATATGTAATATGTAATAATTCTGTAGTAGTAAAAGCATTTCGTCAGACAAAGTTTCTCTGATTATTTTTTACACTGTTTTTGTAATAAATTGGTAATAAAAAGACTTGTTTTATACATAAATAAATATTTTCAGTAGTAAAACACTATTTTAGTCAGACCTGAACTTTTGCACAGATTTCTATAATTATTTTATACACTGTATTTTTAATAAATAGTTAATAAAAAGTCTTCTATTTTCGACATAAATAAATATTTTCAATAGTAAAATACTATTTTTGTCATTTTTGAACTCTGAATTCTAATTCTAGTAGTAGAAATAAATTCGGTCAGACAAAGTTTCTCTTATTATTGTTTACACTCTATTTGATACGGATAATTAATAAGAAGACTTTTATTGTAGATAAAAATAAATATTTTCAGTAGACAAACACTTCTTTAGTCAGACAAGGCACTTTTGTAACTTGCAATATTAATTCCAGTAGTATAAAGCGAATTTGGTCAGACAATGTTTCTCTAAATGTTTTTTGCACTGTATTTGTAATTAATAGTTATAAAGCAGATTTTATTGCAGAAAAAAAAATATTTTTAGTAGTAATTTACTATTTTAGTCAGACCTTTCATTTTTTCAATTGCAATATTAGTTACAGTAGTATTAAACGAATTAGGTCAGACAAAGTTTCTCTGATTATTCTTTACACTGAATTTTAAATAAATAGTTCAGAAAAAAATTGTATTTTTAACCTTAATCTATATTTTAAGCAGTAGAACATATTTTAAGTAGTCTGTCCATTATTTTAGTCAGACCTGACATTTTTGCAATTGTAATATTAATTCCAGTAGTGTGAAACAAATTCGGTCAGACAGAGTTTATATGATTATTTTTTACACTGTATTTGTTATAAATAGTTATTAAAAATACTTTTATTGCATATGTAAATAAATATATTCAGTAGTAAAACAATGTAATAATCAGACTTGACATTTGTTTACTTGCAATGTTTATTCTAGTAGTATGAAACGAATTCGGTCAGACAAAGTTGCTTTAATTATTTTTTCCAATGAATTTGACATAAAATCAAAGTTTAGGTAGACAAATAAGGTACAACAATATTTTCAGCAGTAACAGGCTTTTTTAATCTGACCTAAATTTTTTAGTCCTTGAAATAATAGTACCAGTGGTAATAAAAAAATCTTGTCAGCTAAAATTTCTTCCACTATGTTTATCACATCTTTTTTGTCTCCTTTTTAATCTTTTTTTATCTTTTTTATCTAATTTTTTATTTTTATCTTTTTCTTATCTTTTTTTAAATCTTTTTTTATCTTTTTCTTATTTTTTGATATTTTTTAATCTTTTTTTCCTTTCTCTCAGGGCTTTTATATTTATAACTCCCACTCGCGTAGTCTGTCTCTCTCCCTGAAGAAATAGAAGAAGAAGAAGAAGAAGTTTCGTGGATTATTATCATTTCACCGCGGTTCTTGTTAATATTTATTAGACGCCCCACGACGAGAAGTAGCGAGAGTGTAAGGAGAAGGGGGGGAGGGTGAAAAAGGGAAACTTTTGCCCTCTAATTCCGTGAGGAAGCGGTTCTTTCACAGGAAAAGGTAAAAAGGAGGAGTCGATGGAAAAAGGTGAGGAAAGAAGGAGAGAAACAAAGGGAAAATTGCTTCCTGTAAAGCTCAACGTTCCTGCTAGACTCGATCGTTTTTCGATTTTAAGACAATGGACAAGCGGATTGAGTAAACTAACCCACTTGATGTAACTCTAGAATCAAACGTTTGTTACTTTCTTTCTCTAATTCTCCGGCAACATAATCTCGACTGATCCTTGACATTAATCTCGAAAAAGATTTTCCCGTCCAATCAACGAAGTTTTATTCAAAAATCTTCGATATTTGATTTACATGTTACTTTGTTAGAAGAAATTCTAAATTCCCCCACTCTTTCTTTCTTCCGGATTAGCGTCACTTCCTGAGTCTTACTTCCTTAAAAAAAAATTACTCTTCTCCGAGTTTTGAAATTCTTTTACATTTTCAAATTTGATCACATTTCTTCCGACTTCGTTTTAAATTTAATTAATTTAATATTAAAAAGAATGAATTTATTTACTAAAATTATTATTCAAATTTTAAAGACTAAAAAAATTGTTAAAAAACCGAAAAAAGGAAATTAGACAAGAAATTAAATAAAATACAAGTAGAAAATAAAATAACAAGTGACGATAAAAAAATGAAGCAATAAATCAAGAAAACAAGGGGTGATAAAAAATAAAATATAAAGTAATATAGTAAATCGAACAGCGGACAATAATAATCTGTAAATAAATAAAAAAATAATAATAACAGTCGAATAAAAGAAAAACAATGTATAAAATAAATAATTCGATAATAATAAGAGAATAAAACAGTAATCGGCAAATAAAGAAGCGATAAAATTAAAATCGGTAAATAAAATTAATAAAGTGATATAGCAAAAGTCATAAAAGTCAAATAAAAAACAATTATACATTAAATAAACAATAAAAATAAAGTAGGCTGTAAAATAATAAACAGGGAATAAAAAAAATCACGGGAATAAAAACACTACGATAAATGTTGAAATTGATAATAAAAAAATATTTAACATGTAATAAATAAAAATGGGTTAAGTATAATAAAAAGAAACAAATAATCAAAAAAATTATATATAATAAAATACTCCAATAGAAAATAATAAATCAACAAAATTTACTAGAAATAATAAAAAAAAACTGTAATACTAATTATCTATAAAGTAATTATAAAAAACTATAAAAATTCTTTTTTACAAATCTTTAGCGAAGCTTGGAAAGTTTACCTACGTTTGGTTGTGATTGTGTATATATGTATTTATAGAGGAAAAAAGAATTTACATCGTTTTAGTTTAATATTGTTTCGAGAGAAATTTACAGCTTCCGAGAGGGTTTACAAGTTCCCTAAGAAGAGAAAGGTTTAAAACTATTTGATTAACAGAGCGAGTAAACAATAATAGCGATTAAATGTTTCACTGGAAACTTCTCCGAAATGTTAAAACACTGCGCAACTTGTGTGCGCCATACTCAGAATTACACGAGCATGCAAAACTTCTTGAAACTTTCCTTTAATCTTTACAAAAAATTTTTCTTCTTAAATTCAAGAAAAAAAGAACTTACTTTAATGAAAATAAAAAAAAAATTTATTTTCATTTCAATTTATTTAGAAAAAAATTTTTTATTTGATTCTCTGGAATAAATCGAAAAGTAAACTATTTCTGTGATAAAATATTTTTATTATCAAAAATATAAAATATTTTTATTATGAAGTATTTACTATAGAATAAAAATTTTTTACAAGATAAATATTTTTATAAAAATGTTATTTTTATAAATCGCTGAATTTTAATATTTTATGTTCTTTTATGATTCAGTTTATTAAGAGTCGAGTGTTATAATTAACAATAATAATCTTTAATTATTTTTCCATAAGCATTAAGAATTTCAAAAATTTTTAATTTAAATCTTTTAAAATTGAATAACATTAAAAATATTGTTATAAAAAATGTTCCAGAGATAAAATAATTATTTTATATTATAAAATTATTGTATTCGTTGTAAGAATTCAATTATTTTAATAAATAATAAAATTTTTCATGGGATTTCAATTATTTTTAATACAAGTTTAATTCCTCGAAAAATGCAATTATTTTCAAAAAATTCTTCTAAGAATTTAATTACATTTCACAAATAATGAAATTCTTCACTAAATTTCAAATATTTTTTAAAATCTACTCTTTTCATACAATTTCTGAAAAAAATTCAATTATTTAAAAAAAAATTTAATAAAATTCGTTGCAAGAATTGAATTATTTTTCAAAATTGAATTCTTATACATAATTTTATTAAAAAAAGTTTCAAATTATTGAATTCTTTCGACGAATTTTAATAAAATTTTTAAGAATAATTACATTTTTTGAGGAATTCGATTAAAATTGTATTAGAAATATGCAAATTCCATTTTTAATAATTGAATTCCTGTTAAATTTTTATTATTTTTTATGAAAATAATTGAATTCCTTAAAAAAAATTTGATTATTTATAAAAATAGATGAATTAATGCGAAGGAATTTATAAAAAATTTGTAAATAATTGAATTCCTGAGAAATTTTTATTATTTCTGAAAATAATCAAATGTTTGCGTACTATTTTTGGGAATTTGAAATTGATTTGAAAATAATTGAACTTTGGGGAAGAATTTTGTTATTTATAAAGATAATTGGGATTTTGACCATAATTTTTTTTTTATTTGAAAGATAATTGAATTTTATGAGAAGAATTTTATTAATCTTGAAAGTAATTGAATTTCTACAATTATTTGTAATTTTTCCAAAATTGTATTTTTTTATTGTTTTCAACAAAAATTTGAATTACAAATTTTTAAACTCTATAATTTTTAAAATTGTTAATTTTATCCTAAAGAGTTAGTTGCGCACGAAGTGTTTATTAATAATAATTAAATATTATAATATTTTCTAATATTGTAAATCTAATAGTATATTTTTTTAATGTTAAAATAATATTTTATTTTTCTAATACAGTCAACTCTCGATAAATTGAATCTTAAGGGACAAATAATTTAAATAATCAACAGTTCCATTTATCGAATGGATCAAAGTGAAAATTAAGGTAAAAAAATTTAAGAAAGTGAAAGTAAAGATGAAAGTGAAAATAAAAATCAAAGTAAAAATATAATTTCATAATTAACTCCTTGATTAGTTCAAAAAGTTTTGAATTAAATTAAATTGTAATTTAATAAAAAATCATCTTCTTGAGACGATTTTGATTTTACTACAAAAGTAAATTTGGTCACTTTCTGGTTCACTTGAATTAAATAAAATAGAGTTCGATATTTTTTTTTATTTCACGAATAAAAAGTTTTTTAAACTTTCGACATTCGAAATCTGTGGAATAAAACGAAGGAATGTATTGAGGAAAAAATACATTGCATTAGGGCGAACAAAAGTAAAACTCGAAATCGAATAAAATTTCGATGCTTCTCGATCAGGTGGCTCTCGCACTGGTTAACAAGAGAAAGGTACGTTGGAACAGTTTTTCCACTCTCCATCCTCTTCCCCCCTTTCAACCCCCTTCCTGCGAGGATTACAAAAGGACTCTGGGACGACTTTGAAGTCGTTTTAAGAACACAAGCCCCTCGGCCTTTTCTCTTACAGCGCGTCCCTTGCGCCCCACTGTTGGTAGTAAAATGACGGTTCCAAGAGTAAAATAAAGTGGATTCACTCGGGTGCAATTGGAAACTTTTAGTAAATGTAAACTGTTTCTTATACTCGAAGCTGATACAATCCTAACCTTTAGATGCCTATATATTTTTTTTTCTCTCCACAATTGTAACCGAGTCTCTCCTCTCTTTCTCTATCCTCTCTTCTCTGGTTGTGAGAGAAAAGAGTTTCTCTCTCTCTCTCTCTTTTGAAATCGTGTCGTTAAATATCTACGACTTCACGTACCGGACGTTCTTTTTTTTCTTTTTCTTTTTTTTATTTTATTCCTCCTGTTTCCTTGTGTGTATAGAGTTAACGGGGCTTAACTGCTTTCCACTGATATCACTGTTGTTACTTAAGTTGTCAAAGAAACCTTTTAAAAGTCCTTAAGATGTACGATTCCCATGAACCGAGGAACATTAACTAAAGAAACTGTAAAAAAACGTACTTGAAGCGATTAAATATAGATGATGAAAAAGGGACGAGATAGTGTGCCTTTGGAATCTCTCTCGGTTAATGCCGCTCTTCAAGTTTCTCAATTTTATTTTTACTCTTTCGCAATTTTTCTCTAAATTGTTTGTCGATTCGAATTTTTCTCCTCTTTGAATTTTATGCAAATTATTTGTTAATGCGCTTAGTAAATATTTAGCTACATAAATATTTTGTGTTGCTTTTTAGTGAAAGTTTTAAGAAAAGAGAGAGGTGTATTTTTAATTCTTGTGAAGTATGTATAAGAGTAGTAAAAGTCAGTTTTGGTCAGACAGGAAATTTTACATGTTCGTGGTCTTTTTTTTTTGTAAAAGTTCCTCTTAATTCGAAATTGGTAAAAGTGAAAGTAGAAAAGTTGTAAAAGTGTATAAGAATACACAGACAAAATTTCTCCATGGCCTTATGGTTTACGCAGCAGTAGTAATAGTCAATTTTGGTCAGGCGGTTTTTCTTTTTAATTATTTTGTTTTCAGTATAAATAATTATACAGTTTTACTAAAAATTAAACTAATTAAATTAAATTAAAAATTATATTAAATTAAATTAAATTAAATTAGATAAACAAAAAACTTGATTTTAAGTAATAAAACACTATTACAGTCAGACTTTTATTTATGTGAAGAAATAAAAATACTTGAAATAATATTTTCAGTAGAAATAAAAAGTTTGGCCAGACAAAGTTCCTTTCATCATTTCTTCCTGTGCATTTGTAATAGAATCACAGTCTAAACAGACAAAGAATAAAGAACAATGTTTTCAGTAGTAAAAGAATAGTTTAGTTAGACCTAATTTTTTTAGTACTTGCGATATTAATTTCAGTAGTATTATACGATTTAGGTCAGACAGTGTTTCTCTAATTATTTTTTTATACAGTATTTGTAATAAATAATTACTAAAAAACTTCTATTTTAAACGTGAATAAATATTTTAAGTAGTATAACATTATTTTAGTCAGACTGAATATATATTTCAGTAGTACAAGTAAATTTGTGTCAGACATATATATATTTTCTTTTATTTTTTAAATATTTTTGTGGAAATAATTTTTTACTTAAACATTTGTTATGCAATTTACGATCAATAAAACCTATACGAAAAAATATATATCTAATGTTAATTTTCCTCTCTTTTCACAACACATAATGCTAAAAATGATTAATGAACTCAGGAAAAAACTCAAGTTTGAACAGAATCCAAAAGAGATCTGTCAATAGAAAATTGATCAACGATTTTGTTAATAGTATAAGAGGATTATATTCTGTCGAAAAGCCAAAGTAAACTGATGAGTGGAACAAATATTTGCTTGTGCTAATAACTATAGAAAATAAGGAGTCGAAGAAATGAACATACAAAAGTTCTTCTTCATCCGAAATTTGTAAAAGTAGAAAAGTAGAAAAAGTGTATTCTTTTCAAACCTTTCTCTCATTATTTTTCCCTATGTATTTGTTTTGTAATAAAATAAAAATCTAAGCAGACAAAGAATAAAGAACAATATTTTAAAAAGTAACACACAATTTTAGTCACACCTAACATATTTTTAATTGCAATATTAATTAGTATTTTTTTTGTTGAGTAATGAGAAGGCCTAGATACGGTTTGTTTTTTAATGAATAAAATAATAATAATAAAATAATAAAATAATAAAATAAAAATTAAAATAATAATAAAATCATTATTTTATATTATAAAAGAATATTTTTACTTTAACTTCGTCTAAATTATTTTCATAATTTCAATTCAATAAACATTTTCTAGAATTTTTAACTACAATTCTTCTTTAAATCAATTATTTTCAATAATTTTTGAAAAAGTTCTTTGAAAATTTTCAAATCCATGTGTTCACAATTCAATTTTATGAAATTTCGATTATTTAAAATATCTTCAGTTAAATATATATTATAAAATAAAAACTTGAAATTTAGTTTTTACGAAAAATTTTATTTACAACTTTTGAAAATATTTAATTTTTTTAAAAGAAATTTAATGAAAATCTTATTAAAATTTTCATTATATAAAAGAATTTTATAACAATTTTTGAAAATAATTGAAAACTTTATGAAGAATTTTATTAAAATTTTCAAAAATAATTGAATTCCTGAGAAGAATTTGAATAATAATTTATGTAAATAATTGGATTCATGCGAAGAATTTTATTAAATTTTGTTTAAATAATTGAATTTTTGACAAGAATTTTATTAAAATTTTTAACAATATAGGTAATTTAATTCTTGAGAAGAATTTCGCTACAGTGTAATTTTTTCAAAGTATTTTATTATTTTCTAAAGAATTGAATTCTTGTGATGAATATTGATATTTATCCAAATAATTGAATTTTGAAAAAAAAATTTTTTTAAATTCCTTAAAAATTAAAATAATTGATTTTATGGAAAAAATTCTGTTGTTTATCAAGATAATTGTATTCTTTTGCAGAATTACTTAAAAAATTTTTTTAAATAATTGATTTTGTGCGACAAATTAAAAGTTATTTATGAAAATAATTGAATTATTGCAACTAATTTTATTATTTTATTCAATAATTAAATGTTTCTTAAAATTAAATTTTTTCGTCAATTTTTAATAAATTTTTTAAGATTAATTGCATTTTTTGATGAATTTATTTAAAATTGTATTAAAATTAATTTGAAATTCTGCGATGAAAATAATTTGAATTCCTAAATGAAATTTTATTATTTATGAAAATAATTAAATGTTTTTGTAAAATTGTATAAAATTTTTTTTTATTAATTAAATCTTTTAATAAAATATGAAAATAGTAAATATTAAAAATTATTGAATCGCAAAAAACTTTTAAAAATAATTGGATTTTGCAAAGAATTTTATTTAAATTCCTAAAAATAACTGTATTTCTGTGAAGAATTTTGTTATTTATTGAGATAATTGCGTTAAAACTTTTGAAATAATTAAATAATATTAAAAAATTCATTCTTGTCAGAAATAGAAACAATTTTTGAAGGTTTTGTATTAGAATTCGTAATAGTTTTAGATAAATTCTACAAAATATTCTATAGAATGCTCTATAGTGTGGTGTCATTCTACACAACTTTTTTGACTGAAATAATAATGCGATAATAAAAAGACTTATTGTTGATATGAATAAATATTTGAAGAAGTAAAGCATTATTTTAGTCAGACCTGACATTTTCCAATTGCTATATTAATTAAAGTACCTAGTATTAAACGAATTCGGTCAGACAAAATTTTTCTGATTATCATTTACACTGTGTTTATAACAAATTAGTAATAAAAAGACAAATAAGTAGAACAAATATTACTTGAGATAATAACTATAAAAAATAAAGAGTTGAAGAAATGACCATTTATATATATATATATTCGTATTATATAGTTTGTACTATATCGTGAGGAGAGAACTTGTGAGTAGTCTACATCAAGACCTCCTCTTGTGAGAAAGGAAGGAAGAAAGGAATAGAGAGAGAGAGAGAGAGAGAGAGAGAGAGAGAGAGAGAGAGAGAGGAAAAGGAGAAGAGTAGATGGGGGAGAGGAAATAGTAGTGAAATTTCGAGTAGATTCGTAGGATCACTGCAATTCGCTCTGCCACGTTTGGCTGCTTTGCTCGATAGTCCGATTAAGGCGGACTCTAAAATCCCATACCCAACCGAAACCCACCGCACTGAAGCCATTTCGTTTTATTGTCCGAGACACCATATGCATGGCAATAACTGTGCCGCTTCTACCCTTCTTGTACCTAAAACCACCCCCTTTTGGAATTCTAAAAGTCGATCGTTGCTGACTCCATCGAAGGTGATGCCGTATATGGTTTACCACCAACACTTTCCAACTTTTACGATCTCTCGAGACTACGATTAGAAACTCTCCTTGTACTTGAAACACATGAAAAATTTAAGGCTATGTTGCTAGAAGGAAAAGAGCACTTGGAATTTTCTTCAAGTACCTACCTTATTAAGTTCTAAGACATTTCTTTCGAGTTTAGAGTTGTGTTTTTTTCTCTTTTATTTTGCCGGCAATAAAAATTAATCGATTCTTCAAAAGAAGGGAAAAGTCGAAATACAATTTAAGGGAAAAAGTAACATAAATAGTTGGAAGTGAAAAATGTACATTAAGACTCATCTCTATAAGATTTTTGTATATAATTGCTATTATTATTATTATTATTATTATTATTATTATTATTATTTTCATTTTTATTATTATTATTATTACTATTATTATTATTATTATTATTATTATTTTTAATGATATTATTACTGTTTCTATTTTTATTTTATACTATTTTTAATAATACTTTGCTAATGTTCTTTTTTTTTAATGTTTCAGGTGAGTCAATATTTCCTGTGTAGATATTTAAGTACTTCTTTTCGGTGAGTAAGAAAAATTGATAAAAAATAATTATTTGCTATTTAGAAAATAGATACTTTGTTGAAATAACATTTCGTGATAATATAGAAATTAAGGACAGACAAAGCAAAGAAAATCAGAAATTGTAAATTTTTGTTTTTTAAGTAGTTAAAATCAATTTCGGTCAGACGGAAGACTTGTTATTTCTTATTCAGTAGTATAACTCAATTCAAGTCAGACGCTAATCAAAAGTTTGTGCATTTTCAAGTTATTTTTAAAAAATAAAACCTTTTTCTGATAGCAAATTTTTTTCAGCTGCACAAAATTATTCCAGTCAGGCAAGACATTTTTAGTATTTGCAATATTACTAAAAGTAGTCATAGAAAAATTCGGTCAGACAAAATTTCACTAATTATTTTTTACACTTTCTTTGTAATTAAATCAAAGTTCAGGTAGGCAAAAAAATGTCGAGCAATATTTTCAGTAGTAAAAGTCGATTATAATCAGACATAAAATTATTTACCTCTTCTAGTATCAATTTCAGAAGTAAGGGAAAAATTTGGTCAGACAAAGTCCCTCTGATTAATTTTTGTACTTTATTTTTAGTAAAATAAAAGTTTAGACATACACTAAATAAAGAACAACATTTTTGGAAGTAAAACCTAATTTTATTCAGACATAGATTTTTAAATATTTGTAATAGTATCAGTTGTGGATAAAGAAACTTTTGCTTATTCAACATTTTCTTTTTACTTTCTCTACTATATTTGTATATTTATTGAAAGTTAATACAAACAAAAATGTAGTAATTTTCTTTTCCAGTAGTCAACTATTGTTTTAGTCAGACAGAAAGTTAATAAAAGGTGTAATATCTTTTTTAGTATTTTTTTTTGTTTTGAGCATAAATATCATATTATATAAAGTTCATCTAATTATAATAAAAAATAGTCTTGATTTTCAGTAGTAAAAGACTATTTCATCCAGACCGAAAATTTTTAGCACTTGTAATATTAATTCCAGTAGGATTAAACAAATTCGGTCAGACATAGTTTTTCTGATTATTTTTTACACTGTATTTGTAAAGAATTAGTAATAACAAGACTTTTATTTTAAACAAAGAAAAAAATTTTCAGTAGTAAACTACTATTTTAGTCAGACCAGTCACTTTTACAAATTACAATATTAACTCCAGTGGTATTAAGCGAATTCGGTCAGACATAGATTCACTGGTAATTTTTTACATTTTATTTGTAATAAATTGGTTTTTAATATTTATTTTTATTTTACACATAAATAAAAATTTTTAGCAATAAAACTCTTCTTTAATCAGACCTGACATTTATGAACATGCAATAATAATTTCTGCAGTAGTAAAAGCATTCCGTCAGACAAAGTTTCTCTAATTATTTTTTACACTGTATTTGTAATAAATTGGTAATAAAAAGACTTAGTTTGTACATAAATAAATATTTTCAGTATTAAAACACTATTTTAGTCAGACATGAACTTTTGCACAGATTTCTATAATTATTTTTTACACTGTATTTTTAATAAATAGTTAATAAAAAGTCTTTTATTTTGGACATAAATAAATATTTTCAATAGTAAAATACTATTTTTGTCATTTTTGATTTTTGAACTCTGAATTCTAATTCCAATAGTAGAAATAAATTCGGTCAGACAAAGGTTCTCTTATTATTGTTCACACTGTATTTGAAACGGATAATTAATAAAAAGACTTTTATTGCAGATAAAAATAAATATTTTCAGTAGACAAACACTTCTTTAGTCAGACAAGGCACTTTTGTAACTTGCAATATTAATTCCAGTAGTATAAAGCGAATTTGGTCAGACAATGTTTCTCTAATCGTTTTTTGCACTGTATTTGTAATCAATAGTTATAAAGCAGATTTTATGGCAGAAAAAATAAATATTTTTAGTAGTAATTTACTATTTTAGTCAGACCTGACATTTTTGCAATTGTAATATTAATTTCAGTAGAAATACACGAATTTGGTCAGACAAAGTTTCTCTCATTATTTTTTACACTATATTTGTAATAAATAATTATTAAAAAGACTTATTTTAGTTATAAATAAATATTTTTAGTATTAAAACATTATTTTAGTCCGACCTGACATTTTTGCAATTGCAATATTAATTCCAGTAGAATTAATCGAATTCGGTCAGAGAAAGTTTCAATGATTATTTTTTACACTGTATTTGTAATGAATAGTTAATAAAGAGACTTTTACTTTACACGTAAATAAATATTTTAAGTAGTAAAACACTGTTTTCGTCAGACCTAGAATTTTTTTCTTTTCGAACCACAATTGAAGCATTGAATTATTTTTAATTATGTACTAGTAGTAAAAGCAAATTTTCAGACATTTTTGCAACGAGTCGAAAAAAAGTAAATTCAAAACTTCCAAACATTTTTAAATAATAAATTCATCGCTAATTTAGTATATGAATTGAGTATAATCATAATAAAATTCCGAGCATATAATTCCAACTATTTCTGTATAATAATTCGAAAATGAAAATTAATTATAAATGAAATTGAAATGGAAAATGAAAATGGAACATTAAATCAAAATCTACGAAATGAAACGTCGAGTTTCATGGCTGTTTGTTAAATTTGTCGAAGGTGAAATTAATGATTTCACATATGTATGTGTGTATACTATATGGTACCCCTTAGTGCCGGGGTAATATACGAAATATAGGAAGACGGCTATTAAGATTTCGTGTTCTCGTATATGCAGTGTAGTTGACTATTGCCAGGAGCTAAGTTAAAGGAGGAAGGATGAGGGGTGTCATGTGTGTGCGTGTAAATTCAACTTACTAGGTCACCGTGACGCTAAAGGTTTATCAGATAGCAGTTGGAGTGAGTGTGTTGTATTGGCATACCGATGACTTGATGACTATAGGACGCTCGGCAAAGGGAAAGGCGAAAGGGGATCAGTTCCTGAAACATGTGTTGCAAAGCAGTCTGGCTGTTAGCTCTCTGACAGTTTGACATGTTGCCTTCCATCGTTCCCTTAGCGATCCGATCCGAGTCGTCGTGTGTTCACTTGCGCGTATACACACAAACACGCACGAGCGTAAACCCTATGCTCCCTTAATGCCTCGGTAAATTCATTCGACGTTGTGTCAACTTTCTCTAAAAGAGAGAGAAAGAGAGAGAGAGAGATTGTTTTTATTTTTCTAATCTATTTCTTTTTTTCAAGTATCGAGTTCTGATCTTGGTTCATTTGGGTAAATTTTGACTCCTTGTTTCGAAATAGTTCTCTTTATTATTTTTCATATTTTATTTGTAGTAAAATCGAAATCTAGTGTCACAAATATTGAAGAACAATAATTTTAGTAGTGAAAGACTGTTTAAGTCAGGCATGTGAGTCGATTACGTAATTTCATTTTGACTTTCATTTTTATGTTTACTTTTACTTTGAATGTTTTATTTTTATTTCTACTTTCATTTCGATAGATTTTTATTTTCATTTTCACTTTTACTTTGATAGAATTTCATTCTTATTTTCACTTTCATTTTTACTTGACAGAATTTTTATTTTACTTTCGCCTTCATTTTCACTTTGACGTATATTCTTATTTACGATTACTTTCACTGTGACAAACTTCCATTTTCAGTTTCAATTAAACTTTATTTTAATCTTCACAGAGAAAATAAATCAAAAAAAAGCATCAAGGTGAAAATGAAAATTTCTTAAAGTATTAAATAAAAGTAATGCAATAAAATTGTCAGATATTGTAAAAATGAAAATAAGAATAAAAGTGAAAACCAGAATGAAATTACGTAATAATTCGACACCTAAAGGGTAGATTTTCACTTTCATTTTTACTTTTATATAGTTTTACTTTCACTTTTTATAAAAGTGAAAGTAAAAATATAAAACTATCTAAGTGACAGTGAAAATAAAACGGGAAAACTATCAAAGTTAAAGTAAAATTCAAAATAAAAATAAAATTCGATCAAGGTGAAAACGAACATGAAAATAAAAGGAAAAATTATTTGAAAAATTGTTATTTTAACACAAAATGTGGTGTTAAAACTATAGCCAACGTCAAATTAATACCCATTTTTATAGGGAATTAAAATAACACCAGAATTGTATTAAAATAACACCATCTCAAAGCTACGTGCAACAAATTTAACACATTTTTTGTGTAAAGAACACCATTTTCAGTAGTATGACACTATTTTCAGTCAAACCTGATATTTGTAATACTTATAGTTATAATATTGTCATTTCATATAGAAATAAAAAATGTTACTAAATTAAAATTTTTATATAATAAAAAATAATGAATTCAGTAGAATAATTTAGCTCAAGTCAGACAGAAGTCGAAAGTTTGCGCAATTTCAAGTTTTTTTAAAAGTAAAAAACCTTTATCTGAGAACACTTTTTTATTTTTAGTAGTAAAAAATTATTACAATCAGACATGAAATTTACACATGGTTTTTAATTATTTTTATTTTTGTAAAAGTATTTAAATTAGAAAAATTTTTACTAATGTTGATTGAAAATGATCTTGATTTTTAGTAGTAAAAGACTATTTCAACAAGACATTTAATTATTTTCAGTAGTAGTAAAAAATTTGATGTATTTGTAGTGAAGTAAAAATTGACACAGTCAAATAATAAAGAACAGCATTTTCAGTAGTAAAACACTATTTTCAATTAATACAAAAGTAAATTATTTATTGAATAATTAAATGTTTCTTAAAAATTAATTTAAAAAAAAATTTATGAACAAATTTTTAAATAATTTTATTTTTTTGACGAATTTTAATAAAAAATTTTAGAAGAGTTTCATTTTTCAAGGAGTTTGATTAAAATTATATTAAAAATAATTGAAATTCGGCAATGAGTTTTATTATTTCTGAAAATATTTAAATTATTGAGAAGAAACTTGAAAAATTTTTTAAATATTTGAATTCCTGTATAATAAATTAAAATAGTAGATATTGAAAATCATTAAAATGAGGAAAATTTTTGAAAATAATTGAAATTTTTACAAGAATTTTATTAAACTTTTTGAAAAATCTAAGTTCATTAAAATTTCTAATTAAATTCATTTAACATTGAAATTTTATAAAATTTCAAATTTAAACCGTTTGAAGTTCATTTATTTATGAAAACTGTAAACGCAACTCTTTTAAAATTGAATTAATTTTGAGATATTTAAGTAAAATTATTAATTAAATAATTTATTTATTTTATGATAGTTGTTCAAGATTTAAGTTATTTAAAAAGAAATTTTTATCATAAATTAAAAAAATTGAAGGTTTTGTATTAGAATTCGTGGTAATTTTACAGTTTATGAGTCAAACAAAAATGACACGAAAATTCAGAATTTTCTTATGAATTTTAAAAATTTAATTTCTTTTTAGTACTTTTAATAAAAATTCCTCACTTTTCCCTGAATTCCCTATGTCAGAATGTATGATTATTATAATTTTTTTTTTCTGATATCAAATTTTTTCAGTAGTACAAAATTATTGAAGTCAGACATGGAGTTTTTAGTATTTTAATTTTTAAATATTATTGAAAGTACTAAAAGAAAAATTCGGTGAGACAGCGTTCCTTTTAATCATTTTTCACACTGTATTTTTAATTTAATCAAAGTTCAAGGAGGCAAGAAATTAGGATTAATATTTTCAGTAGTGAAAGTCGGTTACAATCAGTCATAAAATTATTTAGCTCTATTAGTATCAGTATAGTAAGAGGAAAAGTCAGTCAAGTAAAGTTCTTCTTATTATTTTTCACACTATATTTGTAATTATATGGAAGTTTAAACAGACAAATAATAAAGTACATTTTCAGTAGTAAAACACTATTTAAGTCAGACCTGAAATTTTGAATGTAAATTTTAATAGTAACACTTGTAGAAATACAAAATTTGTCTTTTTTGACTAAATTTCTGTATTTATTATTATTACACGCTGAAACAAACAAAAATGGAACAATCCTGCATTTTAAGAAGTAGACAAGAATTTTAGTCAGACAATGTTAAAAAATTGTCTGAAAGCTTTTTTAATAGTAAAACCTATTTTAAGTCAGACAGTAGGATATTTATACTCTACCGTAAGTTTTTTCCACTCGACTACAAACTGTCAACGACTAATTTTCACTTGCAAATTCACCTTTTTCTTGTTTCGATTTAAAGAAAAACTTCTCTCCGTCACGTGTCGTTTCTTAATCCTCCAGCGACGTAATTTCATTCTTGGAAAAAAAGCTTATTTAATTCTCACGTAAAGGTTCTTTCATTTCTTAGAAATCTCATTTCTTGAATGTAAATCGTCTTTTGTTAAAACGCTCACTAAAATTGTCATGACTTAAAAAAAAGGGGGTAAAAAAAAAAAAGAAAAAATGAGTGAAACATTACTTTTCAGAAAAGGTATAAGGTATATCTTCTCTGCATTAAATGCACGTTAAAATTGTGCGCAGTGCTTTAAGTACACAGGAAGACCCCAAGTTGCAAGCTATGATTTACCGAGGGAGTTCTCTCTCTCCCCCTCTTTCTCTCTCTCTCTCTCTCTAGGGGTCGTTAAGTGTAGGTAGGTATTTCCGTTTTTGAGACTTACCACCCACGAAACTAGGTCGGAGAACATTGCAATCCCCAACCTGGCTTTCGAGTTTAACTCTCTCTCTCTCTCTCACTCTCTCTCTCTCTCTCTATATAAACCTCTATCCTAGTGAAAAGTACGTTTCCGTCCACAATATATAAAGTATAGTATCAAATTCTTTTTCTCTTCGCCATATGTGATCGGGTAGTCTTGCCACGAAAAAATCCCCAATGACGAACGAACTGAAATGAGGTTAATACGATTTAAGGACAGAAAATACCGAAGAACATGATTCGATGCCATGAAAAGAGAGATCCAGCTCCTTTCGCCGTCACCAATAAGAGAGACAACGTCGTGTACAACCCTCAAGCCGTTTGTTCTTTTAGAAACTTACTCTCTCTTCTTGTCGAAGGAAAACATCACACACAAGTCAGTCGTCACGTGACTATCGCTGCTGCCTCTTTCAATAAAAGAACCTTTTCCAAACGAACAAGTCAGCGACTAAAGAAAACATTAAGGGAGTTTGTAACCGTAATGATTCCAAGTGTACACATACACAAAATAAAAGAAGAGACGTAGCTTCCCAATTTCATTATTAATTAAAAGAAAATAATCCGATTTGCGAAGAAATTGAAAATTTCTTCTTGGTTTTAGAAAAAAATTTCTATCCAACTCACATTCTAACCTTGTTCTCCATCCTAAAATAGAATATAACAGTAATAATAAGAATTGAATAAAAGAATGTAAATTTTGTGGTGAAAATTTGTTAGAGTATAAATAAAAGTAATGCAAGAAATTCGTCAGAGTTATAGTACAAACGAAATTAAGAATAAAAGTTAAAACCAAAATGAAATTACGTAATCGACCCCTAAAGGGTCGATTACGTAATTTCATTTTGGTTTTCAATTTCATTTTTACTTTTACATAATTTTATTTACGTAATTTCATTTTGATTTTCACTTACATTTTTACTTTTACATAGTTTTACTTTCACTTTTTATAAAATTGAAAATGAAAATATAAAACTATCTAAGTGACAGTGAAAATAAAACGGAAAAACTATCAAAGTAAAAGTAAAATTCTAAGTAAAAATTGAAAATTACATTCAAAATTGTCTACTTTTATCAGGGTGTCTACTATTTTCGTTTAACAAAATTCCCGGCTTTCTGCTAATTTTTTCCGGGTTTCTTTCTCATTGAATTCAAATTTATTTATTTTCGGACATAAATGTCTTCCAAAATTTTTATTAGAGTTTTTATGAATAATTAAATTCTTTTGGCGAGTTTCTTTAAATTTTTTTATAACAGTAATTGAATCCCTGCAAAGAATTTATTATTTATAAAAATAATGGAAATTTTGACAAGAATTTTATTAAAATTTTTGAAAATAATTGAATTTTGGAGAAGAATTTTATTTCTTTTGAAAATAATTGAATTGTTTTTCAGAATTTTATGGAAATTTATGAAAATAATTGAATTCTTGTGAAGAATTTTTTTTAAAAATAGTATTTAAAAAAATTTAGTTAATCTGAAGAATTTGCTATTTATGTAAATAATTGAATTCTTGAGAAGAATTATTTTACAGTTTTTAGAAATAATTGAATTCTTGAGAAGAATTATTTTACAGTTTCTAGAAATAATTGAATTCTTTCGACGAATTTTAATAATAACTTTAAGAATAATTACATTTTTCGAGGAATTTAATTAAAATTGTATTAAAAATAATTGAAATTCTACAATGAGTTTTACTGTTTATGAAAATATTTGAATTTATTGCGAAGAATTTTTTAAAAATAAAATTATAATTACAGTGACTAACTTCCCTTGATTATTTTTAAAAAATTGAAATAAAATTCTTTCAAAGAATTTAATTATTTTTAATATGATGTAAAGAAATAATTCTAATTATTTCAAAAATTTTCAATTATTTGTTTATAAAAATTCAATTATCTTGAATGTGACTCTTTATAAAATTCAATTATTTATCAATTATTAAATTAAAATACTTTGAAAATTCGATATGTTAAAAAGTTGTTAATGAAATTTTTTAACACATTTAATTATTTTCAGTTGAATTTCATAAAATTTCTATTGATTCGATAATTGCTTTTTTAAATTTATTTACGTACTATATTTAAATTTATTTACTTTGGGACATAAATGGCTTCCAAAGTTTTTATTAGAGTTTTTATGAATAATTAAATTCTTTTGGTAAGTTTCTTTAAATTTTTTTATAACAGTAATTGAATCCCCCCAAAGAATTTATTATTTATAAAAATAATGGAAATTTTGACAAGAATTTTATTAAAATTTTTGAAAATAATTGAATTTTGGAGAAGAATTTTATTTCTTTTGAAAATAATTAAATTGTTTTTTCAGAATTTTATAGAAATTTATGAAAATAATTTAATTCTTGTGAAGAATTTATTTTGAAAATAATATATTAAAAAATTTAGTTAATCTAAAGAATTTGCTATTTATGTAAATAATTGAATTCTTGAGAAGAATTATTTTACAGTTTTTAGAAATAATTGAATTCTTGAGAAGAATTATTTTACAGTTTCTAGAAATAATTGAATTCTTGAGAAGAATTATTTTACAGTTTCTAGAAATAATTAAATTTTTTCGACGAGTTTTAATAAAATTTTTAAAGAATAATTACATTTTTCGAGTAATTCAAATTAAAATTGTATTAAAAATAACTGAAATTCTACAATGAGTTTTACTATTTATGAAAATAATTGAATATATTGCGAAGAATTTTTAAAAAATAAAATTATAATTATAGTGACTAATTGTTTTTTTAATTTATTATTTTATTTACATAGTATAATTGAATTAGTGACTGATTTTTTACTATCAAATTAATTAATTGTAGGTAATTCAAATTTCGAGAACAGTATAAATATCTATAAAAATTGAAATAAAAATCGATTCTTTTAAAACAAATTAAATTAATAAAACTTTTTTTAATTTAGCGAAAAAATTCCCGGTTTGACATCAAATTCCTGGCTTATTCCCGGTTTCTTCCGGTCAAATTAAATTCCCGGTTTTTTCGGATTTCCCAATTAAGAGACACCCTATTTTATATTTTTATTTATTTATTTTTTTCTGTTTTTAATTTTTTTATTTTATATATTTTTATTTTCTATTAAATATATTAAAATTTGCTGCTTTAGATACTTATTCTTTGATAGTTTAACTGCTCAAGACACAAACTGTTATTACTTTATTCCTTTTGACAGAAAACAAGAGCAAATTAAAAAAGTTAATCAAGCAAACAATAAAATAAAACAAATAAACATAAATAAAAAATAAAACAACAGTTTTAGTAGTAAACTCCTGTTTAAGTCAGACATAAATTTTAGTCTTGAAATATTAGTTCGCGTAGTAATAAAACAATTCAGTCATAATTTTCATGGTGTATTTATAATAAAATTAAAGTTTGGACAGACAAATAACAACCAACAGCAATTTTAGTAGTAAAAGGCGTTTTTAGTCAGACTTCTTAAATATTCAGTACTTGACATATAAGTATTTAAGTCAGCCCTGGAATTATTTAGCACTTACAGTATCAGTAGTAACAGAAAACTCGGTCAGACAAATTTTCTCTGATTATTTTTCACAATATTTTCTGTGGTGAAAGTTGGTTAGAATCAGTTATGATGAAATTATTTAGCACTTTCAGTATCAGTTACAGTAGTTAAAAGAAAAATTCGGTTAAAGAAAGTTTTCTTACTATTTTCCGCAGTATATTTGTAATAAAATAAAAGATTAGGCAGATAAATAAAATTAAACAACGTTTTCTGTAGTAAGTCACCATTTTAGTCAAACCTGAAATTCTTTAATACATTGCAATATTACCACTTGTAGAAATAAAAATATTTTCTTATTATTGACTTAATTTCTATATTTATTGAAAGTTGAAACAAACAAAAATGGAACAATCCTGTATTTTAAGTAGTAGACAAGAATTTTAGTCAGACAAAGTTAAAAATGTGAGAAGAAGTTTTTTTAGTAGTAAAATCTATTTTGAGGCAGACTGTAGGATATTTATACTCTAACGAAAGTTTTACCGCTTGGATAAAAACTGTCAATGACTAATTGTCCCTTGACAATTCACCTTTTTCTTGTTTTAATTTAAAGAAAAACTTGTCTCCGTCACATTTCGATTTTTAATCCTTAGCGACGTAATTTCATAAATTTTATAAAGAATAATATTTTCAGTAGTAAAACGTAGATTAAGTCAGACCTATAATTTAGAACCTGAAATATTAATTCGAGGAGTAATGACACAAATCGGGTAAACTTTTTATAGTGTTTTAATAATAAAGTCAAAGCTTAGACAGGCAAATAGTAACGAACACAAATTTCAGTAGTAAAAGGCTTTTCAGTCAGAGATGAAATAATAATAATAATAATATTAATAATAATAATAATAATAATAATAATAATAATAATAATAATAATAATAATAATAATTGATATTCAAAACAATGTAATATTGTCTTAAAATTAAAATTATTATAATAATTATTATTGTTTTTATTATTGTTCTTATTATAGTTATTATTATTTTAATTTTTATTACTATTTTTATTATTAATTATAAAATATACCCTAATACCATATAACAATATTTTCATTCATCAACAAACTAGAACAAGAATATTACAAATTATAACTGATCAATAATTTAGTAGCCTCGAAATTTGTGAGCTTGAACATGCAATGTTTGCCTACAATCAACAACAATAACATTGTATTAATTTGAAGTTTCTGATGAATTTATCATGTTCGTAGATGGATTTTTGGGGGGCTTATGTTAGAAGCTATGGAAGGAGATTATAGTCAACTGATCTTCCTTGGATGGTTCTGATGCCCTCAGGGGCCAACTATACGTTCGGGGATGGTGCGTCAAGACTTATTGACCAAGCCGCTGTAAAAACACGACCCTTCGGCGGTCGAGTTGTTTCAACGTGTTTTGTCAGGCGCAGCTCGTTTACGAACTCCTCTGCTTTCCTAAGGGTAGAATCCACCCCCGAAACCACCCCCCCCTTACTCTCTCTCTCTCTCTCTTTTGCTCTCTAGCAACATCAGACCTTTCGAAAAGCTTTCCACGTTAATCCCAGATTATGTCCCTTTTTTATATTTACCCCATATTAAATTTCAAAACACTATTATGACTCTATATATTGATTTCTCGAAATATAATCTTCGTTTAATCCAAAATATTCTCGAGATAATAATGAAATTAGTTTTTGTTTTATAAACGACTAGCTGTCGTACCTATTTTCGAGGGATTTTTTTTGTTTTATGATAATTAAAAATTTTATTTTTATGTTTTTAGAAAACTGTTTTGTTTCTTGCAGTTTTCTTGAAAGTATCAAATCATGGTTGCCGCACAGGTCAGGAAAATCAGGGAATTCAGAGAAAAGTCAGGGATTTTTATTTAAGTAACTGGAAAAAATTGAATTTTTGAGAAGTTACAAATGATTGCAGAAATTCAATTATTTTCAATGTCTACTATTTCAATAAAATGTAATAAAAGAATTCAAATATTTAAAAAGAAATTTTAATAAAATTATTCGTCTCAAGAATTCAATTTTTTTCAAAAGTAATGAAATTCTTCGCAAAAATTCAATTATGTTCAAAAATTTAAAAAAATTCTCGTCAAAATTCAATTATCTTTAAAAATAATAAAATTCTTCTTCAAATTTCAATTATTTTCAAAAATTTTAATAAAATTCTTTGCAAAATTTCAATTATTTTCAAAAAATTCTTCTCAATTCAATGATTTTCAATATCTACAGTTTTAATAAAATTTTTCAAAAGAATTCGATTATTTAAAAAAAAATTTTTTGATAAAATTCTAAGCAAACTTCGCAATAATTCAATTATTTTCATAAATAATAACAATTTTTACAAAAATTCAATTATTTTCATGAATAATAAAATTCATCATAGAGTTACAACTATTTTTAATACAATTTTTAATACTTGAAAATATTATTAAAATTTCTCGAAAAAATTCAAATTTGTTGATAAAATTCTTTATGATAATTTAGTTTCGAAAAACATTCATTTATTTAATAAATTATTTATTTTTGTATTTAAATAATTGAATTCTCGTAGAATTTTCCAATAAAAATTGATTTAAAAATGAATATTAGTTAAAATTTTAGATAATAATTGAATATTAAAAGCATTATAGCAAGAATTTTTAAAAATACATAATTGATAAAATACATCATTGAATTCTTTCGAAGAATTTTAACAAAATTTTTGAAAATAGTTACATTTTTCAAAGAATTTACTTAAAATTGTATTAAAAATAATTGAAATCCTGTGAAGAATTTTATTAATTTATAAAAGTAATTGAATTCTTGCAATGAATTTTTTCAAATTTTTTTCTAAAATAATTGAAATAATGTAAAGAATCTTATTATTTATGAAAATAAGTAAATTGTGAAAATATTTGAATTTCAACCAAGAATTTCATTATATTCATGAAATGTAATCAAATTCATACAAAAAATTTAAAAGAATAATTCCATTTTTCTAAGAATTTACTTTAAATTGTATTATAAATAATTGAAATCCTCAGAAAAATTTTATAATTTATGAAAATAATGGAATTCTTACAACGAATTGTACCTATCAATTTTTTTTTAAATAATTGAATTCATGTGAAAAATTTTATTACATTTTTTTAAATAATTGAATTTATGCAACGAATTTTATTACATTTTATTTAAATAATTATATTGTTTTCAAAACTTGTATTAAAAATGTAAATTTGGAAAATTTTTAATTTCAGCGAAGAATTTCATTATTTATAAAATGTTCCTAATTTAATTTTTGCAAAAAATTTTTAGAGATAATTTTATTTTTCGAGAAATTTATTTAAAATTCTATTAAAAATAATTAAAACCATTTGAAGGATTTTATTATTTATAAAAATAATTGAATTCTTGCAACGAATTTTATTATAATTTTTGTAAATAATTTCATTTTTCTTTTGAAAAATTTTATGGAAATTATAATTTTTATAAAACATGAAAAAATCGATGACTCCGAGTCTTCGACTCGGAGTAATTGATATCTTCATGTTTTATAAAAATATTCTTATATGTTGTTTAATTTTAAAAATTTTTGAATTTAAATGTTTTGAAGAATTTTAATTCCTATCGAAAAATAATAATTAAATACTTATTTAAAAATTTAGTTATTGATGTTTGCGAATAATTTTACAATTTAAGAAATTCGTAAGTAAAAATATAATAGAATGTTTTTTTGAGTATCTAATAATTTTTCGAGTGAATCAGAGTATTTTTTATGGTCAGGGAAAAAGTGCAAATTTTGACTGGAAATCAGGGGAAAATAAAATTAAATATTTGTGGCAACCCTGATCAAATTGATACTAAAGTGGATCAAATTGATGCTGAAAATTTTTATCAATTTTTGATTTTATCCACATTTTTGGTATCAATTTGATACTTTTATGTCAACAGTGCTTGCTAAGAGTGGATTATGTAATTTTATTTTACTCTTAAATTCGAATTGGTACATCAAATTTATTTTAATTTGGAATTCGAATTGATTTTTAATGACAAATTCATTTAGATTTCAAATTGATTTGATGCTGAATTCATTTTGAAGTCAATTTTAAATTTTAATTCAAAATCCCGTTGAGAATTGATAATTAGGATCGTTAAGATCCTAGAAAGTAAGATTAGCATCGTTAAAATGTGAAATTAAAATAAAAATGTTTGGCAAAAAAAAAGTAAAATTGAGGAAAATAAATTGAAAATGAAATTGAAAATAAGAAGGGAAATAAATGGAAATTGAAATGAGAATGAAATGAAAATTGAAAATAATATTAAATTTCATTATCCAGATGAAAATTAGCGAAATGAAATGCGGATCAATGTAAATCGTGGATTTTATGACTTATTATTATCGAGCACGTTCAAATGATCGGGTTGAGCGATCAAGTAAAGGTACGCGTGTACGTGACTTTGGAAATAAATGTTCGATGTACTTGCCGGCTTTTGGGATTCAAAAGTCGTGTGTATAGGTTTGCGGCTCAGTTCCTATGGGGAAATTATCCTCGCATCGTTTCATCGCGATATTATGGAACCGCATGATATCCCCATAGAACATGGGATTTCACCTATTTGCAATAACAGTTGGCTTCGCGATTTGAACGCGGATAGAGAAAGAACTCTCTCTCTCTCTCCCTCTTTCTCTCTTCCTCTTTCTGTATATAAACTCTCAGTTTTAGATATATTTATATACTCTCAAAATTTGAATTAGTTAAAATTAAAAATCACTGACAATTTAACTGACAATTAGTGACTGACTTTTTGCTTTATGCAATCAGTAATAGAAACTAATTTTCTTTCTATCTATTTATCTAAATAATCAATTATAAGTAATGACTCATTAAAAGTAGAAAATAAGTCAGTTTTTTTGTAAAATCGTCCAATTATAAAATAAATAAAAATAATAATAAAATAAAATTGTTCCTAGAAATTCTATTATGTTCAACAATTTTTAAAAATTCCCTGCAAAATTTTAATTATCTTTATAAAAAATCAAATTCTACTCCGAAATTCAATTAATTTTCAAAATTCTCCTCACTCCCTAAATTGTAATTAGTAAACATTTTTACTAATTTAAATTAGTGTCTGACTTTTGGCTTTGGAATTAGTAAATTTTACTAAGAAATTTGTAAAAAATTACTATTCAGTAGTAAAATTTACTAATTCAAAAGCAAAAAGTCCGTCAGTCACTCTAATTCTAATTAGTACCTATGTATTTTTACTATAATTCAAATTTAGAGAGCAATTCAATGATTTTCAATATCTACTATTTTAATAAAATTTCCCAAAAGAATTCAATTATTTAAAAAGAATTTTAATAAAATTCTACACAAACATTTATTTATTTTTATAAATAATACAAATTTTACAGGAATTCAATTATTTACAAATTTTTTTTCTCCGCAATAATTCAATTATTTTTATAAATAATAAATTTTTACAGGGATTCAATGATTTTTATAAATAATAAAACTTATCACAGAATTTGAATTATTTCTAATAAAATTTTAATCAAATCACTTGAAAAATGTCATTATTCTTAATCATTTTATTAAAATTCAACAAAAGAATTCAATTATTTAAAAATTTTTTGAAGAAACATTCAATTATTTAATAAACTATTTTCTTTTGTATTTAAATAATTGAATCTCTATACCAATTTTGATATTTACTATAATTAATCTCCGTATTCTTCTATTCATTCTGTCCCCTGTTTGAAGTTAGTTTTTGTGTATGCTTTTGTTTTTTTTTCTTTAAAAAATATTGTTTGTCAAATCGAAAATATACCTACAGGTATTTTTTCATGATTTATAATAAAACGATATTACAAACTAGAAAGTTTTGAAAAAAAGTTCAGATTAACAAATAAAAAATATACCCATTTTGTTTGTTATATGCTTTTCTATATAACAAATTTCGTTTGACTCATCTAAATTGTTATGCAAATAATACTAGAAAATTGTTAATTGTTAAAAAATTTTGATTAAAAAGTAGGAAATATACCCATTTTATGCATAATTTTTATTTCTCAATAACAATATTGTTTACAAACTCATTTTTTTTCTTTTGGGTAGAAAAAAATTAGATATTCCCGTTTCTTAAATTTTTGTAGAAAATTCTCAATTTTCATAAGGAAATAATTTGCATCAATTCTATTTCTTAATTTCAATTGTTTTAATAAAATTCAAAGTGTTTTAAAAATAAAGAAAAAAAAATGTTAAATTTATTTACGAATATCTTTAATTGTAAAATTATTCGAAAACAATAATACCTTTTTTAAATATTTTAAATATTTAATTATTATTATTTTTCCATTGGAATTAAAATTTTCAAAAATTTCAAATTCAAACCTTTTTGAATTTAATTAACTTTAAAAAAATATTGTTATAAAACATGAAGATAACGATTACTCTGATTTAAAAACTCGGAGTCATCGATTTCTTCATTTTTTATAATAATTAAAGATGAACGAGTGATAAAATCATTATTTTATATTATAAGAATATTCTTCCTGTAACTTGTTAAAAATTATTTTTATATTCAATTATTATCTAAAATTTAAACTAAAATTCATTTTTAAATCAATTTTTATTAACAATTTTACGAGAATTGAATTATTTAATAATACAAAAGAAAATAATTTATTGATTAATTGAATGTTGCTTCAAAAATTTGAATTCTTTTGTTGAATTTTAATAAACTAATTAAGAATAATTACATTTTTCGAGGAATTTGATTAAAATTGTATTAAAAATAATAGACATTCTGCGATGAGTTTTATTATTTCTGAAAATAATTGAATTGTTGAGAAGAAGCTTATAAACAATTTGTAAATATTTAAATTCCTATGAAACTTAAAACTTAAAACAATTTAAAAAAAATTCAATTAAAATTTTTTTAAAAATAAATTGTACAGAATTTTTAGTTAAAAATATGAACAAATTCCAATTTTCAAAGATTTTAATTTGAAATCTTTTTAAAATTCAATTATTTCTAAAAATTAACACTATAATACTTTTAATATTCATTTATTGTCTAAAACTTTAACCGAAATTCATTTTTAAAACAATTTTTATTAGAAAATTCAACGGGAATTCAATTATTTAAATACAAAAAGTAAGTAATTTATTGAATAATTAAAAGTTTTGTAAAATTGAATTCTCATAAAAAATTTTATCAACAAATTTTTAAATAATTGAATTTTCGTAGAATTTAAAAAAAATTTTAATAATAATTACATTTTTCGAGGAATTCAAATAAAATTGTATTAAAAATAATTGAAATTCTGCGATGAGTTTTATTATTTCTGAAAATAATTAAATGTTTGCGTACAATTTTATTAAAATTTTTTGAAAATAATTGAATTTTTGACAAGAATTTTATTAAAATTTTTTGAAAATAATTGAATACTGAGAAAGAATTTTTTTATTTGTAAAGATATAAGATAATAATTGGAATTTTGTCGAGATTTTTTTTTGTAAATTTTGATCATAATTGAACTTTGTGATAAAAATTTCATTACTTTTGAAAATAAGTGAATTTTTGCGATCATTTGTAACTTCTTCAAAATTCAATTTTTTAGTTTTTAACTAAAATTTTTCTATAAATTCATTATTTTTAATAAAATTAATTAAATATATATTGACAAATTTAACTAATTTTAGATTTGTTCATTATAAAATTTCTAATTAAATTTATTCAACATTGAAATTTTATAAAATTTCATGTTGAAACCTTTTAAATTTCATTTACTTATGAAAATTGTAAACGCAACTCTTTTGAAACTGAATTAATTTCGAAACATTTATGTAAAATTATTTATTAAATAATTTATTTATTTTATGGTAGTTGTTCAAGATTTAAGTTATTTGAAAAAAAATTTTTGTCAAAAATTGAAAAAATTGAAGGTTTTGTATTAAAACTCGTCGTTAATTTTATAGTTTATGAGTCAAACAAAAAAGATACAAAAATTCAGAATGTTCTTATGAATAATAAAAATTAAATTTTTTTTAGTTCTTTTAATAAAAATGTCTGACTTTTCCCCGAATTTCCTATGTCACAATACATGATTATTATAATTATTATAACTTAAAACTATATATTTTAATACATATTTTATTTTTATAAAAAAAATTGAATTTAAAATCTTTACGTTCTATTATTTTTAAAATTGCTTAAAATCTATTTTTATAATGAAAAGTCAAACGTCATGTGTAAAAAACAATATTTTCAAAATTCAATATATATAGCGACTATTTATATATATAAATCTATGAGTGTGTATATATATAGACAAGAGAACTGGAGAAGCTAGACCTGTCGACAGTGGCAGTCGGATTCTGTTTCGGAACGTGCTTCGCGCTCCGGATAACCTTTATTTTACGGTGGACATACGAATGCAAATAAGGACCTTTTCCAACCCCTAAGGGAGATGGAGATGCTCCACTTGAGATCTAAACAATGCAAGAGCACGAAAGGAAAACGAGTGAATCGGATTAAACTGGAACTCTGGTTGCTTTAGCAATTGTTATCAAAAACTCTCTCTCTCTCTCTCTCTCTCTCTCTCTCTCTCTCTCTCTCTCTCTCTCTCTCTCTCTCTCTCTCTCTCTCTCTCTCTCTCTCTCTCTCTCTCTCTCTCTCTCTCTCTCTCTCTCTCTCTCTCTCTCTCTCTCTCTCTCTCTCTCTCTCTCTCTCTCTCTCTCTCTCTCTCTCTCTCTCTCTCTCTCTCTCTCTCTCTCTCTCTCTCTCTCTCTCTCTCTCTCTCTCTCTCTCTCTCTCTCTCTCTCTCTCTCTCTCTCTCTCTCTCTCTCTCTCTCTCTCTGTGTGTGTATATATCTGTGTGCACTCAACATTGTCACAAGGGTTAGATTTCAAAATAAAATAAAATATTTCTTTTCAAAATATATTATATTTGGAGTTTGGAGGAAAAATCAAATTATTATTTTTCATAAGGCTAATATTTATCGAGTTACGTGAACTGAATATATACCTACATAAAGTAGTATATAAAAAGAAAGAAACTCATGCACACAAACCCTTTGTACTTTTTTATCTTTCATTCATTTTTTAAAGTAAAGCGTGAAATGTAAAATCTAGTTAATTAATTTAGTCTTTTATGTTTTTGTAGGAGAAATTTTTTTTTCTTTTTTTTTGTAAAAGAAAGGAGAGGAAAGTGTGAAACAGAAAAGTACAAACAGAAATGTAATTAATTAATTAGCGTTGGATTTGAACCGGGGGTTTTTAAAACATATAAGATAAATGAAGGGAGGAATATAAACAGAGATTGCGGACCAGTTTTCTTATTTTTCTTCGGTGAATAATTTAATTTTTGTATTTTATTGTTCATAATAATTAAATTTCTTTTTAAATTAAATTCTTTAGTTTCATTCGAAGATAATTATTCTAATCTAATAAATTAAAATTTCACTAACAGAAAATCTTACGATTTTCTGTTAATGGAATTTTAATTTATTTCTTAAACGAAAATAAATTAATCAATAAAATAAGTTATAGTTAGAAATAAAAATAAATTATATTTTCTGGACGAGAAAATAATTCGTTTTTCTTCTAGAGATAATTGTCATTTGTTTTAATGGCTGAGGAGAGAGGGGCTTTATTTTATATTTTTTTTTTGCAGAGCGTGTACATAATATTTTTTATTAAGAAAAAATTTCTTTGAGATGAAATTTATTATTTTGTTTTTGTGGGTTTGGGGAAGTCTAACAAGAACATTTTTCGTGTACGTGCCAGGAAAGGAGAGGAATGTTTCAAGGGTAAACCGAAAGAAACGAGTAAATTCTGGGTTGGCGTGGCAAGACTATAGTGTGTTGGAAGCCATATGAGCCGTGGCGGTCAGCGTACCATAACATTACATCCATCCTATATCCCGTGTGCTCACTATTTCTTTTGGACATGCGAGTCAAGACATTCCCCTCCCCCCTTTTCCACCCACTCTCCAAAAGTGGCTTCTTTTTATATCAACCTTCCTATATCAATTCAATACTCTAATATTTCTGCACCAATATCGAAAAATTTATTATCTTTTTTTTTACTTTCTTCATTTTGACTTTTTGCATTATTTATTATTACTATTATTACTATATTATTATTAATACAATCATTATTGTTAGTACCATTGTTATCATTAGTATTACTATTATTTATACTATTATTATTATTTTTATTTTTATTTCTATTTCTCTTTTATTTTTTGTATAAATATTATTAGTACAAAATGTTCCAGAAGGTTTCAAGAAATATTCTACGCAGAAATTTTTGAAATTTGAACATTCCTTTGGAATTTTCTAGGAATAATAAAATTATTCGACTATATAGATTTGAAAATATCAGAAGTAACACACCAGGAATATTTAACAAAAATATTTCTTGACTATTTCTTATAGGAATATTCTGATTTTTGTATTCTGTGAACATTTCTATTCACATTCCATCGAAATAATTTTAAAATATTTTTCAAATTAAATTATTTTTTAAAATTCTTTATATTAAATTTTTAGTAATATTTTAGAGTCTTCTATTTAAAAAAAAATCAATTAATCAACAATAATATAATTCATTGTCAATTAGTTAACTTTTGACACAGTTTTCAGGTTAAATTATTTCTTCAAATTGTTTATTAATTTTATGGAAATATTTTCGAGTCTCACGTATATTAAAAAATAAAATGAATTAATCAATAATATTTTTATGAATTATTAATTAACTATCTTGACACATTTTTCAGACTAATTTATTTCTTGGAATTATTTATTTACATTATGGAAAAATATTTTTGGAGTTGAATATTTCATAATAATTAAATTAATAATTAAATTAATATTAATTAACAAGTTTGCAGCGAATTATTATTGGGTACTATTATTACAATAGTTGATTATTAATCAACAATTAATAACTACCTACTTAATTAATAAATTTGTCTTTTTGTGTGTTAGAATCTATAGTTTTGAAATATTACGAGACAGATTTGGAAATAATAATTAAATTCTTGCATATAGAATATTATCAAAACTATTGATAATATATAAAAAAAAAATAAAATTTTATTGAAACAATTAAATTCGTATGAAAAATAATAACAAAATTTTTAAAACTAATTGAATTCTTTAAAAATTATTAAAAATAATTAAATTTATTGAGACATTTTATGGAAATTGTATTAAAAATAATTGAATTCTACTAAACAAATTTTATCCAAATTTTCGAAAATTATTTAATTCTTCCAAAAAATTTTATTAAAATATTTGAGAATAAATAAATTTCTGAAAATAATGAAATTTTTGAGAAGAATTTTATTAAAATTTCCAAAAAAAAATTGAATTCTACAGAAAAATTTTATTAAAATACTTAAAAATAATTAAATTTTTGAGAAAAATTTTATTGTAATTTTCAAAAATATTTGAATTGTACAGAAGAATTTTATTAAAATATTTGAAAATAATTTTGAAGAAGAATTTTATTAAAATAATTGTATTCCTGCAATAATTTTTTTATGAAAGTTATTAAACTCTTGCCAAGAATCTTATTAAAATCATTGAAAATAATTGAATTGTTTCAAAGAATTTCATTAAAATTTTTGAAAATAATTGAATTTTTTCGAAGAATTTTGGATATTTAAAAATAATTGAATTGTTTTTTAAAAAAACTTTATTAGAATACTATAAAAAATAATTGTACCTATTTCTGCAATAATTTTTTTTATGAAAATAATTAAATTCTTGCAAAAAATGTTAATAAAATCTTTGAGAATAATTAAATTGTTTCAAAGAATTTTATTAACATTTTTAAAAATAATTGAATTATTGAGACATATTTTATTAAACGTTTTTAAAATAACTGAAATCTTTAGAAAAATTTGATTACAATTTTCTAAAAATAATTCAAATCTTTAGAGAGAAATTGTATTAAAATCTTTTTGAAAATAATTTAATTTCTACTAAAGATGTTATTATTTTTTTTAAAGATAATTGAATTCTTCCGAAGAATTTTATTAAAATATTTGAGAATAAATGAATTTTGGAAAATAATTAAATTTTGTGAAGAATTTTATTAAAAAATTTAAAAATAATTTTTGAGAAGAATTTTATTATAATTTTCAAAAATATTTGAAATGTTTTAATAAACTTCATGAAAATTCTATTAAAAATAATTTTATTCCTGCAATATTTTTTTTATGAAAATAATTATATTCTTGTGAAGAATTTTGATAAAATTTTTGAAAATAATTAAATTATTTCAAAGAATTTTATTAACATTTTTGAATATAATTGAATTATTGAGACAAATTTTATTAAACTATTTTAAAATAACTGAAATCTTCAGAAGAATTTTATTAAGATTTTCTAAAAATAATTCAAATCTTTCGAGAAAAATTTTATTAAAATCCTGTTAAAAATAATTTAATTTTTGCCAAAAATTTTATTATTTATTTAAAAAAATAATTGAATTCTTACGAATTAATTTTTTGCAATTTCTGAAAATAATTGAATCACTTCGAAGAATATTATTAAAAATTTCCAAATTTAATGCATGAGAATAATTAGTCAGTTAGAAAAACTATTTTTTTATTTCTGAATTTAAAATTTTTAAAGAAATTGAAGTTGATATTTCAGAATAAAAAAATTTTGTATAAGAATAATAATTAGTCAGTTAATAAGCTATTTTTTGAAATTCAGAAACTAAAATTTTTCCAAAGTTAAAGTTGATATTTCGGAATAAAAAATTTTCTAATTTACCAAATAAATAATAAATTGAACCCCACGTTTCGTGCAATGGCGCACAAAACATTTCCTATCAAATAATATAATCAACTAATCACAGTTTGACTTTGAATATATCAGATTTTAATTTTTACAAAAAAACGAGCTTTTTTCCCAAAGAAAACAAATAAAATCCAATTCATTTAAAATAAATTTGAATTCCAGAACTATCTTTCCTGTAAATTAGAATTGATAATTTAATGCCTGGAAAAATAAACTGCTTTTGGTTGGGCGAGTGGGGGGTTTTTTTTTCTTCTTCTCCAACAATTAATTTGAATTCAGTGAGTGGGAAATTGATATTTTTAATGAATCCATCTTGGCGGAAAATGAGGTATATATACATTGAAAAATATAGCTATAAGAGTGAGAATCCACAAGAGGGGGCCTAGGTTGAAAGTGCGAGAGCTTATCAAGAGATTTAAGTTTGTCTCGCAATGGCAAAAGAGAGAGAGAGAGAGAGAATGAGAGAGAGGGTTTCTGTAGCCGCTGGCTTTAATCCTATATTGTAAACTAGGAGGCATACAGCTTCCACCAAGTTTCTTCTCTTCCTGTCTCAGATTTGTCTCTACCCTTTCCTATTACTTAACCTTTCCGCCTCTCTGTCTTTACTCAAGTTTTATTTATTTCTTCTTTTTTATTCTCCCGTGTATTCTTTATTCTTCTTTTTTTTTATTATTCTATATCGCCATCTCACCAGTTTACAATGAGGTTGAAAGTAGTACCGAGCTAATCTATCCCCTGGGGAATAACTTGAAACATGAAACAAAAGCTTTTTCTTTATACTTGTTCCTCTGTTTCTCTAGGTTCGCCTCATTCGTCTGTGGCAAACAGTGTAAGAAACGCTATTTATGGAAAAACACGACTTTTTTTGTGCTTTTTAAGTACTTTGTACTTTTTTCACAACATGTTTCCGTCTTGAAATTTGTCCCTTTTTCGCAGTTTTTTTTTTTTAGTTTTTAGCTTTTTTTTCTAATTAAGTGATTTTTAGTATTTTCTTGCATTTTTAATTTAATTTTGTTTCTCCCTGATTTTCAGACAAAATTTTGACTTTTTCCCTGACCCAAAACCCTGATTCATTCTAAAAATATTTAAAAGCTCAAAAAAATGGTCCATTACATTTACACGGAGAAAATTTATTCCTGAAATTTTACTGAATTTAGTTCGGTAAAACTGGGATGAAGTGTCAAAACAGTAATTTTTCAAGAACTAGACTGTAAAAGAAATTGCATTGAAAAATAATGTAAAAATCATAAAGCTCACGATACATGTATTAGCGCTTCAGTTACAGTTCGGTAAAACGTAAGCCAAGTGCTCGCTACATTCATATTTATTGAAAGTTCGGTAAAACGTAAGATAAAGTCTTCGGTAAAACTGACGAGTTGCAATTTATTGAATAGTTCGGTAAAACGTAAGATAAAGTCTTCGGTAAAACTGACGAGTTGCAATTTACTGAAAGTTCGGTAAAACTTGAAGAACAAAAATAAAAAATTATGTTACTTCAGTAGATGTATATTAATACTGCCGTAACTCTCAATTTACCTACTTTAATCACTACCTAAACCCCCTACAATTGTTTACGAACAAATACTAATTGATACACCTGCCTACAGTACATTCTAAACGCATACACTAATACACACATCGCACGCTTTACATTAATGCTTCAGAAAGTTTCAACTGTCCTTATATATTAATCTCAATTTTATTTCACCGCTTGTGAGAAAGATTCAAATTAATAAACTATCGTTGTACAAAATTAAAAATTATTTATATTAATGAATCATTTCTAACTATATTCAAGGTCAATTTATGAAATATTTTTAAATTATGTTTTTATTATTATAAAGAAAAATGTTTAAATTTGTATTTAATGGAATAAAACAATAATTTATGAAAATCCTTATTATTCTCAAATTTTTGTGTTTAAAATTAAAAATATACATATTAAAAGTGCAAGTTGGAAATTATTAAATTTATTAATAGAAAATTAATCTTTCTGAAATATTAAATAATAATTGTGAGGTATTAAAAAGCGAAAAGGGAAAAGCAAGTAAGCAAATAAGGAATAAAGTAAGCAAGAAGGAAATAAGCAAGTAAGCAAAGTAAGCAAGAAAGAAATAAGCAAGTAAGTATGCAAATAAGCAAGTAAGCAAAGTAAGCAAGGAGGAAATAAGCAAGTAAGCAAGAAGGAAATAAGAAAGTAAGCAAGTAAGCATATAAGGAAGTAAGTAATCAGAAAGGAAACAAGCAAGTAAGCAAGAAGGAAATTAGAAAGTAAGCAAATAAGTAGGTAAGCAAGTAAGCAAAGTAAGCAAGAAAGAAATAAGCAAGTAAGTATGCAAATAAGAAAGTAAGCTAGTAAGCAAGCAAGTTATTTCCTTTTTGCTTACTTGCTTACCTACTTATTTACTTACTTACATACTTACTTATGTTTAATTGCTTACTTATTTATTTCCTTTTTGCTTACTTACTTATGTTTACTTGCTTACTTACTTGCTTACTTACTTACTATTATTCATATTTAATTAAAATGAATAAATTATATGTTAAAAAATAAGTATGTTATTGCCATTTTATATTTTCTTTTTACATGATTTAAAAGCATTTATTACATATTTGGAAATTAATAAGTGTTTAAAATAATTAATTAATTAATTGAATTTTAATTAAAATAATAATAAAATGATTATTAATTAAGTCTAAATAAGTTGGAAAAATCAACTATTAGAGTGAAAGTCTTTCATTTGACTGCGGGACACTTGAAATAAAGTATTTCAATCCAGAAAACTAAAACTTTAGGCAAGTCAAGGAAGTTTTACCGAACTATTCCTGAAAACTAACACTTTAGGCAAGTCAAGAAAGTTTTACCGAACTATTCCTGAAACGTTAGTGCCCATCAAGCAGGTTTTTATTTAATTTACATTAAACGTTCAGTTTCAATTTTTTTTCAACTTTTACAGTACTAGTTCTTAAGGAATAAAGATATCACATTAGATTTTAAATATTGTTACCGAAAAAATAATATAAAAATTATTAAAAATTACGATTATGCTACTATATCCCAAGTTTATTGAAAAATTCGGTAAAATGTAAGGAACAAATTTTCTCCGTGTACATACGAATTTCTTTGGTTGAAAAATTATTCGAAAACAGTAAAAATTTTATTTAAAATAAATATTTATTTACTTTTCTTCCAATAGGAATTAAGATTTTCAAATTCAAACATTTTGGAATTCAATAACTCATAAGAATATTATTTATTATTACAAAACATGAATAAATCTATCACTCCGAGTCTTCGACTCGAAGCGATCAATTTCTTCATGTTTTGTAATAATTAAAATTTAAAGATGACCGAGTGATAAAATCATTATCTCATATTATAAGAATTTAATTACTGTAACTTTTTTAAAATTATTTTAATCATTTTCATTTAATTGTTATTTTCTACAATTTTTAACTAAAATTCTTCTTTTAATATTTAATATTTGAAATTATTAATATTTAATAATTTTCGAAAAAGTTCTTTGAGAATTTTTTAATAATTCAATTTTACCAAAATTTCGATTATTCGTATATTCTTCAAATAAATACATATTAGAAAATAAAAACTTGAAACATTTTTTAAAAAATTCAATTACACTTTTTCAAAAAATTAATTCTACAGAATTTTTAGTTAAAAATATGAAAAATTCCAATTTTTAAAGATTTTAATTTGAAATCTTTTCAAAATTTAATTATTTCTAAAAATTCACGTTATATTGCTTTTAATATTTAATTATTATCTAAAACTTTAACCGAAATTAATTTTTAAATCAATTTTTATTAGAAAATTAAACGAGAATTCAATTATTTAAATGCAAAAAGTAAGAAATTTATTGAATATTAAAAGTTTCGTAAAATTGAATTCTTATAAAGAATTTTTTCAAGAAATTTTAAAATAATTGAGTTCTCGTAGAATTTTAATAAAATTTTTAAGAATAATTCCATTTTTCGAGAAATTCAATTAAAATTGTATTAAAAATAATTAAAATCCTGCAATGGCTTTTATTATTTATGAAAATAATTGAATTCATTGAGAAGAATTTTATTAATTTTTTTTTAAATAATTGGATTCTTGTGAAAATTTTATTACTTATGAAAATAACTGAATTTGAGAAAGAATATTATCAAGAAATTTTTTTTTTAAGAATTGAATTCTTCTGGAAATTTTTTTTATTATAATTGTAGATTATCGAGAAATTTGATTAAAATTATATTGAAAATAATTAAAAAATTCTGTGATGAGTTTTGTGAATAATTATGAAAATAATTGAATTCCTTAAAGAATTTTTTTATTTATGATAATAATGGAATTATTGTGAAGAAATTTATAAAAAATTTGTACATAATTGAATTCCTGTGATTTTTTTTATTATTAGGTAATGAAAATAATTAAATGTTTGCGAAGAAATTAAATAACAAATTTTTTTTTAAATAATTGAATTCTTGCGACGAATTTTACGATTCACGAAATTAATTGAATTCTCGATAAGAATTTTATTAATATTTGTGAAAATAATTGAATTTTTTCAAAGAATTTTAGTGAAATTTTTAAAAATAATTGAATTCTTTCTAGAAATTCTATTAAAATTGTATGTATATTGTATTGTATATTGAAAATAATTGAATTCCTGCAAAGAATTTTGTTATTTATGAAAATAATTTAATTCTTTCGAGGAATTCAATTCAAATTGAAATACTGGAAATAATGTAATTCTCATAAGAAATTTCATCAACAAATGTTTAAATAATTGAATTTTTTTCGTATTAAAAATAATTGAAATTCTGCCCGTGTGGAAAAATTTTAGGGCGCTGACCAAGCGCTTAATAGACTGTCTAACGTCTTTATAGACCCAGGGCAGACGGTCGTGTCGAGCGGCTGTTCAGAATTGAAACGAAAATTCCACGCTATCGTCTAGAATAGACCAGCGTTTCTGGTCTGATCAGCAGTGCTAGTAAATTCTAATCTACGTCTATTAAAAATTGCTCATTATATGTTATGACAACTATTCTTAGAATGATAAAACTTAATTATATTTGAAATAATTTTGATGACTTTTTTTAACATAAAAAGTATAAAAAAATATTTTAATTTTCTGTATTTTTCACTTTAACTTTCTTTAAGCGTAAGGCTTTGTGTCCCTCCCAATCTTTGGCATTGGAGATATAGTTGTCTTTTTGTAAAATAAAATTTACTGCAAATCAAAACAGCCGGATGAAACTAGCAGTCGTACTCAGCACCAATCTTTAGGCGTCAACCACTAATTAATGAAAATAATAAATAAAAACTTACTAAGAGCCAGTTTCACCAACTTCCGATTAAAAGTTAATCAATGATTAAAGACAGTTTAAAGGCTTCTGATTGGTTAATTGAGGATTTAATCATTGATTAACTTTTAATCGGTGTTGGTGAAATCGGCCCTTAATTTGCTATTTAGTGTATATTTATTCTCAAATAACAATATTCGATGGTTTTTTTAAATCATTAAGTATTACTAAATTTGAAGGAGAGGCATATTTGTAGATGACGCCTAAACATTGATGCTGAGTACGACTGCTAGCTTCAGCCGACTAGTCAAACACATAGAAACACATCAAAATCTATTTTTTCAGTGCACATTTAAAATTAAATTATACAGAAAACAGCAACAACATAGCACATTATTATTCACATAAAACAGAAACCACAACGAATACTAAAATTCACAAAGAAAATGCACCATACGCTGACTGATCTAACGACGCCAAACGACGCGACGCCATTAGGCGCCATGTTACTTAACAGCTGGGCATACATCGACGCATGCGCATATAAAATCCTAGACCAAATCTAGACGGTCTTTATAACACCGTACTAGGCGGACACATTTGACTTAGATTTTTTCTAATAAGCCCATCTGTTAAGTCACTGATTCGGGACTTGATGGACCGTCTAGAATTAGACGGACTTGATGATTGCTAATCGGGAAATCATTGGACTCTAGACTGCCACAATATTTTTCCACACGGGTGCTGTGTGTTTTATTATTTATGAAAATAATTGAATTTCTAAAAAGAAATTTATTATTTATGAAAATAATTGAATTCCCAGAAGGAATTTTATTATTGATGAAAATAATTGAATTATTGCGAAGAAATTTAGAAAAAAAAATTTGTAAATAATCGAATTCCTGTGAAATTATTAGTATTTATAAAAATAATTTTTTCAGAATAATAAATAAATTCTTGTAGTAAATTTTATTCAAATAGTAGATATTAAAAATCACTGAATTGAAAATTTTTATAAATAATTAAATTTTTGAGAAGAATATTGTGAAAATATAGAAAAATAATTTAATTCTTCATAACAATATTATTATTTTTGAAAATATTTGAATTCCTCCGAAGAATTTTAGTATTTTTGAAAATTTTTTACATAATTTAATTCTTTTGACGAATTTTATTACATTTTTAAGAATAATTACATTTTTCGAAGAATTCGATTAAAATAAAATTGTTTTAAAAATAATTGAAATTCTGCGATGAGTTTTATTATTTATGAAAGTAATTGAATCCATGTTAAAGAATTTTATTATTTTTGAAAATAATTGAATTCCTGTGAAATTTTTATTATTTATGAAAATAATTGTATGTTTGAGTAGAATTTTATTAACATTTTTTTTTAAATAATTGAATTCTTTAAAAAAATTGTATTGAAACAGTAGATATTGAAAATGATTGAATTGAAAACAATTTTTGTAATTGCAATTTCGTTAAAAAATTTATTAAAATTTTTGAAAATAATTGAATTTTGGAGAAGAATTTTATTCGACTTTATTATTTATAAAGATAATTGAAATTTCGACGAGAATTTTTTAAGATACTGATTTTTAGTCTTTTTACCGTTTTTTCAAAGTCTGTTCTTCTACATTAGAGTTTTTTTTTACAGAAAAATACTTTAGGCTCCGACAATTTTTTTTTTCATTCTCGCTCGAATTTTTTCTTTTCCATAGTGGAAAATATTTTCGTAGAGAAAAACTTGCTTTCCGACGAGGAGGTTATTCTTATGAGAAATAGGGACATATGACAAGGTTCTTATATGAGAATCCGTTATTGAAATTTTCGCACAGTTTGTATATAACGAGTGTGATAACGCTCGACTGTAAATGCTTTTTTCGTCTCAGATTTCACACTTTGAATTCCAAGCGCAGTTTACGCGACACAATAACCAAGAAACTCTCATTCTTTTGTAGTTTTTCCTTTATTTTTTTTGGAAAATTTCCCTCGCCTTTTAAGCCGGTAATTACATTATTGAGATTTGCAATTAAAACTTTTCAAAAAAGAAACACGAAGATACAATGAAATATTAAAATTGAAATTTCACCAACAATAATGAATGATCTTGCAGATTTTTTCACCCTCTTTCTTACTATTCATGTTCTATTATTTCGATACTATTAATGACTTCATGTCTTTTGTTATTGAAATTATAATTTTGAATATATTTAATTAATATTCAGGGTTGCCAAAGATCAGAAAAGTCGGAAGTATATTTAATTCGAATAAATGTTTTTAATTTTAATTAATAAAATTAATAAAATTAATTAAATTAATTAAATTAATTTAATTAATTTTATTAATTTTATTAATTTAATGATAATTGAATAAATTTAATATTCAAATTAGAAAAAAATGCTGCGAATAAAATTAAAAATAAGAGAAAAGAAAAATAGGGAAACTAGGAAGGAGGGAAAAAATGACAGGAAGGAAAAAAGTAGTTTCACATAAATAAATGATTTCGCATTGTTGGAGATGAATTACAATAATAGTAAAGGACAAGAATGTAATGGAAAGTCCTGTAGAAACAGTTATGGGTTACAGGCCAAGAAAAACGAGGAAAAGTTGGGGTGGCTTGTGTCAGACGCTCGTTGAAGCTATCATACATTTATTTATGAACTACTATGAATAAATGGATGTCGGCCTTTTTCTATCTTCAACATTCTCTCTTTCCTCCCATGATGTATAAGACAAAAACATTGTTACTGCATTCAAGAAGCAGACATAATGGGTCGATTCATACCAACACACTATATCTCGTCAAATTTTATCCACACTGCGAGACACGTTTTTCATCACATTTAAATAGACTTCCTTTATTTTCTTTATTTTTATTTTCTATCTTATTTTTATTCCAACAAAATATATTAATTTTTATTTTTTTTAATCTTCTATTTTATTTCAATTTTCTATCTTTTTCTTTTTGCTTTTTTTTATTTCAGTTTTCTATTTTATTTCTTCTTTCTTTTGTTTTTCTTCCATTTTGTAAAATTTTGATTAAATAGACAAAAAAATTAGTTTTAACCCTTCATGAAATAATGAAACGAAAAAAGTGATATAAAGTAGCCGATTGAAAACTCGAGGAGAGAAAGAAGTTTGATTCGATTTTCTGTCGGCACTTTACATTCTAAAAAATAAAGGCGAATCTTTTTTCTTTTGCCCAGTTTCGTATTTTGTGAAGTAGGACTCGACAAAAAAGGAGAGTTTGAAAACGTCGAGACGAAAAAAAAATGGTGATGCAAAAAAAAAAACAAAAATAAAAAGAAAACAGGACGATCCCCAGAGGTGCACTAGAGAGAAAAGGATGAGAGGAGTGGTGGGGTCGAGCTGGCATGTAATTAACGAGCATTCTCAATAAGACGGTAGACAGAGAAAAAGAGTGAGAGAGAGAAAGAGAAAGAGAGTGGATGATGTAGAAAGAACGGAAGTTCCATCCGGGAGTGGGTTCTCTCGCCAAGTACCTTAGCAGGAGCATCGCGAAATAGAAGTGATGAGGGCGAAAAAAATAAAGAAAAGACTCAAAGGAATGTCCGGATATTCTCACTCTACTTCTTGTTTAACAAAATGCCCCTTAATGACACTTAAATTCTTTAACGACGTTGATAAACCATCATCAATTTTTTAAAAAGCATTTTACTTAAAATTAATTTCTTTTCCCTCGCATTTAATTTGTCTCCAATTGTCATTGTCATCAATTGTTTATTGAATATCAGAAGGAAAAGAAGATGTATACATATCTTCTTTTGGTTATTTTTTAAGGAAGAAAAAAGTAAATTGTTGAAAGAAAAAATGGGAAATAAAATGGAAAACGAAAAATTAAATAAGAAATAAATGAAAAATTTTTTTCTTACTTCATTTTATTTCTATAAAATGAAGAACGAAAAATAAAATAAAAAATAAAATGAAAATTTTTTTTAAATTAAAATAAAGAACAGAAAACAAAACAAACACAAAAAACTAAAATACAAAACAGAAAGAATAAAAAAAATGATACAGAGAAAATAAAAAAAGAACAAAATCTGCAAAAAAATAATAACAAACAAAAAATATAATTTTAAAAACTGTATAAAAAACAAAACATGCTTAAATAATACAGATAAATTAAAAAATAAGAAATAAAATCTATATATTAAAATACCAAAAAAAGAAGAAAAATTATATCTAACAAAAAATGAAATATGAAAAACTTGAATTCTTGTTTTTAAAATTCTTAAAAATAAATTTTTCAGGAATGTAATAAAAATTGTATTGAAAACAATTGAATTCCCAAAAAGAATTTTATTATTTATGAAAATAATTTAATTCCTGCAAAAAAATTTATTATTTATGAAAATAATAATTGAATTATTGGTAAGAAATGTATAAAAAATTTGTAAATAATTGATTTCTTTTAGAATATTTTATTAAAATAGTTGATGTTGAAAAAAACAATAAATAAAATATGATAGACTGAATAAAAAAATAAATAAAATAAAAATAATAACAAATAAAATAGAAAAGTAAAATAGAAAACTCCAAAATCATAATAAATAATAAAAAACAGAATAAAATTGAAAACAAACAAATATTTGTTTTAAATTAAAAGAAAGAATAAAAAACAAAACAAAGACCAAGTACTAAAATATAAAACAAAAAGAATAAATAAATAATACAGATAAAATAATTAAAAATGAAACAAAATCTGTAATAAAATACGAGAAAAAAAATAAATAACTAACAAAAAATAAAATATCAATGACTGAAAAAGAAACAAAACAATAAATAAAATAAAAAACGAAAAAACATAATAAATAATAAAAAACAAAATAAATATGAAAACAAACAAAAAAAGTTTTTTAAATTAAAATAAAGAACAAAGAACAAAACAAAGACCAAAAACTAAACTAAAAAGGAATCAAAATAATTTTCAAAAATTATTTAAATTACTAGCTGTCGTACTCGTCTTCGACGGGTTTTAGTTTCTACCAATAAATTTAAGAGTGTTTCTACCAATCTAGAAAATCAGAAAATAGCCGGGAATTTAATTTGACCGGAAAATAAATAATTAGTTACCATTAGCTATTTCGGTAGTATAATATTACTATTTGAATAGTCTCCACCCTTTAGCGAAAAATCAAAAATTATTAAAAATTATCAAAAATTCGAAAAACCGAATTTCTTAAAATTCAACATGTTTCCTTCTTTTTTATGGCATTTAGCTTTATTATTTTTGGGCTCTTAAAAAATACTCTACTTATTTAGTTATCTCCACCCTTTGGTAAAAAATCCAAAATTATGGAAAATTATCAAAAATTCAAAAAACCGAATTTCTTAAAATTCAACATTTTTCCTTCTTTTGTATGGCATTTAGCTTCATTATTTTTGGGCTCTTTAAAAATACTTTACTTATTTAATAGTCTGCACCCTTTGGTAAAAAATTTAAAATTATTAAAAATTATGAAAATTTCGAAAAACCGAATTTCTTATAATTTAACATTTTTTCTTCTCTTTTATGGCATTTAGCTTCATTATTTTTGGGATCTACAAAAATACTTTAATTATTCAATAGTCTCCACTCTTTGGTAAAAAATCTAAAATTATCAAAAATTCGAAAAAATTCAAGAAACCGAATTTCTTAAATAATATAATAATATTTTTTAATCGGATAATGCTATGATTTTAAGTTACGTTAATACCTAATAGACTGTTAAGTTTCACTTTAATTTGTTAAACCGTTTTCAATTGATGCGCGAACAAAGTTTTGCATACAGACAGACAGACAGAATTTTTTTTTTACATTTTTGGAATTCTAATGTTTCAAAACAAAAAATATATAAAAATTTTCAAGCTTGTAGCAATGTACAGACAGAAGTCTGATTTTATTAATATAAATTTAAATTATTTCCATACAAAACGGAAAGAATAAAAAACATAAGAGAGGAAGAATAAAGAATTTTTTCTTACATAAAACAGTAAGAAAAAATAATATATAAAAGCATGAAGAATGATTAAAAAAAGAAACAACAGAAAAAATAAAAAAAAAAAATAGAATCCAAAATCAAAGTAGTAAACAATAATAATTATTCTTAATAAAATAAATATAATAAAAAACAGAAAAACCGACAAAAATATAAAACAGAAAATTATTATGAAATATGAAGATAACGATCACTTCGAGCCGAAGACTTTTAATTAATACTTTCTTTTAATTTAAAAAACTTTTTTTGTTTGTTTTCATATTTATTTTGTTTTTTATTATTTATTATGTTTTTTTCGTTTTTTATTTTACTTTTATATTTTTTTTACTATGTATTTAATATTTTGTTCTTTATTCTGCCTTTTATATTTTATTTTTTGATGGTTATTTATTTTTTTTCTCGTATTTTAATACAGATTTTGTTTCTTTTTTAATTATTTTATCTGTAATATTTATTTATTCTTCTTGTTTTGTATTTTAGTACTTGGTCTTTGTTTTGCTTTCTGTTAAATATAATTTTTTTTTCTGCTATTTTACTACAGATTTTATTCATTATTTTTTAATTTATCTGTATTATTTAATTATGTTTTGTTTTTTTATTCAGTTTTTCAAATTATATTTTTTGTTAGTTCTTATTTTTTGTTTTCTAATATTTTATTAAAAATTTTGTTTATTTTTTTTACTTTATCTGTATCATTTTTTTTATTTTTTCTATTTTGTATTTTAGTTTTTTGTGTTTGTTTTGTACTATGTTTTCTGTTCTTCATTTTAATTTTAAAAAAATTTTCGTTCATTGTTAAAATATGAAATATGAAGTCAACGATCACTTTGAATCGAAGATTCGGAGTGATCGTTATCTTCATATATTATATTAATTAAAGACCTAGTGATAAAAAAATTATTTTATATAAAATAGAAAAAGTTAAAAAAAAATAAGAAAAAAAAATAAAAAAAAGAAAGAGTTGAAATAGAAAATGAAAAAAAAAATAAAAATACCAAAAATCCAATGAACATTTTTGACAGTGTTTGAAAAATCAAAAAAATCAATTGTCATTGCAAGCAAAAAATCTAATGATTTGAGAAAAATTGTAAAACACTGGAAAAGAGGGTGGGGGTGACAGTCACATGTTATATATTTACTTTAAGGGCTGGCACGATGAGAGAAAGAGACGTGGACAAAGGCCGATTCGACGAAAAGGAGAACATTCGAGGAATGGTCCGAAAACCATTCTGTATGATAGCCACGTAACACCTACGGAACTGACAGTTTTCTTCTCTTTTTTTCCCCCACATCTATATATACACACACACATTGTGTCCTTCCTCCCTTTCTTTTGGCTTACTTCTTTGCTTTCTATTTTCTTTCACTTTAATTTTATTTATTTCTATTCGTCGTGTATGCGAGTGACCATTCACAAGAAAAAGAAGCGTTCACACTGACCATTCCATTTTCGTTTCGTGTAGTAGAACGTCATGCTCCTATACTCATTCCACATCGTCGCCTGGAAAAAGAGATATTATTATACCGGATGTTTTCCCTTCCATCTAACTCTCTCTCTACCTCTTTCTATTTTTCTCTTTCTTTTTTTTCTGTTTCTCTCCTTTTTCCGGAGACGTCCAATAAATATCGAGATCCAACGGACAGGCCAACAGAACTGGTACATTTTATATATATATAAATAATCCTCGATAGCCTTTCGTCTTCGGGCGTCTTTTATGTGACGTGTACGATCGAGTATCAAGAGCTACAAAGAAATTCCACTTCTTTTCGAATTTGCACTCACGTATGTTTACTGTCATGGGCAACACTCTATGATTTCCTGTCGGATTTGAGGAATATTTGTATAAAGGATTCTCTTTCGATTTTCGAATTTTTACATTTTATTTTTTCTTCCTTTCTTCTTTTTTTTGAGAATTCTTTTATTTTTAATGTGAAGAAGTGTTGGTTTGATTTTTATTGACTTGTTTATTTTTTAAGGCTATAGTTTAAATTTTAACTGATAACTAATTAATTTTCATAAATATTTTTTAATTTTTAATTTATTTTTAATTTATTTTTAATTTAATGAGCTGTTCAGTAAGTTTTCGATGAATTCTTCGAAATATATGTTCATTAGCTTCGGAACATTTAAAGGCGATTGTTAAATTTCTAAGATAAAAATTAATAGAATCGTCAGAAGTTGTCAAAGTTAGTATACAAAAACTTACAAAACTGTTCATTAGTTTTTTTTAAAGTTTTAACAGTTTTAAAATGTCAAGTTTTGAAAAATATTACACAAATTTCCCTTAAAAATTTAGATTTTTATAAGAGAAATCATAAAAAATTCGATAAATATTTATTAATGCTGTTTATTTTTGTAAGAAAATATTGTTAAACAAATATTTAATCTACAGTTTTGGAAGTTAATTAAAAATTAAAATATTATTGAAATATTCAAAATTAAAATATGTTGAACATTTATGGAAAAATTTAACCAAATATTTACATTTTTTTTTGTAAAAATTTTTTGAGAAACGTCAGAAATTGTCAAAGTCTGTATAAAAACTTACAGAACTATTCATTTCTTTGAAGTCAAGTGTTGAAAAATAATACACAAAATTTACTTAAAAATTTAGATTTTTATAACAGAAAACAGTTATTTAATTTATCATTAAAAATCTTAAAATATGTTGAAAAGTTCTAGAAAACTTAAAGCACGTATTTAAATTTTTTGGAGTAGAAATTTTGCAGGAACGTCAGAATTTGAAAATAAAAGTCAAAGTAAAAATGAAATTACATAATTGAAAATAAAATTTTCACTTATTGTCAACAACTGTCAAATATTTGAATAATATTCCAGATCGATGTTTCTCTTCGAAAAAAATATCAAAATACCAAAAAAAATAAATAAAATCGATTTTATCGATTTTCGAAATGAAACTTTGAAGTCAAGTTTTGCTTTTGGCACATCTATAATGAATAAATTGACTGACCCTCAAACTGTGAATCATGAAATTTCATGGTGGGTTTCTGGGTTTGAGTATATCTTCAGAAACTCTAAACCACTTCTAAGCCCATCCGAAACATGAAGGGCAAGTGAGAAGCGATGGGTAATCGACTGTGAGTTATTACTTGTTGATTTGCGATAGTGTTTGACCCAGTTAGAAGCGACTCGATATAATTTCGATCATCCTCCAACGGTAAATGAAACGTTCATAAATCACTTAATACACTCTTATTTCCCTATCAGAGTTCCTTAATTTTTTTCATCATATCTAAATTGAAATTAATTTTTTTATTAATTAATTGCTTTCTAATTTTTTCTAAAATTCTAATTCAAATTAATTTGTTCTAATTTTTGTTTTGAATTCTAATTTCTTCTATTTTTCGAATTTATTCACAATTTCATTTTTTGTTAATATCAATTCCTTTTAAATTAGAATTTTTTAGAAATTAGAAATTGATTTATATTTTTAAAAATATTGCAAAATTTTATTGCACAAATTTAATTATTTTCAACAGAACTTTAATAAAACATTCGAAACAATTCAATTGTTTTTTAAAATAGTAAATTCTTTGCAAAAATTCAATTATTATCAATAAAATTTCACGAAAGAATTCAATTTTTTTCTTAATTTGTTATAAAATTTTTCAAAAGAATTCAATTATTTTCAAATACAATCTTAACTAAATTTCTATAACGAATTTAAATTTGCATTAAAACAATTCTATTGTTTTTCAAAAATTTTAATAAATCTTTGCAAGATTTGAATTATTTTCATAAATAATAAAATTTTTCAAAGAATTTCAATTATGATAAAAAATTTTAATATAATTCTTCCTAAAAATTCAATTATTTTCATAAAAAGTAAAATTCTTTTGAAAATTTCAATTAGTTTCTTAAATAATAAAATTCTTCGGAGAATTTCAATTATTTTAAAAAAATTTAATAAAATTCTTTGCAAGAATTTAATTATCATCATAAAAAAAATTCTCTGGAAGATTTCAATTATTTTCATTAATAATAGAATTCATATATAATTGAATTTTTTTTCAGAATTTCAATTATTTTAAAAAATTTTTTAAAAATTATTGTCAAGAAATCCTTTCGAAGTAAAACTCATCGCAAAAATTATTTGAAAAAGTTGAAAAAATTCTATGTTTAATTAAATTATTTTCAAAATTTTTAAATGAAATTATTAAAAAAAAATATATTATTTTTAAAAAACACAAAGAAATTCTTCAAGAGAATTTAATTATTTTCCATAATGTTATAAAATTTCTTGAATGAATTAAATTATTTTAGAAAATTGTAATAAAATTCTAAAAAAAATTTAATTATTTTCTAAAAATTTTAATAAAATTCAATAATTAAATGTTTAATTTCAATTATTAAGAAACACGATTATTTTAAAAACTTGAAAAAAATTATTCATAAAATTGAATTACTTTCACAATTTTGAATCAAAATTATTAAAGAAACTTCATTATTAAATATTAAAAAAAAAAATTCAAAGAAATTCATCAAAAGAATTTAATTAGGATTTTTAAAAATTTTAATAAAATTTTTCTTGAGAAATCGATTATTGTCATAAATAATAAAATTTTACGAAGGAATTCAATTATTCTCAAATTTTTTGGCAAAATTCTTTGCAAGAATTAAATGATTTTTAATACATTAATTTCAAAATTAAAAATATTTAAAAAGAAAAATATGAATAACTTAATAAAAAAACGATAAGAACAATAATATATATTATAAAAGATGTTTAATACAATGCTAATTTTATAGAATAAAATTATAATAATAAAAAAAGGAAAAAAAAATTAATTTACAATTTGTACCAAATTCTTTATTTGGAATTATTACTTGAAGTTAAGTGAAAGAACACAATATTCATTATTTATTTATTGTTTTATTTAAAAATTACTAAATTTCATTTGTTGTAAATTGTAATTTATTTATAAAATTCGAATTTCTTCGGAAATATAATTTGTTAGGAAAAGTTCGTATAGTAAATTTTAATTTATTCGAAATTCTTTTCTTCGTAAATTCCGATTCGTTGTTAATTCGAATTGATTCTAATTTTTGTTTGTTGCTAATTTGAATTTCTTCTAAATTCTAATTAATTTTAATTCTACTTTTCTTTAAATACTAATTTATTCCTAGCTCGATTAGTTCGAAATTGAAATTTCTTCCAAATTAGAATTTCCTGTAAATTCTAATTCATTCTCCATTATTCTAATTTCTAATTGACTTTTCTTGAAAAGCATTTATGATAATTTCCCGTCAAGTAATTTTCTTTCTGCATTGATATTCATCAAGAACATTTTCAATTAGACAGTATTAAAATAACAACTGTTGGAAACGTGACTTTATAATATTGGAAGAGTTGCGTTTGATCATTTTCAAGGGTTGATTCTTTAATTTTGAAACTAGAAGAGAGTGAAGCAGCTGCTTGGATAACGGCACAGAGTGAGATTGAGCAGAAAAGATAGGGAAAGGGAGACGGCTGACAACCCTTTACATTTTAATTACGCCCGTCTTAAAAGCCAATAAAGTCCTCGGCTACCTCGCAGCGTTCCACACAGTGTGTTCTCAACCTAAAGACCTCTTAAAATCTTTCAATGTTGTGGGTGTATTTCTTTTTCGGAAAATTGTGAGTCACTGTAAAACTGCTTCTGCTTCTGCTTCTTCTGCTGCTGCCATGCCATTGCTACTACTACTTGCTTCTCCAGAAGTTCTTCGTTCAAGCTTATCCGTCCATTTAGCTTCTCGTACACACACGGCCCTCGGTGAACAATATCCCTTTATCACCGCTATCCTTTCACGTTCCTTTTTTCACCCTTATTTTCTCATTCTTTTCTCCTCTACGACTTTTTTTCTCTCTTTCTCGATACAATACATAGACACACATATGCGCCGCCTTTTTGCTTCTCATCAACGGATGGAAAACTGTTCAACTTCTTTCATTTCTTCGTTTCCTTCATTGCACACAAATTTTTTTTTTTTCAGAAGAAGTTGCGCGATGAACGATTCTACTTGAGTTGGTAACTTTAGTCTATTTTAGGCTCCTTCAGACACTTTTTTTCAACTTTCGCACGGGTAGGAATTTTTTATATGCCGACTACTAGAGACTAACCCGAGTAGCCAAACGTTTTTTTTATTTCTATATTGCAAAACACTCACAGAATACAAAGGTGATAATAGATAAAAATAATAGGTAAATAATAAAAAATAAAAACTACAAAAGAATAAAAAAAAATAAAAGGAAAAAATAATAAGAAACAAAATCTAAAATAAAATACCAGAAAAAAAATAATAACTAACCAAAAAAAAAAGTTCAAAAACTCAGTATAAAAACAAAACACTAAATAAATAGGTACCTGGTAAAAAAAATAAATACAAAAAATCTATATTTAATAAAATCAGACTTCTGTCTGTACATTGCTCCAAACTTGAAAATTTTTTATATATTTCTTCGTTTTGAGACATTAGAATTCGAAAAATGTAAAAAAAAATTTCTGTCTATCTGTCTGTATGCAAAACTTTGTTCGCGCATCAATTGAAAACGGTTTAACAAATTAAAGTGAAATTTGGCAGTCTATTAGGTATTAACATAACTTAAAATCATAGCCTTATCCGATTGAAAAATATTAACTTGAACGAAAGTTATGACATTTTTCCAAAAAAATTCGAAAAATCAAAAAAATGCAAATTTTTTATTTTTTGTAAAATGAATGCAAAACTATCCTTAGCTAACTTTTTCCGATAAATACAACCCATTTCTACAATAAAATTTTTAAAAAAGACGTATTTTGACATTTTTTATTCGTTTTTTTAAATCAACTTTTTTCTAAAAAAATAGTTGTTTTGAATCTTTAAGCAAGCTTTTCAGAAAAAGTTATTAAAGTTTTTTATTTAAAGATCAGTATGTAAAGTAAGAAATTTGCTACATTAGACAAAAATAATGAAGCTAAATGCCATAAAAGAGAAGAAAAAATGTTGAATTTTAAGAAATTCAGTTTTTTGAATTTTTGCTAATTTTCCATAATTTTAGATTTTTTACCAAAGGGTGGAGACTATTAAATAAGTAAAGTATTTTAGAAGAGCACAAAAATAATGAAGCTAAATGCCATAAAAGAGAGGGGGAAATATTGAATTTTAAGAAATTCGGTTTTTCGAAATTTTCATAATTTTTGACAATTTTTGATTTTTTACCAAAGAGTGGAGACTATTAAAAAAGTAAAGTATTTTTGAAGAGCACAAGAATAATGACGCTAAATGCTATAAAAGAGAGGGAAAAATGTTGAATTTTAAGAAATTCGGTTTTTCGAAATTTTCATAATTTTTGACAATTTTTGATTTTTTACCAAAAAGTGGAGACTATTAAAAAAGTAAAGTATTTTTGAAGAGCACAAAAATAATGAAGCTAAATGCTATAAAAGAGAGGAAGAAATGTTGAATTTAAAGAAATTCAGTTTCTTGAATTTTTGTTAATTTTCCATAATTTTAGATTTTTTACCAAAGGGTGGAGACTATTAAATAAGTGAAGTATTTTCGAAGAGCACAAAAATAATGAAGCTAAATCCCATAAAAGAGAGGAAAAAATGTTGAATTTTAAGAAAATCGGATTTTTGAATTTTTTCGAATTTTTGATAATTTTTGATTTTTTACCAAAGGGTGGAGACTATTAAATAAGTGAAGTATTTTCGAAGAGCACAAAAATAATGAAGCTAAATGCCATAAAACAGAGGGAGAAATGTTGAATTTTAAGAAATTCGGTTTTTCGAAATTTTCATAATTTTTGACATTTTTTGATTTTTTACCAAAAAGTGGAGACTATTAAAAAGGTAAAGTATTTTTAAAGAGCACAAAAATATTGAAGCTAAATGTCATAAAAGAGAGGGAGAAATGTAGAATTTTAAGAAATTCGTTTTTTCGAATTTTTGATAATTTTTAATAATTTTTGATTTTTTGCTAAAGGGTAAAAACTATTCAAATAGTAATATTATACTACCGTAGTAGCTAATGGTAACTAATTATTTATTTTCCGGTAAAATTAAATTTCCGGCTATTTTCTGATTTTCCAGATTGGTAGAAACATTGTTAAATGTATTGGTAGAAACTAAAACCCGTCGAAGACGGTTACGACAGATAGTAAAATATAAAAAAGAAAAAACTTGGAAACAAAAAGTACAATAAAGAACAAAAAATTAAAAACTAAACTAAAAAGAAAACAAAATATTTTCGAAAAAACGAATGTGTCATTATTAAAAATTCGATGTTGATTAAATAATAAATTATTTTTATCCGTACTTGTTAGAATAAGAATAATTTAAAAATTAAAAAATTGTTTTAAATTAAAAACCAAATAATTAAAAATTTTATTTTTTAAATTGTTTCCATTTCCATTTACCTAATTCAATAAAAAAGCGAAATTATAATTAATATTTAATTTTGAATCACATTTTTGACCCTTCTTGAATTTTTATTTTTCATAAAAATTAGTAGATTTTTAAATCCATTTTGTAGAATTTCGTGATTTTGTAGAAAATAATTAAATAATATATTAATTAATTAAGTAATTAATAAATTAAATAAATAACGAATAATAAAGAAAAAGAATAAAAAACAAAAAAATTTGTAAAAATATTGAGAAAAAAACAATCAAAATTTTGTAGAAAATACCTTTCTGAATCAACAAGAAAATTACCAAATAAAAAAATTGGTAATTTTATAATTTTCGAAGTACTTTTTGAAAAAAATCTTTGTTTTTAAGCTGAAAATACTAAAAAATACCATTATTGTTCAATGGATTTCAAAATCTACTAATAATAAAGAAAAACAAAAATTTTAAAAATGGTCAAAATATTTTCTATCCAATTTTTTTTATGCCCATTGAAGTCCTCACAAAAAATTACCTTAAAAATAATTTTGTGGATTATTTAAAATATTTTCTTGTTATAGTTAGAAATATCGGTAATTTTATTCGGTGACTAAAATTTTTGGGTCTGACTTAAGCAGCGTTTTACTACTAAAAGTATTATCTGACCCAGACAATTTTTTGAGTAGTTAAACGCTGTTTAAGTCAGACTTAAAAATATTATAACCACAAAACAAAGAATATATTTTCTTTTTTTCTAAATTTTGATCAATCATAATAGCCCTCGATTGACAATAAAAATCTATATTCCAAATTAAAAAAATAACTTTAAATTAAAACAAAAATAACTTTGGCTGTTATTGCCTTTCGTTACAGGAGAGAAAATAAAGAGTAGTTCTAATTTCTCTCCCTCCCTCCCTCCTCAGCATAAAGCCAGGAACAGTTGACCTCATTCTATCTTTCTTTTTTCCTCCACTTTTCTTTCGTTAACACTCGCGTTGATATTTGCTTAACGCTAATTGGAAAATGCTTCCACCCTCTAGTTCTGTTCCGTTGAGCACAAGCAGGAGAATTAGAATGCAAGGTAGTGTGCATATATACCATACCATCTTTGCCTTTTTTGTAAAGCGTGTCACGAATTTCTTCGTTTTCTTTTCGTTTAATATAGTTCAAGTTGTATACACGTTCCCCGTGTATTTCCCATTCGAAATTGTGCTTCCAATGAAAAAAAGAAGAAGAAAATAAAAAAACGAAGAGAGAGAAAAAAAACGGATCAACATCCCAAGGATCATTGTATGTTTTCTCGATACGCGACTGAATTTGAATGGCTCCTTGATAAGAGGTGAACCATCAAGTTTAATTCAATTTCATGCATTTTTTTTTTTGCTGATCAAATCAAATGCAATCCAAATCTTCGCAGTACATAAAATCAGTTGAAAAAATTTATATATTTTACTAATGTTTTTATGATAAAATTTAAATATTAAAAATTTTTAATATTATGACATTGAATTATTAAATTAATTATATGAAAATGAAGTATAAAAATATAAGTTTTGTATTTTCTTTTGTTTTTTGCATCAATCAAGTATATAAATTGTTACAATTGGTCGATATAAGCGCAAATAAATTAGCTCAATTTCAACTTCAATTTTCAAATGAAATTCAAAATGAATCACCTCGCAAAACTGGTATTTCCAGTTGTAATTTAAATTAAACGTCATGTAATTGACGATACCAGGACAAAATAATGTTTCCTCTTGGGACGATTGAATTCCATTGAGAGAGAAAGAGATGGGAGGAGAAATAATCGAGGGGGGAAATTCTTTTTTCTTTATCTATCTCACATTAGTTTTCCAATTACACCAAATAGAAAATTCGTGATTCATTGGCGATAGAAAAATTCCCTCTCTCCTTCTTCGAAAACGAAACCACGAAACATTCGTAGGCAATTGCGATCCTTTTGTTTCCCTTTCCATAAAATCCCCTCTCTCTCCTTTTCTCTTTTTTTCTCTTTCTCTCGTATACGTGTATTTCGAGAATTTAACACACACAGAGAGAGAGAGAGAGAGAGAGAGAGAGAGAGAGAGAGAGAGAGAGCATGTGCCAAGGGCAATGAATACATTTCGTAACATATAGAACAAGGGGAACTATGGAGATACGTTTACGAGAATAGTATACACAAATCCATGTTAATCACAGAATAACTATTAACGGGAAATGGATTAGTGAGATCTATATTACAAGCGCGCAATCGCTTTGATAAACCGTATATTTAGTTTTTCGTTAATTTACCATTACTTATTTGCTCGGTGGTTGAGCTAAACTCAATTATTAATACCAGGGACCGTCACGCAATCAAAACAAAATTAAAAAATACTTTTGTTTTGATTCGCATATGAGTATCAGAATCAAAATTTCATTCTATTTAGTTCTGATTCCAATATTAAAATCAAAATTCCACTCTATTTCGTTTTGGTTCCAATATCAAAATCAAAATTCCATTCTATCACGGTGCGCCTTAACTAAAATTAAATAAAAAGGTCTTACACCTAGAAAATTAGTAGAGTTTCTGAATTTACAATGTTCACAGATGAGAAAAATCAAAAAACTAAAATAATCTGTGGAGAGATTTTAAAATAAATCCACTTTAAACATTTTTGCGCACGAAGTACGATATTTTGGAAAATATGGCATTGTTTATTTATATGAATAGAAAGGAAAAAATTATATAAAAATAATTTTTAAGTGGTAATTCTATTGAACTTTTATTATTTTAACATTTTAGTACTAATAAAATTTAAAATTGTAACATAATTTAATTATAATTACATCAATTTAAACATGTGAAGCATTATATCTACAAACAGCGCTCAAAAGGTGTTTAGGATAATCCGGGTGATTCGCAGCAACCTTATTCATTTTCCAGGAAGACTTTAAGAAATCAAAATGTACGGACTCCATATAAAGATTTTTTATATGGGAGAGAAATAACTAAATTTTTCTATTTTTTAAATAATGTTTATTTTTTATGGCAAAATTAAACATTTTCAAATAATTAATTTCTATAAACCCTCGTTTGCTTGTATTTCAACTTATTTGTTTTCATTTATTTAAATATTTATTTATATCAAATATGCAATTATTTTTCATAATTAATTATTTAAATTTACTCTCTAAATCTGAATTAGTAGTTTTCTACTAATGAAATAGTGCGAATTCGTTGACCAATTAAATTACTAACTGTTTTTACTAATTTTTAGTAGTTTTTTAAACTAATTATTAGTAGAAAATTTACTAATTTGAAATAGTAAAAAATACGTTATACTAATTGAATTAGTAGTTTTCTACTAGCCATTAGTAAAAAACTACTAAAAATTGGAAAAAAACAGTTACTTATTTAATTGGTTAACGAATTCGCACTATTTCATTAGTAGAAAACTTTAAATTTAGATTTAGAGAGTAATTTAAAATAATTAATTATGAAAAATAATTGCATATTTGATATAAATAAATATTTAAATAAATAAAAACAAATAAGTTGAAATACAACCGAACGAGGGTTTATAGAAATTAATTATTTGAAAATGATTAATTTTGCCATAAAAAATAAACATTATTTAAAAAATAGAAAATTTAGTTATTTTTCTCTCATATAAAAAAATCACCCGGATTATCCTAAACACCTTTTCAACGCTGTTTGTAGATATAATGCTTTTCACATGTTTAAATTGATGTAATTGTAATTAAATTATGTTACATTTTTATATTTTATTAGTACTAAAGTATTAAAATAATAAAAGTTTAATAGAATTACCACTTAAAAATTATGATTATATAATTTTTTCCTTTCTATTCATATAAATAAACAATGCCATATTTTCCAAAATAACGTACTTCGTGCGCAAAAATGTTCAAAGTGGATTTATTTGAAAATCTCTCCACAGATTATTTTAGTTTTTTGATTTTTCTCATCTATGGACATTGTAAATTCAGAAACTCTACTAATTTTTTAGGTGTAAGACCTTTTTATTTAATTTTAGTTAATGCGCACCGTATCTATTTAGTTTTAATTCCAATATAAAAATTTTTTTTAGTTTTAATTTTGATGAAATACTACTGCGCATGTATAAGTCTCATTGAACCTAAATTTTGTTGCAAATGTCAAATATATCAGAAGATAATATCGTTTTTACATACGAAATCTGAAGTAGAATTCTAATCGACTTCTGTTTCTATAAGAAAACCGAATTGCAGTATTACAGTATCAGAATCAAAATAGGAAGTAAATTTTGTTTCGTTACCGAATCAAAGTCAAAATACATTAATAATTCTGTTTTGTTTTGGAATATCGTAACGAAATGAAATTTTTATTTCCGTGACGGTTCCTGATTAATACTGATCACAATACTTTTGGAAGTGAGGGGAAATTATTGTCTGGTGGAAAATTTCGTTTACTACTTGTTGACAAAATCATAAAAATTGAAAGAGAACAGTCTGACTAAACTTGACTTTATCTACTAAAATTGCAATATTAGTAATAGTACCTACGTACTATGCATAATTTGTAAATATTTTGTCTGACTGAAACATTCTTTTACTACTGATGGTAAATTTAATAGTATATTTCGTAACGAGTGCGAGCAGTTGTCAATTTTTGAATGAGCACTTTTTTTGGAACGAACTGTATGCGAAGCGAAGCTTCGCCTACAGTTTGTTCCAAAAAAAGTGCTCGTTTAAAAATTGGCAACTGCTAGCACTAGTTACGAACGATATTTTTCATAACAAGGTGCAAAAAAGTGCCCTTTTTTGCACCGCGTTATGAAAATAGTTTTTTTAAAGTCCGGTCTGACTAAAGGAAATTTATACTACTTCTAATGTTCGATCTGACTAAAGGAAAGCTTCAGTACTTTTAAAGTTCGGTCTGACTAATGGCAAGCTTTACTACTTCTAAAGTTTCGGTCTGACTAAAGAAAAGTTCTACTACTGATAATGTTGAATAACAAGACAGAATACAGTAGTTTGGAGAAAAGTATCGTTTACTACTAATAATAAAACTGTACCAACTGGCAAGTACCACTTACAACTTACACCAAGACAAGAAAGGGAAAAAAAATTATGTCTGAAGAAAAATTCTTTACACATCATTTACAAAAATTGCAAAAAAGTTTCGTCTGTCTAAAATCGTCTCTTTCTACTTAATACCAAAAATACCCGAATAAACTAAAATTGATGAACCCAAATCGACCAAACAATCGATAAATAGTAACTTTTTGATTAATTTCGAATACTTCATCCCATTTCTGCCTATCGGGCACAAACCTTCATTCTCCTCGAATTGGCACGAGTGTGCATTGAAAAAATCGTCTTTTTTTCCTGTCCTGACGAACCACCACCAATTATTATCTCGTGTAATCGATTGAGTTATCGAAGTTTTGATAAAGCAGACAGCTAAAAAGAGAGAGAGAGAGAGAGAGAGAGAAAGAGAGAGAGAGAGCCGCTTCACGATTATCTATCCCTGTTACTGTGATTTTCCATCTCTTGAAAATTCGTTGTCTCCCTTGAGTCATCTCTTTCTCGCTTTTGCTTTCTCTCTTACGGTGCTCTCTCTCTCTCACTCTCTCCATTCATCCTGCTCTCGTTACCATATACACCACTGTGTTCCATGCCATGGCAAATTATTTGCTCCGTCGGAGCATGAATTCCAACCGTAATTACATTTCGCCTGATATTCAATTAGTATTACCCATCCGAGCTTGCTACACGTGCCTACGTGAAATGAAAGAAAAATCGTCGAAAGCAAGAAAAAATGCCGAAATGGAGACGCCACTTAACGAGGATGCAATGTTAAAAGCAAAAAGTAAAAGCACCGAATAAATTCCAACATATTTCTCACCAACAAAACAAAATTCCTTTTTTTTCCTTTTTTTCCTACAGAGTCATACAATTTTTTTTATTTAAAAAATTTAATATTCTCATTTTCTCCAGTTTCAGTAGAATTTATAATGACCTGTGTTGACTAAAAAATTTTTCTTCTTTTTAGATTTTGCAATTTTTGTAATTTGATTTTGAATTTCGATTCGATTTTGATTTTGACATTGACATTGACTTTCATTTTGATATTGACTTTCATTTTCACTTTAATTTTTATTTTTAGTTTGAAATTGGCTTTCATTTTCACTTTGACTTCTATTCGATTTTGACATTGACTTTCATTTTCACTATGACGAGTTGTTAAAATTATGTTTTCGACATTATTTTATAATTTAAAAATTAAAATTAAAATAAAAATTCCATTTTCAATCTGACTTTCACTTTAATTTTTATTTGACATTGACGTTAATTATCATTTTTCTTTGATTTTCACTATGACCTTTGAAAAGTCAAAGTCACAATCAAATCGAAAGTGAAAGTAAAACTATAAATTCAAACCCGAGAAATTGAATTTAATAATATTAATTATTAATTTAGTCAATAATTTCAATTATTCTTGTTGGTCGTACAATTTTTTTATTTACAATTTATCCAATTTGTAACAAAAAATACGAACAAATTTATGAATGAAAATAGAGTTTTTAATTAAAATCTTTAAGAAAATGATAGAAAAGCAAAAATTACTTCATTTTTTTGTGGTCCGTCTAAAAAACGAATAAAAATAGTAAAAATAAATAAAACCTGAAAAAAGGAATAGTTACAAAAATAGTACGAATAATAATAATAATAAAAATAAATACTTTTGGACAAATTTGAGATTACCGTCATAAAAAAAAGAAAAAAAATTTTTTTTTTGAAACAGTACTTATAGAGAGCAGAAGGATCTCGGTACAAGACGTAAACAGCTAATTTCCTTGCATTTCCGCTTCGGCGGTTTCCGAGACCCGATTTCCCGATAATCGGATTCTCTTTTCATGGATTCTCGGAGCTCGTGTCACCCGGAAGCAAAGAGGATCGTAGAGATCCGAATGAAACAGAAATCTTTAAAGTGCGATCACAGAAAAGTAGATGAAAAATTCAAACTCTAATCCCGAGGAGAAAAAAAATTTCTCCCCTATTTTTTCCAATTCTATCTGCATTCATTTTCAAAAAAAAAAATAAAAGAGAAAGAAATTTTAATCTATTATTAATAATTTAAAAACAAAAATTAGATACAGAAAGAAAGTTTAAAACACAATTTAAATTTTAAGAACACGCATAGAAAGGGTTTGGCGAACATGTTTGCTGCCACTGCAAACTTCTTAGCTGTGGTAGCTAATTTTCAGAGATTTCACAACAAACATCTGTTTACTGCTGCAGCTAATTTCTTTTTTTCCGTCAAGATTTTTAATTTGGTTTCAATTTTTTTTTTACTTTATTTTTGTTATTTCAACCTAGGGTTAGAATTTCTCAAATCAGTTGACTAAAATTTTTGAAAAAAGTAATTAATTTTCTTCGTTAGGTAAATCATTTTTTATTATTAAAATGATCAAAGTACGTTAGTGGAAATTTTGGACGAAAAATGATTTTTTGCTATATTTATATTTTACAATTTTTATATTTTTTTAAAATCAATTTTAAATAAAAAAAAGTTAGTTTTTGAAATCCAGTTATCGAATTAAAAAATAAAGAAGGAATTTTTTTATTCTGGAGGTCGATTTAGTAATTTGACTTCACTTTGACTTTCATTTTCACTTTTATTTTCACTTTGACAAATTCTTGTTTGTTCTTTCATTTCCACTTTGGTAGATTTTTTATTTTTACGTTCATTTTCATTTTCACCCTATCAAAGTGAAAGTGAATATAAATATGAAAATAAAAATGATTTTAAAGTAAAAATCAAAGTGAAAAAGGGAAGTAAAAATTTATAAAGTCAAATGTGAAAATAAAAGTGAAAGTAAAAATACAAAACTATTCGAGTGACAGTGAAAATGAAAATGACAATAAAAATCTATTAAAGTGAAAGTAAAAATGAAAGGCAAAGTAAAAATGAAATTATACAATCGACTCCCTGAAATATAGTATTAACCCGTTGACTGTCGCTGACGCATATATGCGCAAAACTAAACTGGCCAAAAGTGATTCATGACGCATATATGCGCAACTTAAAAAAGTGATTAAAAACTTCTTAAATGTTCCTGAAACCGGTTACTCGGGGGTTTTCGAGGTCGTTGATTACGAATATGACATTCGTTTTCAAAAATTCAAAATGGCGGATCCAATATGGCGGACAACAGAATGAAAAATTGATCAGATTGACTTGAAACGTAGTACTCGGGGGTTTTTGGGGTCGCTGATTACGAATCTGACATCAGTTTTTCGAAATTCAAAATGGCGGATCCAAGATGGCGGAATTTTTTCAAAATTCGTCGAATTTGTTGAAACTTGTTTCTCGGGGGTTTTGAGGGTCGCTGATTACGAATCTGACATTATTTTTCTAGGGTACATATTTATAGAAATTCGATTTCACCAAAAATTATCATACTGATGTCATATTAACCAGTTTCAAACAAATTCAATAAATTTTAAAAAATTTTCCGCCATATTGAACCAGATATTTTGAATTTTGAATAACTGATTTTAGATTCGTAATCAGCGACCCTGAAAATCCCCAAGTATTCAGTATCAAGCCAATCTGATCAATTTTTTATTTCGTTGTCCGCCATATTGGATCCGCCATTTTGAATTTTGGAAAACTAATGTTAGATTCGTAATCAGCGACCCTTAAAACCCCCGAGTAACAAGTTTCAAGCAAATTCGACGAATTTTGAAAAAATTTCCGCCATCTTGGATCCGCCATTTTGAATTTCTAAAAACTGATGTCAGATTCGTAATCAGCGACCCCAGAAACCTTAGGGTACCAAGTTTCATAAAAATCCATTAAAATTTTTTTCAACACACTTTTGGCCCAAACAATGGAAATCTCGTTGACAGCCAAGGGGTTAAATCATAATGTTACTGAAAAAAAAATTTATTTCTATAGTTTTTTAAATTCTTTGTTTATATGTTGGTAAAAATTTTAATTTTTTATATCAACAAAAATCAAAATTTTCTTTTATAATCTTCAGTATTTTCTAAGTACGAAACCGTAGATAGTGTAAATGACACTTAATAATAATAATTTATTTAACAATAATTATTTATTGCAATTAATAATTACAAAAATCTAAAAAATAGTTTTTAAATATTTTTTTTAAATAACAATTTAATTTAAGAAAAATATAAAGGTAATTATTCAATTATTAAATACATAAATAATTTAAAAAATTTTTCTTGGAAGAAATTCCAGGGTTGCGTTCACGTAACTTTCACTTTCACTAAAAATTTCCACTTTTAATTTTCCTTAAAATTTCTCTTACTTTCACTTTCAATGTTGCTAACAAAATTTTCATTTCCGCTTTAAAATTCAAAAGTTTTCAAGTGAAAGTGAAAATAATATGAATCAAAGTAAACAATCTTTGAGTGATAGTGATGAGAATTTCTTAAGTGATAATAAAAATATTTGAGTCAAAATAAAAGTGACAATTTTGTGAGTGAAATTGGACATTATTTGAGGGAAAATTTTTAGTGAAAGTGAAAATTTAAGTTTTTAATAAATGTGAAAATTTTTTTTAGTTGAAAGTGTCAATTTTTATTCAGTAAAAGTAACAATTTGTGTTAGTGAAAGTGAAACTTTTGTGAGAATTTTTTTTAATGAATGTAAAAATTTTTTGAGTGAAAGTGAGAATGTTTTTAGAAGAAGTAAATTGTTTTGAGTGAATGTGAATTATTTTTTGAATGAAGTCAAAAATTTGTTTAGTAAAAGTGATAATTTTTTTAAAGGAATTTGAAAATTTTTTTAATGAATTTGAAACTGACAATTTTTTGAGTGAAAGTGAAAGTACACATTTTTTAGGGAACGTGGAATGTTTTGAATGAAAGTAAAATTTTTTGAGTGAAGTCAAAATTTATTAGTAAAAGTGAGAATTTTTATAAGGAATGCGAAAATTTTTTGATTGAAAGTAAAAAATTTTGTTAGTGAAGGTGAACATTTTTTTAGTGAAAGTGTGAATTTTTTTTAATGAAAGTGACAATATCTTGATTGAAAGTGAAAGTTATATGAACGCACTCCAGGAGTAAAGTTAATTTTTTTATTGCTCAGTTGAATTTTTTTTTTTAATTTAACTTCGACTTTTGAATCAAATTGAACTTTAATATTGACTTTAACCAAGACTTTTACTTTGAATGTCAAACACAAATCGAGAGCCAAAGTCAAAATTAAAATCAAATCGAGAGTCAAAGTCAAAATCAAACTCGAATCGTAAGTGAAAGTCAAAAAATCAAACTTAAACTGGAATCGACAGTCAAAGTCGAAGTCAAAATCAAGGTCAAAAAGTCATAACACCAATGTTAATCTAAATAAAAATTAAAGTCATAACAAAATGAAATCAAAAATCAAATTCAAATTCAATCATTTTCAAATTCTCCCTCCTCACGTGATCAACTTAAAAAATTCTGATTCAATTCACTGATAAAAAAAACCCTCGCGTTTGTCAAACAACAACAAAAGCCCTTTAATCACCCAAGGAATAATGAATTTATCACGGGTAATATTGTTTGAAAGATTTTGTTGAAAATATGGTTTGCTAAAGTTTCATCATCTAATCAACGTGGAAGATTGCTCAAATTTGAATCGACATTGGGGGACAGGGAGGGGGGATTTTGAGAGGATCGTAAAGGGTGCGCGCTTCGTTCAAGTGCCATTCAAAGGTGGTAATTGAGCGTCAAAGATCTTTAAACGTTCGAGGCAGCACCTCATACCCAAGGTCTTGTCCCAATTCGGGCAGAAGCTCTTCGAAGGGTGAAACGAACCGTCCCTATTGACAAGCGGAAGTTCACGATCGAATACCAAACAACCAGTTCCTTCCAACTTGCGCTTTTGTTCCATTCTTTATTCCTCGCAATTCTCATTTTCTTCTATTTTCAAATTCTTCGACTTATTATTGACATCTTTTCGTTAAAATTTGAAATTAAAGTCACGAAAATCCAAGAATTGGAAAAGATTTTTGATATTTATTAGGAAAACAAAGGTTATTTAAGGGGAGTTGGAAAAAAAATTTACAAAATCGAAATACGTTTAGAGAAAGCGGAAGGTACTTGTAATTCAGTGACCCTTGAGGTTATTTTCAAAGTTTCCGCGCGCGCGATCGCGTCCCTTTTTCTGCCCGCAAGGATCAGAGAAATTTCCGTTTTGACAAGAGAGTGAGAGTGTAAATCTTTAGAGGGGCATATTTTCTACTCGTCGAGTGTAACTACTTTGCGGTAGGAAATTTCGTCCGAAACGTTAATGAAATCCGAAAGGCAACGTGCAATTTCTGAAGGTGGCTTACCGGCCACGGCTTAATCTAACTCGAGCCAGACTTTACGCCGCGGGGGATGGGCTTCAAGAGAGGGAGAGAGAGAGAGAGACAGAGAGAGAGAGGTTCGAAGCTTGAGTTTCGTGAGCTCCTGGCTTTCGAGAAAGCCATCCAGGAAACTTGTCCCCTAAACGGGAAACATACGTCGCAGACAATGAAACTTTGTTCAATGAGAAACTCCCTCTCGTGCCAATCTTTTCCAATCAGTTCATTCTCTAATCGCAATTTCATCAAATCTTACATCATCATTAGAATCACTATCATCGTCATCGTTACTCCCTATCTCATTGACATTATGATTTTGATTATGATCATTAGATGCAGAGCATAATTTTAATTATTACGATTATCTATTTCTGTAATATAGAAAACATTTTGCCTCCACTGTCACTGATTCAGAAAGTTTTTCAAGGTTATTCAAGCTAACGGCCCCCCTCTAGGGGCCGTTACATTACGTTGATTATTACGGCAAATTTGACCTATTTTTTACCTACAAGTTAAGGGTCATTATAACGACTTAACTAGGAGACCTAGGAGTTGATACTATTATTATAATTATAATGATTAATTATGACTACTCTATTAACTTAACAGTATCAAATAGCAACGAATTGATACCAAAAAGTGAATCAAATCATAATTGAATTCAAATATTTGGTATCATTTTGATTAAATTGGATATTATTTTGATACTATTAATGTAACTATTTTTTATAAGGAATATAACTGTGATAATAATTATGTTCGTCATCTCCATTATCATAATTATAATCATAAAGAGTATTTAATAGTAATCGTTATTATATTGATTATAATTATAAAAATATCGACTACGAACATGATGATAATTGAAAATTCATATTATAATCATATAATCATTATCTAATGGATAATTTTATTTCAATAATTCAAAATTAATGAAATTTTAAAAGAGTTGCGTCTACAATTTTCACAAATAGATGAACTTCAAAAAGTTTTACTTCGAATTTTTTTGAAAATTCAATTTTTAATTAATTTAATTAGAAATCTTAAAAAACTTAGAATTTTGATAAATTTCAATAATTCAAATTCTTCTGAAATTAGTCAAATTTGTGAATATATAGGTATTTTATTATATATTAAAAATAATGGATTCATAGATGGATTTTAGTTAAAAACATTTAAAAAATTGAATTTTGAAGAAGTTACAAATAATAAATTGCAGAAATTCAATAATTTTCAAAAGTAATAAAATTCTTCTCCGAAATAAAATTATTTTCAAAAATTATCCTCATTTCAATGATTTTCAAAATATTTACTATTTTAATAAGATTAGCAAAAGGATTCAATTATTTAAAAAGTTTTTAATAAAATTGTTCAAAAAACATTTAATTATTTTCGTAAATAATAAAAATTTCACAGGAGTTCAAATATTTACAAATTTTTTATAACTTTTTTCTTCTCAATAATTAAATTATTTTTATAAATAGTAAAACTCATCGCAGAATTTCAATTATTTTAAATACAATTTTAATCAAACTCCTTAAAAAATGTAACTATTCTAAAAATTTTTATTAAAATTCGTCAAAAGAATTCAAATATTTACAAATTTGGTAATAAAATTCTTTATAAGAATTAAGTTTTAAGAAACATTAAATTATTATTCAATAAATAATTTACTTTTGAATTAATTTAATGAATAATTTTACTTCAATATTTCAAAATTAATTCAATTTTAAAAGAGTTGCGTTTACAATTTTCATAAATGAATGAACTTAAAACGGTTTTCATTTGAAATTTTATAAATGTTATAAAATTTCAATGTAGAATGAATTTAATTCGAAATTTTAATGAACTTGGATTTTTGAAAAATTAGTTAAAAATTACTATAAATAAATAATTTAAAATAAATTTAGAAAATTTAATAAATAATTTACTATATAAATAAAATCTACTAAAATTAGTTAAATTTGTCAATACATATTTAATTGATTATTAAAAATAATGGATTTATAGTAGAATTTTAGTTAAAAACACTAAAAAAAATTGAATTTTGAAAAAGTTACTTTTGCAGAAATTCAATTATTTTCAAAAGTAATCAAATTCTTATCACACAATTCAATTATGTTCAAAATTTACTTAAAAATCTTGACAAAATCCCAATTATTATATTTATAAATAAAAACATTCTTCTTCAAAATTCCATTATTTTCAAATGTTCTTATAAAATTCTTGTCAAAATTTCAATTATTTTTAAAATTTTTCCTCAATTTCAATGATTTTCAATATCTACTATTTTAATAAAATTAGCCAAAAGAATTCAATTATTTAAAAACAATTTTCATAAAATTCTACGCAAAAGATTAAAATATTTTCATAAATAATAAAAATTTCCCAGGAATTCAGATATTTACAAATTTTTTATAAGTTTCTTCTCAATAATTTAATTATTTTCAGAAATAATAAAAGTCATCGTAGAATTTTAATTATTTTTAATACAATTTTAATCAAAGTCCTTGAAAAATGTAACTATTCTAAAAAATTTTATTAAAATTCGTCAAAAAAATACAATTATTTAAAAATTAGTTAATAAAATTCTTTATAAGAATTAAATTTTAAAAAACATTAAATTATTCAAAAAATATTTTACTTTTGTATTTAAATAATTGAATAAAATTTAATTCATTTTATAAAACATGAAGAAATCGATCATTCCAAGTCGAAGACTCGGAGTGATCGATTTCCTCATGTTGTATAACAATTTTTTAAAGTTGATTAATTTAAGAAAGGTTTGAATTTATAATTTTTTAAAATCCTAATTCCTATGGAAAAATAATAACAATAAAATATTTTAAATATTTTAAAAAGATAAATTATTCTTTTCGAATAATTTTACTATTTAAGATATTCGTAAATAACTTTAACATAACATTTTTTCAATAAAATTTTTTCCTTTATGTTCTCAAAGTTCAAAAATTCTCAATTTAATTTTCTAATTGACAAATATAATTTATAAACATTTTTTTCCTTTATTTTTAAAAAACTTTGAATTTTATTAAAACAATTGAAATTAAGAAATAGAATTGATGCAAATTATTTTCTTATGAAAATTGAGAATTTCCTTCAAATATATTAAGAAACGGGAATATCTCATGTTTTTCTTCCCAAAAGAAAAAAATGAGACAATATTATTATTGAGAAATAAAAATTATGCATGAAATGGGTATATTTTCTACTTCTTAGTAAAAATTGTTTAACAATTAACAATTTTCTAGCATTTTTTATAAATGAAAAGGAGAATAATTTGCATAATTATTCAAAAATAAATTTAATTTAAATTTAATTTAATCTTATTTAACGAAATTTGTTATAGAAAAAAGCATAGAACAAACAAAATGGTTTTATTTTTGATTTGTTAATCATAAATTTTAAAAAATTTTCTAATCATGAAAAAATAACTGTATATTTTCGTTGTGTCAAACAATATTTTTTAAAGAAAAAAAAAACAAAAGCATACACAGAAACTAACTTTAAACTGCAGACAGAATGAATGAATGAATACGAAGTTAATTAGGTACAATATTTTGAATTATAATTATAATATTCGTGATAGTAGTAATAATAATAATAATAATTATCACAGCAATTACTCTGATAATGATCGTCATCATGAAATCAGAGAGCAGAGATCTAAAGTGAGTTCTAGGGGCAAATGTCTGTTGATTCAACATCATCTTAATAAACATTGAAATTCAGGAGCTTTGAGGATGCAAGTAATATGGGATTGGTAAGGAGTTGCTGAGTGGGACGTTTAACCCTGTTTGACCCAACATGTGCTCGAGTCACAGGGGAAAACAGGAGAGTAACTTACACCAGGGAGCTGTTAACCGCCTTCCTTGCCCCTATAAGTGATATGCTGCATATACATGACCACATGGAAGGAACAACTTCAAAGGATACACGGGACATGTCTCCTCTCGCTCACTGATCCTGACAGTTGATGTAACTTATGTCGTTTAGTAGCTCAGTAACTCTCTCCTCTCCTCTCCCTCTCTCTCTCTCTCTCTTTCTCTTTCGCCCTCAACGTTTGCTCAATTGCGACACCCTTAATTTAATGAGACCTCCAGCTTTGGTAACAGTTTGCGTGAGATTCGTTAATTGTCTTGAATCAACTCCATCTGCACATTCTCAGAATCTGCTTTGCATTTTCCCTACGAATATACCTTCCTAATCCTCGAAAATTGACCCATTTCATTATTATCTGACTTTTCATGATAAAAGCACAAAATTCGTTAATTAATCAAAATAATAAATTTATCAATTAAAGTCAATTAAATTAAATCAATATTCAATTAATAAGTAATTAAAGTAGTACATCTGTTAAATTATTAATTAATTAAATAAGTAAATAATTAATAATCAACTAAAGTAATTAAAGTAGTACATTTGTTAATTTAATTAGGGGCCGTTCAAAAAATACGTAACGCTTTAGGGGGGAAGGGGGGTCAAGCTATTTGTTACGGTCAGCAGAAAAAATGGCGCTAATGTATACAACATTGCGTTACATGGGGGGAGGGGGGGGGGTTCAAATTTCCGAAAAATAGCGTTATGTTTTTTTTGAACGGCTACTTAGTAAATATTAGAATTAAAAAGTTTTCTTAAACTGAAGACGTTCAGGGGGAAATGTAGTAAAACTTTGCAATTAGGGGAATTATTTCAGTATTTCTTTCCCACAATAAAATGGATACAAACATGAATCAAATTAACATTCGTAATAAACATCCTCTAATCGAATAGTGGGTGTATGAAGGGATGGAGATTTGGTTTAGTTAGTGCACCATCAAAGCGACCTGTACTCTCGTAAATTGTACACAAGTGACTGATCACCGATTTCAAACTCGAGATCACTTATAGTCTAAACATATATATAACCATATGCTACAAACGGGCAAAATTGTCAACAAAATCGAGGAAACAATTTTTGATAAAAATTTTTCTTTTTGTACTCATTCTTAACCGTCACGGTACAAAGATGTTTTTAGTTGCTGAATTTTCAAAGACTACCGTAGATAGTTAAAACGTTTTTTAAAAATAATTGAAATTAATTAAAATTTTTTTTAAATAAATTAAAAGCAGATTAGTCTGACTAGAATAGTCTTTTACTACTACAATCAGAAGTGTACTATTAGAAAAAGGTTTTATACTTTGAAAAAAGATTGAAATTGCAAAAACCTCCGACTATACTGTCTGACATGAACTAGTTTATACTACTGAATAAGATATGACACATTATTAATGCGTTGTCTGACTAAAACGCTTGTTTACTACTAAAAACCTCGATTCTCCCATTTTAGTTCGTTAAAACTTTCAATTAATATAGAAATTACTTGAAAAATAGAAAAATTTAAATGAACAAATAAAGTAAAATTTTCAATTTCTACAAGTGCTAATATTATTAGTATTCAAAATTTCAGGTCTGATTGAAACATACTTTTACTACTGGAAATATAATTCTTTTTTTTACTGCATGAAATTTAGTTACATTATAAATATAACGAGAAAGATGATTAGAGTAACCTTGCCTGTCCAAAATTTTTCAATTAGGTACTTCTGAAACTGATTTTAAATTACTGAAGATTTCACGTCTGACTAAAAAAGCCTTTTACTACTAAAATTTTTGTCTACTAAAATTTTTGTTTTGCTATTTGTGTGTCTAAGCTTTGATTTGATTGTAAAACACTGTAAAATGTTCGGAAGCAAATTATTTTTTTTTACTACGCAAAATAATAATGCATGTTTCAAAATTTTAGGTCTGACTTAAACGGCGTTTTACTACTGAAAATATTGTTCTTTTCTTATTGTCTGTCTAAACATTGATATTACTATTAATATAGCTTAACAAAAATTAGAGGAACTTTCTCTGACCGTGTTTTTCTTATACAGATACTGCAGGTACTAAATAATTTCAAGTCTGACTAAAACAGTTTTTTACTACTGAAAATATTGTTTTTTCTATTTCAATTTTTTAAAAACATCTGGTCTATTTATAATTATAATTGAAAATTTGATTATTCAATTTTATTAAAAATATATTGATAGTAGGTAATTGAATTTCTGCAAAGAATTTTACTATTTATTGAAAAATTTAATTATTCAATTTTATTAAAAATATATTGATAGTAGGTTATTGAATTTCTGCAAAGAATTATACTATTTATAAAAGTATAATTGAATCCTTCCAAAGAATGTTATTATTCTTATGAAAATAATTTAATTCTTAAGAAGAATTTTATTAAAATTTTTGAAAATAATAAGCAGTAATAATTAATTATTTACTTAATAAGTAATAAAAATTGAATTTACTCAAGAAATAAATAAATATTATTTATTTGAACATTCAGAAATTTAAAATTATAAAAATTTAAGAGAAGTTAAATAATAAATTATAGCATCCAGCCCCTCGATTATTGAATAATAATATAATAATATAATTTTTAGAAGCAAAAAATTGATTTAAAACTTTAAGAGGGACTTTATATTTTAAAAATAACATTTTCGTAAAATTTAAATAAAATTCTTTAAAAGAATTCAATTATTTTTAATGGAATGTAAAGAAATTTCAATTATTTCAAAAATTTTCAATTATTTCTTCATACAAATTCAATTATCATGAAACAATTTTGAGTATGCATCTTTTTTTTAAATTAAGTAATATAAATTTTTATTATTAATCTTCGCACTAAGAAACATGAATACATTAGAATGTGACTTTATAAAATTCAATTATTTATCAATTAAATTAAAATATTTTGAAAATTCTATTTGTTAAAAAGTTTCTAATAAAATTCTTTAATAAATTTAATTATTTTCAGTTGAATTTCACAAAATTTCTATTAATTCGATAATTTTTTTTAAATTTATTTACATAGGTACTATATTTGAGTCAGTGACTGATTTTTTACTATCAAATTATTTTTTTTTTTTTGAATTCAAATTTAGAAAACAGTATAATATTTATAAAAAGCGATTTTTTAAAAACGAATTAAAATAATAAAACTTTTTTTTATTTGGTGAAAAAATTCTCGGTTTAGCATATAAAATTCTTGTCTTTTTTCGGTTTTGCTCGATCAAATTAAATTTCCGGCTATTTTTCAGTTTTCCCGGTTAGTAGACACCCTGCAATTGATGGAGACTTCCGGTCTTACTAAAAATACATTTTACTACTAAAATAACAGTTTCTTACTATTTGTCTGACTAAACATTGATATTGATACATATCTCAATATTTTTTTTGTAGATTAAAAACATAAAGAAAAATTGATTATTAAAAAATGTTCATAATTATCCCGGAAATATTTCATAATAAAGCGCACTTCTTTAAAAAATACTGATTATTGCAGAAAATAAACTGCAATAATTTCCAGACATCTTAATTTGAAACGAACAGAAAAGATCCAAATTTCGTATATTTAATTTAGAAGAGAAAAAAAAGCAGTGATGTTGTTTCGCTCTTTATGGGTTTAGAGAAAAGAATTGAAAACTTAAACACTTGTCTCTAGAACCAATTTCTTTTTTTTTTAATTAAAGAGACCAACGCTAGACATCTCTGATAGAAAAGTGACACTTTAAATGGAAACGTAAGAGGATTCTCGTACCGAGAAAACCATTCGAGGAGTCAAATTATTTTAATTAAACTCGCAACAAGCATATATATCTACACTATTTGGTAAATTTTCCTTTTAATTCTCCTTCGAATTTGAAAAGACGGATTAATGATATTGTTTTTGAGATGGGTAAAATTTTGTTGATTGAAAGGAGAAACTTTTTTCTCTCTCTCTCTCTTTCTGTATATATATTTCACTCGTGAAGTAGTTTCTCCTTCTTCTTCGTCTCTTATAGTTGCGAATGGTTCGTATTTCCTGCTTTTGACGTGGCGATGATTCATCGTTCCCGAGCGATTTATCTCAATGGAGACTCATTCCTGGTGCCTCGCGAGACGCCAATTCCGATTGCGAGATGCATCGCGCGACTCTTGGGACTTTTATACTTTGAGAGAGAGAGAGAGAGAGAGAGAACGCGACCTGCATTTTTCTTGACAGTCGAGCTTGAATTAAAAAGTATTATTAACAATTTTCGCGTGGCTTTGCAATTTTTTTTTTTTTGCTTTCTTTTTATTATGAATGATAATGGATTCAATTTTTTTGTTGAAATATCAAATGCATTAATATATCTTAAATTTCTTTTTTTATGAATTTATATACAGTGCCGCCCAACAGGATTCGCCCACTTTATCACAGTTAAAGGTGTTGCAAAAAGTTTTATATTTTGATTTCTAGTAAAGATATCGAGGTTTGTAAGGTCTCATTTTAAAGCTTATATCTTCTACTTTAACAATATTTAAATAATAAATTAAAAAAAAATTATTGTTTAATTACTGTTTAGAAAAAATAAAATTTTCAATTTTCTTTGCCATCTTTATAAACAATTAATGTAAATTCTATAATTAAATGATATTCAAATTACATTGAAGGTGAAAGTATTTCACTCTATTAAGTAAACACAACGTTTCATTTCTTAAACTGCGGTGATTACAAAAGTGTAGAAAAAATTTAATATAATTTAAAACATAAAAATGTGGTAAAAAAAATTTGTACAAAAAATTTTTTATATTTTTTTCTATCTACATAAATAAATGAACATTTTTTGTCTTAAACTTTTTCTAAAAAAATAAACCGTTTTCAAAATACTAATTATTTAAAAAAAATCTGTTTTTTAAACAAATTATAATAACTTTCTTAAAAAAATCGTACGACAATTTTTAAAAATGCATTTTAAAGGTAATAAAATAAGCTTTAAAATGCGTTATACATAATTAATTTGCCATTACTTGTTCAAAAACTACATTTGTTTGAAATTGGTAAAAAAAATTGAAAATTTTGTTTTTTCTAAACAGTAATTAAACAATAAAAAATTTTTTTTTAATTTATTATTTAAATATTGTTAAAGTAGAAGATATAAGCTTTCAAATAAAACCTTACAAACCTCGATATCTTTACTAGAAATCAAAATATAAAACTTTTTGTAACACCTTTAACTGTAATAGAGTGGGCAAATCCTGTTAGGCGGCACTGTAGAAAATTTATTTTTTATTTATTGTCATCTACTGTAATTTTTACGCACTTAAAAATGCTAGAAGAAAGTCTCTAGTTGTGAGACGGGTTTCATTTTTGACCTGTAAATTGTAAACGGGTAAACGAAATTGTAAATAAAATACACCGTTCGAAAAGTAACAGAAATATGCAACTTTTATTAAAAGAAAGTGTAGTGTTTCGATGAACTCAAAAAATTTTACGATACATTTTCCGAGCACATCGCTTTTTTCAAAAAAAAAAAAAAATGTCTCAAGTTGTGAGACACTCATTAAAAATTGCTAAAATTTAATAAGTTTGACATAAAACGTTATGTGTAGTAGAAATAATTAAATATATTAATAATATATATTATTATATACTAAATAATAATATTTATTCGCCAAAATATGACTATCAAATAAACACAATTTAATAGCTTCAACAAGAGCATTAAAATTGATTTCTTCTGAATCAATTGACTTTTTTCCACTTGTCATGCCTAAAAATACTAGAAAAAAATCAAAACAACATTTAAATAGTATGCCTACAAAGTCGTATTTTTTATGCTGCCCAGATGGGTGTTGACACCGTCTCACAACTGGTGATATGCTGTGTCTCACACCCAGAAATTGGCGCTATTTTGAAAAAGGAAAATTAAATTATTTTCAACCGTAGATTGGAACAATGCAATATTGCATCACAAAATATAAGGAAAACACTAAAAGAAAATGCATTACATTTACCTTTTCCAATTAATTGACTTGGAAAAAAAGTACTTTGCATTTATTGAAAAAACGCTTTTTAGTCGATTATCACACACAGTGTTGGTATTTAACAAAAACAGTTTATATATCCGCTTCGGCGTACATGAAAAAGTTGGCTCATGTAAAAAGAAATGTTTTTATATAAACCAATCGGATTTTTAATATTGCATGTTAAAAAAATTGACTGTCTCACAACTGGAGGTGTCTCACAACTGGAGACTCTCCCCTACAAAATTAAAGTAGATGACAAGAATTATTTTGTATTTTATTAAAGAATTAATTTAAACAATTTTATCTTAATTTAAAGAATTTAAGAACACTATAAAAAAAGGTTCTAAATTAGAGCTGATTTCGGTATTAAATGAGAACCAAATTACGATTTAGTACTAAAATTGGTACTAAATTAGTACCTTTCATTTTACAGTGAATGATTAACAGCATGTGACTGTTACAGAAATCAATGTTAATTTTTTCGACCACTTTTCTCTTAAAATATTAAATAAATTAAGCTAGTTTTTTGTGAATAACTCTAAAATATCATAAAGAAGGGCAGTGATGTGAAAAAGTTTTAATATTTTTAAAATTATTTATTAAAAAATAACTTTAAAATTATCAGTTCTCAAAATCACTTTTAATCAATTTCTCGTCTTTTCCGATTTCAAAGTATTTTTTTATAATTTATAAATTAATTAATTTTAATTAATTAATTTTTTTTTTTTTCTGTAACAGTCACATGCTGTTAAAGCATCTTTAACTGCTTAAAAATAAAAGCAGATGACAGGATTAAATCCTAGAATTTGAAAATGATGAAATCTTTTTAAAAAAAGACCTAATTACCCCCCTGGAATTGTTTGAAATTGCATTGAACTGTTTAGTAATGCTGGTATCGATGTGCAGTATGAATTTTTTTTCTTTTATCAGACGATAAGGTATATGGGAGAGGCAGGGTAGTTAGCCAATCGCGTTGCCGAGCTACATCGGATGAATATCAATGAGTGAATGCGAACCATCGCCTTTTACAGTTTTCCATGTGTTTGGTGTGTTGCTCGCTGCAGAATTTGCAATGTGTCGGTGTGCAGGCTCCCGTTTTCGAACATGAGCCGTCCTGCGATCGCTTGTTTACTCTGGGGCTTGTCGGAAAACGCGATTCCTCGCTGTGTAATCCGGTTAGGGTGCTCACATCGCCAATGAGAGAAAACAACGAAGGAAAAATGAGAAGAAAGAAGGAAAAAAAGAAAGAAAGGGGGACAGGAATTTAGAATGAATCTTTCAAACGATCGGGGGATGTGCGAATAATTAAAAGGAATTAAATTTAAACCTTAAAGTAAATTCTGAACTCTCCTTTTTGTCTCTATAGGCGCGGGGATTATTTCTCCAATGCTGTGTAATAATTTTCTTTTTTCGAGACAAAATGCATTGAGGATAAAAGTAATATTTTCGAATTATTCTTTCGATGGGAGTAATGGCTGAATTATAATTTTTCCCTCTTTTCTCTATTCGAATTTTGATTTCTTTTAATTGTTTTTGGAAAATATTTGTTTTAATCTTGTGAACTTTAAACAAAAATTGGTAGTTAATAGAAAAGGTCTTTGGAACCTCTATTGGCACATTTTAGTTTGTTAAAGCTTTCATTTGTTTGTCTAAACATTGCCAGTTTTCAAAAGACATATCAGTAAAATATATAAATAAAAAATTTATTCTCTCGGGGAAAATTGTAATGAAAAATAAATAGAATAAAAAAAATATACAAAAATAAAGAAAAAGTGTGAAAAATGTTAATTGGAGGCTAGAAATGAGCCACAGGCTGGTAAATAGGGGCGGAAAGTACACGAATGGTGTATTTGAAAGGTATTAAAGAACGAATTTCCGGATAACACGATTGTCATCGAACCGACCAATACCCAAAGAGAGAAGGGCTAACGAGATCAAACAAGGGGGGAGGGGTGAGAGAGCGACAGAATTGGTACAGATAGGCAGACATACACGAGCTCAACGGGGTGCAACGAGAATGGCGAGCGGTGCGAGCGGTTTTGTGGTGAACCGCAGGTAGACTGGGCTCGACGGTTTTCGGAGTAATCATTTGCAGCCTGAATACATTACCCGTGCAATTTATTTTGGTTTGTTTCACTTTTGTTTCAATGATTTACTGTCATTGTTGAGGATTTCGGAACGATAAAGTACATCGCATATATAGTCCTTATTCCGTATAAACTGATTTTGTACATTAATAAAGGCTAAAGGGGAGAATGTCTATTGATTCCTGACAAGCGAGTGAGGGAGGACATTAATACTCATCTATTAATGATTGCTTCCTGAATAAATCATTTCACAAAATGGACCTGCTGTCCACCCAATGAGGCAGATATGTCAAATGTGACCATAAACAATAACCGATCTGGGTAACTGTAGGTCCTATTCAGATTCATTGGAAAAAAATAAAAAATTATTCTAAGAACTTCATTTAAAAAAAAAATTAATGAAAATTCTTTTGTCAAACTTTTCAAATTGTTTAAAACAACTCTTTAAGTGACAAGAGTATAAGAAAATTTGAAAACAATCAAAGCAGAGTTTTGCAAAAGGAATTAAATTTTTTAACTTGGAATTATTTATAATCTTTTGTAATTTTTAAGGTAGATATCAAAAAAATATTTTCGTTATTCAACTAATATGAATTTTCGTTTCGTTTATTTCATTTAATTTTAGAAAAAAGGGATTTTTCGCGTGATTTAGTCGTGTGGAAGATTTATTATTTTCTCGACTTTTTTCTAGTGGGGGGGTGGACAGAAGTCATGTAATTGACAAGACGTGGGTATCTTTTGGGTGTGACACAAGGGGGAATGATCTAATGTTATTCTAGATTTAACACTCGACCTAGTCTAACTATATAACGTGGGTCTAATGGCTTGTTTCATCTTCCCCCAACGCTAAAACATATTCCGACATAAAAATATTCCTAAGTGACACATCTTTTTATCATTTTGAAAATGAAATACTCTTTCTATTCTTTATATCAAACGGAAATAATAATAATAATAGTAATAAATAAATAAATAAATAATACCAATACTAATAATTTATTTATCTATTAAAATAGAGGCAAAAATAATAATACTAATATAATAATTTATTTATTTATTAAAATTTGAGAACAAAAATAAAATAATAATATAATACAAATAATAACATAATTTTCACAAATAAAAAAGTGGGAAAATATTTTTTGAAGTATTAAGATAAAAGGAAACAGTTGCATCTCTTGTTGTACGAGTTGGTTTAGTAATTACTAATCTATTCTAAGCAAGGCACACTCATCATTATTCCTCGGTGTGTTTATCTCGAGTTCTTATCAGTATTCTGTATTCGTATCACTATTTTGCGAGAGTAGTTTCACTTCTGCTATCTTCCACTCCTTATCATTATTCTGCATCTGCACCGTTGCATTGAGTACTGACGTTGAAATTGTCCTCGGTCAAATAATCAATTCATCGTTTCCACTTCACTCCAGTGTCAATAATTTCAGGAAAAATTTGTCTTTTTCCTTTTGCTCATTTCTTTTTCTTTTCAAACGTTAGCAAATTTTTCGTTCCTTTCGTTTCATTTTTTTTTTCATGTTCAGTAAAAATAATTTTTATTAAATATAATTTCCATACAAAATAATTCCCGACAAACAAAATTTTCAGCTAAAATAATTTACAATAAAAAAATTCTTATTAAATGTAAATTCCAATCAAAATAATTTGAAAAAAGAATCATTTCAATAAAAATGATTTGAAAAAAAATAATTTCTAATAAAAATCATTAACAATAAATATAATTTACAAGAATTTAATTTTAAATAATAATAATTTCCAACAAAAATAATTTCCATAGTAAAATATTTTTTAATAAAAATAATTTTCAGTAAAAATGATTGTAAAAAAATTTCCAGTAAGAATGATTTCGAACAAAAATAATTCCAATGAAAACGATTTGAAATAAATATAATTTTTAATAAAAAGAAATTTCCACTAAAACTTATTTTGAATAAAAATAATGTTCAATGAAAATAATTTCCAATGAACATAATTTACAATGAAAATAATTTTCAATGAAAATAATTTCCAGTAAAAACAATTTTCAATGTAAAAATAATTTTCAGTAAAACTAATTCCCAATAAGAATAATTTATAATAAAACAAAAATTGATTAAAAAAAAAGATTAACATTCAATTTAAATCTTAATTTAAAAAGAATTAACACAAAAATAAGAAGGATTTGCCTGTTTTCATTTTTTTTTCTCAAAAGTAGATTTGTCCCTTTGATTGGACAATCTCAAAGAAATGTAATTTCCCCAGAAATTCACAGAAGAAATTTAAAAAAAAAAATTTTTCCCTAAGCTACAACTACTGGACCAACTCTCATTTGAAAATCCTCCACAGCAAATCTCTTTTTATATCTATAATTAAAAATTAACGATAAGAAGAGTATAGTAATAATAATAATAATAAAAAAAAAAAAAAAACGTTTGCGCTGAGCTAAAAGTCGAAGATTAAATCTTGGTCGGTAATTTGCTGCAAGATATCCCACAAACTCCCACGGGAATAAATTGTACAGCAAGCATTTCCAAGAGAGATCTTTTTGGGGATAGAAGCGAGAAAACTGCAGACAAAGAGAACATAACTGGAAGATCAGGAAATTAGAATGCAAAGGGAGCAAGTACGTTGACAAGGGGAGACAATCAGTAATAAAGGACATTTTTTTTTCTAACTCCCTCTCTCTCTCTTTCCTTCTCTCTTTCCATCAAGTAGAAAAATGTAAAAATTGAAGTAAAGTCGTAAAAAAATGCGAAAAGAGGAAAAAAAATGTTTCTGTTAAATGAATGTCAGAAGTAGGTAGCCAATTGGAATAGTTGGGAGGGAGAAAAAAAGAGGTGAGAGAGGGGTTTGAAGGTGAGTAAAAGTGGAGCTTCAAGGGAGGGGGGAGAGTTGGCCACGGTTAAGTTAAAGGAATGGGAAATGGAAGGATGGTCCTTAAAAGTTCCACGAGTCAGTCTTTCCTCTTTCCTTCTGATGCCCTTTCTCTCTCTCTCTCTCTCTTTTTCTGTCTCACTTTTTCATTCTTCCACACCGGCAGTCAGCCGGAGTTGTTATCTAATTTTACTCTCAACGCTTCTTCGATTTATTCGCTAACTTTTCGACGCATTACAATATGCTGCTAACGGAGGCCGGATCGGTCCGTCTCACCCTAACATCGCGTCTTCCTTCATCCTTTTCCTGGCAGCCTCTCAAACCCTCCCTCCCTCCCCCCGACCCCTTTTTTTGCCATCCCTTGATCTCTCTCAAGACTTTTCTCGCCCTTTTCTACGTTATACATATTACGCAGGACTCCAAGCGTTACTTTTTAAAAGTTTCTCGTTATCGCTACAGCTCCCCTCCCCCCTAAAAAAAAAAGATTACACACATTCGCTTCTTCAATTCTGAATAAGTAATAAATTATTGAAAAATTTTTTTTTTTTAGTGAATAAGCATCAATATTTGCTAGAAAAAAGTAAAAAAATGTGTAATTTTATTCAAATTTAATTTTGTTTTTCCCTGACTTCTACTCTCTAAATCTGAATTAGCACGGATTCGTTTACCAATTTGAATTAGTAACATTTTTTACTAATTTTTAGTAGTTTTTTACTAATTGCTAGTAGAAAATTACTAATTCAATTAGTAGAACGTATTTTTTACTATTTCAAATTAGTAAATTTTCTACTAATAATTAGTAAAAAACTACTAAAAATTAGTAAAAAACCGTTACTAATTCAATTGGTAAACGAATCCGCATTATTTCATTAGTATAAAACTACTAATTCAGATTTAGAGAGTAGAAAAAATTTTGTCTTTTCCCTTGACCCTGAAGATTATTCTGATTCACTTAAAAAATTATTAGATTTTCAAAAGAAATGTTGTATTACAGTTATTTACAAATTTCTTTAATTGAAATTTTTATAGAAATTAAGATTTTCAAATTCAAACCTTCTGAAATGCAATAACTTTTGAGAATAATATTATAAAACATGAAGAAATCGATCACTTCGAGTCTTCGACACGGAGAAATCGATTCCTTCAGATTTTATAACAAACTTAAGATGACAGAGGATAAAATCATTATTTTATATCATCAGAATAATGTAACTATAAATTTAAATTTTCAAAGATTTTAATTTGAACCCTTTTCAAAATTCGATTATTTCTTAAAATTCACGCTATAATGCTTTGAATATTCATTTATAATTTGAAATTTTAAGTGAAATTCATTTTTTAATCAATTTTTATTAGTAAATTATTCGAGAATTCAATTATTTAAATACAAAAATAAATAATTTATAAAATAATTAAATTTTTAAAAGGAATTTTTAAAAAAAATTTTAAAAATCATTTAATTTTTTCGGCGAATTTAAAAAAATAATTAAAAATAAATGCAATTTTCTATCATTTTATTTAAAATTGTACAAGAAATAATTGAAACTTTGCGATAAGTTTTGTTATTTATGAAAATAATTGAATTCTTGCAACGAATTTTATTAAAAAATTTTTTTTATAAATTGAATTTCTGTGAAGAATTTTATTTCTGAAAATAATTGATGATCGGAGAAACATATTATTATTTATGAAAATAATTAATTTTTTGTGAAGAATTTTATTCAAATTTTTTTAAATAATTGAATTTTTGAGAAAAGTTTTATTATTTACGAAATTAATTGATTTCTTATGAAGAATTTTATTCAAATTTTTGTAAATAATTGAATTCCCATAAAAAATGTATTATTTGTGAAAATAATTGAATTCCTAAGAAGAGTGGTATTGAAAATAATTGAATTATATAGGAAAATTTTACTAAAATTGCAATTTTTTAATCTTGTAAAGAATTTTGTCAAAATTTTTTTAAATAATAGAATTTTTAAAAGAAGTTTATTTAGATTTTTTGAAAAAATTGAATGTCTCAGAACTACTTTTTTTAATTTTCTGAATATATATTTGAATTCTTTCGAGAAACTTCTTTAAAAAATTTAAAATAATTGATTTGGTGCGAAGAGATTTATAGAAGATTGATAAGTAATTGAATTCCTCTGAAAGTTTTATTTATATTTTGTGTAAATAATTGAATTCTTTTAGAGAATTTTATCAAAATAGTAGATATTATAAATAATTGAAATGAGGAAAATTTTTGTAAATAATTGAAATTTTGCCAAGAATTTTATTAAATTTTTTGAATATAATTGAATTTCGGAGAAAAGCTTTATTATTTATAAAGATAACTAGCTGTCGGACCCGTCTTCGACGGGTTTTAGTTTCGGCTAATACATTTGATAGGGTTTATACCAACCGGGAAATAGCCGGGAATTAAATTTTACTGGGCAAAACTAATAATTAGCTACCATTAACTATTTCGTGAGGAAAATATTACTATTTCAATCCGTGACAGATTTTTTCCTATCAAATTTGATATTCAAGAACAGTATTTGGCAACTTGTAGTACTTTGTGGGTTTGTAGTACTGCAATTAATGAATTAAAAATTAATCCTTAATTAACACCAGCTTTTGGAGTCAAAGAAGAGTCTAATTATAAATAATTGTGTCACAATTAGACAATTAGACAATAAAAATTAAAGTAAAAGGCAGTTTTTAAAGTCAAATTAATATAATAAAACTTTTTTAATTTGGTAAGAAAATTCCCGGTTTTTCCTGGTCAAATTAAACTCCTGGCTATTTATCGGTTTCCCCGCGCAATTGGTAGACACTCTGTCAATTCTATTATCGTAAACTAAATCCCGTCAAAGACTTGTACTGGTGTATAACATATTTTCTTAAAAAAGAGTATTTTCATAAAATAAGTCAATTTTTGTAGCCATTAGCAGATTTATTTATGGCTAGAACTTAAAATCAAGTAAATTTAAATTTGTTTAAAAAAATAAACCGGGTAAAATTAAACAAACATAGAGACCCTGCTTAACTTTTGCCTTTACATATTGCTCAAAACCTATTTAGAAGTTTAATCTAAAAGTAATATAACGTAACTTTTTACCACCTAAGCTTTTACCCAATATCATAATGATAGTATCGTATTACAGGTGACTTACAATCTTGACATCCTGCATGCGATATCATTTTTTTCATAAAATATTTATTATAAAACATCTCTATTTTTAAAGTTTCTGAACTTCTTTCAATTAAAGAATGCTGAATGAATTGGATAAATAATTATGAATTGCATTATTTTGACGTCAAAATCTTAATCAGAGACCCCAAAATACTACTGAATTAAACTTGATAGTAATTAATAACAATTATAATTTTTTCGATTTTTTCATATCAAAAATATTTTTATACTTACATCTTAGTCATATCATTTTTTGTGCAAAATTATGCGAAAATGTGACTAAATAACATGTCATACAGTGTTTAAAAGCAATTCATTAAAAAATGTAAACTTTGTAAATTTGCGATTTTTTTAATTTTTTGAAAACATTTTTATACTTAAATCTTAGTTATAGGACACTATTTTTTGCAAAATTATGCGAAAATGTGACTAAATAACATGTAATACTAAATTATAGATAGTTTAAAAGCAGTCCATTAAAAAATATAAAATTTGGAAATTTGCGATTTTTTGAATTTTTCGAAATACTTTTTATACTTACATCTTAGTTATAGGACAGTACTTTTCTAAAAATTATTCTAAAATTTAACTAAATAACATGTAATACTCAATTATAGAGAGTTTAAAAGCAATTTATTAAAAATTATAAAATTTGAAAAATTTCGATATTTTGAATTTTTTTAAAAAAATTTTATACTCACATCTTAGTTATAGGACATTATTTTTGGCAAAACTATTCTGAAATGTGACTAAATAACATGTTAGCCTCAATTATAGAAAGTTTGAAAGTATTTTTTAAAAAAATGTAAAATTTGAAAATTTTTGATTTTTGAATTTTTCGAAAAAATTGAATATCTCCCGTTCTAATTAATATTTTTTAAATCTGTAAATTTATAAACCTTCCTTGGCCCAAGGTCTAACATTCTGCCAAATTTGGTTTCAAATGGTTCAGCAGTTTTTAAGTGATTCGCGAACAAAGATTCTGTGACATACCGACACACATACATACATACATACATACATACATACATACACGAAATTTTTTATTGGTATATTTGGAATCCTTGATGCCTAAAACGAATAATTATGTGCGAAATTTAAAGTTCTGAGCAATGTACAGACAAAAGTCTGATTTTATATATATAGATTAAAATTTTTAACATTTAAATTTTCAAACATAATTGAATTTATGCGAAGAAATTTATCTTTTTTGAAAGTAATTGAGGGCTCGGATCGAAGAACTGACGCTTGTAAACGCACAGAACATTGCGAAGCGTCGGTTCTTCGATCCGAGCCCTCAATTGGATTTCTGTAATCACTTGTTTTTAAAATTTCTATTTAAATTCATTAAAAATTGATATTTTCTAAAATTTGAAATTGAAACCTTTGAAGTCCATCTATTTATGAAGATTGTAAATGCAACTCTTTTGGAATCCAATTAAGTTTGAAATTTTGAAGTAAAATTATTCATTAAATAATTTATAAGTAATAATTTTATGTTAGTTGTTCAAGAATTAAGTAATTTAAAAAGATATTATTATCAAAAATAGAAAAAATTAAAGGGTTTGTATTTGAATTCTTTGCAATTTTATAGATTATGAGGAAAACAAAAAAGACACCAAAATTCAGAAATTTCTTATAAATTCAAAAAGTTTAATTTTTTCCAGTATTTTTAATAAAAATCCCTGACTTTTCCCTGAATTCCCTGACCTGACAACTTTCACTTTAACAGAGAGTAAAAATAAAAATTTTTATAATCGAAAATGAAAGTCAAAGTCGAAAAAAAATGTGTTAAAGTGAAAGTAAAAATAAAAATTTATAAAAGTGGGAATGAAAGTCAAAGTAAAAATTAAATTACTCTTTCCACCCAAAAATTGCAATCTTCTAATTTTGAAAATATTAAAAAAATATTATATTTTATTTTTACCGTTACGATTGCTATAATAACGAAATTTATTTTTCTGTTTTAGGTAAGTGGAGTCTAAGAACCAGTGGAATTTTTGTATTTCACGTGAGTACGACAAATTGCTTGAGTGAATACGAAAATAATTTTGTTTAGTTTCTGAATTACTATACTAATAATCTAAAGCAATAAAAATAAAATAGAAAATAGAAAAAAATTAATAAATCGTGTCAAATTAAAAATTTTTCTAAATTAAAAAAAATAAATCAAGTCAAACTATGTAAATAATGAGGCGGCAAAAGCAATTGTTTATTTATATTTATCTACATTTGTTATAATTGCAAAAAAATTTATTAATGAAAAAATAACTCTTTTGAATATGTAGGTATTGAAAAGAGTTTTTTTTTATAAAAATTTGACCGGTCTAAAAATTTTTGAAATAAACAAAAAATTTCTTTAAATAAATAATAGAACTATAAAAATAAAATTTAGTATCAATAATATTTAGAGAATCTTTTTTTTTTGGTTTTGTATTAAAATAAAAATTCTTTTCTCTTTTCATCACTCTCACACTGTATGTATACTCGTAAACAGCAGTAATTTTCTGTAATTTCATTCCACTTGTTTAAACTTTATTCCTCTCGTTGAAGCGTCACTCTCATTAATATGGCTTATAATCGAATAACACGGTATTTCATTTTAACCGTAAAAGTAACACTCTAGCGTAAACGACGCATTACTGAAGAGACACTATCTCTAGTATGCAGAATGAGGATGGCACACCCCCTATTCTCTTCGATGCTTTTGCCGCCTCATTATTTACATCGTTCGACTTGTGAGCAACGTAATGGATAAAAATCGTCATCGGCGAAGCATAATAATACGTATATCTTTGACTGCATTTAGAGTTCAATGACCTTATATAATATTTCTTATATTTCGTATATTGCAATGTACATTAAATGCAAACAAGTTAGAAACTTTCTCCAAAGCTCAGTTAGTGACATACTGTTTTTGCAATTGTTTCAAATTTTTTAATAAACTAAAAGAAATAATTTATTCTTTCACCATATTATAAAAATATATAATTAAACAAATATAATTATAAAAATATAATTGTAAAAATTAATTCACGTGAAAAACACATATGTTTCATTAAGTAGAAACAAATCTACGAAATTAAACAAAAACTAAATCAAAAACAAACGAAAATCATAAATTGCAGTCAGTCGTAAAAAATAAATTGAAATGCGTTAAAAAAATTTATAAATGTGTAAACGATAATAAATAAAATGGAATAAAAATAATAAAAATAAATAAATAAATAAATTAAAGTCAATGAAACTAAATAAATTGTAGGAAACAAAAGTAAATTAATCAGAGTAAATGAGAATAAATAAACTAGAATAAACGAAATAATACGAAAAACATATATAATCGAAAAATAAAAAAAATAAAAATAAACGAAAACAAATGGTGAATTCTAATAAATGAAACAAATTAATTAACTTTAACCAAAGCAAATAAATCGAAATGAATAAATAGAAATCATTTAATTAAATAAAGACAAATAAGTAAAAATAAAACACAAATATTATTGCATACACGGAGAGAGATTAAATAATAAAGTATTTTTTATATCAAAATTTCCCTTTGTCGCATTTTTTCCTCAGTTAATTAAATAATTTTACAAAATTTAATATTTATTCTCTATTCATGTAAATATTTTTATTTATAAATCGTTTATTATCCTAAATTAATAAATAAGTAAATAACTCCAAATTTTATGTCAGTACTAAAGAAATAAAAATTGTAAGTTTAAAAAGTTCGAAGGAAACATTTTTAGCCAAATTTGTCAACTTTTAAAAAATTTTGTCGCCATATTGGATCCGCCATTTTGAATTTTTTAATTCTAATGTCAAATAAGGGTATATTTTACTTCAAACTATAAATTAAATTTTGTAATAATAATTAAAAATGGAAAATTGATAAAATCATTATTTTATATTATAAGAATATTGTACTTCTTCAAAATTATTTTCATCATTTCAATTCAATTAGTATTTTCAAGAATTGTTAACTGAAATTCTTCTTTAAATCAATTAATTTTCAAAAAAGTTCTCTGCCAATTTTCAAATCCATTTGTTAACAATATTCAAACTCAAAATATTTATTAGAAAATAAAAACTTTAAATAATATTAAAAAAATTCAATTAAACTTTTTCAAAAAAATTAATTTCAAAATTTTATTATTTCTAAAAATCCACTCTATATTGCTTTTAATATTCAATTATTATTATCTACAATTGTAATTGAAATTCATTTTTAAATAAATTTTTATGTGCAACTTCTTTTAGAATTCAATTACTTAAATATAAAAATAAATAATTTATTGAATAATTAAATGTTTCTTAAAATTCAATTCTCATAAAGAATTTTATCGACAAATTTTTAAATAATTGAATTATTTTGACGAATTTTAATGAAATTTTTAAGAATAATTACATTTTTCGAGAAATTTGATTATAATTGTTGTAAAAATAATTGTAATTCTGCGATGAGTTTTATGATTTATGAAAATAATTGAATTCTTAAGAAGAATTTTATTAAATTTTTTGAACATAATTAAATTTCTGCGAAGGATTTTATTACTTTTGAAAATAATTGAATTGCTGTAATCATATATATTTCTTCAATAATTTATTGTATATTTTAATGTTTCTTAAAATTGAATTCTCATAGAGAATTTTATCAATAAATTTTTAAATAATTAATTTCTTTCGACGAACATTAATAAAATTTTGAAAAATTTATTTACATTTTTTGAGGAATTTGATTAAAATTTTATTAAAAATAATTAAAATTCTGCAATGAATTTTATTATATTTATGAAAATAATTGAGTTCCTAAAAGGAATTTTATTATGTGCGAAAATAGGTAATTGAATCCTTTTAAAAATTTTATATTGCGAAGAAATTTATAAAAAATTTGTAAATAATTGAATTTCTTTGAAATTTTTATTATTTATTTATGAAAATAATTTAATTATTGCGAAGAAATTTATAAAAAATTCGTAAATAATTTAATTCCTGTCAAATTTTTATTATTTTATGAAAATAATTAAATATTTGTGTAGAATTTTATTGAAATTTTTTTAAATATTTGAATTCTTTTGGAAAATTTTATTAAAATAGTAGATATTGAAAATAATTGAATTTCGGAGAAGAATTATATTATTTCTAAAGATAATTGAAATTTTGACGAAATTTTTTTTAATTTTTGAACATCAGCGACTTCGAAAACCCTAAATATTTATTCCCTAGTAGAAAAATTTGGTGGCGCTAGTAAGGTGCCACTCTCGCACGCCATTGCGCTGTAGTGGCGCTGACAGCATTTGAAACACTTTTGTAGTCTAGCGCCTTTCTCGCATTCTGCTCGCAGTGCTAGAATGCGAACATAACAGAATGTACATAACCTCACCTGCCAAAAATTTATTTCGCGAATTAAACAATTATTCTTATATGTCATTTCATTTGATGACTTTAAATAAAAGTATATATAAAAAATATTTACTAATTATCTGTTTGCAATGGAAATTATACATATTTAAAGAATTAATTACACGTTTCGTTTTAATAAATGTAATCACACTTCTTAAACTTGTGGAATTATATATACATATTAGTTTATGAAAATTATCTCCAAAAGTCTAAATTATTATTAAAAAATCGCTTATAATTTAATTGCAAAAGTTATGTTCTTATTTAAAACCAATAAAACTGTTCTGACAGGTCAATTAAAAATAAAGAAAACATAAATCCAGTTCGAGGTTACGTTTTCTAATTTGAATTTAGAGAAATTAATATGTTTAATTCATCAAAAGTATTTATTGTTATTCTTGGTGATAAATTGTTAGATTAATTACTTAAAATATTTTTTAAAATTTCCTTAACAAAAAAACAAACACCGTTAATATTTTATGCAACAGCGATATTTGTGGTTATGTTGCATTCTAGCAGAAAGTGCTCGCGCCATGCAAGGCGCTAGAAGACTTCGGCGAGATAAACTGCCATACAAATTCCAGTGGTGGCGCTAGCATATATCTAGGCTTCCATTAAATTTTTCTACCTGGGTTTATACACTAGTCTTCAGCCCACATATATTTTATATTTTTATTAATATTCCAATTATCCTATATTACCAAAATTTATTTCTGAGAAAGTTCAATTTAAAATTCACCTGCACATTTACTACAAAAATCAAGGATCTAATTTGGAAATTTATTTTTCAAACTCTAATTAATTTTTTTTTCTCCACGAAATGTAGGTAATGCGGTAATTTTCAAAACCACTGGAGAGGCGACGTTATATGTTAGCGAGTGGCGTTCTGGTTGGTGGTTTTTGGTAGGAATAAGCAGAGAGAGAGAGAGAGAGAGATGTGGGCAAAGAACGTGAAGTCCACCGCTATACTCGCGGCCCAATAGAAACGGCGCAACGTGAGGAACACACGAGGTTGTTCAAGGGTCCACAGGACAAATGTTTTCCAATCTGTCCGCTCACATCCGCCACAAAGGAAATGGTCGATGTGTTTACGTGTCTCGCATGTAACTCGCTATCTACTATAGGACAAAGTATTGTCCACGCGAACTTGCAAAGGCAAACCTTTTGGTCCTGCGCGTTTGTAAACTATTTTAATTACGGCACTGGCAGTTCTTTTTTGTTTCTCTTTTCACTACACGTGCTCTCTTCTTTAATGAAAAAAGAAAAAATCTTCCCCCTGCTTTTTTTTACTTCTCGTTTTTTTTTACAAACTACTCGCGCAAATAGTTGTACTATTTGGAAATTTCACTTTACTGAACAAATACGAATTCCATCGTCACCCCCCGCCATCCCTCTTTTTCCCTCCCCATTCACAAGAAAATTAATCGAATTTCCAAATACTAAGTAAAGTATTTTAAACGATCATCTTTATCTCCATTTGCGTGTTTTTACTGTTTATTATTTGTTTTTTTGTTGCATTACTTTTTGGGATGTTACATTTTTTTTAATTTTTGATATTTTTTCGTATTGTTGATATACCTTGTAGCTACAATATTTATATTACTTTATTTTATATTGCTATAAATTTTATATAATTCAGAAACTTTTATTCACTAATTTTCATTTTATTCTTGATTATTTACAATTTTTTTCCATTTGTTTCTTTTGGTAATTTTTGTTTTTCTTTTTTTCCACTCTTTTTTATTTTATTATTATATATTTTCACAATATTTTTTATTAGATAATATTATTCATTTTTTCAATTTTATTTACTTTAACCGATCAGTCATTTCTTTCTTCTTAAAAATCTTATCTTATGTTATCTTCTTATTGGATAACATTATAATTTTGCTGTACGATTATAATAATTATAACTAGCAAAAATTCTAGCTAACTTCTAACTCACTTTTTAAAAGAATAAAATTAGCAATTTTAAAAATAACAGAACGTAAAAATTTTTAATTCAACATTTTCTTGATAAAAATAAAATGAATTTAAAATATATACTTTTAATATTATTATAATTATAATAATCATATATTCTGACAACATAGAGAATTCAGGGAAAAGTCAGGAATTTTTATTGAAAGAACTAAAAAAAATTAAATTTTTAGAATTCATAAGAAAATTCTGGATTTTTGTGTCTTTTTTCTTTGACTCATGAACTATGAAATATTGCAAAGAATTCAAATACAAACCCTTCAATTTTTTCTTTTTCTGACAAAAAATTTTTTTTTAACAACTTAAATCTTGAACAACTATCATAAAGTAAATGAATTATTTAATGAATAATTTTACTTAAATATTCCAAAATTAATTCAATTTTAAAAAAGTTGCGTTTACAATTTTCATAAATAAATGAACTTTAAACGGTTTCAATTTTAAATGTTATACTCTCTAAATCTGAATATGTGAAATTTTACTTATTGTACGTTATAAGTCGTCCTCTCGATCAATAGTGCATATACACTTATAAATAAGTGAATTTTTCACTTATTCTGAGTGAAATTTCACTTATTATAAGTGTATATGCACTTATTGAACGAGAGAGTGACTTATAACTTACAAATATGTGAATTTTCACATATTCAGATTTAGAAAGTAAAATTTCAATTTTGAATAAATTTAATTAGAAATTTTAATGAACTTACAGTTTTGAAAAATTTTAATGAAAATAATTGAGTTTTGAAGAAGAATTTTATTATTTATGAAGATAATTGGGATTTTGACGAGATTTATATTTCAATTTTGAAATTAATTGAATTTAATTAATTGAATTTTGTGATAAGAATTTTATTACTTTTGAAAGTTGGTAATAGAATTTTTGCATTTATTTGTAACTTTTTTTTTAAAATTCAAGATTTTTATTGTTTTTAACTAAAATTCTTCTAGAAATTCATTATTTTTAATAATTAATTAAATATATATTGACAAATTTAACTGATTTTAGAAGATTTTTAATTATTAAATTTTTTTAACAATTTAAGTTCTTTAAAATTTCTAATCTTTATTATCCAATAGTGACGAATTGAACAAATTTAATAAAATTAAATGTTATCTAATTATAATGTGCAATATTTTCTGACACAAACTTTATTTCCTATAGAATTATTATAACCTGCTTAAAAAAAGTGAATGTTTTCTGATGTCGAATTTTTTTTTTAAATTTATTTGCAAAGAATTGCTACCACTTCTTTTAATACAATCGAACAAGAGTTAAATTTATTTACCAATAAATATTTAATACCAATATTTTTGAATTAAAAATACTTATTGAATATACATTTTTATCCGATAATTCTATAGTGATGAGAAGAGAGTATAGAGATAGAGAGAGAGCAACGGTTAGCAAAGCAATGTTTGATATATTGTGCGGATAGAAATCCGTACATGTGAAGCTACATGAAGCACGGTATTGAAATTTTTGTCAGAGGAATACAAGGAACGCGTTTCTCCCTTTGACGAGATAGGGTGGAGGAATTTCGATAGCCTGTTGCCGGTGCACCCAGCAGTAATATGCAAATAGCGTTGCTGAAGCGCACGAAACGATGACAGAAAGCGAATAAGAGCGAGGGTGAAAACATCAGTTTCAGAAGAGTGAGTGAGAGAGAGTAAACGCTATCCATTTGTGGAGCGGGCTGAGAGAGAGAGAGAAGAGAAAGGATAGTCTGTTTTAGAAAGAGAGGAGAAACTGGACGGAGATGTTTCCTACCAACATGATACAAATGGTACATACATATGTAGAAACGTGTCGAGCTTTGATCGTATCATATCGTTACAATTTGCAACTTAAGCCGATTCTACAAAGACTCAATATTATTTGCCTTTCTGGAATTTTCACCCCAAAGGGAGAAAGTAGCATTAAAATTAATTAAATCTATATAATTATTTCCTTCTTATTCAAAATTTTGCAAATATTTATAGTCGATTGTAATTAACATTTGATTTTTATTTAATTAAAATTAGCAATTTTAAAAATAATTGAAATTTTTAATTCAAAATTTTTTTTTATAAAAATAAAATATGAATTAGAATATATAGTTTTAATATTATTATAATTATAATAATCATATATTCTGACGATAGATACCCCTTTGCTGTTTGGAAGAATATTCATTTTAGTGCCCCAAAATCTTTTAAATTATTATATTACTTAAAAATAATAAACAATTATTTATTTATTACTTTTTCTAGTATCACTGATACCTATAGTATGTGAATAGTGATATAAAAGAATTTATTTTATAATTTTAATAACAAATTTTTATTTTTTTTTAAACTTTCACGACCGAACGTAGGGGTCGCAAACAGGCAACGGGTTAAATAACTTAAATCTTGAACAACTATCATAAAATAAATAAATTATTTAATGAATAATTTTACTTATTTCTAAATTAATTCAATTTTAAAAGAATTGCATTTGTTGGTGTAAAAGCAGCATTAAATGATCCAAGGATTGCATCTAAGGAATTTAATGTCAACAGAGTTAGAATTAAAATATTAATTAGTTTTAATTTTAATTATTTTCTCTAATTTGAAATTTCGAATAGTTTTCATTTGAAATTCCGAAAAATTAGGTTTTAAAAATATTTTAATACACTTTTTATTCGTTTTTCGTTTCAATTTGATATCTTTAGAGAAAACAGATAATTTCCAATTTTTGAATTAATTTCAGTTTTTAAAATTCTATTAAAAATAGTTGAATTTTTGAAAAATCAGTTATTATTTTGAAATGACAATCAGTTATTTTTAACTAAATATCAGTAGAAATAGAAATATTACTATTTGAATTAGTGATTGACTTTTTGCTTCTTAATCAGTTATTTCTAACTGATTCAAATTTAGAGAGTAAAGAAGTTGAAATACAGTAGTAAAATTTTATCCCTATAAATTTTACACCTTTTTGCTTTTACTCCAAAGGCGTGTAGAATTAATAGAATGATCTTTAAATGTATAATGCAAGACTTTTCTCAAAAGTAGAATTTTACTGTATAGAATTCTTTTTGTAAAGAATTTAATTGCGTTTGAATCGTTACCATCTCGCATTGAAATGTAGAAAAAAAAATTTATTTCATTTATTTACAGTTAAGATAGGGAATATATGAAAATTTCCCCAAGGAGTGTGTTTTTATATCTCTCTAGATTTTGTCATCTAAATAGAAATGAAAATTGAATGAAAGTAGGGAAAAAAAGTAAACGATTTATTTATTTTTTGTTGTTGTTGATCAAAATAGAAAGAGAGTGAATGAGATTCTCAACTTGGTTGAGAAAGTGATATGTTTGACAAGATCTATTCATTTTCGTTATATAGGTAACGATATAGATTGTTATGTCCCGTTGGGTAAACGAGCTCAGAGAGTGAGTGAGCGAGAGAGGAAGAGAAAGATACTGATTAAATTTTTCCCTAGGTAGATGGATGAAGCGGGATGATGGGTTTCGTGGTGCAGAGGGCAGGGACGTTAGTTCGGTAAACTCCTGCGACTTACTTCGCCTGTCTCGCGAGTTCCCGTGTTCCGTATCGATTTAAAACTTTAACTATCCTTATAATTACATATTGCAAAGTTCGTCCGCCCGGTTCCGCACGGTATCCTTGGTTTAAAAAAAGGTTCGACGAAACGCGACAGTGTCGTTTGTACAGCATAAAGGAAGAGAGAGAGAGAGAGAGAAAAGAGTATTAAAAAAAGGGAAAAAATAAGATTGTTGGAAAAAAAGGAGAAAACGGTAGAAAAGAATGAAAAGAGGACATGGAAGTTTCAAAGTTAAAAATTGTTTAAATTGTCGGTTAACTGTTAGCCGCCGGGGCTAATGAAACGTGGAGCGTTGTTCGTTGTTCTATACCTCGTTTTACTTTCCCTCCCTTCTCGTTACAGGTACCTACCACCTTTTACCTTCCTTTCTATCAATCCCTTTTTTCCCTTTCCCCCTCTTCACTATAACCCAGCAGAAACTTTTTAACCTTCTTTTATTCTTTTTCATTCCTTTTCATTCGTTTTCATCTCTATACCTTTTTTCTATAACAACTGTAATTTTAAAAAAAAAGTCCACTTTATAAAAATTTGTGAAATTGAAACACAACGAGGTATTAATTTAGAATCAACCTTATTTTGTTTCATTTTCAGAATTAAAAGTAGATTTCATTCAAAACCTTCTTGTTCTATTTTGAGAATTTTTAATAGTGCTATCAGTAGTGTAGACCATTTTTAAGTCAGACAAATTTTCTCAATTGTAAAGAAGTAGTAAAACTAGTTTTTAGTCAGACCGTGTTACCAATCTTTATTCAGATACTGTTAGTAGTATACAAAATTTTTAGTTAGACATACTTTCTCAATAGTTGATGAGTAGTAAAAACAGTTTTTAGTCAGACCAATCTATAAATGTTTATTTCATTAAAGTTAGTAGAATAAAACATTTTTAGTCAGACAAAGTTTCTTAAGAGTCAGTGAGTAGTAAAAGTAGTTTTTAGTCAGACAGACACTCTGATTTCCGAAATAAGTAGTAGAAAATGTTTTTAGGTAGACATAGGTACATTTTCAGTGGATGATAAGTAGTAAAAATAGTTTTTAGTCAGACTATCTTCAAATGTTTTATTCAATTGCTGTTAGTAGTACTGAATGTGTTTAGTCAGCCAAATGTTCCTAAAAATAAAAATAATAAAAGAACATTTTACTTAAAACTGTAAATATAAAATTTTTCATAACTATAAAACATGAAAATATCGATAACTCCGAGTCTTCGACTCAGAGTGATCTATTTCTTCATGTTTTATAATAATTAATGATAACCGAGAGATAAAATCACTTACAGTTCAATTATTATTTACAAGAATTTTAAACTAAATTTCTTCTTTAAATCGATTTTTAATAATTTTTCAAAAAGTTCTTTGACAATTTTCAAATTCAATTGTTTACAAGATTCAATTTTAGGAAATTTTAATTATTCGTAAATTCTTGAATTAAATAAATATTAGAAAATAAAAAATTCAAATAATAATGAAAAAATTCAATTAAACTTTTTCAAAAAAATTAATTTCAAAATTCAATTATTTCTAGAAAATTCACGTTATATTGCTTTTAACAGCATGTGACTGTTACAGAAATCAATGTTAATTTTTTCGACCACTTTTCTCTTAAAATATTAAATAAATTAAGCTAGTTTTTTGTGAATAACTCTAAAATATAATAAAGAAGAGCAGTGATGTGCAAAAGTTTTAATAATTCTAAAATAAATTATAAAAAAATACTTTGAAATCGGAAAAGACGAGAAATTGATTAAAAGTAATTTTGAGAACAGATAATTTTAAAGTTATTTTTTAATAAATAATTTTAAAAATATTAAAACTTTTTCACATCACTGCCCTTCTTTATGATATTTTAGAGTTATTCACAAAAAACTAGCTTAATTTATTTAATATTTTAAGAGAAAAGTGGTCGAAAAAATTAACATTGAATTCTGTAACAATCACATGCTGTTAATATTCAATTATTATCTAAAATTTTAACTGAAATTCTCTATAAAATCAATTATTATTAGAAAATTCTACTAGAATTCAATTATTTAAATAAAAAAATTAGTAATTTATTAAACAATTGTTCAATGTTTCTTAAAATCCAATTCTCATACAGAATTTTATCACCTTTTTTTAATAATTGAATTCTTTCGTGGAATATTAATACAAACTTTAAGAATAATTACATTTACCGAGAAATTCGATTAAAATTGTATTTAAAATAATTGAAGTTCTGCATTGAGTTTCTTTATTTATAAAAATAATATAATTCCTAAAAATAATTTTAGATACTATTTTTGATCATAATTAAACTTCTGCGAAAGATTTTATTACTCTTGAAAACAATTTAATTTCTGCAATAATTTGTAACTTCTCCAAAATTATATATTTTTTTAGTATTAATTAAAATTTTTCTATAAATCCTTCATTTTTAATAGTTTTTGAAATTTTTTTTTGAGAATTTTCAAATTCATTTGTTTTTAAGTGAAATTCATTTTAAAATAAATTTTTATTAAAAAATTCTACTAGAATTAAATTTATATTTCAATTCCAAAAATAAATAATTTATTGAATAATTGAATGTTTCTTAAAATTTAATTCTCACAAAGAATCGATATCAACAAATTTTCAAATAATTGAATTCTATTGATCAATTTTAATAAAATTTTTCAGAATAATTACATTTTTCGAGAAATTTGATTAAAATTGTATTAAAAATAATTCAAATTCTGCAATGAGTTTTATTATTTGTGAAAATAATTGGATCCCTAAGAAAATTTTTTAACTTTTGAGCAATATTTAATGTTTGTGAAAATAATTGAATTTTTGCAATAATTTGTAACTTTTACAAAATTTAATTTTTTTTTTGTGTTTTTAAGGAAACATTTTCTATAAATACATTATTTTTAATAATTTTTGAAAAAGTTCTTTAAGAATTTTTTAATCCATTTGTTTACAATTAAATTTTACAAAATTTCGATTATTCGTAAATACTTCAATTAAATTATATTAGAAAATAAAAACTTTAAATATTTCAAAAAAAATCCTTAATTAAAGTATCTTAATAAATATTAATCCCACTGAATTGTTAGTTAAAAATATGAAAAATTCAAGTTTTCAATGATTTTAATCTGAAACCTATTCAAAATTAATTTATTTCTAAAAATGTACGCTCTAATGCTTTTAAAAATTAAATTATAATCTAAAATTTTAACTAAAATCAATTTTTAAATCAATGCTTATGAGAAAATTCTACTATCATAATTCAATTATTTAAATAAAAAAACAATGTATTGAATAATAATTATTATCTTAAAGCTGAATTCTCATAAAAAATTTTATCAATAAATTTTTAAATAATTGAATTCTTTTGACGAATTTTAATAAAATTTTTAAGAATAATTACATTTTTCGACGAATTTGATTAAAATTGTAATAAAAATAAATGAAATTCTGCAATAAATTTTATTGTTTATGAAAATAATTGAATTCGTAAAAAGAATTTTATTATTTACGAAAATAATTAAATCTCGTAACAATTTTATAATATATAAAAATAATTGAATGATTGCGAAAAAATTTATAAAAAAATTTGTAAATAATCAAATTCCTGTGAAATTTTTATTATTTTTTCAAAATATTTAAAAGTTTGTGTAGAATTTTATTAAATGTTTTTTAAATAATTAAATTCTTTTGGAAAATTTTATGAAAATAGTAGATATTGAAAATCATTGAATTGAAAATTCATTGAATAGAAAATTTTCGAACATAATTTAATTTCTACTAATTGTAAGAATTTTATTACTTATGAAAATAATTGAATTTCTGCAATCGTTTAAAATTTCTCTAAAATTCTCTAAATTATATCGTACAATTTACGAATTTTTCGTTCTTTTTGAATCAAATTACGGACTTTACGGACCTTTTTTTTAAAAAAAACTGACTTTTACGGACTTTTAAGAGGTTTACGGATCTAGTTCGAGTCCTGCTACTATTAGTGTTGTAGAAAATATTTAGTCAGACAAATCTCAATAATAAATGAGTAGTAAAAGTAGTTTTCAGTCAGCCAACATTATCAATCTTTCTACAATTAGTTTTAGTATTATAGAAAATTTATAGCCAGACAAATTTTCTCAATAATAAATGAGTAGTATAAAGATTGCTAGTCGACACATAAAAATTTTATTTACCACCACAGATAAAATTTAGACAGTTATCAATTTTCTTTTAAAATTAAAAAAATTCAATATTATACTGTAAGAAATACTATTAAGTAGAGATCGGATATCTATTGACACACATCCTGAAATTCAATTCGAAATTAAAATCACTAATCGTTTACAACTTTTCTAATTCACTAAAAAAATTTGTAGCTAAAACGAAACAAAAAAAAATAAACAAAAATAAAAGTGTGGAAAAAACTATCAGGAAACATAAAAGAAAATACATTGGATCCGAAAATAAAAGGCTGGGGTCATTTCTTCTTGCGCGCGAGCTGAAACGAATGAACGGGCCGAATCGTTCTGACAGCAACGAAGAAACAACGGAACGAAAATGAAAACAAGAAGGAATTCCAGGAGAGAAAAAAGATAGAGGAGGGAGGGATGCTGGGAGAAGAAAGATACACGTCAAGTTTTTTTTTTCTCTCTGGCTTCACTGCTCTTGGTGTTGCTTTTCTTTAGAAGACGTTATCCTCTTCTTTTGTTTCGCTTGGGATAAATATCATAAGATTCTGCATAGAATGGAAGGAGAATACCACTTCTTTCCACTTGGAAAATATTTTATAAATGGAAAGAAATTGTTGGTTGGTTCACTCCGAATTGCTAGATTTGTTCTTATTTCAACCAAAAAAAAAGGAGAAGAGAGCAAAAAAAATAAAAGACATGAGACTTTTTAAATTTCTCTCATAAATTTTAAGAAAAATGTGTAGTGCGTTTTAAGGATAAAAAGTTTTTTTCTTAAAACAATTTTTTTCTTCTAACTTTCGTTTTTGTTTTAATTTAAAATTATTAATTTTAATTTTAATTTTAATTCAGACTTTAATTTAATTTAGTGTTTTTTAATTTTAGATTTACTTTAATTCAGTTTAGTTTAATTCTTAGTTCACTAAAAGAAAAAATTGTAGTGAATAGAATAGAAAAATATTTTTTGTTTTCACTTTTTTTTCGGATGGTTTATTTTACAGAAAATAAACGTTTGAAAATCAATTTTGCTCAAGGATCGGGACACCTATTTGAACTTAAAAAAGCTTTTGGAAATCGAATCACGAAAATCGCGTTGAGACAAGTGAAGCGTCATAAAGCGCAACATCCGAGGCGATATCCGCTGGAGAATCCTCCAACTCGCAGAATAATCCTCGAGGACTTCGATTCCGTTACATAGGGCACAAAAAAGTCGTTGCATTATTTCTTTTTTCTCCTTCGAAGCTTTATTCTTAAGCAAAAAACATTTTTTTTTCGGGCAATAAGTTCTGTTGGAAAATAGACTCAATAGTATGCAAAGTAGATACATTTTTTGTTGAGAAAAAAAAATTAATTTAAAATTAAAATTTATAAAGAGTCTATATAAAATTTTTTTAATGTTAGAGAAATTATACTTTTTAAGTAGAAAACAGAGTTTATAGTCAGACATACTGGAAATTACGTAAGGAAAAAATTTATTCGCAAGTATCTATGAACGAAATTTTTTGTTCGTTAAAAATATTCCTAAAATACTTAAAGGAATAAAATACCTCTAAGTAGAGAAGAGAGATTTTAGTCAGACATCTTGAAAATAAAGATAAAAAAATTGGCCATTGAGTACAAATATTTTAAATTAAAATATTATTAACATATTAAATACGCTAAAAAATACATGAAGTAATTTAATATTTTTAAGTAGAGAACAGAGTTTTAAGTCAGACGTACCTATTAAAAATTGTAGTTCCTAAAAATTTTAAGGTTAAAATTTTTTTAAATTATCAAGAACACTAAAAAATGGATGGTTTTAAATACTTTTAAGTAGAGAAACGAGACTATAGTCAGATGTCTTTATTTTTTTCTTTATGTTTTTATAAAAAACAATATTTAAAAATACTTAAAAAAATACTATTAAAAGTAGAAAACGGAGTTTATAGTCAGACATAATGAAAATCAAAGTAAAACCAATAACAAATATCCAAGTAAGATATTTAAAAGTCCAACTACTTAAGAAAGAAAAATTAAAAATTCAATTTCAATTAAAAAATTACAGTGACCAAAAATTGCATGAAGTGACAAAAAAAATCTGATAGATATGATAAACAAATAAATGATAATTTTGAGGAATTTTTTTTTAATTAGACGGTGGATTAGACAGAGGTCCGGTTACCGAAATCAACAGAGGGCCAACGTTGCTACATCGGTAGCGAAGTGGGTGGGATTCAGCCTAAAACAAACAAAGCTTACCGCATTGATCGCCGTAATCCCGGACACGTACGTAGCCCTCACGAGGCAAAACCTAGCGTCGATATATTCTACCCAACTTCCCCCCTTTCTCTCTCGCACTCTCACGCTTAGACGGATTGTCAAATCTATTTCCCAAACACAAACCGCACGAAAAAGCATTCTATAATGCTTTCTGGCAAAACCCTTGTGGAATTAACTCTAGCGTTAACAATAGTAGAAAAATTGTTGACTGACAGATAATTTCTATTAGTAAAATTAAATTTTAATCAAGCGAAAAATTTTCGTTTGTATCAGTATAAAAAAAATTGTTTTAAATAAGTTTTTAGTCAGATAGACTTCTTTAGTAGTTGATGAGTAGTAAGAGTCATTTTTAGTCAGACGAAGTTATCATTCTTTATTTAACTACTGTTAGTTGTGTTTGGTCTGACTAAAAAGTACTTCTACTACTCATCATGTATTGAGAAAGATTGTCTGACTAAAATTATTGTATTCTACTAACAGTAACGGAATAAAGATTTACAGCCTCGTCTGACTAAAAACCGCGTATACTACTATTTGTTTATTTATAAAGAAAGTGTGTCTGACTAAATATTTTTTATACCACTGACAGTAATTAAATAACGACTCATAACCTTGCATGATTAAAAAAAGTTTATACTACTTATTTGTTAATAAAAATTAAAAAAGTTTGTCTGACTAAATAAATACAGTACTACTAACAGCAATTGAATAAAAAATTTGAAAATAGTCTGACTAAAAACTATTTTTACTACTTATCAGCTACTGAAAAAGTACTTATGTCTGCCTAAAAACGTCTTCTACTACTTATTTCGGAAATCAGAGTGTCTGTCTGACTAAAAACTACTTTTACTACTCATTAACTGTTAACAAACTTGGTCTGGTTAAAAATGTTGTATTCTACTAACAGTAACAGAATAAATATTTAAAGCTTGGTCTGACTAAAAACCGCGTATACTACTATTTGTTTATTATTAAGAAAGTGTGTCTGACTAAATATTTTTTATATCACTAACAGTAATTGAATAACGATTCATAACCTTGTCTGACTAAAAACCGCTTATACTACTAATTTATGGTCTAGATCGATTGTCTGACCAATAATTGCTCTTACTACTCATGAGCTGCTAAAAAATATATAAATTACAATTTAAAAAAAAATTAATAAAATATTATCGAAATAAAAATAATATATAATTTAACAAAACTGTAATACATACAAAACAAGATACAAAAATGTAACTACAAAAAACATTTTCCATCAAAAAACAAGATTTTCGAGTGAAAAACAGTTTTCCTCACACTTTTGTGATTAATAATTTTGCTTTCATTTCGAGCATGTGTGAATTGTCAGTGAAAATAATGGAATTTCATTGCGCGTTGATTCATCGTGAGAATTCAACGAGCAGTGTCAAATTAGTGTAGAAGTAATTATCCAGTTCATCGTTGTTGACATTATCATTGACTTTGGTTGCACATGAGGACAGTTCTAAACTAGAGAGAGCATCATCAACGATATATTACATCACGGAATATTAGCCGTGCAGAGTATGGAAGATCGACGTGTGTCTCTCCCTTTTGGTTACAATATTGAGTTTCGTTAATATAGTTTAGACTCTACTGTCTCACATATATGTTGTGACAATGAATATCGCACAACATTAAAATATTTACGCGCACTAATCAATTATTTATGTATTATATGCATATTATATTTATACATATAATATATGTTTACTATTAAAACATAGTAAAGGCAAAAAACAAATATTTTTAATGTTCAGAAATTAATTTTGAAAAAATTAAATAAAAATAGAAGACGAGAATATTTATTAAATTATTTATTGTTAATTTTTAATTAATGTTATTTAAATTTTTTTAGACAAACTTAGTCTGACTAAAAAACTGCTTCTACTACAATTATTTCTGAAATTATGAAGTTTGTCTGACTATAACGTTCTGTACTACTAACAGTAGTACTCCTCAACTATTAAAAAAGTATGCCTGAGTAAAAACTACTTTTACTATTTATCTATTGAATCAGAGTGCCTGTCTGACTTTAAATTGCTTCTAATACTTGTTTCTTAATTCAGAATGTCTGTCTGACTAAAAACTTTTTTTTCTACTTATTAACTGTAAAGAAAATTGGTCTGACTTAAAATATTTTGCACCACTAGCAGTAATTGTGTAAAGATTGATAACTTGGTCTGACTACAAACGACCTTTACTACACATCAACTGCTGAAAAAATGTGTCTGACTAAAAAATGTTTCTACTACTTATTTCTGAAATTAGAATGCTTATCTGACTAAAAGCACTACTAATAGTAGTTAAATAAAGAATACTTTCGTCTGACTAAAAATGACTTTTACTACTCATAAAGTACTGAAGAAGTATATCTGATTAAAAACTTATTTAAAACAATTTTTTTTAATACTGATACAAACGAAAATCTGTCGCTTGATTAAAATTTAATTTTGCTACTAATAGAAATTATCTGTCAGTCAACAATTTTTTTTCTATACTGTTAACGCTAAAGCTGATTCCAGAAGAGTTTTACCAGAAAGCATTACAGTCAGACAATCTTCACATTCTGTATTTAATTGCTGTTAGTAGTACTGATTGTTTTTAGTCAGACAATCGATCTAAATAATAAATGAGTAGTATAAGCGGTTTTAGTCAGACAAGGTTATGAATCGTTATTAAATTACTGTCAGTGGTATAAAAAATATTTAGTCAGACACACTTTCTTAATAATAAGTAGTGTAAGCGGTTTTCAGTCAGACAATGCTATAAATCGTTATTTAATCACTGTTGGTAGTATAGAAAATATTTAGTCAGACATATTAATACGAAAAAACTCATTTTCTTAAAAAGAACTTTTTTCTCCATTTGAGTGAAGGGTTTAAAAAAAAGAAAGAATAAGAAACATTAATGGGTGTCCTTTTACTAAACAAAAGCGACCTTTTTTTCTATTCTTCAAAGAAGAAACCAGACTTGACCATTAAAAAAGTGATTTTACGATCCCTGGGGAGTTGAAAGGCGCGACGCAAAAAATAACAGCGCAGTCGCAGGTGCGAACTGAAGGTCTCTTTTACTGTGAGAGAAATAGAGAGGGAGAGAGAGGGAGAATGTTGAGCTTCACAAAATAGAATGTACTCGGCATGAACCGGTTAACGAGCAGCAGATTGGTTTCGGGTGCAAAATGGCGAGAGAGGGTTGCTCGACCCTTGCGGACGAGAGAGAGAAGTGCGCGCCTTGCGTTAAAAAGAGAGGCAATGACAAAATGAAAGAGAGACGACGAGAAGTAATGTCAAGCGCGAAAAACGGAACGAGTAATTAAGGAATCGGTTAATTTTCGGCTCATATTTTACCGCGTTCTCTCCGAACCCTTTCTCGCACTTTCTCTCTCTCTCTCTCTCTCTCTTTTCTCTTTTTCTCTCACCTTCTCTTTTACTCTCTCTCTCTCTCTCTGTCGGTTTTCTATTTTCTCTCTTTCTCTCTGTCTCACCCACACTTCGCCACGCATATTTCCCTCTTGTTTTCATATTCTCCATAACTCTCATTAAACAGCAATATATTATTAGAAATTTATTACCTAAAAATTATTATTAAACCTGACGATGATGAATAATGAAAAGGGGTGAAAATATATTCTTCCAAAGGGAACTTTCATCCATATGCTTCTCTTAAATATTACACTATGAAAAATTTAATTCCTGTTGTATATATTGCTATTTATTGGTGAAAGAAAAATATTTGTTAAAAAAAAAAAAATCTATAGGAAAGTACAATGATGATAGATGATTGATAGATGAGTGAAACATCTTTGAAAAAAAAACATTGATGCCAACACTTTTTTTATATCTACTTGTCTGACCGTAAACGTCCATCACTACTGAATAGACCGTTAAAACTGTTTATCCATACGCCATGCGTATGGATGCCTTTATTTTTGTATATAAATACAAGAACATGTACTAAAAAAAGTGTGTAAAAATTTAATACAAAAAATTTTCCTGTATATATAAAAAATCAACACTAAAAAATTCAGAAAAGGAAGTTAATATTGAAATTCTTTTTACTAATTGAATTCTTTTCTTTTAAATAATTCTACGGTAGATAAAGATTTGATTTTTTTTTTATTTTTTTCCTGTACCTAATTAAAAATAATGAAAATAATTAAACAAAAAAAGTAAAAATAAGTGCGAAAAATAATGAAATAACATCAAATAAAAAACCAACAATAATATCGTGAGATTTTTTCATCGCTATGAAAATAAATTTTGCAATAAGTGAAGCATTGAATTTTTATTGAATTCGCCTGTAAAGGAATGGTGAGAAGTTAATCTTTTCCCTCGCGCAGTATAAAGAAAAGTTTTGCAATAGGAAATGGCTATCGGTCAAGAAATTCACTTTTGTCACGGCATAACGAATATCGACAGGATGTTGGTAACGTTTCTGATTGTTGTGTGGCCGTTACGATATTTTTATTCTTGACTTTTTTTTAACGATTGCGCCGACTTTTATAGGCAAACTTTCCATAACTTTTGAAATGGCTTTAAAAATTTGAAATCAACCTAAAGGAAAACATGAACAATTCGAAGTACAACGACAATATGTGCACATTCTATATAACATTTACGCAGCATTGCATTTTCCTCAATACGATTCGTTTAGTAAATTAGTTTCGGTGCTTTTAGTTTATTTTTTTCAAATATATTTTTTTTACTAGTTCATACTTTTTTGGAAAAAATTATTAAAATTTTGTCAGTAGTGTTACTAATTTACTGTTATTATTCTGTTAGAATTTTTTTAAATTAACGATTCAGATTTAAATATATTTATCTACGTAGTATTTATTCGAGTATTTGTTAATATTATTTATCTAGTAATTAAAATATTATTTAACTAATTCTTAGTTTATAAAAATGATTATAACAGATCCCAGCTGAAAAAGTTATATAGAATTTATAATATAATTTATAATAATTTATAATAAAATTTTCCAAAACAATTCAATTATTTAAAGAATTTTTTAATAAAATTCTACAGAAACATTTAATTATTTTCATAAAATAATAAAAATTTCACAAAAATTTAATTATTTACAAATTTTTTTATACATTTCTTCGTAAAAATTCCATTATTTTCATGAACAATAAAATTTTTGCAGATAATTCAATCATTTTTGTAAAATATAAAATTCTTTATAGGAATTCAATTATTTTCATAAATATAGTAAAACTCATCGAAGAAATTCAATTTTTTTTATTAAATTTTAATCAAATTCCTCGATAAATGTAATTATTATAAAAAAATTTACTAAAATTCGTCAAACGAATTCAATTTTTTTAAAATTTATTGACAAAATTCTTTATGAGAATTCAGTTTTAAGAAACATTCAAATATTCAATAAACTATTTTTTTGTATTTAAATAATTGAATTCTAGTAGAATTTTCTAAAAAAATTTTATTTAAAAATGAATTTCAGTTAAAGAATTTAAAAAAAAAGAATTAAAAAAAACAAAATTTTAAAATTCTCAAACTGTTTCAAAAATTATTAAAAACAATGGATTTATAAAAAAATTTTAGTCAACACTAAAAAAATTTAATTTTGGAAAAGTTACAAATTATTGCAGAAATTCAATTGTTTTTAAGAGTAATAAACTATTTTTGTAAATAAAAAACTCAATGCAGAATTTCAATTATTTCGTTGAAAGAATTCAACTATTTAAAAATACGTTAATAAAATTCTTTATGAGATTTGAATTTTAAGAAACATTTAATTGTTCAATAAATTACTTATTTTTGTATTTTAGTAATTGAATTCTAGTAGAATTTTCTAATAAAAATTGATTTAAAAATGAATTTCAGTTAAAATTTTAGATAATAATGGAATATTAAAAGCAATATAGTGTAAATTTTTAGAAATAATTGAATTTTGAAATTAATTTTTTTGAAAATGTGTAATTGAATTTTTTTATATTATTTGAAATTTTTATTCTCTAATATATAGTTAATTGAATAATTTTCGAATAATTAACATTTTGTAAAATTGAATTGTAAACAAATAAATTCGAAAATTCTCAAAGAACGTTTTCAAAAACTATTAGGTAAAAATAATGGATTTATAGAAGAATTTTAATTAAAACCACTAGAAAAAAAATTTAATTTTGGAGAAGTTACAAATTATTGTAGAAATTTAATTATTGTCAAGGTAATAAAATTCTTTTTAAGAATTCAATTATTTTTCATACAATTTTAATTAAATTTATTTTAAAAAAAGTAATATTTACATGCAAGTTTTAATAAAATTCGACAAAAGAATTCAATTATTTAAAAATTGGTTGATAACATTCTTTATGAGAATTCAATTTTAAAAAAAATTCAATAAATTATTTTCATTTGTACTTAAATAATGGAATTCTCGTAGAATTTTCTAATAAAAATTGATTTAAAAATGATCTGATATTATACATTTATCTCAATTATGGTTTTAGAACCATAACAAATAATAATAAATTATTATTTATTTTTGTATTTAAATAATTGAATTCTAGTAGAATTTTCTAATAAAAATTGATTTAAAAATGAATTTCAGTTAAAATTTTAGATAATAATTAAAAATATTAAAAGCAATATAGTGTAAAGTTTTAGAAATAATTGAATTTTGAAATTAATTTTTTGTGAAAAGTTTAATTGAATTTTTTTTATATGACTTTATGTTTTTATTTTTTAATATATATTTAATTGAAGAATTTACGAATAATTGAAATTTGTGAAATTGAATATTGTAAATAAATGGATTTTGAAAATTGACGAAGAACTTTTTCGAAAATTATTTGATTTAAAGAAATAGTTTAGTGAAAAATTCTTCAAAATAATAATTAAATTGAAATGTTGAAAATTATTTTGAAGAAGTACAATATTCTTATAATATAAAATAATGATTTTATCAATTTGCCATTTTTAATTAATAGAAAACATGAAGAAATCCATCACTCCGAGTTGAAGACTCGGAGATATCAATTTCTCCATGTTGTATAGTAATGAAAAAATTTAATTTATACTTTTAAGTAAAATTTTTTCTCATTTGACTCGGACTGGTTATATTTTTGTCAGTAAGTGTTCCTTATTTTTTTTTATTTTTGGTCTGTAAAGTCCGTATTTTTAAATACTTTCACTGGTTCGAACCCTGTTACTAAGTTAAATAAATGATATAAACAATTTTTGCCTAAAATCTTTCATAGAAATCATATATAAAATTTAATCACACAATAATATAAAGTTGAAAAATATTATTTCACGATTTTAAATTCTTTCTAATTAAAAATGACGAATTTTTATAGACGAATTTTAATCAAAAATCATTTAATAAAATTCATGTACAAATTCTATAGAATCATTCTAGTACAATTCTGTACAATATTCACTAGAATTCATAAAGAATGATTCTAGTGAAATTGTATACAACTTTTTCAGTTGTGTTATTAAAAATTGTTAACTAATTTATTTAATGAGCAAACGGCGCTATTAAATTAGTCAAAATTGACTGATTAAAATTTAAAGAGAAAAAGAAGGGAGAGAAAGGGGAATAATAAATTAAAAAAAAAAATAAACGTGCACTGCATTAAAATGTGAATTGCGTCGAGGCTTTTTATGCGTATATTTAGTGAAAAAGAAAAATTCTCCTGCTCCATTTGGAAAACGAAACGCGGGGTTAAATCATGAGGGGAAGACCAATGGGCCGGAAGAGAGACTCATTGAGAGAGTGGGAGAGTCTCTTTACTCACTCTCCCTATACTCCTCTCGACCCTACTTATTTCAATAGCTTTCTCTTTCTTCGTTTGAATGAACTGTATTCTTTTACCCCCCTCTAAACCCCACACAAACCTCTTGGTACCAATTCTCTCTTTCTTTCTCTCTCTTTCCCTCTTTCGCTTTCACTCACCTTTCTTTCAAGTGTTCTATTTTCTCTTTCGCTTGAACGCATCTGAAAACTAGCGCTCTAGCTTTACTCAATTTCTTTTTCGAATTCGCCATTCAATGCGATTCCCACCAATGGTTTTTGTTTTAAACTGTTCCCTTTTGTTGATACTTCAAGTGTCTGTCCCGCTTCAAGAATTTCTTGCGATACTTTCATTCGTTGACTCAATTTAGTTTTTGGGTGTTTTTCTTTTTGCTTTTATTGTCGAAAATTGATTGTATATTTTTTTTTTGGATTTCATACTTCAATTTAAAAAAATATTCTTATTAGAATTTTTTTTCACACTTTTGCAATTAAATGGGGAATTTTTTAAATTTTGGTTTTTAATTTCATTCAGTTTAATTACTTTATTTTGGAACTATTTATTTATTTATTTATTTGGAACTATCTATTTTTAGTATTTTAGTTTAGTTTTTACTTTCTGCTTTGTAGCGCAACTATCGAACAATATTTATTTAAAACAGAAAATTTAAATATTTGAATATAAAGATTTTATTAATTAAAAACTGTCGATGTAAATTGATTTTCCTTCTCGTCGATTATAAAACGAAAATTGTTTTTAATAAAATTATCGAGTGTTACCCAAGAATAATGTGGTTTAATCTGTGGTTTGTTTACTCGTTAATTTTCTACCTGTAGTTAAAATTTTTTTTTACTCTTCTTTTTTTTCTCAATTCACTTGCACACACACACACACATGTTCACCAACTACTTTGCTATAAAGTAAATGCATCGATTCGTTAAGGCCTCAATTCCCTTGGTTCACCCTTCATCCTTCATTTTTCCAGTACCTTGTCGCTCTCGTCACATTGCGTTTACTCTTCTTGATTAGGCCTCGCAAAGTAAAGCCACGTAAAAAGAACCCCCTTTTTTTCATGTAGAGCGGAAAAATTCGTTAAATCGAGAATTGCACGCGCGTATATATTGATAAATCGTGGGTGGAAATTTCAAGCAGGCAGGTAAAAAAAATTAATATCTCTCCACAATTTTTCAAAAGCAGAAAAAATTAGAAAAAAAAATTTAAAAGTATAAAAAAATTAAGTTTTTTATAAAGTGCAGAAACAAAATAAAAAATACAAAATAAACTATCTATATTTTCGTAAATTCATTCAAAATATTTTCAATATTCAATACAAATAAATGGAAAATAATTTATAATTTGTTTACTCAATTTTCTGTAAAACTGGTGGAATTATTGTATTTTTTTTTTTATTTTTTTGTTTGAAAAAAATGCGTAAAAACGGAAAATTCTCTAAATGAATTGTTATGAAATTTATACACGAGAAATGGTATGGAAAATTATGAATTGATTTACACATGATAAACTTGGCTGCTGCTTTTCATTCGGTGTTTTTTCAAATGTCTGGAATATACATTTTGTTAGCATAAAAACACCACTCTCGGTTGATTCATCGCTTTAAAATGTATCCCTCTCCTTCCATTCTTTACACAATAACTGTTTTTGTAATAAATTAATTCACGCACACGGAAAGTGTTTAATTTTTTCCATTTAAAAATAAATAATTATCAATATTTTACTAGCACTAACATTTATATTCAAAATCATATGTTATCAAGCCCAATGAATCAAAATAAAATTATTAATATTATTATTGTTACGATTATATATTCTTTAATTAATAATTAATATAATATAATAAACGAAGCAACACTTTTGATTCATTTTTTGTCTCAATTTGATATCCTTAGAAAAAATAAGAAAATATATTACTTGGAAAAAAGTCATAATATACTTTGAATATTTTCGATGTTGCTGGTTATGAATCCAATGTTTGTTTTCAAAAATTCAAAATGGCATATCCAACATGGCGGAAGAAAAAAATATGAATATAACTCGAATTTGCTTACCCAGCTGAAAAATTTCTATAGAATTTCACTAAAATCATTCTATAAAAATTTTAGTGAATATTCTATAGAATTTCACTAGAACGATTCTATAGAATTTCTAAGTCCGCAAATACCGTAAAGGTCCATAAATTTGTTTAAAGTCCATAAAAGTCAGTTTTTTTAAAAAAGGTCTGTACAGTCCGTTATTTGATTAAAAAAAGAGAAAAAGTTCGTAAATTTTACGATATAATTTGAAAATTTGAGAAAAATTACAAATAATGGCAAAATTTAATTATTTTCAAAAATAATAAAATTCTTCTCCAAAATTCAATTATGATAAAAAATTTTCAAAAATTCTCGTCAAAATTTCAATTATATTTATAAATAATTAAATTCTTCTCCGAAATTCAATTATTTTCAAAAATTTGAATAAAATTCTTGGCAAAATTTTAATTATTTTCAAAAATTTCACAAAAATTCAATTATTTACAAATTTTTTATAAATTTCTTTGCAATATAATTCAATTATTTTTATGAATAATAAAATTTTTACACGGATTTAATTCTTTTCCAAATAATAAAATTCTTTTTAGGAATTCAATTATTTTTATAGATATAGTACAACTCATCGCAGAATTTCAATTTTTTTTATTAAATTTTAATCGAATTCCTCGATAAATGTAATTATTATAAAAAAATTTATTGAAATTCGTCAAACGAATTCAATTATTTAAAAATTTATCAACAAAATTCTTTATGAGAATTGAATTTTAAGAAGCATTAAAATATTCAATAAATTATTTTGTTATATTTAAATAATTGAATTGTAGTAGAATTTTATAATAAAAATTGATTTAAAAATGAATTTCAGTTAAAAACAAATGAATTTGAAAATTCTTAAAAAACTTTTTTATAACATTATTAAAAGTAATAGATTTATAGAATAATTTTAGTTAAAAATACTGAACAAAAATTAACTATCGAGAAGTTACAAATTATTGCAGAAATTCAATTGTTTTCGAGAGCAATAAAATCCTTCGCAGAAATTTAATTATATGTTCAACAATAGTAAAATTCCTTTTAGGGAGACAATTATTTAAAAATATGTTGATAAAATTCTTTATGAGATTTGAATTTTAAGAAACATTCAATTGTTCAATAAATTACTTATTTTTGTATTTTAGTAATTGAATTCTAGTAGAATTTTCTAATAAAAATTAATTTAATAATGAATTTCAGTTAAAATTTTTGATAATAATTGAATATTAAAAGCAGTACCTATAGCGTGAATTTTTAGAAATAATTGAATTTTGAAATTAGTTATTTGAGAAAGTATAATTGAATTTTTTTATATTATTTGAAGTTTTTATTTTCTAATGTATATTTAATTGTAGAATTTACAAATAATTAAAATTTGTAAAATTGAATATTATAATTAAATGGATGTTGAAAATTGTCAAGAAATTTTTCGAAAATTAATTGTTTTAAAGAAAAAATTTAGTGAAAAATTCCTAAAAATAATAATTGAATTAAAATGATGAAAATAATTTTGAAGAAGTACAATATTTTTATAATATAAAATAATGATTTTATTAATTTACCATCTTTAATGATCTGTAAAATATTATTTCACGAATTTAAATTCTTTCTAATTAAAAATCACTAAAATTTAGTAGAATTCATGTAGAAATTCTATAGAATCATTTTAGTGAAATTCTGTAGAATATTCACTAGAATTCATATAGAATGATTCTATACTAGTGAAATTCTATAGAACTTCTTCAGCTGTCTTGAAACTTGTTACTTGGGGTTTTTTTGGGTCTGATTACGAATTTGAAGTCAGATTTCTGAAATTCAATATGGCGGATTCAATATGGCTGACAAAAAGTTAAAAATAAACCGAATTCATAATAAATGACCTCAAAAAGCTCCGATTAACAAGTTTCATGAAAATTTTATCGAATTTTCTTCTTTTTTACGACACGTCAAAAATTTAACTCAGTGTAGGTAATTATTTAAGAAAAATACTAATTTTCTCAAATAGAAAAAAATTGAATATTTGGAAAATAATTTTCTCTATATAAAAATGAAGAGCAATTCGTTTTCATTGAAGCAGAGCACCTAGAGTAAAAGTGATGGAAAAGGTGAAACGATACTTGAAATAGTGTAGAAGAAGAAAGTTAGTAATAAGCGTGAGAAGAAGGGGAGAAAAAAAGAGGAACGATTGCAAGATCGAGAAATAGAAGTCGAAAACTTGGAACTGGTAGATAAATCACGTCAGGGGTTGAAAGGCGTTAAGTCAATGGCCCTTGCCCGGAGTTGCTTGGGTTTTTGGTTTTTGTTGGAGTATCCTTATACCGCGTCCGGGTAATGGACTAGAAGGATAATAATGCTCTGTTTTACAGCAGTGCATCCCACACTTTCAGAGTTTCTCTTCCTTCCTCTCCTCCTCTCTCTCTCTCTCTCTCTGCAGGCGCCCCTCCTACGTTCGTCTTTCCTCTCCTCAGGGGGTGTATATGAAAACATTGGCAAGATACAACCTTCCGGATATGATGCTCCGTAAGTTTGAAAGATGGCTGACAGGACTTTCTACCCTCTCGTCGACGACTCATGAAGAATTACTTCTTTGAGAATAGAACTTCCAATTATTTTCTATTTACCTTTCAGTCTTATAAATATTAAAAAGTGGAATATTTCATAAAAGCCTTTCTTTAAAAATTGATGCTCAAATTATGATTTTTCAAGATAGATAAATTATCTCATCGATAAATCTTTAGAAAAGGTAGAAATCTAATTTCTTGTTCTTATAAATATAAGTTGTTAATAAAAAGTAAAAAATATAAATATATTCATAACCTTTCTCACTATCAAAAATCAGATTCTTTATTGAAACTGATTTAAAACGAGAATAATTTCGGAAATAATTTAAGCGACGTGTAACAAAAGCAATAACTTTTAAAATTATATAAATTTTCTATCAACTTGCTGTAAATTACACGAGTGGAAATATTAATATTTTCAAAAATCAAAAAAGCTAAGTTATTATCAAAAAAAAGGGAAAAAGAATGAGTACCATTAGAGTTGAATTTTAAATATTTGGCGATACTCCAAGGACGTTTTTATTGCTAATAGGCAAATTTTGTTAGCGAATTGTTTCCCTTTTTCGAAACTTATTTGGATAGTTACCATCAAAAATCAAAAATGAAAGTGCACTCATAACTGGAAATTACTGGCGAGTTTGAAAATGGATCTTTTTAGAAAAGAAGAGAAGAGAGAAAGAGGGAGAGGGAGGGGAGATCTATATGTTTGGCTAGTATCCAAAGATGACTTATCCTCACTAAACTAAAACCAATCAAGTAGATATAACAAAGAACCTTCCAAAGTAAAGAAAGCAGAGATAAAACGATACAAGGATTATATATATCCATTGTGCTCTCACAGTAAAAGGTAGAAATTCTAGAATTAATCTTCCGATCCTGGGAGGCATTAAATAAAAAGAGAGATCCAGGATATGTAAAAGAAGAGAGAAAAGAATAAGAGAAGGAAAAGGAGGATGAGATGGTGACTCGAAAGAACCGTCATAAATACATCAGATGCAGACTTTGGAATATTCCCAGTTCCCGTTGACTAATGTACTCTAGTTCTCTGCAAAAGCGTATTTAAAAAATACACGATATTGGAAAAGTGTCTTATAAAGATCGAAAGTCGTGCAACTGACGTGATATACTACATGCATATCTGTATATGAACACACACGTACATATACGAACTATGAAATAAAAATTTTATAAAAATTATTTTAATTATAAACATATTTAATACTTGAAAATTTCGAAAGTTTTTCATAAACTGGTGTTTTGTAAATATTTCAATATTCTACTATTATTAGTCCGGCGAAAATGATACCTAATAGTTTTTTTAAATGATTGTAAAAATTATAAAAGACAATTGTTGTTTAAACCTTTATTAATAAATAAAAACTTTTTGCTTAATTTTTTAAATAAAATTATCGGTTTTAAAAATAATAGAATTTAAAAATTTTAAATTCAAATTTTGCTTGAAAACACTAAAATAATTTAATTTTGGAGAAATTGCAAATAATTTATTGCAGAAATTCAATTATTTTCAAAAGCAATAAAATTCAATTAATGTTTAAAATTAAAAAAAAAATTCTTGTCAAAATCCCAATTATCAGCATGTGACTGTTACAGAAATCAATGTTAATTTTTTCGACCACTTTTCTCTTAAAATATTAAATGAATTAAGCTAGTTTTTTGTGAATAACTCTAAAATATAATAAAGAAGAGCAGTGATGTGCAAAAGTTTTAATAATTCTAAAATAAATTATAAAAAAATACTTTGAAATCGGAAAAGACGAGAAATTGATTAAAAGTGATTTTGAGAACTGATAATTTTAAAGTTATTTTTTAATAAATAATTTTAAAAATATTAAAACTTTTTCACATCACTGCCCTTCTTTATGATATTTTAGAGTTATTCACAAAAAACTAGCTTAATTTATTTAATATTTTAAGAAAAAAGTGGTCGAAAAAATTAACATTGAATTATGTAACAATCACATCCTGTTATCTTTGTAAATAACAAAATTTTTCCCCAATGTTCAATTACTTTCAAAAATGACAATAAAATTCTTGTCCTAACTTCAATTATTTTCAATATTTACTATTTTAATAAAATTTTCCAAAAAAAATTAATTTATTAAAAAAAAAAAAATTAATAAAATCCTTCACAAACATTTAATGATTGTCAAAAATATTAAAAATTTAACAGGAATTCAATTATTTACAATTTTTTATAAATTTCTTCGCAATAATTAAATTATTTTCATAAATTTTTAATTAACATAAAGAAATCGATCACTTTCTTCAGCAATCAATTTTTTCATGTTTTATAGCAAAATACTTTTATAAGTTGGTTAATTTCAAAAAGGTTTGAATTCGGAATTTTTTAATGTCTTAATTCCTGTGGGAAAATAATAATAATTAAATATTTATTTAGAAAATAAATTATTGATGCTTTTGAATAATTTTACAATTCAAAAAATTCGTAAAAATGGAACGGAACAATTTTTTTTTTGAGTAAATTTTTTTCCTTTATTTTCTAAAAATTCAAAAATTTTCATTTTCAATGAAAATTTGTCATTGACAAATAGAATTTATAAACATTTCGTTTTGTTTATTTTTAAAAAAAACTTTAAATTTTATTAAAACAATTGAAATTAAGAAATAGAATTGATGCAAATTATTTCCTTATGAAAATTGAAAATTTTGTATACAAAAATATTAAGAAACGGAAATATGTAATGTTTTTTTCTCAAAATAAAAGAATGAGTTTGTGAACAATATTGTTATTGAGAAATAAAAATTATGCATAAAATGGGTATTTATTTACTATTTCTTAAGCATAATTTTTTAACAAATTTTCTATGTTTTATAAATAAACAAAAGAAAAATTTGCATTAATTTAGATCAGTCAAACGAAATTTGTTATAAAAAAAGCATATAATAAACAAAATGGGTAAATTTTTTATTTGTTAATCATCATTTTCTTTTAAATTTTCTAATTTCTAATATTATTTTATTATGAATCATGAAAAAATACCTGCATATTTTCAATTTGTCAAAAAAAAAATTTTTAAAGAAAAAAAAACAAAAGAATACACAAAAACTAACTTCAGGTGTGGACAGAATGAAAGAATGAATAAGGCCGTTTTCGGCATGGTCATGGATCGCGATGGATCGTGATCCAGATCACTTTTCCTATGCTGTGATTGGTTACTTTGTGATCCGGATCGCGATCCATGACCATGCCGAAAACAGCCTAAGACGATTATTTTAGTTAATTAGTTTCAATTGTTTTATAATTAACACAATTTTTTATGTAATTTTTTGGTATCTTTTAACATTTCCATACTTGAAATTGATTTTTTCTTAAATTTTTAAAGAAATAATCAACTGTTTCTATTTACCCCTAAATTTCAGCAAAGATGAAAAATTTAGGGGTAAATAGAAACAGTTGATTATTACGATTTAATGATACCTATATTTTTACTACCCTGTAAAATTGTTCCACGGAAGTGAAATTATAACTCAAACTTCCGATTTAAAAGAAAAAACTTATGTTATTGGTGAAACTTAGCAATTCTGTTTCTATTTACCCCAACTGACCTTCCTTTTTCAGATTAAAAATTAAGAAATTCTAATTATTTACTACTATTTTTTCTATAATCAGAAGGGTTTGAACAACAACCTTCTAAATAATTTCGCCAAGGTTTTCAATCTCTCTTTGCAACCTTTTCCCACACAATCACCAAACTTGGTCATTTTTTCATAACTACGAAAAAATGACCTAATTACCCCCCTGGAATTGTTTGAAATTGCATTTAACTGTTTAGTAATGCCGGTATCGATGTGCAGTATGAATTTTTTTTCTTTTATCAGACGATAAGGTATATGGGAGAGGCAGGGTAGTTAGCCAATCGCGTTGCCGAGCTACATCGGATGAATATCAATGAGTGAATGCGAACCATCGCCTTTTACAGTTTTCCATGTGTTTGGTGTGTTGCTCGCTGCAGAATTTGCAATGTGTCGGTGTGCAGGCTCCCGTTTTCGAACATGAGCCGTCCTGCGATCGCTTGTTTACTCTGGGGCTTGTCGGAAAACGCGATTCCTCGCTGTGTAATCCGGTTAGGGTGCTCACATCGCCAATGAGAGAAAACAACGAAGGAAAAATGAGAAGAAAGAAGGAAAAAAAGAAAGAAAGGGGGACAGGAATTTAGAATGAATCTTTCAAACGATCGGGGGATGTGCGAATAATTAAAAGGAATTAAATTTAAACCTTAAAGTAAATTCTCAACTCTCCTTTTTGTCTCTATAGGCGCGGGGATTATTTCTCCAATGCTGTGTAATAATTTTCTTTTTTCGAGACAAAATGCATTCAGGATAAAAGTAATATTTTCGAATTATTCTTTCGATGGGAGTTATGGCTGAATTATAATTTTTTCCTCTTTTCTCTATTCGAATTTTGATTTCTTTTTGAATTTGATTTCTTTTAATTGTTTTTGAAAAATATTATTAAGTCTTTTGAACTTTGAACAAAAATAATAATAAATAATTCATCGAGATTCGCCAAGGATCTGGTGGCATGTGGTCTAACTAAATGGAGAAAAAGAGAGATAGAAATGAAATAGTACCCTGGAATGATTTTACTTAAAGTTTCTCCAACGGGATGAGTAAAATAAACAGCGTTTGTATTCCGTTTTTGTAATCGAAACGACCGATATTATTGAGGCGCGAAAAAAAGATATTTGAAGTGAGAAAATGGTGGAAAGGGCATATAAAAGAGAAAGAGAGAGAGACTCGATGTAATTACTGAATCCACAGAACAGCAAAGCGTGTTCCCATAAAGGGAGAAGAGGGTTCTTGTTGTTTTAGAATGAAGGAAGAGAGAGAGAGAGAGAGAGAGAGAGAGAGAGAGAGAGAGAGAGATCGCATGCTTGTCTGACTTTAAAAGCGAGTATTTTGCGACGAGTGCATCGGGGTAAAGAGGATGGGCAAATAAAAGCAAACAATCGGGAACAGATGCAGTGGTTGATATCGCTCTCTAATTTTCCTCAGTCTCCACATCCTTCCAATAGGAGAGAACTCATTCGCGCCGGGTTAACTGGAAGTCGACGAAATGGAAGTGTTAAACTGTGGTCGAAGACAGAGAGCATTCTCTCTGTCTCTCACTCTCTCTTTCAGTTGCAATAAAAGGGGAGACAGGAAGAGAGAGAGAGAGAGAGAGGAAATCAGCGATTGAATGAGTAAAAGGGAGAAAACAATCTATTAAAGATTTTTTACTAGAGGAATATAGAGAGAAGAAATGAAGAGATATTGTGGGAAGAGAAGAAGAGAAAGAAGAAGAAAAAGGAAAAAACAGAAAAACAAGAAGATGAAGGAAAAAGGAAATGAAAAACTAGAAAAAGAAAGAAGAACAAGAAGAAGTAGTAGGAGAAGATGAGGAAGAAAGAGAAGGAAAAGAAAGAACAGAATAATGGAAGAAAGGTGAAGAAAAAGGGAGAGAAGAAGAAGAACATGAAAAAAGAAAGAAAAGGTGAAGGAAAAGAAGGAGGAGGAGCAGAAGAATGAAAAGAGGAAGAAAAAAGTGAGGAAAAGCAAGAAGATGAAGAAAAAGAGAGAGAAGAAGAAAGGAAAGAGGAAGAAGAAAAAAGGTGGAGAAAAACAAGACGATGAAGAAATAGGAAATAAAAAACTAGAAAAAGGAAGGAGAACAAAAAAGTATTTCTCGGGGACTCTTGTCGAAGTGCGTAAGGCCAATAGAGTATAAACAATAAAAAAAAAGAAAAAAAAGAGCAAAAAAGATATGGAAAAGAAAAAGAAAAGCAGAATAATGAAAGAAAGGTGAAGAAAAACGGAGAGAAGAAGAAAAACATGAGAAAGAAGAAGAAAGAAAAGATGAAGAAAAAGAAGAAGGAAAAGAATGAAAAGAAGAAAAAGAAAAAAGGTGAAGAAAAAGAAGGAGGAGAAGAAAGAAAAGAGGAAAAAAGGTGAAGAAAAGCAAGAAGATGAAGAAAAAGGGAGAGAAGAAGAAAGAAAAGGTGAAGAAAAACAAGAAAAATAAGACGAACGAAAAAGAGAAAAGATGAAGAATGAAGAGCAGAATAAAAATAAGAAGAGAAAATTAAGGAACGAATCAGAAACGAGGAAAATGAAAACAGAGAGCGGGAAACGCTAAAAGATAATCAATACAGCCTCCAGTACAACGGTCTACCCCTGAGAGTTACGGCTTATGTCCACAAGATCTCCTGCCAGGATATCTTCGTTCCGATAACTGACTTCGGTGCTCTTTTTTTTCTTCTCCTTCTTCTTCTTCTTCTTTATCTTCTTTTTTCTCTTCTTCTTAGTACAATCTTTGTCTCTCACACAATTGAAAACACATCTCTTCGTCTTTGTCTAGTATCGAAACTATTTTTCCCACCACTTTTCCCTCGAATCTAATGATGTGACCGAAATGTGCTAAAAGCAAAATTTCCCCTGATTTCACTTCTTGGAAACATACGAGTGAATTCAACCGTTTTAGGATCGTTTCTCTTTATTATCATTCCACCTTATTTTTGCTTTTATTTTTCTTGCTTCTCTCTTTTCCTCGTTTCCTTCACAGTGATGGTGGTTATTTTCTATTTTATTTTTATTGTTACTGTTTTCTCTCTTTTTTTGGATTTTACTTTTATTGTTTCTCCTTTTTGATTTCGTTTTTATTTTTCTTCTTTTTTTGCTTTCATTTTCATTTTTTTTTGGTATTATTTATATTTTTCTTTTTCTCTCCTTGATTTTATTTTCTTTTTCTTACTTTAAGTTTTCTTTCTTTAATTTTTGTTTTATTTTTTTTTATTAAAATAAAAAAAATTTTCTTTCTTTGATTTTATTTATTTCTAGCGTTTACCTAAAAGTTCTTTTATATTTTTACTGCGTTGTAAATTGTGTTCGAAGAGAAACAGCTTTTTCTCCATTTGCTTTTTTGTCTTCTTTCCATTTTTTCCCCGTCGATATTTTGCCAATGGTGTATATATAATAAAAATCCATATTATAAGTTCAGTATTCGCATGTCTTGCGGCTAAAATTATATATTGCTGATATCTTTACTGAACTGTGAGGTTTTTAAAGAGTTTTTGATTTCCTGGATACATGTTCGTAAACTTTCAAAATAGGATTATTGTTTTGAATTTATGGTTAAAAGTTGCATTTAAAAGGAAACAGTAGGAGAAATTTATTGAGAGGAAATGCGGAATGCTGAATCTTGAGATGCATAAGAAGAACTAGTGCTTAATAATAGTCAAACTAAATAACTCGCGATAAATTTTTATATTCATTATCAAATCTTTTATCCACTGACACAATTTTTAAATAAATTATTTATTATATAATGGAAATGATTTACATAAAAAATTATTTTTATTCAATTATCATTATTATTAAGTATTAATACTTGATTAACAAATAATAATAATAATAATAATAATAATAACAAATATTTGCAAACAATGTAATAATCGTTCATGAAAATATCAAATTAAACTTTGTTAAAATAAAATAAAATATTATTTACACAATTTTTAATTAAAAATATATATATCTGGATTTATCGTAAATTGTAATTAAACACAGTTTATATAAATATCCTCTGGAAAATTTATTTATTTATTTAATGTGAAATGGGCGTTTATATTCAGATACATTTCGAAAATTTATATGCTCCTGCCTTTAATTTAGTTTACAAAACAAACTTTGGGTTATTAATTAAGGTTTCCTGGAAAACGATTAAGTGAAAAATACTGTTTATCGTCAGACAAAATAATTAGTGCACAATTTTCCTACAATATTTACAATTAATTTTAATAAATCTTTATTATTAAATTTTCAAAGTAAATATTTGCTTCTAAAATAGAATATTAAATTATAAATAATTATTAATTATTATATTGTCATTAATAGAAATGTTTATTTTTCTTTTGGAATTAATTAAAAATATTAATTAAGTAAAAAAATCAACAGTAAGTTTTAAGTAGTAAACTCAATGTGTGGTCAGACATTATAAAAACTAAACTTATTTACTTTTTAGTAATGGCAAAATTACTCTTATTAACCCCAGACTTTCTAAATTGGTTGGCTCATAAGTTATTCTCTTTTTTCCCAGCTGAAACGTTTATTTATTCTCAAAAAATTTAATAGAATGCATTTTCGTCGTTTTTTGTTTTTTCATGGGATCTTAAACAAGTAAAAAAATCTAAAAAAAACAAAAAATACCTAAAAGTATCTTAAAAAAGATCATAAACGAAATTTTCACTGGGGTACCAAAATACCCCAGTCAGGGAATTCAGGATCAAAACGAACATTTAAATTCGAATCGAGAGAGAGTAAGGATTTACCTTTTTTCCCCTCTTGAAAAAGTGGAATGTCAGAAAACGAGAGGAGCATACGGGCAAAATGGAAATGGTCACACTGCTTTGAGTGGTCCCTTATCTGCGTAATGCACCGACAGAGCAAAGTCAAAGACGCAGGGTTGTCGAGTAAAATGGCGAATCGAATTTCAAGGTATCTCCCGAGAGAGTCCGAAAATGTGGATCTGCATTGAGCAAGAAGAAAATAGTAAAAGTAAGAAAGTAAAAGAAGTGGAAGGCTGAAGATCGAGTCGACCTGCATAGCGTTTTGGGGAGAGGGTGTAGCTAGAGGGTTGCTAGAAGATCGTGCTAAGGATTTAGAGACGCATGCCGAGGCTTTCCGGCAAGAAATATCGCCTTTAGAGAAGTCAAACCCTTCTCCTTTCCTACCCACCCCCCTCTCACTGTCTCTCTCTCTCTCTCTCTCTCTCTCTCTCTCTCTCTCTCTCTCTCTCTCTCTTGCTCTGCTACTTTTAATGGATACGATTCCTCTTTATCAGGCACGACGTTTCATTCGACGATCTAGACGCGTTCTGTCGTGCCGAACGTTTCATAAATAATTCCCCAAAGACGTACACTGGATTTTTTTCATCCTGTGACTTAAAAGCTTTACCATAAAATCCTTTCAATTTAATACGATTTAAATAACATGAAATGTTTTCAACGTACATTTTTGCATAAGTATTTAAATTGTTTTGCTGTTTTTTAGGAGAAAATTGTCTATTTAGGGGCATTTAGAATTTTGGATATTTGAGATATAAAGTAGTAGAAGAAATATTTAGTCAGACAGAGATTTTTTTTAATTTTAAATATTTTTGGGAATCGTAGAGATCAAATTAATAAAGTCGGAAATTTTTTAAATTACGATTAGTTCATTTGACAGTAGTACAAATAAGATTCGATCAGACATTCTGATTTCGCAGTAGTAGAAGAAAATTTCAGTCAGACAGTATTAATTTTTTTTAATTATTTCTCAGTAGTAAAAGCAAATTTCTGTCAGACGAAAATTTTTACATATTTCTATCATTTTCCATTTAGTAGTAAAGTCAGTATACATTCCCTTATTTACAGACAAAATTTTTTCTTTTTCCCTGACCCTGAAGAAAATTTTGATACACTCCAAAAATTATTGTTAGATTCTCAAAAGAATGTTTTATTATATTTATTTACGAATTTCTTTAATAATTGTAAAATTATTCGAAAACATCAATAGCTTTTTTTAAATAAATATTTAATCATTATTATTTTTCCATAGGAATTAAGATTTTAAAAAATTGCAAATTTAAACCTTTTAAAATTCAATCAATTTTAAGAATATTAATACAAAACATGAAGATATCGATCAATTTCTTTATATTTTATAATAATTAAACAGGAGCGAGTAATAAAATAATTATTTTTTGTTTACAATTCAATTTTACACCAAATTTAGTTTATTCATAAATTCTTCAATTAATTATATATTAGAAAATAAAAGCATGAAATAATTTTTTTAAAAATTCAGTTAAACTTTTTGAAAAAAATTAATTCAACAGAATTGTTAGTTAAAAGTATGAAAAATTTAAATTTTTATAGATTGTAATCTAAAACCTTTTTAAAATTAAATTATTTTTATAAATTTACGATGTAATATGCTTTTAATGTTTAATTCTAAAATTTTTATTTATTTCTTTATTTTGCTACTAATTAAATACAAAAATAAATAATTTATTGAATAATTGAATGTTTTTTAAAATTGAATTCATACAAAGAATTTTGTCAATAAATTTTTAAACCATTAAAATCTTTCGATGAATTTTAATAAAATTTTTAAGAATAATTACATTTTTTCAAGAAATTCGATTAAAATTGAATTAAAAATAATTGAAATTCTGCTATGAGTTTTATTATTTATGAAAATAATTGAATTCCTAAAAGAATTTTATTATTTACGAAAATAATTGAATCTGTGGAAAAAATTGCACAGTTTATGAAAATAATGGAATTATTACGAAGAAATTTCTAACAAATTTGAAAATAATTGAATTCATTGTAAATAATGGAATTCCTATGATATTTTTATTAAAGATATTGAAAATCATTAAATTGAGGAAAATTTTTGAAAATAATTGAAATTTTGCCAAGAAATTTATTAAATTTTTTGATAATAATTAAATTTTATAGAAGAATTTTATTATTTATAAAGAGAATTGAAATTTTGACGAGAATTTTTTTTAAACTTTTGAACATAATTGAATTTTTGCAATCATTTGTAATTTCTCCAAAATGCAATTTTTTAAAAATAATTTTTAACTACAATTCTTCTGTAAATCTATTATTTTTAATAATTAATGAGATATATATTAAATAATTAAATTAATTTCAGAAAAATTTGAAATATTACACTACAAATACCTTTTGAAGTTCATCTATTTATGAATGAATTTATTTAATTAGAAATTATTGTCAAAAATAGAAAAAATTGAAGGTTTCTTGATAATTTTATAATTTATGAGGCAAACAAAGAAACACAAAAATTTAGAATTTTCTTATGAATTTTAAGAATTTAATTTTTTTCAGTACTTTTTATAAAAATCTCTGACTTTTCCCAAACCTGTGGCAACCCTGTATTATAGTAGTAGAAGAAGGTTTCAATCAGACATTCTATTTTCTGTAATTGTGGATAAAACTAGTACGAATAAGTCACAATTAGGCATTTCAAATAATTTAACGTTCGATGTAAGTAGTACAAATATTTATAGTCAGACTAAACTAAAACTACTAAATTTTCTACAAGTAAGAGAAGTAAATGTTCGCAATAATCAGTAATAATCGTGTGTTTCTGTCAAACATTCTAATTTTTTTAACTTTATATACAAGTAGTAAAAACAATTTTAATCATCCCATTTTTTATTCTCTGTAATTCCGTTCAAAAATTTGCGAAATAATAAAAAAATCCCCCACTTTCAAACAAACAAAAAATACTTTAAATATCACAATATTTTTCCAGTAGTAATTATAAATTTTTAGTCACACAAAAAACATTTCAAATTAATCACATAATTTAAATTATACTAGTACTAAAGTACAGACATACTTGAAAAATTTAAAATTCACCCAGTTTTAGTGTCAGTAGTAAAGGACAACTCTAATCAGGCAAGACGTCTTAAAGTAAGTAGTAAAAGTAAATTTCGGTCAGACGGGAAGTTGAGATAAAATTTATTGACGCAGTAGATCAAGATTTGTTGTAAATAGCAAATACTCTCGTCATTCCTTGACTAATGGGACAGGGATTTAGAGGAAGATAGTGAGTTAGATGAGTGAGTGAATGAGAGAGTAAGAAAGAGAGAGAGAAAGAGGGGGGGGATAAATGAGAAGAAAGATAAATGATTCCACTCTTCCTCTCACCTTAGGCTGTAAACAATCAAATAAAGCACGACCTAAGCGTTATCTTATCCTAAAAGATCTCATCTGTTAAATCTGTGAAGGAAGAAAGTTACACGTCGAAAACTGCAAAGAGGGCAACTTAAATAACTGTTTCTATATTGTGAAAGCTAAGTGCGAACTTAAACTGACCCTACAAGCAATGGTCTGTATTTCATTTAACGTTACAATGCGCTTTTATGTCGCCTTCCACGACACTATTTTCTCCCTCTCTCTCTCTTCTTTCTCTCTCTAAGAATTCGGTTCAAATCACTTCATGCTGAATTCGCCTACAGTGATACATAATAGAAAAAATTATTGATCGCGACTATTATAAAAAAAAAATTCTTTTTCTTCTATTTTGAAACAATTACGAAAAATACTCTTGTACAATTAGAATTAAATTCAGTTTTTCTAGAACAAAAAACAAAGATTTAGAATAAGCAAAATAAAATAAAAGCAAATATTGTTTTAAAAATGTTAGTCTCTCTTGCAAAAAGAAGGGGGCACGAAAAAAAGAAATTATATGATTGAAAGGAAAAAAAAATTCTTTTTTTGTACACTTTTATATAATAAAGAGGAAACAAGGGCAAGAGCGGAATATGAAGTAAAAGGGGTGATGAGGGGGAGAGGGGGGAATGAAAAAGTAGGAGAGAAGTGGAAACTCGGCGAGAGTTGGCAGACACAATGGCCTCGGCGAGAACTGTCCCTGTCGTGCCGGAAGTCAAGTGTCGGCCATCTTGCGAACCGGATGTGCATCCTAAATGTCTCACGAGATTTGTATATGATGTTCCCCCCTCAACCTTTTCCCTCCGCATTTCGCTACTTCTTCCTCCTTTTGATGACTGCTTTCTCTCTCTCTCTCTCTCTCTCTTTCACTTGCGCTCGTTCTCTCTTTCACACTTTTTGAGACAAGCGTTATAACACACAGTCTTAACGTCTCTGGACCCATGGCGCTCGCTCTCCTCTCTCTTTATAGGAGTATATCTTGATGAAAACAGTAGGCGTATAGTTGCAACTTTAAGGAAGCATAGAGAAACAGAAAAGGAACTTTTAGGGGGAGATGGAAACTTGCATAAAGTATATAGCGAGAGTCAGGGCATAAAGCGTAAAGCGTTGTTGGTCTCTTCTCTTTCCACAAACCCACCTCATCATATAACCCTTCTCTCTCTCTCTCTCTCTATCTCTCTCCTTCTTCTCTCCTCTTCTTCTCACTGCATCTCTTTCTCTCTTTTTCTCTCTGTCTCTCTTCCACTTTTCCTATATTTCTCTTTGTTCCTCTTTCACCTTTACTCTCTTTCTCCCTGTCTCACTTTCACCTTTCCTATCTTTCTCTCTCTCTCTCTCTTTACCCGAACAAACTGGCTCGTATTTCTTTACGAGAAGGTACAAGACGAAGCCGCGCGGCATAACTTTATCAAATTTCATTACCACCTCTTCCACTCACCTACTTCCTTCCTTATGCTGAGATCTTACGAGCATTACTGTCTCAATTGGGTTGCTGTGCGCATATAATATACCAAAAATATTGATTTCATTATTTTTCTTTAACCCAGTGAGGTGAATTTTCATTGAGAAATCTAAATTTAAATAAAAAAATAACTAATTTGGTAGCAAAAAGTCAGTCACTGATTCAAATAGTAATAGTTTACTAATAAAATAGTTAAGAATGACTAATAATTATCAGTTAAGTTCACTTTTGGGTTATGTAAAAATGACTGAAATTTTTAGTAACTAATTCAATAATTGAAATTCGACTATTTTTCTAGTTATTTATTTACTATTAATTAGTGATTCTCTACTAATTAATACACTGAAAAAAAATTTAATTCATTCAAATAACCGATTAACTGACTATTATCAAGTAGATATTTACTAGAATCAAATAATATTTATTGGAGTCAATTAAATAATATTTGCTTCAAATACTAAAATTATTGGTTCAAATACCATTTAATTGACACCAATAAATATTATTTGATTCAATTAAATATTTAATTAATAATAGTCAATTAATCAATTATTTTAATCGAATAAATTTTTTTTTCAGTGTAGTTATTTAGTTATTTTTAGTTATTACTAATTTCTGAAGGAAAAAGTCATCCACGAATTTTACTAATAATTAGTTATTTTTAACTAACTCAGATTTAAAGAAATTTAAATTCCATGGGAATTTCGTGAAGATTCCGTGGAAATTCTGCAAGTTTTTTATTAACTAATTTTTGATTTTTTAGAAAATAAAGAAAAAAATTTAACTCAAAAACATGTTCTATTACACAGAAAATAAAAAGTGTTATTTTAACACCGAATTTGGTGTTAAAATAACGCGCAACAAATTTAACCATCATAGGTGGCGCCACATTCTATGTCGTTTAACATTGGTTGATTTAACACGCAACAAAAATCACACCAATTTTTTTTTTTAGTGTACATTTCATTACAAATTTCTTAAATTGCATAATTATTCAAAAACATCAATAACTTCTTTTTAAAATAAATATTTAATTATTAGGTATTATTTTTCTATAGGAATTAAGATTTTCAAAAATTTTTAAATTCAAACCTTGGTAAAATTAAACAACTTTAAAAATATTGTTATAAAAAATAAAAAAATCGATTGCTCCTAGTCTTCGACTCGGAGTGATCGATATCTTCATTTTTTATAATAATTAAATCAATTTTTATTAGAAAATTCTACGAAAATTCAATTATTTAAATACAAAAGCAAATTATTTATTAGTTAATTTATTAATTAATTATTAATTTAATTCTTATAATAATTGTATTACCAAATTTTTAAATAATTCCATTCTTTTGACAAATTTTCATAAAATTTTTAAGAATAGTTACATTTTTCAAGAAATTTGAATAAAATTGAATTGAAAATAATTGAAATTCTGCCATGAGTTTTATTTTTTTATAAAAAAAAAATTGAATTATTGAGAACAAACTGATAAAAAATTTTTTAATAATTGAATTTGTTTGAAATTTTTATTATTTATAAAAATAATTAAATGTTTGCGTACAATTTTATTAAAATTTTGTTTAAATATTTGATTTCTTTGGGTAGTTTTATTAAATAGTAGAGATATTGAAAATTATTGAAATGAGGAAAATTTTTGAAAATAAATGATTTTTGAAAAAGAATTTTATTATTTATAAAGATAATTGGGATTTTGATAATTTTTTTTTTAATTTTGAACATAATCGAATTTTGTGATAAGAATTTAATTACTTTTGAAAGTAGGTAATAGAATTTCTGCAATCATTTGTAACTTCTTCAAAATTAAATTTTTTTAAATGTTTTTAACTAAAATTCTTCTATAAATCCATCTGAGTATATCCCTGTTTCGCAAAAAGCTCTTCTTTAATAAAAAAATATCTACTTTGATAAAAAAAATTCCTTTAATAATCGCCTCCAAAAATTGTTTAAAACAATTGTCAAGACCAGCGTCGTTTTTCAAGACACGAATTTTTTCTGAATCGGAATTAAATTTTAAAAAAGTTTTGAGTACCTCCATGTTTCGAAAAAAGCTCTTCTTTAATAAAAAGCAATTTTATAAATTCATAAATTTGAGTTAGTGAAAAATAAATCTTAAAAAAATAAATATTCCAAGAAACAAAAAAAATAATGCTGAATGAGAGAATAGACGACAATGTAAAATGACACAAACTTGAAAGTGAAGGAGCATTGTCATTCAACACAAAAGTGGTGGTTGCAGAAAGATAGCGTTCCCACTCATCCCAAGGGATATCAGAAGAGTGGCCTTACCCTCCATTCGAATTCACCATCCCCCAAAGTGAAGCTCGGCCAAACTGGACAGGAATATCTTAAACGAAATTTTTTTTTTTTTTTTTTAAGTAAAAACTTTTATTCCCAATGGCGGAGAGTTTTATGGTCAAGAGCAACTGACAAATGTATACTTATACATACATATATACACATATATAACCCCCAGACACTCGTTGATAAATCGTTAATATTCTAATTGACAAAAAAGTAGTTAGAAGTTTCAAGAGAGTGAGGGAGCAAAAGTTGAGGGAGTAAGAGAGAAAAAAAAACAATAAATGACAAGAGAGTAAAAAGGAGGAGGAGGAGAACATTTCCCAGACGGTGAAACTAAGCAAGAAAAACTGTAACTTACGATCACTCGACAAATTGATTCGGAAATATACAAGCCCCTTGGGATAAGCCCTTGAGGTTTTTGGTATGAGGAAATGCACGTTTTCTTTCGTTGAAAAGCTTTCTCCTGTATTGAAAGAAAACCAAGCTTTTTGTCAGGACTTTATTATTAATAGAAAATGGAAAATTTAATTTTTATCAATTAATGATAATTTAATAAATGGGTATTGTGGCATTTTTTTGTGTGTGTATAAATTTAGTAATTTTAGTGAAGATAAAGTTTAGAGATAGAAAGTAATTGAGTTAAAAGGGAATCAATACGTTTTAAGAAAAGAAATATTAAAGAATTAATTTCATAATAGAAAGATACACGAATTTTTGAAAGAGCTTCAACTACTACATAAAAAGCTAAAGAATTTTTCGAAAAGTTAAAAATAAATTATTTAGAATTTCGAAAATTACCTGTTTTTGTACAAGAAAGTAGGACATTTTTTGAAAAATCAAGGTTCAATACTTCAATTTTTAAAAACTGCTTGAATTTTTTTAAAAATGAAATTTTAGAAGGCTTTTTTTTATTTTACAAGTTTCAATATTTATAAATAATTGAAAAGGATTTTGAATTTAAGTTTTTAAAAATTTTAAATGCTGTGCAAAAATACATAATTATATTTAAATATTTATTTTCAACAATTATAAAAGTTTTGAAAAATTTTATTAAATTAAAAAGAATTAGATTTAAAAAAAAAATTTTATTGACTCGTTTTGAAAATAATTGAATTTTTTATTAGGTAGAATTCGGAAAAATTTTCGAATAACTGGAATTTTGAAAGGAATTGATTAAAATACATTGGAAATAATTAAATAATTTTAAGAATTTTATTAGTTTCTCAAAATAATTGAAATTTCAGAAAAAAAATCAATTTTGAAATTAATAACTAAGGGGACTTTCAGAACAGAACACAATTAAAGATATTTATCTATTTTTTTCGCATTCTAAGAGAAAAATCAGAAATATTTAAATTTACCCAAAAATAATTAAATATTGGTGAAGTTATAAATATAAGAAAAATTAGATTATTTAAAAAAATTTTTTACAGTATTTAAATTTAAAAAACTTTAAAATAAAAAATTCCAAAAATAATTAAAGTTTTGAGGAATTCTATTCAAAATTCTAAAAAAAACAATTGTTTTTTAAAAGTTGCAATTCAATCTTCTGATAATAATGATTGAATTTTCGAAAATAATTAATTGAAAGTTTTTTCTTATGTGAAAATTTATTATTCAAAAAAATTGAACTTAAATTTCGAAAAAACAGAAAAACTTCGGATTAAAATTTAAAAATCATAAGACAAATTAAAGTTAGAACTTAGAAATACAAAGTTTGTATTTCAAAATAAAAAAGCACATTTTCAAAATCGCAAAAGACTCAAAAGAAAAACAATTAAATTTTGGAAAAATGAAGAAATACAATTTTTTAACATTAGTTATATTTGAGAGATTTTAAAATAAAAAATTTCAAAAATAATGAAAGTTTTGAACATTTTTTAAAAAGTTTTAATTAAATCTTGTCAGCATAATAATTGAATTTTCGAAAGCAATTAATTGTGAAATTTTGAAACAATTAAAAAATGATCAAAACTTAGTGATTACATCCAGTAATTATTTAATTATTATTTTCAAAAAGAAAAATAGAATTCAGTTAGTAACTAACCTTTTCTTACTTTATGTAATTAACCTCTATAAATAAGGGTTTCTTTATTTTTTGAGAATTTACAAATAACAAAATGTAATGTTTTTTGAAAAGGGACTGTCCAAATATTGGGCATGTTCTTGTGTTTTTTTTATAATTTATAATTTTAAATTTACTTTATGTTTTTTTACAAACAGTTGGTGAGTACAAACAAATCCAAACCTTGATCAAACATGTGTTTTATTTTTTAAAGTTATAATTGAATTGATTTAAATAATTTTTTTTTGAGAATGTTTTTTATAATTTTGTATTATTGTTAAAAGTTGGTTTTGTTAACTGATTTGCACCTGAAGAGTGTAATCCTGAATTCTATTTTTCTTTTTGAAAATAATAATTAAAAAATATTTAATAGTTGAGTTTTTGAAGAACTATTACTTTAAAGTTGTGAAAATAGTAGAATTTTTCTATCTAAATATAAAGTTGTAAAAAATCTTCCAATAATTGAAATTAGTAAAACTTGCTACTAATTCTTAGTAATTTAGTAATTAAGCAATTAATTAGTCAAATTTACTGTAGTATTAGTAAATTAGTCGAAATTACTGTATATTAATAAAATTTACTAATTCAAAAGCAAAAAATTAGTCACTAATTCAATTTAGTAAACATTTTCACTGATTCAAATTTAGAACAGAATACAAACTTTTACTAATTCTCAGATATTTTATCACTAAAATTTCCATTAATTTAAAAAAATCTATATATTAATTTAAAGAATTTTATTAAATTTACTAAACACGGAAAAAGCTTCACCTGGAACTTTAAATTTCACAATATTAGCGAAATATTTAATTGCTGTAGTTTTAACTTTCGGTATTTTAGAATAATTTATCGCTGTTCCCGATGAAATATTTTTTTTTTTCTTGAAAATAATTAAGTTTTTAAATTTTTTATCCAAAGGACCCCGCATGAAAAATACATTACTTTTGGGTCCCAGTAGATTAAAATTTTTAGTTTGTATTCGGTTCGAAGAAAACAATTAAAATCAAAAACTTTAGTAATAATATTATTATTATTTAGAATAATGTTTTAATTCTGAAAAGCATCAAAATCGCATCTCCGCGCAATATAATTTTCATTGTAACTTTTAAAATAATTGTCACTCCTAAATATTCTCAACGGATTTTGATTCCTTATAGTTTCAATTCTATATGTTGAGATTTTTTTCCAATTTTTATATTCCCGCTTGGTTCATTTAAATTGGTTCATTCATTTAGGAGAAATAAAATTTTGTTGAAAAAGTTGCAGAACCATTCATTTTGCAATAACTATTATAAAAAAATAAAAAAATTTTCTGTTCTTTGGTAGACACATTCCTAAGGGCAAATAGAAATGATTTTTCAATATTTCGATTTAAAAAAGAATGCTTTTTATTTTTTGTGAAAATTTTACGAATTCTGCCCCAAAGAGTATGAATTATAATAATAAAGTTATCATGAAGATAAAACAAAAATTCAAGATTTTCTCTAGAAATAAGAAAAATCAAAATCAACTCCGCGTGAAATGAAAATATGAATAAATTTTTAGGGGAAATTAAAATTATTGTTTGCCGAGACGAAAATGTGTTGAATTTTTAAAGATTCGGTTCTTTATTTTTGTTGAGAAGAAGAGGTAGGGGCGAGAGGGGTGTATGTGGGGGGGGGTGAGGGAATGAAGAGGATATTGTATAAAGACGTGCGGACGGGATGAAATCGAATTGCGTTTGCGGATGATAATGGCTTATGCCAAGGTGCACTTTGTAGTCACGAATATGGGTACGTTCGTTGAGAGAGTTCATGGTGCGGGATATCGTCGAGCAGGCGACACCGTATCTCGAAGTTCGATGTTTGCGCAGCTTGATTCATATAACCCTCCTCCCTCCCCCCACCCCCTCTACACCATTCCTTCTCCATACATACAGCAACGCTGAAATTTCTGCCTATATTTCCCCTTTTCCCCCCTTCCCCTAGACACCCACGCACATAGACATTTTCACTGGCAGACCAATACAATCTTCCTCCTCTCTTGTCTGAGCATACATAACTACATAGCATTTATATACATACATATATATTCACAATGTCGCTTATATATACACACTGCCGCCTCCACCTATTGCAAAGAGGGTTTCCCAGCCAACTACGTTTACTCAGCGATCCTCTTGGGATTGGCAAGAACAATATTCATGCGAAGGTAACCCAAGTCCAAACGCTATATACTGTCCCTCGTTTGCCGGAATGCATGCTTCTTTCATTATTAGCCAACACGTTTGCAGGTCAAGACATTTTCTCTCTTTTATGTGTGTATCTGTATATGTATGTATGTATGTATGTATATTTATATGCGGCCATTTCCACCGGAAATTACTCCACGTTTCTCGTTGTTTTACTAATCCCTGAAGAAATGTTTCAAATTATTGGTGCGAAAGAAAAGGGGGAAAATTTTCACAAATATTATTTTTTTTTAAATTAAATTTATTATTTATTTCGTTTAGTATAAATTAGTAATTCATATTTTATAGGAGTTAGTAAATATTTAGTAAACCTAGACACCAACACTTTTGAATTTTTCCATCCTTGTCAAAAATCCTTTGGCATTTTTAAGAGAAGTTTACGTGTAATTTTTTATATATTTTATAAAATCGCAGAAATTAAAAAACGCCATTCTATTCTTTATTGAAAAACGAAGAAAATACATTGTGTTATATTTATTTTTCAATAAGAGTCATTCCATTATATTTCAACTAAAGTCGTTGCCGACTAATTTTAAAAGAATTTTAAAAATATTTTTAATATTTATTGTAAAACATAAGCATCTAAAGTATATGAGGTCGAAAAGACTGTCACGATTTTTGAAATTTACATAACATCCTTTCAGAAAAATAAAAAATTACGAAAATTGGGCAATAATTAATTGATCACTATATAAAAACACTGGAAAAAGATTTTCTTTGGTCCCAAAGCTATTTTCCGAATTAATTAGCTTTAAACTTTTCACTATTTTCAAAGAAAAAATCAGAAAATTTAAAAAAAAAATTATAATTAACAAATTAATTTTTTTTATTATATGGTTTTTTATAACAAATTTCCCAGCTGAAAAAGTTCTATATCATTTCACTAGAATCATTCTATATGAATTTTAGTGAATATTCTATACAATTTAACTAGAACGATTTTATAAAATTTCTACATGAATTCTACTAAATTTGAAAAAAGTCCGTAAAGTTCGTAATTTGATTAAAAAAAGACGAGAATTTTTTTTAAAAATTCTCTTCAAAATTTCAGTTATCTTTATAAATAAAAAATTTCTCATCCAAAATTCAATTTTTTCAAAAATTTAAATAAAATTCTTGTCCAAATTTCAATTATTTTCAAAAATTTTCCTCAATTCAATCATTTTCAATATCTATTATTTTATTCAAATTTTCCAAAAGAATTCAAGTACCTATTTCAAAAAATGTTAATAAAATTCTACGCAAACATTTAACCATTTTCATAAAATAATTAAAATTTCACAGAAATTCAATTATTTGCAAATTTCAATTATTTTCTATAAATTTATTCGCAATATAATTCAATTACATTTATATAAATAACATTTTTACAGGGATTCAATTATTTTTCTAAATAATAATATTCTTTTTAGGAATTAAATTATTTTCATAAGTAGTAATCATCACAGAATTTCAATTATATTTATTTTAAAATTAAAAATGAATTTTAGTTAAAAACAAATAAATTTGAAAATTCTAAAAAATTTTTCCAAAAATTATTCAAAATAATGGATTTATACTAGAAAAATTTTAGTTAAAACTAAAAAAAATTTAATTTTGGAGAAGTTACAAATTATTGGAGAAATTCAATTGTTTTCAAGAGTAAAAAAATCCGTCGCCTAAATTTAATTATGTTCAAAAATAATTAAATTCTTCTTAGAAATTCAATTATTTTCATAAATAATAAAACTCAATGCAAAATTAAAATTATTTTTAATACAATTCTAATTGAATTTCTCGGAAAATGAACTTATTCTTAAAAATTTCATTAAAAATCGTCGAAAGAATGCAATAATTTAAAAATGTGGTGATAAAATTCTTCACAAGAATTGAATTTTAAGAAACATTAAATTGTTCAATAAATTATTAATTTTTGTATTTGAATAATTGAATTCTAGTAGAATTTTCTAATAAAAATTGATTCAAAAATTAATTTCATTTAAAATTTTAAATAATAGTAATTGAATATTAAAAGCAATGTAGCGTAAATTTTTAGAAATAATTTAATTTTGAAATTATTTTTTTTTGAAAAAGTGTAATTGAATTTTTTATATTATTTGAAGTTTTTATTTTCTAATATATATTTAATTAAACAATTTAAATTAAATGTAAAGTTTAATTACACAATAATATAAAGTTGAATAATATTATTTCTATTTCTAAATTACAACTGTTTTATTAAAATTTAAAATTTTTTTAAAATAAAGGAAAAAATGTATCTACATTCTATTTGTCAATTACAAATTTTAATTGAAAATGAAATTGAAACTTTTTAAATTTTTAGAAAATAAAAGGAAAAATTTTATTAAAAAAAATGGTCTATTATAATTATTTATGAATTTCTTTAAATGTAAAATTATTCGAAAACATCAATAACTTTTTTTTAAATAAATATTTAATATTATTTTTGCGTAGAAATTAAAATTCGTCAAAAGATTTAAATTCAAAACTTTTTAAAATTAAACATAACTTATAAAAGTATTATATTATAAAACATGAAGATATCGATTTCTTCAATTTGTGTAATAATTAACAATTATTGTTCCAAGACTAACTTTTTACTATCAAATTCGTTATTTTCTGCTAATTTAAAATTTAAAGTGTGAGTTATTTTAAATAGAAAATTTTTTGTAAAATTCAATCATTTTCCAATTTTCAAATACTTTCTAAAATTTCCAGTGAAATTCTTTTTTCAATCAATTTTTATAAAAATATTCTACTCACTGATTTATATTAGTAAAAATATTTACTAATTTTTAATAAGAATATTACTATTTTATTTAATAGTTAAAATTTTAAATGTAAAATACAATGTCAAATTGAATTCTTATTACTTCTTGGCAATTTTTCACAAGAACTTCAATTAAAAAAATTCTAACTACTACAAAAAATATATTTCCGAATAATTTAGTTAGTTTCTTCTTTAAATTTGAATTAGTTAGTTTAAATTTAAATTAGTAAATTTATTTTCTACTATCAATTAATAATTTTTTATTAAAAATAAGTTATTTTTCCAAATAGCTGAAGCAAAAAGTGAGATAACAATTTACTAACAATTAGTTAAATTACACTTTTACTAATTTCTAGTATTTTAAATCAATTTTCAGATAAAGCGAGTAAAATACAAATAGATATTTCGAAATGAGAAATGAATAAAAATCAATTGACGGAAATAAAAATTGTCAACTAAATAAATATAATAATGCAATTAATAGAAGAAATAAATGTCCAATTATTTCTTGCGTTTTCACGCAATTTTGAAGGCAATAAAACGACATTAACAGGAGGATGGGTGTATATATGTATAGAGAGATAGCATTCTGAACGATTGGGACTAAAACTCGAGTCGTCCAGCACCCTCAGGGTTGTGTCAAGTTATAATTGGCACTCCTTAATTATCTCGAATTAAGCTCGCAACTCCTTTGCCACCCTCAGCTTCCTCTACAACTCGACGTCTAAGTCTTCATTTCTCCCTCTCTCTCAGTCTGTCTCTCTTTCACCTTCCCCCAACTCCCCCTTTACTTTCAAACCACCTACATTTTCTATTCTCACATCTAACTTCTCTTCACGAATTTTTCACGCTTCAAAAATTCCATTCTGAGAATTTCATTTAATTTACTTGTCAAAACAATTTCAACAACAATTTTGTTGTAAATTATTATTAAATATTATTTTTATTATTTTCAGTGTTATTTTTTAATAATATTACTCAACTATTGTAATTAGTAAATTCTTTCAACTTAATTTGTATTATTTTTCTACCATTTAAATCTCAATTAGTACTTTTCTACTAATAAAAAAGTACGGATTTGTCTACTAATTAATTAGTAAAAATGTTTTTAATTTTTAGTAGAAAACTTATAATTATTTTTTTAAATATTAATAATTACTTTTTTAATTAATAGATATGTTACCTAGAAATTACAACTGAAAAGTTAGTAGTTTTCTACTAAAAGTTAATGAAAAACTTTACTAGTTAATAGTTAAACGAATGCGCACTCTATAATTAGTAAAAAAGTATTAGTAATTAGTGGACATATTACTAATTTTTAATAAAAAAAAACTAATTTAATTATTTGATAAATTCATAATAAATTAATTTAATTAATTAATAAATTCATAATAAATTAATTTAATTAATTAATAAATTAATAATAAATATATTTTATTTAATAATAGAAAATTAATTAATTTTTTAATGATATAATTGTCAATATTAAATTCATTAAAATCGACTCAATACTAATCTCGAATTAGTAAAAAATTTCTTCTACTAAAAAAAGTTTAATTTTACTAAGAAAGTAATGAAAATTTGTATACTAATTTGAATGATTAAAGAACTTTTCTTTTTTCCGTCTGAACTTCGTATTTAAATATAAATAAAGTAACAAAAATAAACAAACAAAAATAAATAAATAGAAAGGTAAATAAATTGAAGAAAAATCCTCCAGGAACTTTTAAGTAGTATACTCAGTGTGTGATCGGACATTAGAAAATCTCAGCTTTTTTATTTTTTAATAAATGAAAATTATTTTTAATAACTCTTGACTGTTTAAACAATTCAATTATCATTAAATTCTAATAAGAATTGATTTAAAAAAAGAATTACAGTTAACATTTTGAAAAGTAGTTGAACATTAGAAATCTTATAATTAAGGAATTTTGAGAAATAATTAAATTTTAAAATGTTTTTAAATGGAAATCTTTTTAAAATTTTAATCGTCTCGTGAAAATATAATAATATCTAAATGTTTATTTAAAAAAATATTATTATTTCCCTTCAAAAATTATTAAATTTTTGAAATAATTTTATTCAAAGATTATAAAAAATAATTGACTTTTGGAAAAATTGCTGCTGTAATTTTTATTTTTTTAGAAATAATTAAATTTCAAATAGTTGTACATATTAAAAGTATTATAAAAATTTCAATCAAAATAATTAAAAATAGGTTTTTAAATATTTGTTTAACAAAAATTGTTGAAATTTTAAATAATTTAACGTAAAAATTCTAAAAATATTAGGATTTTGAAAAATTAAAATTTTTTTTGAAGATAATTGAATTCCTTAAAATAATTCTAAAAATTGAAACAATTAAAAGTTTTGTCAAATTTCATTGTAATAAATTTTTTATTTTCAAAGAATTTTATGTTTTCATTTTAAAAAATTATTTTGAAATATTATTGCACTTTTTGCAGAATTGCGATTTAAAAATTGGAAAATGATTAAATTTTACAAAAAAATTTGTATTTAAATAATACAATTACCATTGAATTCTAATAAGAATTGATTTAAACAAGAATTTCAGTTAAAATTTTGAAAAGTAATTAATCTTATAAAAGGAATTTTGAAAAATAATTAAATTTTAAAATGTTTTTTAATTGAAATTTTTTTAATATTCTAATCGTCTTATAAAAATATAATAATATCTAAATGTTTTTTAAAAAATTATTATTACTTTCTTTTCAAAATTATTAAATTTTTGAAATAATTTTATACAAAGATTTATACAAAAATTCTAAAGAAAATTAGTATTTTGAAAAATTTGAATTAAATTTTTTTTTTTTTAAGGTAATTGAATTCCTTAAAATAATTCTAAAAATTGAAAGAATTAAAAGTTGTTGCTTTACTAATTTGTTATCTTGATAATAATTAGCCGAGTAATTAAAATCACAAATAAATTAAACAAAAACAAAAATTACCAAAAAACTACAATAATTTTTTCTCTTATTTTGTTTCAGGTGAGTCAACCTCGTGTTTAATTTTGTCTTCACACAAAAACCAATAGGTACGTTAATTATTATTTTTCTTTATAAACCAGATTTTTTGCTATCAAAAACAAAACCACAATATTACTGTGTTTGATAAATATTTATCATCTTGAGTTCCATAAAATAAATAGTGCGGTGAAACTACAGAATGGATTTTTAATAAAGTTTATTCCTTTTTTTCAAGGGGAAATGTGTGAAAAAAAGAGAAATTTTTCATTCGTCTCTCTTTAGCGATTAAAGCTGTTGTCCGTAAATGTGAAACGACGTATGTGCGGCTCTGATGCAAAATGAATCGCGTGAGGAAACCATAGAAACAACAGAGTCCGTTTCCTGCTTTCGTTGTCGATATATATACATTTTTTTCAAACCCCGAGTCATATTTTAATAAATAAACGGATTGGCTGGCAACGTAACGGATTGTCACGCGAATTTTATTTACGGATCGCTCGCCACCCTCTTCATATCGTACACTCTCTCTCTCTCCCTTCCCTTCCCTCGAACTATGCGTTTATTCACACAAGCTCTGATAGTCACAGGCCTTGGGTAAAAAAAATATATGACAAAAAAAAATCTCTAAAAATATCGCCGAGTCGTGAAATATGTTACGAATCATCTGACAACAACCGAATAATCCCTCTTGTTCCCAGTAGACTTCTTTATTTTTGTTGTTACTTTTCAATTTATTTTCACAAAAAAGAAATTTTAAATGCAGTAGAAAATAGAATTGCAATAAAACTTTTTTTCCGAAAGTTGTATGTGTGTGTAGCAAAAAAAGAAAAAAAAAATGACAAATTGTTTATATAAACTGTGGCACTTTTCGTATACATTTTAATTACTTTTATTTTTGAATCTGAAGTTGTCACTAAATGAAAAGTTATTTTCAAATGTTATACTACCTGTGGTTCGAGATATTAAATAAACCGACATGTTCATTATAAAAATTACGAACTGCCTGTCATGGGGATTAAATGAGTCTGTGATAATTAAACTTTAGCAGTGTGTGGTTATATATAAAAGTGGCATATCCATTAGTTAGTTTTAATTAAATTATGATTTTCCACTGTTTCATTTTCTGTGAGCTTTTGTCGAGAAGTCCCTCCTCTCGCTTCTACCTTACTTATTATATCTACTGACGAAAAAATGTGATTATATTTTATTTATTCAACATTAGATATACACACTGGTTTCTTTCGCGAGTATTTATATTTGCATTACGTAGAGAATTTGAGAAAAAAGAGAAGGAAATTCTTTTTTTCAATTATAAAGCATGATGAGAGAGAATGATAAAATTTTCCTTATAACCCTTTCGTTACATAACACTTCCTCCCACTTCATTTCTTTGACGACTATTTTAACGACTGTCTTTTATAGGGACCTTAAAATCTAACTTCTCCAGTACGAACCAAATGGAAACTCTCTCTCTCTCTCTCTCTCTCTCTCTCTCTCTCTCTCTCTCTCTCTCTCTCTCGCAAAATTGTCTTTCTGTATATATCTGTATATTTATGTGCTCAACTTTTCATGACTAGATCCTGGTTACATTTCATTGGAATTATTTTTCAACTCTTGAAGAGAAGAAAAAAGAATAATTTCGATACTTTTGAATTTTTATTCGCAATTGAATTCGTATTGTTCGATTTCTTTGAATATTAATTTTTATAGTAAAAAAGAAAGAAGATTAAAAAGGAGAGTAAAAATTTTAAGCTAATTTTCAGTCACATTTTAGAATTGAAAGGAAGTGTTTATAAGAAATATTTTAAAAAACGAACCTTTCTTGTAGGTTGACTATGTAATTTTATTTCGAATTTTATTTTCATTTACATTTTCATTTTGACTTTCATTTTTGCTTTCACTTTCATTTAAACTTTGATAGAATTTTAATTTTCCCTTCACTTTTATTGAATTTTGTGAAAAAAACATTACATATTCTTGTTTCTTAATATTTTCTTTTTTTCAAAAATTAAAAAATTGATAAAATAAAGATTTTGTTTTATATTTTTGTAAAATCCGAAAAATATTTTCTATTTTCACCGTTTTGTGTTTTAAAAAACACAAAACATTTTAAATATGCATTCATTTAAAATATAAATGCATATATGGCAAGCAGATAAATAGATAATAATAGATAATTTTTTGATAATTGAATCATTTATATTATAAATTATAAAAATCGAAAGTGTATGGAAAAGAATTTTTTATTCAAGTTTAATTTCAGAATCTTGTTAACAATAACAGTGTCTATTGCGTAATTTAACAGTGGCGATGAGATAAAGCGAGCGAAAGTGGCTTTAAACTCTTAGGAGAATTGGAAGATTTAGTGGCCAGCTTTAGGTCCACTAGCTCGTTTTGCTACGCAGTTTCAAAATGCAAAAGGGTTTCTCCTGGCAATAATTTAAATATTCATAGAAACCCTAATCCAATCTATACTCGTTTGTACAAAAGGGGCCTTACATCGTTTTGATAATATCATTTAACTATCACGAATACAAGTGGCAGTTTATCTAATAGACAAAAGGAGAGAGAGAAAGAGAGAGGGAGGGGGGAAAGGGTATATACCCTGGTTGAATTGTTCGAAACCCTTGTGTAGCACGTTGCCCTCTACCTGTTCCCACATCCACGTTCGATTAACGACGAATTATCCCCTGGGAAGGGTTTCACCCTGCTCTATATCGTGATTCTACCTGTTGGCACGAAATCTCAGCCACCTTCTCGAAAACCTTATCACAAACCGAGAGTGAGCAACGAGCTTTCGTGCTGAGACAGGTGGAGATTACTGACAGGTACAATCCATTAGGCGTTTACACTTCAAATTGGATATTGAAATCCACTGGGAATTCTCCTCTGATTTAATTGATTCTTCAAATCAAGGAGACATTTTTGGAAATGAAGTTAAGCAGAATCAACTTTTTAATTTTTAAAGATGCTGATCTTTAAAAATTAAAAAGTTGATACTGTTCTTCTCTCAACTTCATTTCCAAAAATGTTTCCTTTATCAAATAAAAATACATCCAGATTACTGTATCATTTATTCTTAATTCATAAAATGACGAAGCCCCGAGTGACCACAAAGGATTAAAGAAAGTTTGTAATAAACATTTTTTGGACGTTTTCATAATTACTTTTCTATTTCTCAGTAATATTCCAGGGTTGCCACAGGTTAGGAAAGTCAGGAAAAAGTCAGGGATTTTTATTAAAATTACTGGAAAAAATTAAATTTTTAGAATTAATAAGAGAATTCTGAATTTTTGTGTCTTTTTTTAAAAAACTTTAATTTCAATTTTTAGAATTTTATCGCAATTATTTGAAAAAATTCAATTATCTCAATAAATATTAAACTTCTTTCCAGAAATTCAATTGAGGAGCAAATTTTCAAAAGCTGATAAATCCATTTTTAAAAAAAATTGAGATAAACATAAATTTAATATTTTAAAGACCTCACAAATTGACCTGTCACCGTTAAATGTTAGAAACAAAATTTATTAACAACGAATTTTCAATTTAAAAGCTTTTTGACATAACCAAGATGACTTATAATTTTTATGTTTTTTATTAAAAAAAATTATCAAAACCTGTAAATCACTTAATTATGATAATGTTTAATTAAAAACAGAACGTCTTAAATATAAAAACATTGTTATAAAAATAAATTAATACAAATTTTTTAATTTAAAATTAACTGCAGTGGTTATGTGAAAAAAGTCATTTGTTTCATTTTCTCGAAATAAGAAAATATGGATTTATCAAGTTTTGAAAACTTGCTCCTCAATTATATTCAAAAATGTTTAAAAAATTCTCGTCAACATTTTAATTATCTTTATAAATAGCAAAATTCATTGTAAAATTCAATTATTTTCATAAATAACAATATTCATTACAAGAATTTAATTATTTTCAAAATTAATAAAATTCTTCTCAGAAATTTAATTATTTTCAAAGAGTCCAAAAAAATTGTCAACATTTAAATTACTTATCTTTATAAATGAATAGCAAAATTCTTCGACAAAATTCCATTATTTTCAGGAATTTTGATAAAATTCAATGCAAAATTCAATTACTTTCATAAGTAATAGTATTCATCACAAGAATTCAATTATTTTTAAAATTAATAAAATTCAATTATTCTCAAAAATTTTAATAAAATTCATGGCAAAATATCAATTATTTAAAAAAAATTTTATTAATTCAATGATTTTTCAATATTCTACTATTTTAATAAAGTTTCCCAAAAGAATTCAATTATTAAACAACAATTTTGACAATATTTAACACGAACATTCAATTATTTTTCAAGCAAATAAAAATTTCACACAAATGAAATTATTAAAAATAGAATTTGCATACATTATTTTGAAAAAAACTAATTGTTTGAAACTTTTTTTTATAAAATTCTTCGCAATAATTTAATTATTTTCATAAATATTAAAATTCATTGGAGAATTTTAATTATTTTTAATAAAATTTCAATCGAATTTCTTAAGAACTTTAAAAATTGATTCAAAAATGACTTTTAGTTCAAATTTTACATAATAATTGAATATTTAGAGACATTTAAACCAGAATTTTTAGAAATAATTTAATTTTAAAAAGGTTTTATTTTCAAAATTAGCAAAATTTTAATTTCTTTCAAAAATGTTCTCTAATTCAATGATTTTCAATATCTAGTATTTTAATGAAATTTTCTAAAAAAAATACAATTATTTACAATAAATTTTAATAAAAAAAATTCAATTATTATTTACAATTTTTTTAAAAATTTCTTCGCAATAATTTAATTATTTTCATAAATAATACAATTTTTACAATAAATAATTATTTTTTAAATAAATCAATTATTGACTTAAATAAGAAAATTCTTTTTAGGAATTGAATTATTTTCATAAATAATAGTGCTCATTGTCGAATTTTAATTATTTTTATAATATAATTTCAATTAAATTCCTTGAAAACAGTAATTATTCTTAAAAATGTTCGTCGAAAGAATTCAATTATTTAAAAATTTGTTGATAGAATTATGTATGAGAATTTAATTTTAAGAAACATTTAATTATTCACTAAATTATCTATGTTTGTTTATAAATAATTGAATTCTCATAGAATTTTCTAATAATAATTGATTTATAAATTAATTTCATTTAAAGTTTTAGATAATAATTAAATTTTGAAAGAGTTATTAACCCCTTGGCTGTCAACGAGATTTCCACTGTTTGGGCCAAAAGTGTGTTGAAAAAATGTTTAATGGATTTTTATGAAACTTGGTACCCTAAGGTTTCTAGGGTCGCTGATTACGAATCTGACATCAGTTTTTCGAAATTAAAAATGGCGGATCCAAGATGGCGGAAATTTTTTCAAAATTCGTCGAATTTGCTTGAAACTTGTTACTCGGGGGTTTCAAGGGTCGCTGATTACGAATCTAACATTATTTTTCCAAAATTCAAAATGGCGGATCCAATATGGCTGACAACGAAATAAAAAATTGATAGAATTGGCTTGAAACTGAATACTTGGGGATTTTCAGGGTCGCTGATTACGAATCTGAAATCAGTTTTTCAAAATTCAAAATATCTAGTTCAATATGGCGGAAAGTTTTTTAAAATTTATTGAATTTGTTTGAAACTGGTTAATCTGACATCAGTATGATAATTTTTGGTGAAATCAAACTTCGATAAATACCCTGAAAAAATAATGACAGATTCGTAATCAGCGACCCTAATTACCCCCAAGTATATGCGTCAGCGACAGTCAACGGGTTAATTACTAAAAAACAGGGAGAAATTGATCACTCCGAGTCGAAGACTCGGAGTGATTCACTTAATCATTTCTTCCTGTTTTATAATAATATTCTTTCAAGTTATTGAATTTGAAAGTTTTAAAATATTTTTTCCTATGAAAAAAAAATAATGATTAAAAAAGAAATCAAGTTATTGATATTCTCGAATAATTTTACAATTAAAGAAATTCTTGAATGAATGTACCTAATAGAACATTTTTTTTTAGTATTAAATCATTTTTAGAATGAATCAGAATATTCTTTAGGGTCAGGGAAAAAGACAAAATTTTGTCTGGAAATCAGGGAAAAAGAAAATTAAATTTTTGTAGCAACTCTGTATTCAAATTTTCCATTTTCACCACGAGCTTCATTAATTGATTATCATTAGAATTCTCATTAAACACAAGGAGTTAAATATTCCATAGAAGCCATTAGCTTTTGAGGCAATATTATTTGCATACAAATATTTTGTAAAGCAGACTCTGACGCTTTCGTTAAGATAGAATTGAGCGCTTCTATTTTTTCTCCTAATATTTTTAAATCTCCAATGTAATTTCGTTAGAAAGTCATATAAGCGCAATTGTATGTCATTGAAGTGGTATCTGACTAGACATATGATGCGTGTTATGATTGTTATATGTGGCCTCTCTCTATCTCCCTTGAAACGATGACCGAGGAACATATAACAGATAGAAGGCCTCGTCCCGTGTGCGATAAACGTAAATTGAGACAGTTGCTGCAAAGAGGAATTCAGTGACGTGACGTGGATATTATCCTAGTCCACACAGTTTATAACCGCACCACGACTGTAACCTTATAATATCAAACAGTTCCACACCACTATCTTTATCTTTACGACGCCCTAATGTTTTTAATTTCATGGCGAATTATCATAAATTCCACGATAGATATAGATACCGAAAAAAATTTCCACTATTGTAAAATGGGTCAGTTGTATAAAAAAAAGTGTTAGGAATTTTTTCTTTTCTTTCCATAACTCTATTACAAACATTAATCAACTAATCATTCTTTTCGAATTTTTAAGTTCCTATTTCATAATTATTTCACTTCGATCCTTTTTAACCCCAAAAGAAGTTCTATCACCAGTTTTTCTAAAGATATCAAATTCAGACAAAAAACGTATCAAAACAACAGTTTTGATACGTTTTTTGTCTCAATTTGATATTCATAGAAATACAGTGATGGTAATGATTTCACTAAGGACAGATTTCGCACTCGATAATTAATTTTAAAAAAGTAGCAAAAAGTAGCTTTCAAATTAAAAAAAGTATAGTTAAAAAGTAGCTATCGAAAAATTAAATTTGACGAACAAAAAAAACTCGCTTTAGACACTTCACAAAACAGATAAAAATTGAATTCTATATTTTATTTTCCTGACTTTTTCCTAATTTTCATCAAAAATTTTTTTTAAAAAATTTAATTCTGGCGAAGAATTTTATTAAAAATTTTCATTAATTCATTTCTTTCGACAAAGATTTTTACAAAAAAATTTGTATTTAATTCAATTCTGGTGGCAAATTTAATTAAAATAGTAGATATTAAACATTATTGATTTGCGAAAAGTTTTTAAAAATAATTAAATTTTACAAAGAATTCTATTTAAATTATTGAGTATTGACAATAATTGAATGTCTGTGTGGTGTTTTATTGTATTTTTTTGAAAATAATTTAAGTCCTAAAAAGAATTTTATTATTTATAAAAATAATTAAATTCTTCCGAACGATTTTATTAGAATTTTTAAAACTAATTTTAAAATCATTGAATTCTTGTGATGAATATTGTTATATTTATGAAAATAATTGAATTTTGCAAAGAATTTTATTAAAATGACTCAAAATAATTGAATTTAAGAGAATAATTTTGTTATTTATCGACATAATTGAATTAATTCGAGAAATTATTTGTGTAAATAATTAAATTCTTGGGAAGATTTTATTAAAATCTAAGAGAATAATTGAATTATTTTAACAAAATTTAAATAAAATTGTATTTAAAATAATTAATTTCTTTCAAAAAATTTTATTAAAATATTTAAAAATAATTGAATTCTTCCAAAAAATTAAAAAAAAATTTTTTTTTAAATATTTATTTTTTTCGAGGAATTGAAATTAAATTTTTAAGAATATTTTTTTTAAGTAATTCCTATAAAATTATATTAAAAATAAATGAAATCCTGCAACTAAATTTTATTATTTATGAAAATAATTTAATAGTTGCTAAGAATTTTATTAAAATTTTCAAAAATAATTTAATTCCTGGAAACAGTTTTATTATTTATAAAAATAATTGAATTGCGAAAAATTTTATTAAAATGTTTAAAAAGAATTTAATTTTAGAGAAAATTTTTTTTATTTTAGAAAAGAATTGAATTCTTCATAAGAATTTTCTAAACATTCTTTTAAATACCTAATTAATTTTTTTAAAATATAATAAATATGAAAATTTTATTTTAAATAATTGCATTCTTGTGGAAAACTTTATTTGTGAAAATAATTGAATTTTTCGATTATTTAATTTAAAATAGTATTATAAATAATTGAAATTCTTCGATGAGTTTTATTATTCATAAAAATAATTTAATTCTTACGAAGCTTAAAAAAATTTTTTTTTAAATTACTTGAATTTCCATGGAAATTATTATTATTAGTGAAAGTGATTGAATTAATGTGAAATTTCGAAATTTTTTTTGTAAATGCTATTCTAAATTAATTGAATTCCTGGGGAAATTTTATTATTTATGAGAATAATTGAATTTTGAATAAACTTTATTAATTTTTTTTTTTTAAATAATTTGAATTGATTATAATTTTTGGGAATAGTTTTTCGATTTCTAGTATTAGCGAATTTAAAGTAGTAGAAATTCTCAAAAAAAAACAGAAATAGTAGAATTTAGTGGCTGAAATCTAAAAAAAGTACCCAAATAGTATCATAACGTAGAAAAAGTAGTAAATAATTGGTTTTAGTAGATGAGTGCTAAACCTGTAAGGAGGTAAGGAATAAAAATTTTATCCTACTATTATTACGGAAAAAAAATTTCTTTTCCAAATTGAAAGCAAAATTTGTCGAAAGTTAATAAATATAATACAAAAAAAAAGAAGAAAACAAATGTGGAACGACCTTTGGGAGTTTGATAAGATGAAGGTCGTTTGTAAGTCAAAAAGACGAGCCATGAAAGAATCATATCCGGGTCGATTATAAAAATAAAGACGGCATTAAATTGCAAATTGCCGAGTCCGCCAACGCCAGAGAGACGATGTCAAGAATATCAGGGGAGTTTTGTAACCCCTCTTTTCTCCTTGATTTCTCCTTTCTCCTATACAGAGAGAACGTGTCTTCCATTTCACTCTCCTCCATTCTCTTACTCCGCCGTTCTCGTTTAGTAGGCAGAAAAGAAAGGCGCATATTCTCTATGGGAAGCTTGGAGTTCCATTCACTGGCAAAACCTGTCACCTGCTTCCAAACGACCCACGAAATTGGTTTTTTTCACCTCGCAAATAGCCCCAACCTTGTTCCAATGTAAACTTATTTTCCAGAGAAAGAGAGAGAATTGATGAACTCACCTAGCTCTTCGCTTTTTTTTTTTTAAATTTCTTTTCTTAGCGAATTTGTACTTATTTAATAAAAATTCAAATTTCTTACCTTCATTTTTTATTTCCGCTAGCGCTATTTATAAATAAATTGGTTTTTTAGCGTTGATAAATACATTTTTTCGTTAATATGTATTTACCATTTTGTAGTTGTAAAAATAATCAGAAATTTTGATTAATACCCCAGGCGCAAATATTGTTGGTACTGTCCTGGCTACCGATGGTCGAAGTAAGGCGCCTGCGTCTCCCCGCCAGTGAGCGATAATTCCCCGAAACCCCCACCAGGACGGTATAGGGTATAAAAGCCCTAGCGTAGATCGTGAACAGATGCCAACCGGCGTTAGAATTAACTGTCACATCTCAATTTTAAATTTAATTCTCGCGATAAATATTAATTTCAAACGAATTTAGTCAAATGCAATGGTAAAATATTATTATTATTATAAATTATTGTTATGGTAAAATATTATTCTTAAATTCGCAACGAAGCGAAGAAGCGAAGTAGTCTAAAATAACGTGACGTAATTTGTGAACGATGCCATTCAAAAAACATAACCTAACATTCTTAGATTCTCAAGTACCTTTTCTCGAAAACGTCACTCTTTAAAATTGTTTTTCATTCTTAATATTTCCGCCAAGTGAACTTGTTTTCAAAGACATAAACCTGCCTCTGGAAGCATGAATGAACCGCTGGTGAGAAAGAGAAAAAAAGAAACAGAACAGGATGTAAACTAAATTGAGCTGAAGGATACCAATGAGATACTCGTCCAGGATCAAATAGCGGAAATAGGAGAAAATAGGAGAGAAAGAGTGGGGGAAGATCAACTGCGAGCAAAGAAAAAAGAGAGACAGTGATAATGAGAACAAAAGAGAGGAAGAGAGAATAGATCATGGTGGGATGACTGAGAGCGAGAGAGAAAATAGGAGGTGAAGGGTTTAAAATAATAGTGGAACAGCGGGTGAGTTAGTCGCACTAGAGAAGAGTAAGGAGAGAAACGCAAAAGAGGAGAGAGAGAGAGTGCTCCGCCCCGCGAAATATGGCGAGCTTCGCCAGGACGTGATTGGGTGACGGGAGGACCTCGCGGCTTGCAAGCCAAGACATTGGTGCCCCCTCTGCACCACCGAAAACCATCCTCACCCACCCTCCCAAATAGGTGTAGTCTTACTTGTCCCTCTTTCAACCCCCTCCCTCTCTTTTGTACCCTCAAATTCTCTCTCTCTCTCTCTCTCTATTTCACCTCTACGTGTTTCACTTCAAACTAGACCCTGAAAATATCGCGTTGCTGTCTGCTGGAATTCTGAAAGCTCTCTCTCTCAAAGTCTCTTGCTCTCACTCTCTTTCTCTCCTAAGGTCGAATTTGACTCTGGAAGGGAGGTCAGGGACCTTTGAGAAATTTCAAAAGCACGCGACCTTGACTCGAAAATGTTTCAAGTTTCTCCGCTTTAACAACCAAAAGGGGGGGAAAGATATTCAAAGTCAAGGGTCGAAACACCCGAGTATCTTTTCGTGTAAATTTTTCAAGTGTACGATACTGATTAGCATTCTCAAGTTTTGCTCTCCCTCTCTCTAGTGTTATTGTACTTTTCTTTTTCAGAATGAAACATAAAGATTTCAAGATTAGCAAATTTTTCGTTAGGATCAACATAAAAATTCTTTTGTTAGGAGTACAAGAGTATACTCTTGGATTTATTTGTATGGAATTTTGATTTGAGAAGCATGTATTCCAATTGATTAAAAATTGATTTGCAATTTACCAGAAAACTAAAGTTTACCATAACTTAGAAAAATTGTTATTCGTAATCCCGATTCTAGTGGAGTTTGAAAGAAATTAAAACTTTTAGAAGCGTACAGATTGATTAGGAATCGATACTAATGGAGGAGGAATTAAATACAGTTTTGGTTAAAATACAAATGAATTCGAACAAAAGTAACGTGGAGCAAACAAAAATTCACTTTTGGATTAAAAACGAATGAATAAAAGAGTAGAGTGACGTATTCCGAACAATTAAAATTCAGTTGAACTAGAAGCAGATTGATTTGAATTACATAGCCAACGGTTTATGGCTGCTGATTCGTTAATAATGAATTAAAGGATTTGGAGTAAAAAATTGTTTTGACTCGAAATTATAAATTGCGATCGGAAATTAATGTGAGCAATTAACCAAATTATCAGAATTAAAACGAATTTATTTTCGGGAATTTGGAAAAACCAAATTCCCGCGAAAGACGACTTTAATTTCAGGAAAAATGAAATTGACAGATTCTAAACGAATTTAATGCTATTATTAACAAAAAGGATTTTAATTTTATCGCGAGAAGACAGCAAAAGAATTTTAAGTACAGATTTCAGGACAATTTTTATTCAATTAAGAATTAACGATTGAAACAGTAAAAACTTAGATTGATAAATCTTAAAAGTCAGTTAATATTTTCTCTTTTCATTTGAAACAATCTAATTTTGAATAAAGTTACAAAGAACCAAGGGATTAAAAAACATTTCGAGATGAGCTAAATATATATTATAATAAAATGAATAAAATGAAACAAAGAAGAAGTGTGACGAGTTATAATTCGTAACAAATGTACACGAGACATATTAAGCTTGCATTTCCTGTATAAATTATAAAACGCCCCCTAATCACTTTATTTGTTGACAATGCCCGTGGACAGGAATGTAGAAAAGCAATGTGCACTTCTGTACAACTAATTACGACTCATATACTGTTTAACAAAGTGCCATAAGCTCCCTTTATATATCACAACAGTCATATCATACATTCTCAACGTATGGTAGAAAACAAAACTTCCATACCATGTATTCTGTGTTGCGATGAGTTGATTCTCTTGTTTTTCGAGATTACCCTGCGTGCAAAATCTCATTCATCTCGCGTTCGTCTCTTTTTCTCATGGAGCTTGTCATTCTCGTCTTCCCTCTCTTTTTGCTTCTCCGCCCCTCTTTTTTGCCTATGTATCTATCTCACTTGCTCTCTGTTTTTCTCACTCTCACTCTCTTTCTATTTCTCTATGTCTCTCTATATTTTTTTTCTCTCTCTCTCTATTTCTCTATTACTACATTTTACTTAATGATAGATCGTCCAACGTCCTTCCGGCAGGACGAAAAAGACTCAGGTGAGTCCCTCCGAAATCACTAAAGAAAACTAACATGGATTCAGATAAATAAAAAATGATATATATCATTGGAAAGGTAACGAAACAAGCTTTCAGCGCATATAAATATCGAGCTTGTAAGTTCAAAACTAAGGGCTGGGTAGTTTGAAGAAGTTATATGTTCCAAAAATTCACATAATTTTTAGTCACAGAATGACGAAGCCCGGTCCTGCCGGCAGGACGCTTTTCGCCTTATTTAAGAGACTACCTAGCCAAGGTTTATAAATTTAAAGACTCGATATTTACATCATTTGAAAGCTTGTTTCATTACCTTTCCAACGATATATTTAGTTTTATATTTATCTGCTTCCATATTAATTTTATAGAGCAATTTCGAAGGGACTCACGCCTGAGTATTACTCAGATATACTGAACAATATTAAAAATGAATTTTTTTTTAATTGAACAATTAGGTTTCATTCTTTGAACGTTTCTGAAGAGAAAGAGACTTGTCCGGTCAAAAAATATTGATTTTCGGGGATATTACATTAAATTTACGAAAAAATGTTTTTTTCACTGTTTAAAAACATAGCTAGTTTGAAGGCTTTGAAAAATGGTTTAACTTATTATTTTAAAAAGTCAAAAATATGGATTTTTTCGTCTTTTTGTCTACTTTAATCCCAAGGAGTGCCAGAAAAGAAAAGTTGAATTCCCTTTTTTTAAAAGCCTTTTTTTCGGAACGTCCTTCCGGCAGGACGGGCGTTTGGACGATTTATCATTAAAACTATAAATTAAATTTTTCATAACTGTAAAACATGAAAATATTGATAACTCCGAGTCTTCGATTCGGATTATCAATTCAAGTATTATTTTCAAGAATTGTTTACTAAAATTCTTCTTTAAATCGAATATTTTTCATAAATTTCGAAAGAGTTCTTTGACAATTTTCAAATTTATTTGTTTACAATATTAAATTTTAAGAAATTTCAATTAATCGTAAAGTCATCATTTAAATTGATATTAGAAAATAGAAAAGCTTTATATTAAGTAATATAAAAAATCATCAATTAAACTTTCTCAAAAAGAATTAATTACAAAATTCAATTATTTCTAAAAATTCACGCCATCGGCCATATTGCTCTTAATATTAAATTATTATCTGACATTTTAACTGAAATTCATTCTTAAATCAATTTTTATTACAAAATTCTACAACAATTCAATTATTTAACTACAAAAATAAATAATTTATTGAATACTTGAATGTTTCTGAAAATTCAAATTTCAAAATTCTCATAAAGTATTTTATCAACATATTTTTAAATTAAATATTAAACTTTTAAAAAAAAATTAATTCTACCCATTTTTTAGTTAAAAGTATAAAAAATTCAAAATTTCAAAGATTTGAATTTGAAACCTATTCAAAATTCAAAATTTTAACTAAAATTCATTTTTAAATCAATCTATATTAGAAAATTCTACGAGAATTCAATTATTTAAATAGAAAAATAAATAATTTATTAAATAATTGAATGTTTCTTAAAATTTAATTCTCATATTAAATTTAATCAACAAATTTTTAAATAATTGAATTCTTTCGACCAATAATCGAGAAATTCGATTAAAATTGTATTAAAAATAATTAAAATTTTGCAATAATTTGTAACATTTCCAAAATTTAATTTTCTTTTCATGTCTTTAACTAAAATTCTTCTCTATAAATATTATTTTTAATAATTTTTGAAAAAGTTCTTTGAAAATTTTTAAATTCATTTGCTTAAAATTTAATTTTACAAAATTTCAATTATTCGTAAATTCATCAATACTATTCAATTATTTTAATACAAAAAGAAATAATTTATTGAATAATTGAATGTTTCTTAAAATTCAATTATCATAAAGAATTTTATAAAAAACATTTTTGAATATTTGAATCTTCTTAACGAATTTTAAAAAATGTTTGAATAATTACATTTTTCTAGGAATTCGACGGAATTTGATTAAAATTGTGTTAAAAACAATTGAAATTCTGCGATAAGTTTTATTATTTGTGGAAATAATTAAATCTCGTAAAAGAGTTTTATTATTTTTAAAAAATGTTGAATTTTTGCGATGAATATTATTACTGTTAAAAATAATTTAATTTAATAATTTGTAACTTTTCTAAAATTAAATTTTTTTCCTGTTTTCAACTAAAATTCTTCTGTATAAATATTATTCATATTTTGAAAAAGTTCTTTGAGAATTTTCAAATGTTTACAATTCAATTTTACAAAATTTCAATTATTCGTAAATTCTTTAATTCAATATGTATTAGAAAATAAAAATTTGAAATAATTTTAAAAAAAATCCGCAATTAAACTTTCTCAAAAAAATTAATTCCACAGAATTGTTAGTTAAAAATATGAAAAATTCAGATTTTTAAAGATTTTAACAATTTATATTTGAAAATTCTATTAATATACAATTATTTTAATACAAAAAAATAATTTAATGTTTCTTAAAATTCAATTATCATAAAGAATTTTATAAAAAACATTTTTAAATAATTGAATTCTCTTGACGAATTTTAGTAAAATTTTTAAGAATAATTACATTTTTCTAGGAATTCGATTAAAATTGTGTTAAAAACAGTTGAAATTAAGCAATGAGTTTTATTATTATTTATGAAAATAATTGAATTGTTGCGAAGAAATTTATAAAAAATTTCTAAATAATTGAATTCTTGTAAAATTTTTATTACTTTATGACAACAATTAAATATTTCCGTAGAATTTGATTAAATTTCTTATAAATAATTGAATTCTTTTGGAAAATCTTATTAAAATATAGTAGATATTAAAAATAATTGAAATGAGGAAAATTTTTGAAAATAATTGAATTTTTGCCAACAATTTTATTTACCAAAATCCCTGCTATTATGAACAATAACAATTTCCAATAAAAAATCTCTACATCCAAACATTAAAATTTTCTGCTTTGAATAAATATTGTCTAGTATTAATTCCAGACTATACTAAATGTTATTACTTTAATCCTTGACAGAAAAGAAAAAAAATTCTTGTGAACCTAGTACAAGAAGTAGATTTTATTTAATTTATGTTTTTCTGATATGTTTGTGTTACCGAAAATAAAATTAAATTGTGAGTTTTGTAAAATATAGTTCCTAAAGATCAACTAAGATTTTTATTGATCACATAATGTTTCAGAGTTATTTAAAATTTTAAAAGCGTTTTAGTGATGACATTAACTCTTTTTGTATTAATATTAACGTTTAGCCAAATAAATAGTAGGGGAGAGTGGGGCAAACCGGACCCCCCAACGGTTTTTTGACTCTTGTGACTAAACGAATCAACCGATTTCATTTTTCGATGGCTTGTTTGAAAGATCATTTAATTGCGCAACTTTTTCCCAAAGACACCTATACTTTATCTTTTATTGTTTAGTTGCTGTGTTAACTTTAAAAAATTTTGCAAACGGTCCGGTTTGCCCCACCCCTGGGGTAAACCGGACCCCCCATGGGCAAACCGGACCGTTTGGTTTTTTATTTATAATATTGCATTTACATAATCTACAATAATAAAAAACATACAGAATCATGTAAACAATGGTTGTAGTAATGAAAATAATAATACGGGATTGAATTTTAATTAAATAAATATTTTTTTTAATAAAAAAATAAAAATGTTTGTCATTATCAGAGAAACAATATTAAAGGGTCCAATTCTCATTGGAAGACAATTATTTTTCATTGCAAGTAAATATTTTAATGAAAGAAACATTTTATTTAAAAATAATTTTTATGAAACTTTAATTCAATGGAAATATCCTATGGCCGGTTTGCCCCACCGAAAACGGTCCGGTTTGCCCCACAGGCCTATTTTGAGAATAAATGTTTGTCAAAAAGAAACGCTTTGCAAATTCATCAAAGTTTTTGGTGGTAAATATTCCTGAGGTGTGTACCTTCAAAACCCAAGACCTAATATTTGGAAATATTACAAAATTTCCTTAAGAAAAAATTCGTAAAAGTGTAGAAAAAACTAAAAAAAAAACTTTTGCTCCCTTCGTCGCACAAACGCAAGCTAAAACTGTCAGATTGAAAAAATAAGGTATACTAAACATGGTTGTTTTAAATTTGTAAACAACACTTTTTCCAATTTCGCCATTTCAGAAATATTGAGGGGGGTCCGGTTTACCCACCAGTCCAGTTTGCCCCACTCTCCCCTAAACAACAGTAATTTCAGTAGTAAAAAGCATTTTTAGTCAGACCTGAAATATTCAGCACTTGCAATGTCACTTTCAGTAGTAATTAAAAAACTCTGCCAGAGAAAGTTCTTCGTCTTTGGAGTGACTGATTACGAATATGAAGTCAGATTCTTAAAATTCAAGATGGAGAATTCAATATGGTTGCACTGTAAAAAGAAAGGAACTAATTTAGTACCAATTTTGGGTACTAAATCGTCATTTGGTTCTATTTTAATACCGAAAATCAGCTCTAATTTAAAACTTTTTATTTACAGTGATGATGAAAAAGTTCAAAATCAATCAGATTTGCTTGAAACTTGTTAATAGATGATTTTTTAGGGTTTTTGGGTAAGAATTTAATTTTAAAATTTCAAAATGTCCCCAAAAACCCCCCAAGTAACAAGTTTCAAGCAAATCCAAGTGATTGGATCCGTTATTTTGAAATTTTTTAAAATGAACTTCAGATTCGTAATCAATGATCAGCTACTTTAAAATTTAACGTTCTATAGGGGAACTCTAGCAGCGGATTCGAATTCAGCGTGAAAAAATAGAATTTGGTCAAAAATTTTAATGTGTATTTATATCAAAATCAAAGTTTAGGCAGACAAATATCAATCAACAATAATGTCAGTAGTAAAAGACTTTTTCAGTTAGAACTGCAATAATAATAATGAATCTTTAAAATCATGACTTATTGTCTTAAAATTTTGTTGTTATCCTATAAATAATTTATGGTAAACATTGTTTTCAATTTTTTATATGTTTTTATATTTTTGCTACCTCGTAGAGTAATTGGCAAAATTTGTTTTGTATAACCTAAAATAATATTAACTTCTGGATTTTTAAAAATTTAATTCCTAAAGTCTAAACTAGGTATTAATGGTGGTTCACATGTCTGAAAGAAATAACCTTCGCTGTTCATAATTTTCGGTATAGTTGACCATAGAAAAATCGTTTAGAGTTTTACACGGAGAAAAATTATTTTTAATGATTACAATAGTCTACATTACTGCGCGGATATGTGACCACTTTTTGGAATGATTACGAAGACTATGAAATGTGTTAAGAATTTAGTAGGAACGATTACTATAGCTGTTGTAAGGGATACCTTCATGTTTGTACTCCTTACAACAGCTATAGTAATCGTAACAAAAAGTGGTCACATATCCGAGCAGTAATATAGACTATTGTAATCAGTACGAATAAATTTTTCTCCGTGTATATGCTTTTTGTCGATGATCGTTAAATAGTAATAAAAATTAATAATTAAAAATTAATTAAAATTAATAATAAAAAAATAAAAAGTCCTGAATATTTCACCGTATTTAGGCCTATCTTTGCAGACCACAACGATGTATAGAATCTCATAGAACGATATTATTGTAGATTTGATAGTAATGTGTGTTGGTTTTTGCCGGTTGTAGATCTTTAGCTGGATGAGTAGGTGGGTTGATAGTGGATATGTAGAGGTTGGTACTTGCTACTATAAGTTGGTAGTGTATGCTTGTTTGCGGAGGGCGTGAATAGATTAATCATTCGTTAAGCTCAGGCAAGACGTATACGCGCCGGTGGTTGCGTTGGCTTAATCCACTGGGTTTCCTGCCTCTGGCTCCCGTACCACCTTTTCAAGTCATCTCTCCCGAACAGAAGTTCCCCTACTTTGTACTATTTAAGACAGAGCACTAGAAAGGCTTTAGCCGGTTTTCCTAATTATGAAAAGAAATTAAAAAAATGTCAATAAATATTTAACCCTTAACTACCTAACAGGGGGAGTCTCTCTCTCCCCCTAGCTAGTTCATACTTTTGGGGTTCTAAATTACCCCAAATTTTTATTCTTGCTGGAACGTTTGTATTTAATCAAAAATAAGTTTAATACGACGTATTGTCTTCGTTATTCTCTAAATTTTAATTTGTATGTTTCTAATAATAAAATAGTGCGGATTCGTTATTTTTAAATAAATCGTTAATAATTATTGTTAAGATTATTATTATTATTAAGATTTTCAAAAATTTTTAATTCAAACCTTTTCAAAAGTCACCAACTTATAAGGATATTATTATCTTAAAAGAATTAAAAAAATATCATAAACAATTTTTATAACAATTAAAGATTACTAAATGATAAAATCATTATTTTATATTATAAAAATATTGTTAACTGAAACTTATTCAAAATTATTTTTATCATTTCAATTCAATTACTATTTTCTAAAAATTTTAGCTAAAATTCTTTTTTAGATAAATTATTTTTAATAATTTTTTAAAAAGTTCTTCGAGAATTTTCAAATCTATTTATTCACAATTCAATTTATCGAAATTTTGATTATTCGGAAATTCTTCAATTAAATATATACATTAGAAATATACATTAGAAAATAAAAATTTCAAATAATTTATAAAAAATTTATTTAAACTTTTTCGAAACATATATTCTACAAAATTGATAATTAAATGTATGAAAAATTCAAATTTCCAAAGATATCAATTTGAAAACTTTTTAAAATTCTATATTATTTCTAAAAATTCATCATACAATGATTTTAATATTCAATTATTATCTAAAATTTTAACTAAAATTTATTTTTAAATAAATTTTTATTAGAAAATTCTACGAGAATTCAATTATATAAATACAAAAATAAATAATTTATTGAAAAAATTGAATATTTTTAAAAATCGATTTCTCATCTAGAATTTTATGAACAAATTTTTAAATAATTGAATTCTTTTGACGAATTTTAAAAACATTTTTAAGAATAATGACAATTTTCGAGAAATTTTATTAAAATTGTATTAAAAATAATTAAAATTATGAGATGAGTTTCATTATTTATGAAAATAATTGAAATCCTATAAAAAATTTCATTATTAGGAAAATAATTGAAACCCTGTAATAAATTTTATTATTTATAAAAATAATTGAATTATTGCAAAGAAATTTATAAAAAATTTGTAAATAATTGAATTCCTGTGAAATTTGTATTATTTAAGAAAATAATAACATTTTTCGAGGAATTTGATTAAAATTACATTGAAAATAATTGAAATTTTGCGATGAGTTTTATTATTTATTAAAATAATTGAATTCCTAAAAAGAATTTTATTATTCATAGAAATAATAGAATCCCAGTAAAAAATTTTATTTGAATCAAAATAATTGATTTATTACAAGAAAAATTTATAAAAAATTTCTAAACAATTGAATTCCTGTAAAATTTTTATTATTTATGAAAATAATGAAATGTTTACGTAAAATTTTATTAAAATTTTTTTAAAATAATGGAATTCTTTTGGAAAATTTTATTAATGTATTAAATCATTGAAAATCATTGAAAATCATTGAATTGGAGAAAATTTTTTGAAAATAATTTAATTACGAATAGAAGAATAAATTTTATTATTTATAATTGAAATTCTGACGAAATATTTTTTGAACATAATTAAATTTTTTAAAGAATATTTAATTAATTTTTAAAATATTTAAATTTCTGCAATCATTTGTAAAAAAAAATCATTAAATTGAGGAAAATTTTTGAAAATAATTGAAATTTATGAAAATTGCAAACGCAACTCTTTTGAAGTTCAATTAATTTTGAAATTTATCCATTAAATATTTTTGCTAAGTAATAATTTTATGATAGTTCTTCAAAAATTAAGTTATTTAAAAAGAAATTATTGTCATGACAGAAATATAAAAAATTGATCGTTTTGTATTAGAATTCTTGGTAATTTTATAGTTTATGTGTCAAACAAGAAAAAAGAAAAATTCAGAATTTTCTTATGAATTCTAAAACTTTATTTTTTTTTCAGTATTTTTAATAAAAATCCCTGACTTTTCCCTGACCAATTCTATACTTTCTTGATGTTTTTTATTACTTAATAGCTTGCAAATTATCGAAGAGTTCAAAAAACCAAAAAAATAACCAAAAATTTCTGAAAACGCTAGTTTTTAGAAATTTTGCGTATTTTTTTATGGTGAAAGATAAATTTATTTCTCTGACCAATTCTACTTTTCTGGTGTTTTTTCATTACTTGATAGCTTGCAAATTATCAAGAAGTTCAAGGAACTAAAAATTTCTAAAACCCCTAGTTTTTAGAAATTTTTTATTAATTTTTTTTTTTTTTTTTTTTTTGATGAAGAAAGAGAAATTTTGAAAATATTTTTTTCCTTCTCCTAAAGTTTTCTTCACGACCACTAACTCGCCTTTCCTTTCATCATCTCTCACTCTCGTTACAAACAGTATGAAACCAATTCTCTAGACCAACAAACGAAACATGAGCGCCCTACCTTTTGCACGATCATTACACCTGTATTTTGCTGAAACACTGTTAGACACTTGGTGTACTATGGAATCCTCAATGAAGCACATCTACAAACCTTATCTATACATGGATACGCACGAACACTGATACCATTACTAATGAGAGCTTAACTATTCATTGTCCATCCCATTCTCGGTATATGAGAGATCCCGAGAGTAAACTAGATATCGTGAGGCATAAATATCGTTCCTGTATAAATATTTAACACTCAAAAAGCAATGTATAATTCAAACTTTATAGTTTAATGTACAAAATTATATATCTCAATATGAATGCTATATTTTTTTTCTCTATTCAATTAGAAACGAAAATTAAATTTACAAAGAGCATAATATTATATGAAATGGAAATTCAAAATATTTTTTCTGTATTTTAAAATTTTAAAGGCAAAAAATTTTTCCTGATCCAATATAGATTGGTTTGATGTTGTACTTGAAAATTTAAGATTGTGGTGGAGATTGTCGTAAAGACTTGGATGTTTAATTCAAGCCAAGGAAGAGAGACGGAAAGTCTATATATTCATCTCTCAGCATGTCCCGAGAAATTTCTAATAACCGTAGCTACCTTGAGCCTTGAACGAGTTTAAAAGCTTCTACGGCTATAAAGAAGATAGGGAGAGTGAGGTAGTCAGACAGGTAATGTATCCAGTTAAAAGTTTTCGCAGGTTCACTAAAGGGGTGGGAGTAAAGCGGGGTAAGAGGGGGGGAGGTTGAAAACTTTAGAGAGAAAAAGAAAAAAAATAGTTAAGAGAAAAAGAGAGAGAGAGAAAGAGAGAGAGAGAATACAAGTCACGGACGTGGTAAGAGCCAAAGCAAATATGAAGATTGTTCATTTGTTATTCATAGGAGCCAATATATCAGCTACTTGACGTTTTTATAAAAAAAAGAAAATAAAAAACTCTCCAAATTCACTTATTTCTACTTTTTGCGCTTCTTCTTTTTTCTGAACGTTACATTTTCGAAAAAAAAGAGTGTTTTAAATTTCATTTTACATGCAAAAAGAATTAGCATTAAGTGGAGGAAATTTCAATTTTAAGAAGTTGAAAAATTCTATTAAAAGTTTAGAAATTTTTTCTTTCAAGAGAAAGAGGGGTGAAAATTGTACATTTTTAATTCAGTAAACTGATTATTTTTAATTTTCAGGGAAAATGTGTGTGTTGAAGACCAAGAAATTAAAACTCGTTTTTTTGCATTAGGAGAAAGAGAAAAATATAAGAGACAATAATAGAAAATTTACTTTGGCAAGAATTACTGGAAAACTAAAAGAGGAAGAAAGATTCTATTTGTAAAAAAAAACTAGAGGACTTTTGGAAAAATCAAAGAAAAGAACTCCAATTTTCGAAAGGTGTAGAATATTTAGGAAAAATTAGAGCAAAATTTTTAAATATTTAGAAAAAAGCTCCAATTTTTGAAAAATGTTCCAGTTTATAAAATCTACTGAAATTTTATTAAAAAGTAGAATAGGGGGTCAATTACGTAATTTCACTTTTACTCTGATAGATTTTTATTTCTACTTTCATCTTCACTTTCATTTTGATAGATTTTTTCACTTTCATAAATTTTTATTTTTACTGTTACTTTTATTTTCACAGGGTTGACACAAAAATTTAATTTTGTTTTTCCCTGACTTTTCCCTGATTTCCAGAAAAAATTTTGACTTTTTCCCTGACCCTGAAGATTATTCTGATTCACTACAAAAATTATTAAATTTTCAAAAAAAATGATGTATTATATTTATTTACGAATTTCTTTAATTGTAAAATTATTCAAAAAAATCAATAATTTCTTTTTTAAATAAATACTTCATCGTTATTTTTCTATGTGAATTATGATTTTTAAATTCAAACCATCTGCAATTCAATAAATTTTGAGAATAATATTATAAAACATGAAGAAATTTAAGATAAAAGCGTGATAAAATCATTATTTTATATCATCAGAATCTTGTAACTATAAATTCAAATTTTCAAAGATTTTAATTTAAACGCTTTTCAAAATTCAATTATTTCTAAAAATTCACGCTATAATGCTTTTAATATTCATTTATAATTTAAAATTTTAAGTAAAATTCATTACTTAATCAGTTTTTATTAGTAAATTATTACGAGAATTCAATTATTTAAATACAAAAATAAATAATTGAATAATATTTCGTCGAATTTTAAAAGAAAATTTAAGAATAAATGCAATTTTCTATTATCTGCAATAAGTTTTGTTATTTATGAAAATAATTGAATTCTTGCAACGAATTTTATTAAAAATTTTTTTAAAGAATTGAATTCCTGTGAAGAATTTAATTTGTAAAAATAATTGAATTCCAGAGAAAAATATTATTATTTATGAAAATAATTAATTTCTTGTAAAGAATTTTATTCAAATTTTTTTAAATAATTGATTTCCCCTAAAAAATGTATTATTTGTGAAAATAATGGAATTCTTAAGAAGAATTGTATTGAAAATAATTTACTTATATAGGAAAATTGTATTAAAATTGTAATTTTGTTAAATAAATCTTGTAAAGAATTTTGTCAACATTTTCTTTAATAACAGAATTTTTAAAAGAAGTTTATTTAAATTTTTCCAAATAATTGAATTTCTTAAAAGTATTTTCTTGATTTTTCTAAATATATTTGAATTCCTTCTAGAAACTTCATTTAATATTTAAAAATAATTGAATTGGTGCGAAGAAATTTAAAAAAAATTGATAAGTAATTGAATTCCTGTGAAATTTTTATTAATATTTTGTTTAGATAATTGCATTCTTTTGAAAAATTTTATTAAAATAGTAGATATTATAAATAATTGAAATAAGGAAAATTTTTGACAATAATTGAAATTTTGCCAAGAATTATATTAAATTTTTTGAAAATAATTAAATTTCGGAGAAAAATTGTATTATTTATAAAGATAATTGAAATTTTAATGAGAATGTTTTTAAATTTTTGAACATAATTGAATTTATGCGAAAATAATTGAATTTCTGTAATCAGTTGTTCTTAAAATTTCTATTTAAATTCATTAAAAATTGATATTTTCTAAAATTTCAAATTGAAACCTTTAAAGTTCATCCATTTATGAAGATTGTAAACGCAACTCTTTTGAAATACAATTAATTTTGAAATTTTGAAGTACAATTATTGATTTAATAATTTATAAGTAATAATTTTATGATAGTTGTTCAAGAATTAAGTTATTTAAAAATAAATTTTAATCAGAGATATAAAAAATTGAAGGGCTTGTATTTGAATTTTTTGAAATATTTCATAGATAGTTTATAAAGGCAAACAAAAGAGACACCAAAATTCAGAATTTTCTTATAAATTTTAAAAAATTTAATTTTTTCCAGTACTTTTAATAAAAATTCCTAACCTTTCTCTGATTTCTTTGACTTTTCTCTGAATTCCCTGAGCTAAGGCAACCCTATGTCAATTTTAGAATGATAAATTTGTTTTCACATTCACTTAAATAGAAAGTGAAAATAAAAATTTGTCAAAATGAATCTGTAAATAAAAATCTATCCAATTGTATGTGAAAGTAAAAATAAAAATATGTAAAAGTGAATGTGAAAATAAAAATCTATAAAAATGAAAGTCAGAATAAAAATCTTTCAAAGAGAAAATGTAACTGATAAATATAATTTGAATTAAGTAATGGCTCACTAAAAAAATTTATTTTGATAAAATAATAATAATAATAATAATAATAATAATAATAATAATAATAATAAAATTAAAATATACTAACATTATTTATTAATATTTTTATATTTAAATTTTTATAATAATGATCAATGAATGGAAATTTCGCTCCTTAATTTTGGAGGTTCGATTTAATTAAGCTTCAATAAAGCCACAGACGAATTAACAAACGCGAAATGTAATGGTAGCCCGAAAAGGAACTGATATTGCTGATGCTCGTGTATGGTAAACGTAACTATCGATTTGTTCGATTATGAGGTCCGATTGGATTTTCGGATTAACGTTAACGCCACGCTTCCCTTTCGTGTATGTACAATATCTCTCCAATACAAACGATGTGCATCGTTTCTTGTTACACACTCTACGTGTATCTATATATATTTATACACTCACCTATGGATGGCAATCTCATTCCATATAATCATTGTTTTACGCGCAATATATTGTATTGTAATTTCAAAAAAACAGAAAACAATAATTGAAACTATTTTTGTTCTTTCAAATGCTTATTTACTTTTTTAAAAGGGAAAATAATAATAATTGTTTTTAGTTTTTACATTAATTGAATTGTAGGGGAAAAAGTACTTTTTGTTCCTTCAAACGCTTATTTACTTTTTTTAGGGAAAATAATAATAATTGTATGACATTAATTGAAATGTATAGGAAAAAAGTACTTTTTGGATTGAAAACAAAAAATCAAGTATACTCTTCTTTTTTTTTGACAAGTATCATTGACTTCCGTGTACATTAACCAAAAAAACGAGTGTCACACGGGGGCAATTTTTCAAGGTATTTAGGGAGTTTTTTTCGAGAACGAAAAGAGGATAACAAGGCATTTTTTTTTTGTGGGGACATTGTTGAAGTGCAAACAAACCATTTTTAATGGACTATGCTTGTCGATATTTCCCTCGTCCATCACAAACGATGTAGTGGATGTCGCGAATAGCGTTTGGTGGTTCGACAGTGGTGAGCTAGGTGGTTTTTGGGGAAAGGGAAGGGGAAGAGATCGTGGCCAGAATTGTGCGGTACACACAAGAGACGATGAGGGACAGTGTAACAAGAATTAACAACCAGGCTTGATTTTTAAACCATCGATTTTCCTGTTGACATGATTCTACTCTGTCGTTAACCCCTTTGTATGATGACACGAGTTCATTCTATAGGCTTATCCTCTTTTTTTTATCTCGTTAGTTTTAGCTATTTTCAATAATCCCTTTATTTCCATTGCTTCTCGCTTTGATTCTCTTCTCTTCTCTTCTCTTATTTATTTATTTTTTTTTTGATCTTCTATTTATATTGCTGAAAATTAGTCTTTTTCTGTATATTAACTATTAAGTTTGCAAAGAGTAAAATATTTTTTTTTGTTACAAAACTTTTCTTCCTATTAATAATTTTGTTGCTTAATTGTTTTATTTTTCTCTAGTTACCCATTTATGGTCCAATATTGGACTGCTCTAAATCTAAATCTGTAAATTTAAAAAAACTATTTAAAGAAATGGCAGTTCTATTGTAGGATTGAACTCATTTTTTTTATATACGATTTCGCTTAGTACATTTATCTTTATCAAAGGCATGATCGTGAAACATTTTACACGATAAAAGCATGTATTCATCTCTCTCATACACATTTTTTTTTTTTTTTTTTTTTTTGTAAAAGTGCAGGATTTACATATCCATCTTTTTTCAGTGGAACAGCCACTTTCTAAAAGCACCCTAAATTTTAGCAACGATATAATATTTCTCGCATCTGTATGAGTTTCTGTCTGTGTGTGTGCGTTTTTTTAGTGAAATTTTTATAAAGCAACTGTGTGTATGTACACCTGCTCTCGGTTATTATATTACTCACACTCTGTGCTATTTTTCTATCCTCTTTTCTTTTTTTTCTTTATTTATTTTTTTTCTTCTTCTTTTTTTTGGTCGCTTGCTCAGAAACGACAGAAGCAGCATACAATGAAAAACGCATTCGGGTTTTATGCTCGACACCTCTGACAAAGAAAGCAGATAAAGCATGTCTGGAACACTCCGGAAAAATCAATTCAATGCTCCTAGTGTTTTTAAAATAACTATATAGACGAATGTACAAGAGAGCATAAAATATTGGTTGATATTGATTCATATTGGTTTCTATTTAAGTTTTTCGAAAAAGAAGAGAAGTTTTTAGAAAATTTTATTCACGAAACATATTTTAATTTCTTTTCTAAATTATTAACCGTATTTTGTTGGGAACATTTTTTTTTAATTATTCAAATTTGTAGGTATTGTAATTTGTAAATAAACAAATGCGTTTTAGCAGAATTTCCTTCACTTTTATTAATGTAAATCGTAAAAATACATTTTTGCTAATTTTCAAATCCATTTGTTTACAATATTTAATTTGACGACATTTCAATTATTCGTAAATTCTTTAATTAAATCTGTATTAGAAAATGAAAACATAAAATAATATAAAAAAAATTTTATTAAACATTTTCAAAAAAATTAATTTCAAAATTCAATTATTTATAAAAATTTACGCTATATTGCTTTTAATATTCAATAATTATCTAACATTTTAACTGAAATTCATTTTGAAATAAATTTTTATTAGAAAATTTTACTCGAATTCAATTATTTAAATACAAAAAACAAAAATAAATAATTTATTAAAGAATTATTGCATGTTTCATAAAACTGAATTTTTATAAAGAATTTTATCAATAAATTTTTAAGTAATTGAATTCTTTTGACTAATTTTAAAAGAATTTTTATTTTTTTTAGAATAATTACATTTTTCGACGAATTCGATTAAAATTTTAATAAAAATAATTGAAATTCTGCAATGAGTTTTATTGTTTATGAAAATAATTGAATTCCTTAAAAGAATTTTATTATTTACGAAAATAAATCAATTAAACTTTCGCAAAAAAAATTAATATTGCTACCCAATGGGAAATTTACAACTGGCGTAGTACTGCGCCAGCACTGGCAGCACTGGCGGCAAGGCTGAGAGCCAGCACTGGCATGGCACTGGGATGATAACGCCGTCTGGCGCTGCCGAAGTACTGTCTGTCAGTGCTGCCAGACAGCGCTGGCGCAGCACTGGACCAGTGCTGGCTGAGAATATTGCCGCAATAAATGCCGTATTGTTATTAATTAGTCGTAAATTAATAATTATAAATAATTTAACAACAAAATGGTAAATAATATTAATGAATAGTTATTATTCATAAAATATTTCTCTTCTTAAAGAAATTGTATTAAAGATGGAGACTAACAATGGATATAGTAAATGAAGTAGAAAAAAATTGTTTATAACATTTTAAAATTAAATAATAAACAATTACAGTAAGTGTGCATTAGATTTTCATATTTTAGTACCTAACGATTGGAATCTAGAAATATCGCAAACCTATGAAAATAAACAAAATTGCTGACGAGGGGAATCGAACCTACGACCTACGGACTAACAGACTAACGCTCTAACCACTATGCTAACGACACATGTGTACAGTAAAGTATTAATATCTCAGTATCATTCAGACATACAATTATTGAGGCAAAGATGAGAAAAAAATAGGGATACGTTAGAAATAATAAATTGAAATAAAATAAATTAAAATAAAATAATTTGAACTAAATTTTTAATAATTAAATTACGTTACTTCATTTAACATTTACTTTACTTGCATTTAACATTTTACGTCATTCTTAAATTACGTGGTAATTTTTTAATAATTTTTTATTCGTAGTAAGAAGTATAATAGTATTTTAATAGGAACCAAATTATTATTGAGATTAAAGTTTAAATTTTGTTTATAATTTTAATTTGTTTAAATAATTTATTATTTACAAAATTAGACAATTGTGTTAAATTGTTATTATTAAATTTGACAAGAATAAAAAATGAACAACTGAAAAGTAAAATATTAATTTTTTTCAATATATTTATATTTATAAACATTCATAAACTTTCTTTATAATTTTTTTCAAGTTTATGTCAAAAAAGCAATGTTGGCAAAGAGCGTTGTGAACAATTTTTCTATACTCAGCCAGCACTTGCCGCGGTGGCTTGTCCAAGCTTTGGCGAAACAAAAATTCTGTACTGCGCCAGCACTAATTGTCGAGGCTCGGCTAGACTACGCCGAACAATCGTCTGAGTACTAAGCCAGTGGTGAACATCGGCACTACACTGGCATTTCCCATTGGGTATTAATATTCAATTATTATTTAAATTTTGATTACAAAATTCTACAACAATTCAATTATTTAACTACAAAAATAAATAATTTACTGGATAATTAAAGGTTTCTTAAAATACAATTCTCATAAAAAATGTTAACGACAAATTTCTAAATAATTTAATTCATTCGACGAATTTTAATAAAATTTTTAAGAACAATTTCATTTTTCGAAAAATTCGATTAAAATTGTTTTTAAAATAATTGAAATTCTGCGATACACTGAGAAAACTGGAGTATTGGACTAAACATCTGGAGGGACAAATCGTTGATATTTGAGAGTTAGCTATTGGATAACAATCTAAATGTTCAAATTCACCATTGACAGATATTCGTGCCATTTCTCTTGGAGGGAAAATGAGTTTATAACAGAGGGACAAATTAACCATCTTGAGAAATCCCTTCCTTATCCGGCGCGAAATGAATAAATATGGCAACCTAACCCCTAAATTAAATACATAAAATGTCAGAAAAATAATTTCGCGCGCATCAGATCGTACACATTTTCTGCGCAACTTTTAACCCTCAGATATAATGGGAGAGAATATACAAGTAGATTTCCATTATCAATTAAAAACTTATTTTAGAAGGACTATTTAACTCTCTTCATAAGCAAAGGAAACATACACTTTTTGAACCTCTGAATTTGACTCTCCAGTTTTCTCAGTGTAAGCTTTATTATTTGTAAAAATAATTGAATCCTTAAGAAGAATTTTATTATTTTTGAACAATATTTAATTATTGTGAAGAATATTATTACTCTTGAAAATTATTTAATTTTTGCAATAATTTGTTACTTTTGCAAAATAAAATTTTTTTTGTGTTTTTAACTAAAATTCTTCTATAAATGCATTATTTTTAATAATTTTTGAAAAAGTTCTTTGAGAATTTTTAAATTCATTTGTTTACAATTCAATTTTACAAAATTTTAATTATTTATAGGTTTTTCAATTAAATAGGTATATATTAGAAAATAAAAACTGAAAATAATTTTAAAAAAAAAGAAATCCGCAATTAAACTTCCAAAAAAAATTAATTCCACAAATTTTTTAGTTAAAAATATGAAACATTCAGATTTTCAAACATTTGAATTTGAAACCTTTTCAAAATTCTATTATTTCTAAAAATTCAAGTACTAATGCTTCTAAAATTCAATTATAATCTTAAATTTTAACTGAAATCCATTTTTAAATCAATTTTTACTAGTAAATTCTTTTGATGGATTTTAATAAAATTTTTTTAAATATTTACAATTTTCGAGAAATTTGATTAAAAGATTGTATTAAAAATAATTGAAATTCTGCGATAAGTTTTATTATTTATGAAAATAATTGAAACCCTTTAAAAAATTTCATTATTTATAAAAATAATTGAATGATTGCAAAGAAATTTATAAAAAATTTTGTAAATAATTGAATATTCATATGAAATTTTTATTATTTTATGAAAATAATTAAAGGTTTGCGTAAAATTTTATTAAATTTCCTTTAAATAATTGAATTTTTTTGGAAAATTTTATGAGAATAGTGGATATTAAAAATCATTGAATGAAGGAAAATTTTTGAAAATAATTGAAAATTTGTCAAGAATTTTATTAAAATTTTTAAAAATAATTGAATTTCGGAGAAGAATTTAATTATTTCCAAAGATAATAATTGAAATTTTGACGAGATTTAAAAAAATTTTTGAAAATAATTTAATATCTGCAAAGAATTTTATTACTTTTGAAAATAATTGAATTTCTGCTATCATTTGTAATTTCTCTAAAATTCTCCAAATTATATCGTACAACTTACGAAATTTTCATCCTTTTTTAATCAAATTGCGGACTTTTTTTTAAAAAAAACTGACTTTTACAGACTTCAAGCAAATTTACGGACCTAGTTCGAGCCTTAGAATAGAAAATATCAAAAATTTATTCAACTGAAACATCATTTATAACATCCAAAGTTCCAGCGTCTCGCAAATCAAATATCATTTGCACTAAAGTTTCCGTATAATCATCGCCACCAACGTCGGCAAACATTTGAGCGAATTCATCAATAGGAAGAGATAATAATTCATCAGATGTTTCTTTAAATAGTCCCAGCATAACAGGCAAAAAAATAACGGCTATCGAGTAACCAAAGAAAGCATGTCTTTTGTAATTTTCCAAAAACAAATCCTTAGAAAATCTCTCAAGATTCACTAAACCAGCATTTTTTAAATTCTCCATCAATGTTTTGTGATATTCGTCGAAAATTTCTTGAAATTTCTCCCTCCGGTGTAATCGAGTTCCACTTAAATACAAAAAATGTGCAACATCATTACACGGTGAACCATAATTTATCATTCCAAAATCAATTAATTTTGTTTTAATTAAATTATTATCCGTTACTTGGAAAAATACATTATTTCGAATAAAATCACCGTGACATAATGTGGATAATGGTTCGACTGGTTTGGAAAGTTCTAATTGTGCATATGAAAATCCATTGAGTAAAAATTTTTGTAATTTTTTGGTAAAAGTTTCATCGTAATTATGTTTTTGGAGATAGTTAATTATTCTTTTAACGGAGGGTCTTGTTTTCTTTACTCCAGGACTATTTTCCGTTGGTGGTAGACGACAAGTTTGTATACTTTTTACTATTTCGAAAAATTCTTTGGGATTTTTTTCTTTCATTATGTATCCTTTGGCATGAAATTTGGCAATTTCACGCATTGACGATATAATGTAATTGATGTTTAAATTCGCCTTGTTTGAATTTAAATAGTAACCTTGATGGTTAATGTTTTCTGTGACAATAACAGAGTCATACGAAGGTTTTTCATAAGCGTAATATAATTTTGGAAAGTCGTCGGTGTATTTTGCAAATTTCGTGTAGAAAAGTATTTCATTGTGAAACGCTGCGTCAAGGTTGAATACATGGCGACCCTTTTCACCCAGCGGAGGACGTTTTACAGCCAAATAAATCTGAAAATTAATGTACAATTGGCTTTTTATCAAATTATTTGCATAATAATTAAAATTAATTACTGAGACTAATTAATTAACTGTGCACATTTTCACTTTTTGGATTTTTATTTATTTACTAGCAACAATTTGGGCGCTAACTTCTTACTACCTTTTTTTAAATAAAATTAGCAACTTTTAAAAATAATAGAATTTAAAAATTTTCTAATTTAAATTCTTGTTGAAAACACTAAAAAATTCAATTTTGGAGAAATTACAAATAATTGCAAAAATTCAATTATTTAAAAAAAAAAATAAAATTATTCTTATAAAATTAAACTTTGTTCAAAATTTTGAAAAAAATTCTCGTAAAAATCCCAATTATCTTTATAAATAACAAAATTCTTCTCCAAATTTCAATTATTCACATAAATCTCAAAAAAATTCTTGTCCTAATTTTAATTATTTTCAAAAATTGTTCTAATTTCAATGATTTCCAATATCTACTATTTTAATAAGAATTTCCAAAAAAGAATTTAATTTTTTAAAAAAATTTTAATAAAATTCTATGCAAACATTTAATTATTTTCATAAATAATAAAAATTTCACAAGAAATTCAATTATTTTCAAAAGTAATCAAATTTTTTTAAGGAATTTAATTATTTTCATAAAAAATAATTTAAAATTCAAGAAAATAATAATTAAATTATAATATTTAAAATGATGAAAAAAATTTTGAAGAAGTTACAGTAACAATATTTTTATAATATAAAATAATGATTTTATCTCTCGGTCATCTTTAATTATTATAAAACATGAAGAAATCGATCACTCCGAGTCTTCGACTCGGAGCAATCGATATCTTCGTATTTTATAAAAATACTTTTATAAGTTGTTTAATTTAAAAAAGGTTTTCTTCTTTTTCTAAAAGAAAATAATAATTTTGTTAAAAAAATTGTGAATCATAAAAAAAATAGTGCAAAATAAATAAATTTTCTATTTCTTAATCGCAGTTGTTTAACAATTTTCTAATTTTCTTTAGAAGTAAAGAATAAAAATCTGCATAATTTCAATTTGACAAAACATAATATTTGACAAAATTTTAGTTTTTTAATGAAAGGAAAAATTTATCTAAAATTAACAAAAAACAAAAGTATAAACAAAAGACAACTTCATAGTTTGAGAGACAGAAAAAGTGAATGAATGAAAGAACATTCAAATTATTATAGTTAGGTAATAGTTAATTATTTCTTTATATTTTTATTATTGTATTTTACTTAAGTAAATATTTTTTATTGAATTGAATATTTTTATAAGGCATTAAAACCATTATTAAATGTAGAAAATTTTCACTTATATTTTTTGATACCTATTCCTTTTTATATATTTGTTTATAATTCAGTTATTAATATATTTACATATTTTTATATACATATTTTATATTATTTACATGTATTTACATTATTTAATCTCTCAAAGAATGAAAAAAAATCATTTTCCATTTTAATAAACTATTTACATTTTTTATATTATTTATATTATTTCATATATTTTTTTGAAAAAAATCAATTTTTATTAAAAATTAATTAATTTAATTAATTAAATATTTAATTAAATTTAATTAATTTAATTGCCTAATTAATTAATTTATCTTATAAACAAATTTTCATGTTAAATTCATTTGTTACATTTCATGTAAAACAATTGCAATTGCAAGTAGTAAAAAAAGAACAGCAGTTAAAGTTTAAAAGTAATAATAAACAGAAGTTAATATTTAATAATTATAAAGTAGTGCAATTTAATGACTTCGTTTTGAAAGTCAAGGCGATAAGATAAAGTTAACTTTAGAATTTACTCTTGTTTGGAAATTATGTAACGAAACAAGTTTTAGAACACATTTTTTTTATCTTTTGTAAACAAAGATATGATACAAAATGTACAATATTACAAATAGTAGCTAGTTGTCTTATTTTTAACAAAAAAATTTGTATTTAATTACTGAAAACTTAGTTTTTTAACGAAACGATAATATAGTAAAAGTATTTTAATTTAGTGATTATAATATTTAATATAATTACATTTTTAGTGTCCTGATTTTACTATTTATTACAACTTACTGTTGAGAATTTACAAACTGTATATTTTTTACAGATTTAATTAATTTTTTTTTCACCTTATTTGATGTTTTTTATTTGATTTATTTTGTTTAATTTCTTTAGTTTATAATTATTTATTAATTTCGTTTGCTTTATTTATTTTTCTTTCATAAATTTATTTATTTATTTATATAAATTTATTCATTTTTTTATTTTTTTATTTAGTTTACTCACTTTATTGATTTTCTTTATTTGTTTATTTATTTGTACAATAATTTTCCTGGATCCATAAATAAACCATAAATTATACAAAGAAATCAAAACTTAATTTGTTTATTTTCAATATTATTTTTTTTCTATTTGATATAAATTTCCAAGGGAAACTGCAATTGACTTACCTGATTTTCAATTTTTTCTTGGTTATTAATAAATTTCAAATCCAGAAGACATACTCGAGCCATAAAAACACAATCAGTTGGCACTGAAATTACATATTCCACTTTGCATTCTGTTTTCTTTAAACAAGTCTTCAATTTTGGAATTAAATTTTCGTCCAACCAATTTTCAATGTCAGTCATAATTACTTATCATTCAATTAAACTGAATTAAAATAAAACGAAATTGAAATAAAACTAAAAAATAATATTTCCAAATCTATTATTAGTTTCTATATATGTCAACAGTCTGGTCTTATTGAAATGGAACTGTTATCGAATTGCCTTTACCTTATCACTCTCCCCACTTTTTTTTATTCAGTTCGCTCGTCTAAGATAAAAAATACATTTTGTAATAATAATTATATATATTAAAGCCATCTATTTATAATAAAGTATGTAAATAAAAAGTCTATTACGGTTTTTTTCGTTTTAAAACAAAATAAGAAGCAAACTTTTTTTTTAGAAACAAAATAAATGACAAGTTTGTTGGATAATGATTTATTATTTTTATTATTTTTAATTATTAATAACATGATCTAAACATCCAATTTCCTTTAAATCAAATAACATTTCGACTAAAATTTTTGTCACTTCATCGCCTCCAATTGTAGCAAAAGATTTACTTTTTTCCTCTAATGTTTTTTCCTGTAAATGATTTGTATTCCCTCCAAAACATCCCATTAGACATGGTCGAAAAAAACAAGAAGTAATAAAACCAATAATCGCGTGTTGTTTATATTCCTCATATAATGATAAATCGTCCAAACGCCCATCCTGCCGGAAGGACGTTCCGAAAAAAAGGCTTTTAAAAAAAGGGAATTCAACTTTTCTTTTCTGGCACTCCTTGGGATTAAAGTAGACGAAAAGACGAAAAAATCCATATTTTTTATTTTTTAAAATAATAATATTAAACCATTTTTCAAAGCCTTCAAACTTGCTATGTTTCTAAACAGTGAAAAAAACATTTTTTCGTAAATTTAATGTAAAATCCCCAAAAATCAATATTTTTTGACCGGACAAGTCTCTTTCTCTTCAGAAACGTTCAAAGAATGAAACCTAATTTTTTAATTAAAAAAAAATTCATTTTTAATATTTTTCAATATATTTGAGTAATACTCAGGCGCGAGTCCCTTAGAAATTGCTCTATAAAATTAATATGAAAGCAGATAAATATAAAACTAAGTATATCGTTGGAAAGGTAATGAAACAAGCTTTCAAATGATGTAAATATCGAGTTTTTAAATTTATAAACCTGGGCTAGGTAGTCTCTTAAATAAAGCGAAAAGCGTCCTGCCGGCAGGACCGGGCTTCGTCATTCTGTGACTAAAAATTATGTGAATTTTTGGAACGTGTAACTTCTTCAAACTACCCAGCCCTTAGTTTTGAACTTACAAGCTCGATATTTATATGCGCTGAAAGCTTGTTTCGTTACCTTTCCAATGATATATTTCGTTTTTTATTTATCTGAATCCATGTTAGTTTTCTTTAGTGATTTCGGAGGGACTCACCTGAGTCTTTTTCGTCCTGCCGGAAGGATGTTGGACGATCTATCAATAAACGTTCTTTCGAAAATATTTCAAGATTTTCAATTCCATTTTCTTCTAAAATTTCCAATAGCGTTTCACAATAGGCATTAAAAATTGTGGTAAATTTCTCCCTCCACTGCTCACGACTTCCGTTTAATAGTAAAAAAACGGAAAAATCAAAAAATGGCGAACAATAGGTAATCATGGAAAAATCGATAAGTTTAATTTTCATTTTATCCTCTTCTCTCTTATAAAGAATATTGTTTATTGTAAAGTCACCATGATTTAGTGTAGCTAATGGCTCGATTGGTTTACATAATTCAGTCATCACTGAATAGGAATTTTCCAAATAATTTTCCAGTTTATCACAAAATTTTGAATCGTATTTTTCCTTACGAAGATAATTGAATACTCTTGTTAGGGTAAAGTTGATGAGAATCTTTGATTTTTCCGTGTGCACTTGATCGAAAGTTTTTAATTGTTTGACAATTTGAAAGAATTTCTCCGGTTCCTTGTATTTTTGAATGTAACCTTTGGCATGAAATTTTGCCAATTCACAAATTGCTGCCAAAACAATTTCATCTTCAACGTTGACTTTAATGGGATTTAAATGATAATTTTTACTACCCAAATTTTCTATGATAATAATTAACGAATTATCTCTTGGTGTTATGTCAATAAAATCTGGACAGCAATTATAGAGACGAGAAAATTTTTTGTAAAAAAGAATTTCGTTATGGAAAAGATAATCAAAATTCATGTATTCCAAAATGTGCGCACTATTTGAGGGACGTTTCACGACAAGTTGAATCTAAAAAAGTTTTTCAATCATTAGAAAAAAATATTTTTAAGATCTCACATAATTTTAACAGAAAAAATTGGTCTTTTATTCAAAAAACCGTTTTTCCAAAGATTTAAAAATTAATAAGAAAACAATTTTCAAACAGTAAAAATATTTTTTTTTTGTTACAACAAAAATTTTGTTTCTAAAGATTTAGAAATTAATAACAAAAACTAATTTTGAAAGTAACAAAAAATTTTGTTATCAATTTAAAATATTTAGAAAAAAAAAATTTTCTGTAACAGAAACAAATATTTTTACAATTTTAAAATTATTTTTTCTTATTAATTTTTAAATATTTGGGAAATTATTTTTTTAAAACAAAAGACAATTTTTTTCCTTCAGTTTTAAAATTAATTTTTTTTTTTAATTTTTAGACGGTAAATTTTCTTTTTGACAACTAACCGTGTTTATAGGATTTTTTCCATCATTGAAAAATTGTAAATCGAGAAAAAAGAGTGCCGATAAAAAATAAGAATCTTCAGGAACTGAAAATTTGTATTTCACATCCAAATAATTGAATTTTGTGTAGTAATTTTTCAATTCTGGAATTAAATTTTCTTCCAACCAATTTTTTGTACATTGATCCAAACTACACATATTTATAGTGCCTGATAAATTCCTTCTGGCAAGTAGAATGTTCTCAATTCACGATTAATGAATGCACTAATTGATAAGACGTCCAGAGTTCGAAAAACTTAAACGAAACTCAAAAAAAGAAGCGATAAATGTTTATCTAAAGCAGAAGTAAGTTTATCACTAATGGGTGCATTATTATTTTAATTACACTTATTGCTATCAATAATATAGAAATAACAAATAAATAAATATATACGAAATTGCAAAAAAAATTGCAAAAGAATTGTAGAAAAATAAATTTAAAGAAAAATAAATAAATTGTTAAATTAAAGCAAGTACTTATTTAAAACCAAAGTTTTAAATATTAAACTTTTATTTATTAATTTAATTTATTAATTATTAATTAATTATTTAACTCTTATTTATTAATTTCAAAAACTTCTTTGATTTCAAAATCTTCTTGTTCTAATTTGACAACTTCAGGAATCACAGTACTTTTCCCATGTAATATTAGGTAAAAAAGCGTATTTTAATTTTCAAAAAAAGAATTTAATTTAAAATAAGAAGAATTTTCAAATTAAGTAACAAATAATAATAATACTAGTAAACAGTTGATTTTTAGTTAGAAAAATTTTAGAGAATTTTACAAGAATTATTCTGTAAAATAAATGTACATAAAATATAATAAAAATTCTAAAAAATTTTTACCTGAATTCTAGTAAATATTAGGTAATGTAAAAATTTACAAAATTATTTTTTTTCTATAGATAATAATTAATTTATGTTGCTTTTCTAAATGTAAATATATTTTGTTTGTAGATAACTATATATTTATAACAGACGACTGGACTTTTGATAACAAACTCAATGTGTATTTTTAGTTTTTACATGTCAAAGTTAGTAATAACTGCAAACAATTATTCACAAATGGTATTTTTTTAATACTGTGTTATGTATAAAAATAATATTATAAACATTCTTAATGTTTAATTTTGTTTTGGCCTTTTATAACACACAGTAATTTTTGAAAATATTTATACTGACAAATAATTTCTTATTCCGAATTTGTGGATCATATTATTTTTATGATTTTTAAAGAAAATTTCTCTATAAAAAGAAGAAAAATTATTTTATTTTATTTTATTTTATAATATAGAAAGTTATGATAAAATTATAAAATTATAAATAAATAAATTTTTAAATTGAAAAATTGAATAACAATGGTATTTTTTTACCAGTTTCATTCTAAAAACAAAGTTTTTTCCATAAAAAACTGCATCAAAAATAATAAAAATCAATTTCTTTATTCGGAAATTTTTTTGTGGCTATGAGAGAATATTTATTAAATTTTGTAAAAGTATTTTACAATTTGGGAAAAAACGCGACAAAGTAAAATTTTCATATAAAAAATACTAAACATTAAAAAAAACTTTTGTGAAATTTAGTAAAGTTATATTAAAATTTAATTATTATTTTTAATATTTGATATAATTGTACTAAATTTTACATAAGATTAAATTTTAATATAACTTTATTAAATTTCACATAAGTTTTTTTAAAGTTTAGTATTTCTTATATCAAAATTTTGCTTTGTTACACTTTTTCCCCAAATTGTGTAAAATACTTTTACGAAATTATATATTTAATATATATCTAAATTCATTTAAATTATATATTTAATATATATTGTCTCTTCGTGTACAAAAACATATTTTCTTCAAAATTACGCAGATATTTCAAAATCTATCAATCTATCAATTTTTAAGTAAAATAAAAATTCAAAAAGCTTCAAATATCTTCTGACTGATTTATTTTATGAAATCGAATTCCTCTCAAAAAATTACTATAAAAACAATTTTATGGAATATTTAAATTATTTTCTGGATATAGTTCAAAATATCAGTTTGAATCCTCCCCTTAAAAATAAGTGAAATATTTCCATAGTTTATAAAGATAGTAATTTTTTTTCAACATTACTAAAAAATGTTCTAATTTACAAAAAAGGACAATTTTTTGATAGTTTAAAAAAAATTGGAAGAAAGAAAAAAATATGCATGATTTTCTGTATTTTTGTGGGATTTTATGAATTTAAAGGAAGAAACCGCTGCCAAGTTGTATAATTTTTTTTTATAATTTTGGTGCTCATTTCATGAACACTTTACTTCCTCATGGAGATAAAAATAATAGAAATATATGAATAACTTTTTATAATTATGGTAAAAGTAATTGAATTTTGGGTCAATCAATTTATTTTTAAATACCCTACAAGATAATTACAATAATTTAATAGTTAAACAAAAATTTTTAAACAAAAAAGTTGAGAAAATTTCATTTTCCACAAATTTTGGTTTTTAAAATACCAATAATTTCGAAATTTATTATCGAATTAGGTTCAAAAATAGGTCAATCGAAGCGTTTTTTGAAGCTTTACAAGTCGGTAATGATAATTTTAAGATTACTTCTACATTTTTCAACAAAATTTTCAAAAAAATCTTATTTTCCAAAATTTTGAATTTTTAAAAGTTTAATATCTCCGGTTAATATGGACGAAAAATGTTCAATTAGGGCTCAAAAGATGCGTCTAAAAAAACTCTACAAAATTATGGAAAAACATTTATAGGTGTTTTAACATTTTTTTAAAGTTATGGGCAAAAAACGTTTTTTTGCAAAATTAAAAATCCAAAAAAAATTTAGTTCAACTTTATTAATCTATCTCAAAGTACTCTCATTTTATGTCCGCAGGTGAGATCTACAATTTAAAAAAAAAATCAACCCAAAAGCTCTTCATGATTTCGAGATATTTATGAAAATGTGATGTTTACACACACACACACACACACACACATACGGAATGACATTTTTTAAAAATGTCATTTTTGAACTCCTGAGGTCAAATAACATAAAGATATGTCAAAAAATCGAACTCGAAAAATTTCGGTATTACAATACTTCCTCTATGAGGAAGTAAAAAGGATAAAAAGAGAAAAGAAAAGGGGGTTAAGGTAAAAAATGGGACAGTTGTTAACCCTTCAAGCTTGTTTTTATTAAAGAGTTAATTTTATTAAAACTTTTATTAAAAGTTTTTAAAAAATTAATTTTAAAAAATTAAAAAAAAGTATTAAAAGAGGAAAGAAAAAAGGAATTAGGTAAAAGAGGGGACAAACTGTGATCCCTGCAACTTTTTTTTATAGTACTACTTCTAAAAAAATTAAAAATCAAAAATAACAATAAACAGTGTAAAATTATGTCAATCTTGTCAATAAATCACTCAGGATTTAATTGAAGATAGCCTAAAACTGTCTCTACCCAAACACACACACGCACACACACACCCATGGATCAATTTTATCAATGTACATGGCAATGTTCATCATTAATTAATTGTTTCAAATACACTACTACCACTAATACATAAACTACGTATCATTAAAGTTGCCCCAATCCAACGAGTATATTAATTAATAATCATTGGAAATCCACGGTGGCTTCACTTGCTAAGGACACGGTATTTGAAAGCGGGTCCATAGGTTTACACAGATTTAACCCCCACTCCTTCAAAACTGTTTCCATATTTCATGATGATCCTTGCCTGTCAGGCAAGTGCAATTAATGATTAGAACATAATTACTTGATGCCATCGAGAATGCATAATTAATATTATCGAGAATAGAGAAGGGCTTCCTCTCTCACTTCCATCTCTCTATTTCTCGTTTGGATATCGAAAATTAGGGATAGGTTCAAGCTATATTCACATGTAGAATTATCTCTCTAAAGTGCGCGCCAATGGGACAGCGATCGGTTTACAAGCGCGTCGTTTTCACTCTGATACTGTTGATAATATGTAACTTTTAGTTTTAACCACACAATTCTCTCTCACTCTCTCTCTCTCACTCGCCCCTTTTGTAGTAGATATATGCATCTGGCGTAACTTGTTTGTGCACGAAACTTGAGTATTCGGTCACAAGTTATCTAACTATACTGTACACTACCATTACATGGAAATTACACGTTCGAAATTATCGACTCGGTGCGTTGCTAATTATTGTGAAAAATTGTTTATCAATAAGTTGGTTGGAAATGAAACGAATAATTCGTATAAAATATTGCAATAGTAGAGAAATTTTAATTGTAATTAGAATCAATATTCAGTAAATTCAAGTTTATTATCCAGTATAAATTTAGAGCTTACTATCTTCGGTGCATTTAAGTTTACTATTCGGTAAAATTAGATTAAATTCAGTTAATTAAAATATAGTTGCAAAAATTCAATTTTCAAAGATTTTAATTTAAACGCTTTTCAAAATTCAATTATTTCTAAAAATTCACGCTATAATGCTTTTAATATTCATTTATAATTTAAAATTTTAACTGAAATTCATTACTTAATCAGTTTTTATTAGTAAATTATTCGAGAATTCAATTATTTAAATACAAAACTAAATAATTGAATTTTTATGAAGAATTTTAATAAAAATTTTTTTAAATAATTGAATTCTCTCGGCGAATTTTAAAAAAATTTTTAAGAATTAATGCAATTTTTTATCATTTTATATAAAATTGTACAAAAAATAATTGAAATTCTGCGATAAGTTTTGTTATTTATGAAAATAATTGAATTCTTGCAACGAATTTTATTACAACTTTTTTTTTTAAAGAATTGAATCCCTGTGAAGAAATTTATTCTGAAAATAATTGAGTTCTGAAGAAAAATATTATTATTTATGAAAATAATTAATTTCTTGTAAAGAATTTTGTTGAAATTTTATAAAATAATTGAATTTTCAAGAAAAAATGTATTTCCTAAAAAAATAATTGAATTCTTATGAAGAATTTTATTCAAATTTTTTTAAATAATTGAATTCCCATAAAAAATGTATTATTTGGGAAAATGATTGAATTCTTAAGAAGAATGGTATTGAAAATAATTGAATTATAATATAGGAAAATTTTATTAAAATTGCAATTTTATTAACTAAATCTTGTAAAGAATTTTGTTAAAATTTTTTTAAATAATAGAATTTTTAAAAGAAGTTTCTTTAAATTTTTTGAAACAATTGACTATCTCAGAATTATTTTTTTTTAATTTTCTGAATATATTTTAATTCTTTCGAGAAACTTTATTAAAAAATTAAAAATAATTGAATTAGTGCGAAGAAATTTATAAAAAATTGATAAGTTATTGAAATCCTATGAAATTTTTATTAATATTTTGTTTAAATAATTGAATTCTTTTGGAAAATTTTATTAAAATAGTAGATATTATAAATAATTGAAATGAGGAAATTTTTTGAAAATAATTAAAATTTTGCCAAGAATTTTATTAAATTTTTTGAAAATAATTGGATTTCGGAGAAGAGTTTTACTATTTATAAAGAGAATTAAAATTTTTAATTTTAATAACCCTGAAAATTGAGAAAATTCTAAACATAGTTAAAAAATTTAAATACAGTTAAGAAAATTTTGAATAAATTTGAAAAAATATAAAGACAGTTGAGAAAATTTTGAATACAGTTGGAAATTTTAAATACAGTTTAAAAAGTTTCAATAAAATGTAAAAAAATCAAATACAGAAATAGAAATTTAAATACAATTAAAATATTTTAAGAACAGCTGAGACAATTCGAAAACAGTCCAGACAATTTTGAATATAGTTAAGAAATACTTAAATATAGTAAAAAAATTTAAATACAATTGAAACAATTTAAGGACAGTTTGGAAAAATTTTGAATACAGTTGAGAAAAATTTGAATACAGCTGAAAAAATTTCAAATGTTAAAAAATTTAAATGCAATTCCAAAAATTAAAATACAGCTAAACAAATTTATTTCAATCAAATAATCAGTTACTTATAACTATTATAAAATAAATATTTACTTTCACCAAATAATTTTTATGTTAATTGATTGAAATAAAAATTATTAAACAGAAGTAAATATTTTTGTAAAATAATATTTAAAGAATTTATAATTCCAATGGAATAAATTCTTCTAGTATAATATTTTCGTAAAGTACATAGAGAAAAATATATTTCTAAGTAAAATTAAACTATGAAGTAATAATATACCTATACTTTAAAGTAAAATTAAACTTTCAAGTAAAAATACACTTTAGAGTAAAATTAAACTTTAAAGAAAAAAGAGACTTTAGAGTAAAATTAAACTCTGAAGTAAAAATATATATCGTTTAAAATAAAAATACATTTTCTAAAAGATAAAGAACCAATTTCTCGAACGATACAAGAATAATAAAACTGCAGAGTCTATTTGTGTTAATTCCACGTTTAAAAATACCCTTACATTAAAAACTCTTTCGTGAAAATTCGCTCCACGAACGTTGAGGTGAGTAAATACGATGATTAAATTATCCCGCATATAATTGCTTTAGAGGCGCAAAAAAGATTCACGTCCTCTAACTTTCTACTTCTTTTGTTACTTTAAAAGAGGAGGAAAAAAAATTGTAGTAAACTAAATCGTAAAAGTGTGCGTGCTGTTTAATGGTAACGTGTTATTACTCGATTACCAGGTCGGAGGGGATAGGCTTATGATTAATGATTGTCGTTAACGTACTATCGTTACAGGTTAGCCGTGAAACCGCAACCGATCGATTAGCTTATATTACAAGATTTCTAACTTAAAACGTTAAAGGTCATAAACACATGGTTTAATATTTCAGTGCTGCAAAATTTTTAATTTAATATGCAGTTGATTACACTGCAAAAAAAGTTTATTTGATTCAAATAAAAGTGATTATTATTTGTATATTATCAAATAAATATTTACTTGAATTCTAGATAATTTTGATTCAAATTAAATTAATTATATCTTTTGTACGAATAGAATTTAATCTTACTAGACTGATTTAGATATCCAAGTTAAAAACTTGCAACACTTTTTATACGTTTTTTGACTCAATTTGATATCCTTAGAAAAATTGAGTAAATGTTGTCTGATTGAATTTCTTTTTACTACTTAATTCGAATTTGCAACTTTTGCCCTAAAAAATTTTTTTCTTACTACTAAATTAAAAAATTTTCTTCTCTGACATAAGCCTACTTTTATTATTTGCTGAAAAATTATTCCTTTTGTCTGACTTGAATTTACCCTTACTACTGATTTTTATAATTCATGTCTGACAGAAGCTGATTTTTACTACTGAAACTAAATTTAGAACTCGTGTTTGACTGAAATTTACTTTTACTACTGTTTTTATAAAATTTTTTCTGACATAAGCCTACTTTTATTATTTGCTGAAAAATTATTCCTTTTGTCTGACTTGAATTTACCCTTACCACTGATTTTTATAATTCATGTCTGACAGAAGCTGATTTTTACTACTGAAACTAAATTTAGAACTCTTTTTTGACTGAAATTTACTCTTACTACTATAATTTTAAGAAATTTTGACTGACTAAAGCGTATATCTACTATTACATTTAAATTAAAGCTTTTGTCTGGCTTGAATTTGCTGTAACTACTGATTTTTATAAATCCTGTATGACGAAAACGGGTTTTTACCTCTGAAACTTCCTACTTTTTTCTAAACTAAATTTAGAACTAAATAAAACTATACTAAATAAAATATACTAAACTAACTAAAATTAAAAAAAGTAGCTATCGAAAAATTTATCTTGACGACCAAAAGAACTCGTTTTAGAAACTTCACAAAACTGAAAAAAATTCGATTCTATTTTATTTTCCTGACTTTTTCCAAATTTTCATAAAAAATATATTTATTTATTTCTTATCCTGCTAATAAATTGAATTCCTCCAACGAATTTTATTATTTATAATATTTAAATATTTATCAAAATAATTTAATTTTTACGAAGAATTTTATAAAAAATTTTAAATAATTGAATTCCTGTGAAATTTTTATTATTCATGAAAGAATTGAATTATTATAAAGAACTATACCAAAAAAATTTTATGAAAATAGTATAGATATTGAAAATCGTTGAATTGGGAGAAGTTTGAATTCTTGTGATGAATATTGTTCTTTATAAAAATAATTAAATTTTGCAAAGAATTTTGTTAAAATGCCTCAAAATAATTGAATTTTTGCGGGAATAATTTTGTTATTTATCTTTAATAATTAAATTCTTTCGAAGAATTATTTATGTAAATAATTGAATTCTAGAGAAGAATTTTATTAAAATCTAAAAGAATAATTGAATTATTTCAAAAAAATTTAAGTAAAATTGTATTTAAAATAATTAAATTTTTTCGAACAATTTTATTAAAATATTTGAAAATAATTGAATTATTGTGAAAAATTCTAATATTTTTGTAAATAATTGAATTCTTTCAAAGAATTTTATTAAAATTTTTGAGAATAATTGAATGTCTGTGTGTCATTTTATTAAATTTTCTTTGAAAATAATTGAATTCCTAAAAAGCATTTTATTATTTATGAAAATAAATGAATTCTTACGAACGATTTTCTTAGAATTTAGAAAAATAAAATTTAATAAATTTATAATTTATTACATTTATAATTTAAAAAATAAAAATAATTAAATTTTGCCAAGAATTTTGTTAAAATGCCTAAAAATAATTGAATTTTCGCGGGAATAATTTTGTTATTTATCTTTAATAATTAAATTCTTTTGAAGAAACTGGAGAAGAATTTTATTTTATTTTTTTATTTTTTATTTTATTTTATTTTTTTTTATTTTATTTTATTTTTTTTTTTATTCTAAAAGAATAATTAAATTATTTTAAAGAAATTTAAGTAAAATTGTATTTAAAATTATTTTTTTTAACAATTTTATTAAAATATTTGAAAATAATTGAATTCTTGTGAAAAATTCTAATATTTTTGTAAATAATTAAATTTTTTCCAGGAATTTTATAAAGATTGTTTCAAATAATTAATTTTTTCGAAATATAATAAATATATTATGAAAATTTTATTTTAAATAATTGAATTTTTCAATTAATTAATTTAAAATAGTATTAAAAATAATTGAAATTCATCGATGAGTTTTATTATTTATAAAAAATAATTGAATTTTTGCTTAGAATTTAATCAAAAATTTTTTTAAAAAATTTAATTTCCATGAAAAATGTTATTATTAGTGAAAGTTAATAAGTTATTGATATTTAGTGTGATGAATTGTATAAAAATTTTGTAAAATAATTGATTTTTTCGAAATTTTATGGAAAATGCTATTCTAAATTAATTGAATTCTTGTGAAAATTTTATCACTTGTGAAATTAATTAAATTTTAGATGAATTTTATCAGATGTTTTTAAAATAATTGTATTCTTTTACGATACTTTATAAAATACTAGATATTGAAAATAATTAATTTTCGAATATTTTTTGAAAATAATTGAATCGTTAAGAATTTTGTTTATAATTTTTGAGATTATTTTTTTGATTTCTAGTATTAGCGAATTTAAAGTAGTGGAAATTCTAAAAAAAACAGAAATAGTAGCTTTTAGTAGCTGAAATCTAAAAAAAAGTACCTAAATAGTAGGATTTAGTAGAAGCGCATATATATGTTTCAGGATTCAAATTTACATAGTTTGTCTGACAGAAATTTGTCCTTACTACTGACAGTAACAAAGACTTACAAAAACCAACTCTTAGTACCAAAGCCAAATTTACAAATTTTAGTCTGACAGAAATTCATTTCGATAATGCAACAAATTTACAAAATTAATCAGGACTTTTATACAAAAAGAAATTCTCCTATCTTATTTTTTCTCTTTAAAAAAGAAAGTTTAGAAACAGTTGTAAAAAGTACAAATTATTTGAAGTAGAGACATTTCGGTCTCGTAAAAAGTGTACACATTGTTTGTTAAAGAAACGTCAAACATAAAAAAAGGCATTTGGCACTATTTACTTGAGAGGAAGATAATAGCAGTGCACTTTATGGAGAAATAAATTTTTTCTCCCTTCCCCCTCCCTCGTTTTTTTTTTATTAATTTAACTTACAACTCATATAAAGTTCGTTTATGAATTCCAGCTTTTTAGTTTCTGGGTCATGGTTTTTATTATTATTTCTCTCTTTCTCTCTCTCTGTCTCTCTTTCTCTAAAAACTCTCTTTGCCTTCGTTACATTTTGTTGAATTTCTGCTACATAAAAATTTCTTAAACCATAACTACAGATTTATGACTATTTTAGTTTTAGTGTAAGCACATAAACTTGAGGAAAATCGTAAAATGATTGTTGCGAGAAAGCAGCTCGTGTGAAACTTGCAAGGCTAAAAAGTAAACATAAGAGGTGCGTTTTATCGTCTCGAGTCAAAGCTCCCTCAAGATTAACGGGATATCGAGCGAGAGAGAGTGAGATGTGCGCATTGTTTATATATATATATACACATATATAATATAAATATGTGTTTGTGTTTATGTGCACCGCTCTTGTTTTTGCGAGAGCGCAATTAAGATCTATGGATCACGAGTTGAATTTTCCGCGACGATAATTACACGCGTTTCGCGGTTCGTGTGTGCTTTTAACGGATAGCTTGTGCCTCGCTAGGGTGGCTGGCTTTCCTAGGTAATAAATTGTAGACTGTGAGCGAAGAGCATGGCAACAAACCGGGCGTGAGTTACGAAGAGAAATGTGGGGTACAGGTAGCCCACTTGGCTCTAGGTAGACGTGCATGTTGTGTGTATGCACTCGTGAGAACACATTCACTTGGAAAGGGATGCACAAGTGCTGCCCGTGGTCCACGATATAATACGTACGATGTTTGGCAAATGGTTACCAGCAGAGAAAGACGAAGGGAGATAGATATATGGACGTATTATATCCATATAATATATTGACAAAGTGATCAGTCATGAGGAAATCTATCATTTCAAATGTACTGTTACTAAAACTATATACTTATTTCAAGTGTGCTTCTTTTTATTCTTGTTGTTATTTTTCATCTGTTATTATTTGTCATCACAGAAAAAACCGAACTCAAAACAAAAAATGATCAAAAATGATAAAAAAAAATAACCAAAAATGATCCCGATCATTTTTGAGTTTCAGGCAGAAAGTTTCATAATGAGTTGGATCCGACTCATTTTGAGTTCAAGATAAAATTACAATTACACTTTGTAATAAAATTATATAATAAATATATTATAATATAAATTATTAGTATTTTATTTATAATATAAAATACAATTACACTTTATAATAAAAATATTAATTAAAATCATTGTTTTCAATAAACAAACAGATCGCACTGCAAAAAACTATGTTTCTTAAATCTGATTCAATGTATTTATAGAGAATTGAAAAAAAATGTTTAGATTAGAATTTGAATTTCTAAGTATCAATACCAACCATAGAACATAAAATATAAAAATTTTAACGCTGCCTGATAACCAAAGGTAATGACGCCAAATTTAAAATTAAAATTCAGTAATATAAACATTATAATAAGTACTTATTATAAAAAATACCAGCTAGTGAAAATCTAGAGATTGATATATTTTAAAAGATTCTTAAAATTATAATTTCATATTAATATCTCCTATAAATATTATTTATGTTTAAGTTGGATACATTTACTATAAATATTACAAAAATAACATAATCTTTCTAATTTTAATAATAATCAAATAATTAACAAATTATTATCAACATAATATTCTTAAAATTTTCAATTCCGATAAAAACTAACCTAACCTGATATTTGATCCTGGAAGGACAGGGTTGCCGCAAAAATTTAATTTTGTTTTTCCCTGAGTTTCCCCTGATTTCCAGACCAAATTTTCACTTTTCCCCTGACCCGAAATAATATTCTGCGATTCACTCAAAAAATAATTAGATACTCAAAAAAATGTTCTATTACATGTTTATTTAGGAATTTCTTTAATTATAAAATTATTCGAAAAAATCGATAAATTCTTTTTTAAATAAATACTTAAAATTTAAATAAAATTTAAATATTTAAAATATTATTTTTCCATGGGAACTAATTGTAAGATTTTCAAAATTTCTAATTCAAACCTTTTGAAATTCAATAGCTTATAAGAATCTATTTATACTAATAAAATCAGACTTCTGTTTGTACATTGCTCCAAGCTTGAAAATTTTTATATATTTTTTCGTTTTTACTTCAAAAATTACTAAAAAAAGAAAAAAAAAATCGGTTCATTGAATTTTTTCGAAATCTTGATAATTTTAGATTTTTTACCAAAGAGTGGAGAATATTCAACAAGTTAACTATTTTTCAAGAGCCCAAAAATAGTGAAGCCAAATGGCATAGAAAAGAAGAAAAAATGTTGAATTTTAAGAAATTCGGTTTTTTGAATATTTTCGAATTTTTGATAATTTTAGATTTTGTACCAAAGAGTGGAGAATATTGAATAAGTAAAGTATTTTTGTAGAGCCCAAAAATAATGAAGGTAAATGCCATAAAAGAGAAGAAAAAATGTTGAATTTTAAGAAATTCGGTTTTTCGAAATTTTGATAATTGAAATAGTAATATTTTTCTACCGAAATAGCTAATGGTAACTAATTATTAATTTTCCGGTCAAATAAAAATTTGGTATTTAAATTATAAAATAAATTCTTTTATATCACTATTCACATACTATAAGTATCAATGATACTAGAAAAATTAATAAATAAATAATTGTTTATTATTTTTAAGTAATATAACAATTTAAAAGATTTTGATGGACATTTTGGGGCACTAAAATAAATATTTTTCCAAACAGCGAAGGGGTTAAATGTATGAAAATTTCAGATTTTCAAAGAATTTAATTTGAAATCTTTACAAAATTCAAATATTTATAAAAATTTCATTTATTATTAACTTTTCAAAAATTCAGTTATTATAGCTTTAAAACTATAACTGAAATTAATTTTTAAATCTATTTTTATTAGAAAATTCTACGAGAATTCAATTATTTAAATTCAAAGTTTAGATAATTTATTAAATAATTAAATGTTTCTTAAAATTGAATTTTTATACATAATTTTAAAAATAAATTTTTAAATAATTGAATTTTTTCGACGAATTTTAATAATATTTTAAAAAATAATTACATTTTTCGAGGAATTCGATTAAAATTGCATTAAAAAGTAGGTAATTGAAATTCTGCAATGAGTTTTATTATTTATAGGAAAATAATTGAATTATTGTGAAGAATTTCATTAAAAAAAGTTCCGGAAAAGAATTTTAAAATTTATAAAAATAATTGAATTACTGCGAAGAATTAACTGCAAAATTTTTAAACATTTAATTTTTTCAAAAAAATTTATGAAAATTCAATTTTAAATAATTGAATTCCTGTGAAATTTTAATTTTTTCCAAAATAATTGAAATTTTGTCATGAATTTTATTAAAATTTTTAAAAATAATTGAATTTTAATACTTTTGGAAATAATTAAATTCTTATGGCAATGAATAGTATTATTCATGAGAATACTTGAATTTTACAATGATATTTTATTAAAATTCCAGAAAATAATTGATTTTTATCGAAGAATTTTGCTGTTCATTTATAAAGATATTTGACCACAATTTTTTTTAGATTTTTTAAAAATAATTGAATTTCTGCTAAAAATTATATTAATTTTGAAAATAGTTGAATTTTACAATGAGTTTTATAAAAATTCCTGAATATAATTGAATTTCGGTGAAGAATTTTGCTATTTATAAAGATAATTGAAATGTTGACGATAATTTCTTTTTCAATTTTTGAAAATAATTGAATTTCTGGAATGAATTTTAATATTTATTAAGATACCTAATTATGTTGAATTCTTTCAAAGAATTGCGTTAAAGTTTTTAAAATTGAAACTAATTTCAACAGAATTGAAATTAAAATTTTTCAAAAAAATACTTTATTAAATGTTTTATAAGTAATAACTTTAAGGCAGTTCTTCAATAGAATTAAGTTATTTGAAATAAATTATTGTTAGAAATAAAAAAAAAATTAAGGTTTTTTTTAGAATTTGTGGTAATTTTAAAGTTCATGAGTAGCAAACAAAAAAGACATAAAAATTATGAATATTCTTATGAATTCTACAAATTTAATTTTTTCCAGTACTTTTAATGAAAATCCTTGACTTTTCCGTGATTTTTTTATTTTGGAAATTTTTTATGTTACACTTGACATATGACAGTAACTGTGTCTCAAAACTTATGATTAATTCTGAGAAACTAATTCTGAATTTGTTTTTAGTAAATTAATATTTTTTCATAATTTCCTTTTGCGCGAAACACCTTATAGCATCCAGACCCTCAATATTTTACAATTAAAGAAATTAGTAAATAAATGTAACAAAACATTTTTTTTTTAGTGAAAATTTTTTCTTTTATTTTCTAAAAACCCTTTCTTTAAATTACAAAACAATATATCTAATTAGATAAGTAAATAAAATAAATATCCATAGATGCGCGTTTGAAATTCTCCCTCTATAGCTAAAATGCAATTGTGTGTGGTTTATAGTGGACACTCGCACACATAAAGTCGAGAAATATTTAATGCAGCATACGACGCATTCTGCATTGGGCTCAACCTATCTGATCAGCTTGCAACATTAACGTCGACATTTACTGTAATGGCTCGAAACAGGGAAAACAGACTGAAAACAGTTGCTATAGATATAAGTACGTGTCGTTTTAGCGTCCCGTTTCGACATCACTGCACGCATGACAACCGCTCGCAACATAAATGTGTCAGGTATATTCTCGTCAGGTAATATTATTGACCCTTCCAATTACTCATTACAAATTTCCAATTTCAATATTTCTTATCTCCGGAAAAATTAAACTTCATTTTTTTCAATTTATTGTCATTTCCTTCTTAATGCTATTCTCTGTATTTTATCATTGTAATAATATTAATATAAAATCAAAAAAAAAAAACATGTAGTAAAAGATTTGTGATACAAAACATTATCATTAAGTATTCAAATAATACAAAAATATTAAAAAACACAGAAAAATAGAAAATATTGAAACAATAATTTTTATATTAATATTAATACTGCCTACGTTATCACTTTCGACAAAAAAATGTTTCAGTTACTAAATAAAATTCAAATTACCAAATTTTTATAACCAGGGATACTTTACAAATACTTTACAAATAATCGATCAACTTGCTGGGGACAGAGAATTCAGAAATACCTTATCATAAAAAATATGTGTCGCAAAAAATTAACACAACCTACATTTTAGATTTTCTTCGAGTAATAATAACAGAGTTGTTTTTTTTTATTTTCACCGAGAAAACAGACACAAGTACTTAATCATTGTAATCTGAGAAATGTAAAGTTGGAGGAGGCTTTACGTTCTTTTTATAAAGGGTGTGTGTAAGCAAAATCTGTTTCATAAGTTTAAAATTATGCCGAGAACTTAAGACACGTATATATTTCGCTTGGCTTTACAAATATAAACAGTTTTTCGTGAAAGCTTCCAAGTTTGGATTGTCCTGTTTCTGAAGAAAAATCGCTCATGATCCCTGCAAGCGTTTTACCCTCAACTAACAAAAAAAAAAAAAAAAAACAAAACAAAAAGAAACAAAGAAATAAAATACAAATATATGTAAAATCTCACAGTCCTAATAATAAATCTCTAAACTGATTTTTAGTTTTCTTCTTCTTGGACTTCCCACTCATATATGTATCCACTTTTAAAACAATTTCACTCTCTCAATAAGCTACCGAACTTTTAATTATTGGTATTTTTTATTATTATTGGTATTATTTAAATTGACCAAAAATGTAGTCTCTTTTTTTTAATACGAAAGTCTTGTCTCAAGTTTAGAGAATAGAGATATATAATTAACCTGAAAATTTTATTAAATTGAATTTATGAAATAATATTTGCTAATAAAAAAATTGTGCTTTGAAAAATATTCTCGAGAAAATAATAATGAATAAATAATGATTCGTGTTCTCTCAGGGGGGTCTAAATCAATCTGAGCAAAGCAATTCACTCCTTCTCTCTCTCTCTCTCTCTCTCTCCCTCTCTCTCATTCTCTATTGCATATATACACTTTGGTTTTCAGCGTGTTAATTTTCAGCACTCGAGGAATACATGCGGTCGAGCGTGTCAGCAATTCATGCAAACAGTTTTCGAAAGTTTAATCGGTGCATCCGCTTGCTTGGGCCAGCGTAGTTTGGATTTTCAAGTTCGTACGTGTGCGGCAAGAGAAGAGGGAGATGAGTAATGAAAAAGCGAATGTGGATGAAAAGAGAGTGAGAGAGAAGGGCTTCAACTGAAATGTGAGAACTACATGTGAAAACGAGTATAGTGGAGTGAGGAGAAAAGTTGTTATCTGCCACACAGGTGATGATAAGACCTCCGATTTGTTTCCCCGCGCGCGCACGTAGATTAAAACTGTTTTTGCACCCCCCCTTTTGCTACTATAACGTTTTGTTACAACTCTATTCTATTATTATTTCCAATCTTTTCGTTTTTCTTCTTTTTCGCTCTCTTGTTATATTTTCGTTATGTTGAATTTTCGTTTATTTGAAAATCATAACTTTTGGGCTTCAACTTTCGTTTCGAGAGTTCTTGGCGTGTCGATAAGAGGTTCTTCTCGAAAGTAAATATTTGCTTCTCAATGTTCAATTTTCAATGGTTTTGAATATTATTTGTCCTTTCGGGTATTTTTATTTTACAAAATTGGAAATCTTTTTGTTCTTTATTCCATTTCTGGGATTTATGTTTTATAAGTAAATTTTTCAGGGTTGCCACAGGTCAGGAAAGTTAGGGAATTCAGGGAAATGTCAGGGAAAGTAGAATAGGTCAGAAGAATCAAGGAAAAGTCAGGGATTTTTATTAAAAGTACTGGAGAATACTAAATTTTTAAAATTTTTAAAAAAATTCCGAAGTTTACTCAAATATTGAAAAATTAATTGAATTTTCAAAGAGTTGTGTTTGCAATTTTCATAAAAAGATGAATTTCAAAAACTTTTAATTTGAAATTTTATAAAATTTCAATTTTTATAAATTTTTATTAGAAATTTTAAATAACTTAAATTTTTAAAAAATTTAAAAAATTCAAATTCTTCTGAAAGTAATTACATTTTTTAAATATATATTGAATTAATTATTAAAAATAATGGATTCATAGAAGAATTTTAGTTAAAAACACTCAAACAAATTGAATTTTGAAGCAATTACAAATAATTGCAAAAATTCAATTATTTTCAAAAATAATAAAATTTTTCATAGAAATTCAATTACTTTAAAACATTTTAATAAAATTCTACGCAAAGGCAAACATTTAATAATTTTCATAAATAATAAAAATTTCACAGGAATTAAATTATTTTTATAAATAATAAAACTCGTCGAAGAATTTCAATTATTTATTTTTATTTAATACAATTTTAATCGAATTCCTCGAAAAATGTATTAATTCTTAAAAAATTTATTAATATTCGTAAAAAGAGTTCAATCATTAAAAAAAAAATTATATAATTTGTTCATTAGAATTTTATCATTATTTTCCAAACATTTTTAATTAAATTTCTTGAAAGAATTTAAATATTTTAAAAAATTCTAATGAAATTTTTCGTAACAATTCGATTATTTTCCAAACATTTTAATAAAATTCATTGTAAAAAAATAGAAATTTATTTCATTTTAAAATTTTGTTCGAACTCAATTATTTTCAATATCTATTTTATCTTTATCAATAAAATTTCACAAAAAATTTAATTATTTAAAAAAAATGTTAATAACATTTGTCGCAGGAATTGAATTATTTTCATAAATAATAACATTATTTTTAGAAATTCAATTATTTTCGTGATTTCATTGCAGAATTTGAATTATTTTTAGTTGAGTTTTAATCGAATTCCTTGAAAAATGTAATAATTATTGCTAAGCATTTTATTAAAATTCCTCATTTATTTAAAAATTTGTTGATGAAATTCTTTATGAGAATAAAATTTTAGGAGACATTCAATTATTCAATAAATTATTTATTTTTTAAATAATTTCAACTCTATTATTAAAATTTTTCCGAATGATAATTTCAATCATTATTTATTTATTTATTTAGTTTAATTGAATTCTCATAGAATTTTCTAGTAAAAATAGATTCTAAAATAAATTTTATTTAAAATTTTCGATAATAATTAAATATTAAAAGCATTATAGCGAGAATTTATATAAACATTTGAATTTTAAAAATCTTTCAAATTAAAATCTTTGAAAATTTGTTTTTTTTATATATTTTTTAATTCTGTAGAATTAATTCAATTGTTTTGAAAAAGGTCAATTGAATTTTTTTTTAAACTATTAATTTAAAGTTTTAATTTTCTAATTTATATTTAGTAGAAGAATTTCCAAATGATCGAAATTTCATAAAATTGAAATGTAAACAAATTGATTTGAAGATTCTGAAAGAACTTTTTCCAAAATTATTAGAAATAATTGATTTAAAGAGGAATTTTAGTTAAAAATTCTAGGAAAGAATAATTTAATTGAAATGATGAAAATAATTTTAAATAAGTTACACTAACAAATTCTTATAATATAAAATAATGATTTTATCACTCAGTCATCTCTAATTATCATAAAACATTAAAAAATCAACAAAGAAAAATGATTTATTCATGTTTTATAATAATATTCCTATAAGTTATTGAATTTCAAAAGGTTAGAATTTAAAATTTGGAAAATCTTAATTTCTATAGAAAAATGATAGGTAATGATATAATATTTATTGTAATTAAAAGCTATTGATGTTTCATTTGTAAAGAAATAGTTAAAAATTGTTTTATTTGTAAATAATTGAAAGTCACTTTCTTTAGAAATAAATAAAAATTATTTGCAGTAGAACTAACTAAAGGATTCACTTTTAACTCTAAAGTATCAAATTCCAACGAATTGATACCAAAATTGTGTATCAAAAAAAAAATTGAACTAAATTTTTGGTGTTCATTTGATCCAATTTGGTACCAATCTGATACTTTCAAGAAAAATGTATAAACATAAATAATTATTTATAAAAGATTGATTTATAAAGAAGTTAATTAAAAATTATTTTCAAAGTAAAACTCATATATCTGATTAACAATATAATTAATAATAGTAATACAAATAATAATAATAATAATAATAATAATAATAATAATAATAATAATTATTATTATTAATTATTATCACTCCCCATTTTTTTTTTGTTCTCCAAATATAAATTTCCCTGAAATTGAAAGGATAATCGAGGAAAAAAGGTGATAAAAAAAAAGAAATTTTATTAGACAATGGAAGAATAATATTGAAAATTGCCATTACATCTCATTTGGAGTATCTCATGATATTTTCTGAATTCGTGAAATGTAGATGAATTGTCGCAAATGATTCATGAGAGTGTAACAGGTAACCGAATGTAGTAATAACGGGCGTGTAACGAGACGAGAGCTGTAGGAGTAGTATCTCAAAGCTGGGGGATAATTTTAGCCCTTAACCGTTGTGCCCCACGCCTATTTCCTCAATCACCGTAGGAGGTCGAAGCGTTGCGGCGATGCGCAAGGGATGTTCCCAATTATCGCTAACTACTGCAGCCGATGAGATATACTCCGATCGCAATCACTCGTATATCCACACCGCAATAGGGTAAGGTCAGAGACTCCAGGTTTCTGCCCTCTCAGCCACTCTCTTGCTGCTATTACATCCGTTTACATCATTAAGATCGTAAAATCAATATCAGATATAATTATTATTACAATTTCAGATAATTAGAGCAAACTCATAACAAGCCTCGAACGGTAATAGAGTCAATAATAATACCAGTTATTATTCATTTAACACCTACACAAGGAAGATGCAGGCTCATTTGGGGTAAATGTAAACAGAATATCTATTTTTCACCCAAAAAAAAAAGGATTTTTTTTCGTTAAATGGAAAAACTGACGGAATTTGTTACTTTACTTCTCTAAAAAAAATTTATGGCGAACAAGAAAATATTAATGAGCCTGAAATACATAAAATTGACTAATAATAAATTAACTTCATTAATCTTCGTATTTTTTCATTTATTCTGTCCGCAGTTTGAAGTTAGTTTTTGTGTTTGCTATTGTTTTTTTTTCTTTAGAAAATATTGTTTGACGAATCGAAAATATGCAGGTATTTTTTCAAGATTCATAATAAAACTACTAACAATTCGCGCGCGGCTTACTTCTCCCTCACTTTCTTGAATAAATTTAGCAATTTTAAAAATAATAGAACGTAAAAATTTTTAATTAAAATTTTTTTTATAAAAATAAAATATGAATTTAAATATATAGTTTTAATATTATGATAATTACAATAATCATATATTCTCACATAGGGAATTCAGGAAAAAGTCATAAATTTTTATTAAAAGTACTGAAAACAATTAAATTCTCAGAATTAATAAGAAAATTCTGAATTTTTTGTTTGAGTCATAAACTATAAAATTATCACAAATTCTATTACAAAATCTTCAATTTTTTTAATTTCTGACAAAAATTTATTTTTAACCCTCTCCCAAAATTATTCAAAAACATCTATAACTTATTTTTTAAAAAAATATTTAATTATTATTATTTTTCCATAGGAATTAAGATTTTCAAAAATTTCAAATTCAAACATTTTTAAAATTAAACAACTTTAAAAATATTTGTTATAAAACATGAAGAAATCGATTTCTTCATTTTTTATAATAATTCAAGATGTTCGAGAGATAAAATAATTATTTTATATTATAAGAATATTGTTACTGTAACTTCTTCAAAATTATTTTAATATTCAATTATTATCTAAAATTTTAATTGAAATTCATTTTTAAATCGATTTTTGTTAGAAAATTCTACGAGAATTCAATTATTTAAATACAAAAGTAAATTATTTTTTGAATAATTGAAAAAGGAACAGAAAATATAATAAAAAAATTCCTTGTTACTTTTCCAATAATGAAACTAATTCTCCATCAATTCTCCCAGGGAATGAAATTTTTTTTTTTGAAAACAAATGAGAAAATTACGAAAATCTTTGGGATCAGTGATGAAAACGTTTAGTGGCAATTTCATGTTAGCGCGTGCAATTTATACCCGCGATTGAGAAGGATGAGGGGGAGGGGAGGGGGGCTGTACAGTGGCACTAACAGCGATAATAATTGAACTTGACAAATTTTCAAATTTTGGCCGAGTAACGCGCTTTGCCTTTCTGAAACGAGGGCGGAAATTGGCACATGGAGTGCGTTTCGCGTGCACTTCGGCAGCAATAAATCAATCTATTGCGATTCTCTTCTCTCGCCAATACACATAGTATATGTATACCGCGTTTTCAACGATCAGACATGCAATGTAACAATTACTGTGCACTCTGAGCGTCACTCACAATACATATCACTTAAGCGTAAAGCGGATCTAACGAATCACGGGTCGAGAGTTTCTGGTCTCTGTCTGTGTCTCTCTCTCTCTATCTCTCTCGATCGTTCTCGAATGACGATTTTTTTTTTTTTTTGCATTTTTCCAATCTACTGTGCAATGGAAAAATAATTCTTGATAACGATGTCATCAATTTTGATTTCTTGCTGATTAACATTTTATCGTTATTTGTTTATTTTGTTATTGTTTGTCTTGAATCGAGGTATGAAGTCTTTGGTTACAATTTGTTGTGAATAATTGTTCTTATTCAGGGTTGCCACAGATCAGATTTTTGAACATAATTGAATTTCTGCGAAGAATTATATTATTTTTGAAAACAATTGAATTCTTGAGAGGAATAATTTTATTAAAATTTCTTTTTAAATATTTGAATTCTTTTATTAAATTTTATTGAAATAGTAGACATTGAAAATAATTAAATTTTGGCAAATTTTTGAAATTTATTAAATTTCTATTAAGATTTTTATTAAAATTATTTTGAAAAAAAATTGAATTGTTACAAAGAATTTCAATGAAATTTTTGAAAATAATTTAATTTTTTGAAGAAAATTTAATTAAAACTGTATTGAAAATATTACTTAAATTCTAATAAATAAATTGTAGCAAAGATTTTTTAAATATTTGAATTTCTTTGATAAATTTCAATATATAATTTTTAAGAATAATTCCATTTTTCGAGGAATTCCATTAAAATTGTATTAAAAATAATTGAAAGTCTGCAATGAGATTTATTATTTAGGAGAATAATTGAATTCTTGTATATAATTTTTATTACATTTCTTTAAATAATTGAATTCATTTAAGAAATTGTATTAAAATAGTATATTTTAAAAATATTTGAATTTTAACAAAAAATTTCATTATTTGTGAAACGTAATTGAATTCTTGCAAAATTTTTTTGAAAATAATTACATTTTTCCAAGAATTTATCTAAAATTGTATTACAAAATAATTTAAATTTTAAGAAAAATTTTATTATTTATGAAAAAAATTGAATTCTTACAAAGAATTTTATTACATTTTTTTCAATAATTGAATTCATGTGAAAAATTTTATTACTTGAAAAAATAATTGAATTCTTGTGAAGGATTTTATTGAAATTTCTGTAAATCATTGAATTTTTTTTTATTTTATGGAAATTTAAACTATTATAAAACATGAAGATATCAATCATTCCGAGTTGAAGACTCGGAGTGATCGATATCTTCATGTTTTATAATAATATTCTTATAAGTTGTTGAGTTTCTTAAAGATTTGAATTTGAAATTTTCCAAAAATTTTACATAATTAAATATATATTAAAAAATTTAACTAATTTCAAAAGAATTTTAGTTATTAAAATTTTTTAAAAATCTAGTTCTTTTAAAATTTCTAATTAAATTAATTTAAAATTGAAATTTTACAAAATTTTAAATTAGAATCTTTTCAAGTTCATCTACTTATAAAAATTGTATAAGCGATTCTTTTAAAATTGAATTAATTTTGAAATATTTAAATGAAATTAGATTATAAGGATAAACACAATAACTTTAGAAAACAATAATTTTCCAGGATTTCGATTAAAATTCCCTGACGTTTCCATGTTTTTTCAAGGTTTATAAAATTCCCTGACATTTCTAGGTTTTCCAGATTTCCAGGTTGCGTGGCAACCCTGTAACTTTAAACAATTTACGAATTTGATTTTAATTTTAAAAAACAAATTAACAACTTACACTCGACAAATAAAAAAGTAATTAAAAAAATTCCCCCCCAAAGAGAAATATTTGAAACAATTTTGGAAGGGAATTTAATATAGCGTGTATAATGAAGGAGTTATCGGGAAAAGTTTTACCTTTGATTGTCACGAGGTTGTCCGCTCTATTCGCGAAACAAACAATCACGGGCCTGACTCGTAGAGTATAAATGAGAGTACCTACACAAAGTTGGCGGGAGCCGCGAACCCACCCGGATTAGCCAATAAATCGAGGTTGAAAGGGGAAATTCATTAACCCACAACGATAAATAACCGGCGCACGCTCCTGAAGAACGGCAGAGCAAACCGGCGCGCGCTCGCTCACTCTCTCTCGAAACAATAGTTTATAGTATATTTATGTAAAGTTTCCAAACGCAAGAGTGGCGGTGGCGGCGGCAGCAACGATGGTCGCGAATAAGAGGGAAACAAGGGAAAAGAGGAATGAGAGATAGAAGCCAAAATGAGGAAAGAGAATGAGTTGAATGAGTGCCTATTGTGTTTCAGTTCTACTATTATTGGTCTTAAGCAAACACTTCAACTTTCCTTCAATATACACTCTTTTTCGCTTGGCAAAGATGATACCCACTGATGGCGAGAAAGTTATTTATCTTTTCAAAAACAACCGCAAAAAAATCGATTTTCTTTTGTTTTAAATAATTTCTTAATTTTATTACAAGAAAAAAATTTATAATAACTCAGGGTTGGATAAAAATTTAATTTTCTTTTTCCCTGATTTCTAGATAAAATTTTGACATTTTTACTGATACTAAAGAATATTCTGATTCACTCTAAAAATTATTAGATATTGAAAAAAAATGTTCTATTACATTTAGTTACGAATTTTTTTCATTGTAAAAATATTCAAAAACATTAATAACTGCTTTTTATAATAAATATTTAATCATTATTATTTTCCCATAGGAATTATGATTTTAAAGAAATTTTAAAGTCAAACCTTTTTGAAAATAAACAACTTATAAGAATATTAATATAAAACAGGAAGATATTGATCACTCCAAGTCTTCGACTCGGAATGATTGATATCTTCATGTATTATAATAATTTAAATTTCCATAAAATTTTTCAACAAAAAATTAAATTATTTATAAAAACTTTAATAAAATCCTTCCCAAGGATTTAATTATTTTTTCAAGTAATAACATTTTTCACATGAATTCAATTATATTTAAAAAATTGTAATAAAATTCGTTGTAAGAATTCAATTATTTTCATATAAATAAATTAATAATTTCATTAATAATATAATTGATAATAATTTTTCATAGGATTTCAATTATTTTGTAATACAATTTTAAATAAATTCCTCGAAAAAAGTAATTATTTTCAAAACTTTTTTGCAAGAATTCAAATATTTTCAAAATATACTATTTTAATACAATTTCTTATATGAATTCAATTATTTAAAGAAATGTAGGTAATAAAAATTCTTTACGAGAATTCAATTATTTTCCTAAATAATAAAATTCTTCACAGGAATTAAATTATTTTGAATACAATTTTAAGTAAATTCTATGAAAAATGTAATTATTTTTAAAAATATTCAAAATTCAATTATTTTTGAAAATTTATGCTATAATGCTTTTAATATTCAATTATTATGTTAATTTTTAACAGAAATTAATTTTTAAATCAATTTTTATTAGCAAATTCTACGAGAATTCCATTATTAAAATACAAAAAAAAATATTTTATTACAATCATATTGAATGTTTCATAAAATTGAAATTTCATAAAGAATTTTATCAACAAATTATTAAATAATTGAATTCTCTTGACAATTTAAATAAAATATATTTAAGAATAATTTCACTTTTCGAGAAATTTAATGAAAATTATATTAAAAATAATTGAAATTCTGCCAAGAGTTTTATTATTTGTGAAAATAATTGAATCACTGTAAAAATTTTATTATTTTATGAAAATAATGAAATCACTGTAACAAATTTTATTATTTATCAAAATAATTGAATTCCTGAAAAATTTTTATTATTTGTGAAAATAATTAAATGTTTGCGTAGAATTTTATTTATTTGTTTTTAAATTAATTGAATGCTTTTGGAAAATTTTATTAAAATACTAGAAATAGAAAATCATTGAATTGAGTGAAATTTTTGAAAATAATTGAAATTTTGATAAGATTTTTATTAAAAATTTTTAATATAATGGAATTTTGAAGAAGAATTTTATGATTTATAAAGATAATTGAAATTTTACTAAGAATTTTATTAAAGTTTTTGAAAATAATTGAATTTTAGAGAAGAAATTTATTATTTTGAAAGATAATTGAAATTTTGATGAGAATATTTGAAAAATTTTTGAACTTAATTGAATTTCTGGAAAGAATTTGATTACTTTTGAAAATAATTAAAATTTAAATAAAATATATGGGCGGAAATTTTTCTACGACATTTTAGAATCGGTTAAACATATTTTTTTATCGTTCTTGATAGAAAAATATTAAATACGTATTTTTTTATTTTTCCATATTTGACAAAATTTTCGAGTTATGAATTTTCGAAATTTTGGATTTTTAAAAGTAGACCTATTTTCAATAGCTTATAACTTTGAAAGTATTGAGTTTGGAAAAAAGTTGTCAAAGGAAGAAAGTTTTGATTTTTCTTCAACTTTTAAAAGATTTTAAAAAAAAATTTTTTTTAAATTTTTAATAAAAAAAAAATTTTTTTTATAAACAAATTAATTTTTTTTAAATTTGGGCGCGATTTTTTTTTATTTTTTTTTAATTTATTTATACCTACTAATATACAGAAAAATTTCCAAAAAGATTCGAGATGGGCCGACTCATAGTTTTCGTTCTATAAATTTTTTAATTAATTTGTTTATATAAAAAAAAAATTTTTTTTCTTAAAAATTAATAAAAAATTTTTTTTTTAAAGTACATAAAAGTTAAAGAAAAACCAAGATTTTCTTTTTCTGATAAGTTTTTTCTAAACTCAAAACTTTCAAAGTTACAAGCTATTAGACTTATAATTCACAGTTTTCATTCTATAAAAAATTTATGGAACGAAAACTACGAGTCGGCCCATCTAGAATCTTTTTGAAAATTTTTCTGTATATTAGTAGGTATAAATAAATTTAAAAAAAATAAAAAAAAATCGCGCCCAAATTTAAAAAAAATTAATTTGTTTATAAAAAAAAATTTTTTTTTTATTAAAAATTAAAAAAAAATTTTTTTTTTTTAAATCTTTTAAAAGTTGAAGAAAAACCAAAACTTTCTTCCTTCGACAACTTTTTTTCAAACTTAATACTTTCAAAGTTATAAGCTATTGAAAATAGGTCTACTTTTAAAAATCCAAAATTTCGAAAATTCATAACTCGAAAATTTTGGCAAATATGGAAAAATAAAAAAATACGTATTTAATATTTTTCTATCAAGAACGAGAAAAAAATATGTTTAACCGATTCTAAAATGTCGTAGAAAAATTTCCCGTGGAATTGCCCATATATTTAAAAATTGATCTAACTTCAGAAGAATTGGAATTATTAAAATTTGTTAGAACTAAGATGTTTAAAATTTATAATTAACTTCATTGAAAATAATTGAAGTTTTGATAAGAATTTTATAAAAAAATTTTAAATATAATGGAATTTCGGAGAAGAGTTTTATTTATAAAGATAATGGAAATTGTGCCAAGAATTTCATTGAAATTTTTGAAAATAATTGAATTTCAGAGAAGAAATTTATTATTTTTAAAAATAATTGAAATTTGACCACAATTTTAAAAAATTTTTAAACACAATTGAATTTCTGGGAAGAATTTTATTACTTTTGAAAATATCTGAAATTTCAATTAAATATATTAAAAAATTTTATCTAATTTCAGACAAAATGAAATTATTAAAATTTTTTAAAAGTCTAAGTTGTTTAAAATTTCTAATTAATTTCATTCAAAATTAAAATTTTAAAAAATTTCAAATTAAAACCTTTCGAAGTTCATTTGCTTATGAATATTGTAATCGACCATTTATACTACTTCCGGAGAAAATTTTGCTACGCTCAAATTAAATTTTACTTATTTTAATAAATTTTAATAATTTATTAATATGAAAATAGAAAAAAATTACTTTATTCGTTTTTTCTATGTAAAAATACATATTCTTAGTTGAAAATTAAATAAATTTTCGGCTTTATGATAAAACTATAGATTTTTCATATTTCAAATCGAAATTCAGTTTAAAACCTAAATTTCAAATCTCAAGATTGAAACATAATAAAAAGCTCAGAGGTGACGTAGCCTTGGGCCAATATTGGCCTAATTTTGATATCACCTTTGTATTCTACATCGACAATTGTATTATTTCCACAAGGTGTCTATACTTTTGACAAAAGGCGCATGTTTCACGAGTGAATTTCATAGAATTAGATTCAGAATCACTTTTAATGTCGAATTGAAAAATGGATTTCTATTACGTGACCGCATTCTATTCGCGAAGTGACTCAGAATATGCTAAACACAGATAGAGATTTTCTAAGAGTCAAAAGAATGTTAAAATTGATTTATTTTCCCATTTTAGCAAAATAAATTTCAGAGGTTATTATTAGGTAAAGGTAAACACATAAAATAAAGCTTATAAATTTTTTCATAAATGAAAAGTCGACCATTAAAATTAATATTTTATTACATTTCACAATTTGCCATAGTGGTATTTTTAATTTAGAATTTTGGGCGTCAATTTAATTCACTTTAGTATCAATTTCATACTTTCAAGAAAACTGTTTTTTAGTTTATTTGTATCCTAATTACACTGGAAAAAAATTTATTTGATTCAAGTAACCGATTAATTGACAATTATCAATGAAATATTTACTCGAATCAAATAATATTTATTAGTGTCAATCAAATGGTATTTTAACCAATAATTTCAGTATTTGAAGCAAATATAAATTGAACCATTTAATTGACTCCAATAAATATTATTTGATTCAATTAAATATTTAATTGACAATAGTCAATTAATCGGTTATTTGAGTCAAATAAATTTTTTTTTCTCAGTGTAGGAAAGCTAGTAAAGCTTCTGTCACTATCTCATTTTAAATAGAACACAGTAGGGCAATTTCAATAAGAAAAAAGGGGTGAAAAACGATTGAAAGGAGAGAAATAAATAGAAAATTAAGGAATTGCGTGCGCGATCGATTCAAGATGAGAATTTCTGGATCTAAACAGAATCCCCTGAAGCGTGTCCGAGTGCACAAGGAGTTACGCTTCTAAGCATCAAGTTTCCAAATTTCCGGCTTTACAAGGATATAGCTGTGAATGAAAAGGAAAATAGAAATAAAGCGAGAGCAAGAGAAATGGAATCTAAAGGGTTTAAGTTCCTATTTGACTTGGCAATTCAACCCTCGTTTTCCCATCTCTCTCCCACTCTTCAAAATTCACCATCTTACTCTGTTTCACATTCTCTACTTAAAGTTTCCATGAATCTATCCTCGTTCCTCATCTCACTCTCTTTCGATTCTCTCTCGGGGTGTTAACGGACTATTTCGACTTGGACTTAGGGGAAATTAGTGAGAAATTCCCTTGAGAGGGAGACTTGCAAAGATTCTTCTCTTGCAAACTACTATATACATATATAACGATTAATACCCTGGTTTTAGAAACCAGCCAAATTCGTTTGTTTCCATCAATTAACTAAATTGTGTTTTAATAAATTTTTCCCCTTTTTCGGTTTTACTTTATTTCTTTTTATTTTTTTTCGAAAGTATTTAAATCATCATTAACCGAAGCTATTATTTTCGCATAAAAAGCTATTTTTTTAACTCTACGCTTGAGCAAAATTTAATTTTAAAATTTAACTATAGAAGTAGTAAACATAATTATATTTATAGCCACAGATTTTCCAAGGATATTAAATTAAATCAAAAAACGTATCATAACATTTCATAGCAACAATTTTGATACATTGTTTGTCTCAATTTGATATCCTCAAAAAAATTTTGCGGTTAAGAACAAAAATTTAAAACAATAATTGCGATTACACTTTGAATTTGAATTAGGTCTGATTGAAACAGCCTTTTACTACTGAAAGTAATATTGCAAGTGATGGACATTTTAGTTCTGAGTAAAAAAGTATTTTACTACTGAATTTGCCTGTTGTTTATTGTTTTTCAACCTATTATAATAATAATTATTATTAATTAGTATAGTTAGTATTGTTTTTACTATTTAATTTATTCAATTATTCCGCATAATAATTTATTCAATCAAATATCAATTATATAGTAAAGATATATTTTTTTGTCTGTTTCAGGTGAGTCAGCTGTAATTGCAAATAAACTAATTAAGGAAAACATCGTGAAAGGTAAATTGACAACACTTATTTGCTATAATTTGCAAAAAAGACTTAAAAATTTTATGCCTTCTATTATAAAGTTTGCACACTCTAAATTTGAATATTATGCCAAACAATTTTCTTTATGCAAAAAATCTTTGGAACTTTTATTCGAATTTTTTTTGGAGTACTAGTACAATAATTTACTAATTTGAATTAGTGACTGACTTTTTGCTTTTGAAATAGTAAATTTTACTCATAAATTAGTAGAATAAATTACAATTCTTTAGTAAAATTTACGAATTCAAAAGCAAAAATTCAGTCAGTAATTTAAATTAGTTAATATTTTTACTAATTAAAATTTAGAGAGTACTTCTGAAAATTTAAACCTAACTTTTAAATTACAGAAATTTGACGATTATTCTCAAGATTTCAAACAGTCAAATATTTATTGAAAATCAATTTAAAAATTATTGAAATACTAGTCATTTGTAATACAGAATATCTAATTAAAAAATAATCGAAATTTTCCGGATACATCAGTGAAACAATTATTTTCTAATTGGCAAATGATTGAAAACTATAACTAATATTTTAGTCATTTTTAACTGTTTTTTTGAAAATTTTACTGATTTTAAAGATATGTTTTAGTCAGACACCAAAAATTAAAATCAGTAGTATGAGCGCATTTTAGTCAGCAGAAGACTGTAAATTTAGCTGCAAGAGCTCGATTTTGACATTGACTTTCATTTTTACTCTCACTTTCAATTTGACTTTAACTTTAATTTGACTTTTCAATTTAATATTGATTTCATTTTCACATTGAATTTCAAAGTCAAAGTCAGAGTGAAAATCAAAGTTAAAATCAACGCCAAATTTAAAGTAAAAAACAAATCAAAAATCAAAGTTAAATTACAAAATCGAATCCTAGTGGTACAAGTACGCCTCCGTCAGACAAGATTAGTTTAAAATTCGTAGTAAGAGTAAATGTTTATCAAACAAAATTGAAAATTTAATTTTAGTAGTAAAGGTAGTCTACAGTTGGTCAACTCAAGTCATACTCAGTAATATAAAGGAATGTCAGGCGAAAAATGTAAATTTCTTTCCAGTAGTATAAGTACGCTTCAGTCAGACAAGATTTGTTAAAATTCGTAGTAAAAGTAAATTTTTCCCAGACAAATGTTTCAAATTTTAAGTAAAGTAGTAAATGAAGGTTTAAGACAGACAAAATAAATGAAAATCAATAATAAAGACAAGTTTCAAGGAAAAAAAACTGTGACGTAATGTGTGAATGATCCCTAATAATAAGCTTTGTTGCAATTTATTTGCAGAACTTGAATGATATCATAATAGAAATGTTAAAATATAATTAAAATAAAAAATTTACAGAATTTCCCTGACTTTTCCTTGATTTCTAGACAAAAATTTGAATTTTTCCCTGACCCTAAAGAATATTCTGAATCACTTTAAAAATGATTGAAATAATAGAATTCTTAGGAAGGATTTTATTAAAATGTTTGTAAATAATTTAATTTTTTTTCAAAAGAAATTAAATTATTTACAAAAACTTTAATAAAATCCTTCCCAAGAATTCAATTTTTTTCTCAAGTAACAAAATTTTTCATAGGATTTTAATTATTTGTAATACAATTTTAAATAAATTCCTCAAAAAATGTAATTATTTTCAAAAATTTTTTGCAAACAAAATTCTACGACAATTTAATTATTGAAATACAAAATTAAATAATTTATTGAATAAATATTTTGAAATTCTATAATGAGTTTTATTATTCATGAAAATAATTGAATCTCGGTAAAAAGTTTAATTATTTATGCAAATAATAATTGAATTATTGACAAGAAATTTATAAAAAATTTGTAAATAGTTGAATTTCTGTGAAATTTTTATTATTTATGAAAATAATTCAATGTTTCAGTAGAATTTTAATGAATTTTTTTTTAATAATTAAATTCTTTTGAAAAATTTCATTAAAATGGTAGGTTAAAAATGATTAAATTGAGGAAAATTTTTGAAATTAATTGAATTTTGGAGAAGAATTTTATTATTTTTAAAGATAATTGAAATTTTGACTGGGATATTTTTTTAATTTTTTAGCGTAATTGAATTTCTGAGAAGAATTTCATTACTTTTAAAAAAAATTGTATTGTTATGATGAATTTTATTAAAACTTTTGAAAATATTTAAATTCTTTCAAGAAATTTTATTAAAAATGTGTAGAAAATAATTATTAAATTCTAATGAACAAATTATATCAAAATTTCTTTAAATAATTGAATTCTTTTAATGAATTGTAATAAAATTTTTAAGAATAATTACATTTTTCGAGGAATTCCATTAAAATTACATTGAAAATAATTAAAATTTTTGGGACGAGTTTTATTATTTATAAAAATAATTGAATTCCTAAAAAGAATGTTATTATTCCTAGAAATAATTAAATATCATTAAAAAATTTTATTTTAATGAAAATATTTGATTTATTTCGTGAAAAATTTATAAAAAATTTGTAAATAATTGAATTCTTGTGAAATTTATATTATTTATAAAAATAATTCAATTTTTGCGTAGAATTTTATTGAAAATTTTTTAAAATGATTAAATTCTTTTGAAAAATTTTTTTAAAATGGTAGATATTGAAAATGATTGAATTGAGAAAAAATTTTGAAAATGATCGAAATTTTGCCAAAAATGTTATTAAAATTTTTCAAAATAATTGAATTTTAGAGAAGAATTTTATTATTTTTAATTTTTTAAAGATAATTTAAATTTTGACCGGGATGTTTTTTTTTAACTTTTTAGCATAAGTGAATTTCTACGAAGAATTTTATTATTTTTGAAATTAATTGAATTTGTGTAATCATTTGTAACTTCTTTTATGTAAATTCAATTTTTTTCAGTATTTTATTAAAAATCCCTGACTTTTTCCTGACCTGCGGCAACCCTGGAAATGTTAAAATATTTTTAAAATATAAAACTTGCAAAATTTCCATGGAAACTCTACGGAAATTTCATGGAATTTCCAGGTTGTACTTCCATGGAATTTTTCGGCTAATAAATTTAGCTCAGACCAAAATTTTAAATAAACATCCGGTTTTGAAGATAGGCTTTAGTCAGACAAAAAAATAAAAATTATTAACAGGGCCAAATATTAGGACAAAAAATATAAATTTGCCTCCAGCACACCTTAAGCGTCTATTTAGTCCTCAAATATATTCTCACAATAAGTTGAATATATTTCTAAAGTCAAAATATTCTTTCTCCAATGAATTCTAATTATTGTTTAATCAAGGGTAGCCTAAAATTGTTTAGCCAGAGAATATTATGCGATGTGAATAGGGAATGTATGTAGAAAGAGGAGGGGAGGGGGGGGTGTGTATGCATTAGAATAACGAGTTTGCCAGTAATCAGAATAACAAGCTTATCATTCATATAGAGCACTCTGCGGATAGAGTGTATTTCCTGGCGATTACTAATTTTCAATCAAATCAACATATAGAAACAAACGCGGGCGCGACACTATAGTGCAAAATTAATATATGCAATGTAACTACATTTCATCATCGTACATATATATATTGTATTCCACACGAGCACTCACGCTATAAATTCCCAAGCGAGCGCTCGAGTGTTAACTAATGAAATCTTAGGTTACATACTTACTTCGGTTCATTGTAGCAGCACTAATTCGCTGCGACGATAACCTAGGAAACTAGAGGAGCGATACGAGCCTAGGGAAAAGAAGGTCGGGTGGTGAGGGAGGGGAATTCAACCTCTCCATGAATTTTCAAATCACAAAAATGTAGATATCTGACAAAAAGAAATTTTTTTTCCTAATTTTGTAATTGATCTTAGGGATTTTTTATAGAGTCAATTTTTAAAAATGGAATTTTCTGAAAGAACTGAGCGAAATTCAACTTAATTAGGTGGATTTTTTTTAAGGTACTTAAGGTAAGTACCTTAAGGTAGGTATCTAAAGGTACTTACCTAAAGGTAAGGTTAAAATGTTGGATATGAAAATTTTGCTAATGAAGTTGAATTTTTTTTTTTGTAAATGAGAGTTCTCTGCTGAAGGTATTTTTGAAAAAGTTGGATTCTTAATCATCGTTGAAGTGACATTAATTAACAGGCAAGTTTGGTGGAACAATTCGTCTCGCTATGCCGTTGAAGCGTTATATATAAGGGCAGAGGCCTCGTCGACAATATACACTCCTAACGTGCTCGACATTCCGATTTTCATTGAACGGCAAGTAAAGCACTTCTCTTCCATTCCGTTACCGAACGAGATGCATCGTTCGGTTTCGATTTCAAACTCGAGTCAACTTGACGTTTATGCCACTCGACGGCTTTACCAAACTCAGAATGTTTACTATAGTACCGTAGGTATGATAATACTACAACATAGCGTATAGTTGTAGTATTTTTATTTATAGTTTTAGCTATTGTTTTTTTTGGGTTTGGTCCAGAGACACGAAAATTGATTCAGATTTACGATTTTAGATAAAAAGTTGGTAGAAGTGAAAATTTACGCGTGTCCAGTCAGTTGGAATTCAACTCTATGATCTCTATGTACAGATACACGATATGTGAAATCACATTTTGATTCAGCAATGATTAGAAAATTATTTATTACCCCTTTTTGATTTATTTCGTTTTCGAAAAATATTTTTGTCCAAACAAAATTGTTCCTCACTGATACTAGTTGTAAAACATACTTTATTGTTGTAACGAAATTAACTATAATAATCTGATAATTCTGTCTTTAATTCATTCTGTCCGCATTTAAAGTTAATTTTCGTGCACACTGAGAAAACGATTTATTTGATTCAAACATACTTTGTTTAAATCAAACTTAAAATATCTTTGCTATACAGTCAAACATATTTTTAAGTTTAACTGAAACATATTTTTTGGTTCATTTAAAGAAATAATATATTTAATTCAAACATATTTTATGGTTGATTTTAAATTATTTACAATCAACTTCTAAGTTTGGATCAAACATAAAATTTTTAAACATAATTTTTGTTTAAATCAAAACAGAAAATATGTTTGAATTAAACATAATTATTCAAATAAATAATATTTTTGAATCAAAGCAGTGGATATTTTCTATATATTGAGATTAAGCTTACAAACTAATTTCAATTAAACAAAATCACTTAAAAATTATTTTTCTATTTAAATTAAGTATAATGTTTTCTCAGTGTATGCTCTTGTTGTGTTTTTCTTTAAAAAATATATTGTTTGACAAATAATAAAATAGTATTAGAAAAAATTAGAAAATTTTAAAAAAATATGCGATTAACAATAAAAAAACCCATTCTGATTATTCTATGCTTTTTTCAATAACAAATTTTTAAAAATAAAGGAAAAAATTTGTCAATTACAAATTCTAATTGAAAATGAAACTGAAATTTCGATTATTCTCAAACTCTTTAATTAAATATGTTTTAGAAAATAAAATGTTCAAATAATTTCAACGAAAATTCAATTAAACTTTTTCACAAAAATATTAATTCTACAGAATTATTGAATAAAACCATAAAAAATGTTAATTTTCGAAGATTTTAATTTGAAAATTTTTCAAAATTCAATTATTTCTTAAAATCTAAGCTATAGGTAATGCTTTTAATATTCAATTATAAACTAAAAATTTAACTGAACTTCATTTTTAAATCAATTTTTGTTAGAAAATTCTACAAGAATTTAATTATTTCAAAACAAAAATAAATAATTTATTAAAATTTTTCTTAAAATGGAATTCTCATAAAAAATTTTATTAACAAATTTTTAAATATTTAAATTCTTTTGCAAAATTTTTTAAAAAATAGTACAGATATTGAAAATCTTTGAATGTTGGAAAATTTTTAAAAAGAATTGAATTTTTGCCAAGAAATTTATAAAAGTATTTTAAAATACCTAATTGAATTTCAGAGAAGAAATTTATTATTTTTAAAGATAATTGAAATTTTGACGAGGATTTTTAAAAATTTTTGAACACAATTAAATTTTTGGGAAGAATTTTATTACTTTTGAAAATAATTGAATTTCTGCAATTGAATTATTGCGAAGTTTATAAAAGAAACTTGTAGGTAAAAATATTCCTGTGAAATTTTTATTATTTTTAAAATAATTAAAAGTTTAAATAGAATATTATCAAAATTTTTTTAAATAATTCAATTCTTCTGCAATTTTTTTTTAGAATAGTATAGATATTGAAAATCTTTAAATTTTGGAAAAATTTTTAAAAATAATTGAAATTTTGCCAAGAAGTTTATAAAAGTTTTTGAAAATAATTGAATTTCAGAGTAGAAATTTATTATTTTTAATAAAAATTGAATTTATGACAAGACTTTTTAAAAAAATTTTGAAAATAATTGAATTTTAGAGAAGAAATTTATTATTTTTAAAGATAATTGAAATTTTTCCAAGAAGTTTATAAAAGTTTTTGAAAATAATTGAATTTCAGAAAAGAAATTTATTATTTTTAAAGATAATTGAAATTTTTCCAAAAAGTTTATAAAAGTTTTTGAAAATAATTGAATTTCAGAGTAGAAATTTATTATTTTTAAAGAAAATTGAATTTATGACAAGACTTTTTTAAAAATTTTTGAAAATAATTGAATTTCAGAGAAGAAATTTATTATTTTTAAAGATAATTAAAATTTTGCCCAGAAGTTTATAAAAGTTTTTTAAAATAATTGAATTTCAGAGAAGAAATTTATTATTTTTAAAAATAATTGAAATTATGACAAGTATTTTTAAAAAATTTTTGAAAATAATTGAATTTCAGAGAAGAAATTTATAATTTTTAAGGATATTTGAAATTATGACGAGAATTTTTAAAAATTGTTGAACACAATTAAATTTCTGCGAAGAATTTTATGACATTTGAAAATAATTGAATTTCTGCAATCATTTGCAACTGCTCTAAAATTAAATTTTTCAAAAATGTTTTTAACTAAATTCTTCTTCCTAAATCCATTATTTTCAATAATTCCTAATTAAATATATCGGATAAAAAATTTATCCAATTTAGAAAAAATTTAAATCATTGAAGTTTTTCAAAAATCTAAGTCTAAAATCTAAATTCAAAATTAAAATTTTATAAAATTTAAAATTAAAACCTTTTGTAGTTGATCTATTTATGAATATTGTAGACGCAACTACTTTAAAATTCAATTAATTTTGAAATATTTAAGTAAAATTACCAACGTCGAAAAATTCCATGGAAATGCCCCTTGGAAATTTTATGGAATTTCTCCATGAAATTTCTGCAAGTTTTTTATTTTAACACATACAAATTTGTTCTGATTCGGATTCAAATTTTTTCTTAAATTCTAACAAAGTTCTGACTACCTCCGTGTTTCCGAAAAAGCTCTTCTTTTTTAAAAAAAAAGCTTCAAATTGATAAAAAAGCCCAAATTTGATAATCGACGCCAAAAATTGTGATAATAAATTTACAAGACAAGTTTTGTATTAGAATTCGTGGTAATTTCATAGTTTATGAAGCAAACAAAAGACAAAAATTCAGAATTTTTTTATGAATTCTAAAAATTAAATTTTTTTTAGTACTTTTAATAAAAATCTCTAACTTTTTCATGAATTTCCTGTATCAGAATATATGATTATTATAGTTATAATAGTATTAAAACTATATTCCAACTCATATTTTATTTAAATTCGAATAAAAAATTTTTAAATTCTATTATTTTTAAAATTGCTGATTTTATTTAAAAAAAGTAAAGGAGAAGTTAGCCTCGCGCGTCAGCTCGCGAATTGTTGGTATAGTTGAATGAATAAAGAAAGAAGGAAATAGAGAAAATAAGAATTGCGAAGAAAATGAAAAGAATGTGAGAGATAAATTTTTTTCGAAAGACATAAGAGAACACAAATGGAGAGTGACCCATTTTGTGAAATTAGTTACTCTGGTTTAATTTAGCGATAAAGCGGCCAATGGAAAGCAATAACAGTAATATTCAAAACGGGAAGTTTGGCTTGCTTGGTTGCACATGATTGTCCTCATGGTTTTTGGTCTCCTCACTGGGCGAGGCGCACGGGCGACGTAATGAATATATTTGCATATCGGAGCCGTTACCGAACCGTTACCGGTACAACGTTCGCTTGGATGGTACAAGGTCGCCTGCGGCTGCCAAATATGCATGCATCTCCTACCCCCCTTTCGCCACCCTTTTCTCCTCTTGGGAACCAAGTCTCCAACGTCTGAACCACCACCTCCACCACCACCATCAGCAGCACAGCAGAAGCAGCAGCACCTCACCATGCATATAACACTCGACGGAAGATAGAATTGCCGATTAGTTTGTGAACTAGGTACAGTCGATGCGCTCGAGCGAACAGCCAACCTCCTTCCTGGCTGAACGTTTCACGTATCCTATCCAACCCTGTCTACTCTTGTACACATTAGCAAGACAAAGTTCCGGAACTTAAGCACCAGCTCCCTAACTTTTATTGACATCACTGAAAATATAAAATCTCTTCCGTTCTTTAATTAACCATTATTCTTTCCCCATCTGACAAAGTTCTATAGAATTTCACTAGAATCATTCTATATGAATGATTCTACACTGAAGAAAAAATTTATTTGATTTAAATAACCGATCAATTGACTATTATCAATTAAATATTTACTTGAAACAAATAATATTTATTGGAGTCAATTAAATGGTATTTAAACCAATAATTTCAGTATTTGAAGCAAATACCATTTAATTGACTCAAATATTTTATTTCATTCAATTAAATATTTAATTGATAATAATCAATTAATCGGTTATTTGAATCAAATAAATTTTTTCCAGTGTATAGAATTTGTACATGAATTCTACTAAATTTTAGTAATTTTTAATTAGAAAGAAGTTAAATTCGTGAAATAATATTTTTCAACTTTATATTATTGTGTAATTGAATTTTACATTTGATTTCTATGACATGTTTTAGGCAAAAATTGTTTATATTATTAAAATATAAATAATTCATTTACCTTAGAAACAGGGCTCGAAACATTGAAAGTATTTAAAAATACAGATTTTACGGACCGAAAATGAAAAATGACGGACTAATTACTGACAAAAATATAACCAGTCCGATTCAAATTAGAAAACGTTTTACTTAAAGTTGTAAATTAAATTTTTTCATAACTATAAAACATGAAGAAATCGATCACTCCGAGTCGAAGAGTCGGAGTGATTAATTTCTTTATGTTTTATAATAATTCAAAATGGCAAATTGATAAAATTATTTTATATTATAAAAATATTCTACTTCTTTAAAATTATTTTCATTATTTCAATTTAATTATTATTTTTAAGAATTTTCCACTAAAATTTTTCTTTAAATCAATTATTTTCAAAAAAGTTCTTCTGCAATTTCCAAAATCCATTTATTTACAATATTCAATTTTACAAATTTCAATTATTCGTAAATTCTTCAAGTAAATATATATTATACAATAAAAACTTCAAATAATATAATAAACATTCAATTACACTTTTTAAAAAAAAATTAATTTCAAAATTCAATTATTTCTAAAAATTCACGTTACTCTCTAAAACTGAATCAGTGAAATTTGACTAAGAATCAGTGACTCTATTCTCGCGATTTGAATCAGTGAAATTTTACTGAAGATCAGTTAAAAATGATTGAAATTTTAGTCATTTTTCAGCACTAATTGGCCAATTAAAAAATAACTGAAATTTTCAATATGTGTGACAGAAATTTTCAGTAATTTTTTAATTGTCGAATCAGTGGAAAATGACTGAAATTTCAGTTATTTTTAACTGATTGTCAGTGAAATTCCATTGATTCAAATCGCGAGAATAGAGTCACTGATTCTCAGTCGAATTTCACTGATTTTCAGTAGAATTTTACTGATTCAGATTTAGAGAGTATATTGCTTTTAATATTCAATTATTATCTAAAATTTGAACTTAAATTCATTTTTAAATCAATTTTTGTTATAAAATTTCACTAGAATTCAATTATTTAAATACAAATGTAAAATTCTACTAGAATTCAATTAATTAAATACAAAAAATAATTTATTGAATATTTGAATGTTTCTTGAAATTGAATTCTCAAAAAGAATTTTATCAACATATTTTTAAATAATTGAATTCATTCGACGATTTTTAATAAAATTTTTAATAATATTTACATTTTCCGAGAAATTCGATTAAAATTTTATTAAAAACAATTGAAATTCTACAAAGGATTTTATTACTCTTGAAAACAATTGAATTTCTGCAATAATTTGTAACTTTTCCAAAATTAAATTTCTTTTAGTGTTAACTAAAATTTTTCTATAAATCCATTATTTTGACTAATTTTTTAAAAAGTTTCTTGATAATTTTCAAATTCATTTGTTTTTAACAGAAATTCATTTTTAAATCAATTTTTCATATAAAATTGTACTTGAATTCAATTATTTAAATACAAAAAATAATTTATTGTATATGTGAATGTTTCTGAAAATTTAATTCTCATAAAGAATTTTATGCACGGAGAAAATTTATTCCTGAAATTCTACTGAATTTAGTTCGGTAAAACTGGGATGAAGTGTCAAAACAGTAATTTTTCAAGAACTAGACTGTAAAAGAAATTGCATTGAAAAATAATGTAAAAATCATAAAGCTCACGATACATGTATTAGCGCTTGACTTACAGTTCGGTAAAACGTAAGCCAAGTGCTCGCTACATTCATATTTATTGAATAGTTCGGTAAAACGTAAGATAAAGTCTTCGGTAAATCTGACGAGTTGCAATTTATTGAATAGTTCGGTAAAACGTAAGTTAAAGTCTTCGGTAAAACTGACGAGTTGCAATTTACTGAAAGTTCGGTAAAACTTGAAGAACAAAAATAAAAAATAATGTTACTTCAGTAGATCTATATTAATACTGCCGTAACTCTCAATTTACCTACTTTAATCACTACCTAAACCCCCTACAATTGTTTACGAACAAATACTAATTGATACACCTGCCTACAGTACATTCTAAACGCATACACTAATACACACATCGCACGCTTTACATTAATGCTTCAGAAAGTTTCAACTGTCCTTATATACTAATCTCAATTTTATTTCACCGCTTGTGAGAAAGATTCAAATTAATAAACTATCGTTGTACAAAATTAAAAATTATTTATATTAATGAATCATTTCTAACTATATTCAAGGTCAATTTATGAAATATTTTTTAATTATGTTTTTATTAATATAAAGAAAAATGTTTAAATTTGTATTTAATGGAATAAAACAATAATCTATGAAAATTCTTATTATTCTCAAATTTTTGTGTTTAAAATTAAAAATATACATATTAAAAGTGCAAGTTGGAAATTATTAAATTAATTAATAGAAAATTAATCTTTCTGAAATATTAAATAATAATTGTGAGGTATTAAAAAGCGAAAAGGAAATAAGCAAGTAAGCAAATAAGGAATAAAGTAAGCAAGAAGGAAATAAGCAAGTAAGAAAATAAGCAAATAAGAAAGTAAGCAAGTAAGCATATAAGGAAGTAAGTAAGCAGAAAGGAAACAAGCAAGTAAGCAAGAAGGAAATTAGGAAGTAAGCAAATAAGTAGGTAAGCAAGTAAGCAAAGTAAGCAAGAAAGAAATAAGCAAGTAAGTATGCAAATAAAAAAGTAAGATAGTAAGCAAGCAAGTTATTTCCTGTTTGCTTACTTACTTACCTACTTATTTACTTACTTACATACTTACTTATATGTTTAATTGCTTACTTATTTATTTCCTTTTTGCTTACTTACTTATGTTTACTTGCTTACTTACTTACTATTATTCATATTTAATTAAAATGAATAAATTATATGTTTAAAAAAAAGTATGTTATTGCCATTTTATATTTTCTTTTTACATGATTTAAAAGCATTTATTACATATTTGGCAATTAATAAGTGTTTAAAATAATTAATTAATTGAATTTTAATTTAAATAATAATAAAATGATTATTAATTAAGTCTAAATAAGTTGGAAAAATCAACTATTAGTGTGAAAGTCTCTCATTTGACTGCGGGACACTTGAAATAAAGTATTTCAATCCAGAAAACTAAAACTTTAGGCAAGTCAAGGAAGTTTTACCGAACTATTCCTGAAAACTAACACTTTCGGCAAGTCAAGAAAGTTTTACCGAACTATTCCTGAAACGTTAGTGCCCATCAAGGAGGTATTTATTTAATTTACATTAAACGTTCAGTTTCAATTTTTTTTCAACTTTTACAGTACTAGTTCTTAAGGAATAAAGATATCACATTAGATTTTAAATATTGTTACCGAAAAAATAATATAAAAATTATTAAAAATTACGATTATGCTACTATATCCCAACTTTATTGAAAAATTCGGTAAAATGTAAGGAACAAATTTTCTCCGTGTGAAGAAATTTTTAAATGATTGAATTCGTTTGACAAATTTTAATAAAATTTTAAATAATAATTACATTTATCGAGAAATTCGATTAAAATTTTATTAAAAATAATTAAAATTCTGCGATGAATTTTACTATTTATGAAAATAATTAAATTCCAAAAAAGAATTTTATTATTTAGAAAAATAATTGAATCCCTATAAAAATGTAATTATTTTTAATATAAAAAGAATTGAATTATATTGCGAAGAAATTTATAAAAAATTTGTAAATAATTGAGTTTCTGTGAAATTTTTATTTTTTTTTGAAAATAATAGATATTTAAAATCATTTAATTGAGAAAAATTTTACCAAGAATTTTATTAAAATTTTTTGAAAATAATTGAATTTTGGAGAAGAATTTTATTTATAAAGATAATTGAAATTGTGCCAAGAATTTCATTGAAATTTTTGAAAATAATAGAATTTCTGATAAGAATTTGATTACTTTTGAAAATAATTGAATTTTTGCAATCATTTGTAATGTCTCTAAAATTTTCCAAAATTTCTTTGAGAATTCAATTATAAAAAAATTTAATTTCTTATGATATAACTTTAACTCTTTAAGGTTTTCGATTAGAAGTTATTAAGATGAATTCTTGAAACTATATATAATTAAAAATATTGAAAATAATTTAATTTAAAAAAATTGTAATAAAAAATTTTTTTAATTAATTTTTTGAAAATATATTTTTTAATGGTTTTTGAAACCATAATCGTAAAGGAGAAAATATTATTGAAATAATCGTTGAGATTAAAACGAACTGATCAGTAACATTATCGAAATAGTTTGACGAGAATATTATTCAAATGATCCTACTCGAAAACGTTGTTGAAATAATACTCTAGATTATTATAGGAATATTATAGATATATTAAAAATTATACATAAATCGAACGTATTAACTAAAGAGAATTTAATTGTTTAACTACGTTTCCAAATAAATTTTCTACTTAAGGCGCGAATTTTAATTGAATTTAATAGAATTCGAAATTACCAATCCGTAGGAAATTATTTCGAATTCTACACTATAAAGAAAATTTATTTTCTTTAATTAAACGATTACTTGTCTATTGGCAAACAAATAAATACTTGAATCGAAAAATGTTTCTTTTAATCAAATAAATTGTATATGAATCAATAATTTTGGTTTTTTAGCAAGAATATTTATTGATAAAAAATATTTATTAATATTATTTATTAAATATGTTTATTTGAAGCAAATACTATTTAATTGACTTAAAAAAAATTTTTTGTTTAAAGTTAATATTTATTTGATAACAGATAATATTCGATTCATAATAATCTTTTATTTAAATCAAATAAATTTTTTTTTCAATGAATTAGCCAAAGAACTGAATTTTTAAAAATAAAATTGTAACATTTTTTAAAAAATATAAATTAATATTCTTTTTCCAACATAAATAAAAAAAATTGACATTAGATACATCGATCTGGATCAAATCAATATTTCTTATGAGGATATTCAGTTATTGTGTATCGGCCAATTCATCCTCAAAAAAATACAAATAGAAAAACTAATATCATAAACAATAAAATAAATCGATTGTGGAAGTAAAGAAAAAATTCCATAGTGACAAAGCGAAATGAAAAAGAATTTAGAGCCAGTCATTCGAAAATAATTGGCTTTTAATAAGTAAAAGATAAAAATTGCACAGTACCTTTTTTTGATGGAAACAAAAACAATTGTTCATATTCTAAACTATTTGTTATGATTTTTTATTTCTCCAGTGAGTTTTTAAATCAAAATAAACAGTAACGATAAAAGCGAAATTTAATCAAAATTACTTTATCTTATTTACTCTATTGTAAATAACCAATTGTAAATTAATTACAATTGTACAAAAAGTAGTATATTTTTTCCTCTTTCAAACTATTCGAATTTCTCTTCTAGAAATCAGAAATAAATGTTTGCCTTTACCTTTAATTAGAAAGAATTTCACGATTTAAATGAAAATAATATGCAGAATAAATAAAATGTTTACTTTCTTTCCACTTAAAAACTATTTGAATCTTTCCTCCTGTATGTAGAGAATAAATTTATAGATTTGCCACTATTTAAAAAAAAATCTTGATTAATAAAAACTTCGTTCAAGTAAAAATAACACGCAGAAGTGAAAAATTGATATTTGTTGATAAATAAATTATTAATTAACTTTCTTTTTCACTCAAAAAAATTTTTAATTTCTTCTCTTACTAATAAGGAAGCTTTTATATCCTACTAGTAAAAAATACCTTTCAGCTTTATTAATAAAATAAAACAAAAAATGTAAACTTTATTAATAAAAAAAATATTTCATCAATAATAATTCTACTTCACTGAAAATAACTCTATGGATTTTTCTCTCTCTTAAAAACTATTTAAATTTTTTCTTTTACTAATCAGAGATAAATTTACTCATTTTTCATTAATTAAAAAATTTCCGATCGATAAAACACTTTTAAGATTTTTTCCAACTAATCGGGAATAAATTTATACAGTATCAATTAAAAAATCTTTTCTATTAGTGAAAACTTCATTTAAATAAAAATAATTTGCATAATAGGCGAATTTGATATAATTGTTAATAAAAAAAATTGTTAATTAATTTTTTTTGTTAGAAACAATTGAAATTTCTTCCTCTACTGATCAAAATAAATGTGTTCCCTCGTCATTTATTTAAATATTTTCCTCCTCAATGGAAACTTTACTTTAATTAAAATAATAAATTTAACAATTAATACCAAATTCATTTTGATATTTATTTTTTAAAAAAAATTGTTAATTAATTTTGCTCTTTCTAAAAATAAACTATTAAGATTTCTTCTTCTACTGATAGAGAATAAATTTTCATACTTTTTTTGGTATTATATAAAAAATTCTTTTTTTAGAATTAAAAAATTTAAAAATCTACGCATTCCGTAGAAAAATATAAAATAATTGTGTCCGTGTTCCTAGAAAAATATATTTAAGAAACACATAAATATTTTTATAGTATTACACAAGAAAAATTCACTTTTTATTTGAAAAAGTATGCAATTTTTTTTTTAATTAACATATTAATTCAATTTGGTGTCACTATGAAATTTTCGAATTATATTACAACTTGACTCCGCCACAAAATCTGGAGGCAAGAGGGACTCACCAGTAGCTGATTATCTTCGTTGACGCAATATGATGCATTGCTCCCACTGCTTCTGCTCCTTCATCTTTTGAATTATTTTGTTGTTTAAAATTGAAAATGCACGCCAAAAGTTATTTTTAAAAATCCAATCCAAGCATTAATGTGAAAATTTCGACGCTTTTTTCAGTAGTCGAAATAATTAATGAATCATTTCTTATTGATCCAAGTATTTGCCTTTTTTAGTTCTCCATATCTATGAACAAAAGAAACCAAATTAAAATAAGTTCAATCAATCAAGTAAATAAAATTTAACAAAATTAGTTTAGTATTCTCAAAATTTAGTTTCCTAAATAAATTTATTTAGAATTATCAAAATTTAGTTTTCTAAAAACTAAATTTATTTATTATTGTCAAAATTCAATATTTCAAATACAAAATTTATTTACTATTCCCAAAATATAGGAAAAAATTTACGTGTCACAAGTATTTGCACTCAAACTTAATATTTTCTATTCAATTTCGTAATAAAAAAGAGAAAACAAAAAAATATCGAAAGTTTTTTGCCCCCCATCATCCACCACAAATGAATAAGAAATAAAATCGCAAAAAATAAAAAGAAGGGGGAAAATATGCCGATAAATAAAAACAATTGGAACTAATCGAAATATAACGACGGTGTGACCAATCACAGAATAGAAAAATAGAGAACGTAAACTTTCCCGATGAAGCTAAAGTGAAGAGGAGACAGTGCGGGGGAATTGGTTTGCCACCGGATGTGCAGAACAAACGGAAATAAAAGCCAGAAATTAATATCCAAGCGCGCCTTTGTAATTGGATATTGTCCGGTCAAATTAGTGTTTTAATTTCGCTAAATTGCGCCATAGCATTTTTCGCACACGCCTTCATACCCCATTGAATTTCTCGAGTGCAGGGAATATCTGGTTAAAAAAAAGAGAAGAAAAAAAAGCCACCCCCTTTCCCTACTGAGACCGTATCAATTCCAGTTCGTTTGGCGATCTGTGATGTTAGCGCCATCGAAATCCCATGCGGAGAAAATTTTTTAACCCAAAAAGCTGCCGCCGACCTTTTACTGATGGTCATAAGGGAGAAGAGAGAGAGAGAGAGAGGCTCGAGTGACGATGTAATAGGGGGAGAAATTCATTCGTAGACCAAGGGAGAAAATTGTCTGGCCAGAGAACATTGGTTTGCATGTTGAAATATGCTGACTTTTACAAGCGAGCAAGGACCGAAAATGAAGGCCGAAGAGAGGAAAAAGAGAGAGAGAAGTAGACCACAAAGGCTGCGGTTGGCTCAATTTTATACCCGGGTAGTAGACGTGTCCCCCGCAATTACGAACTTTTAAAAAGTCCGAAAGGACCTTTTATATATATATATATGGAGGAACCCCTCTTTCTTTTTTCACGTTGTCAAAAATGATGCGTTGACGTCTCTTTTGCCTTTTCTGCAACAACCCCTCTGACAGACGGGCATCATGTCCCCTAAGATTAGTCCGGAACATTACCAAGTTTCGTAAAACTTTTAGATTAATAATAAAACAGTTTCCTTGATCCATGATTTCGACACGTCTCTCTCCTTAGCTTCCCTTCTAGAATGTAGTTTAATTTAAAAATTTATTTTCTTATTTCATTTATGAGTATGACGGGCGTCAAACGTTTTGGCTTTTTTTCACTTAACTTGTGACATCTGATATATTTGACATTTTTACTAATATAATGGAGCATTTCTTTTGCTTTCTGCTTCTGTATTTTTGGAAAGAATATGTAAGTATTCTAAAAAATTGTTTAAACTGAAAGTACCTAATTAAATTAAATACCTTAGCTCCAATTATTGGGAATATTTCTTCATTTTTAAACTGGATTACCAAAAAAAATTTAATTTTGATTTTCCCTGAATTCCAGAAAAAAATTTAGACTTTTTCCCTAACCCTGAAGATTATTCTGATTCATTCCAAAAATTATTAGTTTTTCAAAAAAATGTTGTATTACATTTATTTACGAATTTCATTAATTGTAAAATTATTCAAAAACATAAATAATTTCTTTTTTAAAAAAATATTTAATCGTTACTTATTATTTTTCTATATGAATTAAAATTTTCAAATTCAAACCTTCTGAAGTTCAATAAATTTTAAGAATAATGTTATAAAACATAAAGAAATTTAAGATGACAGCGTGATAAAATAATTATTTTATATCATCAGAATATTGTAACAAAAAATTTAAATTTTCAAACATTTTAATTTGAACTCTTTTCAAAATTCAATTATTTCTAAAAATTCACCCTATAATGCTTTTAATATTCATTTATAATTAAAAATTTCCAGTGAAATTCGTTTTTCAATCAATTTTTATTAGTAAATTCTTCGAGAATAATTCAATTATTTAAATACAAAAATAAATCATTTCTTAAATATTTGATTATTTCTCAAAACTGAATTTATATGAAGAGTTTTGTCAACAAATTTAGAAAATAATTGAATTCTTTCGGCGAATTTTTAAAAAAAAATTAAGAATAAATGCAATTTTGTATCATTTTATTTAAAACTGTACAAAAATAATTTAAATTCTGCAGTAAGTTTAGTTATTTATGAAAATAATTGAATTCTTGCAACGAATTTTATTAATAATTTTTTTAAAGAATTGAATTCCTGTGAAGAATTTTATTTTTGAAAATAATTGAATAAAAAAATATTATTAATTATGAAAATAATTAATTTCTTGTGAAGAATATTATTCAAATTTTTTTAAATATTTGAACTCCCATAAAAAATGTATTATTTGTGAAAATAATTAAATTCTTAAGAAAAAATGTATTAAAAATAATTGAATTATATAGGAAAATTTTAATAAAATTGCAATTTTATTAACTAAATCTAGTAAAGAATTTTGTCAAAATTTTTTTTTTAAATAGAATTTTTAAAAGAAGTTTATTTAAATTTTTCGAAATAATTGAATTTCTCAGAACTATTTTTTTTTAATTTTCTGAATATATTTGAATTCCTTCGAGAAAATTCATTAAAAAATTAAAAATAATTGAGTTGGTGCGAAGAAATTTATAAAAAATTGATAAGTAATTGAATTCCTGTGAAATTTTTATTAATATTTTGTTTAAATAATTGAATTCTTTTGAAAAATTTTATTAAAATAGTGGAAGTGAGGAAAATAATTGAAATTTTGACATGAATTATGTACAATTTTTTTAAAAATAATTGAATTTCGGAGAAGAATTTTATTATTTATGAAGATAATTGAAATTTTAATGAGAATTTTTTTAAATTTTTGAACATAATTAAATTTATGCGAAGAAGTTTATCCTTTTTGAAAATAATTAAATTTCTGTAAACAGTTGTTCTTAAAATTTCTATTTAAATTAATTAAAAATTGATATTTTCTAAAATTTCAAAATGAAATCTTTGAAGTTCATCTATTTATGAAGATTGTAAACGCAACTCTTTTGAAATCCAATTAATTTTGAAATTTTTAAGTAAAATTATTCATTAAATAATTTATAAGTAATAATTTTATGATAGTTGTTCAAGAATTAAGTTATTTAAAAAGAAATTATTATCAGAATTAGAAAAAATTGAAGGGTTTGAATTTAAATTCTTTGCAATATTTTATAATTTATGAGGCAAACGAAAAAGACACCAAAATTCCGAATTTACTTATGAATTCAAAAAATTTAATTGTTTCCAGTACTTTTAATAAAAATTTCTGACTTTTCTCTGACTAATTTTAATTTACCTGACTTTTCCCAGAATTCTCTGACATGTGGCAACCCTGTTGAAATACTGCAGTAGAGGAAACATTTTTAAATTTGAGTTTTTCTTCGTCACAGAAAAAAATTTTAATATCTTTTGAATCCACTCCTTTCTTTAGTTTCTCGAATTTTGCAATTTTAGTAACTGAAAAATATTTAAATTTACCATTAACGAAGTTAATAAATAAAATAATAAAGTTAGTAAAAAATAGAATAAACAAGATAAATAATAAAGTAAATAAAAACTAGAATAAGTAAATAAAATTAATAATAAAGTATTATAATAATGAATAATAAATACAAAAATAGAAAAAATAATCTGATATTAAAATCATATTTACTTTTCGTTATTTTTTTAATATTTTATTCATCATACAAGAAAATATCCAAAGAAAAAAGCTCTTGGCTTAAATCCTCTGTTTTGGTTCAATTTATTCGTTTTATAATTTTAGTTGCACCTAAAAATATTTTAAAAACTATTATAATTTTCTTTTCAGATTTTCTTTTCTTATAATTTTTTTTTAAGTTGAGAAAAAATTAATAAAAACAAAAGTTAATTAAAAGAAAATTAGAAAATAAATGAAATCAATAAAACTGCAAATAGAAAAGTAAAATAAATAATAAAATAAAAACTAAAACTAATTAAAAAGAGAAAAAATATTCTAAAATTAAAATAATATTTACTTTATCGTTGTTTTTTTTTAATATTTTATTCGACAGTTAAGAAAATATCTAAGGAGATATTAAAAAATTAATATAATCTTTTTCTGTTCAGATTTTCTTTTCTTATAATTTTTTTTTACGTTGAGGAAAAAATAATAAAAACAAAAGTTTATTAAAAGAAAAGAAAAGCAAAAATTTATATTAATAAATAAATAAAATTTGTATAGTTAAAAAATTATTTTTAATAAAACAAAAACAAACATTACCTTAAACACTATTTTTGTGAAATTATGGAAATAATTAAATAATTTTCCTCTTCGTGTAAATATGTTTTTCGATAATTACATATATTCTTTTCACTTTTTCCTGATCTGCATAATTAGAATCGTGTTGGAGATTTAAATATGCAGTCGTATTGATTGTCAATCAGGAATCAGCTATCGGTACTTAATTTATTTATCAATTTATTAATTTTTAATTATTAAATTTCCGTATTTCTCTGCAGTGATGAAAAATAATTGCAATATCATTTCTTGTAAAATGTTTACAAATTTATTCGTTCCATCCTTTCTCATCTTGTATGGAAAAGAACTAGAAAAACAAAAAAAAATTAATATAAATATCGTAAATAATCATAAAATGGAAATAAAATAATTATTCCCAATTAATATTTCTAACTATTTAAATAAACAATTTGACACATACATTTATTGACAATTGTTATGTCAACCAAAAAACCTAACCTCAAAATTTGATTATACTTTTTGGAAATGCATTGAAATTCTTTTCAAAATGATAAAAAATATACAACTTTTTTCAATTCGATTAAAATCTTTTTGTTATTTAAATTTAAGGTTAAAAAATTTGTTAGAAAAAAATCGGATAATAAATGATAAATAAGATAACAGTCACCTTCTATGTCAAGTTTCAAGAGCAAATATTTCTCATTTTTGACATTAGTATTTACCGAATTCTTGGTTTAAATCGATATTCAAATATACTCTTTTAATATAATAAATATGTCAAATGACAAATAATTATTTAAACAGAATAATAAACTTGATATAAATACTCTCAAAACATGTTCTTGGTTAAACTGTCAATATTTACGGTATTTACCTTTGCAATATGGCTGACCGGAAGTATGAGCTTACACAAGAATCAAGAATGTCAGTAGTACCAACTGCGGAACAAAAATAGTTTCATTATTCACAAAATTCTACGATATATTTACAAAAAGTAGCAATTAAATTACTATTCCTTTATATTCTATTAATATTAGTCTACAATTTTTTCTTTTAATTTAATCATTCTCTCTTTTCAATTTAATAAAAAATGAGACGCATGATTTTCCCCTAAACGCCAAGTGGTCGAATGTTCAAATGGTCGAATACCAAGTAGTCGAATCGTTAACTGGTCGAATGCTAGAAACATCGAATAGTCAAAACGTCGAATGTTCAAAACATCGACTCATCAATTGATCGAATGTTCAAAACGTCGAATCGTCATTTGGTCGAATGCTAAAAACGTCGAATCGTCAAATGGTCGAATGCTCAATACGTCGAATGCTCAAATGGTCGAATGCTCAAAAGGTCGAATGCTCAAATGGTCGAATGCTAAAAACATCGAATTCTCAAATAGTCGAATGTTCAAAACGTCGAATCGTCAAATGGTCGAATGCTAAAAACATCGAATTCTCAAATGGTCGAATGTTCAAAACGTCGAATCGTCATTTGGTCGAATGCTAAAAACGTCGAATCTTCAAATAGTCGAATGTTCAAAACATCGAATCGTCAAATGGTCGAATGCTCAAAAGGTCGAATGCTCAAATGGTCGAATGCTAAAAACGTCGAATCGTCAAATGGTCGAATGCTCAAAACGTCGAATCGTCAAAAATTCGAAAAATTTGCTTGGTTTAAGTTAATGTTGACTTAAACCAAGCAAATTTTTCGAATTTTTGATGATTCGACGTTTTGAGCATTCGACCATTTGAGAATTCGACGTTTTGAGCATTCGACCATTTGAGGATTCGACGTTTTGAGCATTCGACCATTTGAGAATTCGACGTTTTGAACATTCGACCATTTGAGAATTCGACGCTTTTAGCATTCGACTATTTGACGATTCGACCTTTTGAGTATTCGACCATTTGACGATTCGACCTTTTGAACATTCGACTATTTGACGATTCGACGTTTTTAGCATTCGACTAAATGACGATTCGACGTTTTGAACATTCGACCATTTGAGAATTCGATGTTTTTAGCATTCGACCATTTGACGATTCGACCTTTTGAGCATTCGACCATTTGACGATTCGATGTTTTTAGCATTCGACCATTTGAGAATTCGACGTTTTGATCATTCGACAAATTGACGATTCGATATTTTGAACATTCGACGTTTTTAGCATTCGATGTTTTTAGCATTCGACCAGTTAACGATTCGACTACTTGGTATTCGACCATTTGAACATGTCGCTTCGCGAATTATTTGAAGAGGGGCAACAATAGATTTAGAGAGGGGACAATTGATTGTAATCGACAATTAGGCAGATGACTAATAACTTTAGTAGAGATAGCAGTATAATTAGTGACTCGAAATTTTTAATATAAATTGTAATATAATATTTAAAGGAAAGACAATTTTTGTGGAGTGCTTTTCTTTTTGAAATAAATTAAATAGTTTGATTAATTAACTCAGCTTATTTATTCTCACCACATTGGCAAAATCGAGTTCAATTTTATTTGCCAAAGTGACATGGTCCTTCGAGCCGGATTTTTGGAGTATTAACGAGGATTACACTTTCAAATTCACATTGGTTGGTGTAATATTAACCGGGGCGAATATTTATCCGGAGTCATCTCAACCTGGTGATCATTATCAACAAGACGAAACATTTATGGGATCAACCATCATTTTATCTTTTAACGTGGAAGTATCATCTTTCAAGAAGGAAATTATTTTCGAGTCGACAACAAGTAATTGTATTTTCGTCGATTATTCGTGAGTAATGTATATTATTTAATTGTTATTGGCGTGTATTGTTTGAGAGTCTATTGTTGTATTGTCGTATTGTTTTGGTCATTTAATTGTCATGTCGAATCATCAGTTAGATATCGCGAGACAAAATAGAACTAACTGTAAAAGTCGTTTAACTAAATTTAAAACTTTTATAGAAAAAATATTACAGAGTGATAATCAAGCGATTAATGTTGAAGAAATTAAATTACGATTAATTAAAATTGAGGAAGCATGGCAAGTTTATGATCAATCTCAAACGACGTTGGAATTGCTTGCTCCTACTGCAGATCGAGAGACAGAGCGTACAGAATTTGAGAATATTTATTATCATTATGTTTCATTAGCAAATACAATTATAAAGGAGAATTCTGTCCCTCGAGCTGCTTTGAACAATGACAGGTCAAATGAGTTAGAACAGCAGCGTTTGCGTATTAGTGAATTAGAAGCGAAACTTATTTCTCAGAGAGAGGATGAATTGTCGAACTTGCGCGATATAGCTCGTGTACGATCGCAAACGCCCATTAGTGACACCACGACAATTAGAACGCATTTCCCACTCCCGAAACTTGATCTCCCCAATTTTTCCGGTGGGTATGAAGAATGGGTGGGGTTTCGAGACATCTTTGTTTCTATAATACATAACGATCAAAGTATACCGAAGGCTCAGAAACTAAGGTATTTAAAATCATATGTAAAGGATAATGCCGCGAGAATCATAGATAATGTTGAAATTTCAGATGCAAATTACGATGTGGCATGGCAGCTGCTTCAGGATAGATACGACAATAAAAGAATTATTGTTCAAAATCACATTCAGGCTTTGTTTGAATTGCAAACATTGAATAAAGAGTCAGCTCCATGTCTTCGTAATTTGCTTGATACTACTCTACGTCATATAAGGGCATTAACAGTTTTAGAGCAACCTACAAACTCTTGGGATTCATTAATGATATGTTTATTGAGTTCAAAATTAGATCGAGAAACACGGAAGGAATGGGAAAGATCAGTTAAGGGAACCTCATTGCCTACATTTAAGAAGTTCACGGAATTTTTAAATGAAAAATGTCAAGTTTTAGAATCATTAATTTCTTTATCAAATAATAATAGTAATAATTATAAACAAAGTTCAAATGTGAAATCACAAATTGATAATAACAAAAAAATATCAGGAAAAACATTCGTGAATACTCAGACAAAAGAGGGGATAGGTAATTGCTATTTTTGTGGTGGTGATCATTTTATTCAGGTTTGTGAGAAATTCGCAAAATTATCAATTGATGAAAAGAAAGAAACGGTTAAAAAAAAGGGCCTTTGTTTCAATTGCTTGAGGCGGAATCATAGGATTATGGAATGTAAATCAAGAAATTGTATGATATGTAACAGACGACACCATACATTGTTACACGTAGAGTCGAATTTAGAACCGAGAATTATTGAAAATAAAAACGAAAACAATAAAGAAACTATAAAAACATGTCATGTTACTAATTCTGTCGAAGTTATATTGTCAACTGCTCTTTTAGATATATTCGATCATAATGGGGATAAACATTCTTGTCGAGTGTTATTGGATAGTGGTTCACAGCCCAATATCATGACGTCAGACTTAGCAAAAAAACTGAAATTACAAAGAAAAAAATTATCGTCCACTATCGAAATGATAAATAATCAAGAAGTGAATACATGTGAATGGGTTGTAGCGACATTAAAATCAAAAATCTCGAATTTTTCCGCAAAACTTAATTTTCTTGTTCTTCCTCAGATCACGAGCAACATTCCATCCATCTCTATCAATAGAAATCGTCTCAAAATTCCTGATCATGTCCAGTTATCAGATCCTGACTTTGACAAACCTGCACAGATTGACTTACTCATCGGAGCTGAATTATTTTATGATTTACTTTACATGGACAGAATCCCTCTTGCCCTCCCTCGAACATCGTTGCAGAGTACCAAATTGGGATGGATCGTCACCGGCCGGATTAATGATCATGCCACGGGAAATAGAGTCTCTTGCAACCTAATTAGAGATCCTCTTAATCATCAGCTAGAAAAATTTTGGAACTTGGAGGAACTACCTGAGAAACGGCATTTATCACCGGAAGAAGAGGCCTGTGAAGATCATTTCCAACGCCATACACGAAGAGATTCATCAGGTCGGTATCAGGTATGTTTACCTTTTAACGGAAAGCAAAGTCTTTTAGGATCATCATACGAAACAGCCAGAAGAAGATTTTTCATTTTGGAGCGAAAGTTGGATCGAGATGATCATTTGAAGGAGCAATATCACGATTTCATGAGAAAGTATGCAGATCTACAACATATGGAGCCTGTAAAATCCTATGATCATTCTGGATATTATATACCACATCACGCTATTATCAAGGAGTCCAGTTTGACAACAATACTACGAGCAGTGTTCGACGCATCTTCAAAGACGAGTTCAGGGTTATCTCTCAACGAGGTAATGATGGTGGGCCCGACAATCCAGGATGGAATCTTTGAACTTGTCTTAAGATTTCGATCTCACATTTTCGTTATAACAGCTGACATAGAGAAAATGTACAGGCAATTCTCGGTTCATCCTGAAAATAGAAAGTATCAGAAGATTCTTTGGCGTTTTGATAAGAGCAGTCCATTGATCACATATCAGCTGAATACCATTACTTACGGAACAGCAGCCGCACCTTTCTTAGCCACAAGATGTCTGAAGCGTTTAGCAAACGACGAGAGAGAATCATTTCCAGATGCTGCCGAAATTTTGGAACGTGATTTTTACGTGGACGACATGCTTACCGGAAAGGATACATTTGAAGAGGCCAAACAACTGCGAGATGAAATGATTGAATTAACTAAACGAGCCGGTCTCAATCTCTACAAGTGGAATTCAAATAATCCAGATTTGATCAATGATGTTGTTGATTGCTCGAAGACTACTTACCAAACCATCGGTCGAGATCAAACTTCTAAAACATTGGGATTAGGATGGAATGCAACAGACGATTCACTGAGATTCGATCATACAAAGACGATTCAAGATAGTGTTGTGACAAAGCGATCAATACTGTCTCAAGTCTCGCAGCTGTATGACCCACTTGGACTAATAGCTCCTGTTGTCGTCTTCGCCAAAATTCAGATACAGGAGTTGTGGAAACAAAGTTTAGAATGGGATAGTCCGATTCCTGATGAGGCACTGATCAAATGGAAGGAGTATAAAGAGCAGCTGAATTTGTTGAGCGAGTGGAGAATCCCAAGGTCAATCAAGGTCATGAATATGGATCAGTATGAAATTCATGGATTTGCGGATGCCAGCCAAAAGGCCTATGGGGCATGTATCTACATTCGGTCATCTGATGGAACAAACCACTTTGCTATATTATTATGTGCAAAATCTCGTGTGGCACCAGTCAAGGTTGTATCACTGGCAAGATTGGAACTTTGCGCGGCTGTCTTGCTTGTAAGACTTTGCAAGGCAGTTCTTGGATCATTGAGGATGAAATTCAGCAGATCGGTGTTTTGGTCTGATTCAACAATAACACTGAATTGGATAAAGACAGCTCCTTATCGACTAGAAACGTTCGAAGCGAATAGAGTTTCAGAAATCCAAAGTCTGACTCACTCGTCTGACTGGAGGTACGTACCAACCAAAGAAAATCCTGCGGATTGTATATCTCGAGGACAATTGCCTTCAGATTTTATTTCCAATGACTTGTGGATCAATGGACCTGCTTGGCTGAGGGAGGATGAATCGAGTTGGCCCGCATCATTGATTGTAAACGAGAAGAGTGTTGGAATGAAGAAGATTATCAATCATGTATTCGTGAATGCAATTATCAAAACAAATGAATTATGGAATCGATATTCGTCCTGGAAAAAATTAATTCATGTAATTGCATACTGTCGTCGGTGGCTGAGTAAAATACGTGGAAAAACCTTCTCGTCCAGAACATTATCAGTTGAGGAGAATCAAGATGCATCGGATCAGATTATTCGTCTCGTCCAACATGAAGTATTCCGTGAGGATTTTTGCAGCCTATCCAGTGGAAAGTCATTATCGAATTCTTCAAAAATCATTAAATTGTCACCAATAATAGAAAATGATATTTTGAGGGTGGGAGGTAGACTGACGAACTCTGACTTAGACTATGGACAAAAACACCCGATCCTATTACCCAAAACTCATCCTGTTACCATTCTGATTGTTCGAGAGATTCATAAAAATTTAATGCACGCCGGAATTAACGCCACATTGTATGCTTCGCGTGAAAAATTTTGGATTGTAGATGGAAGATCGGTTGTTGCGAAAATTGTACATACTTGTATGAAATGTAGTAGAGCAAATCCAAGAGAATTATCTTATAAGATGGGTAATTATCCAAAAACGAGAGTAACTGCAAGTAGACCTTTTGAGCGAACGGGTGTCGATTTTTGTGGGCATTTTTTTATAAAAGAAAAAAATTTTAGGAACAAAAACAAAATAAAGGTATTTGCAGCGGTATTTGTATGCTTGTCGACAAAAGCTGTACATATAGAATTGGCTCGAGATTTGTCCACGGAAGCGTTCATAGCTTGCTTGAGACGATTTTTCAGTAGACGCGGAAAATCAAAAATGTTATATTCGGATAATGCGACGAATTTCGTGGGAGCAAGCAGGGAGCTAAAGGAACTTCACGGAATGCTAGAGGAAAATAAAAAAAATGAACAAATAAACCAATTTCTAACAGATGAGGGTGTAGAATGGCATTTTATTCCGCCACGTACACCACATTTTGGCGGAATTTGGGAGGCAGCCGTGAAGTCCCTGAAGTACCACATGCGAAGAGTGCTTGGAGAGACTTTATTTACGTATGAGGAATTATATACATTCATGTGTGAAATTGAGGCAATTTTAAATTCGCGGCCACTCACACCAATGTCCAACGATCCGAACGACTATCTTGTATTAACTCCAGGGCACTTCCTAATAGGTCAATCTCTTTCAACGGTTCCTCACGTAGATTATACTCAAATTTGTACAAATAGATTATCATCGTATCAACATATTCAAAAATTAAAAACAGATCTTTGGAAAAGATGGTCACATGAATATTTAAATGAATTGAATGTAAAAAGTAAATGGTATCAATCGCAAACGAAAGATATAAAGGTAGGAACATTAGTTACGTTGAGAGAAGACAATTTACCCCCTCTGCGATGGGCAATGGGTAGGATTGTGGAAGTTATCCCTGGAGAAGACGGAGTGGTGAGAGTAATAAAGGTGAAAACCGAAAAAGGTATATTTGCTCGCGGTGTAAAGCGTGTGTCTCCACTCCCGATTGAGTGAATTTCTAATTGAAATGAATGTAAATATTAACAAAAAAAAAAAAAAAAAATTGTAAAAAAATATGAGTGTTCTCGAGAGGCAGTATGTCGCTTCGCGAATTATTTGAAGAGGGGCAACAATAGATTTAGAGAGGGGACAATTGATTGTAATCGACAATTAGGCAAATGACTAATAACTTTAGTAGAGATAGCAGTATAATTAGTGACTCGAAATTTTTAATATAAATTGTAATATAATATTTAAAGGAAAGACAATTTTTGTGGAGTGCTTTTCTTTTTGAAATAAATTAAATAGTTTGATTAATTAACTCAGCTTATTTATTCTCACCACATTGGCAAAATCGAGTTCAATTTTATTTGCCAAAGTGACAGAACATTCGACCATTTGTCGTTTAGGGGAAAATCATGCGTCTCTAAAAAATAATTGTCTACTTATGGAAACTCGCCTTTATGTTCGGATCACACCCCTTCCTAAGCTCAGTAATTGCAGAGCAGCTGATTGGCTCTTCTTATAGACAATGATAATTGATCGGTATAGACCAATAAAATTTTTGCAATTGTGCCGCCATTTTAAGAGGTCATTGACCTAGCGCTCACTTCACTTTCATTATTGCGACGTCATTTTGTAGTAAACGCATTGCAGTGTTTTTTTCTCTTTAAAAAAAGTATATAAATTACGAGTTAAATTACATGTTTGTTGATCATAGATAGTAAATAGTTTTCGGGAATGATTGAGAACTGATTGGGTTAGTATTTTATCGAAAGTATTTGTTTTTTTCGGAGCAGTAACAGTCTCAATTTATAGGTTAGGTTAGCTATCGGGAGTGCGAAATTCTTTAAAACGCGATCGTTTATTAGGGTGTTCTTAACTAGTTTCGATTTTTATAAAAATGGGAATATTCGATAGATTAAAATTTTGTATTCGGTATTTAGTAGTGAAATATGTGTGCAAGGAATTCAGCATTATACGGAAGACGGCACTCATTGACTCACTTTGGAAAAAATGGCAAACTTTTCGCAAGGATCTAATTATTGGAGAAAATAGCGACCATTTAGTGAAAAAATGGTAAATTATACGACAGAAATCCAAGGAATTGTTTAAACAACGACAAATGGACAAAAATGGATATCAATGGTTTGTTTTCAGTTTATCTACATTGGAATTATTTGTTTGTTTTTACCATCAAAGTTCGTTTAATTTACTCCGATTTTAATCACAATTAAATTACAGATTATTAAATTTAACTACGGATTTAATTAAATTTCACAATATACAATATGCCAATTGAATAAAAAATCCAGGAAAAATTAATATTAAATTTACAGAAATATTTTTTTAAAAGTATTTTCAAAATTTTTAATAAAATTCCTTCAAAAAATTCAATTATTTTCAAAAAATCAGAGAAAATTTTTCGAAAAAATTCAATTATTTTTATAAATTAAAATATTTTTATAAATAATAATATCCTTTAAAAGAATTTAATTATTTTCATAAATAGTAAAATGTTTCGGAGGAATTAAATTATTTCCAATATAATTTTAATAAAATTTCTCGAAAGTATAATTATACAATTATTTTCAAAAAATTTAAATTAAATTGTTTTCAAGAATTTAAATAAAAATTCAATTATATTCAACAATTTTGCTATAAAATTCTTCGAAACAATTTAATTATTTTTACAAATTGTAAAATTTTTTGTCAAAAAGTCAATTATTTTTGTAAATAATAAAATCCTTCTGAGAAATTCAATTAATTTCAATACAATTTTAATAAAATTTCTCTAACATATTCAATTATTTTTATAAATTATAATAAAATTTTTCTAAACAATTCAATGTTCTCAAAATTTTTTAATAAAATTCTTTCTAAATTTCAATTATTTTCAAAATTTGCAATTAAAATTATTTTCAATAATTACATTATTTTTACGAAATTTAATGAAATTCTTCAAAAATAAATGTAATTATTTGCAAAAACTCTAATAAAATTGTTAAAAAGAATTTAATTTTCTATGAATAATTTTAATACAATTTAATAAACACGATTATATTTTATAAACTTAAAAGAAATTCTTTACACAGAAAAAAGTGAGTGTTATTTTAACACTGAATTCGGTGTTAAAAGTGTCTGCATCAAACTTTAGCTCGGAAGTGTTATTTTAACACTGAAAATAAGGTAAATTTTCTATTATAGAAAATTTATCCTCACTAAAATTACCCTACCAAAATTTACCCGCATCAAAAACAACACTCGCTTTTCTCTGTGTATAAAATTCAATTATTTTTAAAATTTTCAGTAAAAAATATTTAAAAAACTTATATATTGATATAATAGAACTCTTACGAATAATTTAAAATTAATTTAATTTTCCCTGCAATTCAAGTAAAATTTTATTTAAAATAATTGAATTTCAGCGAAAATTTTATTATTTATGAAAATAATTGGACTCCTGTGAAAAATTCAATTATTTTTTTAAATAATTGAATTTACTCGGAGAATTTTCACAAGATTTTTAAAAATAATCAAAATTTTCAAAGAAATCAATTAAAATTGTATTGAAAATTAGTGAAATCCTCATAAGAATTTTATTATTTATATAAAAATATTTGAATTTTCTTACGAAGATTTTTATTATTTATAAATTGACTTTTTGCAAAGAATTTTATTACAATTTTTGAAAATAATTGAATTCTTCAAAAAATTTAATTACTTTCAAAATTTTCAGGAAAGATTATTTTAAAAAATTCCACTATTATCAAAAATATTGAAATAAATTTTTCAAAACAATTAAATTAATTTAAAGAATTTTAATAAAAATCTTGCCAAGAATTGAATTATTTTCAATACAAGTTTAAATCCATTTTTTTTGAAAGAATTCAATTATGGAAAAAATTGTTGATAAAATTCTTGAAATGAATTTAATTATTTTTAAATTCTTTGATAAATGCTTTGCAAGAATTCAATGACTTTGAGTACATTAATTTTAAAATTGAAGACATTTGAAAAGAAAAATTATTTAAAAAGTTAGGAAACAAAAAGCAAACAACAACTAACTTCAAACTGTCAACAGATTATTGCACTGAAAAAAAAATTTATTTTATTTAAATAACCGATTAATTGACTATTATCAATTAAATATTTACTTGAATTAAATAATATTTATCGGAGTCAATTAAATTGTATTTGCTTCAAATACTGAAATTATTGTTTCAAATAACATTTAATTGACTCCAATAAATATCATTTGATTCAAGTAAATATTTAATTGATAATAGTCAATTAATCGTTTATTTGAATCAAATAAATTTTTTTTTCAGTGCGTAATACAACGATTATTAATATAGATTACGAATAAAATGAGCTAATATATCAATAGCAGGGATTATTTATTAATTGAATATTATTTTCTGTTTGTCAGTGATTAATTACAAATTGTGTCTTGGGGGGGAAAAATCGGTATAGAGGAGTATGTTAGCAGCGCACACAATATATAGTGGAGAGAATTTCACGAGCAGTGCAATTTGGTCCAGTGCTTTGTTGAGAGGGTGGAGAAAAATGCGTCTTTATTGGCTGGTCTTATCCTCGACCGTTCGTCTATGAAATGCCTTCTTCTATCGAATCAAGGTGAAATCACCTAAATTCCAGGGGAATTTAATCAGAACTTGAGCCATGCCTTCAGCGGCCTGTGTGTTGCTTTTGTACATTTGAGCCCCCCAGCAGGTGGGACAATACTTTTGCCAACACACATACTTGGTTTACTCATCACGTATGTGGTTCGGTCGAGATCCTTCTTGTTGCCTCAGTCCTCGCTCCTTTCGCATTTCAACTGCCAGTTCTCGATTCCTGATTGGTTTTTGTGTCCAAGTGTTACAAAATACCATTCAAACGGAAAAAGTATTGCAAGTAAAAATAGATAGAGAGAAAAACCCTTTTCTTTAGCAAAAAAAAATATGAATAACATTGCTTTTTTTACTACAACTTCTTAAATATTTATTTCTTTTTACTTTATTCTCCAATATTTATTTCTATTTTATTCTCAAATATTTTATCTCATTTTGTTCCTATTCTCAAATTTAATTTATTTTGTTTTTTTTTATTTTCATTTATTTTGTTCGCAAATATTTATTCCGTTTTAATTTATTCTCAAATATTAAAATTCAGATTTTAAAAAATTATTTTCATTCTAATTTTTTTTCTTCAAATTCTTCAAAAAAGCTGAAAAAGATTTTTTCGGATTAAAATGCGAATCTTTTTGAAGGTATTTTTATATGATTCCTTGGGGAATTCATGCGACTAAAATTTTTTCCTATATATAAACATGCAGAGCTTGAAATGAATGTTTGGCGCAATATCAAAGCGCGTTTGAGAAACGACAATCGAGTGACAAAGTGAATGGGTATTGGTGCTTCCATGGATCACTACCTACCATCAGACGGAATTTCGATTACTTTTATGTTGTGTGCGTCGTGGTTCTTTAATCACCCTCTTTCGCATTCGTATACATCCGTTCAGAAAAACGGTTTTTTCTTCCTTTTTTTTTTGTAAAATCGAGACATGTTGCTAGACATTATCAAACACTGACATCCAGAAAGAATTGAATCGCTTTATTCAAAATAGGAAAAAATTTTATTGAATATTAAAAAAATATATTGTTTATAATTTAAACAAAATTTCATTTAAAAAGAATGCTTTATTTAAAATTTAAGTGTAACAAAAAAATTTTCTGTAAAAGATTTATTAATAAGAGAAATTTTTTTCGAAGATATTTTTCGGTTTTTTTTTTCATTATTTTCATTTAAAATAGAAAAATGTTATTTATAGAATGGAAAATAAAGTTCCTTACGTTGTGCATTTTCCATGTGAGGAATATCACGTTCGTCTCCTCTTCTCAACTCGTCGGTTTCGTTGACCCGATCAATTTTACAAAAGAGAGAGAAAGAGATGTAGGCCCGTAGCCTCGAGACACGCTTGTTTCGGAATAAATAGATAGTGCCGATCGCTGACTGAATACGAAGCAGTCTTTGACTTGCCTTTTCCGAGTATAAAAATGTTACCCTTTTTTTTACCCTCATTGTCCTCTTCTATCGTGCAAACTGTCCTGCTGAGTAAAGGCTTACTGAGAGAATGTTTCCTCAAGCACAGAGAATTAAAAATTTAATTAACCTGCTTTCATTCGAACATTTTTTAAATTACTTCATTATACAAAGTGAGAATTGAACATAAAATAAAATAATATGATTGCCACAGGTCAGTAAAGTCAGGGATGTTTATTAAATGTACAGGAAAAAATTTAAATTTTTAGAATTCATAAAAAAATTCAGAATTTTGGTGTCTTTTATATTTGCCTCATAAATTATGAAATTACGATGCCATCAAACAATCAAAATTTGGTTAAAGAGGTTAATAAAAATATATTTCTTCTAAATTAAATAATGTTTCAGTCTGCAAATCACCTGAATTTTATTTCAATTTTTAAGTAGTAGCAGGTCCACCCGAACGCTATCAGACAATCAAAAGTTGGTTGAAAAGTCATTAAAAATTTATTTATTCAAAACTAAATATTTTTTTAGTCTGCAAATCATCTGAGTTGTAGTAGGGAGTGAGCCCTAAATGATGGACATCGTTGTAAATTTGGCAATGGGGCATTAAAGTAGGCCTAAATAGCCTAAATTAGCTCTTAATGATGGAATGGGTCCTATTGTGATCCTTCAATATGGTTCTGTCAGGTTAACATAGCTAATAGTAAAGATATTTTAGCATGAATTATTAGAAGTTATTGAATTTGGGAAATGTTTCAAATTAAAATCCATGAAAATTTCAATTTTTCGTATTTTTATTGAACAATTCTGTACAATTATTTTTTTTTTTAAAAGTTTATTTCGATTTTTTTTTTAAATTATTTGAAGTTATTATCACTTTGTCATCTTTAATTATTATGAAGCATAGAGAAATCGATCACTCCTAGTTGGAAGACTCGGAGTGATCGATATCTTCATGTTTGATAGTAATATTCTTATAAGTTATTGAATTACGAAAGGCTTTAATTTGAAATTTTGTAAAATCTTAATTAAAATTTTCTCGTATAAATCGTTATAAAAATATGAAATTTAGATATATAGGGAGAATTTCCAATATAATTGTGATATTAATACTAAATTGAATTTCACTTATCGGGAACAAGAATAATATGAGGAATACGTCAGCTAACATATATATATTAATGTAGTGAGTAACCAAAGGAGATGTCTTTTTGAAGTTGTTAGACGCAGACGATTGAAGAGAATTTCTTTGAATGGTATACGGACTTACTCGGTGAAAATTCAATCATTGAAATGCGATTGAGGTAAAATGGAAATTCCTCGTTGCTTTTCAGTCACGCGTTCCTATAGGTTTTCACAGTTGAACGTACAATTTATATGTGCCTCGTAAAAATAAAATACAGTTCAATAATTAAAACTCTAATAAAAATGTCGTATAAAACTTTAATTGAATCTTACGAGAGGATTTCATTTTTAAGAGAGAAGAAGAGAGATCTCTTATACTATATATATATGTATATGTATATAAGTAATTCCACTCTAAATAATTTTCTTTTCGTAGAGAATAATAAAAGTTATCTACATTAAAATTACTAAAAATTAAATTATCTATAAATAAAATTTTTACAAAGGTCACAACATTTATGATTAACGATTTATATCTGTAACTTTGAATAGTAAAATCTTTTACTCTATTTGAATTAGTGACTCTCTCAAAATATTGTTATGGAGCAAACGTTCTCTTTTGTTAAAATGTGCAATGAATTCTTTAATATGGTACAACATTATAGAAGTAAATAATCTTATATTAAAAGCATGTTATGAATTCATTTTTATGAAATTGATTCAGCCATTCAGTCAACACAGCCCTTTTTTTAATTTACAATTGATTGCAGTAAAATTAATATTAGAGTACTAGTCGTAGGTCAAACTTATTTCTTTCCTTTCACTCATCGTTCCTTTCAGCTTCTCTTTCATCTTTTCTTACATTATTCCCTTTTCTTTATCCCCCCAACTCATTTCACTCACGCGCTTTACTTTATCGACTCTTGTCCCTCTTGGAGAGGGATAAATGGAGCTTTTTCCACAGGGTTTTGAGTACATTTTTCTTTTATCTCTCTTTCTCTCTCCTTTTTTCTCTGTTTTTTCCTCTGGTAGAAACGAGGCAAGCACATCTGTTCTTTATATACTTGTGCGTTACTATGTGCAGGTAACTTTAGTACATATAACTTCGACCTCGTTCAACTCTTCACGATATGCTAACGAAGCTTACACCTTTTTCTGTTGCTACGCTAAATCATGAAAGGTGAAACTTTCAAACTCGCTTTCACCAGGATTGCGGTTCAACGTCATTCCTGCCTCTCTCTCTCTCTCTGCTTTTAGAAACCTAAAAAGAACTAAAAAAGACCTTTAAAAGCTCGAAAAGTCGAGTTCGTCAATCTAGCCTTTCCTTTTTTAGTTCACGTTTTGATGGACTTCACTTCAAGAAACTATTCTCGAAAAAAGGAGAGCTCGTGCACCAAAACCTGGGAGAGTGAGAGAGATTTTCATTTACTTGAGAAAATTTCATCTTAATTACTGCAGTTTAGAAAAATTTTAGCACATACAGTCGGAAGAGTAGAAAAGAAAAACAATTTTGGTTCATTGGAAATTTGTAGGAAAATTAGGATTTGAACTTGTTAGCTCGGTAGTGAAATTTCTAATTTTGAAAGTTTTGAAAATAGATGCTAGCTATCATAAAAAATTTAAAAAAAAATTTTCCTTTCAGAAAAAAAGAATCTCTTTTTCTTCTTTTTGAATTTTTAATCCAAATAAGTATTAGAGTTACCACAGGTCAGGGAAATCAGGGAAAAGTAAGGAATTTTTATTAAAACTACTGAAAAAAAACTGAATTTTTAGAATTCATAAGAAAACTTAATTTGATATAATATTTCAATTTGGAATGAATTCAATTAGAAATTTTAAAGAACTTAGATTCTTTAAAAATTGTACAATAATTCAACTTCTTCTGAAATTAATTAAATTTTTTAATAGATATTTAACTAATTATTAAAAATAATGGATTTACAAAAGAATATAAGATCCTAAAGTTCTGAACGTTCAAATGAACGAAATTTATTTATTTCTTCTCCAAATTAAATTTTTATTGCAATTATTTTGCGTTACTATCCAAAAAATTAATTACTGAGTTTCCAAGCGTAAATATTTCAGTTTTTAAATTTGTTTGTGATTAGTAATTTATAAAATATCTTAAAAAAAAATATTTCGTTCATTTGAACGTTCAAAACTTGAGGATCATAAGAATATTAGTTAAAAACATAAAAAAGAATTAAATTTTGGAGAATTTACAAATAATTGCAGAAATTTAATTAATTTTTATAAAATTCATCGCAGAATTTCAATTACTTTTAAATTTTATTACAAATTTTAATCGAATTTCTCGAAAAATGTAATTAATAAAATTGTTTATATGAGAATTCAATTTTAAGAAACATTCAATTATCCAATAAATTACTTATTTTTGTATTTAAATAATTGATTTCTTGCAGAATTTTCTCATAAAAATCAATTTAAAAATAAATTTCAGGTAACATTTGAGATAAATTATTAATTGCATATTAAAAGCTTTATAACATAAAGTTTTATAAATAATTGAATTTTGAAAAGCTTTCAAATTAAAATCTTTGAAAATTTTAATTTTTTCACACTTAACTAACAATTCTGTAGAATAAATTTTTTTAAAAATATTTTAATTGAAATTTTTCAAAAAGTATTAAAAATAATTTATTTACAGAAGAATTTTAGTTAAAAACACTAAAAAATTGAATTTTTGAGAAGTTACAAATGTTTGCAGAAATTCAATTACTTTTAGAAGTAATAAAATCCTCCGCATAAATTCAATTATGTTCAAAATTTTTCTAAAATTTTGTTCATTTCAATTATCTTTATGAATAAAAAAATTTCTTATCAAAATTCAATTATTTTTAAAAATTTAAATAAAATTCTTGGCAAAATTTCAATTATTATTAAAAATTTTCCTCAATTTAATCATTCTCAATATCTAATATTTTAATAAAAATTTTCAAAAGAATTTAATTATTGAAAAAAAATGTTAATAATATTCTACGCAGAAATTTAATTATTTTCATAAAGAATAGAAATTTCAAAGGAATTATATTTTTTTTTTAAATTTTAACAAAATTCTTGATAAAATTTAAATCATTTTCAAAGATTTTCCTCTATTCAATGATTTTCAATATATATTATTTTAGTAAAATTTTCCAAAAGAATTCAATAATAATTAAAAAAAAATTTTTTTATAACATTCTACGCAAAAATTTAATTATTTTCATAAAGAATAAAAATTTTGCTGGAATTCAATTATTTATAACCTTTTTTATAAATTTCATGGAAATAATTCAATTATTTTCATAAATTTTAATAAAATTCTTTGTAAAATTTGAATCATTTTCAAAGATTTTCCTCAATTCAATGATTTTCAATATCTTTATTATTTTAATAAAATTTTCCAAAAGAATTCAATGATTTAAAAGAATTTTTAATAAAATTCTACGCAAACATTTAATTATTTTCATAAATAATAAAAATTTCACAGGTACTCAATTCTTTAGAAATTTTTTTTCTTGTCAATAATTTAATTATTTTCATAAATAATAAATTTTAATTTTACAGGGATGCGTAAGAAAATTCTTTTTAGGAATTCAATTATTATCTTAAATAATAAAACTCATCGCAGATTATTCAATTAATTATTAATTTTCGTATTTAAATAATTGAATTCACGAAGACTTTTCTAATAAAAATTTCAAATTGATAATTTTTTTTATAAATTTCATGGAAGTAATTCAATTGTTTTTAAAACTTTTAATAAAATTCTTAGTAAAATTTGAATCATTTTCAAAGATTTTCCTCTATTCAATGATTTTCAAAATTTATTATTTTAATAAAATTTTCCATAAGAATTCAATAATAATTAAAAAAAAATTTTCAATAACATTCTACGCAAAAATTTAATTATTTTCATAAAGAATAAATATTTCACAGGAATTCAATTATTTATAAACTTTTTTTATAAATTTCATGGAAATAATTCGATTATTTTCTTAAATAATAAAACTCATCGCACATTATTCAATTAATTATTAATTTTCGTATTAAAATAATTGAATTCACGAAGACTTTTCTAATAAAAAATTATTTAATAATGAATTTTAGTTAAAATTTTAGATAAAAATTGAATATTAAAAGCAATTTTTAGAAATAATTGAATTTCATAAGGGTTTCATCTTTAATTATTATAAAACATGAAGAAATCGATCACTCCGAGTCGAAGTAATCGATATCTGCATGTTTCATAATAATATTCTTAAAAGTCGTTAAATTTTAGAAATAAGGTTTAAAATTGAAATTTTTCAAAATTTTAAATAATAAGATAATAATGATTAAATATTTATTTTAAATAAAACTATTGATGTTTTCGAATAATTTTACAATTAAAGAAATTAATAAATAAATGTAATGGAACATTTCTTTGAGAGTATTTACTAAATTTTTAGAGTGAATCAGCATATTCTTTAGCGTCAGGGAGAAAATCAAAATTTTATCTGGAAATCAGGAAAAAGTGAGAAAAAAACAAAATTACATTTTTGTTGCAACCCTAAGTATATTTTCTGAATTGTATTGTATACAAAGTGTTATACTACATATATAGACCACATGAGTTTGCATTGTTATGCGCAAAAATCGTTGGTGCTGCTGTCCACCTAGATTTCTTTCGGCGTCAATATGCCCTGGGGAGTTTTAGTGGTTGGCAGCATCCAATATTCCGTAACTTTGCCAATTTATCGATAGATGCGACCTGGCCTACTCTCTTCTTCCTCGCTTCTTACTTTTCTATCTTGTGTATCAAAAAATTTACCTACGATAGTGAAAACTTCATTCGAACTGTAAAACGAAATTTAACAAAGTTGGATAGTTTCTCGTTGTGTTTGTATGCAAAAAGAGCGTCTCTTTTTATTTTCAAATTTAAAACCGTAGTGAAGTAATGCTGTGAAAGTATATTTTTTTTCCAACATTTCCATGCATAGAACATTCTTTCTAAAATCTGACAAAAGTTATTTGAAAATGTGTGGAATTTTATTTAAAAATTGTGAAGAGAGATTTTTATTATTTTTAAAGGGAAAAAAATGCAGCGAAAATATTAATTATGCAACTTTTACTGTTTTTTCTGCAGCTTATGCAAATTTTAATATTTCTAAAGTAAAGTTTGTCGAAAAATTAATTTGGAAACAAAAGTTGATATAAATCAGAAAAAATTGCTTCTAGTTTGTAAATTTTGCAACGTTCGATGTACATTTTATTAATTTTTAATATAAACTATCTCGTAAATAGTAAAACTTAGTAATAAAAAAAATAGTTAAAATTAATAAATAAAAGTAGAAGAGAAATAGTAAATAAATAATGATAAAATTGTCAGGCAAGTTTAGTATAAAACTTTACTGAAAGGAAATTTTTGAGATTCAAAGAAAATAATTTATCCCTGTGTAGCTTTATCGAGAGTAAAATGTCTATAATTTAAAAAAAAATAAATTTATATTTTTCGTTTATAAAACTTCTAAATAACTCTTTAACAAATTGTCGAAGATGAATAGAAGAAACATTTATTTTATTTTAAAATACACACACAATTTAACTTTGGTTTTACTGCACATTTCCTGACGACTCACGATTCACGGCTGAGGAAGAGGAAAATATTTCTTTTAATAAAGGAGAAGTAATATTTCTTTTGCTTACGCCATTGAACCAGCGACCGGGTTCTAAGATACACTCAGAGAGCTCAGAAAGCGGGGAGATGGGATAATGTGGTACGTGGGTGTGACAGTTTCGAAGTGTTGATACTCTTCGGTCGACCAACATCTCGTGCTCATCCCTCTCTTATATCTTATATACTATGTTACATCACACTTCCTCTATAGTATTGAATATAACTCCCTTTGAATACGTATTCACTGGATTTAATTGTCTTTCGTCAATTTAAATCTTATCAATTTGTTTGGTTTATTTGATTATTTAAATATCTTTTACAAATTTTACAAAGATCTTTTTTTTGTTATTAATTTCTGCAAAAAAAGTTATTACAATGGTCACTTTTTAACAAATTATCGTACCGGGTTGCTTCTTTTTTATGAGGTTCATAGGGTGTTACTAAAGTGAATTTCTTAGTGTCAAACGACAGAAAACATCTCTTTCAACATTTTTTTTAACTAAAAGTAATAAATATTAATTAAAATCATGTCTAACTTTCGAATAAAATATCAGAATGATAGTAAATGAGTAGAAAATTTAGAAGATTAGCGAACATTTCGAGATTCAATGTGAAGACGCTACTCTCCACCTGCGAACGCCAAGGTCACCGCCAGGTGGCAGTTCGGTTGATAAAATCAGAATCCATGGAAAGTAAAATTGGCCAAGGAAATCAGGAAAGAGTCAGGGATTTTTATTACAAATACTGGAAAAAATTAAATGTTACGAATTTATATAAGAAAATTCTGAATTTTAGTATTTTTGTTTGTTTCATAAACTATGAAATTACCACGAATTCTAAAAAAACCTTGAATTCTTTCTATTTCTGACAATAATTTATTTTAAATAACTTAATTTTATTAAAAAACTGATATAAAGTTATTACTTATAAATCATTTAAGGATGTTGAATTCTTTGAAAGAATTTAACTATTTTAATAAATATTAAAATTCTTTCCAGAAATTCAATTATTTTCAATAATTTTTTAAAAAATTCTCGTCAACATTTTAATTATATTTATAAATAGCAAAATTCTTCGCCGAAATTCAATTATATTCAAGAACTTTTATAAAATTCAATTATTTTCATAAATAACGATATTCATCACAAGAATTCAATTATTTTTAAAAAGTCAAAAAAAAAAAATTGTCATCAACATTTTAATTATCTCTATATAATTGAATTAAAAAATTCTTCGACAAAAATTCAATTATTGTCAGGAATTTTAATATTATATTCATTGTAAAATTCAATTGTTTTCATAAATAATAGTATTCGTTATAAGAATTTAATTATTTTAAAAAGTAATAAAATTTAATTATTTTCAAAAATTTTAATAAGTTATTGGTAAAATTTCAATTATTTTCAAAGAATTAAAAAAAAATTGTCAACATTTCAATTATCTTTATAATTGAATTAACAAAATTCTTCGACAAAATTCAATTGTTTTTATAAATAATAGTATTCGTCATAGAAATTTAATTATTTTGAAAAGTAATAAAATTAAATAATTTTCAAAACTTTTAATAAAATTCATGACAAAATTTCAATTATTATCAAAAATTTTTCTTGATTTAATAATTTTTAAAATTCTATTTTGATAAAATTTCCTAAAAGAATTCAATTATTTAAAAACAATTTTGACAAAGTTCTAAACTAATATTCAATTATTTTCTAAAATAATGAAAATTTTCGAAAAGTCAAAAAAAAATTGTCGTTAACATTTCAATTATCTTTATAATTGAATTAACAAAATTCTTCGACAAAAATTCAATTATTGTCAGGAATTGTAATATTATTCATTGCAAAAATTTAATTATTTTCATAAATAATAGTCTTCGTCACAAGAATTCAATTATTTTTAAAAGTAATAAAATTCAATTATTTTAATAAATATTAAAATTCGTTCCAGAAATTCAATTATTTTTAAAAATTTTTTAAAAATTCTCGTCAACATTTTAATTATATTTATAAATAGCAAAATTCTTCGCCGAAATTCAATTATATTCAAAAATTTTTATATAATTAAATTATTTTCATAAATAACGATGTTCATCACAAGAATTCAATTATTTTCAAAAAGTAAAAAAAAAATTGTCGTCATCATTTCAATTATCTTTATAATTGAATTAACAAAATTCAATTATTTTCAGGAATTTTAATAAAATTCATTGCAAAATTCAATATTGTTTTCATAAATAATAGTATTCGTCACAAGAATTCAATTATTTTTAAAAGTAATAAAATTCAATTATTTTCAAAAATTTTAATAAAATTCATGGAAAAATTTCAATTATTTTCAAAAATTTTATTCAATTATCTTCTAAAATAATGAAAATTTCACAGGAATTCAATTGTTTTAAACTTTTTTATAAAATTCTTCGCAATAATTCAACTATTTTCATAAAGAATAAAACTCATTGCAGAATTTCAATTATTTTTAATACAACTTTAATCAAATTCCTCAAAAAATGTAATTATTAATAAAAGTTTTATTAAAATTCGTCGAAAGAATTCAATTATTTAAAAATTTGTTGCTAAAATTTTATATAAGAATTAAGTTTTAAGAAACATTTATTTATTCAATAAATTATTTACATTTGTATTTAAATAATTGAATTCTTGTAAAAATTTCTAATAAAAATTGATTTAAAAATTAATTTTATATAAAATTTTAGATTTAACTTTGGAGAAGTTATTAATAATTGCAATTTTTATAAATAATTGAATTTTGTATAAAGGTTACAAATTAAAATCTTTGAAAATTTAAATTTTTCATACTTGTAATTTAAAAATTCTATTGAACTAATTTTTTTCAAAAATCTTAATTGCAATTTTTTAAAATTATTTCAAGTTTTTATTTTGTAATGTATATTTGATTGAAGTATTTCGAAATATTCGAAATTTCGTAATCTTTAATTATTATAAAACATGAAGAAATAGATCATTCCGAGTCTTCGACTTGGAGTGATCCATTTCTTCATGTTTTATAAAAATATTCTTATAAGTTATTGAATTTCAAAAGGTTTTAAATCTTTTCTATGATAGAATATTTTTTTTGAGTATCTAATTATGTTTAAAGTGAATCAGAATATTCTTTAGGATCAGAGAAATAGTCAAAATTTTGTCTGGAAATCAGGGAAAAACAAAATTAAATTTTTGTGGCATCCCTGTTAAAGTGTTAACGCTTTTTATTTAAACACAAAACGACTATTTGCAATTATTACAATCATTTTATGACACTTTTGATATTATTTTTTATTTATAAATTTAGTTTGACGCCTTTGGCCAATATTAGCAACACTATGGTTATATATTTAAACTCGATGTTTTGATTTGAATCCTGGGCAAATAATGGTAACACTATACTGGTCCAGTATTTAAATATGAGTCGGCATTAACTCCATTATTAGTGTCAATGATGTCTATAATTTTCTATTTTTTAAATTCGAGGATTGAAATTGAATCCTGGCTATATACTGGCTATAGAGTAATGGTCCAATATTTAAATTTCCAGCTCCCCATTGAATCCCGGGGCAAAATATTGTCAACAACAGTTGGTCCTAAATATTGAAAAAATTAAACCAACATTTTTTTTCGAGACTTTAAATGAATAATAATCTACATGATTGAGGTTGGTTGACGAAAACTAATGAAGAATAGCGATGGACAGGTAAAAAGAGAGGATTGAGAGAGAAAGAGGGAGTGTAGAATGGTTGAAAAGAGGTTTGGGGCGTGCGGATTAGACACGCCAAGTGAGAGAGAAATAGTGGGAAAGGGAAAGAGAGTTTGGGGAGGGTTCTGTGGATTAAATTTGCGCGAGTGTGTCGTACACCATGAATATGGAAAGCCTCGTTACTATACACCTCGTTCTCGCGTATACTATAAAACACTGTACCAAAACCCAGTATGAACACACTAGACACACCATCCCTCCTTTTTCCCTCCCTCTCTCTCTCTCTCTCTCTCTCTCTCTCTCTCTCTCTCTCTCTCTCTCTCTCTCTCTCTCTCTCTCTCTCTCTCTCGCAGACCCGCCGCGACGCGCTGTTGGTTTTATCGTTTAACACGGAGTTACCGTAAATTTCACTAGGAGAATACTGGTCCGTCTGGCTGTTACTTTGGTCGGATGTTAATCCCGAAATGGTACTTTCTGTATATATCGAGAAAACAGAACCTGAGGGGAATTGGAAAAACCATAAAATTGTCTTCCTTCTTGACAAATCATTCCGTTCAAGATTCCAAAGTATTGTGTACGATAAATTTTTTTTTTCCCTCTCCTTTTTCTTGATATTGCCATATGAATATATATAGAGGAATATAATCTATGTGAATTCAAAAAATGTCTAGGCTCGAATTTTATTGGGGGAAAATAATTTATTAATGAATTGTTTATTTAACAAAACAGAATATAAACTTAGAATCTTTATAACCTCCCACTCCTTTCTATCAAAAATTTTCATATTTTACAAAAAAATTGAGCAAAACTGTCAAAGAAGAAAAACTTTTACATTTTTAACAATTAATTTTGCGCAACTCAAAAATCTTACTCTTGAGTATGAAATAAAGTAGTTCAATAGAAAAAAACCATATAATTAAAAAAAAAAATAAATTGAAAAATTGAAGTTCAAAAGTAGCACTTTTAGAAAAATCACCCATATATTAATGAATTATTTATTTAGTGATTCAGAATAAAAAAGAGAAATAGTATGGATTTTTGGAAACTCCCACAACTTTCATCATTTTCCAAAAAACGTGCCAAAACTGTGAAATAGGTTATATTTGTCAAACTCATAAATTATTTATATAAATTTTTTGATCAAAATAAAATATTGCTATCATATTTAGTTGTATTAAATAAATATTTCTTTACATTAAATTTTATTTAGGTGAAAAAATGGTATATGGGATTTAAATATTTAAATTATTCACAGTAAAAAGAAAATCTTATTTTAAGGCACGAAAGCTGCCTTAAATTAAGATGCAACATTTTTAAGACAGTCAATGTTGAATTTACGCACGTTTTTCGTATCCTTTAACATTATAGCAGACAGTGTTGAATTTAAGGCAGCTCTTAAATTAAGATTTACTTTTTACTGTGTTGTTTCAAATTTATTTGATTTAAAGAAAAATTATTTGAATCAAGTAAATAATTATTGGATGTAAATAAGTATTTATTTAAAAGACAAAAAAATTATTTACATCAAATAATTTTTTTGTCAGTGTTTAGGCTTTAAATAACGTGACTTTTTATACTTTTTTCGACTTATTTTAATAAAATGCGACTTTTCTTCCAAATTTAATAACAAAGTTGGTAATTTGTTGTAAAGCATTTACATTATTTTTGTAAATATTTTAGCGCAGAGTTGTAATTTCAATTAAAAAAATCATTTTTTGTTTTTAAATCATTGAATTCTTGAAGAACTTTCTGAAAAATATTCAAAATAATTGATTTAGAGGAAAATTTTAGTTAAAAATTTTTGAAAATAATTGAATTTTGGAAAAATTATTAGTAGAAATTTTTAGAAACAATTAAATTCAATATTCTGAACAATTAAAAACAGTTGAGATTAAAATTTTATTTCAGTTGATCTTATAGTCTTTGAATAATTCAATTTTCAAAAAACAATTTTTAGAAAATTAGTAGAAATAATATTATTTTAAAGGAGAATTTTAGTTTAAAATTCTAGAAAATAGTTGAATATTGGAGGAATTATAGAAAAAATTTTTAAAAATAAAAATATTTATAAAGATTTAGATTTTAAATAATTTTAATTAAAAATTCTGAACAACTTAATTTGGAAAATTTTAATTCAAATTTTTTTTTTGAAATTAGATGAACTTATGAGTGCTTATATGATTTGAATATTTTTTAATAATTGAAATTTCGTAAAATTGAATTGAAAACAAATGAATTTTTTTAGTGTTTTAAGTACGAGCTTTCATTTCTTTTTAAAATAATTGAATTCTCATAGAACTTTCTGAGAATTTTTAAAATTGATTGATTTAGAAAAGAGTTTCACTTAAAAATTTTGTAGAAAATAATTGAATGTTGGAGAAGTAAGGTACAGTAGGCATATTGAGAAATAATTAAATTACAGAAGTAGTTGTTCATTAATTTAAAAAATTCCCAAATTGTAAACATTGTCAAATTTTTTTCAAATCAGGCAATTTTACAGTAACTTTAATTTACAAGTAGTTTTGTTCATAAAAAGCAGGTTACAGAGTAATTATGTGGAAAGAAAAGGGAATAGTAATGAAGTTAATAATAAGATTTTAGAGAAACGGGGGGTGGAAAAAAAGAGAGAAGAAGAAAAGTAAGTGAAAGAAGTTGAGTGCATTAAATTAAAGAGGTTGCTAAGTTTCTGCCCTCGTTGCCGACTGAATCTTGGGAGAAAGTCATAACTTAGTAATAGCAAAACCAGCAGATTGCAACCATTTCTGTAAGTAACACATTTAAGCTTTCGGTGGGGGATTATATTCATTACTTAGAAGGTAAATCGTTATTACTAACGTGCGCGCACACGTCTATTGCAATGGTAATGCGCCACAGGCATTGAAACAATGAATTATTAAATGTAATCGCGTATTAAATGCTTCAGAATTATTTAGTGACTTATGTTATTATTAAATTGCTCGAGGCTTCATATTTAATTAAACGATTCATTCGAAATTAATAGAAACGTATGTGATAAGATTCATTTTAGTATTAATTGATTTATATTCTGAATTTTCTTCATTGTCTACTGTGTAGAAATATGTGAAATTCATTTTCGTAGGTTTATTTCAAATTTAATTGCACTAGAGTACCTATAGAATAAAATATGAACCATTATGAACCTTAAAAAAATCGAGCTTTTTCTACTGAAAAGAAATAAAATTTTTATAGCAATTTTTAACTTTTATCAAAAGAAATTTGTGTTTTTTTTCGTTTTGCTTTGTTAAGTTTTTTTCTATTTAAAAATAAGACTTTGGTACTAAATTGAAAATTTTATTGAACTTTTTGTGTAAAATGGAAAAATAATTTTTTTTATAAAAAAGTATATAATAATTTTGAATTGAAAGATTTAGTTTAATTTTTATCATGCGAGAGAGATTGAAGTTTCAGTGAATTCTAGACTAAAATTATCGTTTGCGGTGAAACGTCAAAGGATGATAAATTGCTATCAGTACAAAGCAGTCGAATTATGCATTGTATAAGGTCAGGAATGTCAGCCAAACTTCATCGTATTTAGTCGTACGTGGTGTGCCTCTCGACGTTATTAATGACGAGTCACATTGCCAAATAGCGATAAAATATTTACTCTTTCTACCCTTCAATAAAAGTTGTAGCACAAAGTTTCAGTTTGCAGAGAAAATAGATTCTAGAGCGACAAAAAAATATTTGTAAAAATTCGGATTAAGTTCTTTATTGACTTCCTTTTTATTCAGAACTCTTTTTTGAATTAGTTAGAAATGAATAATTTTACAGTAAAACTTTAATTACTAATTTAAATTAATTTAAATTTTGTAAAATTTTATTTCAAATAATTAATATCTTTGTTTCATTCAAATTTTCGAAAATTTTTTTAGACCTATTAAATTTTTTAAAAAAATCATGTATTTGCACATTTGTAATTATAATTCTGCAATAAATTAATTCATTTTTAAGATTTTACAAAAATTCTTTAAAAAAAAAATAAAATTCAATTATTATTAAAAACTTTTACTGAATTTCAATTCTTCGGAAATTTTTCAATTACACATATAAGATTGAAAAATTTATTATTTTTCCAAAATTATTTAAAAATGTTTAAAAAAAAAATAACTTCACGATTTTTTTATTACGATTATTTAAAATTCAATTATTTTCAGTATTTTCTATTACATATTTTCAAAAATTCAAATATCTGCAAAAAATAGTTACATTACAATTTTTTAAGACATCTAATTTTTAAGAATTATTTTTTAAATTTTAGAGAAAACAATCATTTTTAAAATTTTTAATTAAAATTCTCAAAAAATTAATTATTTATTAATATTTTCCTAAAATTCTTTTATTGAATTTTTTAGTATTTTCATTTGAATTTTCTTTAGAATTGTGCTTAAAATACCTGACAAAATAAATCTTCTTCTAAGAAATTGATTATTTTGTTAATGTTTTCCAAAAACTTTTTTATAAAATAAAATTTTTTAGAATTATTTTCAAAATTCTTCGAAAAAAATTATTTTAAAAAATTTTAAATATAATTTTTCAAAATTAATTGATTATTTCTTAGTCTTCTCTAAAAAATTCTTTTATAAAATTTAATTACAATTATTTTTTTTTAATTTTAGAGAAAACAATAATTTTCAAAGTTTTTAATTAAAATTCTCAAAAAATTTATTATTTCCTTATATTTTTCAGAAACTTTTTTATAAAATTAAAATTTTTAACATTATTTTCAAAAATCTAGAGAAAAATAATTATTTTCAAAAACTTTAATTAAAAGTTTTGAAAATTAATTGATTATTTCTTAGTCTTTTCCAAAAAATTATTTTACAAAATTTAATTATTTAAAAAGAAATTAATGAATATCAATTTTTTGGAATTTTTTCAATTATATATATATAATTGAAAAATTTATTATCTTGCAAAAAACTAATTTAGAGAATTTTTTATTATAATTTTTGAAAATTCAATTAGTTTTAATAATTCCAATTAAATATTTCCAAAAAATTCAAATATCTATAAAAAAAAATAGTTACATTAAGATTTAATTTTTTTTTACAAAATTCAAAATTTTTTACAATTATTATGTGATTTAATTAAAATTAAATTAATTTAATTAGATTATTTAATTATTTAATTAAATTTAATTAGATTTTTTAGAATTATTCTTAAAAATTTAGAGAAAACATAATCATTTTAATTATCATTCTTATAATAATTATAATAACAATTTTAATTCTCTTAAAAAATTCAATTATATTTAATAAAATTTACTAAATTTCAGTTTTTTAGATATTTTTCAATTCTATAGTTAAAAAATCTATTTTTATAGTTAAATAATTAAATTCTCGAAGAACTTTCAGAAAATTATTAAAAATAATTGTTTTAGATAAAAAGGTTGATATAAATAATTCTATAAGTGTTTAAATATTTATTTAACTAGTTTATTGATGTTTTGAATAATTAAACAATATAAAATACAAGACTGAATAAAATAAACGATTTTTTCGACTTTTTTTTAAACTTTAATCAACTAAACCGATCATTTTGTGTTTTTTAAAGTCTATTCAAGGCCTGAATAATTTATTAGAGAAAAAAAAATTTACTTTATTTATTTTACTTTTATTTTTCTTCCCTTTAGAGAAAGTATTTTTTCTTTCCTGTTTTTTTTGTTTATATTTTTTTTCTAATACTTAGATAATCATCAGTCTATTTTCTAAAAGACAAATGTTCAATTCACTTCAAGACAAAAGTTTAATTCACTCTACTGTATTTTATTAAAATACATTAACAAATTTAGAATGAAGACAAGCATTTGTAGGAGAAAGAATCTGAGGAATTATTGCAGAAGTGCTGCAACGTTTGCTCGCACCGGGTTTAGGTAAATGATGGTGGTTGCCACGGAAATTTAGTGGTGTAATTTTTCGAAAGCTTCGTCTCGCACGCTTTCCTTTTACTCTTTTCACGTCTTCCTCTTTTCTCCCACTATATATATATATATATATATATATATACATAAGCAGAAAAAGAAAAAGGGAGTAAATGATTTCCAAGTAAATTGCAATGTGGATGCTGAAATTCACTCGGGGTCCAGTAACCACGATTTTTCCCAGACGCAATTTCCACCAGGAAGTCACTAAATTGCAATAGGTTGTACGTGCTTTTGACATCAACCATTCAAGGAACCATTCAATTTCTCATTAACAAACATTTTTAACTTTAAGATTTTTTTTTCTACTACGAAGTGTATTTTTTTCTGCAGAGAAAATTTAAATTCTGAAAACAAAATCTAAACAAAAGAGGATATTTTTTTGTGTATTTTTTGTTAAAGATTATTATTATTATTATTATTATTATTATTATTATTATTATTATTATTATTATTATTACTAGTGTTTTATTAGTGGTGCCTTTGTTAAATAGGAAAAAGTTGGAAAAGGTTTAAAAATGAAAAAATGTACAAATGTTGTCAGTGGTCTTTTTTTAAAATTAATATCACTCTTGAAGTTTGGGAGATTAATCTTTTGAGATGAAAAATTTTTTCTACTGTTGGTGGAAGTGTTTCTTTCTTCTTGTTCCCTTTTTTTTCTTTAATAATCACACGAGCTAGTGGATAAATTCTTGACTTTTTCGACGTATCTCATGAGTGTTCGGAGGCTGATATGAGCAGCACTTTCGATCTCCCTCTTGTGCTCTTTTCCTTCACCTTCTCAACGAGTTGGATGCTGGGGTCTATATACGAATAACCTGTGATTGATTCCACAAAAAACCTACACGGTTTCTTTAACCCCGGGTCGAGAGAGAACGAGAGAAAGAGGGGAAGAGAGAGAGAAGTCGAGACTTCTAGTACAAATTGAAAAATAAGTAACACGTGTCCACTCTCGTATTTACGCCCACATTCAATTCTTTTACCGTCCACAAATTGTGTCTCAGCAAATATATACGTTTAAAGAGTTGCCATATAGAGTTGAAAGAAATCAGGAAAGTAAGGAAAAATAAAATTTGGAAAAAGGCAGAGAATTTTATCAGAATTACTGGAAAGATTTTAATTTAAAAATGATAATGAAAATTTAGGTTTTTGGATTAAATTATTTAATTAATTAAATTTTCCTTGAATTTTTATCCACTCAGAGAAAGAAAATTAGCTATGTGTTTAATATTAAGTTTTAGCCATTTTAACTAATTCTAATTGCGACATTATGAATAGTGATTATTGTTAGTTAATAATTACATTTCTCAGATGATTTCATGCATCAGTTAGTTCCCTTTTTTTATCCATTTAAATTAATTAATTAACTTTAATTTAAAAACCGCTGCCAATTATTTATAATTTCTCCAAAATTTTACTTTTTTAGTGTTCTCAACAAAAATTTTAATTACAAAATTTTTAAATTCTATTATTTTTAAAATTGATAATTTTATTTATTTTCATTTTTTATTTTTATTGATAATAACTCTAATTTTCTTTTCTTTTTGTTTCAGGTAAATCAACATGTTTCTTATCGAGTTTATATTTCGTAAGTAAATATCTAATTATATTATATTATAATAAGTAGATAATAAAATATAATTATCAATGGAATAAGTTTTAAATTCTGATTCGTTTATTTAACGAAAAATATCATAATCATATTTTTAATTTGAATTGCTGTAAAAATTAAATAACATTAAAAAATTTTTAAAAATCGTTTAAGTTTTGGATTTTATTTCAAGTTCTGAAAAAAATTAGGTTTCAGAAATATTTAAATTCAAATTTTTTAATGATAGGTACATAGTTGAATTTTTGAAAATATTTATAATTAAACATTTTTTAAACTAAAATATTGTAAAACGTCACTAAGAGAATAACTGAAGTTTGTAAAAACTTTTATTACAGTTTTATAAAGTAACTAGCACAAATAACGCGCGCTAAAGCGCGCGTGAAGTTTCTTGTTTCACTTTTAACATATATATAACAATAATGTAATTTTTACATTACATGTGACATGAAAATTAATGAAAGCGTGAATGCCAATGATACGATAATGAAAAATATGTTCATTACATTATTTTTGACTTATTAATTATCAAAAATAAATTACATTTAATTACAATTAATTATTTATTTGTTATTTTGTTTCTAACAGTTTTCTAGTCAAAATTAATTAATATTATTTTCATGTCATTAACATTCAAAAATTCAATTATTCAGAAGAATTCTCCACAAAATCACTATTTTTCTAAATTTATTCAGGGAAATCAGGAAAAAGTCAGAAAATTTTGTCAAAAGTGCTGGAATAACATTCAATTTCAAGAATTCATAAGAAAATTCTGAATGTTATTCTTCAGCATTGAAAAGATTTTATATATTTCAAACTCTTCCTGTTTTTAACAATAATTAGACTTTACAGATTTAAAATTGATTTTCTTAAATAATTAATTTTTGAAAAACTATCGAGAAAAAATGATTTTTTATTAATTATTTTGGAATAATTTTTTATTTAAAAATTAAAAAAATAATTGAATTTTATGAAATTTGTATTTAAAATTTTTTTATAAATAATATAAATAAGCAGTAAATGACATGCCCGCTAAACAAAGTATTTAATTTATTATTATCATTACTCAAAATAAATTCGATTATCTTTACAAAATTTCAATAAAAAATTCTTCGAAAAATTTATGAAAAATTACAAAAATGTTATCTTTTGAAATTATTACAGGTGACAGCTAAAAAAACGCGCGTGTAGTTTCTCCTAGTATTAATAGATAATTAATAATAATTCCTATTAACAATAAAAACTGGTACTTAATCACTTAACTACTTAATCACAAAATTTTTCATACTTATAACTAACAATTCTGTAGAATTAATTATTTTAAAAAAGTTTAATTAAATTTTTTTCTGAAATTATTTAAAGTATTTATTTTTTAATTCGTATTTAGTTGAAGAATTTCTGAATAATTTAAATTTCGTAAACAAATGGATTTTAAAATTCTCAAAAAACTTTTTTCAAAAATTATTAAAAATAATTTATTCCTGTGGGAAAATAATAATGATTAAAATTTATTTAGAAAAGAAGTTATTGATATTTTCAAATAATTTTAGAATTAAAGAAATTCGTAAAAAAATGTAATGGAATATTTTTTGGAGTATCTAATCATTTTTAGAGTGAATCAGAATATTCTTTAGAAATAATGAATAATATAATAATATTAATAATTTTTTTAGATTAATAAAAATATTTTTGAATTATTTGAGAAATAAAAATATTTTTAAATTAAAAAAATAATAACAAAATGAAGAAATGTAATATTATCTATCAAAACATATAAAAAACAAAAGCATGAATTTTGTTATAAAAATCTTTATTTTATATTTCATTTCTATTTTCTATCAAAACGAATAAAAAACAAAAGAATAACCATGACTTACTTCAGGTGTGGACAGATTGGACAGAATGAATGAATGAATACGACGATTATTATAGTTAATAATTGAATTATCAAGAAATGTCCAATTAAAAATTGATAAAAAACTTTTTTATATTAGTTAACTTTAAAAATACTTTTTAGTTTATTTTATTTACTATTTTATTTACCTAAAATTTGTTTTCTAGCAAATTTTAATTTAATTTTTTTAAAGTATTTAAATTTTCTAAACTAATGAAATAGTTTCGGATAATTTTGTAAAATTAATTAATTAATTAAAAATGGAAATTTTCATACAGAATTTTATGAATATTTGTTGAAAATAATCTAGCTTTTAAAGAGTTTTAACTCCAAATTTTGAAAATTGAATTATGTTATAAATTCTTTACACTCTTAAAACCTTAAAGTATATCAAATTGCAACGAATTAAAGATTTAAATTTTTCATCAATTATGAAAGTGAAAATGAAATTTTCTTTTTTTTTCATTTCTGATAAAAATTATGCAAAAAAAATTTATTAAGAATCTTAAAATACGTTAAAAAGACTATAAATTCTTTGAAATTCATATTTTTAATTCTAAACATTGATCTGAAAATTCTAACTGAAAATCAGGATAAAGTAAACTCAAATTTTTTTTAAATGTATCGATAATAATTTCAGAACATTTACTCTCACAAATAACACAGAATAAAATACACTTTTGTATAAGTAACTAAATAAATAAATAAATAAATAAATATAACTACAATGAAACATTTGCAAATATAAAAGTTGTTTTGTTGTGTATGAACAAAATAAAGTTCTCGTTGCTTTACAAATTAAAAGCGATTCAATGATTGATTCGATACACGTAATTGAAAAATTCCGTTACATGAAAGCTACTCGGGGCGCAACTCTCGGTTAAATGAAACAAGTTTTTTTATTTTTGTTGTTGTAAAAGCAAAGAGTGAGAGAGGGAGAAATGGAGAGAGAGAGAGAGGAAATTATCAAATTGCATTTGATTCTTTGGATTTTGATATATAATTCACGTGCTTCGTAAATTTTATTTTACTTTATCGCGAGTATATCTATATGTATATATAGCTATAATACATAGTGCTTTATTATTATCCTCGCGACTGTTAGGCTTTCAGGAAAATTTCCATTGAGGTGAATTTGTAATTTGATTTATACGTGCGCGATGCATTGTGGTTGCATCCAGCTTGGCCGTGCTCGGTTATGCTTTATAGATATTTTATGTAGGCAAGAGGGTATATATATTTTGAACGACCCGTATATGTAGCGTATACTGCCTGCGGGTACGATACACTGAAAACTAAAGTATATATACAATCTATGTACGTATATATATATGTATAGTTCTCTCAAAGAATGAAGTAGAGAACTCAAAGATCTTCTTTCTTTTCTCATCTCTTCATATATATATCCTCTTGCGAATTTTTTTTCTTCTTGCACAGTACTCATTCTGTTTACACTCTCTATGAAAAATATTTTTTACTCATATTTTCCTTTCTCGCTGAAAGAGAAAAGGTATTTAAAATTTTTTTTAAAGTATACTTTGCTGTTAATTAATTCAGTTTAAATTAAGATAATTTAGATTAATTATTGAAGAATGTTATTCAAAATTTTAAAAAGTAGTTTTTTTACAAATTTTGTTTCCATTGTTTTTTAAAGATTTGAATTTTCGAACATAATCAGTGTTGCCACAAGTCAGGGAAGTTAGAAAATTCATGAAAAAGTCAGGGGAATTAAAATTGGTCAGAGAAATCATGGAAATGAAAGGGATTTTTATTAAAAGTACTGGAGAAAATTAAATTATTTGAATTTATAGGAAAATTCTGAATTTTGGTGTCTTTTTTGTTTGCCTCAAAAACTATGAAATATTGCAAAGAATTCAAATACAAAACCCTTCAATTTTTTCTATTTCTGATAATAATTTCTTTTTAAATAACTTAATTCTTGAACAACTATATCATAAAATTATTACTTATAAATTATTCAATGGATAATTTTACTTAAAAATTTCAAAATTAATTGTATTTCAAAAGAGTTGGGTTTACAATCTTCATAAATAGATGAACTTCAAAGGTTTCAATTTGAAATTTTAGAAAATATCGATTTTTAATGAATTTAAATAGAAATTTTAAGAACAACTGATTACAGAAATTCAATTACTTTTAAAACTGATAAACTTCTTCGCATAAATTCAATTATGTTCAAAAATTTTTAAAAATTCTCACTAAAATTTCAATTGAGGCCTTGGATCCAATAACTCGCCCGACGCTTGGAGGAACGCGCAACTGCCAGTCAGTGAGCAGTGAGCGCCTCTGGGCCACTCACTGCTACCCGACTGGTATTAGCGCGTGCCTTCGAGCGTCGGGCGAGTTATTGGATCCAAGGCCTCAATTAATAATAAAATTCTTCTCCGAAATTCAATTATTTTAAAAAAATTTAACATAATTCTTGGCAAAATTTCAATTATTTTCAAAAATTTTCCTCCTTTCAATTATTCATAATATCTACTATTTTAATAAATATTTCCAAAAGAATTCAATTATTTAAACAAAATATTAATAAAACTTTTACAGGAATTCAATTACTTATCAATTTTTTATAAATTTCTTCGCACTATTGAATTATTTTTAATTATTTAATGAAGTTTCTTGAAGAAATTCAAATATATTCAGAAAATTAAAAAACAATATTGTTCTGAGAAATTCAATTATTTTGAAAAAATTAAATTAACTTCTTTTAAAAATTCTATTATTTAAAAAAATGTTGACAAAATTTTTTACAAGATTTAGTTAATAAAATTGCAATTTTAATAAAATTTTCCTATATAATTCAATTATTTTTAATACAATTCTTCTTAAGAATTCAATTATTTTCACAAATAATACATTTTTTTGGGAATTCAATTATTAAAAAAAATTTGAATAAAATTCTTCACAATAAATTAATTATTTTCATAAATAATAATTTTTTTCTCCGGAATTCAATTATTTTCACAAATAAAATTCTTCACAGGAATTCAATTCTTTAAAAAAAATTTTAATAAAATTCGTTGCAAGAATTCAATTATTTTCATAAATAACAAAACTTGTCGCAGAATTTCAATTATTTTTTGTACAATTTTAAATAAAATGATAGAAAATTGCACTTATTCTTAAAATTTTTTTTTAATTCGCCGAAAGAATTAAATTATTTTAATAATTTGTTGATAAAATTCTTCATAAAAATTCAATTTTCAGAATTATTCAATTATTTAATAAATGATTTATTTTTGTATTTAAATAATTTAATTCTCGAATAATTTACTAATAAAAATTTATTAAAAAATGAATTTCACTTGAAATTTTAAATTATAAATGAATATTAAAAGCATTATAGCGTGAATTTTTAGAAATAATTGAATTTTGAAGAGGGTTTAAATTAAAATCTTTGAAATTCTTAATTTTTCATATTTTTAACAAAAAATTCTGTAAAATTAATTCTTTTGAAAAAGTTTAATTCAATGTTTTTGAAATTTTTTTTTATAATTCCGAATAATTGAAATTTTGAAATATTGAACTGTAAACAAATGAATTTGAAAATTCTCAAAGAACTCTTTCAAAAATTATAAAAAAATAATGGATTCATAGAAGAATTTTAGTAAAAACACTAGAAAAGAAATTTAATTTTGGAGAAGTTACAAATAATATGCAAAAATTCAATTATTTTTAAGAGTAATAAAATTCTTATTAAGGATTCAATTATTTTTACTATATAATATAACTCATCGCAGATTTCAATTATTTTTCATACAATTTTAATTGAATTCCTTGAAAAATGTAATTATTTTCAATTATTCAATAAATTATTTACTTTTGTATTTTAATAATGGAATTCTCGTAGAATTTTCTAATAAAAATTGCTTTAAAAATAAATGTCACTTGGAATTTTAAATTATAAAATTTAAATTTATAGTTACAATATTCTGATGATATAAAATAATGATTTTATCACGCTGTCATCTTAAATTTCTTCATGTTTTATAATATTATACTCAAAAGTTATTGAATTTGAAAATCTTAATTCATAAAGAAAAATAATAGGAAATGATTAAATATTTATTTAAAAAAGAAATTTTTTATAGTTTAACATTTTTTCATAGTTTTAAATTTATTTTTCGAAATTATTGATGTTTTTGAATAATTTTACAATTAATGAAATTCGTAAATGAATGTAATACATTTTTTTTGAAAATCTAGTAATTTTTGGAGTGAATCAGAATAATCCAGGGTCAGGAAAATAGTCGAAATTTTTTCTGGAAATCAGGAAAAAACAAAATTAAATTTTTGTGGCAACCCTTATAATTAATAGAAAAAATTTCAAATACGTAATTAGAATTTCGTAAAATATATTTAAATAAATTGACTTCGAAGTTGTATAGTCAAATAGTAAATGTTGTGTAAAAATAGTCAGTTTAAGTTTGAGTAAAAGTTACTCTCTACTTTTTTTTTCCTCACTGCAAGCGGTGAAGTGGAGTGAAAAGACAATTTAGACCTTGATTGTAATTAATTAAAATTAATGAAACCAGAATAAGGGAGTTATTTGCTCTTTCAAGGGTGAAAATCCAACGATTCCGGTAGAATGACGTCGTGTCTTTTCTTTTCTGTAGCAATTAATAAATGATTAATTACCAGAATGACACTTTTGAGTCCAAGTTGCTTGAACTGCTTTATACCTTTGTGACGCGTTTTTGCTTTCTTCATTTCTCTTGAGGCCCCCGATTAATAACACTCCTTTTTGAAACAAAAATCTTTAATCAGTGATTTTTTTTATATGCTCTTTTGAAAAATGGTTCTACCATTGGGAATTTTTTTTTTTTTACTATTGGATAATTTTTTTATCATTAGGAAATTTTTTTCAATATTCAATAATTTTTTTTTACTATTCGATAATTTTTTTTGTACCATTGAAAAATTTTTTTACTATCCAAAAAATATTTTCCTCTCCGGAGAAAAATTTGACGTCTCATCCGCTAAAATTCTATCGAAGAAGATTAGAATTAAAGTTGTATATATGTATACACAGTGTTCGTGATTAAAGCTTTACTCGCGAAATGAGTTTTACTGAGCAACAAATTAACGCAATTTTCAAAAACAAACGACCTCGTCTACTCGACACTCAACTGGTTTATCTCTCTTTCTATCACTCTTCCTCTCTCTCTCTCTCTCTCTCTCTCTCTCTCTCTCTCTCTCTCTCTCTCTCTCTCTCTCTCTCTCTCTCTCTCTCTCTCTCTCTCTCTCTCTCTCTCTCTCTCTCTCTCTCTCTCTCTCTCTCTCTCTCTCTCTCTCTCTCTCTCTCTCTCTCTCTCTCTCTTTCTCTCTCTCATTCTAGCGTTCTGCAACTTTAATATCAGATTTACTCGTATTTCATTGGGAGATTTTGTATTTCGCAATAATATATATAACATACTCGCAGTAGGATTGCATTAAAAAATATTATTTAAACAAATTGCCATGCCACGATTTTAAATTGCTTTTTCAATTTAAACCAGATCCTTCTAATGGAATAAAAGTTTCGATTAATGTTTTATTAATTAACACATACATAGAGTGAGAGAGAGAGAGAGGCGATTACTATTCCTGATGGATGCGTAGGGTACAAAACCGATGTTGCTCTGTTCTCACTGCGGTTTTAATCCGATGAACTCGTTTAGCAGTAAGCAATTTACTATACACTGGTAAATATAAAGTACCCTGAAGCATTTAAACATACATAGTGTTGAAATGAAATTTTTTTCCCCTCTGTTTTGTTGAGTTTTCCATTTATCGATACAAATAGGCTTGCAATTTTTGTTTCTCTTTCATTATGCATTAAATTAAAATGAGTGACCAATATTTTTAAGTGAATTTGAATTAGAAAAAAAGGTGTTGAATTTTTTAAAAGTTGGAATGGAAGTTTTCTGCTCTTTAAATTTGAAAGAGGGCTTTTGGATTTTTTTTTAGATTTCATTGTTTATTAATTCAAAATAGCAAAAATATCAGGAGATGAATTGTGTAATTTTATTTTTAACTTTGAGCTTCATTTTCATTTTTGCTTTGATAAATTTTTGTTTATACTTTTATTTTTATTTTCACTTTACTTTACTAAAGAACTACTACTTTTTTATCTTTATTTTTTTAAGGATTTTCATTTTCACTGTCACTTCGATGGATTTCTATTTTTATTTTAATTTCTATTTCCGGCTTCATTTTTACTCATATAATAAAAATCTATCGAAGTGTAAATAAACGTGGAAATAAAAATCTGTCAGAATGAAAGTGGAAATTGTAATCTTACAAAGTGAAAGTGAAAATGAAAGTCAAAGTAGAAATTATTTACTTGATTCCCAGGGGTTGATTAGGCAATATCATTTCTGCTTTGACTTTCATTTTCACTTTCATTTTGACTTTGATAAGATTTTTATTTTCATTTTTACTTTAAGTTTAACAGGTTTTTGTTTTTACCTTCATTTTCACTTTCACTGTGACTGTTTTGAATTTTCACTCTTAATTTTACTTTTGCTTAAGCGAATCTTTGATTTTAATTTCATTTTCACTTTGACAGATTTGTATTTTTACTTTTATAGTTTTCCACTTCCACTTTGCTGATTTTATAAAAACTTATGAAAGTGAAAATAAAAATCTATAAAAATAAAATTAAAAACGTAACCAATGATAAAATTTCTTTGATTTAAAGAATAAATTTCTTGGAATAAAAAAATTTATTTAAATTAAAGAAAAGTTGTTGAATTTTTTTAAGTATTCAATTATTAAAAAAGAAGTTTGTAAAATTTACTAATTAAATGAATTTTAATTTAGAATTTTACTAACAATTAGTAAGTAAAACCAGAGGTACGATTATGTTATTTTATTTCCAGTTTGACTTTAATTTTCACTTTAACTTTCAAAGATTTTTATTTTCACTTTTATTTTATTTTCACATTAATTTTCACTTTGATAAATTTTTATTTCTACTTTCATTAGCAAATTAACTTTCACTTTGGTAAATTATTTTTTTTCAAATTTCCATATTCTCCTTGAAAAATTTTTATTTTTCCTTTGTTAAATTTTTATTCTCACTTTCATTTTGACAGATTTTTTTTCTTGCTTTCTATCAAAGTGAAAGTGAAAAAAAATCTACAAAAGCGAAAATGAAAACTAAAATAAAAATCTATAAAAGTAAAAATGAAAGTGAAAATAAAAATCCATGCAAGTAAAAAATAAAGTGAATATAAAAATCTATGAAAGTAAAAATAAAAAAAAATAAAATACAAAATCCACAGGAAAATCATCAAAGTCACAATACAAATTTCTCAAAGTGTAAAGAAATGTAAACAAAACATAATCTGTCATAATGACAGTTAATATGAAAGTTAAAGTGAAAATGAAAGAGAGAATCAAAATGAAATAATAATTAACTAAAATAATAATGTAAGACTACCTTTTTTAAATAAAATTAGCAATTTTAAAAATAATAGAATTTAAAATTTTTGTTGAAAACAATAAAAAAATTCAATTTTGGAGAAATTACAAATAATTGCAGAAATTCAATTATTTAAAAAAAAAAAAAAATTCCTCTTATAAAATTCAACTATGTTTAAAATTTAAAAAAATTCTCGTAAAAATCCCAATTATCTTTATAAATAACAAAATTCTTCTCGAAAATTCAATTATTTTCATAAATATTAAAAAAAATTCTTGTCCTAATTTAAATTATTTTCAAAATCATTTGTAATTTCAATTATTTTCAATATCTACTATTTTAATAAAATTTCCCAAAAAGAATTTAATTATTTAAAAAAAATTTTAATAAAATTGTATGCAAACATATCATTATTTTCACAAATAATAAAAATTTCACAGAAATTCAATTATTATTTTCATAAAAAATAATTTAACATTCTAAAAAATAATAATTGAATTAAACTGATGAAAATAATTTTAATGAAGTTACAATAACAATATTCTTATAATATAAAATAATGATTTTATCTCTCGGTCATCTTTAATTATTAGAAAACATGAAGAAATCGATCACTCCGAGTCTTCGACTCGGAGCAATCGATGTCTTCGTATTTTATAAAAATACTTTTATAAGTTGTTTAATTTAAAAAAGGTTTGAATTAGAAATTTTTGAATTTCTTTTTGAATTTTTTGAATTTTTTTTGTGGAAAATCCTGTTTCAAAAATAAAATTAAAAAAAAGGAATTGTGCAAATATTTTTCTTCTTTTTCTAAAACAAAATAATAATTTTGTTAAAAAAAATTGTGATTCATAAACAAAAAACATGCAAAATAAATAAATTTTCTATTTCTTAATCGCAGTTGTTTAACAATTTTCTAATTTTCCTTATAAGTAAAGAACAAAAATCTGCATAATTTCAATTTGCCAAACCATAATATTTAACAAAATTTTAGTCTTTTAATGAAAAGAAGTGAAAAAAATTCTGATGATTTTTATTTGTCAGTACAATTTAAAATTAATTATTAAATAAAAATAATTATAATTTATAACATAATAATATAATATACAATCTATCCAAAGTTAACAAAAAACAAAATTATAAACATAAGACAACTTCAGAGTGTGAGGGACAGAAAAATTAAATGAATGAAAGAACCTTCTAATTATTATAGTTAATTAATAGTAAAAAAATTTTTCGGTGAATTTATGTACCTACTAAAATAGAAAAAAAAACAATAGACTAAAACTTCATAAATACTAATTAAAAAGGAGTATAAATTTTTTACTTTCTCCGGGTAAAATTTCGAGTGTCAATAAAGTGGGATCGACAATATATTTCTCGTCGCCGGGGGTGGGAGGGGTAGGGAGGGGTTGAAGAGAAGAGTTTTTAGAATAGAGTGAAAACATTTGAAAATGAGGAGACGACGGAAAATTGTCAGACAGGGTTGATTCCTTCGATTACGAAGGGTTGCCGCGCTACAATTTCTGTAGTGAATAATTCAAGGTTAGCCTAAAGGGTGGTGTTCGCTTTAAATTGTGTGCATCTCACCCGTTCTCTCTCTCTCTCTCTCTCTAACCCACTCCACCGGCATGGATAGGATCGTATCTCTGAGCCCTCTCGTGGCCCGAGGCTGTTCCACCCTATATTTCAATCAGTGTTCTTGACAGGGCGCTCGACCTCTCTATCTCACGGCTTTCTACTTCCTCGCCTTACCGTTCCGCGTTCTACCTCTCTTGGACGACGGAAGAATCATTTCTCCTCCCTCGACAAATTAATCGGCTGTTACGCAAGAAAGATTAAACCGTTGATACTCTCTCATCGATTATCCTTATTACTTGAAAAATCTTGTTGGAAATTTAGACAAACATTTTATTTATAGCTGAGAGTTTATTTATTTAGTTTTTTTGGGTTTTTTTTTTTGGTTTTTTTCTTGATTTAATTTGAAAATGTGTTTTTTTGAAACGTAACAATGACAGTAACAGGAATATTAATAGTGTTGATAACATTATAATATTAAACATAATAATGATGAGAATAGTATTGAGACTATTATATTTTCTCTAAATTTGAATTAGTTCATTTCAAAATAACTAATTTGATAGAAAAAAGTCAGTCACTGAATCAAATAGTAATATTTTACTAATGAAATAGTGATATTTATTTACTAATAATTACTGATTCACTACTATAATAATTAGTTATTTTTTACTAATTGCTGAAGCAAAAAGTTATTCACGATTTTATTAATAATTAGTTATTTTTAAAATTCAATTATTTTCAAAAGTAATAAATTTCTTCGCAGAAATTCAATTGTGTTAAAAAATTTTAGAAAATTCTAGTCAAAATTTCAATTATTATTTTTGTAAATAATTAAATTCTTCTCTGAAATTCAATTATTTTCCAAAATTTTAATCTAATTCTTGGCAAAATTTTAATTATTTTCAAAAATATTCTCAAATTTAATTTTCCAAAAGAATTCCATTATTAAAAAAAATTGAATAAAATTGTATGCAAACATTCAATTGAATTAATTATTTAAAAATTTGTTGATACAATTTTCTATAAGTATTTAATTTTTTGAAACATTAAATTAAGAAATTGTTAATTTTTTATTTAAATAATTGAATTCTCGTAGAATTTACTAATAAAAATAGTTTTAAAAATGAATTTCAGTTAAAATTTTAGATTATAATTAAATATTAAAAGCATTAAAACGTAGATTTTTAGAAATAATTGAATTCTGAAAAAGTTTCAAATTAAAATCATTTAAATTCTTAATTTTTCATATTTTTAACAAACAATTCTGTAGAAATTCCAAATAATATCTTTGAAATTTTGAATTTTTCATATATTTAAGTAACAATTCTGTGGATTTAATTTTTTTAAGAAAGTTTAATTGAATGTTTTTTAAATTATTTGTAGTTTTTATTTTCTATTGTATAGGATTTAATTGAAGAATTTCCGAATAATTGAAATTTTGTAAAATTGAATTGTAAACAAATGAATTTGAAAATTTTCAAAGGATTCTTTCAAAAATTATAAAAAAATAATGGATTCATAGAAGAATAATTTTAGTAAAAACACTAGAAAATAAATTTAATTTTGGAGAAGTTACAAATAATATGCAGAAATTCAAATATTTCCAAGAGTAATACAATTCTTCTTAAAGATTAAATTATTTTTACTAATAATATAACTCATCGCAGATTTAAATTATTTTTTATACAATTTTAATTGAATTCCTTAAAAAAACTAACTATTTTCAATTATTCAATAAATTATTTACTTTTGTATTTAAATAATGGAATTCTCGTAGAATTTTCTTATAGAAATTGATTTAAAAATAAATTTCAGTTCAAATTTTAGATTATAATTAAATATTAAAATCAATATAGCGTGAATTTTTAGACATAATTGAATTTTTGAATTGAAAACTTTAGGAAAAATTGAAATTTCGTGAAATTTAGTATTATAAACAAATGGATTTGAATATTGCCAAAGAAAATTTAAATTCTAGTATTGTGTGCATCAGTAATAAAAGATAGCTACAAAGAGACAGTTCAAAAATTTTCTAATTATATTTTTCAACTTATTAATAAAACTACTACACTAATTATTTTAATTAACATTATGCTAATAAGTCATAAAACTGAAATTTTATTAAGACATAAAAGTTCCTAAGACACTTTAATTTTGCGTATCAGTAGTAAAAGAGAATTTTACTACATTTTATCACTGTTTAGGTAATTATAATTTTAATACCAGCAGTAGTAAAAGTCACTTTTAGTCAGACGGAACTTTCTCAAATTTTGTAATTTCAAGATTGCGGTAGTAAAACCTATTTTCAACTAGAAAAAAAATTTTCTCGAATTTTTTGAATTTTATTATCAGTAGCAAAAGTCAGTTTCCTGCCAGACCATTAAAAAGTTGCGATATTGGATAAAGATTATAAAATTTCTGAGATTAGGAGCGATAAACTTTATACATTATGTTATTGAAATTGTTTCTTAATCTCAGAAAAGTTTTTAATCTTTGACAAGTGTTAAATATTAAAAATTGATATCTTTTTACTAAAATATTTTTGAATTAAAAATTACTTTTTCGAAATTGAAGAAAAAGATAAAATCTATTGACTTTTGATTTTATTGACCAGTTTCTTCCCTGAATTTTAAGTTTGCAAATTCAGTCTAGAAAATAGTTAATAAAAATATTTAAAATTTCACAAGAGAATTCGATAATAAATAAACAGAATTCGATAATAAATCATTGTTGAAAAATCTAAAACGAAAAAATAAAATAGTTTCGTCAAAAAAGAAAAAAAAAACTTTATTCGTCAGCCGACAGTGTCGAAACTAGTATATTTGGCGATTTGAGAGTTATTTCGCGTCTTTTACGATATCTTGAAAAAAAAGTAAAAAATAGAAAAATAGAAAACAAGAGAATGGGCAAGCAATGGGTGGGAGATAAAAAAAATAAGAGTGTGAAAAGTGGGAGAGATGAAAAAGAAACGGAACAAGTGCAGTATTCCCGTCGCGAGACCACCAGAGGAAACTAGAGTTGAACCGATTGAAAGACGCTGGAAGGAAGGGGGTACCAAGTAAAACGATACAAAAGAAATGTCGAGGCCGCAATAAAAGCTCCCTGTAAAGTGAGCTTTTATTTCTCAAAGTCGGTTGAGTGGCCCGCGGGGGCCTTCCACCCCCCTTCCTATATCCCTTTCCCATTCCTTTCATTATCCTTGTCTTACTTCTCCTCATCTCTTGCTCCCATTATCCTTCTTTTTGTTTAATACTCTTTCCTCTAATCGTTAATACTCCCGACTTTTGTTCCAATTGAAGTAAACTTTCTTATTCTTATAAACTACTTTCCGGCACAAATTTCTCCCCCAGCTGTCACTATATTTTCTAACTTTCAATCTCAACTTTTTTATATTTGAAATTTTCATTTTAATGATCTTATTTCTCCTTTTTTTAATTATTTCCTGGATGATGGTTTAATATTGTTTATTTTACTGCTCTCGAAATATTTTGTAATTATTTATATTTATTAATTTGTTTACTTAATAATTGGTCATTTTTATTTATTTGTAAATTTAATTAAAACTTATTAATCTATTAATTGTTATTTATTAATATTAACTTTAAAGTTCAACTATTTAATTATTTGAATTTTCCCAGAATATTTTCATAGTTTTAAATTTATTTTTCAATTATTATTTAATTATTATTTATTAACCTACTAAATTAATATTTATGAATATATTTACTCAGAAAAAAATTACGTTTGAATCAAATACTTCTATTTTGTTTTATAAACCTAAGTTTTAGGTTATTTTAAATAAAATAATTACGAAATATTTCGAGAGCAGTAAAATAAACAATATTAAACCATCATCCAGGAAATAATTAAAAAAAAGGAGAAATAAGATCATTAAAATGAAAATTTCAAATATAAAAAAGTTGAGATTGAAAATTAGAAAATATAATTAATAAATATTTGTTTGACTTAAATAAATATGGTAGTAATTTTTTTTTTTAAATTAATTATCGGTTGAAATATTCGTATTTGATTTTTAATAGGTAACATTTTTTATTTTTGAAGAAATATTTTTTCCTGTACACGTAAGCATCAAAACGAGGGATGTGAGAGGTTATCATGATTTTTTACGTTTCCTTACACAAGAAAAGGAAGCAATGTAATAAAATATTACGAAACATTCTATTCTATAGCACGCGATAAATAACTTTAGGAAAAGAGAATATAAAAAAAAGGTTGCACAATATTTAAGGGTCCATAAAAATATTCTTATTTAACTAAACGTTTTAAAAAGAAAAATTCCCTCATCCAATTATTGTTATTGCGCCCCTAAGGAAAAATATATTTAGCACAGAGCATAATAACTTATTTATTTGTTGCAATTCAATTTTATTCGATTTAATTTTCAATTATTTAATCAATTTAATTCCAAAAATTTATTTAACCCAAAAGTATTGCATTTTTTGTGAATATATTTTTTACTTGGGAGAAATGAATTTTTAATTTGAGACAAATAAATATTCCCTACTAGCTCATTTAGTCATTTACTTATTTCAAATAATAAATAAATTTTATTCAAGGGGAGGGTAAACCTATATTTTCAACTATATAAAGAGAATATTTTCAATATTTAATTAAATTATTTTTATAGTAATTTTTTCAGAGGAATTCAATGGTCATAAAAAAAATTTTCCAGAAAATATTTTTACTCTTTTTGAATTTTTATTTTTTCTAAAAATTGATAGATTTTGAAATCCATACACTCTAAATCTGAATCAGTGAAAATTTCACTGATTTCAATTTAGTGGCCCAGTTTTCTTTAATTCATCAGTGGGATTTCACTGAGAATCAGTGGGATTTCACTGAGAATCAGTAAAAACCACTGATTGTCAGTAAAATTCCACTGATTCATCAAAGAAAACTGGGACACTGAATTGAAATCAGTGAAATTTTCACTGATTCAGATTTAGAGTGTATGTAATTTTGCAGAAAATATGTTTTTGTATCCATAAAAAAATTGCCGAATAAAAAAATTAATGTTTACAAAAGTTTTAGCATTTTTCCACAAAAAAAATAGTTTTCAGGTTAAGAATTTAAAAATTATGATTATTATTAAATTTTATTATACGAAAACTCATTTGTTTTTTTCTAATTTCAGAACATAAAAAAAAATGAGTTTTCGTATAATAAAATTTAATAATAATCATATTTTCTAAAGTCTTAACCTGAAACCATTTTTTTTTTTGTGGAAAAATGCTAAAACTTTTGTAAATATTAATTTTTTTATTCGGCAATTTTTTTATGGATTCAAAAACATATTTTCTACAAAATTACAATTTTATCTACAAAATCTATCAATTTTTAGAAAAAATAAATTTCAAAAAGGGTCAAAATATTTTCTGGCAAATTTTTCTTATGACCATTGAATTCCTCTCAAAAAATGACTATAAAAATAATGTTATTAAATATTTAAAATATTTTCTTCATATACTTAATTTTTGTATTTGGTGTTAAAAAATTTGGAAATATTTTTTACCGAATAAATTTTACATTTGGTGTTAAAAAGTATAGAAATTTATACAGTAAAATAAATCTTTTATTTGATGCAAAAAAAATTTGGAAATTCTTTCAGTGAAATATTTTTTACGAAATTATTTTTAAAAATCTTTTATTTCAACAGAAATATTTTTAAAAATAATTAGAATAAAAATAAAAATCGTAAATTTGTTAACTTAAAAATTTTTAAATATTTTTTAATACTTGACTTAATATTATTATTATGTAATTTGAATTTGAAAAAAAATTAATAAATTTCGATTATATTGAACGTTTAAAACTTTAAAGATATTTTATTCGAATTGAATAAATAGATTCGTACTCTCTAAATCTGAATTAGTAGAATTCTACTAAGAAATAGTCAAATTTGACTAATTTTTAGTAGTTTTCATGGAGGACTTTTCCCCTTTTTAATTAGTGGAATATTACTAATTCTTAGTAAAATTTTACTAATGTTTTAGTAGAAATTCACTAATTAAAAGTCACTCATTTTACTAAATGAATTAGTAAAACTGTTTTAACGACTATTAATAAAACAGTTATACTAATTGTTAGTAGAAATCTACTAATCAATTAGTAAATTATTTTACATTTAATAAAGACTTAAACGTCAGTGTTTTATATTGAAAGTTGATCTCCTTTTTTGTATTTTCCTTCTAAAAATTGCAAATATAACCTTAAATTTTTTGCTTCTTAGGTGCCTTTCTTCGGAGAGCGTAAAATATAAATTTAATTATAAATATTAATTATTATAAGTAAATTATATTTGCTTAGAAATAAATGTTATTTATTTCAAATCTTAAATTAAAAAATCCCTTTAATACTATTTATACTATTATTTCCATTCTAAAATTTTCCATTATTTCACAATGCAAAAACAAATGTGTTGGAAAATTGCATTTTATAGAAAAGAGAGTGAAATTTTTCAATATGTACAAATAAACATATAAAAAGATATCAAAGAAAAATGAGAGGATATTTTTAAATCCATATCTCTTGAATATTGAAAGTGTTGGTTTCTAGAAGTCTTGGGGGTCAGATATATAATATAATGTTTAGGTGAGGGAGGGAGGGGGGGAAGGGGGTAGAGAAAAGGGATCGAAGGAGATGCTGGGGACAAAACGGATATATGTCTGACTATCTCACGTGAAATCTCGCAAATCCTTCGACGATGATATGCGTTTATATGTGACGTATATCGTGATGGCTACAGAAGAGAAGGAGATTGTGTGGGAGGAGAGGAGAGGGTAAAGTTTCCGTATATACGGATGGTTGGGTGGATAACGTTAAGGGTGGTTTCCTACCGGTTTCTGAATAATTTTTGTAAATTGGTCCCATATGTATGAGCGTCCTCACTGAATCCACAACTAGGCGCTGAAATAGCGTAGTTTTTTATACTTTTGTCTTCGTTTCTCCAACATAGTTTGTACTTTAGCTCACTCTAGTTTTTATTTCAGGCAGAGAATTTTAAAGCCGCCCTGTCGAAATAAAAGTACTTTATTGCCTTTATAGGTCTCTTCATTCTTTAGTAACTGTCTTGCTTTTGCGCTTTTCATTTCTCACATTTATTTACTTGTCTCTTTTGTTTTTTTCGTTTTTGGTTATTTTAAATTTTCTTTTTTTGTTTATAAAACGATTTAATTATTTTCAAAAAATATTCGACATTCAATTACTTTCAATATCTAGTATTCTTCAGAATAATTCAATTACTTTTACTAATAATAACATGTTTCATAAAAATTCAATTATTTAAACAATTTTTTGATAAAATTCTTAGCGAGAATTCAATTATTTTCATAAACAATAAACGTCATCAAAAAATTTAAATTATTTTTAATACTATTTTAAATTAATTAATTGAAAAATTCAATTATTTTCAGAAATAAAGTTTTTCACGAGAATTAAATTACTTAAAATAAAATTTTCATAATACCTACTTATTATATTTAGAAAAAGATAATTATTTAAAACAATGTTAATAAAATTCCTAGGAAGAATTCAATTATTTTCAAAAATAAAAAATTTTTCCCAGAAATTCAATTCTTTTTAAACATTTTAATAAAATTTTTCGTAATAATTCAATTATTTCCATAAATAATAAAATTTTCCTCAGGAAGTTAATTATTTTTGAAAATTTTAATAAATTTCTAAGCAACTATTCAATTATTTTCATAAATAATAAAATTCATTGCATGATTTCAATTATTTTTAATACAATTTTACAGGAATTGCTTGAAAAATGTAATTATTCTTAAAAATTTAATTTCAATTCCTCGAAAAAATCAATTATTTAAAAAATGTTTTTTATATTCGTTAAAAAAATTCAATTATTTACAAAAATATTGGAATTTTTCACAGGATTTCAATTATTTTCAAATATTTTAATAAAATTATATTTGAGAGAAATCAATTATTTTAAATACAATTTTAATTAGATTTTTTTTTAAATAATTCAATTATTCTTTTAGATTTTAATAAAATTTTTCCCAAGAATTAAATTATTTGCATAAATGATTCTTCCCAAGAATTCAATTATTTTCATTAATAACAATGTTCATCACAAGAATTTAATATTATTTTTAAAAGTAATAAATTTCTTCTTGAAAATTCAATTATTTTATAAAAATTCTAATAAAATCGTTCGCAAAAATTCAATTATTTTCAAAAAAATTTAATAAAATATTACACAGACATTCAATTATTGTTAAAAATTTTAATGGAATTCTTTGTAAAATTGAATTATTTTAAATAACTTTTCACAATTCAATAACTTTTAATATTTAAGACGCTGGAAGGAAGGGGGTACCAAGTAAAACGATACAAAAGAAAGTCCAAATAGAATTTAATTATTAAAAGAATTTGTTTTACTGGATTAGCAGGATAGGAAAAAAGTAAATATTTTTCATGACAATTAGGAAAAAGTCAGGAATATGAAATATGGAATGGAATTTTTGTCAGTTTTGTGAAGTATCTAAAACGAGTTTTTTTTGTTATCAAGTTTAATTTTTTGGTAGATATTTTTTTACTACTTTTTTAATTTAAAAGCTACTTTTTGCTACTTCTTTAAAATTAATTGTCGAGTGCAAAGTCCTAGATAGGTTTAAATTTATACTATTTAATATTTAAATAATATTGTTTAGGTATTAATTTCTAGATATTATTTATTTAGATTTAAAAATATTTTTTTAAATACAAAATCTTGTGTTAATTAATTTAAACTTACAACTTTCGGATTAAAGTAAAAACAGAATTTTTGTCGGAATGTGAGAAATTTTTTTCGCAAAACTGTATGCCAGTGACGTATTATTAAGAGGTATTAGGAAGTGTCTTCGATTGGAAGGATGTTGCGGGTAAATTCGCAAAGTTTTGCCATTAGATCTTCCCATTTCCGTTGTGCGCGAGCTACACATATGGTTTCGTGTCACCCTGAGTTTAGTTAAGCATACTCTCATGAGAAGAGATAGGCTCGTTTCTTCGAGAAGAGGGTGAATAACATTATTTACTCACGAATTCGCGCATCATTTTCCCTCTCTCTCTTTTTGTACATATAGTCCGCTCTCTCTCTCTCTCTCTCGTCCTCTCTTAAGTTACCGAGAAGCTTTCTCCCAGTACAAAATCCGATTCAGATGAAGAAACTTTTTCAATGCAATTGACAGTCTTCAAATGGTTCTTCAAGCAAAGTAACATGTCACAAACTTTTATCAACTTCCTCTCTCCCAGTTAATTTAATTTCGAAAGCGTTTTCACAAAAAAAGAAATAAATAAAAATATATTTTCATCTAATTCGCAAATATACATACGAAATTACTTTGAATTACTTTTGGAATTTTTGTTTTATGAACTATATGTGAAAATTGTGGCAAGGAGAAATTTTTGGTTTTGAAGTACGGCAATTTTTTCTGAAATTTTTCAAAACTTTACTGAAAAAAATTTTTATTTTTTTCAAATAACTGATTAAGTGACTATTATTAATTAAATATTTACTTGAATAAAATAATATTTATTGGAGTCGATTAAATGGTATTTGAACCAATAATTTTAGTATTTGAAGCAAATACCATTTAATTGACTATTTCAATAAAATTTCTCAAAAGGAATTCAATTATATAAAAAAAATTTAATAAAATTGCATGTAAACATTTAATTGTTTTCAAAAATAATAAAAATTTTACAGGAATTCAATTATTTTCATAAATAATAAATTTTTTTTAAAGAATTCAATTATTATTTTCATAAAAAATAATTTAAAATTCTAGAAAATAATAATTTAATTAAAATGATGAGAAGAATTTTGATGAAGTTACAGTAACAATATTCTTATAATATAAAATAATGATTTTATTTCTCGGTCATCTTCATGTTTTAGAACAATACTTTTATAAGTTGTTCAATTTAAAAGAGGTTTGAATTTGAAATTTTTGAATGTCTTAATTCCTGTAGAAAATCCGGTTTCAAAAATAAGATTAAAAATAGAAATTGTGCAAATATTTTTCTTCTTTTTCTAAAACAAAATAGTGATTTTGTTAAAAAAAATTGTGATTCATAAACAAAAATAATGCAAAATAAATAAATTTTCTATTTCTTAATCACAGTTGTTTAACAATTTTCTAATTTTGTTTAGAAGTGAAGAACAAAAATCTGCATAATTTCAATTTGAAAAAACATAATATTTAACAAAATTTTAGTCTTTTAATGAAAAGAAGTGAAAAACATTCTGATGATTTCTATTTGTCATTACAATTGTAAATTAATTATAAAATAAAAATAATTATAAATTTATAACATAATTTAGCAAATTTAACAATAATAGAATTTAAAAATTTGTACTTCAAATTTTTGTTGAAAACACTAAAAAATCCAATTTTGGAAAAATTACAAATAAATGCAGAAATTCAATTATTTTCAAGAGTGATAAAATTCTTCTCATAAAATTGAATTATCTTTTAAATTAAAAAAAAATTCTCTTTTAAATCCCAATTATCTTAATAAATAACAAAATTCTTCCCCAAAGTTAAATTATTTTCAAATCAATTTCAAATTCCCAAAAATAGTACGCAAACATTTAATTATTTTTATAAATAATAAAAATTTTTTAGGAATTCAATTATTTACAAATTTTTTATAAATTCCTTTGCAATAATTCAATTATTTTTATAAATAATACATTTTTTTTAAGGAATTCTATTATTTTCATAAAAAATAATGAAAAATTGTAGAAAATAATAATTGATTTGAAATGATGAAAATAATTTTGAAAAAGTTACTGTAATAATATTCTTATAATATAAAACAATGATTAATCACTCAATCATCTTCAATTATTATAAAACATGAAGAAATCGATCACTCCGTGTCTTTGACTCGGAGCAATCGCTATCTTCATGTTTTATAAAAATATTCTTATAAGTTATTGAATTTAAAAAGATTTAAATTTGAAATTTTTGAAATTCCTAATTCCTATGGAAAAATAATATTTGTTAAATATTTATTAAAAAAAATTGTTATTGATGTTTTCGAATAATTTTACAAATTAAAGAAATTAGTAAATAATTATAACAGAACATTTTTTTTTAATAAATTTTTTCCTTTATTTTCTAAAAATTTAAAAAGTTTCAATTTCATTATCAATTAAAATTTGTAATTGACAAATAGAATAGAATATGTAATGTTTCTTTTCCAAAAGAAAAGAACGAATTTCTGAACAATATTGTTGTTGAACAATATGAATTATGCACAAAATGGGTATATTTCCTATTTCTTAATTATAATTTTCTAATAATTAACAATTTTCTGATATTTTTTTAAATAAAAAGGAGAAAAATTTGCATAATTTAGATCAAACGAAGTTTGTTATAGAAAAAAGCAAATAATAAACAAAATTTATTTGTTAATCATAATTATTTTATATTTTTTAATTTTAAATATTGTTTTATTATGAATCATGAAATAATACCTGGATTTTTTCGATCTGTCAAACAATATTTAAAAAAAAAAACAAAAGCATACACAAAAACTAACTTCAAAGTGTGGGCAAAATGAAAGAAAGAATAAGACGATTATTATAATTAATAATTCGTATCACCTAATTTTTTTGTATCTCAACAAAAATTTTAATGGACTATTTTTTTAATATCTATTTAAAAAAAAATGATTCTCTCAACGTAAGTGGTCATTACTCTTTCTATTTACCTTCGAATAGAGTAGTTATTTTTCGCGTTGCTATTTTTTTACACGCTCTTTTTATGTTGTCTTGTTATGATGACACTTTGTAGGGAGATTTTTAAACAAAATGGAACGAGTGATCGTTAAGTGCATCTCATATAGTAAGAGGACGATCTGCGACCTTCTGAAAGCACCATTTCGCGATCCCTTTTGATCTTCTTGTGGGGAACGAATAAGGATGATACCGCGTTGCCTCGGACCTTGAAAGCCCACTCCATCAAAAAAAAAAAAAAAAAAAAAAAAAAAATAGAAGGAGGGATGAAGGAGAAGCTTTATATACCTTCTATATTTACGAGGGATGTTTCTTCTTCCGCTGTCGTGTCTCCTTAGATAAGAGTTACGTTTCTCCCTTCAAATCTTCTTATATATCCCATCCAAAGGTCCGAATCGCGAAAAATCGTCTCCGGTTCATTTCTTATCTTACAATGATTTCTCATAAATAAAAGAACTCTTTATGAAGGACCCGGACAAGGGACAAAAATTTATTCAACATCGATTACTGTTTTGATTCTCGTCTTCAAATTTGAATTTTTATTTTCTAATAACTCGAAATTTTTTCTTTTCGGATTTTTTCTGATTCTAATTTGTTTTCTAATAACTAGAACCTTTTTTCTAATCCTAATTTCTATTTTGAAACTCGAAACGAATTTATTTTTTCTTTTGGAAAGCGAATAAAGAAAAAAAAATTTTAACGTATTTTTGAAATGCAGCCCTTGGTTTTTTTCTATGATAAGTAAAAAGTGGAGAGTGAAAAATTGAAGATGACATTCACTTGGAAAAGTAATTTCTTGATAGGTGTATTAAATTTCGTAAACTTGTTTCTCGTGAAGGAAAAGTGAAAATTGATTTACTCCTGTTGGTCCCTTTGGTGAAAAGTACGAGTCTAGAAGGCTCTCGTATCGATACTTAGTGGGTCAGAGTTCATTCGAGTGTCGATAGTAAAGTGACAGGGACGACACGTCGAATTTTCGCACTCGATACTTTTTATCTAAACTTTACCCCCGGAGAGTTTGTCTGAGAGAAAAGTTAAACCCGGGTGGTTATAGACTTTTGACGGGTAAAACTTATATACTTGGATCACATTTATTCTCAGTTATCGTCAGTCGACACAAAAAAAGAAGAAGAACAACGTCGATTTTTATTAAATTACATTCTTCTTTTAATCCTCCACTGTATACAACTTTCTTTCATCCTCTTCCAGCTTCTTTCAACTCTTCTTCGAACTAAACTTTCTTTATAACAATATTCTCAGATTTGTAACATTTTTTTTTTCAATTGTCAAACGAAATGTTTTTTTTGCACTAATTGACAATTAACAATTCTTGGCTGTTAATTACAATCAGAAATTAGCAGTTATTAATTACAATTAACAATTATTGATTACAATTAACAATTATTAATTACAATTAACAATTAGCAATTATTAATTAACAATCAGCAATTATTAATTAACAAGTAGCAATTATAGTTGATAATCAACAATAAGCATTTCTAGGAAATTATCATCTTTTTTTCTCTTACTCTGTGTAAATCCTTCTTGTATTGATTTTATAATTTTGGAAAAGGAAAAATTGTTCGAAGAACACGATTGATTTAAAATTAGGAGAAGGAAGATTGGAAGGGAAAAAAAGGAGAATTCTGTCTCGGAGAAAATATTTTTTACCCGGATTCGTAATTGTGATGCAATGAAGTAAGAAGTAGAAAAGTATGAACCACCCCGGTATTATAAAGAAGGGTCGTTCGGTTGACGAGGTTCACGGAAGTAAGCAATCACTCCGATAATTTCGTCGAGCCACTTAGCAAAGTGCAACCCTCTTATTGATTCCATTGGGAAATTGACTTAGGGTAAATTTGCAAGTTTAAAATAGTCTCTTTAGTCAATGAGATTACATCTTTTATCGTAGAAATTAATCCTCTGATTAAAGATATTTTTTCATTTACAATATTCAAAAATTTCGATTAAAAATTGTTTGTATTTTATTATAGAGTCTTTGTATTGTTTTTCTAATTGTTCGAATATTATTATCGATTTTAAATTTTTTTAATATTATTACTATTACTAGTACTACTACTACTGCTGCTACAACTACTATTATTACTATTATTACTACTTTTATTACTAGTAGTACTACTATTTTACTACTTCTGTCCCTCTAAATTTAAATTAGTAAAAATGTTTACTAATTTTTATTAGTTACTGCCTTTTTGCTTTTGAATAAGTAAATTTTACTAATAAACAGTAATTTCTACTAATTTAATAAGTTAGTTATTTCATTCGTAACTTTTTACTAATTTTGATTTGGAAACTATTGCTATTACTATTATTATTTCTATTATTATTATTATTCTTCTAAATTTGAATTAGTAATTTCTACTTAATCAACTCTCTACTCTCTAAATTTGAATTAATAAAAAAGTTTACTAATTTAAATTAGTGACTGAAGTTTTGCTTTCGAATTAGTAAATTTGATTAATAAATAGTAATTTATACTAATAGTAATTTCTAGTACTACTAATTTATTTGTAAAATTTACTAATTCAAAAGCAAATAGTCAGTAACTAATTGAAATAAGTACCTAAAAATTTTTACAAATTGAAATTTACTCTAAATCTGAATTAGTTGAAAATAACTAATTATTAGGTAGTAAAATCGTGAATGACTTTTTGCTTCAGCAATTAGTAAAAAATAACTAATTATTAGCAGAGAATCACTAATTAATAGTAAATAAATAACTAAAAAAATAGTCAAATTTCATTAATTGAATTAGTTACTACAAATTTCAGTCATTTTTACATAACCGAAAAGTGAATTTAACAATTAGTCAATATTAACTTTTTCATTAGTAAAATATTACTATTTGAATCAGTGACTGACTTTTTCTATCAAATTAGTTATATTTAACTAATTCAAATGTAGAGAGTAGAGAGTAATTTTGAATTAGTTCAAAATAACTAATTTGACAGTAAAAAGTTCAGTCCCTAAATCAAATCGCACTTTTTAAATTAAAATTAGTTAAACAACTAATTTGATTGTAAAAAGTGAGTCATGGATTCAAATTTTTAACATTTTAATAATCAAATAGTTAATAAATAATTATTAGTTAAATTGACTTTTAGGTTATGTGAAAATAACTAAAAATTTGTAATCGCTAATTTAATCAGTTAAATTCAACTGTTTTTGTTGTCATTTGATTACTAATAATTAGATATTTTCTTACTAATTGCTAAAGAAAAAAGTTAGCTAACATAATAATTAGTTATTTTTAATAATTCTTCAGACAAAAAGTAAGCTATGATTTTACTAACAATTAGTTATTTTCCACTAATAATTAGTAACTTTTTATTACATTCTGAATGTAATAAAAAAAAAAATTTATTCAAAAAGAAAACAAAATGTTACTAACAATTAGTAATTTCCAACTGATAATTAGTTGTTTTCTATAAATAATTTGTAATTTTTATTTTGTGAATAATTTGTCATTTTTACTAATAATTAGTTATTTTTTACTAATTTATAAATTAAAAAGTCAGCAATGATGTTATTAATAATTAGTTTTTTTCTCAAAAATTAGTTATTTTCTTTAAAAAATAATTTTTTTGTGAATAATTATAGCTATTTCTTAATAATAATTATTTATTTTCGTTACTAATTTATGAATTAAAAAGTCAGCAAAGAAAATTAGTCATTTTTTTACAAATAATTAGATATTTTCTCTAAAAAATAATTTTTTTGTGAATAATTAGCAATTTTCTACTAATAATTATTTATTTTTTTCCTAATTTCTGTATCGAAAAGTTAGTAAAGATACCACTAATAATTATTTTTTCTCTAAAAAATTAGTCATTTTTTTACAAATAATTAGTTATTTTCTGCTATAATAATTATTTATTTTTTACTAATTGCACAATTATTTAAATTTTGAAACTTTACTATTTTAACTATCAGATGTGCTGTCATTAGTAGTTTATTAATTTAATCTAGTTTAATTTAATTATATTATAGTTAAAAATAATCATTTTTATTGATTCAGATTATTATTAATTGTATCGATTTTATTTATTTATTATTTATTTATTTAGTAATGTAAACGGTCATTTAATAATAATTTAATAGTTAATAAATCGTCGGTAAATAAAAATTTTTTAATATAAAAAAAGTATTTTTTATATTAAAAAATTTTTTTTATGTATTAATTTTTTTTTTCAACATTATTTTCATTGTGTTTTCAGTTAAAAAATATAAGTTGACGTCAATTATTGTGAAGCGAGAGTTTTCACGTATTTCGCGAAAGTTAGAATCCTATTCAACAATTGTGGCGGAGCTTTAAAGTTTAACTAAATAGCATCTGATTCGGAATCGTCTGACTATACCGGAACATTACTACCCGTTCGTCTGACTTAATCGACCGCAACTACTGGCATTGTTCGGCCTAGCGCAAACTACTGTGAACCTAACGTAAATCGCTTGCATTTCTATGTTATCTGAACACAATGGATTTACTCCAGTACTATGTGAACTCTTTCTGTTATTTCTCCTTTTTTTTCGATAAAACATTTGACAATTGCTTTTCAACTACACTATTAATTCTATTGGAACAACTTCAGTTTTGAGGGAAAATTCACTTTTGAGGGTCATTTTTTATTTTTCTATTATTTTTCACTTCTGTAAATAATTTATTTATTTTTTTTTGCGTTGGTATTCAAAGAAAAATGGAATTCATCACTATTTTTATTATTATTTAATTTCTATTGTTTTATTATTACTATTATGTTTTATTATTTTTATTATTTAAAAATTAAGATTTTTAATTTACTCGGTTCTCCTAAGGATATGAAAATTGAGACAAAAAACGAATCAAAATGTTGCAAAGCAACATTTTGATTCGTTTTTTGTCTCAATTTTGATACCCTTAGAAAAACTGTGTTCGAATTGAGTTGTTTGGTTTTTTTTCTTATTCTCTTGGTTGTTGGTCGTTTTTTTTCTCTCTCTTCGTTTAATGAATTAATTTCCAGTCAAGTTGGAGAATTTTTTTTTTAAATCGCACGAGAGAAGCTTTTATGACTCGGGCTTTATTTGACCTTATCAACTTGTCACGTGAGTTTCATGAGGCTTTTTTTTCTCCTCTCTGGACATTAATATTTCCGTCAATTCTCGTGTGTTGGAAAAAGAAGGAGTGTGAGAAAAAAAAATTTAAAAGATATAGTCGAGTCTGAAGCGATACGTGACGCTATAAATTTTTTTACTTCCTCCTGGCCTCTCGCATGGTTAGCTCCTTCGCGCTCATTGACTGCATGATTATGCAGCGAGCCCTGTTCCGACCCCGATAGCCTCGCATATTTTTGTACCACCCCTCGGCAGTCATAGTCGAGACGACAATTCAGGGGAGCACACATAAAGTGAAGTTTGCACACGATCAAGAATGAAGCGAAAGAAAGAGGGAAATATTGAGAAAAGAAAGAAGAGAGGGGGAAAAGAAAGAGAGAAAGAAGAAAGATAGAAAGAAAGAGAGAGAAAAGAAAGAAGAGAGGGAGAAAAAAAAGAGAGAAAGATGAAAGATAGAAAGAGAGGAAAGAAAAAAGAGAGAGAAAAGAAAGAAGAGAGGAAAAAAAGAGAGAAATATAAAAGATAGAAAGAGAGGAAAGAAAAAACAGAGACAAAGAAAGAAGAGAGGGAGAAAGATTGAGAAGGAGAATAATTCCTGAAAAGTGTATGCACGTGACACCTATAGGCACCCTCTCTTTGATTAAAAGACTTGAGATTATTGCACTTAAAACGATAAAATATTTTATATATACAGAGAGAGAGAGAGAGTTAGAAATAGAGATGGAGATTCGATTGTTGCGCGAAATATGCAAACTAAATTGCATTCCGAGGCCAGGGACTCTAATGCTATTGTGGGACGAGATCCGCAATTCAGGAACACGTGCAAACATCACACACTTCCGCTCAAAAGCACAATTACACTGATGGCCTTGTTACTGTTTTGGCATTTCCGCCCGCAGTTTCGTTAAAAGAAATCATCACTTTTTTTCAATAAACGATATTGCAGTATAGCGATTCTCGTTTATAATACTCTCCATCTATTGTTTGATAAGTCTCCCTGCAAAAAATATTGAGTATTAATCTTCAGGTGGCGTTTTTTTTTTTTTATTTGGGATTCTTTCTGTACAGTCGAACATTTTTGGTAAATTGAATATTTTGTTTTAAGTTGAATTTAATTGTGGTTTTTGGTCGGGAAGAATTAACAGGGTTGACACAAATCAGGGCAATTCAGAAAATAGTCAGGGAAATTAAATTAAATAAAAAAAATTATAATTGGTTTGAATAAATAGAAAAATTATTAATTAGTAACTGGATTTTTTTGGAAAGCCCTAAAATTTCGTAAAGGTCCGTAAATTTGCTTGCAGTCTGTTAAAGTTTTTTTTTTTTAAAAACGTCAGTCAAGTCCGTAATTTGTTTGAAAAATTTTATTAATGCAAATTCTTCTGAAATTAGTTACAACTTTTAATATCTATTTAATTAATTTAAAAAAAATGGATTTATAGAAGAATGTTTGTTAAAAAAAATATTGAATTTTGGAGAAGTTACATAAATGATTGCAGAAATTCAAATTTTTTTTAAAGTAATAAAATTTTTCGGTTTATAAACTATGAACTTACCATGCATTGTAATTAAACCTTCAATTTTTTTCTATTTTTGACAATAATTTCTTTTTAAATGACTTAATTCTTGAAGAACTATCTTAAAATTATTACTCATAAATTATTTAATGAATAATTTTACTTAAATATTTCAAAATTAATTGTATTTTAAAACAGTTGCGTTTACAATTTATATAAATAAATTCATTGAAAAAGGTTTTGAATTGAAATTTTCGAATATTTTAATCTTGAATGAATTTAATTAGAAACTTTAAAGAACTTAGATTTGTGAAAAATTTTAATTATTCAAATTCTTCTGAAATTGGTTAAATTTTTCAATACATATTTAATTAATTATTAAAAATCATAGATTTATAGAAGAATTTTTGTTAAAATTATTAAAACAAAATTGAATTTTGGAAAAGTTACGAATGATTGCAGAAATTCAATTATATTGAGAAAAGTAATAAAATTCCACGCAGAAATTCAATTATGTTCAAAAATTTTAAAAACATCTCGTCAACATTACAATTATCTTAATAAATAATGAAACCATTTTCCAAAATTCAATTCTTTTTATAAATTTTAATAAAAGTCTTAGGAAAATTTCAATTATTTCCATTAATAATAAAAATTTTACAGGAATTCAATTTTTTACAAATTTTTGTATAAATTTCTTCGCATTAATTCAATTGTTTTCATAATTAACCAAAATTCTATTTAGGAAATCAATTATTTTCCTCAATACTAAAATTCTTTTTAGGAATTCAAATATTTTCATAAATAATAAAACTCATTGCAAAATTTCAATTATTTCTAATACATTTTTAATCGAATTCCTCGAAAAATGTAATTATTCCTAAAAATTTTATTAAAATTCGTCGAAAGAAATCAATTTTAAGAAATATGGAATTGTTTAGCAAAAAATTTGAATAAAATTCACAGTAATCGAATTATTTACAATTTTTCTACAAATTTCTTTACAATAATTCAATTATTTTGAATAAATAATAAAATTTTGTTCAAAGGGATTCAATTATTTTCATAAAAAATAAAATTCTTTTTAGGAATTTAATTATTATTATAAATAATAAAACTGATCGCAGATTTTTAATTATTTTTAATATAATTTGAATCAAATTCCTCGAAAAATGTAATTATTATTAAAAATTTTATTAAACATTGTCAAAAGAATGCAATTATTTAAAAATTTGTTGATAAAATTCTTTATGAGAATTTAATTTTAAGAAACATTCAATTATTATTTAATAAATTATTTATTTTTGTATTTTAAAAAATTGAATTCTCGTAGAATTTTCTAAGAAAAATTTATTTAAAAATTAATTTTAGTTAAAATTTTAGATAATAATTGAATATTAAAAGCTTTATAGCATGAATTTTTAGAAATAATTGAATTTTGAAAATTTGAATTTTTCATAATTTTAATTAACAATTCTGTAGAATTAATTAGAATTAATTTTTTTGAAAAAGTCCCTATTGGATTTTTTTTTAATTATTTGAAGTTTTTATTTTCTAATATATAATATATTTAATTGAAGAATTTACAAATAATTGAAATTTTGTAAAATTGAATATTGTAAACAGATAAATTTGAAAATTCTTAAAGAACTTTTTCATAAGTTCTAAAAGTAATTGATTTAAAGAACTTTAGTTAAAAGTTCTAGAAAATAATTTATTTGAAAGGAGAAAAATAATTTTGAAGAAGTTACAGTGTCAATATTCGTATAATATAAAATAATGATTTTATCACTGGATCATCATTAATTATTACAGGTTGTTAAATTTTAAACAGATTTGAATTTAACATTTTTGAAAATCTTAATTCCTATAGAAAAATAATATTAATTCAATATTTATTTAGAAATAGAAGTTATTGATGTTTTTGAATAATTTTACAACTAAAGAAATTCGTTAATAAATGTAATAAAATATTTTTTTGAATATATAATAATTTTTAGAGTGAATCAGAATTTATTCAAAATTCTTTAGGGTCAGGGAAAAAGATGATATTTTGTCTGAAAAGTAGGGAAAATTTAAATACAGTAAAAGGTTGTAAAATTTTTACCAAACAGAAGGTTCACATAAAGGAACATTTACTAAAAATAATTTCAAGAATATATTTTGTCAAAATCAATTTTTTTTAAGTATAAAATTGAGAGAAATACCTTGAAGGAACAAGAAGTTTTGATTCTATGGTTACATTTATAATTGTTCTTATCTTTAGATAAAAAATTTCATTTATAAGGAAAATCACAAAAGAATAACCACACTGTTAAAAAAGGGAATTAAATTTGAAATTCCAGGGGATTCTATAAAAGTTACACCAATTTTTGAGTTAAAGCGAAGGAAGTTAAAATTTACACAGTAAAAATAAGAATTAACTTCAAAAGGGAGTTAATTTAATAATAAACTCCCTTTTGGAGTTGATTTTTAACTCGAAATATTTCACTCCCAACTCCAGTGACCATAAACTCTCTAAAATTTTTTACATTACATTCTTAATGGAAGCACCCAATGGGAAATTTACAACTGGCGTAGTACTGCGCCAGCACTGGCAGCACTGGCGGCAAGGCTGAGAGCCAGCACTGGCGTGGCACTGGGATGATAACGCCGTCTGGCGCTGCCGAAGTACTGTCTGTCAGTGCTGCCAGACAGCGCTGGCGCAGCATTGGACCAGTGCTGGCTGAGAATATTGCCGCAATAAATGCCGTATTGTTATTAATTAGTCGTAAATTCATAATTATAAATAATTTAACAACAAAATGGTAAATAATATTAATAAATAGTTATTATTCATGAAATATTTCTCTTCTTAAAGAAATTGTATTAAAGATGGAGACTAACAATGGATATAGTAAATGAAGTAGAAAAAAATTGTTTATAACATTTAAAATTTAAATAATAAACAATTACAGTAAGTGTGCATTAGATTTTCAAATTTTAGTACCTAACGATTGGAATCTAGAAATATCGCAAACCTATGAAAATAAACAAAATTGCTGACGAGGGGAATCGAACCTACGACCTACGGACTAACACTCTAACGCTCTAACCACTATGCTAACGACACATGTGTATACTAAAGTATTAATATCTCAGTATCATTCAGACTTATAATTATTGAATCAAAGATGAGAAAAAAATAGGGATACGTTAGAAGTAATAAATTGAATTAAAATAAATTAAACTAAATTTTTAATAATAGAATTAAATAACTTTACATATTGCATTTAACATTTTACAAGTGATAATTTTTTATTCATAGTAAGAAGTATAATAGTATTTTAATAGGAACCAAATTATTATTGAGATTAAAGTTTAAATTTTGTTTATAATTTTAATTTGTTTAAATAATTTATTATTTACAAAATTAGACAATTGTGTTAAATTGTTATTATTAAATTTAATAAAAATAAAAAATAAACAACTGAAAAGTAAAATATTAATTTTTTCAATAAATTTATATTTATAAACATTCATAAACTTTTTTTATAATTTTTTTTTAACTTTATGTCAAAAAAGCAATGTTGGAAAAGAGCGTTGTGAACAATTTTTCTATACTCAGCCAGCACTGGCCGCCGTGGCTTGTCCAAGCTTTGGCGAAACAAAAATTCTGTACTGCGCCAGCACTAATTGTCGAGGCTCGGCTAGACTACGCCGAACAATCGTCTGAGTACTAAGCCAGTGGTGAACATCGGCACTACACTGGCATTTCCCATTGGGACTTACGTAATACACATAAACACTCCCAGAAGGAAATTGATTCTAAAAATATCGAAATAAATTTTCAAATTAGGAAAAATTTCCTGTGTTCTAGGAACACTTGTGGAAAAGAATATTAAAATGAAGGGTAAACTATCGAATAAGGCTTAAAAGCATGGTAAATAAGGAGACAGCCTAATGTTGCATGAATAGCGATAAGCTGGCATCTTGAGCTCGTATATATTGTCGTCTTATAGATAGTAATACAGACTGTACATATTCTATACATAAATATATTCTATGTATGTAAACGTAGTATATGTATATATTTTCTGTATGTATTTGTGCTTGTGGGCAGGGCACTGGTATCAGGTGAACGCCATTCAGCCATGTCTGTCTTTCTCTCTAAATAAATAACGATACTTGCAAAGGGCTCACCCGTTTGGCAACTTTACGCCCTTCATGAATAACCCCAGGGCCTAAACGGAACAGCCAAACCGAGGGTTTATCCTGCCCGAATGTGGATGAACAAATCGATTTGACGTTTGAATGTCAGTCGACAAATCTCCACTTTTCGTTATTATTGAAGAGAAAATCATCGATCACTTGAAATATCATACCCGACCGCAAATCCGTTTAGTCTTACATAAATAACTGACTTATGACAACTTTCTTGTTCAATAAATCCCCCTTGAAGGGCAGATCAAACACTTCATTTCACTCATTTTCATTCATTTCATTATTCATCTAATCATTCAATCAAAACTTTGCGATTTTTACACTTAAAAAAACTTTTTTTAATCATTTTTTTAAATTAGTAAAAATACTGATTTGAATTAGTAACCGACTTTTTGATTTTGAATTAGTAAATTTTACTAATAAATAGTAATTTCTATTAAATAATTAGTGACTGACTATTTGCTTTGAAATTAGTACATTTTTACTAATAAATTTGTAAAAATTATTTATTATTTATTGATTAGCAAAATTTACTAATTTAAAAGTTAAAAGTTAGTCACTACTTCAAGTTAGTTAATATTTTTACAAATTCAAATTTAGAGAGATTAAAATAACTGATTACTTGGTCTATTAACAAATAAATATTTACTTTAATCAAATCATTTTATTCAAACCAATTAAACGGTATTTGCTTAAAATCTTATAAAATTATTGGTTTACACTCTAAATTTGAATTAATAAAGATGTTTACTAATTGGAATTAGCGACTGATTTTTCCTTTTAAATTAGTAAATTCATCTAAACAATTAAGTAGAAATTATTATTTATTTATTAGCAAAATTTTCTAATTTCAAAGCAAAAACTTAGTCATTAATTCAAAGTTAGTAAATATTTTTACTAATTCAAATTTAGAGAGCAAATACAATTTTCTTGACTTAAATGAAAATTATTTTATTTAAGTAAATATTTATTTGATTAAAAAAAAAATTAGAAAAATAAAATTCAAAGAATTAAATAAAAATAAAATAAAGGATAGAAAGTAAATTTATATTTCAAGTATTTTTTTTTTAATTTTATAGAAGAGAGTTTATTTTTTTCATTCCAAAAAAGTAAAAAAAAACAATAGACTTTGATAAAGGAGATGATATTCTTTTTCTCGAATTCTGCGTGGGAAAAGGGTGAAGAGAAATGAGGAGGGGGTGGGGGGTGAGCAGAAAGGGGGTCATGTAAAAATTACTGACAAAAATCGGATTGCTAATGACTTCATATTGTCGGTTGAGCGGGTACTTTGTACACAAAAGTATTTTGAGCTAAGCCTGCTTTCGATGTTATGCGGTTCGGCTTTTTCGTACGGATTATCTCGCGGATTTGCATGAAAATGAAATTTTCATAGACGGACGAAATTAATGAATTTTAATAAGGGAACGTTGTCTCTTTCCGCTTCAACCCTCGCTTTTCGTCTGCGCCGTCAGACTATTAACACGAAAAAAATTAAATGGCATGACTGAACTCGAAAAGATAACAATTTTTTTTTGTCTTTGTTTCATTTAGAAATTATTAAATTACGTTCTTTTTTATTATTAATTATTGCGTAGGTTTATATTTATCAGGAAAGGGGAAAATTAAGTTTCCTGTTTTTTTAATTGGAACGAATTGTTTTTGATATTTAGAAATTTAATATATTATTTCTAATTAATAATTGAACACATCAATTTAAAAAAAAATTATAAATAATATATTATACAATTAATAAAATTCTATTGAAAATTTCAATTATTTTTAAAACTTTTCCTCATTTTAATTATTTATAATATCTATTATTTTAATAAAGTTTCCGAAAAGAATTCAATTATTTAAAAAACATATTAATAAAAATTATACACAGGAATTTCAATTACTTATCAATTTTTTATAACTTTCTTCGCACTAATTCAATTATTTTTAATTTTATAATAAAGTTTCTCGAAACAATTCAAATATATTCAGAAAATTTAAAAAAAATAGTTCTGACATATTCATATCAATTATTTAGTAAAATTTAAATGAACTTCTTTTAAAAATTCTACTATTTAACAAAATGTTGCCAAAATTCTTTACAAGATTTAGTTAATAAAATTGCAATTTTAATAAAATTTTCCTATATAATTCAATTATTTGCAATACAATTCTTCTTGAGAATTCAGTTATTTTCACAAATAATACATTTTTTATGGGAATTCAATTATTTGAAAATATTTGAATAAAATTCTTCATAAGAAATAAATTATTTTCATAAATAATAAAATTTTTCTCAATAATTCAATTATTTAAAAAAATTTGAATAAAATTCTTCACAAGAAATTAATTATTTTCATAAATATTAATATTTTTCTCTGGAATTCAATTATTTTCACAAATAAAATTCTTCACAGGAATTCAATTCTTTAAATAAATTTGTAATATAATTCGTTGCAAGAATTTAATTATTTTTCTTAAATAACAAAACTAATCGCAGAATTTCAATTATTTTTTGTACAATTAAATAAAATGATAGAAAATTGCATTTATTCTTAAATTTTTTTTTTTAAATTCGCCGAAAGAATTCAATTATTTTTAAATATTTTTGTTAAAATTCTTCATAAAAATTCAATTATTCAATAAATTATTTATTTTTGTATTTAAATAACTGAATTATAGTAGAATTGGATTTTGAAAAGGGTTCAAATTAAAATCTTTGAAAATTTAAATTTATAGTTACAATTATTTAAAAAAAAATTAACAAAGTTCTTTTCAATAATTCAATTATTTTTATAAATAATATTAATTCTTTATCGAAATTCAATTATTCTTATAAGCTTGAACAAAATTCGTTGCAAAAATTCAATTATTTAGGTATATAAATAATAAAATTCTTCACAGAAATTCATTTATTTTTATAAACTTGAATAAAGTTCGTAGAAGTAATAAAATTCTTTTCATGAATTCAATTATGTTCAAAAATAAAAAAAAATTGTCAAAATTTCAAGTTCTTTTATAAATAATAAAATTCTTCTCCGAAATTCAATTATTTTAGAAAAATTTTAATAAATAAAATTCTTGTGAAAATTTTAATTATTTTCATAAATAATAAAACTCATCGCAGGATTTTAATTATTTTTGATACAATTTTATAACAGAATTCCTCGAATAATGTAATTATTCTTAAAAATTTTGTTCAAATTCGTCAAAAGAATTTAATTATTTAAAAATTTGTTGATAAAGTTCTTCATGAGAATTCAATTTTAACAAACATTCAATTGTTCAATAAATTATTTATTTTTTAAATTAAATAATTTAATTCTTCTAGAATGTTCTAATAAAAATTGATTTAAAAATGAATTACACAATAATCGGTTTATTATTTATGAAAGTAATTGAATTCTCGCAATGTATTTTATTACATTTTTTTTAAATAATTGAATTTTTTTGAGAAATTTTACTACTTGTAAAAATAATTGAATTCTTGCGAAGGATATTATTAGGGTTTTTGTAAATAAATAACTTTTTTTTGAATAATTTTATGATAATTTAAATTATTACAAAATATGAAGAAAGTGATTAGTCCGAGTCGAAGACTCGGAGTTATCGATTTCTTCATGTTTTATAATATTATTCTGAAAAGTTATTGAATTTCAGAAGGTTTGAATTTTAAAATCTTAATTTCTATAGAAAAATAATAGGTTATGATTAAATATTTATTTAAAAAAGAAATTATTGATATTTTTGAATAATTTTACAATTTTAGAAATTCGTAAATATAATTATGTAATACAACATTTTTTTGAAAATCGAATAATTTTTGTAGTGAATCAGAATAATCTCCAGGGTCGGGGAAAAAGTCAAAATTTTTTTTTAGAAATCAGGGAAAAGTCAGGGAAAAACCAAATTAAATTTTTGTAGCAACCCTGAATAATGTTGAAAATATAACCATTTCTTGTTATTTCATTTAGAAGTTATTAAGTTTGTTTTTTATATTATTTATTGCATATATTTATCATGAACAAGGAAAATTATCTTCCCTGTCTTTTTTTATTGAAACAAAGTGTTTATAATTTTGAATCGTTTAATAAATTAATATTTTCAATTATTGATAATAGAAAATAATTAATAAAAGTAATTAGTCAAATTAGTTTGTGGGTATTAATAATTAAAATTAAAATTGTTAATTAGGCTATTATAACCTATTATTCTATTATTGTTATATAATTAATAAAATATATTGTATATAATTATTTTAGTAAAAATGATAATAAATATTAATAATTAATTTGATGATTCGTGAAAATCTCGTATAGAAATTTTGACTAGGCTCTTGTCAGTGTCACAGGATTAAATTCCTATTTAATGATTCTAATCACGCTCTGATAGGCCCAGGTTTAAATTTTTCGTTACGGGAGTTAATTCAGATAAATACTAATTTATAAATAATTGTCAAAAAATTAAAATAATTACACCGAATTTTTTTTATTTGTTGCAGGTAAGAGATGGATTCAACACTTCTTTTTTTTAAATTGAACATCAGCGTGTCCTGATTAAGATGTAAGGTAAGCGTTTGTCGAGAATGAAATCAATTGAATAGAATCGAGTTCGACAGAAAAAAAGGAAGGAAGAAAAGAAAGAAAGAAATCGAGGGAGCAAATTCACTTTTACTATACTTGCTCATTTGATCTTGGGGGTTTTTGAAGACATATATTGAAGATTGTGGAAGACAAAGAGAAATCTTTTGGATTGGGAGAGAAAAAGACAGGGTTTTAGGGGGGTGAGAGGGGGATGTGAAAGTGGAAGAGAGAAATAAGCGAGAAAATGTGAAAAAGAGAGAAGCGAAGAAGTGAGAGTTTATAAGTCGGTAATTTGAAGCACGAAGCACGTACGCGGACCCAGATCTTTGCGGCGCCGAAATAAATCAAGCACCTACGTCGTCCCCCAAGCTTCATCTATGCCACCTCCTTATACTGGCTCGAACCCCAACACACACCCAAACTCTCTCTCTCTCTTTCTCTCCCTCACTCACTCCTCGATCTTCGCAAGAGGGCCCGCCGCGGTTATTTATTCGAGAATTACCGTCGCTTATAATAAGCCCCTCTTTATTCTCCAGCGTGGCAGGCCGCGGTGGAACAGATTTTCCCCGTGATTTAATGGAGTCTCTCTCTCTCTCTTTCTCTCTTCTCTACGTGAAAATACAACTTTGGGAATTGCGCGTGGTACACATGGAGATCGAAGCTTTCTGTCTCGCTCTTTTTCTTTTCTATATGGAGAGAGAAAAGGAAATGGAAAAAAGCTATGAAAAGCTGCTTTTCGGTTGGCGTTAATGTCGAACTGATCTTCTTTTTTTTGACGAGGTTCTTTTCAATAGGCGCTTTTTTAAATTTAGGAGAAAAGTTTTATTTTCACTGGCAATTTAATATTATGTATGTTCCTGGCTGTGAGTCAAAAATTCAGATTAAGAATCTTCTTTTATTGGGTTGGAATAAAATGCGATTGGCGGAAGGATGGAAAAATGTCTTTGGGAAAGTGGTTGGCAATATTGAGCCAATATTGACCCAGGTTTGGGAATTTTAGACAGCGAGGTTGGAATTTGGTTTGGAATACTTGCAATTTTAATTTTAAGAATTTTAATTTTCGATATTTGAAAATAATCGCCACCAGGGCTCGAACTAGGTACGTAAAACCCGTAAAGGTCGGTAAATTTGCTTCAAGTCCGTAAAAGTCAGTTTTTTTTTAAAAAAGATCCGTAATTTGATTGAAAAAGGACGAAAAGTTGGTAAATTGTACGATACAATTTGGAGAATTTTTGAGAAATTACAAATGATTGCAGAAATTTAATTATTAGCAAAAGTAATAAAATTCTTCGCAGAAATTCAATTATGGTAAAAAATTTTAAAAAATTCTTGGCAAAATTTCAATTATCTTTAGAAATAATAAAATTCATCTTCAAAAATCAATTAGTTTCAAAAAATTTAACAAAATTCTTGTCAAAAGTTCAATTATTTTCAAAAATTTTCTTCAATTCAATGATTTTTAATATCTACTATTTTAATAAAGTTTTCCAAAAGAATACAATTATTTAAAAAAAATTTAATCAAATTTTACGCCAACATTTAATTATTTTCATAAAATAATAAGACTTTCACAAGAATTCAATTATTTAAAATTTTTTTTATAAATTTATTCGCAATAATTCAATTATTTTCATAAATAATAAAATTTTAACAGGGAATCAATTACTTTCGTACATAATAAAATTGTTTTTAGAAACTCAATTATATTTATAAATAAAAAATTCATTGCAGAATTTCAATTATTTTTAATCAAATTTTAATTGAATTCCTCGAAAAATGAAATTATTCTTAAAAATTTTATTAAAATTCGTCAAAAGAATTCAATTATTTAAAAATTTGTTGATAAAATTCTTTATGAGAATTGAATTTTAAGAAACATTTAAATACACAATAAATTATGAATTTTTGTATTTAAATAATTGAATTCTATTAGAATTTTCTAATAAAAATTGATTTAAAAATAAATTTCAGTTAAAAACAAATGAATTTGAAAAATCTTAAAAAGCTTTTTCAAAACATTATTAAAAATAATGGATTTTTGAAGAAGAATTTTAGTTAAAAACACGAAAAAAATTAAATTTCGGAAAAGTTAAAAATTATTGCAGAAATTAAATTATTTTTCAAGAGTAATAATATTCTTCGCAAAAATGAAATATTGTTCAAAAATAATAAAATTCTTCTTAGGGATTCAATTATTTTCACAAATAATAAGACTCATTGCAGAATTTCAATTATTTTTGATACAACTTTAATCAAATTTCTTAAAAAATGTAAATTACTAAAAATTTTATTAAAATTCGTCGAAAGAATTCAATTTTAAAAAAATTTGTTGATAAAATTCTTTATGAGAATTCAATTTTAACAAACATTAAACCATTCAATAAATTATTTTTTTTTATTTAAATAATTGAATTCTAGTAGAGTTTTCTAATAAAAATTGGTTTAAAAATTATTATTAGTTAAAAACAAATGATTCTGAAAATTCTCAAAAAAATTTTTCAAAAATTATAGAAAATAATTAGAAAATAATGGATTTATAGAAACATTTTTGTCAAAACACTAAAAAAAAATTTAATTTTTGAGAAGTTACAAATTATTTTAGAAATTCAATTGCTTTCAAGAGTAATAAAATCCTTCGCAGGAATTTAATTATGTTCAAAAATAATAAAATTCTTCTTAGCAATACAATTATTTAAAAATTTGTTAATAAAATTCTTTATGAAAATTGAATTTTAAGAAACATTGAATTATTTAATAAATTTTTTCTTTTTGTATTTAAATAATTCAATTCTAGTAGAATTTTCTAGTAAAAAATTGATTTTAAAATTAATTTTATTTAAAATTTTAGATAATAATTGAATATTAAAAGCTTTATAACATAAATTTTTAGAAATAATTAAATTTTGAAAATGTTTCAAATTAAAATCTTTGAAAATTTGAATTTTTCATAAATTTAACTAACAATTCTTCTTAACAGCATGTGATTGTTACAGAATTCAATGATAATTTTTCCGACCACTTTTCTCTAAAAATATTAAATAAATTTAGCTAGTTTTTTGTGAATAACTCTAAAATATCATAAAGAAGGGCAGTGATGTGAAAAAGTTTTAATATTTTTAAAATTATTTATTAAAAAATAACTTTAAAATTATCAGTTCTCAAAATCACTTTTAATCAATTTCTCGTCTTTTCCGATTTCAAAATATTTTTTTATAATTTATTTTAGAATTATTAAAACTTTTGCACATCACTGCTCTTTTTTATTATATTTTAGAGATATTCACAAAAAACTAGCTTAATTTATTTAATATTTTAAGAGAAAAGTGGTCGAAAAAATTAACATTGATTTCTGTAACAGTCACATGCTGTTAAGAATACAATTATTTAAAAATTTGTTGATAAAATTCTTTATGAGAATTGAATTTTAAGAGACATTCAATTGTTCAATAAATTATTTCTTTTTGTATTTAAATAATTGAATTCTAGTAGAATTTTCTAGTAAAAATTGATTTAAAAATTTAATTTCAGTTAAAATTTTAGATAATAATTGAATATTAATATCAATATAGCATAAATTTTTTAGAAATAATTAAATTTTGAAATGGATTTTTTTTGAAAAAGTTTAATTGGTTTTTTTTTATATTATTAGAATTTTTTATTTTCTAACATAAATTTAATTACAGAATTTACGAATAACTGAAATTGGTAAAATTGAATATTGTAAACAAATGGATTTACAAATTTGTCAGAGTACCTACTTTTTCGAAAATTAATAAATTGATTTAATTGAATAATTTTAGTTAAAAATTCTTGAAAATAATAATTGAATAGAAATGATAAAAATAATTTTGAAGAAGTACAATGTTCTTATAATATAAAATAATGATTTTATCAATTTGCTATCTTTAATTATTATAAAACATGAAGAAATCGATCTTTCCGAGTCGAAGACTCGGAGTGATCGATTTCTTCATGTTTTATGTTTATTAAAAATTTTTTTTATAGTTTTAAGTAAAATGTTCCCTTATTTGTAATCTCTTTTCGTATTATTGGTAATATGTTTGTCAGTAATTGGTCCGTAATTTTTTATTTTTGGTCCGTAAAGTCCGTATGTTTTAATACTTTCGTACAAAATTTCAGCTCAATTTATTAAATATTTAGAGAGAAAAGTGGTCGAAAAAATTACCATTGAGAACCTAACAATCACATGCTGTTAAAGTTTAAAATTATATGTGTGCTTTTAAAAATTTTTAATTTCCCTTGATTTTTTGAGGATGAATTAAGGAAATTGTCTAAATTCTGTTATGGAAATCAGGAAAAAAGAAATTGATTTTTTTATGGTAATTCTGAAGAGTAAAAATTTTTTGTTATAAAATGATTTGTGACCGTGAAATTCTTTTTTTTTGACATTTGTTTCGCGATTGCGCGCATGTATAATATATTGCATTGGTGATAGTGAAAAGTAGTGGGATAATTTATCGAGTAGGAGTCGTGTCAACCCTTCTCCTTTACTCTATAGGCTCTTTCTCTCATCCTCTTCCTCTCTCATTGCCATTCCTGCGCTCCTGGTCACCGTCCGTGTCACCGGTGTGCGGCCATTGTGCGAAGCTTTGTTCGAACAGTGACGGGGTCACATTAATCTGTCTCCCTACCCCTTTCGGCATACAACTTCCCCCCTCTCTCACCATGTACTCCTCAGTCCACGACGACATCCCTTTTGGCTAAAATCCATCCTGATTTTAGATCTCCAACGGAACCGCTCTCAACATTGATCTAACGATCCTTACAACTCACTAATTTAGCCCGTTCTGTTATATCCAAAACCACTTTATCCTGGAAAACCAAATTCAAATTTGTCTGAACAAAAGCGATCCCAAAGGATGACAATTAATTGACATTTTGAACGTTATCTTGTTTCAGTAGAAAACACTCTATTTAGTCAGACATTATTCCTCGTGTGTTTGTTTTTCTATTTTATTCTATCTCTCGTTTTAGGGAAAAAAGAATTTTTTTTAGGTCAAATCTGAAATAGGTTTATTTTAACAAAAAAAATTTTTTCACTTTTTTTCCATTAGATATTTTTTTTGTCCGAAAATGCTTTTATAGACAGGCGGTACAATACATCAAAAGCTTGATATATTTAAAAATGCAATTTGAATTCTGTTATTTTTTATATTTTTTAAAAAAGCTCCTATGTATTTAAATTATCAGTTACAAATGCAAAAAAAAATCCTCTTTTGGGATTGTAATTGTGGATTTTGAAAAATATTGTGTGTTTTTAAAAAAAATGAAAAAAAAATATGAATGTAGTAAGTGGAATGAGAGATAATTCATGATATGGTATATGTATTGAGGGGGTCGGATATTGTGATATTTAAACGTAACGCTTTCTTTCAGTGTCTATCGCTAAGCGGATTGTCGTTTATATCGAATATCATAGAATATATGCGATAATGTCGAAATCATTTGAAATAATAAATGAAACGGACAATATCGCAGAGCAAAATGTTTAGCTCCCTCTCTTCCACTTCTCTCCTCTCGTTTTAGATTATTGATATAGAAAATATGTGTATGATTGGTATTTCCTTCTCTCATTGCCAAATGTTGCCAAACAGAACGATTATGTCCATTTCAAGTGGAAAACTATATAACTGAATTGATATTTGGAAAAATGTTGAAATTAGGTATTATCTATTTGGAAAAATTAAATTTTCTTTTTCTTGCCTTGGGAGCAAATTTTATACTGTGTTTTGAATATTATCAGGGAAAACTCAGGGATTTTTAGTAAAAGTACTGTAAAAAAATTGAATTTTTAAAATTCATGAGAAAACTCTGAATTTTGATGTTTTTTGTTTGCTTCATAAACTATGGAATTACTACGAATTCTAATACAAAACCTTCAATTTTTTCCAATTCTGAAAATAATTTCATTTTAAATAACTAAATTATAAATTTTTCAAGAACTGTAATAAAATTACGGCATATTAAATATTAAATGAATAATTTTTACAATTTTCTTAAATACTAGATTTATAGAAGAATTTTAGTTAAAAATACTAAAAAAATTGAATTTTGGAAAAGTTACAAATGATTCCAAAAATTCAATTATTTTCAAAAGTTATAAAAATTCTTCGCAGAAATTCAATTATGTTCAAAAATTTAAAAACAAATTCTCGTCAAAATTTCAATTATTATATTTATATAAATAATAAAATTTCTTCTTAAAAATTCAATTATTTAAAAAAATTTTTAGAAAATTCTTGAGAAAATTTCACAGGAATTCAATTAATTACAAAAATTTTTATAAAATTCTTCGAAATAATTAAATTATTTTTATAACTAATAAAACTTTCACAGGAATTCAGTTATTTAAAATACAAAATTTCATAATATTTTCCGAAATATATTAATTATTCTAAAAGATTTTTATAAAATTCGTCATAAGAATTCAATTATTTTAAAAAAATTAACAATATTTCTTTCAAGAATTCAATTATTTTCATAAGTAATAAAATTATATTTAGGAATTCAATTATTTTCAACAATAATAAATGTTTTTACAGGAATTCCATTATTTAAAATACAAAATTGCATAAAATTTTTTAAAAAAGATTAATTATTCAAAAAGATTTTTATAAAATTCGTCACAAGAATTAAATTATTTAAAAAGAATTCAACAAAGTTCTTTTCAAGAATTCAATTATTTTCCTAAGTAATAAAATTCTATTTAGGAATTCAATTATTTTCAAAAATAACAAAGTTCTTTTCAAGAATTCAATTATTTTCAAAAGTAATAAAATTCTTTTCAGAAATTCAATTATGTTCAGACATTAAAAAAAAATTCTTATCAGAATTTTCAAGAATTTCAAAATTCTTTTTCGAAATTCAATTATTTGAAAAATTTTTTATAAAATTCTTGGTAAAATTTTCACAGGACTTCAATTATTTAAAATACAAAGTTTCATAAAACTTTTTAAAAAAGATTAATTTTTTAAAAGGATTTTTATAAAATTCGTCACAAGAATTCAATTATTCTTATAAACTTGAATAAAATTCGTTGCAAGAATTTAATTATTTAAATAAATAATACAATTCTTCACTGAAATTCAGTTATTTTTATAAACTTGAATAAAATTCGTAGAAAGGATTCAATTATTTTCAAAAGTTTTCAGAAATTCCATTATGTTCAAAAATGAAAAAAAATTATTGTTAAAATTTCAAGTATTCTTGTAAATAATAAAATTCTTCTTCGAAATTCAATTATTTTCAAAATTTTTTATAAAATTCTTGGCAAAATTTGACAGGAATTCAATTATTTAAAATACAAAATTTGATAAAATTTTCCGAAAAATATTAATTATTTAAAAAGATTTTTATAAAATTCATTACAAGAATTCAATTATTTTTATAAACTTGAATAAAATTCGTTGCAAGAATTCAATTATTTATAGGGAGAGGGCCCCAAGGTGGTCAGGGCCCTAAGGTGGTCACCCTAAGAAAATTTTTGTATATTAGTTAGTATCTTCAAATTTTTTTTGTTATTGTTATTATTTGAGAAGACAAAGATTTTAGTAAAGTTTTGAGGTAAGTAGTCGTATCAGTCTCTTTATAACGTGAACGTCGTAAAATTTCTGTTTTTAAATGATCGAGAAATCTTTTTCTCAGGGTGTTAAAATCATCGAAATTAACCATTTTAAATTAGTAAAAATCGTTATAATTATCTTTATATATCGTACAATAATATTCCAAATGAATATAATTAACATTGTGCTTTAAAAAATTTTTTCATTAACGTTTAAAAAATTGTATCTTGGCCCTAAGGTGGACACTTTTTTGTCCACAAGGTGGTCACTTTTGATTTTTTATGAAAATGTGTTCATACGCCATATTTATCAACATTTATCACTGTGAATGTGAATTTTATCAATTTTTAAGTTTTATGATGAATAATAATGAAATAGAATTATTTTAAAAATTTTACCTATCTAATACATACACAAAAAGTATCATTTTTGACGAAAGGACAAAGTGTAAAAAAAATATGTAATATGTTTCTGTGATCTTGAAAAACAATTAATATTAAATAAACAACTTAATAATACGTTTTTTTACATTTTTTGAAAACTTTTTTAGTGAATTTTTGTATGCTGACCACCTTGGGGCCACTTTTTTAAAATTCGAATTTTCAACTTTTTTTAAAAAGTGCCATAACTTTTTTTTTATTAATAAAATGAAAAAAACTTTATGATAGGAAGTTAGGTAATAAGATAAAGTTTCAAACGCCGTATTATTGACCTTTATATATAATTCCATTTGAAATCTACAGTCGTTCAAAATATGGGTGACCACCTTAGGGCCCTCTCCCCTATAAATAATAAAATTCTTCACAGAAATTCAGTTATTTTTATAAACTTGAATAAAATTTGTTGAAAAAATTCAATTATTTTCAAAAGTAATAAAATTCTTTTCAGAAATTCAATTATGTTCAAAAATTAAAAAAAAAAATTATTGTTAAAATATCAAGTACCTTTACAAAAAAATAAAATTCTTCTCCGAAATTTAACTATTTTAGAAAAATTTTAATAATTTTTATAAATAATAAAACTCATCGCAGGATTGTATTTATTTTTGATACAATTTTAATAGAATTCCTCGAATAATGTAATTATTCTTAAAAATTTTATTAAAATTTGTCAAAAGAATTCAATTATTATTTAAAAATTTGTTGTTAAAATTCCTTATGAGAATTCAATTTTAACAAACATTCAATTATTGTACTTATAAATTATTTAATTTTTAAATTAAATGATTTAATTCTTTTAAAATTTTCTAATAAAAATTGATTTCAAAATTAATTACTGAATAATCGATTTATTATTTATGAAAATAATTTAATTTTTGCAACGAATTTTATTACATATTTTTAAATAATTGAATTTTTTGAGAAATTTTACTACTTGTAAAAATAATTCAAAATAAATTTGTAAATAAATGTAATAGAACATTTTTTTGAGTATCTTATAATTTTTCGAGTTATTCAGAATATTCTTTAGGGTCAGGGAAAAAGTGAAAATTTTGTCTGGAAATCAGGGAAAAGTCAGGCAGAAATAAAATTAAATATTTGAGGCAAATAATAATTTTTTTTCTTGTTCTGAATATATGTGGAGCGTAGAGTTAAGAAAATAGTTTTTCTCTGACCATAATATCCCCAGTCGACGGTATTAGAAAAGATTTTTCACATTTCTCCTAAATTTAAGGCACATATAAATCTCGGTGAAGTGATTTATCATTTTCTTTATTACAGAGAGGTGGATATAATGAGAGGAGGGAGAGAGAGAGAGAAAGAGAGAAAAAAAGAGAAAGTTGAAACCTTGCATTATCCAGAAATAATAATTATCGCTTTTGCTCTATCAGCAACACATTATGGCTTTTCAGCTATCATTGGATAACACTGCTATATTTTTCACAGTAAAATATATTATCAGCAAATGCGTGCTGGTTATCGCTCGATCGGCAATAAATTGTCGCCGGTCGTCGCGGTGCAATGGTTCATCGACATTTCAGCAATTAGACGAGCCAATGTACATTGGGTGAAACGGTCCGCTGCACACGTTCATCTATATATATATAAACTCTCCTCTTTTTCAAATTATCTCACTACTTTTTCATCATTTACTATAGGTATGACAATTTTTAAGATTTGCTAACTATTTTGTTTTCTGATCTTAATTTTGTTTTCTAATCTTAAATTCTATATGTCTGACTGTAATCTTGTTTTTCTACTGAAACTGATAGGAGGGAATAACTCTGACAGTTTACTGTACGCTTTTCTTGTAATCTTTCTTAATCTGAATTAGTGAATATTGAGCCATTGATTCACATTAGTAAGACTATCATAAAATCATTAATTATAAATAATTTATTAAATAATTTTAATTAAATATTTCAAAATTAATTGAATTTTCAAAAAGTTACGTTTACAATTTCCATAAATAGATAAGCTTCAAAAGATTTTAATTTGAAATTTTATAAAATTTCAATTTTGACTGAATTTGATTAGAACTTTTAAAGAACAGATTTTTGAAAAATTTTAATAATTCATATTATCTTCTGAAATTAATAACATTTTTCAATACATCTTTAATGAATTATTAAAAATAATAGATTTATAGAAGACTTTTAATTGAAAACACTAAAATTTTTGAATTTTGAAGAAGTTACAAAAGATGTCAGAAATTCAATTATTTTTAAAAGTAATAACATACTTTGCAAAATTTTAATTATTTTAAAAAATTTTCCTCAATTCTATGATTTTCAATATCTCTACTATTTTAATAAAATTTTCCAAAAGAATTTAATTATTCAAATTAAATTTGAATAAAATTCTACGCAAACATTTAATTATTTTGATAAATAATAAAAAGTTTACATGAATTCAATTATATTTTCAATTTTTCTACAAATTTCTTCACAATAATTCAATTTTTTTCAAAAGGAGTCAATTATTTTCATAAATAATAAAATTCTTTTTAGGAATTCAATTATTAATCGAATTCATCGAAAAATGTAATTATTCTCAAAAATTTTATTAAACTTCGTCAAAAGAATAGTGTGTGAAAAATTAATTGCTCCCTATATCATAAACATAATTGACACTCACTTTGCGAAAAGTTTCTTCCAATTGTTCCCACGTCGAAAAATTTAATGGAAGTACCCTCCGGGAATTCCATGGAACTTCTCTATGGAATTTCCGTGGAGTTTCCATAGAAATTCTGTAAGTTTTTTATTTTTAAAATATTTAAACATTTCCAGGGTTGTCATAGAGGTCAGGGAAATCAGGAAAAAGTCAGGGATTTTTATTAAAGTACTGGAAAAAATTGAATTTACAAGAAGTTACAAATAATTGCAGAAATTCAATTTATTTTCAAAAGCAATAAAATTCTTCGCAGAAATTCAATTATTTTCAAAAATTCTAATAAAATTCTTGGCAAAATTTCAATTATTGTCAAAAATTTTCCTCAATTCAATCATTTTCAATATCTACTAATTTATAATAAAATTTTTCAAAAGATTTCAATTATTTTAAAAAAAGTGTTAAAATTTAAAGCAATCATTATATTATTTTCAAAAAAAAATAAAATTTTTTACCGAAATTCAATTACTTTTATGAATAATAAAACTCATTATAGAATTTCAATTATTTTTAATACACTTTTAATCGAATTTCTAGGAAAATGTAATTATTCTTAAAATTTTTATTAATAATCATCAAAAAAATTGAATTATTTAAAAATTTGTTAATAAAATTCTTTATGAGAATTCAATTTTGAAGAACATTTCATTATTTAAAAAATTATTTACTTCTGTTTTTGAATAATTGAATTTTCGAAGAATTTTCTAATAAAAATTGATTAAAAAATGAATTTTAGTTAAAATTTTACATAATAATTGAATATTAAAAGCCTTATAGCATAAATTTTCAAAAATAATTGAATTTTGAATATTTTTGAAAATAATTACAGTTTTCGAAGAATTTACTTAAAATTTTATTAAAATAATTGAAAACCTGTGAAGAATTTTATTATTTAGGAAAATAATTAAATTATTGTAAAAATTTATATTACATTTTTTTTAAATAATTGAAGTTCTGTGAAGAATTTTATTATTTATGAAAATAATTCATTTCTTGCAACGAAATTTTATTAAATTTTTTTTAAATAATTGAAATAAAAAATTGTATTTTTTATGAAAATAATTGAATTCTTGCATCGCATTTTGTTACAATTTTTTTTAATAATTAAATTCATTTAAGAAATTTAATTAAAATAGTAGATTTTTAAAATATTTGAATTTTAGCGAAGAATTTTATTATTTGTGAAATGTAATTAAATTTTTTGAGGAATTTATTTAAAATTGTATTATAAAAATAATTAAAATCCTGTGAAAAATTTTATTATTTATGAAAATAATTAAATTCATGTGAAAAATTTTATTACTTCTAAAAGTAATTGAATTCTTGGAATGGATTTTATTAAAATTTTTGTAAATAGTTTAATTTTGTTTTGAAAAATGTCATGAAAATTTAAATTATTACAAAAAATGAAGATATCAATAACTCCGAGTCTTCGACTCGGAGTGATCGATATCTTCATGTTTTATAATAATATTCTTATAATTTGTTGAATTTTATAAAAGTTTGAATTTGACATTTTTTGAAAATCCTAATTTCTATATGGAATAATATAATAATGATTAAATATTTATTTAAAAAAGAATTTATTGGTGTTTTGGAATAAAGTTACAATTAAAAAAATTTGTAATTAAATGTAATAGAACAGTTTTTTGAGTATCTAATCATTTTTAGAGTGAATCAGAATGTTCTTTAGGGTCATAGAAAAATTTAAAATTTAGTTCGGAAATCAGGAAAAAGTCAAGGAAATTCTGTAATTTTTTTTATTTTAATAATATTTTAACATTTGTATTATGATTAGAATCTAATAATAAGCTTTGTTGCAATTTTTCAGCAAAATGTGTATATTTCATTCAAGTTTTGCAAAACAAAATTGCAACAAACCTTATTATTAGACTCTAATCATAATAGAATTGAATTTTTCGACGTGGGTTTCGAGTGTATTATTTATCCCCCCTTTTTCAAACAAAAACCAATAAAATTATCCGTTTAGTGTTATTATTTCAATGATAATTACTTACGGACGTTAAGTAATATTACGCTCTCAAACCATTAATTATAATATTACAATAACGATGTAATCCTGAACGAGAATATTGGAATATTGGGCGTTGCGAGCGTATTATAACATTTTAGAAAGAAGAACTGTGTTTGTGTTTATGTATTAGCGTGTGTGTGCGTTTGTGTGCTTGTGTGTATTAACTCGTGCCCATATATGTACGAGTGGGGTCAGGTGCATTCGGGAAATGTCCACTAGTCTGCTCGCTTGTCTATCGATAACGTGTGGACGGTACTTTAAGCGCTGCAGTGTAGGTTTATTTAAACTCATATTTGCCGCTGGAGCAAATGTGCTTAAATCGTAAACACCGCTAATCCCAGGGAAATCCTGAGAGCATACACGCGCGCGGGTTAATCCGTGTGTAACGCATGACCAGAGGCAAAGTCGAGTTTCTGCATTGGGGACAACGACGACGCACACGGTTACGCGGAATTATAGTCCAAGCGTAAACGCCACTGCGTGACCTGACTATGAAATTCACGGCAAAAGCGACGAATCGCAAAAGGCTAAAATTCATCTCTCTAACGTTTAAATGCATAAACACACATACAAAACAACAACAATGACAACCCCCCTGAAATTATCGTTGCATCAAAATAAATTATCATTATTTCATGTCTCGTGATATTACTCTCGGTCATTTTTAATTATTAGAAAACATGAAGAAATCGATCACTCCGAGTCTTCGACTCGGAGCAATCAATATCTTCGTGTTTTATAACAATACTTTTATAAGTTGTTTAATTTAAAAAAGGTTTGAATTTAAAATTTCTGAATGTCTTAATTCCTGTGGAAAATACTGTTTCAAAAATAAAATTAAAAAAAAAGGAATTGTGCAAATATTTTTCTTCTTTTTCTAAAACAAAATAATAATTTTGTTAAAAAAATTGTGATTCATAAACAAAAATAATGCAAAATAAATAAATTTTCTATTTCTTAATCACAGTTGTTTAACAATTTTTTTATTTTATTTAGAAGTAAAGAACAAAAATCTGCATAATTTCAATTTGACAAAACATAATATTTGACAAAATTTTAATGTAAAGAAGTGAAAAAAATTCCGATGATTTCTTTTTGTCATTACAATTTTGAATAAATTATAAAGTAAAAATAATTATAATTTATAACATAATAATATAATATACAATCTATCTAAAGTTAACAAAAAAAAAATATAAACAAAAGACAACTTCAGAGTGTGAGGGACAGAAAAAGTGAATGAATAAAAGAACATTCAAATTATTATAGTTAATTTGATGATGAAAGACATATTTTTATACAACTGATTGAATTAGTAACATTTATTTTATACTAATTTAATCAGTAAATTCCTACTAATTGTCAGTAACTCAATTCTGGCCACAGCAATTAGTAGAATTCTTCTGATAATAAGTCAAATTTTATTACACTCTAAATCTGAATCAGTGATAATTTTACTAATTTTTTAAATTCTAATGCAATCTTTTAGGGAGAGATAAAACATATTTATTTGTGAAAATTTTTGCAAAATAAACAAAGAGAAACTTTAAAGAAAATTTGAAACTTAAACAAAAGAATTTGTTACACATTTTTGACTTTCATGAAGTTAATAAAAAAAATATTTTTAGTAGAAGCGATCATCTTTGCCATTTAATTGAAAACTATACCTTTTATTTTTATTTTTATTTTTTAATTTCCAAATTAAAAACTTTAATTCTTTTTTCAATTTCTATTTCAAGAATTTTAATTCATTTTTGCTTTCGACTTCTGAATTCAAAAATTTAATTTATTTTTCCTCTCAATTATCGAATTAAAAACTTAATTATTCATTTTTGCATTCAATTTTTCCACCAAAAAATTCAATTATTCACTTCTGCTTTAAATTATTTCAATTTTATTTTCGAAGATTAAAATTCAATTTTTATATTAAATTCAATTTTTGATTGTTAAATTGAATTTTTTAATTTAACATTCAATTATTATTCAATAACTTCTATTCAATTTTATAACTGCTTTTAATTCCATCCTCTTAATTTTTTCATTCAAATTTCTTTCTAAAATATTTTTTAAATTCAAAAATTGAATACAGAATTAAAAAATTAAATTTAAAAATAAAATAATGTCAGTGAATTAATAATTAATATTTAAAAAATTTTGCAATTATTTGCAAATTATTTACAATTATTTGTGGATAGCATCAGTTGTAAAAAATTAAATTGCAAAATTTAATTATTTTAAAAATTTCCAATTAAAATTCTTCAAAAACTCGATTATTTTCGTAAAATTTTAATAAAATTCTTTAAAAAAATAATTTTTTTCCAAACATTTTATAAAATTTCGATTATTTAAAAATGTTCAAATTATTATTTTCGAAAATTGAATTACTTTAAAAATGTTTACTAATTTGAAATAATGACTGAATTTCTACTTTTGAATCAGGAAATTTTACTAAATAGGTAAAATGACTATATTTATTAGTAAAATTTACTAATTCAAAAGCAAAAAGTCAGTCACTAAATATTTCAATTATTTAAAAAACGTGTTGATAAAATTTAAAGCAATCATTACATTATTTAAGAAAAAAAATAAAAATTTTTACCGAGATTCAATTATTTTTATGAATAATAAAACTCATTATAGGATTTTATTTATTTTTAATACAATTTTAATCGAATTCCTCGAAAAATGTAATTATTCTTGAAGATCTTATGAAAATTCGTCAAAAAAATTCAATTATTTAAAAATTTGTTGATAAAATTCTTTATGAAAATTGAATTTTAAGAAACATTCAATTATTGTTCAATAAATTATTTATTTTTGTATTTAAATAATTGAATTCTCGCAGAATTTTCTAATCAAAATTGATTTAAAAATTAATTTTAGTTAAAATTTTACATAATAATTAAATATTAAAAGCAGTATAGCATAAATTTTCAAAAATAATTGAAATTTAAATATTTTTGAAAATAATAACATTTTTCGAAAAATTTACTTAAAATTGTATTAAAAATAATTGAAATACTGTAAAGAATTTTATTATTTAGGAAAATAATTGAATTCTTGTAAAGAATTTATATTACATTTTTTTAAATTATTGAAGTCCTGTAAAAAATTTTATTATTTATGAAAATAGTTCAATTCTTGCAACGAATTTTTATTAAATTTCTTTAAAATAATTAAAATCCTGTAAAGAATTGTAATATTTATGAAAATAATTGAATTCTTGCAACGCTTTTTATTACATTTTTTTTAAATAATTGAATTCATTTCATAAATTTTATTGAAATAGAAGATTTTGAAAATATTTGAATTTCAGCGAAGAATTTCATTATTTGTAAAATGTAATTGAATTCTTGCAAAAAATTATAAATTATAAAATTATATAAATTATAAAATTATGAAAATTATAAAAATTATAATAATTATAACTTATAAATATTTTTTATATAAGTCAAGAATATAAATTAAACAATTTGAAAATTTATAAAATGTAAATAAACTGTTTAACCCGTGAAGCATCATATTATTAGCGTTTGATTTAAATTTGAAAACTAAATAAATAAATTTCATTTACATAAACGTGATAAACTTTGGGAACATTATTATTATTTGTAAATAATGTTATTTGAAATCATATAAAGTACAATTTGTTGCAAGTTTTAATTTGAAAATTAATTTTTTAATTAGGTACATATAATTTTAAAACTACATATAGAAATAGTGAAATGGTTCATTAAACTTTTTAATATTGACTATATAAAATTATAGTATAATACAATAATAGATTTTATGATCAAAATTTTACGCCATCTATTTTCAACATTGTGGTCATGTGTAATTTTCTCAGGGGAATGATAAGGTTAAAATATTAAATCCTTGAAAGTGAAGTTTAATCGGATGTTTTGGTATTTTAATGTTTGGAAGGTGAACTATGGGATTTTAACGATAATAGCTTTTGGAGGCAAACTATACCGGATTTCAGGGGAATTAAGAGAAAAGAAAATTTAAATATTTTGTTTCTTTATTAAAAATCAAGATATTGTGAATTAAAAATACGTTTCTTGAAATCCTTATTTTTTATTATTTGAATATCGTTAAACAATCGATTTTATCACTTTTCTTCTGATTTTCGATTTTATTTTGATTTTAACATATATTGATAAAGTAGTTAGGAAGATAGTATAGATTAAGTAGTATAAATTTTATTTTAGTCAGACACAAAACAAATTGAAATTATATTTTCTACTTTATCGTTTTTCATCTTTTAATTATTAATTTCTTTTTAATTTTAATATATTGTTAAAAAAAGATAGAAAAATAGTCGAGCGTAAGTAGTATAAATTTTATTTTAGTCAGACTTATTATAGGAGAAACAAATTAAAATAATATTTCTAACTTTATCATTTTTCTTCTGATTTTTGATTTCATTTTGATTTTAACATATATTGATAAAGTAGATTAGGAAGATAGTCTAGAATAAGTAGTATAAATTTTATTTTAGTCAGATGCATTAGTAGAAATAAAAAAAAGTTTTATTTTCTGCTATCCCTAATTAATATTAAATTAGAAATTAATGTATTTAATTAAAATTATAAGAAAAATTCTAAGGAATATAAAAATTTAATTTCCAAAAACATGATATTATCTTTTGCATTAATAGTGTTTATTAATTATATGCGTATGTGTATTTGTTGATCAGACCGCTTTATCTTTCCACGAATACACCATCGCGCAAGCATTTAATTACAAATTGCTATAAGCTTTGATTAACGGAGAGGAATTTATTATTCACAGGCAATTCACTCGAACATGATGCAGAATTTGTAGGGAATTAAAAAACTATTAAAGGATGAACGGAGATGAGATTTACGTGAAACATCTAACTCGGATAATTGATTATCGACGCCATCGGCTAATCAATTATTGAGGCTCATGAAGCAAACTAATTTTTAAAAGTATATGTATTAATCTATCAGACATCATTTTAGTTGAAATAAAAAAAAAATTCATATTTTTTCTTCATGTAGAATAGAAAAAAAATACGTAACGAAAAATTAGAGTACATATGCTAATTTAGAAAAGTTATAATTTTGAATTGTAATTTATGTTTTATAAAATTATGATTTATGATTAATATAATAATGTATGGTTAATAAATTACAATTTATTAAAAAATAAATTAACATTATATTTAAAATTCCAATAAAAGATTCTGTAGATTTAGGAAAATTTGCTTTTGAATGCATAATTATAGTGTCATTTTCAAAGAGAAATTATTTTCAAAACAGTTATTAAAGCATAGGGTATTATTAGAAACTTCTACAATAGCAATAATTATGGTCTAATTATTGTTACTATAGTTTCGAGGATCCTGACTTTGAATGCTTTTTACTTTATCATAATAATTTTCTTTTCTCAACAAAAAAAAAGAAAAAAAAAGAGAAAAAAAATGAGTTGCAATTATTTCTGCGTGACTTTGCAAACGATAATCTGCGTTACTTCTAATCGCGATAAGTGTCACGTTGTATCAAAAACTGAGCAGGAGCGCTTTATGGCACGGAAGATGCGCATGCACTCAACTTTCGAGTTTCGAGACATCGCTCGTTGTATCGTTGCTGTATCGATTCATCCCCACCAACAAAATTCCCCTCTGTCTCGTTGAATTGTGGTGGGAAAACGGAGAACAAGCCTGGTGTACACTCGAAAAATTTTCTGCTAAAATTTTCCTCTTCAATTCATCAATTTTTATTGGGGTAAATTTTTTTTTTTTTATTTTTGGGTTCTTTTAGGGTTGTAAACTTTTACAATATGAAGTCTAAATTTTCTAATCTGGAGTCTAAATTTAATAATCTGGATTTTTAAATTTATAGTCTAGATTAAAAATTTTACAACCTAGAGTTTAAAATACCAACCTATAGTTTATAATACTCTAGATTTTTGAATTTACACTCTAGAATTTTGACTTTACAATCTATACTCTGAAATTTATAATCTAGATTCTAAATTTTACAGTCTAGATTTCTACTTTACACTAGATTTTTAACTTTGCAATCTATACCTACTCTAAAATTTAGCATCTAGAATTTAAAATTTACAATCTGGATTCTAAATTTCAAAATTATGATTTTAAGCCTAACAATCTAGACTTTGAAATTAATAATCTGGATTTTTAGAATTTACACTCATAATTTTACAATTTAGATTGTAAACTTTCTAAAGTGCACTCTAAATTCAGAATCTAGATTATAAACTTTACAATCTTTATTTTAAACTTTACAATTACCATTTTTATTTTATTTACAATCTAGACTAAAATTCAGAATCTAGATTATAAACTTTGTAAAATGCAGTTTAAAATTTACAATCTAGGGACCAAAATGTACATTGATTTGCCAACATATACTGTCATTACTGTAAATAGTAAAATCTGTATTGTAAATTCTGCAATTATATTTTTATTGTAAATGATACTATTCCGATAATTTTCTTACTATAAATTCTGTAAAATCTACATTATATTTTTTCTAAGGATATCAAATTAAGACAAAAAAACGATCGCAACATTTTTGATTCGTTTTTTGTCTCAATTTGATATCCTTAGAAAACTACAATTGCAATTAATAAAAAGTTTTATAAACAAAATGTAGATGATAAAAAAAATTCTCTAGTTCAAAGAAATAAAAATCTAAATCTATATTTACCAAAAAGACATAATGTAGATTTGACTAATTCTAGATTTGACAAAAAGCATCCAGATTTGCCTAAATCTAAATTTTTCAACAAAAGAAAAAATTACATAATCTGGAATTGTAAACAAATTGTAAAATACAAATTATAAATTTCATTCCACAATATCATATCAATCTGAACGTTTAAAAGTTAGAGCACATTTTCCTCTTTTCGAACTGACGACTTGGAAAATGTGGAAAATTAATTTTCCAGTGTAAAACGTGCTTGTACAGAATTCTCCCTCCACGCGGGTAATTTAATTCCCCTCGTACGCTTGAAATTTCCCCTCGAGTCCTTCTTCATTCAAGGGGAAGTTTCTGTTTCGCGAAATATCTGCAGGATGGCGGCACTCGACATTTTTCCAGGAAAATACCTACATTATTTTCCGCGTAGACGCCGATAAAGTGGAGAATTACTGACATGTGGGGAATTCGTATTTTCCCGCGATGATTCACTGGAAAAGAGAAAAAAATAATTTACGATTACTACTGAACAAAAATTTTTCAGAAAATTAAACCTAGTGACTAAGACTGATTTTTTTTACTGAAAAAGTTTAAAAAATAAACGAATAGTTTTGAATCTGTGTTAAAGTCTTTAACTACTAAAAAAAATATTTCATGCCTGACTGCGATTGACTTTAACTACTTACAGAATTTTTATAGAAAAACAATTTAACTTTTTTGGTTGCAATTGTCTTATACTATCGAAAGCAGGACTTTTTTAAAATAAAACTAAATTTACCTGTCTGACTAAAATTGACGTCTACTACTGACAGAAATTATTTTCACTAAACCAACTGATCTTACAAAGATTAATTTTTTTAATGATAAAATTATAAAATTTTGGGATACTCTTGCCAGTTTATAACTGTCTTTATCTACTGTAACACTGACGTTGAATGTCTGACTGCAAACTAACTTTCCCTACTAACAGGAATATTTAAGTCTTACTAAAACTATTTTTTACTACTGATTTTACAATTAAAAGAAGAAAAAAATGTGCCAGGAAGCCTGTAACTATAGAACATAGGGAAATCATTCGAAAATTTTAAAGTCTGACTAAAATTGTCGCTTACTACTGCCAGAAACAATTTTATATAAAACTAAACCGTTCTGAATAAAATTGACGTTCACTACTTACAGTATTTTTTAGAAAACTAAGACGACCTTTCTAAACACTACTAAATTTTTTTTTTTAAGTAAACTACTTTGTTTATTAAAATTTGACATTTACTACTAACTCCAAATTTTGTTCTGAAACTAAATTGATTTGTCTGACTAAAATTACTGTGTACTACTGACAGAAATTTTTTCATGAAACTAAACCCACTGATCTAAATAAGTTTAAGTTTTTTAATGTTAAAAACAAAAAAATTTTGAATAAACTTGACAGTTTGTACCTAAAAGTGAATTTAACTGATAATTATATTCATTTAGTTAATTAGTTAAATATTAGTATTGAAATCAGTGACTGCAATTTTACTATCCAATTAATTCTTTTTAATTCGTTATAAAATTTTTCAAAGGAATTCAATTATTTTCTAAAATTTTAATAAATCCTTCGAAACAATTCAATTATTTTAATGAATAGTAAAACTCTTTGCAGGAATTCAATTATTTCAAAAACAATTTTAATTATAATTCTTTGTCAGAATTCAATTATTCAAATATTTTCAAATATTTTTATAAAATTCAATTATTTTCTAAAACTTTAATAAATTCTTCGTAACAATTAATTCTATTTTTATAAATACTAAAATTTTATACAGGAATTAAATAATTTTTAATCCAATTTAAATAAAATTGCAGGAAAGAATTTTGTTATTTTCAAAAATTTCCATAAAATTCAATGTCAACAAGAATTTAAAATTCTCTAAAACTAATTGAATTATTATAAAAAAATTAATAAAAATTCGATATGAAAACTAAATTACTTTCAATGCAATTTTTAAATATATTCGTCAAAAAAATTGAAAGAATTCAATTATTTTCAAAAAATAATGAAATTCTTCTGATGAATACAATTATTTTGAATATGCTTAATTTTAATAAAATTCTTTACAGAAATTCAGTTATTTTCAAAACAACTTTAACTGAATTTCTCGAAAGAATATAATTTTCAAATAATTCAATAAAATTTTCAAAACAATTCAATTTTTCCTAAAATTTTAACATATTCTTCGATCATTTCAATTATTTTTATAAATAGAAAAAATTCTTTGCACAAATTCAGTTCTTTTCAAAGCAATTTTAATAGAATTCCTCAAAAGAATTTAATTATTTTCAAATATTTACATAAAATTCATTTATTTCCTGAAATTTTAATAATTTCTTCCGAACAGTTATGCAATTATTTTTATAAATAATAAAATTCTTCTCAGGATTTCAATTATTTTCAATACAATTTTAATAAAATTCTTTACAGAAATTTAATTATTTTCGAAACAACTTTAATTGAATTTATCAAAAGAATTTAATTATTTTCAAATATTTCTATAAAATTCTTCAAAACAATTCAATTATTCCTAAAATTTTAATAAATCCTTCGATCATTTCAATTATTTTTATAAATAGAAAAAATTCTTTGCAGAAATTCAATACTTTTCAAAGCAATTTTAATAGAATTCTTGAAAAGAATTAAATTATTTTTAAATATTTACATAAAATTCATTTATTTCTTAAAATTTTAATAAATTCTTCCGAACAGTTATGCAATTATTTTTATAAATAATAAAATTTTTCTTAGAAATTTAATTATTGCTTTTAAAATTTTCAATTAAAATTATTGAAAAAAACTCCATTATTTTAAAAAAGTTCAAAGAAATTCTTCAAAAGAATTTAAATTATAAATAAAATTCATCGCGAGAATTCAACTATTTTCATAAATATAAAAAATTCTTCAAAGAAATTCAATTATTCTCTTGAAATTTTTTGATAAGATTCTTTGCAAGAATTCGATGATTTTGAATATATTAGTTTTAAAATTGAAAATATATAAAAAGAAAATTTTTTAGAAAAAGTTAGGAAACAAAATAGCAATCAACAACTAACTTCAAACTGCGAACAGATTACCGGAATACAACGATTATTAATATAGATTTTAATTCAATTAAAATATATGAAATATTTTATTTAAATAATATAGATTTTAATTAAATCAAAATATATGAAATATTTTATTTAAATAATATTTTATTTATATAATAAAATATTTTTATAATATAGTATTATAGAAAATTTTATATATATATACACGTCACCCTTGTAATTTCAGGGCGGTCGTGCTCGGCTTGCAGTTGGTTGGTAAGCGTGACTGGCCCAGATAGAATCACGATCGCAATGGACAGATAAGCCACGGTAGTACGCGGCCGTTTTATTTTCTAGTTTAAAATGTAAAATAACAGAAATTTCGCAAATTGCATCTGAGAACGTTATTTGTATAAAGTAATGCAAGAAGCGTGGTTGGCCTTACCTTGCACACATACAATGAAGTACTTTTTCCCATATAGTACCTATATACATGTATACGTATCGACGGTTTTCTCACTCTTTCAACTTTCCCATATTCTCCGGTGACTAAAAATTTCTTCACTCAGTTTGCTTTTCTTCTTTTTATAATAATATTCCAACTCGATGGCTTTTATAGACCAAATTCTCTCTCACTCTCCTTGAGTCACGTACTTATACATATTTTTTTTCCACTATATACTAACTGGCACGTGCATAATGCACATATACTCTCTTTCTTTCTTTCTTTCTTTCTTTAGCTTGAATAGTGCCGGAACTTTAGTTTCGTGTAAACCTTTTTTTAAATTTCAAGTCAACGCCTCACGCAACACTACTTACATTTACGTATATCGTCCTAATTAATCTATATCTCGAATAAATTCGTCCTCTCGATTGAGTAATTTTATAATTATTATTGCGATACTTTTTTTTTAATAGTGGGGCAGTAAATTTTTTCTTTTTTTAAGGGGAGAGGGTGTAATTATTAGTTACATTGAAAAATGTGCACGGGTTGTGGTAACTTGTAAAGTCACAGTGAGTTATGGTAATATGGAAATCATAATTTTCATTGCGTATTTTACTTGCAAAAATGTACGACGCTGCTGATTTTGTCTAGATTGAGGTTACTATTTTATAGAGGAGTGAATATTTTAAATGACTTCGCTCGAGTTGTAAATGAGGGCAAAAAGATACTAGAGAACGTAAATAGCGCTTATATGGTAAATAATATGTGTGTATATCGAGAAAATTATTATTTAAGTATTTCATTTTGTCACTTGATGATTTGAATAATAAAACGGAAGGTGATTATTTAATAAACAATAGAGTTTCATCGGGGTTCGTATAAGTTTTTGTTTAAAAGTTGTTTTTTCTTCTATAATGTTCTAATTTGTTTCCTATTTGGAATTTCGAAATGATATTAAAGTGATTTTAAAATAAATAAGTAAATAATATTAAACTGATATTATTAATTTTTGAGCAAAATTGAAGATCAGTTGAGCGGAAAAAATTAAACAAAATACGTTATAATTGCTTATTAAAATTATTAATATGGACGCATTGTTGAGCTTAACGAAACAATTGAAAACATGTTTTAATTATTTCACAATGCAAATGACATATAATTAGTCTTTGTAGTGTTATCCATCTAAATTTTGCTAATTACACATTATAGAAATTATTTCCAAACAGTATTGTCATTTCAGAGTTGTGTTATGTAATATATTCATTCATGGTTTTGTTTTAATTATCATTCACCATATTTCGAGAAATTTTCGTTTATAAATTCCACTAAATTATTCTATTACAAAAATTAATTTCCATGCACATCAATAATTTAACTATAAACAGGATTAATTTGAATGAAACAGAATTTTGCCGTAATTTAATTTATAATTAAATTAATTAAATAGGTTTTTCATTACAATTAGTAGAAAAAGAAAACTGCAGTCAGACGTTATTATAAGGTTTTGTCTTTGTTGTCAATAATCAGTTTCAGATGCACAATATTGAGAATTTTTATTTCTAGTTTCATTAGAAAAATATTTCAGAAATTTTTCATCAACACAAATTCAGTCTATTAATAGCATTATTTAAAACTATTTAATTCCCCTTCGTGTGTCATTTTTATTTATCTTTTGTTTTTCTTACAACTCTTTTGCAACTTGCGTTACTTGCGTGAGTTGAGACAACAATAATGTTTAGAGAGTGACACACAACGAAAACGAATGAGCAATATTTTGCATGCGATAAAATGTGAATTTCTTAAAGTTCTATATGTGGTACATGCGCTCTCTTTCTCTTTCTTTCTCTCTCTCTTTTTTTCTTCACGCAGAATCATGATAATTTTTCGAAATGCCTGCTGTAAGAATGAAATGTAAACGTTGAGAATTTGTTTATTGATAAAAAGTTAATGTATTTATTCAACTTATCAGCAAAAGACTGAAAAGTAATTACAAGAAAATTAAAAACGTTTATGCTTTTTTTTCTAATCTCCCACATCATCTCGCACGATAGGGGCGACGTTCTTTGAAATTTATCTCAGTAAATATTTCGTCTCCCTTTATTGTATTCTCAGTTTCCTTTCTTATCTACGACTTCAATTATAATATTTGCATATCTCTATTTGCATTTTATTTTATTTTTTTTAATATTCAAGTGTGAATTATGCAACGTCAAAAAATTTACAATGACAATGATGGAACAATCTTTCTTTCGAGGAAGGGATTTTTTTTTTGTAAAGAGTTTTTTTTTGTACACCTGTTTTCATTTTTATTTACATTCTCTTTCTGTTTTTTTTTTTTTTACTAAAATTTGATTTGTTTATTTTTTATTGTAATTAGAAAAAATAAAATTGTTGACAGATTATAACCAATTTCACTACTTAAAAAATGGTCTGACTAAAATTGGGTTCTACTATACTGTCGAAAAAACTTCTTGTTATAAAAATAATTTGACCCGTCTGACCATAATTGTCATTCACCACTGACAGAAAAATCATGTCTGACTAAAACTACTTTTACTACTGATTAAATTTATCATATATATTATCGCATGATAAGATTTTTTAAAAAATTCAAATTCGCAAGATATTTTTATTCAAATCGAACGGTGGAGAAAAAAAATATCCAGAATATTTATTTACCTCGAAGGGCCTAACAAAAGAAGAAATAAGTATACTTTCACATAATTTCCTCTAAATTCTAAAAAGAAATCAGCGTTTTCTTTTATACTGAGAAGGTAAATTTCGTTTGGTCGTCAAATAATTTTTACCATGGTTCTTTCAATGGGGAGGGGTTACAGATTAGAAAACACGAATGTTACAAATGTAAGCGTCTACCTGAGCTATGTCGGGACAAGGTATACATTGAAAAATACTGGAAGAAAAAGTATTTCGCAGCATGCGATCGCGCAGTAATTTCTGGCAAAATGTTCCCTGTTCCTCAGTGTCGAAATCGTCCAACTTACAAACACTCGACTCTTGAGAAATTCAGGATTCTCTCCCTCTCTCTCACTCTTTTTTTCTTCTTCTTCTTCTTCTTTCTCTTACTCGCTCACTCACTCATTCTTTTAGAAAGATGTGAAATATTTTATAAGTTTTTTCTCTCCCTCTCCCGCCGATCGTAAACGAGAGGTATACCCGACAAACGTAAAACTCGCTTTTATGTATGTACGTTGATATAGAGACGTTAGAGTAGAAAAGAAAATTTATATAAACATGTAGAGTAACAAGAAAGACAAAAATATATATGTGATGAAAAAAAGTGTACGAGATTAAACGCGAGAGAGAAAGAATTCTCTTTTTTTCCTGTTTCTAGAAAAATAGAGAAAGAAAGAACCATTCTATATGAATTCTAGTGAATTTCACTAGAATGTATTTCACTAGTGTATTTCACTAGAACGATTCTACAGAATTTCTACATGAATTCTACTAAATTTTAGTGATTTTTAATTAGAAAGAATATGAATTTTATGAAATAATTTTTTTAATATTATATTAATGTATGGTTAGTACAGGGCTCGAACCAAGTTCGTAAATTGTACAATATGATTTGGAGAATTTTAGAAAAATTACAAATGATTGCAGAAATTCAATTATTTTCAAAAGTAATAAAATTCTTCGCTGAAATTCTATAATTAACTTTTTTTAAATTATCGGCAAAATTTCAATTATTTTTATAAATAATAAAATTCTTCTCCGAAATCCAATTATTTTCAAAAATTTTAGTAAAATTCTTGGGAAAATTTAAAATTTTAAGTAAAAATTCAATTATTCATACAAATAATAAAATTTTTTACAAAAATTCAATTATTTGAGAAAATTTCGTAAAATTCGTTGCAAGAATTCAATTATTTTCGTAAGTAATAAAAATTTCACAGGAATTCAATTATTTATAAATATAATAAAATTATTCTCAGGAATTTAATTAATTTTGAAAATTTGAATAAAATTCTTTGTAACTATTCAATTATTTTCATAAATAATAAAATTTATCGCAGGATTTCAATTATTTTTCATACAATTTTACAGGAACATAATTCAATTTTTTTTCTAAATAATAAAATTATTACAAGGATTCAATTAGAAAATTTCAATTATTTTTAAAAATAATAAAATTCCACGCGAAAATTCAATTATGTTCATAAATTTTAAAAACATCTCAAATTTTCAACTATCTTTATAAATAATAAAGCCATTTTCCAAAATTCAATTCTTTGCACAAATTTTAATAATAGTCTTAGGAAAATTTCAATTATTTTCAAAAATTTTCCTTTGATTGAATGTTTTTCAATATCTACTATATTTTAATAAAATTCTCCAAAAGAATTCATTTATTAAACAATAAATATGATTCAATTCTACACAAACATTTAATAATTTTCATTAATAATACAAATTTTACAGGAATTCAATTTTTTACAATTTTTTTTATAAATTTTTTCGCAATAATTCAATTATTTTATAATAAAATTCTTTTTAGAAATTCAATTATTTTTAAAAATAATAAATCTTTTTAAAATACTTTTTAGGAATTCAAATATTTTCATAAATAATAAAACTCATCGCAGAATTTCAATTATTTTTAATACAATTTTAATCGAATTTCTCGATAAATGTAATTATTATTAAAAATTTTATTAAAATTCGTCAAACGAATTCAATGATTTAAAAATTTGTTGGTAGAATTCTTTATGAGAATAAAAATTCTAACAAACATTCAAATATTTAATAAATTATTTTTTTGTATTTAAATAATTGAATTCCAGTTGAATTTTCTAATAAAAATTGATTTAAAAATGAATTTCAGTTAAAAACAAATAAATTTGAAAATTCTAAAAAAACTTTTTTATAATTTATTAAAATCAATGGATTTATATTTTATAGAAAAATTTTAGTCAACACTAAAAAAAAATTTAATTTTAGAGAAGTTGCAAATTATTGCAGAAATACAATTGTTTTCAAGAGTAATAAAATTCTTCGCAGAAATTTAATTATGTTCAAAAATAGGAAAATTCTTTTCTTAGGAATTCAATTATTTTCAGAAATAATAAAACTCAATGCAGAATTTCGAAAGAATTCAATTATGTAAAAATATGGTGATAAAATTCTTTATGAGAATTGAATTTTAAGAAACATTTAAATATTCAATATACTATTTATTTTTGTATTAAAATAATTGAATTCTAGTAGAATTTTCTAATAAAAATTGATTTAAAAATTACTTGAAGTTTTTATTTTCTAATATCTATTTAATTGAAGAATTTACGAATACCTAATTGAAATTTGTAAAATTGAATATTGTAAATAAATGGATTTTGAAAATTGTCGAAGAACTTTTTCGAAAAAAGACTCGGAGTGATTGATTTCTTCATGTTTTATATTTATAAAAAAAATTTAATTTATACTTTTAAGTAAAATGTTTTCTTATTTGACTCGGACTGTTTATATTTTTGTCAGCAATTGGTCCGTAATTTTTTATTTTTAGTCCGTAAAATCCGTATTTTTAAAAACTTTCACTGGTTCGAGCCCTGTTACTAAGTTAAATGAATTATATATATTTAAATTATATAAACAATTTATGCCTCAAATTTGTCGTAGAAATCAAATGTATGATTTAATTACACAATAATACAAGGTTTAAAAATATTATTTCACGAATTTAAATTCTTTCTAATTAAAAATCACTAAAATTTAGTAGAATTCATGTAGAAATTCTATAGAATATTCACTAAAATTCATAAAGAATGTTTCTAGTGAAATTCTATAGAACTTTATACAGCTGGGGGGAGAGAGAAGAAAGAGTACGATGAAAAGGAAAAGAGAGAATAAATAGAGAAAGAGTAAGAAGAAGAGGAAAAGAGAGAAAATAAGTAAGATAAAGGGGGAAAAAGAAAATTAGAGAAAAAGAGGAGAAAATAGAAAGAAGGAGGGGTGAGAAAGAAAGAAGAAAAGGGAAAGATAGAGAAATGGAGAAAAAGGGTAAGAAGAAAAGGAAAAGAGAGAAAATAAGTAAGAAAAAGGGAAAAAGAGAGAAAATTAAAGAGAAAGAGGAAAAAATAAAAAGAAGGAGGGGGGAGAGAGAAAAAAGAGAAAGAAGAAGGAGAAAATAGAGATAGAAAGAGGGGGAAACAGAGAAAAGAAGAAAGTTGGAGAGGGGAGATAGAAAAAAAAAAAGAAAGAGGGTGAAAGAGTGAGAATAGCGAGAAGAGGGAAAAGAGAGAAAATAAGAGGGGAAGGAGAGGGATAGGAGCAAGAGAGAGAAAAAGTGAGTGAAAGAGGGGTGGTGGAGGTTGAAGGGCGGTCGGTTGGTTGGAAAAGTAGTGCGTGTTTCACGCGACACCAACTCACACCAGAGGAGAAAAAACAAAAACCTCCCGCTAAGTCATTACTATTAATAACAAGACAGAGAGAACACACCGGGAGCTGGGTGTTTTATTATTCATAATGATGTGATTCATTTCCCTCGACCCTCTTTCGTCGGTTGCTTCCGTATATATTTAAGAGTCCTCTTCTGTATTTTCTCCATCTCTTTTTTTCCCGCGCGTATACACTCATCTCCTCACATTTCATCATCGTTTTATATATTCAACTGTTTGCGGCCGTTTTGTCCTCTCTTGTCCGCCTTCCGCTTTCGAATGACTCGCGCATATAATCACATTAATATGTAAATATTCACTTTACCGATGCTGCGATCACAACCATTTTCATATTCTTCCCAAACAAGAAGACGGTCAACGCGAACGGAAATCGAAATCAATAATATTAAGGGTCTTTCGGTGGAGTAGTGTGTATGTATGATACTGAAATGAGATAGGACACAGTGCACTGGTGGGTATATATATATTTGCTGTGTGGAAAATGCATTCGCTGAGAGGATATCCGATAGGGGACGAATGGAAAATTCAAATTTTCCGCGTCATCATTTACATATCATTTGCATGTGGAGTGCTGGTAATTAGTAACGTACGATACACTTTGAATTTGTAATATAATTGTGAGTGTATAGTGCACAAGTCCTGACAGATGATTTAAGAGCTAAATACATTTTATGCATCAGTTTATATGTCCTGACGAGAATGATAAGTTTAATCGTCACGACATTATTTACCATTGTTTTTCGAATGAAACAATTTTTCTTAGAAGTCAGAAGGAAAAAAAGTTTAATAGAATTAAAAAAAATTGGGTTTGAATAAATAAATGCATTGCTATACAGTTCAGGAAATATTTGTTTGGGTTCAATTAGTAATTTGCTAAAGGTGACTAGATTCTTTCTTTGAACGCAAAATTTATAACACGAAAGCAAATATTTATTTTAATCATCAAAATCAAATATTTATTTAGGTTGAATAAACTAATAATACAATAATAATAACTAATACAAAAATACAATAAAGTTATCTAAAACTAAGTTTTATGTAGCCAAATAGAGTATTTAATTCAAACATAATTTTTAATTGAATAGACAATTAGAAAATTTAAAGCCTAGTCAATTTTGTTCTTTATTTATTATTTTTTGTCGTAATAATTATAATTTACAAAAAAAAATTAATTTACAACAAAAGATGGTAAATTTATGATGTAGAATAATAAATGTACAACAAAATATAATGAATTTACAACAAAAAGCAAATAATTTTACAACAGAAGAAACAAATCTAATTAGTCAGCACATTTTTGTGATTAGAGAAGGATAGTTCCAAAAAAAGGTTCCAGAGAAAAAAAGTTTCAATAATTCTTTGTTCCTAAAGTAAAAAAATCCAATAATTCTTTGCTTTAAAAACCAAAAGGTCCAATAATTATTTTTTCCAAATAGAAAAAGATGTAATAAATTTGTAATTTGTGAATCAAATATTATTTTTTATTATTTTGCACAATTATATTAGTCAATTTACTATTTTTAGTGATAAATTATTTACAATTGTCTAGAATACAATTTTCTTTTAAATAATTAGGAAATCAAACATTGTTTTTTTGGTGGAGATTTATTATTTTTCGTTATGAATTTATTACTTTTATTGTAAATTTACTCCTTCTTTTTGTGAATTTATATACTTTCTTGTAATAAATTACTTAAAATTTTCTTTAAAACGATTCAAAATTTTAAGTTTCTTCATTACAAAAAAAAATTGAATTTTTTAATCGTTTGTTAATTGAAATTTTTGGTTAATTTACACAAAAGAAGTGAATTTTCAACAAAATATAATAAATTTACAACAAAGAATATTAAGTTTACATAAAAAAGTAATTAATTTCCGAACTAAAAATATACAATTTGAATAGTCTCCACCCTTTAGCAAAAAATCAAAAATTATCAAAAATTCGAAAAACCGAATTTTTTAAAATTTAACATTTTTTTCTTCTCTTTTATATCATTAAGCTTAATTATTTTTGGGCTCTTCAAAAAAACTTTACTTATTTAATAGTCTCCACCCTTTGGTAAAACATCTAAAATTATGGAAAATTAGCAAAAATTCAAAAAACCAAATTTCTTAAAATTCAACATTTCTCCGTCTCTTTTATGGCATTTAGCTTCATTATTTTTGGGCTCTTGGAAAATACTCTACTTATTTAATTGTCTCCACCCTTTGGTACAAAATCAAAAATTATGAAAATTTCGAAAAAACCGAATTTCTTATAATTTAACATTTTATCTTCTCTTTTATGGCATTTAGCTTCATTATTTTTGGGCTCTTCAAAAATACTTTACTTAGTTAATAGTCTCCACTCTTTGGTAAAAACCAAAAATTATTAAAAATTATTAAAATTTCGAAAAACCGAATTTCTTAAAATTCAACATTTTTTCTTCTCCTTTAAGGCATTTTGCTTCATTATTTTTGCCTAATCACAATTTTTTTAGAAAAAAGTTGATCTAAAAAAACGAAAAAAAATTTCAAAATACGTCTTTTTTAAAAATTTTATTGTAGAAGTGGGTTGTATTTATCTGAAAAAGTTAGCTAAGGATAGTTTTGCATTCATTTTACAAAAAATAAAAAATTTGCATTTTTTTGATTTTTCGAATTTTTTGGAAAAATGTCATAACTTTCGTTCAAGTTAATATTTTTTAATCGGATAGGGCTATGATTTTAAGTTACGTTAATATCTTATAAACTGCCAAATTTTACTTTAATTGGTTAAACCGTTTTCAATTGATGCGCGAACAAAGTTTTGCATACAGACAGACAGACAGAATTTTTTTTTTACATTTTTAGAATTCTAATGTCTCAAAACGAAAAAATATATAAAAATTTTTAAGCTTGGAGCAATGTACAGACAGAAGTCTGATTTTATTAATATAGATAGATTTACATAATTATTTTAATAAATTAACTTCATCGTGAATTATTTTTTCTAGTTATTAGTTAAACTTATAGTTTCAAGTCAAAAGAACAGGTAATTTTTTCAAATGATATAAAATTTTTATCAATGTTGAAAACTGAAATTTCAGTTAAAGTTTAAAATTTAAAAGAGTTTTATTGAAATTATCGCGTGTGGACCTATTTTGCTATTCTATTTTTTACTTCGACAAAAATAACACGCTTGCATCAATCATACCAACAATTTCGTGGTCCGTTATCAGCGACTCCCATTCACCCTGCCTAGAGCCTGCTTCAAACCTACAATCTATTTCACTTTTTCATTCTTTTTTTTCCTTATTACTAAACCGAAATTGATAGTTAACTCATTTCCAAAGCCCTGTAATAAATGAAAATTCAGTCGAGTACGCCTTTCAATATTAGTTGAAATTTTTTTTTTTTAAAGAAAACTGTAACCTAGTATTAAATTTTTTTCGGTAAATAATTTTTACATAGAATGAACATTTTGCTTCTGAATTTTTATAGTTTTATATGTTTAAAAAATGGTGAACGGTTAATTTAAAGTAATTTTGTATTAGAATTTGTATTAGATTATTTTTTATAAGGGTATTTTTTACTTTTAACATTTTTATAACGAAAAATACAAATGTATTTTTAACTATCAATATTGGTTTAGTGATAAGAAAAAAAAGTTTGTACTTATTTGTAGAATTGTTATAAAAATAAATTTTCTTAAAATAGTTTTTACATTAGAAAATAAAAATGTATTTTCTTGATGAATTTTAAAATTTAATTAAATTAAAATTTAATTTAATTTAATTTTAAAATTATTTTTCAAAAATTGTTTCTAAAATAAAAAAAATATAATTTCTTTTATAACATTTGTTACACTTTAGTGAGAGTTTTTCATAAACGAGGTTAAAAGCTCGAAAGTAAAGCTCAATTTCTGCACATAAATAGCCTCAGAACGTCTAATATCTTGAAAATGAATCATTTTCGCTATATGGTTACACGGCCGGTAAGCGTTTTCTGCCGGAGAATTTTTGTGTGTGACTCATAATATCCAACACATACATGTTTCCTTTTTTTATACAACTACGTGTTCCGCGACACAGATATATAAAAATAAATCTTTTTTTTTACTATTTTTATTTTTTTTTATAAAGATTTCGAAAATTGTCTCAGGGAAAAAGGGCACGTGCTTGGCTTTAATGGCCGCGGCGAGGGCGAGCACTCTCACATAGCGTAGCCAGATATGAGCGAGATAAATCTCGGATGCGGGCGTTTAACACCCTTGGGCACAGACCACAGCGAGACTCGGGTACACGCGTGTGCGAGGAACATCTGCGAAACTCACCCAACAAACCCGAGACTGTCCTTTATAACAATCTAATATTTTAGGTAAATAAATTACTTTGCTTTATTTTTATCCTCATTCAGTCTCTCTCTTCCTCTTTCTAATTTACTTTTATTTTTCCCCTATTCTTCTCGGATATATTTCGGTAATTGTTTCCTTGTATTTATAAACTCGTAAACATTCCTTCCTGTCACTTAATTCTGGTAGAAAAATTTCAAAAATTTCGAATGTCTGACTATAATGGGAGTTAACTACTTAGGGGGGAAATATTTGAAATATTAAAACGACTGGTCTGGATAAAATTGGAGTTAACTACTGATAAATTTACTTTTACAAAAAGTAATCAACTTGTCTGATTATAATTGGTATTTACTACTAACTGTAAAACAAGTGAATTCTGTTAAAAACTTGACTGAATATAATTGGTATTTACTACTAACTGTAAATTTGTTTATAAAACTTAATTGAACGGTCTGACTATAATTGACGTTTACTACTTAGAATATTCAAGACTCTTGAAAGTAATTTTCTAAAACTTATTTTATAATTCGATGAAATGAAAATGTTGTCTGATTGAAAGCAATTGTAACTACTTCAAATTGTCGTCTGACTAAAATTGTCATTTACTACTTACAAATTCTTTATTACAAAACTAAACTAAATTTTCGTCTGACTAAAATTAGCCGTTACTACTTATAACACTTTTTCCTTTAAATGTCTGACTGCAACTATTTTTTACTACTGAAAGAATACTCTGGTCTTTAAATGTTATTTTTTACTACTTATTTCATAATTTACAAAAATCAAAATGATGTCTGATTAATACCACTTGTAACTACTTAAAAAACTGGTCTTACTAAAACTGACGTTTACTACTGACAAATTCTTTATTACAAAACTAAACTAAATTTTAGTCTGACTCCAACTGTTTTTTACTACTGAAAGATTACTCAAATGTTACGGAAAATATTTACCAATTGTAACTACTTAAAATTGTGGTTTGACTAAAATTGGAGTTTACTACTGACAAACTATTTATTACAAAACTAAAATAAATTGGCTGATTAAAATTAGTGTTTACTACTAAATTAAAACCTAAACTACTTACAATTGTTGTCTGACTGAAATTGACATTTACTTCTGACAAATTCTTTATTACTGAAATGAACTAAATTTTAGTCTGAGTAAAATTAACCTTTTCTACTTGCATCATTTTCACCTTTAAATGTCTGACTGAATCTGATTTTTACTACTGAAAAAATACTCAAATCTTTCAGAAGATATTTTTTACCGCTTATTTTATAATTAAGTAGTAAAAATAAAAAATTAAAATTTTGTCTGATTGAAATTTGAAACCAATTGTTACTACTTTAAATTGCGATCTGACTAAAATTAGCGATTATTACTGACAAATGCCTTATTACTGGTTTACAATTTTTATAAATAAATGAACTTCAAACGGTTTCAATTTGAAATTTTATAAAATTTCATTAAAATTCTATTTCAATGATTTTCAATATTTACTATTTTAATAAAATTACCTAAAAGAATTTAATTATTTAAAAACAATTTTAATAAAATTGTAAGCAAACATTTGATTCTTTTCATAAATAATAAAAATTTCACAGGTATTCAAGTATTTACAAATTTCTTATAAATTTTTTCTCAATAATTCAATTATTTTCATAAATAATTAAATTCTTTTTAGGAATTAAATTATTTTCACAAATAATAAAATTTTCACAAGAATTCAATTATTATTTAATACACAACTTTCATAATATTTTTCGAAAAAAAGCAATTTTTTTAAAAGATTATTGTCAAATTCTTGGGCAGAAATTCAAATATTTAAAAACAATTTAATAATAAAGTACTTAAAAACAATTCAATTATTTTTAAATGTTTTAATAAAACTCGTTGCAAAAATTCAATTATTTTCATAACTAATAAAGATTTCAATTATTTTTAATACAATTTTAAATGAATTCCTCGTAAAGTGTAATTATTCTTAAAAATTTTATTAAAATTCCTTATATGAATTCAATTATTTAAAAAAATATTGATATAATTTTTTTATTAGAATTTAATAATTATTTTCAAGACATTTTTATTAAATTCCTTGAAAGAATTTAATTATTTTTAACAATTTTAATAAAATTCTTCGTCGCAATTTAATTATTTTCAAAAAATTTTGATAAAATTCTTCATAGAAGTTTATTTTATTTTAAAAATTTGTTGAAATTCGAATATTTTTAATATTTATCTCCTATTTCAATAAAATTTCCTAAAAGAATTCAATTGTTTAAAAAAAAAAAATTTTTGACAAAATTCTATGCAAGCATTTAATTATTTTCATAAATAATAAAAATTTTACAGGAATTCGGTTCTTTACAAATTATTTATAAACTTCTTCACAATAATTCCATTACTTTCATAAATAATAAAATTCTTTTTAGGAATTAAATTATTTTCATAAATAATAAACTTCATCGCAGAATTTTAATTATTTTTAATACAATTTTAATCGAATTTCTCAAAAAATATAACTAATCAAAAATTTTATTAAAATTCGTCAAAAGAATTGAATTATTTAAAAATTTGTTGGTAATTTAATTTTTTTTAAGAAAATACATTCTTATAGTATAAATAATTATTTTAACACTCGATCCTCTTTAATTATTATAAAACATGAAGACATCAATTTATATCTTCATGTTTTATAACAATATTTTTATAAGTTGTTTAATTTCAAAAAGGTTTGAATTTGAAAATTTTGAAAATCTTAATTCTTATGGAAAAATAATAATAATTAAATATTTAAAATATTTAAAAAAGAAATTATTGTTTTCGAATCATTTGAAAATTAAAAAGATTCGTAAATAAATTTAATAGAATATTTTATTCAATACAATTTTTTCCTTTATTTTCTAAAAGTTTAAAAATTTTCAGTTGCATTTTCAATTAAATTTTCTAATTGAAAAAAATAATTTTTAAACATTTTTTCTTTTATTTTTAAAAAAAACTTTAAATTTTATTAAAACAATTGAAATTAAGAAATAGAATTGATGCAAATTATTTCCTTATGAAAATTGAGAATTTTCTACAAAAATATTTAGAAACGGGACTATATAATGTTTTTCTTTCCAAAAGAAAAGAAATGAGTTTGTAAACAATATTATTATTGAGAAATAAAAATTATGCATAAAATGAGTATATTTCTTACTTCTTAATCAAAAGTTTTGAACAATTAACAATTTTCTAGTATTTTTTATAAATAAAAAGGAGAATAATTTGCATAATAATTTAGATCAGTCAAACAAAGTTTGTTATAGAAAAAGCATATTTATAACAAACAAAATTGGTATATTTTTTATTTTTTAATCATAATTTTTTTTTAAATTTTTTAATTTGTAATATTATTTTATTATAAACAGTTGAAAAAATACTTGCATATTTTCGATTTGTCAAGCAATATTTAAAAAAAAAATCAAACACAGAAACTAACTTCAAACTGCGGACAGAATGAATAAAAGAATACAGAGATTAATATAGTTAATTAATAATTTTGAAGTCGGACAAAAATTTCCATTTACAACGATGAAATCAAAAATAAAAAAGACCTTTATATTCATCACTTCTTATTAAAACCCACATTTACCATATTTATACCACAATCTCTCACCGGTTATATATAACAATATGTTCATTCAAATGAAAAATAGTCCCTTTTCCGTGAAAAAGGTAACAGAGTGGTGGTGGTGGGGCAGGGTGGTAGATGAAAAAAAAATTTAATCTAGAGCATGTTGACGAACTCGTTTATAAGACGAGTGTCGTCGGTTGTAAATCATAGAGGAAGTAGTCCTCTGTGTGCGTGACAGTAAGTGGATGGGAACAGTGTGTGGGATGAGGTCTCTCAGCAGGTCAGCATCAAGAGTAACGCTTGTCGGATGGTTTCGGGGCCAAGGGAAGAGGGTAAAGCGAGTCCAAGTCTGTTGGGAAATAAGGAGGCAAGTTAAACTTCCCGTCACCCCTTCTTCCCTCTCCCAACCCTCTCTCAACGACTCACTCTTCATGCTACTACTATATGCCTTGCTCTCGGCAAGTAGCTGTGTAACCCTACCATAGAAAACTCATCCCACTCTCCCAATTTCAAGATTCACACTGTTACCATCTCGTCCTCTCCGCACGATTTTGGCCTTTGCCGCTGCCTTAGGAGTCTAACGTGCACCGTTTACCCATCGCCAACAGACCTGCTTTAGAATTCTGGTCTCATTGATTTTTTTCTTTTGGGTTTTTTCTTTTTTTTTTTTTTTTTTACTTTAACCCGTCACATAACACTTCTTGACACTATTATACCATGTGTGAAAGGAAAAAGTGAAATGTACTTTTACTTTCCTCACGAAACGAATGGAATTTTTTTTCACAAGGTTTTTTTCAACGATTTTTAAACTTTGCGCTACCAGTGACTACTAACGAATCATAACAAATTTTGAAATATCTTAACAGTTTTGGTACCAATTTAATCGAAATTGTAAATCACAGAACAAAGTCTTTCCTACTTTCCTTAAAGTCCGTAATTTTAATGAAAAAGCAAGAAATGTTTGTAAATTCTACTATATAATTCAGAGAATTTTTGAGAATTTATAAATAATTGCAGAAATTCAATTATTTTCAAAAGTAATAAAAATCTTTGTAGAAATTCAATTATATTAAAAATTTTTTGTTAAATTCTACGCTAATATTTAATTATTCTCATAAATAATTACAATTTCACAGAAATTCAATTATTTACAAATTTTTTTTAATTTATTGTCAATAATTTAATTATTTTCATAAACAATAACATTTTTTTTACAGAGATTCAATTATTTTTATAAATAATACAATACTTTTTAGAAATTGAATTTTTTTCATAAATAATAAAATTTATAGCAGAATTTCGAATTTTCAATTATGTTTAATTCAATTTTAATCGAATTCCTCGAAAAATTTAATTAAATTCTTATTTTTTTTTTAAATTCGTCAAAAGAATTCAATTATTTGAAAATTTGTTGAAACAATTTTTTGAGAATTCAGTTATTCAGTTATTTTTTTTTTGTATTTAAATAATTGAAGTCTCGTAGAATTTTTTAATAAAAATTGATTTAAAAATGAATTACAGTTAAAATTTTAGACAATAATAAAATATTAATATCATTATTAGCTTGAATTTTTAGAAATAACTAAATTTTGTGAAGGTTTCAAATTAAAACCTGTGAAAATCTTTATTTTTTATACTTTTAACTAATAATTATGTAGAATTAATATTTTTGAAAAAGTTTAATTGAATTTTTTTTTAAAATTATTTTTATTACCATACTTTACAGATAAATTATATGTAAATTCCCATTCAGATTTATAATGAAATTATGATTTAACAAAACTTTAAGGGAAAGGTACACCGATATTTTTAACTGCAACAAGAAAAATATTTAAATATTCATCAAAGTTATTTTTAAACTAATTTTTTGCGAGGAATTTAATGGGCATAAAATAAACTCGGTCAGAAAAAAATTGGACCCTTTTTGAATTTTTATTTTTCTTAAAAATTGGTAAATTTTGAAATCCATGAGTCATTTTGTAGAAAATATGTTTTTGAATACATAAAAAAATTGATTTTTATAATGTTTAAAGCATTTTTCTTTAAAAGAAAATATTTGTTTTTAGACTGAAAAAGCTAAAAAAAATAACATTGTTATTCAATTTTTGTGAGATGGAAATTCATTTGTTTATTTTTCTAACTAATTTCAGACCACTATTTTATCGTAATTTTTTTGTATTTTTCATTTTTATTTTAAAAAAATTGTGTTTCGAAATTAGTTAGAAAAATAAACAAATGAACATTAAAAATAATTTTGTGAAATATTTAAATTATTTTCTTGATATACATAGGTAAAAATAACAAAGTACCTTCCCCTTGAAAAAATTATTATTTATTAAAAATTAAATGAAATTATTATTGTTATTTACTAAGTTTTTACAGAATTATTTACCATATAATTTTATTGTTAATCTTAGTATGTTCCTAAAGTTTCGAACTTTCAAATAAACGACGATAAAGAAAATTAATAAAGATAAAGAAAATAAAAATTAAATAAAGATAAAGAAGTGATAAAAATATTACTTCTTTTAATTTGTATTTTATTGGCACTATTTATTTTACTTTAATTATTGATTAATGTTGAGTAAGGAGAAAGAAAGTAAGAAATTGTTAAAACTTTGAATTATTAAAAAATTTACTAATTACTAATTGGAATTAATGACTGCTTTTTCGCTTTCGAGTTTTTAAGTTTTACAAAGAAATCAGTAAAAATGACTATTTGCTAGTGAAATTTACTACTTCAAAAGCAAAAAGTCAGTCACTGATTTAAATTAGTTAACATTTTTACTAATCCAAATTTATAGAGGAATTTCATATTTCAAAATTTTTATTCTTGTATTAAAAACTTAAATTAAAAACATAAAGTGACTTTTATTGTACACAGAGTAAAATTTACTTTTACTCTATACATAGTAAAAATTACTATATATTTTTTCCCTGTTTCAAAAACAAAAATTTTTGAACTTAAATCAAAATAATAAAAGTATTTTAAAACAGAATAATTTTTTTTTAATTTAAAGCTTATAATACAATTGTAAGAATTGGAAATAATTCTTTTATTAATTTAATTTTTTTATCTTTTGAATTTTAATTATTATATTCTTCTGTAAATTAGAAATAAAATTATCAAATTAACAAAAACAACAGACAAAATTAAATAACGAATTTCTTTTTGTTTAGATTTGTGTTAATTGTAGATGAATAATAAAATAAAATGAACAATTTTGTAAATTATTATAATAAATAAATTTGCCATTCGATGGTAAATTATACATAAATAAATGAATACAAACAATGATAATGAATAATCAAAAAGAAAAGAAACACCAAAAAATATTCCATTTGAAACAAATTGATAATAATTATTCGAGTATAAATAAACACAGTGAACATATAAAATATTTTGTGAAATTTAATCAGGTGAATATTTTGAAATCATTAAAATATCATTGATGATATTGATAATAATAGAAGGAAGTTGAACCAATGGCACAAAAGAATATATGTTTACATATAGTATATGAAGTGGTTTTAGTGTGTCGGATTAAATAAATTTTATTTTCTCCCCCTCTCTCTCTCTCTCTCTCTCTCTCACACACCCCTCCCCTTCCAAATGTGTGTATCTATGTGTCTATTAAATTCAATGTGAAAAGCATGTAATAACAAATTCAATTTATATTATTGGTGGAATAACTTTGTGTATTACGTTTTTCATCGGGTTCATATTACCTGCTTCGTGAATTGAATTGAGATGGGGGGATAAAATTATTATTATTATTATTATTATCATTAGCAGATTTGAAATTTAATAAATATCAAGTTTTTGGCGGTGGGGAGGGGGTAAAGGAGAGGGGGTCAACATCAGCGTATTTCCCAGTAGACTGAATACTATTAAATTAATTAATCATGCAAATATGATCAACGTCCTGTATTGAAGGACGTGAAATTAATTGGCTTCGGTACTGAACGTTGTGAAAGGTTAGTAATATTTGATTGTATATATATATATATATATATATATATATATATATATATATATATATATATATATATATATATATATATATATATATATATATTCACTAGTGTAATGCGTTGCGTGTACATGACAATATTGTGCATGCGCATTATTATCAAGTAGTAATGGTCAACATACGATCGGACGTAGACCACAGAAATATGCGTACACTATTGTGGGCAATTAACAAGAAGTGCTACCTGCCGGTCATTCTGATACTTTAATTACTGTAAATTTCTTGGCAGAGAAAGTTTTCAAACTTCAGTTTTCTATTTCTTTACCCACGTCAAAAAATTCCATGGAAATACCCCCTGGAAATTCAATGGTACTTCTCCATGAAATTTCCGTGGAGTTTCCATGGAAATTCTGCAAGTTTTTTATTTTAAAATTATTTTAACATTTCCAGGGTTGTCATATAGGTCAGGGAAATCAGGGAAAAGTCAGGGATTTTTATTCAAAGTACTAAAAAAAAATCGGAATTTAGAAAAAGTTACAAATGATTTCAGAAAATCAATTTATTTTCCAAAGTAATAACATTCTTCGTAGAAATTCAATTATGTTAAAAAATTTGAATAAAATTCTTGGACAAAATATGAATTATTTTCAAAAATTTTCCTTAATTCAATCATTTTCGATATCTACTATTTTTATAATAAAATTTTTCAAAAGATTTCAATTATTTAAAAAAAGTGTTTATAAAATTTGAAGCAAACATTAACAAACATTTTCATAAATAATAAATTTTTTTACCGGGATTCAATTATTTTCATGAATAATAAATCTCATCATAGAATTTCAATTATTTTTTAAACAATTTTAATCGAATTTCTCAAAAATTAATTAAGTATTCTTGAAATTTTTATTAAAATTCGTCGAAAAAATTTAATTATTTAAAAATTTGTTCATAAAATTCTTCATGGAAATTCAATTTTAAAAAACATTCAATAATTCAATAAATTTTTTATTTTTGTATTTAAATAATTGAATTCTAGTAGAATTTTCTAATAAAAATTGATTTAAAAATGAATTTCAGTTAAAATTTTACATAATAATTGAATATTAGAAGCATTATAGCATAATTTTTTTTAAAATAATCAAATATTGAATATTTTTGAAAATAATTAAATTTTTTTGAAGAATTTACTTAAAATTGTAGGTAAAAATAATAATTGAAGTCCTGTGAAGAATTTTATTATTTATGAAAATAGTTGAATTCTTGCAAAGAATTTTTATTACATTTTTGTTTTAAATAATTGAAATCCTGTATTGTATTATTTATGAATATAATTGAATTCTTACAACGCATTCTATTACATTTTTTTAAATAATTAAATTCACTTAATAAATTTTATTAAAATAGTAGATTTGGAAAATATTTGAATTTTAGCAAAGAATTTAATATTTGTGAAATGTAATTAAATTCTTGCAAAAAATTTTTTAAAATAATTACATTTCTTGAGTTTATTTAAAAAATTATATTAAAAATTTAAAAATAATTAAAATGCTATGAAAGTTTTTATTATTTATGAAAATAATTGAATTTTTAGAACGAATTTTATTACTTGTAAAAATAATTGAATTCTTGAGAAGGATTTTATTAAAATTTTTGTAAATAATTTAATTTTTTTTTTTAAATTTTATGGAAATTTAAATTATTATCAATTATTCCTAATAACATTTTTCAAAAGAATACAACTATTTTCTAAAATAATAAATTCTACTAAACAATTTAATTATTTTTATAAATAATCGCAAGAATTAAATTATTTTTCATAAATAATAAAATTCTTTTAAGGAATTCAATTATTTTTAATACAATTACATATTAACAAATTCGATTGTATTCAATGAATTAAAGAATGAATTGTAAGAACTTGAAAGAAATTGTTCATATAAAATTCCATTACTTTAAAAACTTTCAATTAAAATTATTAAAGAAACTCCATTATTTTAAAGAAACTGAAAGAAATTCTTCAAAAGAATTCAATTATTTAAAAAAAATTTTAATGAAATTCTGCGCAAACATTTAATTACAGTCATAAAATAATAAAACGTTCACAAGGAATTCAATTATTTGCAAATGCTTTAAAAATTTCTTCGCAATAATTTCATTATTTTCATAAATAATAAAATTTTTTTCAAAGATTCAATTATTTTCAAAAATAATAAAACTCATCACAGAATTTCAATCCTATTTTAAATTCAATTTTAATAGAATTTCTCGAAAAATGTAATTATTCTTAAAAATTTAATTACAATTTGTCAAAAGAATTGAATTATTTACAAATTTGTTGATAAAATTCTTTATGAGACTTCAATTCTGTGAAATTAATTTTTTTCAAAAGGTTTAATTGAATTTTTTTTTAAATTTTTTGAAGTTGTTATTTTCTACTATAATATATTTAATTGATGAATTTTCGAATAATTAAAATTTCGTAAATAATAAAAATAATAATATTATTAATAATTCAGTAAACAAAAAATGCAAATATTCTAAAAAAGAACATGTACACAAAACTATAAAAAAAATTTTAGAGAAAAAAGCGTCACTTGAAATGGTTGAAATTCGTCAATGAGAATATTACGTTACTATTGCGTATAAATTTTGGAGTATAACATTTCTAGTTTGGGCTTTTGTGAGGAAAAAAAAGAAGTTTTATATATTCGAATAAAAAATATTTTTTCCATCAATTGTTCAATTTGAAATTAGACTCTCTGGATATTGAAATGTGACACGAAACTAGCGCCTAAATATTTGCCTCTTAACATTCTGCCGGTTTCATTGTTTCAAACCAGAAATGAGAGTAGAGAAACTTGATGATAGAAATTGGATCCTTAAAGGGATGAGAGCAATTGAAATGTTATATGCGTCCCTCTATAAATTCAATAATACGATGAAATTCATTTACAGAGGAGGTTTTTTCCCCCTTTTTTTTTTTCTTTTTAGTTTTAGGTTAAGTGTTTGTTTGTTTTTAGTTCAATTATTTTTCTACGTGATAACAATTTTTTGAATGTCTAAAAGAACAATATTGTATTGAAAATTAATTTAATTTAATTTAATTTTTTTTAATAGTATGAAAAATTTATAATAATACAAAAAAGTATTGAAAATTAATAAAACAGAATTTGAAAAATGCAAGAAAATGTTTAACAGAATAAAGAGAATTTATATTTAAATTCGTGCGTGAGTGAAGAAAGTAAATATTTTTAATCTTTTGGTTTCAATTATGATTTAGTTCACCGGCTCATAAATAAGTTAATGAGGAAAAAAAAGGAATGCGTACATTTGTTTACTTAATAAATCGTATTATTTTACAATTGCAGAAAGAATATAAAACGCGATAAGAATATCAAGTGTAAATTGAATAAGCTTAACCTTAAAAAATGTTATTAAAATTTATAAATTCAAATAATTATTACACTAAAGTGGTTTATGAAAGTTTTATCTACCAATATAAATATTAACCAGGAAAATTGTAAATTATATTTCTGTAAATAATTGCTTTGACTTTATCTACCTTTTTTTGTACAAATTAAAAACTTTCTACTGTTTTTTCTCTTGTGTATTTTCTAGTAGAGTTATTTTTTAATTATCTTCAATTTTTTTTCAATTAAATATCCACCGTTACCAGAGAGAAACTTATTTAACTGTAAATAATTATTTGAACTTTTAATAATATATTAAACTGTCAATAACAATTTTAACTTTAATTAATAATTTAAACTAGAAATAGCAATTTGAACTTTAAATAATAATTTAAACTCTAAATAATCATTTAAACTATAAATAATCATTTCAAATTTAAAAGGACAATTTAAATTATAAATAATGTTTTATGTATTAAATAATAAATTGTATTCAAATAATTAGAGAAACAGATAATAATAATTTCAACTATAAACAAATATTTAAATTACAAACAGAATTATTTAGAATACAAATTGTTTATTTAAATGCATCGCAATTTGATAAACTTGGAAATTCGTCAATCGTTAAATTATTCAAAGAACAAATTGTCAATAATTTACATATAATTTCTCAATATTCTTTTGTGAATTTAAATTCTCTTTTCTTTATAATTTTCGATTCGAATGATTAAAGATTAAATGTTGATATATTTTTTATCTATATATATATAAAATTCATGAATTATAGATTTGTATTAGATTTGTGTAGGATTTTGCAAAACAGTTGGAAACTCCTGTCCTGGATTATGCTCAACTAAAACACTAAGATTGCGTGCTAGCTTTATTCAAGACGATAAACGTCCGAATACGCGTAAACCGACCTTATCGCCTTTGCCACCCGTGTTAAGGACATATCCATATACTTGTTTAACTGTCGTCACGTAAATATTGGGATAAGCCGGTGTTAAAATACTATTGATCGAATCATAATTTAATGCCGAGTCACATCCCGACAATATTCCCTTGCCTAATTATTTATTGCTCTAAGACAACTGTAAATTTTACAGAGATTTTTTTTAACACTATTTCTTATATTTTTTTTACCTTTTTATTTATTGAATTGGAAATTTATTCCTTTATTTATTGAAATCATAATTTGTTTTCTTATTTATTAATATTATTTGTCTAATTAAATTACATTTGAATTTGTATTTTTTATTGAAATTGTATTTTATTTATTAAAACTGGCAAAACTAAACGCGCGCGATAAATTTTATTTGCCACTGTTAGTTTAAAAAATTTGCTTTTTGCAATTTAATAAAAATTCTCCATTTTTTAAAAAATATAACTTTTCTAAGAGTTTTTCTTTAAAATTAATTATTGAAAATATTTCTAACAGCAACTTGAATATTTTTGATTAAATAATAAGTTTTTACTCCTGGTAATAAGTTTCATTCTAAATTCTTTTAAAATTCAATTATTTTCCACATTTTCAATTAGAATTCTTAAAAAATACGATTATATTATTTCAAAATAGTCTTTAAAAGTAAAATAATATTTATTAAAATAGATATAATTCCGATGAGATTTGAAAAAATTTTCAATTGTTTCAACTTTTTAAAATTATTTTCGAAAATAGAATTATTTTCAAAAATTTTTTTGGAATTCTTAAATTAAATTATTCAAAACTTCAATACTTTTTGTTAAACAAAAAATTAAAAACTTATTCTCATTTTTTTTCTACAGGAATTAAAATTTCAAATAATTTCAATAAAAAAACTTCATGAAATTTAATTATTTCTAAAAATTGCAACTGTAATTCTTCCAAAATTCAATTTTTTTTTACAATTTTTGAATAAAATTATTGAAAAACTTTAAGAATTTTTCAAGAAAAATAATGTAATTTTTTAAAATAAAAATAAAAATATCTTTATATGTTTGCTTTCCATAAATTTCCAAGGAATTTAATTTAAAAACTTTTTAAAATCTAATTCCTAAAGTTTTTGTTATGATATTTTAAACATTCAATTATTTTCTAAAATTATAACTGTAATTTTTTTAAAATCATTTCCTATTAGAGTTCAAGTACGAGAATTGAATTATTTAAATAGAATAATTTTTGTAAATTTATAAAATAATGTGTTTTCAAAAATACAATATATAATTTTTAAAGATGAAAAAAAAAATTCTTTAAAATACAAAATTTTACCAAATTTCCAATTGTTTCAATTTTTTAAAAATATTTCTGGGAATTGAAGTACATCTTAAAAAAATTTTAATTACTATTTTTTAAAAACCTAATTTTTTCAGAATTTTCAAATTTCAATCATTTTTGTAAAATAAATATTTAAATACCTACTTATTGTTTTTTATTGGCTTAAAATTTCGAAATACTTTCAATATAAAATCATTAGAAAAATTTATTTTTAAAATTATATTTTGTTTATCACATTATATTTTATTTGCTGGTTCTTTCCTTATTTAAAAAAAATCTATTTCTATTAATTGTAGTTTATTATTTTATTCATTGATATTAAAATTTATTTGTTTCTTTCTTGAAATTTTATTTAATTTATTTAAATTAAAGCTTATTTGTTTCTTTCCTGAAATTTTATTCAATTTATTGAAATTGAAACTTATTAGTTTCTTTACGAAAATTATTTTTTATTTATTAAAATTGAAATTTCTTTATTGCAGTTGTTTGTTTATTTAATAAAGTTCTTTTTCTGTTTCTAGAAGTTATTTGTATATGTATTGACATTAAAATTTATTTGTTTCTTTATCGAAAATATATTTTATTTATTGGAAATAAAATTCATTTTCTGCAGTGGTTTGTTTATTTAATAAATTTCTTTGTCTGTTTATTAAACTTATTTATTTATTATTGACATTAAAATTGTCTTTACTTTTGTTTAAAAGTTTTAAAAGTTTCTTTATTGAAATCATTTTTTTTTAATTAAAATTTATTTGTTTATTCAAGAAAGTTCTTCGTCTAATTATTAAATTTATTTTTTTATTTATTGACATTAAAATTTTTTGTCTGTCTTGAAATTATTTTTTTTTCTTGAAATTAAAATTTATTTACTGTAGTTCTTTGTTTCTTTAATAAAATACTTTTTCTGTTTAATAAAGTTCTTTGTCCATTTTTTGAATTTTTTTTTATTGTTTGACATTAGATTTTATTTGTTCGTTTATTGAAGTTCCTTGTCTATTGATTGAATTGCTTCATTTATTCATTCAAATTAGAATTTATTTATTAAAATTAAAGTTATTTATTGAAATTCAAAATTGATTTCTTGCAACCAGAATTTATTTATTGACATTTAAATCGATTTCTTGAAAATAAAATTTATTTACTGATATTGAAAACTTATTTCATTGATTAAAATTAAAAATATTTATCGAAATTGAAATTTATTTATCTAAATTCACAACTTATTCGCTATATTGAATATAACTTCTCTATTGTAATATAATTTTTTTCTATACTTTTCTCTTCTATAAACCCTTCTGATTTATGTATATATACGAAATTTAAATCTATAAAACAAAAAATTCTCTCAAATAATAGAAGATATAAATTCGAATATAAAAGACAAAAAATGAAAAGTCTTCTATTATTTTAAATTGTATAGACTTTGTATTGAATGAAACTTTTTTCTTTTTTTGTTTCAGGTGAGTCAAATCTGTCAAAACTCTTATTTATGATCACGGTGAGTAGAAATCGCATAATATATCGTAGAAAAGGGTCATTTGTTTTCAGTTTGCAAGAGTTATGGAGCTTTTAAAAATGGAGTTGAAATATTGGATATTTTACATTATTTATTTTGTATTAAATTTTTTTTTATAAAGACATTCGTCAACGTAACGTTCAACTCCCTTTAAAATATAAGACAAAAAGTAGTCATTACAATATCAATGGAATAGAAGGGAAAAAATCTTTTGGTTTCTACATATATTTTTTCTATTTTAATTCATTTTAATCTTAAATCATAATAAACTTTTTTTTATAATTATTAATAGTAAAAAAAATTTCAATTTAATTTTGATTATAATTTTGTTTAATTTTCACACCCATTGTGAAATGAAACATTATGGGTAAGATTTATTTAATACGATGGCACCTGACAAAGAATATATGCGTGTACTTATGAGTATATGATAATTAACAAATATGCTAATGTGACGCGAGAATCTAGAAGAAAGGGTTTATAATTTTCTCGCGTTCATAATATAATGACATTATTAGTTATTCATGTTTTAGTAGTTCACGATTCTGTGACAGAAATTAATTTTCAAATTACGTGACTTTTCTAATGCGGTCACATATTTTTTTCCTCTACATATTTAAAATTTGTCTCGAGTATTTAGGCCATAGATATGTATGTGTGTTTACTGTAAGGAAAAATATTCACTTTCATTAAACTAATGTAAAGCAAAAAGGGGAAAAAAAGAAACAAAAAAAAAGACTAGGAAAAAGAAAGGTAGAAAGAGAGAAATTTTTTTGAGAAATAATTAAATATGAAATAAATTTTGCAAAAAAAAATATCTCTTGCTTCTTGATACGAAATTATCGGAAGGTGCAAAAGCTATATTCATTAGACGAAATAAGATTCCGTCTGAGCAAGAAAATACCATCTACTCAATAGTATCAAGAGCTTTAATTAAACTAGCTCAGTTGTGTTTGGAACATTCAGTGTCTTTCAGTTTGTGAGTGTAGTTTCCAGAAAAGCGTATATAAAGAAATGGTTTTCCTTCCCGTTGCAAGCGTATATAATTAAATTACTTTTCACGTTTATTTAAATTTATTCGAGGGGGTTTTTTTGTTTATAGAAAATAATTCTTGGAAAAAAAAGGAATTAAGTATTTAAAAACTAAACGAATATTATCTGTATAGGAAATTAATTTTCGAATATAAAAAATGGAAAAAGTCTTTATTCGACGAAAGTTTTAAACATTCGAAATTCGAACGAACAAAATTTAATTATTTCTTCTTTGAAAATTAAAATTTGATTCCAAATAATTCAGCGTCAAGTTTTGAGAAAAAATCATAAAGCTTCTAATTATTAACTTAGTTTATTTTTAATAAACATTAATTTTAATTATAAAAGATTAATTCTAATTGAATTGATTTTAATTCAATTAATTTTATTTTTAATTAAATTTTTTGCTTTTTAATAAAAATCGTAGTTTTTAAAAACAAACCAATGGAAATTCTACTCCAATTTCAATACTTGTGATTCCAATTTTTTTCTTTTTCTCAATAATTTCACAAATATTGAATTTCTTGGAAAAATGTTTAACTACGTATTTTGTCAAATTGAGCGTGAAATCAAAACAATTTTTCTTTATATAGAGATTTCTGTTTATGATTTTTTGGATATAGGATATGCTAGACGATTTCTTTTTGATCTTATAATAGTTTACTAGGCTTTCTTCAATATTTTTCTCGTGACACTATTCCGTTATAGAAAATGGGAAATTGGATAGAAAATCCAAGTAAGTCTGCCACTGCTGTTGCTGCTCCTGTGTTTTCACAAGTTTAAGAAAATCGATGAACTTTCTGTCGATATTTTTCAATCATCCCACCATATGAAGTTGCAAAGTCAATCCACTGTCCAACGGGTATTTTTTTTTCTTTCATTGTATTCGCGTCATAAAATTTTTACTTTCTTTCCTTAAAATTATTGCAGAATTTTTTATTTTAATTTTTTTTACAATTTTTTAAGTCCGAGTTAATTGTATTTTTAAATACAATAAATTTGATAATTTCTGTCTATTATACTATTTTTGATAGACTTCCTGATGAGAAAATAATTTAGATTTCAATACATTGGAGAAAATTTTTTTTTTTTGAAACCACTTGTCCGATTACATTCATTTTGTTATTTTCCTACAATTCTTTTATTATTTCGAAGCTAAAAATACAATGAACAAATAAGAATAAATTTATAATTTTGTTTTAATCGAAAACAATTTAATCTAAATTGAAAAAAAATTTTACCTTCGAAAAAAAAGAATATGTTGATAAATTCCAATTTGTGTAAATGGATAATGCACATATAACGCAAGTATTGCATATTTGTTGAGAGAAAAAAAAGGTAACGCGTCCATTGTGTGTTGTTTTATGAACACACAGAGGAAACTCAATTCAACGAAAATGCTCGAAAAGCCTGTTGAAATTGTATCGATGAGTAAAATATGAGAAGGGTGGTTTGATATATGCTGTTAGTCATGTTGTAATTGCGTGTAAATAAAACATATATATCTACTCAATCTCTCCCGAATGTACAATTCGATGGGCATCGAATTATCGTTTGAAATATTACCTTCATTTTGTTGAAATATTACAAAGATCAAATTTTGGCATCTATATTCACTCTTGTTTTAATGTACATTGTTTGTTAAACATTGCATTTTTTCCCCTGTTTTTTTTTCTTTTTTTGAAACCCCTAAATTGCTTTAAAAACATATATAAAAGCAAAAAAAATTTCTATCAATGATAAAATTTATTTGGAATTCAAAAAAAAAAACATGAAGAAAGAAAACAATTGTGGAAAATTAAATAAACTTTGAAGACAAATATTTGCGTTTATTTTCATTTCGTTTGGGTTATAATAAATTTATTGAGTTTATTTTATCGAAATATGTTCTACTTTTAGCAATAAAGTCATTAATGTTAATTTTTCATTAAAAAAAAGTGTAGATAAATTTTGAAGTAACGACAACAAAAAAGCTCATATGACAGTGAAAGAAAAAAGTAGTTTTAGCTTTTGTTTTTTTATTTCTACGCTTCCGGGTGTGTACAGGGTCAACAATGATTATTAAAGGATGTTTAATTTAGTTAACACGTATGGAGAGGAACGTTGCGTTCGCATTATATATTTTGATGCCTTCAGGTGATTTTTAAAGTATTACGAATGGATTTTATAATTTCGTGTGGAAAATAATACGAATGAAATATTAAATAAAATATTAAATTTACAAAAATTTCGTGAATTTAATAAAACAATAAAGGGACATTAAAAGAATGGAAAAAGAAAATAGAGAAAGAAGAGGAAAAAAAACAGAGGATCAAAAGAGAGGATCAATGAAGAATTTACAAAAAAAAAATTCGAGAGAGAAAAAGAGTATCAAAGAAGTCGAAGTGATTTAGAAGTTACAACAAGAATCTAAAAAAGAGTAAAAATAAAAAAAAAGAGTAGAAAAATAAATTACAGAAAAAGTAAAAAAAAAATAGAAAACAAAAAGAGAAAACTAAAGATCAAAAAGTAAAAAAAATCAAAATCAAAAAAGAAAACGAAAAAAAAGTAAAAAAATAGAAAACAGAAAAAACAGACGAGACAGAAAAATAAAAAAAAGAAAATTACCCCAAAAATTAATATTTAAATCATAATAAAAATCTGAAATTGTCGAATCAACAAAACAACAACTACGACAAAAAATGAAAAATAAAAGAGAAAATCAGAGACCGAAGTTTATTTTCGAATTTTATGCACTAATTATGAATCCTAATGGCTCATTGGACTTAATTTGTCCAATGACTGTGACGAGAGGAAACTGTATGTCATTTGACAGAATGAGAATATTATTTTTGTGTTTGTGTGAGTGTGTGTGGGTGTAAATATTGTCAATTGAAAATTTTACTTATATATGTTTTTCGAGAGTTATACAATATGTTGTCTCTTCTCATTTTGATTGCTCTTTGTTGTAATGTAAGCTCTATTGTCATATAGAAGGCGGAGTTTTATTATGCATATGTCGAACGACTTTTTGGTTCGGTGAAATTTAATTGCACAACAAACCAGCTTTCAGCGTATATAGAAAAACGAAAAATTCTCATCTGTCCGTTGTCACTCGACATTCAATCGCCAAAGCTTTGACGAAGTCAAATTCAATTGCTATGACACATGTACCGCGACACTTTCATGCATACGTATACATACATATATTTATATATTTTATTTATTATTATTTATAAAATAAATATTATTCATTAATAATTAATAATTATTATTATTATTATTAATAATAATTATTATTATTTGTAATTGTCTGCCTGTAACGTAATTTTACTACTGTAGTAGTACTGACGCTTTTTTGACAAAGTTACCTGACTAAAAAAAAAATTAATTAATTAAATTAATTTAATTATTATATTTTAATTATATTTTAATTAAAATAATTATATTTTAATTATTATATTTTCTACTAATATTAGTATTACAAGTTAAATCATATTGTCCGACTAAAACATTCCTAAACTACTTATTTTTACTTTTAAATTTAAAGGATAGGTCTGATTAACAATTACATTTCCTACTGATATTGTAAATAAAAATTAAATTAATAAGTCTGACTATAACCTACTTTTACTACTGAAACAAGTTTACACTTTTTTAGTTTTTTTACATTAAAAATAAAAACAGATTAAAAAGATTTTGAACAATTAAATTTTGCAAAATTTAATTCAAAATAAATCATTTCTTCAAGTATTTTATTACAATTTTTGAAAATTAACCTTTAAAGAATTTTAATTGAAAATTGTGAAACTAATTGAATTTCTAAAAATATTAATGAATAATCTTCAAGTTTAAATTCAATAAAAATGAAAATGAATGAAAATTATCTTCTAAAAATAATATTAAAATAGTTCTGGAAAAATAATTCTCTGAATAATTTATTTCTAATTTTTTAAAATTCAATTATTTTCAATATTTTCAATATTTCCGAAATTTTAAATACATACACAAAATAATTACATTAAAATTTTTTTAGAATTGTTTTTAACATTTTTGGAGAAAATAATCATAGGTATTCAAAATTTTTAACTAAAATTCTTCAAAAAATTATTTTTTTTAAATTGTACAAAAATTCTTCAATTATTTTGGAAAAATTACATTACAATATTTATAAAAAAGAAAAAACTAATTCATAAGATTCAATTACCTTCGAACAAAGTGAATTAAAATATTTTTAAATGAACTATTTTAGAATTTTTGAGAAATTATTTATACTTAAAATTCTTCAAAAATTTGATTATTATTTAAATATTTTTTAAAAACTGAATTATTTTTCAAAGATTTTACTAAATTTAAATTAATTTTTATAAGATTTTAGCAAATTTCAATTTTTTGGACATTTTTTTTATTGTATTTGTAATTGTAAAACTATTGTTTTTAAAAAATTATTTGGAAATATTTTTAAATAGTTAATTTTACGAATTTCTTTTATTAAAATTTTCGAAAATATTCTACCTTAATATCTTTAAAAAGAAAAATGGGCGGTTTCAATTAATATGAAAAAATGGAATTTCTATTTCTATTTCTAATTTCTATTCATGAAGAACTTTCGGAAAATTATTAAAAATTAATATAGATAATTGATTTAGAGATGAAGTTTAGTTAAAAATTGTAGTAAAATAATTGAATTTTTGGACGAGTTATAGTTTTAGTTTTTAAAAATTATTAAATTTTAAAAATTGGAATTTTTAAAATTTTATTTTCTGTGTAAAAAGAAATAAGAAGTATTTAAATATTTATTTATCAAAATTATATAAGTTTTGATTAATCAAATTTAGAAATCTGTGAAGAATGAGGGAAATACAAAATAAAATTTTTGTGACAACATTAAATTAAATAAATGTCTTTTTAATTTTTTTCTATTTTTAATTATTTTTATTTTTAAAGCGATTTTTTATGTTCATTTTAAAGTCGATCCGAGGACTGAATATATTACGTACAATATATAAATACATAATAATTATTTATTATTATTTATTAATCATAATTTTAAATATAATATAAATAATTCAATTGCTATTAATATAAAAATTTTAAACTGAGAAATAAATTTTGAAAGTGATAAAAGAAATAGTTTTTGGTTAAACTAGATTCAAAGTAGAATAATAAAAACACAATTTTTTGAAATTCAAAAGGGGTCGTTGCATAGAAAAGTCGCAAACGAAAAGAGTTTCAAAATTATAACAGTTAATTTGAAATTAAAAAAGAAAAAGAAAAAAAACAGAGTTAAAATTAACAACGTTTCAGTAAAAACAATTAGGAAAAAAAAGAAGTAGAAGTAGAAAAATAAATAATTTCTAAAAAGGAAGATTCAAAAATTAAAAACGAAAACAAAGAAAGACGAATATCCAATTTTCGTTACAAATGTGCTGGCAAAATAAAAATACGAATTCATTTTTAAGACTTTGCAAAATGAATGTTGCCTATTGCATCTTCTTTTTTATATAAAAAATGCTGACCTCTCAACGTTATAACAGTGCAATTTGTAAATTATGCAAATGTAATTTACGAAGTCATATGTATCATTTCTGCCGTTTAACACGCTAGTTTGTTGAAAATATAAATTATTCTCAGCTTGTGTGTGTATGTACCAAAAAAAAGAAAAATTTTTTTTTCCCTCACCAACACCAACAGGAAACAAATATAAACCGATTACGATTTCACAATCCCCAGGTATCATGTTGCTACTGCTTATACTTTGCTATTATAAAAACAATGCATCCTTATATCCAATTTAAAAAGTTTCTCAAATGGAGAAAACGCTGATTTTTACCCAACCCCTTTATACTTTCAATTCTGACACTTCTATGCATTTCTATGCATTTCTAATGGATTTTTCTCAAGCTTGGACAGAAACAAAGAGGGGGTGGGATTAACGAAAAAGAAAACAGTGAAGAAGTTGAGTAAAACCAAGGGGCCGAGTTTATCAAGAAACTGACGGATCCTTAATTAAGGTTTTCAGATCGGAATGCCGAGATGTGATCCTTTACAGAGATAAATTACCACTACGTTAAGTAAACCGTACATACATTGTGATTTCTCCTTCTCTCTCTCTTTTTCTGTATTTCTATATTCATTGTCTCTTCTCGTCACTGTAAAATCTCATTTCTTTTCATTGCTCTTTTTTTCAAGTCTCATTTCGAAAACATCATTGTTTGCATATTATTCTTTTGTTTTTTTTCCATTGGTCAATGAACCCGGTTTTAAAAAAAAGAGAGAAAAAGAAAAAGCGATTTTACTGATAGAAAATAATGGATTTTTTTGAGAGACAAAACGTTATTTAACAGAAAACTGAATTTTTAATATGACAATTTTTCAAACAATTTTAAAAAATTATATATTTTTCAAAGAGAACGAAATTTTGTAAAATAAAAGCTTCCTTTATTAGAGATTTTTTCTGCGAAATTTTATTCAATATTTTGTATATTTTTAGAATTTTGTGTAAAAGATTTTTGCGCAAAATTTTTTTTAAGAAGGAAATTTGACAAATAATATTAAAATTTCTTTTAAACAGAAATATTTAAAAGAAAAAATTATTTTTTTAAGATATGAAATAAAATGTCTTTGCGAAAAATCTCTTTTCAGTGGAAATAAATATTTTTATAAGAAACTTTTCAATACATGCTGTAAAATGTAGTAAAAGAAAAACGAGGTTTTTTTTTAGAATGTAATATATTTTTCTTGAAAGAAAAAATAGAATTTATCGGAGAAAAGAAAATATTGGATAAAAGTCCATTGAAAGTGAATTTATGTAAAAAAATTTTATTTTAAAATTCAAAATCAACTTCCGATCAATCATTTTTTAAAAAAAAAGTGGAAAGAATCGACTAGAGTCGAAAAATAATATCAAAAATTTTACATTTAAAATAAAAGCGAAAGATTTTTTTTTCTCGAAAAAGAATAATTTTTTAAATTTAATTTTTTAGCTTTCGAAAAGTATTTTAATTAAATATTTAATGGAAAAACATCCAGAAAATTTTTTTTCTAGAAGAAAAATTTTTCCTTTTCAAAAGGAATAATTTTTGAAATTGAATTTTTTAATTCTTCGGAAAAAGGGAAAATTTTGTGCTAATGGAACTAGAAAGGGAATAATTGGAAATTATCATTTAAAGCGAGAAAGTTTATTGAATGGGCCAAATTGGCAAGTTTTTGGATTGTGTATGCGAAAAAGATGGGAAATACAATTACTTTGTTGCGCCGACTTGCTTTTATGTTGGTGAAAAGGCAGCACGTACGAGAAGAGAGAGAAAGAGAGGTTGAGAGTGAGAGAGAAAGAGAGAGCGCCCAACTCGCTATATATATGACAATATCATCTTAATGAAGCAATTTCGGTATCAACACATTCCCTGTAATGCTTGCGCCACACCGCGTTTCTCGTTGCGGGCTGGACATAAGTAGAAACAAATGGCACACTATACCACCACTGTTTGTAAACGTGGAACTTTCAAATCGTTTTGTTTCCACTCGACCTACCCTCTTTGCACGAAAATTGCTTTCTTTCTCCCTCGTTTCACCTTTCATAACTCGCCATACTCGGACGAATTTAGATTATTTTATTTAACACTTACCTTATTTTTGTTTCATTGCACAATTTCCAACATTATTTTATTTATTTACTTTCAAACAAATGTGGTACTTTTTGTTTTTACTTTATTTCAAAAATAAACTTTATTATTTTTAAATAAGCTTCTTTACTTTAAATAATTTATTCTAAACTTAAATAAAAACCATAATTCGTTAATTATGGATTTTTTCTAAAGTTTAAAATAACTGTTGTTATGAATTTCATTTTACTTTTTTCATTGTTGTCTGACTAAAACTTTCCTGTACTACTTATATTTACTACTAGGCTTAAAAATCGTTGTCTAATTTATGGTTATATTTCTACTAATGATAGAATTACGATTTAAATCGTAAATATTTGACTATAATGTACTTTTACTACTGTACCAATACTTAAGCTTTCAGATATAATATAAAAGCACTTTGTCTGACTAAAAGTATTTTATACTACTTACACATTTTTTTGAGGTTAAAAGATATGTTTGAATAATTTCATTTACTACTGGTAACGAAAATACAAGTTAAATATATTGTCTGACTGTAACGTACTTTAACTACTGAAAACATAATAATGCATTTTCCGACTGGTTAGTCTGACTAAAACTTTTCTGTACTATTTACATTGAATTTTAGAGTAAAATTTTACTGTTTCTAGTATCTATGTTTACATTTAGAGTTAAAAATTTTTTTTGTTTTTAGTACCTATATTTACTGATAATAATATTATTAGAAGTTGAATTAATTTTTTTTCTTACTTATCTATCTATTTTAGAATAGAATTTATTTTTACTACTCGAACAAAATTTACACTTTTGTAATTTAACTATATAATAAAGAACTACGTATTTTTAGACTCTAACTAAATAATATGCCTGACTATAACTTTCGTATACTACTTATTTTATTTATTAAAGTTAAAATTATATGTCTGATTAATAATTAAATTTACTATTGATAATAAAATTCCAATTTAAAACATATTGTCTGACTAGAACGTATTTTTACTACTGAAATAATAATTACGCATTTTCTTAGACTTTAGTTTGACTCAAACAATTTCTGTTTATGTTTAATATTAAAGTTCGAAACTTTACTCTTAATATTAGAACCATATTGTCTGACTATACTGCACTTTTACTACTATACTGGAACAATAATTGCACACATTTTAACACTGTAGTCTGACAAAAGCATTATTATACTACTTAATTTTAGTTTTATACTAAAAAAATGTGTTTTATTTATAATTGCATTTACTGCAGCTATTATAATTATTAGTTAAATAATATTGACATACTAAAACGTACTTTTAATACCTCAAAATAGAGAAGTAACGATTTGAGAAACTGATTAAAAATTTTGTCTGACTATAACTTACATATACTACTGATTTTATTTTAAATAGTTAAAAATATATGTCTTATCAATAATTACATTTTCTACTAATTTTTTAATTGCAACTTAAATAATATTGTCTGACTATAATTATAATTATATAACTATAATTACTAAATTCAATTATTTTTAATATTTTATTTTTGTTTTACTTTATTTTAAAATTATATTTAATTAATTCTAAATCTAAATTATTTACAATTATTTAATTGAAATTCCCAGGATTTTCAATTTTTTTTTTAATAATAATAAAATCTCCAATAACATTTTTTACCGAATTTAATTATGTACAATTTAATTTCACAAAATTTAAATTAATTTAATAATTCTATAATAACATTTTTAAAAATTTTTGAATATCTTTAAAGAATTTGTTTAAAATTTTTCAAAAATCTAATTTTTTTAGAATTTTCAACCATATCGTTTTAATGTTAAACTTCGGATAATTTTTTATTAAATATTCAATTATTCTCAGTTTAATTTCACAACAATTAAAATTTTCAAAAATTGTAGTTTAAAACCCATCGTTAATCAACTATTTCTGAAAATTAAAACCTTTTTTTATTGAAATCTTTTTTAGGTTAATTAAATTTACTTCGGTAAAATTTAGAATATTTGTGATTTACGATTTAGGAGAAAAAAATATTTTTCTACACAAATTTTTATAAAATTCCAAATAAAAAAAATGTTTACAAAGTTTCATGAATTGACATTTTCAAAAGAAACAGTCGTAAATAAAAAAGTTTATTATTTTTCTTTTAAAAAATATAAATTTTATTTAATTATTTACCAAAAATGTAAATCAATGAAATGATATTTGCTGAAAATGCTGAAATTATTGGTTCCAATAGAATTTAAATGATTTAAATAAAAATTATTTGATTCAAGTGAATATTTATTAGATAATAAAAACAAACAAATATTTACTTGAATCAAATAATTTCGTTTAAATCAATAAAATCGTATTTGCCTCAAATACTAAGGTTATCATTGATCTGTATACAAATTTATTTGATTTAAATAAGAATTATTTGAAACAAGTAAATATTTATTTAATAATATGTCTGCTATTAAATATAAATATTTACTTGACTAAATGATTATTATACTACTTATTTTTAGTTTCATTATAGGCTCAAAATGATATATTTGATTTATAATTGCATTTCCTGCAGATAATATAATTTCTAGTTAAATAATATTGACTTACTTTTACTACCTCAAAATAGAGAAGTAACCATTTGAAACACTGATTAAACACTTTGTCTGCCTATAACTTTCATATACTACTGATTTTATTTTTAATAGTTAAAAATATATGTCTTATCAATAATTACATGTACTACTGGTTCTATAATTACAAGTTAAATAATATTGTCTGACTATAATGCCTTTTCACCAATGAAAAAAAATTATGTATTTTTACGTTGTTGTTTGACTATTAAATACATTTACTATTAATATTAAAATTACAAATTAAAATTTATTTGTCTGACTAAAGCGTACTTTCACTACTCTCTAAATTTGAATACGCAAATTTTTCGCTAATTGGAATTAGTGATTGACTTAATTCATTTGAATTGGTAAATTTTACTAATAAATAGTAATTTCTACTAATTTATTAGTGAAATTGACTAATTCAAAAGGAAAAAGTCAATCACTATTTCAAATTAGTAGACATTTTTACTAATTCAAATTTAGAGAGTCTGCAAAAAATGTCTGGTTAATAGGGTAAGTGCGTCAATTGCTGCGGGTGCTTCAGTTTCTGCGGCATTTTAATAATTTAAGTGAATACATTTGTTCAGGGCACAAATAATTTTGAAATTTTTTTTTAAAATTACTTAACGATGTAAGTTTTAAAATAGATATAGGAAGTATATACCAAAACATAATATTTATGTATTTTATTTTAATTAAAAGTTGACGTGTTCAAGGTTTTATTTATTTTCATTGCTAACTTTGCTGGCGGTGCAAAAATAACTACATAAAAAAGGCTTTATTATTGTTTTTAGACTTAAAGTGGTTATTATTATGATGATTTTAGATAAAGAAAACCTTGTTTTAAAAGAAAAATTAAACTTTACTTTATTTTTGTCTGTTATTATATTTTATTTTTAAGAGTAGTAATTAACACAGAATTTGGGCTTGATTTAATTTCTGCGCCCTCAGAAAATCAACTAAGACTGGTTACAATAGACTATCTATTTTGAAAAAGAGCAAGAAAAAATTATGAAAATGAAAGAAAAAATGAAGATTATGGAGGAAAAACTAAAGAAAATTTAATAAATACATAAATTAATTAAGGAAGAATTCTGTTATTAAGTTTTAACTAAATGTTTCAAAAATGTGATAATTCAGAAATTATTTGTTACTTTTGTTAATATATGATATATATTTATTTTTAATAAATTTATATTCTATTCAATTAAACATTGATTAAAATCATTGTCCCATTTTGATTTCATAGTAGTTTGCGGTATTATACACATAAACACGAAATTATGCGCAGAAACTGACCCACAGGAATTAAATTCGCGCAGCAACTGATGCGCAGCAACTGACTCAAACGCGCAGAATTAAACGCATTGAATATTATTTTTAATTCATTAAATTTATTAAAATAAATTATATTTTAGAGATGTTATTTATTGTAAACATATCTTAATAACACAAACTACAAATTTAATAAGACATAAGTTCAATTTGATCAATATAAAAATTATATTTTATAGTTAAAAGACGTCTTGAACAAAATACCGCAGGAATTAGTACACTTACCCTAATTACATTTACTACTAATACTGTAATTACAGGTTGAATCTTATTATCTGACTATAACGTACTTTTACTACTGAAACGAGATTTACGCTTCTCTTGACACCGTCGTCTGACCAAAAATTTTCTGTACTACTTATTAATGTACTTATTTGTGTACTTATTAATTCTAAAGATACAAATGTTTTAAGCGTTTAAGAAAATTTTTTAAATTTAGTCTACTATCTAATAATATTATTACAGGTTGAATCGTATTGTCTGGCCAATACGTAAATTTTACTACTGATTTATTTAAAATTTGATCTAAATTTTCTTGAAAGTACAGTAAAATGGAGAGAAAGCAAGTTAGAATCTATATTCAAATAAAAAGTAATTTTAATTTTAAATGAAAAATAAATTTTTAAATGAAAGATGAATTTTTAAGAGTTAAAATATGTTGTTAAATTCATTAGAAATTTAAAAAAATAATTATCTCTTAATAAAAAGAAAGTTACTCATTATGCAATATTGAAAAATTAATTAACGAATCGATTGTTTCGAATTATTAAAACTTTTCCCAGGCTTTTATTAACAATTAGCCGAGATATGAAAGTAGTTGAGTTATTTAAGACAATATATTGTTGTTGTTGATTTTTTTTCTTTCTCTTCATTTTTTTTTTTTAGAGCGCTTGTGGAATTTCATAGTTAAGTAAAATTTGCTCTGCACTTTGACCCAATTTTGCTTTTCCAACTTTGTGAAAACAAACAAAAACGAACAAACATTTGTTATGGCTCTTGCATCATAAATATCTTCTTGTGCACTTTTCATTCCGAGTGCCCAGGTGAACAATCAACGCTCGCTGGAAAATTGTTCAATAGCTGTGCTTTGCACGTTGATCGAATCATTGCGATTGGAGATATAAATCAAAACTGATTGCAATGAGTTCGCGCGTGTATATTCATAAATAAGAATTGTCATCGTTTTCGCTTAGGAAGAAAAATCTCCAATTCTTTTATGTCTTTTGTTTCTCATCGTCTATTATAGTTTTTTTTTCTTTTTTTCTATTTGTCTTGTCTAGAATTCATTTCTTTTTTCGAGGGGGAGAGGGGAGGAGTGGTTTTTTTCATATCTCTCTCTTTTTTTTTTGCCCCACGTAGCAATGTCTCGCACCACTCTCATTTTGTATCGTGGTCGTGCCAGTCGTTGGGTGGCTGTGAGAGAGGTGATTTGTCGCAGTGGATATGAGAGCGGCGAATGCCCCCTTTGGACGCAATATTATTTTAAACGATGATATAGGAGGGACGCGTGGTGGCGCAGAAACCGCGAGCAGGCTCTGGCCTCGAGTTCGCGAAATGAAAATCACGAAACGTAGTGTAATCCCCCCTCTCCGCTCTTGACACCCTTCCCCTCGCTCTCCTTCCCAACAACCCCTTTTACCCTCAACCTTCATCATCTATGCTATTCGCCTACGCCAAATTCCAAGCGCGTCTTCCTAAACGAGCTTTCTCCAAATCTCTCCCGTTCTCTCTGCCTCTCTCTCTCTTCCTATCCTCTTGAACCAGATTTTAATCATTTCTTGTAAATTACGAAACATATTTTGCTAATATAGGCACACTTTTTGCTAATTCTGGTATTTTGTGTTTGATATTTTTACAGTGAATAAGAAAAATTTTTATTATACAAATAACCGATTCAATTAAATATTTGTTTAATAATAGACATATTATTAAATAAATATTTACATTAGATTGTTTGTTAAGTGCAAATAACATTTTCAACCTTAAAAGTTTAGCTTAATTAAAATTATTTAATTTAAAATAAGTAGTACTGATATTTTTTTAGTCAGACTAAAGTGTATAAAAAGTGTATGAGTAATGTTATAGTAGTAAAAATTCGTTATAGTCAGACAATAATTATTGTCTAAAAAAATTATTGTTCATTATTGTTAATACCTTAAGGTACATTCTGTAATTAAAGTATGAGTAGCGAATGTATAATTATCAACCAAAAATACATTTCTAACTATAAAAAATAGAATCAGTAGTATAAGAAAGTTATAGTCAGGTAAAATATTTAGTCAGGGAAAAGTCAGGAATTTTTATTAAAAGTACTGGAAAAAATTTAATTTTTGAAATTCATAAGAAAATTCTGAATTTTTCGTGTCTTTTTTGTTTCCCTTATTAACTATGAAACTACAACGAATTCTAAAACAAAACCTTCAACTTTTTCAATTTCTGACCAGAATGGATTTTTTTTTTTAATATTATTTAATTATTTCAAAAATTTTAATGCAATTATCTTGATAAATAACAAAATTCTTCACAAGGATTCAATTATTTTAGGAATTTCAAAAAAAAAGATCTTTGCAAAATTCAATTGTTTTTGTAAATAACAACATTCATCACAAGAATTCAATTATTTTCAAAAGTAATAAAATTCTTTGGAGAAATTCAATAATATTTTAAAAATTTTAACGAATATCTCTACAAGAATTCAAGAATCTTTATACCTAGCAAAAGTTAATTATTGAAAACATTTTTTTGATAAAATTCTACGAAAACATTCAATTATTTTCGTAAATAATAAAATTTCATTTAGAAATTCAATTATTTTCACGGCATAATTTTAAATATTGTTAATACGATTTTAAATAAATTGCTCGAAAAAATACAATTATTCTTAAAAATTTTATTAAAACTTGAAGAAAGAATTTAAAGTTAAAAGACATTCAATTATTAAATAAAATAATAAAATTCGTTGCAATAATTCAATTATTTTCATAAATAACTGTTAATTCGTCTCAGGAAATCAATGATTTTTCAAAATTTTTAAGTAATTCTGCAAAACAATTCTATTATTTTGTTAAATAACAAAATTCTCTCCATACAATCAATTATTTTAATGAATTTTAGTAAAATTCTTTTCCAAAATTCAATTATTTTCATAAATATTCATATCAGAATTTTTTAAAAATTCTCGTCAATAATTAAATTACCTATCTTTAGAAATAGACAGCGAAATTCTTCTCAAGAATTAAATTATTGGCAAAAATGTTAATAAACTTTTTGTCAAAATTTCAATAATTTAAACAAAATTTAATAAAATTCATCGCATGAATTCAATTATTTTCATAAATTATTATTTAAATTCTTCTCAGGAATTCAATTATTTTCAAAAATTGTTATAAAATTCGTCGTAAAAATTAAATTCTAATAAACATTAAATTATTGAATAAATTATTTAGTTTTGTATTAAATAATTGAATTCTTGTAGAATTTTGTAATAAAAATTTATTTAAAAATGAATTTCGGTTAAAATTTTAGATAGAATAATTTTTATTTAAAACTAATAAATTCTCTATTCGAACCAATAATTTCAGAATTTTAATCAAATATCATTTAAATAATTTACATTTTTGGTAAATGATTAAATAATAAAATTTTATAAAAGTTTCTATAAAAACATTCTAAACTTCACCGAAGCAAATTTAATTAACCTGAAAAAGATATCAATAAAAAAAGGTTTTAATTTTTAGAAATAGTTGATTAACGATAGGTTTTAAACTACAATCTTTGAAAAATTCAATTGTTGTGAAATTAAATTGAGAATAATGAAATGTTTATTAAAACATTATCTGAAGTTTAAGATTAAAACAATTTGATTCAAAATTCAGAAAAAATCAGATTTTTGAAAAATTTTAAACCAATAGTTTAAAGATATTCGAATTTTTTGAAAAATGTTATTAAAGAATTATGAAATTAATTTAAATTTTGTGAAATTAAATTGTAAATCATTAAATTTGGTAAAAAATGTTATTGCAGATTTTATTATTATTTAAAAAAATTGAATATCCTAAGAATTTCAATTTAATAATTGTAAATAATTTAGTTTTAAAATTAATTAAATATAATTTTAAAATAAAGTAAAGCGAAGTTTAAATATTCAAGTTCCATTTTTGAAAGATAATTCAATTTTTAGAGAAAGTAATTGAAAATTTTTGAAATAATTGAAATTTCCCATAGTTCTATTAAAATTTAAAAATAATTGAATTTTTTACAAATTGTATTGAAATTTTAGTAATAAATAGTAATTTAAGTTTTCGCAGTAACTAATTTTATTTTCAAAATATACAGAAGATTTTAGTTTTTAAAAAAAGTTTTGTCTTCTAAATTTTTTTTTTACAATTGAACTCTTCTGAAAATAGAAATTTTAACTTCTCTTCTTCATAGAAACCAGAAAATAATTCAAAATTCAGTCTGAAATTTAGTAAAAATTAGGGAAAAAGAAAATCAAATTTTTCTGTCAACCATAAATTTAAGTATTATTTTCCGAAATAATATTTCGTGTAGTGAAGAACCACAAGAGAGAGGAATTTTCACTTTTGATGGAATTGCAGTACTACTTCTTAGATGTGTTTTAAAGTTTTCGCTAAAATTATCAGTCTGGCTCTGATTCAAGAGAAATGTATTATTAAAAAGCTGCGCTTGGCTACAAACCAGAAAAGCAACTTGCAAAAAGAAAGAAGTAAAAAAGAAGCAACTTCCGGTGCAAAGGAATGACGTTTTCTTCAAGGATGTCGAATTTCTTTTTAAAATTTTCCTCGAATTTCATCAATAGTTCATTAGTTACTTGAAAAATTAGCAGAACATTGAATTTTATTTTTGTGGAAATAAAAAAAAGAGGCTGAAAAAATATATATCTTTTTGTTGGCGCAAGAGAAAGGGGAAATTTAAGAAATTTTCGAATAGTATAGTGTTAGCTCAGTGGGTTAAAGCGGAGTATTTACTCCGAAGGAGGTTGGGGTTTCAATCCCAGTCGGGGGATATGAATATTTTTTAAAAGTTTTTTTCATTAGTTTGAATATATTTGTAATAAATAAAAGCCAAGTTGTAAAAACGATCCAAGAAGTGGAAAAATAGAAACTATGAAAAGTGAAAATTACAAAAAGTAGAAATTACAAAAATTAAAAATTACGAAAAATAGAAATTTGGAAAAGTGGGAAAAGCGTAAAATTAAAGTAAAGATAATTAAAGTAGGGGGAGATTAAATCAAAGAAATTAAAGTAAAAAAAGGTAAAAACTGCAGTGGAAAAATCAAAAGTTGAATAGAGAGAGTTGGGTAGAAAAATGTTTTGAAAAGTAAAAGAGTTTAAAAATAAAAAACTGGTTTAAAATACAAAAAGTAAGTAAACGTTGGTCGAGAGAAGAAATAATATATCAACTGATAGAAAATATTGAAATTAAAAAGAGGGTAAAAAAATTGAGTAGGAACGAGGAGAAATAAATGTTAAAAGTAAAAATCCAAAAATAAAAGTAGTTCAAGGGAAAAATAAAAAAATCAAAGGGAATTTAAGAGTAAAATTGCAATAAGAAAGAGTTAAAAAAATGGCTAAAGTTCGAAAATAAAGTGATTGTACAAATGATAATAGGAAACAATATTTCCCAAAAAGCAAAAGAAAAAAGAAAATAACGTAACCTGAAGCCAATTGAGAATGATTTGAATATCCTGAAAATGGTACCATTGGAAATTTGACACTAAAATTTCTCACTCTCTCTCTCTCCGCTTCTCTTGATACAATTAAGATAACATTAATATGTTAAGGCAACAATCCGTTTTTAGTAAAGTACAGTACTTCACTTAGTTTGATTTCCATTAATGCATTAAAGCAGATTGCAGTGAATATTGTGGGAGAATATTACAGCGAATTTCAAATTTGGTACCATTTCCATTTACATGCCCTGATATTCTGGAATTGAGCCTTTCAACGTATAAATCATGTTACACAATTCATGCCTTAAGGGCTCTACTACTGTATGAAATCATAGATAATCCCTTCTGGATATAGTCCAGCGATGTATGTAAATATCGATCAACATTATAGCAGTCATAAATATTGTTCAATCATATTGTTAATATTATAATATCAATATTGTCAATGAAAATAAGGATTTTTAAGTTTGCTCTGATATTTAATTTTGTTCTTTTTGCGGTTTAGGTAATAAAAACAAAAATCAATTTTTACTATGTATTTACAAAGTAAAATATAGAGTTTTTGAAAAAAATCTGCATATTTCTACTACTATTTCCAGGGCTGCGATTTTGAAATTTGATTTTCGATTCGATTTTGATATTGATTTTGATTACCATTTTTACTTTGACTTTGAGGTTTAATTTTCTTTTTCACTTTGATTTTCGAACTCAAACTGATTGCTAAAGTCAAAGTCGGTTTAAAAATCGAATCTCAAATCAAAGTCAAATTACAAAATTACTTTCATTTTCCCTTCGACTGTAACTTTCACTTTCACTTTGACTCTCAAACTCAAAGTTAAAATCGAAGTCAAAGTCATTTTAAAAGTCATTTTCAGAATGTCAAAGTCAATTTAAAAAATTATTCTCATTTTCACTTTCAATTTAAAACTCAAACTCAAAACTAAAGTCAAAGTCCAAGTTAATTTCAAAATCATTTTCAAAATCGTATCAAAGGTGAAAGTCAAACTACAAAAATACTTTCATTTTCACTTTGACTCTCAAACTCAAACTCAAAGCTAAAATCAAGGTCAAAGAGAATTTCAAAATCGAGTCCAAAATCAAAGTCGAATTATAAAATTGCACCCAGAGTAAATTAAACCATTTCAAAGTAAATTTTACCCAATTATTAATTTTTCATTAAAATTAAACTCTCGTTTCGAAAATTGAAAAATTTACTCACCTGGAAAATGGAAATAGAAATTAATTAAAAATAAAATTAAAATTAAAAATAAATTAGTAACAAAATTACACAAACTAAATTATTTACCATAATAAATACAGGAGTTTTAATCTAAAAGCGAAGTAATAAAAATTAACGAATAATAAATAATAAATAAAAAAGAAGAGAAAATATTTTTTAAAAAAATTATTAATAATAAATTAATTATGATAAAAATAAATACAGGTTTTTAATTTTCGAAACCCGAATAATGAGAATTAATAAATTAATATTAAAGGAGATCATTTTCTTCTGGATTTTCATTCCTGTGATTTTGGATCATTCTCGTGAATCATAGAAGCGTAACTGAACACCTATTTGACGATGTGGTTCATCGGTGGAAAATTCTCCTGATCTCAGGGCAGTTTCGATAGAAAGTCAATTTGCTGCGATTTGAAGTAAGTCACGCGCACTGCGCTCATCTGGCGGCTTCCGGTTAAGACTTCCGGTCGGCGGGAAGCCAGCAGGCAGTTTGTTACTGGACAGACTGCTATACACGTCAAATATATTACACGAGTTGTCCGAAATAGTAAAAAAAAATAGGAAAAAGAAACGCAGAAGAAAAAGAAGGAGGAAAAAAGTTTCTCCTCACGGGAAAATATCAATAAATTTTGTTCCCACCTTAGAAAAAATAATTATGAATATAAAATACTTATTTATGTATTTTTATTTTTACTCATTTGTTCTTTATACTTTTACATTTTTTTAACTTAATTGTGAATATAAAATCTTTTTTTCCTGCCTTTGCAATTTTTTACTCAAATTTTTTAATTTTGCATTTTTTATAAAACTTTGAACGTTCAAATGAAGGTTTATTTTTTTACAACTGCATTTGTAGTTGTATTTTTATTTTTATTTACACACAGAGGAAAATTTTTGTTAATTTAAAGAATTCTTTTGCTTTGACTTGTCTCTTCGATTGAAAATTAATTTTTCTTTTATGAATAGAAAATTCATTTGCTTGAAATAAAATTTGATTTGATTAAAAATATTTATTTGATTCAAAAATAATTTTTTGTTTCAAAAAAATTTTTCTTTTTAAATTAAATAATTATTTCCTTGTCCTTATATTATTGACAAAATTTCTTTGATTTAAAAAACAAAGTTTTTGGATTGAAAAAATTTTTTTAAATGAAAGAAAATTTGTTTAAATCAAAGAAATTTTCTTTGAATCAAAAACACTCTTTTTTGTTTGAAACCTAGAATCCTGGAAATGTCAGGAAATTTTATGAATCTTGAAAAAACCTGGAAAAATCAGGGAAATTTGATCGAAATCCTGGAAAATTGTTGTTTTCTAAAGTTATTGTGTTTGTTCTTGAAATCTAATTTCACTTAAATATTTCAAAATTAATTTAATTTTAAAAGAATTTCGTTTATAATTTTCATAAGTAGATGAACTTCAAAATATTTGAATTGAAATTTTATAAAATTTCAATTTTAAATGAATTTAATTAGAAATTAAAAAAAATTATAAAAATTTATAGAAGAATTTTAATTAAAAGCACTAAAACAAATTGGATTTTGAAGCAATTACAAATGATTGCAGAAATTCAATTATTTTCAAAAATAGTAAAATTCTTCTCAGAAATTCAATTATTTTCAGAAGCAGTAAAATTCTTCTGAGAAATTCAACTATTTTCAAAAATTTTATTAAAATTCCTGGAAAAATTTTAATCATTTTCAAAAACTTTCCTTAATTGAATGATTTTTAATATCTATTACTTTAATAAAAATTCCTAAAAGAATTCAATTAGAAAAAAACATTTTTAATAACATTCTACGCAAACATTTTATTGTTTTCATAAATAATAAAAATTCCAAATGAATTCAATTATATTTACAAATTTTTTTCATAAATTATTTTTCATTTATTTTCATAAATAATAAAATTTTTCACAGGGATTCAATTATTTTTATAAGTAACAAACTTCAATGATGAATTTCAATAATTTTTTAATACAATTTTAATTAAATTCCTCGAAAAATGTAAATTATTCTTAAAAATTTTACTAAAATTTATCAAAGATAGTCAATTTATTCTAAAAAACTTTTGCTACAATTTATTCATTAGAATTCAAGTATTATTTTAATTTTTCTCCGAAATTCAATTATTTTTAAAACTTGTAATAAAATTCTTGTCAGAATTTCAATTATTTTTAATACAATTTTCATTAAAATTTCTCGAAAAATGAAATTATTCTTAAAAATTTTATTAAAATTTGTCAAAAGAATTTAAGTATTTATAAATTTGTTGATAAAATTCTTTATGAGAATTGAATTTTAAGACACAATCAATTGTTTAATAAAATATTTAGGTATTTTTTTAGTTCTACGAGAATTCAATTATAATTGAATTCTCGTAGAATTTTCTAATAAATATTGATTTAAACATGAATTTCAAATTAAAATCTTTGAAAATTTGAACTTTTCATATTTTTAATTAAGAATTCTGTAAAATTAATTTTTCTCAAAAAGTTTAATGGAATTTTTTTTAATTATTTGAAATTTTTAATTTCTAATATATTTAATTGAAGAATGTCAGAATAATCGAAATTTCGTAAAATTAAATTGTAAACAAAAGAATTTGAAAATTCACAAAGATCTTTTTCAAAAATTAAAAAAAAAAAATTAACTTGAAGCAAAATTTTAGTTGAAATTTCTAGAAAAGAATAATCGTAATAATGAAAATAATTTTTAAAGAAGTTGCAGTAACAAAGTAGCAAGTTTTAATTATTATAAAACATGAAGAAAGCGATCATTCCGAGTCGAAGACTCAATTAAATTAAGTGTTTTTTTAGTTTTTATAATAATATTCTTATATGTTATTAAATTGAAAATTTTTTAATATTTTAATTTCTAATAAAGAAAATTGATTAAATATTTATTTAAAAATCAAGTTATTGATGTTTTCGAATAATTTTCGTTTTAAAAACCTCGAGAAATTCATCTTTTTAACCTGGAAAAGTCAGGGAATTTGAAAAGAGCAAAAGCGTGGCAACCGTGAATAATTAATAATAATATAAGTTTCTAATCATTCAATTAAGTGTTGTTCTTTGTTTCAGCCAATAATTATAGAAAATAATTAAATATCGTTAAAATATTTCTCTTAATTTGAAAGTTCGCAAATTCAATAATTTAGATAGTGATGAAATTTAGATAATGAGATGATGTCAAGATGTTTAGCAGAAAAGAGGAAATTTTTTACTCAAGTTTCTAATTAAGAATTATCCATCTAATGAAATTATGAGAGAGATAGAGAGAGAGAGAGGAGTGGAACATTATTTATCTTTTGTATATAGAAAAGCAAGAGAACGGTTTCAAACTACAAGGTTGAAGCTTAATTTTCTAGTTGCTCTGTTGTTCGTTCGACATCAGAATAGAGGAGCCACACGGCTTATTCAACACACATTTCCGACCTCTCTGTTGTTGTTATACCCTTTCCTTAATAATTACTTGGCTAATGCTACGGGTCCGGTGTTGTTAGACAAATAAGAAAAAACAGCGTCGTTAACCTCCTCTCCACATAGTTTCCCTTGTCCCGTTTTGCTTGCCGTCCTTCTCTTCTACACATTCTTTTTTTTTCCCAACGGCAACGTCGTCGTCGGCGTCGTCGTTCGCCGCTAGTATTTGCGTTGGTATTATGAAATTAAGCCGACCTGAAATGCAGAACCCGCGCTGAAAACACACTGGGAATCCCTTTATTCTCGCGATAACGACACTTTCAAAATTAGGGAAGAAGTTTATGAGGGAAATCTTCATGGTTTTAAATTAACATTTAGAAATCGTATTGTTAGTATTATTAGCATTTTATTTTGTCAGTTGGAAAATCGATAATTGAGGATTTTAAAGCATTTGAGCTTTTGTTTTTTCTTTTAGGATTTTTAGTGTTCTTTATAGACTTTTAATCTTTTTTATTTCTTTTCTATTTTTCTAGTTTCTTTTTTTTAGTTTTCTTTTTTATTATATAGAAGTTTTTTTGGATTAGTAGTAAAAGTCCATCACAGCCAGACAATAGTTTTTAAAAAATTGTATCTATTTTAGTAGAAAAAGACAATTATAGTCAGATAGCAATTTTTTTTTTTTAATTTCCTACTAGAAACAAAGAAAATTTTTGAATAAGTAGTAAAAGTAAGATGTACTCAGACCAAAATGATTTAAGTTTCCTATTAGTAAAGAATTTTTTTTATTAGTTGTGAAAGTCAGAATATCTTTTATTAAAAATGTGTATAATATGTATTTTAGTAGTAAAAGTCAGTTATAGTCAGACTACAAATTTTTTCAATTTACCATTCTTAAGTAAGATGATTTTTCTGTCAGTAGTAAAAGTCGACTGTGGTCAGGCAATACTTTTTAAAAATTCTAGATAATGTAATTTAGAATTAAAAGTCGGTTATATAATCAGACTAGTAATTTTTAAATTGTAGTTAACGTCATTTATAGTCGTAGATATAATTTTCAAAATAAGTAGTAGAGGTTCGTTTTAGTCAGACTTCTAATATTGAACCCAGTAGTAAAGGTACGTTGTAGTCAGACATTAAATATTAAACCAGAGTTGCCGCAAGTCAGGAAAATCATTTTTCTATTTTGAAAAATTTTAATTTCAATTCTGTTGAAATTAGTTTCAATTTTAAAAATTTTAACGCAATTATTTGAAAAAATTTAACTATCTTAATAAACATTAAAATTCTTTACAGAAATTAAATTATTTAAAAATTTTTTTTAAAAATTCTCGTCAACATTTTAATTATCTTTATAAATAGCAAAATTTTTGTCCGAAATTCAATTATATTCAGGAATTTTTATAATATTTATTGTAAAATTTAATAATTTTCATAAATAACAATCAAATTTATCATAAGCATATTTATCATAAGCACAATATTTATCATAAGCATTCAATTATTTTCAAAATTAAAAAAATTCTTCGCAAAAATTCAATTATTTTCAAAGAATCCAAAAAAAAATTGTTGTCAACATTTCAATTATCTTTATAATTAAATAGCGAAATTCTTCGACAAAATTCAATTATTTTCAGGAATTTTAATAAAATTCATTGCAAAATTCAATTATTTTCATAAATAACAGTATTTGTCAAATGAATTCAATTATTCCTAAAAGTAATAAAATTCAGTTATTTTCAAAAATTCTTCTTAATTTAATTATTTTTAATATTCTACTATTTGAATGAAATTTCTCAAAAGAATTTAATCATTTAAAAACAATTTTGACAAAGTTCTAAACGAATATTCAATTATCTTCTAAAATAATAAAAATTTCACAGGAATTCAATTATTAAAAATAGAATTTGCATACATTTTTTCGAAAAAAATCAATTGTTGTAAACTTTTTTATAAAATTCTTTGCAAAAATTTAATTATTTTCAAAGAATCCAAAAAAAAAAAAATTGTCGTCAATATTTTAATTATCTTTATAATTGAATAGCAAAATTCTTCGACAAAATTCAATTATATTCAGAAATTTTCATAAAATTCATTGCAAAATTCAATTTTTTTCATAAATAACAGTATTCGTCACAAGAATTCAATTATTATTAAAATTATTAAAATTTAGTTATTTTTAAAAATTTAAATAAAATTCATGTCAAAATTTCAATTATTTTTAAAAATTCTTCTTAATTCAATGATGTTCAACATTCTACTATTTTAATTAAATTTCTCATAAAAATTCAATTATTTAAAAAAAATTTTGACAAACTTCTAAACAAATATTCAATTGTCTTTTAAAATAATGAAAATTTCACAGGAATTTAATTATTAAAAATAGAATTGATATACATTTTTTCGAAAAAAAATCAATTCTAAACTTTTTTTATAAAATTCTTCGCAATAATTCAATTATTTTCTGTAAATAATAAATCTTATTGCAGAATTTCAATTATGTTTAATACAATTTTAATCAAATTCCTCAAAAAATGTAATTATTAATAAAATTTTTATTAAAATTCGTCGAACGAATTCAATTATTAAAAAATTTGTTGATAACATTCTTTATGAGAATTAAATTTTAAGACACAATCAATTGTTTAATAAAATATTTGGGTATTTTTGTAGTAGTAGGAAAATTCAATTATAATTGAATTCTCGTAGAATTTTCTAATAAATATTGATTTAAAAATTAATTTCATATAAAGTTTTAGATTTAATTTTAGAGAAGTTACAAATAATTGCAATTTTTAGAAATAATTGAATTCTGTAAGGGTTTCAAATTAAAATCTTTGAAAATTTAAATTTTTCATACTTTTAATTAAAAATTCTATGGAATTAATTTTTTTTCAAAAATCTTAATCGCAATTTTTTAAAATCATTTCAAGTTTTTATTTTCTAATGTATATTCAATTGAAGAATTTTTAAATAATCAAAATTTTGTTAAACTGGATTGTAAAAAAATGAATTTGAAAATTCTCAAAAGAACTTTATCATAAATTATTAAAATTTTATTTAAAAATTTTAGAAAATAAAAATTAAATTTAAACGATAAAAATAATTTTTTAAAGTTACAGTAACAATATTTTTATATTTATAGGTTATATAAAATAATGATTTTATCACTCGGTCACCTTTAATTATTATAAAACATGCAGAAATAAATCACTTCGAGTCGAAGACTCGGAGTAATCCATTTCTGCATGTTTTATAATAATATTCTTTCAAGTTATTGAATTTCAAAAGGTTTGAATTTCAAGTTTTTGAAATCTCTTTTTTTTTATTAAAAAAAATTAATAAAAAAGAAGTTGTTAAGTTATTGATATTTTCGAATAATTTTACAATTAAAGAAATTTGTAAATAATAGAACTTTTTTTTTGAGTTTCTAATCATTTTTTAAAGTGAATCAGAATTTTCTTTAGGGTCAGGAAAAAAGTCAAAATCAGTCAGGAAAAATTCTGGAAATCAGGGAAAAGTCAGGGAAAAGAAAATTAAATTTTTGTGGCAACCCTGTGAACTCAGTAGTAAAGGTAAATTCTTGTCAGACTTCTAACATTGAAGTCAGTAGTAAAGGTCAGTTTCGGTCAGACGTATAATCTTGAAATGAGTAGAAAAGATCAATTGTAATCACAGACTTCTAACGTTGAAAGTTACTCTTTATTCTCAAAAGGACTTTTTGTAAAAAATTTATAGAATTTACTCTTTAAATCTTAATTAATAAAAAGTAACTATTAAAGTACCGTAAAAATATAAAAAAAAAGAAATAAAAACCCTCAATTTAATCAATACCCAACAAATTTATTAGCAAACAAAAAAATGTTATGCTTGCATAATTTTTAAAAGGATTATACAAACTGAATTCCACATTTTTTTTGCGCATTTGAAACAGTAAACAAATGACAATTTTTTATGCTTTAAAACTCGTTCTGTAATTATCAATCATAAAAAGTACGTGACGTTGGGCGTCGATAGCCTATGGTTTTATTTCGTTGGCAATAAATATTGCCCCATACTATTTTTTTTTCTCCATATGAGATTGCTCCCAGAGAATCTCTATACATATACATATATAGGGTGAACATAGAACGAGAGTAACCCCATCTGCATTTTGTACATCATGCAGTAACGTTTCGTTCCCGTATTGGGCCATGCAAAGCTTCCAATATTTGACTAGCTGAAGCTTTTGATTTATATGGTCGTCCAATAAAATACAGGATTTACCCATAATACTCTGACACTGTGATTCCGGTGACCCATGTGCTCGTTTTATATACATGTATGTATGTATAATATATGTATATATATATACATATATGAATATGAACAGTCAGGTATTTCATTCACGAATGTGAATCTTTTATATTATTCTACATATATTTAGGTACGTTTACCGAGGAATTACAGACTTGGCTTTTTTAAGTAATTTCATTTTTTGTTAGAGGTGAAAACATATTTTTTTGTATTTACACGAATGTGTATAGTAAAATATAAAAATTATCAGTTACTGAATAAAACTGATTGAAATATTAAATGATAACAAAATTTAAAAAAACTTTGTCTGGTTGAAACTGACATTTACTACTGTTAAGAATTTTATTTAATTTTTTTAATTTTGTCTGACTTAAACTTATTTTTGCTACTTGTTTTTATTTTTTATTTAACAGCTAAGTTGTAAATATAAATTTAATCAAAAAATTGAAAAGATTGTAGAAAAGCTATAATGTAAGTATATTAAACAAAAAGTTGAAAAAAGTATAAAAAAAGGCTAAAGTGAAAAAGACAAAAATATCAAAAAGTTGATTAAAGAATTGTAAAATGTTTAAGATTTTGTCTGACTTATACTTACTTTTACTATACTATCACTAGAATTTCAGGAATCATAAAGCTTTGTCTGACTGACACTTACTTTTACTACTAGTACCAAATTTTCCAAACTTGAAAAGCTTTGCCTGACTGATACTTGCTTTTACTACTGGTACATAAATTACCAGAGTTTAAAAGCTTTGTCTGACTGATACTTGCTTTTACTACTGTCACAAGAATTGCTAAATTTTATTAAACTCTCTAGTCTGACTTAAACCTAACTTTTACTACTTTTGCAAGAATAATATGCTCTTTTCGGTACAGTGCATGCCAAAAAACATTTTTTCATAACATAGTTTAAAAAAAATTTTGAATCAAAAATACTTCTTTAAATCGAAATTTTATTTATTTTCTCATGTATTTATCTTTTCATTTATTTATTCAATTTGTTTTTTATTATTATTTATTATTTATTTTTGCTCTTGAAAATATATATCTGATTAACAAAATTACATTAAAAAAATTACAATTTATTTGATTTGAATAAAAATTATTTCATTCGGGTAAATATTTCTTTGATAATAGACAAATAATTGGTTTAAATTTAAAAAAATTTAATAAAATAAATTTCTTTTTAATGTACTGCAAAGTTGTCTGACTATAACGTACTTTAACTACTGACACGATACTTACGGTTTTTAACATTTGTTGTTTGACTAAAGTATTTCTATACTACTTACATTTTCTTTTAGAGATTAAAAGATACGTCTGACTAAAAGCTACTTTCACTACTGCAACATTTAGTCTTTTTTTTAAATATTTAGTCTGATCAAAACTATCCTGTAGCTATTTATTATTATTTATAGTTTTTTTCCGCCAGAGTTCACATTCTTATAATTTATTTTTAATATTATTTATTCTATTTGTTTTTTATTATTTTTTTCTATTATTAGTATATTTTACTTTGAAATAACTTTGTTATTCTATTGCTGTAAATGCACAATAAAATTTTTCCAATATCATATTTTTTCATTCTAAATAAATAAACGTCAGATTCGCTTTAAAACTGCTTCAATTTGTTTCTGATTTTTTTTATTCATTACAATAAAGGGAAATAATTTTTTTTTTAATACATAAATTCTTCTTTTTTATAGAAAAAGAAAAACAAAAATTGAAGTTACATGCAAATGAAACGAATGTCAATAGTAGAATAATGGACAAATAAACACTGTGAATATCTTGCTTTTGTCGGAATGATTTTCTGTAAATGAAAATTGTTCCTGAAAGTAATAAATACGTGTATTGCAAAAGTGCTTATATACGAAATATTAGAGGAAAATTTATATTGTATATAGAACTACAGTAGCGAAGTATAGTAGTTCAATATTCGAGAAACGAGTAAACACACGAAGTACGAAGCTTCCATTTCCGGCTTGGGTACAACTCATTCGGGAGGATGTTCGAATTCGTTCGGGAGAGCCGATTGATTTCCGGCCTTAGAGAGAGGCACGTGAGTCAAATGCGTATTGCCGTCAGACTCGCGAAGAACTGTTTCTATCTCTATCCCGATTTCCCAGACGAGAATCTTTCCGGAATTATCGGAATCTCTCTTGAGCCGGTAATCCCACCGGAAAAAGATGTTGCAGTAACAAATGTCGGTGTTTTCTATTTTTTTTTCCTCTTTTTCCTTCTTCTCCTTCTTTTTGCACAGACGCATTATTTTCGAAAAATGGGGGGGAAATCACTTTTATTTATCGAATCCCATAAGAAACGTTTTGCTTTCGTAATCATTTTTATTTGATTCAATTTTTACCTTATTTTATTTTTCCTTTACAGGGTTGCCATAGGTCAAGGAATTCAGAGAAAATTCAGGGAAATTAAAATTGGTTAGGTAAATCAGGGAAAAGTCAGGGATTTTTATTAAAAGTACTGGAAAAAATTTTATTTTTTAAATTTATAAGAAAATATCTAAATTTTTGTGTCTTTTTTGTTTGCCTCATAAACTATGAAATATTGCAAAGAATTCAAATACAAACCCTTCAATTTTTTCTATTTCTGATAATAATTTCTTTTTAAATAACTTAATTCTTGAACAACTATCATAAAATAAATACTTATAAATTATTTAATGAATACCTAAGTTTACTTTAAAATTTCAAAATTAATTGGATTTCAAAAGAGTTGCGTTTACAATCTTTATAAATAGATGAACTTCAAAGGTATCAATCTAAAATTTTAGAAAATATCAATTTTTAATGAATTTAAATAGAAATTTTAAGAACAACTGATTACAGAAATTCAATAATTTTCAAAAGTAATAAACTTCTTCGCATAAATTCAATTATGTTCCGAAATTTTTAAAAATTCTCATTAAAATTTCAATTATCTTTAAAAATACAAAAATTCTTCTCCGAAGTTCAATTATTTTCAAAAAATTTAATAAAATTCTTGGCGAAATTTCAATTATTTTTAAAAAAATTTCCTCATTTCAATTATTTATAATATATACTATTTAAATAAAATTTTCCAAAAGAATTCAATTATTTAAACAAAATATTAATAAAAATTTCACAGGAATTCAATTATTTATAAATTTTTTATACATTTCTTCGCACCAATTCAATTATTTTCAATTTTTTATTAAAGTTTCTAGAAAGAATTCAAATATATTCAGAAAACTCAAAAAAAAATAGTTCTGAGAAATTCAATTATTTCGAAAAATTTAAATAAACTTCTTTTAAAAATTCTATTATTTAAAAAAATTTTCACAAAATTCTTTACAAGATTTAGTTAATAAAATTGCAATTTTAATAAAATTTTCCTATATAATTTCATTATTTTCAATACAATTCTTTTTAAGAATTGAATTATTTTCAGAAATAATCCATTTTTTATGGGAATTCAATTATTTAGAAAAAATTTGAATAAAATTTTTCAGAAGAAATTAATTATTTTTATAAATAATAATATTTTTCTCCGGAATTCAATTATTTTCACAAATAAAATTCTTCACAGGAATTCAATTTCTAAAAAAATTCATTAATAAAATTCGTTTTTGAGAATTCAATTATTTTTATAAATAACAAAAGCTTATGGCAGATTTTCAATTATTTTTTGTACAATTTTAAATAAAATAATAGAAAATTACATTTATTTTTAAATTTTTTTTCAAATTCGTCGAAAGAATTGAATTATTTTTCAAATTATTTGATAAAATTCTTCATAAAAATTCAATTTTGAGAAATATTCAATTATTTAATAAATTATTCATTTTTGTAATTAAATTATTGAATTATCGTATAATTTATTACTAATAGAAATTTATTAAAAATCAATATAATTCTTTTTAAGAATTCAATTATTTTCACTAATAATACATTTTTATGGGAATTCAATTATTTAAAAAAAAATTGAATAAAATTCTTCAGAAGAAATTAATTATTTTCATAAATAATAATATTTTTCTCCGGAATTTAATTATTTTCACAAATAAAATTCTTCACATGAATTTAATTCTTAAAGAAAAATTTTAATAAAATTCCTTGCAAGAATTCAATTATTTTCATAAGTAACAAAACTTATCGCAGATTTTCAATTATTTTTTGTACAATTTAAAAAAAAATGATAGAAAATTGTATTTATTTAAAAATTTTTTTTTTAAATTCGCCGAAAGAATTTAATTATTTTTCAAAATTATTTGATAAAATTCTTCATAAAAATTTAATGTTGAGATATATTTAATTATTTAATAAATTAATTAATTCATACAGAAAAATAATAGGTAATGATTAAATGTTTTTAAAAAAAAGAAATTGTTGTTGGTTTTGAATAATTTTTCAATTAAAGAAATTCGTAAATAAATGTAATACAACATTTTTTTTGAAAATCTAATAATTTTTGGAATTAATCAGAATAATCTTCAGGGTCAGGGAAAAGTCAAAAATTTTTTTGAAAATCAGGGAAAAGTCAGGAAAACGAAATTATGTAATTTTTTGTGACAACCCTGTTTTATTTTGTATTTTATTATAATTGTTTATTCTTATTTTACTTTAATTTTTTTATTTACAGGCATTATTTAAATAAGTAGATAAATAATTAAACAAAATTTGAGTCATTTTATGTATTTTTTATTTTTTGTTCTATTTTTTATTTTACTTTTTATTTTATTTCTTGTTTTTTATTTTTTTTTTTATTTTTTTTTTTATTTTTAAAAATTTTTTTTTAACTTAACCAAGTGAAAAAAAATGGTTTATATTTTAAATTTTTTCCTTCTTTTACAATTAAATTAGCTGAAGGCAATTGGGTTGTTTTTCGAATAAAATCTCTTAAATTTCGTTTATAGTTATGTCAGTTGGTTGGATTATGAATTTAATTAAAATTTTTCTCTTTTGTATTATATAAACAAGAGAGGAAAATAATAATTGGATACTCTCAGGTTATATTGTATGAATAAAGTAATAAATAATGCAAAATACAATTTCCACATAGTTGACGCACAAACTCATTCACAACATATTGAACTCGTAAATTATTAACGTTTATTATGTTTATCGCATTATAAAGTATCTATTAGATGAAATTAATTACAAAGTACTCGAAAACTTTGTTAACTATGTACTATATATATGTATAGATTTTAAAACCTTTCGAAAAAAATTCAAAATACTATAAATTTAAATTATGGGCATTTTTTTAAAATACAAAAAATTTAAAAAGTAATTTTAATTTTTTTCTACTTGAGTTGTAAATTTTGATATTTTCTGGTAATTGTTCTAAAGGCATTAATTAAATAAGTAGATAAATAATTAAATAAAATTTCAAGTCATAAATTTAATCTATTTTTGTAATTACTTTAAAGATATTATTGTAATAAGTAAATAATTAAATGAAAATTTTAAGAAAAAGAAAAAAAAATTTGATTTTTCTGCGATTCGAAAAATATGTGTGCTGAAAGAAAATAGAGAGTCGAAGGAAAATTCAAATCGAAGGAGCATCGTGCACAAACTGAATGGAGGAGTTATGAAAAATAAATATAGTTCCTTGGGGAGAAGTTGTCTTCTCACTCTTTTGCCCACGTTGTCTTTTTCTTCTTTCACGCGTCTACCTATATTAGTCGATATTCTGTTCAATAAAGGTTATCTTTTTTTCTTCTATTTTTTTTTTTTTTTTTTGCTTTTTATTTTTACTCAAACGCAAGTATCGTCTGTCTACCATTTCCCAGTGGTGATGTGGAAATAAACGGCGAGAACAAAGTTGGTTTCAAGTTTAAAAGCACACACCATCTTTGGCTCATCATTGCCTTCACTCGCGATCTCCTTTGGGATGTCGGGAATTTTCCCCTCCCCCCGGATACATTTCATTATCGATATATAGGAAAATTACTAGTCATCATTGCAAATTTAATCTGCATTTTTATTATTACAATAAAAGTGCAATTTATTTTATTGTTTGGATGTTTAACTTATTTTCTGTTCTCTTTAATTTAGAGAATTTTTTTTGGGAGTTAAAAAATTTTTTTGAATAATAAAATTTTAATTATGAATCAAATTAAAATAAATTCAATTCAATTTAATTTATTTTAATTCAATATTTAAGTTGAATAAAAAAAATTAAATAAATGTAATTTTATTTCTTGACAAAAAGTAACAGAACTTTTAAAACTAAATTAAATCTTTTTACATCTTCTTTTTTTTAATTCAAGTTAGTTTCTTGGGCAATAAATTTTAAATGGACAAAAAAATTGATTAAAAATTGAAATTAGGAAAGAAATTAAATTAAAGGAAGTGGAGTATTAGTTTTGCAAAAATTTCCCTCTGGAAAAGTGCATTGCGTAGAGGGTATATTATGTGGATGACATGTTATGCGAATGACATGTTATAAGTAAGAGTAGAAAAGCTGTCTTTTTTTTCTATTTTTTTTCTTTTTTCTTTCTTTTTTTTTCTTTTTTTGGTTTGGAAAACCAATTTTCCGTAGTAAAAATTCTTTCTTTGTTTCTTTGAAACTTTGCCTGGCGCTTTAACTGGAAATATTACTTAAGTGAAGTCTGCAAAGTCCCCGAAGATATAAAAAAGTAATTTAATATTGCCGTTGGCGTGATCGTTGAGATGGACTGAATAATACAGAGGTAACAAAATAATAGTTTACGTAATGTCTTCGGAGCACGGCGAACATCGCTCGCAATTTTTGCAAATACGTTTTTTCGAATTATTCACTTTAATCAATTTAGAAGAAACAGAGAAAATTATAATGAAATACTGATTATTAAATTTAATGTTTTAAGTTTTTAATATTTAGATAATTAGCGAAATATTTATTTTTGACATTTATTTTTACCTTTTATTTCTTTCTCTATTTTTTTGTTCTTTATTAAATTTTATTTTTTATTATTTAATCTTTATCTGTTTCTATCTTATTTGTGTTTTCTATTATTTTTTAATGGCTATTTATATTTATACAGATTTTTCCTTTTTTAATCTCTATTTGTTTCTATATTCTTACTTTATTAATATTTATTTGTCTCAATTTTTTAATTATTAAATCTCCTTTTTTTATATATTTATACATATTACTCTTTATGTTTTGATTTATTTTGCATTTTTTATTCGTTTTCATTTTCTATTTGTCTTTATTTTTATTTTGTTCTGTATTTCTTTCTGCTTTTGTATTTAATTTTTATTTTGTTCTATTTTCTTTTTATTCTCACTTCGTCTGTTTCATTAATTTTTTGGAGTTTTTTTGGTTTTTTTTAATTGATTTTTTATTTATATATTTATTTTTACTTTTTGATTTTCTTACTTTATTTTACTTATTTTTAATGAATGTTTATACTTTATTTTTTTCCATTTAAAATTCATATTTTCTTACCTTTTATTGCCTTCTATTTTTATTCATTTTTAATTCGTCTGTTTATTTTCATCTTATAAATTTTTCGTTTTTTTCTTTTTTTACATAATTTTTTTTTAACTTTTGATTCTCTACTTTTTTATTTAAAAATTTTTTGTTCACCTTTTGTTCTTTATTTTTTATTTACAAATTTTTTGTACTTTTTGTTCTTTATTTTTTAATTAAAAAATATTTTCTACTTTGTAATCTTTATTTTTCGTATACTTTTTATTTGCTTTGTTTTATTTATTTATAAATTATTATTTGTTTTTTATGTATACTTTGTTTGAGATTTTTATTTATTTTTCATTTTCTATTTGTTTTTTATTTACTTTGAACCAATATTTATTCTTTAGTTTTTTCCAATTTGAATTTATTTTTCACTACTTTTTATTTACTTTTATTTTTATTCATTTTTAGTTGTATATCTGTTTTTTATTTATTTTTAATTCTTTATTTGTTTTTAATTTTTATTTATTTTTAACTCTTTATTTGTTTTTAATTTTTATTTATTTTAAATTCCTTATTCCTTTTTAATTCCTCATTTCTGTTTAATTCCTCATTTGTTTTCAATTTTGATTTAGTTTTCATTCTTTCACGTTTATTTTATTTATTTTTACTTAATAATTATTTGCTATTAAGTAAAATTCTGTAATTATTTTTCTAATCTTTTCTTCATTTGTTGTTAACTTTTTTCTCTTTTCATTATTCTTTTGTTTTTATTTTCAATTTTTTTTTTAATTGGAATTTTTGCTTTTCATATTTTTTTTATTATCACTTTTTGTATTCAGTTTGTTTTTATTTTTGTATTTATTTTTTATTTCAGTTTATCTTCAATAATTTTACACTTGTTTTAATATTGTTTTTATTTTATTTCTATTTTTATTCTCCAATTGCTTCAATTTTCCATTTATCTACATATTTTAATTGATGTAATATTCAATATGTTTTAAATAAAAAATGAAATTGAAAATATTATTGTTTTAAAATTCGATTCTATTCTTTGTACTTTTTGGACATTTTATTTATTTTTTAATATTTTTATTTCATTTTTTTGACAATACTTTTGTTTTATTTTTTTTTGCAGTATTTTTATTTCAGTTTTTTTGCAATATTTATATTTTTTGACAATATAAAGTATATTTTTATTTTTAACAATATTGTATTTTTTAAAATGTCTATAGAGTTAACCGAGAATTATTTTCCCATAGTCTTATTTCTATAAACAACTGTGATGTACTGTTAATAATTTTTTGTGTAAACAATTTGGAATGGTGTATGTTGCCATAAATGGGAGATAACAAGGTAAACATGTATGTGACCTGCTTCATTTTTCAAAGTCCCTTTCAGTTACTTTTATTATTTGAGTTTGACTAGCTGGAAAGTCTAAGAAGAAGCTCTTGGTTTTATGGCTTCAGGCTAAAGGATTGACGTATCATCTGTTTTCTCAGTAAATATGTGTATGAGCTATCTACGATATTTTCCTGTCTTTCCTTGAAGATTTCCTTCTTATGCCCATATATATAAAAATTGCTCTGGAAATCACTTTACCGTTTCTGCATATATATTCAAATGATTATTTCTCCCTTTTGTTTTCTTTTTTTCCTTTTAGGGCCGAATAATAACAAAAAGAATTAACTTCCTATGTATTTTATTCTCATCAAAAGGAAAAAATAGTATTTAAAAATTCAAATAAAATAAAAATTACAATCAACAAAAAAAAAAAATTATAAAACTATTTTATTTATTTACTAAATTGAGACGATGTAAAATTTTCATAATTTTAATTAAGAAGAGGGAATAAAATATCAAGATATGTTTTGTGAATCAGAAGCTCGCGTGTTTTTGTTTCAAAGGGAACATATTTTGGAAGATGTAGAGTAATATGTTGAGTGTATAAAAAATTATAATACGCAGGAAATACACGGGAGTTGTCGAGAGAGAAAGAGAGAGAGAGAGAGGAGAGAGAATGAGTAGAAGTCGGTTGGGAGTAAAAGTTAAGTTACATGCTTCGTGCCCGTGTACCCTGTTAACGAAGGAGGTAAAGGGAAAGGTGAAACGACAAAAGAGAGGTTATAGTATGTGTATATATACATATATAGGAGAGAAGCAGTGTCGAAAGAGGAAGAGAGAGAAAATAAGGGAAGAGAGGCCAAAGAACAACTCCGCGCGAAACTCAGATTAAAATGAAACATCTTCGTGTTTGCTTTCTCCCGGATGTTTAATCGCTTCACAAGTTCCTTGATATCCTCCCTTAAAACGACATTGTCAAATTACATATAAGGAAGAATTTCCTCCACCATTTCTATTATTATCCACAAAACTTGAAACGATCCATTAACTTTCATCTGTAAATTTTCCATTCAGAGGGCAACATTATATTCTCCATGTTTGTTGAAATTAATTTTTTTATTTTAAAAACTAACAAAACCAAAGCCAAATCATTTATTAATTATATAATTAAATTATAATTTTTTGTCTGTTACAGGTGAGTCAATGTACCAATTTACCCCAATGGTGTTAAATACGTAAGTAATTAATTTTCTTTCTTTGTAAATTACTATAATTTCAATTTTTGCTGAATATTTATTTATTTTTTTGTCTGTTAATTCTCGAAAAAGAAATTTATTTAATAAATATTTATTTGTTTTTAATAATAATTGAAAGTCAATTGTGTAATTAATTTGTGTATATGAAACCGAGGGGTCAGTTATCAATTAAAAAAAGTCGACAATTAACATTTCCAATATCGTCATTCGTTACTAACGACCAATTCATTAGTAGATAAACTTGGTCGTTAACTGGGCACGAATTATTCGTGTATAACGAACACTAAACCAATTTAATGTCTGATCATACAATGCTTACTCTACTGAAAATTTCTTATAACAAATTATTGCATTTTCTCTCGTCATTTTATTCAATGATTTTTAAATATGTAATATTTAATATTTATTCAAATTATAGGAACATTGAGTATAAACATTTTATTGACGTGGACAATTTGATAAATGTTATTTAATTATTAATGTATTATTTAATTATTGATGTGCTATTTAATTACGATTGCGCTAATTACCGAAGCATTATTATATCAGTATCTTAAATTAAATATTATATTTAATTTCTTAATAGAAATTTTAAATTACAATATTAATTTAAAAATTAAGAATTAATTTAATTTATTAATAAACTACGTAGCTGTTTGAAGAAAGGGGGGGGGGGGTAAATTTCCAAAAAGAGATTAATCTGTCCCGCGGAGAATTGTGATTTTTTATTGGTAATTATTTGATTTTTGTGTTGTTTCTTAATTTTTTTTTTTTTTTTTGATTTTTTTGAAAGAATTTGTTTTGCAGTTCGAGTGGCGTGATAAGATGCTATTAAAATGTTATCAAGGTGTTATTAAAGTGTTACTTTTTCTCAGTTTTCTTACTTACTTTTAATGTTGTCTGTCGCTATTCGTATCCCTTGGCTCGAAACATGTCTGTTCACTGAAAACTTGGACGGTTTTTAATTTGCTACCCGTCAGAGAGGGATCCTCGACGAATGGCAAAGCTATATCTCAAGACTAAAATAACAAAACTTTAATACATTACTGAAATAAAAAGAAATATGCCTGAGAGATGCATTTCTTTTTCTCGCACATTGACAAAAATGAATCTTATTTTTAAACAATTACATATCGTCTTGTTCAAAATAAAAATCGTCCAAGTTTATGATTTTCGGTAAAAAAAAGGCCCTTATTGGAGACAAAGACAGGCGATGAAATCTTTTTATAATAATAGGAAGAAATTATAATTATATTACTTACAGTATTAATTACATTACTTATAATATTAATGATATTACTCCACATTAGATTTAAATCCCACTAAGTAAAGATTATTCTCGAACCAAAAAAAAAAAAAAAAAAAAAAAAAAAAAAACAATTGGAAAATTATTCCAATATAAATTTCACTGATTTTTCTCTCATTATTATATCAGTGAAAATTTCTCTTTCTTCCAATGCGTCTGCAATTAGGAGAAGGCCAACTAGATGAACGAGGCTTTCTTTTAATTGCAAGCAACCATTTCTAAATTGGCTGTAATTCTTCGACGAGATCTAACTATCTTTCGAAGCGGTTCACCTTTTTTTGTACATATATAGATATAGGAATATACGCGATCCTTAGTGCACAAAAGAAGAGAGAGAGAGAGAGATAGAAAAATGGTAAGATGGAGAGAGAGAGAGAGGGGGGGGGGAAGAAAGTGAAGGAAAAAGAGGGACAATTTATATTTGTCGACCTAACAGTATAACGGTTTGTGTTTCTCTCTGCTCTTCGTCATGATTCTGGGTTTTCGCTCTCGTCGTTTCTTTTCACCCCTCGTGACTTGTCACTTGCCAGCCAAGTCCTCAGTTCAGTCAAGTTTTACATAGTCATATTCACGTTCATTCATTCCTCATGCGCTTGTGGGTTGTAAAATTATTATTCATCTTGTTTAGAGAGATTACGAAGCTTTTTGTTTTTGATAATAAATTTTATTACTTTATTTATTGTTTATTAGGTTATTATTTAATCATTTGTTTATTGATTAATTAACTATATTTGTCAATAATTATTTAATTATTAACTTTATTGATAATTAGTAAATAATTAACTTTATAGTTCATATATTAATATCAGGATTGCCACAGATAATGAAAATCATGGAAAAGTCATGGAAAGTAAAATTCGTCAGGAAAATCAGGGAAAAGTTAAAGAATTTTATCAAAAGTACTGGAAAAATCAAAAATATCAAATTTCTGTAGAATTGATAAAAAAGTTTTGGATTTCGGTGTTCAGGTTGTTGATTAGGTAATTTCATTTCTACTTTTATTTTCACATTCACTTACACTTTTCACTTTGACAAATTTAAATTTTCACTTTCACTTTGATAGATTTTTATTTTCACTTTCATTTTGACTTTTACTTTCGCTTTGACAGATTTTTTTTTATTTTTCCTTCAATTTTCACTTTGATACATTTTTTTTCCTATTATTTTTACTGTCACTTTTTATTTTCACTTTTACTTTGATAGAAAGAGAAAGTAAAAATCTGTGAAAGTGAAAATAAAAATGACAGTAAAAACACATAAGAGTGAAAGTAAGAATAATATTTTGTTTATATGAAAGTGAAAATCGTAAATTAGAAATGAGAGTGAAAAGGAAACTAAAAAAAATTTCATCAAAGTAAAAATGAATTCAAAGTGAAAATAGAAATCTGTCAAAGTGAAAGTAAAAGTAAAAATAAAAATTCGTGAAATTGAAAGTAAAATTAAAATTATGTAATCGATCCCAAGGAAGCAGTCTTTGAAAATTCTTCTTACATTTTTTTTTTGTTTTTATCGATTTTCATATCAAATTTAATACAAATCTCGAGTTTTTCTATTTATGACAAAAATGGAACTTTACAGAATACGAAATTGAATTTATTTTTTAAAAAAATTAAATTGTCACAAAAACTTCACATTGTTATTAATAAATTATTTAGGGAATAATTTTACTTGAAAATTAAAAAAATAATTGAATTTTATAAGAAAGGCGTTTACAATTTTTATAAATAATTTAACTTCAATAGCTTTCAAATTGAAGTTTTAGAAAATTGTAATTTCTGGTGAAAAATAATAATAATGATTAAATATTTATCTAAAAAAAATTTTTAAGGTTCGAATAATTTTATAATTAATGATATTAACAAATAAATGTATTACACAAATTTTTTTGTGTATCTAATTTTTTTACAGTAAATAAAAATATTCTTTAGAATCAGGAAAAAAGTAAAAATATTGTCTAGATATCAGGGTAAAGTCAGGCAAAAACAAAATAAAATGTTCATGGAAACTTTGGATAATTAACAAATAATAACATTTATTTATTAATTATTAACTCTAAAATTCGAGAAATTTTGGAGAAAATATTATAATTATTATATTATTTGAATCATTTATTTATTTTATCTCAAAATTAATTTTTATACAGACAAATTTATTTTTCTCTTTAAAACAGTAATTATTTTTTATTTCGTCAAAACGATTTTAATTTTTCTTTCGTTTTTAAAATTAATTTCAAATCAAAGGGACGGAAAAATAATTTCGATAAAAAATTGGAATTACGAGCTTCATAAAAGAATTTATTTTCCATTTAATATTTAGACTGAAAAATAATTGTATTCTTTTGTTTGTTTTTAATAATAATAACTTTTAAATCTAGGAAAATAATTAGAGTGGAAAAGGGAAATCCAAAAGATGAAATGAATTTACGGAAGTTATGGATAAATTGTTGAAATAAATAGAAAAGAATCTTTATAATAAAAAGGAGAAATAGCTTTAAAAAAAATGATTGTATGGAGGAAAGAGATGATTTTAAAGGAGAGGTAGAGTAAAAGCGTTTAATTTTTCTATGTATTCTCTCTGTGATGAGGAATGAAAGAGAGTTGATATTTTATGCATTTGAAAAAGTGGATCAGAGAGAAAATGAGAAAAAGTTCTCGAAAAAGGAAATCTTGATGAAAGAATAAGAAAATAAGAATGTATCGAATTCCATGACGGCCAATCGTCGTTGCTCTTAACGATAGGGTTCGTTTGATACAAGCCAATTCAGTGATAGCGATTCTCAACCTACTCTTCTTTCTCTTTCTCATTCGATTTTTTCTTATTTTAAATTCTTTCTACCCTTTTGGTTATTCATTTTTATTTCACTCAGATCGTATACTTTTTCAAAAATAAGACGAAATATTAAATATTAAATATGTTTTCAAACTAAAATTATGTTTCAACATTTTTCGAAATAAAAATTTATGCTTTCGAAATAAAAATCCATATTTTCAAAACAAATTCATATAATTTTTTCCAAATAAAAATCCTTTTTTTTCAAAATACAATTTTCGTAATTAAAATAAATATTAAAAAATTTTGTTTAGAAATATTATTTCGGTGTTATTTTACAGAAAAATAGCAAATTGTTATTGGAATAGAAAATAATAATAAAAAAATAAAATAAAAAATAAAAAAAAGATTTAAAAATTTAAAAATTAAAAATAATAAACTAGTATAAAGTAAATTTAACTAAAACTTGCGATTCAAGGAACAATTGGCGAAAAAGAAATCCCCTTTTTTGATGAAATCTTACACTTGGTCGAGATTTTAATGATCGATTTTAGAAATCAGCAAAACTGTGACCTTCTTTTGCGAGTTTGTAATACAGTCTCTTCCTTATTTCTTCTACAATTTTTTTTTCCTCGTATATAGTTGAGGTTGAAACCATTCCCGCGAGCAGTGAGTATTTGCGCAACTTTTTAAATTTCCGGTCGCGGATTGCCTCTGCCTAGCTTTACCCTTGTCGTTTTCTTGTTATCTTTTTTTTTCCTTCCTTTTTTTTTCGTGGAACAATAACGCAGACGTGGGTGAGCCACGCGAAGGTATACCACACATAATGCGATACAAATGTACGTAGCACGTATACGAATCATCCCGTAGTCCGGCTCAATCGAAGCGAACTAAAGCGAATTTCTTACCATTTCTTACTCCAATGGCACGTGACGTTAGGTGGATGCTCACCAAAAAATTTCAGCTAGGTTGCATCGTTCGATAAATTCAATTTACTTTTCTTCTTCCACTTCTTCTCCTTCTTCTCATTCTCAAACTCCTCGAAAAGCCATTTTTTTTTCATTTTCAACTATCTTTTGATGCGTCTCTAAAAATCAATTTTGATTTTTGAAAAAATGTCTGTAATTGAAATTGGTCTTTTTCCTGAATGAAACGAAGGGATTTTTTTTTTGGTAATAATATCTATATAGTCTCTTGGGGCTTTTCTATCTCAATTTTCGGAAAAATTTTAGGGTTTTCATTCCGAATTTTGTTGCATAATTTCTACTGGAAAAATTATTTTTTACACTTTTGCTTTTATTGTAGGTACTTTCAAATATAGAAAATATTTTATATACCAAAAGCTAGAAAAAATTCACTCTATTTTATAAAAAAAAACATAATTGACTCAACTACGACTGTAACTATGACAAAAAATTTTTTTCCAAAAAATATGGATCATTCCAAAGTGGAATTTTCATTAAAAATTCTTTTTGCTTGGAACAATTTTTATCGAATTCAGTGTGAAAAATAAAAAAAATATTTATTTTTATTTTGCTACTGGATGAAAATTGTGATAGTTGAGATTTTTTTAAATTCAATTTTTCCAAGAGCCGAAGACTTCAGATACACATTTTTCTCAAATACTACTAGGAGAAAAAATAATGTCTATTTAAAAATAATAAATAATTTTAATAAATTAAATAATTTTTATTTGATTTTTCTAAAGAAATTTTAGATATTGAATAAAAAAATATCTAAAAACTTTAAGAAAAAACGTGTTTTTCAAGTTTTCGGCTTCTGAAGAAGTTGAATTTAAAAAAATGACAATTTCTCCAATTTTTATTCAATTAAAAAATAAAAAAATTTGTGTTTTCTTATTTTTCATATGGAATTTAAAAACAAATTGTTTAAAAACAAAAAAAATGTTTTAATGAAAATTTCGCTTAATACATTACACATGTATTGTTTTATTTACATATGTGCGATAGTCCTTTACAAGTTAATAAATTAAGAAAGCATAATTGGAAAGTTAAGAAATTAAATATTAAGAATTTAAAAATTTAAGAAATTAAGGAATTAAGAAAATTATAAAAATTTAATTAAAAATTAAGAAATAACACAATTATACTGAAAAAAAATTTAATTTAAGCAACCCATTTCTTGACTATGCTCAAATAAATATTAATCTGAATTCTGAATTAAATAATTAACTATAATAATTTGAATGTTCTTTCATTCATTCACTTTTTCTATCTCTCATAGTCTGAAGTTGTCTTTTGTTTATACTTTTGTTTTTTGTTAACTTTTGATAGATTGTCTATTATATTATTATGTTATAATTAATTCAAAATTGTAATGACAAAAAGAAATCATCAGAATTTTTTACCCTTTTTTTCATTAAAAGACTAAAATTTTGTTAAATATTATGTTTTGTCAAATTGAAACTATGCAGATTTTTGTTCTTTACTTCTAAGGAAAATTAGAAAATTGTTAAACAACTGTGATTAAGAAATAGAAAATTTATTTATTTTGCATTATTTTTGTTTATGAATCACAATTTTTTTAACAAAATTATTATTTTGATTTAGAAAAAGAAGAAAAATATTTGCACAATTCCTATTTGTAATCTTATTCTTGGACCAGGATTTTCCACAGGATTTAAGACATTTAAAAATTTCAAATTCAAACCTTTTTTAAGATAAAATCATTATTTTATATCAAAAGAATATTGTTACTGTAACTTCATCAAAATTATTTTCATAATTTTAATTCAATTATTATTTTCTAGAATTTTAAATTATTTTTTATGAAAATAATTGAATTCCTTTAAAAAAATTTATTATTTATGAAAATAATTGAATTCGTGTGAAATTTTTATTATTTATGAAAGTAATTAAATGTTTGCGTAAAATTTTGATAAATTTTTTTTTTAAATAATTGAATTCTTTTTGGGAAATTTTATTGAAATAGTAAATATTGAAAATAATTGAAATTAGAAAAATTTTTGATAATAATTGAAATTAGGACAAGAATTTTTTTGCCATTTATGAAAATAATTGAACTCTAGAGAAGAATTTTGTTATTTATAAAGATAATTGGGATTTTTACGAGAATTTTTTTCAAATTTTTAACATAGTTGAATTTTATAAGAAGAATTTTAATTTTTTTGAAAATAATTGAATTTCTAAAATTATTTGTAATTTCTCCAAAATTGAATTCTTTTAGTGTTTTCAACAAAAATTTAATAATAACTGCAAAATATTATTTAAAACTTTTAATAATATTAATTAACTGCGTTAATTTACAAAAATGAATTAATAATTATTTATATAGTGAGGTGAGAGTAAAAACATTTTTTTTTGGCAGATATTTTAACTATAGGTTAATTTATTTATAATATAAATATAATTTGGAATATTAATTTTTTTTTATTTTATTTATGAAATTAATATCTTTTTCTAAAAATTTTGTTTATAAATATTTAAACTAGGTATCTACTTAATGTATTCTTCTATGAAATATTTCATTAAACTTTATTTTACTGTTAAACTTTTACATTTATTCTTGAATAATTAGAAATTATATGTACTCAGAAAACATTGTAGGTACTTGAAAAAGGCAAATAATTTTATATAATTTTCTTTAATTAAAGTCCAAATGTTAAATAATTTGAATTAGTGACTGACTTTTTGCTTTTGAATTAGTAAATTTTACCAAAAAGTGTCAATTTCTGCTAATTTAGTAGTAAAAGCAAACGGTTAAATTAGTAAACATTTTTAGTTACTAATTCAAATTTAGACAGTACTCTTACAATATTTTCTTATTTTTGATCGTTTGTAATACAAATTCATTTGTAATCTATTAATTTAGATTATTATTTTTTCTGTTTATTATTTATTTATTCAATTTATTAGAAAGAAATTTTAGTTCACTTTTTCTATTCCCTTCAGTTACTGTATACCTTTGATAGAAGAGATTTTTGAAAATAATATAATTACTTTTTTCGAGGTATAATATAATTACTTTGTTTTTGAATTACAAATCTCTGTTAAAATTTCTATATATATATATATGTGTGGAACATTGAAAAATCTCAAACAGAAAATATTATTTTATTCTCGCGAAAAAGAGAATCCTTGCTAGGATTTTTTTTCCTGCTATCATGCTTGAAAAGAGAAAGAGAGATAGAGAAGAGGGAAGAAATTATGAAAATAATTTTGTAGAACGAAAAATATGAAAGAGCGTTGTCATTATATAAGAATAACGAAAAAAGGAAAAAGAGTGGAAAAGGTGGTGTCGGTGAGTCTTTCTCACTAGGGGGTTTCACAGTCGTGTACTATGCTAATCCCAACACGTTACTTTGGACATAAAACTCACTTGTTTCACTCTCTTTCTCTCTCCTTCTTTCTCTCTTTTTCTTTTTCTCTCTTTCTTTTCATTTTTCTCCCTTTCCGGCAGTAACGAAACATGTATTAGAATATTTTTTCTGTAATGCAAATCTTAAAAAACTAGCCACTACTCTCTTTCTATCTCTCTTTCATTTTGTTTTCTATTTTTCTTCCTGTGGGACAGTTACATCTTCAATAATAACAATAAGTAAATAATATTCATACATTCCTTTCATTTATTTTTTTTTTTGTCGTCGAATTTTTAAAGACGAAAAAATATGCAATTTCGGTTATACCACCAGGATTTTTGCATTCAAAAACTCATAGAAAAAAATCGTGTAATATAGAAAGAATCTCTTTAGATTATCATTCCTTCTTGGCTTTTATGAAAAGAATACTCTTATCAAGGGAAAATTGAATCAGTATATCACGAAGGAGACTTTGTAATATTGTTGAATTGTTGTAATTTTCTCCAAAATTTCTTTTTCAAATAAAATTTATTGATTATTCCAATTGAGAGACTATATTTGAAAAAAATATGAAATTGAATTTAAAATAATTTATTTCAATTTTCATGTGGGTAAAATTTAAATGTGGGATAATAACATTGTCCTCTCGTATTATTATTCGATGAAATTTTTCTAATTAGTCGACAGTGCGCTATTATTTTTATGTGGGAATTTTTTCATATGTTTGAAATGCGTATGAGAAGTTGGTTTAATATTATAATTTCATTTTGGTAATTTGTACTGCAACGTGCATTTATTATTATATTAATTCATAAGGAGACGTGTTTTAATTTTTCCATGCGCATTGTATGGAATGTAAAATTTGTCATCTGATGGCAAACTGGTTGGTTTAAAACTTTTGCTCTTATACAAAGGATCAAAATCTAATTTTTTAAAATAAATTTCACCAGAACGATTCTATAGAATCCCGAGTCGAAATTTAAGCCCTACTTTCACCCTGAATTTTCAGGGGCTATTGAGTGTTAGGAGTAGTAAAGTAGGGTCTAATTCTAATACAATTAGACCCTACTTTGACTCCCAAAACAGGCGGAAATTTGCCAATCTTCCATTTGGAGAAGCAAAGGAGGGTCTACTTCTAAGAAACCTATACCGTACTTTTAAACCTCGTAGACCCTACTTTCATACTCCTAGACCCTACATTCTAAAAGAAAATTTAGAATTATTTTTTAATGCATTACTTGAAACACTGCAAATGCAAAAAGTACTCCAAATTCATAAATACTGATGTGTTTTATAGCGTCTATATACACTTCGTGTATATAGACGCTATAAAACACATAAAATTCCACTTTTACTCATCCCTAGTGCTTCAATTGAATCTGAGCAAATCTTCAAATTTTTCTTTTTCTAATTGTAGGATCTAGGAGTATGAAAGTAGGGTCTACGAGGTTTAAAAGTACGGTATAGGTTTCTTAGAAGTAGACCCTACTTTGATTCTCCAAATGGAAGATTGGCAAATTTCAGCCTGTTTTGGGAGTCAAAGTAGGGTCTAGTTTTTAAAAATTGTATTGAAATCAGACCCTACTTTACGACTGCTAAACCTGAATAGGCCCTACATTTTCAGAGGCTAAGTAGGGTCTAAATTTCGACTCGGGATTTCTGAATGAATTCTACTAATTTTAGTGATTTCTAATTAGAAAGAATTTAAATTTAGTAAAAAAAATTTTTTAACATTACATTAGTGTATGGTTACTACAGGGCCTGAACTAGGTCCGTAAATACCGTAAAGATCCGTAAATTTGCTTTAAATACGTAAAAGTCAGTTTTTTTGAAAAAAAGTCCGTAAAGTAAGTAAATTGTACGATATAATTTGAAGAATTTTAGAGAAATTTCAAATGATTGCCGAAATTCAATTATTTTCAAAAGTAATAAAATTCTTGGCAGAAATTCAATTATGTTAAAAATTTTTTAAAAATTCTCTTCAAAATTTCAATTATCTTTATAAATAATAAAATTCTTCTCCGCAATTCAATTATTTAAAAAAAAATTAATAAAATTCTTTGCAAAATTTCAATTATTTTCCAAAATTTTCCTCAATTTAATAATTTTCAATATATCTATTATTTTAATAAAATTTTCCAAAAGAATTCAATTTCTTAAAAATTTATTTTATAAAATTCTACACAAACATTTAATTATTTTCATAAAATAATAAAAATTTCACAAAAACTCAATTATTTACAAATTATTTTCATAAATTTCTTCGCAAGATAATTCAATTATTTATATAAAAAATAAAATTATTACAGGAATTCAATTATTTTTCTGAATAATAAAATTCTTTTTAGAAATTCAATTATTTTCATAAATAATAAAACTCATCGCAGAATTTCAATTATTTTTAATAACATTTTAATCGAATTCCTCGATAAAGGTAATTATTATTAAAAATTTTATTAAAATTCGTAAAACGAATTCAATTATTTAAAAAAATTTTGATAAAATTCTTTATGAGAATACAAATTTTAAGAAACATTTAAATATTCAATAAATTATTTTTTTCTATTTAAATAATTGAATTCTAGTAGAATTGTCTAATAAAAATTGATTTAAAAATGAATTTCAGTTAAAAACAAATGAATTTGAAAATTCTCAAAAAACTTTTTCAAAAATTATTAAAAATAATGGATTTATAGAAAAATTTTAGTTAACGCTAAACAAAATTTAATTTTGGAGAAGTTATAAATTATTGCAAAAATTCAATTGTTTCAAGAGTAAACTGAAAAAAAATTTATTTGATTTAAATAACCGATTAATTGACTAGTATCAACTAAATATTTACTTGAATAAAATAATATTTATTGGAGTCAAGTAAATGGTATTTTCTTCAAATACTGAAATTATTGGTTCAAATACCATTTAATTGATACTCCAATAAATACTGTTTGATTGAAGTAAATACTTCATTGATAATAGTCAATTTATCGGTTATTGGAATCAAATAATTTTTTTTTCAGTGTAATAAAATCCTTCGCAGAAATTTAATTATGTTCAAAAATAGTGAAATTCTTCTTAGAAATTCAATTATTTTTAGAAATAGTAAAACTTAATGCTGAATTTCAATTATTTTTAATACAATTTTAATAGAATTTCTCGGAAAATGTAATTATTCTTAAAAATTTTATTAAAAATCGTCGAAAGAATTCAATTATTTATAAATATGATGATGAAATTCTTTATGAGAATTGATTTTTAACTTTTTAAGAGACATTCAATTATTCAATAAATTATTTAGTTTTGTATTTAAATAATTGAATTTTAGTGAAATTTTCTAATATATAAATTGATTTGAAAATGAATTTCAGTTTAAATTTTAGATAATAATTGAATATTAAAAGCAATATATATATATATATATATTGAAATTAATTTTTTTGAAAAAGTGTAATTGAATTTTTTTTTATATTATTTAAAGTTTTTATTTTTTAATATATTTTTAATTGAAGAATTTACGGATAATTGAAATTTGTAAAATAGAATATTGTAAATAAATGGATTTTAAAAATTGTCACAAAACTTTTTCGAAAATTAATTGATTTAAAAAAAATGTTTAGTGGAAAATTCTTAAAAATAATAATTGAATTAAAATTATTAAAATAATTTTGAAGAAGTACAATATTCTTATACACTAAAAAAAAAAAATTATTTGATTCCAATAACCAATTAATTGACTATTATCAATTAAATATTTACTTGAATCAAATAATATTTATTGGAGTCAATTAAATGGTTATTAAACTAATAATTTCAGTATTTGAAGCAAATACCATTTAATTGACTCCAAAAAATATTATTTGATTCAATAAAATATTTAATTGATAATAGTTAATTATTCGGTAATTTGAATCAAATAAAACTTTTTTCAGTGTATTATAAAATAATGATTTTTTTAATTTGCCATTTTTAATTATTATAAAACATGAAGACATCGATTACTCCAAGTCAAAGACTCGGAGTGATTGATATCTTCATGTTTTATAGTTATAAAAAAATTAAATTTATTCTTTTAAGTAAAATGTTTTCTTTTTTTTTTTTGGTTCGTATTTTTAAATACTTTCACTGGTTCGAGCCCTGTTACTAAGTTAAATGAATTATATATATTTAAATGATATAAACAATTTTTACCTAAATTTTGTCATAGAAATCAAATGTAAAATTTAATTACACAATAATATAAAGTTAAAAAATATTATTTCACGAATTTAAATTCTTTCTAATTAAAAATCACTAAAATTTAGTAGAATTCATGTAGAAATTCTACAGAATCATTCCATAGAACTTTTTCAGCAGAGATTATGAATCATGGGAAGAAAAAATCAATTTGTTTCTTCCCATGATTCGACATAGTTTGCTCATAGTTTGAAAATATAAAAAAAAAATTTTCTCTTGGATTTCAGAAATAAAATTTCAAAAGTCGGCGCCTACGTAACGAAAAACAAAAGCAAAAAAAAAAAGAGAAACTCGCTGATAACATGATCAGTGTAATAATATTCTTACGAAATGTAATTAAAATACAAATTAGAGTATTTAAACTGTAATTAAGAGGTGTGAAACCAAGGGCTATTAAAGTTAGGGATATAAATATATATATATGACTGTGTTTCGTGTTCCACAAGGTCCGACAGTTTCGTTTGCTTTCCAAGCAAAACCCACGCCTCTCTATACCTATACTCTCCCTCTCTCCTTCTTTATCCGCTTTTCCCCAACTCTTTACCCCTTCAACCTTTCCGTTTGCTACCTCACCTCTCCACTCCTTTTTGCCAGTCGACCCCGTTACGGATTAACTTAGAGCAAACTCCGTTTTAAGATAACGCGATTTTTATCGAGGCTTCCATTAAGGATGCACGAGGCTGCACTTAACCGGATGAGCAGGTCCTTGCAAAGCTCGCATAAATTCAGTCTGAACGGTTTTAAATTGTCTTTCGTACGAGATACGACATTAATGTCTCCCTCTCCCCTCCCTTCACTATACCCAACTACAGTCCCGCGAATGAAACTTGACGAAAGTGGCACCAATTTTATAAAAGATATTTCACATTGCGCTTGACGTTTAATTTTTCATTGCGAGCTCGAGTGCCATAAAGTCAATTATCCCCACGATTACACGCGACACGGTTGAAAATACACCTTTTTATATATGTATATATATATATTTTTTTTGCGAATAGCGAAGCTTTAAAAATAAAATTCCTAATTTTTAATTATTGATATTTTACGTGAGGAAGTAAAGGAGATTGAAACAAGTTATGATAGTGAAACTAGCTATTTGCTAATGGATATCAGTAATAATCTATTAACAATTGAGTTGTTTTTTTTACAGTTTCTTCCTTTTTGTAACTTTTTTATTTCAGGAAATTATTGAAGATTTTTCGAGGAAGAAAATATTTTTAAACTTCTATGAAAAGTAGGTCCTATAAGCTGACTTCAAAAATTAATTTTTAAGGAACAAAAAATATCTTTAAAAATTTTATGTTTGATTCTAACTTAAAAGTTGATTTAATAAATAAATTAAACATTAACCATAACTTATGTTTCAATTAAACTTAAATTTGTTTCTGTATAGCAAAGATATTTTAAGTTTGATTAAAACACCATTTTTCTGAATGAAATAGATTATTTTCTGAGTCCGAGAACAGAATCAAAATAATATTATATATTATAATTAATACTATAATAATATTCTAATTAATATTAATTATATTGAATGACAATAATTTTCAACTCTTAGATAAATTCTCCACAGCAATTTATAATAATTCTAGATTCTAGTTATTAATAAAAAAAACTGTCGTTGAATTTATTCGAATAATAATAATAATAATTATAATAAAATAGTGAAGTTAGAGAATCGAATAAGCTTTCCTGTTATCAGCAAGTTTTCCCCCAATATCGTTTGCAATTAATAAGATTACGTTGAGTATCTGTGAAGATAAACAATACTGTCGACCATCCGTGTTTATTTCAGAGCATGAAAGCATATTTTATCTTTCCGGGTCTTTGTTATCTTTTGTGTAATCATTATATCAAAGGGGTTTTGATTTTTTTTCCCTTTATAATAATGAGGGAAAAGAATACAATTTCTCTAATTTACGTATTTTTACGAAAACAAAATAGAAAAATATGGACATTACACTGACAGTAGGGAAAATAATGTAATTTTTACTAATCCCCGAGAGAATTTTACTATTCTTCTGAAATAAATTTTACAAATTTCTACTAAAATTCGTTTTTAATGTAGGTAAATATTTTTTTTATTTAGAATTTCTTTGTAAACTTATTTACGAGATAAATGGGCTTCAAATAAAATTCTTTTCAGAGTAAATTTTTTAAAATTACATTCTTATCAAAGTAAACTTTTTTAAATTAAATTTTTTTCAAAGTAGATTTTTTTAATACTAACTTTTTTTAAAATTAATTAAATTTTAAACTACATTTTTTTAAACTAATATGTAATGTAATTTTTATTAATTCTGGAGTAAACTTTACTAAACATCCGAAATAGATTTTAAAAATTCTTACTAACAAGTTGTTTTTACACTAAAAAAGGGTAGTGAATACTTTTTCAATTAGATTTTCTTTTTAATTTATTTACGAGATAAATGAGCTTCAAATTAAATACTTATCAAAGTAAAAATTCGAAATTCAAAATTTTGATAAAATTTAATAATTCAAAATCTTTTAAAATTAATTAAATTTGTCAATATATGTTTAATTAATTATTAAAAATAATGGATTTATAGAAGACTTTTGGTTAAAAACACTAAAAAATTGAATTTTGAAGAAGTTACAAATGATTGCAGAAATTTAATTATTTTCAAAAATAATTAAATTCTTATCACAAAATTTAATTATATGTTCAAAATTTACAAGAAAATCCAGACAAAATCCCAATTATTATCTTTATAAATAAAAAAATTCTTTAAAATTCAATTATTTTCAAAAAATTTAATAAAATTCTTGTCAAAATTTCAATTATTTTTAAAAATTTTCCTCACTTCAATGATATTTAATATCTACTATTTTAATAAAATTAACCAAAAGAATTCAATTATTTAAAAACAATTTTAATAAAATTGTACGGAAACATTTAATTATTTTTATAAATAATAAGAATTTCACAGGAATTTAAATATTTACAAATTTTTTATATGTTTCTTCTCAGTAATTCAATTACTTTCAGAAATAATAAAACTCATCGCAGAATTTCAATTATTTTTAATACTGAGATTAATATAGCTTCTTACTACCTTACTTAAAAAAAATAGTAATTTTAAAAATAATACAATTTAAAAGTTTTCTAATTTAAATTTTTGTTGAAAACACTAAAAAACTCCAATTTTGGAAAAATTACAAATAATTGCAGAAATTCAATTATTTAAAAAAAAAAATAAAATTCTTTTTATAAAATTCAACTATGTTCAGAATTAAAAAAAAATTCTCTTAAAAATCCCAATTATATGTATAAATAACTAATTTCTTCTCCAAAGTTCAATTATTTTCATAAATGTCAAAAAACTTCTTGTCCTAATTTAAATTATTTTTATAAATTTTTCTAATTTCAATTATTTTCAATATTTACTATTTTAATAAAATTTCCCAAAAAGAATTCAATTATTTAAAAACAATGTTGATAAAATTGTATGCAAAAATTTAATTATTTTCATAAATAATAAAAATTTCGCAGAAATTAAATTATTTTCATAAATAATAAAAATTTCGCAGAAATTAAATTATTTTCATAAATAATAAAATTTTTTTAAGGAATTCAATTTTTTTCATAAAAAATAATTTAAAATTCTAGAAAATAATAATTGAATTAAAATTATGAAAATAATTTTGATGACGTTACAGTAACAATATTCTTATAATATAAAATAATGATTTTATCTCTCGGTCATCTTTAATTTTTAGAAAACAATATGTTTTCTAACAATACTTTTATAAGTTGTTTAATTTTAAAAAGGTTTGAATTTGGAATTTTTGAATGTCTTAATTCCTGTTGAAAATCCTGTTTCAAAAATAAGATTAAAAATAGAAATTGTGCAAATATTTTTCTTCTTTTTCTAAAACAGAATAATAATTTTGTTAAAAAAATTGTGATTCATAAACAAAAATAATGCAAAATAAATAAATTTTCTATTTCTTAATCACAGTTGTTTAACAATTTTCTAATTTTGTTTAAAAGTAGAGAACAAAAATCTGCATAATTTCAATTTGACAAAACATAATATTTAACAAAATTTTAGTCTTTTAATGAAAAGTGAAAAAAATTCTGATGATTTCTATTTGTCATTACAATTTTGAATTAATTATAAACAAAAATAATTATAACATAATAATATAATATACAATCTATCTAAAGTTAACAAAAATCAAAAGTATAAAGATAAACAAAAGACAACTTCAGACTGTGTGGGACAGAAAAAGTGAATAAATGAAAGAACATTCAAATTATTGTAGATAACCCTCCGTCACACACCTAGGGAGGGATTCCCTCTACGGTTTCAGTATTTTTTAAATAACTTTTGTTTTCCTCATTGCAAAATATAATCAGTTTCTATACCTTTCGACAATTTACTCCTCAACACATTTCTAAAAAAACATTTAGTTTAAACATAATTAATATTTAATTATGAAGCTTCAAAGCGAAAAAAAAACTCGAAAAAGTGAGGTTATGTTAAATAAAAAAATCAAGTTTTCAAAACATTTTTTGTTCCACTGTTGGTTAATGACAAAATTATATTATAAATATAATTAAAATGAATTGTTTAATGATTTTTTTGCTTATTTGTTAATGTTACATTATTTTTACATGTCAAGTGGAATTCCTTCGAAGATGTGCATTCGTGTAATTAATTTTTATTTTTGAGACCGAAAATTAATTTTAATAATTTTATAATTTATAATAATTTACTACATATTTGTAAGTTTGTGTTAAAACTAAATTTTTGTTGATTCCTTTTTTTATGTTGTATTGTTGCTTATTTTACAATGTGGTGAGGGATTCCCTCTAAACGTGTGTAAAGTCGTAATTTTTTCCCATGTGTGTGACGGAGGGTTAATTATAGTTAATTTTAATTATTATAATTATGTTAATTGTTATAATTATATTTAAATTATTAAAATAATTATAATTAATTACAAACCAAAAAATCGAGGAGAGTAAAAAATTTGCAATATTTCTTTGCCATTGAAAAAAGAAACGATAAATCGGACAATATTCTCTTCACATGCGGTAAATTTTGCCTCTGAATGCTTACACAATTTGCCGTAGCTATCCAAGCGAAGAGATTACACAAAGTATACATAATTTAATAAATCCTTGGCTCGAAGAAGCGGATAGCTTTTGCAGGAGCACATGAAGCCGCAAGACAGTTAAGAAGTCTAAACTGGAATTGTGTACATATGCAACTTTGTCTGAGGTTGGCTCAAGATATTGCGAGTGGCTTTATTTCCTTGAAGTAAACCACGAACGATAATTTTCTTGAAAATCTCATGCATTCCTGGCCTCCACGTTTTGTACAAACGGTATTACAGAATTTCTAACCGGCAGTTAAAGCTTTGCAACTTTTTTTTTATTATCCCCTCCCCACTTCTTCTTTTCCTTTTTTTGCTTTCGTTTTACGTAAAAAGAGAGGGAGAGAGTATGCACTCTTAACACAAAAAGAGAGAGAGTTTAAAACAAAAGGAGAAAGATGGAACGTTTACAATCGAAAATTGGTACGCTTCGGGCAATTGCGGCGGGGGCATTCTCTACTTCTGTATCATCCACCCTAAATCCCCCTTTTTTCCCCTCCTTATACTGCACTCTTTCGAACATTGTTGTTTCATGAAAACAAATTCTTTTTGGAGACAAAGAAAAAAATTTTTGTTCCTTTCTTTTTTATTGGCAAATAATAATTAAAAGTGGAAAAGTTCAGGTTAATAATTCAAAAGAGAAAAGTCAAACTACTGAATAGAGAATATGTTCGAAAAAAAAGAAAGATTGTGTAAAGAGATTTTTAAAATGACTTTGATGTTTTTGTGACGTATTTGACAAATAACTGCGAAAGAATTTTCTTTTTTCCAAGGTAAAAAGAAAATTTGTTGTATTAATTGATTCTTTTGTAGGTCAAAGTAACGTGAATGTAAATTGAAAAACACTGCAATATGTATTCTCATAGAAGGGGAAAAGAAAATTGTAAATTGACACAAGAATTTAGTCTAGTTTTTTATTTTAAAAATGTTTTTTTTAAAGGACTTTTTTCTATTTCAATTTTAGTTCCAATATTTATGATTCTTAAAAAATTGTTTTCTAATGCTTTTCTTCATTCATTGAATTTGGAAATCACACTGAAGAAAAAATTATTTGTATAAAAATAATCTTTTTTATTTGTATAAAAATAATCTTTTTTATTTGTATCAAATAATTTATTTTCATTTGTATCAAATAATTTTTATCCAAGTCAATTAAATGGCATTTGCTTCATATATTGAAATTATGGGTTCAAATCCTTCAGTTTTTTTGTTTAAATAAAAATTATTTGATTCAGGTAAATATTTATTTGATAATAGTCAAGTGATTTGGTTATTTGAATTGGAGAAAATTTTGTTTTAGTTTAATTTTCTAAAAATATCAAAAATTGAGACAAAAATATTGATCCCCTCGTAAACTATTGACAATAATAGATAATTTTAAAATAAATATTTTTTTACATGTATTAAACAAAAACGAATTACATTTATTATTATTGATTTTGAAAGTAAAACTTCTGAACTTTCTGAGTGGAAAATCAATTTTTTTTTAAATTATTTATTTTGAATAAAAAATTTAGTTTGAAAGTTAATCTTCGAAATATCTCAGAACACGTTTTCGATTTTGTTAAAATTAAAATCTTTCTCGAATGAAAGCCTAAATATTTTGCTTTTTATATTTCTATTTTAGACGATAATAATAATAATGAATATGTATAAATAATTTATAGTAATGAATAATTTTTTTATAAATTGTTTCGCAATATTTTAATTATTTTTATAAATAATAACATTTTTTTAAGGAATTCAATTGTTTTCATAAAAAATAATTAAAAATTTTCCTATGAAAAAATAATATTGATTAAATATTAATTTAAAAAAAAATTATTGATGTTTTCGAATAATTTTACAATTAAAGAAATTTGTAAATAAATGTAACAGAATATTTTGTTTGAGTAAAATTTTTTCCTTTATTTTCTAAAAATTTAAAAAGTTTCAATTTCATTTTCAATTTAAATTTATAAATGGCAAATAGAATAGAATGTGTAATTTTTCTTTTCCAAAAGAAAAGAATGAATTTCTGAACAATATTGTTATTGAGAAATATAAATTATGCATAAAATGGGTATATTTCCTATTTCTTAATTATAATTTTTTAACAATTAACATTTTTCTATTTTTTAAAAATAAAAATAAGAAAAATTTGCATAATTTACATCAGTCAAACGAAATTTGTTATAGAAAAAGCATATAATAAACAAAATTTATTTGTTAATCATAATTTTTTTATATTTTCTAATTTCAAATATGGTTTTATTATAAATTATGAAAAAATACCTGCATAATTTCGATTCTTCAAACAATATTTTTTAAAGAAAAAAAAAGAAAAACCTTACAAAAAAAACTAACTTTAAAGTGTGGTCAGACAGAATGAAAGAATGAAATACGAAGATTATTATAGTTAATTATTTGCTTTTAGTTTTTTTTAAAATAATTATATTATAAAGTATATTTTTCTTAATGTTTCAGGTGAGTTAAACAACATGTTTCCTGTTGTGTTTATTTCGTAAGTAAATATATATTGAAATATATATATGCCTTTTGCAAAATTCATTTTTTAATTAATATAATAATTATTATTTCCTTAGTTTATATTTTATTTTTATTAACCATTATTGTGATTAGATATTAAGAGATGTAATTAAGTAAATCCCACTTATTTCTCATAGAAGTAAATTTATAGAAAATATAAAAATATTTTCAAGAAATTTTGTTTTAAAAAATATTAGAATTAAATTATAATTTTCAGTTTTAAATACGAAAGTTTTTTTTAAAACAGTTTTAAGTTTATTTATTTTTTTATTTTCATCATTAACAGATTTTATTTTTTCTTCTTTAAATTTTTCTTTACAAAATTTAATTTATATATAAATTATTCTTATTTCTGCAAAGATTTTAATTTACAGGCCAAAGAGTTTCAAAAATTTTTTAAATCTACGAAAATAAAAAAATGTGCCATTTAAACAAATTCCTAAGGTTCAAGTCATTAAAATTTAAAAGAGTCTATTTGTAAAATAATTCTTTAAGAATATTAAAAATTACATTTTTCAATTAATTTTACTTTTGAGGGCAAACATTTGTTTCACGCACTAAAAAACTTAAATAAGTGAGAGAAAAAAGTCGGAGTTTATTAAAATAATTTTGAACAGCTGTATTTTTTTTAAATAATCAAAGACAATACATTCTGAGATTTATACTGAAAAAAATTTTTTATCGATTATCTTTAAATGTTTTCGGTGTTGTTGATTATGAATCCGATGTTTGTTTTTAAAATTCAAGATGTCGGATCCAAAATGGCGGCTGAAAAATATAGAAATCACTCGGATTTGCTTGAAACTTGGTACTCGGAAGTTTTTGGGGTCGCTGATTACAAATATGATGAGAAGTAATCGATTATTTGAATCAAATAAATTTTTCTCCCGCAGTGTAACTTAATATGATTAAGGTATTTATTCAAAAATTATTTTTTGTTATAAATATTTTCAAATATTGTCAATTTGTTTACGAGAAATGTAGGTCTAAAATGGAATAGAATATAAACAAAAACTTTGGTAGTGAATTTTCCCCGTGTATATATATGCGTCATACACATTAAAACAACAAAGTTGAAAGTTGCAAATTAAATTTTGCAACTTTTGTTAAAATGACAAAAGCAAAGTAATTTTGTGAGAAAGAGGGAGTGGTCCTTAAGTATACACGCCGACAGTTCTCTTTCTCTCTCTCTCATTATCATCCTTTGACACGTTGAGGTTGTTCGTGTTGAATCCCTTGGCACCCCCTGCAATCGCATAAACACGCAGCTCGTTACTCGTGCAGTTAGTGGAGGAACTAAAAAAGATACATATACCTATATATATCACATCAGAATCTGCATTCGTGAAATTCATATATATAAGTATACAGAACGACGTCACATGACCCGTTACAATATTCGCCTTCCGTTTGGTGTCACGGGCCGACGAATGCTATACGGATAATAATACCGCGCTGCAGTTGAAAAAAAAAGAAATGAAAAGAAATAGAAGAAATAAAAAAAAGAAACGCGGGCCATTATGGTCCTTTTGATAAATAATTCATGGACTGACTTCTCATTCGACAATGAGCGTGTAGACATTCTCTCTCTACTCCATTCTTTTCAATTACATTCCTCCCGTTGCTAATTTCCACTCTTTCGGAAATAATCAGTATATTTTCTCTGCTGTACTTTGCGAGAGTTGGAAAGGGGAAGAAGGAGTAGAAAAATTTTGACGGATAGCGGCATGTATTTTAGTCACGAAACGGGAATTTTTTTCTCGCCAGTGTCTATTTTTATTTGATGAAGGGAGAATTTTTAGTTGGTGTGTTGACGATTTTTAGTAAAAACTATTTTTTTCTTTTTTTTTCTTTTGTTAAAAAACTCTCTTTTTTGAAAAATGTATATATATATTTTTTGTGGGCATAAAAGTGTGTCTATGGAAGGTATTCTTTTTTGTGTATATTTTTTTTCAAAATATATTCGTTGTAATAATTACTCTCTAAATCTAAATTAATAAAAAATGTACCACTTTTTACTTTAGTAGAATTTTTACTAATTTTTAGTCAGTTTTCACTACAAATTTAGAGAAATTATAACTTCATCAAAAAATTGTAACTACTAAACAAAAGAATGATATTCTATAGTAGAAATTAGTAAATATTTTTAATAATGTGAATCGGTGGCTGAATTTTTACTACCAGAATTTAATTTTCAATCATTTATTAGTTATTGATTAATTATAACTACAATAATCTTCAATTATAATATAAATAATAATTATTATTATTATTATAATTTAATAATCTACAATAATCTTCGTATTCAATTCTTTCATTTTGTCTCTCTACACTTTGAAGTTAGTTTTTGTGTATGGTTTTTTTTTTAAATTTTGTTTGACAAATTGAATGCAGTCATTTTTTCATAATTTATAATAAAATAATATTTGAAATTAAAAAATTAGAAAATTTAAAAAAAATTATGATTAAGAAATAAATTTTGTTTATTATATGCTTTTTTCTAAAACTCGTTTGACTGATCAAAATTATGCAAATTTTTCACCTTTTTATTTATAAAAAATTCTTAATTGTTAAAAAATTATGATTAAGAAAAAGGAAATATATCCATTTTATGCCTAGTTTTTATTTCTCAAGCATAATTTCTATTTCTTAATTACAATTGTTTTAATAAAATTTAAAGTTTTTTAAAAATAAAAGAAAAAAATGTTTATAAATTCTATTTGTCAATTACAAATTCTCATTGAAAATGAAATTGGAAATCTTTTTATTTTTAGAAAATAAAGGAAAACATTTTACTCAAAGAAATGTTATGTTATATTTATTTACGAATTTATTTCATTGTAAAATTATTCGAAAACATAAAAAAATTTTGTTTTTAAATAAATATTTAATTATTATTATTTTTCCACAGTAATTAAAATATTTAAAAATTTTAAATTAAACCTTTTTCAAATTAAACAAATTATAAAAGTATTGTCATAAAACATGAAGAAATCGATTGCTCCGAGTCGAAGACTCGGAGTGATCAATTTCCTTCATGTTTTATAATAATAAAAAATGACGGAGTGATAAAATCATTATTTTATATTATAAGAATATTGTTCACTGTAAATTTTTCAAAATTGTTTTCATCATTTGAATTAAATTATAATTTTCTAGAATTTTTAATTATTTTCTATGAAAATAATTGAATTATTGCAAAAAAATTTATAAAAAATTTGTAAACAATTGAATTCCTGTCAAATTTTTATTATTCATTAAAATAATCAAATGTTTGCGTAAAATTTTGATAAATTTTTTTTTTAAATAATTGAATTCTTTTTGGAAAATTTTATTAACATAGTAGATTTTAAAAATCATTAAAATAAAAAAAATTTTTGAAAATAATTAAAAGAACAAGAATTTTATTGACATTTTTGAAAGTAATTGAACTTTGGAGAAGAATTTTGTTATTTATAAAGAAAATTGGGATTTTGACGAGAATTTTTTTTAAATTTTGAACACAATTGAATTTTATTAATTTTGAAAATAATTGAAATTCTGCAATTATTCATAATTTCTGTAAAATTAAATTTTTTTTAATGTTTTCAACAGAAATTTCAATTAATTTTTTAAAATTTTATTATTATTAAAGTTGCTTATTTTATTTAAAAAAGTAAGAAAGAAGTAGAATTTGTTGCTGGTAATCAATATTTATAGTAAATAATTAATTTATCATTAATTAGTCATTCATTTGTTGGTCATCAATTAGTAAAATTCCACTATAATTTTAATTATTACATATGTATTTTATAATAGATTTAATTTTATTTTATAATTCTCTTCTTTTAATTATTTTGAAATTTGTTTTAATTATTTCGTTTTCATTTTAATGATTTTTTATTCAATTGAATTAATTTTTCTTTATTTTATTTATTTTGAATTTATTTTGTTTATATGTTTTTTAACCAATAAATTAATGTGTGTATTTCTAGTAATTTTTTTTATTTTGCATTAACTTTCTTTATTTTGTATTTATTGTAGTCATTTCCTATTTATTTGTTTCATGTTTTCATTTTCACTATTTTGTGATTTTTTAAGTCATTTTTTGATTCATTTTAAATATTTCGTATTTCTTTAAATTATTTTGTATTTAATTTATTTATATTTTTGTATGTTTCACTTTTTTTTATTTAGTACAATTATTTTGTATTCAATTTTTTTATTTTAATTATTATTAAGTTTAAATTTTTTCTTTTTATTTCAATCATTGTTTTTATTTTAATTATTTTTTATTTATTGCAATTATTTTTAATTTAGTTCAATTATTTTATATTCATTTCAATTATTTTGAATTCAGTTCCATTATTTTCTATTTATTGCAATTAGTTTGCATTTAGTTTTATTTTTTTTTGTAATTTAAACTATTTTTGGTACTTTTTTAATTATTTGTCTTTTTTTCACTTTTTATTTAGTTGAATTATTTCTGTTTAATTTCAATTATTTTTTATTCTGGTAAATAATTATTTGTCTATTTCAATTAATTTCTATTATGTTCAATTATTTACTTTTTCCTTGAATTATTTTCAATTTAGTTTAATTATTTTCTATTATGTTCAATTATTTGCTTTTTCGTTGAATTATTTTCAATTTAGTTCAATTATTTTCTATTTAGTTCTGTTACTTTCTATTTATTGCAATTACTTTGCATTTAGTTTAGTTTTTTTTCTGTTTATTTTAATTATTTTTTCAATTATTTTGAATGTCTTTTATTTTTTATTTAATTTAATTATTTTCTATTTAATTAATTTATTTTTTTTCTATACAATCATTTTCTATTCTGTTCCACTATTTTTTATTTAGTTATTAAACTTATTACTAAATCATTTGGTGTACATTTCGTTATTTCATTTGTAACTTCTTTCTAATTTAGTTGTAGAGAGTTATTAATTCGGATTTAGATTTCCCTAAAGAAAAAAGTAGAATATTTTTATTATTTCTTTAAGAAATATAAATAAAAAAATATCTTCTACACCTTCTTATTAAATATGTATAATTTATTATATGAATGCAGAAGGGTATTTAGAAACTTGACATGCGCGAAGACCACTGTCGTTATTAGTCTCCCTCGTGGACAGGGATGAGAGTAGCGTGAGCTCCTGGCTTTGGCAGAAAGCAAAGCAAAGCTCATGGCATGTCAGTCTTGAAATGGATTACTGATCCTTCTGGATTTGTGCGTGTTACGAATTTTCATCTAATATCCTCTCTCCTTGATTTTAAATTACTATTTTTTTCTTCATCACTTACTCATTATTTCTTTCACTGTTCGCTAGAATTACTGAACAAAGGAAAATTTCCCTCCTCAACTCTCTTTGAATTTTTAAATAATTTTTCAAACTAAAACTCTTTTTACATTTAAAACGAAACTAATAAATTTTTGATACTTTTATTATTTCTTCTAATAATATTTTTTAGTTTAAAAATTGAGGAAAAAACATAATTTTTTGTATCAACTTTGATTAGCAAATAAAAGAAAATAATTAAGTTGAATAAAAAGTAAACAAAACAATTAAAAATAATGGGCACAAAATATTAAAAATAAATGCAAAATAATTAAAATGAATCAAAATAAACAAAAATTTATTAAAATAAACACGAAATAATTAAGATGAATAAAATAAATACAACAAGACAAATAGAAATTTATAAATTTCGTGTTTCTGTGAAGGCAAATAATTAAAGTTCGACAAGAGTAAATTTGTTGATTTTTCCCTCGTAAAATGTAGTCACCAGAGCCACTTCTTGATTCAAGTGCTATGAAGGAAGAGTCAAGTTGGTTTAATTATATTCCTATCCCACGGTGTACGATTTCATACATTCCTAATTAGAGAAGGTTAGTTAAGCACTTCACCCCAGGAAACCACCTAAGATCCACTTTGATCGCACGGTGCTAATACTAGACATCCTGACTAACCACGTGGGATACTGAATCGACTAATGAACGTCCGGTTCTAATTAAAATTATTCCATTCAATCACACTTTTCAAAAAAAGAAAAAATAAACAAAGAAAAAAATCTTTACAATTCCCACTTCTCTACTCTCTGAATTTCAATTAGATAAAAATAATTAATTGTTGGTAAAATTTTGGCTGAGTTTTTGCTTCAATAATTATTTGAAAAATATCTAAGAATTAGTAGAAAGCAATTAATTTTTAAGAGAAAATAACAAAATTATTATGTAAAAATAACTTATTTTCAAACTATAGTAAATAATTATTAGTAGAAAGTAACTAATTATTTGGCAATTTAATTGTAAAATTATTCCAAAACACCAGTAAATTCTTTTTTACATAAATATTTAATCGTTATTACTATTCCATAGGAATTAGGATTTTCAAAAAATTTCAAATTCAAACTTTTATAAAATTCAACAAATTATAAAAATATTCTTATAAAACATGAAGATATCGATCACTCCGAGTCAGAGACTCGGAGTTATTGATATCTTCATGTTTTGTAATAATTGAAATTTTCATAAAATTTTTCAAAAAACAATTTAAACTATTTACAAAAATTTTAATAAAATCCTTCCCAAGAATTCAATTATATTATTTTTACAAGTAATAAAATTGTTCACCTAAATTCAATTATTTTCATAAATAATAAAATTTTTTATAGGATTTCAATTATTTTTAATACAATTTGAAATAAATTCCTCAAAAAATTTAATTATTTTTATAAAATTTTTGCAAGAATTCAATTACATTCCACAAATAATGAAATTCTTCGTTGAAATTAAAATATTTTCAAAATCTACTATTTTAATAAAATTTCTTAAATAAATTCAATTATTTAAAAGATTGTAACTAAATGCGTTGCAAGAATTCAATTATTTTCATAAATAATACAATTCTTTGCAGGATTTCAATTATTTAAAAAAATGTAATAAAAATTCTTTACAAGAATTTAACTATTTTTCTAAATGATAAAATTCTTCACAGGATTTCAATTATTTTAAATACTTTTTTATGTAAATTCTTCGAAAAATGTAATTATTTTCAAAAATAATCAAAATTCAATTATTTTTGAAAATTCATGCTATAATGCTTTTAATATTCAATTATTATGTAAAATTTTAACTGAAATTCATTTTTGAATCAATTTTTATCAGAAAATTCTATGAGAATTCAATTATTTAAATACAAAAATAAATGATTTATTCAATAAATAAATGTTCTTCAAAATTGAATCCTTATAAAGAATTTTGTCAACAAATTTTTAAGTAATTCAATTTTTTCGACAAATTTTAATAAAATCTTCAAGAATAATTACATTTTTCATTGAATTCAATTAAAATTGTATTAAAAATAATTTTAATTCTATGATAAGTTTTATTTTTTTATGAAAATAATTAATTCTGGGTAAAAATTTTATTATTTTTGAAAATAATGTAATGTTTGCATTAAATTTTATCAATACTTTTTTTAAATAATTGAAATCTTTTGAAAAGTTTTATTATAAAATAGTAGATATTGAAAATGATTGAATTGAGGAAAATTTTTGAAAATAATTGAAATTTTGCCAAGAATTTTATTAAAATTTTTGAATTTCGGAGAAGAATTTTATTATTTTTAAAGATAATTGAAATTTTGACGTGGCATTTTAAAATATGCTTGAACATAACTGAATTTTGTGATAAGAATTTTATTACTTTTGAAAATAATTGAATTTCTGCAATCATTTGTAACTTTTTATAAATTCAATTTTTTTTGCACTTTAATAAAAATCCCTAACTTTTCCCTGATTTTCCTGACCTATGACAAACTTGGAAATGTTAAAATATTTTTAAAATAAAAAACCTGCAGAATTTTCATGGGAAGTGCTTAAGCAGTTAGTAAAAAATAACTGATTATTAGTAGAAAATAATAAATTTTTACTAGAAAATAACTAATATTAATAGAATGTAACTAATTTTTAATCGAATTTAACTGATTATTAGTAGAAAATAACAAATTTTTAGTAGAAAACAACTAATTACTAGTTAAAATTAATTAGTTATTAGTAAAAAAAAAGACTAATTATTAAGCGACAATACTTAATTATTTGTAGAAAATAACTAATTCTTAGTAGAAAACAAGTAATTATTAGTTAAAAATAATTAATTATTAGTCAAATTGTGGCTAACTTTGTGCTTCAAGATTTAGTAAAAAAATAACTAATTAAGTAGAAAAAACTAGAAAAACATTTTAGTAGAAAATAACTAACTTTTAGTACAGAATAACTAATAATTACTAGAAAATATATAATTATTTTTAAACAAATAACCTAAAAATATAATCAAATTAGACTGATAGAATTAGTTTCCAAAATTTGTAGTTATTTTGACCTAACCTAAAAATGAATTCAACTAATAATTTCTCATTATTTACTACTTGATTAGTTAATTATTTTTTTTTTAGTTTTTTATTATTATCTGATTCAATGATTGACATTTCACCATCCAAAAATTAGTTATTTTCAACAAATTCAAATTTAGAGAGTAAATATGTATCGATAGAAAGAATACACATTACCCCGTCAATGTAAATGTAACGACAAAGAAAAATGAAAGGAAAAATTTATTGCACATAAATTGTGTGAGAATGACCTATTTTTTTTCTCCCCCTTTTCAACTCTTTAACATCAAAAATATATATTCATTGCAAATCAGAATCTCCAGGAGTACTTTTTAAAACATAAATAATTTCAACTTCCCTCTTGTTAATAAATTATTCAAAAGCCAAATTCCCCGTTGACAAGTAAATTTATACTTCCAACTCTCTTCTTCACCGAGTGGAACTACAACTTTACAGAAATCCTGCCTGGAATTTTCAATTTACAACACTCTACTTTCTCTCTTTTAATAACTAGTGTGATTTATTTTTGTATTTTTTTTTTGTTTTAAAAAATTATTTCTTGTCTTAAATTGGTTTGTTGTTATAAGGTTAATTATTGTTTTTATTTTTTGAGGAGAAAAATAGAAAAGAAGGAGAAATGGAGGAGAATAAATTTTACTTAGAAATATTTTTTTTTTTTTTGCTTTTTTTAAAAAAGATTTTGTAATTCAGGAAGAAGGGAATATTGTTTGAAAACTTTTCGAAAACTTGATGATGAGATTTGAAATAATATTTTAGATTTATGGATCTCCTTGAGATTGACTCAGGTAAATCTCTTGAGATTCTCTTTGGAAATTACTCCAAAAAGTTTCTGGTGAATAATTTCTGAAGTAATCTCTAGAAGACAATTTTTATTCCTGCATTCTCACAAATAATTTCTAATTTTTTTAAAAAAATTTTAAAAATCTTTTTATTTTATTATAGTTTTCTACTTTCATTCACTTTTTATTTAGTTGAATTACTTTCTATTCTGTTCAATTATTTTCTATTTAATTTAATAATTTAATTATTTTCGGATATCTTTATTCTCTATGTAGTTCCATTAGTTTCTATTTTGTTAAAAAATTATCAAGTTCAATTATTTTGTATTTAGTTCAATTTTTTTCTGGTAATTTAAATTTTTTTGTAGTTTTTTGAATTATTTTCTATTTAGTTCCAATTATTTTTTATTCTGTCCAGTATTTTTTTTTATTTATTTCAACTATTTTCAATTCTGTCCAATTATTTTCGATTTCGTTTAATTATTTTGTATTTAGTTTAATACTATTCTCTTTATTTAAATTATTTTCTATTTTTTAAAATTATTTTTTATGTGTTTCATTTCTTAAATAGTTCAATTATTTTTTATTCTGTTCAATAACTTTTTTTATTGATTTTAATTAGTTTTTTATTGTGTTAAATAATTTTTTTAGTTCAATTGTTTTCTATTTTGTTCATTTATATTTTCTATTCAGTTCAATTATTTTCTATTTCGATCAATTACTTTCAATTTAGTATAATTATTTTGTATTTAATTCGGTAATTTTGTATGTATTTTTTTCTGTTTATTTGAATTGTTATGTAAAGTTTTTATTTATTTTGTATATGTTTCATTTTTTATTAGGTTAATTATTTTTTATTCTGTTGAATAATTTTTTATTTCTTTGAATTGTTATCTATTCTGTTAAGTAGTTTTTTATTTATTTCCATTGTTTTCTGTTTTATTCAATAATTTTTTATTTATTCCAATTATTTTCTCTTCTGTTCAATTATTTTCCACCTAGTCAAATTATTTTGTTATTTTAATTATTTTGTTTTCAACCTTTTTAAAGTATTTTTCTGCTTGAATTGAAAATATTTTATTTTTTATTAATTTTTAAGGACCATTTTAGTGGAGATAAATTTATGCTAAAATGTACTCTTCCCAAGTTTCTCGGCAGATAATGAACATTATCTTTCTGAAAATACCACCTGCGTCACTTTAGACAAGAACTTTTGTTTTCCCTATTGAATATGCCCTTAAAAAATTCCTAGAATTTTTTTTTATTTTTTACTAAATATAATTTAAAAGGAAAAAAACAAAAAATAAATTCAAAAAAGAATAACTTGATTCTTTTAAAGTGAAATTATTATTTTCTTTCACAATTTTTTCATAATAAGCCTTTTTACAGCGTGAAATCAGAAAGTGATTTTAATTTTACTTTTTAACCTGATTAAAACTCGGCCAGTCTATACACAACGATATCAAAGTTTCGTATCTGCAGAACAAGAGCAAAGGAGGATATTCCACAAAACAGAGGAGCCGTAAAATCTCCTTACCGCGTGGATTAGTCGTACCTTACTCTGTCTCGGCTGATACCTGATAATTAATAATTAAGGGCAAACTTTGCGAATCTCGATTCTGGCTGCTGCTGCTACTGCTACTGCCGCTGCTCTACATACTCAAGTAAGCGAGGAAGACCGCGAAAGTTGGATACGTGCCGGTGTAAAAATGCAGAGGTCACGTAGCTGAGAGTTGCGCACGACTAAGCGGTGAATCAAAATTACGTTTTAGTAAAAGAAGAAAAAAAGGGAAAAGAAAAATAGAAAAAAAAGAATAGAAGAGAAAAACAAAAGCCAAGAGAGAGAGAGAGAGAGAGAGAGAGAGAGAGAGAGAGAGAGAGAGAGAGAGAGAGAGAGAGAGAGAGAGAGAGAGAGAGAGAGAGAGAGAGAGAGAGAGAGAGAGAGAGAGAGAGAGAGAGAGAGAGAGAGAGAGAGAGAGAGAGAGAGAGAGAGAGAGAGAGAGAGAGAGAGAGAGAGAGAGAGAGAGAGAGAGAGAGAGAAAAGAATGGCAAAAACGAATCAGAAAGACGGAGAAAAGATTTTTAGAAAAATAGCAAAGAAAATATACGGAAAAATCGAGAATGTTTTAGGAATAAGTAAGAAAAGATCTAATTTTTGAAATTTAATGATAAATTTACATTTTTAGATTTTTTTTTCTTTTTTCAAGATTCTAAAATTTAGAATAATTTTTCCGAATTATTGTATACCAGAAATTAGGTTTTTAATTACTGCATTAAATTACTGCACTTGAAATTAAATACAATAGTTAATTGACAATGAAGAAGATTTACTTTTTTACTTTTCTGTCAAAATAAATGAAATAGAAAAAATTAAACTAAATATAAAGTAATTGAACTAAATTGATAATTTTTTAATGAAATAGAAACCAATTGAATTACGTAGAAAATAATTAAATTAAATAGAAAATAATTGAACAGAATAGAAAGTAATTGAACTAAATAAAAAGTGAATGAAAGTAAGAAACTATAATAAAATTAAAAGATTTTTAAAATATTGAAAAAAAAATTAGAAATTATTTGTAAGAATTACAGGAATAAAAATTGTCTTCTAGAGATTACTTCAAAAATTATTCACCAGAAAGTTTTTGGAGTAAAAAATTTTCACTTCCGTCAAATGAAAATTAATTTATCGCTACTATTTAATTAATTAACATGTAAATTAATCATAAAAATAGCATGTTTCAAAATAAAATATTAATAAAATATTTAAGTATATAATAATATAACAAAATTTGAATTTTATATTTAATTAATTAATTTTCAGTACTAATTTAATTTAAGTATACTTGAATTTATAATTTGCCTAATTATCTATAATTAAAAATGCAGTTAATTTATATTATCCATACGTATAATTGACAGATTAATTATAATATGAACTCTTTAGTATATTCTCATCACAAGAGAAAGTATTATTGTTATCATTATTGTTGTTTTTATTATTATTATTATTATTATTATTATTATTATTATTATTATTATTTTACAAATTAATAAATTATTTATTAAATTCGAATTTTATTTAATTAACTTCTTATTTATTCAATTTTCAATTAAAATCAATTTTCATGTTCTCCTTCAAAGTTTTCTTTAAAATCTTTACTTTTAAAATGACTATTAGAAAAATTTCAATCATACTGAAATCACAAACGAACCGTCCAAAGAAAGAATGAAATTAAATGAAAACAAAGACAAGGGGAAAAAGGCGAAAAGAATGAAAATTAAAGGGAAACTGGGTTACATGGTTAATCAGGATAAAAATTAGAAACATTTGTGAACTATTAAAAATTTAAAAAATAATACAACTTCACGTTGATGATTACAACAATTTATCGTTGATAATTTAATAAAAAAAAATTTTTCTTTGCAAATTTTTGTCAACAAATTATGGTTGAATCAATACCAAATAAGTGCATTGTTATACCATTAACGAAACTTTTGTTTGGTTAATTACTGAAATAAAAATAACAAATTTTACTAATTTTAATTAGTGACTGAATTTTCTAATAAATTTTTTTGTTGAAAACACTAAAAAATCCAATTTTTGAGAAATTTCAAATAATTGTAGAAATTCCATTATTTTAAAAAAAAAATAAAATTCTTCTAATAAAATTCAACTATGTTCAAAATTTGAAAAAAATTCTCGTAATAATCACAATTATATTTATTAATAACAAAATTCTTCTCCAAAGTTCAATTATTTTTATAAATGTCAAAAAAATTCTTGTCCTAAATTTAATTATTTTCAAAAATTTTTCTAATTTCAATGATTTTCAATATCTACTATTTTAATAAAATTTCCTAAAAAGAATTTAATTATTTAAAAAAATTTTTAATAAAATTGTATGCAAACATTTCATTATTTTCATAAATAATAAACATTTCACAGGAATTCAATTATTTTCATAAATAATGAAATTTTTTTAAGGAATTCAATTATTTTCATAAAAAATAATTTACAATTCTAGAAAATAATAATTGAATTGAAATGATGATAATAATTTTAGAAGAAGTACAATATTCTTGTAATATAAAATAATGATTTTATCTCTCGGTCATCTTTAATTATTAGAAAACATGAAGAAATCGATCACTCCGAGTCTTCGACTCGGAGCAATCGATATCTTCATTTTATAAAAATACTTTTATAAATTGTTTAATTTAAAAAAAGGTTTGAATTTGAAATTTTTGAATGTCTAAAATTCCTGTGGAAAATCCTGTTCCAAAAATAAGATTAAAAATAGAAATTGTACAAATATTTTTCTTCTTTTTCTAAAACAAAATAATAATTTTGTTTAAAAAATTGTGATTCATAAATAAAAATAATGCAAAAAAAAAATTTGATTTCTTAATCGCAGTTGTTTAATAATTTTCTAATTTTGTTTAAAAGTAAAGAACAAAAATCTGCATAATTTAAATTTGACAAAACATAATATTTAACAAAATTTTAGTCTTTTTATGAAAAGAAGTGAAAAAAATTCTGATTATTTCTATTTGTCATTACAATTCTGAATTAATTATAGAATAAAAATAATTATAACATAATAATATAATATACAATTTATTTAAAGTTCACAATAAACAAAAGACAACTTCAGAGTGTGAGGGACAGAGAAAGTGAATGAATGAAAGAACATTCAAATTATTATAGTTAATTTGATGAGAAAAAAAACAGGGAAAAATTAGGACAAAGCCGAGAATTTTGTTGAACGAAAATAGTAGACATTATAGTTATTTCGAAAAAAATATTTAAAGAATCAAAAATTTCGTTTCGAACCTAAAAAACGTTTAGTGTCCGCATAAATTTAATTTAATAATTTAATAATAATTTAATAATAAAATAATTTTTCTCACTATTTTTCGATTTCTACTTTTAAACATACAAGTGAAATAACTTCCTGCAACTATTTAAGAATCGTTGTGGGGGCAAAAGAAAAAGGAGAGACTTGGAAATCTTGAAAATTCCGTAACGGAATTGTGACCTAAATAACTAGGGTTACCGCGCCACGAGGGTCTTGCGACAGACAAAATATGAAGGCGATGTTGTTGAGTAAAAGGGGGACAAACACACACACACACACAAACACACACAAACAAGGTGGGAGATAAAAGAGGGGTTTTATAAAAGGGGTTGGTGCAACTTGAGCTTTGAAGAAAGAGAAAATCAGCACAAATGCGCTTGCTGGGTTGAGAGAAGAGAAGTTTCGCGGGTGCTTTAGTTTGGGGCTCCGCCCCTCGCCAATCGGAGAACACGAGGCTTCGTTTGTCTTCTGGCCTGTCGACCAATATCATAGCCGTTCTAGCCGCGCAGCCTCCAAGGTGGACCAATCCTATAGACCAGAAAAAGAGCGCCGCTTTTACTGGTATGTCCACGAAAGCTCCGCATGTTTTGGCACGTCCGGCTAAAAGCACAACTTGCAGTTTACGGCCGCGTGTTGAACGGCCTCGATGCATACTCCAGGGAGTACCTTTCAACTACAATCAGTAATGCCCGAATGATTTTTTAGAGAGAGAAAAAGAGAGAGAGAGAGAGAACAAGAAAGAAATTAAATTTTCTTTTGTCCATTTCTATATATTCTCTTTTTTTTTCTCTGTTTTAACTATAGAGTGAACGATAAATTTCAATCATATATTGGTTTATACGCGGTGGAAAAAGGCTTTTTATTTTCTTTCAATATGTTACGAGAGGGAGCAAATTGATTTTACTTGTTATATCCTCTCGGCAAAGAATATTATTTTAGAATTCAGACTCTGACAATTATTAGAAGCAAAAAGAAAAAAAAATGTAATATGAAAGAGAAAAATACTTTTTAGTTAGTTTTGTCACGAATTTCTGGTTTTTATTTATTTATTTTTTTTTTTTTGAGGGGACGAGATTTAATTTTGCTCTGAATAGAAAAATATACGACACATGTAAACTTACTTTGCTTTTAAAAATTTTTCGAGAACCGCGAAATATATTCGTTGTGGTAAAATTGTGTTATTTAATATTGTAGATATTATTGAAAAGGAAAAAGAGACTAGTTTATGAGGGCAAAAAGGGAATATTGGCGAAATTGAATTTCAGTAAAATTTTTAACGTTTTTATGAAATTTTTTTTCAGTTTAAATGTTCTTGAAGATTACTATATAGAATTTAAAAATAGAATAAATTTAATTTACTTAAGTTGGGAATTAATTTTTTAAATACGAAAAATAATTTATTTTTTGTAAAGTAAAATAGAAATATGAATAATAATAATAATAATAACAAAAAAATAAATGTATTTTCGCTGTAGGCTGACTAAAACTGACCTTTTCTACTTGTACAAAAATAAATGTCAATTTAAACCGTTTCGTTCTTAAAAAATTTGCTTTTAATACTTTTTGTATAAAAAATAAAAAAAAGAAACATCTGAACTTTTTTCCACTTTTAATTGACTTTTTCTACTGGGGGCTATTTGGACTATTTTTGAAAAAAAATATATATTTAAAAAAAATATTTTTTAATACTTTTTACATAAAAAAAAAAATAAACTGAATTATTTTTCCAATACAAATCGACTTTTTCTACTGGGGTCTGACTAAAACTGACGTTTTTCACTTAGAGACGGATAAAAAACTTTTTCTCACAAAATCTTACAAAAAATCTACGTTTTCCCGTTCGAACCAATGATAATCAATATTTTTTAAACTTTATTAAGTAGAGAACAACATTCTTCTTCGTTATTTGCTTAAAAAAGAATTTTTGTGTGTTTTTCTGACGAAAAACGACCTTTTCCACTTTTATTCTTGATCAAAAGTAAATTTTCTTTTTTCATCTTAAAAAAATCGCTTTTTCTACTTTTTATGTTAAAAATTATAAAACAATAAAAATGTTATACAAAGGAATGTAAAATTAAGAAGAAAATGAATATTTTCAGAGAATTTTAAATTAACTAAAAAGAAAAATAATTTACAGAAGTTGAAACGGACGAGAAAAATTCACAATTTTATTTTCAAAATATAAATTTAAAAATTTCACTTTATATTATCAATCTATCATTAAAAATCAATTTTTCATTGAAAAATATGTATTTTACAATGAAATATTGATAAGCCTAAAATAAACTTTGCATGTACGGTTTTTTTTTCAAACTAAACACACCGTTAAATAATATTAAGTACCACTTTGCGAGATGAATTTCATATATGTGATGTATTTTATAACGACATTACTCGGAATGAAGCCATAATATTATGTATTCTTCCTCGCAGAGTTTACATAAATATATGTCAATTTTCCTTAATTAACATTTCTAATGGTCAAATATTTTGACTACACTTTTCCATTGTCAGAGAGATGAAAATTAATTTTATATTTAATTTTTTTTAGAAACAATTTACGATAATGGGATAATTATTCGTATTGAAAAGAATAAAGAGACATTTTTTTTCGTATAAATAAAAAAAAATTAAACTTTTCTAAAATATTGCACTACGTTTTGTTATAAAATTTTTTTGTCACTCTCCAAGTAGTAAAAGTCACTATTAGTCAGCCCACAGTAGAAAACTTTGATTATAATAAAAAAAATTCAATCTTTTATCAATTTGTGCAAAAAAAGTAGTGTAGAATTGGATTTTTTAAAAATATTAGATAGTTAAAAGTTTCTTGTTTTTGAACAAAAGTGGAAAAAGTCAGTTTTTGTCAGACAGAAGTAAAAAAAAGTCAAATATAGTCAGAAAAAAGAAATTCTTTGCTTCGCTAAGTCAGAAGTAGAAGAAATACCTTTGTTCAAAAGAAAAAAAAGCAGAAGAATACTTTTTCCAGACCACGAGTAGAATAATCAGTTTTTCGTCAGACGTTCGTCTATATTTTTTCTTGACCAAAACAAAATTTTCAAATAAACCTTATTATATGCTAGATGGAAGTTGTAAAACTTGAATTATATCGGCTAAGTAGTAAAGGGTGAAAGTTACTCGTAAATGAACTTTGCACTGAGAGTAGAAATAGTTTATCTACTTCAGACAAGTAGTAAAAGTCGACTTATGTCAGACTCGTTGTAAAAACTTTTTGAATATTACTACAACGAACTTATCCTTTTATTAACTTCGATAATTAAACTTTAAGTAAATTTCTAAACCTTATCTAATCGCGACAAATATATTCAAGTCTTCCTTCTTCTTTTCTAAAATCACAAAAAATTAATTAAATGTACTATTATCGTTAGTATTTTTGCTATTACTCTTATTACTACTTTGATTATTTTTATTATTATTTTAATTTTAATTTTAATTTTAATTTTAATTTTAATTTTAATTTTTATTTTTAATTTTAATTTTAAGTTTAATTTTAATTTTAATTATTATTATTATTATCACTGAATAAATAATTAGAAATTCGAATCAACTGTTTTAAATTATTTCTAGTTACTTTTTTAATAAATGTTTTAAAGTTTTTTAATATCGAAATTGTCCTCATTTTTTTTTCTCCTTAAATTGGAACATTTGAACTATGAATATTTATGAGACGCAATATTTTACGATATTTGCTATATATGTATGTGGATATATAGAATACAGGAAGATAATCCGCGCTTGTCCAATCGTGTTTTGATCAATAAATAGTGCTAATAACAGTTGACGACTCATAAAACGAAATTTAGTATGAGTGAACTGCAAACTTCAAAGCAAAGTCGATTGACGGTTAAAATCGTGAATGTCAATATATAATATTTTATCCAGTTTCACAATTCATCCATAAACTATAAAATAACATATTACACTTAAACATTTGTCATTCTCAAAAAAAAAAAAAAATAAAATAATAATAAAAAGGAAAAAAAATGGCGAAATATATCACTTGGGATTAAAAAGAGACTATTTTTTATTTGCATAGAGAGTGATTATTACATTTATCATTCGAGACATGGAATAATTATAAATTATACTCGAAGAATATTTTCGAAAACGAATATTTATTTTTATTATTGACTCGTATGTTTTAATTTTTTTTAATGTCTTCTTATTTCCTTCTGGAAATGAAAATAATTTAAAATATTCTTTTTGATCGTAATCTTAATAGGGAAAAATTATGTCGATCATAAGACGAAAGGAAGATAAGTAAATATATAAGAAGAGACCTTAGGAAGGAAATTTCTCTCTTTCTTTCTTTTTTTGTTCACTTTCATAACAAAAGGCAATTGTCTTATAAATTCAAACACTGACGAAATTCTATCTTGTCAGGTTGACATTTCTTTTTTTCAAGGACACACGGCGAGAAAGTCCAGTTTTCCAAAAAAAAAACAGAGAATAAGAGGGAGAAATTTATATATTCAAATGGCTAAGTTAAAATGTCGTAAAGTGACGAAAAGCTACTGGCAGAAGAAGAAAAAAATGTAAGAAAAGGAAAAAGGCGAGTGATACGCGAGCGAAACTGCGGCATATTTTTATCATTTAATTTTACCTTTCAAGGGTGCGGGGGAAGAGGGTGAAGGAGCGGGAAAAGCATTACGGATGGTTGAGGAAAAGAAAACGCTTTTTCTCAAAGGCCAAATTCAGAAGGAAACTGCTCTGCCTTATGAGACCTTATCATCCACCTTCACCGTTTTCTTTTAGTTAAAAAAGGTCCCCGGGGATCTAAGATAGACTTCTTTTGTTTCGAGAACAAAGATTTTGCTCGGCACTATTCTTTACTAGAAAATCTGCACCCCATTCGATTCACCTCTTTAGAAGTACCGTGATTTTCTTTTTTTCTGCTTCTTTTTTTTGTTTTTTTGTTTTTTTAATATATATTTTCGTCAAAAGGTAAAATTGTTCCCTGGCATGATGGACATTTTTTTTATCTTAAAGAAAATTGAATTATTGTCTTTAACTGATTGAATTATTATTATAATATAAATTTTACTATTCTGACATAGAAAAAAAGAAACTGATTTACAAAATTAAAAATTTCGATAGAAATTTTTAATTTTGTAAATCAGTTTATTTTTTTGGAGTATATTCAAGTATTTATGCCTCTGTCTGACAAAAAAATGACCTTTTCTACTTATACTATAAAAATTTATATCGAAATTTTTAGTTTTGTATATCAGTTTCTTTTTTGGATTATATTTAAGTATTTATGCCTCTGTCTGACAAAAAATGACCTTTTCTATTTGTGTTTAATCATAAGATTCTTTTGAATATTCTTAAAAAATATATTTTTAATATTTTTTTATTAGAAAGTGAAATGATTTAATGGTTTTTTGATTATAATCGGCTTTTGCCACTGTGGGCTGACTATAACTGACCTTTACCACTTGAAGGAAGAAAAAAACACTTTTCCTAACTAAATCTTATAATTATTTACTTTTTCCCTTTCGGTCCAACAATAATAAACTTTTTTCATACCTTTTTTCAGTAGAAAGACAAGTTTTCATATTTTACTGTAGGCTGACTAAAACTGACCTTTATCACTTGGAGTGTGAAAAAAAACACTTTTCCTAACTAAATCTTATAAAAATCTACCTTTTTTTCGGTCCAACAATAATTAACTTTTTTCATGTCTTTTTTTAGTAAAAAGACAACACTTTTCATATTTTTACTATGGGCTGACTAAAACTGACTTTTTCTACTTGATGCTCAATAAAAACAACTTTTACCACTTGATTCTATGAAAAATCGACTTTTTTTCATTAGGCCTAATTGTGATTAACATTTTACATAGTTGTGTGCCTAAAAAAGTATTTTTCCTGCTCGTGTTTAACAAAAATCGACCTGTTTCACTTGTATTCAAGCAAATATGGTTAAATTTAAATATATATTTTTATTAAAATTTATTACTAATTAATTATAGGAAATTATTTTCTTTTTATTTTTTATTTCTTGATTATAATTCTAACTATTTTCCTCTCTTTTTGTGTCAGGTGAGTTCAAAAACATATATTTCCTGTCGAATTAATTCGTAAGTAAATATAAATTGAAATACATGTAATTGTATATTAAAAGTAAAAATATTTATTAACTGAATGATTTAAAAATTCTGATTCGTTTATTTAACGAAAAATATCAACTTCGACATTTTTTTATGGTATCCATAATGAATTAAATTGAAAAAAAGATCGTAAAATATCGTTTTACAAAATTTTTCCATATATGGCGTTTCTGCATTTGCAATATTGCAATTATTATTAGCTTAATTAAACATATTTTCTCTTTTTTAAGTGAAACCTCTGTTTCATAATAAAAATTCCACATTTTTTGCTTTATTTATATGAATAAATCACTGTGATCCCTGATATTTCTATTTTATTCCTAAAAAATATTCAATTTTATTAACTTTTACATTAAATGATATACGATTGAAACAGTATTTTTAATTTAGATACTTTTTAGTGTAGAAAAACTTTCTTTGGTTGTGTCTGACGAAAAACTAATTTTTCCACTTGTATTTAACCAGATGGAACTATTTTCTATTTTATTCCTAAAAGAACATTCAATTTTAAAGGCTTTTAGCATAAAATGTTAACAAATAAAATTATTTTTCGCATTATATTTAGTTTCTTCTACTGTAGGCTGACTGAAACTGATCTTTTTTACTTGCTCAAGAATACGAAAAATTTTTTTTTTTAATTATTATGAATAGTTTAAACATTTTTTTTCCCCAAAATTTTTTTTTGGAAAATTTTGAATGTTCTTTTAAAGGACACTTACTACAATTATACAGAAATTTTGTTTGTTGTTCTAAATTTTATATAATGCACTTATAAGTTCAAATGAAACGTAGTTTTTAGACATATTTTTAAAATTCAAAGAAACAAGTGGAAAAAATAAAAACCTAAGATATGAAAATCCTGTTTTATTTAAAAATATATTTATTCAAAGAAATAACACTTTTGTACTAAAGTAATGAACATTTTCGAAATACCATAGGATTATAAATTCATCGAGACTAAGTGAATAATACTATCCAAACATATCCTTCTATTTAAATTAACTATAAATTTTTCTCAGTGCAATAAAATTATAAATCGAATTAAACATCAAAAACAAGAATTGATGATGAAAAGAAAGTGAATCAAAGGAATGTGTTTTTTCTCGCAACAACATCATTAAATATTACTTATTTGTCAAGCGAGAAAGGAGACTTTCGAGTGAAAAAAAAAATGTAATAAATGTCAGAGTAAGAAGAAGGGCGGATTTAGCTTATTTGAAATTTACAAACTCTCTCTCCAAGAAAAAAAGAGAGGGAGAGAGAAGAGTCAGTTTGAAACCATCTTTCTGAGATAATATGCACTTAGACTCCATTTCCGAAGTCTTTAGATAAACATGATATTGAAAAATGGCAACCAAAAGTGCTTGAGGAAACAAAAAAGGTCTCCTAATCTTGAAAAAAAAATTGTAGTCAGGAAGGAAAATTTACAAAAGCATTGAGAGACAAATTGGCTAAAAAAAATCCAATACTTTTGTTTAACGGTTTTGTTGAGTAGAATCTCCCTTCCCTCTTAGCGAGGGGGAGAGGGCAAAGGATGGCTTTAGTGTTCTCTTTGAGTTGTACACTCACCACTCTTGGAGTTATCTTTCCTCGTTGACGTTTTCACGTGGAACGTTCAACTGAAAGTTTGATGGAAAATTCATAAGAAGAGACAACAGTCGGTGAAGAATGGTAAAAAGGTAAAATTGGGAGGAAATTGTAAAATACCAGGAGAGGAGGAGAGAAAAAGAGAGAGAGAGAGAGAAAAAATGGAAAAGAGAGAAAAAAAAAGAAAGAAAGAGAGGAAAAGGTAGAGAAAAGAAGGAGAGAGATAGGAAAAGAGAGAGAAAAGAAAGGAGAGAAACAGGTGGAGAGAGAAAGAGAAGAAGAAGGGTGAGGGAAACAACAATATATAGAAGAATCTGCTTTTTGGTGAATCGCAAAATTGACGTGAATATCCTTTCGCTGCTCAATAAAACACGCGAAACAAAAAGCCATCGTAAAACATCGGTTTTAAAGTTTCATGCGAGTCAGCCCAGATGCTTCCCTTGTACTCTTGCCTACTTCCTTTGCCCAGCTTTCTCTCTTTCTCTCTCTCTCTCTCTCACTCTCTCACTATCTCTCCAGTAACGAAACCAAGAGCTTTACTCAACTCCATTCTAACCATCCATCTTTCCATTCTCTTTTAGGGGCCCCGTGGACTTTACTATGGAAATTTTTACCAAGTAGCATGCAACGGTCTTGTGCAACATTTCTCTTTTGCTCTCTCTCTCTCACTCTCTCTTTTCCCACTTTGCGTCTGTAACACGTCATACATAAAGGGCTGACATTAAAAGTTTATCCTCTGCATTACTAAACGTGCCCTGCGTAAAATAACTACCCATTTGCTCGTCTAGTGGATGTGAAATTGTTTCTTAAAATTCACTTTTTCATGGCGAGAAATTACCGTTTTTGATTGACTTTCCAGTGGGAAAAATTTGCTTCACTTAAGATTGAAACTTAAGGGACAATTTTCCAGGAGTTGGACAAAATTGACCAAAAGGCTGAGTGGGGAATAATTTTTCCACTGGGAATTAAATATATTCTTTTGTTTTCATTTTTTAAATAGTTTTTGTGAAATCATGTTGCATTGTCGATAAAAGCTTTTTTTTCTTTTCCTTAGGCATTTAAAATTGCAGGCTTCGCACTCATCTACTAAAATCTACTATTTACTAGTTTTTAATTTTTTATACGTTATGCTACTATTTGGGTACTTAAAATTTTCACAGTAATTCAATTAATTTATAATAGCATTTTTAAAAGAATTTCGAAAATATCAATTATTTAACCAAATTGCTATACTGTTCTTCATTATAATTCAACTACTTTCACTAATAATAAAATTTTTCAAATAAATGCAATTTTTTTTAATTTTTGATAAAATTTCAAGCAATAATTCAATTGAAGCGTTTTGTGCAGAAACCGCATAAGTCCAATTTTTTTCGAAAATCACTTTTTTATTGAAAATTTATCTTTAAATGAAGCTTTTCAATCTGGTAAAATATTACATAAGTGGCTAAACTCTAAACCCTTAAAAAAAATAATTAAAATATCATTTTGTGCAGAAACAGCACAAGTCCATGATAAGTTTTATATTTATTTGTGATATTCTTGACGTATTTTAATAATTTATATTAAACAGTTTATATTATAAATAAAAACACTCATGGAAAGCAAAAAGTGACAGTGGTGACTGAATTATATAAAAATTAGAAAATATTGAAAATTGGTTAAATTTATTCTTAAAACAATTTTATTATTTATAAAATGTTACTAAAAGTTATCCAAATTTAATATTTTAAATAAATTTTATTAAATATTTCATAAAACTTTGATATTTCACTGGATTTAATAAATTTTCTGTGTTTTTCATTTCATTTTGTGCAGAAACAGCATAAGTCCAAATGTTAATTTATTTTTTAATTTTTTATATTAAGTAGATAATTAATTAATCATATTGGATTTTTTAACTTATAGGTTAGTAGAATATAATGCAAAAAGCCGAATTAAAAAAAATCTTAACATTTACGAGAAAAACACTTTTTATTGATTCCTGAACAATTTCGAATTATGGACTTATGCTGTTTCTGCACAAAACGCTTCAATTATTTTCAAAAATAATCAAACTCTTTGAAGAATTTTAATTATTTTTAATCCTATTTTCCATTAACTAATCAAAAACTTCAATTATGTTCACAAATATAGTTTTCTACGAGAATTTAATTATTTAAAATAAAATTTTCATAATATTTATTATATTTCGAAAAAAATTAATTATTTAAAACAATGTTAAAAAAATTCTTATGGAAAATTAGATTATTTTCAAAAATAACAAAATTTTTCACAGAAATTCACTTTTTTTTGAATATTTTAATAAAATTTTTCACAATAGTTCAATGATTTTTATAAATAATCTGCGAAAGAATTCAATTATGTCGATAAATAACAAAATTATTCACAAAAATTCAATTATTTTGAGGCATTTTAATAAAATTCTTTGCAAAATTTAATTATTTTTATAAATAACAATATTCCTCACAGGAATTCAATTATTTTTAAAGGTAATAAATTTTTTCTTGTCAATTTAATTATTTTAAAAAATTCTTATAAAATTGTTCGCAACAATTCAATTTTTTTCATAAATAATAAAATGCTTTCTAGGAATTCAATTAGTTTTTAAAAAATTTAATAAAATGACACACAAATATTAAATTATTCTCAAAAATTTTAATAAAATTCTTTGCAAAATTTAATTATTTTTAAAAACTTTTTGCAATTCAATTTTTTTTAATATCTACTATTTTCATAGAATTTTCAAACAGAATTCAATTATTTAAAATTTTTTTCATAAAATTCTTCGCAAGAATTAAATTATTTTTATTTATTTAAATTCTTTTATGAATAATAAAATTCGTTGCAGGAATTCAATTTATTAGCAGGATAAGAAAGATGTAAATATTTTTGATGAAAATTAGGGAAAAGTCAGGAAAATAAAAAATATGGAATGGAATTTTTGTCAGTTTTGTGAAGTATTTAAAACGAATTTTTTTGGTCGTCAAGTTTAATTTTTCGGTAGTTGCTATTTTAGTACTTTTTTTTAAATTTGAAAGCTATTTTTTGCTACGATTTTAAAACTAATTATCGAGTGGGAAGTCTGGAAATGGAATAGAATTGAAATTGCTTTATTTATTTATAGTCTGACTAAAACTGACATTTTTCACTTATAAAAAGATACAAAAATATTTTATTCCTTAAATCTTAAAAAAATCTTCCCTTACTTGTTTCTAAGACTAATTTCTAGTTTACACATTTTCCTGAAAAGAATAGGTTTTTTCTGTTTGTGTCTGATGAAAAACGTCTTTTTCTACTTGTTTTAGGCAAAACAAGTAAGAGTGGTTTTTTTTTAAAGATTTAAGTAGTAAAATTTTATTTGATCCATTTGCAAGTGAAAAGTGTCGTTTCTCGTCAGACAGGAGCAAATAAATAGTTTTTACTCAGAAAGGAGTAAGAACTCTTGATTATTGTTCTTTAGAGGTAGAAAAAAGTATATTTTCTTTCGATACTTGAGTAGAAATTTTTTTTCCAGTTGTCGGTACCTAAGTGAAAAAGGTTATTTTTAGTCAGTCTACAATAGAAATATCATAAAAAGTAAATTTTTACGCAAAGCAGAATAGAATCTGTTAATCACTATTGTGTCAAAGGATAAATAGCAGATTTTTTAAAAGTTTTAAAGAAGAAAATTTTTTTATCCTTCTACAAGTGAAAAAGATTAATTTTTGTCAGACAACAATAAAAAAACCAATTTTCAAAGAGAAAATATTATTTAATTCATTATCATTTTATTAAAAAAGTATTAAAACTTTATGTTTTTCAACTATTTTTGAAAAGATTTTAGGTGTAACATATTTTCATCCCTCTGTAAGTGAAAAGGGTCAGTTTTAGTCAGACTGTAACAGAAATACCTATTATAAGGCGAAAAATAATTTAATTGTTTGTCTTTTTATGCAAAGGTAGTTAATTTGAATGTTTTAAAAATAGAATCTGGAAAAATTAAAAAATTTGACCATATTTTGTTGAACCGAAGTGAAAAAGTTGTTTTTCCTTCGACAGAAACAAAAATAAGTTATCGTAATAATTATTACTTTACCTATTATTAATAATAAGTAAGTTATTGTAATAATTATTACTTTACCTATTATTACTATTTTTCACTCTCAAATTTCGACACTTAAATAAAATTTACATTTGTGTTTGTTAATCAATAAAATATAATTAATAATATTTTGCCCTATCGATTAAGAAAGACAAATCTAAATTTTATCCAAGTGTCGAAATTTTTGACTGACATTGGCAGTAAGCGTGAGAGAGAGAGAGAGCAGGAGAGTATCTATAGAGATATAGAATGATAAAATAGAACAGTTTGCCTCATAGTTGAAGTCCAGACAAGTTGGTGTCGAGCAGTTAGGACAGGTTGACATTCCTCTGACGGAGAAACACGTGTACTTGGTTAGGCAGGCTTGTACGTATACAGTGTTTTGGTGCCAGGGTCGTACCTTTCGTTCTTAGACTACATCCTAAACCTCTCTAGGAATGTTTCCCTTGAAGTGGCTGCTTGTCTCGCCAAACATTCTAAACCCGCAGCTTCAGCGTGTTCCTATCCTTTCGAAGCTCCCATCACGTTTAATACCATATACCAACCGCAACCTTATTCAAAAAAAAAACATTCCCATCATAAAAAAGTGTAGAATTTCAATTTTTTCGGAGAATATCAAATTGAGACAAAAAACGAATCAAAACGTTGCTTAGCAACAGTTTTGATATTAGGTTTTTTGTCTCAATTTGATATCTCCGAAAAACTGTTCATATGAAGAAAAAAATAGTGTGGATCAATTTAGATACAAAAAATTTAAATCAATTTATAATCAGATAAAAAATTTTAATTAAAAATCTAAATTTTCTTGCATCAATTTGATCCACTTTAGTATCAAGTTGATAAATTGAGGAAATTTTTGTTTGAATTAAGTTAATAGTGAATTTCAATTAGAATCACAATAAAACGTGAAGTGTTAAAATAACACCAGAATGGATTAAAATAATCTGCAACAGTTTAATCCCTCTAGGATTAAATTAACACCAGAAAAGATTAAAATAATCTATTTTGGTGTTATTTTTAACTTTGAATGAAATTTTACTTTAAATAAAACACCAAAGTCAACGATTTGTAAAAATTCAACGAATTTAGCTTCTCCAGGGAGAATAGTAAGTTACTAAGTTAGTTAGTTACTAACTTAATAACTAACTAAATTAGTAACATAGTTACTAAATTCAATTGTGTTCAAAAATTTAAAAAAATTCTCGTCAAAATTTCAATTCTCTTTATAAATAATAAAATTCTTCTCTGATATTCAATTATTTTACAAAATTTTAATCAAATTCTTCTCAAAATTTCAATTATTTTCAAAAGTTTCCTAAAATTCAATGATTTTCAATATCTACTATTTCAATAAAATTTTCCAAAAGAATTCCACTATTAAAAAAAATTTGAATAAAATTCTACGCAAACATTCAATTATTTTCATAAATAATAAAAATTTTTTACAGAAATTCAATTATTTACAAATTTTTTTATAAATTTCTTCGCAATAATTCAATTCTTTTCATAAATAATAACATATTTTTACAGGGATTCAATTATTTTTATAAATAATAAAATTCTTTTAGGAATTCAATTATTTTCATAAATAATAAAACTCATTGGAGAATTTCAATTATTTTTAATGCAATTTTAATCGAATTCCTCGAAAAGTGTAATTATTCTTAAAAATTTTATTAAAATTCGTCCAAAGAATTTAATGATTTAAAAAAATTTTTTTGATAACATTTTTTATGAGAATTTAATTTCAAGAAACATGAAATTAATAAATTATTTATTTTTATATTTAAATAATTGAATTCTCGTAGAATTTACTAAATAAAAATGGTTTTAAAAATAAATTTCAGTTAAAATTTTATATTATCATTAAATATTACAAGCATTATAACGTGGATTTTTAGAAATAATTAAATTTTGAAAAAGTTTCAAATTAAAATCATTTTGACAAACAATTTTGTAGAATTAATTCTTTTTAAAAGTTTAATAGGATTTTTATTGAAATTATTTCAAGTTTTTATTTTTCAATATAATATTTAATTACAGAATTTTCGAATAATTGAAATTTTGTAAAATTGTAAACGAATGAATTTGAAAATTCTCGAAAATCTTTTTCAAAAATTATTAAAAATAATGGATATATTGAAAAATTTTAGTTAAAAACACTAAAAAAAATTTAATTTTAGAGAAGTTACAAATCATTGCAGAAATTCAATTATTTTCAAAAGTACTAAAATTCTTCTTAAGGATTCAATTATTTTTACTAATAATAAAAATCATCGCAGCGTTTTAATTATTTTTCATACAATTATAATAGAATTCCTCGAAAAAAATAATTATGTTCATGCAAGTTTTAATAAAATTCGACAACAGAATTCAATTATTTAAAAATTTGTTACTAAGATTCTTTATGAGAATTGAATTTTGAGAAACATTCAATTATTCAATAAATTATTTACTTTTGCATTTAAATAATTGAATTCTTGTAGAATTTTTTAATAAAAATTGATTTTTATTTTATAAAAATGAATTTCAGTTAAAATTTTAGATTATAATTGAATATTAAAAGCACTATAGTCTGAATTTTTAGAAATAATTGAATTGTGAAATTAATTTTTTTTAAAAAGTTTAATTGAATTTTCTTTTCTATTATTTGAAGTTTTTATTTTCTAATATATGCATTCAATTAAAGAATTTAGGAATAATTGAAATTTCGTAAAATTGAATATTGTAAACAAATGGATTTGAAAAATGCCAAAGAACTTTTTCGAAAATTATTAAAAATAATAGATATAAAGTAAAATTGTAGTTAAAAATTTTTGAAAATAATAAATTGAATTGAAATAATGAAAATAATTTTGAAGAAGTATAAATATTCTTATAATAAAAAATAATGATTTTATTACTTGGTCATCTTTAATTATTATAAATTATTATTATTATCTTCATGTTTTATAGTTATAAAAAAATTTAATGAATTAAAATTTCATTCATTGTAAAAAATAACACCATAATTAATTATTTTAATCTTTTTTGGTGTTAATTAAATCTGCAACATATATTAATACCTCACGCTTTACTGTTTAAAGAAAGGAAACTCAAAATTTTTAATTTGAAAAGAAAAGATTAGAATTAATTTTTTTCGGAGGTAAACATTTTACAGTGGATAAAAAGCTCTTCTTGTCTTGAAACACTTTTGCTTTTTAAGAAGAAAATTCTTCCTGACGAGTCAAACAACGAAATTCTTTCCGTCGATATTTAAATTCCACACCAGACCAAGTACACGTCTATACATTTCACAGTTGTTGGGCTTTGATCTTTTGCCTTGTAATTACATTCTTTCGGTTCTCAAGACGGACGTTGGATGTCGCTCAACGCCTTGAAAAAAGCTCTCGAAAGCCGAAAATTTTCTTTCCTCTTCTTCTTTTTTATTTCATCCTTTTCGCTTACAGAGTCTTCGCGTTACATCTTTCAGCGCATCTTTTGGATGAACGACATTTCAATTACGATTTTCTTTTGCTTCAGGGCACGTGACCCTTGTGTTTCCTTTCGAAAGAGGAGTCGCGCGAAAATACATTTCTCTCTCACTCTCACTCACTCTTTTTTTTCTTGGTAAGTTGATCCTTCCTTTTTTTCCCTCATATTGAGGGGTAAAAGTATTCAAATAAAAGCAATGGAAGAAAAAAAGAAATTAATTATCCAAAAAAAAAGAGGAGAGAGAAAAGAATCTTGAGATTTTAGCTTTTAAGATTGCGTGTCTAGTGACAGGGAATGATATAATGAGACAGGGGCAATTTTGTATATTGAATTAGTGAAAATTGTTCTAAGATTTGATATTAAATTGTGGAATATTGTCATTATTCAGGAGGTTGTTCAGTAGGAAAGATATATAATTGGAACATATGTGCGTGCCCTCAAGGGTAATAACATATGTCAAGCATGGCAATAAGCACTGTTGCCAGATGGTGCAAGAAGCTTTTGGTACAATGTTTCGCTTTGTATCGTTATTGCCAACAGAAGACATTAAGCACATTTTATTTGATGTCGGGCGAAATTTATATGCTAAAGTCAACACGTCAGGCAGAAGAGAGTTTTAAAGAATATTCTGATATATTATTATTCAAGGATATTTGGAATTTTCTTTTTATTTCTATTTTTCAAGAGAGCTCAGAATCTATTTTACTATTTATTTATTTAACTGTTTTTTTACTATTTTGTTACTTAACTGTTTATTTACTCAAGTATTAATTTATTTTTTCGTTTGCTTATTTAACTGCTTATTTATTTTATTATTTGCTTAACTGTTTACTTGTTCGATTATTTATAAATTTAACTACTTATTTTTTTAACAATTTATTTATTTCCATATTTATTGAATTAACAGTTTATTTATTGAAGTATTTATTTATTTATTTTTTAACTGAAGATAAATAGAAAACTTATTTTTCTATTGTCTGTCGATGAACTGCTTTTTCTACTTGCAGTTGTAGGCTGATTAAAACCTACCTTTTTCACTATCAGATATCCAAAAAGTAATTTTTTTCTTATTGTTTTATTTAAAAGGAAAACAATTAGTTTCTTAATAATTATAAATGCTTTATTTAATGTAGTCTGACTAAAAACTGACCTTTTTCACTATAGCAGATAAATAAAAAAATTCTTTTTACTCAAGTCTTAAAAAAATCTACATTTACTCAATTTGCCTAACAATATAATTAATATTTACCACAATTGTCTGAAAAGAAAAACTATTTTTGTCCTTGTGTCTGACGAAAAATATCTTTTTTTCACTTATTTTCATTCTAATTTGGAATTATTTTCAATTTTATTAATATAAACATATATTTTTTCTACTTTTTTGAGTAAAAAGATTTTTCACTTTCAGATGGATAAAAAAATAATTCTGCTTTTTTAATAAAAAAATTACTTTTACCTGTTTTGCGTAACTGTAGTTAACATTTTTCATACTTTTTTTTAAATTAAAAAAAAAACGTTTCCTTGTTTGTTTCGGACGAAAAATGACTTCTTTCACTTGCAGTTTACTAAAAAAGTAACTTTTTTCTATTTAGTCTACAAAAAGAAATTCTTTTCACAACTTTTGGGAATAAAGAAAGGTGACATTGATTTATTTTATGAATTAATATTGTCTTTTTGTTCTAAACTAATTAGAACTGTTCGTTTCTCCTTGTAGACTGATGAAAAAACTTTTTCCACTTATAAATTTTGAAAAATATTTTTTTCTCAGTAAGAAATTTATTTCTCTGCTTGTAACCTTCAAAAAACAACCTGTTTTACTTGTAGCAAATCAAACGCAATTTTTTCTTCCCACGTCGATAAATTCCATGGAAGTACCCCCTGGAAATTCCGTAGAAATTCTGCAAATTTTATATTTTAACTAGCTGTCGTACCCGTCTTCGACGGGTTTTATTTTCTACCAATACATTTAAGTGTATCTACTAATCTGGAAAATCAGAAAATAGCAAGGGAATTTAATTTGACCGGAAAAAAATAATAATTAGTTACCATTATAGCTATTTTAGTAGGAAAATATTACTATTTGAATCAGCTTAAATTTTGACTCGGGTCTGTTTTCATAAATATAAAAGAAAATATAAAAATTTATTATTATTTATTATTATTTATTTTATTTATTATTTTTTCTTATAAAAGAAATGCAACAATATTATTAGATTGTAATCATAATACAAATGCTAAAATATTATTAAAATAAAAAACTTACAGAATAACAAATTATATAAGAATATTCTTATAAAACATGAAGATATCGATCACTCCGAGTCTTCGACTCGGAGTGATCGATATCTTCATGTTTTGTATTAATTTAAATTTTCATAAAATTTTTCAAAAAAAATTAAACTATTTACAAAAATTAAAAAAAAATCCTTACCAACAATTCAATTATTATTATTACGAGTAATAAAATTTTTCATATAAATTCAATTATTTTCATAAATAATACAATTCTTTACAGGATTTCCATTATTTAAAAAGAAAATGTACTAAAAATTCGTTACAAGAATTGAACTATTTTCATAAATAATAAAATTCTTCATAGGACTTTAATTATTAAAAAAAAATATAATATAAATTCTTTACAATAATTCAATTATTTTCCTAAATAATAAAATTCTTCACAGGATTTCAATTATTTTTTAATACAATTTTAAGTAAATTCTTCGAAAAATGTAATTATTTCCAAAAACATTCAAAATTCAATTATTTTTGAAAATTCATGCTATAATGCTTTTAATATTCAATTATGTAAAATTTTAACTGAAATACATTTTTAAATCAATTTTTAAGTAATTCAATTTTTTCGACGAATTTTAATAAAATCTTCAAGAATAATTACATTTTTCATTGAATTCAATTAAAATTGTATTAAAAATAATGTAATTCTATGATAAGTTTTATTTTTTCATGAAAATAATTAATTCTCGGTAAAAATTTTATTATATTTTTGAAAATAATGTAATGTTTGCATTAAATTTTATGAATACTTTTTTTTAAATAATTGAAATCTTTTGAAAAATTTTATTATAAAATAGTAGATATTGAAAATGATTGAATTGAGGAAAATTTTTGAAAATAATTGAAATTTTGCCAAGAATTTTATTAAAATTTTTAAAAATAATTGAATTTTGGAAAAGAACTTTATTATTTTTAAAGATAATTGAAATTTTGACCTGGCATTTTCAAAAAATTTTGAACATAATTGGATTTTTGCGAAGAATTTTATTACTTTTGAAAATAATTGAATTTCTGCAGTCAATTGTAACTTCTTATAAATTCAATTGTTTTCAGTACTTTAATAAAAGTCCCTGACTTTTCCTTGATGTTTAAATATTTTTAAAATAAAAAACTTGCAGAATTTCCATGTAAACTCCACGGAAAATTTTTTCTTAATTCCTTTTATGCTATTATTATCTGACAAAACTCTTCTTTTTCCACTGAATGTGGTGCCATATGTATGTAAATTTAGATTTGCTGTTAATATTAATTATTAATATTTTTGTTATTGATTAATAGCAAAAAAAATTATTTATAAATGTTTATAAACAATATTGTTAATAATAAAGAAAATAATCAAACAAATTCGTTTTATTATGTATGTGCCGAATGTTTATGTTAAACATACATTACATGTTAAATATATACATTTAAATATTTTAACTCCAAATGTGGTTCTAAAACTACACGCAACAAATTTAACACATATAATATAAATTAAAATAAATATTAACTAATAGATGTTAATATTAATATTATATAGGGGAGAGGGCCCCAAGATGGACATTTCCTATAAAATTTTTGTTTAAAGTGACAGCATCTTCTCAATTTTTTTATTTTTGTTGTTTGTATAGACGAAGATTTTTATGCAAATTTGAAAAATAAAACCAGTTTTTTTTTCTACTGCGTATATCACCTGAATTTTTTGTCAATAAAAGTTTTATTTCCGATTTTTCTCAAGTCGATAAAGTTATTTAAATTTTTGATTTTAGATAGGTATTTATCGTTATAATATTATTTATTTATCATATAATAATATTCTAAAATGATTTTATTAATATTTTGTTTGTATACAATTTTTTTCTGGGTTTCAAAAAATGGTGTCATTTACCCTAAGATGGACACTTTCGAGACCCTAAGATGGACACCACATTTCAATGTATTTATTTTCATGCTTTCGATTACACATTTTTTTAATAATTTTGTAAGCCTCGTAATTGAGATTTTTTATTTTTACCGCCATGGAATGTAGAGCTATCGATTGAGAATTCGATATATCGATATATCTTAACTTGTCAAATTAAAGTTAAATATGTTTTTTTTTTTATTCTCAAGTTATAAAATTAAGATTTTTAATAATGTTATTCCTAGTAAATAGAATAAAATGATTAAACATTAGTTTAAAAATTAATACAGGATGTTTATCTTTAATTTACCACACTTTAAAGTGATTTTTAAGAAGGTGTCCATCTTGGGGCCACTTTTTTTTTTTTGGTCAAAAATTTTAACAATTAGAAAAAATGCTATAAAAAATGTTTAAGTTCAAAATAAAATTTTATCTCAGTGGCCATAAGTTACCTAATAAATTGTACTTTTATTTAGTATAAAACATTTTAACATATCTTATTCGGTTTGGATTTTAGAGCCATCAATCGAAGAGGTGTCCATCTTGGGGCCCTCTCCCCTAATATTAACCTATAACACATTATTAAATTATATTATTAACAAACATAGACAGAATATCTAGACAATATTTGCCATTAAAATTCACATTTTCAAATCTAAATTCATTTGAAATAAGTAATGTAAATATTATGAGTATCGGACGAGAGGTATATGGAGGTACAGATATATATATAAGAAGAAGTGAAGTGGAGGAGAGTCAGAGGTGGAGAATTAAATAGACTGAGTGAGCCATGTTGGTGGTTGAGGAGGACGGTAGAAAGAGTCCAAGGGAAGGAGGTTTCGCTCTGTCCCTAGAGGGCGGCTTTGACATTCTAGCAGTAAGTACCTTGTGCACATTCACTCGCTCGCATGTATCCAACCTCTACACTTTCCCTATTTTCATCTTGTACGAGTCACATATCCATCGTTACTTTAAGCACACGGAAATAAACGAGCCTTCACATACTATATACCCATCCTCGAATAACACTCACTAAAGAATCACTTCTTTTCACCCAACTGCGAATTTTTAGTTTCCGTTAATCTTATTCGTATTCTGTAAATGCAATTTTTTCTTCTGAATCGTCGTAAAAGTGGTAATTCAATCCCATTATTTAAATTTTCGCTTACGTATTTTAATTCAAAAATTATTTACAGTTAAATAAATAAGTACGTAAATTAATATTTTTAATCTTTTAAATATTAAAAAACGTCTCTATAATTATTAATTAAAGAAAATTATGTTTTTTTACTTATGTCTTGAGAGGATCAACTCTTTCTACTTCTGACAAACAATAACTAGAAACGTCTGACGAAAAACTGTTTCTTCTACTGAAAAAATTATTTTCTTTTTTTGTCGGACTGAATTTGATTTTTTCTACTTGAGTCTGATAAAAACCGACCTTTTCCACTTTTGTTTAACAGAATGATACTTTTGATCTGTTTTTTCGTAAAGAATCTATTTTCTGCATTTTTTGCATAGAAAAAGAAACGATTTAAATATTTTTTTAAATACAATTTTATTTTTTTAATGCTGGCTGATTAAAGCAGACCAGAATGAAAAAATAAAATGTTGGTACCTTAATCATTAAAAACTCTACTTTTACTTGTTCTACCTAAAAGTAATCAAAATTTTTCCTACTTTTTTAAGTAGAAAACAACACTCTCATAGTTTTTTGAATAAAAAAACAATTTTTTTATTGTGTCTGACGAATAATGATTTTTTCCACTTGCATTTAATCAAGTCCAACTGACGTTAATTTCATTCGTAAAAAAATTCAATTTTAATACTTTCTGCATAAAATGATAAACAATTGAGTTATTTTTCTTTTTGAGAATTGGTTCTTTTTATTGTAGTCTGACTAAAATCAATATTTTTCACTTGTATACAACATGAAAAAAAAATTTTACTAATTAAATTTTGAAAACATTTAATTTTACTTACCTTGGCTTATAAATATTTAAATTTTTCATATTTTTTAATAGAAAAATAATTTATTGGTTGCGTCTGCAAATATCGACTTTCTCCACTTTTATCCAACAAAATTCAATTTTTTCATCTTCTATTAAATCCAATTTAATAGAATTTATCCAATTTAATCCAATTTAATTTTTTATTTAATTAAATCCAATTTTACAAATTTTTTTATTGAACATATAAACAAATAGTTTTTATAGTTCTTTGAATGAAAAAATACTTCTTTGATACTTTCTGATAAAAAAAAAATTTTTTTTGAATGAAAAAATACTTCTTTGATACTGTCTTTTTCCACTTTTATTTACTAATATTCAACTTATATCAATTTTATTTGTAAAAAATTATGTTTTTTTTTGCATTTTCTAGTGTAGGCTGACGAAAATTGACCTTTTTCACTGGCAGAAGGATAAAGAAATATTTTACAACTTAAATTCTAAAAAATATACTTGTACATGTTTGATCTAATAGTAAATAACAGTTTACCTACTTTCCTAAGAAAAAATATAATTTTTCTGCTTCTGTCTGGCGAATAACGACTTTTTCTACTTGAATTTAGCCAAATATACAACTTTTTTTTTATTTTATTGTTAAAAACATCAAATTTTTCTACTTTCTACATAAAAAGATAAGCAACTGGATTTTTTTCTCATTAAACTTTCTTTTTTCTACTTTAGAGTGACTGAAATCAATCTCTTTCTTTTTCTACTATCGTCTGACTATTATCGATTTTTCCACTTGCTTTCGAACATTTTTTTTTCCATTCGAATCCTACGGGAATTTTCTTTCCATTAATTTGTTCAACGTCAGTCAAAAAATTTCGTCACTTTAATAACAGTTAATTTAATTTTAGTTAAATCAATTTATTTCACAATTGAAAATCTTTCCTTTTCGTGTGTTGCGAAAAAGGGTGAGAATTAAAATAATAAAAAGGAGAATAAAACAAGAGAAAAATTATGGAAAATAAAAGTTTTTGTTTAGAATAAAAGGAAGATTTAAAATAATAAAAACAAGTAGAAAAAAAGAAGACAAAAATACAATAGAAAAGTAAATCAAAGATAATACAAAGAATCTGATTAACATATTCAAAATATACTAATTTTTAAATTATGATAGTATAATTTTAGAGATTTTATAATTTGTACAGTTTTGAAACTCGTTTTATTATTAAAATAGAAAAAACAAAATTCTCTAGTGAGTTGAAAAAAAATTCGGCGACAGTTACTAAATTGTCAACACGGGAGTCGTGAAAAGCTTGGCGAAGAAATCTTTCAGAAGTTAACAAAGGCTCCTCATTCTTTTTTCTTGCACAGTTATCTCAAGTAATATTTAAAAAATTCAAAATATAACTACATTCGATGTAGTAACAATTAATCTTACAAGTCCATTTCTACCTTACCTTTTTTTATCCTTTTTTCATCCTCTTCTTTTTTATAGTGTAAGTATATACACGGGAGTTAAATTTACTATATCGAAATACTTAAAAGACAAATTCAGAATCTCCAAGGAACAATAATGTTCCTCTTCTTAAGATATAAATAAACTTTTTATTCTCCCATACAACACACTTTTAGAACATTTTGAGTTTTACTTTTTTACAATCTTTTCGATTGTTTTCCAATACTTTGTTTATATAAAGAGGGTTTGGATTTAAACATGTGAATAAAAATACAACTTTGCATTCTTCTTTCTTTTTTTATTGAATTGTAAAGAAGAAAAAAAGTTTGCGTGGTTCACCATAAAGCTTGATTATAATACTTGGCAAACATCCGGAGAAAAGCACGCCACTGTTATAATTTACGAGATATTAACGATCATATGAACAAAAAAATGAGAGAAAAAAAAAATTGAAAAAATAAGAGAAAAAATTAATAGAATGAATCCGAAGAGCGTGACGTGGTATGATCGTGAATGTTGGAACGATAATAAAATCGATCCCTCGCTATACTGCCTTTCTATCAGGAATGGAACAATTATTTTCCATAAATTCCATAAAGGAACGATGGCTCGTCATGAAGTTTATGCGCTTTTCTTCGATGTATAGATATATTTTTTATGTATGTATATATATTGGTATTTTCCTCGTCTTTCTTGAATAATAATTAATACTGTCTCGCGGGATGTAGATGCAATAGTAACCTTGAGTCTAAAATAACACTTTGGTGCTAATAGTGTCACGATCAATAAGTACAAGAATAAATGTTGCAACTCACCGGGAATATTATTTGCATATCAGTGATGGAATTGTAGTTTATATCACGCGATTTGAATAAATGATTTTTTTCCACGTTTTTATCGGTCTTTCTTTCAATTTTCTTTATGCTTTTGTTTATGAAGAGAGTTTGTTTTTTATTTGGATTTCTTTTTATTTTCGATCGCGGTATATTTGTTTTTTTTTAATTCTGGTTCTGCCTGTTTAAATTTTTATTGTTTCTCTAATTTTTTTTGTTTTTCTAAGGATATGAAATTGAGAAAATCGTTTTATTTTTGAAAATTATTAAAATTAAATTCAAACATTTGCAATTCTTTCTCTTTTTCCACTGTCTATGTAGAATCCTCTTTTACACGTGGCTGACAAAAATCAACCTTTCTACTAAGATCCCAAAGGGATTTTGGATTTATTTCACTCGAATCGTAAAGAATCAGTAGTTCCCGATCTGTCTGACAAGAATTTTCTTTCTTTATTCACGTCTGACTAGAACTGGTCTTTTTCACTTGTAACTAATAAATATTTTTTTTCATCTTTTAAAAAATAGTTCTTCTACTAAACTGTAGAATTTTTTTTTCCACTTTTGCCTAATAATTAGTAGTTTAGTTTTTTTGTCTCACAAGAGTTGCATTTTTCTACTGTCTGACTAACAATGAAGTTTTCCTCAGTCTGACTGATAATGAATTTTCCACTATTAATGTTTTATCTACTATCTGCTTATAATTTTTCCACTTTCTGTCTATTAATAAATACTCCACTGTTGTAAAGTCAATAATTTTACTACTGTTTGACTAATAAAAAATTTTTCAATGTCTGACTATTAATATAATTACTTTTTTACTATCTGGTTGTTTATAAATTTTTACTTTCTAACTATTAATAACTAGCAAATGGTACGCACGCTAGCGCGCGGAACGTGGTTTTCAATTATTATTATTATGCAAGTTACAAAATTTTTAATTTTCAAACATGAAATTTTCAATAATTTCACATTCAAACTTTAAAAAAATTCAATTATTAACTAATTTACTAGTTAATTATTCTTGTTAACTAATTTAAAAAATTTTAATAATATTTTTTGCAAAAATTCAATTATTTTCATAAATAATAACATTCTTCGTAAGAATTCAATTATTTTTAATCCAATTTTAATAACATTTCATGATAGGATTCAATTTTTATTTAATCTTTAATAATATTTTTCAAAAAAAAATTCAATTATTTTCTAAAATTGTAATAAATCCTTTGAAACAATTCAATTATATTAATAAATAGTAAAATTCTTTGCAAAAATTTAATTATTTTTAATACAATTTTTAAAAAATTTCATGAAAGAATTTAATTTTTCTTCTTAATTTTTAATAAATATTTTTCGAAAAAATTTAATTATTTTTTAAAATTGTAATAAATTCAAAACAATTCAATTATATTTATAGATACTAAAATTCTTCGTAAAAAGTCAAGAATTAAATTTTTTTCTTAATTTTTAATAATATTTTTCGAAGGAATTCAATTATTTTCTAAAATTGTAATACATCCTTCGAAACAATTCAATTATATTTATAAATAACAAATAGTAAAATTCTTTGCCAAAATTCAATTATTTTTATAAATAATAGATAGTAAAATTCTTTGCTAAAATTCAATTATTTTTATAAATAATAACATTCTTCATAAGAATTAAATTATTTTTAAAAATAGTAAAAAAAATTGCAATTATTTTTAATACAATTTTAATAACATTTCATGATAGAATCAAATTTTGTTTTCAATTTTTAATAATATTTTTCGAAAAAATTCTATTATTTTCTGAAATTTTAATAAATCCTTCGAAACAATTCAATTATTTTTATAAATAGTAAAATTTTTTGCAAAAATTCAATTATTTTTAATACAATTTTAATAACATTTCATGATAGGAGTCAATTTTTTTTTTAATTTTTAAGAATATTTTTCAAAAAAATTCAATTATTTTCTAAAATTTTAATAAATTCTTCAAAACAGTTCAATTATATTTATAAATAATAAATTTCTTTGCAAAAATTCAATTTTTTTTAATTCGTTATAAAATTTTTCAAAAAAATGCAGTTATTTTCAAAAAATTTTGATAAAAGTCAATTATTTTCAATATTTGTAATTAAAATTATTAAAGAAAATCCATTAGTAAAAAAAATTAAAGAAATTCTTCAAAAAGAATTTAGTTGGAATTTTTCATAATTTTAACAAAATTCTTCGCGAGAATTCAATTATTTTCCTAAAGAATAAAATTCTTCGAAGGAATTCTATTATTATTATTATTATTTTAAATTTTTTGATAATATTCGTTGCAAGAGTTCGATAATTTTCAATACATTAATTTTTTAATTAAAAATATTCGAAAAGAATAATTATTAAAAAAGTTAGGAAACAAAAAAGCAAACTACTAACTTCAAACTGCGAACAGATTACCGGAATACAACGATTATTAATATAGATTACTCCACTCGCCTACATTCAATATTTTTACTATTGTTTGATTAATAATGAATTTTCCTCTTTCTGACAATTTATTACTTTTGTACTGTGTGACTATTAATGGTTTTTCTACTATTATTGATATTTTTACTATTAATGATTTTCTACTTTTAATACTTATTCTACTGTCTGTCTATTAATGTTTTTTCTACTGTCTGGTTATTAATATTTTTTCCCACTGTCTGGCTATTACTGCTTTTTCTACTTTCTATCTGTTTATAATTTTCCATCTTCTGATTATAAATAATTACTCTACTTTTACTGTCTTGTTATTAATGATTTTTTCCGCTGTCAGACTATTCATCATTTTTCTTCTGTCTGACTATTTATGTTTTTTTTTCATGTCCGACTATTACTGCTTCATCTACTGTCTGGTTATTATAATGCTTTTTTCACTGTCAAATTATTATTGTTTTTTTCTACCATAGCTTCTACTTTTTAATTTCTGTATACCTTAATTTACAATATCAATTTTTAATATTCCAATATAAATATTCAAATCGATATTTTAAATATTGTAAAAGCACAGCACAAATCATTGAAAAATCTACAAAAACCAAAAAGAGAAGAAAAAAAAAATACTCCAGAAGGGAGGACAGTAGGGAAATAAATATATACATACAGGTTTGGATTTGAAAACGGAAGCTGTTACGTTTCATTTCCTATTCTCTGGCGCAGTGAAACAACTTTTCTCCCGTGTCGCATCGGAGTCTTATCTGATAAATAGATTCCCGAGGAGCAATTTGAAAGGACAAACGCATCTTGGAGGTCTGACACATACACACGTAGACACACAATGAGAGAAAAGAGAGAGAGAGAGAGAGAGAAGGATATTTTGTTAGTTGGAAGTGAGAAAAGGAAAGGTTCGAGTACACGAGAAATACACACAGTGTTGGGTAATACATAATAAGATACGAGCAGAGAGCATGCAGCATAATCATATATCATAGGTTAGTGCGGTATGGCGGAGTATTTCCATTCGTGTATGTGTGTATGTACATCACTAAACACACACACATATACACATACACAAATATATACACACTGGTTGACAAAAGCCGAAGAACCGACATCCGCAGAACTATACGAACGCCTCTCTGACTTTAAACACCACTATGATAATCATTTGCACCCTCGCTTTTATAAGCGCGTGCGTTCTTACCCGAGTCGAAATTTAAGCCCTACTTTCACCCTGAATTTTCAGGGGCTATTGAGTGTTAGGAGTAGTAAAGTAGGGTCTAATTCTAATACAATTAGACCCTACTTTGACTCCCAAAATAGGCGGAAATTTGCCAATCTTCCATTTGGAGAAGCAAAGGAGGGTCTACTTCTAAGAAACCTATACCGAACTTTTAAACCTCGTAGACCCTACTTTCAAACTCCTAGACCCTACATTCTAAAAGAAAATTTTAAATTATTTTTTAATGAATTACTTGAAACACTGCAAATGCAAAAAGTACTCCAAATTCATAAATACTGATGTGTTTTATAGCGTCTATATACACTTCGTGTATATAGACGCTATAAAACACATAAAATTCCACTTTTACTCATCCCTAGTGCTTCAATTGAATCTGAGCAAATCTTCAAATTTTTCTTTTTTTAATTGTAGGGTCTAGGAGTATGAAAGTAGGGTCTACGAGGTATAAAAGTACGGTATAGGTTTCTTAGAAGTAGACCCTCCTTTGCTGCTCCAAATGGAAGATTGGCAAATTTCAGCCTGTTTTGGGAGTCAAAGTAGGGTCTAGTTTTTAAAAATTGTATTGAAATCAGACCCTACTTTACGACTGCTAAACCTGAATAGGCCCTACATTTTCAGAGGCTAAGTAGGGTCTAAATTTCGACTCGGGTATACACTTTGTCTTTGCGTGTATGTGTAAACATACCCACACATATATGGACATTTTATATGTGTATATTTAATTAAATATAATATAATATACCTCATTTTTTTAAATTAAATGGAATTTTTATAATAAATGTAGGGTGGCCACCCATCTTTAGAACGACTGTAATTCCCAAACGGTATTATATAACATAATTAATAATATATGCCCTGAAACTGTATCTCCTTAGTAGCTACATAACTTTTTACCCACGTCGAAAAATTCCATGGAAGTACCCCCTGGAAATTCCGTGGAAATTCTGCAAGCTTTATATTTTAATATTATTTTAACATTTCTATTATGATTAGAGTCTAATAATAAACTTTGTTGAAATTTTTTTGCAAAACTTGAATAAAATACGCATTTTGAAAAAGAATTGCAATAATATTTTTAGGTTGTAATCATAATACAAATGTTAAGATATTATTAAAATAAAAAATTTACAGAATTTCCTTGATATCCGGACAAAATTTTAAATTTTTCCCTGACCCTAAAGAATATTCTGATTCACTCTAAAAATGATTAGATACTCAAAAAACTGTTCTATTACATTTAATTATAAATTTTTTTAATTGTAAAATTATTCGAAAACACTAATAAATTCGTTTTTAAATAAATATTTAATCATTATTATTATTCCATAGGAATAAGAATTTTCAAAAAATTTCAAAATTCAAACCTTTATGAAATTCATAAAATTATAAGAATATTATTATAAAACATGAAGATATCGATCACTCCGAGTCGAAGACTCGGAGTAATCGATATCATCATGTTTTGTATTAATTTAAATTTCCATAAAATTTTTCATAAAAAATAAAATAAAATTATTTACAAAAATTTTAATAAAATCCTTCAAAAGAATTCAATTATTTTTACAAGTAATAACATTTTTCACATGAATTCAATTATTTTCATAAACAATAAAATTTTTCATAGGATTTCAATTATTTTTAATACAATTTTAAGTAAATTCTTCGAAAAATGTCATTATTTTCAAAAAAAAAAATTTGCAAGAATTCAATTACATTTCACAAATAATGAAATTTTCCGCTGAAATTAAAATATTTACAAAATCTACTATTTCAATAAAATTTCTTGAATAAAATTATTTTTAAAAAATGTAATAAAATGTATTGTTAGAAATCAAGTATTTTTATAAATAATACAATAATTTACAGTATTTCAATTATTTGAAAAAAAAAATTTAATAAAAATTCGTTGCAAGAATTGGACTATTTTCATTGATGATAAAATTCTTCACAGGACTTCAATTATTAAAAAAAAATTATTATAAATTTTTTACTATAATTCAATTATTTTCATAAATAATAAAATTTTCCATGGGATTTCAATTATTTTTAATACAATTTTAAATAAATTCTTCGAAAAATGCAATTATTTTCAAAAAGTTTTGGCAAGAATTCAATTACATTTTACAAATAAAGAAATTTTTTGCTGAAATTAAAAATAATATTTTCAAAATCTGCTATTTCAATAAAATTTCTTAAATGAAATTATTTTAAGAAAATGTATTTTTCAATTATTTTCATAAATAAAACAATAATTTACAGTATTTCAATTATTTGAAAAAAAAAAATTAATAAAAATTCGTTGCAAGAATTGGACTATTTTCATTGATGATAAAATTCTTCACAGGACTTCAATTATTAAAAAAAAATTATTATAAATTTTTTACTATAATTCAATTATTTTTATAAATAATAAAATTTTCCATGGGATTTCAATTATTTTTAATACAATTTTAAATAAATTCTTCGAAAAATGCAATTATTTTCAAAAAGTTTTGGCAAGAATTCAATTACATTTTACAAATAAAGAAATTTTTTGCTGAAATTAAAAATAATATTTTCAAAATCTACTATTTCAATAAAATTTCTTAAATGAAATTATTTTAAGAAAATGTATTTTTCAATTATTTTCATAAATAATACAATAATTTACAGGATTTCAATTATTTGAAAAGAAATTTAATAAAAATTCGTTGCAAGAATTGAACTTTTTTCATAAATGATAAAATTCTTCACATGATTTCAATTATTTTTAATACAATTTTAAGTAAATTCTTCGAAAAATGTAATTATTTTTAAAAATATTCAAAATTTAATTATTTCTAAAAATTAACGCTATAACACTTTTAATATTCATTTATTGTCTAAAACTTTAACTGAAATTCATTTTTAAAACAATTTTTATTAGAAAATTCAACGCGAATTCAATTATTTAAATACAAAAATAATTAATTTATTGAATAAATAAATGTTCTTTAAAATTGAATCCTCATAAAGAATTTTATCAAAAAATTTTTAAATAATTAAATTATTTCGAAGAATGTTAATAAAATCTTCAAGAATAATTAAATTTTTCGAGGAATTCGATTAAAATTGTATTGAAAGTAATTGAAATTCTATGATGAGTTTTATTATTCATAAAAATTATTAAATCTGGGTAAAAAATGTTATTATTTTTAAAAATAATGTAATGTTTGCTTTAAATTTTATCAATATTTTTTTAAATAATTGAAATCTTTTGAAAAATTTTATTGTAAAATAGTAGATATTGAAAATAATTGAATTAAGGAAAATTTTTTAAAATAATTAAAATTTTGCCAAGAAATTTATTATTTTTAAAGATAATTGAAATTTTGACGTGGTATTTTTAAATAGTTTTGAACATAATTGAATTTCTGCGAAGAATTTTATTACTTTTGAAAATAATTGAATTTCTGCAATCATTTGTAATTGTAACTTCTTATAAATTCAATTTTTTCCAGTACTTTAATAAAAATCCCTGACTTTTCCCTGATTTTCCTGACCTATGGAAAAACTTGGAATTATGTTTAAATATTTTTAAAATAAAAGACTTGCAGAATTTCCATGGAAACTCTACAAAAATTCCATGAAGAGGTTCCATAGAATTTCCGGGGGGTACTTCCATGGAATTTTTCGACGTGTGTACCAAAAAATTTTTTTTATTTTATTAATGAAAATTAAACTTAGACGACTTTGGAAAAACAGATGAAATTTTGCTTTAAAAAAAAAGTGGTCCCAAGGTGGCCACCATTCAAAAATTTACTGAAAAATTAAAAGAATAGTTGCAAAAATTAATTTAAGGTCATTTTATTTGAAATGTATTGTTTTTGGCTTATAATTACAGAATCAATAGTTGCAAACTTTGTTTTTTGCTTATAAAAAGCCATTCTAAAATATTATTAATTAATTATTCTATTTCATACATTTGAAAAGTGTTGTTTTCTACCTTAAAAAGTATAAAAAATTTGTATTACTCTTAGGCAGAACAAGTAAAAGTAGAGTTTTTAATGATTAAGGTACTAAGATTTTATTTTATCATTTTGGTCTGTTTTTGTCAGCCAACAGTAAAAAAAATATGATTGTATTTAGAAAAATAACTCATTTGTTTATAAAAACGAACATTTTTTGTAATAAAATCGATACAATTAGATAAAATTAGTTTGTTTGAAAAATAACAAAATTTAAATAAAAAATTATATTTTTTTATAAAATAAACGTTTTGGTGGTCTGGATATCCATCCATCACCATATCTCTATAGTTGAACTAATTAAATGAAATATCAATAAATTATTGTTATTTCTGAATTCTTTGTTGCATTCAAAACGATGAATTATGCAAGAAAAAAATTAACTTTGGGCAACGTATAGAAAAATGTTTGATTTTATTAAAAATGTATAGATTTAAGAAATATATATAAGTATACTATCGGGTTTATGCATATCCTTGTGTTTATATATTGTTACTTATGTGTTTGTGTGCGTAAATAATACTAAATATGTGTATTGTTGAGAATAGACAGTTGTTTGTTTTCCTTGTGTGTGGGAGGCATTCGAAACAAATGTCCGTGTGCACTAGGGATTTCACGGTATTTCGCTAACTTTTGTAGCTTATACGAAGACGGCAGGCAGGCAACTGAAAGTTTTGCAAGAGCGTATCCCTGGGTAAACGTTTTGGTCAATGAATAAATAGAAAACGAGAGATGAAACTTGCTGCTATTCCGAGCACTAATGGTCCACGGTTATTCTGTCCCTTGAGCGACCCAATATCCAGGTGTGTACCATCCTCCTCTCTAAATTACTTTCTCGACTGTGTCCAGACGCTCAGACTTCTCGCATTTTGACTATGCGCTGTTGCTATTTTTCTTTTGTTTTTTTTAATTTCGATACTTTTTGTTAAATTCGTTTTAGACAATTTTTTCTTTTGTAATTTTTTTCTTTTTGGAATTCATTATAAATTTCTTTCTTTGGGTAACTTTTTAGCATATTTTATTGGACAGTCTTCTTAGTAATATTTTTCTAGAGGATTTGCACTAAGAAGTGGTCAGTATTTTTTTTTATTTTAATAGAATTTTTAATAATGAGTAATTTATTATAGAAGTTTTAGTTATGTTTTGATAAAGTTCTACTAATTTTTACTAATTTATTAGTAAAGATCCGTTGGTAAAATATTCTTCTGTAAATTATTATTTAGTGACAATCTTTTAGTAAAGTATTCTTTAGTAAAGTATTCTTTAGTAAAATATTCTTTACTAAAATATTCTTTAGTAAAATATTCATTTGTAAAATATTCTTTAGTAAAATATTCTTTGGTAGATTATTCTTTAGTAAAACTTTTTTACTAAAATATTCTTTAGTAAAACTTCTTTACTAAAATATTCTCTTTAGTAAAAATTTTCTTAGTAATTTTTCTTTAGTAAAATTACTTCTAGCACAAAATATTTTTTAGTAAACTATTCTTTTATAAAATTAAAAAATTCTGTTATAAAATAAAATAAAAAATATTGTTTAATAAAATTGCTTTCAGTAAAATATTCTTTAGCAAAATTCTTTTGGTGAAATATTTTTTATTAAAAAGATTTTCTTATTTATTTTCATCGATTATGGATAATCATATTTTTTTGCAAAACTTGATGAAAGTTCAGTGCTACAGAAGAATTGACCTTGCTTATTTTTCCGAATACAGGCATCTAAAATTTTCCAAATAGAAAATTTATATTTTATAATTAATCAACAACTAATTATTTTATTAAAAATTGTTATTTAAATCTTTACTTACTGTATGCCTCTTCAAGTGAAGTAGAACGGAAAGCAAAACCTGTACATTTAAAGATTTGATATCCATAATTTATCACAGAATTGTTTCCACTGTCTTGTTCCACTTGATATTCAATATTGAAGCAGTGCTCTGAAATAATTGTAATATTCTATTTTTAAAACATTATTATCTTTTGTTATTTTTCATGTTTTATTTATTTTTTTTAATTTTAATTTTCATTATTATTTTAGTATTATTTTTTTGTTGTTATTATTTTTTCTCATTTCAACCATTTTCATTATTTTTATGACTTTTATTAATTTTATTAAATATTTTTTTTTTGTTACTCTCGAAATTAAAATTACTGTAAATTTTAACTAATTTACATTACTTACTAAAATTTTTCTTTTGAATTAATTATAATAATAAATTACTAAAAAGATTTATTTATTAGTAAAATTTTAATAATTAAAAAGTGAATAACTTTACTTTTAGTTGAAATTTTACTTATTACAACTTACTTGTTGCTTCCTTTAGAGTGGAGAAAGTTTCGAAATAAACGAGATGAAACGGCTTATTTGAGGAAGGAACTAATCTGTACACTACAAAAACAAAATGTATATTAGAGCAATTTACTCCAAGTGAATAACTTTAATATTTAACACAATAAATTATCTTAATATTTAAAAAATGTCGAATTATTTGTAAGAAATAAAATTTGACATATTGAGTATTAATTAAAAATTTATATATTATATAGGTAATTATACAATAATTATTGTATAAAAAATAGTATAAATTATTAGCCAAAAAAATATTACAAAAATAATAAAATATAATATAAAATATTATAGAAGTATAATATATATTAATAATATAATATATATAATATTTATTAATATATAAAATATATAAAATTAAAAACACAATAATACAAAAAACAATTATTTTGTAAAAAAAATTTCATACATTAAATTATTAGGATTTAATTTACTTTGTAGTATAAATTCGAAGTAAAATTACCTTGACGCTCTAATTTAGGATTTGTGTCAATCGGCAGACCTGAGGTAGACACTAATTGGCAATTGTTGATTATAGCGAATGAAATGAACAGAATTATGGAAAAATTAAATTTCATATTGAATTTTTAATTTTACTTTTTGGCAAAATAATGAGCAAAAAAAAAATATTATCAACAAGTTTGTTCTTTGCAATACAAAAATGAATATAAGTTAAAATGTCTATAAATGAATCTGCAACGGATGAATAGCTATTTATAACGGAAATTGAGTTTTAATTTTGTGTTAATTAACATATTTTATCAGAAAAATAATAACGCGCAAATATTGTTACAGTTGCTTTTGTGAAATTATAATACGTCATTATTTTATATTGAAATCTTATATTTGACGCAGTATAAAATTACAAATAAAGAAGAATTGATTCAAAACATTTTCTTTTTCAAATTGTGCATATTTATTTTCTTTTGAATTTTAAAGCAGTTAAATTTCACATTTAAAAGTTATGCATATTTTGTGCAAAGAAAGGAAATTGCAATCTTTTATATATTTTTTTTTAGTAATAAAAATTTTATTACGTCTTTAATTTACTGGATAATTATCATAAAATTATACGTGATTTTGAAATACATTCTTTTTATTCTCTGTAAATTCTCTTGTGTGTTGTTTTGTTGAAAAAACTTTTTAACATGAGACAATAAAATTTTTTTTCTATTTTTCTATTTTGTTTGTAATTTTATTAAACTTTGTTAACATAGTTTGTTTAAATAAGTATATTAAATAATGTTATTTTAATTGTCATTTAACTTTCGAATGGTATATCGTAATAATCTATTGGTAGTTCTGTCCTGCAGGAGAATTGACCTTGCTCATTTTCCTGAACACATGCATCTAAAATTTTTAAAAATCAAAAATTTAGATTTTATTATTAGTCAACGTTTCATTATTTTATTACTTATAATTTATTAATGAGATCTCTTCATACAGTGTGCTCTTGATAAGTACTCCCAATTGTAATCTGAGTAACCTGTACACATGTAGAGTTCAAACTCGTTGATTGCTTGGTCAATATTAAAAAGCAGAATAACTATGCAATTCTCTGAAATAATTGTAAACTTTCGTTATAAAAATACTTTTAATATTCTTTTAAGTACATTGTCTTTTTTTTAAAGGATTTTAAAAATGACAGTAACAAGATAGCAAGTGTTAATTAAAATTCTTAATTTTTACATATATTTTACTTTCATGTTAATTATATATATCGTCAACAAGTTACAAAATTACCTAGAGCTTCATCCAGTGTTGAAAAAGTTTTCATGTGACTGTCGTTTCTATTGTTGAGTGAGATTGATGTTAATTTAAACGCTAAAAAATTGTATTAAAAAAATTTTTTAATTCCAATGGCGATTAAAAATGTCCGGAATTAATATAATTTTTAATAATTACTCCATTTGATGCTATATTGTTTAAGAAAGAAACTCAAAAGAGGCTTAAAGGAGGTTTTTGGAGTACTAAAAGGAAGTTAAAATTTTGACTAGGGAGTTTTATTTTGAATTAAATCAACTTTTCTGGCAGTATAACGTTATCTGATGAATATTAATTAAATTACAGTGCATGAAATAAATAAAATTATTAAAATGCTGATGTGATTGGAGGACAGTACGAAAAAGTTTTTGTTAACAGTTGAGACAATTTAATAAAGAAGATTATTATTTTTAAACAACTAATTGAACTTGATTTCATATTTAAAGTTTATTTAGTAGTTATCAATAAATTGTTCACCTTTTGCACCATCTTTAACTACAGATTCCACATCAATTCCAGAATTCCCTTGGTTAAAAATTAGCTTTATATTAATTATAGGTAGTCCAGAAAATAAACAAAATTACAGAAACTATATGAGTTTCATGTTGCTTTATTTAAATCAGTCGAAATTAATAAATAACAATTAAATGATGAGTAATCATTAAGATTTAGAAATAAATAAATAAGTTCACCTGTTACATCTGCTTCAGCTACAGTTGTCGCATCATTGTCAGAAAACTCTTGATTAAAAATTAGCATAATATTAATTATAGGTAGTCCAGAAAATAAACAAAATTACAGAAACTATATGAGTTTCATGTTGCTTTATTTAAATCAGTCGAAATTAATAAATAACAATTAAATGATGAGTAATCATTAAGATTTAGAAATAAATAAATAAGTTCACCTGTTACATCTGCTTCAGCTACAGTTGTCGCATCATTGTCAGAAAACTCTTGATTAAAAATTAGCATAATATTAATTATAGGTAGTCCAGAAAATAAACAAAATTACAGAAACTATATGAGTTTCATGTTGCTTTATTTAAATCAGTCGAAATTAATAAATAACAATTAAATGGTGAGTAATCATTAAGATTTAGAAATAAATAAATAAGTTCACCTGTTACATCTGCTTCAGCTACAGTTGTCGCATCATTGTCAGAAAACTCTTGATTAAAAATTAGCATAATATTAATTATAGGTAGTCCAGAAAATAAACAAAATTACAGAAACTATATGAGTTTCATGTTGCTTTATTTAAATCAGTCGAAATTAATAAATAACAATTAAATGATGAGTAATCATTAAGATTACAAATAAACAAAATTACAGAAACGATGTATTTTACGTCGCTTTATGTTTGTTTATATCAGTCTAAAGTAATAAATAATTATATAATGAGTATAATTACTAACATTCAGAATTATTTGGGAAATACGTCAAACTTGATTAATTGAATTCAATAATGTAAATAGAATTAGTGAATTAATAAATTATAAATAAATCCACCTGTTACATCTTCTTCAGCTACAGTTGTCAGATCTTCGTCAGAGACCCATTGTTTATAAATTATCATTATAATGCACATAATACAGAGTATAAACAAAATTTCAAAAAGACTTAATTTCATGTTCATGTGTTTCTTTTTTCAAGTGAATACAGTGAACTTAAACAGCTATTTATAGTTGAACTAGATTTTACAGTTTTTTTTGATAATTTACAGAATTTATATTATCAAGAAACTAATAGGGAAGAAATAATTTTTTTAGTTTTTTCGTGACAAAGGAATATTAAAATATCTTATTCTAAAGTCAAAGCGAATTATTACAGTGTAATCTACTGTATTTATTTTATGAGAATTTCGTTTTTTTAACATTTTTAACATATTCCAAACATTTTCTTTTTCAAATTGTGCATATTTTATTTTCTTTTAAATTTTAAAGCATTTAAATTTCACATTGTATTCCCAAGCAAGAAACGAAAACCCACTTTATTTAAGTCAGTTGAAAATAATAGATAATAACAATTAAATAATAAAGAATATAATTACTAATATTTAGAAATGCATGAAAAATACGTCAAACTTGATTAATTGAATTAAATAATATAAATAAATTCTAAGATCTATTGTATCTCTTGGTTCTATTCAACATTTTCTTAATATAAATAAATGTATTATAATTAAATAAATAAATTAATAAACAATTATTTATTTATTAATTTTTTAGTATCACTGATACCTATAGTATGTGAATAATGATATAAAAGAATTTATTTTATAATTTAAATAACAAATTTCTATTTTTTGCTAAAACTTTCACGACCCAACGTTGGGTCGGAAACAGTTATGGACAAACTTTTTTACGACCCACCCGTGGGTCGGAAACAGGCAACGGGTTAAATTTTATTAACAGATGTTAACTTCTCTTAATTAATTAATTGTAATGATTTCGTACCTTAATTTTATTTCATTTTACTTCCGCATTTTAAACAAATTTTATATTTAATTTTTAAATTGCAGTTTATAGACATTCTTTTTATTTCATAAAATATCTTCTGTTGCAAAACTATTTTGCAAACTAATTTTTACATAAACGATAATAAATAAATGTGAAAACCAATAATAAAATAGAATCAATATGATGTTCGAAGAATTGTAATCCACATTTACACTGTAAAAAATATTGGTAAATTTTCCTAACATTTCTTAGGTAATTTCTCTTATAATTTTGGGTAAAGTCGTTTTACCCAAAACTTTTGGTAAAATTCTATCAAAATTGTGAAATATTACCTAAATAAATTGGAGAATTTTCCTAAAGCTTGGGTAAACTCTTGTGAAAATTTTCAAGGTTTTGTCACATCTGGTTCATCTTAAAATGGCCAGCTAAGGGTTTCGCCTGGTAAAAGAAATACCGGTTTTTTTATTGTAGTTTTATTTAGAGGAAAAGTTTGTGAAATTTTTCGAATTTCTCAGAAATGTTTGTCAAACGGTCCTTCTTGGTGTCAGTTGCTCTCCAGCATTTACTAGAGAAGCTACATCCGCGCGTAAAGGTTTTCTTGTTTTTACAGTGTTTTTAATAAAAAAAAAGTGGTTTTTAATTGAAAGTAAATGTATGTGTGATGTTATATTTTATAAATAGTGAATAATAGTGAATTTTTTAATTAATTAATCTGCTTGTTTGTATTATCTGCTATTTCGACGATTGTTAATTTCTTGTTATAAGTAGATTAATAATAAGTGTTGATAATGATTAATCTAATATAATATTCATACTATTTTATTATTGTTTTTCATTACTGTTTATTATTGTATGTAAAAACATATTTTGTAAAATAGTTTTGTAAACATATTTTATATGAAATAAGAAGAATCACTATAATCTGCAATTATTGTTTAAAATTATATTAGCGAATTTTTTTAAATTGCGGATGAAAAATTAACTATTCCATTTCATCACTTATGTATTTTCTCAAAATGTTTAGTTAAGAAATTATCACAAGTCTTGAATTTCTTTAAAAATTTCATGGGTATTTCTATATATAACTTTGGACAAAAGTACAAAAATTTGTGTAATTTTACCTAAAAATTTTTGGGTATTTTTTCCAAAACTTTTATAAAAAAGATACCAAAATGTTTTTATTTTTACCCAAAACCTTTTAGGTATTTCTTCCAAAATGTTTGGGTAAAATCACTAAAACTCTTGTGCCTAAAAAAAAACTTGTGCCACTAAAACCTAAAATTTAATAGGAATTTTTTCAAGAAATTTTGGGTAAAACTTCCGAAAATCTTGTGTATTTTTACCCACAAATTCTTGGTGAAAATTACTTCCAAAACATTTTTGGTAAAATTACCCCAAAAATTTTTTAACAGTGTATCATTAAATTACTTATATCGAAAAATTGCCAATCGTCATTTTTTAACTATAAAAATAATGATTTTCTTAAAAAATTCGAAATTGTTTTTCGTAGAATATTTCGGACTTATTTTTTAACTTTTTGATAAAAAATCATTGTATTAGGAAAATTGCTCAATTTAATGAAGTAAATTCCATTTTTCTCAAAACATTTGGAAATATTTCCAACGAAATGTGAGATTTATTTCTAAAATATTCTTCGAAAATCTATTGTATTTAGTACTAATTGTATCTGGAAAATTTTCCAATTCTATATGGAATAAATTACAGTTTCGTTTGGAATTTTATTTGAAAATAAGAATTCTGGAAAATTCTGAAAAAATTCTAACAGTTTGCAAGGAGAATTTATTTTTTCAAAAATTGTGCAAGTTTTTTTCTTTAATTCTCATAGGAAAGCATTTGAAAATTCTGTACAGTAAAATTCTTTTATTGAATTTGAATTTCAAGCAATTAGAATTGATGTAAATTTGCCGACAGATGGCAGGAGGAGATTGCTCATGAACGAGATAGATTGAACGGACGATAAATAAGAAATATTTTCAAAAAAAACTTAAAATATTTATGAGAATGTGTGTGTACATACATAGATACATTTAGCCTTGGTATAAAGCTTAATCGTTAAATCGGGTAGAAATTGCAAACTGGTGCACTTTTAGCCTTAGCTGGACTGTCTATTCTGGTTGATATTTATTTCCCTATTAAATTGATTGATAGTCAGAGGACCGAGCAGAAACTATAGTACCTCATGTAAGTACGTTTAATGGCAAAGAGGCCGATTTCGTCTCTCCCTTAATATTATCGACGTAATAAGGAAAAACGGATTCCTCTCTCGTTTCTTGTACATAAATATATATATATGTATAGTCATTTTGTGATAAGTTCAACCGTTGGGCGGTCCATCTTTATTTTTTGACCACATGGCGCCATTAAATGCCAGCGGCTTTTCTCTCAGCAAGCCACCTAGTCATAATTCACGGAAATACTGTCGTAAACACTTAGCGGAACTTATTTTCCGCTTAGGCGTAATAATTCCTGATTTTAGTTTGGGCAGACGAATTTCTCTCCTTAGTGTATATTTATATGTATACTTTCTCTTAATATCTTTCTAATATTTCTCCCTTAATATTTATAAATGTACCATTATACATTTCAAACCAATCCCCTTTGTGAACAATTGGTAAATAAATAAATAATAAAGTAAAAAAAAGTAAATATTAAACAATATTACAATAAATATTTCTCAGAACTAAAAATTATATACGAGTTTGGAAAAGTTTTGTAGAATTTTACTAGAATGATTCTATAGAATATTTGTATACAAATTTTAGTGAATATTCTGTAGAATTTCTTTATAATAATTCAATGAAATCTCTACACAAATTCTAGTAAACATTTTGTAGAAGAAAGAGAGTAACTTCATATCGTTTGTGAGCGAATTTTGATGCCCATCTATATAGGTGGTAATATAATAAACTATTTTGGAGCGAATTTCAAAAAGACGTAAAATTTAGTAATACTTATATTAATATTAATAAAATATTTTAACTTTACTCTCTAAAACTGAATTAGTGAAATTTGACTGAGAATCAGTGACTCTATTCTCGCGATTTGAATAAGTGAAATTTCACTGAAGATCAGTTAATAATGATTGAAATTTCAGTCATTTTTCACTGATAGGCCAATTAAAAATAACTGAAATTTTTAATATGGGTGACAGAAATTTTCAGTAGTTTTTTAATTGTCGAATCAGTGGAAAATGACTGAAATTTCAGTTATTTTTAACTGATTTTCAAAAAAATTCCACTGATTCAAATCGCGAGAATAGAGTCACTGATTCTCAGTCAAATTTCACTGATTTTCAGTGGAATTTCACTGATTCAGATTTAGAGAGTATAAAAAGAAAATTATTAAAATCTTACATAAAATTATTTTTATTATAATTTTCTTGAGAGGAATTCAACGCTTATAAAATAAAATTGGTCAGAAAATATTTTGAAACTTTTGAATTTTTATTTTTTTTTAAATTTGTAGATTTTGAAATATAAAAAATGTAAAGAAATTATAAAGAAATTATGGCCTAAAATTAGTTAAAAAAAATAAAATAATAAATTTCCAAATAAAAAAAATTTTCAAAAATGTTATAATACTTTTTTGAGAGAAAAACAATGGTCAGAAAATATTTTCACTCTTTTTGAATTTTTATTTTTCTTAAAAATTGGTAGATTTTGAAATCCATGCGTAATTTTGTAAAAAAAAATTTTTATTAAAAAAAATTGATTTTTAGGTACATATTTTCAAACTTTTTTTTAAACGAACTTTTTTTTGGGGTTAAAGATGCGCAAAAATACATTTTAATTGAATTTTTTTATTTGGAAGTTTAATTGTTTATTTTTTTAAATAATTTCAGGTCATAATTTTTATATTAAAAAAATATAGAAAAATTATAATGAAATTATGACCTGAAATTAGTTTAAAAAAAATAAAATAATGAATTTCCAAATAAAAAAATTCAATTAAAATTGTACAGTACTTTTTTGAAAGGAAAACAATGGTTACAAAATATTTTGACCCTTTTTGAATTTTTATTTTTCTTACAAATTGATAGAGTTTAAAAATTAAAATCCATCAATAATTTTGTAAAAAATATGTTTTAATATAAAAAAACTAAAAATTGCTGAATGATAAAATTGATTTTTACTATTTTTGAAACATTTTTTTTGGTAAAAAAAGCATTATTTTAGGTTAAAAGTCTTAAAAAATACCATTGTTATTAAATTTTTTAATTTGAAAATTCATTTGTTTTTTCCTAACTAATTTCAAATTATAATTTTTTTATATTTTATATTTTGAAAAATTATGATTTGAAACTACTTAGAAAAATAAGCAAACAATAAATATAATTTTTTAAATTACTACCTAATATTTAATAGAATTCATGTCGAAATTCTAAAAAATTTTGTTAGTTAAATTATTAATAGTAAAACTTTAGAAGTAAAATTTTCTAACATTTGTTAGTAAAGAATTTTTTTTTTAGTTTTTCAGTTTAAATAGAAGATAAGGTTTAAAGTTTGATTCTCCAAATGTTTCAAGAACGTTTTTTTTTTAGATTTTGATAAAATTTGTATGAAAAGAAAGTTTATATTCTTCTTTTTATTTCACCAAAAGATATTTAAAGGAAATTTCAACGGAGTTTTAGAAATTAATAAAACACAGAGATTTTGATGGTTAAATTATGTATAAATTGAGAAAAATTTATTCAATAGAGCGGACTTTATTTTTTTTTTTTATTTAATCCTTTATTGACTTCGAAGAGAAAAAGTAAGTTTCTTGAAAAAATATACTATTTCAATTACAAAATTTCTGTGATTCCTTTTATTAAAAAAGAACCCGTGTGGAAAAATATTGTGGCAGTCTAGAGTCCAATGATTTCCCGATTAGCAATCATCGAGTCCGTCTAATTCTAGACGGTCCATCAAGTCCCGAATCAGTGACTTAACAGATGGGCTTATTAGAAAAAATCTAAGTCAAATGTGTCCGCCTAGTACGGTGTTATAAAGACCGTCTAGATTTGGTCTAGGATTTTATATGCGCATGCGTCGATGTATGCCCAGCTGTTAAGTAACATGGCGCCTAATGGCGTCGCGTCGTTTGGCGTCGTTAGATCAGTCAGCGTATGGTGCATTTTCTTTGTGAATTTTAGTATTCGTTGTGGTTTCTGTTTTATGTGAATAATAATGTGCTATGTTGTTGCTGTTTTCTGTATAATTTAATTTTAAATGTGCACTGAAAAAATAGATTTTGATGTGTTTCTATGTGTTTGACTAGTCGGCTGAAGCTAGCAGTCGTACTCAGCATCAATGTTTAGGCGTCATCTACAAATATGCCTCTCCTTCAAATTTAGTAATACTTAATGATTTAAAAAAACCATCGAATATTGTTATTTGAGAATAAATATATGTCGTCGCCACTTAGACGAATCCGACATTAAGCTAACTGTCCAGACAGTTAGCTAACTGCAGACAGTTAGACGAATACACGTCGATATCGTCTATCTGTCTAAGCAGTAAGCTAAATGTCCGACAGTTAGCTTACTGTCCACCGACATTTGGACAGTTAGAAAAAAGTAACTCAATGAATGGATTCACGTCATCCGTACGAAAATATTCATCTATATTAAAATTATTAACAAATTTTGGATAATTATTAATTAATTTATTTATGCCAAATTAAGTATGAAGAGATAAAATACATATTTTATAATTATTATAATAATAAATTAAATTGTAAATTAATTTGTAATTATTAATTGCATTCCGCACCAATTCGAAGGATTTCATAAGTTTTCGAAAAATGATAAAAAGCAGCACTTTTTCACTTTCGTTACACAAAATTGATATAACTTTTTCAATTTGTTTTCTATCCCACATTGTTCTATTTCCTTTTTCCGATAATCTTTTTTCTTCCATTAATCTGTCGAACTGAATAGAATTCACTGAACTGCTTTCCATTATAAAAATTAGAAATTTAAAATTGATTTGAATTAGTATTTAAAAATCTAACGTATCTTAGAATGCTTTTCCTTCGACTACTATTTAGCGATTGCGAATTAAAATTTTTAATTTCTCATTAATTATAGTTTACGAAATATATATAGAGTCTTATACTATAAGTAATTGACGAAAACAAAAACAATACACCCATTGTTTGCGAATTAAATATTTAAATGACTGCTTACAATCACGTTTAACTTTTTAGGAATTTAAACTTATGATTAAATAATTCTAGAAAGATTACAAATTAATTTACAATTTAATTTATTATTATAATAATTATAAAATATGTATTTTATCTCTTCATACTTAATTTGGCATAAATAAATTAATTAATAATTATCCAAAAATTGTTAATAATTTTAATATAGATGAATATTTTCGTACGGATGACGTGAATCCATTCATTGAGTTACTTTTCTCTAACTGTCTAAATGTCGGTGGACAGTAAGCTAACAGTCGGACATTTAGCTTACTGCTTAGACAGATAGACGATATCGACGTGTATTCGTCTAACTGTCTGCAGTTAGCTAACTGTCTGGACAGTTAGCTTAATGTCGGATTCGTCTAAGTGGCGACAACATATACACTAAATAGCAAATTAAGGGCCGATTTCACCAACACCGATTAAAAGTTAATCAATGATTAAATCCTCAATTAACCAATCAGAAGCCTTTAAACTGTCTTTAATCATTGATTAACTTTTAATCGGAAGTTGGTGAAACTGGCTCTTAGTAAGTTTTTATTTATTAATTTCATTAATTAGTGGTTGACGCCTAAAGATTGGTGCTGAGTACGACTGCTAGTTTCATCCGGCTGTTTTGATTTGCAGTAAATTTTATTTTACAAAAAGACTACTATATCTCCAATGCCAAAGATTGGGAGGGACACAAAGCCTTTCGCTTAAAGAAAGTTGAAGTGAAAAATACAGAAAATTAAAATATTTTTTTATACTTTTTATGTTAAAAAAAGTCATCAAAATTATTTCAAATATAATTAAGTTTTATCATTCTAAGAATAGTTGTCATAACATATAATGAGAAATTTTTAATAGACGTAGATTAGAATTTACTAGCACTGCTGATCAGACCAGAAACGCTGGTCTATTCTAGACGATAGCGTGGAAGTTTCGTTTCAATTCTGAACAGCCGCTCGACAAGACCGTCTGCCCTGGGTCTAGAAAGACGTTAGACAGTCTATTAAGCGCTTGGTCAGCGCCCTAAAATTTTTCCACAAGGGAATCATGTTAAAAGAAAACAATAGAATTATTCCCAACAATAATTAAATATTTTCTTAAAAACTATTTAACTAAAATTCGTGACAAATAATTTCAAAAATATTTATGAATACAAATTTTTATTGTTTTTACGTTCGAAAAGTATTTGTTTTCCTTCTACGTTGTGAACTGTACAGATGTAAAAGTGCTTTATTATATTTATTTAAAAAATTTTTGCATGCAATAATTAATTTTCATATTAGGTAGTTAAAAAGTTTTATTTTTTTATAGGAAAATTTTTATTTCTTTAAGTTATAAAAAATGTTTCTAGTTTGAAGATATAAATATTCTTTAAGGTCTTGAAAAACGTTCTTTTATGTGGATATGTTCTTCTGAAGTAAAAAAAAAGAATAAAAAAATGATTCGGTTTTTCTACTTAAATGAAAAATTAATTAGTTTTGATCTAATAAGACAGCCTTTAATGGAATAAATATGTGTGAGAATCGAGTGAGGAAATTAATTGGCAAAAGTTTTGACCCGTAAAAACTTTGGTCTTTAATAAATACATAAATAGGACAGGTGCTCCTTAAGGCTTTCTGGTGTGTTAAGTTTTTTCTACATTTTCTATTTTTTTTCTTGCTTTTTTTTGAGAGAGAAGGAAAGAAAAAGTGAAAAAGAAGAAAATGTTAAAAAAGTACAATAAATAAAGTTGTTTAGCTTGTGCATAAGGTATAAAGCCGCGGATGGTTTTGGCCCTGCTAGACAGCTGGGGTAGAGCTCGAACTAACTATTAAAAGTTGCAAATTGCTGCAGACACGCTGCGGGCCTGTGTTTATATATATATATATACCCGGTTAGAATCCTGGGCATTCGTCGCGTATACGAAACTTACTCACTTACTTAGCCATTTTCTTAGTTTCTTATTCCTTCGGACTATACTGTGTGGAGCATTTTTCTACTTATTGCCTTATTCTTTAGTCAACCACCTTTTCGCGCCATATATAGTTTTTTTTCCTTCCACTTCTTTTTCTTCTTCATTCTCTTTTTTCTTTATATACACTCTCGTGCACCTGGGTGTTTTCTTTTGGGAAAAAAATAAGGAAAGAAAATAGAAAACTTTATTGTCCTCGTTCTTCAGCTATAGTTTTTAACAGTGAAATTAACTTGGATGGTAATACTTGGCGAAGACACTTTCAAAATTAATCTCGATGTTGCGCATTCGATTTTTTTTTTTCTTCAAAAAAAGTTCTGTTTGGAGAAAATACGAAAGAATATTTTTTCTAATATTTATTTATAAATTTTTGATAGATGATGGAAAAATTAAAAAAGAAAAACAATTATCTTTTTTAATTGTCTTATTAAAAAAGATAATTGTTTTTCTTTCTTAATTTTTCCATCATCTTCAAAAATCGAAAAAAATTTCTTTATAAATATTATAATGGAAGGAAAAACTATTAATAACTTAAGGTGTGAACAGAATAAATTATTATAATAATTATTATTTTCAAAAATTACAAAATAGTATTTTTTTTCTACAAAATATTAAAAATATATTTCGTTCCTGACAATAAACTTTTATTGTCTTTATTCTTCTGCGTACGTCGTGACACATTTTATAGTTTTCTTATTTTTCAATTTAATTGTCTGTTCAACAGTTAAAAAAATCGAAAATTTGATTATTTTTTCGCAAAGAGTTTTACTTTTATAAAACCGAAATATTTTTTCGAATTATTAAAAAGAAAAAAAATATAAATAATATTTAATAAATTATACTTCCACGTCAAAATATAATCCCGAGAGGAAGATTCGTTACGAAATATTAATTTTGTAAATGGAACAGAAAGATTGATAATGTAAAAAAAGAGGGAAAAATAGTAGACAGAATTATAATACACTCACACTCGCTCTATATGGAGTCTTTTACTTTAAATGTATTTAGAAATGATGAATTATTGTTTAAATAATATCCAATTATTCTCCTGTCAAGTGGAATTCAATTAAAAATTAAATTAATTGAATTTAATCAAATTAAATTTAATTAAATCAAAATCCTTTTAATGAATGACAGGCATTACCGAAAAATTTTAAAGTAATCCAAAAAATCATATTTCTTTCAATTAAAAAAAATAATACATATTAAACTAAATTTTTTTAAATAAAAATAGTAAATTTCAATAGATCATTAAAATAGATAATAATAACAGTACTAATTTTAATATTTTATAATTTTTAATTTGTACAGTTGATAATAATTATTGTACGTATAATAAATTAATTAAAATAATTGAAAACTATTTGTTATTGTAATTATAATAATGAATGGAATAGTAATTATTAAAATTAATGAAGCAATTTTAAATACTATAAATACGTAATCACTTTGAATTAATTACATCGTTTCAGTGCTCTTTATGTATACATCACAGGACTTCATTAAATTAGTGTAAATATCTCGAGTTATCGAAGCAATTCGCTTATTTGACTGTCATTTAGAGCAAATAAAATGGGAAATACCACAGTGGCTAATTAATGTCTCCTTCGAAACTGTTCGTAAATTTCGAAATTGACTAAATAAAAGTCAAATAATTAAGAAACAACAAACTGCAGAAGAATATTTTCAATAATTTACAAATCTTAAGTTTTTTTTCTTTGAAAACTTAAAAGTGAATGAAAACAATTTTTGAAAAACAATATCCCATGTTTATAGTATTTATTTGAAAATTTAAATAAATATTTATGAAACTTAATATTGCAAAAAAAAAAAAATTTTATATGAAGTCTCATAATTATTAATTACAAAAGAAAAATGTTTATTTTTTAATTAAAAAAATTAAATTTTTTTTTTATTTATGATATTGAGAAATAAATTTAAATAATTTAATTCTGATTTTTTAATAAATTGAAAAAAAAGAAAGTTAATATTGAAGAGAAGGAAAAAAAAATTAATAAGAAAATTTACATTTCTTTTTCATTTTTAAATCTAAGAAATAAATTTCAACTATTTTAAAATAAATTCAAGAATTCAATAATAAATCTCTCTATAAAAAAATTCAATGTAAACATTTTTTTTTAATTAATTTTTTCCACTTCTATTTCATTATTTATTAGATTTTTCAAGAAACAAGAAATATGCAAATCAATGCGCACAAAACACTTGAAAATAAAGGCAAATCTTTCTGATTACTAATTTCGCACTCTTTAGATTATAATATTTTTCTGAGAAAAAAAAAAGAATTGAAAATTGTTTCATTCTTTTTTCACTCCACTTGAACTTCCTTGCCGCATGCGAAGAAAAAAAAAATTGGACAATTATCTTAATAAGTTATTACGATTCTAAATTCTATAAAAATTTACCTTTAAAATGAGACTGTGAAAAAAAAGAGAAATGAAAAATGTTTATTCCGCATGCGAAGAAAAAAATTGCGTAATTATACTAACAATCTGTGAATCCATAAAATATTCCCAAGAACGAATAGACAGGGAGAAAATATTTTTCCTATTTTTCTTTTCGTAAAAGAAATGTTTCTTATTTTTATAAAATTATGTTTGGTTTCATTGGAATTTATTAGTTAAATAAACAATTAAATTACATTTAAACCGTATATTTTTTTCACTCATAAATGAATTTAATATTTGAAACAAAAAATATTGAAAGTAAAAATGGTTCAACATTTTTGAACATTAAAATCAAGAATTATTATTTTCAAATTTTTTTTGTAATTTAAATTTTAAGAAAATATTTATTTACGATTCAAAAAAATTCTGATCGAAATAAATATTTAATTTATTATTTAATTAAATGTTTAATGTATTTTTTAAATTTTATTCTAATAATTTTTGAAAATATTTAAGCAAAAAAATACTTTTGTTTATTTGAATGTTCGAAATTTTTGGCACAATCAATAAAATAAGGAAAAATTGTTAACTTCTTTCAGATTTGAAATAAGGAAAATTTTCAAATGGACAATTTTTGCATTTTTCGAGTTTCGTTTTTTATTCTTTAGCCACATAAAGTTATTTCGTTTTTTTCCGAACAAATAATAATTAAATTTTTTTCGACCTTAATTATAATGAGGTAAATGAAAAAAAGAAACTTTTAGGACACATTATCATCGAAATAATTTTTTCCTTTTTAATTTCACGTTGTACTTGACCCAATATTAAATTTTGCGTACACGAGACTGCACTATGAGAGCTGGTAGTCTGCGAATTTCTATAGAGAGTATGAGGTACAAATAATGGATAGCCCAAATTGAGAAAATGAAAAGTAACGATTCAATATCAGCGCGTGAAGAGTCGCGTATTCAAAATTAACGTTTTCTATATATATATAAACACTAAATATATATGTGAGAGTGCGTCGTTTTGCACTATGTTTGACATCGTTTTTCCATTAACCAACATTCATACACAGACAAGCCACAAACAATAATCTTTCCCCACTCATCGAAAAAAAAAATGTCGAAAGGATTTTATTTCTAATAAACTATTTATTTTATCGTTATTCAGAAAAATCTATGGCCATTCTTTTTTTTTAGAAATTTACCAAAACCATGTCAACAATATTTCCATATATGTTTTTTTTTTGTGTTTTTTGCAACTCAAATTTATCTTGAAAGTGGCCTGAAGCATTTTTTTCCCCAAACAAAAACACAGCCAACATGGATATATACAGTAGTTTGACAATAGAGAAAAAAAGTTGAAATATTACTGTTTAAAAATTAAACGATAGAAAGTGGGTTTTGGCTTTATTCTTGATAATTGAAAGCATATGTTTTTTTTTTTTTTTTTTGTAGAGTGGAAGTAAAACATTTTAGGAGATTTGGCCTCTATTTTTATTATTCTATATTTTTTCTGAAATAAATTTTTGTTTATTGAACCCAATTTTTGAATGAACGGTTTCAATTCAATGATGTTTTCTATTCAATGAATTTTCGATTAGATTTATATGGGGCAGTTTTGATCGAACGCAAATATGTTCGTTAATAATAGATTACTTTTTAATGTCAAGTATTTTTTTCCTTTTTTAGCAAGGATTTTTATTCATTTAAATAACAATTTTTTCCTTCAAAGGAAAAATATTTCACTATTATAATTGAAATTTTATTTTTTCTTCCATTAAATAATTGTTAATGCAAATCAAAATATATTACTGTTATTATCAATAGTACTGTATTATCACTATTATTATGTTAATTATTTTATTGTTTATTACTTTTATAATAATTATTTTTTATTATTTTATTCTTAAATATATATTATTTTCTTTTCGATATCGCTTTTTCTTTTTAAGAACTTCGTATTTTTCTTTAGCAGCAAAAGTTGTACAAAATAATTATTTTAAAATTTAAAATGCTAAACTGAATAAAATTTACGAAAAAAAGAAACATTGTTTAACATAACTTTTTTTTAGTTGTGAAAAAATGGCACTGTGTAAAAAATTAATTAAAAACAGTTTTATATTTTGGCTAAATACTTATATACCTACAAAATGATAAAAATTCTGTTGTGAATAATTAAACTTGTTTTTTTAAATTCATAAAATATACTACTTTCATAATTTATCATTTTTTTAAATACATTTTTTTCGCGTCCCTAATGAGACTTTTAAAATTTTTATTTCTTTTATGTATTTTTTCTTTTTTTATCAAAAAAAATTTTCGATTATAAAATGTTTTATTTAATAAAAAAATATTTAAAATTATTAAAAATTATTATTCAAAAAATGATTAAAAAAATATAAATTTTAATAAAAAAAATTTCATATTTTACGAAACTATCAGTAATTAAATTTCTCTGGTGGGAAATATTTTCTATAACAAGAAAGATATTGCAACACTTTGAGGTCCAGAGGATGAAAATTGAATATTCTCGAATATTGGGAATGGAAAGTTTAGCTCATCTTTTGAGTTGGAAAGGTGCACTTTAGGTCTCCTCTCTTCATCTTTTTACTATGTAAGCAGTTCCGGTGTAGAATGTCCCTTGAACATATTCTGTACTCGAATCAGAAAAGAACATAGTTTATATCCTTTGATTAAGAATTTTTTGAATTAATTCTATTTCCTTGGAAATTTCCTTCGCAAAAATGATTTTTTTTAAATTTATATACTATTTTCATTTGGATAGGATAAAAAATTCTTGTCTTATAATATTTGCGATCCTTCAGTGTAAAAAAACTTGTATATATTATTCAAATAACCAATTATTATTATGAAAGTAAATATTTTTTAAAATTAAATTTCGTTTTTTGTAAATCAAATAAATTTTATTTGAACCAATAAAACAGGTTTACAAATTCGGTTCAACTTTTGGACAATTTTCATAAATAGATCAAGTTCAAAAGGTTTTAATTTTAAATTTTATACAAAATTTCAATTTTTAAAAGAATTTAATTAGATATTATAATGAACTTAGATTTTTCAAAAAATTTATAATAATTCAAATTCTGAAAATAGTTACATTTCTTAATATATATTTAATTAATTATTAAAAATAATAGATTTATAGAAAAATTTTAATTAAAAATACTAAAAAAAATGAATTTTGGAAAAGGTACAAATTATTGGAGAAATTCAATTATTTTCAAAAGTAACAAAATTCTTTGCAGAAATTCAATTATGTTCAAATTTTCTTAAAATATCTCGTTAAAATTTCAAGTATTTGATAAATAATAAAAATTTTGCAGTAATTTAATTAAATTTACAATTTTTTATAAATTTCTTCTCAATAATTCAACTATTTTTATAAACAAAATTTTCTACATGGACTAAATTATTTTCATAAATAATAAAACTCATCGCAGAATTTCAAATATTTTGAATACAATTTTAATTTCAATTCTGTTGAATATAGTTGAATTTTTATTATGTATTTAATATTATTTCCAAAATTTTAAATCAATAATTCTTCGAAAGAAATCAATGATCTTGATAAATATCAAAATTCTTCCCAGAAATTCAATTGTTTTCAAGAATTTTAATAAAATTCTTTGCAAAATTTAATTATTTTCATAATTGACAATATTAATCACGAGAATAACATTATTTTCAAGAGTAATAACATTTTTTATTAATTATTATTTTTTATTAATTCAATTATTTTCAAAAATTCTCGTCATGATTTTAATTATCTTTATAAACAGCAAAATTCATCTCTAAAACTTAATTATTTAAAAAATTCTTATAAAATTCTACGCAAACATTCAATTATTTTCATAAATGATAAAAATTTCTCAGGATTTCAAAATATTATTTACAAATTTAAATTTAATTTAATTTAATTTAATTTTAATTTAATTTTTTTAATTTTAATTTTTTTTTATTTACAAATTTTTTATAAACTTCGCAATAATTTAATTATTTTAATAAATAATAAAACTGTTCTCAGGAATTTAATTATTTTCGTAAATAATAAAATTCATTGTAGGATTTTAATTATTTTTGTAAATAATAAAATTCATTGAAGGATTTTAATTATTTTTGATACAATTTTAATCGAATTTCTCGAAAAATATAATTATTCTTAAAAACTTTATTAAAATTCGTTAGAAGAATTCAATTATTAAAAAATTTGTAAATAAAATTCTTTATGAGAAATCAATTTTAACGAACATTCAGTTATTTAATAAATTATTTTATTTTGAATTTAAATAATTGAATTTTTGGAGAATTTTCTAATAAAAGTTAATTTAAAAATGAATTTCCAAATAATCGATTTCCTATTTATGAAACTAATTGAATTTTTAGAAAGAATTTTATTACATATTTTTTAAATAATTGAATTCTTGTGAAGGATTTTATTAAGATTTTTGTAAATAATTACATTTTTTTCGAAAAATTTTATGGTTATTTAAATTACTGTAAAACATGAATTTTTATAAATAATAAAATTCAAAATAGAATTTCAATTACTTTAAATAAAATTTTAATCAAATTCCTCGAAAAATATAATTATTCTTGAAGATTTTATTAAAATTCTTCGAAAAAATTGAATTATGTAAAAATTTGTTGATAAAATTCTTTATGAGGATTCAATTTTGAAGAACATTTATTTGGTCAATAAATTATTTATTTTTGTATTTAAATAATTGAATTCTCATCGTAGAATTTTCAAATAAAAATTAATTTAGAAATGAATTTCAATTAAAATTTTACATAAAAATTGAAATTTAAAAGCATTATAGCATGAATTGTCAAAAATAATTGAATTTTGAATATTTTTGAAAATAATTACATTTTTCGAAGAATTTATTTAAAATTGTATTAAAAATCATTGACATCCTGTGAAGAATTTTATTATTTAGGAAAATAATTAAATTATTGTAAAGAATTTTATTATTTATGAAAATAACTCATTTCTTGCAACGAAATTTTATTAAATTTTCTTTAAATAATTGAAATCCTGTAAAAAATTGTATTTTTTTATGAAAATAATTTAATTCTTGCAACGCATTTTGTTACAATTTTTTTTTAATAATTAAATTCATTTAAGAAATTTAATTAAAATAGTAGATTTTGAAAATATTTGAATTTTAGCGAAGAATTTTATTATTTATTGTGAAATGTAATTAAATTTTTTGAGGAATTTATTTAAAATTGTATTATAAAAATAATTAAAATCCTATGAAAAATTTTATTATTTATAAAAATAATTGAATTCATGTGAATAATTTTATTATTTATGAAAATAATTGAATTCTTGGGAAGGATTTTATTAAAATTTTTGTAAATAGTTTAATTTTTTTTTTTTGAAAAATTTTATCAAAATTTAAATTATTACAAAACATGAAGATATCAATAACTCCGAGTCTTCGACTCGGAGTGATCGATATCTTCATGTTTTATACTAATATTCTTATAATCTGTTGAATTTCTTAAAAGTTTGAATTTGAAATTTTTTGAAAATCTTAATTCCTATGGAATAATAATAATGATTAAATTTTTATTTAAAAAAGAATTTATTCGTGTTTTGGAATAATTTTACAATTAAAAAAATTTATAATTAAAATGTAATAGAACAGTTTTTTGAGTATCTTATAATTTTTAAAGTGAATCAGAATATACTTTAGGATCAGCAAAAATGTTAAAATTTTGTATGGAAATTAGGGAAAAGTCAGGGAAAAACAAAATTAAATATTTGTAGCAACCTTGATTTAATACAAGTAAATATTTATTTTGATAATAGTCAAGTAATTGTTTATTTGAATCAAATAAATTTTTTTTTGAGAACTATCTATTAAGGAAAGGAAGGATGAAGGAGAGGAGGAAATAAATGCGTATCGAGAGAGGAGAGTTGAAGTCATAGAGGAAAGAAGATTGGTTGAGTGGGAGCGCACTTTTAGGTTCGTAAGCGCCTTATATGCACTCGATCGACTTTGGACCTGTCAAACTATCGACCCTTTCCAAAACGAATGAGGAGCCAAGGCTGAGAGATAAGATTTTTATATATCTTTCCTCTCTCTCTCTCTTCTTCCCTTTTTATATTTATTTTATTTACTTTATTTTATATATATTTATATGTATCTATATATACACTTATTTATATATTTTTTGTATGTATGTATTTATTTATTTGTATATATATATATATATATATACGAAAGTTTGTGTAACAAGATGCTTGCGGTTCCTGACCACCAGTAACTTCCACAACTAAAGCAAACCCTCTTCACGTTTGTTTCAGGAGATGAAAGTCAACTGGGCGACGTCGCCGGGTAACCAACCGAAACAGGACACGAGCAGTGAGTAGAAATTTACGATTCTACAAGTCTCTTCCTTCAAGATTGGTTTAAACTTATTCCGAAACTCTACCGCTTGTGATAATTTCTCCACACTCAAACTGTAAAATGTGAATGTGTGTGTGTGTGTGTGTATAAAGTTGTACTTTCTAAATTTAAATTTTTCCTTCATTTAAATTTACTATACTTAAACAGTGAGAGTTTTCTTGATTTAATTGAAGGGGATTTTGACTAATCGTCAGATGAACTTTTCAATTGTTGTAGAGTTGAATTTACGTGAATGAACTTATACATTAGTAAGAGTTTCTTTTTCTTTTATGCTTTAAAAGTCGAGTAAACTTTTTTTTGATAATTTGATTAAATTTTACTTCTTGACGTTAAATTTTATTTACATCTTACATTTTTCTACATTTTTAGAGATTAAAAAAAAATTCGAATAGATTCTTTTGAATAAATAAATGTTCTTCAAATTTGATTCCTCATGACACTCGGCAAAGCCACAAGTCATTTAAGAAGAAAAAGAATAGATTCTTTTGTGTTTTCTAATTAAAAAATTGGTCGTATTTTATTTTAATTGATTTGTATTTTTAAATGCAGAAGATTATGAACATTATGAACTTTTGTAAATTTTTGATTCAATTGAATGTAGCTAATTTTTTATTCCAATCTTGAAGTTAGAAATTTCTTATATATTTTTAAAAGAATTTTTAAAACTAAATATTTATAACAATTAAGAAGTTTTACTTCTGTTTACATTTCTTACAATCGAACATTTTTTTAGAAATTTTTTCTGAATGCTTGAAGATTTATTTTAGCATTTTGTATTTTATCATTTTTTAACAAAAAGTTTTCCTTTATTTTAAATCTATAATTTTAAATTGACAAACAGACATTAAAATTCATGAGAATTTAGTATCAGTGATACAAATTAATTGTAGTCAGACTGAACAATTTTTTGTGTCCAAATTTAATGAGTCATAAAATAGTGTTAATTTAAATAGATTGCAGAAATTTAATTATTTTCAAAAGTAATAACAATTTCACAGGAATTTCATTATTTACAATTTTTTTTTTATAAATTTCTTCGCAATCATTCAATTACTTTCATAAATAATAAAAACTTTACGGGGTTTCAATTATTTTCGTAAATAATAGAATTCTTTATAGGAATTCAATTATTTTTACAAATAATAAAACTCATTGCAGAATTTCAATTATTTTTACTACTATTTTAATCGAATTCCTCGAAATTTCTTTTATAAATATTATTAAAATTCGGCAAAAGAATTCAATTATTTAAAAATTTATAGATAAAATTCTTTATGAGAATTCAATTTTAAGAAACATGCAATTATTCAATAAATTGTTATTTTTGTATTTAAGTAATTGAATTCTAGTAGAATTATCTCATATTGATTTAAAAATGGATTTCAGTTAAAATTTTAGATTATAATTGAATATTAAAAGCATTAGAGCGTGAATTTTTAGAAATAATTGAATTTTAAATAGATTTCAGATTCAATTCTTGAAAATTTGAATTTTTCATAGTTTTTACGAACAATTTGATGTAATAAATTTTTTTTGAGAAAATTTCATTGCGGTTTTTTTATTATTTTAAGTTTTTATTTTCTAATATATATTTATAATTGAAAAATTTACGAATAATCGAAATTTTGTCAAATTGAATTGTAAACAAATGAATTTGACAATTCTCAAAGAACTTTTTCAAAAATTATTAAAAATAATGGATTTATGGAAGCTGTTTAGTTAAAAACACGAAAAATAAATTTAATTTTGGAAAAGTTACAAATTTTTGCAGAAATTCAATTATATTCAAGAATAAAAACATATTTTTCGTAAAAATTAAATATTGTTCAAAAATAATAAAATTCTTCTTAGGGATTCAAATATTTTTACAAATAATATAAAACTCATCGCAGAATTTCAATTATTTTGAATACAATTTTAATCGAATTTCTCGAAGAATGTAATTATTCTTAAAAATTTTATTAAAATTCGTCGAAAGAATTCAATTATTTAAAAATTTTTTGAAAAAATTCTTTATGGAAATTGAATTTTAAGAAACATTTAATTATTTAATAAATTATTTATTTGCAAAATAAATTATAATTTAATAAAAGTTCACTTAAAAAATTAATTTCAGTTATAGACGTTTTAGATAATAATTGAATATTAGAAGCAATATAGCGTGATTTTTTTAAAATAATTGAATTCAGAAATTAATTTTTTTGAAAAAGTTTAATTGAATTTTTTAAATATTATTTTTTTTTATTCTAACATTTAATTAATTGAAGAATGTTAGAATAATTGAACTTTCGTAAAATTAAGTATTGTAAAGAAATGAATTTGAAAATTGTCAAAGAACTTTTACGAAAATCATTAAAAATAATCGATTTAAAGATGAATTTTAGTTAAAAATTCTTGTAAATAATAATTAAATTGTAAATGATTTTATCACTCGTTCATCTTTAATTATTATAAAACATGAAGAAGTTTATCACTCCGAGTCGAGAACTCGGAGTGATATCACTTTCTTCAGGTTTTATAACAATATTCTCATAAATTGTTGAATTTCAAAAAGATTTGAATTTGAATGTTTTCAAAAACCTTAATTCCTATGGAAAAATAATAATTAATAATGATTAAATATTTTTTTAAAAAAGAATTTATTGTTGTTTTCGATTAATTTTACAATTAAATAAATTCGTAGGGTGATGTGGGGTGATGTGCAACGTTTTTTTTTCGTTGGACGAAAAACATGTCAAATAATTAAATTTTTAAATATTTCAAAATTGAATGACTTAGAGGCATTATAATAGAATATTTCTGCATTATTAGATTTTCAGAATTTAAAATTTTTCCTACAAATTTTTTGCTTTTTCAAAAACGTCTGTTTTTGCATTTTCCAAAAAAGTTGGTGTGATGTGCAAACACCAGTAAAATTCAGGTTTGTAATGTATAAATATCGATGAAAATCTCTTTAATTATTAATTTTAGGCTTTTTCAATGCAAACTAATCGAAATCTGCCAAAAACAATTTACTAAGGTATAGTTGACCTCTAAAAAGTGGAGATTTCACCAAAGAAAAAAAAATTTTGTTTGTTTAATTTTTTATTTATTAATAACTGTATGAGGAATATAATTAAAGGAAAATAACTAAGAATTTTTTATTCATCATGTGAATCGCAGTTATGGCACGTAAAAATTAGTTACGTCCACCCAAAAAAAAAGTGTTGCACATCACCCCAAATATGATATTTTGCGAAAAATGATTTGTACGCAATACAATGCAATGGAAACACAAAATATAAAACAGATATTTAAAAACACTTAAAAAACCAACAATAATCACATCCTTATCTATAAAATAAATGAAAACCCTTCACGAAATGACTAGAAATGTAAAGAGCGAGAAATATTTCCTTCTCGAGAAATTTGAGTCAACTTACGTACAGCAAACCTAGCTGCGAGCTGTCTCGTGAGTTTTATATAAAAAAAAACAAGCTACTGAGGACAGAAACAAATGGCAATACTTGGCTCTGTTCAATATCGAACTGTTAATCAGAAATCGGCAGTGTTGCACATCCCCCCATGTTTCACATCACCCCACATCACCCTACATAAATGTAAAATGTAATAGAACATTTTTTTGAGTCATTTTTGCACTGTAAAAGAAAGTTACTAATTTAATATCAATTTTTGGTACTAAATCGTCATTTGGTTCAATTTTAATACCGAAAATCAGCTTTAATTTAGATCCTTTATTTACAGTGTGGTCCGTAAAGACCGTATTTTTAAATACTTTCACTGGTTCAATCCCTGGTAGACTTTTAGCAAAATTGTATTTTATCTACAATCAAGAATTATAAATTATTACCTAGGGACCAAATAAATAATTTATTAGGGGAGAGGGCCCTAAGGTGGTCACCCATCTTTTGAACGACTGTAGATTTCAAATGGAATTATATATAAAGGTCAATAATACGGCGTTTGAAACTTTATCTTATTACCTAACTTCCTATCATAAAGTTTTTTTCATTTCATTAATAAAAAAAAAGTTATGGCACTTTTTAAAAAAAGTTGAAAATTCGACTTTTAAAAAAGTGTCCCCAAGGTGGTCACCATACAAAAATTCACTAAAAAAGTTTTAAAAAAATGTAAAAAACGTATTATTAAGTTGTTTATTTAATATTAATTTTTTTCAGGATCACAGAAACATATTACATATTTTTTTTGCATTTTGTCCTTTCGTCAAAAATGATACTTTTTGTGTATGTATTAGACAGGTAAAATTTTGAAAATAATTCTATTTCATTATTATTCATCATAAAACTTAAAAATTGATAAAATTCACATTCACAGTGATAAATGTTGATAAATATGGCGTATGAACACATTTTCATAAAAAATCAAAAGTGACCACCTTGTGGACAAAAAAGTGTCCACCTTAGGGCCAAGACACAATTTTTTAAACGTTAATGAAAAAATTTTTTAAAGCACAATGTTAATTATATTCATTTGGAATATTATTGTACAATATATAAAGATAATTATAACGATTTTTACTAATTTAAAATGGTTAATTTCGATGATTTTAACACCCTGAGAAAAAGATTTCTCGATCATTTAAAAACAGAAATTTTACGACGTTCACGTTATAAAGAGACTGATACGACTATTTACCTCAAAACTTTACTAAAATCTTTGTCTTCTCAAATAATAACAATAACAAAAAACATTTGAAGATACTAACTAATATACAAAAATTTTCTTAGGGTGACCACCTTAGGGCCCTGACCACATTGGGGCCCTCTCCCTTATAAGAATACTATTGTAAAAATAGTAAATAATTTATTAAATAACCATTAAATCATAGAAGATTTGTAACCATGGAATACTTTCGGAATTAAAATAATAAAATTGCGTGCGTTGTTTCCCCTAAAAAATGTGATAGTTAGGATATTTACTGGGGGGGGGGTCATAATTCGCATGGTGTGTCTTCCTACTTCCGCATAGAAGCTGCCCGTTGCAGGGACCAGTTAGGCATTAAACGTACGTCTCTCCGGTAAGCTCTCTACTCACTCTCCCCATAGCTAGTGCAGAGAAAGGAAAATATATATATATACACACATAAAATAATACTCTCTACACACGAGAGAGTCTTCATACACTTCCTTCCTTGAGTTTCCGGTCGACCCGTATCTCGAGGCAGTCGAGGAACTTTTGGAAGCATTTCGCCAAGAGAGAAAGAGAGAGAGAGAGAGAGCGAGAAGCTATGTTCACTTCGTTCTCTATTCTTTACGTCCATCATTTGCATAAGAGCTACACACAACGTTTATGCGCGCATTCTTGAATATAATAGACCCCCTGCAGCGCACACCCGCCTCTTTACCAGGAAAACCATTTGCCAATCGTTCATAATATCGAGATATTGGTTACACACCGTTGTTCGTATAATACAATTTTATGATGATTGAACTGTTATGGATACTTTAAATAGATATTATCGCGAATCTGATCTTAAAACTTTACAACCATGAAGGATTTTCAATAAAAATTCTAGTGGAAAATATTAAAATCATTTTTCTTTATTCAGTCATTTAGCTTTCACGATCCCTTACAAACGTATATATGTTTATATATAAAGTATTAAAATATAAAATATTTTTACATTAAAAATTAAATTCACATTTCCAAACTGTCAATTTTTTTTGAGAAAAGACTGAATTTATTTATTTCAAAAATTCTATGAAAAAAAACTTAGAAATAAAAGATTTCTAATAAAAGTGAATTCTTTAAATTTTAAATCTGTAATCATCGAAAATGTAAAATTTGTTAATTTACAAAATAATAATAAATGAAATACTGTGTTCCACGCGGGCGCGCATATATTATTTGCTAGTTATTGTAATAAAATATAAATTTAAAGAAGAAATATATAAATTTTGTTCAACGTTCATAACTTTAGAAATATTATAAATAGAAATATCAGAAATACTTATATTAGAGCTTTATCCAAGAATATATTTTTTGTTTCGAGAATTTTTTTTGTACAACTTTCTTTTTTTTGCATAAAGAGGCTATATTTGCTTGTAATTAACGATGATGTGGAATTAAAAAGTTGACAAGAGAAAAAAAAGCCTTTGAATTGTAAATTAGATTCGTGGTGGATGGAATCGTGGGACATGGGAGGGGGCGGTCGGTTGAGAAGAGACGGATTTAATTATGAAAGTTCATTTCCGCAGTAAACAGTGCTTTATAAGCCCTATGGCAGAGAATCGTTGCCTAACATTTTTTACCTCGATCGGTCGATTAAACACTGGGTAAAGAATTATTTATTGATGATACCGGTATTCATGCCAAATGAAAGAAGAGAAAACGGAAATGTTAGTAATGTCTATTCGTAGCATTGCCAAAGTACCGCTATGGAAAATAAAAATATTATTTTTTCACTATTTGTAAAAAATTCTTCTTTTCTTTTTCATTTTTTTATTCGCATTTTCTCTTAATAATAAACAATAAAAAGCGAAGAATCAGTTAAAATTTTCAACTTCCGTGCAGTTTCCATGGAAATTCTGCAAGTTTTTTATTTGAAAAATATTTAAACATTTCCAAGTTTGTAATTGGTCAGAAAAATCAGGGAAAAGTCAGGGAATTTTATTAAATTACTGGAAAAAATTAAATTTATAAGAAGTTACAAATGATTGCAGAAATTCAATTATTTTCAAAAGTAATAAAATTCTTTGCAGAAATTCAATTATGTTAAAAAATTTTTAAAAATACCCCGTCAAAATTTTAATTACCTTTAAACATAATAAAATTCTTCTCCAAAATTCAATTGTTTTCAAAAAATTTAATAAAATTCTTGGCAAAATTTCAATTATTTTCAAAAATTTTCCTCAATTCAATCATTTTCAATAATTTTATAATAAAATTTTTCAAAAGATTTCAATTATTTAAAACAAGTATTCATATAATTTAAAGCAAACATTATTTTATTTTTAAAAATAATAAATTTTTTTACCGAGATTCAATTATTTTCATAAATAATAAAACTCATCATAGAATTTTAATTGCTTTTAATACAATTTTAATCGAATTCCTCGAAAAAATGTAATTATTCTTGAAGATTTTATTAAAATTCTTCGAAAAAATTGAATTACTTAAAAATTTGTTGACAAAATTCTTTATGAGGATTCTATTATGAAGATCATTTAATTATTTAATAAATTATTTATTTTTGTATTTAAATAATTGAATTCTCGTAGCATTTTCTAATAAAAATGGATTTAGAAATGAATTTTAATGAAAATTTTACATAATATTTTAATATTAAAAGCATTACTTCATGAATTTTTAAAAATAATTGAATTTTAAATATTTTTGAAATTAATTACATTTCTTTCAAGGCATTTTATTACATTTTTTTCAAATACTTGAATTCATTTAAGAAATTTTATTAAAATAGTAAATTTTAAAAATATTTTAATTTCAGAGTAGATTTTCATTATTTGTAAAATGTAATTGAATTCTTGCAAAAAATTTTTGAAAATAATAAAATTTTTTCGAGGAATTTATTTAAAATTGTATTGAAAATAATTGAAATCCTATGAAAAATATTATTATATTTATAAAAATAATTGAATTCATGGGAAAAATTTTATTGCTTGTAAAAATAATTGAATTTTTTTGAAGGATTTTATTAAAAATCTTCGAAAAAATTGAATTATTTAAAAATTTGTTGATAAAATCCTTTATGAGGATTTAATTTTGAAGAGCATTTATTTATTAAATAAATTATTTATGTTTGTTTTTAAATAATTGAATTCTTGTAGTATTTTCTAATAAAAATTGATTTAAAAATGAATTTTAGTTAAAATTTTACATAATAATTGAATATTAAAAGAATTATAGCATGAATTTTCAAAAATAATTGAATTTTGAATATTTTTGAAAATAATTACATTTTTCAAAGAATTTACATAAAATTGTGTTAAAAATAATTGAAATCCTGTAAAGAATTTTATTATTTAGGAAGATAATTAAATTATTCTAAAGAATTCATTTTACATTTTTTTTAAATAATTGAAATCCTGTAAAAAATTTTATTATTTATGAAAATAGTTTAATTCTTGCAACGAATTTTTAATAAATTTTTTTCAAATAATTGAATTCATTTAAGAAATTATTTTGAAATAATAGTTTTTGAAAATATTTTATTTTCTTCGAAGAATTTCATTATTTGTGAAATGTAATTGAATTCTTGCAAAAAATTTTTTGAGCAATTTATTTTAAATTGTATTAAAAAGAATTGAAATCCTATGAAAAATTTTATTATTTATGAAAAGAATTGAATTCGTGGGAAAAATTTTATTACTTGCAAAAATAATTGAATTCTTTTGAAGGATTTTATTAAAATTTTTGTAAATAATTTTATTTTTTTTTTTTTTTGAAAAATTTTATGGAAATTTAAATTAATACAAAACATGAAGATATCGATCACTCCGAGTCTTCGACTCGGAGTGATCGATATCTTTATGTTTTATAATAATATTCTTATAATTTGTTGAATTTCATAAAGGTTTGAATTTTGAAATTTTTTGAAAATTCTTATTCCTATGGAATAATAATAATGATTAAATATTTATTCTAAATAGAATATCTTGGTGTTTTTGGAATAATTTTACAATTAAAAAAATTTGTGTATAAATGTAATAGAACAGTTTTTTTGGGTATCTAATCAGTTTTAGAGTGAATCAAAATATTCTTTAGGGTCAGGAAAATATTCAATATTTTGTCCGGAAATCAAGGAAATTCTGTAAATTTTCCATTTTATTAATACTTTAACATTTCTATTAAGATTATAGAATCTAATAATATTGTTGCAATTTTTTTTTCAAAATGCGTATTTCATTCAAGTTTTGCAAATAAAATTGCAACAAAGCTTATTATTTGACTCTAATCGTAATAGAAATGTTAAAATATTATTAAAATATAAAACTTGCAGAATCTCCACGGAAATTTCATGGAATTTCCAGGGGGTACTTTCAAGCATTTTTTCGACGTGGGTGCAGACAGAATGAAAACGGGTCTTCTTCTCGCTACTAAAAACAAAAAACTAAAATTTAGTCCATTATGGTAAAAATCAACATTTTTTTTTCATTATTGTTTATTTTCGTTTTTTCTCATTCTTTTTTTTAAATACTAAAAAAAATTTGTTTAAAATATTATGAAAGGGGAAGAAAACAACTTTTTTCAATGAACACTATATGGATGAGAGAGAATAATGCGAGTTATTTATAGCATCGACTGTGGCGCGTAGGAAATTTTATGGTTTTAGAAGTAGAGTGAGTGAGAGAGAGAGAAAGAGAGGGTTATGGTGGAGGAGTTTGTGAATTTCGCTAAGTTTTACCAGTGGTTTGAGTTCACCTGAGGTTGGTTGTGTGCTTGAAATTCAGAGCGGCGACCAAACAATATTTAACTCAGGCTGAAATTCCTCTTTTTATGGACTTGTAAAACTGTGACAGGCACATGGGACCCGAATCCTGCCGTTTTCCAACGTCATTCGCCTATGTTACCCTTTTGTGTGTGTGTATATATATATATCTAAAGAGAGCGAGAGAGAGAGAAAGGACGGTTATGTGGTTTCCTACACACCATCGACCCTTTTACTTTCATCCTTTTTCTCTCTCCCCCCTCCCTTCCTCTTCTTCTTTTCTACATATGTGGCATATTCTAGAACGCTTCGATCTCCTTTTGCAGCGAAAATGCAAAACTAAACTAAAACGTATCTTTCTATTCCCTCAGTAAACATGGACGAATACTATTCCTCCCTCGTTGCTTGAACGGGATGAAAGTACTTTTTTCCATTCACTATTTCCTTCGAGAAGAGTCGCGGTGAATGCTTCTGTATCAGTACTATTAGCACTAAAAGGGTTGAGGAGTGCGGGGGAAGGGGTTTTTTTTCTACCTTGGAAGAAAGTGTGTCATATTCTCGTTGGTCATATTATTTTCTATATGTTTAAAAAAAATAAATAGAAGAAAAAACATACATATATTCAGCATTAGATGTGGGGTTATTACCTTATCTTGGAAATGGAGTTTGGAAAATTTATTTTCATACATTCAGTATACTATTTTTTTTTGACGATGAAAATCTGTGCGGAAATATTTTATAGAATATAGATTTCCTGGTAAAGGATAAATAGACTGATTTTATAGAATTTATTTTTTATTTGGTGCTAGTAGTATGAACTAGTTCCCGTCAGAAATATTTTCAGACGTGATGTAAATTGTTATAATAATTATTAACTTATAATAATTAGACAACTATTCTTGGCATGTTTCTAAGTGACATTAGTGGATTAATAAATAACTAGCAACAATTCGCGCGCTTTAGCGAGCGGCTAACTTTTTACTTCATTTTTTAAATAAAATTACAATCAATTTTAAAAATAATAGAATTTAAAAATTTTAAATTCAAATTTTTGTTGAAAACATTAAAATAATTCAATTTTGGAGAAATTGCAAATAATTTATTGCAGAAATTTAATTATTTTAAAAAGTAATAAAATTCTTCTCATAAAATTCAATTATGTTTAAAATTTTAAAAAAATTCTCGTCAAAATCCCAATATTATCTTTCACTGAGAAAACTGGAGTGTCAAATTCGGAGGTTCAAAAAGTGTATGTTTCCTTTGCTTATGAAGAGAGTTAAATAGTCCTTCTGAAATAAATTTTGAATTGATAATGGAAATCTACTTGTATATTCTCTCCCATTATATCTGAGGGTTAAAAGTTGCGCAGAAAATGTGTACGATCTGATGCGCGCGAAATTATTTTTCTGACATTTTATGTATTTAATTTAGGGGTTAGGTTGCCATATTTATTCATTTCGCGCCGGATAAGGAAGGGATTTCTCAAGATGGTTAATTTGTCCCTCTGTTATAAACTCATTTGCCCTCCAAGAGAAATGGCACGAATATCTGTCAATGGTGTATTTGAACATTTAGATTGTTATCCAATAGCTAACTCTCAAATATCAACGATTTGTCCCTCCAAATGTTTAGTCCAATACTCCAGTTTTCTCAGTGTTGTAAATATAACAACATTTTTCCCCAAAGTTCAATTATTTTCAAAAATAGCAATAAAATTCTTGTCCTAATTTCAATTATTTTCAATATCTACTATTTTAATAAAATTTTCGGAGTCAAAAATATTAAAAATTCTACAGGAATTCAATTATTTACAATTTTTTATAAATTTCTTCGCAATAAATAATAATAATTTTAGTTTCTAAAAATTTTCATTTTCAATAAAATCGACATTTGAAAGAATTTTAATTTAATAAATATAAAAAATTGAATTTTACAAACAATTTTACATGAAATCGATTTTTTATAGAATTTTAATTTTATAAATTGAAAAAAAATTGAATTTTTTAAAGAATTTTTCAAAAAATTGAGTTTTGAAAGAATTTTAATTTCATAATTGAAAAATAATGGAATTTTACATACAATTTAACAAAAAATTGAATTTTTAAAGTATTTTAATTGAATAGATAGTAAAAAATTAAAATTGTCAAAAAATATTTTCTGAAAAATTGATTTTTCAATGAATTTTAATTTAATAATTGAAAAATAATTGATTTTTTGAGAAAATAAATGTTCAATAAAATCGACTTTTGAAAGCATTTTAATTTAATAATTAAAAAAAATTGAATTTTACAAACAACTTTACATGAAATCAATTTTTTAAAGTATTTTAATTTAATAAACTTAAAAATAATTGAATTTTTAAAGAATTTTTCAAAAAATTATGGTTTGAAAGAATTTTAATTTCATAATTGAAAAATAATTGAATTTAACGAATAATTTTCTTTAAAAATCGATTTTTTGAAGAATTTTAATTTAATAGTTGAGAAATAATTGAAATTTCCCAAAATTAATTTCAAAAAGGTTTGAATTTAGAATTTTTGAATGTCTTAATTCCTGTGGAAAAATAATAATTAAATATTTATTTAAAAAAGAAATTATTGATGTTTTTGAATAATTTTACAATTAAAGAAATTCGTAAAAATGTAACGGAACATTTTTTTTTTTTGAGTAAAATTTGTTTGCTTTATTTTCTAAAAATTAAAAAATTTTCATTTTCAATGAAAATTTGTAATTGACAAATAGAATTTATAAACATTTGTTTCGTTTATTTTTAAAAAAACTTTGAATTTTATTAAAACAATTGTAATTAAAAAATTGAAATAATGTAAATTTTTACCTTATGAAAATGGAAAATTTTCTACAAAAGTGTTAAGAAACGGGAATATGTTTTTTTTCCCAAAATAAAAGAATGAGTTTGTGAACAATATTGTTATTGAGAAATAAAAATTATGCATATAATGGGTATTTACTTCCTATTTCTTAATCGTAATTTTTTAACAATTTTCTATTTTTTAAAAATAAAAAGGGTAAAAATTTGCATAATTTAGATCAGTCAAACGAAATTTGTTATAGAAAAAGCATATAATAAACAAAATGGGTAAATTTTTCATTTGTTAATCACCATTTTTTTTAAATTTTCTAATTTCCAACATTATTTTATTATTACTTTATTTTATTGTCAAAACAAATTTTTTTTAAAGAAAAAAACAAAAGAATACACAAAAACAAACTTCAGGTTAATTCTACAGAAATTAATTAATTATTATTAAATAAATAAATAAATTCTAATATTTAGAACATGGAATTAACAAAATCGGTAGAAAATTAATAGTTCAGAAATTAATTATTAATTAATAAACAACGTTAACAAATGAATGATCAAACAATTTTTTTAATTTACATAATTAGTTGATTGTAAAACAAACAACAGTGTAAAAAAAAGAAAACGGAAAAGTTCAAAATTCCATCCCAAATCTGACTTTGAATGTAATTTTTAATTTCGCAAAAAGGATTCTAAAATTCATTGTTGTTGCGTAGGTGTAATTTAAATTTAATACTTTTTATTTGTTTTCTTGAAGCTTATTAATGTGTTCGTACATGGACGGGAAATCCGAGAGAATATTCATGTGTGTGAGTGTTTGTGTGATTCAAGGGACAAAGGACAGCACATATTTCGTTAATAACGATAACGGGTCCATTAGAACGCGCGCAAACAGCAAAGGCAAACGGCTTACGGTAAACGTTGGGGGATGCACGCGTATAAACGGAATACGCGAGTGAGATGCTTGTGTCCAATGCCATATAACCCTTTGTGTTCCGAAAGCTTTCTAAATACCGGTGCGATTATTCCTGTACGCGATTCATAATGCAAGAAAAATGACCCGCGATTAAAGGATTTCCGATGATAGTTACTTTAGAGACTGTCTTTCTCTCTTTATTTCTCTCTCTCTCTGTCTCTCTCTTACTGTATATAAAGTATACGAGAGCTGGTAAAAATTTTTACCAAATTGTCCTTGAGTTTTAAAAAAAACTGAAGAAAAACCACTGTAAAAAATTTCATCTCTTGACAACATTAAGGATTACACATTTAAGTACCACAAGAAGAATGTTAAGATTTTTCATAATTATCCAATTTAAATTTAAGTTTCGTGTTTTACATGTTTAGAGGATTTTGTGCTTATTGTACTTCTTTTGTCTACTTTTTTGAAGTTATCGTTTTCTTTTGTTCTGATTTCTTTTATTTGTTTTGTTTGGTTCTGCTTTGTTTCCATTTTTGTTTTCTTCTGTTGCCTTTTGTTTCCCTTTCCTTGTTTCGTTCTGTTGTCTATTATTTTCTTTGGTTTTTGTTCTGTTGTCTTTTAATTTCGCTTTTTTTCTTCCTTAGTTTAGATTCTGTTTTGTTTTATTTTCATTGTTTTCTTTGTTTTCTTTTTTGTTTTGTTCTGTTCTGTTGTCTTTCATTTACATATTTTTATTTTTTTTGTGTTTCCATTTCTGTTATCTTCTGTCGTCTTTTGTTTCCTTTGCCTTGTTGTCTTTTATTTTCGTTCTTTGGTTTTGTTCTGTTCTCTTTTGCTTTCGCATTTTTTTATTTTCTTGGTTTAGATTCTGCTTTGTTTTTCATTGTTTTCTTTTTTCCATTTTTTGTTTTCTTTAGTTCTGTTGTATTTTGTTTTCATTTTTTTAGTATGTTTTCTTCTGTTTTGTTATTTTTCCATTTTTGTTTTCTTCGGGCGTTTTTGTATCCGTTTTCTTGTTTCTTTTTGTTGTCTAATTTTCCATCTGTGGTTTCGTTCTGTTGTCTTCTGTTCTCCTTTCATAGTTATATAATTCAGTTTTGTTATTCATTGTTTAGTTTGCTTCCTTCTTTTTATTTTGCTTTATTCTGTTGACTATTATTTTTCACATTCTGCTTGGCTTTGTTCTTTTGTCTTTTGTTTCCATTTCTTTGTTTTGTTTTGTTGTGTTGTTTTTTTGTTTCGTATTTTATTTTATTTTATTTTATTTTATTTCATTTTATTCTGTCTTCTCTTTTTTATTTTTTTACCGTTTAGTTTCGGTTTTCTTCTGTTTTATTTTTTATTCTATTTTTTTGTTTTCCTTTGTTGTGTTTAATTCTTTTTATTTGTCCTGTTGTCTTTGTTTTTCTTTTTGTTTTTCATTTTGTTGTATTTTTTCCTTTATTTTAATTTTATTTTTAACTACAGTTTAGTTTTCTTATGTTATGTTTTCCTTTTTTTCTTGTTCTGTTGTCTTTTGTTCTTTTTTATTTCGTTTTCTTCTTTGTGGTTGTCTTTTAAAGTTTTCCTTTTCTGTGTTTCTTACTAAGGCCTTTTTCTATTTCGTTTTGATTTTCTATTTCCGTTTAATTCTTTTTTAGTTTTTACATTTTGTTCCGTTAAGTTTTCCTTTTTATTTTATTGTTCTGTTGTCTTTTTTATTTCGTTTTCTTCTTTGTGGTTGTCTTTTAAAGTTTTCCTTTTCTGTGTTTCTTACTAAGGCCTTTTTCTATTTCGTTTTGATTTTCTATTTCCGTTTAATTCTTTTTTAGTTTTTACATTTTGTTCCGTTAAGTTTTCCTTTTTATTTTATTGTTCTGTTGTCTTTTTTATTTCGTTTTCTTTTTTGTTGTTGTCTATAAAGTTTTCCTGTTTTTTTGTTCCTTACTAATGTCTTTTTACCATTTCGTTTTGATTTTCTTTTTTCGTTTAGTTCTTTTTTAGTTTTTTCATTTTGTTCTGTTACGTTTTCCTTTTTATATTCTTGTTCTATTGTCTTTTGTTCTTTTTTATTTCGTTTTCTTTTTTGTTGTTGTCTTTTAAAGCTTTTCTTTTTTTGTGTTTCTTACTAATGTCTTTTTTTCATTTTGTTTAGATTTCCTTTTTTAGTTTTTTTCATTTTGTTCTGTTACGTTTTCCTTTTAATTTTCTTCTTCTGTTGTCTTTTATTTTATTTTGTTCTTTTTCATTTTACTTTGCTTATATTTCCTTTCTATGATTTGTTCTATTTTCCTTTATTTGTTTTATTCTATTTGTCTTTCTTTCACTGCTTTTTTTTGGTTGTCTTTTGTTTTACTTTTCTTAGTTTCGTTTTGTTGTCTTTTGTTATCCTTTTTAGTTTGGTTTTATTTTTGTTTTGTTCCAATATCTTTTATTTTCGTTTTTTATGTTTCGTTCTATTCGAGGTTTTATTTATTAGAAGTGGAATTATAATTATATTTGGAATTAGAATTAGAATTAGAATTAGAATTAGAATTAGAATTGGAATTGGAATTGGAATTGGAATTGGAATTGGAATTGGAATTGGAATTGGAATTGGAATTGGAATTGGAATTGGAATTGGAATTGGAATTGGAATTGGAATTGGAATTGGAATTGGAATTGGAATTGGAATTGGAATTGGAATTGGAATTGGAATTGGAATTGGAATTGGAATTGGAATTGGAATTGGAATTGGAATTGGAATTGGAATTGGAATTGGAATTGGAATTGGAATTGGAATTAGAATTAGAATTGGAATTAGAATTAGAATTAGAATTAGAATTAGAATTAGAATTAGAATTAGAATTAGAATTAGAATTAGAATTAGAATCAGAATTAGAATACAATTTTAAACTAGAATTTGATTTAAAATTAGAATTGGAATCAGAATTAGAAACAAAATTGAATTTCGAATTAGGATCAGATTTGGAATTAGAATAAATGTTAATTACTACTAATTTAAATTGAATTTAGAATTAGAATTAGAATTAGAATTAAATGGTTTTTTTCGTTTAACATTTCTTTGCTTCGTTATGTTGTAGTTTTGTTTTTTCTTCTTTTCTTTTGTTTTCTCACTAAAAAGCCGTTTTCTCGAGAAAAATTTATAAATGATAAATTGCTTCTGGGAGGAAAAAAACTCATCATGTAATTATTTTATGTCACATAAATTCATCCACTGTTAGTCAATTTTGTTTCTTCTTAGATATCGGGGATTATCTGTCCCCGGAGTACAACACAATTAATAGTTAATATACCCTGGCAATTTCCAAGCAACGAACCCCTCATATATGCTACCGAAAATTCGATTACGAGGACTATTATTTTTGGTATTTATACACACGATTTACGAGGAACGGAACAATAAAAGTTTTATTGGTCCGGAGTTTAAATATTGATTTCGAAATTACTCGATTATTAATAAAGCAAAAAACCTTTAGTTCGAGTGCGTCTAAAAAATTAACTTCCAAAAATTACCTGCAAAATTAAAGAAAAAAACGTTGTCTGACGTAAACTTACTTTTACTCTTGACTCAAAGTGCTTTCCGTAACTAGGAAAATACTACAACATTTTGGAAAATTTAATCAAATTTTTATTTATTATTATTTTATTTACTTATTTATTGAATACTAAATTAATCAAAAAACATGACTAAAGTCGATTTTTACTACTGATAGAAAATTGTCTGTAACTGCTTTTCGCTACTATAATAGAAAAAAAAGTTTTCGTGGCAAAAAAATTGTTAAAAAAGTAATATTGTAAAAGTAAAATAATGCAGGCAGAGAAATTGAATTAAACATTGACATTAAATACACATTTTGAATTATGATTGTCCAGGTGGAAAATTTAAAGCATCAACTCGTGTGAATTGTTCCGAAAGTGTGATTGTGTTTATTTGAAGGCATTGTCGTGGAATCTAGTTAGTAGTGAGAAATTTCTAGTCTCCATTAATATTACAAGAGTGCGAGATAGTATGCAAGCAGGAATAAACAATTGACCGCTAACATATAATACAAGCGTTATGATTGTCCGTTGTGCAGGAGGTTCTGCAACTTTGCAGATTTGAAATTTCGCTGAACTCATTTGAATATCGAGGCAAAACTAGAGATGTTATAGTGGAAATATAGTGGCGAATATAGTGCCAATCCTCTAACTGCCTTTTGCTTCTGGTTATAAATTCACGTTGGCAAATTTACAAATTTTCACTTTGTAAATTGTTCGCTGGTAAAATATGCTAAATTCAATGTGTTTACACAATCATTTGATTGATGTGTATTTTGAAAGAAATTTTTTTTCAGGATAATTTCCTGTGATTCGACGTGTTTAGAGTTTTTGTATCATTCTTGATTTTTTTGATACTTGACTTTTGTCATACAGTAGTAAAAATCCTTTTTAGTCAGACAATTAGAAATGAAAGAGAAAAAGTAGTAGTTTAAATACTTTTAAGTAGTTTGAATAGTTTTTAGTCAGACAAGAATACAAGTAAAATTACAGTAGATAGAATCATTATTAGTCAGGCATAAAGTTATGAAAGAGAAATTTAAGTTAGTAACAAAATACAGCAGTAAAAATATTTTATAGTCAAACAATAAAAATATAAGTAATAGAGTAGTCAGAATATTTTTAAGTCAGACATATAGATAGAAAATAATTACAGTAGTAAAAGTAGTTTTTAGTCGGACATTTATAGATAAAAAGTTGCTAAAGTACTGAAAATTCTTTTTAGTCAGACAAAATTCTCGACTTTTAAAAAATTCCTCTAAATTCAAGCTCCGCTTTATTAAAACTTTTCCCACTTATAAATTCTATCCATAATAAATTTTTAAAACCCAGGTATAAAATATTTATAAATGACGTATAAATTATATATAGTTTCCAGTAGTTAATATTCTCGTAAGTATAAAAATTAATGAAATAAAAGTTCTTCAATAACAATAATAGCAAATCTCTCCAATTAAAAAGCCAATTTTAATTTTACACATATAAATTTATAAAATTCGATTAAATAAAAAATAAAAAAATTATTGTATCTCGTTATTTTTTTTTTAATATTCTCGAAATAGAATTTGCCTGAGAGTATATAGGGAATAAAGAAAAAGAAGGCAGGAGAAAAAAAAGGGGAAGGAAAATTTATTAAGAGGATTCTCGTCTCGTTTAATGGGGATACTATCACTTGATTGGTCAATTTTATTGCCAACGTATATAGATTCTTTGGTCGGTTTGGTGAACCTCGTTCAAAATGAGCACCTTGTGTATATCACGTCGGTTGTACGACTGATTTTAGAGCCCACTGAAAATTTACTTTAATCGTTTTCTGTGGAAAGAGCTTGCTTTAAATGGTGGCTCTCAGGATATGGAGTATATATATACACCTACACTCATATAAATATATATATATATACGTGTATTCATTGTATATATATAGGGGTGAAAAGGGTGGAGGGGGAGAAGCAGTGATTCTATCGAGATTGGTTCGAGTTTCGCAAATGAGAGAAAAGACACAGGTGTTTTCTTGTCCTTCTATATATGTTAGGTGCACTGCTTTTGTTAGTATAAACCTTTTTGGCTTATTACTTTTTCGTAAAGCAAGTGACATTCCCACCATTGCCTTTTAGTAATCAGAAACAAATTATTCAAAAATGAAATTTTAAACAAGGAAAATTGCTTTCAATTTTATTTCGTGTGCTTCTTGTGTTTATATTTTATCATATAAATACAAAAGCTACTTTCTTCAATATAATATACAAAAGTAAAAGGAAGAGAAGGGTAATTCCAAGTCTAATGGAATCTCGACCATTTTCTCTTCATCATATTCCTTTGCTTTTGCTTAAAACGCAGAATAACTGTATTACTTTTCGTAAAACGAAAATATTATTATTTCAATGAGAGGAAAAATTACTTTATATTATTTACGAATAAAAGTAAGGGAATTACTTTTCCATTTTCTTTGCGTGAAACGAAACGTTAAATTTTTATTTCAATTTTTTAAATAGTTTGAAAAAATATGTTTTCTCATTTTTTTTTTAATATTCAATTTTATTCTTGAACTAGTTAAAATAACGCGTGTTGTTTTTTTTGTATGGTACATAAAAATTACTTAAAACATTTTTCATTTTTATATTAAATTAAATTTTAAAAATAAAAGTAAAAATTATTATAAGCAAAAAAAGGTTAATTGCACAAATTCAATTATTTTCAAAAGCAATCAAATTCTTTTCCAAAATTCAATTATTTTCAAATGTAATAAAATTCTTTGCCAAAATTAAATTATTTATTAAAATTTTCAATAAAATTCTTGGCAAAATTCAATTTTTTAAAAATTTTTAATAAAATTTTTGTCAAAATTTCAAATATTTGCAAAAATTTTCCTCAATTTCATATAAATTCTATTATTTACCCAATTTTTTTATAAACTTCGCAATAATTTAATTATTTTCAATAAAAAATCAAATTTTTTTACAGGTATTGAATTATTTTTATAAATAATAAAATTCTTTTTTGGAATTCAATTATTTTCATAAATAAAATTCATTGCAGAATTTCAATTATTTTTAATTTTAATTGAATTTTTCGAAAAATGTAATTGTTGTTAGCAATTTTATTAAAAATTGTCAAAAAAATCTATTATTTAAAAATGTTTTGATAAAATTCGTTATGAGAATTCAATTTTCAGAAATATTTAATTATTTAATAAATTATTTATTTTTGCATTTAAATAATTGAATTCTCGTAGAATTTTCTAATAAAAATTGATTTAAAAATGAATTTCAGTTAAAATTTTAGATTTAAATATTTATTATTAAAATTATTTAAATAATATTTGAATATTAAAAGCATTACACCCAGAGCAAAATATTATTTAAACCAAATATATTTTATTTGAGTTAAATAAACGTATATTTGTCTCAGAACCAACTAGACTTTTTATTTCTTTTAAATAAAAATTTTATTCGACACAAATAAAACATATATTTGAGATAAATAAAATTTTATTTAAACCAAATAAAATTTATTTCAAACAAATAAAAAGTCTAGTTGGTTCTGAAACAAATATACCATTTCTCTGGGTGTATAGCATGAATTTTAAGAAATAATTGAATTTTGAAAAAGTTTCAAATTAAATTCATTGAAAATCTCAAATTTTCATACTTATAACCAACAATTCTATAGAATTAATTATTTAGAAAAAGTTTAATTGAATTTTTTTCTGAAATTATTTGAAGTGATTATTTTTTCATACGTATTCAATTAAAGAATTTCTGAATAATTGAAATTTCATAAAATTGAATTGTAAACAAATGGATTTGAAAATTCTCAAAGAACTTTTTTTAAAAATTATTAAAGATAATTGATTTAAAGAAGAATTTTATTCAAAAATTCTAGACAATAATAATAATTGAATTAAAATGATGAAAAATATTTTGAAAAACTTACAGAGAAAATATTCCTATTATATAAAATAATGATCTAATTACTCGGATATCTTTAATTTATTATAAAAAATGAAGAAATCGATCACTCCGAGTCGAAGACTTGGAGTAATCAATTTCTTCATGTTTTATAATAAATATTCTTATAAGCTGTTAAATTTCAAAAAGGTTTGAATTTGAATCTTTTGAAAAATTTTAATTTCTATGGAAAAATAATAATGATTAAATATTTATTTACTAAAAGAAGTTGTTGACGTTTTTCAATAATCTTACAATAGTTTTTAACAAATAAATTTCGTTAATATTTTTTCCGAAATAAATTATAAATTTCTTAAACAAAATTTGATTTATAAAATTTTTTTACTTGAAACTTGTACTTTGTTTATGAATTGTAATTGAGAAGCAGAAAATGTGCAAAATATTTTCTACTTTCTAATTTTAATTTTCCAACAATTGTTTAATTTTTTTTAGAAAAAAGGAAAAAATAGCTGCATAATTTCGATTTGTCCAAAAATTAAGTTTTTCATATTAAAAAAAGGATTTAATTTTGTAGGATTTACATTTGTTAATTACTTGAAACGTCTGTTACAAAATGCTAATTTTTTTAGAAACAAAGAAACAATGTATAATAACATTAATAATGTTTTTAGATTAATAAAAATATTTTTGAATTATTTGATAAATAATAAAGATAATATTATTATATTATTAAATTAAAAAATAGAGTAGAAATAAAAAGGCGGAAATATTTTTATTGTGGAAGAAAATGATCGATGATAATTTTTTAATTTCAAGTCCGAGTGCAAGGAGTGTATTAAAAATGTTTGCGGTATGTAATTCTTTTTTTTTTAATTTTTTTCTTTCTACATTCTTTTGTTGGTGAACTGATGCGGCTGCCAGTCAGAAAAATATTGCTTTTATGCCTGGCGGCGGCATTGGTGCGTAGGTAAGTTGAAAGTTGACGATCCAGAGGAATTGAGCTGCCTTTGGGAACTGAAAGAAAAAGGTATATAAGGAGATAAATTTTAACGATTGTTTACTTTGGTTTGTTCTTTAAAAGAGAGACAATGCCGCCGGGTTGCGCTCTCTCCTTGTAAAACTGGCACACAGTTATACCTTATTTTTCCTCTCTTCATCGCGAAAAGACATTCCCTCGGGTAAAATCACAATTTCCGTCTTCGTCTACTCTCTGATCCGTGCAGTTTATTTTTCCCCACTTTATTTCGATTAATCCTATCGTTATAGACCTACAACAATAGCTTTACTGAAAATGAAGTAACATGGGAATTCGAGCAGCTATTTTTCTTCCTCTCTATTACTAGCTTCTTCTTTCTCCCTCTTCTTAATCTTCCTCTCTTTCTCTTTTAATGAATAAAATGCTATTTATCAAAATATTATTGTAAAGTGGGTTAATAAAGTTTTATGATGTAATTCATTTGTTGAGAATTTTTTTGAGAAAGAGGATGTGATTTATTTTGATTTTACCTTTTTCCAAGCTGGAAATAATAAAAGAAATTTTCAAAATTGAAAAGAATGAAAAATTTATTTTTAACTATGAAGTTTTTTTTGATTATTTTAGTTATAAGATAACAATCGAAAAATTTTAAAGACAAAGATAATTGAGATTAAAAGCAAAGAAAAAGTTTTAGAGAATAAAGTAGTTTTGAGTACTTTTTAGTCAGACAAGGAGTTAAAAAAACTACAGTAGAAAGAATATTTTTTAGTCAGACAAAAGAGATAATTAAAATTTAGTAAGAAAACTTTTTAGACCGAGAAAAGTTAAATAAAAATAGAAAATTGTTTTTTTAGTCAGGCGTGAAATTAAATATAAAAAATTGCACTAAATTTAATACACTTTTTAGTCTGAGAAGAAAATTAGATTTTAAAAAAAGTAGAAGAAACATTTTTTAGTCAGACCAAAAGATTCGAAATAATTACAGTAGTAAACATACTTTTTGGTCAGACAGAAAAACAGAAAATAAATCATTTTTATTCAGACAGAAATTTACAAAATAATCACAGTAGTGAAAATACTTTTTAGTCAGACAGAAAAACAGAAAATAAATCATCTTTATTCAGACAAAAAGATACAAAATAATCACAGTAGTAAAAATATTTTTTAGTCAGACAGAATGACAGGAAATAAATACTTTTTAGTCAGACAAAAAGATACGAAATAATTACAGTAGTGAAAGTGCTTTTTAGCCAGACAGAATGACAGGGAATAAACCATTTTTAGTCAGGCAAAGAGATGTGAAAAAATTTCAGTAGTAAAAATACTTTTTAGTCAGGCAAGAAAATAAAGTAGTTAATAGACTTTTAAGACAGAAAAACGTTGAAAACCCTTAAGTAGTTCGAATGCTTTTTGATCAGACAAAGAACACGTTTAAAATATTTCAGTAGTTCCCATGCATTTTCTTCAGAAGAGAGTAAAATAAGCAAATTTCAGTAGTAAAAATACTTTTCAGTCAGACTATCTATTTAAACATATTCAAAATAATTTTAAACTTTTTTTCTACCAAAAAAATAAAATTTCATTCTATTTTTAATTAATTCTACACTTAATTACACTAAATAAATTGTTCATTGTCAAACAAGAAAACGAGAAATTGCTTTTCACACTTTAAGAAAACGTGAAAAAAAAATCTTCAATTTTTGTTAATTTCTGAAAAGCTTTACTAAAATTAAATTGTGCCATTTTGTAACGGTTGCTTGGTATATATAATTATTTTTTCCCTAAAGATTCCTCTGTGAATTGAAAAACCGTGCAATACACTTTCATTAATAGAAATTAATGAAAGTGTATATTTTTGCGCGGTTTTTAATCAAGTTAATGCAACCATATGTGCTCTAGTTGTTTGTATGCGTGTGTATATGTGTTTGTGTGTGTGGGGCAATATTTCAACACATTGACAAAAAAACAAGAATGAAAGAAAGATTTCAGTAAAAAAAATTGCATTGAAGGTGTTTTTATGTTCTTTACAAGACATCAAGGTGCCAACGCGTGACAAGCGGAAGTTGCTTTTGATTATTTCGCGCGTCGATTAGTTCAAGGAAATTGACAATGATATTATTCTATTGATTATTGTTGGTTTCTTTTTTTTTAATTTTATTTTATTTGCTATTAGTCACTTTTAGTCATTTTCAATAATTCTTTTTGACATTTTTTTGTCATTTTTAGTCATTGCTAGTAAATGTTAGTCATTATTAATAATTTTTCGTCACTATTAGTCACTATTAGTCACTTTTAGTCACTTTTAGTCACTTTTAGTTTTATTTTATTTACTATTAGTCACTTTTAGTCATTTTCAATCACTATTTGAAATCTTTTGTCATTTTTAGTCATTGCTAGTAAATGTTAGTCATTATTAATAATTATTAGTTACTTTTCGTTACTTTTAGTTACTTTTAGTTACTTTTAGTTACTTTTAGATATTTTTAGTTACTTTTAGGTACTTTTAGTTACTTTTTGTCACTTTTAGTCATTTTTAGTTACTTTTTGTCACTTTTAGTCATTTTTTGTCATTTTTTGTCAATTTTCAACATTGTTTATAATTATTATTCATTTTTAGTCGTTTTTTGAAATTATTCATCACTTTTGGTCATATTTCGCCATTCATAGTAATTGCTTGGCAATTGTTTGTAATTGTTAGTCATTGTTAGACACTTTTCGTAATTGTTAGTTATCGTTGAAACATTCTTAATACAAAATTTTTTTCCATCTGATAGAAATTTATTAGGTTCGGATAAAAAATTATTAAAAAAAATTTTTTTTTTCATACAAGAATTTTGTATTCGGGGGAAGGTTTATCAAAAGATTAAATCGCTATTCCCGTGAGATCAATTTATTTTTTTTTCAAACGGAAATAAAGGCGGCAGAAAGCATCGATTGAAATGTTTTAGCAATTAAATAAAGGATGTTGGTCAGGAAACGATTCGAAATCATTTAAAGAAACAGAATGCGTGTTTACATTTCTATTTTTATTTCATTTTGATCGATATGTTCTATTTTACTATATACATAAATGACGCATGGAACAATAAAAATATTATTTCCTCCGTCATTTTTCTTTCGATTGTTTGCAAATTCATTTTTGTTCTTTATATTTGAATATTTTAGTATCAATTTATTGCACACAGTATTTTCTATATATTTATCTTTTATTGAATATTTATTTCTAATTATTGTCTACTAATAATTTTTATTCTATTATTCGTTTGTTTGTTTTTTATTTTTTAATATTTATTGATTTTATTCTTTTTTAATGTAAGTTTAAATTTTATATTTTTTTAATGTTTTGAATTTTATTTTTTTTAAATGTAAATTTGAATTTTATTTTATTTTATTTTTATGAATAACAATTTTTTAAATTCTGTGAGTTGTGTAAATAGAGTTCGGAGTAGAAAGGTCTATGAACGTTTCTGATGCAACTGTTTCTCATCGTCATGTTTTTTTTTATATTGATATTACTTGCATTATAATTTAAAATGTGCGTGTTGCGTGACATTTTTGTTTACACTTTGCTTTCGTTTGTTCCACATTTTGTTCACGCTTTGCATGCCATGACGGTATTTTTTCGGTTGTCGACAAGAGTGGACACACCCAGGCGCGCCTGGTGACCAGGCATTATGGTTTACCTTGATTCCCATGGGTTTCGTGTAATAGCATAGAGAGATGCCTCGTTGTTACTTCCACGATACTTTTTTGCCCTTTTTTTCCCCTTCACATTCACATTTTTCAAATATTCGTTTAGTTTTGTTGCGATGATTAAAAAATGCCTCTCTACCCGGAACTCATCACACTGCAATCAACGTGAAAAAAAAAATCCTCAAGTTTTTTTTCTGCTCACGTATATTTACATCGCAAATGTAAATAAAATCGTAAAATTAATTTAAGAAATGCACCAAGAAATTAATTTTTGAATTTTATAATAAAAATCATAAATTTGTGGTTTTTCTATTAAATGTTTTTTTACTTTTGTTTAATTTTTATAAATTATTAAATTTGTTGTTTTACTATTTTAGTTTGGAATTTCTATTGTGGTTTTTCTATTAAATGTTTTTTTACTTTTGTTTAATTTTTATTAATTATTAAATTTGTAGTGTTACTATTTTAGTTTGGAATTTCGGAAGCAAAATTTTTTGTTTATTAAAAAAAATCGTTTCGAGTGTTTGTCAAAACATAAAAAAAAATTAATTTGTATTAAATTAAAATGAGTGACTGTCATTAAGAATAAATATACGCACTATATGGCCTCTTAATGAAATTTAATGAAAAATTATAATCTCCTATCGTTTGGTCCATTTTCCATTCATTAACGGGGGGTCCATTTTCGAGTGCGAAACATTAGCTTGCTGGTACATATAATAAATTTGCAAAATCTGTCTTGCTTGGAGCATTTGATAAAAGTAATTAACGACCGTGCGCTTACAGGAGAACGGCATTGTGTTGTGCCAACATTAGTAATTCATCGCAATGCGCTGCAAACAATTCTGTTTGCCGGGAGCCTTTAAATAAATAATTCAAATGTGATCACAGCTATACTACAGGACATTGGGTGGAAAAAAAAGAATATTGTAGACGAAATTCAAATGTTTTGAATAGAATTCTTTTCTTCACTTATTAATCTCTTGTATATTTAAAAGAAAATGCTTAATTATTTTCTAATAATTTCTGATTTTCTTATTTTATTTTTTTCATTTCTATACCAATTTTCGTTTTTGAGCACTTTTATTTTCTCTAAAAATAGAATATAAAAATATTCTATTTTTTTATGGTTTTATTACTTTACCATTATTTATAATTTTATTATTTATTAGTAATTTCTTTATATATTAATTACAAAAAATTGTCTAGAAGTAAAAGGGAAAAAAAATATATTTTCTTGTTTTTTCATTCTTTTTTCCACTGAAATGTCGTTGTCGATAAATAATAAAGAATGGATTCTATGACCTTTTTTCTTGATTGCTTTTTTTTAGATGCACTTCTCGATCTATACCCCATGGGCTTCATATTCCTCAGCCCAGGTAAATGATTATTATGTCGCCTTTAACGATGCAAGAACGTTGCAAGCCGGCGTAAAGAGAAGTTGAGAACGATATGAAAAACACAGTTTATGACGGTCGTAAAGATTACCGTGTGATGAGGGCCGGTGTGTACTCAACTCGTTACTTTTCCAACACCTCTTTCTCTCTCTCACTCTTAACTTACCACGCGAAAACCATTGTAACGCCTGTTTTACATGGAAGAACTGTGAAATTACTCTCCATAACTGTTTGTGCATTTTTTCAAACTGGAATTCTTTTCATTTTTCTCTTCCACTTGGAAAGTATCTTGTAATCAATTATTGTTTTAATCTTTATTAATTAATTAATTATTTTACTTAAAAGTATAAATTAAATTTTTTCATAACTATAAAACATGAAGAAATCGATAACTTCGAGTCTTCGACTCGGAGTGATCGATTTCTTCATGTTTTATAATAATTGAAAATGTTAAATTGATAAAATAATTATTTTATGTTATAAGAATATTGTGCTTCTTCAAAATTATTTTCATCATTTCAATTCAATTATTATTTTTGGGAATTTTTCACAAAAATTTTTATGTAAATCAATTAATTTTCAAAAAAGTTCTTCTACAATTTTCAAAATCCATTTATTTACAATATTCAATTTTACAAAATTCAATTATTCGTAAATTCTTTATTTAAATGTATATTAGAGAATTAAAACTTCAAGTAATATAAAAAAAATTCAAGTACACTTTTTAAAAAAAATTGATTTCAAAATTCAATTATTTCTAATAATTCAAGCTATATTGCTTTTAATATTTTCAATTATTATCTAAAATTTTAACTGAAATTCATTTTTAAATCTATTTTTATTAAAAAATTCTACTAGAATTCAATTATGTATTTAAATACAAAAATAAACAATTTACTGAAAAATTAAATATTTCTTAAAATTCAAATTTGAAAATTCTCATAAAGAATTTTACCAGCATACTTTTAAATAATTGAAATCTTTCGACGATTTAAAAAAAAATTTTTAAAAACCATTACATTTTCAGAGAAATTGGATTAAAATTGTATTAAAATTAAAAATAATTGAAATTCTGCATTGAGTTTTATTATTTATAAAAATAATTGAATTCCTAAGAAGAATTTTACTATTGTTTAACATAATTAAATTTCAGTGAAGGATTTTATTACTCTTGAAAACAATAGAATTTCTACAATAATTTGTAACTATTACAAAATTAAATTTTTTTTAGTGTTGACTAAAAATTTTCTATAAATTCATTATTTTTAATAATTTTTAAAATAGTTTTTTGAGAATTTTCAAATTTATTTGTATTTAACTGAAATGCATTTTTAAATTAATTTTTATTACAAAATTCCACTAGAATTCAGTTATTTAAATACAAAAAATAATTTATTGTATATTTGCATGTTTCTTAAAATTAAATTCTCATATAGAATTTTATCAACAAATTTTTAAATAATTGAATTCGTCTGACGAATTTTAATCAAATTTTTAATAATAATTACATTTATCAAGGAATTCGATTAAAATTTTATTAAAAATAATTGAAATTCTACGATGAGTTTTACTAATTATGAAAATAAGTAAATTCTTAAAAAGAATTTTATTACTTAGGAAAATAATTGAATCCCTGTAAAAATATTATTTATAATATAAAAGTAATTGAATTATATTGCAAAGAAATTTATAACTTTGTAAATAATTGAATTTCTGTGGAATTTTTATTATTTTATGAAAATAATAGATATTGAAAATCATTAAATTGAGGAAAATTTTTAAAATTAATTGAAATTTTGCCAAGAATTTTATTAAATTTTTTGAAAATAATTGAATTTCGGAGAAGAATTTTATTATTTATAAAGATAATTGAAATTTGGCAAGAATTTAAAAAAAAATTTTTTCTAGTTCTAGTGAAATTCTATAGAATATTCACTACAATTCATATAGAATGATTCTATTGAAATTCTATAGAACTTTTTCAGTTTTCATTGAAAATATTAATTAAATTTTATATTAATATGGATTTTTTGGTAAACAAATAATAATCAACAGTGATTTTAGTAGTAAAAGGCTTTTTTAGTCAGACCTGAAGTCTTCAGCACTTGAAATAAGTAGTAGTTAAAGTTTCAGTAGTAAAAGAAAGAAATGGTCAGACAAAGTTACACTAAACACTTTAGGTTTAAAAAAATAAAAAAACAATATTTTTAATAGTAAAAATCTGTTTAAATCAGACGTTCAATTATTTAGCAAATGTAGTACTACTTTCAGTAGTAAAAGAAAAACACAGTCAGACAAAGTTCGTCAAACGTTTTTTTACACTACATTTATTATTCTAAATCAACGTTTAATCAGACAAATAAGAAAGAACAATATTTTCAGTAGTAAAATGCTATTTAAGTCAGACCTACATATAATTACGCAGAACTTTTAATATTAGCTCTCGTTGTAATAAAACAATTACAATTCAATAACACTTTTTAATTTTTATTCTGTATTTAGAATAAAATCAAAATTCAGGTAGACGAAAAATAAAGAACAATATTTTTAGTAGTAATGTTCTGTTTTAATCAGACTAAAAGTCATTGAGCATCTTCAGTCTCAGTTTCAGTAGTAAAAGAAAAACCCAGTCAGACAAAGTTTCTCAATAACTATTTTTTTCCACCACATTTCTGTTACTGACCTTCATGCGTCAATAACAAATAATTTGCAAACAAAAAATTGTCCTCTTTAGATAATAAAATTTTTTTAAATAATACAGAAATGGAAGTAAAAGAATCTTTGAAAAGTGTCAACTTTTCAAAAATTTTTACTTCCATTTCTCTATTATTTAAAAATTTTATTATTATCCATTATTTGTTTTTATTGCTTTCGAGAAATAAATCCACTTTATTTTCGATTGTCTAATTTATGAAATTTGTATTTTTTTTTACAACTGCAATCTTCCACCGCGGTGGGCAATCGTTTTTCAAGTTTAATTGCCTTAAAGTCCTCTTGTGGCATTGGACGTAAAATTGTTGGAGAAAATATACTATTAGAATGCGTCAGACAGAAAGTGGAGGCAAGTCCCAATCAAATCGCCAGCAAACTCGTTTTGCACAAGAGCAGTTGGGTTAGTAAAAATTCCTCTCTCTCTCTCTCTCTCTCTCTCTCTCTTTCTTTCTCTCTTCGCTTTTGAAACCGCAGTGGCATGCTTGAACCCTCTCTCTCTCTCTCTCTCATTCTAAAAAAAATTCACATTCTCTCCTTCTTTTCCCCCATCTTTTCCCTTTTTTCCGCCCTCAAAGTGTCGCAATCGACAGGAATTTGCATATCCACTTGGTTTATTCTTTTTCGATATCCGAGAGGCAACGTTACCCGTTCGCCATTGCGCTTCGTCTCACTGAAGCTAATTTAGAGATAGCGGGGTTGAGGAGGGGGGGAGAGGACTACACACAATATATGCAGACAACGCGGGGCTCTCTTCTCGACCAGTTCTGTGCTTGGCCGTTACTTCAAAGTGTTACGATGCGAAGGGTTCGCCAATTTAGTGTGCTAACCTATCCTCCCACCTGCTGCCATTGCATCGACTCTTTTTCTTCCCCTCCTTTTTTTTATGTATATACATATATCGCCTCAAGCGTCATCCTTTTACCACTTAGCGATAGTATATATTCTGGAGCTTATTCGTTTTTACTTCCTCAACAGTTTTTTTTTTCTATTTTTTTATTTTTAGGATCAAACTTCCAGTAATTAGCTACAGTATAGTATTTTATAATAAGAAGAAAAAGAGGGGGGTTAGGGGGGTTTCTTTATATCAAAAGCTTCTATCTGGGGAAAAAATCAAAGAAAAAAGAATCGAAAGAAAAATGTATAACAAACGAGGAAGGAAAAAAAATTAGGTTGAAGAATGTAAGGTAGAATATGTCCAATTACCATAACAATGTACCTGTTATCATTAGTTAGATTTGTACTTTCCTGTATATACAAACATTGAAAGTTTATTAAAATATAATTAATAGTTACATGTTCAATGTTTTTTTTTTCTTTTTGCTTTGAAACGAAAAATTCTTGATATTTATATTTTGTAAGGTATCGAGTATTTCTTGTAACATCATCAGCATATTTTCTTTCTTGAAAATATAAAAATGTTAGAAAATATTAAATTAAAAGCAATGAGAATGCAAATAATAGAAATGTTGGTAACAAACATGTTTATCATATAAATGTTAAAATTTGAATATGAATATCGATACTTTGTTCTGTAAGTAGTAAAAATCAATTTGAGTCAAACAAGTTGTAAATTCTTATGTTTTTAAAATTTGCTTTTATAACAGTTTTCAAAGAATTCAAAATTTAATTATTGGTAAAGTTTTAACAGAAGCAGTGGTGGAAACTTTTAGTCAGACACGTTTTTTAATTTTGTTTTAGTACATATCGTGATTTTAGAACTAAACAGCTGACAAATTATTTTCAAATTTTTTTAAATTTTACAAAAATAAATGTATCAGAATTCGTGAAATTTTCACAGAAAATAAAAAGTACTTTTTTTAAATCGAAATGTTGAAAAAACATTTCTATTTGGCCTTAAGAATATGTTCACCAAAAAACAGAAAAAAAATTATTTTTTATAAAAGTTATTGTAAAATTAATTTTTTTTGCAACTTTTTAAACAAAATGTTATTTCTCCTAAATGAATGAACCGATTTAAATGAACCAAGCGGGAATATAAAGGGGATAAAATATACTTTCGTTTAGAATTAGAAAATTTTTAAAAAGTTTATTTTTTAATAATTATTTAATAAATTTTTTATAAACAATTAATTTTTTTAATGTTCTGCGCCTTTTAAAAATTTGAAAACAATATTAACATACACTTAAAACTATAAGAAATCAAAATCCGTTGAGAAAAAAATTTAGAAGCGACAATTATTTTAAAAGTTATAATGAAAATTATATTGGCGCGTTGTAGTGCATCAACGCTAAACTTAGTTTTTAATCATTTTTATCAATTTTTATGGTTATATAATTGAATAAAAATGTTAATTTAACAGTGTTTTATTCATTTCGTAGTTAAAAATTATGTTTTAATTCTAAAAATCATAAAAATCGCATCTCCGTTCAATATAATTTTCATTATAACTTTTAAAATAATTGTCGCTCCTAAATTTTCTTAACAGATTTTGATTTCTTATAGTTTTAAGTGTATGTTAATATTTTTTTCAAATTTTTCAAAGGCGCAGAACATTAAAAAACATTAATTATTTATAAAAATTTTTTTGTAATTATTAAAAAATAAACTTTTTAAAAATTTTCTAATTCTAAACAAAAGTATATTTCATCCCCTTTATATTCCCGCTTGGTTCATTTAAATCGGTTCATTCATTTAGGAGAAATAACATTTTGTTTAAAAAGTTGCAAAAAAAATTAATTTTACAATAACTTTTATAAAAAATAATTTTTTTTTCTGTTTTTTGGTGGACACATTCTTAAGGCCAAATAGAATTTTTTTTAAACATTTCGATTTAAAAAAAAATACTTTTTATTTTCTGTGAAAATTTCACGAATTCTTACTCAAATATTTTTCAAATTTTTTATTTTAGTAGTGTTTTTCATATTTTTTCTTTGCAAACTTGAAAATTTAGAAAATGTTGAAAATTAACAAAATGGCGACCATTTTTCGAAAAATCAAAAAACTGCATTTTCTGAAAAACATAATTTTTTATTTTTTTAATTATCAAAATTTTTTAAATTTTCAGATTTGCAAAGAAAAAGTTTCAAAAATACTACTAAAATCAAAAATTATGGAAACATTCAAAATTTATATTTGTCGATACATTACTCAAAATAAAGAGTTTTGTTTAAAAAAAAATTAAAGCAACTTCCAAAAAGTTTTAGCGAACATGAAATACCACGTGAAAAAGTTCCCGGGAATTTCTCGGTCCAATTTCCGGAAACTTTTTCACGTGGTATATTTTGGTAAAAGTTCTTTTTTTCATCTAGTAACCACAAAAAAAAAAATTTCAGAAAATTAAAAAATTATGTTTTTGAGAAAATTGAATTTTTTGATTTTTCGAAAAATGGACGCTACTTTGTTAATTTTTAACATTTTCAAATTTTTCAAGTTTGCACAGAAAAAATATTAAAAACACTACTAAAATCAAGAAAAAAAAAATTGAAAAATATTTATTTTTGTGAAAATTAGAAAGATTTGATAATAATTTGTCAGCTGTAAAAGTCAATCAGACATGTTTCAAATTCTAATGTTTTTATAATTTGCTTTTATTTTAGTTTTAAAAGAATTAAAATTTTAGTTATTATTACATTACTAACGAAAGTAGTAGAGGAAACTTTTAGTCAGACACGTATTTTTAGTTTTGTTGTGTAAGTAGTAAAAATCAATTTTAGTCAAACATGTTACAAATTCTTATGTTTTTTAAAAATTTGCTTTCATAGTAGTTTTCGAAGAGTACAAATTTTAATTACCTACTTATGCAGTATTGATAGAAGTAGTACAAAAATTTAGTCGAAAATTTAGACATTAACCCGGCGAGCGTAAGATGGAATTTTGCAACACCGAGCGTAAGGTAGGGTATTTTTTACCCTGTAATGTATTACTATTTATAAATTAAAAAAAACCTTAAAATCATGAAAATTTTTTTTTATAATTATTTTATGTTGCATAGTAATCTAATTTATTAATGTTACGATAAATTTTTCGTTTGTTTAAACAAATTATTATTGTTAATTTCTAAAAATTCCAAAAATAAAATAGAGAAAAGCAAATTTCTAAAAATTTGGCAGCTGATATTGGTATTATTTAATGCTAAATTAATGACTTAAATAAAACATTAAACTAAATTTGCTATAGTTATTATTTAACATTGTTTAAACAATTAATAGTTGTTATTTATTAACTTTTTTTCTATTGCACTTAGAAAGATGCAGTTTTTTTTCTAATTTTGCAATTTTGGACCTAAGATAATAACCGTTACTTCTTAAATGTCAATTCTATATGTTAACAATTGTTTAAACAATTAATTGTTGTTATTTATTAACTTTTTTCTATTGCACCTAGAAAGATGCAGTTTTTTTCTAATTTTGCAATTTTGGACCTAAGGTAATAACCGGTAATTATTAAGTGTAAATTCGATATGTTAACAATTGTTTAAACAATTAATTGTTGTTATTTATTATCTTTTTTTTATTACACATAGAAATAGTGCAGTTTTTTTCTAATTTTGCAATTTTGGACCTAAGATAATAACCGTTCATTCTTAAATGTCAATTCTATATGTTAACAATTGTTTAAACAATTAATTGTTATTTATTAATTTTTTTTCTATTGTATCTAGAAAGATACAGTTTTTTTCTAATTTTGCAATATTTATCGGTTATTACCTTAGGTCCAAAATTGCAAAATTAGAAAAAACTGCATCTTTCTAGGTGCAATAGAAAAAAAGTTAATAAATAACAACAATTAATTATTTAAACAATTGTTAACATATAGAATTGACATCTAAGAATTAACGGTTATTATCTTAGGTCCAAAATTGCAAAATTAGAAAAAAACTGCATCTTTCTAGGTGCAATAGAAAAAAGTTAATAAATAACAACAATTAATTGTTTAAACAATGTTAAATTATAACTATAGCAAATTTAATTTATGTTTTATGTAATTCATTAATTTAGCATTAAATAATACCAACATCAGCTGCAAAATTTATAGATATTTGCTTTTTTCTATTTTGTTTTTGGAAAAGTTATAAATTGACAATAATAATTTTTTTAAACAAATAAAAATTTATTTGTAATAATAGTAAAATATATTATTTATCCTTAGGAAACAATAATAGTGAAGTTCATTCATGATTTCAACTTTTTTTTTCATTATACAAAAAACAATACTTGTAGTGTGTTTTATATTCAGGGTACATGTGTTGGCAATAATTATAAATAAACAATAAAAAATGCAAAAAACAAAATTTTTCTTATTCTTTATTGATTTGATACCGTATCCAGAGCAGCTATTAAAAATTACAATCAAATTCATCATTTCAAATTCGAATTATGGAGAAATGAATATTCTACAGGGTAAATTTTACCCTACCTTACGCTTGCCGGGTTAACTGTTTGTTAACATAGAAAATTTTTTAAGTCAGTAGTAAAGTCAAGTCTTCAGTAGTTCATAACGTGAAAAAGTATTTAGAATCTTTGTAGTAGAACTTAATCAGTAGTATTGAATGAAAAAGTAAAAATAGTAGAATAAGTAGTCGAGTTAAAGTTTAGTCAGCCTTAAAATACATCCTACTCAAGTAGTAAAGGAGAATTATAGTCAGACCATTTGTTCCCATTTCGTAATTTTGTTATCAGTATTAAAATATCATCTTAATTATTTAAAAATTTTTTTTAATGTAAAAAGTCAACTAACAAATTTTTAGTTTCCATTCTCCTATTATTTCAACAAAAATACTACACAAAATATTAATTTAACTTTTTATTTTTACCACAATTTTGATAATTTTACTACCCATTATTTTGTTTTAACATTATTCCCATTTACAACTTCGCTCTCATGAATGTGTAATAACTAAATAAATAAATTACAATAATCCAAATGTGAAAGTAAACGTATTACAAATAACAATATGCGAAAATTTTGTTATTCACGTTTTGAGGGAAGTTTATATGCGCCCCAGAAGCAGTAATACTAGATTGAATTATGTATTAATGTAACACAAATGCTGGACGCACAAAATTTTAGTTAGACAAACAGTAAGTTTGCAAGCATATATATATATTGGAGAGAACGAGAGAGAGAGAGAGAGACTGGCTGGCATTAAAATGAAACTCCAGAATGGCTAATTAACGTTCAAACAAACATAACTTTGGATGGAGACCAGGCATTAGTAACGACAATGGCGGAAGACCGCAGGCAAGATGCAGAGTGAACGATATCAAGCCAACTAGGTTGATCCAGTGGTTTCAGATGCTGCATAAATACAAATGGAATTAATCACAGTCCTACATTCCTCATTGCGAGAAGCAGTTAACGTAAACCATTGTTTCTCCAAGAACCATAGAAACTTTCGCGAAACTTTACTAAATATGATTGATGTAAATTAGAACAAAAAGACAATTTTTTTCTAGATTTCCATCATATTCTTTTAATTAATCATTCGAGTATGTATTCCGTATCTTTTCGGTTCTAAAATTATTATTATTATTGTTATTATAATATAGGATAGAAATATAATTTTAAAACAATATATGGTTCAATTAAATGTTGATTATTATTACTTTAGGTCTGACTGAAAAAGCCTTTTACTACTGAAATTATCAACGGCTCCATGTTAGCTGCCTATAAACTTTGATTTTATTATTAAAATACTTTAAAAAGTTTTAACGAATTGTTTTACTACTATACGAGAGCTTTTATTACAACATCTGTAATTATAGGTCTGACTTAAATAGCATTTTACTACTGAAAATATCGTTCTTTATTTTTTGTCTGCCTAAACATTGCTATTATTGGAAATATAGTGTAAAAAAATTAGAGGAACTTTGTCTGACTGGGATTTTCTTTTACTACTGAAACTGAGTCTGCAGATGGTAACTGATTGAAACTTTTACTACTAAAAATATTGTTCTTTATTTTTTGTCTACCTGAACTTTAATTACTTTAATTAATTTACTGGATTTTTGAATGTTTCTTAAAATTGAATTCTCATAAAGAATTTTTTCAACAAATTTTTAAATAAATGAATTCGTTTGACGAATTTTAATAATTTTTTTTAAGAATAATTACATTTTTCGAGGAATTCGTTTAAAATTTTATTAAAAATAATTGAAATTCTGCGATGAGTTTTACTATTTATAAAAATAAATGAATTCCTAAAAAAAATTATATTGTTATAAATATTTGATATTATATTTTAGAAAATTTGTAAATAATTGAATTTTTGTAAAATTTGTATTATTTTATGAAAATAATTTAATGTTGGTGTTGAATTTCATTAAAATTTTTCTAAATATTTGAATTTTTTGTAAAATTTTATTAAAATAACAGATATATTGAAAATCATTGAATTGAGGAAAATTTTTGAAAATAATTGAAATTTTGCAAAGAATTTTATTAAAATTTTTGAAAATAATTGTATTGTGGGGAACAATTTAATAATTTATAAAGATAACTGAAATTTTGATGGGAATTTAAAAAAATTTTTAAACTTAATTGAATTTTTGAGAAGAAACTATAATTTGCTTTTATACCATTTTTCAAAATATTCAAAAATTTAATTTATTGTTAAAGTTTTAACAGAAGTAGTGGTGGAAACTTTTAGTCAGACATGTTTTTTTTAGTTTTTTGTGTAAGTAGGCAGTTTCTATTTCAATTCAAAAAGGGCGAATAGGTTGAAAATTTTAAATCAAGTCTAATGTGATTTTTTTTATTTTTTAGGACAAATAAAGAGACAAGTATTTTTTTATTTGTCGAAAAAAATTTTTTTTACTAAGTTATGAGTATTTGATAATTTTAGGACATATTGTGATTTTAGAGCTAAACAGCTGAAATTTTTGCCAAGAATTTTATTAAAATTTTCAAAAATAATTGAATTGTGGGAACAATTTAATAATTTATAAAAATAATTGAAATTTTGATGAGAATTTAAAATAATTTTTAAACTTAATTAAATTTTTGAGATGAATTTTATTACTTTTGAAAATAATTGAATTGTTTTTTAGAATTTTATGGAAAAAAATTAGAGGAACTTTGTCTGACTGGGATTTTCTTTTACTACTGAAACTGAGGTCTGATTGAAACAGACTTTTACTACTAAAAATATTGTTCTTTATTTTTTGTCTACCTGAACTTTAATAACATTACGAATAAAATGCGATAAATAAAAAAAGTAAGTTTGTCTGACCGAGTATTTACCCTTACTACTGAAGCTGACATATTGCAAGTGTTAAATATTTCAGGTCTGACTAAACATGACTTTTACTACTGAAATTATTATCGGCTATGTATTGTCTGCCTAAACTTTTATTTTATCATAAATACACGTAAAAAGTTTCAATTGAATTGTCTTATTACAATGAGAGATAATATTAAAAATTCCATAATTATACGTAGGTCTGACATAAATAGCATTTTACTACTGAAAATGTCCTTTTTTATTTTTCTGACAAAATATTGATATTAATAGAAATATAGTGTAAAAAAAATAAGGGTAACTTTTTCTGACCATATGTCAAGTGCTGAAATTTTTAGGTCTGACTAAAAATGCCTTTAACTACTGAAATTACGAATTTATTTCCTTCTATTAAGTAGGTTCTCCAGATAGTAATAAAAATAGAAATTGAATAAACACAATTTTGCTAATGATATCAAATTGAGACAAAAAACGAATCAAAATGTTGCTTCGCAACACTTTTGATTCGTTTTTTGTCTCAATTTGATATCCCTAGAAAAACTATGTAAAAAATAAAATAAGAATGTAACTTTTGTTTATTTACTTATTTTCTTTTTTTTTGAGAAGAGAATGGTGTAGAAAATAGAAGGGAAAATGTAAACTTACAAGATGAGAAAGCAGAGGAACTGAGAGAGGAGTGAGAGAGAAAGAGAAGGAATAAGGTGTGTTTGAGAGTAAAATTATTTTTAATGCGTCCAATTAGAGCGGTACATGTTACACAATGATAATTTTACTGAAAGATAAATGAATTTAATAAACGGAGGCTGGAGAGAACAGACTCGAGGCCGAGTGTTAAAGGCAGCATATGGAAGAGACGTGTGTCTAGATGTCTGAATTCGTGTACGTGCCACGAACTCATTCGTGGCTCTTACTGTTTATCTATGTATATAGGAATATCTCTGTCTGTGTACATAAGTGTTTGGGTGCAATTATCGTCGACAACATACACCTTAATACTCGAAAGTCAACCCTCTCACACAACATATATATATGGATATGTATATATAGTGTCAGAGAGAAGACTGTCTCAAAAGTGCACCTTTGTTCCAGTTCAGAAAGTCGTTCCTTCTACTTTGCCAAGTATACACTTTTTCAACTCAATTGCATTAAGTTTTTTTCGTTTCACTCTTTCGACACAAAATATTTCTTAATTTCATCGTCGCGTGAAATATATAAAGTTTTTTGTTTCCTCTCATTCAGGTTTATTGCAGTAATATAATTCGGAAATGAATTCAATTTTACTGTCTTCGTTTTATTGCTTTCAATATATTTAAAGGTGTGTATTTCTGGCTGACTAAAAATGGTCTTTACTACTAATTCTACAATTTCTATTGCTGATACAAGCAGAAAACTATAGATTGACTTATACTACTTAAAACTTATAGTACTACCACTATAAAAATTTATGGCTGACTAAAAATGTATTTTACTAATAATTCGACTATTTTTACTGCATTTTATACTACTTCTATAACCAAAAAATTGCATTTTGACTTATACTACTTAAAATTTGTACTACTACTAATATGGAACCTTCTGTCTGACTAAAATTGGTATTTACTACTAATTCTTCTACTTTCACTTCTTTTTCTACTACTGCTAGATAGACTTATACTACTTAAAACTTATACTACTTAAAACTTATACTACTAGTAAGAAACCTTCTGTCTGATTAAAATTGGTTTTTACCACTAATTCTACTGTTTTTTAAGTACTGTAGTACAAATTTATTTCTGCAATACACTTTTTTAGGCCTCGCACTAATCTACTAAAACCTACTGTTTACTACTTTTTTTCCTTATATTACTATTTGGGTACTTTTTTTTAAATTTGAGCCACTAAAAGCTACTATTTCTGTTTTTTTTTTTGAGAATTTTCACTACTTTAAATTTGCTAATACTAGAAATCAAAAAACTATTCTTAAAAATTATAATCAAATACTTTAAAACGATTCAATTATTTTAAAAAAATATTCAAATTTCAATTATTTTCAATATCTAGTATTTTTATAAAATTTTGCAAAACAAACTCAATTATTTAAAAAAAATTGATAAAATTCATCAAAAATTCAATTATTGTCATAAATAATAAAATTTACACAGGAATTTAATTAATTTAGAATATCATTATTTATCAAAAGAATTTCGAAACAATCAATTCTTTATCAACGTTTTTGTACAATTCTTCACAATAATTTAATTACTTTCACTAATAATAAAATAATAAAACTCATCCAAGAATTACAATTATTTTTAATAATATTTTAAATTAATTAAACGAAGAATTCAATTATTTTCACAAAGTTTTCCACAAGACATCAATAATTGTTTAGAATAAAATTTTCATAATTATTACATTTCGAAGAAATTAATTATCTAAAACAACATTTAAAAAACTTCTTATAAAGAATACAATTATTTTCAAAAATAACAAAATTTTTCACAGAAATTTAACTCCACAATAATTCAATTCTTTTCATAAGTAATAAAATTCTTCTCAGAAATTTCATTATTTTTGAAAATTTTAATAAAATTCTTTGCAACTATTCAATTATTTTCATAAATATTAAAATTTATCGCAGGATTTTAATTATTTTTAATACGAATTTACAGGAATTGCTCGAAATTGTTCGAAAGAAATCAATTATTTTAAATACAATTTTAATTAAATTTTTTTAAAATAATTCAATTATTCTCTTAGGTTTTAATAAATTTCTACCTAAGAATTTAATTATTTACATAAATAAGTCTTCGAAAGAATTCAATTATGTTGATAAATAAAATTATTCCAGAAAATTCAATTATTTTGAAGAATTTAAAATTCTTTGCAAAATTCAATTATTTTCGTAAAGAACAATATTCCTTTAGAGAAATTCAATTTTTTTTTAAAGTCATCAATTTCTTCTTGAAAATTCAAATTATTTAAAAAAGTTATAATAAAATCGTTCACAAGAATGCAATTTTTTTCATAAATAATATAATGCTTTTTAGGAATTCAATTATTTTAAAAAATATTTAATTAAATTGACACACAGACATTTAATTATTTTTAAAAAAATTTAATAGTATTCTTTGTTAAATTTAATTACTTTTAAAAAATTTTCACAATTCAATGATTTTCAATATTTACTATTTTCATAAAATTTCCAAACAGAATTCAATTATTTAAAAAAAAATGTTGTAAAAGTCTTCGTAAAAATTCAATTCTTTTCATGAATAAGAATTATAAAAATTTCTCTGGAATTCAATTATTTAAATTAGAATTTGCATAAAATTAGTCGAAAGAAATCATAAAAGTTTTTCTAAAATTCTCCACAAGAATTAAATTATTTTTATAAATATTTAAATTCTTTCATAAATAATAAAATTTGTTGCAGAAATTCAATTTATTGGCAGGATACGAAAGTAGTAAATATTTTTGATGAAATTCAGGAAAAAGTTACAATAATAAAATATAGAATGGAATGTTTCTTAGTTTTGTGAAGTGACTGAAACGAGTTTTTTTGGTCGTCAAGTTTAATTTTTCGATAGCTACTTTTTTTAGTTTGAAAGACACTTTTTGCTACTTTTTTAAAATAAATTATCGAGTGCGAAGTCTAATTTTTATTTAATTTTCTTTTTATCCTTTAAATTATTTTTTTACATAGTTTTCTTTGCTTCTGAATTTGTATTCTGCTTTCCCTTTACGTCCCCTTGCATTAATCAAATAAACTAAAACACATAACTGTTTTTCCCATGACGAAGAAATTTTGCGAATGACTTTTGAGGTTCACTACCTCCAATTGTGCATTTTGATGATGATACATATTTATGACGAGACTTTATAGCACCTTCACACTGAAAATACGTAAATATGTTTATGTGTGAATATATAAATGTGTGAATATATTTGTATGTATCTGTGCCTCTAAGAATGTGTGTATGTATATACGTATTTTATGCATCTCCCTAAGTGCAGTGATATTATTTGCAAAGTAAATAGCGCGTCGCGGGCGCTAAGTGACAACAGTCAACGTTTCGTGCGCGACTAATCTTCTCCTTATGAAATTCAACGTTTTGCTTGGGGCGTCATTGTCCTGATACGTGTCCTCCCACCGGCTTCTCGCACTGAAACTGAGAACGACACGTTGAAACTCTAATGCCTCTAAAATACGAACAGAAAGACAGCTTTCAACCATGAGATTCCAGCGTTTCGCAAACAACTATTTAACTCGCGTAAACACACTCCTAAATAAACAAACCGATCAACACGTGTGATAAAAGCAAACATTTACAAGGGTGTCTATACTTATTGACAAAAAAAAAATACACACACACATTCTTTTTACAAATATTCCTCTCAAGAAAATTTCATCAAAAAATTATTTCAAACATGCCCTACATAAAGAAATAATTTTTTGGTGAAACTTTTCGCTGATTTTTAGACCTTTTTCGATTACTTTTATTTAAGAAATTTGATGTGAAATCTAAAAAAAATTTTAATGTTATTACTCATAATTTCTTTGTTTCTAAAAAAATTAGCATTTTATAACAAACGTTTTAGGTAATAAACAAATGTAAATCCTGCAAAATATTATCCTTTTTTTAATATGAAAAACTTTATTGTTCGCCAAATCGAAATTATGCAGATATTTTTTTCATTTTTCTAAAAAAAAATTTAAAAATTGTTGAAAAATTAAAATTAGAAAGTAGAAAATATTTTGCACATTTTCTCCTTCTCAATTACAATTCATAAACAAAGTACAAGGTTCAAGTAAAAAAAATGTTATAAATCAAATTTTGTTTAAGAAATTTATAATTTATTTCGAAAAAAATATTAACGAAATTTATTTGTTAAAAACTATTGTAAGATTATTGAAAAACGTCAACAACTTCTTTTAGTAAATAAATATTTAATCATTATTAATTTTCCATAGAAATTGCAATTCTTCAAAAGATTTAAATTCAAACCTTTTTGAAATTTAACAACTTATAAGAATATTTATTATAAAACATGAAGAAATTGATTACTCCGAGTAGAAGACTCGGAGTGATCTGTTTCTTCATTTTTTATAATAAATTAAAGATAACCGAGTGATAAGATCATTATTTTACCTAACAGGAATATTTTTACTGTAATTTTTTCAAAATTATTTTCATCATTTTAATTCAATTATTATTTTCTAGAATTTTTAAATAAAATTCTTCTTTAAATCAATTATCTTTATTAATTTTTGAAAAAGTTCTTTGAGAATTTTTAAATCCATTTATTTACATTATTTAATTTTACGAAATTTAAATTATTCAGAAATTCTTTAATTCAATACGTATTGAAAAATAAACACTTCAAATAATTTCAAAAAAAAAATTCAATTAAACTTTTTTCAAATAATTAATTTTACTGAATTGTTGGATGTAAGTATAAAAACTTAAGATTTTCATTGAATTTAATGTGAAACCTTTTCAAAATTCAATTATTTATTAAAATTCATGCTATAATGCTTTTAATATTCAAAATTTCAAATATTATTTGAATACTTTTGAAAAATTTGAATAATAAATATTTAAATCTCAAATTTTAACTGAAATTCATTTTTAAATAAATTTTTATTAGAAAATTCTACGAGAATTCAATTATTTAAATGCGAAAATAAATAATTTATTGAATAATTAAATATTTCTTAAAATTGAATTCTCATAAAGAATTTTATTAAAAAATTTGTAAATAATTGATTTCTTTTGACGATTTTTAATAAAATTGTTGAGAACAATTACATTTTTCGAGGAATTCGATTAAAATTGTATTAAAAATAATTGAAATTTTGCAATGATTTTTATTTATTATTTATAAAAAATTAAAAATAATTGAATTTTAAAAAAGAATTTTATTATTTATGAAAAAACAATTGAATTTTTAAAAAGAATTTTATTATTTATGAAAATAATTGAATTCTTAAAAAGAATTTTATTATTTGTGAAAATAATTCAATCTCTGTAAAAAAATTTATTATTTATTGAAAATAATTTAATTATTGAGAAGAAATTTATAAAAAATTTGTAAATAATAAAATTCATATGAAATTGAGGAAAATTTTTGATAATAATTGCAATTCGGGCAAAAATTTTATTAAACATTTTTTTAAAATTGAATTTTGACAAGAATTTTATTAAAAATTTTTAAAATAATTACATTTTTAGAATAATTTAATTGCTTTTGAAAATAATTGAATTTATTCAATCATTTATAGTATTTCCAAAATTCAATTTTTTTTTAGTGTTTTTGAGTAAAATTCGTCTATAAATCAACTATTTTTAATACTTTTTGAATATTTTGCGTTTATAGCTTGAAAAGAATGAAAAATACTATTTCGAGTGAATGGATTATAAAATTTTATTTCTAATTTAAATTTAATTTTCACTTTCACTTCCACTTTCACAGACTTTGATTTTCATTTTTACTTTAACAGATTTTTGTATTTTTACCCTCGTTTTCACATTCACTTTCACTTTAACAAATTTGAATTTTCACATTCATTTTTACTTTGATGGAATTTTTCTTTAAATTTCATTTTTACTATAATTTTTAATTTTCACTTTCACACTGATATATTTTCACTTTCATTTTCATTTTTCCTTTCACAGATTTTTATTTTCTTTTTCTATCGAAGCGAATGAGAAAATAAAAATTTATCACATCGACAGTGAAAATAAAAGGAAAAATAATCTATCAGTGAATGTAGAAATAACAAATTTCATATAGTTTAATACGAAGAAGAAATACAAAAATCGATCAAAGTGAAGATGAAAGTGAAAATAAAGTTTTATAAAAAAGAGACTTTAAAAGTGAGAATGAAAATTTGTCAAAGTGAAAGTGAAGAAGAATGTGAAAAAGTTTCTAGTAAAATGAAAGGGAAAATAAATTTATTAACCTGAAAGTGAAAATAAAAATCTGTCAAAGCGAAAGTAAAAATGTAAGTGAAAGTAGAAAGGAACGTACGTTATTTACCCCCAGAGTTTAGTTTACTTAATAAAAACTTCTTAACGAACTTATAAAAAATTTATTTTAATGCAAAAATATAATTTTTTTGAACCCCTTAATATGGTTGCCCCATTAAATGAAGTAAAATTTAATTTCCGTTCCCTTATTCATTTTTGTCTCAAAAACCTCTCAAATTCTCTCCTAACGTTAGAGAAAATTATTTACGAACTAATTAAACCACAACTTGATCTTATTTCATTGAATCTTATTTTATAAGATCTCATCTCATCTAATTTCGTTGAATCCTATTTCATAAGATCTTATTTACCTTTGTGAAATGTATTTCACAAGAACCCAATTTACTTCTTGTACAACAAGTAAATAAGATTCCACCATCTTTATAAAATCTAATTTTCCCCAACATTAAATTAACCAAATTCTGTAATTTTATTGATTTTAATTCGTGTAACATAAATTTAACAGTGATCCTTTTATGTACATGAGTAATTTAAGCTTTTGTTTATGTGTGAGTGTATGTGTGTGTGTGTGTGAACTTTAGGCAGAGATTCAGTCGCGTGTAACAAATAGCATTTGTAATGTGCCATTCACTTGCGAAAATGTATTCGAAGTTTAGTGCCAGATCATGATACGCGCATGGATGAAGTGAAAGAGGCGAGAATGAGAAGTGATGCATAGCGAGCGGATAGAACAAGAGAGCAGGAAAGCAAAAGGGGTATTTAGTGCCTTAATGCGAACAGACTGAAACACAGACTGGACTGGCGTTTATATGTTGAGGTCCGACGAAGCGAGTGGAGTAATGAATAGGGTGTTAGTGAAACATGCTGTAACTACTGCTGGACTGTAAACCTGCCGATGTGCGAGTATTTGTATATCTTCTCGCCATTAACTATACCTTCAATCTATATGTGTATATACACTTATACAATTGTACATTGGAAAGCCCTTTTTGTTCCTCCAGCTCCGTACGCATGTGACAATATTCTCAATGTGGGATTGAATTTACGTTGCACGTGTTTCAAATTGGCGCAAGTGGGTTTAAAGATTTGTTTTTTTTCTGTTTAATTGATTTTTTTTTCTTTTATTGAAAGGAGTAATTTTTTATAATTGTTGCTACTGGGTTTACTTAATTACGATTTATGGATATTTAAGTTTACATAACAATGGTTATTGGAGAAGTAAGTTTACTTAGTAACGGTTTCTAGGCAAATAGATTTAATTGGCGACGGTTGCTAGTCACTAAAGTTTACATAGCAACGGTTGCTAGGCAACAAAGTTTACATAGCAGTGGTTTCTAGGCAACAAAGTTTACTTAGCAACGTTTTCTAGGTAACTAAAATGACTCAGCAATGATTTCTAGTTACAAAGTTTACTTAGCAACGTTTTCCAGGTAACTAAATTTACTCAGCAATGGTTTCTAGTTACAAAGTTTACTTAGCAACGGTTTTTAAACAACTAATTTACCTAGCAACGGTTTTAAGGCAATTTTACTTAACTACGTTTGCTAGTCTCTTAAGTTTACATAGTAACGGTTGCTGGGCAACAAAGTTTACTTAGCAACGTTTTCTAGGTAACTAAAATGACTCAGCAATGATTTCTAGTTACAAAGTTTACTTAGCAACGTTTTCCAGGTAACTAAATTTACTCAGCAATGGTTTCTAGTTACAAAGTTTACTTAGCAACGGTTTTTAAACAACTAATTTACCTAGCAACGGTTTTAAGGCAATTTTACTTAACTACGTTTGCTAGTCTCTTAAGTTTACATAGTAACGGTTGCTGGGCAACAAAGTTTACTTACCAACGGTTGCTAGGTAGCTAAATTTACTTAGCAATCGTTTCCAGTTGAAAAAGTTTACTTAGCAACGGTTTTTAAGAAACTAAGTTTACCTAGCAACGGTTTCAAAGCAATTTTACATAACTACGTTTGCTAGCCTCTTAAGTTTACATAGTAACAGTTGATAGGCAACAAAGTTTACTTAGCAACGTTTTCCAGGTAACTAAAATTACTCAGCAATGATTTCTAGTTACAAAGTTTACTTAGCAACGGTTTTTAAACAACTAATTTACCTAGCAATGGTTTTAAGGCAATTTTACTTAACTACGTTTGCTAGTCTCTTAAGTTTACATAGTAACGGTTGCTGGGCAACAAAGTTTACTTACCAACAGTTGCTAGGTAACTAAATTTACTTAGCAATCGTTTCCAGTTGAAAAAGTTTACTTAGCAACGGTTTTTAAGCAACTAATTTACCTAGCAACGATTTAAAGGCAAGTTTACTTAGCGACGGTTCCTAGTTGATTAAATTTACATAACAACGGTTGCTAGGCAACTAAGTTTACTTATCAATTCCTATTCTTTTATTTATATTTAAAAAAAAATTGTTAATTAAATACTTGAGTAAATATTAAAGGGGAGCATAGTCAGGGTTGGACCACTTTTAGAACTTTGTTTATAACTTTTTTTTAAAGAAAAAATGAAGGCAATAAATTTACATTGTTGAGAGAAACGCTTTCGCTAAACATAGTAAATTGATTGGTCTAAAATTAAAAAAGTTATAAACATTTTAAAAAATTGTAGTCAAGGTTGGACCTTATATTTATTATTGAATAACAAATTCATTTACTTATTTGAATAAAAATAGTTAAAGTAATAAATAAAATAAATGTATTAAAAAATATAAATAAAAAAATAAATAAAATAAATTTATAAACTGAATTTAAGAGAGAGAGAAAAACTCAGAGAAATTTTCGTAACACGAATAAATAAAATTAAATAAAATTCACAAGAAAATCAACTAAAGTAAGCGATAAACAGCGAACTAAAAGTAATTTCAAGATAGAAAAACGTTGAAATCACTGGACATAAATAATTTAAAGTTCTCCAAGGCGTGTGGAGAAAAACCACGATGCATTAAAAGTAACTGTAACACTAAAAATCAACAAACGAACTCCAAGGGGAAGGCTTATGCGAGTTCTGAAACGGATATTATTAGGAAAGGAAGAAAAAAAGGGTTCATTGAAACTCCTTCCGGACCTCAAAGTAGTGGGTACCCTCGGGAGATTCCAACGCCTGTTCAGACACATTGTTCGAGGCAACCGACGACTCTCTCTCTTTCTTTCTTACTACTCTCTCCTTTATACTGAAAGACTACCGAGAATTCTTAAATCGGGCAATAAAAATACTTACATAATATTCTATCTTACAATTTCAAATTGAACATTTCTTTTTTTTGTGTACTATATATATTTTCAATATTGAAAAATCGAATAAAATTGTATTGTTAGATTCGAGAAAATTATAGGTGAATAATATTTTTTTTCTCTTGTTCTTATTATCGCGTGGGGAAAGTTGAATAAAATTTTATATTAGTTTCAATATTCAGTTTAATTTCCGTAATATTAGGGGATTTAAATCAATGGGGGAAATTGGGAATAATTAATTAATAGCGAATTTTTATTATTTAATTGCTTCATTACTTTTGTATTCAGTTAATTTGAAACTTAGTACAAATTTAATATTTTGTTCTTTTGTATTTGATTATTTTTTACGTATCTAGGTATTTATTCATATTCAGTTAATAATGTCGAAAAAAATAGAAATAAATAAAAAGTGACAAATAAAAAGTATATTCGTTACACAGTCTTCTTGAGAGTATCAAATTGATTAAAAAAAGTAGATCAAATTCAGGGTTGCCAAAAAAATTTAATTTTCTTTTCCTTGACTTTTCCCTGATTTCCAGAATTTTTCCTGACTGATTTTGACTTTTTCCCTGACCCTAAAGAATATTCTGATTCACTTTAAAAATGGTTGGATACTAAAAAAATGTTCTATTGCACTTATTTACGAATTACTTTAATTGTAAAATTATTCGAAAATATCAATAATTTAACTTCTTTTTTATTCCTATTATTTTTTCATAGGAAAAATTATTTCAAAAATTTTAAATTCAAACCTTTTGAAATTCAATAACTTGAAAGAATATTGTTATAAAACATAAAGAAATGGATCACTTCGAGTCTTCGACTCGAAGTGGTCCATTTCTGCATGTTTTATAATAATTAAAGGTGACTGAGTGATAAAATAATTATTTTATATTGTAATATAAAAATATTGTTACTGTAACTTCTTCAAACTTATTTTTATCGTTTCAATTAAATTATTATTTTCTAAAATTTTTAAATAAATATCTAATAATTTATGACAAAGTTCTTTTGAGAATTTTCAAATTCCTTTGTTTACTATTCAGTTTTACGAAATTTTGATTATTCGGAAATTCTACAATTAAATATACATTAGAAAATAAAAAGTTGAAATAATTTTAAAAAATTGCGAAAAAGCTTTTTGAAAAAATTTAGTTCTATAGAATTTTTAATATTTAATTCATTCCATAGAATTAATTAAAAGTTTAACAAATTCAAATTTTCAAAGATTTTAATTTGAAATTTTTACAAAATTCAATTATTTCTAAAAATTCCAATTATTATAGTAACTTCTCCAAAGTTAAATCTAAAACATTATATGAAATTAATTTTTAAATCAATTTTTATTAGAAAATTCTACGAGAATTCAATTATTTAAATACAAATGTAAATAATTTATTGAACAATTGAATGTTTCTTACAATTCAATTCCCATAAAGAATTTTATCATCAAATTTTTAAATAATTGAATTCTTTCGACGAATTTTAATGAAATTTTTATTAATAATTAGATTTTTTAAAAAATTTGATTAAAATTGTAATAAAAATAATTGAAATTCTGCAATAAGTTTTACTATTTATGAAAATAATTGAATCGTTAAGAAAAATTTTTAAAAAAAGTTTACAATTGATTTTTTTTCGAAAAAGTCTTTGCAAATTCTATCTTTAATAATTAAATTCCTGTGAAATTATCATTATTTTAGAAAATGATTAAAAATAATTGAAATTTTGTCTTGAATTTTATTAAAATTTTTGATTCCTGAAATTAATTAAATTTTGTCGAAGAATTTTGCTATTCAATTATAAAGATAATTGAAATGTTAACGACAATCTTTTTGGATTCTTTGAAAATAATTGAATTTCTGCGAAGAATTTGATTAATTTTGAAAATAATTGATTGCTTGTGATGAATATTGTTATTTATGAAAATAATTGAATTTTACAATAAATATTATAAAAATGCCTGAATATAATTGAATTTCAGCGGAGAATTTCGCTATTTATAAAGATAATTAAAATGTTGACGAGAATTTTTAAAAAAATTTAAAAGATAATTGAATTTCTGGAAAGAATTTTAATGATTATTAAGATAGTTAAATTCTTCTAAATAGTTGAGTTAAAATTTTTAACATTTCCTACTTAACAATAATTAATACTTAATATTTAACAATATAGTTATTAATTCTTATACAAAATTAATATATTTTTATTACAACTTAATTAAGAGTTATCGATCAATGAATTATTGACAAAGTAACAATGCGAAAAAAACGTAGAAATTTATTTTTGAATGTAAAAAAAATCAAATTAAATAAAATTGTAAACGAAAAAAAATTAGTTGAATTAAGAAATAAATTTTCTCGTTTCTTTTTCTCCATTGTCTATAATGAAAATTCCTTAGATTGTGGCAAACATTGTTGTGACACATTTAATGACTTTTAAAGCACTAAAACGAACTCGAAAGTGAAATAAAAATAAAAGCATTTTTTTCTGTTAAAAAGCAAAGGGTCTAAAATGTGATAATAGAGGTGTAAAGTGGGGTCTGAGGGTATTTTATAATTACAAGCTCTACTTAGACGAGCGAGCATTAAGTTCTTCTTGCTTTCTTGCTACTGCGGCTAAAAACGAGAACTGTCTGTGTATCTGTACTGCGCTAGGTATGAGTGTGTTTATACGCATTTTACGTATATTCGTATTAAGGAATTAAGGGGTCGAGGCTTTCTGCTAGTCACGTGAAATCCTTAAAAAGAAAAAAAAAGAACCCTCCCTACTTTACTCAACATATATATACACACACCGCGACCATTCAACGCCTCATGCTCAGTAACGCAAGCCACCGTCGCCACTATCTGTTCCATTTCTACATTTTTTTCGGACTAACAACGTCCTAGGAGGCTATTAGCGGCTTATGGGATTTCGCATTAATTAAACATATACGATAGTGAGTTTGTACTTCTGTTCTGCGCTACATTTGCTTTGCGCGATCATTCTCTTAATTATTCCCCTAAAAATTCGCGCGCTCAATTTATTTTTAAAAAAAAGATATCAAATACCACAAAAATATCTATATAAGAATTAGCCCCGTATTTGTGTTGTTGACGCAATAAAAAAAGCAAACAAACAAAAAAAAAGGAAAAAACAATTAAATTTTCTTTTATCAATAAATTGGAATTTTATTTTATTTCAAAAAGCACTCAGATCCTCGTTTTTATTTATGAATGAATAAAGGGATTTAATTTTATCCGCACTTCGGAAAGCTTTTCAAATACAGCACACACACACACAAAAAACAACAGTTTATTTATTAAATTTTTAATTTTAGCGACATTTTTTTTTATTTTTAATCAGAATTGTTTTTTTTACAAACAAAATAATTTTTCTAGTATTTTCTTTTTAGAGATAAAAAAGCCAGATGGATAAATTTTACTCTTGTGTGTTTTATTGAAAGTGGGAAAACTTTCCTATCTTGAGAAAATGGAGATTTCGAAAGTTTGAAATTATTTTCTCAGTGAAATCTGTCTTAATGAAGTCTTAAGCCAAAATTTAGAGCAAAGTTATGACGTACTTGTTACGCACATTAGTGGATGACTGTAATGTCCTTGGGGGTAATTCACATACATTTGTCTGGTTAATTTAAATTAGATGGGAGGAATGGCGAGAGGAAGATTCACACTAAGTCATGAATTCACAATCTCATGTCAAGCACAACGAGAAACCGAGAGAGAGATATCTCAACTTAGGGTACAAGAATCTTTTATTAAATTTGTTGATTTCTTTAGTTCTTGAAAATTTTTCTTTTGTCATTTTTAAACCAATCGAGACGAATTACATTATATTATAATTAGAATTTTAATAAAAATAATAATTATTATTTAATTACATAATTTTTCCAAATTGATACAAAAATAATAAATTATAATAAAATTTAGTTTACACAGGCCTCGGATATTACGACTTTTTGGACTTTTTTCGACTATTTAAAAAAAAATGCAACTTTTTTGCAATTATTTTCAAAAATTTCGAGACATTTTCTTCTAAATATTGCAACAAAATAACACATTTTTAGTATAAAATGCAACTTATTTCAATTTTTATATACTGTAAAAAAATCCTGGACTAATCTTTCAAAAATTATTTTTGAATAATTTTTATTATTAAATTTTCGAAATATACAATTCAAAAAATTATGAATAATTGAAATTTTGTAAAATTTAATTGAAAATAATTGATTTTTTAAAATTATTTTATTAAAATTTTTGATAATCAACTTTTGAAGAATTGTTATTTCAAATTTTTTAAATAATTATTGAATTTTCAAAAATTCTAATGAATAATCTTCAAGTGTAAATTTAGAAATAAAAATTAATAAAAATTAGCTTTTAAAAATTATATTAAGATATTTTTAAAGAAAGTAAAACAAAGAATTTTCAAATTAAATTTTCAAATTCAATTTTATTTTCAATATTTTTAGTTACATATTTCAGACAATTCAAATGAATACAAAAAATAATATTATAAAGTTTTAGAATTACTTTTAAAATTTTGGAGAAACAAATCATATTCAAAATTGTTTATTATAATTCTTCAAAAGTTTGATTATTTTTTCATATTTGTCAACAATTTAAATATTTTTTAAAAAATTTTTACCAAATTTTAGAAATTGTTTTAATAAAATTCAAAGTTGTTTAAAAATAAAAGAAAAAAATTTTTATAAATTCTATTTGTCAATTACAAATTCTCATTGAAAAAATGAAATTGAAAATTTTTGTATTTTTAGAAAATAAAGGAAAAAACTTTACTCAAAAAAATGTTCTGTTACATTTATCTACGAATTTATTTCCTTGTAAAATTATTCGAAAACATCAAAAACTTCTTTTTTTAAATAAATATTCAATTATTATAATTTTTCCAAAGGAATTAAAATATTCAAAAATTTCAAATTGAAACCTTTTTTAAATTAACCAATTTATAAATAATTAAAGTTGAACGAGTGATAAAATCACCATTTTATACCTATTATAAGAATATTGTTACTCTAACTTATTCAAAATTACTTTCATTATTTTAATTAAATTATTATTTTCTAGAATTTTCGATTATTTTTTATGAAAATAATTGAATTCCTTAAACAAAATTTTATTATTTATGAAAATAATTTAATTATTGCAAAGAAATTTATAAAAAAAATTGTAAATAATTGAATTCCTGTTAAATTTGTATTATTTATGAAAATAATTAAATGTTTGCGTAAAATTTTATTAAATTTTTTTTTATA